>OX463812.1:33119892-37919892 GCA_949825045.1 Argyresthia goedartella | reverse complement strand
TTGAAGCTCATACGAGATGTATGGGTGTATAGACGAGACTTAAGCAAAAAAATAAAACAAAATAAATAATGAATTTCAGTGAAAAATACTGAAACATCATTAAATTGGCCTTACTTCTATCGCTTGCAACCGCGCTCGCAATATCGGACACTTGCGCGCGGTGCGCACTGTCTTCGTAGAGCGGCCGGAACACGGCAATTTGTTAATAAAATTATACGATTTTTTTGTTACAAGCGATACGTAACCTATTGTCTCCGAACCGGGCGTAATTTTACATAATCTCATGTTTTCTTCTGGATGGGACTGTTCAGGTTAACAAGTCGTACTATGTGTAGATATTTCTGTTTGTTGCCCGTGGTCCTTCTATCTCATGTAACCCCACCAATTTGAAAAACTTTTGTATATCTCACAAGCATTTGCTCAGATGGGGTAGCTAACCCACAGCACTATGCCGGTCACTTCTTGGTTGTTCATGTTATCTTGGGTAAATCTAGTTCAGTAGGTATCTTGCGTGCTCACATATACATATGGTGATATTTAATTGGCAGACAATATTTGGGGAATGACCCATAATTATGAACAACTTTCCCCAAGCAACATATGGTCGCAAATCGGGTCAATGTAGGTACTGAGGGACGAAATTTTATTTTTCATTTGCGACCATATATTTCTTGGGGAAAGTTGTTCATGTTGAAGGTTTGTATCATTCCCCAAAATATTATCAGCTAATTAACCCCTCAGTTACCACCGGCTCCACTTTTCCGTTATAGGTTTTAAATTTTATGACCATGGCATAGAATTCAAAATCGCGATCAGTCCCAACTACTCTCGGTTTTTGAGTAGTTAAATCTCACTTGTATATGATGCTGACTGTACAATCTATATGTTCGTGCTCGCCTCACTGTAGCAATAGTAAATGTATTAGTTGAAAGAATATTCATTTCGATTGAATGACAAAACAAACGTCCCTCTACCTACAGCCGTAAACCATCGCTACAATATATCTGAACAGCATGCAATCCTGACACGCAATACTCGGATCGAGTAGACTTCTGTAGTACTGTGGCATTAGCTAGATTGCTGTACAGTACAGTTCGGGTCCAGTTACATCAATGCTGTAGGTACTAATAAAGTGCCTAATGGCGTACGGAATAAGAACGATGCAAAAAACGGGGTGTATTTCTGCGAGATTGCGAAAACATGGCGGACTATACTGGGCTGGGGATTACTAAGTAGGTTGAAGAGGAATGTAGACATATCTTGCTCGAGGAGGGGACTTGGCAAACACTTTGACAACGAATACTCTTTGACAAAATGTCGTAAATGATATATCTGTCACAGTTGGTTTGTTAATTCAGACACTTAACTAACTATCTAGACTGTTAATTAAATACCGACGTTTAACCAAGTAAAGGGCATTTTGATTTCAATAAAGCATTGTCGAAAACGTTTAACAATCTGTCCTATCAAAAGCCGGCGTGTTCGCAAACAAGATGGCGTCACGACAACAGCTGATTTGCACAGCTTATATCAGGGCAAAACATTGCGGTGTAGGTTAAAGGGTGAAGGGGGTGAGCGAAGGGAAACCCCCTTTATCCTTCGTGTTAGGTTTAACATGTACGAACGACAAAAAATACTTAAAAATAAACTTTAGTACACATAAAAAATGTACTTATATATATGTTGTTGCCTAGGAACGTTTAGACAAATCGTTAAACGTTTCGTTCACTCACTTGTCTGAATGAATTTTAGTGACTTGGTTTAACGTCGGTATTTAATTAACGGTCTAGAGAGTTAGTTAAGTGTCTCATTTAACCAACCAACTGTGATATATCTATACTTTCAGAAATATTTATGTTTGAAGATCATATTATATTTTTTTAAACCTTTCGCATTCCAAGATCGCGGCCGTGCCAAATTACGTTTTGCAATATGGGTATATTTTACAATTGCTGCTTAGTTTCTAGAATTCTATCTTGTAACCCATAGGTAATCAAATCAAAATATTGGCGCGACCATCACTTTGCATTATGGAGAGAATTTGTTATAGCAACCTAAAAATCCGTAGAAATACAGAATAAACCCTATGTTAGTTAAATTCGTTCAACCAACCATTGTTTTACACATAACATAAAAGAGCTCCGTGGGCGTGGGTTTCACGCTTGCTTCTCACACAGGAGATGCAGGTTCGATTCCTCAACATGTTCCAATGAGATAATTAATTTATCTTAAGTAAATTATACGGACGTTCTAACGATGATTGAAAACATCGTTAGGAAACCTTCACTACCCTATAGCTGCGGCGATGGGCTAGCCCCCTGTCACGGAAAATGGAGTATAGAATAACTGGCTCAAAGTGGGCACAATTGTGCCTCTGCCACCCCTTATTGGAAAAGGCGTGACGCTATGTCATGACGCCACCATTGTTTAGGATAGGATTGCAAACATTATTTAATTAATATTTAATGGGCTAGAGGGCTTGTTTAAGGTATAATTAAGAAATACTATAGTGCATATAATAATGCTTATACAACAAGCATTATCATATAATTATGACACACTACGCCACAATCCAGCACACCGTATGTAGCGTGTGGTTCACTTCATAAATAAACTATTACACATTAGTTAATTAAGTTCATGTTTAGTTTACACGAATATAATAACATAACATCTACACAGAGGCTCATACTAAAGGGAAATTTTATTTTTTTTTTTTTTTTTCTTTTTTTTTATACCTTGGACACTATTTACACACATTGATCTAGCCCCAAACTAGGATTCCCTGTATCTTGGGTGCTAGACAACGATACACATACTTATATAGATAAATATCATACTTAGATAGATAAACAACCATGACTAGGGTACAAGTATCCGTTATCCTCAAACAAATATTTGCCCCCACCGGGACTCGAACCCGGGACCCATGGTTTCGTAGGCAGGGTCACTGCCGACTCGGCCATTCGGGTCGTCTAAATATTAAACTGCACATCAACATTACTGATTTGCACAGCAAATATTCTGATTTTCACGGCAAATATCAGGGCAAAATAGCGGTAGCTTAGGTTAGATGCGTATTAGGTTGAACATGTAAGAACAACAAAAATACTTAAACCATAAAAAGTGTTTATCTACACACTTATAAACCCTCTTTACTGCGTACAAAAACCGCACGTTACGATCAGCATAATGTTAAACTACTTGGTAAAAACTAATTTCTTATCTGAAAAATTACACATGATGACCATAATGTGTAATTTTTCTACGTATTATGACATTCAAATTTCGAACGCCGACGCCCGCCTGCGTGCCGCCCCTACTTTGTTTGTGAAGTTGGTACTACTGAACAAGCTAAACAAGTGCAAAGGAATTATCAATGCCACCATGCCGGTCGAATATGCGGTTCCTGAACACATTAAAGAGAGCGATATGGGTATACATAAACTAGTGTATGTTACTGTACATAAGTAGGCATTAAAACTCTCGAGTGACCCCTCGAGTAGTAATGCCCTCCATTATGTAACAGCCACATAAACTACTATTTTGCTGATCCTTTTTCGCTGTGAAAATATTTATTATATAAATATTTTTGATGTGCGATTAAATACTAGCCCATACTAAATACTCTGTGTCGTGGGAACCAGAAACAGCGACGTCACAAACATGTAAACATCCAAGACCTGGGGTTTTTTCTTCCTCCCAGCCGGGATTCGAGCCCGGGACCCCTCGTTTAGGAAGCACAGCCTCGACCGCAAGGCCACAGACGGTCGTCAATATCATTGAAGTCTTATTTTCTAAATAAACTCAAAAAATAAAACATAAAATAAATCGCACTGCAAAATCAAAACCGGATTCCGACGTGGACACGCTAAGAAGTTTCGCAGTGGAGGACATAACAGTGCTATGGCGGCTTTTAACGACCCCGATAAAATTCTAATGACAGCACACCGCTCCCGCAATTCTCTCCCGCCACAGGAACCTGGCTTGCCCACTCAGTCAGCTTTATGACTGACTGTGTTGTGAGGTCCTAAGGAATACTGCTCTAGGGTAGAGCAGCAGATATAGGGCGATCAGGGCGATATATCAATTAGATGCTAGACAATCATTAAGAGAAAAATTCAAAGAAATTAATATACTTACGGTTACCTGTCAATATATATACGAGAATATGAATGGCATGTAAGAAAAAAAAAACGGTCAAGTGCGAGTCTAAATCGCGCACGAAGGGTTCCGTACCACCGTTCAATGGAAGCGATGGTGTGGAGTGAATAGTTTGGATTTTACACAGCAAAATATTGTTTACAAAGTTATTGGTGCGGTTACTTTCACACTCCATGTACGTAACCAGGTGCATCCATAAGTTTGTATGTGGTATTGTTGTATGGGAGCCCCCTCAAATATTTATTTTATCCTGTTTTTTAGTATTTGTTGTTATAGTGGCAACAGAAATACATAATCTGTGAAAATTTCAACTCTCTAGCTAGCTAGGTTCTTGAGATACAGCCTGGTGACAGACGGATGGACGGACGGACGGACGGACAGCGAAGTCTTAGTAATAGGGTTCCGTTCTTACCCGTTGGGTACGGAACCCTAAAAACGTAACTTTATTTAAAACTGTTGGTGATAGCCATAGAATTAACACTAGAAATAGAAATAGGTATGCACTACCATTATTTAGACTAAGTAAAGTAAACATTGAAGGAGCACAGTATTCGCTTCTACAATAAAATACCACAGGAGTCATTGATCCTTCCTGAAAAGAGGCTCAAAAACTATGTTAAAAATGAGCTGATAAGAAAGTCCTATTATAGTGTTAAGGAATACTTAGATGACAAAACTGCATGGTCCATACCATCTCAGCGCACAGAAATTCGACGAGGGGCGATGGATCAAGTCTATCACTCGCCGGCAAATTTCCTTAGACCGAAACCAGTAGTAGCTGTTGTGAAGTCACTTTCTTAAAAAGAAGGTATGGGGGAGTTTCTTGCCGTTTCTTCTTAACCCCGAGGCCCACCTGCCGAAAAGGTGTAGTCTTTTTGACACTAGATGGTAACCTGGGTCTGATGATGGAGCTGGAATGTGGCCCATAGGAACTCCATAATTAAACGACGCAACCCCATCGAGTTTGGGCTCGTTTGATTTGTCTTGACGAGTACTTTGATACTAGATGATAACCAGGGTCTGATGATGGAGCTGAAAGGTGGCCATAGGAACTCCGTAATTAAACGACGCAACCCCATCGAGTTTAGGCTAGTTTGATTCGTCTTGATGAGTACTTTGATATAAGATGGTAACAAGGGTCTGATGATGGAGCTGGAAGGTGGCCATAGGAACTCCGTCATTAAACGACGCAACCTCATCGAGTTTGGGCTCGTTTAATTTGGCTTGACGAGTACTTTGACACTAGATGATAACCAGGGTCTGATGATGGAGCTGAAAGGTACCCATAGGAACTCCGTAATTAAACGAAGCAACCCCATCGAGTTTAGGCTAGTTTGATTCGTCTTGATGAGTACTTTGATATAAGATGGTAACAAGGGTCTGATGATGGAGCTGGAAGGTGGCCATAGGAACTCCGTCATTAAACGACGCAACCTCATCGAGTTTGGGCTCGTTTAATTTGGCTTGATGAGTACTTTGACACTAGATGGTAACCAGGGTCTGATGATGGAGCTGGAAGGAGGCCCATAGGAACTCCATAATTAAACGACGTAACCCCATCGAGTTTGGCTTTAATTTGTCTTGACGAGTACTTTGACACTAGATGGTAACCAGGGTATGATGATGGAGCTGGAAGGTGGCCCATAGGAACTCCATAATTAAACAAAGCAACCCCATCGAGTTTGGGCTCGTTTTATTTGTCTTGACGAGTACTTTGATACTAGATGTCCGACCCCAAAATCACAGTCCCAATTTCATAAATAAAAGCGTGTTACATTTTGATGGTATGATTAAGAACATTTGCACCTTCTTTTCCTCTATATCACAATGTAACACGCTTTTATTTATAAAATTGGGACTGTGTTAAAAACGGGAAAATTTAACTATTAAATTGTTAAGGTTTTAATGTTAAAAATATAAAATTATGTACGGTATGTAATTATTTTGTCATAGACGAAGAAGCTTAATTATCGTTAAAGGTTACAATGAACTTATGAAGTGATATATTTGTTGTAGGAGTTAATTTATTTTAAACTTTTTAGTTCATTTTTCAGAAAAGCTTGTATTTGAAAAAGTTTCTTTTTCTTTATTTTTCTTTATGTAAAAAATTGTCTTGTAGTTATAAGTAAGTATAATTTTGACATTGAATAAGATAATATATTTATTTATATTCAATAAAAAAAAACTGAATCTGAATCTGAATCTGGACCTGAAGTCTCTTCACCTGTGAAAACCTGCGTTACATATCCTATTCACGTATTGTTAAAAATTACGTGTCGTTTGTCGTGAAGTTACCGTAGATACTTTGAAGGCTTTCAAAGTGATTTTCAAAGTTCAGTACCTACCGTAAAATAACTGGTCGCACTTGAGTGCGAAGGGTGCCGTACCACCGTACAATGGTAGGGATATGGTGTGGAGTGAATGGTTTTACTTTACAATGCACAATAATGTTTACAAAGTTATTGGTGCGGCTACTTTCTTATATATTCATGTACATAACCATGTACAAACCATGCTGCACCATTTCTGTGCGAGTGTATGCCCAAGCAAATCTACTATCAGATACTACCAAGACAATACCACAGGGATAATGCAAACACGATTTTTGACAAGGTAGTCCAATAAATCTTGAAAGGTGTCTCAAGCTGAACCTATCTCAACAAAAACGTTTGACAATATCAGAATGGGAAATATTAAACTTCACAGCAAATATCAGGGCAAAATGCTGCGGTAGCTTAGGTGTAGGGTAAAGGGGGTGAGCGAAGCGGAGCCCCCTTTATCCTTATCCTACGCGTTAGGTTGAATATGTAAGAACAAAAAAAAATACTTTAAATATAAACTTGAGTACACATAAAATATTTAAAACATTAAAAGTGTTTTTGCTGATCCTTTTTTGCTGTGCAAATCAGTATTTTTGATGTGCGATTAAATACTAGCCTATCTGAATTGTACATTTCTACCATATGTATTTCACAAACTAAATTTTGTCATTTGCAAATACCGTATTGCGGAGGGCGTGACGTCCCGCACATCTCCCGCAGACCCTACGTCATCAAAGGGCTGTCAGGTCCGGATCGATCCTGTTTATCGATTACGATCTTGCTCGCGTTGAATATTCCACTTGTACGTGTATTGAAATGGTATCGGCTTCTTCTTCACGTATATGAAAAGCTTAATTCCAATCGTCCATTCTCAAGCACGAGAACTAGCTAAAAAAGTAGTGGAATATTGTGACATCGAACGTAGACGTTTCAGAAACTAGAAAATGAATTTCCAGTATCAAATGATAGAGCAAGGAATAGAAAAAATTATGGAAGATTTCTTAATAGAACTCCAAGTACCCAGTGAGAAACCAAGTACGATGATAGTATAGATAGGTACTATCAGTGGCAGCTGCTGAGACCCCTTTAAAAAAATACTTGCAGCTAGCATGTGGTGTAACCCTTACTTTTGTTAAACTTTTTGTCGGATTTCAAAAACCATTTGTTTTATGAGTTGTTGGGCTGCAGGGGAAAAGAACCCTTACAGTGGGTCTCCACATTTGTCGTTGATGGTATATTTGATTTTTATTGTTATAAATAAATTATTAGTTTAAATAAAAAGGTGATTAATAATAATTATTATGTTTTAAAAATAATAATGTTTATTGAGGAACAAAAAGGTATACATTAGTAAGAAAATAATCAACATTGTTTATGTATCTTCTGTCACCTAAACTAGGACCGAAGTCCTGTATCTTAGGTGACAGAGCCTTTTCCGTGAAATTGTATCATAATAATAATAATAATAATTTCTTTATTTTAGGCTACACAAAACCCAAATAAATTCAGTACAAAAATGAAAAAAAAAAATACAACAAAACAGATTCAGTCATCAGCGGAATAAGCAGTAGGTATAGTTATTAAATTAAAACTGTTTGTATGTAGTTAACAGTTAAGACTAGGTACTTAAATTAGAACTATGGTAAAAAATAAGTTAATATGGTAAATTGAAATTGTATACAAAAAAGTTATAATTTAACATAAAAATTGTAAAGCAGGTACATGTTGACAGATAAAATGGAATACATATTTAACATACATGATGCTAAGACACCCTACATTTTGCATTTCCCATGATTTCTATTAAAATAAGTTATAGTAATTGATTGAAGGTTGAATACAATCTTCAATTTGTCGTGTCGACGACCTCGCTAAAAATATTTATACTTGCTTGATATTGTTATGCCGAACTTAAAGTCAAATGTTTCAGGATGGGTATATAATTATGGATGGCATAAGATTTGTAAAGATAATAAGATGTTTATTCATAAATTTCATAACATGTCAATAACAGGTACAATACAATTGTATTAATAATAAAATAGCAACAACACATTAAAACTACACAATGTCAAAAGAAAAAAGAAAATAATGATGTCAATTAATGAAGTTCAAATGTCAAATTATAATATCAAAATCATAGATTTTATTTAATCTCTATGTCAAAACAAGTACCTACAGGTATCTAGCAAGTTATACGCTTTGCGGCGTAATGAAGTCATTATAGCTGTTGTACGTTTGCTCGACAAGCCAGCGTTTTAGTCTAGATTTAAATTGATATTTGGGGCGGAGGTGATGTTCTCCGGCAGTTTATTGTACACAGTTGGTCCTGCGACCTGAGTTTGTTTTGCGGCCTTCATCAATGAGTGGGCTACTGGGACGAGTTTGTTGGCGGCCGCGTTGCGTGTGCTGTATCTGTGGACGTCCGCGTGCGTTCGGAACGAGTTGAGGTTTTCCCTCACGTACACCGCGATCTGGAAGATCAGTATGGATGGTAGCGTCATGATACCGAGCGCCTTGAAGTGCAGTCTGGCGTGCGTATCCCGCGGCACTCGTGCTATTATCCTTACCGCCCTTTTTTGCATTCTAAACACGTGCTCCCAGTCGGCAGCGCGTCCCCATAGCTCGGTGCCGTATTGCAGTAAGGAGTGCACAGTCGCAAAGTAGCACGAGCGTACGACAGCGGTGGGTACGGTCATGGCTAGGCGGCTGAGCGCGAAATGCCGTATATTGCCGCTCAACCCGCCCCCTACACAACAGAGCTAAAAGTATAAAGCAACCGATCGACTTACCCCTAGTTAGCTCATTTTTTATGCAACGGAGCCTTGACTACCTTTCTACGATCAGACGTCGAGGAGTCGCGCCGTCACGAGTAAAATTACAGAAAATTGTTGCTGTTTAGTTTTAGGGCGAGAGTTGACTGCAGAGTTTTTCGAATTCTTCGCTCTTGACACTGTGCCGCATGGTCGGATAGACTCGCGCGTGGAGTGTACACGTATAATTAGGGTTTCGTAACTTAAAAGGATAAAAGTGGCCAAGTGTGAGCCGGAATCGCCCATGACAGGTTCCGTTGTAGCAAGCAATTATGTGACTTGATGTTTGTGTTGTAACTTTGTTTTTCATGGTATTTGTATGAATGACATAGTTATCTTTGCGGTTTTTAATAAATGTTTTACATCTTAAAACTGCTTATTTTATTTTGTTCAAACCAATTTTCGATGAAATTGTGTATTGAGATACACAGCATATATTTTTTGTAGATTTTTCACTCTCTTACTTTAAAAGTCAGAAAAGGGTCTGTCTCTTTAAAGATTTACTTTGAGGAAAAGTGGTTTCAGACACCTCAACGTCATTTGTAAAGACCTATCTAAAGACATCCCACGCATACAGGTTTGATGAAAAAAATATTTTTTGGTTTCAGTTCAATATATGGAATTGAAACCAAAACCAACCAACCCCCTTGAATTATTTGAATTTTTCAATTAAAAGTCGTAAAGCGGTTCACAGAATACATCTATTTACCAAGTTTCTTTTGTGTAGTTCTAATAGTTTCTGCATAAAGTTGCTGTGACATATGGACGGACGTTCAGACAGACTTGACGAAACTATAAGGGTCCCTCGTTTCTCTACGGCACCCTAAAAAAGGAACACTTAAAGGATCACTTTGTTGTCCTTCTCTCTGTCCGCATGTCACAACCCCTTTACTCAGGAACGCGTGGAGATATCAAATTGAAATTGATATCAATTACTCACGTCAGTGAACCCTTAGAGCTATGAAAAATTCAAACTTCCAAGTCCACGCGATCATAAAATATGGCCGTTTATGTCGCAATTTGCTGATCTTGCTGAGTTTTCTTG
Organism: Argyresthia goedartella; assembly: GCA_949825045.1. Classification (NCBI taxonomy): domain Eukaryota; kingdom Metazoa; phylum Arthropoda; class Insecta; order Lepidoptera; family Argyresthiidae; genus Argyresthia; species Argyresthia goedartella. Next base: position 37,909,549 of record OX463812.1, on the reverse strand, counting down.
ATACTCGCAAGGGATTGATACTTACTCAGCACACAGAAATGGATGTTTTTAATATGCCCATGTAATTAATATATATTTTTCAAAACTGTGAATATATTTTTAAATAATTGTTTATAATATGTTAATGTTTATGTAAGTATTCTCTGTAGTCTGTGTAAGTACTCTTGTTTTTGTAAAATGTTCTCTGTTAGTTTGTGTAAGTACTCTTGTTTTTGTAAAATGTACTCTGTTAGTTTGTGTAAGTACTCTTGTTTTTGTAAAATGTACTTACTCTGTTAGTTTGTGTAAGTACTCTTGTTTTTGTAAAATGTTCTCTGTTAGTTTGTGTAAGTACTCTTGTTTTTGTAAAATGTACTCTGTTAGTTTGTGTAAGTACTCTTGTTTTTGTAAAATGTACTTACTCTGTTAGTTTGTGTAAGTACTCTTGTTTTTGTAAAATGTTCTCTGTTAGTTTGTGTAAGTACTCTTGTTTTTGTAAAATGTTCTCTGTTCGTTTGTGTAAGTACTCTTGTTTTTGTAAAATGTACTCTGTTAGTTTGTGTAAGTACTCTTGTTTTTGTAAAAAGTTCTCTGTTAGCTTGTGTAAGTACTCTTTTTTTTGTAAAATGTTCTCTCTTAGTTTGTGTAAGTACTCTTGTTTTTGTAAAATGTTCTCTGTTCGTTTGTGTAAGTACTCTTGTTTTTGTAAAATGTTCTCTGTTCGTTTGTGTAAGTAATCTTGTTTTTGTAAAATGTGACGGTCACACGATTTGGTCTCAGGACTGTGAGTGTGGCACAGTGTGCAAATAAATCTTCTAAATAACTTTTTTTTTTTAAAGGGATAAAACCTATAGGGTATATTTCCGTTGATGCAGCGATGGACTGACCCCCTGTCACGAAACGCTGCACGGGAAAAAGCGGACACTGCATACGTAGTATGTATATAAGATGGAAAATATATATTTTATTTTTATATTGTCACCCTTACATATGTCGGCGCCCTTATGTGATTTGTGGCCTTGACAGCTTTCACGACAATCGTCTCTTATTGTATCAATGTGAATAGCATTTCTATTTCTACAACAGTCGATAAAGTCGAGGTCGGCAGGCAGTCAATATGGCCTGTCGTCATTATATGGGCTAAAATTACATAAGTTACGAGAAAGCGTTTCGCGAGTAAATTCGTGGATGATCTGGCAGGACAGGAAGGTGTACTGTTTATTGGGAACTAAGTATTTGGCTATAATTAATTATGGGAAATATTAAACTGCACCTCAAAAATACTGATTTGCTTAGGTGTAGGGTAAAGGGGTGAGCGAAGCGAAGCCCCTTTTATCATTGGTGTTAGGTTGAACATGTAAGAACACCAAAAAATACTTAAAACATAAACTTAAGTAAACATAAAATATTTTATCTACACACGTATCATAAACCCTCTTTACTGCGTTCAAAAACCGCACGTTACGATCAGCATTATGTTAAACTACTTGGTAAAAACTCGTTTCGTATCTGGAAAACTACACATAATGGTCATTATGTGTAGTTTTTCTACATATAATGACATTCAAATTTCGAACGCCGACGCCCACCCGCGTGCCGTCCCTAGTTTGTCTGTGAAGTTGGTACTGACATTCAAATTTCGAACGCCGACGCCCGTCTGAGTGAAGTTGGTACTAAAGAACAAGCTAAACAATTGCAGAACCACAATGCCGGTCAAACATGCGGTTCCTGAACACATCAAAGAGAGCTTATGATATGTGTGTAGATAAACTAGTGTATGTAACTGTACATAATTAGGCATTAAAACTCTCGAGTGATATTATTATGAAACGAGCCGAACGAGTTTTAATGCCCTCCATTATGCAGCAGTCACATAAACTACTATAAAACATCAAAAGTGTTTTTGTTGATCCTTTTTTGCTGTGCAAATCAGTTTTTTTGATGTGCGATTAAATACTAGCCATTCATTAGTATCTTTATTTTTCACTTTATTGGGCCGAGTGGCAAGTGGCAACCGAATAGGTATGGGGAGGTTAAAATAAAATTGTTCAAACCATTCCAACAATTGCTCTGTGAGCTGTAGACCGCGCGTCCAACAATTGCTCTGTGAGCTGTAGACCGCGCGTCCAACAATTGCTCTGTGAGCTGTAGACCGCGCGTCCAACAATTGCTCTGTGAGCTGTAGACCGCGCGTCCAACAATTGCTCTGTGAGCTGTAGACCGCGCGTCCAACATTTGCTCTGTGAGCTGTAGACCGCGCGGGCGAAACAGGTGCGTTTTTTAGGCTTCCGTACCCTAAGCCTCCGCTTCCCGTCCGTCTGTCTGTCACCACATATTTATTTTATTCTGTTTTTTAGTTTTTTTAGGGTTCCATACACGAAGGGTGCCAAACGGGACTCTATTACTAAGCCCCCGCTGTCCGTCCGTCTGTCACGAGGCAGTATCTCATGAACCGTGATAGTTAGACAGTTGAAATTTTCACAGACGGTGTATTTCTGTTTCCGCTATAATAACAAATACTAAAAAACAGAGTAAAATTAATATTTCAGGGGGCTCGCATACAACAAACGTGATTTTTTTGCTCGTTTTTGCTCGATATTGATAACGTTAAACAGGTAGACGCTTGAAATATTTATAGAATATTGAGATATATTATTCACTTTAAAAATAAATAATTAAATTAAAATAAAATAAATTTTAAGGGTCCATGCAACAAACTTATGGGAGTCCATGCAACAAACTTGTTTCCCTTCGTGCGCGAGTTTGACTCGCACTTGGCCGTTTTTTATTATTTTCCACCCCCTTACACATGTGTGGGAATATATTAAAAACAAATAACCCGAATCCATTTTCTTTCAATACCACGTACAAACTTATCAAGGCCCCTGGTTAAGTACATGGAGTGTGAAAGCAGCCACAAATAAAAAATTGTAAAAACATATAGCAACCTATCGAGGGGAACATCCGGACAGCTGGACAGAGTTACCAAAGCATTTTTGCCAAAGCTGAAACGAAGACGCTTCGCGCTCGCTCTGCTATTAAATTGAACCAAATTGAATAACTGACTGAACGTAACCGCATCTTCTGTGCCTCTGCCAATCCTTTTTATTTTTATAAACCAGGCAGCGATTTTGGTTCATACATCAATTTAATCCGCCAACTTCACATAACTTTTTTGCGGGTCACTGCAGAGACTTTACCCGAATCCGAACCTATGTAATTCCACAAGGAGATAACGTATCCCGTTGCGGATTTAAAGTGAAACCAAATATCGTTCATCTATTTTCTAGTGGCCTCCAAATATGTGGCTCACGCCGACTAAAATCGATAGAAAAAAATAACAATTCAGTTTATTGGTAGTACATAGTTACAGCTGATGAAAATGTAATAGCTGCTATGAAATCCCATTTCCCTTTTATAGTATGCGAGTACATTTCAAAAGAAAACATGAATTTTCACGTATATCACGTCGAATAGGCCACGAGCTCAATAAAAAAAACAATTATTGCCCAAAATCGCGGAGTAAAACCGTTGACAGTTTGGCGTGCAATAACACCCATGACTGAATGCAATACGGTATTTGAGTGCTAGTCAAAATAGATACTTTTAAGCAACTGTCAAAACGGTAATTTTGTACGAATTCTATGAAATACCAGCATGTGACGTCATAGTCAAATGCTGCCTTTTTAACACAAAATTGAGTTTGTAAAATACAACTGCTGGGAATACGCAATTCTGATATTGTCAAACGTTTTTGTTGAAATAAGTTCTGATTGAGTTTCTATATTTTGGAATTTCTTTATTTTATGTACTAATATTTTTGTAGTACTATATTTTATTGGACCAAATACCATATTTTGTCCCATAGATGAATGGGATAACCAGAGCTATGGACCAATCACTTCTCATTCCTTTGCTTGGAAAGGGAAGGAAGATTGACACATAGCTCTGTCCCATACATCGAAGTGTCACGATGGGTGTTTTAAAACACGTTCTGATTACGGTACGTATTTTATTGTTGAAAATCAATACTATATAAAATAAAAACATGCAATAAGTGGGGCCTCTTATGTTTTGAGGTCTCAAAATATTATTAAATGTGATAAATATCACCGAAGCTTCTCTATAACATGTCAATACGGTATTTGACTGCAAGTCAATATTTATACTTTTTAGGAACTGTCAAAACGGTAGTTTTGTTCACGATTTCTATGAAATACTTCATTTGACGTCATAGTCAAATGCTGTCTTTTTAATTATGCCCTTATTATTTTTGGGTTTTACATTACATTGCCGCGCTTTGGTAGAGAAATAATAGTGATGGGGTGAACAATAATTTAGTTCATTCTATTGTATCAATATAGAATGTTATTAATAAAAATATTATAAGTCAGTGATGCGTTTGTCTTGCTTGCGTACATATATAAACACCTAATAATAATAATAAGTTATAAAATTAAGCATTAATCAATGTTTAAGTTTTCTCATTCTAGCTTTTGCCCGTGGCTTCGCCCGTATTATTTTAGTTTTTTTGTAGTCATTATTTTTCACAACCAATTGTAAATTTAAAAAAATGAGGATACATTTTTTAGGTTGCTTTTCACAGTTATTAAGGCTTTTTATTTTTTGGTTTATATACTTAAAGTATCTCTTTATATACTTCATTAGAGGTTCTGCCCTCAGATGTTAATACGACCAGGCTCCTAGGTGAGCTCACTCTCGAGCAGGCCACCTAAAACTGGCCGAGCGAAAAGCAGTCTCCCCTAAGATCAATTCCTGCTGTTTTCAGTGACTGACCGTGAGACTTATAAATCGTCATTGCGAGATGTAACCTTAACCTTAAGAGGGAACTGAAGTCTTTTAAACTCAAATTGGTACTCCGATGGTATAAGTGGTACCGGCGGTATATACACAGATTGACCTTTAGCACAGCCAGTAAATACAACGGCCTCTAACACGTTTTTATGTCAGACTTTAACGCGTAACCTGGTCCCATAATACAACTTAGGTGGATTGAGATTTCGGAATAGCATGACTGGAGACCAGGTGGGTTGAGCGCATTTAGGAACTCCGCAGGATACTGTACAGCATCATCAAATCTACTACAGTGTCTACAGACTTGTACTGGTATTCTGCACCATCGAATGACTTCAACAAAATGTCGTTAAAGACGGAAGCCTGATCGTTTTTAGGAGTTAGAACCGCACGTTCGCACAGCCACTCCATGGATTTGCTGTATAGTTTGTGGACATCTGGATATATTCGGGCTATTAGGTCGTCAACAGTTGACACAACTGAGGCTAGATTTGGTGGAATTGTAATCTTGCTTTCACTTTCCGGATATTCTCTATTTCCTATTTTAAGGAGTGTATCGGAGAATTGTCCAGCGCAAACATCGCCCTTTAAGTGCACCCGCATGTTTTTCTTAAGTTGGAGTATTTTTTATTAAGGGCTAAAGATTTGACGCCTTAATGCAAGCGTTAACTTCGTCAGCTCGGGTCCCCCTCGGAACTACCGGCAGAGTCTGACGGAAGTCTCCAGCTAACAACACGGTGACTCCACCCATCATGTTTTCGATTCCTCTGATGTCTTTAAGAGTTCAGTTAAGTGCTTCAAAACCCCCTTGAAAGCACATTGGCGCATAAAGGGGGCTTTATGCGCCAATGTGCTTTCATCCCAAACTAAAAGGTTACAATCGCACAGTACTTGGGCCGTTTTACTCTGCTTTGAAATGTTGCAGAGTGGAGTTTTGTCATGAATAAGATTTAGTGGCAGCTTGAAGGCAGCGTGAGCTGTCTTGCCTCCCTCTAACAGTGTTGCTGCCATTCCTGACAATGCGACGGCTAAGGCATTGCCACGATTAATCCTTACTTTTGACTTTAGCACTTTGATAAGGAAGGTTTTTCCAGTTCCACCAGGAGAATCCAGGAAAAAGAGTTGCCCAATTCCTTTGTCAATATTGCCAAGGATCTGTTTATTAATGTAAAGCTGTTTATCCATCAGTAACTCTTCATTATATGACACCATCTTTTCTATGGCACAGGGATCATAATTGGTATCCCTCAGATATTCTCAATTACCCAAAGTTGCTGCAGATCTTTTTGGCTGAGACAATCCGTACTGTGCCAAGTTTTGTCCTGCTTGAGGTAACACTGCATCCTCGATCAATATCAAGCATCTGTTGTAGACCTCATCTATGAGCAGCTGCGCACTATCTTGCAAGTTTTTCTCACATTGCCGTTTGATGTCGTCTGAGAGACTTTGTGTTTCTCCCAAAGGCTTATAGGATCAGAGAGTTGACAGAAAACAATAATTATTGTAAATAGCTCTCGCAGCTGTAAAGGAGAATCGTACAATGCAGCTTTATCTTAAGTACTGTGCCAATGCTTGTTGTCTTCCAGCAATCCAATAGTGCATGCAGACTGAAATGTTGGATGGAGGACACCATTCAGTCTTCAAGTCTTCAAACCTTGTTGGCCCTCTAACCTCCTGGAGCAGCAGGCGTAGGTGGTAGCATTCAGTGTTGTTTGGATGAATCGTGTAGACCCTACCTAGAGCGTGCTCTTTTTTCACTCCTGGCCAGCCCTCTACAACATTTCCCTTTTTTCTTCTAGATTTTATTTTGTTGTTCCAGATAAAGTAGGAAGGGACATTAGAGTACAACAGCGTCTTTGCAAAATTGTCCGTTTTGATTTCAAAAAAGCTACTAGCGTTGTCTGAGGTGGGCTATTTATTTCATCTGACAGGTTATTAGAGGTGAAGTATACACGCTGACCGTTTTCAAGATGACCAGCAAGATGTAGGACAGGGGGGAACCTTTCATGAATGGGAAATGTTAAGATTCTCCAAACTGCTTCGGAACTGCTTATATACCGGCCGCCTTCGTAGATTTTCACCTCACCTTTTTCATTCTCCAGAGTAAAGGCAGCTTGATCCCTACCCTTGTTCACGTACTATTTACGAATATATTTGATAGATTTAACAGAGTTGTAGTACTCCACATTAATATGAGCATAGAAAGTACGTGACAGGACAGGATTGTAAGGCACCACCCAGCGGTTGACCAACTCAATTTCGTTAATTTTAATTTCGTGACCTCCACCAGCTGGAGACCTCCTCCTATATTGCGGATATCCATCGTCTCCTCTTTGGGTGTCTTTGATAAGTGGTCGATGGTATCGCTTACTTCAACTATCATTTTTTATGCAGGATGATTTGTAGTTGAAACTACCGCAAGGACCAAGTATCATATTAGCCTTTACAATATTGTAGAGGAGTCTTGCTCTGGGTCGGGTATTTCGGCACAAATAACATTGTCAATCTTGTCTGGGATGATACGCTGCTCTAGCCATAGCAAGGTGTGAATGTGAGGAAGACCCCGTTTTTGCAATTCCACTAAGTATATAAAACAACGCATCTTCCCAAACAGATTACCTTTGTTCAGAAAAGACATCATCTTTTTCACCTTTAGATGGAATACTCTAGCTATAATGTCGTGGCCTTTTGGCTTGGCGTGTGACTTTTGGCTATGTCAAAGTATATCTCCGATGTCTTTCCATCAAGGATTACACGTAAATGTGATAAAAAGCTCAGGATGGTCGTATTGGCGCTCGTATGTCATCGCGTCTTGTGTACGTTTGTGCATATAGCGTGGTGCCCCAGTAAAATATGAGGGAGCATCACCTTCTGACCCAGCTGCCCACCATCATCGTCCTGTCACCCTATGGCATCCCGCAAGTATATTTAACTGTCGGCCCTCAGGTGCGCCTGGTTGTTCCTGATATAGTTCAATAATTCCGTCTCTATTTTGGCGTACATGTCAACCAAAAACTGACTAAAAAAGGAACGGAATACGCCAGGTGATTGTCTTCTCCCGGTCTTATCATAATACGAAAAGAACAGAAATTTTCAGTCTTTTTAAGTTTTTATTGATCTCAGGATCACCCTGAGGTACAGAAATAGAGTACCCATCTTCACCACGGTAAAACAACAGAGGATACTGCAGGGTATTGTATGAACGGTAGAACTAACTAATGCGCTGTAAGGAGTTATCGTGATTTTTAAGGATAACGTATTGTTTCTCAAATTGCTGACCAACCATTACCAAGGCCACCTAATTTGATTTTGGAGCATTAAAACGACCCCTGTGACTGTCCAGTGGCTTTCTCTCAGTATTAATGACTACTTCAAATGATTTAGATTTCAATCGTCAGCCTAAACACAAAATTTTATGATCCCAACTTCAAAACTGACTGATTTTCACACAAACTTTAACGCCCCATTTAAACTCCTTAGGGGTGGAATTTTTAAAAATCCGCCCTCATTCCTTGTATACATTATAAATGGAACCTCTATGCAAAATTTCAACTTTCTAGGTTGCAGGGTTTGGGCTGGGCGTTGATGAGTCAGTGAGTGAGTTAGGCCTTCTCTTTTTATATATGTCGTGGGATTATTTGATCCGTATTTTTGCGAAAACACTGCAGTACCTTAGGTGAAGGATAAATTTATTTATTCTTCGTGTTAGGTTGAACATGTAAGAATAAAAGAAAAACACTTAAAACTAGAATTTTCGCGAAAATACGGATTATCAAATAATCCTACGACATATATACAGATTTCTCACAAAAAGTGGAAACAATTTGCTTCTGCCACCTCAAATGGAAAAAAAGCGTAATGCTTTCTTATTTTTTAGTAAATTATGACAAATATTCATTCTGATTGTAAAGAATCACTCTTTTCAAAATAAACAGCTTTTCATTCTATTTAGAATGAATGAAAACATCACTATCAAACTGTACATGCCAACATTACTTCAAGAAGTGACGTTTGTTGATTGTTTACTTCGTCGTTATAATAATAAGGGTATAAAAATTTAGTTTATAAAATACAACTGCTGGAAATATATAATTATGATAATGTCATTTTTTTTTGTAGAAATAGGTTCAGCTTGAGACACATTTCTAAATTTATTGGACAACCTTGTCAAATAACGTTTTGTGGCCAGCTCTTAGCCGCCGTACATCAACAAATATTTTAGTACCTATAGGCTGGCTGAGATAAGGCTGAGTGGTGTATTTATGGATATAGAAATAACTTGGAACCAGTTCTTAAAATATCCTAAACATCTGTATTTATAAAGACTTAAATATCTAATATCCGGAGTGCTGATTGAATATAAAGGGTGTAGCAAAATATAAAGAGTGTAGCGAAATATAAGGGGTGATCGACAAACTTTGATCACGGAGATTGAGATCTAAATTGAAGAAAATAATGTCACTCCATTCCAAAAGGAAAGGACTTCTTTGAAAAAGTGAATAATACGTTTTTTAGGGTTCGGTACCGTTAAAAAATAAACATATAGTATCTTTTCAAGGATCCGTACCCGAAGGGTGCCTAACGGGACCCTATTACTAAGCCTCCGCTGTCCGTCTGTCCGTCCATCCGTCCGTCTGTCACCAGGCTGTATCTTATGAATCGTGATAGTTAGACATATGAATTTATCACAGATGATGTATTTCTGTTGCCGCTATAACAACAAATACTAAAAACAAAATAAAATAAATATTAAAGGGGGCTCCTATACAACTCTTTCAGTACCACATACAAACTTATGAATGCACCTGGTTACGTGCATGGAGTGTGAAAGCAGCCGCACCAATAACTTTGTAAACAACATTTTGCTGTGTAAAATCCAAACTATTCACTCCACACCATCCCTACCATTGTACGGTGGTATCGTGCGCGAGTTAGACTCGCACTTGACCGTTTTTTTTTTTTTTCATTTACTTCACAGCTAAAATCTTAATAGTAATCTTACTTAAAACTTACGTAAGTCACAAAGGTTTGTAAGTAGTCCAAAAATAGTGTAGTCTAGTAGTCTAGTTAAGTTATCCTTGTCAGTCTGTCCTATTGTATTGTCTGTCACGACCATTTTTCAGTCACTCGATTCATATCGATTAATTAAGTCTTTTATATATTGAAGTTATAAAAAACTAAAAGTTGTAGGTCAAGTCAAACAAAAGGTACCACCCGTTCATGTCACAATTTTGTTGAATTTGCTTGATACTCGCAAGTCAATATAAAACCTATAGGACTTCCCACAGACAAAGAATCATGAAGTTTCCACGAAACAAGATCTTATAAGCACAAGTGAAGGAAAAACTCTGAAAACCGTAAATTAGTAGTTCCCTAAAAAAAAGAGATTTATCTGCCCCTCAATCCGCGAGTCGAGCTCGTACTTTGCCGGTTTTTTTGGTAAGTAAGCACTTTGCTATCTGGGATAGATATAAATAAATCCTTTCATCTCGAAACGAATTAAAACAATCCCGAAATAGATCTCACAATATCTAATACAGAGTGGAGTCTTTATCAAGTGCATATAACAAACAGGGTTGAAGATCGCATTTTTAGATCGATCGAAAAAGGATTCCCCTCGCCATGTTTTTTATAGTTTTTTTTCTACACACGTATCATAAACCCTCTTTACTGCGTCCAAAAACTGTACGTTACGACCAGCATAATGTTAAACTACTTTGTGAAAACTCATTTCTTATCTGAATATTGAACATTATGACCATAATGTGTAAATTTTCTACATATTATGACATTAAAATTTCGAACGCCGACGCCCGCCTGCGTGCTTTGACTGTGAAGTTGGTACTTAGAACAAGCTAAAAAACTTAATGCCACAATACCGGTCAAACTTGCGGTTCCTGAACACATCAAAGAGAGCTTATGATATGTGTGTAGATAAACTAGTGTATGCAACTGTACATAATTAGGCATATCAGTCACATAAATAATTGTATTATTTTCGATTACTATGTAGTTGTTGTATTTACGTTAAGACAAGATCGCCTAGATCTCTGGGAGTCTACGGGAATAACTTTTATACAATTTTTTAGAGGGAAGAAGCCTTTACTTGTAATGACACAAAATGGCCAAGTGCGAGTCGGACTCGAGCATTGACGATTCCGTACAAAAAACACCTATTTTTTGTGATATACCTAACACACAACGGTTTTTACATTTTTCCCTTTACTTGTGCTGTAAGATCTTGCTTCTTGGAAAGGAAAGCCCTATTGATTTTGATTCGGCATAAACGCGTTGACCTAGACATTTGTTTTTTTCACAGTCTCTATGTCTGTTGTATAAGTTTGTATATGGTAATGAATGAAATTCCCCCTATTTAAAGCATACTTCTTCTTCTTTGTCGATCCCTCAATGCTGAGGATCGTGACCGCATGCTTTCCTCCATTGCCGACGATTCTGCGTAGTATGGTACGCGTTGTGTAGCGTACCCCCGGTCGCTTCTCCTATCTGGTCAGACCATCTTGTTGGAGCACGTCCTCTGGCGCGTTTTCCTTCTATCTGACCCAATATAATGAGCTTCTCCAGTCGGTGCCTAGGTGGGCGCATTATGTGACCGAAGAAGCTTAGGGTCCTTTCCCGGCACATGGTCAAGAGCCGTTTCCTGATCTTCAGTTCACTCAGGATTGACACATTATTTATATTTTTCCTGTAATTTTTATGTATCACGTATTTTTTCTATTATTTTGGTCAGTAGTTTCGGAGATACGGGGAGGGGGAATAGTCTATTTTTGCCTAATTTCTTAAATATTTCTTTCACTAAGCATTTCAAACAATTAAACATTTCAGGTTTATTCAAAAAATGAAATTCTCGCAATAAGTCCTTTCAATTAACAACATGTCACACGGTATAGTTTTTTAAGACCTCTTTAATACGTAATTTTGTCAAAACTTTTAAATAAGTCGTTTCGAAGAAAAGGCGGAAAGGTATTTTTTGCCTATTATTTTAAATATCTTTTTAACCAAGCATTTCAGGTTTATGAAAAAATGGGATCCTCGCTACAAGCCCTTTCATTGAGCATGTCACAAGATACTGTTTGGTGAACTTTTTTATTTATATCTGATTTGCCCCTTAATCATGCCCCCTCATATTTAAACCATACATACTGTTCTCATTATTTTCCTGTAATATTTTCTATAATATTTTTTATCTACACACGTATCATAAACCCTCTTTAATGCGTACAAAAACCGCACGTTACGATCAGCATAATGTAAAACTATTTGGTAAAAACTCATTTCTTATCTGAAAAATTACACATTATGACCATAATGTGTAGTTTTTCTACATATTATGACATTCAAATTTCGAACGCCGACGCCCGACTGCGTGCCGCCCCTAGTTTGTCTGTGAAGTTGGTACTGACATTTAAATTTCGAATGCCCTCCATTATGTAGCAGTCACATTATAGTAGTTTATGCGACTGCTGCATAATGGAGGGAATTAAAACTCGAGAGTGGGTTTATGAAACGAGCCGAAGGCGAGTTTCATAATAATATCACTCGAGAGTTTTAATGCCTTATTATGTACAGTTACATACACTAGTTTATCTACACACATATCATAAGCTCTCTTTGATGTGTTCAGGAACCGCATGTTTGACCGGCATTGTGGTTCTGCAATTGTTTAGCTTGTTCTTTAGTACCAACTTCACGCAGACGGGCGTCGGCGTTCGAAATTTGAATGTCAGTACCAACTTCACAGACAAACTAGGGACGGCACGCGGGTGGGCGTCGGCGTTCGAAATTTGAATGTCATTATATGCAGAAAAACTACACATAATGACCATAATGTGTAGTTTTCCAGATACGAAACGAGTTTTTACCAAGTAGTTTAACATAATGCTGACCGTAACGTGCGGTTTTTGAACGCAGTAAAGAGGGTTTATGATACGTGTGTAGATAAACTACTATTACCTAATCGTTTCAGGTTTATGAAAATAGTACGTTGTTGTAGATGCTGGAAAGTGAGCAATAGGTGTCCCCCTAAGGGCGACTGCTGGAAGGCGGAATAAGGCTTAACATGAGTAAACCTTGACAACTCCGTAAAAAAAATACGGAGATGTCAAAGTTAACTCTGAAAATGAAATTAATTATACAGAAAACGAATTTTTAGATACTTGTGCGTGTTTGGATACATTAGGTTTGGAACTCCTCCTCATTGCTCCACCTGGCGGTGTCCGCCTTCAGATGAAAAAAACCCTCAGGTCCTCCGCCATCTACAGGCACCCTTTTACCGACGCGACGGCAGGACGCACGCTATGTCGGTAAAAACTGACACAGCATGAAGCGCCTTCTGTTGACATGTGGCAGAACCATCATTAACAAATAAAATAAAGCCAGCGATGTTTTTTCTGGCCTGTTGAACCGGCCAGTTATGTGTTTGTTGTCCTGGTTAACTATTAATTGTTTTGTTTGTTGTCCTGGTTAACTATTAATTGTTTTGTTTGTTGTCCTGGTTAACTATTAATTGTTTTGGTGCCCCATTATTGATCATCTTTTGCCACATTTCCGAGCTGTGGAATGAAGCGAGGCGGTATTGTTATGTTGCGGTGTTTTATGTAGTGACCGGGTGTAAGATCTCAATGGCCTATATGAAGACAGAAAAACGAATCAATCCCCTAAGAAGCCAGGAAAGGGAGGATTAAATATAATATTGAAGAGGCAAATGAAGATATGGGAACCCCGCCAAAGGCGAATCGAAAGCCATTTCAACTTCCTGCGATAATTCGGGACGTGGTAAATTTGCACAGACCGAAAACAAACTGAATCGCGAGGTTATGAAGTCACGAGTTTGTTCAGTTGCTCTTTCGTTCGCGCTCACCCAGCAGACATCAGCGTGCGTAATCGATCAGGGGAAGAAAAAGAGACTGGGATAGCGTGATTTTGTCTGACGAGACAGGAAATTTTGAAGATGACTGAGGGAGTGAAAAATGGCAGACTCGTCCTGGAAAGTGGCAAAGGCTCGTCTATTTTATCTTTTTACTGAATTCCAAAGTTATGAAAAAATATGTAATTTTTTTTTTTTTTTTCTGATTTACCCCAAAAATTAATTATAAAAAATATTCCCGTCATATCAATATTAGATGTCATACTTCCAAAGCTCTAGGCGATCTTTCCAAAAAGCGTAATTTTAATACATTTAGTTTTTGCGATTTAACCCTCTAAAAGCTTTTTAGTTAGGAATTTATGTGTGGCGTCATTTGAATGCTAATGTGATGTAGAGCTATATTCCTAAGTAAAATAATTCTTTTTGGATTAACAAACGTTGTGAGAAAGCTGCCATTATAAAAAATAAAAATAGAGTTACATGTAGTAATAAAGCTACACATAATTATATACATAGTTAAACAAAAAACACAAAATACCCTCAACAAATATGAAATAAAATAAAAAATGTCCCTCAGATCGCCGCCGTCGAGAGGCAGAGTGCCCAACATGCTGGCACCAACATGCTGGCCTCGCTTCGCTGTATAGCCAGGCTTATGCGCTGGGCGAGGAAGGTGCCAGCTCCGAGTCTTTTCGCAATCTCTTTAATAGAGTTTAATTTTTAAATAAAGCATAATTTATGTTTACTGTGAACACTTTTTTGTGATTATTTGATACTGGCAGTACCGCCTGTCCTTCATTATCAGTATCCAGTTAATTTGAACCCGACAAACCATTTGTTTTACAGTTGGTACACTAATAAACGAAAAATATTTAAAAAATGACAGAGGGTGTTATTCAATGTTTTTTTTTGATAAAATTATATTCTCTTCAACCCTGTTTGACATGTACAGTTTATAGAGTTTCACACTGTATTATATATAATTTTGATTGCGTAGTAATCATCACTCAAAAGTTTGCGACTCTCCCATACAAGTAACTGGCGCTACCAAAGATGCCAAAGACATTTAAAGTAAACCCATACAAATGGTCTGAAAACTAAATAATGACTCAAAAGGTAAACATTTGTAAACCCCAAGTTAATATTAAAAGGGACCGGAACCCCCGAGCACGGAAACAATTCGGTATAAAATTTCTTGCTGTAAAATGCTTATTTGTAGCATTATTGTATTACCGTACATTACATAAAGAGAGCTCTTTTTAGAGACCACCTTTAATTACTAAAGTCGGTTTCATGCTGACTAAGATATTTGTCTAATGATATCAAGAGACTCCAAAGACTCACAGGTTTGCTGTATACTTACCTAAAAGATATACAAGACAAGAACTCGTAGAAGTTGCGTGCTAACTTGGGATAGCTAGAGAAAGGATATCTGCAACTAAACTATGGTGTGTATATTCTATAGCCAGTCCACTAGTGGCCCCACAATTTTATTATAAATAAATATGAAACAATCAGATATTTAACCCGGCTGCAGCGAAGCGAAAAAGAGGAGAGGGAGGGTATGTATGTATGTTCCCTCGTAACTACTCCACGGTTCAACCGATTTGGATAAATGGTACGTCATTAGATCTGTTTTGATGGCCCCAGAGTCGCTGGGTACATAATATATAAAAAGCGAGAGTCCTTCCTGATCTATTTTATATGATTTTCTGTGTCGGACGGCCCTTTGCCTAGTGAAAACTCGGCTAGTGCCATCAACGGCGTATCCACATTATTATTTACCATTAAACCACGAATCAACCGACAGGAATGAATATGTCACCGTAAAATTGTCAAAACCGTTAGTTGATAAACTAACGTTTTTTTCTCGTTATAGTTGGTCAACTATCGACATATAGTAAAATGTAGCGTACTGCTTACTATGTGACGCGTTAGTTGATAAACTAACAGTTAAAACCGTTAAATCCTATAATATAAATATAAATATATATATATAAAATATATAATATAATCTATATCTGCATGGGTAAAATGAAAAACTTAAAAGCTCTCTATGCTACAAGTACGGAAAGTATGTGATTTTCGACGAGTGGCAAGTTTATTCAGGACGAGCGACGCGACACGAGTCGGCAATCATCTTACGCACGTGTCTCATAAAACCTTTTAGGCTAGCCTTAAGAAAGACGGCCGTTTTAGATGATTTTGCTGATTTTTTATATGCTTTATAAGTGGTTCAAGTTCAAGGTCAAGGTCTTTGACAATGAAATTTGAAATGTTTAAAAAACCGGCATATTCGTCGTCGTTGCTACTCCCTAAGACCATGGTCCCGAATGCTTGGAATGGGGATTTAAAAAATAACTGCATAAACGCATTTTGCTCACTCATTCAGTGAACAAAATGCATGAAAGTAGCTTTTTAATTTTAAATGCCGCGGATATAGTTGAAATTGCAAACAGTTATAACTCGATGTTATTTGGCTGTTTGCGATTTCGCCAATTGACATTGGTACTGCTATCGATTTTTATTTCGATTGCAGTGTATGTGCTATTAAATTCCAAATAATCGAGATTATTTTATTATATTCTTATTGATAAATAATATAATGATAAATATTGCGTATTGTAGATTAGTCTAAGTTTATAATGAAAAATTACAATAAATGTTATTTGATTTTTCAACCTTGTATGTGCAACAAGAGACCAAATTTGCATATCGTGCCTTTAAGTCCCTCGCTCACTTAGGATTATAACTGAGAATTACTCGCTACGCTCGTGATTCAAATATAGAAACCTTCGCTCACTCGGTACTGAAAGAAGCACTCGCAGCAAATATAACTTTTCTCTCTAATAACATTTACAGCCTACCCTTACGGAACTGCCTGAAAATAATTAAAACAATGCAAAGGTAGGAATAGTAGGAGATGAGGCCAAGTAGAATATCCAATATGTATTACAGTATAAAAACGATGTGCTTGATGGGTATCAAATGAATCGATACATTCTACATCTGTGAATTGAATGCATGAAAGATAAAGACTTTAGAAGAAATATCAATAATATCCCTAATTGCGGATAGAAGTGATGACGATGACAATTCTTCTATTTATGTTATGTTAATAATTTGACTGAATTAACAACTTCGTTTTTTTCCGATTGTTTTGTTTACATCCATATAGGTTAAAAAGTAGATTTTATGAAGTTTTGAGTTATCTGCCATATCACTTCTAAGATTTTATGAACTACACAGATTGCTCACGTCCGAAGGAGATACTTGGAACCTACAGCCCTTCACGTCTTCCCGGGTAGTGCTAAGGAGCAACAAAGCAACACTAAAACTTCCAGGTGCTCGAAAGAGAACCTGTCCAAATATACAATTACTTATTAAACTACCTGGATCGTAATCCATCACATATATTCAATTGCCATTTTGTTCAATTAATTATTCAGGCTAAGCGAATCACAGTAAAATCTATAAAAACACGTGACATTGACGAAAATAACCTTGATGTTAGACCGGCATTAATTGAGAAATTGAATTAAATTGAACTGTACAGACCTTATCATGTTGTCACACTTGGGTCTGTTCTATGTAGTAACAGTCTCAATAAGTTCTCGATAAACTCTTTTTTATTTATTAGCGAATACGCTCGCGACAAATAAACTGGAATCATTACATCGCGCGGTGCTGAAAACAAATCCCCAAAGTTACTGAGTGTCCCAACTTATTCAATTATATGCCTAAGTGTCTTCCAATTTCATCACAAAACATTACAGTTTTGTTTGTGATGTTTTTGTGTGATTCTGAAATCTTGGGTCTGATCTTGGGTTTCAGCGCTCATGGGTGAAACTGGTATCTCTGGCTGTTCCACGGAAGCTTGGCAGTCACACAAATTATTGGCCACCAAAGAGTCATAGGGTTCTTGATTAATGTGAGATAGTTTAAACAGCTCATCCATGGCCAGAGAGTACTCCCCAATAGCCACTTGAGATGTTTCATAGTGGGCAGTAATTGATCTCAAGCAGACATTGACACTGGCAAGTTCAGACTCAAGATGTTTCAGATCTTTCTTATAATTTGTTTTATTTATTTCTAACACTGCCATTCACTTTTTTTTTGTTTCAAAATTTAAATTTTTCTCTTATTATTTAAACTACTATTGAGATTTTTTTGACATTTTACCACTTTTGATGTTTTAATTATGTGTTTTTATTTTATTTTAACATATCTTTGTCTTGCGTTTTTGCTGCATGTTAAACCAGTGAGTCTTCATGACTGCTTGCAACCAAATTATCCACTAACATTAATTCCTCAAATACATTTTATTTTTTGTGCTACTGAAGCATGAGACTCCTCTTCTAATTGTGTGATTTGATTGTGGGCATCACACATCTCCCGCTCTAGGATAGATGTTCTCTTCAAAGAATACTCATATTCAGCATCGCACTGATCAAAACGCTGAATTATCATTTGTAACATATTTTGTTCTTCAAGTACATTTTCATATAGTGAGTGTAACCAAGATAGCTCGGATTTTCGCTTAGTATTATTACCTAATGCTTCTATCAATATATTTTCATGGTCTTCCCGTTCACAAGTCAACTGGCTATACGATTCTCTAGATAGTTTTAATTCTTCTTAAGCCAGTTTTAGTTGGGATTCTACCTGGCGAGCTTCACGTCTTTACGGGTCTGCATACGGCTGTCCATTATACGAGGTCGTGCCACAAGTTTTTTCACATGCGCTGAATGTGCGACCGCTCTGCACTATGGCTGCTGCGACGACCTCTGTAGTGCAGTGGTTGTGGCTCTGCCTACAATGCGAGAGGTCCCGGGTTCGATCCCCGGCTGGGAGAAAGGAAAAAAAAAGCCCAGGCAATGTATGTGTGTGACGTCGCTGTTTCTGGTTCCCACGACACAGGGTATCCTAGTGTGGGGCCACAAGCAATGTATGTGCCTGTGTGTAAAAGTTTATTGACTGAGCGAGCGAAGCGAGCGAAGGGCTCCATTTCGACAAGATAGGAGGCCTATTTTTTTTCGTCTGTCTCTGTTTCTATGTGTGTTTGTCAGTCCCGGTCGAGGGGCCACAGTTTTCAAGCGATCCTTACAAAACTTGGCATACGTGTTCCTTGAATATAATATCTTTTATTATTTTTTGTTGAGAGCTTTTCTTGATTTTCCCCTTGGGAGGGGAGTTATGACATCATTAATTTTTCGAATGTTATTTTTTTTATATTTTTTTCTGAAACCTATCATTTGGGGTATCAAATTAAAGGGCTTCATGAGCCGGTTCTAAAAATATACTATACCATTACCTTTCGGCCGCCTGTTTTCTAAAAATCCAAGAAATATTTTCATAACATGCCAAGTTTGGACTCCTCGAAGTAGGAGACGGATTACCAAAGAGGATCTATTCAGACCATGAGAGTGAGTGAAATAGACTATAACTATTTTCGTGAAAAGTCAATACGATTGTATTTCATATCGCAAAATGTAGTTTACAAAGTTATTGGTGCGGCTAATTCCCTTCTTGATTTTGATTGAATCTAAAATACTTACCTATAAATTGGTTTACTATCCTCCCTGTTAGCAAGACCCACTGCCCACAGGGCCACTAGTATTTATGTTGTGTAATGTTATGTTTACATACAATAAATGAAATAAATGACACGAAATTCTCTGTAGTACAAATATTTACATATCAAACCAAAGGTTACAAAATACATATTTAAATGGTATTTAAACTATTCAAAATGATATTTCCGATACAATCTGCGCCTTAAATCTGCACGGCCAGTCACAGATAGAAGCACGCACGACATCCATGTCAATATTGGCTACTGCTTTAATCAGGGATGCTTTGAGAGACTCCAAATTTCAACGAGGCTTAGCGCAGACCTTCTCCTCTAAGTACTGCCATATTTTATAATCCAATGGATTCAAGTCTGGACTCGAGGATAGCCAGTCTTCGTGTCTGATAAAGTCGATTCCACGAGAGGAGAGCCAATTTTGAGTGCTTTTTCCCTTATGAGCTGGTGCAGAGTCCTGCTGGAATACCCAGTGTCTGCTTTTGAACATTGTCTGTGAAATAGGTTCCACGAGGTTTGTTAGGACTGTATTTTAGTACACGAGTGCACTTGTTTTAACTCCTTCTTCACAAAAATACAATTCAGTTAGGCCCGAATAGGAAACCCTAAGCCAAACCATGAATGACGAAGGTGGTGACCATGCATAACACGTGGGATTCGTCTGGTCGCTACTTCACTGTTATGCGCATACATTCTTTCATTCTGTTTGCTAAAGCTTTCCTCCACATCAAAAAATTTTCGTCATAATTTTTCCCGCGTATCGCTTTAGCAAGACTCGGGATCTATCGAGCCTGATTTTCTTCAGTCGTGAGTTAAGCAAATGTGCAGTTTTTTCCGGTAAGCTCGTAGTCCAAGGTCTTCATTCTGTAATGGTACACGAGAGTCAGTACATTTGATACTTCATTTTGCGTGACAGAGGGCTAGCCCATCGCCGCGTTGTATTGGTACACACGTTGAATACAAAAATCGGTCATTTAACGTTTGGGGTTTTGAGTAGCTCAGGGCAAGGTAGCAAAAAGCAATGAGCCGACGCGTGGTTTGGTTCCAGGAACAGAGTTCAGGTCAAGTTTTTTTGTCGCATTCCTGCGAGATGTGTAGGGATCAGAGCCGATTTGGCTGCGCGTTGAATAAATTATGAATAACTAAATAATGAAAGGTTATTATGGAATGATACGGAGAAAGCTATTATGTAGATTGCAAATATACAATTGCGTTTGAGGTATGAGATGGCGAGTTTGACACGACTAGTATGAATAGCATTCTAGTGGTCTTTGTCCAGCGCGCTAGCGGTCGGGAAGGCTTAATTAATCGCAACAAGCTTTTATGGTCAGCGATCAACAGATTTTGTGTATCGGCCATACCGAATGACTTGAGTGATAACCTACGGTTGATCATAGTGAATATGCGTACACACAATTTGTAGAACGGCGGATCTGCATGGCATGGTTGAAATTAGACCCTGTGTAGTTAGTGATAAGAAGCTTCGCTTGGGCAGAGCGTGTTCGCAAAGGACGCCATTTTTTTTTCAGACATGTGGGGACTATAAATACGATTGCGGGGGAAGGGAGAGCATTCAGTCTCAGCGTCTAACTACTGTGACAGTCGTCTTTCACGATTCTAAACAGTTTTGGTCTGCCGTCTTACGCGTCTGAACTATACGAATTGTGATTGCGAAGTTACAGTGGATTTTCGTGAGTGTCTGAAGCGCCGAGATATACCTCGGTTTCTATCCTTTATATCAACCTACCCCAAATTCCAAAACTATCCTTGGGTCGTTAGATAAGAACTTGTAGGTAACTGGTCTGAGTCTGAGTCTGGGCTTGGAGCGACCCTAAATTCCCTTTTCCTTCACCATAGGGTTCCTGGATTGGCTCTTAGGATATTCGCGGGCTAATCCTCTCCTCATTCCTTTCGAGTAGCGAGTTTTGAAATTCCCACACACACAGTCATTAAACATACAAGCACATTCAAATCAAACTCAACCATTTTCGAGTGGTGTCGATAATGGACATAGTATAACACTAGGATTTTAGACTAGGCTAGACAGGAGTTTAGTTGCAGCTAAACCTAGGTTGGCAGGGCATAGGGAGACTGTTTGATCGATGAGGTTCCGCGGATGGAAATAACAAATTCAGAACAAAGTTAAACCGGTGTCAACACAGATAACCTATCCTGTTGATATTTTGACATTTGAGTGTTGTCGGCGACGCGCGAAGAGATCAAATTACAGTCTAAAGTTCATTGTTTAGGACCGGGTAGGTTGTTTTGCTTTGCCTTGGGTCAGGTTGGATTCAAGTTGCATCTTTAAATTAAATGTAAATTTCGCTGGAGGTCTAATGTGTAGGCTGAGTCAAATATATATGATTAGGCTCAGTCGAGGACGTGCTGAGGCTAGTGGAATTCATAGATCGGAATTTACCGAAGTATGCATTTCGCTATGGTGTGGGTTAGATCTCCTAAAGCGCTAATGACTACGTTTCGATAACATCCAGCTCAAATTGCGCAGAGTTGAAGGTTTCAAAACGTTACGGACCTTTTGAGGTAACCGCTAGTTCAAACCCATTTCGGAAAATCAAATCGCAATTGTGTAAACCGGTCTTTTCGGATCGTTATTGCCGTGAACTAATTAAATAATTAGAACCATCACAAGCCGCTACTAGCGAGCACATGAAATATCATTGAGTACTCACGTCGTAAAACTACGACGGATATCTATACGATATCCCAAACAAATATTACAAATCGTGGTCGACCACTAAAAGAAGTTCCAAGCGCCCATATATACAAAAAAAAAAAATTGTACCATCACACAAATACAACAACGATCGATCTGGCGCAATACACCGCTAACTGATGCGAATTACCGGCTTGCGGACATATATGCTTCTCTGTCTTAACTTGAAACTCTAAATTCCTGAACCAATCTTCCGCTAGACTATTGTGCGCCTAACGAACTTCTCAACGAACGAGAAATTCAGACTTATCATTCTTAACTTACAAATTTTACAGCTGAATAGGGACATCTCTTTTTGGGGTAGGTAGAATAGACGATCATAGCTACTGATAGCGGTGGCTCGACCTTAGCCTTTAATGCCGTTACAATTCAATACCCTTTTAACTGTAGTTCTCCTTAACCTCATCTGGAGAGCCAGCGGTTTTTGCTTCCGAACGAGATTTCTTTGTATTCGCGCCTTCACTGCTTTGATTTCTGCTGGAATCCGAACAGAATGAGTACGACCACCCCTCGACTGCTTATCTTCTTATCTCGAATCTTCCCTGAATCGTTTGATGGTACGATAAACGAACTTCAATGTTATTTTCATTTTTTCAGGAGTTCGAAAATCTCAGATGGCTCGTGACCGCAACGATGCAATGCAATTACCGCGACTCTATCGAATTTTCGCGTCCACTCCGATATTGAAAATAAAAAAATACAGAAAACCTATGTATTTAGTTTCTTAAAATATTCGTGTTTCAAACGCCCATAGCTTTGTTTGGGTTCGCGTTCTAAATTCGAAGTTTGAGGTATGTGACAAAACTTATGGCTCGACCCATGAAGATTATGAATAAGTAGGTATTAAGTGTCAACAAACATCTAAGTAGACAGGATAATTGTCAGCGAATTTAGGTTATGCCAGCTAAGCCGAATTCGAAATGTTTGCTACGTCCGTGATTCATTAGGTTGAAATTCGATTC
Organism: Argyresthia goedartella; assembly: GCA_949825045.1. Taxonomy (NCBI): domain Eukaryota; kingdom Metazoa; phylum Arthropoda; class Insecta; order Lepidoptera; family Argyresthiidae; genus Argyresthia; species Argyresthia goedartella. The sequence continues at coordinate 37,886,588 of OX463812.1, read as the reverse complement.
CAGATGTTATGTTTTCGCTTAGAATACACCGTTAGAAAGAATGAAAGAAAGAAAATCATTTATTGCCAAACATTCAATTAAATAATAAACAAAAATAATAAATAATAATATTTGGCAAAAGGGCCAAGCTCAGCAATGCTGTGAGCACAGCGCTGGCCTGCAGCAGGGCCCCTTTCTCAAAACATTTAGCATTAAGAAAAGGCGCGAGTCGCATTTACTTCAAGATGGTAGTTCAGTTCAGTAGAACCGAATCACTCCGAACCGAAAAAACAATGAGAAAAGTCAAACTTTGTAGCGATTTTGTAACCGAAAAAGAATTGGCCAGTTTGCATCAAAAACTATATATTATTTGATGCAAACTCGCCAATTGTTTTTCGGTTACAAAATGGCTACAAAGTTTGACTTTTGTCATTGTTTTTTCGGTTATAATATATTATTCTACTAAATACATCTAGACTTTGAGTATAACTACATATAATAGATCTCAGTCAGCTGTTGACCTCAGTTTTGCCGACTGATCCATACTCCACCACGCTGGCTCAGTGCGGGTTAATGGAGGGGTGGCGAGCTAGTGGCCAGGCCAAAAGTCAGATGTTTTCTAGCTGCCCTCTTACAAGGGCCTATGACTAGCTTTACAACTACCACCACCACGTAGCGACGGCAGCCGGGACCTACAGCTGAACCTGTCATCCTAAACCTGCCCGAAACAAATGCCACGTAGAAACGGACACCCATCCAGTACCCGTCTCAGCCAGATGTTACTACCCGCAACGATCGTTCGACGTGCGATTTCGCTAGGCCACGGACGCAATTTAATTGTATGAAGACATATTTTTTTATTTACCCTCGGAATAAATACACAAAGTTTCTGTTGAGAAATAAAGGAAGAAAATACGTCTTGTTTTATTACGGAACTAAAGCAACAGATGGTCGACCGCAGCCCACATTACGAAGTTCTAGGTATCTATAAAAACGATATCACAGCGCGACGCGACAATAAACAAGTTATGTTTCCACTGCTGGTTTACAAGTCTTTCTGGAATAGAATATCAGTTGCAAGCGATCAGTGGATTCTCCGGTCGCATAAACTCACGTCGTGGTACCGGGTGGCAAGCGGGGTCTGACTCTAATGTTGTTTCTTGTTTCTAATTGTTGTAGATCTGTGGAGGAGTTACAATTAAAGGCCAAGTGCGAGTTGGACTCGAGTACGAAGAGTTCTGTTCGGATATGGATACAAAAACACGTTTCTTGCATGCAGACGCGTCACTCTATAGAAAGTTACAATGGCCATTCGTTATAAATTTCTTCTTCCAAGATAAATTATTGGGTAATACTATATCCAGATTCTTATCTATTTTCAGTTGAATGGTTCAAAGAGGAAGATTAAAATTACGCGCAATTTTCCCTGATGACATAAAAGGACGAAATGCATTTTCTATGTCTCTTCGTCTCGCCTTCTGAAAAGCGTCTTCGGTTTTCAATAAAATTCACGTTATTATCCCCGCTGAGGGTGACTTTATGAGACTCGAGGTTCATCTTCACCTTTTAATAAATAAATTGTATAGAATGAGTAAGAATACTGAATCTCTTGTACCTTATACGCATTTTCTTGAAGTAGGTATGATGAATGATCCATGCTGTTCCTACACTATTTCTGTAATGAAAGGTGAAAGTAGCGGAAACAGTTTTAATTGCGTTATTTGATGCCACCCCTGAGACTAAAAGGGTTGAGGAATTTCGGAATGAAAATTTATTGAACTGAATTTACGGAGAAAATTATGTTTTCATTTCTGGAAAGGTTTTTACCCCCCCCCCCCCCCCAAGCTACGCTTTGCGGTTGCTTCTTCTAAGTTCTAACGTAACCTATTTGAAATTTATTCACCATTATTCAAAGTGATTGAAAAGAAAGGAAACTGTTTACTGACGCGAATGCAAGCAATGAAGTTTTTGGCCGGAAAGGACCAGATTCCAGGGCCGTAAAACCTATTAAATAAGCAAGCAATGAATAAAGCATCATGACTTGTCAAATAAAATGGATCCGGCTGCGTTCCGTTTACCACCACTTCCGTTTTCCGTTTACCACTTTATTAATCAGTGGTAAATCTAAAAGTACACATTGAAATAAGCAAAAGTAAAAAATGCAAAGAAAGAACGAACGCTTGTGACGCAAAAATATAATCACAAATAGCTTTGTTACAATATAATTCGGTTTAATGCACAATTTCTTCTTACAAATAAGCGTACGACGAAACGTAACATATTTTGACGTTATTATTGTTAATTTTATAGATTTGCAAAAAAGCATATCTGCAAAACTATTGAGCGCCTTGACTTAAAACTTTTAGGTTATGCTTATCATGACCCCAATTTTTTTTAATTATCTGCCAAAAAATGACGACTTCCAGCTGTGCGGTCAAAGTCTAAAGGTGAACCACAATCTCGGGATTCGGCTTACTTATACTTTGTTTAGAGATCGGACTGCGCAAATTCGACCATGTTTCTCAATATCGCAAAAAGTTGAGGTGGCTTCTAATTCGTCGTCGCCGAGACTCTCATATTCTTTGTTATCTGTTCAATATCTTCAAAAAGTGCGAGCTACCGCAACTATCTTCGAGACCGTTTAGAGTATCTCTTATCGGGAGATCGGCACCGGAGATCTCACACTGTCTCACTTTTAGCCACTCCGCGGCATAACAACGCTGCGTATAAACACTCTTGGTTCGGGGGCGGTCCGACTTTGGACCGCACTTCCTTGCACTACAAGAGTACCTACTCCCACGCGTTTCTCGTTTAAGAAACGTATTAAAGAGCACTACCTCTCTCTTTTGTAAAAGTTATTGTATGTTTTTAAATGACTGACGACCCGAATGTCCGAGTCGGCGTTGTCCCTGCATACGAGGCCAAGGGTCCCGGGTTCGTGTCCCGACGGGGGCAAATATTTGTTTGATGAGAACGGATGTTTGTACCTTAGTCAAACAGTCAAACAAACGTGGTTGTTTATCTATCTTAGTATAAAATTTATCTATATAAGTATTTGTATCGTTGTCTAGTCTGTCTAGTATTTACTGTGTTTATTTTATAGGTATTTAATTTATTACTTGGCATTTTAATTTTACTAGTAATTGTGCAATGCCTACCCTTTTATAATATTTCCTTTAATGCCAAGGGTTGCTGGAAGAAGTCTCGTTTAGAGAAAAGCTCTCCATTGTACATGAGTTTTCTTTTAATGTAACTTGTAAAATATTTGTGTGCAATAAATAATTATGAAATTATGAATAGTGTAAACAAAAGAGAGTGCTACAAGGATATTTAGGCACTTCGATTACACATTGATGGCTGTTACGAATAATGGCACAAGGTTTCCAAATGGTTTTAGTAGCACTGTAATTTATGGGTGACACCAAAGAGACACGTGACTAAATTTCATAGACCCAAACTAACCATAGATCCATTGCGAACTCCTTTCATTAGATTCGTTTTTAGTTTTGACTGCGGAATCGGCCTTCATGTGTGTCTACATCTACTACTTATCTTGACTATAGATATTATTGTTATTCACTGGAGAATCAATCTCTAGTGGACTGATCATGAATTTCAGACCAAGGCTTCCGTATCTCGAACCAGTGTAAATCTAGTAAAGTAGTGATGAACAATTTGCAGCCAGAATACTGAATAATAAGCTTACATAAGCATCAAGATAAACTGGCTACAAATTCTAGCATCCTTGTCCTTTCCAATGTCCCGTAAGGTTGCTATCAGGGCTATATCTTGAAAAATCGACGACGGTTGATACCGATAACGATGTGGAGTGAATTTCTTAAGCGCATTTTTTTCGCGTCGTGGTTGAAAGTCGGTTTGCAAAATGCTTGTATTACCGAATCACATATTTTTAACCATAATTAGCCATTACTGACCACAAACAAATGCATAGTTTAGTAATTTGGAATAAAAACAGAAAATAATATGACTTGTGGAAAATTTTTGGGGTGCGTCCAGAAACCGGATATTTTTGACATTCACACAAAAGTAACAGAATAAATTAAAAACAAAATGCATGGTGCTATCTAATGATAGTTTTCTTTTTATATGTGGCTTCGTAACTAATCCAAGATGTTTCTAAAAAGATGCGTCAGCGCCTAAACAGAAGTTTTGGCGTATTTTGGTGGAATCCATAAAATTTTCTTTATCAAAAAATACTGATCTAAAACTCTGTCTACCGATTCATTCGAATAAGAGCTCTTTCGTGATAGAGAAGGACATGTGGTATTTTTTGTCGTTTTCCAACAAAAAATTCAGATTGCCGAAATTTTGGTACTTATGTTTGTTGAGCCTTGAGTACAATTTCATTTTTATTGGTAGAGAGCGTACGTTTTGATTGGGTAGTATTTAATTGCACGTCAAAAATACTCATTTGCACAGCAAAAAAGGATCAACAAAAAAACTTTTTATGTTTTAAATATTTATTGAGTACTTAAGTTTATGTTTTAATTATTTTTTGCTGTTAATATAATAAGAACACGTTGAACCTAACACGAAGGATAAAGGGGACTTCGCTTCGCTCACCCCCTTAACCCTTCAGGTAAGCTACCGCAGTAATTTGCCCTTTTGTTTGCTGTGCAAATCAGTATTTTTGAAGTGTACTTTAATATTTCCCGTTTTAAATGTGATGGCTGCATATTATTGTGATTTTTTATGGCCTTACCCGAAATGGGTCGCGATTTTTAATCTTATGGATTGGCAATAAAGTTTAAAACCAATGAAACCCGTATATGGACTTCATTTTTGGTGGAGAAGTTGTGGTGGATTCAAGTCCACCAAAATAGTAAATAACCTAAACAACGAAAGTATTTATTAATATAATTTATCTTGCATTCCATATTAAGGGATGGAGATGTATTAGTTAAAAATACATCAGTTTGCCAAAAATGTACAAGTAACGACGATTTCATAAAAAAAGTTTAGCTGTTAAAATTAACTCTGTTATTAAAATACGACGAATGTGATTGCTTCTTGTGAACATAATGCGTCACAAACATGTAAACTAAATCCGCAGTTGTTCCTGTCAAGTTATAGACATGGGCATGTCCCTCGGGTGTGGTCCTATTTGTCCACGTGCCTGAATCATGGCTTTGTAATTTATGATAATGGTTAACCTCACGCTAACATTATTCATCTACGTACTTAGTTAATTGTTAATCCAACTAAATTACATGATCCGTTGAAGTAATATGTCGCAGCGGAAGAGAGGCTCAACGACCGGAAGTCGTTGGTTGTCACGTCCGCTATGTTGGCAGCACTGCTGCTGCCTTCTGATTGGTCGGTGAAACGCGGGCTACCAAACTAATGGCGGGCCTGGACATGCACGTGTTGAAGAACCGAGATCCGTGTGGACATTATTGGCTCGGACTCCGACGGAACAACACTTGTTTGTCTGTTTCATTGATTGTCTTCATTTGTGTTCTCATGACCAATAAAAGTTAATCCAAAGTTTGTGGTCGCCTTAATTAAATTGCTCGAGTTACCCACCATGGCCGACGAAGACCCTGAATACCCACATCTCACTGATCCTATTCCCGGTAATGCGACATCAGAAGTGGGATCAGCTCGAGCAGAAGATTTGGACTTTCAACGAAGGTTCACCATGGACGAGAGGATGCTGAAGATGTTGCTCGACTCTCAAACGAAGAATACTCTTGAACTAATTGAAGCAATGAAGCAGGCGCCGTCCGGGACTCGTGTCAAGCTGCCCGAGTTCAATCCTGACAAACCAGACTCGACGGATCCTCGAGCTTGGTGCACCACTGCTGAGCTCTGCTTCACAGAAAATCCATTGCATGGTGGAGCACTCATGATAGCGATCAGCGGTGCGCTGAAAGGAAGTGCTTCACAATGGCTTTCACAAGTTTCTTTCGCCGGAATGACCTGGGAACAATTCAAAGCTATGTTCATTGCGCGCTACGACTACGTCGAAACTCCTGCAGCGACACTCATCAAGTTGCAGAACCACCGGCCGAAAGAAAACGAGTCATTAGCGGTGTATGCAGCTCGACTTACGTCTACCCTCACGACGCGATTGCAAAACCTGACGCAAGAACAAATCGTGGTGGCAACAGTTCTTTCCCATGTATCACGATTTGAACCACGACTTCAACGGCTGGCTTTTACTATGGAAATCAACACTCGCGACACCTTACAGCGAGAACTACAAGCGCTCTCGCATCTGAAGCGGAACTCTTCCGCATTCGGAGATATCGGCGACCAGGTGGATCACAAGCGGTACAAGCCATCACCACCTATCAACACGCCTCGCTGTTTTTACTGCGGCAAGCTGGGGCACAAGTCACCCGACTGTCGCTCACGCAGAGACGGCAGAGGCCAACCATCCACTTCAACAGAAACGCCTGGCAGGCACCTACAACGGCAACCCGACAAAATTGTCTGTTTTCGATGCGGCTCCATGGGCCACTTCGCTTCAAAGTGTCCCCGTGGCCTCCCAACGAGCTCAGGACCAGTCGCCTCGACCTCCAGCAGCGGCTCCAGTGGCGGCAGCGGCGGAAGCGGACCTGCGGCTGCCAAGCAGTACCGAGTGGACCTCTGCAGCCTTGACCGTCCTCGTGGCGAACTGATAAATCACGGTGAGCGATTTTTCTACGTGTTAGATACTGGTGCTGAATGCTCTCTAATTCAAGACAGTGTGGCTAAAAGGTTTCCGGGAAAGAGGGTGCATAGTGTTGTAACATTAACGGGCATCGGCCAGGCTAGCGTAGCTAGTGTTTTGCAAATTTTGTCCGAAGTTAGGATTGACGGTTATACATTGGAGGTGCTATTTCATGTTTTGCCGGATCAGTACCTCAAGCACTCGCTTATGATAGGCCGCGAAGTTTTGCAGTATGGTTTTGAGGCAAAAGTGACTTCGAATACCGCCACCTTATCGCGTGTTAAACAAGTTTTAGCCTGCCAAGCGGACAGGAACGCAGATACTTTAGTTTCTTTCGATAACATCGACACTGATATTCCAGACGAATACAGACCCCAATTGCTCCAGATTTTAGAAAAGTTTCGCGATTCTTTTTCGTATGGAGTATCAGAGTCGCGCGTTTCTACTGGGCAATTACTGATTAGACTTATAGACCCCACACGTACGGTTCAAAGGCGTCCTTACAGGCTCAGTGAAGATGAGAAGGCTATTATGCGTGATAAGGTTAATGAATTGTTGCGCGCGGGTGTGGTTAGACCGAGTTGCTCTCCGTTTTCTAGTCCGGCACTTTTAGTCAAAAAGAAGGACGGCTCTGACCGCATGTGTGTGGACTATCGACAGCTAAATGACAACACCGTAGCAGACAGGTATCCGCTGCCACTGATCAATGACCTCATTGCGCGTTTAGGCGGTGCACAGTGGTTCGTATCGCTCGACGCTTGTAGCGGGTATCATTTAATTCCCGTTCATCCCGATTCTGTTGAAATGACCTCGTTCGTGACCCCGAATGGTCAATGGGAATATCTCGCGATGCCATTTGGACTTAAAAATGCAACGTCGGTGTTCCAAAGGGCAGTAAATAGCGCATTAGGCGATCTCGCGCACAGTTTTGTTATTTCCTATGTCGACGACGTCCTACTGATAGCAAAAGATGTGGATGAGGGTCTTGAGAGACTTCAGATTGTCCTGGAGCGTTTAACAAAGGCTGGGTTTACGTTCAACCTTAAAAAATGCGCTTTTCTTAAAACGCGCGTAGAGTTTTTGGGTTACTTAATTGAGAATGGGCAAATTAGACCAAATCCAGGAAAGCTTCAAGCGCTGACAGGACTCTCACCCCCAACATCAATAACGCAGCTTCGGCAGTTTATAGGCTTAGCCTCCTACTTTCGGCAGTTTGTCCCTCGATTTTCTGAAATCATGGCTCCATTGTTCAGGCTAACTAGCAACAAAACGAAAGAATTAGACTGGCAGCCGTGCCACGAATCCATTCGTCAGCAAATTATTTCTCTGCTAACGCATGAGCCAGCTTTAACGATTTTTAATCCCGAGCACCCGATCGAACTGCACACCGACGCTAGCTCTGAGGGTTACGGAGCCATTCTGATTCAGAAAATCGAAGGAAAGCAACACCCGGTTTCCTATTACAGTCGTAGGACTTCACCAGCGGAAGCTAAGTATCATTCCTATGACTTAGAAACATTGGCCATAGTAAATGCAACAAAACACTTCAGTCAGTACCTAAAGGGTCGTAAATTCACTGTTGTAACGGACTGCAATTCTGTTAAGGCATCAAAAAATAAGGCCGAACTTTCTCCCCGAGCACAGAGATGGTGGTCGTATTTGCAGTCGTTCGACTTCGACATAGTTTATCGCGAGGGTAGTCGGATGAAACACGTCGATTTTCTTTCGAGAAATCCATTACCAATAGAAGCGCCGCTGGACACACGCGTAGAACAAAAACGGGTAGATTTAGCTGAGTTATCGGAAGATTGGTTGCGCGTAGAACAGCAAAAAGACCCGGAGATTAGCAAAATCGTTTCTGACATTCAAAATGAGTCCTTATCGGAGGATTTGCGTAACACATACGAAATTAGGTCTAATGTCCTTTTCCGTAAAATCCAGCGTAATGGTCGTACTCGTTGCCTACCTATCGTGCCAAGAGCGTTTCGGTGGTCCGTTATAAACAATGTCCACGAATCAATAATGCATTTGGGTTGGGAAAAAACGCTAGAAAAATTGTACAATCATTATTGGTTCGAGGGCATGAACAAGTACGTTCGCAAATTTGTGGACAGTTGCATTACCTGCAAAATTTCTAAGAAACCCTCTGGCAAGATACAGGCCGAATTACACCCGATCCCAAAGGTCAATGTTCCGTGGCATACGATTCATATCGATGCCTCCGGAAAATTGAGTGGTAAAAGCGATCATAAGGAGTACGTATTTGTCATTATAGACGGTTTTACAAAATACGTGCTTCTTTATCACTCCAAGAATATTGACACGAACAGTAGCTTGAGCGCGTTAAAATCAATGATCACGTTATTCGGTGCGCCGCGTAGGGTAATTGCGGATCAAGGTCGGTGTTTTTCTAGTCGTGAATTCGCGTCGTTTTGTGAGTCTTGCAATATTGAATTGCATCTCGTTGCAACAGGCGCGGCACGGGCCAACGGCCAAGTTGAGAGGGTGATGAGCACTCTTAAAAACATGTTGACGGCTATAGAGACAAGCAAGGAACGTACCTGGCAGGAAGCACTTGGTGACGTGCAACTAGCATTAAATTCAACGGTAAACAGAGTCACCAAAGCAAGCCCGCTTGAGTTACTGATAGGACGTGTAGCTAGGCCATTGAGTTTGATGACTGTTGACGATGAGCCCGAAGTAAATCTTGAAGAAATTAGGGAGCAAGCAACACAAAACATTGAGAAGATCTCTAGTTACGATAAGGGAAGGTACGATAGTACTAAAGCTACATTAAAAAAGTTAAACATAGGAGATTTTGTTCTAATTGAAAATGAGGAGAGGAACCAAACCAAACTAGATCCTAAGTTTAGGGGTCCGTTCAAAATTATTGAAGTGCTAGATGGTGATAGGTATCTTCTTAAGTCTCTTACATCTAAGCGAACCTACAAGTACCCTCATGACCGTGTAAGAAGGGTACCCGACCAGCAATTGCCACCTGAGTTAGAACAAATTGATGATGTCTCTAGTGATACTGAGCAAGCCGATTCAAATGACTTGTAAACCGATGGACTGGTTTACGTTAAGACCGCTACCGAAGGACTGGTAGTCTATCAGTTGTGTGGCCGAAGGACTGTGCCATACTGTATTGCTACCGATGGACTGGTAATCGATGTGTTGTATAACCGAAGGACTGTGTTATACAGGGATACTGCCGATGGACTGGTAGTTTGATTTTGTTTAAGGCTGCTTATGATTTAATTGATAAACTTGCAGTTTACACTCTCACTTGCTGCTCTGGTATACTTTGTAGTATGCTGATATTGGATTGATTGGTGATGCTATTGATTGTGATATTGTTGCTAAAATAAAGAAAAGGATTAAGATTTCATTGTGATTTTATTGAAACTATGACAACATAGAGTTAAGGTCAGGATTGCCGAAGCAACAGTACTGTGCTTTCTTTGTTTTGTCCTACAGGATGCCACCCGAGGACGGGTGATGGTCAGTGATGGCCGTGTCGCAGCGGAAGAGAGGCTCAACGACCGGAAGTCGTTGGTTGTCACGTCCGCTATGTTGGCAGCACTGCTGCTGCCTTCTGATTGGTCGGTGAAACGCGGGCTACCAAACTAATGGCGGGCCTGGACATGCACGTGTTGAAGAACCGAGATCCGTGTGGACATTATTGGCTCGGACTCCGACGGAACAACACTTGTTTGTCTGTTTCATTGATTGTCTTCATTTGTGTTCTCATGACCAATAAAAGTTAATCCAAAGTTTGTGGTCGCCTTAATTAAATTGCTCGAGTTACCCACCATGGCCGACGAAGACCCTGAATACCCACATCTCACTGATCCTATTCCCGGTAATGCGACATGGATAAAAAAGGATTAATGGAGTGAAACAGATTTTAATAGACTTATAAAAGGAGAGTTTCTCAGTCATCGCAAGCCACATGTCTTATTATCGGAAACGCAAAATATTCACACATATTATTTTTTGGGAAATATAAAACTGCACAACAAAAATACTGATTTGCACAGCAAATATCAGGGCAAAATGCTACGGTAGCTTAGGCGAAGGGTAAAGGGGGTGAGCGAAGTGAAGTCCCCTTTATCCTTCGTGTTAGGTTGAACATGTAAGAACAACAAAAATACTTAAAACATAAACTTAAGTAGTTTATGTGACTGATACAAAATGCCTAATTATGTACAGTTACATACACTAGTTTATCTACACACATATCATAAGCTCTCTTTGCTGTGTTCAGGAACCGCATGTTTGACCGGCATTGTGGCATTGAGTTGTTTAGCTTGTTCTGTAGTACCAACTTCACAGACAAAGTAGGGGCGGCACGCAGGCGGTCGTCGTCGGCGTTCGAAAATTCAAATAAGTAATGAGTTTTTACAAAGTTGTTTAACATTATGCTGGTCGTAACGTGCGGTTTTTGGACGCAGTAAAGAGGGTTTATGATACGTGTGTAGATAAAATATTTAAAACATAAAAAGTGCTTTTGTTGATCCTTTTTTGCTGTGAAAATCAGTATTTTTGATGTGCGGTTAAATAGTAGCCTTATTATTTTAGGGCTACTAAACAATTGTACAATATTTTATAGCTTTGTATGTTTGTATGTATGTATATTCACGTGTTTTTCCGAAACTATTATTTTTAATGGCTTACATTGACTTAGGAAACTGTACTAGTTTTATCAAAAACGGTTCAGTAGTCTATAGATGTATGGTCTTTTACGTGTAAGTATGTTCTTCTAGCTTATTGATACAAGCCAGGTAACGGAGGGATAATAGAAAACTATGGAAAATGAAAGTTTCATAAAAATCGGTTCATAAGTTTTCCAATTATGAAAAACATGACTGAAAAGGAACAGCTGGAAAACTTGACTAATTGGTGGTATTTAATCCTTTCTGACTTCGTGAATATAATAGGAGAGAAACAAAGACGAGTTGTAAGGGCTTTTCGCAATACTTAATTAAAATAGTGAATGAAGACTTATCATTATCGTTACAAGTAATACCATGAAAATAAAAACCGGCCAAGTGCGAGTCGGACACGAGCACGAAGGGTTCCGTACCATTATCTATAAAAAACGGCCGAAGTGCGAGTCGAACTCGCGCACGAAGAGTTCCGTACCACCGTACAATGGTAGGGATGGTGTGGAGTGAATAGTTTGGATTTTACACAGCAAAATGTTGTTTACAAAGTAAATGGTGCGGCTACTGTCACACTCCATGCACGAAACCAGGTGCATTCATAAGTTTGTATGTGGTATTGAAATAATTTTTGTATGGGAGCCCCCTTAAATATTTATTTTATTCTGTTTTTTAGTATTTTTAGGTTTCGGTACCCGAAGGGTGCCAAACAGGACCCTATTACTAAGCCTCCGCTGTCCGTCCGTCCGTCCGTCACCAGGCTGTATCTAATGAACCGTGATAGTTAGACAGTTAAGATTTTCACAGATGATGTATTTATGTTGCCGCTATAATAACAAATACTAAAAATATAATTAAATAAATATTTAAAGGGGGCTCCCATACAACAAACGTTTTTTTTTTTCGTATTTGCTCAATATTGATAACGGCAACAGGTAGAAGCTTGAAATATTCACTGAATATTTATATATTCAATTTAAGAATAAATAATTAAATTAAAATAAAACAAATATTTAAGGGGGGGCTCCCATACAACAAACGTGTTTTTTTTTGCCGTTTTAATAGATAATGATACAGGACCCTTCGTGCGTGAGTTCGAATCGCACTTGGGCGCTTTTTTGTGATTATAACGGCTGCAGAAATACATCATCTGTGAAAATTTCATCTGTCTAACTATCATGGTTTATCATGAGACACAGCCTGGTGACAGACGGACGAACGGACGGACGGACATCGGAGGCTTAGTAATAGGGTCCCGTTTGGCACCCTTCGGGAACGGAACCCTAAAGATCATGAAATCAAAAGTGATTTCAACAAAGTAAGTCGAATATTCTTGGTAACCATTAATTAATTCATTAATATGTCAAGCCTGTCCCATACGATGTGGCACAGGCATAGATTGGCACACCCACGTCGTTTAGTTTAGAATAGAATTCAACACATCTTTTAACGTGAGTTCCCTAATTGAAATGAATGGCCTAATTAGGGCGTCTACACCAAGTACTGGGGCTGATTATGAAGGGCACACTAACTTAAATTACTTGACAACCCTAACTCCGATAGCTCTTATGCGGTTGCCATGGATACCATTTTCAAAGTAACTTTTGAAATATTTTAATATACTGATGACCTCATTCAAAAGTGAGTTCAAAAATTTAATCTATGGCTACCACATAAGAGCTGTCGGAGTTAAGGCGCTACCTCGTCCTTGCAAAGGTCCCCGTTACTCGAGGGACGGAATAGGGAAAAAAATGAAAAAAAGTACCGGTAGACCACAGAAAAAATGTATAAAAATAAACTACACTATATTGTTAAAAAGATTTTGCGAATACATAATATCTACATTTTGAACGCAGTTCCACACTAAAATTAGTTAGGATTTCAGAATTACAGGAAAAATAAAACAATTTAGAGGTGTTTTCGTAATTAAATTCTATCAAGAAAATTTCATCCAATCGCATTTTCCTTTAGTGAAAATCTTAATCAAACACTCAATAAACGTTAACCCAAAAATCAAATCTGTAGATAACTTCATGGTGGAGTAAATGGATTCTACAAAAAGGCCCATTTTTTTTTCGTATCACCTCAAGGTTGTCGAGTAATTTTAGTTAGTGTGCCCTTCAGAGACAGCCCCCCTGTCTGTTTGTTAGAGTTGGTTACTATGCTGCACCTACCGCTGGCTTCACATCACTATTTCACATTCCATTTGAAATTACTGCTTTTGTTTTCTCAGTGACGCTCAGCCAGTGTTGATGAAGTAGGTACTCATCATCTCGCGCAGTTTCATTTTACCGGGCTGAAATAATATATTTTTTCAACGTAAAACGTTGTCCTCTGATATTCAAATTAAACTTGTTTCGACCCGAATGGCCCAGTCGGCAGTGACCCTGCCTACGAAGCCAAGGATCCCGGGTTCGAGTCCCGGTGGGGGCAAATATTTGTTTGACGAGAACGGGTGTGTGTACCCTAGTCATGGTTGTTTATCTATCTAAGTATAATATTTATCTATATAAGTATGTGTATCGTTGTCTAGTACCCAAGATACAGGGAATCCTAGTTTGGGTCTAGATCAATGTGTGTCAATAGTGTCCAAGGTCCAAGGTATTGTTACGAGATTCAGTTTTGATAACAAAATTGTCTCTTTACACATGGAGTAATTTTTATTTGATTAACACGAATTCTGAGTCTAATGTCTAATTCCAGTAGTGAAAGTTTGACTTTAACTTACCTGATTTTAGGACCAATGTCCCGATATTTCCTTTACACACGCCAGAATATAGATTAGGCAAATATACCTTTATTTGATATCTAATTGGCATTCCTAGTAATTGTCAAGTATTGCGTGCTACTAAAAGATCATGGCTGTATTTAATTAACTATTCAACAGCGTTGTCTTTATATACACAACCCGACGACCCGAATGGCCGAGTCGGCAGTGTCCCTGCCTACGAAGCCAAAGGTCCCGGGTTCGAGTCCTGGTGGGGGCAAATATTTTATTGATGACAAAGGATTTTTGTACCCTAGTCATGGTTGTTTATCTATCTAAGTATAATATTTATCTATATAAGTATGTGTATCGTTGTCTAGTACCCAAGATATAGGGAATCCTAGTTTGGGGCTAGATCAATGTGTGTGAATAGTGTCCAAGGTATTATTATTATTATTATATACAGTAATACAATCGTATAGTTTAGTATTAAATAGTGGTTAAACATGAGCGTAACTGAGCCTCTGTCAACCCTTATGGAAAAAGGCGTGAAGATATGTAAGTATTTGATAGCAATAACTTTTATATGTAGGCACATATATTGCTTCTGGCCCCACGCTAGGATACCCCGATGTCGTAGGAACCAGAACAGCGACATCCCACACATAAATATTCATAACACCTTATTGCACACAGATATTTAGAAAGTTATATTAATGGAAAATATGTGTACCTAAAAAGGCGAGATTTTCTCTAAAAAGTGATTTCTTCCAGCAAACCAAGGCATGACAGGAAAAATTACCAAGAAAGGGTAGTCTGTGCACAATATCGAATATCTATGATAAAATACTAATAAGTTAATTAAATATCGATAACATATGAACAATAAAATTCCTATATAACTACCAAATAACGATGTAGTGAATAATCCTTTCCTATCGGCAAAACTCGGAACAACGATAACACCCCAATGGTGCCGATGTGTCTATGAATTACTGTATTATTAAATTACGTATAGGTATCAAATAAATCGCATACTTTATTTATCAATGTCAAATGTCAAATTGCCCGTTTGACGTATATTACACTGAGATGTTAAAACCACCACGATTCTATCATATAAAGAATTCGTTAGGTAAACAAAAATATAACTAGTTACTGAGGACATTTTATTTCAATAAAACGCACTGATAAAAACCAAATTCCGGTTGGGATGATCTAATGATTCTATAAGGATTGGAACCCCAAAAGTCTAACTGCAAAATCCTAATGTAGTTTTGACTTATAGTCAAAACTACATTAGGATTTTGCAGACCTTTTTATAACAATAAATTTTTGTAATTAATTAAAAATACTATGACATAACAAAAAAGACACCTCAACATAAAACAAAACAAATCAGCAGAGAAATTAATATAAATAAATATGATTTTCTGATTGGATGAACGACTTCGATTATGATAGCGGGATAAGAGGAGGAGGAGCGGGGTGGACAGTGTGATGCGAAACAATACTTCCAACTTCCATATCACAGTCAGAATCAGAACTATTTTCTGGTGTATCATCGTCAGAGTTTTCATGAACGGTGATTACAAAACTAGCCATATAATATTCCAACTCAGGTTCGTGTTTTCGGTACTCGTTTTCGCATTTGATGGCGTGGTCACATACTTTGGCCCAAACATCGGAACCAATCATATTAACCTTTTCCTGTACCAATTGTTTCACAGTAGTCATATTCATACTGATGTCAAAAAATGAGAGTTAAAAAGATACTTGATCATTTTATAAAAAGTAAAACTCAAACAGATTTAATTGATTAATAAATAATTATGGTTATTTCGCAACATTCATTTTATTACAGTAATAAATAATATTCATCATAAGTACAACCCTAGCGCATTCGTGCGATGACGCGCTTGCACGTGACTCGCACGGCGGGCAACACAATCTCGACTCTTTGTGCTGTGAACAGTAATTATTATTAATAAGATTTTGTAGGCTATTATAGCGTAGGTATTTTCGCATTTCTATGGGAGTGATGTATCTGTTACGTAGTAACTATTATCTAATCTGTGCTGATGTTTCTTTTGGATACGTATCCCTTTATTTGAGACCATATGTTTTCAATCGGATTGAAATCAGGATGACATGATGGCAATCTTAGTACGCTGTGTCCATATTCGTTCATAAGTTTATCTATAGAGTATTCTACAAAGTCTTGTTTGTAGTTGCAAATAATTTCATATATTTCAAGTTTTGTTAATGACGGATCAATCGGAACGTTATGTTTGGATGGCCAATCAATCATGTCTTGCTTCCTGGTATTTGAATTAGGAGGTTTTTCTACGTACTTATTATGATATGCAGCATTATCTACTACTAGTACCGAATGTGGGGCTAAGTTTGAAATGAGTTGATTACGAAGCCATTTTTCATAGTTTTCATTGTTCATCGCGTTGTAATAGTCACCTGTTTTATCAGTAGACTGATACATTAACAATGCCCCAGGTATAAACCCCTTTCTACTACCAGCGTGCACTATTATAAGACGTTGTCCTTTAGAAATTAACTGTTTCACTCCGTTTTCTAACGAGTCAGCCCAGCTTTTACCTGCCAAATGTGAGGTATGGATGTATGTTTCATCCATATAAACAATCTCTCTCCCTTGCAATCTGTACTTTTTTATCGCGGCTAAAAACTTTACTCTTTTTAAACGAACATCATCTTTCTCGATAAGTAATTTTCTGTTGTTTTCAACTTTTTTATACCGAAATCCCATTTTTCTAAGAATTTTTCTTAGCGTAAAGTCACATCCCTTAAAATTTATGGCTTCGGATAACTTGGACTTCAGGGCTTTAATTGTAGGTACTTATTTGTATATCAAATGGAAATTATACACTAATCGGCGTATAACGTTGTAGTCAAAATCGTCAAGACCTAGACAAAATAATTTATTTGGTCTACCCAACTTTGCCGACTTCGGACTATTGGAGGTGGATTGATTTATGTATTCTTTTTGCAATATTTTATTTACTGTTCGTTGAGAAATTCCACTGGCCTCCGAAACTCGTTTTAGGACTTTACAAAAGTAAGCAGTATAGTTGGTATGTTTGAATTTATCATTTTCAGTTAAGAAATATAAATAAATATTGAAAATAACTTCGCAGGCTTGCCGATCTAAACGTTTCCCTTTTCTTAGTGCTTTCGGCATGTCTGTTATAAATTGTTAATGTGGATCGAATAAAATCAATGTTTATTATTTACAAAAATGACAGACAAGAGTGAAATGTAAAGTCAAAAAAAAATATATAGGTGGCCTGCATTAATACACGAGTCCATGAAGTTTATCACAAAATCTAACATAAATATCAACAAAATATCTCTGTGGTATGAACTACTCTATATAGATACTTCCTCTTGCAATGCGACCGTTCCCTACGTTGTCTCGATGAGTACTGAGTGCGTGTGAAGTAGTAAGAAAAACAAAAACGAACATTTCCTAGAAAATACGAAAGGAAAGGATTATTCACTACATCGTACCAATATATATGTCACCGTAAGATAGTCAGAAACGTTAGTTGATAAACTAACGCGTTAGTTGATCAACTAGCGACAGATAGTAAACCAGACCGACAGGGTTTAGAATTTACGTTGCTTTTGTTCTTACATGTCAACCTAACACGAAGACTATTCGGGGGCTTCGCTGCGCTCGTCCCCTCTACTCTTCACCTAAGCTACCGCAGTGTTTGCCCTGGTATTTCGTTTGCAATTCAAGTTTAAACCAGTTTACTATTTCACGGTTTCAACCGTTATTTTATCAACTAACGCGTTAGTTGTCGATAGTAGTCAATATTCTGTATATTTAAGTTGACCAACTAACGGTTTTGTCAATCTTACGGTGATATATACATAAACCTGTACATATAGTTTATACATAGTAATAATATACATACTATAACTATCATGAAAGAGAGAGAAGGAGAGAAAGTGTTCATTTACCCGGTTTTTGACAGATAAAAGAGTGGCAGTGTCTCTTATATTGCAAGGAAGTGCGTTCCACAGTCGGACCGGTTGAAACTGAAGGAGTGCTCATATGCCGAGGTGTTGTTCCTCGGTGTGAGTACTGAAACATCCAACACCTGGTTTTTTCTTTCCCCCTCGAACCCGGGGCCTCGCGTTTGGGAGGCGGAGCTTTGACCGCAACGCCACAGAGGTTGTCAAATGTGTATGTATGCATAGTAATTGTAAGCTCGACGCACACAGCTATTCGGAAATAACGTGAAATATTGACAAGCGACTGCCAACAAGCGACCTAATATTAGATTTTTGATTGTTATTTTTTTCGTATAACAGCTGTTCAATGCTATCCACGCTAGGTTACTCGTTGAACAAAATATGTGACACGAAATACGGTATTTGACAAGGCAGTCCAATAAATCTAGAAGCGTGTCTCAAGCTGAACCTATTTCAACAAAATCGTTTGACAATATCAGCATTGTATATTTCCAGCAGTTGTATTTTATAAACTCAATTTTGTGTTATACATTTGACTATGACGTCGCATGCTAGTATTTTATAGAACTCGTGAACAAAATTATCGATTTGATAGTTCCTAAAAAGTATCTGATTTGACTAGCGGTCAAATACCAACTTGTGTTTAGTATATTCTATTATCCAACACATTAACACGCATTCAGTGATCGAAAATAAATTATGGAAACATTTGCTGACTACTGCGTGTTTTTAAGGGTTCCGTACCTGAAGGGTGCCAAACGGGACCCTATTACTTAGCCTCCGCTGTCCGTCCGTCCGTCCGCCCGTCCGTCCGTCCGTCCGTCTCTCACCAGGCTGTATTTCATGAACCGTGATAGCTAGACAGATGAAATTTTCACAGATGATGTATTTATTATGTTGCCGCTATAACAACAAATACTAAAAAACAGAATAATATAAATATTTAAGGCGCATACAACAATTCTTTCAATACCACATACAAACTTATGAATGCACCTGCTTACGAACATGGAGTGTGAAAGTAGCCGCACCAATAACTTTGTAAACAACATATTGCTGTGTAAAATACAAACTATTCACTCCACACCATCCCTACTATTGTACGGTGGTACTGAACCCTTCGTGCGCGAGTTCGACTCGCACTTGACCGGTATTTTGAAATGAAATGTGTGGATTGGCTATTAAAACAAGAAGTAGTCCTCTAATGTGTTTTCCCATTTGCTACTATTTCTTGCCAAGTTGCATTAATAGCAATTAAGGCCCAAGATCACAAAAAACCAAAGAAGAGAGCTTTGGTAAAAAAAAAAAAAAACAATCAATTTATAGGTCTCAAAAAATATATGTTATTCACAAAGAGATAATCTAGATTAAATATTATGTCGTTACGCGATTGGATTAATTTGGCTCGATCGTAAAAAATCCTGAACATAGCCTATATTTTAAAGGAGATACAATAATTTTATTATAAAAATTACTGATTTTTCTCATGATTTTTATGCCTAAATTTTACTCTTTTAGAGCTCCGTATCGACCCTTAAATTTTATCAATAAGCTTATTTCCGTTTTTCAGTAAATTCGAAAAAACACCTAATTTTTATGTATCCGGGCGGTGCTATTCCGCGCCGCCCGCCACCCCGCCAGTTCCGCTACCCCGCCAGAGGACGACAATGCGGCGCCCCTCACCTCAACAGCCAGAACTGGGCCTTAAACTGCTGCATTGTGGCACTATATTGCGAGTAGCAGAAAGGTGTGGTCAATTTTTAGGGGATTATTAGGGACCTCATTATGGTTTCCAATAATAATTGTTATTATGTTAATTACGAAGGGGACGTAGAAAAAAAACAGGTCTTGGATGTTTACTGAACTATTTCTGGTCCTCACGAAGCAGGGTATCGTAGTGTGGGGCCAGAAGAAATGTTTGTACCTCCAATATATGGTAGTGTATAAGTTTACATAATAAAATAAATAAAATAAAAAGCCGTTTATTCCCAAATAATAAAAAACACAATTAGAATTACATTAAAATTATAACATCCATATTCCATCTGTGATATTTCATGCTTAATAAATTAATTTAATTTATATATTAACATATTATCCATTTAATTTTATTGATTTATTAACATGTTATTAATTACATTTCATTCTATTTAATTATTTATTACATTTTAATTATTTATTACATTTTAATTGTTTATTACATTACACACATTCAATATTATTTATATTAAATCAATAAATCCATTAAAACATATATTTCCTATTGGTAAACACCATAACACAAACTACATTAGAATTATAAAATTCTTATACTATCTTTAATATTTTAATGCTTAATTATTTATTAATTGAATGAATGAGGTGGCGTTTGTGTTGCCGGACCGAACGGACGTGTCCCCCCGAGATCTCCCAAACGCATTTAAACAAACAATAGTTTTCATCCCCGGCGCGCGCCTTTTGTTCTGCCTCCGGAGGCCCGAAAACGAGCCTGGCTTATACCGCGTGTTATTGTAAGGGTTACCTGGGGAATGTGCGTGATCCATCTAGGCACCCCATCTGTGCAATACCACGCATTTCAGTGATTGTGATGATACTAGTGCGGTCAAGTGTAATGAATGCCCAGAGAACTGCGCGATACTCTTTGGGATCCCATCTGTGCAAGCCCTAGAATTAATTCTAGGCCAGGTGCACGTCTGAGCCACGCAGCGACAGGCCGGCAGCGAGCGACGCCTACGCAACACACCCTCAACGCTACTGCCTCCACCACCACCGCCGCTAAACACACCAACCTGGTGAGATCATTCCGATTAGGACATCATTGATAGTGATTACCTACCTCTAACTTTATTTCTCTCAAGACCACTCGCTGCCTGACAATAATAAACCACCACTTACCGCGGCCGCGGTCGCCCCTATTGACTAAGGCATAATCACATTTATAGGTGCGTCATAGGCAGGATATAACAATTCCGTACCTACGCAATATCAAAATCAACTAATAAAACATTATTATAGCTACATATACTTATATTGCTTTGCCTGAAAATAAATTCGAGATAATTCTCCTCGAGATTTATTTTCTCCTCATCTTCGAAAGACCATTCAAAACAGTCATTAACAATAACCATCCACTAAACCCTGAAACTCAGTGAATAAGCCAACCCAAAACTTAACAATCCTAGAATTATTTTTATGTAGCTAAACTGCAAATATACTAAACCCGACAATAAACAAAAACTAAACAAGTGCAGGCCATAAAAATGCCATCTCACCAAACTCCCAGAAACTAGACAAAACAATTGACTGCTATTTAGGAACAATTGAAAAAGCTTCGAAGCACAAAAGGCTCACAACGTTCCCTCACACATCTGGCACCCATTCTATGGTGTCAGCCCATCTTGGAAATACCGGGAAACATTAGAATAAAAATAGATCGTAAAAAGCCAAACAGCGTCTCTCATCATACCGGCCGTACACCTCTTAGAAACAACCCACACACACACATTAATATTAGCTAAAATACCACGAGGCTTTCTTCTGTAGTAATATCTCACAATCTAAACTCTACCAATGCCCAGAGATGGAAACTGCCTGTTCCATGCAATTGCAGACCAAATCAACCATCTGTTTGGAGCGACATTCAACCATACATACCCACATCAGAAGCGACTTAGCTAGATACGTGGAAGCTAACAGCAATTATCCACGCATCAAACATGCGATCGACGCACCAAACGCAGAAGCTTTCACTGAGTACATAAAAAATCTCCACATACAGGGCACGTGGGGCGGTGAAGAAATTATCATAGCAGCCGCGGAGTTCTACGTAATAAGTGTAGCGATCCATCAACAAAATGGCCCATCAATCGTATATAGCCCCCAACAAGAATATAACTCAGTCGGAACTATCAACTTGACCTTTTCCGACAGCCACTACGACAGCGCATACATAATAGAGCCCCAAAACGTAAACCTATCAACAACCAGTCAAATCTACATCGCAGCATCTCACTTTTCCCATACCAAAATACAGCGCGACTACCAAAGTACCCTCAAGTTCCACCCGCCCCAAAAACAGATAATATGATAGCGGTAAATCTAAACACCTTCCCGCGGCCTACCCAAAATGCACAACTCAAGATAAGATGACCAATGACTTTGATACTTACCGTACCGACACATACACTCACACGCCACAAACACATGCATCCCCCTTCGCCGGGTCAGATACAACCGGGTATTCATCTTTAGGGCCTTGTTCACGGACTGAACCTCGAACCGAGTCACGGACTGAACCTCGACCCGAGTCACGGACCTAACTAATATGCACTAATGAAGTGAATTGAAGTAGGTGATATCAGTGCAATGAGTCTCACTAGCTGAGCAACAACCTGGTGAGATCGCTGCGATTATGATAGCCCTAACTCAGATCAAAAGGCAAAACGAACTCTATATCTGGCAGGTAACCCCCTTCGTAATGCTAAATACCATTTCATAAACAGATACCACGCTCGCTTCAAGTTACTACGCCAGCTCCAAACTATTCCACAGGCACAGTGCCGTACTAGTAGGTAGGAGATAGGTATACCTAAATACAAAACTAAGCAGGAACCTACCTAATAACAGTAAAACAAAACATAACCATTTCTAACTTTATCCGGTCCGACAAGCCCACAAAAATAAAACAATAATGCAAGCCCGTCTACTACATAACTGCATATTCTGAGAAATAGCGAGAAACAGCAAACAATTGCACATCATAAAAGGATCATTTCACCATCTTCCAGAAAACAGGCAATTAACAAAAGACTTCCACTGATGAACAATAACAACAATAAAATCGGAGACTTTTTGTCCTAAGCGGCTCTCTACCGAGAATAAGGGCGCACGAAGATACGCACAAACTTCGACAATCGCAACCCGTACCACCTGTTAATCGTAGACAAAGGTAGTTCAAATAAATCACGCTATCTCTAAGTTCTTTCTTTCAACAACATCCCAAGAAGATAACCTAATGGAAGCCTTACCAACGCTGAGATGGTAACTGCCTATTCACCGCAATTGCTGACCAAATTAATCACCTATGTCAATTAACATGCAACCACACTCACATTCGTAAGGACCTAGTTAAATATGTAGAAGAAAACGGCGATGAACAGAACAAAGCTCGCAATCACTGAGCCTGAAATCCTTAACAACTCACCACTGAAAATCTACGCAATTACGGTACTTGGGCTGGAGAGGAGATTATAATACCAGCTGCCAAATACTTTCTACTTAACGCAACAATCCACCAGCAAAATACACCATCGCTCACAGTCACGCCCAAGAATCCAGCGGATGCAGTGAAATCTATCAACCTCAACGTCACAGGACACCACTACGACAGCGTTTACTTGCTTGAATCGCCAAATTTACCCACGGATCAAGCAACCGATAACCAAACTGATAACACCATAATTTCGCCGATACTTAATGCAACACCCATGACCTCCTCAGGGTCAACCATAACATCAACAGAAGACATCCCAGACAACACCGGATATACGATGATACGAAACAGCCCCATATGTAAACCACAAGTCACATGCGAGCGTATGCGCATTGCTACTTGGAAGGTTAGAGGATGCGCCGAAATAACTAAAAGACTCAACATTGACGCGGAATTGACTAACAAAAACATACACATAGCCTATATACAGGAAACAAACATGATACATATGTTAAAACACTATCTCTGGTATCTGTATGCTCGCATCGGACAAGACGCTATAAAGAAATACAGGAAAAAGGGAATTATAGGAACAAACCTCCTTCACAATATTGCACACAAATTTTTTAAAAGTTACATCAAAAGAAAATGCATGTACAAGGGCGAGCTTGTCTCTGAAAAGAGATTTCTTCCAGCAAAACAAGGCATTACAGGAATTGCTATCATAAAAGGGTAGGCAGTGCACGATAATTACTATAACTAAAATGCCTAGGAATAAATTAAAATATCTGTAAAATACAGATAGCAAATACGAAATAATTACCGATATATACATAAACCTTACATATAATAAAATAAATACAATAACTTTTACGAAAGAGACATGTAGAGCTCTTTAATATGTTTCTTAAAAGAAAAAAGAGTCGGACTGTCTCTTATAGTGCAAAGAGGTGCGTTCCAGAGTCGGACCGCCCGCAGCCTGAAGGAGCGTTTATACGCAGCGCTGCTATGCCGCGGAGTAGCTAAAAGTGAATAATTAAATATCATCGGAGAACTGCTCATGGCAAACTTAAAAGTAGAAAGACGAAAATTCTTATAAGAGACCCCATAAACAACCAGTGAATTGGACGTAGTTCCAATACGAACCGTAAACGAAATCAAATATCTCGGCACATATATTACGGCAGGATATAGGACACAATAAAAAAGAGGTGCCGGCAAGCCATATGCAATTCCAAGGCCCTAATGCATTTTATAAAGAAATCCAACATAGACTGAAATATAGTACGCCTGATTTACAAAATGGTCATTGCACTGTTTATAAAATACGGACAAAAAGCGGCAACCCTCACTAAAGCAAACAGTTGACAGTCAGTATATGAACGCCTGATCCTCAGAGACATGTTTGAGAACGCCAGAAGCTATCCAAGATACCACAAAATTCATGACTGACTACAGGGCAAAACGATAACCAAACGAATCAAAAACCACCGGATATGTTACTATACATATTCTGCGACGCCCACAACAGCACTTACTACACGCTCCATTCAAATACGAAGCAAGGAAGAAGAAAGCCGGCCGACTTATATACACCTGGAAAGATTTCCTTAAGCATGACATCAAACATCAAACACAGTTACTGGACAGAATCATCACACAACAGGGACGATGTCAGGATGGCCTAGAGGCAAATATACCGTATCCCAGAAACAGACAGCAAAAGCGAAACTGGGAACTTACCGGATAACCCAAACGAACACGACTCAGGAAACTCAACTATTAACAATAACTGAAAATAGAAGGAAAACAAGAACTTGAAGAAAACAACAGCTGCTCTCCAAATCCCACATCCTCCCCATTCCACATATCCTATATTGGCTTCAGGCTGAAGAGTCGGTCGATTGAATTCACTATCCTTCCCTTCCTACAGAGCAGGTCATTCCGCCCCCCCTCAAAACTTGTGCCCTCTGGTATGCCGGCCGAAAGACCGGAACAGGTTTAGAACCCTGGCTGGAGAAGCACCATTCATTCATTCATTCATTCATTCATTAATTATTTATTAATTATTTATTAATTGAATGAAGTTTGAGGAAGAGAGGGGGGTTTGAGGGAACCCCCCTGTACATATCTAGCCTATGGAATGTGTAGTTTTTCCGATCCATGTTGCAAAGTATGAAATGACCTAACCTAACCTAAAACATGTAGTTTTAGTGTTTATTTAGTGTTGGACAGCAACACGTTAGATTTAGTAAATGACACGAAGTTTCTTGATAGCAAATTGCAGTGGGGACCCCACATAGATAAATTAGCCGGTAAATCAAGATCTGCGGCTTATGCTGTTAGGAACATCAGACAAAGTACAGATGTGGCTACATCTAGGCTAGTATATTTTAGTTTTTTTCATAGTGTCATGTCCTATGGTATCTTGTTGTGGGGGAAAGCAGCGGATATTCAAACTTTTTTTATTTTACAGAAAGGAGCTATTCGAGCAATTTATAATTTAAAACGAACAGACTCCTTAAAACAGTTTTTTAATAAAATTGACATACTAATTCGAACTATTTTCGAAAATATAATGTACGCAACAACCTTACAACATTTTTCAAACTTAGCGATAGCTGTAATGTTGAACTAAGAAATAATCACAGACTATGTGTGCCCCGATTTAGACTCGCGAAGGTTAGCAATTCTTTCAAGGGTCAGTGCATTCTCTATTATAATAAGATACTTCTGGACATTTTGAAATTGCCATTTGAGCAATTTAAAAAGCATGTTAAAGCGACTTGGTCGAAAAAGGGGTGATGAAATGTTCAAGATTGCTTAAATGACAGGACTGTATGGGGTTAATCTGGCTCAACACAGACCTTGCTGTTAATAATTTTGTAATTATTTATTTCTGTCAATTGATTTTCGAAAATATACGAACAACATTTTCCAAACTTAGCGATAGCTGTAATGTTAACCTACAAGTTTGTAAGAAATAATCATAGACTACTTGCGCCCCGGTTTAGACTCGTGAAGGTTAGCAATTCTTTCAAGAGTCAATGCATTCTCTACTACAACACGATACCTCTGGAGATCTTGAAATTGCCATTAGAGCAATTTTAAAACCATGTTAAAGCGACTTTCGTAACTTAAACGCTTTAAAAAATGTCGATAAAATATGGTTCAAGTTCAACCCTGTTCAATGTGTGCTCTTCAGATTTGCCCTCTTTGGAAAATAATTCCACAGCTATCCAATATAGAGAAATGGCAAAAAATGACGATTATATGTAAATATCTTCAGTGATAAAGACATTTGGAATTTGAATTTGGACACTGCATGAAATGTTGACATGTCGAAGGAAACCTCAAGATTCATAGAAAGTTACCTTGAATTGGACAGTTCATTCCTCCCAATTCCTCCACTCCCATTCCACTCGACGGAGAAAAATCTTCTAGTTGATGCGGATTTTGACAACTGAGCAAACCAATCTCTTGAGTAAAGTTAAGTTGAGGTTGAGTCGAGGTGAACTTGAGTGGAGGAAAGGATTAAACATACCGGTTTTAGTCTGTCTGAGCTGACACTCAAGAGTGTCAGCTCAGACAGACTAAATCAAGAGTGTCAGCTCGAACAAGTTGATAACAAGTTCTCAAAGGAGGATTTATACTTATAGGCTTATACTTATAACCGTATGCTTTTTAGGGTTCCGTACCCGAAGGGCGCCAAACTGGACCCTATTACTAAGCCTCCGCTGTCCTTCCGTCTGTCTGTCACCAGGCTGTATCTCATGAACCGTGACAGATAGACAGATTAAATTTTCACATGTGATGTATTTCTGTTGCCGCTATAACAACAAATACAAAAAAAAAGGAATAAATGAATATAAATTTAAGGGGGCTCCCATACAACAAATATTTCAACACCACATAAAAACTTATTAAAGCACATGGTTACGTACATGGAGTATGAAAGTAGCCGCACCAATAACTTTATAAACAACATTTTGCTATGTAAAATCCAAACTATACACTCCACACCATCCCTACCATTGTACGGTGGTACAGAACTCTTCGTGCGCGAGTTATACTCGCACTTGACCGTTTTCTTTATTTCATTGTGTAGTTTAATGTAGGGTTTATTTATAGCACTTACTTTAAGTGTCTATAGTTTTCTATCAATAGGTTTAAGCACAGTACTACAACAGCTACCCATCTCAACGATATTCAAGGAAATTTTCTAATAAGCGACGCGAGCCGTTACAGAGCAGTCAGCATAGAACCAATAAAACGTCTTGAGGACACTTCAATGAAAATGCCACGAGTTACTTGGGAATGTGGAATTATACCACTCTTTATTTACATACAGCTACTCTACGTATTTAATAAAACCAATAAAAGTACGAGATTAGGAATAATGAACGAAAGCCATTTGACTGAAAGCCGTTTGACCAACGCCATTTGACTGATGGGTCATTTGATCGAAGGGTCATTTGACCGAAGGGTCATCTGAACGAAAAGTTAATTGACATAAGAGGCCACAAGTCGATCTAAAGGCAAACAAAAAATAGTTTAATAGGAAATGCAAAAATCAAAATACAATTTTTATAGGCAAAAAGAGAAATCGTCGTAAGAAATAGATAATCGTTTCGGGGAACCGTAGAAATAGCCAGACATTTGCGTTTACATTGAAGTGAAGATAAACAACAAAACCTTATTTAATTCGAAATGAGCCAACCGTGACCAACTCCTTTAATTTTTAATAAGCCAACGAGTTAGATAATCGATCAAGTGTGTCTTGGATATTGTATTGAACATCTTGAAACAAGCATGACAACGCAAAAAGAAATAAGAAATAAAAACCGACCAAGTGCGAGTCCCACTTATTTTTTTTTTTAAGTAAAACTAAATATGTTCTGAATGTTTGAAGCGTCTACCTGTTGCCATTATCAATATCGAGCAAATACGAGAGAAAAAAAGTTTGTTGTATGGGAGCCCCCTTAAATATTTATTTAATTCTGTTTTTTTTTTGTATTTGTTGTTATAGCGGCAATAGAAATACATCATCTGTAAAAATTTAAACTGTCTAACTATCTATCACTATGTGACAGATGGACGGACGTTCGGACGAACAGCTGAGGCTTAGTAATAGGGTCCCGTGTGGCAGCCCTCGGATACGGAACCCTAAAAATGTTGTTGTTTAAAAAATTCTAAACACTTTTTTCTGATTTCGGCTAAAACACATTTTGTTTTGTTTACGAGGGAGTTTCTATGGGTGCATTTAATTTTGTCCGCAGCCATATGAAATTCGAGCTTGATGTATTTGCATATACAGAAAATCTGTAGAAAAAGGAATCTCTGGACATGGTAATAATCGACTACATACTCGTACTTATATCTCTACAGGAAGTATCAGGGCGGGCAGATGCACTGCGAGTTAAAACTTTACTCGGATTTACTTTGACATTAATTTTGTCTGTCTAGCTGTCTGCCTTATTAAATTACTTGGGTTGGATTTCCAACCCTGACAGACTGATACTTAGTAAAATTGATTACGGGGGGTTAATGGGGTTTATTTTGAACTATTCGTCTTGTTTTTAAGTCTAGGAGAACTCTACTCGGATTTACTTTAACAATTCCATATAAAAAGCACAATGTTACATATTTTTTGCCATATCTAACTGTCTGCACTAATATGGTAAATTACTTCGGTTGGCTTTGTAACCCTGACAGAATGATACTAAGTAAAATTGGTTACTGGGGGTTTGATGGGGTTTAACTTGAACGATTTGTCAAGTATTTAATTAATTATGGTTTTTTTATTTATAAATCTTTAGAAACGGAACGTTTTTAGTAAAATTTGTGTGGAATGAATGTCAATTTAGACTAGCTAATCAGAATGCGTGGACCGAAATGTAACCACAGAAAAACAGGTCCCAACTTGCCTGATATTTGGAAGTGAGAATTTGTTACATTTGGTTTTACCAGCATTTAACAATAAATTATTAACTGGGAACCAATTCAAGGTTAGAGATAATACTCCATTAACATCATCAAAATCTTCTTTATATCTTTCAATTTTGAAGACCAGTGAAGTATCATCAGCAAACAAAACTATGTCAGTCAATTTCACCACCATAAAAGGCAGATCGTTAATATATACCAGGAATAACAAAGGGCCTAATATGTAACCTTGTGGAACGCCAATTTTCCCGATCCATCAGATTTAACACCGTTGACTTCTGCCTGTTGAATTCTATTGCTTAGGTATGATCTTAGTAGATTCCAACACTATATTTTTAACTCCGTAATGATTTAATTTCATTAGTAGCGTATCATGATCAACACAATCAAATGCCTTCGACACATCGCATAAAACACCGATAGCATCCGATTCACCCTGGAGTTAAAAGGTAATAAAAAAGGAAATAATAAATAAATTTACGGCGGCCCCTGTTGCGTCTCAAAGATTGCGCCAAGCGTGACTTGGCCGCGATCAAAATCGAAGCAGACAGATGGCAAAAGGTCGCCAGCGGCCGAAACGAGTGGAGAAGAGTTGTCGCGGACCGCACGCACAACCAGCAGCGTCACAACAGGAGTACCACGCCTGCGGCCGTGGCTGCTGCTCCTGAATCGGACTGTATAGCCACGGGCGCAGGTGTATATCGGGCGCTGCTTGAATCATCTGTTATAGTAGTTTTTGGCCTTATAATGAATAATACCCACGCTGTATTTGTGACAGTTTAAGCAGAATATTTAAAATATTTTTTCATAAAAAGATGCAGAGTATTTATCCCAACTATTTTTCACTATGGGGGTTCGCTATTGTCCTTTGATTGTAATGAGGTGTGAAATCGATTGCTAATATCACTTATCTCACCAAAGTGCATTTATTTTTGGAAAGGAAAGAAGGAGATATTTGACGTGACGTCTTATAAATTGTTGAATGCCGGCATCATGCACGAAAAAGCATGACTCATTATCACGTTCCGCTTGAGCCGAGCGTACAAGCGAGAGCGCGGAACAAGCGATAGAGAGGTACGATCGGGCTAAGCGTTTCTTATGACGTTATCACGTAAAATAATGGTCCGTAAACCGACTTTACAGACAACCAACTTGTATTATTAAAAATAAAATTGGAAAGTCTTTGTGAACGAAACGTAAAAATTGAAGTATCGAAACGACAATACTACGAAACATAGACAACAGTATGACAACAAGCCTTAGAGAGGCACGATCGCCCTAAGCGTTTCTAATGACGTTATCACGTAAAATTATCGTCTGAAAGCCGACTTTACAGACATTTTTATTATTAAAAAAATAAAATAGGAAGTTCTTTGTGAACGAAACGTAAAAATTTAAATATCGAAACGAAAATAATACCAAACATAGGCAATATTATGACATATAGTCAATACTAGCTGATACCCGCAACTTCATCTGCGTGTTCATAGGAATTATCATTAACCGAGATAACGTTACCCTCCTTCTGGTGCAGTCGGATAAAAAGTCTTCTATATGTTAATCTAGCTCATAAACTTCCTCTGTGCTAAATTTCATTTAAATCCGTTCAGCCGTTTTAGCGTGATTGAGGCACAAACACACAAACATCTAAACATCCAATCATCCAAACATCCTAACATCGCTACTTTCACATTTATAATATTAGTTAGATTATTGGCATTAGTGCACGTTTGTGGGCGAAAAGTTACCAGCCAAAATAGCCACTCCGTGTCTCTCGTATCGAAAGTAATATGGCAAGAGTAGGTTGTTGTGGCTAAATTTCAATTGGGTTATGTGATATGTTAGGTTAGAAATTAAAAGAGTCTTAGGTTAGAAATTAAATTTCAATTGGGTTATGTGATATGTTAGGTTAGGGGAGTCTCTCGAAAAAGAGGGGTCTCGTGCTCCCCAATTTAGGGGGTGAATCCCTTCTCTCCCTACATCGGGATGCGATACACTAATGCAATATCCCCCTTTTTTCATTTTCCCAATAAATTATGTCAACATATCCTCAAATTTAAATAAATATAAATAAATTATTTCTCGAAATCTATAAATTTCCTCACAAAAAAACTATACTAGGGGGACAGGGGAGCCCTGGCCCCTTCTTGTTATGCGCTCCCCACCAGAGAGAGTACACTACATCTTGCTCCCGCACTGAACGAAAGCCGTTGTACTGGGTCCATCGACCTGTTACGCAGGGAACGTGTTAATCTGTCCACTCGCGTTATGTTTTGTTGTAATGTTCTGTGCAATAAAGAATTGTGAATTGTGAATTGTGAACACCTAGTATGGACTTGCATTAAATTTTAATTTACCTACCGTCCACTCGCGCATAAACATCTAGTATAGACTTGGAACAATATTTATATTTATTTTTATAAAATAATTACTACTACCCACTATTCTCTTTTATTACTGGCAATACTGACAGGAAATAGAGTATAAACGTACCTTCTCGATGGTATCTCACACTTGATTGGTCGACTGACTGAGTTAATGAAAAAAAAACTTTAATGGCTGGCCGCCATGACAATTTGGCTTTATATAGCCATTTTTTTATGGCTGTTGAGAGGGTTAATGACACCCTTAGGACGATTGGTAACTAAATAATATTGTGTAACAAATATAGGAACGGAAATTTCGCCCACTTTTAGTTCTAGTATCATTACGAAACTTGAGATGCTTATGTAGTTCAGATGAAAATACAATAAACGGTACCGTCGAGCCGTTCTGATGATGGACCTCGAAGGTGGGAGTGGTTATCTTAGGATGCTTACTTAGAAACCCATCGAGTTTGGGCTTCATTCGATTCATTGATTTAGATTCAAGATTCAAATTTTTATTGAATATAAATAAATTAATTATCTTATTCAACGTCAAAATTATACTTATATGTACAAGACTACACCGTTTCGGAAGGTGGGCCTCGGGGTTAAGAAGAAAAGGCAAGAAACTGGGGAGTTTCGTGCCGTTTCTTCAACAAAAAATAAGGTATTACATATAAATATAAGGGGTTATTTTTATATATAATACCTTATTTTTTTAAAGTGACTTACAACAGGTACTGGTTTCAGTCTTAGGAAATTCGCCGCTCGTCGAATTTATGTCTGCTGAGATGGTATGGACCATGCAGTTTTGTCATCCAAGTATCCCTTAATAATATGATAGGACTTTCTTATCAGCTCATTTTTAACATAGTTGTTAAACCTCTTTTCAGGAAGGAACAATGATTACTGTGGTATTTTATTGTAGATGCGAAAACAGTGCCCCATGAATGATGTGCCTACTTTACTTAGTCTAAATAATAGTGCTATTGATGGTACATATTTCTATTCCTAGTGTTAATTGTATGGCTATCACCTACAGTTTTAAATAAGGCTACGTTTTTTCTTACATGCATGATGTTCTCGTATCGGGGGTCACGGCAGTGCCCCCGCAAGTCGAGCGCGAAGCAAACACTGCCGTACCATCATTTACTGGAACCATTTCGCCGCATTTTCAGGCCCCTATTTGAGAACCTCTGGATAAGACCAGAACGCAGAAATTTTCGTCATCCAGTAAGCTATAATTACATACCTAAAATCCAAAATTTCAAGTCTGTAGGTCATTTAGTTCCGAAGTTAAGCGAAAGCAAAGTTTCGCATTTATGACACTCACTCACTTCTGATCATCAGAATAGAACTAGTACTTCCCATAAACTTAGAGAGCTGAAATTTGGTACATAGTTAGAGTTTAAGGGCCACATAAAGGGAAAACTATAAAAACTAGGATAATCGAAGATCTGGAGTACCTGATGACACTGATTAGAAAACACAAGAGCTTGGTTTTCTCTTGGTATTGATTCGGTGTATACCGTTTTCATATCTCCCGGATATCTCCCGAAAATCTAGTAAAATAAATCAATATGCCCACGTTTCTACAAAAAGAAGTGAAATCCCACCAAAAACATTCTGTAAAAAACTAGCCAAGTCTCGATGGAGCTGCTTGTTTATCTCTAAAAAGTAATGAAATCTAGAGAAAGTCGTGCCAAGTCTAAGGTTCCTTACTGCGATTTCTTTATTATTATAGTTAATGTTGTGTGGCTTGGCCGTTGAACATTCTTTATACGTTAGTGGGTACAAGTCAATTTTGAACTTCTTGTCTTTTCACCTTGAAAATACTAGATATGTCATCAGAAAAAAGTAAAATCTGAGTATTTTTTTCCATTTCCATCGTAAAAAGTCCTATTCATATCTCCTGGCGATGTCCTCCCATCATGGATGGGAGAACATCGCAAGGAGATGATGGAGCTGGGGGTGGTAGTCGGAATCCTGGGATTTTCAATTCTAACCACATCAAGTTTGGAGTCGTTCGTTTTGTTTTAATAAGACCTCTGGATTTCAAAATTATATTTTTAGTTTTTATACTACTAAACATCTACGAAGTATAATTTTATAATTTTAACTAGGTAAGTAAATGTTGCGTGAATGTTTGACGAAACCTCCATTTTAAGGGGCCACATTTTAACTCACCGACGCCTAATATTGTTTATTACGAACCCTAAAGTGGTAGAGCGAAACATAAGTGCTTTTCTGCGGCAGACGAAAATTCTAGAAATGCTTACGGTCACTGATATACTGAACGTTAAATTTTGAATTTTTGGTATCGTCAGCGTATTCAGAGCTACCTGCCTGGATGTCCCGAGAATCATGTTTCGATCAATGTATGAATATCATGTGCCTCTTCATTCAATTTAATTCAAATACCGAAAGTGCAAGCACAGTGGCGTTTCAGCAGTACACATCACTTTGATGATGAAGATCTTCCCAATTTCTTAACTAAACCTGCATTTAACTGACTTCAAAGAGGAAGAGGTTCTCAATTCATCGGATTTTTTCGTAAGTTGCTTTATAGGGTTTCCAAACGGGACCCTATTACTTAGCCTCCGCTGTCCGTCTGTCCGTCCGTCTGTCACCGGGGTTAGCACTATTCTATTAATTTTACTATTCGAATAAAATGAATACTTCTAGAGCAAAATATTCGAATATTCGGATATTCGATTATTTTTTTAACATTGATTGAAAATAATACAATATTAATGCAACATAACGAAAGTGGGAGATCTTCAGTTTGATCATAAGATAGAGTTTTTAGAAAATTGGAAACAGCAGCTTTAAGATAATGGATGTTGAGAGAGTATAAATGAACTTGTCTATCAATTCTGTTATCAATTAAATGACCCAGGAAACAGAAAAAAATATGAGAAAAGGATGTTTTTAAAGTATGTGACTGTTAGAAAACTCTGTAAAGTCGGGGTTGAATTTGAAGAGGAATGTTGATTACGATTTACTAGATAAATAAATAGTTGTTGAACTGGAGGTATCTATTTTATATCACAATTACCATTATTAGTAACTAGGCTAAATAATCTTTTAATTATCAATTATCCCAATAAAATAACTAGAATAAGCAACTATTTTTAAATGTGGTTAATTTCTGGCGTACATGTAAATAGTGAAATGATACTAATTCAGATAATACACAAAGCAGAACTCAAAAGACGTCATTACAGAAATTTGATAGTCTATTAAATAATCCCTGTCTATAATATTAAAAAATATAAAAATACTTGTAGGTATTTCTGTTTCACGAGATAAGCTGTCACCAAAGTATTCGCATTGAAAGGCCTATACCTGTTCTCGCGTGCCTCTTACTCTCTTGGGAACTACTCTTTTAACTAAGATTTGAATTTCCCCCTTAGCCAGTACACTATTTGAGAATACGCTTTTTCCCATTTCTTGTAAAGCTTTGATGCGTTTTTTAAACCGTAATACTAAATTCAGTTCCTAGGGCTCCATCGCGTTAAATGACTAGTAAGGTTAATGAGGCTCTTAGGTCTTCAGCTGCTCGGTCTCATTTTGAGTGTTTCTCTTGGCTATGTCTCTGTGCTTTTTTTGCCAGGTGAGGTTGATGTAAGAGGAAGCGTCAGCATTTACTATTCGTACGTCGAAGAACGCTTTCCTTAGGTTTAGTAACACTGTTTACTAACAGGTCACCTATTAGTTCTGGTTTATTTATATTTGGGTCCTGCATTATGGGTTCTATTGTGCCAGTTTCCCAGGCTAGTTTGCCCCAATTTTTACAGTCATCTCTCTGTTGATCATGTCCTTTTTTTATTAATCCTCCATTCTTACAGTTTAGTGCGTGGTTTGGGCTTTCTAATTCTGGCTTATATAATTTACGTAACATAGCCAACAAGCAATATTTTAATGAGGGTTCAATTCAGATTTGCATATCATTATCAATTATCACTTTAAAACATAAACATTTATATACAGGCACAAAATATAAGTATCTTTATTACTTTATTGACTATTGGAATATACGAATATTTTAAATGAATTATTCTATTTTGAAATTAGACCGGATATTCGAATAAAATTAATATTCGAATAATCGAATTGCAAACCGTAGTCACAGGGCTCTACCGGATCAACCGAAATAGGAAGACAGCTGAAATTTTCACAGAGGCTGTATTTCTATTGCCGCTTTAACAACAAATAATGAAACATACCGGTTTTAAAGAATTAACAGAAGTACTCATACAAGAAATTATAGGTATGGCTATTTTCTTAGCTATTTAGTTTTATTTATTTATCGGTGAAAACTGGACTCACCCGGTCTTATCGGAAGAGATCTTTAATTGCAGGTATTGAGTTTTGCCCTTCGTTATTTGTCAGTATACGATTAATAATTGAACATTCGAATTATAATAAATATGATAATAAAGTTAAGTTTTTTATCATATTTGGTTTTATTTCTGTAAATAAGTTACTCAATTTCTATCCACTTCCGGTTTCAATGAACGAAAAGTTACGTTAACCTGAGTACCTACATGTTAAATACTTACATACTACATACACAAAACTCTTTTTCAATGTTTCGTTGCACGGCCTTGTATGTAGTCCTACCTAATTATTTTATTATTAAAAATTAAAAAGGTGTACTCGTACAAAAGACTGTCGTTTTATGTTTTTCCGTGAACAATGGTATGGAACCCTTCGTGTGCGGGTCCGACGTCCTACTCGCACTTGACCGGTTTCATTGTTTTTTTATGTATGTTCAGCGATTTCCCCAATACGGATGGACCGATTTGGAAATTAGTTCTTTGTATAATAGGGTTTACTAGGTCTCTCATCTCTCATAGGTTGCGATATAATTACTTTATTACGGTTTCTAATGGGCTTGTGTTTAAACGATTACCAAAAACGCACCTATTTTAGTATCAATAAATTCGAAATGACTGCCAGAATGGATAAATGTCCACCAAATTGTGTTTGGATAAATTATCACCAAACTTCTATTTATGTTTTGTTTTCTTAAGTTTATGTTTTAACTATTTTTTATTGTTCTCACATGTTCAACCTAAGCTACCGCAGTGCTCTGATATTTTTTGCAACTTTTGGTGTTCATTATATTTGTTGCCTTTCTAAAGTATGCTCTTCATAATGCATACGGCGAAGTGGAGGTATGGTAACGTGCCAGGGGAGAGTTTCTCAACAGTTTCTTTATAGACATCTTCAGGATCTGATGATGAAATCATGGAGAAATCGTAGGACCTCTTCAACTAATAAAGGAAAACCTACAGCGATGTAAATTTGTTTACAGTATCTCGCTCTCGGGAAGTATATAATAAACAAAATATGGTTGCTAATTGAATATCGTTGGATAGAAGTCGGTTTTTTTTAACGTTTACTTTTTGGTCAATTAAACAGGCTTACTAAAAAGTCGAGCTACGTGTCTTGGGAGATGCTAGTATGGGTCAAAACTAACTCTAGGTACACCAAAAATACCGTTTCCAGGTTATGGGACTAATTATTTTGAAGAAAAATATCACTTTTATATACAATAGTTAGCAATTCTCCTTTTCCTGGTGATTCAATCCCGTTTGTTTGCCGATTTTAGGTAAAAATTTAATATTTAAAAACAAAAAAGAACCGACCACTACAAAAAAAAACAATCCAAATACAGGCTTATTAAAAAAGCAAAATATCACATGTTTACTTAATAGTTTGACTTTATATCTGTGTCACTATAAAATATACTAGTAATTGTTAAACAATCCTAAAAATACTTGCAGTTGTCTAGCTATTGAAAAAGGTACAGTAGTTGAATAAAATGTTCATTATTCTTGGCAGAACTAGGCGACAAGGAATATCATAGTGAACTCAAAGATGAGCGGTGCTTTAAACAAAGGGTTAGGATTTTTATCTACACACGTATCATAAACCCTCTTTACTGCGTAGAAAAACCGCACGTTACGATCAGCATAATGTTAAACTACTTGTTAAAACTAATTTCTTGTCGGAAGAATTACACATTATGACCATACTACATTCAAATTTCGAAAGCCGACGCCCGCCTGCGTGCCGCCCCTAGTTTGTCTGTGAAGTTGGTACTGACATTCAAATTTCGAACGCCGACGCACGCCCGCATGCCGCCCCTAGTTTGTCTGTGAAGTTGGTACTACAGAACAAGCTAAACAACTGCAGAGCCTCAATGTCGGTCAAACATGCGGTTCCTGAACACATCAAAGAGAGCTTATGATATGTGTGTAGATAAACTAGTGTATGTAACTGTACATAATTAGGCATTAAAACTCTCGACTCTCGAGTATTAATGCCCTCCATTATGTAGCAGTCACATAAACTACTATAGGATGTTGTAAATAGGTGACGAAACACCTGAGTATTGTTATTTTTATAGCATGACATGACCTGTTCCATGCGTAATACCATGTCTTGTTCTATTTAATTTTTGATCAACTTTTGGTTCTTGGAACAACATGGCGATAAAGCTATTGTTTGGACGGCCATGAGAGTGCGACCGCAATTTTTTTTTAAACTGTTGTTAACCACATGTATATTTCAAAAAAGTGTCTATTCATGAAAAAAATGCATGACACAACAGCTAATACATGTGTCTGATGGTGCTTACCGACGATTAAGAGAAACTGGCTCGGTGCAAAGACGAAATATGGATTTGGGTAGACCACGTGTGTATGACGTCGACGTAGAGGAAGAAATACAAAGATATTTTCAAGAGGACTAGGCGACATCACCTAAAAAAGGCAAATTGCTAACGAAATATGTGTAAAAGTAACTTTTTTCTTTTAAATCTTTGAAGTCCCATTACTGGAAAAAGGTAAACTTTGGGTAGGATATTTCAAAGAAACTATGGTAAGTTTTGACCTATTAATTAAATTAATATGTATACGCTATTAATTAAATTAAATAATTACGGAGTTAGAAATAAAGCGTTGGATCTACTAAGATCATACCTAAGCAATAGAATTCAAAAGGCAGAAGTTAACGGCGTTAAATCTGGATCTTGTGTTAAAATTGGCGTTCCACAAGGTTCCATATTAGGCCCTTTCTTATTCCTGGTATATATTAACGATCTGCCTTTCATGGTGGAGAAATTAACTGACATAGTATTGTTTGCTGATGATACTTCAATGGTCTTCAAAATTGAAAGACAAAAAGGAGATTTTGATGATGTTAATGGTGTATTGTCTTTAACCTTGAATTGGCTCACAGGTAATAATTTATTGTTCAACGCTGGTAAAACCAAGGGTATCAAATTCTCACTTCCTAATGTCAGGCAAGTTGAGACCAGTTTAGTGTTAGACAACAGCACGTTAGAATTAGTAAATGATACGAAGTTTCTTGGAATAACCATTGAAAGCAAATTGCAGTGGGAAGCCCACATAGATAAATTGGCTGGTAAATTAAGTTCTGCGGCTTACGCTGTTAGGAACATTAGACAAATCACGGATGTGGCTACATCTAGGCTAGTATATTTTAGTTACTTTCATAGTGTGATGTCCTATGGTATCTTGTTGTGGGGGAAAGCAGCGGATATTCAAACTATTTTTATTTTACAGAAAAGAGCTATTCGAGAAATTTATAATTTAAAACGAACAGACTCCTTAAGATAGCTTTTTAAAGAAATTGACATACTAACAGTAGCTAGTCAATTTATTTTCGAAAATATAATGTATGTACGCAAGAACCTTACAACATTTTCCAAACTTAGCGATAGCTGTAATGTTAACCTAAGAAATAATCACAGACTATGTGCGCCCCGATTTAGACTCGTGAAGGTTAGCAATTCTTTCAAGGGTCAGTGCATTCTCTACTACAATAAGATACCTCTGGAGATTTTGAAATTGCCATTTGAGCAATTTAAAAAGCATGTTAAAGCGACTTTGTCGAAAAAGGGATATTACAATGTTCAAGATTACTTAAATGAAAGGACTGTATGGGGTTAATCTGGCTCAACACATACCTTGCTATTAATAAGTTTGTAATTATTTATTCCTTCTTATTAATCATAATAATTAAATTTTTCATATTTCTATTAGTTAAGCACAACCTATTTTTAAAAGAGATCTAAAAATCAATCTGTGGGAGTTTCTACGCCCTTCGTCTCCCACAGTGGTCCAATGTAGAGAAGAGGCAAAAAATGACGTTTGCTAAGTATATGTAAATATCTACAGTAATAAAGTACTTTGACTTTGACCCAATGTGTGTACCTACCAGGTATACACCTGTATTACTCAACGACTTCCACCACGATGCGATACTTCCACTGGAGCCGCTATTTCCTATAATAATCTTACACTAGAAATTAAAAATCTTTTTCAAAAGAATAGCTTCATATTTTTTCAGCGGCGCATGTGGGCGTGTCGCTCTTCACTTGAGGTCGCGGCTCAGCTCAAAAAGAAACAAAACTCAATTTACTTTGAAGATCATTGAAGTGGTCGGGTGCTGACGACACAGAAAGTTCTGTTACTCTTTTTGGGTTGCCTCGCAAGCTGCTTTCTGGCAGTGGATTATTGTATTTAAAAAATATAGTTTGAAACCTATCTTATAATTAAAATTGAAGTAATACATCAAGCAAAGGCTTATTTCTAAAGCATTAAAGAGTACATAGACGATAAAAATGCTTGGGACTGAATTGTTCTAATTAATTGAAACTCTGGCAGTGAGGATGCTCATCCTCACTGCCAGAGTTTCTTTTACTGGACACTTGGAGGCCTTTTACACCTCCAAAGATTAATTTAATTATACAACTCTTGACTGTGGGGACCATTTACATCTCCTATTATCATTGTATTATTGACTAAAGAGACTATACATCTCTGTTATTTATATTTTAATTATTTTATTATGACATTTGAGACTTACATCTTATCTTTACATCTCTCAGAAACAATAATTAAGTACTTTTTTTTTTCTGATAATATGATACAAATAATAATACCAAATGTTCTGTAAAAAATGAAATGAAATGACATGTGAAAGTGCCCTTGTGGCCTATTTACAGAATAAACGTTTTGAGTTTTGAGTTTTTTTTTGAGTTTTCTTATCTTACTATCTATCACTGAAATGGTGAGTGTAAAAATCTTACTGTTTTTACTTTGTTGCAATGGTTTTGTTTTCTAATTAAAATAGTGGTTTAGTTAACTTCTGTGGACTAAAAGTATTCCGCGTGTATGTTTGCTCGCTATTGACTGTACTCTTAATAGCTCTTGCTATAGTTTAATCCTACAGGCCCGGTGACAGCGTCCGTGTCACTGAGGTTATAAGGTTGATTTGATTTTGTGAAGACTGTAGCTTATCAAACCATCAGATGAGATGATTACGATCCCAAGATAGTCGTAATAGGATATGAGTGGTCAGTTCTAAGTGATAGTCTTATTGTAGTTGTCAAGTTGCTGAGTCATTGGTACCCGGCCTTGCCCCTATTTATTAATGTTTTTCCGTTCACAAAGAGGTGGGTCATGCCTACGGTCGTCTGAAAAAAAAAACCTTATCTAGTCTATCTAATAGATGTTACTGTTAGGACATTAGACATCTGTAAAGCCGAAATAATCGACTGGTGTTACGCCATCCGCGATACGCCTCCCATATTTTAGTGATCTTTCTTCAGCATGGTTGTGTTCATGCCCACAGAAGGCATACTCTGATACTATACATCCTTACAAACTCGAGTGTCCTTCCTAGAAATATACTGTTGTAAATGTTGTAAACTGTTGTTAAATAGATATACTGTTAATAATAAATATACTGATGTAAACTGTTGTTAAATAGTAAGGCCTTCCAAAAGTGACTAGTTGATGCTCGTGGATTCGTAAAACACGTATTGACGATATATTTGTCGAAGCCATATTGTAAAATTGACTATATCTTGATATCGTCAACCATGGAGTTGTACGGTCACGCCTCACAATATTGTGATCAGCAACCTAGTTTAAGTCACGCGTCATGCGAACTTACTTGTATGATATTTAACTATAGATTAGTACAGTCTTTATACATCGCCATAACTAGTAACATCAATAAATAGTAATCCAGCAATAATTCTGGTTTAACTCATAACTTTAATAACTATTTCGAGTGGGTGGGATAATCTCGTAAACTACGGGTTAGACCATACATTTAATGGTCCTTCGAGCCGGATATCAAGGATCCAACAGAATCCAGTAAACGTAAGTGGCTCTTTGTTCCTAATCGATAGCGGATCGGTTCTGTTCGGCCTCCACAAGCGGAATCACCGAATTAGATTGAGAAGTCGCAAATATCGGTGTTGGGCATTGAGTTTCACACTCATGAGTTATCGACCGGACCCAGCGATATCCACCACAAGTACAACCTCCTGCCAACGGCACTGCGGGAATCCAACGGATCTCTAACTCAACTTAACTTCAAATCTAGACAACGGAATACCACTCAACTTAACAGCAACTTCAGAAATCCAACGGATCTCCAACATTACTCAACTTCAACTTAACATCAACTAACAATGGAAGAACTGAAAACTCAAGCTCTAGCCTTTGAAAACATCAAAACATTATGCAACAACTATCATAAAGACTCCGTAACAAGAAAAACTCAAGAATATCTAACTAAGCGACTTCTATCTCTGGAAAACCAGTGGCAAGCATTCGAAGACTCCCACGCGCAACTGCTAACTGAAATTGAAGACAAGAACATACCATACTTTATTGACAACGCCTACCATAAAATTAAGGAGATATATACCAGGACGAAGATGGATATGATCAATTCAATGAGCAAACCAAGTACTTCAGACATAACAAAACCGACAACTGAGCCGCCGAGCCCTCCAACCCCTGCGGACACGAAAATCAAGCAACTGCTTCGTCAGCAAGAGTCAAACTTCAGATCTCTAGAGAGAACCCTCGACAAGATCAACTCAATGGACTATCTAGAAAAGTGGGACATTAATGACTACATCCACGACATCAAACAAAAATGGACCTCAATTGAAAAAATTCACTGGGAACTCGACAGTCAATGGGAAACGCCCGACCAAGAGTACGAAGAACGATACAACTAACTGGACATTAACTACGAGAACACGAAGAGGTCAATTAACAAGAAAACATGGGAAAACATGCACATGCAAAAAACAACGCCAAGAATTGAGACTCCGGAATTTTCAGGTCACTACAATCAATGGACCTCATTCAGAGATTTATTCATGGAAATTATTCACAGGAGCCCGGTCATACCATAATGCCAAAAAATGCAACATCTGAAAAGCAAGCTCAAAGGAGAAGCGGAAATGATTGCACAGCATCTCAAGGTCAGCGCCGACAACTACGATTCCTGTTGGAAAATTTTTAAACCATCGCTACAACAACAAGCGGCTTCTCTTCATATCTTACATGAATACTCTCATGAATCTATCAACTCTGCAACAACCAAACATTTTCAACATCAAGAAAATGTATGACGTCATAATTTAATGTCTCAACGGTCTAGCAAAATAAGAGTCGAAGTAAACTACTGGGATCCAATTTTTGTTTACTTAATGTCGCAAAGACTCGATGCTACTAAATTCAGTTAATACACCAAGGAGCTGAGGGAGCCCAGGGAACTTCCAGACCTGGAGGAATTTAGATCGTTCCTTGAAAAAAATTCTTAACTATGGAAGCTCAACGAGGTCGCCATAAGAACAAAACACCGCAGTCCCAACCCCAGCAGAGCAGGCCAGCAGCAAATAACAAAAATAACTACTCTAACTCGAGAACATATCATACAACACAAGCAACGAGGCAGTGTCCCCTTTGCAACAAATCCGAACATGTGTTGATAAACTGC
Source organism: Argyresthia goedartella (assembly GCA_949825045.1). NCBI lineage: Eukaryota > Metazoa > Arthropoda > Insecta > Lepidoptera > Argyresthiidae > Argyresthia > Argyresthia goedartella. Next base: position 37,843,165 of record OX463812.1, on the reverse strand, counting down.
GAAAGGTTTATCGGGATGACACCTAAACTGAAACTGTGTCGAGGCTGCGGGTATGCCAGAACTGCTTATTTAGCCACAGCAAAGCAAGATGCATGTCAGCGAAAACCTGCAAAACGTACGGATCGTCGCATCACACTATGCTGCACAACGACGTAAACAAGGAAAATGTGGGTCAGCGGAATTCTAAACAATTCAACTCAAGTCATGTGTTGGATGACGCAAAAGAAGTTCTATTTACCACGGTTCAAATAAAACTACAATCTAAAGATGGAACCTTCATCAAGTTAAGAGCATTACTAGATCAAGGCTCTCAAGTCAGCCTGATAACTGAAAACGCTGCGCAACGCCTTCGTTTACAACGCAAGAAACTCACTGCCGTCATCTCAGGAGTCGGCACAGCCTCCAGCAACTGCAAGGGAGCTGTATGTCTACAATGCCAATCCATCTACTCGGAATTTACATTCGAGACTGATGCGCTTGTCCTAAAGCAACTAGTTAACCAGCTGCCAAGCACAACATTTGAACGGAACAAATGGCCGCATAACCAGAACTTGAAACTTGCAGATCCTGAATACAACGTGTCTCAATCCGTCGACTTGCTACTTTGAGCCGACGTTTACTCGATCATAATCCTGGAAGGAGTACTACGAGGCAACAAACAAGCCCCCGTAGCCCAACAAACACAATTAGGGTGGATATTATGCGGAAATATTCACACTTTAAACTGTCATATGACGCTAATTCAAACTGAAGACTTCAGCAGATTCTGGGAGATTGAAGACATCACCCAGAATACGGAAAACTTACATAACAACAACGATCCATGTGAACTATGCTATCAACAAACTACAACACGAAATGAAGACGGACGTTATGTGGTGCAAATGCGCCTTAAGGCCGACATCGAACAAAAATTGGGAAAATCCTGGTCCAGAGCAGCTTCTCAATTTTATCAACTAAAAAAACGTTTACACAGAGAAAAAAAACTAGCAACTATGTACAAGGAATTTATCAACGAATATCGAGAACTCGGACACATGAAGCCGTCAACACCAACTACTCAAAAACTTCAAAGCTACCTGCCGCACCATGGTGTTCTACGGGAACAGTCGACCACTACGAAACTCCGAGTGGTTTTCAACGCCTCCATGAAAACTGATACCAACTACAGTTTGAACGATCTGATGGAAAAAGGACCCAGCTTGCAAAAGGATATCCAATCCTTGCTAATCCAATGGCGATCATATCAAATTCCCTACAGCGCCGATATCGAAAAAATTTACAGGTGCGTCCTTATCACAGAAAACCAACAACCATTAACCAAGATCATCTGGACAAACTCTGTGGCTGAACCCCTACAAGAAATGCAGCTATGTACGTTAACTTACGGAACTAAATGCGCTCCGTATCTCGCAATGAGGACGCTGAAACAACTTGCGCTCGACGACGGTCACAAATACCGAAAGCAGCAACAATGTTATCCAATCAGTTCTAAGTGGATGACTTGATTAGCGGCGAGGATTCTGTGGAGTCAGCACTAGAGTCACAGCATCAAATCATACAACTCCTTAAAAGAGGAGTCAGACTATTATCAGACAGATCAGACATTTAACTACGATACTAAACATTAAACAGGAAGACTCGACCAAAACATTAGGCATCGCCGGGAGTCCAAAATCAGATACGATCATGTTCAACTGGGAAATTCAAAAAAAATGCAACGCAGCTACTAAACGGACTTTATTATCGGAAATATCTACGCTCTACGACCCGCTAGGCTGGATATCACCGGTCACCGTTGGAGCAAAACTTATCTTCCAAAGAGTCTGGCTCAATCAAACTGGTTGGGACGAAACTTTACCAGAAGATATCTCTAAGGAATGGATGAAGCTGAAAAGAGAGCTTCCTGTGATAAGAGGATTGAAACTTGAACGATGGATCGGCACAACCTCAAAAATCATCAAACTACACGGATTTTGCGACGCAAGCGAGAAAGCCTACGCCTGCGTTATTTATAGTCGCGCGGAAACACCGAGCGGCCAAACAAAAATAACAAGAAGAAAAAAAACAAGAGTGGGGCCCATCAAAAAGCAAACATCGCTGCCGCGTTTGGAACTTTGCGGGGCATTACTGCTATCAAAACTTATGGAGAATATTTCCAAAGCTTTCGAACACAAAGAGATTATCAAGTATGCCTGGTGCGACTCTCAAGTAGCACTAGCGTGGATACAAGGTGATTCATCAAGATGGGAATGCTTCGTGAGGAATCGTGTAGAGCAGATCATCCCACAGCTTCCGAAACAACAATGGAACTACGTCAAGTCCGAGGAGAATCTTTCTGACTGCGCGTCACGCGGACTTCTGCCTGGAAAACTAATCCACTTCACACTGTGGTGGACGGGCCCAACATGGCTAAATAACTTTAACAGAGAAACTCATCTGAATATCCCAATGGGAATAACTGAACTCGGCAGACAACTTAACTTCGAAACGAAAACTATCACAAACAAACAAGAAAACTTCATCCATGTATTGATCAAGAAACATGGCTCACTAACTTTCATCAAACGAACAGTCGCTTGGATTTTGCGTTTCATCAGCAGAATACAAACTCGAGTCAACGGCAGCAAGGCACGCGACTTACACGCGATGCACCTTACGTGCTTGTTATAAATAGCGCTACAATAGCTATAACAAAGCACATACAACAACAAGAATTTATTGAGCAAAAACTCCAATGTGTCATCTAAAAGTCACACCTATAAACTGAATCCCTTTCTGGATGAATAGGGAATTCTGAGAGTAGGTGGCAGACTCCAACATTCTAACTGAAACTACAACATGAAGAAACCTATTTTATTGCCAAGAAAAGGCACTCTTACAGAACTTATTATAAAACATTCGCATCTTCAAACTCTACATGGCGGCGCAAGACTAACTTTGGCCTACATCGGGCAAACTTACTGGATCATCTCAGGAAACAGAACTGTTAAAGAACAACTTCGACACTGCGTACGATGTCATCGTTTCAGTACAAGAGAAAATTACCAAATAACGGGCAACCTTTTCCTATTTGAAGTCCATGTTCCTCTACTAAGCGCTGAACAATTCGATATTTACGACGTTCATACGATACCTATTAGCAAACAAGAAACAGTGCTAAGATTGCAGTCCGCAGCACAGTTCATAGCGGTCAACCTAGAAAGAAACGCGTACTTCAAAATGAACAAAGAACAATTAAAAAAATGCAAACAACGACGTAACCATAGCTACATATGCTCAACTAGCCCCTCTATCCATGACCTACGCGGAAGAAATTTGCCATGCGAAGCTAAACTGATAAGCCACCGGCCGACCTTGCCATGTCAGTTGATACCCACTACCTGTCTAAACGAGTGGATTGAACTCCGAGCGAAAAACACATGGCTAAGCATTTGTTGCGTTAATTGTATTTTCGGGTCATATGTGAGGATTGTCTTACAACACAGCGAACTAATGGCGCAACTATCGTCACATTATCTCAAGGATGCCAACTTTAAGAACAGAAATCATCAGATACAACAGTTTACTCTCACGACGTCTTCAACAACTCCATCTCATGGGACGACAATCTGCAAATCCATGGGATATCGAAAAGTACGTCAATTAACGACCTAGTGAAAGAAACACTAAAGAACATGCCCTCACATGGCAACAACTTAACTTACATATCAGAGATTCAAGAAATCGACGAGAGACTCCGCTTCCAGAAGGCCCGAGGACACTTCCCGGCTACTATAACAAACCACGACATCCATTAGTACGTCATCGCGAATCTGGCGCTGGCAGAACCCATACTCGGCATCACCTTATAGGCCTGTATCAAATGGAAGCGAGCAGCAACACCTACGATGCGTCATCACCGCCAACGAGAGAGACGAGCAGATATCGAGCTTCGAGCGACAACGATGTCAGCGAAGCTTCGACGCAGGGAAACAGCAACATTGCGTTTAACTTTGAAGATGATACTTATATTTAACTTAACTTAACTTATTATTTCTTAGATTCTATCCCGGTTTGGGAAAAAGTACGGTCACGCTGCACAATATTGTGATTAGCAACCCAGTTTAAGTCACGCGTGATGCTAACTTACTTGTATGATATTTAACTATAGATTAGTACAGTCTTTATACATCGCCATAACTAGTAAAATTAATAAATGGTAATCCAGCAATAATTCTGGTTTAACTCATAACTTTAACAACTATTTCGAGTGTGTGGGATAATCTCGTAAACTACGGGTTAGACCATACAGGAGTGACCATTTCATGAAATGGTTGACCATATCATGAAATAGTCAACCATTTCATGAAATGGCCATAAATATATTTTTAAAGCGTTTGTATTCAGTACTACCTGGTGTTTTTTGTGATATACATGTCGAACTAATACGAAGACTATTCGGCGGCTTCTCTGCGCTCGCCCCCTTTAGTCTTCATCTTAGCTACCGCAGTGTTTGACCCTAAAATATTTCTTCGTTCAATGAAAGTTATAATACAACCATGGTTGCTTTATCATGATAAAGCCAATTCTACGATACAAAATATGGTTACGACTTAGTCAAACAGTTATTGTGAATCACTGTAGCAATACGTGGGTTATTTGTATCACCCTGAATATCATAGGTTGGAATTCTCCCCTTACCTGGCAGTGTAACTCCTGAGGTACAGAGTTATTTGCTAGATTATTGTTAAGCACCTGGCCAGTGTGCATTTTTAAAGGTACATGTCATAAATCAAAAACCAAAATCAATATATTTTTAAATATTTTTTCTCCCTTCCCTTCGACCCCCTAAAACATACATTTAAGATAAAAAATACAAAAATCGAAAAAAATAAATCCTGCCAATTATGGGGCCTCCCAAATTTCTTCCTCTTCAAAAAATTTCTCCTCCCTATTTTATACTTAAATAAATGGGGTCGCCTTGCTCCGTTCCGCTTAGCTTCGGATCCAGTTATTTTATAAAGTGGTGACTTAACAAACCTAACTTTATTATTTGGACAAAAAGTGATCTATAGCGACCAATAAGGTTCTATGAACCAAAAAGGGGGCCTAAATTTGGAGTACATTTAAAATATTTGGGAGTCAAAACTTACATTATTATACCAATATAAGTATTTGATGCCGTTTTAAAGAGACCCTGCCATTATACGTATACGGAAAGTGTACGACATATTGACTTTTAAAACTATTCACTGCAAGCGTTAACTACCTATGTATACAGTTTTGTAGTAAAAGGAACGATCTCGAGAACTCACACTGACAATTAAAAAGGAGAAGATAAGTTACTTGGGACATGTGCTTCGACTCGACCAGTACCAACTTCTTCAAGATATCATGATGGGCAAAGTAGAGGGGAAAAGACGCGCCGGTAGAAGGAAGAAATCGTGGCTCCGCGACATCAGAGAATGGACGGGAGTGGCTAACGTAGAACAGCTGATGCGCTTGGCGAAGAATAGAAGAGAGTGTGAAGAGCTGACCGCCAACCTCCAGTAGTGGATAGGCACTACAAGCAGAAGAAGTAAAAGGAAACATGACTGTATAAATAAAATATTATTAAAAAGGTCTGTTAAATCAAATTTTTCATCACACCGACATTTTTCCACACTCGTCCACGTACACTTCGGCAGCTCTAGTTTAAGTTTTGATAGTTTTCGAATACTTTTATAGTTTCAGTTTTCTTCCATACATTTACAAGCAGCGCCTCTAGCGGAAACTATTATGAACTAAAATTGGTAGTATGAGTTATTTCAAATCGTAGTTTTCGAAAACGAAATAAGTTTACGTGTAAATAATACCTTTTTGGTAGTACGAGTTACATGTTTGACAGATCTTTGGTAGTAAACTTCAACGAAATCGAAAACTTTTATAGTTTTTGCTCTCACCGAAAATTTGTAGGGAAAAGTGTTTTTTTGTTGGTTAGAATCTAATTAGAATTTAATTTCGAGTCTAATTGGTGGCGATCAGTGGCAATGCGATCATATTTTGCGTGGCGAATGGCTGCAGAGGCAGAGGAAGCTGAGCGTCGCGAGCAAGAGCGACAAGAACTAAGATCACGGCGGGAGAGTTTGACCATCGACTCTATTTCCGATACCCATTTTATTCAGCGGTATCGGCTTAATAAAGCTGCGTATGAGTATCTTTGTGATACTCTAAGAACATGTGGTAACCTCAGGAGCTCACAAAGGGTATCATTAGAGTCTAAGGTATGTATGTAGTGCACCTCATTCATAAATATATAAGATGTTGACACTTGACATTGACAACGTCTAACGAAAATCAAAACTTCAAAATGACAGGTGTGTTTGCCCTTTCTTTTTACACGTGCTAGAAAGAGATAAAGTATGTAGAGTGAAGTTCGCACAGTCGAGTTTTACCATAAACGATATCGTGTGAACTATAATCAAAAAATATAACTCATACTACCAATTCAGTTGGAAACTAATAGTTTGGCGTGGTTACGATTTCTATCAACGTTTACGTATTTTGCAAACCCGTACTAGAGCTGCGGGAAAAGCAATAACATAAACTACTTGAACTACGAGGACACCTTTTTGCTACACCATGAATGGTACTTATTATGATTTTAATTATTTAACATTGTGCACAGAGGTCTGCCTGTTCTTAAATGTATCCTGTCCATCCTGGGATTGCTGGAAGGAATTATTTCAAAGAAAAAACTGCAATAATGATTTACTTTAAATCACTTTTATCCCTGTCTTCTAACTACCTATAAAATAAACCTCTTTGTTTGTTTAACTCTTAATGTTTCGTAAAGGATTCCATAGGACAGGCCCTGTCTAGTTTGGGATCCGTAATTTATCATCTGGGCATTGTTATCTAAACACGTATTTCTTTAAGTTTTATCACAATTACTTCCAAGGCAAATAAATGGTTTTTTCTTTTCACTTTACATCTTACAAAAAAACGTTATCTAACCAAATTGGGCGGGTAGGTGTCATTCTTGTCGGCTCTAGAAATAGATGACATAAATTAAATGATTTGATTAAATATAAGCTTGCCTTTGTCACGTATTTTCCCTTTTGATGTATCTGCAGCTTCTATATGTATGCAATAAAGTATAAAGTAAGTATGTAAGTACTTCACCGATGTGACGTGATGAGCCGTGTCGTGCATCGAGTCAGAAAGGTAGAGAAACGTGACCTCCGCCGTATAACATAAATTATGAATGAATTCCATCGCGGAACGGATCAAACAGTTAATTTGAAACGGCAAGCGGGCTGCTCAATTTCACGAGGTTATTTCACTTCTTGTTAAGTTTGTCAAGCAAACTGCATGACTGGAAAGCTGCAAACCTCCGCAAACACTCCATTAAAATACGTCTGATAACTTAAAAACTTGAGTTTAAAGCAGACTTGAAGCCAACATAATGTTTACTTTTTGTAAATAATGGGTTTTAACTTTTAAATACCCAATTTGCATTTAGTCCTTACTTGTTGGAAGTGAACTGCCGTGTCAAAAGGCAGGGTCTAAAATGTAGTGAACCTTAAATCTACATAACGCAACGAACGTTAGATTTCACAAACCGGATGATTTTATAATATAACAGTATAAAATCTCTTGACCCTTTAAAATAATACAAACATATTCACCTCGTGCAGGTAGGTACTAATCGTAAAACATTTACTCCGCGGTATATTACAAGCATTATCGTTATTTTCCCTCGACATAAAACTGGCCGTATTAATGCAATCGATAACTCCAAAAATAGGTTGTATCGGTCGTTGAAGAATGTATGCGACTGTACGTACCTATATGAGTATCGGTTTGTTTGATATTGAGTTAAGTAACGTGCACCTGCCACACGAGCGATGTGTAGTTGAAGCGGTCGGTCGGCGTGACCGATCTCGGTCGGCGTGACCGATCTCGGTCGGACACCATCATCAGAATGAATGGTTAAGAATGAGAATGAGTACGATAAGCTGACTACTTATCTCCAATAGTGGAGATACGATGGAGATGATTGTTGGAGATCATAAAATAAATGCAAACATTTGTAAGGATGGATGTCCAGTCTATTTCACTTTTCTCACAAATATGAGTTTTGCGATAACTGTTGCGTTACAGCCTGTATTATGTTAGTGCAATTACAATTTTCTGAATATACAGTATAAGAAATTCAGTATGGCGTGACAACAACACAACCTTTTTTCGTGTCTGACCACTGGGACGTATCAAACCTTAGCGACTATGTGTGGGTTTAAGGTCGCAGGGTATTTGCCTTTCACTTCAGACCCGATATATTGGAAATTAAAAGGATTTACCGCCACGAAGTTTATTCAGCAATAAGACTACGTCAATAGCCAAACGTAAACTTTCAGGATATAAATAATCTGCCGATGGTACTCTTATGGTAGGTAGTTCTGCAGGGTGGCACAAGCAAAGATTCCCGCGATGACAGAAAGACCGTCAGCCCCATTGGAACCCTTTGACTAGGGAACCCCAAGAGCCACGGTGTGTTGAGAAAAGAGAGATCGAATCGCGAATTTATTTATAACTAATCCCACATTTCATATTTGCTGTTAATTTACCATAAACTTATAACGTTACGTTACAAAGACAAACTTATTCCGTGTTTTCACGACTAAGGAGCTGACAGTACACCATCATCCGTAAATAATAATCTAATATGGGTGCAAAAAACACCCAAAAAGCAGATCATTTTGGATTTAAATGAAGGTATATCTCTAAAGTTATATCCAATTCAATCATCACACCTTTCTTTAGAGTAGAAGATTGGAATGGATTCTACGCAAGCAAAGGTGCCAAGTTATTACCCTATCGCATCTAATCTCAACAAAGTTCGCAGTAACAAAGAACTTAGTACTCAACTGGAATACTAACTAGCATTTAGAGGAGAGTGAATCTTGAACTGTTGAGTCGAGACCCTTTGATCCCCTCCCGGAGGGCACTTGGGAATAGTGCTCAACTCAAACACACGCCGCGATGCATCCGCGCACTGTGTCAACTCAATTTTACAGAAGCCGACAGCTCGTAGTGTTCTCCTTCTCGGCGCAGTCAACGCACTTTGTATGTGCAACGGACATTGAACTACTATTACGACTTTCACGACCTCTGTGGCTCTGCGTACCATGCGAGAGGTACCGGGTTCGATCCCCGGCCGGGGGTAAAAGGAAAAAATATCCAGTTCTTAGATGTTTATTTGTGTGTGATGTCGCTGTTTCCAGGGTGTCCTAGTGTGGGGTCAGAAGCAATGTATGTGCCGGTATGTAATTGTTTGCGTTTAATGTTTACTAGCGTATTAGGGGCTTAATAGCAACAGATAATGAAGTTCCATGTGATAGGCAGGTACTGAATGTCGTGGAACAATAAATAAATAAATAAACGAAGGTTGTTGAGGCTGACGTACTTAACAACTCCTTAAAATACGACTACACGTTTCTGTTACATCCTTTATAATAAAACTCTGGAGATAACATAACTTTTGTAAATTCTACAAAGACTCATACATTGCTACTGGCCCCATACTAGGAAACCCTGTGTCGTGGAAACCAGATACAGCAACATCCAAGACATCTGGAGATCTTGAAATTGCCATTTGAGCAATTTAAAAACCATGTTAAAGCGACTTTGTCGAAAAAGGGATATTACAATGTTCAAGATTTCTTAAATGCTGTATGGGGTTAATCTGGCTCAACACAGACCTTTTTTTATATTTTTTTTATTTAGCCATTAAGGTGTCCCACTGCTGAGCAAAGTCCTCCCCCTCTTTCGTCCACACTTCCCTGGTCTGTGCCACCTCCGGCCACCCCGACAAAAACTTGTCGAGGCCGTACTGCCATCTCCGTTTAGGCCTGCCTCTACGCCGGTATCCGTCCTGTGGCATCCAGTTAGTGGCGATTTTCACCCATCTATCTGGGTGCATGCGACTTACGTGGCCGGCCTAGTTCCACTTTAGCTTAGCGGTCTGTGCACCCACATCAGTAATCCAGTTAAAGAGCGCAGTGTGGTGTTCCTTATGCGGTCCGTCCTACGAACACTTAGGATGCTGCGCTCCATTGCTCGCTGGCAAACCTTGAGTTTGGACTTCTGAAGTTCGGTCAAAGACCATGACTGAGCGCCGTAGTTTAGTATAGGCGATACACATGTCGATGAGCTTGCGCTTGAGGGTCAGCGGAAGGTTACCCTTCATAAGCTCCTTCTAGTTGAGCACAAGCAATTTTTATAAAAGATCTAAAAATCAATCTGTGGGAGTTTCTACGCCCTCCTTCTCCCACAGTGGTCCAATGTAGAGAAGTGGCAAAATTTACGAAAAATGACATTAGGAATTTTGGAATTTTTGGAATCATGTTTTTTTTATCTCAGCCGAGGGTTGAACCAGGGACCTCTCGCATGGTACGCAGAACCACAACCCCAGCGTCACAGAGGTCTTCGATTGCGTGGCGCACCCGCACTATACGTCTTCACAACACTATGAGTAGGTAATATCCATTCCGAAGGCTAGCGGGGTCGAACAAGCCCCATAAAGTTAATCTTAATCCCAGAGCTGCTCTTGAGAAGTGACGCTTACACTTGCTAGGAATGCTATATTAGTGACGTCATGATGTAATGAGGTTATGAGCTTGAAGATTTGACGTAACAGGGCTCAGGTAGAGCTGCATATTTTAAGACCTAGTATTTGTTATGCTGGAAGAAATAATCCAACTTCCAACTAATATTATAAATGTGAAAGTAGAGATGTTTAGATATTTGGATGTTTGTGTGTTTGTGCCTCAATCACACTAAAACGGCTGAACGGATTGGAATGTAATTTAGAACAGAGATATTTTATGACCTAGATTAACAAATAGGTTACTTTTTATCCGACTGCACTAGAAGGTGGGTAACGTTATCTCGGTAAATGATAATTCCTAGGAACAAGCAGACGAAGTTGCGAGCATCAGCTAGTACTATTTCCTAAAGCAAATGAAATAAATATATTTTCTTAATTTGTCCCGGCCTTAATCCCGGTCAGGGCAAATATTTGTGTGATGTGCATGAATATTTGTTTCTTAGTCTTGAATGTTTTCTATGAATTTACATAAGTATTTATTTCTATCAAATATATCTTCGTTTAGTATTCATAACATGAACATAAACATTTACATACAGGCACATACATTGCTTCTGGCCCCACAATAGAACAACCTGTGTCGTGGGAAACAGAAATAGCGACGTCACACATACATATATCAACATCGAAGAACTAGGTTCTTTTTTTTACCCCCAGCCGGGGATCGAACCCGGGACCTCTCGCTTGGTAGGCAGAGCCACAACCTCTTCACCACAGAGGTCGTCTAACACAAGCCTTGTTGAGCTTACTATGGGCCAGTTCAATTTGTGTAATATTGTCCTCTAATATTTATTAATTTTTATTATTATTAATGAGGGTTCCCGTTTTTCTAGCAGCTAAATTAAAAAAAACTAAATTTTAAAAAAGATACGATTTAGATTAGATGATTTTGTATCGGGAGACCACGCTACATCAGCGCCCCTAGCGGCGAATTAATACGCGAATAACCGTCATTTGTTCAAGCTAGATTTCTCCAGCGTTTGTGGGCCTTGTCGTTCCTTTGTACACAGAACAGAAGTATGAGCTCCGGGCATGTATTTCTTGCCAGCTTTGTGAGAAAGCCTTAATTAGGGATTGAAAAAACAATACAAACACAACAATGCGTCGACAAATAGAAAGAAAATGAGTTGGCACACTGACTCTGTTTTTCCCCATAGACCTTTGGGTGACTAGACGACCTTAAGGCTCGTTTAGGGGGACGCGGGCCGGTGCGCGGCGCGTCGAGCAATGCGTGGCGCGGTACAATTAAACATAATATGATCGATTTCGAAGCCTAGGGTCCCGGGTTCGAGTTCCGGTGGGGGCAAATTTTTGTTTGATGAGAACGGATGTTTGTACCCTAGTCATGGTTGTTTATCTATCCAAGTATAATATGTATCTATATAAGATGTGTATCGTTGTCAAGTACCCAAGATACAGGGAATCCTAGTTTGGGGCTAGATCAATGTGTGTAAATAGTGTCCAAGGTATTATTATTGTTTGATTTGATTTAAGAATAAGTTTAAAATTGAAGTTGGTAGTGGCACTGGCCGTACCATCGTTCGCGTCTCACTGAACGGGTAAAAATCGCGCCGCTTGAGGCGACGCGCAACGCCCCGCGTCTCCCTAAACGAACCTTAAAGATTACCCCTCATATCGCATGAAACGGAACTGGAAATGGTTTATCTAAACTGGAATAGAATGTCAATAGGTAGCTGTTTATGTGATCATTGTGTTTGGGTTTTTTATTCTAATAACTACCACTACAGCCCATAACATTTTTAGAAGTGATGGGACAGATAACCGAAAACTTCATAAAATCTACTTTTAACCACTAGGGATGCTACCAAGACAATCGCAAATAATCTAAATTGAAAAAAGAATGTTAAAATCTATCCAAATTTGCTGTATCCAATTCACAAATATTTGAAGAGTGTATCGATTTATTTGATTAATTGACGTTTTTAAGATTCAGATTCAGATTCTGATTCATTTTTTTATTGAATATAAATTAATAAATTATCTTAACGTCAAAATTAAACTTACTTACAACAAGTCATTTTTTTGTATAAAAAAGAGACCACACCGTTTCAGGAGGTGGGCCTCGGGGTGAATAGTAAACGGCAGAAACTCCCCCATAGGTACCTTCTTTTTTAAAAAGTGACTTCACAACAGGTACTACTGGTTTCGGTCTAAGGAAATTCGCCGGCGAGTGATAGACTTGATCCATCGCCCCTCGTCAAATTTCTGTGCGCTGAGATGGTATGGACCATGCGGTTTTGACATCTAAGTCTTCCTTAATACTATCATAGGACTTTCTTATCAGCTCATTTTTAACATAGTTTTTGAATCTCTTTTCAGGAAGGATCAATGATTCCTGTGGTATTTTATTGTAGAAGCGAATATAGTGCCCCCTGAATGATGTGCCTACTTTATTTAGTCTAAATAATGGTAGTGCTAATCTATTTCTATTTCTAGTGTTAATTGTATGGCTATCAACTACAGTTTTAAATAAAGCTATGCTCGTATATATATTGACAGGTAAAAAAAAAACAGGTTTTAATGCAATATTTCCTCACTAACAGACTCGACTGACACCCGTCAGGCACCTATGACTCTTTTTACACCTTTCATTCAGAAAAGTAAGTTTTGCTCCACGACGAGAGGGAGCAAAATGCTACTTTTCTGTTTAAGCTACTTTTTTAATTTATTAATTGGCATGTAGCATTTACGCAATGTGCCAATTGAACACAGACCTTCATAAAATAATCGTTTGGAATTTCATCGTGATCGATAAAAACAAACATGTTTCAAGTTTTAACTTTATCAACGTTGTATGAAAATTTATGAGGTTTTCGTAATATTTAAAAAATATCACAATAAATTATATCTAGATATAAAGAGTAAAGACAAAATAACATTTAAATTTATATCTTTAATGAAAAAACACGCAATAGCAGCGTGACTCGCGTTACTTTTGCCGTGGAATGCTATCGACAAAGTGAATCCTGAGCCACAATGGAGCATTGTAGAATCGCGACAGTTGGCCTCAGTGCACGCTGTTAATTTTACAAGGTTCCATAGTGGGTCAGGATTCACTTTCTTCAATAGGACTTAAATAAAAGTTATTTCATTATTTTTAGGGCATTTTATTTAAATTTTCCTCATAGTGGTGTGAAAAGTTGTATGCGTAACTCAGGATTACGTTAGGCTCAGGATTCAATATTTGTATGTGTCACTCAGGATTACGTTACGCTCAGGATTCAATATACCATCCTCGCCGTAAATACATCATTATGCTCCCTTGAGACACAAATAACTATTTCATACCACACTAACATCCGGTTTCACGTCTCGAATAGGAGACAAACCGACAAAAAAGGTGTGTTCCCTTAATTTAGATTTTTAAAAGAAAAAAAACTATGTCTTTTCAAGCCGATCAATGTCGGCTCTTGTGTGCATAAAGCTTATCGAGAAAGATTTCGTGTTCCGATTTGTTTACTTACGACTTACAAAAGTCGAATGCTTCAGATATTAAACTGTATGGCATTATTGTAAGCGACAGTGTCTCAATCGATGGTAAGCCAAGGCCAGGCCTCGATGCTTGCTTTATAGTGTTATATTGTGTTGAGTATAGTATGGTTAGCCTTTATTGAAGCTTATGTGTGCGACCTTTGCGACCGGTACCACTAGAACTATAGAATAGACTATAATAGTGGTGTTACATCAGACAATATGCCGAGGCTCTATTTTAGAGAACCGAAAACTGAATAACAGTGCCTTTAGAGCGTTAAGACACGTTCAGGACTGCAATTTTCATCTACAGATAATTAAGACTCCGAATAGTTAATTTATCTGCACGCCCGCGTAATCAAGGTTATCTCTTCTTTATAAAAATAAATCTTTACATCTTGCCAATATTTGAGGAGAACCTGCAGTATAAATATGTTGAAAAAAAAAAAACAAAATTTATTTAAAAACAATCATATACCTAAAATTTTATACCTATAATAATAAAATAAATACAACTAAAATAATCTACAACTTTTACTCTTAACATTTTTAAGGGTTCCGTACCCGAGGGTGCCAAACGGGACCTTATTACTAAACCTCCGCTGCCCGTCTGTCCGTCTGTCCGTCAGAGGGGCTAACCGATATTTCGACATTGAAATTTTCACAGTATGTATATTTGTCGAAAAATTTTGTACATTAAATAATAAATAAATAAATAAAATAAATTTGTACATTATGGTCATAATGTACAAATTTTCAGATAAGAAATGAGTTTTTACCAAATAGTTTTGCATAATGCTGGTGTTAACGTGCGGTTTTTAGACGCAGTAAAGAGGGTTTATGTTACGTGTGTAGATAAAATATTTAAAACATAAAAAGTATTTTTGTTGATCCTTTTTTGCTGTGAAAATCAGTATTTTTGATGTGCGATTAAATACTACCCTTTTGTAAATTAAACGCATAGAACAGAAGTATTTTAACACCAGCCGCGATATAACTGATGGGGCACGAATCTTACCCCATCAAGATAAACCCTAAGCTAGGCAATATAAACACAGCAACTAGAAAACTTTTATAAATAGGAGTTGGTATATTTATTAACATTCAAAAATACAATAAAACATAATTTCATATACGACACAGATTTTTCGCTATCTGTCTTTTTAAAAATAATAGTGACACGAAACTTCACAACAGTTGAAGTCTTGCTTGTCACTGCCGGCGAGTGATCCTCAGCGGAACGATATACAACCTGCAAAACTCCTCCGTAGCGTTGCGCTGCTCTCATCATACCGTGCACTCACTAGTATACGCATCACTAGCACGCACGCACTCATACAACACTCATACCCATGCCTCTCAAGCAGAATTCATACTTTACGATCGGGAACTCAAATTCCAACAAGACGGCTGTCCAGCACATTGGACTACTGAAGTCAGAAGCTATCTTGACGACAGTTTTCCCAAATGCTGGATCGGCAAAGACGGGCCTATTCCTTAGCCTGCTCGTTCACCAGTCCTGACCCCAATGGACTATTTTGTGTGGAGAAGAGCCAAAGAACTGGTCTATTCCAACGTAGCCATCAACACAAAAGAGTTGATTTCAAAAATAAGATTGGCTGTCGACACCATAAAAGATGTAATGATTCTCGAAATCACGACCCCAGAAGTCCGAAGACGGGCTCGGATCTGTGTGAGGAACGGTCTCATTTCGAGCATGAATAGCATACATTTGATTAATTAAAAAGACTGTCTAAAAAGTCTATTTTTCTCCCTAAAACTGGTTAGTAGGTCATAACTTCAAGAATGTGAGAGGTATCTAGGTCAATAATACCTTAAATGAAAAATCATTAACTAAGAATGTTTTTATTAAGATTTGCACGTACAAATCTTACACTCGTTTTTGTTAAATTAGGTCCGTTTTTTTTTTATTGATGATTGAAATTTGCCTTGCTCTGCAATGGTCTGTAAAAGCCCAGTCTGACGTAGCAGATGCACAAATCACGATTTATTAGAATGCTTATTAAGTGATTTATTAGAATCAATTGTAAAATAATCCAATTATTTCGCAATGATAATCACTTAACTGTGAAAATCTGGAAATTTTCTTCAAAAACACCAAATCATCAATAAAAATTTAACGGTAAGACTTCGACCTTATGTTTAGCTCAAATGGTTCTAAATGGTCTGTACTAACTTCGGTTTAAGTCTTTGCATCGACCTACCGGACACCCTTATGATTTTTCCAATTAGAGTGATGGTCAATATTCAAGCCGAGTAACGTAAATTCGTTAACTGATTATATCTTAATGTCATTGTAAATGAAATTGATGTCTAACGCTGTTTTTTTATGGAGATGAAATGTCGTTATTTTTGTCTTATTATAGTTTATCTCTAGGTTGTGGTCACGTAGCGACTTATCAGTTTTGTCAAGGATAGAGTTCAGATTGTCGTTTATGTCGTTATTGTTTTGGCATGATGTAAGCATAGAAATATCGTCAGCGAATAATATACATGGTTCGTTCATTGTTTCGGGGAGATCGTTTATATAGATCAGAAATAAAAGGCAACCTTCCTTTTGGGATTGATGCATTTACTCATGTACTGCCAAATTGGATGTATGTTATTTCTGCGTTTTAATAATCAAAATGTTCTATTTCTACCATGTGTTATCTGTTTTTAGGGTTCCATACCCAAAGGATAAAAACAGGACCCTATTACTAAGACTAGAAAGTTTTTATAAGTATGTCATGAAATAAATTATAATTTTCATTTACAATATTATTTTCTTTCAGTATGTTATTCCAATAAATTTTACTAATTTCTGTTGTACATAAGTCTATATTTTTATCATTAAATATTCTTCTAATTGTAAACCATGTCGACTTTCGCGTAATAATGGGAGTTACGTAGAGATGTAGATAAGTGATTCGTAAAGCCGTAATCTTCGACTGATGTAAATATTGTTTTATGATCAAAGTTTGTAACGTTGTAAGTTACCGTTGTCTTCACTCTATCATTAACTGGTCTTATTTTAAATTTAAGTAGTAATTCTCTTAATAAAACTACCAAATGAGGCTAGTAATCACAGTATTAATTTTCACGCGCTGTACTAGCAACATTCCACTGTTGACAACTCACTCGCTCTGCTATGATTGGCCCGTTTTAAACTAACTAGCCGTGACCGCAACTTGACTTTGCGGCGCCGGCGTCATTCCGAAAACTCACTCAGCACTATACGCACGTCCGTCCTACTGGCGCTCTGTAACGGTCCCTTTTTACCGTACGCCGACGAACGACTCTAAACAGTAATTACTTACGTTTAATCATAACGTACTACTAGTAGTTACGTTTTAGTTTTGTCTGTGCTTCATATTAACCCCGATTGAGGTGAGTGGTGAAAGATACTGTTTTAAAATCATCTTACCGTTAGGTACTTTCGGGCTTACTCATTTGTGTCCAGAATCATCTCATTTCATTTATTGCTTGTTGCGTTTTATTCCTTTTAGACTCGCTAATTATTATTTCGCGATATTCACATCGCATTGTAACGCAAATTGCTACCCGCTTTTAGACACGCGTTAGTGTGTCTTGGCTTCTTATAGAATGTCTGGAAAATATGTTCAGCTTACTAAATTATACTAGCTACCTTTTTGTGTGGAAATTGTTGATTGTTACCGGCAGATTTCATATTTGGGCATTTCATAAAATGTCCGGATTGTTTGCATAATGTCCCAAGTGAGGTCTGCCGATAAACAAATAAATATCCTTTTTTTATATATAGAAATAATTAATGTTACCGGCAGATTGCACATTTGGACATTTTGTAGAATGTCCGGACATTTTATGAAATGCCCAAATATGAAATCTGCCGGTAACAATCAACAATTTCCACACAAAAAGGTAGCTAGTATAATTTAGTAAGCTGAACATATTTTCCAGACATTCTATAAGAAGCCAAGACACACTAACGCGTGTCTAAAAGCGGGTAGCAATTTGCGTTACAATGCGATGTGAATATCGCGAAATAATAATTAGCGAGTCTAAAAGGAATAAAACGCAACAAGCAATAAATGAAATGAGATGATTCTGGACACAAATGAGTAAGCCCGAAAGTACCTAACGGTAAGATGATTTTAAAACAGTATCTTTCACCACTCACCTCAATCGGGGTTAATATGAAGCACAGACAAAACTAAAACGTAACTACTAGTAGTACGTTATGATTAAACGTAAGTAATTACTGTTTAGAGTCGTTCGTCGGCGTACGGTAAAAAGGGACCGTTACAGAGCGCCAGTAGGACGGACGTGCGTATAGTGCTGAGTGAGTTTTCGGAATGACGCCGGCGCCGCAAAGTCAAGTTGCGGTCACGGCTAGTTAGTTTAAAACGGGCCAATCATAGCAGAGCGAGTGAGTTGTCAACAGTGGAATGTTGCTAGTACAGCGCGTGAAAATTAATACTGTGATTACTAGCCTCATTTGGTAGTTTTATTAAGAGAATTACTACTTAAATTTAAAATAAGACCAGTTAATGATAGAGTGAAGACAACGGTAACTTACAACGTTACAAGTTTGTGAATATTAAATCTAGGCACGTTGATGATGTTGGAGTAATATATGTGGGTTCCATGGGCGTACCCAGGTAGAGGCAGGGGGGGGGGGGGGGCGCTGCCCCCCCCCCCCCCAGAAGATAAAATAAACGTCAATATTTTTTGTTTCAATATACCTGACCGACCATCTTCTCGAAACAGGTATGAGCTGCCCCCCCCTAGCTGAAATCCTGGGTACGCCCTTGGTGGGTTCCTTTATATGTTGTTTTAGTATAAATTCCGACATAAATTCTAGGAATTTGTTACTTTTAGGACTTTTTTGAAGGATATTAATGCTGAAGTCTCCACCTAATGTTGCCTTAGATTTAGAATATTCATTTTTTATGAATTTTAATATTAACTTTAAACGGTCACAGAATATGTTTTCCTCTCTTGTATTTCAGTACATAGTCACCAATAAAATATTTCCTTTGGGCAGATAAGTCGCACATGCTTCTATCATCAGAATATGTAATAACATATTCTGTAGAAAATTCGCTGATAGGTTAAATTTCTTAACTTTTTTAACTTTTTTTAAAGGGCGGTGATATGAAGTTACGAAGTTATTGGTTAATATGTGGTACCCATATCATAGAATTGACTATATCATGATATAGCCAGCCATGGTTGAATTAGAACTTTCATTGAACGAAGAAATATTTTAGGGCAAAACACAGCGGTAGTTTGCCATAAAAGGCCTCTTAGGTGAAGACTAAAGGGGCTCGCCCCCTTTAGTCTTCACCTTCGCAGCGAAGCCCTCGAATAGTCTTCGTGTTAGGTCGACATGTATTAGACAAACAATATCACGTAGTACTGAATACAAATACTCTTTTTCATGAAATTAAACGCTTTGTGATAATTTCATGAAATATAACCATTTCATGATATAGTCAATCCATTTGGCTATTTCATGAAAAAATCAAACAACAACAAATCACATACAAAAGATATGAACGCACCTGTCATATTTTTGTATATGAAATTGAAAGAAAATGCAGTCGGAGAATTTGTTTTTATAATAACTCCACTTGTTGATCCAATAAACTTTAAGGGGTCTGGGGTTTGAGGGGGTGGAAAATAAAAGAAAAAAACGCACTTTCCTCTCCCTCACGAGGTCACAGAGCCAATAGTTTAACAGTTAAGTTAACACTTTTTTATCACACCTGCTCTGAAAATACATACTAATTATACCAATAAGAGGGAAGAAACGCCTTAATCCCGCCCTTCAAATCCTTTCATCCCAAGGTATGGAAGTTTGTATGAAAATCCTTCCGACCCAAGGGTGGGAAGTATGTATGAAATTCCATTACATACCCGGTTTTTTTTTTATTTGTCAGCAGTCATACTGCAAAGAGACTTTAACTGTCTACTAATTAAATTTCAAGTAAATTGATACTGGCCACATACAGTTATTTTTTTACCAGTTACCAACCTCCTTGGTGCATACAGAAAATTAAAAACGAAATTATTTTTGTATATAAAACGCGCGGAATCACGGAAGAAGTGGCTGCATGACCTTATGATCTTAGCCTACTCCAGAAACGGGCGAATAAAAAAAGGAAAAGCCCGCGCATTTTCGCAAAAACTTCGATTGATTTAGCATTTATCTTTGTGTTTTTTGTAAAATATGGATGCATTTATGTCTATAATTTTCCTCGTAGGTGTAATAAAAAGCACTATACATACCTCAGGATAAAGTACAGTTCCATACCTCAAATGGTTTGCGCCCCTCGCAAGCTCGTGGCGCAAATGCCATAATCTCGGTGTGGAACTGTCACTTTCTTCCCTCTGAAGTAATGTACTATTTAGCGACTATTTGATTCCGGCAGTACCGCCTGACCTCCATCATCAGTCATCACTATCCATTTAATTTTTACCCGTCAAACCCTTCCATCTCGAACGTATAATGTTTTTTGCAATTTGTACATATGTAGTCAACGAATAAAATTATTGAAATGGTCTGTCTGTCCGTCTGTCACCAGGCTGTATCTCATGAACCGTGACAGTTAGACAGTTTACATTTTCACAGATGATGTATGTCTGTTGCCGCTATAACAATACTAAAAAATAGAATAAAATAAATAGTTAAGGGGGCTCCCATACAACATACGTGATTTTTTTGTTATTTTTTGCTCGATATTGATAACGGTAACAGGCTTGAAATAATCACAGAATATTTAGTTTTATAGTAACATTAAAAATAATTAACTAAATTAAAATAAAACTTATATATTTAAGGGGGGGCTCCCATACACGAAACGTGTTTTTTGTCGTTTTTATACATAATGGTACGGAACCCTTCGTGTGCGAATCCGACTCACATTTGGCCGTTTTTTTTATAAGACGATGCCCATTCGTTATTCCATGAATTATGTAAAATTGCCTGCGACATCTCTACCGCCTCAAGGTTTATACCTTCTGGAGCCAATATTAATTTTCGGTGCCCTTTATAGGTTGTGTTTTTAAATAACAAAAAATATACGAAACATTGTTGTTCCTTTTGGGCACAAAGCACAATTTATGTGTAGGAGGACTTTTATCTACTAAAGGGCGAATAACAGCGTCTGGCAACATACCGAGAGAAATATTCGGAGCTGACTGCAATCCTGAATACTGTCCCGAGCTTGCTATTAGGTCTGGCAAAGATTCCAACTTATTCTGTACAGTTAGCATCGGATATCTCATATCTCAGTTAGCACGAGCTACTCAAATATATATATATATATATATATGTATATATCATAGTCAGCCTGAAATATCAACACAGCGAAAGTAGTAGTAGTAGTGTTCGTCTCAAAATTATGTCAACATCCACGCACAGCTTGCTATCATAATGTTTACACTGGTTGTGTAGATATTTTTGGTTGTTTATAATATGTAGATTTACTAAAATGCTACTATATACTCGCAGATTACTAGGTCAGTACGATACATCCGCCATATGATCTATGACATCATCACGTCCAATATATATGACGGATCGGGGTGGCAACACATAGCATCCCTGTGATAGGATCTTTATTATTGTAGGATCCGCACAAACGAATATGTAGACAATGTATTTGTTGATTGCCTGAGTTCCATTAGCATTCAAAAGCTCTCGTCTGCATGATACCTGTAATGTGAAGCTGGTGTTCATGTTTGAATAGGACATGTACAGATGGCCAATATCTGTACGATAGAACGAGGTCTCAATATCTGTGGATAGTATTCGTGACGTCGTAACTGCACTGGTTTTTGCATTGTAGCGAGGTGCACAGACAATGTCACCACCCTGACAAATATCTGAAATATTGACCCCTGAAATTTGAAACATCAAGCTGAAAAATGCTAGAAATGACAAAAATGAAAGTGATGGTTGTTAATGTAAAGTTCCCATTAAAATAAATCCGTCATCTGGAAAAATAGTAGATTGCACTTACAACAAGGGCATAAAACACGACATTTTAACCGAGACGTTGATATCCACCCGAGCCGCAGGCAACGGTGGATAGTTAAGTCGAGGATAAAATGGAGTTTATGACCGAGTTATAGGTATACAATGCTTTTATCTTCGATTGCGAGAAAATGAAACAATGGCATACAAATGATCGTAAAGCAAAAATCATAAAACAGCAACAAATTGCAAAGAACGATAAGAGCTTCCCGCCAATTTCTTTTTTATTTAGTTTTTAATTTTCGACATGTGACATTAGACTAAGATACTTCATACTGCCAAGTCATATAATGGTTCGATACGTTTTTAAATAATAATTGACTTCTACTTGATCTAATTTCAATAATTTAGTAATAGAAAACACGAATGTGAAATTTATTAATGCAAATCAGCTAAAATAACAAGTTTATTCTACTTACGAAGTTTTATTGTGCGTGTGGCTGTTAGGCCCGATTATCTCAGCCTTTAAAACAATTTTACTTTGTGCACAAGAGCATAAAAGTGGCATTTTGTGCAGCATACATCCAGCACAAATACTTACTATGCGAGCATGTGAAGTGAAATAGTAGATTTCCTACGAGTTCGCAAAGGCCTTTGTTTACGAACCGAGAAGTTTACGGCACGAGCTGAAGGCACGGGTCGTAGCGAGGCCTAAAGAAGGCACGGGCGTAAAGAAGCCTTTTTGAACGAGTAAGGAATAAAAAAATCCGCCTGAGATCACAAAATCAAGCTGCGAAGTTGCTATTTTGAGGTTAGGATGCGGAAAACTATTTTTAACACTATAGCGGTCAGCGAATTCCCAAGAATACGTCAGTGAAGAAGTCATAGTGACGCGGATTCCATAGAATTCGTTCCTTGATCCTCTGTTTTGGACGGAAACTCTAAAGAATTCGCATTTCCATTGCATTTATAGGTAGCCCTGCTCTTTGTGTCCATGTAGGTACTTCCACAGGTTGGATAGTGTCTTATTAGACCATTTACGCACACATAGAAAAATTATATCTTCCTTCTCATTCGCTCCTTCGGTTTACGCACACAATTATGTGTCCAAAACGTAATACTTGACATTCGGTCATCGTCCGCGAAAGAGCCATAGCGGCTGAACCGATCGTCTGATTGTAATCATTGTTGCGCCAAATCACTTGATTCGGGCTGTGTTATATTCAAAAACACTAAAATCTATAACTTGCGGCTTAGTGACTGACAGAAAAGGCACAGCCTTTGCCGTTGGATCTAAAGTCCTTTGTGCAGGGGTTTCTTATGAACATAGGATAGCACTTAGAATGAATTTGGCGAAATTCATCTTCTAAAGGTGGGAAAGGGGGTTGCAGTAAGTATGAAAATCAAATAAAACTTGACTTATTACTTGCACTTACTACTTATAACTTGAAATTTTGCAGGAAGGCAGTTTTAGATGCCAGACTTAATTAACAAAAAGTTTAAAAATAAAACAACCCTGAGGGGGCCATTGGGGATGAACTTTGTTTCATAATAAAAATTACTTGACTTAAGACTTAAGACTTAAGACTTAAGACTTAATCAGAAATTTGGGAGATTGAAATTTCAGGACGGAAGTTCGGTATATTTTTTTCAATATTCTGCTCCCACAAGGGGGAAAGCGGAGGTTAAAGTTTCTGTTTTTTTTTTTTTTTTAAGATAGCGTATTTTACCCAAGATGGATTTCTGGGAACTTTTTTCCCAATTGATAAATCAGAAGACTATTCTTCAATAGTTGCACCAATATTTAGCTTGATGTTTCTAATATCCGGGTTTTAATTATTCTGCACTATATCTAAACATCCGGCTTTGAATTATCCTGCACTATATCTAAACATCCGGCTTTGAATTATCCTGCACTATATCTAAACATCCGGCTTTGAATTATCCTGCACTATATCTAAACATCCGGCTTTGAATTGGATTTTGAATGGCTTGCAAAGGAAAGGCAGAGCAGACAAACTGAGGCCTTAGATATCTTCAAATTGTATTTTGAACCATGGTCAGACTAAACTAAGGTTTGAGAAGTAGAAATAAAATTCATGTCATTGTATGGGTACTTACTACGAACAACGAACCGAATTTAAATGCTACAAAAAGTTAATTTGGTGGCTTAATTTAATCAAAACAACATTCGTGATAGCCGTTAAATAATTGGGAACCCAAATAAGAAACGTGTTTTTATAACCCTGCTGCTGCGAATAGAGGGTTTACAGGTAGCCTATTTAAAAAAAAGTTCCGAAAAATATGACAGATGGCGTTGATTCGCCATGGCCTTAATTTTGAGGTCTGTGATAAACATTTTGCTTTCGCGTGGGGTTTCAGTTTGAAAACCAAAGTCAGTCCAGGAAATATGTCACAAAGCTCCGATAGAATAACCAGGGTCATTGTTTGAGGTCAATGGTCGTTATAATCACAAAACAGAGGATAACCTGAAGAGAAAGTTTTCAAGGAACCAAAACAACAAAATTGTATTGACAAGTGACAGTTCTTGTTCTTCGGTTTCGTCACAGACCAGCTTTGCCTCACTCAATCACCTTCAAACTAGCATTTCATGCCAAGTTACACATAGTTTTTGTACTGGTAACTGACATGAAAAAAAATAAAAATAAAACATATCTCGTCAACGACATAGTTTTTTTGTAACTGGCATGAAAAAATAAAAAAAAATATGTCGTCAACGACATCTAATAAAAAAATGGGAACTATTTTTATGAGCTGTCAGTAAATTGGCCATTACTAATCGTCATGATTCAAACATTACCGAAAATTTCGCCATACACATGATGACACAGGATCCGCAATTTGAGGGACTGGCATCGAAACCAAGTTCAGACATAGGTATATATATATATATTTTACTTAACTATTCTAGTAGGTTGGTACCACCCGAGTCCGATTCACACTTAACCGATTGTTTTGCCTCTTCTCTACGTTTGGAACACTGAGGTCAATAACCGACTGAGATTTATCCTATGTAAAATTTAAATATAAATTGTTTTCTTGTGTAATTAAACTACAATTCTAGTTGTATTTAATAGGATAATCATAAATATACGTGTGACTATAAATATTTTATGTGAGTGACTTGTATTTGATTCAAACTGGCCAATTGTTTTTCGGTTACAGAAATTTGTCTTTGTCATTGTTATTCTCGGTTCGGAGTGATTTCGTTCTACTTTCTGTGTATTCTAAGCGAAAACATAACATCTGGAATCTAATTTCAACTCATTCAAATCATTTCGAACTCGGCTCAGCTGACATAACCTCAATTGGCTGACAATTATTCTGGTAGTTTGTTGACACTGATACATACTATTTTCCTTTCATATCTATAATGGACAGTCGCATGCAGACCCGTAAAGCACGCACATGTAGAATCCCAACTTAACCTGGCTTTAGAAGAATTAAAAATATCTAGGGAATTGTGTAGCCAGTTGACTTGTGAACGGGAGGACAATGAAAAGATATTGCTAGAAGCATTAGGTAATAATAATAAACTAAAAACCAAGCTGTCTACTTTACACTCACTATATGAAAATGTACTTGAAGAACAAAATAGGTCAAAAATGATAATTCATGGTTTTGACCAGTGCGCTGCTGAATATGAGTTTGCTTTGAAGAGAATCTCTACCCTGGAAAAGGACCTGTCTGATGCCCACAACCAAATCGCACAATTAGAAGAGGAGTCTCATGGTTCAGCAGCAGAAAAATCTGGTAAAACCAAATGTATCAAATTCTCACTTCCAAATGTCAGGCAAGTTGGGACCAGTTTAGTGTTGGACAGCAATACGTTAGAATTAGTAAATGACACGAAGTTTCTTGGAATAACCATTGATAACAAATTGCAGTGGGGATCCCATATAGAAAAATTGGCTGGTAAATTAAGTTCTGCGGCTTACGCTGTTAGGAACATCAGACAAAACATGGATGTGGCTACATCTAGGCTAGTATATTTTAGTTACTTTCATAGTGTCATGTCCTATGGTATCTTGTTGTGGGGGAAAGCAGCGGATATTCAAACTATTTTTATTTTACAGAAAAGAGCTATTCGAGCAATTTATAATTTAAAACGCACAGACTCCATAAGACAGCTTTTTAAAGAAATTGACATACTAACTGTAGCTAGTCAATTTATTTTCGAAAATATAATGAACGTAAGCAAGAACCTTACAAAATTTCCCAAACTTAGCGATAGCTGTAATGTAGCTAAGAAATAATCACAGACTACTTGCGCCCCGGTTTAGACTCGCGAAGGTTAGCAATTCTTTCAAGGGTCAATGCATTCTCTACTACAACAAGATACCTCTGGAGATCTTGAAATTGCCATTTGAGCAATTTAAAATCCATGTTAAAGCGACTTTGTCGAAAAAGGGATATTACAATGTTCAAGATTACTTAAATGATGGGTCTGTATGGGGTTAATCTGGCTCAACACAGACCTTGCTGTTAATAATTTTGTAATTATTTATTCCTGCTTATTAATTATGATAATGACTAAATATTATATTTTGTATTAGTTAAGCATAAGCAATTTTTAAAAAGAGATCTAAAAATCAATCTGTGGGAGTTTTTACACCCTTCTTCTCCCACAGTGGTCCAATGTAGAGAAGTGGCAAAAAATGACGATTGCTAAGTATATGTAAATATCTACAGTAATAAAGACATTTGGAATTTGGAATTTGGAACATTATTTCTTCCACGAAAATTTTATACGTGTATTTTGGGAAGACGTCTTGACTTCTCTCCAACTAATGATGGTAAGGCATCCCACTAAGCTCTCACATTTGCCTTTATGCTCCATGCGGCAAGGCAAGTGTGTCAAGCCCCATAGAGCACCGTCAGTTTAGACTTATTAAAATACGAGTATGTTACCACGCGGAGAAGATGTTTCCCGGTTTCACAATTACTGAGAGATGCTGGTGCTTATTCTACTTGCGCCCCGGTTTAGACTCGCGAAGGTTAGCAATTCTTTCAAGGGTCAATGCATTCTCTACTACAACAAGATACCTCTGGAGATCTTGAAATTGCCATTTGAGCAATTTAAAAACCATGTTAAAGCGACTTTGACGAAAAAGGGATATTAAAATGTTCAAGATTACTTAAATGATGGGACTCTATGGAGTTAATCTGGCTCAACACAGACCTTGCTGTTAATAATTTTGTAATTATTTATTCCTGCTTATTAATTATGTTATAATGATATTATAAAATTTGTATTAATTAAGCACAAGCAATTTTTAAAAGAGATCTACAAATCAAACTGTGGGTGTTTCTACGCCCTACTTCTCCCACAGTAGTCCAATGTAGAGAAGTGGTAAAAAATGACGATTGCTAAGTATATGTAAATATCTACAGTAATAAAGACATTTGGAATTTGAAATTTGAATTTGGGTTTTACTATGAAATAACAAAGGCGAGAAATTCTCCAATCAAGCGAGAAATCCTGGTGAGTTCCGATTTTGCTGAAGGGAAAACGAAAAAATATATATAAAAGGAATACAAATGTAAACGAAAATTACTGAGTTAATTACTTCCACATAAGAAATAAATGAGAGCGCAACAATTCGCTCGACTCAAACTAAAACTAACGTAGCGTCAAACCACTTAAAAATTGTTTACTAATAAATTACGCTATTTTGGTCAAAAAGATTTTCAAGGAGAGTTTACGAATAGATAATATCCACATTTTGCATGCAATTCGCAATTAAATTAGTTAGGATTTCTGAATTACAGGAAAAAATAAAACAATTTAGAGGTATTTTCGTAATTAAATGACTCAAGAAAATCCATACTCAATAAACGTTAACCCAAAAATCAAATCAGAAGATGACTTTGTGGCGGTCTACCTCTTTGGTATGACGTCCGTTTGCGGGCGTTGCCTAGCAACGACCCGTATGTTACTCTACAGTGTTCACAAAATAAAAGACCCGGTGGCCCAAACTAAATTCAACCTTATTACGTCAGTGACACGGACGCTGTCATCGGGCCTTTTATTTTGTTAAGACTGTAGTATTCTACTCTCTTCACTATCTTGCTGTTGTCAATATAATACTTTGTACAACAATTAAAAGTGTATCACTCGGTGGCCGTGCTGCCATCGTTCATCAAAATCTTATAGTGGACAAATGGATTAAAAAAAAAACACCCATATTTTTTCATATCACCTATATTAACACATCAAAAAGGTGCCAGTCGATCCTAGTCATATCTCAGAGCAGCAAAGTATTAAATAATTCGTGTTCGCTCTGTAGACAGCTCCTTATTCCCATTATTTTATTCATTTTGTTTGATTTTTCCTTGTGGTTGTTAAGAAAGGCAGTCTCAAGAGCTCAAGAGGCACGCATTGTTGAGATGTCTCCTATAACCGCCTCGCAAAGTCTGGCAGTACTGCCACCTAACACTGAGTAAGGCCGTATTGGATAGATAAAACAAATAACGAGATCTAGACGTAGATATAACGATAGTTTAATTATAAAGACAAAATAATTAAATGTGTGATCAGTTATTTCGTAACCTGCCTCGGGGATTCGGGGAAGCAATGTGCAACTGTAATTGAAAAATGAACTTTAATATGTTTCAGCTGTTACCCACGTACAACCGTGGCAGAGCCAAGGACACAGGCCCATATTGCAAGGAGGCTGGCTGGACTGTCCAATCCCCAGACACTGTAAACAACCTCACGTCACACGGCTTCCCACTTGAACGTGAGGGGCCGTTGAATGGGGGTTGGATAGTTTTGCCAACCTTTTGCGAATTCGAGGTTGTGTAATATTTATTTATGTATTTTATCTACACACATATCATAAACCCTCTTTACTGCATCCAAAAACCATACGTTACGACCAGCATAATGATACACTTCTTCGTAAAAACTTATTGACCATAATGTACTAAAATTTGTCAAATTATGACATTCAAATTTCGAACACCGACGCCCACCTGCGTGCCGCCCCTAGTTTGTTTGTGAAGTTGGTACTACAGAACAAGCTAAACAACTGCAGAGCAATGATCAATGCCACCATGCCGGTCGAACATGCGGTTCCTGAACACATCAAAGAGTGCTTATGATATGTGTGTAGATAAACTAGTGTATATAACTGTACATAATTAGGAATTGAAACTCTCGAGTGATATTATTATGAAACTCTTGAGTATTGACGCCCTCCATTATGTAGCTGTCACATAAACTACTATTATAACGAGTTTATTTAACTTGAGCGCCGTGGTCTAATGGGTTTCACGCTTGCTTCTCACACAGGAGATGCAGGTTCGATTCCTGGCCGTGTACCAATGAGATAATTAATTTATCTTAAGTACATTATCGGAAATTCAGTGTTTCGGATGACAGTTTAAGCTGTAGGCCCCGGCTACTATCGCTAAGTGGTAGTGGTCGTAAAACCCCTCCACCAACCCGCACTGAGCCAGCGTGGTGGAGTATGGCTTAATCTTACTCGTATCCGGTTAAACGCCTGTGCCCCTCGTTGGGGACATTAATCGGCTACATTTATTTATATACTTTTATTTCACGAGATTGTAACTACATGATAAATGCGTTGTAAGTTTTTGAAGTTGAATTTGAATGAACTATAATTTTTATGCAGCTATCCCTGGAAATGTGCTATTTGGTATAAACGCGTAAGTGATATTCTCGATAAAAAAAATCCGTTTTTCAGATTGCAGCCAAATAAGTTCAGTCGTTTCAGCTTTAACCAACAACACACTCGCATACTCACGCTCGCTAGCTGGCTATTATTGCGAATACAATCCGACCCATTCCTGACATGAGGCGTGACAACTCAACTAGCTAAATAAAAATCTAGTTTTAAAATCTGTGGAAACCCAAAAACAGCTGTAGGATTTCAAGTTGAAAATGAAAAATGAAAATGAAATTTATTCAACAAAGTAATATATAGAAGAAAGATACATTGGAACCTTAAAATAAGTTTAATAAACCTGTGTTTTAAGGCGCATCTGCCTCTTCCTTTAGACACTATTTAATGTGTGAAAAAATTAAGTAATCTAGGAACATTTAACTTAACATTTGATTATGAATACGATGTTTTATGTAGTATATTATATAGTGTATGTTGTATATATATATAATAAATAATATATAAATATTGATATATAGATAAACAACAATTTTGGAATTTGTTTTAAAGAAATAAAGTTAAGTCAGAAGTTTCTAGACTACAATTTCTAGATTTTTTTCAGTTTGTTTATAATTTTGCTCTAGTAACCAGTTTCATATTAGATTTTTTGCTTTACATATTGTAAGGGGGTGTATGTTTAAAATTTTATTGCTTTTGTTACACAAGCGATTAACTCTGCCTAGATACTGATTCCTGGTAAAGGAAGTTTTAATTAAGGGAATCTTATAGACCATATCCGATCTTCTTTTAGAAGATTGGGCTGGGACATAGGTTGTAGTTGAGTGGACTCTAAGTACTGTGCGCTCAATATACAGTTGTCATATCGCTAGTAGTTCACAATACTGGTAAAGATCTTCTGTAGGAGTGCGGTATGGTTTAAAGGCCACCCTTAGTAAGGACCTTTGCGCTCTTTCTAGTTTGAGCAGTCTAGTATAGTACTCCCCAGGTTGGTATGCAATAAGTCAATATAGATTGGACTAATGAAGAGTTTTTCTTTTTTTTTTTTACTGTAGATATTTACATATACTTAGCAAACGTCATTTTTTGCCTCTTCTCTACATTGGACCACTGTGGGAGAAGAAGGGCGTAGAAACTCCCACAGATTTATTTTTAGATCTCTTTTAAAAATAGGTTGTGCTTAACTACTACAAATATGAAAAATTTAATTGTTATGATTAATAAGCAGGAATAAATAATTACAAAATTATTAACAGCAAGGTCTGTGTTGAGCCAGATTAACCCCATACAGTCCTGTCATTTAAGTAATCTTGAACATTGTAATATCCCTTTTTCGACAAAGTCGCTTTAACATGCTTTTAAAATTGCTCAAGTGGCAATTTCAAAATCTCCAGAGGTATCTTATTGTAGTAGAGAATGCACTGACCCTTGAAAGAATTGCTAACCTTCGCGAGTCTAAAACGGGGTGCACATAGTCTGTGATTATTTCTTAGGTTAACATTACAGCTATCGCTAAGTTTGGAAAATGTTGTAAGGTTCTTGCGTACATACATTATATTTTCGAAAATAAATTTACTAGCTACTGTTAGTATGTCAATTTCTTTAAAAAGCTCTCTTAAGGAGTCTGTTCGTTTTAAATTATAAATTGCTCGAATAGCTCTTTTCTGTAAAATAAAAATAGTTTGAATATCCGCTGCTTTCCCCCACAACAAGATACCATAGGACATCACACTATGAAAGTAACTAATATATACTAGCCTAGATGTAGCCACATCCGTGCTTTGTCTGATGTTCCTAACAGCGTAAGCCGCAGAACTTAATTTACCAGCCAATTTATCTATGTGGGGTCCCCACTGCAATTTGCTATCAATGGTTATTCCAAGAAACTTCGTATCATTTACTAATTCTAACGTGCTGTTGTCTAGCACTAAACTGGTCTCAGCTTGCCTGACATTTGGAAGTGAGAATTTGATACACTTGGTTTTACCAGCGTTTAACAATAAATTATTATCTGTGAACCAATTCAAGGTTAAAGACAATACACCATTAACATCATCAAATTCTCCTTTTTGTCTTTCAATTTTGAAGACCAGTGAAGTATCATCAGCAAACAACACTATGTCAGTTAATTTCTCCACCATGAAAGGCAGATCATTAATATATACCAGGAATAAGAAAGGGCCTAATATGGAACCTTGTGGAACGCCAATTTTAACACCCGATCCATCAGATTTTACGCCGTTAACTTCTGCCTTTTGAATTCTATTGCTTAGGTATGATCTTAGTAGATCCAACGCTTTATTTCTAACTCCGTAATGATTTAATTTAATTAATAGCGTATTATTATCAACACAATCAAACGCCTTCGACAGGTCGCAAAAAACTCCGATAGCATCCTGTGCGGCCTCCCATGCAGAATAAATATGAGATACAAGGGTAATACCTGCATCCGTAGTCGATTTACCCCTAGTGAAACCATATTGTTTAGCGTGGAGTTGTTTTGTACGGTTGAAGTGTGAGAGCATTTGACTGAGTATAATCTTTTCAAATATTTTACTTAGTGTTGGAAGAACAGATATTGGTCTGAAATTTGAAGGATCGCCCTTATCTCCCGATTTGAACAGCGGTATAAGTTTACTGTGTTTCATGAGGTCTGGAAAAGCCACATCGTCAACACATTTATTGAATATATAAGCTAAGTGTGGAGCTATAACTAGAATTACTGAACCAATGACTTTGACTGATATACCCCACAGGTCTTCCGTATTTTTTAAGTTAAGTAATTTAAACGTTTTGACAATGTCCTGGGGATATACATGATGAAATTTTAAATATACATTACTGACGCTAGTGTTATTTTTTAATAAAGTCTCTGCTTCAAATGGAGATGAATTTAGACGGTCCGTTGTGAGTACGGGTACATTGGTGAAGAATGTTTCAAAAGCTCGAGCAACATCAGCGTTAGATTTAACAACATCATCACCTATCTTTAGGCAGAAATCACTGTCCCTTGGTATAACTTTGCCAGTTTCGCGGTTTATTATTTGCCAAACTGTTTTCATTCTATTATTTGAATTTTGAATTTTTCTATTAATGTGTAAAGTTTTTGCAGTTCTACAAACCAACTTGAAAGTTTTGGAATATTTTTTAACATAGTCATGAAATTTTCGATCAAAGTTATGGGTTTTTTGATCATAAAGGTCATACAAGATAACTCTACTTTTACGAATTCCAAACGTTGCCCAGTCATTAAATTTAGATTTACCGTTGTAGTCACTGACTTTCTTTAGTTTGAAAACTTTATTGAATTCTGTCTGTATAATGTTGAAGAAGTCTGAGTAGATTTTGTTTGGGTTCTGTTCATTAAAATCCGGTACTGGCAAATTTATATCTAAGTTTTTCGTATATGTCTCTAGTCTATGGGATGTAATAGGCCTATAAAATGATGGACCAGTCTTATCCTTAATAGTTATTGGGAATGAAACTGTTTGACCACTGTGATCGGAGGGTAAGCAGTTAATTACACTTTTATTTGTGAATGCACAGTCACAAAAAACGTTATCTAAGCAAGTTTGGCTGGTAAATGTAATTCTAGTCGGCTCTAGAAATACATGACATAAATTAAATGATTTGAACAGAGTTATTAATCGTCGCTTCAGTGTTGTATCTACAAGCAGATCTACATTAAGATCGCCACAAATAATTATCTTTTTTCTGTTATTACAAAGTTTAATGAGGGCTTCCTCCATAATTTTCTCAAATATTTCGAAATTGCCATGGCCTTTTTCATCCCTCGGTGGTCTGTAGACACAAACAATAATATGGCTATCTAACTCAACACAGGATACCTCTATTTGTCTTTCAACAGTAAGTGCAAGAATATCTTTCCGTTGTTTCACCTTAATATTATTTTTCACTAAGATTAAAGAACCACCTCTATCAGCAGTCTTTCTATTGTAACAACTGACAATTTTGTAATTATTTATGTTAAAAGACATCATATTTTCCTTCAACCAGTGTTCAGTAACACAAATAATATCAATGTCAGAATTTTTTAGAAATAATTCTAATACAAGTTCTTTGCCAGGTAGCCCCTGGATGTTTTGATGGGCAATATTTAACTGGGGCTTACATTTTGACATATTTAGTGGCTCTTGTATGCTAGAGATTTCCTCTATTGTCTTATGAACTAATTTAAATTACTTGGAACAGATTCCAATGTTGCATGCAAAGTATAATTAACAGGTGAATTCCCAATAGGGGTGCATGTTATATTACTCTTAAAATAAGCTGATGTCAAGTTGAACTTAGTTAAACCAACTATAGCTGCGTCGCATATATTATAAGCTAACAATTACTCTTAAAATAAGCTGATGTCAAGTTGAACTTAGTTAAACCAACTATAGCTGCGTCGCATATATTATAAGCTAACAATGTAGCTACTAATTTTCTATATTTATGAGACAGGTACAATGTATCCCGTGTCAGAGTAAAGTTATGAATAAAATTATTCATGTCGAAATATAAAATAGCATCGCTGTGATGACATGTTAAATTAAATAAATGAATATTCATTCTATGCACAGATTTGTTCTGTAGTTCTGTCAAATTATAGGCATATGGAAAATTGCATAGTATACATTTGCATTTCATCCTACTATGTAAGTCTAGAAGTGTTTCAACACTTTTATTCAAATCATTCCGACTAATATTTGAATGATTTCCTACCATAATTACAATTGTGCTGTACTCATCATAGATACCGCGACTAATCATCTTCACTAGCTCTACAAATGAACTATTTGGACAGCAAATGTTCGTTACTTTTTGGTTAAGCCGGTTATGTAATAGAGTCCCAAATCCTGCACCTACTTTGTCGGAGAACAACAGAGTTTTTCTCTGAGCACATATTTTGGTAGCTGGCGGTACACGAGTGGAGGTGAGTGGCGGGACACACGTGTTGGAGTGCGGTTTGATGCACGTGGCGGCGGTTGGCGCGGCATTCGCGGCAGCGAGCGTCGCAACGTGCGCAACGGCGAACGGCGCGGCCGTCGGAGCAGCTTGCGGCATGACACACGCCTCAGCAGGGACAGCGAGCGGCGCGGTGCTCGCGCTGTTGAGCTGCGAGGTGTCTCCTCGTCGACGACGGCGACGCTGTTTTTTGGTTGGGGCAGCGGTGGACGCTGCAACACTCTGGTTGAGGGGGGTTGAGACCAAAGTTAGTGATGTGGGCTCGTCCTCCTTGCTGGTCTCATTCTCCTCATTCTCAATTAGAACGCCCACCAATTCCGCATTCTGGCGTTGTAGCTGTACTAACTCAGACGTCGCGGCTCTGAGTTCTGCTAAGTCACTTTGCTCTTTGGCATAACATTGTAGTGTATTTGCTAGCAGGTCATGTAGATGCTGGATTTCTACTCGGGCCTGTTGAAGGTCCGACTGTAAACCTACATTTTTTCCCCAGAGCTCTTGTCTTAAGTATTGTATTGTCTTAAGTAAGTCAATATACTTTCTATAAGTTGTCAGTTTAGTTCGTTGGGACGCATATCAAAGATAAAGCATACTAAAACAATAATAATATGGCTATGTCATGTCAGAATGTATTTTTTTATTCTGATCACGTTTACCGATAGGTACTGATTAAACTTTACATAGATAATTTAGATAGTATCTTCTTTGGATCGACTCGACAAGTACAAAATGAATTTACTACTATAAGCGTTATAATATCAGCTTATGTGTAGTATCTACATAGGAACACGTTGAGCCGACCAACGCGCATGTCAAATGAAAATTTGTTTGAGAATTCAGTTTGGCGCTCTACATTGCAGATTCAAAGCCTTTATGTGGCACACTCACGTTTATGATAACTACCAGATTATGAAATTAGAGCTATGTAAGGATAAACTGAATATCTGCTAGCGAGCGCATTGCTGGACCAGCAGAAATGTGTGTTTCTTTATGTAAATTAAACGTTATTTAACCTCTTGAATACCACCGGCGTTAGCTAACGCCACTTTTCCGTTACAGGTTTTAAATTTTATTACCATGGCATGAGGTTCAAAATGGTCACACGTCCCAACAACCCTCGGTTTTTGAGAGGTAAAGGATTCAAATTATAGAGAAAATACAAGCTTTTGTAGAGATATTACTCTACAGCTGTACCTCTAGCTGAAACCAACTAGTCTTATCACAATAAGACGCAACAAGTAAGCAACCCAGAGTTCCGTCTTCCCCCTTCCATCATCAGGTTATGATGATGAGAATATTATCAGGAGAAATTAATCGAGCTCGTCACGAAAACTGTAATGAAATCATCCCAAAGTCGATGGGATGTCTACTAATAATGGTAGACATTCCAGGGTTCCTCTCCCACCTTCGAGCTCCATCATCATACAAGCTCGATGGTACTTCATCGGTGGGTGAAAGTGGTTTGAACAATTTGGTCTAGTGGTAACCATAGTTTTAGAGATATTTTTTCCAAAAAGCGGCGCACGGCGCGAATAAAAATGTTGTCTGACAAAATATCCTAATGCGTAAGGTTTTCGAGATAAACCATGTTAAAGATCCTGTAACCCCATTTCGTTGAAACTTTAGACATGCAAAATACAATAACGTTGAAAATTCTAGAAACTGAAATGTCAAACGATAATTATTATAAACTAGTGGCTCTGTTAGCTGTGGACCTCGCGAGTGATACTTTCTTTTACTGACGCATACAAACTTATGAATGCACCTGGTTACGTACCTACATGGAGTATGGAAGTAGCCGCACCTAAACTATATTTTGCGGTCTTATACCCAACCTATTGACTAAAATTATATAGTTGTTACTCTCACGGTCTCTACAAATTATATAGTCTGTTACTCTCACGGTCTCTACAAATCCTATGTATCATTTTATTAAATTCGTTAAGCTATTTAGACTGTAGCGGTTTATTGAAATTTTAAAACCCCCAAATGTCCGCCATTTTGAAGAAATTCCGTAAACTAAATTCTATTATTGAACGGGGGTTATCATAACCTTTTTCCGATTCTAATTAGGTTCAAAATAAGAACATCACCATGGCAACCATTTCAATTCCAATTCGCCATAATGGGCTTTATTTACCTAATAAGTACCAAGACTTGTTTTAAGACGGACACGGTAATTTTGCGGATCAAATTAGGTTCCTAATCTGAACCGGCATAAGACGTTGTGGTAACTCCCCTGCTCACAAAAAAACACGAGAATCCGTTGAGAAATACGACCTGTAGAGGATAACATCCAGAAACTTTTTGTTTACTTAATAACTCTATGATAAAACATATAATACAATTCTTTCAGATAAGTCATCATTTAGATTTTCCAAATACGGACGTGTGTCAGTGTAAGTCGGGAAAAAAATTTGAAGCGTTAATAATGTCGAGTCGGGTAGTCGTACGGATCATCAAAAACATGATCAATAAACTGTTCAATCATCAAAATCTTCTTCGTCAAGCATTTTTAAGAACAAATTACGTTTAAACATGGACGACGAAGTGCGTTGAAACTTTGAAAGCCTCTTTTACAATTTCGAGGACGCCTTAAGGCTGGTCGAGAGGTACCTTGAGTTTGACAGTTGATTCCTCGACTCGAGTAAGGGAATCGCTCAAGTAGAGGAGATATTTATCAATTAAGCATACAAATTTCCTCAAGTGAGGTCGAGTCGAGTCGAGGAAATCTCGAGGAAATGACTAAGAATATGGGTATAAGAGTCCGTTAGGCCCTATTGTAGCATCCTGTGCCAAGCTTAGGGAAATCTTCACTCCTCAATAAAGGGATTTCAATATAATATCTGGTTGCGAGATCTTTCACTTAGCAACGCTGGTTGGAATTCACAAGCAGATGCGAGGTTTGGGACATCTTCCACTCCCCCCTTCCCCATTTTTAATGACAACAGCGACAGAATCTAGATTTAGGGAACTGTAACTACCTTCTTTTATGCTTATAATTATTCGATGTTTGCCTCGCCCAAGGATCTTTCCAAATGTTTCTAAACATTTTTTTATGACCAATTAGTCAATCAGTCGCGTTTAAACCATCGCCGCATACAGTCACGGATTGAGTTGCCTAAGCGTCTAGTGTCGGACCGCGCCGACCGGTCTGAGCGAGGACAATGACCTCGAATATTGTGAAATGCACTTAGTGTAATATTGTGATAAATGAGTTGCTCTCTTTTATTCAAAATAAAATAGATGTGATGGACGAAGTGTCCCTAGTGCAAATTTGTACCTTATCATTCTCCACTGAGGATATTGAGACCGCGAAGAATTTATTGTTTCATTCTATTGTTACGTCTAAGCGAAACATAACGCGTAAGCGTGCAGGAAAAGGAGGAAGAGACCTGGATGATATCATCAGTCTTTTGAAGGGTACAGACCCAGAGCAAGTGCCAATTTTCGTTGCCAGAAATCTTCAAAAGTTACCGCCGATTACGTTCGAACATGTCGATGTGACTAGGCTTTTAAAAGATATATTGGTGTTGCAAAAAGATGTGAAAAGCATCAAAGAAAGCTACGTCACTACGGGCGATCTAGCTGATTTGAAAGAGAATGTTATCTTTATGAGGACGGCGTCATTAATTAATGACCAGGATCGCATGAACATCAATGTCAGAAGGGGTGGCTTCACTAAGGATAATATAAGCATTAACTGTGACAGTGGCCCTATTGGGATGCCACCTTTCTTTGACAAAACAGCTGACGCAATCTTACATTATAACACTAATGAGTCGCTGAACTCGGTGCGAGAGTTGAATGACCTCGGCGCCCGAGACTATGCTACTGTCGCTAAGCGAGCGGACGGACGCGTGGAGGCCCACCGTCATACCGCGGTTTCGACATGCGCAAACACAAATCCGTGCGCTGAGGCCTCCCTGCAGCATGCCACGAGTAAGCGGGTTGATGCGTCATCGTCACAGCAGCGCGCACAAACTATAGAGACGATTGAAGGCGAAGGCGCGCAACCAAATAATGAGTGGATACTTGTACAAAGCAAACGCAAAAAGACCAAGGAGAAGTTTATAGGTCAAAAGGGTAAGGCAGCAGTATTACCCGAATGCAAATTCCGGGCTGCCGATACACAAATACCTATCTTCATCTACAATGTAAATAAGGAGACATGCGAAAAAGACATTGCCGATCATGTCAACGCTCAGACACAAATTGTAGTGCATCCAGAAAAGGTGACCACGAAGCTTGAAAAAAAGTACAACTCTTTTAAAATGTACATACCCAAAAATAAGCTGTCATTATTCAATGATGATACACTTTGGCCAGAAGATGTATTTTTTAGGAGATACTTTATGTTTAAACCACGGTTGAATAACAATACCAAGCCATCTAATACAATATCATCTTAAAAATGGACAGAAAAATAATGGATACTTGTCAGCTAGTCAGCTTTAATTGTCAGAATGTAAAAAGATCCACTCAGGACATACAAAGACTGCAAAACTGCAGATATATTAGCCCTTCAAGAAACTTGGCTTTTACCCCATGATATTCCTCTTTTGGGGGATATTGACAAGGACTTCGGTTATACAGGGAAATCAGCAGTTGACACATCGAAGGGTATTTTAAAAGGACGTCCGTTCGGTGGTGTAGCATTATTGTGGAGAAAGAGCCTGTTTCAATATGTGTCAGTGGTTGAATGTGACAATCAGAGAATCACAGCTATCAAGATACAACAATGTAATCGCCCTATACTGGTTGTTTGTGTGTACATGCCTACAGACTGCTCAGAGAATTTGACGGAGTTCACTAACTGTTTCAGTGCTATCAGTGCTATGGTGGAAAGTTCCAATATAGAATCTGTTTATATACTTGGTGATTTTAACGCACATCCTAACGAACCTTTCTACCACGATACCTACACTTATGTAAGTAAATCGCACCCCGACTGCAGAAGGTGGCTAGACCACGTTGTTGTAACGGATTCAGCCCGACAGACAATCTCTGAGTCATCAGTTATAGAGGATGTGTACTGGTCAGATCATTTGCCCTTATCAATAAAATGTAATTTGAACTTAGTTAGTCCTAAGATACATAATAAGGATAAAATAATACCAAATAAAGTAAAATGGGGGGGTAAGGACACTGGAACAAATTAGTAAGTACAGTAAATATTGTAACAATAAACTTCGTTTGATAGATTTTCCAGTACAGTTTCAAAATTGTTGTAATAAACAGTGTGATAAACTAGATCATAGATCTATCATAGACGGTCTTTACAGCAGTATTATAGATTCTATAAGGGAGGCATCAATAATTAGTTATGTAACTTCCAAAAATCATAAAAAACAAATTACAGGGTGGAATAAACATGTCAGTACTGCTCATGGGATGGCCCGCGAAAAATTTCAGTTGTGGATTTTACATGGAAGACCTAGACAGGGGGAAGTTTTTGATGATATGAACCTAAGCCGTAAATTATTCAGATCTAAGCTTAAATGGTGTCAGAACAACCAGGAATAAATTAAAATGGATTTACTGGCCGAGCACCATTCTAAAAAGAATTTTTGTGATTTTTGGAAGAAGACAAATAAGTTAACTCCTAAACCTACACAACCAGTAAGTGTTGATGGGGTCAGTGACCCCAAACAGATTGCTGACTTGTTTATGAGTCATTTTTGTGTTAAATCTCAGCTGCAGCCGGTGCAGACTGTGCTGGATGCTAGGGACCATCATGTTCTGGAAATAACCACAACATTCAAAGCCAAAGAAATAGCTATGAGCATTCGTAAAATGGTCAGAGGAAAATCGCCGGGACATGATGGTCTAAGCATCGAGCACCTGCAATGTGCTGGGGTTCATCTACCTAGGGTTCTTGCTATGTTATTTAATTTATGCGTAGTTCATTCATATCTTCCACAGAATCTCATGAGAACAATAGTTGTCCCTATTATAAAAAATAAAACAGGTGATATTTCGAGCAAGCAAAATTATAGACCAATTTCTTTAGCAACTGTTATAGCAAAGGTTTTTGATAGTGTGCTTAATTCTCAGTTTCAAAAGTATCTTCATCTCAATGACGCTCAGTTCGGGTTTCGACCAGGACTGTCTACTGAAAGTGCGATTCTGAGTCTTAAGCACACTGTCAGATACTACACGGATAGGAAAACACCTGTTTATGCATGCTTCTTGGATTTATCAAAAGCTTTTGATCTCGTGTCTTATGAGGTTCTGTGGAAGAAAGTGAATGAAACTGGACTACCTTGTGAACTTACCAGTATTTTTAAATACTGGTATGCAAACCAGACGAATTGTGTTAGGTGGGCCAACAAGCTTTCGGACGCATATAGGTTGGAGTGCGGGGTGAGACAGGGGGGGTTGACCTCGCCGTCGCTCTTCAACTTATATGTGAATAATCTGATCGAGGAGCTCAGCAATGCGGGTGTCGGCTGCTCCATTAACGGGAAATTGGTAAACAACATCAGCTACGCAGACGACATGTGCTTGTTGAGCCCTTCGATCAGTGGTTTAAGGAGGCTGGTGTCTATGTGTGAGACCTATGTGGAAGCTCACGGTTTGCGCTATAATCCAACTAAAAGCGAAATTATGATATTTAAAGCAGGTAATAAGACTCCAACTCATATACCGCCTATTTTTTTGAGTGGATCTCAATTGAGACAAGTTAGTGTATTTAAATATCTTGGTCATCTGGTAACCGAGGAGTTATCAGATGATCAAGATATGGAGAGGGAGCGAAGGGGGTTGGCGATTCGCTGCAATATGCTGGCCCGTAGATTTGCGCGGTGTGGGAGGGCTGTTAAGGTGACTTTATTCAAGGCATATTGTCAGTCCTTCTACACGTGTGCTTTGTGGGTCAGATACAAGCAGAAGTCGTTCGACGCCCTTCGAGTCCAATATAACAATGGTTTCAGGATGCTGTTGGGGCTGCCGCGTTATTGCAGTGCATCGGGGATGTTTGCTGAAGAGCGTACGGCAGATATTTACGCTATACTTCGAGCACGAACGGCATCCCTGATGTACCGTATGCGGGGTTGCGCCAACTCCATCCTGGACATCATTGAGGAAAGGATAGACTGTCCGATCAGGTGTCACTGGGTAAACATTCACATGACATATAATAAAAAAAAAAATAATGTAAAGCCCAGTACACCGGGGTTGGATAGTCTATCCTATCCATGCTTTTGTTAATTTATTTAATTTAATTTATTAAGTTAGTGTAAGCGTTTTTAAAACAATGTATGGATCGCTAGTAGTAGTAGGGTAACATTGGGGGTTCTGCATCACAAATTCGCGCCGCTCGCTTCGCTCGCTCCGCTCGGTTTGTGCTGCAAAACCCCGCAATGTTATCCTACCCTGCAGGTTTTAAACGGCAACCTGTTTATTCTGAAGTGTGTCTGATTCGTACTGCAGCTCTTTTCAATTGCTTATGTTGACTGATGACGATCTGAGCTACAGAATCTTACTGTTTTTTTTATCTGATAGGACGGGTACGCCGCCTACGCTATGCGTATATATTTCTTATAAATTACAAAAGGAAATAAGGTATTTGAAAAATAAAAAAAAGATATTTCAACGATGGTTTATATTATTTTTAAAAAAGTACACCATTTTTTTAAACATGTAACATTTTTTAGTGCACAAAATGAAGGATGATACATACAATTTAAAATATCATTACAAAATCTATATTCTTTATGCAAACTTAACAAACTAGGACATTTAACGTATTCTAAATTTATAACATCATCATGATTAAATATATTCTTAATCCAAGTCGCTTTTTCTACCCCTTTACAATAAATTGTTTTGTCAACCAAGAATGGCTGCGTGTTCATTAAAAAATTGTCATAGGTAATGAAGCCATCATTCCAGAAAATTTTTCTATTTCGTTCTATCCATCTGATTTGCATCTTTTCTGTGTATGTAAGGTGGTGAAATGAAAAAGGTGGAAGAATTAATAAAACTTGAACTTGATCACCACAAATGATAGCAATTTCTTTAATAATAAATTCATTATTTTCTCTTCTGAATCCTTGTACATCTACAATAGCTGATGATTTCATGATATTTTTCGTACTATATTACTTAAAGGTCTGTACTCTACCAGATGATCGTTTATTATTAAGCAATATGCGCTTGTGTTATCCGGAATATCCTTTTCACATTCAATTTCTAAACGTACATCAACAGGTCCTGTTTTTAAATTTTCGTTTTGCCGTGAACAATCAATTACATACAACGGAGCTTTAGTTTTAAATGTTAGGTGATCAATCAACGGGTCTACAGGAAGATTATAGAACGACTGACGAAATCTAGCATACATATCGTATAATATATTGTACTTGTTTTCATCAAATTTCAAATTAAGAGCATCGTATGGATAATAGTAAGAATTTAAGAATAAAGTAACATTTTTCAAATTACAATGATCGAAAATGGCACTGTCTTTAACATTATTATTTTTTCTATTTGTTTGTAATCCAAATATAACATAACGTG
Source organism: Argyresthia goedartella (assembly GCA_949825045.1). Taxonomy (NCBI): domain Eukaryota; kingdom Metazoa; phylum Arthropoda; class Insecta; order Lepidoptera; family Argyresthiidae; genus Argyresthia; species Argyresthia goedartella. The sequence continues at coordinate 37,799,913 of OX463812.1, read as the reverse complement.
GTTTCTCTAATTGTGAAGTTGTTTTAACAGACCATGTATGCTTGGTAGATTTAGGTAATAATGGATATTCATATAGATCCCAATTTCTGTATGCGATTTGTATAGGTTTGTCTTTCTCTAAGTGTTTTATTAAAGTAAGCTTTTGCTGGTCAGATACCTTGATATGAGGCATACGCCATTGCACTTTTTGTAAACTTACTGTAACAGAGTCATCTTTGTCAGTAACTACACTATTTAAACTTGTACTAGTTCTATTGAGAATTAGTTCATGTTTACAATTTATTATTATTTTTCTATAATCTTCTGCAAAGCCTAATAATTTATTTAATGGTAGTAAGACGTAAAAACTACCATCTTGATCATGAAATCCGTCTATGTTCCAACCCCATATAGCTGCTACTTTATTTTCTCCACTACTCATAGATACTAAAGATTTCATAGTTGTTGTTATTCCAACATTTCGTACACGATCTATTTCTACACCATTCATTTCATATCTAATGTCTTGAAATAGAAAGGAAATTGCATTATTAGTTAGATTAACTTTTTTTTTTTTGATAACTCCAGCCAGATCTCGAGCCTGCACACAAAATTTTCCCTCGATGTATATCGCACTTGATGATGGTAGTAAGTAGATATCTTGCTGATGAATTGGTATTCTTATTTCATCATTTTCATTAAAGCTATTATTGTAGGGATTGTAGGTATGCGTTTCATAACTTTCGATAGAATTATCGAACTGCGGATAATCTGATATTTTTAGAATACTCATATTTTAAACCCCAAAGTTTGAAGAAATTCCTTATTACTTTTTGTAATTATTTTTAACTTTTTACGTGTGGTTTGTTTCACGTTGCTCTTGATAATGGCTTTAGATTTATTATTTTTGTTTATTTTATAGACATCATGATTATCATTGAAGACTATCATTTCTTTTCCTTAGATGAAGACGCAGTTGAATTTTTTCGTTGTTAAAATTAATTAGGTTTCCCTCTAAATCCAAAATTTTTAATGTTACTGATGAAATGTATTTATTTTTTATTGGGAAATAAATAACGTTTTTTGGTACTTCAATAACTTGATATCCTGATGGAATATTAAGCACAAATTCATGTATTATATGTGTAGGTGAACCATTTGTAAAAGAGCCCTGTATTAGATCACATTCGACTCGTATCACAGACGCTGGTATAATGTTCACTGGATGAGTTGAATCATGCCATTTATTCGCTTCCAAAATCGTACTCGAGAATCCAAGCATTGCACCGATACTATTTTTCACGCGAAAATCAATTGGTTTAGTGCAAAATAAAGAACATTTTAAAGTATTGTTATTTGGATGAATCATAATGTTACAATTCTCCATTTTCGATTTTATATATTCATTTAAAGCAGATAAATCATAAATGCCATTTGGAATTTTTATCACATCATTATTCCCATATGCAAATACGTTATTGCTTTCATGTATGTTAGGAATTGAATTGAATGTGGAAAAAAATAATAAACCACACTCATAATTACCATCTAAACTCAAAGGAGATGTAAATTCAGATTGGAGAATAGATTTATTACCAACGATTGTTAGAGTCACAGACATTGCAACAACTGAACTCAAACGTAAAGTACTCAGTATTTATTTAGATCCCAAAAGGCATTTAAAAACTTTAAACATAAATGACCACATTTGTATGTGTTACGTTTCTGATCGTTATCATAATTATAAAATATATTTGGTCCTATGTATTTGATTAATTCTTCTGGTGGCTTTAAATTACCATAACTATCATAATACTCTACATAATTATCTAATTTTGCATAGGCTACCCAATGAGTTCCAGCATTCTCAGAATTGTCAAGATTCATAATAGCACATTCCTTTTTTAATGGATGCTGAGGTAAATCATCCCTCATAAACACTCCTCTGAAAAATGGAATGTTTTGACCATATTTAAGTAAATCTATATTAGTAAGCGCTCTCTTGGGTAGCCTATGATTTAGTTTTTTTTATTATTTACATAAATTCCCAAACCATCACCACGCTCTTTGAGACATAATCCTTTTCCTATACACAGTGTTTCCATTTTCTTGTTATGTCGTTTTAATTCTTTCAAGCGTTCCTTAGCGCATTTAATAGCATTAACTGCTTTAGCAATGCCAGCTGCCCCTCCAGCCAAACCACCAGCAGCAGACAGTCCAGCAAATATCGGTATCAATGGCAAGAATCCTCCAACTTTTGGGATAGGTATCACACGCGGGGTAATCACAGACTCATCTGAATCTGAACCCAATTCTTTAACAACAGCCATGGCGAGTTCGATAGCTGCCTTTTTGCATTGAGGTTTAAATTTTTTTATATGCTTTTTTGTAATTGAAACTATATTTTTAAAAGTTTTTTTCATTCCAGTGCCTTTTTTGATATTATTTTTGTCATTTTTATTAATACATTTTTTTTGATTTGTTTTTGATTTTTGCATCACCATTGTAATCTAAACGAATTGTAAAATACTATTTATAAAAATTGTATGAAAAGATGTTTCTTTTCGAAGAGGTATTATCAGAATGAGAATGTAACTTGTATATTTTGCTTATAAAACTTTTGATTTATCTATCCAACAGTTTTCATTAGAAGGCAAACCTAACCATTTTACGAATAGCTTATTTCCATTCTTTTTTATGACTTTTTCAACAAGATAAATATCAGGATGTCTAGTTTTTTGTAATTCTTGAATATAGAACGATCCTAATATAGGATTTTTTTTAGCATCTTCTAGGAGATAAGTGACAGGGTCTGTGTTCTGGATTTTTATAATTTTAAATATTTCTGTCGACCAATTTGGTGTATACCCTTTTTCAAAAGTTCCTTTATACTTACTTATACGCACATAATCTCCAAACTTAAGTATAGTTTTATTTTGTATGAACCTTTTATCTAAACGTATATTATTTTTATATTTTTGCAATATCTGTTCTTTATGACTTGCATTTACTTGATTGGGTTTCAAACCTATTGTTCTATGCATTCTGCCATTATACATTTCTATTAATTTTGAAAGAATATCATGACTAAACCAAACATAGTTTCCTTTTAAACTAAAATATCTATACATAATACCTTTAAAGGTTCTAATAAATCTTTCTACTACAGAAGCTTTCTTAGTAGAATATGTTGAGTAATGATTTATATTATAATGATTGAACAATGTTTTAAGTTTCTTGTTGTAAAATTCAGTTCCTAAATCAGTTTGCAAATTTTTAGGAATACGATTTTTACTAAATAAATGTTGGAATGCTTTAAATGTTTGTTCCATATTCTTTTGTTTTAAAGGATATACCCAAGCATACTTTGAAAAGACATCAATAACAGCCAATATGTATTTGAAATTAGAATTTTCTCTAGAAATAGATTGCATGTCGATTAGATCAGCTTGCCATAAATCATCAATGTCTTTCATCACAACATGTCTTCTTGGAAAATTTTTTCTTGCTTGCTTATGTATTTCTTTCACTACAATTTCTTTACTCATTTTTTTTTAATTTTCTGTTTCACTGACTCTATACTTTGTTTGATACTGTTGATTTCTGATCCAATTTGTGCCAGATTTTGGTTTATTGATTTGAGTTTAATTTCTAAGCTCTCTATATTCTTATCAACATATTGTTTGTTCACACAATCTCCAGCATCTACTGGATTTACAATATTTTTAAGGAGCTTATTTAAAGATCCATCAGTCATACTACAAATCAGATAATCTGAGTGACTATCCATTTTCTGTCGTTTAAATACATGATGTCCAAACTTATCGATGTTCATCGCTAGCCCGTCAGTAATAAACTAGTTTAATGAAAAAGTTTACGCTCTATTTATTCTCTAATAATACCTGCTTCTTTTAATTCCTCTATTATAGAAATTATTTCATTATCATGATTGGTATTTCCTGCACTCTTTGAGGCAACTAAAAGTTTTAACCTATCAATAAGTTCATTAGGATTGTCCCAGTATACTAAATCAGTATTTGATTTATATTTTTTTAATATTGGTAAACTACCACCTTGTTGTACTTTTTTTGTTTCAGTTTCAAGAAATAAAGGCTTAATTATTTTTGAATATTTTATTCCTGAATTACCTTGTATTTGTCCTGATGGAATAAATCCTCTTCTATGTGCATTAGTAGCAATTAAAATATCTTTATATAGTAACCTATCTTGTTCTGTGATCAAATCTATCTTAGGTTTATTTTCAAACAACAACTCTGATAGACCTGGAGTAATGACATAGCTTTTATCTTTAATACTAAACACTGAACTATCTTCAGTTTTCTTTATTACGATGGGAACGTTTCCTATTAGTACTTTGCCTCCTTCGTTTCTTATACCATAAGTAATGTTTTTATTCCTTTCATCATGGAAAATACTATCATCTAATTCATCTTCAGTATGCATACTAGTGTCACTTGTACATGAGCTAAAGTAATCATCATTATTCTCATTGGAAGCTTCCATTTGATTGTTTTTATTCTCTTCGTTTTTATGTATCGAGACTATCGACTCTAACGGATCAGTAATGGGTTTTAATATCTTACGTTGTTTACGTTCTGAAATATCTTCTTCCTCTTTCAGTATTTTTAATTTATTTTTAATATTCCTTACTGATTTTATTATTTGTTTTTTTATATCTACATCCATTTTAAAGTACTAATAATTGTACACTTCTGTTCGTTCTTATAGCTTGCACTATAGTGGTATTTTTTTTCTAATGACAGTAATATATAATCCTTTTATTCTAATTTAATAAATATATCAAAATATTTCCTGTACCTTCCCTTATCTAGCTCACAATCTTTGTTAATTATTAAACATGCGTATTTTTCTTTCCATATATCAGTAGCCATTGATTTAAATCTATGCCAACTCATATCAGAATTGACATGCTCATCATAAATATGTTTTAAATTTACATCATCTTGTTTGAAGATAACTAATAAATTAGCATTATCTCGAATCAACTGCTTAGGTATTTTTGAGTAAGTTTGCGATAAATAAAAACAATCAATTTTTTTATGTCGACCCATGGAAAAATAATTACGTATATCACTCTGATTTTCACAGACTACATCATCAAAAATAAATATTGATTTTGTCAAAGCATCGTGGGGTGGAATAACATTTTTTTCATCTTGGAACAGGAACAATTTAATTTCTGGAATGTATCTTATCACTTCCTCTAAAAATAGATATTTTGGCTGGAAAGCTGTTTTCGAATAAAGATAAATGTTATGAAATTTTAACCCATTTTCATTTAATAACAAACTTATCATTACATTTGTTTTTCCACAATTCGATGGCCCGCATATTATGCAGCGAATGGAATTTGGTAAAAGAATGCTATGTCTAAAAGTGTTAGTATTTTTATCAACTTTTATTTCACAAATATTTAAAGAAACGGGTTGTTTGATTAACTTCATTTTAGTTTCTGATGACATAATGAGCTATTAATACATTAAATAGCATGTGTATTTATTGTTTGCATAAGAATAGATTTCATATAGTATACCAGGATCATAGCAAATGAAGATCTTTAGTCTATGCCTACCCCTCTTAGGTGAAAAGGTTCAAGCATATGTATGTATGTATGTATGTATGTATATTATTATGTTATTGAATACTTATAAAAGTTTGATTAGTTTCTGAAATTCCTAGAAAATGTATCCGTTTTAAGTTTCATCTTTACTTACGTCAGCAGATCTCCTTTTATATTAACAAAACCTAAACAACCCTCCCTTCCCCTCGCTCAGTCTATACTCATCACAAGCAGTTTATTTTATATCAGTGTATATTTAACCTAATCAGTGTGCACATCTAAGTGTCTTAGAGCTCTGAGGGATTACTTCCAGTCTCAAGGATCTAATAAACTATTCAAGCAACTTTATTATTTACAAGTGAGTACCTATTTTACATGTCTGTTTAAAAATAATATTATACTTCAAATCATTGCTGCAGTAAGTTTTAAAAAACATGTGAATGTTGTTTCAGAAATGTCGGAGAACTCTGTCTTCAACTACTACAATGTTAGCCCCCCAGCTGTGGACCCTAGTTTGATTGATGAGTTCGGTGTTGGGGGTGAAGGTCAAGATGTAAACGCTTGGCTAGATAAAGCTGAAAATAGGAGGATAGCATGGTTGGAATCCAAGAAGAAGGAAAAAACCATTGCCCCTAAAAAAAGGAAACTGAATGATGCTTCCTTTATTAAAAAAGAAAATGCTTCGGGATCATGTGTTATAAAAATTGAAATCGAGGCACTAGACGAACGAAATAAGAATAGAAATGTTGTTGTGCAATATGTGGTAAAAAATTTATATGAGGATGTACTCGAAGAGACTGAGAATTTAATTAGAAAAATTTCAAAAAAAATATGTGATAATAGTGATAATTAATATCAATAAGTAGTTTTTGTTATTTATGTTAGCTATCTCACCTTATTCTAGTATACGATGACTTCATACTATTTTATCTAATAAATATATCCCATGTAAATGTAAATGTGAATAAATTGATATTTAAAAGTTTGTGTTTAATTTATTTAATGAGATTTTAACTAGGATAGATAAAAACTTCAGTAGATAAAAATTTACAAAGTAGAGCTTGTCTCAGCTCAAATGACATAAATATCGTCCACTCTAAACAAGCAGTGAAAATTTCAATGTAAGCAGGGTTTTTAAGAGCATGGTTTTTGAGACAATTGTTTAGGATAACTGAATTATGTTGAGCTCTCAATGCAATGGATTCATACAGGGTGTTGATTTGTAAAGTTACACCCGACTCAGAGCCGATAGTTTACCATCTGAAAATTTTCCTGAAATTACCTAAAAGTGTGGATACACCCCCCCAGTCACCGCGCCCGAGTGCTAATAGACTCTTCCCCGCGCCCTGAACCTCAATCCACCCAGTGCAACACTTTTTGGACGACATTTCTATGTTTTTTTAATATTTGTAAAATCAAAAAAATATTAATTTAATTTTTACTGAAAAAAAAAATTTATTTTTGCTTTAGTATCATGTATTTAACCACCTCTGAGCTCGGCGTAACTTTACAAATCAACACCCTGTATAAAGCGCATAGCGCCTTCCTTATTCGTGATAGCTCCTTATATGCATAAGTTTGTTATGATTATGACATGGAACACTTATAAGGAATATCTCTGTCGTAGGCATATCATCGAATTGGCCATATCACGATATGGCCAAACGTGAAATATCATAAATCGATTAAATCTTTTAGGGCACACACTGCGGTAGCTTAGGTGAAGACTAGAGGGAGTGAGCGCAGCGAAGCCCTCGAATAGTCTTCGTGTTAGTTTGACATGTATAACACAAAAAAAACATCATGCAGTGCTGAATAACAATGCTTTTAAAAAGACATGTTTTCATTAAAACAGGTCATATCATGATATGGCAACCCATTTCATGATATGGTCAAGCCATTTCTGACCATATTGTGATATGGCCAAATCGACGATATGGCTACGACATCTCTAAGTAAACAAATGCAGTGTGAATGAAATACGTCACAACCTTGTCATCAGAGTTCCAAGGGTCATCATAATATGGATTCAGGTTTAAAACTTTAATTCTCCAGTATAAAATGAATCAAGTCCTACATCGCGCTATCAAAGTTTTTCATTCTTTTAGTATATAAGAAGTGTAAGATAAACTACAGTTAGACTGGTTCTGTGTGAGATGCTTTAGTTAAATTTGCCCGATTTACTACTGCTCTTATACATGTCCCATTGTCAACCATGCAAATTTGTCTCTTGAGGTGATTAGGGTTTGGGCAACCCGAAAGCAGCTTTAGACATAACCGCAAGGGAACAAGTACCACATACCAAGTGCCAAGTACCATATGCCACATACCAGACCAACCTAAGTGTTGAGAGAGATGTCGCAACAAGTGCCACGTACCACGTACCACGTATCAAGTAAAGACATCTCTCGAAACGCGAAGGTTTTGCTGCTATTTTTTATATCTTGAAATGAAAATTATTGATCACTTAGTGGACACAATTTTCATTATTTTATGTCTGTCAAGCAGACTAATTGTTAACTGCATAGCGTACAATAAGATTTTGTAGCTCAGGTCGTCATCAGTCAATAGAAAAGAGGTGCAGTATGAATTAGACACACTTCAGAATAAACAGGTTGCCGTTTAAAACCTGCAGGGTAGGATAACATTGCGGGGTTTTGCAGCAATGTTATCCTACATCGCGCTATCAAAGTTTTTCATTCTTTTAGTATATAAGAAGTGTAAGATAAACTACAGTTAGACTGGTTCTGTGTGAGATGCTTTAGTTAAATTTGCCCGATTTACTACTGCTCTTATACATGTCCCATTGTCAACCATGCAAATTTGTCTCTTGAGGTGATTAGGGTTTGGGCAACCCGAAAGCAGCTTTAGACATAACCGCAAGGGAACAAGTACCACATACCAAGTGCCAAGTACCATATACCACATACCAGACCAACCTAAGTGTTGAGAGAGATGTCGCAACAAGTGCCACGTACCACGTACCACGTATCAAGTAAAGACATCTCTCGAAACGCGAAGGTTTTGCTGCTATTTTTTATATCTTGAAATGAAAATTATTGATCACTTAGTGGACACAATTTTCATTATTTTATGTCTGTCAAGCAGACTAATTGTTAACTGCATAGCGTACAATAAGATTTTGTAGCTCAGGTCGTCATCAGTCAATAGAAAAGAGGTGCAGTATGAATTAGACACACTTCAGAATAAACAGGTTGCCGTTTAAAACCTGCAGGGTAGGATAACATTGTGGGGTTTTGCAGCACAAACCGAGCGGAGCGAGCGAAGCGAGCGGCGCGAATTTGTGATGCAGAACCCCCAATGTTACCCTACTAGTAGTCCGAAATAAAAATATTTGAATTGAATTGAATTGAATTACATCACCTTCAACTCAAACTATTAATTTATTTATCATTGATTTTCTCTACCTGAAAGAATCTGGGTTTTCTGAAACAAAAAATTACACAACGTAGCAAGTCCTACCACAATAATACGATCACAATTGGCCATTACAATGAGAAATATGACTATTGAATATTTCTGCAATTAACATATGCTTAAAAGCGTTAAGTATAGTTTAAAATGAAAGCGGGGTATCTTTACAGCTACAATCGGGTAAAGACACATCGCGCCTATATTATATTAATCCATTATAGGCTCAAATGTTCGTCTTTGAGAACAGGTATCAGGTATCCGACAGTTTGATAAAGACAGACGAGATCATTATAGCTCAGCCTGAGCTGAAGCCTACCTACCTGTGAAGGTATTTTATTTTAAAGACATTGTTTTATTCGCTGCTTCGCTGCTTAGGTAAATCTCGAGTAATCGTGAGGTTTAGGTAAACAATGTTTGTGACTAATTGTGTATATGTCACCGTAAGATAGTCAAAACTAGTGATGCAACTAATACGAATACGAATATTTGTATTCGCCGAATAATAGACATTTACCGAAATATTCGGCGAATACGCGCGTCGGTCGTCGGCACGTAAAAATACGACGTGTGCATAGGCATTTGGCGAGAAGATGTCCATTTTCCAAGTCTGAAAAACTCGCCCAAAAATATTGTTCACTGAAGCCATGTTCGGTCGCCTCGGAAAGACTTTTTTTAACAGCTCGAAACATCCAGACTGAAAAAAGAAATCGCCAAAAACCACAAAATCTACAAATTTTATGTTTTTTAAGTAAAAATTTGCCTATTGTAAATTTTAATTATTAGGAGAATATAAATTCATCAAATAAATTAATCTTTTATTACCATGGCGAGATATTCGGATTCGTATTCGTATTCACCGAATAGTAGATTTGATATTCGTATTCGTATTCGTAAAGTAGAATTCGTTGCATCACTAGTCAAAACCATCATTGATCAACTATCGACAAATAGTAAATCAGACCGACAATGTTAAGAATTTATGTTTCTTTTGTTCTTAGATGTCAACCTAACACGAAGACTATTCGGGGGCTTCGCTGCGCTCGCCTCCTACTAGTCTTCACCTAAACTACCGCGGTGTTTACCCTGGTATTTCGTTTGCAATTCAAGTATAAACCAGTTTACTATTCAAAGGTTTTAACCGTTAGTTTATTAACTAACGCGTCATATAGTAAGCAGTAACGCGTCATATACTACAGTTTACTATCTATCGATAGTTGACCAACTAACGAAAAAAAAAACATTAGTTTATCAACTAACGGTTTTGACAATCTTGCGGTGACATATGTATAAATCCTGTATTTAGTTGGACTATGACTTGATAAGTATGGAAGACTTATCCTGTTATATTACAGCAGACGATTTTTCATAGTACTACGTAAAGGGCGCGTAGCACATTTTTGTCCCTTGCTACAACCGGCTCAATCATGCTTTCGTAGCACGATCGTAACGGGGCGTAACGTTTGCTACGACCTTATAAGTGTTACAAGCCTACGTAGTAATTTAGCAGGAAAAGCGCAGCATTATCCAATCTACAGGTATCAAAATTATATAATATGATAAAATAAAAAAAATCCCCTTCGACGACGAAGAGAAATATACTTTTATAACTTCATACTAATTTAGAGCAAATCACGAACCAATTAATACAAAAACGTGATCACCAATTAAGTAGGAAAGGCGTACTGGAATGTCAATTCGTAATACAATCACAGATACTATAACACTATATATAAGTACCCAACAAATTATCTGATGTATAACATTTAAACATTTACATACAGACACATACATCGCTTTTGGCCCCACACTAGGATACCTTGGTTGGTCTTGGGTTTATGCAATCAATTTCTCGGTTAAATCCCACTGAGGTCAAATAGCTTTGTCTAGAGAAACAAAGGACTTAGAATCCCACCGTAACTAGTGAATCTTTTTTGTATTCCCTGTGGGATCCAAAGACTAACAAGACATCTAATTTCTGAAGTGAACGTGTTTTGCTCGAGTCGTGGGAGGAGGTAGGGTTGCCAGAGTTGTCAGAGAGAGTATCACAAGAATTACATACATATCGTGCTCAGCTAGCTCTATTCGATTGTCGTTTTACAACCCTTTTATGGTCTGCGCAAACGAAACCCGGCGTGACAAACAAAAAGCAAGACAACCAAACTAAACGTACGCTATCGAAATACGAACTTGGGTACCGTTTCGCTAACTGCGCCACAATTGGCTCAGTCAGATTTTAAATGCCCTATTAACATCCCAATTGCTAGGTTGACAATTTTCTAAATAAAAGTAAGCTAGCAACCCTGAAAAAGAACCTCTCCAATTATATGTTCAACGTTTGATCAAAGCACATAAGTCCCCGAAGAGGCGCCCCGCGGCCGGCAATATATCGCTCAATGAAAGGAACCTCGCGAAGACCTCAAATAAATCTAGCACCTCACACGTAGGCGAACTGACTGTGATTCATAAAGGTGCCTCCACACATGTTTATTGGTAGGAAGACTTCATTTATATTAATTCGCTTGTATGGAGGCTGTTAATGGTGCCTCCATAGATACAATTGGTAGAATTCACTCCATCTATTTACTAGTAGGTGTTTGGTTTAGAGCTTACTTCATTCCTTTCAATCGCCGCTCACTCATTCTGTTCGTTTCGGGACACTTGTTTGCCTTGAGATTCGCGTGCGCACGCCCTCTGACGAAAATATTTAAATGTTCAACTATTACGGATTTTTCGGCTATATATTATGTTTGTCTGAATTCCCCAAAATTCCCATCCCCTAACTACTGTTGTGAAGTGTTTGTGCATCGGCGCAGGCAGTGAGAACGAGGGCCCTCCGAAGACACCTCCCTTTTATTATTTTTACTTAGCTCCGTGTATCGCGGACCGTGACTTCTGTGTCACAGAAGTTATATTACAGGGAACGTTCAATACTCAATCCTTCTTGTTTACCTTTTCTAAGCAAAACTAGGAGAAGGAGATTGACGTATGACGTATGAATACGACTCTAACACTGTCACGGTGAGACCAGGGTCAATATATCTTATTGCATGGTTTTCTGGTAGTAGCATTTAAAATAATTCATGTAACATTGATTTAATCTTCCTACAACATGTTGTGTTTTTGTTTTACTTATGCTATAAGTTTTAAGAGTCTCCACAGCCTGTTCAAGTTCAGTTCAGTTCAAATATTTTTATTCATAATAGCACTAACATTGAGACCTAATGAACGTCATAACATAATCAAGCAAGCTTAATAAAACATTAAGTAGGTGCCTAATTATTACATAATATATGTTTGATTGATTGATTGATTAACGTTTATTCCATCAAAGCAGCACACATACAAAATAAAAGTGATACGGAGGTGCAACTATAAAAGAACTTAAATTATAGCAAAGTAATAAAAACAAAAGTACATAAGATACATAAAACAAAAAGAAGAATTTAGGTAGGTATGTAGGCGCACTGCATTGACGCGAAAAGGTCAAAGCTCAGTGTTTATTGCTCATTAAGAGCAGCACTGGTGTTCAGCCTTCACCTAGGAGACGCGGAGACTCAGCGGTTACATCCGAATGTGAATGTGAATGTAGATAATAATAATAAAAAAGTGTCAAAAATAGATATATCCTTACAAGTGTTTAAAGATGTGGAAATAAATAAATAATAAATATAGGGTGCAATTAACTGGTTTAACGCCAGATGCCGGTGTCCTGTATAAATCTTGTCAATTTACATATACAAGCTATAACCTAGGATTAACTTACACTGGGTTGTACCATTCTTACTTAAAGTAAATAAAGATCTTTGAAAACAAACAAACATTTAAAATAACACGCGTGCTCTCTAAATAGATAGATAGGTAGGTACAAATTTAGCATCACGCCTTTTCCTTAACGGGGCTAGCAGAGACATAACCCTTACATTACCGCTGATCTTTCGTTTCGAGGTGGCCTGAAATAGCCATTTTATAGGTAGCGGTTAACCTATCCGCAGTGTCCGCCCAGAATGGATTTTATGACGTCGTCGTGTTCTCGGGATTCGGACGATTCGACGCCGACATGTCTGCGAGGTTTATGATTTCATATGAAGAATTCTAAAATTCTATTCGTTCGGCTCGTCCGAGGCGGACGGTGTGCGTTCACCTTAGTATTACTCGGTGGTGGTCCTGGGAAACACGTGAATCATTTATGAGCCTTTGGTACTCCCAAAGGCAAGCGCACTTTATAACCTCTTGAGAAACTATTCTTAGGAGGTCATTATATAATACTCTTTCATAATACGACTTCTTCCGGAGTATCCACTAATGGAAATTTAATTAATTTATACGTTCGTTCAGTCTGCGTTCTTGTAAAAACGCACGCATTCTTTTATAAAATAAATAAAGATGTCTAATATTGATACGGTAACCTAAAATGTTGCTATTAAAATAGTGATTATGCATGGCGTAGCTGTTGGATAGATTTTACATTACCTTGGTTTTACATTACATCTCATAACTTTCTACCTCAGAAGCAAGACTGTCATTTTTACATGATATGTTTTTGATTTGATTTTACGTCTTTCTATCATCATTGTAGAATTTACTTGTACAGTCAAATGTTCGCTTAACATTTGCATAATAAATAATCTGTAATGCACTAAACACGTATCTAAAGAAGAAAGTACACCAAAAACATATTTTTCAAGGCATTGTGAAAACATAGGCAAGTAAAGTGACCCTGCCTACGAAGCCAAGGGTCCCGGGTTCGAGTCCCGGTGGTGGCAAATATTTGTTTGATGAGAAAATAGCTACCTACCTACTACTACCAGTCATGGTGGTTTATCTATCTACGTATAATATTTATCTATATAAGTATGTGTATCGTTGTCTAGTACCCAAGATACAGGGAATCCTAGTTTGGGGCTCGATCAATGTATGTAAATAGTGTCCAAGGTACCAAGGTATCATAAAGTCAAAGTTTTGAATTATTTTCTATATTTATATTAGCTAAGCACGATGAAGTGATTTGAGTTTGAGGGAAAAGGGCTTGCAAAGATGACCATGCACTAAGATTTTTTTCTTTAGGAAGGAAAGACAAATAAGCACACATCCTCACTAAATATCTGTGGTAAATCACTAATGGTAATAAAATACTTCATGTGCGCGGAAAAACCTCTTTTACGGCATTGATTATTGCCATTTCGAAAGTCACATACAAATTCTTAAACCTAATTTGTCCCTCAGCAACCTTAACATTCGTGTGTTGGTATCTTGAGACTTGTTAGGCAAAAGCGGATACACAACAGGCACTACGTTCGGTGATTTGTTGTTTCTGCCGACATCAGGTTAAATCGTGAACATTTGAGAAAACTGTTTAGGCGTCCGTTTAAAACCCTTGTAAATCTAAATCTAAACGATTACTGTTAAAAAATTAATCAAGGGGTTGTTTCTAGTCCGTATACCACACGAGCTGATGCCCGCTCAATGTGTAGGGACCCGGACATTGCAGGGAGGTCTGACTCCTGGGTATGAGTAATTCCATTTTTTTCTCCTCCAACATAAAAGAAAAAAGGTTCGTTTAAAAGTCCCATCACCATAATATTGACTGTTTCTATCTTCATCTCTGAGTAATGTTCTGGTAATGGGTGTCGACAAAACTAGAATTGTCTCATCCTCACAATTTTCAATGATAAGATAACTTTCTGATAATTGGTTTGGAATACCTATATCCGGCCATCGATTAAACTCAGTAGATTTTTGACTCAGTATATCATGTCCTTGTCTATAAAGGGAACTTTTTACCCCTCAAATATTGTCTTGAATGATCTTTGACATTGGAAAGACAATTTTCAAATACCTTTTTGACTGGTGTCATATTTGCAGACACCACCTTTTTACAATAAATATATCTTCTTCGGAGATCGGCATGCTTGAGTAGTTTGCCTAATGCCTGCGTCTTTCAGCATCAAATGTGACCCATGCCGAGTATTCAGTTAGATTGATAAACCTCCACATGCTAGAGCCTGATTATTGTTATTTGAAAAGTTATACCTGTCTCCATCATGCACTAGATCTGGTTTACCTTTTTGATTGTCTATAAATTTCAGAGTCCTATTATTCGTTATAACACACAACAGATAATGAGTTTAAAATAAAATTGTCATTCATTACAATACTTTTGATCAAGACGTGAAAATTTGTAATGACAAGGCAAGGACGAGAAATTATTTTTCAAGGGACAATTCTCATAATAAGTGGCATTTATCTTACCATTATAATGTATTCCCTGAGAAGTACGTACACCCACACCGACATAAATATTGATAAAGACTGATAATAATTAAAAAAAATAAGATGCAAGTAGGGTTTACGATATTGTTTCTTCGTCACGAATGTGTCTTAATGTACATTACGACTTAGAGACATTCAAAAACAAAGACATAGGTATTGAAAATCAGTCATTTTTTATAATATTTTTTGAGTTAAGTACGTAGTGGGGCCAGTTAGTTTTGGTATTCAGATCTACTGGACCGGAGGGGGCACCGATTTAATTCGTCTTAAATCGCAGGCAGACGGCCTGCGATTTAAGACGAATTAAATCGGTGGTTGGAGGATGGTTCAGTCCAGCAGTGTACCAAGCTATCTGGAAGGGATGGCTTGCAGCCAGTGCCCTAACTCTTGGTCCCTGGTTCACAGACATGCACGTTCTGCAGAGTCACTTGCCACGTTAAGCAAGCTCTCGCGCTGTTGAAGGCGGGGCGGCTCGTCGCACAATCGGGAAATTTTGTCCCGGACAGGCGTGCGTCCAAGCTTTCCTGGAATTACCGGCAAGGTACGTGACGTCAACATCCCTAAGCACAATTAAGGAAAACATTATTTTCCAGTTCAAGCGAAATTCCTTTTCTTTCTGGAATCTCTGTCAGCAGACTATACAAAGGAAATTAGTTGTTAGAAACTGTACACGCATTAGTCTATTCTGACTTCCGTAATACCATCGTCATTTTACAAAGACAGCATCTGAAAACATTAAATAAATTTTATGGAAATAATGATGATTTTGTTTTCAGCATTTTCCCGATCATCCGAGGCTACCCGCATTAGCCACTCAGACGTCCACGACATAACTAAACTACGTGCGTGAGAACCGGTATGCGGGTCGGACTCGCCAATAACATACATAAAATAACAAGAAGAGAATAAAATGGCTTATGTTTAAACGATTACCAAAAACGCACCTATTTTACTACCAATAAATTCGAAACGACCGCCAGAATTAGTAAACGACCACCAAATTGTGTTTAGATAAATGATCACCAAACTTCTTTTTATGTTTTGTGTACTTAAGTTTATGTTTTAAGTATTATTGTTGTTTTTACATGTTCAACCTGACACGAAGGATAAATTACCCTTCACCTAAGCTACCGCAGTATTTTTCCCTGATATTTTCTGCAACTTTTGGTGATCATTTACCCATTTTGGGTAAGAAACAAATATTCTGGTGATCATTATATTTGTTGCCGGATAAAATTTTATCCGAATGTGGATTCGAACCTAAAACCCTAAGATTTGGAAACCGATATCAAACCAATTGTACCACAACCAACCATGTGATAAGCCGCGAAATCTACGATCATATTTGAATTATGTAATAGTTTGGTATATCGCGGCTAGCTCACATCGCTTGTATGGGGACTCCCTTTAATTTACACAACTTCGTTTTGTTCATTATTTGTTGTGGCAGCGGCAACAGAAATACACATTCTTAAAAATTTCAACTCTCTAAGTCCGTCTGTCCGTCAGTACGTCCACTGATAGACGGACGGACAGCGGAGGCTTAGTAATAGGGTGGACAAATTGACTGATATAGGTTGTTTGCTGATGACACTTCACTGGTCTTCAAAACTGAAAGACAAAAAGAAGACTTTGATGATGTTATTGGAGTATTGTCATTAACTTTAATTCAATAATAATATAATGTCAAAAAATTAGACTTCAACGCCCACCCGAACTCCAGCTTCGGTGATGAGATGGTGAGCTTCTGTGAGGATCAACTATGGGAGTGCGCCGATCACAATATACTGGGCGTGGGTAGCGATACCTATACCTATGTGAGTGAGATTAACGGCGCCCGACGGTGGTTAGACCACTGTCTCACGACACAAGCGGCTTGGACTACTGTTGTCTCGACACATGTTATGTACGACGTCACCTGGTCTGATCATTTCCCCCTTTGTATTATTTGTGATATTTTATGTGTGCCATCTGTAACTTTAAGCACAGCTCAGAATGTACTAAGCAAAATTAGGTGGGGTGAAAGAGATGCTAGTCAAACGAAAGCTTATAACTTGTACTGTGATATTAATTTAAATAGTATTAACGTGGAGATGCCTTGTGCTGGATGTGTGGATGGATTGTGTGAACGGGTGAGTGATCATTTTACTTTTATTGACGAAGTTTATTCTAATATAGTTAATGTAATGCAGACAGCGGCCATAGAAAGTGCTAGGGAGTATTCGAATGCACAGAGAGCTAGGAAGAAAGTTCCTGGGTGGAACTATCACGTTAGTGGCAGCCACAAGGTGGCAAGGTTGCATTTCCAGTGCTGGGTGGGGGCAGGAAGACCCTCCACAGGTACAATATATGAGCAAATGGCTGAAAGTCGAAAACTGTTTAAGAATAAGCTTAAATGGTGTCAAAAAAATGAAGAGCAAATTAAAATGAATATTTTGGCGTTGCATAAGAAAGATAAAAACTTTGTTAAATTTTGGAACTCAACCAAGAAGTTGAATTTTAAGCAGAGTTTACCAGTGTCTGTGGAGGGTCTACAGGACCCCGTTCAGATTGCCGATATGTTTGGCCGCAGGTTCAAGGTTGTCCCGCAACCAGTTCGGACTGATACACAGCCGGAGACTGCCTCTCAGTCTACCGCTGCCTCTGGTCAGTTGATTCAATTCACAGCTGCTGATGTGGCATGTGCAGTACGGAAGATAAAGAGAGGAAAGTCACCGGGCCACGATGGTTTAAGTGTGGAGCACTTACTATGTGCGGGAGATAAGGTTTTTGTAAAGTTGTCAGCATTTTACAACATGTGTGTCAGGTTTTGCTACCTCCCTGTTGCCCTCATGAAAACTATTGTGGTCCCAATAGCAAAGAACAAAACGGGTGACCTTGCATCTGCGGCCAACTATCATCCGATCTCCCTGGGGACCGTTATAGGTAAAATACTGGAACGACTTCTGCAGCCCGAAGTGGTGAGCAAGCTAGAGATAGATGACGCGCAGTTTGGCTTCCGTCCTGGTCTTTCGACCGACTCAGCAATAATGAGTCTGAAGCATGCAGTAAACTACTACAAGGATAGGGGTACGTCAGTTTATGCATGCTTCCTAGATTTAAGCAAGGCGTTTGATTTAGTGAATTATAAAATTCTCTGGAACAAACTGCTGAGCTCAAACGTTCCAAAGGAGTTGGTGGGTCTCTTGAGATACTGGTACGGGGGCCAAACGAACTGTGTGAGGTGGGGCGACGCGACGTCTAGCGAATACAAGCTAGAATGCGGAGTTCGCCAGGGGGGGCTTTCCTCTCCGGATCTCTTCAATCTCTACATCAATGACCTAATTGTGAGGTTGAGGGGCACCAAGGTCGGTTGTCATGTTGGGGGTGTTTGTGTAAACAACCTCAGCTATGCGGACGACATGGTGCTCCTAAGCCCCTCTATCGAAGGTTTAGGGAAACTACTTTCAGTTTGTGAGCATTATGCCGATGAACACGGACTGAAGTACAATGTCTAAAAAACTGAGATGATGGTATTCAGGGAAGACAGAGGTCTGGAGAGGGTGCTCAAGATAGTACTGAATGGCTCGCCGGTTCGGGTTGTAGATCGTTTTAAGTACCTAGGTCACATACTGACGGAGGACCTTCGTGACGATTGTGACATGGAGAGGGAAAGAAGGGCGCTATCTGTCAGATGCAACATGCTCGCTCGCAAGTTCCACAGGTGTAACCAAGATGTTAAAGTCCTTCTGTTCAAGGCATTCTGCCAAAACCTTTACACATGTCACCTGTGGATCAACTACACGAGAAAATCCTATAGTGCCCTGAGGATTCAGTACAATGATGCGTTCAGTATCCTCCTCAGGCGGCCGCGTTTCTGTAGTGCGTCGAGCATGTTTGCAGACGCGGAAGTGCCTGACTTCTTCGCTGTCTTAAGATCCAGGGTCGCCTCCGCGTGGGGGAGACTGAGAGGCTCGGGAAATGCAATCGTGCGTGCCGTTTGTGACGATATCTGCAGTTCATTGCATAGACACTGGCTCTCTGTACATATGAGTGCTAATAGAAAATAGTAAGTTATTTATAATAATTATTATTCAGTTATTTAATATTTATTTTTTTATTATTTATTTTTTTTACAGTTTTACAATTTTAAATGATATATATCTGCTTTATTTTTATGTCATTGCATTTTAATTTTATTGCATTTTAATGACTGTGTACTGTACATTTTCTGTGATATGGGTACTTTACCTGAAATAAACTTTATTATTATTATTATATTATTAACCTTGAATTGGTTCACAGTTAATAATTTAGTGTAAAATGCTGGTAAAACCAAATGTATCAAATTCTCACTTCCAAATGTCAGGCAAGTTGAAACCAGTTTGGTGTTAGATAGCAGCACTAGAATTAGTAAATGACACGAAGTTTCTTGGAATAACCATTGATAGCAAATTACAGTGGGGACCCCATATAAATAAATTGACCGGTAAATTAAGTTCTGCGGCTTACGCTGTTAGGATCATCAGACAAAGCACGGATGTGGCTACATCTAGGCTAGTATATTTTAGTTACTTTCATAGTGTGATGTCCTATGGTATCTTGTTGTGGGGGAAAGCAGCGGATATTCAAACTATTTTTATTTTACAGAAAAGAGCTATTCGAGCAATTTATAATTTAAAACGAACAGACTCCTTAAGAGAGCTTTTTAAAGAAATTGACATACTAACAGTAGCTAGTCAATTTATTTTCGAAAATATAATGTATGTACGCAAGAACCTTACAACATTTTCCAAACTTAGCGATAGCTGTAATGTTAACCTAAGAAATAATCACAGACTATGTGCGCCCCGTTTTAGACTCGCGAAGGTTAGCAATTCTTTCAAGGGTCAGTGCATTCTCTACTACAATAAGATACCTCTGGAGATTTTGAAATTGCCATTTGAGCAATTTAAAAAGCATGTTAAAGCGACTTTGTCGAAAAAGGGATATTACAATGTTCAAGATTACTTAAATGACAGGTCTGTATGGGGTTAATCTGGCTCAACAAAGACCTTGCTGTTAATAATTTTGTAATTATTTATTCCTGCTTATTAATCATAACAATTAAATTTTTCATATTTGTATTAGTTAAGCACAACCTATTTTTAAAAGAGATCTAAAAATCAATCTGTGGGAGTTTCTACGCCCTTCTTCTCCCACAGTGGTCCAATGTAGAGAAGAGGCAAAAAATGACGTTTGCTAAGTATATGTAAATATTTACAGTAATAAAATACTTTGACTTTGACTTTATAACGAAATAAACGAGTACTTCGGTGTTATGCTGTGGAGTTGTGAGCATGGAAACTGTGTAAGTTCTCCGAAGTCTGCTGAAAGAAAGGATTTGAAAACTGTCTCGCAGGAAGGTTGTTAGCGTGGATTCTGTAAAATTTTATAGAGGAAATTGAGGATGTGTGAATCCCGGTGAAGACCGATCGGCAGCCACTTCAACTCCTTGCGATGTTGTGATACACGGTCGTATTTGCGCAGCCCGAAGGTAAACCGAATCCCGAGATTGTGAAGTCGTTCGAGTATGTTCAGTAGTTTTTCGTTAGCCTTGTAATTATCACAAGGGGATAAACTATTTCGCCTTTAACATATTTGGTTTCCGGTACATCTGTACCTCATTGAATTGTGTGTGATGCTGATAAAATGACTGAATAGGTTACGTCGAATACACAAATAACTGTTCAATTAAGTTTTACTTAAACATCCGCAGAAGCTTAGTTTCGGTCATACTTTAACCCCTCAATGACCCGTGACTGCAATAGAGGTCATTTGACCATCGTAGATTTTGGATTTTATTACCATAGCATGAGGTTGAAATTCGCGATGCCTCTAAATGGGGTTGGGTTGGTGGGAAGTTAAGGGGATACCTCGTCCGTGCAATGGCCCCAGTTACTCCAGGTGGAAAGTCCCGCAGTGTGAGACGGATGGAATCGAGGAAAAATGGGAAACAGACGGTTTTAAATTGATATATAAACTAAAATAGCTATAAAACTTTCCATAGTATCGTCAAAATTCATTTTAATAATTATTTTAAAAGTCTGAATACTATTTTAAATGGCAGAAATGAAAAAAGTGTAAATTAAGACCTAACTTCAATAATTATTTCTACCGAGCAAAATTCCTCCAATCGCGTTTCTGGGTAACGCAAAATCTAGTAAAAGGTCCCAAAATTGTTATTATAATTTATTTATCTTGGGACTTCTTTTGAACAACAGAGAAATAACTTTTTTGACGTTCATAAAGTTTCAAATTTTGACGTTCATTAAGTTTAAATTTTTGTGCTATTATGAATAAAAATCTTTGAACTGAACTGAACTGAAAAAGTTTAGATTTTGTCAATATATCACAGTTAGCATAGCTCAGAAAAATATTTCGAAAAAATATTTTTCATATTGTAATATAAATAATATAAGACCTAATCTCATCCCATCCGCCAAAAAAGCTTTAAAGTTACACAGGGTGTCCCTCGGCTATGCCACATGGAGGGAAAGTACATTAATTATTGTAGATAGAACATTTTACGGATAGCCCCGATCAATGTCAGTAAAATAAACTGTTATTTTTCAATAGCTAGTAAATAACCTGGGCCATTCACTAAGGACCGTTAATTAAGGAATTGGCTAGCCTGTTGATTAAAATAAAGCAACGTCGGAAACGTTTAACAAACAGCCTTACCAAAAGTCAGCCTTTTGATTTGGAGGATTGTAAAACCGGCCCTATTCCTTTTTGCTGATTTATTTCAGAGTCAACTTAACCAAAATGCTATTGTAGTTTTACTGCATCGATTATGACGCTACAGAAAACCTGTTACTGATAATAAGTAAAAAAAATATTCTACTAAGTTTAAATACTGATTTAGTGAGCTATAACTTTACACATAAACAGGCATAACACTTCAAGCACATACACATAACTCGTAAACAGACAGTTACACTCTACACGCACCCAATTACCAAATCTTTTTACTTTTTTTTATTACCAAACCTTTATAATTATTATTATTATTGTAATTATGCGAAGTACTTCTTTTTTCTAAATATGTTATCGTAATTGTGTATAACGGGTAGAAACTGTCTCCCAAGATACAGGTTACCCTAATTTGGGTAACTAATATAATAACTAACCCTTCTGCTAAGGACTTGTTTTTGGAAATAAACGTATTTTTCCTTTTTTACTTTTTTTTCTACATATAAACTATTTCGAATATCATTTGTCTCTCCATAAAGTGTTAATCCATCCAGTGTCCATCCAGTGTTAAAGCAAATCGCATTTCCATACTTCTTATTTGTTTATTGGTCCCCACAAGTTTCGCACCCAACGTTTGCGATATTGGATAAAAAAAAACAACAGAAGTATCTACTCCAAGTTCTGTAACATTACGTAGCATTGCCTTCGGAACTAATGTGGGATTTCACATGCTATCTAAACACTTATATGCAGACACTTACATTGCTTCTGGCCCCACACTAGGATACCCTGTGTCGTGGGAACCAGAAACAGCGACGTCACACACATTCATATTCATATTGTTTATTGCACAGAAATCTCTAAAGAGATTTGTACCAGCAAACCTAGGCAGAACAGAAAAAGTTGTGCAACAGGAGAGTGCGCAATAAAACTGTATGGGTCTTACCACAAACAAATAAACTCCTGTTTAAAACTTGTTTGAAGAAAAAAATTTATGGGATTTGACGTTTGTTTTGAGGTTAAATTATGTGTAAGATTTTTTTATAGTTGCACGGTATACCTCTAATTATTTACGAAACTAAAACATAATAATATATGAATATAATAAATAATGTTTAAACTATATAAAATACAATATCAATTGTTTGGAAGATATGTGGGGTAGCGGGGATTTCCTAAAATATTGAATAGATAGGAAAAATGTGCATATCACGACGAAGACGGATCGGAAGAGACCCCAACTCCTTGCGATAATGTGAGACGTCATACTTGCGCAGCCCAAAGACAAACCGAATCTCGAAATTATGAAGTAGTTCTTCGTTCGCACTGATCCAGCAAACATCCGCGTAGTCGATAAAAGGTAGTAGGAGGGACTGAGCAAGGGTAATTTTAGTCTGCCGCGGCAGGAAGTACTGCAATCTCCGTAGGGAATGAAGTGACGCAAATACTCGTCTGCTACTAACAATGTATCAAAAACAACCACAACAGTTTGGCCTTCTCGCTGTACCTATACAAGAGGACATTTAATTAGCTGACCATATTTTGAGGAATGATAGTATCTATCATTATGAACGATTTTCCCCAAGAAACATATGGTCGCAAATGGAGAAAAAAATGTCCCTCAGTACATTGACCCGATCAGCTGATTACAAGTTACTATGGGGGACCCAAATTTTTTTTTTTCGTTTTCAACCATATGTTTCTTGGGGAAAGCTGTGAATAATGACGGGTACTACTATCATTTCCTACAATTTGGTCAGCAGATTAAATGTCACCTTGTATAATTATGTTATCAGCAAACAATATAGGTTCGACGGGCATTTTCTGTATCATGGCCTGCCAATTTGTTTTTCTTCCTCCCCGGGCGGAATTCGAACCCGAGACCTCTTGCTCATAAGGTTCAATTAATCCTTCGTCTGTAAGAGCGACCGGAATTGGGTTTTTATTAGGTTTTGAACTTCATTCCCAACCAATAAGGTTCAAAATCGCGGGCTTTTTTATTGACTAAGAATACTGACTAGAAGACTGACTAGAATACATCCAGAAACTCAGTGGGACTCTGTTTGCTGTTTACAGGGGTCTGTGTACATTCCCCAAGTAGCACAAAGCTGCATTATATAATTCCACATAAAGTTCACATCGGTTGTATTAGCACTTTTAACGAATTATTAGTGTTCACTCGGACTGCTCGAGCTGCATAGGAAATATCGAGACCCAATATAATGCAATATTCGGTACTGCGATTCTATTAAGCGCTACAAAGACGCCACAGATTCACTGTTATTCAGCGTTTAGTAGAATTGTACCCTATCAGCTGCAAAAACGCATTTTGTGGACACAAATAGTGCAGTTTTCTGAATAATGGTTCACAGGTGTACCCTTAAAATACTTGCATTTTAAGAGAGAACATAGGAACCTCTATAACGCAAACAGACACGATGTGAAGTCTATTAACAAAGATATAATTCTCTATGCTGCTTAAACGTGGACTTTTACGTCATTATTCACTGATAAAGTATACTCGTATATCAGCATTAATATAGGCCAATATTGTACCTTTTATGCAGTTACACAGCAGCGCCCTGCTATAAATTTGTATATCGTGACCGTCAATTCAGACCTGGGCTGAATAATGGAATTTAATTCAGCATTAAGACTGCTGGTTGAGTTATATTTTACCATTATAAGCCAAGCGTGGACATTTATAAAGCATTTAGCATTAAAGTTAAGTTAACACTGACCACTCGTTTATACGCCATTTTTAAGTACGTAACGCATATTATTGTAAACATTTAGCTTCTATCCATTAAGTTAATATCAGAAAATATCAGCTTGCACTGAACCATATCAAAAATAAATGAATATGTAAACAGCGCTTACATGTAAAAGTAATATGTAAAAAAAAACTTGAAAATAGCCTATTTTATTTTGAACTTTTTTCACGTATTTGTGGATATTATGAGAGCGCGTGAAAATTTTGACCTAAATATTTCACACTAAAGTTACATTCCCGGTACAATTTAACACATAATTGAAATAACTCAAAGTTTTACTTAACATTAACTTTATTATTTATCCACAAAATGGCAACCAAAACATCTTCATTTACACGCACAATATTACTTACTGCACTTCAAAACTCTTGTACGGAATAAAAACAAATGCGTTTCTGCACACCACAATTTCACTGATAATTTACTTTTAGCTCCGATAAAGCATTTAAGATGACAACACTTATTCCAATTTTGCGAATGATTATGAGAATGGCTGCATATTAACTATAATGAGTACCACGTGCCTCGTTATCCAGGCAATGTTCAGCACTTGGAGTAGCTGTTGCCTTTATTAATGCTAACATAATGCTATTATAATTCAGTTGTACAGCAATGTGCCACGTAATTTGTGCCCAAAATAGAGTTATATCAGCATTATATGCGAATATAATGCTGATATACAGCAATTTTTAACAGCTATTGTGTCCAAGGTGTAAAAATGCTGTTACACAGAACCTTTGTGCTACTTGGGTCGTCACAAAGTAAACTCGACACATTTTGTACACTCCATATATTGAAAGTGAATTCGTCACAGGTAGGTAAAGGAACGTAGAAACCAACTCCAAATACCAGACAGGGCAGGGATTATAACTTAGAACACTAATCCTCGATAGATATGAACATAATACTATACAGTGGTTGCCAGTCGCAGAATCGCGACCGATGTTCACTTCTGTTATATCCTGTAGATATAATAGGTACAGGAAGTCAAGAACAAGGAGTGGCTTCACTGTTAGAGTTCAAGCCAATATTAAGAGTCTGAAATATGGGTCAGAATATGGGTCAAGCCAATATTAAGAGTCTGAAATGAGCATACCATGGAATACTATGGAATACTCGTAGTAGATAAAGACATAGTTAAATTTTTTGTCAAGAAATATTTTAGACATTTCTTCAAATGGTGATTTTCAGTGGTATTTATGACTCGTTTGGAAATTAGAAATATATAGCAGTAGAGTCAATGGCCGGGCTAGCCCCGTATCACGCAAAATCGAGAGTTAAATCACCTGCTAAACGTGGATGCAAAGGTGCCTCTGCCACCCGTTTGGAAAAGAAAAGGCAATACAACATGTTTGTAAGTTGACTGTTTTCCTCTCGCTCATCCTCAAATTCGTCATTCGATCGACAGAAAATTCTGAAAATACCTGTGAATTGTTACTCTTGAGGGTTTAAATAGCTTGAACATGTATTTATAAATAACTTATGTTTAAAAGATCACCAAAAACGCACCTATTTTACTACCAATAAATTCGAAACGACAGAATTAGTAACTGACCACCAAATTGTGTTTGGATAAATTATCAGCAAACTTATTTTTATGTTTTATGTACTTAAGTTTATGTTTTAAGTATTATTTTTTGTTCTTACATGTTCAACCTAACAGGAAGGATAAAGGGGGCTTCGCTTTGCTCACCCCCTTTACCCTTCACCTAAGCTACCGCAGTATTTTGTCCTGATATTTTCTGCAACTTTTGGTGATCATTTACCCATTTCGGAAAAAAATATTTTGGTAACATTATATTTGTTGCCTTTATAAATCCCATAATAGCTAGTAAGCTAGTTTATTTGAAAATAGTAAAATGTACTTAGCTGTACATAATATTTTATTTTATTTTGTTGAAAAACTGGTTGTATGGAGTCTCTGCTTATGAGGCTCTAAGGGCTAATAAACTATTTGCTCTTACTAGCTTTTATAAAGCAAAGTTCCCTAGTTTAATTAAGATAGAGCGAACAAGAAAGCTTAACTTTTATTTAGCTAACTAAAATGTTGAAGTTCAGACGTAAACACTGTACCTATATGTTCGTAAAAACTTTTATCCGGTGAAGATAATGGCAAGATAGTAGTCGAAAGAGCAAGATCTACCCCTGCTCAATAATCAACTTTTCCCATGTTAACCTGGTTTTCTGGAAGAGATCTCTTATTAGAGATAAGCTCGCCGTTGTACACTTTTTTATGTAACTCTTGTTTTTTGTATGATTTGTGTGCAATAAAGAAATTATCAATTATGATCATTATTGGTTGAATTTTTGTCCACTATTCGACGTATTCGATTAAATTCAGTTTAAAATTCGGCTTTTCTCGGATATCATCGCCTGAATCCGATCTCTCTATCTCTCTCTAGTGAGAAATAAGGTATTCACGACAATTTCCGAGGTTGGCCGAATCGTTAACTGATTTAAATCGTATTGAACCATTATATTCACCTAACGATCATTAACGACGATCATTAACAAACGATCGGTTTCAACGATAGAAACTATCATATCGATATGTGGACAACTATTCTATCTGGACCATTATAGTGTTTTAAAAATGTATATGTCAGGTAACGTGTTAGTTAACTATCGAGAAATTGTAAACCAGACCGACACAGGAGTAAGAATTTACGTTTCGTTTTGCGCTGGTATTTCGTTTGCAATTCACCTTTAATCCAGTTCACAATTTACCGGTATTATTGACCGAGCGAGCGAAGGGCGCCATTTCGACAAGATAGGAGGCCGATTTTGCTTTCGTCTGTCTCTATGTGTGTCTGTCAGTTCCGGTCTAGGGGCCATAGTTTTCAAGCGATCCTCACAAAACTTGGCACACGTGTTTCTTGAATTAAAGTATATTTTTTGTCGAGAGCTTTTCTTGATTTTCTTCTTGGGGGGGGGGGGGGGGGGGGAAGTTATGACGTCATTATTTTTTGTATGCTTTTTCTTAAATCTATCGTATGGGGCATCAAATTAAAAGGCATCATTACTACCATTAACATTCGGCCGCCTGTTTTCTAAAAATTCAAGAAATATTTAAAAAAAATAC
This sequence comes from Argyresthia goedartella, assembly GCA_949825045.1. Classification (NCBI taxonomy): domain Eukaryota; kingdom Metazoa; phylum Arthropoda; class Insecta; order Lepidoptera; family Argyresthiidae; genus Argyresthia; species Argyresthia goedartella. The sequence continues at coordinate 37,772,057 of OX463812.1, read as the reverse complement.
CAAGTATGGACTCCTCGAAGTAGGAGACGGATTAGTAAAGAGGGTCTATACAGACCATGAGAGTGAGTGAAATAGACTTTAACTATTTTCGTGAAAAGTCAATAGATTGTATTTTAAATCGTAAAATCTAGTTTACTAAGTTATTGGTGACCTATTAATGAACTTACTACTTGATTTTGATTGAATCTAAAATACTTACCTATAAATTGGTTCACAGTCCCCCCTGTTAGCTGTTAGCGAGGTCTACTGCCCACAGGGCCGCTGGTTATAAACTAACGCGTAATATCGCGTACGTATAGAACGGTACAGTTTACAATTCATCGATAGTTTGTAAACTAACGAGAAAAAACGTTAGATGATAAACTAACGGTTTTGACAACCTTATGGTGACATATATAAAAGTTATCTGCGGTCCAGTTTAGGTATTTGACAGAAAGACCTGGTCCCTAGTGTGAGTTTTCCAGCTGCAAGTCTGGTGGGTCCGTCCACGATCACCTTCAAAGGCCCTTTTCAGAAGATAATATCAAAAAGCTTTTGAACGTTTCTGATTTGCAAAGCCGGTGTCCCATAGATTCGGTCAATCTTTGATGTTATCCATCCTGATTCTAAGATTTGCTCAACTTTGGGGAAATTGAAAATCCTGTACTGGCCACAACACGATTAATCACGTTAACGCGTGTCTACGACCTGCAGTTTTCATTTGTAATTGATTACATATTTTTTAACACCCTTGCTCGTAAAGCTGATGTAATTCCACCGGTTTTAAATATGTAAAGCGGGTCATAAAAAACGCGTGTGTTACCAAAGCAAATAGTTAAGTTATAGTCCATACAAATTCCGTAACAGTATTATTTGCCATTTCAAATATGGAACTGATCGCCGCCGCACGACTCCAGCTAGTGAGCAGCGCGCTGTTGCTATTCAAATTTCGAACTAATCGCCGCGGGCGCCAGTCAGTAGACAGTGCGCATTCACAGATTGAGTTTATTTAAAATTAAAAAAAAAACAGTTTATTCGGTAATTTAAAAACTTGGCTGCATGCTCTAGCGTCTTTGCCAACATTTTCACGCAGCCACGGCAGAAAATAATCCTCGCGCCATTTTTCTCAAATTTTCTTTTCTTTGTACTTGTATTGTGAATATCAAAAAATGACAACTTTCAATAATGAAGATGAGCAATATATTACTTCAACTCAACCGGATATACTAACAGAAGCGCGAACCGCATGCGACAGCTTGCTGCCGTCAATATCCAAGGACAGATACATAACCACGTATGAAAATTTCTTGAAGTGGAAAAATATGAAAAATGCTAATGTTTCCTCGCAAATGTGTTAAAAAACGTCGTACGATATACGTGCGTATTGGTTATAACATGCTCGGCTCAATTACGCCCTCGCCTTCGGCTCGGGCTGAAATTCCGCCTCGCATGTTATAACCATCTTAACGCACTAATATCGTAATGTACTATTAATACGCGTCATTTATATTCATAGAAAGTGATATAACTGTCATCCATCACTTCAGTAGTTGATTGGTTACTTAGAAATTAGAATTTCTCATTTTGCATAATTTTTTTACAACTCGTTTATTAGGGTTCCGTACCCAAAGGGTAAAAACGGGACCCTACTACTAAGACTCCGCTGCCTGTCTGTCTGTCTGTCCGTCTGTCACCAGGCTGTATCTCATGAACCGTGATAGTTAGACAGTTGAAATTTTCATAGATGATGTATTTATGTTGCCGCTATAAAAACAAATACTAAAAAACAGAATAAAAATAATATTTAAGGGGGCTCCCATACAAAAATTCTTTCAATACCACATACAAACTTATGAATGCACCTGGTTACCTACATGGAGTGTAAATAACTTTGTAAACAACATGTTCCTATGTAAAATCCAAATTATGCACTCCACAACATCCCTACCATTGCACGGAACCCTTCGACCGCGAGCCCGACTCGCACTTGGCCGGTTTTTTTAAATATCGCGTCTTCATGTCAAGCATCGCGCACCTGACTGTGTGTATGTTTGTGAGTTTGTGTGTGTTAGAAGTAGTAGTAGTATTAGCACGCTTGGGAAAGACACCCAAAATATATATTTTGTAGGAAATGCAAGATGTACTCGGCAGAATCACGAGTCATTAATGGTATATTTATGTGTCATTAAACGAAACTTGACTGTGCTGTGGGCTGGTGTGTGGTGTGGTTAATAGCGGTGAGCGTCAGTTGCCAAAAACTACTTGATCAAAACTTAATAATACCTTGATGGCCAGTTTACTACACGTTACACTGTTTAAGACTACATGTGGGATAGATTGAAATATAGTCCGATGTAGTCAATAAAACTTTACGAATACGGTATTTGACAAAGTAGTCCAATAAATCTAGAAACGCGTCTCAAGCTGAAGCTATTTCAACAAAAACGTTTGACAATATCAGAATTGTATATTTCCAGCAGTTGTATTTTGTAAACACAACTTTATGTTAAAAAGACAGTGTTAATGTTGTGTCTCTCTTAATTTTTATTTCTTTCTATTTTTGTATTAAAATCGTAAAGCGGTTCACAGAATACATCTACACTACAAAACCAAGTTTCAACTGTGTCGCTCTGATAGTTTCGGAATAAAGTTTCAGTGGTATATGGACGGACGGACGGACAGACGGACAGACTGACAGACGGACAGACAGACTTGACGAAACTATAAGGGTTCCTTGTTTCTCTACGGATCCCTTAAAACCTTGAATCTTGAAACCTTGCCTTTGTTTTGTGTTACCAGCGCACAAAATAAAATAGTAGAATATGTAGTTACACAACCCTTATACACCCTTTTTTAACGACTTCAAAAAAGGAGAGGTTCTCAGTTCCGATGTATTTTATTATTTTATCCACACAAGTATCATAAACCCTCTTTACTGCGTACAAAAACCGCACGTTACGATCAGCATAATGTTAAACTACTTGGTAAAAACTCATTTCTTATCTGAAAAATTACACATTATGACCATAATGTGTAATTTTTCTACATATTATGACATTCAAATTTCGAACGACGACGCCCGCCTGCGTGCCGTCCCTAGTTTGTCTGTGAAGTTGGTACTGACATTCAAATTTCGAACGCCGACGCCCGCCTGCGTGAAGTTAGTACTACAGAACAAGCTAAAAAACTGCAGGCCACAATGCCGGTCAAACATGCGGTTCCTGAACACATCAAAGAGAGCTTACGATATGTGTGTAGATAAACTAGTGTATGTAACTCTACATAATTAGGCATTAAAACTCTCGAGTAATATTATTATGAAACCACTCTCGAGTATTAATGCCCTCCATTATGTAGCAGTCACATAAACTACTATTATTGAAAAAAAGGGTAACCTCCCACTCTGGTCCCATTTTTTGGAAATTAGAATTCGCTCCAGTAGTTTGGTTTCTAAAGCAAAAAGACTGGAATTATGATATCATAGAAATAAACGAAATTGTGTACTTATTATTGCTTTACTGTGACTTATCAGTGGTGTTAAAGGTCATTGTCATAAAATTATTTCTGTCTATAAGTACCATATATTCGTTTATCTACACACGTATTATAAATTATCTTTACTGCGTCTAAAAACCGCACGTTCAGACCAGCATAATGTAAAACTATTTGGTAAAAACTCATTTCTTATCTGAAAATTTGTACAGCATGACCTTAATGTACAAAAATTTGTCAAATTATGACATTCAAATTTCGAACGCCGACGCCCGCGACCTTGCTGTTAATAATTTTGTAATTATTTATTCCTGCTTATTAATTATGATAATGACTAAATACCTAGTCGGTCCATAAGTTCTGTCACAAATATTTTGCCGCATAGTAAATAGTACCAAGTTTTATTTGATATAATACTATATATGGTTTGATAGCTCATTAAATACTGATACATTAGAACGATTATTGGATTTAAATGCTTAAAGCCATATTACACAAATGCTAGTTTCTTCACAGATTTTGCACATTTTTACCCAATCAAAAATACGAACGTGATTCACTTTATCTTTTTTCAATGACTCTTAAAACCTTTCAAACTTACGTGAGATTTTAGTCAGAACCCTCCCTGAACCCGTAACCTTCATTTTGAAGCATAAGATAACTAAGTCTGGGTAAAACTAATTTTCATATTCACATTTTACGTAGTGTACTTGTTGCCCACAAGATCATTTTTATACGTTTTTCTGAAAACGTAAAAAGTGCGTAAAGTTCTCTTTGGGAGCAGTTGGAACTGGAAACTAACAGAAAATCAAATGCTAGTTGTTAAGCATGGTCTAAAATCGAGGTTTCAGAATAAATAAAAAAAACCTTGTTGGTTATCTGGAACACTGTTTTTTTATTAAATTTGTGGTAAGTGGTATTTTTGTCAGTTGCGGCGTGTTTTGGGTTCGCGATTGTCTCAAGTTATAAGGTTTTTTGTCTTATTGCGATAATCGTACAAAATGTATTGTATTGCAATTTGATTCGTATAAAATAAGCTTTTTAATCATGTATAATACGAATAGGAAAAAGTTTATTGCTGAGTTTTATCTATCAAAAACCTTGTGACAGAACTTAAGGACCGACTAGGTATTATATTTTGTATAAGTTATGCATAAGCAATTATTAAAAGAGATCTATAAAACAATTTGTGGGAGTTTCTACGCCCTACTTCTCCCACAGTGGTCCAATGTAGAAAAGTGGCAAAAAATGACGATTGCTAAGTATATGTAAATATCTTCAGTAATAAAGACATTTGGAATTTGGAATTTGGAATTTGGAATTTGGACAGTCGCGTATTTTGACGACACCCGCATCCCGGCCGGAAAAGAAGAAATAGGGTTTGGTTTTTTTTCAAGTTTTAACTTGGTGAATATATAAGTGGTGTATACGTTCTTTATCATGAAATGAGATGCAATCTGGCATTTTTTGGGTTCCGTAGAGAGACAAGGAACCCTTATGGTTTCGTCAAGTCTGTCTGTCCGTCCATCCGTCCGCATGTCACAGCAACTTTATGCAGGAACTATTGGGACTACACCGTTGAAACTTGGTATGTAGATGTATTCTGTAAAATTTTTAAATTTTTGTATAAAAATAGTAAAGCTGATGCTTTACTATTTTTATACAAAAATTTAAAAATTTTAATTGGTAAAAAATAAATGGAACTGAAACCAAAAATATATTTTTTCATCAAACCTATATATGTGGGGTGACTATAGATAGGTCTTCAAAAATGACATTCCATTCAAAGATTCCTGAAACCATTTTTCCTCAAAATAAATCGTTAAAGAGACAGACCCTTCCAAACTGGAAAAATGTGTGAGTAGGGAGTAGATCTTTCACTCTCCTACTTTAAAAGTTAGGGGGAACTTTTAAAGTAGGAGAGTGAAAAATCTACAAAAAATATATGCTGTGTATTTTAATACACACTTTCAACGAAAGTTAGTTTGAACTAAATTAAATAAGCTTTTTTTAAGATATAAAACTTTTATTAAAACCGCAAAGATAACTTTGTCATTCATACAAACACTATGAAAAACAAAGTTACAACACAAACATCCAGTCACATAATTACTTGCTACAACGAAACCCTTGATGGGCGAGTCCGACTCGCACTTGGACACTTTTATTTTCACTTTTCATATATTCGTAATGTGTGAAGTAGACAGGTTTGGTAGTATCGTTTTCGAGTGTATGTAAAGACGATATTCGCTTCCCGACCGGGAAAGAAGAAAAAAGACCTGAAGTCGGTTTCTTTTAAGTTTTTGACTTGGTGAATTATTAGTGGTGTTTACGTTATTTATCATGAAATGAGATGCAATCTGGCATTTTTTTCACTTATGTGCAGTGTATATATTCGTATTATATAAAGTAGACAGGTTTCGTAGTATCGTTTTCATGTTTATCTATCGACGAAATTCTTAGAGCGGTCTTTTGTTTACTCGATTTGTCAATTTGAAAGGTATTATGATAGGAATTCCCAGATCCCAGAATAACATGATAAGCATTATGCGATATCAGCTTTATGAAGCGTTTAGCTGCGAGTATTACAGGGTTACAACGCTGAAATAAAACTTTTTTATCAGTAAGGCTGGAGGTACCTATCAAGACTTCATCAACGAGAACTGACTTGCATATTGCTCGAGCTTGATCGATTTCAAGATATTATAGGAGATGAACACCTCTGTAACGTGTCCTTTAAAATACCTTCACGAGGCGATGGTTCAATGAATCTTAGTAATCAAATCCCTTTTATGCCGCGATTTTCCTGCGATGATTAACGTGCAATAGAACAGGGAATCATCCTTTCCTGTAAATCGTAATCGAAACGGGTTTCATCTCAGACTTCATGTGAACGTAAATTAATTGCGATTTTTTAGCGATTATTTTTGTGAAGTATATCCCTACTCTATAAATAGTTTGAGGCGTAAAAACATAAAATAGCTCACTTTTTCACGTTAATATTTTATGTAGTATTGATTTTCAACCAAAAATACGATTTCATTGTAACGTCATACACCACTTGTTTTAAAACACCATCAGAGGAAGTGACGTAATAGTTGTTGTCAATCTTCCTTTCCTTTTCTATGCGAAAGGAGAAGCAGACTGACGCAAGCTCTGTCAACTGTCAGTTTGAACTTGCGATTTTTGGCGTTAAATTGTTTTAATATGCTCGTAGTCTATTCGACATGAAAATCAAAGCACAAATAAAATTAACACATGATTCCTCATCCTTTTCTTATTAATCCTTTTCAAGAATTTTCAGGATATACAGGCTAGGATCAAAGCTTCTTACTAAGAAACTATTATCACATCCCAACATTTACATACGAAACAGACATAAAACTTGCAACAACAAATAGATCTGCCGGCGAACTTTCAGCATAATTACCTTCAGTATGATCGTCAAACACCAAACAGACGATATTTAATCTACCCGAAGAAAAACTTTTTTAACTTAGCACTCGGTGCGATTCCTTAGCTTGTCACGTTAAAAAGTAGAAACATTTTATTTTAATTTTCGGCGCGTCTGGGTTCTCGCGATGTATGCCTCTAGCTTGGGCGGGCGGGGACACGGCCGCCCATGGACACAGTTCTATACGACTGAAGCGCTGAAGCACGACAGCGACAGCCATTCGATACCAGAATATCTGATTGTTTATCGAGCTTTTCGAATCCAATAAAAACTTCTTATGCTTCGTTACTTCCTATTGCACAATGTTATTGGTTAATCTGATTTAACACCGATGTTTCTTGTTAAATTATTTTTCGGTTGTAATATTACTTTCATCAAAAAATATTAATTAGTATAAAACAGGATCACAAGGCTAATCTCGGTCAAAGGAAAAAAAATATGAAAACTTTCTCTTTGGTTAGTATTTCTGACATTTGTTTACATTTTTTAATTCTGCTGTAAATAGATGGTAAATGTGTGTTTTATTAGTATACTCTACATCGTGCGCTACTATCTTGTCGTAAATATATTGTCCGCTTGTTGGATATCTCCATGAACGCCATTTTGGTAAATATTTGTGAGAAATAGGTAAATGCTGGTAAAGAACAAGATAAGTACATGCTTATATTCTGTATTAGACAAAATTTTTTGTATAAGTTTATCTATTTATATGTTATACAAGTTTGGAATAGCGTCAGGCACTAATTGTGCTGCTTGTACTCTGTTTGATACTTGAAGTAAGTATGTTTCATAGTACTGAAGTCAAGGACTGGTATGAAATGCTCATAATTCAATGTTTCAAGCTGTAGCCATACGAGCGTAATATATGCTTGTCTTTCTACGAATGTGGCTCTATTCCTTCTAGTGTTACAATGTAACGTATTGTGTGGAACCGATCGCGGCGTAAATTATGATGGAAAGTACATTAAATTTACAGAGTCAACTTCGGTCTTTATAGAAAGCTTCAAACATTGCCGGAATCATCGAATTCTTACGTATTTATGACATAAAAGCCAAAGCAAACCACGGCAACAATGAGAAAAATATTGTATTCTAATGCGGTAAAACTTATTTTCTGCAATAATCGAAGCCTGCTTTACGCCATGTTAAAAAGTAACTAAACTCCAAATGTAAACGCACTGCACTCACGTGTAGATTCAACCTTCGGTCAGCTTCACATAAAGCTTTAACATTTTGTTGGCATTTTATTTTACTGTTGCATAATATTATGGACGATAATATTATAGTAGTTTATGTGACTACTACATAATGGAGGGCATTAACACTCGAGAGTTTTAATGCCTAATTATGTACAGTTAAATACACTAGTTTATCTACACACATATCATAAGCTCTCTTTGATGTGTTCAGGAACCGCATGTTTGACCGGCATATTCTCTCTCTCTCTCTCTCATATTAATCAGACTTTGCTGTATTAGCACATTCTCCCAAAAAATGTTCGACGGAAATATATATACAAAATAATTTTATTAACTTAAAACCCCTAAAGAAAAGCCCTACCGAAGGTTGAAAAACGAAGGTTACTGAAACAATTTATTAATTACATAAAAAGGGACGAAGATTTTGATCGGCTTTGACCGGCATGGGTGAAATTCAAAATTCCAGATGTCTTTATTACTGTTGATATTTACATATACCTGGCAATCGTCATTTTTTGTCACTTCTCTACATTGGACCACTGTATGAGATGAAGGGCGTAGAAACTCCCACAGATTGATTTTTAGATCTCTTTTAAAAATTGCTTGTGCTTAACTAATACAAATAGTATAATATCATTATCATAATTAATAAGCAGGAATAAATAATTACAAAAATATTAACAGCAAGGTCTGTGTTGCGCCAGATTAACCCCACGGTACTGTATACCGTCATTTAAGCAATCTTGAACATTGTAATATTCCTTTTTCGAAAAAGTCGCTTTAACATGGTTTTTAAATTGCTCAAATGGCAATTTCAAGATCTCCAGAGGTATCTTGTTTTAGTAGAGAATGCATTGACCCTTGATAGAATTGTTAACCTTCGCGAGTCTTAACCGGGGCGCAATAGTCAGCAATAAACAGCTATTGCTAAGTTTGGAAAATGTTGTAAGGTTCTTGCGTATATATATTGTATTTTCGAATATAAATTGACCAGCTACATTTAGTATCTCAATTTCTTTAAAAAGCTCTCTTAAGGAGTCTGTGCGATGATGATTACAAATTGCTCGAATAGCACTTTTATGTAAAATAAAAATATTTTGAATATCCGCTGCTTTCCCCCACAACAAGATACCATAGGACATGACACTATGAAAGTTACTAAAATATACTAGCCTAGATGTAGCCACATCCATGTTTTGTCTGATGCTCCTAACAGCGTAATCCGCAGAACTTAGTTTACCAGATAATTTATATATGTGGGGTCCCCACTGCAATTTGTTATCAATGGTTATTCCAAGAAAATTCGTGTCATTTACTAATTTTAACGTGCTGCCGTCTAACACCAAACTGATCTCAACTTGCCTGACATTTGGAAGTGAGAATTTTAAATATTTGGTTTTGCCAGAATTTAACAATAAATAATTAAATGTGAACCAATTCAAGGTTAAAGACAATACTCCATTAACATCATCAAAATCTTCTTTTTGTCTTCCAATTTTGAAGACCAGTGAAGTATTATCAGCAAACAACACTATGTCAGTCAATTTCTCCACCACGAAAAGCAGATCGTTAATTTATACCAGGAATAAGAAAGGGCTTAATATGGGACCTTGTGGAACGCCAATTTTTACTCCCGAACCGTCAGATTTAACGCCGTTGACTTCTGCCTGTTAAATTCTATTGCTTAGGTTTGATTTTAGTAGATCCAACGCTTTATCGCTTTATATATTTCTAACTCCGTAATTATTTAATTAATGAATTAATTTAATTAGTAGCGTATCCCGATCAACATAATTAAATGCCTTCGACAGATCGCAAAAAACACTAAAAGCATCCTGTGCGACCTCCCATGCAGAATAAATATGAGATAAAAGGGTAATACCTGCATCCGTAGTCGATTTACCCCTATTGAAACCGTATTGTTAGGCGTGGAGTTGTTTTGTACGGTTGAAGTGTGAGAGCCTTTAATTGTATAATCTTTTCAAAAATTTTACTTAGTGCTGGAAGAACAGATATTGGTCTGAAATTTAAAGGATAACCCTTGTCTTCCGACTTGAACAGAGGTATCAGTTTACTGTGTTTCATGAGGTCTGGGAAAGCTCCATCGTCAACACATTTATTGAATATATAAGCTAAGTGGGGTTATAACTAGTATTATTTAACTAATGACTTTGACTGATATACCCCACAAGTCTTCAGTATTTTTAAGTTAAGTAATCTATACGTTTTGACATACATATACTCTGGGGATATATCTCTGGGGATATACATGATGAAATTCAAAATCTACAATACTGATGCTAGTGCTGTTTTTTAACAAAATCTCTGCTTCATATGGAGATGAATTTAGACGCTCTGTTGTTAGTAAGGGTACATTGGTGAAGAATGTTCCAAAAGCTCGAGCTACCTCAGCGTTGGATTTAACAACATTATATCTTTAAGCAGAAATCATTCTCCCTTGGTATAACTTTGCCAGTTTTGCGGTTTATGATTTTGAATTCCAAATGTTGCCCAGTCATTAAATTTGGATTTACCGTTGTAGGCACTGACTATCTTTAATTTCAAAACTGTATCGAATTCTGTTTGAATAATGTTGAAGAAGTCAGAATAGATTTTGTTAGGGTTATGTTCATCAAAATCCGGTAGTGGCAAATTCATTTCATCGACGATCGACGATGAGGGCCGATACTTTAAACAATTTTTCATATTTATACAGGGTAATTGTATTTGACTCCTACTCATAAACGCTTATAATAAACTATTAGTCCAAATCATGGTAGCAAGCTTGAATTGTACCAGATTCAACCCAATTACTTATTTAACGAGTCTTAATTACATTTTAACATGAACATACTCGTGTACATGTACATGCAGGCACATATATTGCATCTGGCCCCACACTAGAACACCCTGTGGGAACCAGAAAGAGCGACGTGACACACACATAAATATTCAAGACCTGGGTATTTTTCCTTCCTCTCCAGCCGGAATTCGAAACCGGACCTCTCGCTTGGTAAGCACAGATTAGCCCGCTACACCATAGAGTTCGTCGACCATATAGGGCAATTAACACATTGCGGTATGTAGCACGATTATCGTAGAGTATGTCCAGCCACTCCAGTCTCCCTCAGAATAAATCCAGATACTTGGTGGGACTCTGTATATATTTTTTTTTCTATTTACAGGCACGTAGTAACCAAGCGCAATTATCAGAGAGGGCAAGGATTTCATGGAACCCTTGTTCTCAATAAGCATGAGCATTACAGTGACTTCCAGTTGCAGAATCGCGAACGATTCCCGTCCTCCGTCATTGTGTGAAGTTGTGATATGTGCTGCTTATTCACTTGCTGTGGATGGATCCTGGATTTAAATGACAGGTACGCGTAAAGTCATGCCCACATTACAAACAGTTATCCAATAGTCCTTACGTCAAGGTCAAAGCCAAAATGTATTCATTACAATATATATTTACATAAATAACCCCCCAGAATGGTAATGCGCGTAACGTCAAGGCGCTTATCGTCATAGTGACGCCATTTCTGTGAGTGTAGTTAGCAGACAACTACTAAGTATCTCCAATTCGGTCGAATAATATCTATGTAAGGAGTATTTCTGCTTGTGGCGGGAGCAACCAAGGAGTATCTCTGAGTATAATAGTATGATAGGTACTGAATGTAGCCCCTTCATGTCCCCACCGAGAGGCAGAGACCTTTACTTGGATAAGAGTAAGATTAAGACGACCACTACCACGTAGATAGTAGCCGGGACCTACAGCTTAAAGTGTCATCAAAAACACTTCTAGGTACTATCTAACTATAAATCAGGATATATCAAATATTTTTAATTATTTTTATTTATTTACTGTAAATAGAAGAACTTAACATCATCTTAATTAGGTCCACGGGAACCTTGGTTTCGTACGTGGTATCATTATACAGGTTTAATTTTATTCTTCAAATTTAAATATCAACTTCACTCACGTACGAGGGTCATGCCAAAAGAAATGATATATTAAAAAACTACAAAGTTTATTCTTTATTATTGCTATTATAAAGTATTACATTGTTTTGTCCGGCTAAACCACATGGAAAATGTCAGTGACCATTTGACACATTTTCTTTGGGTACCTCATTAATTTCATAATTATAGGCAGCCAGGGCATCTTCTTTGGTTTCAAATCGATTTCCTTTTAATTTTTCATTCATTTTCGGAAACAGGTAAAAATCACAGGGTGCCAGGTCAGGAGAATATGGCGGGTGAGGGAGTACAGTGTCATTTTTTCGAACAAAAATAGTCAATAATTCTGGCAAAAGTGTGCGGAGCCGTGTTGTCATGGTGCCAGAGCAGGTGCTGGGTTCCTGACTTTGGCCGCTTATCACACCAAGCTGACAACACTTGTGGAGCACAAACTGATACATACCATTCTGAGTTGACAGTTCCTCTCAGTTCGCAATTTGCCCTGACTTGCAGAACAATGAGGCAACCATTTGTTTCTGTGTGCTTCGTGCTCGGTGAAATTTTGTTCGGTTCGGAGTCGAGGAGTCGGTTCATCTTCAAAGCACCATACCGTTGACTACCGCTTTGTTTCAGGATCGTAGTTATGCAACCATGTTTTGTTACCTGTCAGTATATCATACACAGTTTACTTCTTGCCAGCGTCGAATTTATTTATCATAAATTTACACCAATCTACGCTGCGTTCTCTCTGTAAATCGTTGAGTTTCTGCTGCACCTATCTCCAACAACACTTATGGAGGGACAGTTGTCCATGAATTATGGTTTGCAGTGCTGCTGATCCAATGCCTAGACCTCTCTCAAGCTCTACGTACGTAATTCAACGATTCTCACGGTAATTATTTTCCACGACTTGCACATTTTCTTGAGTAACTGCGGTTGGCGGTCGCTCCGAATTTGCCTCATCTTCAAAGCTCTCCCGCCCTCTTTTAAATTCAGCAAAACAATTAAAGACAGCACGAGGACAAGCAGACTCACCAAAAGTCGTGGTAAAAAATTCAAAACATTTTTGGGACTATAAACCCTTTTGTCTCTGCCTACCCTTCTTCCGGTAAATAGGCATGAGCATTCGAATGTATGTATGAATGTAAAGTCATTATACATCATAACTCGAAAATCTCGCCGACTAAGTTCCTTTCCATAACCGCAAATTGCCGCCAGATTCAATCAGAAAAATAATATTTAAAAAAATATAACGCAGATTTCTGGAGTATTCCATTTTTTTATTTATAGCTATTTAATCAGCATTCCTTTAACTCACAGTTCTGTCTTTTTGTACATATAATTTCTTGTTAATTATTATGATTAAATTTATAAATCTTGTCAATTATATATAAGTTATACATTCTAATGTTGTTATCCAGACAGAACTATATTTTTAATTTTTCTCTGTTTAACCGCAGGCAGGCAGTTTTTTTTTTAGCTTCTACATGCGAGAACACATTAATGGTTATAAGTTATTATATAAGTTTATTAATAGAGTGTGTAAAACTGTTTGTTCTCCTAATACAATAAAATAAAATAAAATAAAATTCATGATGGTGGCCAGTATCAGTTAAATGACAATGGAGTATCTTATTTCTTTTGGCACGATCCTCGTACTCCTGTTCGGATTCGGAGTAAGTGCTGCATTATGTAGTGTCTATGTCTATGTCACTGCCAGACCTGGTATTAATAACGAACGCCTCATCGATCAATCTATCAGCGCACCAGTAATTTTTTTCAAGGTGTTTGACATGGTTGACCTCTTTCTTTCAGTAGACAGGTGTAATCGACATTAAACCATCTAGAGGCAAAGATTCTATTTTAGATTCCAGCTGAATGGGGTTAGTTAAATCACAGTTATTACTTATAAGGCAGTAATCATACTGTTTTATGACCATGATCAGCCAAAATCTTATCAATGATGTAATTTTTAGGAGTTTTGTGGGATTTGATGATCATGTATAATTCCGGTTTCATACATTTTTCTGGAAAAATATTTTATGTGCCTTGAGCCTCTCGACCACTGCTTTTCTGTACCCTGAACCTATGTTGGGAGGCCTGATTTCCTCTTTACTATTTTATGGTGTGTTATCCATTGCTACACTTTGTTAAATTATCGGAGTTAATTTGGACATGGAAGTCGCCATTATTTGTTTTGTTCAAAAACCGCACCTTACAATCAGCATAATGTTAAACTACTTTGTAAAAACTCATTTCCTATCTGAATATTGAATATTATGACCATAATGTGTTAATTTTCTACATATTATAACATTCAAATTTCGAACGCCGATGCCCACCTGCGTGCCGCCCCTACTTTGTCTGTGAAGTTGGTACTACTGAACAACCTAAACAAGTGCTGAGCAATTATCAATGCTACCATGCCGGTCAAACATGCGGTTCCTGAACACAATAAAGAGAGCTTATGATATGTGCGTAGATAAACTAGTGTATGTAAATTTACATAATTAGGCATTAAAACTCGAGTGATATTATTATGAAACTTCCGCTCGTTTCATGATCCCACTCTAGAGTATTAATGCCCTCCATTATGTGGTAGTCACATAAACTACTATTAGCTTTGAACATTAGGAGAGCGCTATCTATTAATCCGTTTTCGCTGCCAACATGAAGCCATCGGCGTAGGAGACCTTTTTCACTGTATAATGGGCATGGAACCTGTTTCGGCAATATATTTATCACGGTTTTTTGTCAGCACCAAGTCAATCATTAGCTTTCATACGGGGTAAAGAACCAGCTCTTCATGTTGGGCCTCTCGATTACTGAAAGAGGTCTGAAACTTTATGTAGAAAACCTTCATTTAACAGACCTAGTTTGAAGATACTAATTTCATATTTAGAATTTAAAGAAAAACGAAACAGAGTTATTTGTTTTTGGATGAGTGTAACTTCGTAACAAATGTGTGGTTGAATTAAAATGAATTTCTAGTTTACTGCGTATGTTCATAATGTGATGCCTCTATTGTGATACATTAATAATTTTTCTGCTAAATACAGTGATTGTAGTTACAGAAACAAACGTGTAGTTATTATTTATCGTCTTTATTAGTATTAGGCGAAACTGATTCGCGCAACTCTGTGATAATGAACGGCGAATCGTCCACACATTTACAGTCATCCTTTATTGATAAAATATGTCAAATGGTAAAACCCCAATGTCACGTCCATGTGAGTATGGCGTAAACGGCAAGAGAAGCCTGGCAAGCCTTAAGTGAGGCGTTTGAAGATAAAGGATTAAATAGCAGTGCAGATTACTATCGAAGTTAGTAAGCACGAAGTTAGAGCAGTTCTCTAGAGTGAGTACATAGTCACTCACTCTAGAGAATAGCACGAAGTTAGAGCAGTTCTCTAGAGTGAGTACATAGTCACTCACTCTAGAGAACTGCTCTAACTTCGTGACAGCTGTAATGAACACAGTTCAAGAAACGACAGACCTTGGAGAGTAATATCGAATTGACGGTTGACTACGTGAATAATAAACTGTTCCAAATGGAAGATATTATATACCGCTAACACAAGTGCACAAACTCTTGGAAACAAGTGCAAAAAAGGCAAGAGTAATATTCATATAAAGAAGTAAAACAAAAGACCAAGGGGATGTGCTTCATCTATGATAGACCACACAACGTCCAATCACTCTCACTAGATCCACTGACCAGATCCCTATTGGATCTAGTGAGATATTTTTGTCTCAATAGATCCTATATTTAACGTGTGGATCTACTGAGAAGTAGTTTTTTCGCTAGATTCGTTAAGCAGATGCAGATTTGAAGGTAAGGATCTACTGAGGAATGTCTTTCTCACTAGATCCAGTTATGGACCTATTGAGAACTAACTATCGCAGAAGATCCAATGTTTTGCTACTAAAACTTTTTCGATAATTGCCTTAGACTTCTAAAAGTAATAAATAATAAATATGAGATGCTTTGACATTGCAATTTTATTGCTTAACGTCATGAAATATCAAAAAATGTACTGAAATACATTATTTTCTCTGATATGGGTGGTTATCATAGACGCGTTAGTAATATGAGGTATTATTTTACTGATGTCCTTTATAAAATATAACGTAGAAAAATGAGTAACGAAGTGATGAAGTTTATTAAAAATGGACGTGGAACTGTACTATTATTTGAGGACCATAGATTTCATAAAAATGTTTTTTTAATAAAAATGGCAATAGCATCTGGCGTTGCGAACACTGCAAAGGATCTGGTCAATGGATCTACTGAGAGTGATACCGAATGTCCAGATAATCTGAAGAACAAGAAAGAGGCCAACAACGCGCACGCGCTCTCTGTAACCCGTCATGCGATGACTGGGTGATTGACTCAGGAGCGTCTACACATATGACGTATAGTGCTTCGTGGATTAAAGACATTAAAAATGAACCCAGACCTTTGGTATTTAGGCATAAAAGAAGGTACTGTAATTTATCAGTTAGTTAACATAAGTCTTACAATTGGAAATTTAACTTATGTTCCAGAGTTAGCATCAAACTTATAGAGCGTAAGTGCGAGTGTAAAAAAGGGGCCTACAGTAATCTTTGATAAATTCCACGCCTAAACCGAAAGCGGGTGGAATCTTGGTAGGGTTGTTTTTCATTGGAATGTCACAAAGCAGTACTGACCTTGACGCCGTGGACCGGAATTCGAAAGCTCAATTCGAGGCAGGAGCACGGGATGAGGAACACAAGGGTGGGGATTGATGGGAGTCGAATCTTACTGCTGTCGTAGTCCGCTGCCGGTGCCGTCGTGATGCCACGTATCCGACCACATGGGTCGCTATCCGAACGCGACGAATTGGGGACCGAACCACTTCAACCATTCACAGCACGAATCACTCACTCCGATGGCGTGAAATCTACTTATTTCCCGACGATTATTCCGCGATTATTATAATTAACATTCAACCAAGCTTTCCGATGCTGGCGTTAGACATTTTTCTTGTGCAAAAAAGTAACCTCTAACTCGTCATCTCGTTTCAATACAAGTGACAGCTAGTGATGTCCCGATCACTCGCGGTCGATCCGCGCAACGAAAAAACCGGTGCGTTCCGAAGCATAAATATTAAACAGTCACCCGCCCGGACAGGCCCGAACCTGTCCCTAATCAATAGGAAGGCGAGAAAGTGTTGCGACCGCTCTCTTGAGGACCGAGTCCCCCACCTTGACTTCTGCTGATCGAGGCGTGCCATCCCGACCCGTGTACAAATTGACGATCCGTCCTCGTCTCCATCTCAATGATGGCAGGTTCGCATCCTTAATCAGCACCAAATCACCGACTTGAGGGGGGCTCGTCCGGTCAGTCCACTTAAGGCGCTGCTGCAAGATGTGCAAGTACTCAAGGGACCACCGTTTCCAAAAATCTTGAGCCATCTGCTGCAACATCTGCCACCTAGTTAACCGACTTAACTTAACATCACCGAATGGGTATTCTGGCAGGGCGTTAAGGGGCTGACCTAGCAGGAAGTGACCTGGCGTCAACGCTTCCAAATCATTTGGATCCGAACTGAGCGGGTACAACGGACGCGAGTTCAGTGTAATTTCAATTTTACAGAACAGCGTCGCAAGCTCTTCAAAGCGTAGAGAGGTCTCACCGATGATCCTCGTCAGGTGCGACTTAGCCGATTTAACCGCAGCCTCAAAAATTCCTCCCCAATGAGGACATCCCGGCGGACTGAAAACCCATTCAATCCCTCGTCGAGAGCAAACCGTACCGATGGCATCCTGGTTACCGTTCAGGAATTGAGTGACCTCCTGCAGATATCGCCGGGCTCCGACAAAATTTGTGCCGTTGTCCGAACGGATTAATGACGGGAGGCCCCTTCGTGAGACGAACCGATCCAGACATGCGATAAATGCCTCCGTAGTGAGGTCACTGACCACCTCCAAGTGGACTGCCTTCGTGGCCAAGCACACGAAGACGCACAGGTATGCCTTCACTAATCTGGCGTTCCGTAGCTGTGAAGACTTGACCATGAATGGTCCCGCGAAATCCGTTCCGACACCCGCAAAGGGCCGGATTTCGTTAACCCTATCCGAGGGCAAATCGCCCATCTGGGGCTGCATCGTAGCCGCCTTGGCCCGATAACAAGGCAGGCACCGAAATACGACGCTACGCACTAAGCGTCTTCCCGATAGAATCCAGAACTTGCGCTGGAGAAACGCCATCAAGGCGTGGCATCCGATATGCCCATTCCGAATGTGTCGATCCTGTATCAACAGTTCGACCAACTTCCCTTTACTAGGGAGTAACAACGGGTGGCGAGCCGCATAAGGCAGGTTGGCATTCCGCAGCCGACCTCCTACCCTCAGCAATCCTTGAGGGTCAATAAACGGGTTGAGCCGAGCCACAGCTCCCTTCAGTTGGACGCGTCCGCGTCTCAGAATGTCCAGTTCGGACTTAAAGTGCACCGTCTGCACGGTCCGTACCAATGCGAACAACGCATGGTTCCGTTCCCGTGGTGTCAGGACCTGTGTCCGCACCCGTTGCGCCTCAGAATTTCGACAATTTCGCACAAATCGGAAGATCCAGGCGGTCACATTGACCTCCTGAACTCCTCTTCCGGCTCTGGTTGCGTCGTACAGACACCGACTGTCAAGGCGCCGTTCGCCGTGGTAACGCGTGGACTCATTGGCCAATCCGATTCGGCTTGAGTCAACCATTTTGGACCCCACCACAAGGGATGTCCAACCAACTCCGGAGCGTGACACCCACGAGACGCACAGTCTGCTGGGTTCATTTCCCCTGGAACATGTCTCCAGATTAAGGGAACCTCCGAATTCAAAATCTGCGAAACCCGATTCGCCACAAAAATCTCCAGCTTGTGAACTGAAGCCTTCAGCCAGCATAACACGATCTGGCTGTCCGTCCAAGCGTAGACCGTATCTTCCAACGCTATTGACCCACGAAGAACCGTCATCGTGTGGTTGAGCAGACGAGTCAGGAGAGCCGCTCCCGAAAGCTCTAACTTGGGAATGGTCAGGCGAGTGCGCAACGGCGCAACCTTGCTCTTGGCCATGACCAACCGCACATCAACCTCCCCCGAGGAGTCGATCGTACACAGATACACCGCAGCTCCGTAGCCCTTCTCCGAGGCATTGCAAAATCCATGCAGGGTGGCGGTGTATCGTTTGGTGGGGACCAACCTCCGTGGCAGTGAAATCCGATTGATGCCAGGGAGGGTCGGAAAGAACGAGTCCCACTCTGAGCTCAATGACCCGCCGATCGGGTCGTCCCAGTTCAGCTCAGCAGACCACAATTGCTGCATAAAACACTTGAGCTGAAATGTTACCGGGGTGATCCACCCGTTTGGATCAAATGTCCTAGCCACCGTTGAAAGGACGTTCCGTTTCGTCCAGACCTTCGGGGAGTCCAACTCGACCCGATACGAAAACATGTCTGACACCGGCTGGTACTGGACGCCTAATACCGACAACATAATTGGGTTTTCCAAATTTTCAAAAATGTGGGGATCCTGCTGGTAGTCATCCGGAAGACCAGTCAGTAACTCTGGAGAGTTCGACATCCATTTCCGGAGCTCGTAACCTCCACCCCGTAAGAGCTCAACTAGCTCGTCCCGTCGAGCGAGCGCCTCCTCTACGGAATCTGAACCGGTACAGATATCGTCCACGTAGAGATCCTGCTCCAGGATCGCTGCTCCTCTAGGGAAGTTTAACCGTTCTCGATCCGCTAACTCCCGCAGAGTGCGAATCGCCAAATAAGGACTAGACCGTAGCCCGTACGTGTTGGTGTTCAGCTCGTACACCCTGATGGGCTGATCTGGGCTCTCTCGCCACAGTATCAGCTGATACCGTCTATCGTCAGGGTGAATGACCGTCTGTTTAAACATCATCCGGATGTCAGCTACAAACACAACATTGTGTCGACGGAACCGTGTGATCACATCCGCGATGTCATGATTCAACTTCGGCCCTGAATGCAAACACTGGTTCAGGTTCATGCCGTTAGATGTGGATGCCGATCCATCGAACACTACCCGTATTTTGCCCTTCGGGGTCCTCAAGACCGCGTGATGGGGCAGGAAGCAGTGGTCTTCACGCTTCCAGTCGATACTCGAAACCGACATATGGCCGAGCGACTCGTATTCCCGCATGAATTCGACGTACTTCTGCCGGAAAATCCCGTCACGCTTCATGCGTCGTTCCATCGACAGAAGCCGCGTCTCGGCTGCATGGTGTGAACTGCCCAGCGGCGGGCGATCACTTCGAAATGGAAGACGTGTGAGAAATCGACCTGACTGAAGGCGACCAGTATTGTTCCGATAAAACTGTTCACACTCTTCTTCAACCGGGTCCAACCGGCGGACCGTAGGTGGTTCCTCCACCTCCCAAAACTTCTGTATCACCTCCGAGAGTACAGAACCGAATAAGGGACTACGAGTCGCTAGGCGTGGGGCAGCCGGCATGACCGGACCCATTACCGCATGGCCCAGTCTGGTGTTGACCGAAACCAGACCAGTCGCCTGCAACACGTGGACACCTGGCACTAACAGGTATCCCAAGGCATCGACACCCAATAAAATGTCTACTGGGCCCGGAATATCGAACTCCGGGTCAGCCAGTGACAACCCAGCGACCAACTGTCGCACCGAGGGCGACAACCGTACGTGAGGTGTGAGCCCATCACATTAGGCATGACTAATGCCGTGACCGTCAGATTCACCGATGAATCCACCCGTGACGAGAGAGTAATCCGACATACTCCCTTAACGGAACCGACTTCCGTGTTCCCAATTCCCCGAATGGAATGTGGATACTCCCTTACCGAAATGCCCAACCGTCTTACAAGGTTGCACGAGACTAAGCACCCCTGGGCCCCCGAGTCCAATAGTGCTCGTGCCACAAAAGATTTGCCGTCCGAACTCCACGCTATCACAGAGGCGGTGGGGAGCATGACCGTCTGTGGAGTGGCGGCACCCTGTAAGTGGGCGGCGTGTCCCTAGCGGGAACCTCCGCGGGATCCGAACCCGCTGAGACCTCCGTCGGCGGTGGAGTAACTCGGCTGCTGATATGCCACCGGCATATCAGACCGTATGTACATCAAGGGGTCCCAACCCCCATAATAGGCCCCTCGCTGTCCCGGTATCCGACCATACCGGACGGTGTACGGTGTGCCCGGTGGCCACCGTGGATGGATGGGGGAGAGCGGATCCAACCTGGTGCGCTCTAGGAATGGGGGCGACATCCGACTGTTCACCTCCCAGAGCGACGGGCAGGGTGGCGCAGAAGGTGGTGGGCTCCCAGCCTTCGCGCCACTCATAGGTGCCATCTGACACCCGCCCGTAACACGCGGTGAGCCAGCGGCCCGAAGTCCTCGCTGACCGTGGACAGCGGCGACCGAACCCCGGCTATCCCGCATGTTACCCCCCGCGCTGCCCCCTTCCCCTCGGGGGGAGTCCCGTCCGCGGGTACCCCAGTCACCCCGTTGGTGACTCCCGTTGCCCGGAGGGGGACTGGGTCCGGCCCTGGTTGGGCCCTGTGGCCGACCAACCTGAGTCCGGCCCTGGTGACCGTCCGAAGGGCCTGACCGATTCAGGCACAATACTATGTGGTGCTTGCCACCACAGAACTCACAGGGGAACGCGCGCGAGCACTTGCTCAGCGTGTGCGGCCCCAAACAACCGAAACACAATCGGTGGCGGAAGACTATCTTCCTGCGGGCAGCTACCCCGAGCGCCTTAAAGTTGGCGCAACTGGTCACTTCATAACCGGCACTGTCGCAGTGCACACAGCCGTCACCCGACGGCGCGGCATTCAAAACGCCAAATTGTTTCGACCGCCCACCCCCCCGTGGGGGCGGGGGGCGCGGCCCCTCCCGCATCCGCGCGGGTTAGCGCTGCACACTGGCCTCCGTGTCCAGTGTGTCACATCGCCTGCATTCACCCTCCAAAAAATCCGTCAATTGGACGAGCGTGGGCAGTTCCGTGCTACTGCCCCCATGCAGCTGTTCAAACCGACTTTGAACGACTGCAGGCAACCGTGACAAAACCATATACAAAACAATGTATGACCATTGGTCTACCGGAAGACCAAGGTTCTGAAGGGCCTTAGTGGCCACTAGCACAGGGTTGAGCAGCTGTACTCGGATGTCAACATCCCGGGTTACTTTAGGGATGCTAAACAGCTTCCCCAGCTGCGCATCAACCAACCGCCGTTTGTGCTGGTAGCGGTCAAACAATATGGACCTGGCTATCTCATAATTGCCCGCCGTGACCGTTAGGTGACCGACCAACTCCTTCGGTTCACCCCGCAGAGCCATCAATAGTTGGGCTAACTTGTAGGCGTTGTCCAGGTCGTCCCGACCGTGGACCAAACTATCAAATAAATTAATGAAGGCCGGCCACTCATCAATTGCCCCACTGAAGGCCGGAATCTCCAGGTGTGGCAGCCGTCCAACAACACTCTTCGGGGGTGGGTCTCCGTTACCCTCCCCACGGTCATTCCTTCGCGACCGCTTAATTTTCTCCGCGCGACGCCCGATGTCACCCAAGCATTCCATCGCTTGGTCAGCATCCGCGCAGAACTGTTTCACTGCAGCCACCGAGGTTTCATCAGTAAGCCCGAGAGCTTCAGCCTCCGCAGCCAGCCGACACACCTTCCCGACGCGTGTCATTGCGTCCTCCACACGCTTGAGCAGGACATCATCCATATCTGGTCGCTCCACATACTTATGAGTATGGGCGAGCCATCTGATTTCCTCCCGGACACCATGCCACAGCCCCGTCAAGGGCAAAGGCGTCATGTTGACCGTCCACCAGAAACTAAGGCAACCACTAAAACAATTAAATCCTAAAAAATATTTAATATGGTCGCCCTGTGGACATACACCTTATACACCTTATACACTCTAAATTAATTAGAGAATGCCACCATAAAGCACAATACAAATAACACACAAAAATATATTATAAAAAAAAACTATTTTTAATAAAATGTAGGTAGCCGTGAACCTTCTAGAAGTGGCCCCTCCGATATGACCCACACTTCTACTGAGGTCAGCAAAATCAGCTTAATACCCCCTAAATAGCCTGACCCTGCTCTGTAAACCGAAATAACACTGCAGTACTATAGAACCCGACGTTCTACCACAAGTCATACAATATAGTTACTTCGCGGAATGACCGTTCAATCCTTTATGC
This sequence comes from Argyresthia goedartella, assembly GCA_949825045.1. NCBI lineage: Eukaryota > Metazoa > Arthropoda > Insecta > Lepidoptera > Argyresthiidae > Argyresthia > Argyresthia goedartella. Next base: position 37,748,751 of record OX463812.1, on the reverse strand, counting down.
GTACAAACAGTAGTTTCCGACTACAAATTTATAATAATCATTAACTAAATCGTCAATTATACGTTCACTAACCGAAAATGAACCTAAATTGTGGTATACCGACCACAAGACTCACTCACAAAATGATTGCCGACCACTCCGAGGTATCCACCCTCTCCCAGCTACAATGTGGCAAAAAAACAACCCTACAACCGTCCGTGAATCGATTTCACACTAGGAAACCGCGCCTCTGCTACCAAAATGATATATTCCACGCCTTAACCGAAAGCGGGTGGAATCTTGGTAGGGTTGTTTTTCATTGGAATGTCACAAAGCAGTACTGACCTTGACGCCGTGGACCGGAATTCGAAAGCTCAATTCGAGGCAGGAGCACGGGATGAGGAACACAAGGGTGGGGGTTGATGGGAGTCGAATCTTACTGCTGTCGTAGTCCGCCGCCGGTGCCGTCGTGATGCCACGTATCCGACCACATGGGTCGCTATCCGAACGCGACGAATTGGGGACCGAACCACTTCAACCTTTCACAGCACGAAGCACTCACTCCGATGACGTGAAATCTACTTATTTCCCGACGATTGTTCCGCGATTATTATAATTAACATTCAACCAAGCTTTCCGATGCTGGCGTTAGACATTTTTCATGTGCAAAAAAGTAACCCCTAACTCGTCATCTCGTTTCTATACAAGTGACAGCTAGTGATGTCCCGATCACTCACGGTCGATCCGCGCAACGAAAAAACCGGTGCGTCCCGAAGCATAAATATTAAACAATCTATCTGTGGCATAAGAGGACGGGACACCTTGGTATGAGAAATCTCAAATTACTCAAAGATAAAATGGCGCTTGGGGTAAGTTTTCCGATTCTCTAATCAAACTGCAGTGCGTGCGCAGAAAGCAAACCAAAGTACTTTTTTGTAAAACTTAAGGTTCGAGGGCTAGAGATATCCTTGGATTGATTCACAGTCACTTTTGTGGACTATTATCCGTTAATTCGCTCGGTGGGCATCGTTACTTTGTTAACTTCGTTGATATCAAAACTAGGAAAACTTTTGTTTATTTTTTGAAGAATTCAAAACGCTAGTTGAAAACCATACTGAAATAACATCAAAATTCTGAGATGAGGCTATGGAAAGGAGTACGTGAACAAAACGATGAGAGAATACCTCAAAAGACATAGACAAATACATGTGGAATACACCCCGCAACAAACTAGAGTTGTAGAGCGAGCAAAAATAACCATTACGGAGAAGGCCAGACGTATGCTGAAAGAATTAAGGTTTCCGAGAAAACTCTGGGCAGAAGCAGTTGATACGGCTGTATACCTGAAGAACAGGTCACCTACGAGTGCGGTGAGTAGGGAGACTCCAGAAGAAGCGTAGTCTGGGGAGAAGAGCGACCTGAGTCTTTGAATGCAGAGCGTTCATGCACATACCTGACCAGAAAAGGAAGAAACTAGATCCAAAAAGCAAGGAACTTATATTTATTGGATACCCGAACAACACAAAAGAGTACAAACTTGTTGACCCAAGAACAGAGGAAATTTACAAAGCGAACGGTGTGATATTCTTATAAAATGAGTAATACAAAATGTCATGTGCTAAACAAGTCGAATAGAGGCCCGCAGCTAAAGAAGTTGATTTGACAAGGACTTAAGACTCTAAGGACAGGACTTAAGCTCGAGCATCAGTGAAGTTACCCTTGACTTAAATGAGGATACACCAAACGATCCACAGGGACAACAGGATTTATCTGAGATTTATGTTGATGGTAATGATGCTGATCCCTTTGCTGAAGAAGATGTCTCCGAGGGACAGCATGGAAAACCCACCTGTGTCACAAGTCAAAGATAAAGAGCCAGAAACCTCAACGAAGAGGTATCTAGAAAGAAATAGAAAACAAAGGCAGTTCCATGATCATGTTCTGTACCAAGCAACAGATACCTGAACGGAACCCAATCTCGGTCAAAGAGGCACTTTGAAGGAAAGATAGTGGAGATTGGAGAAAAGCGATTCAGGAGGAGCTTGATTCACTTAAGAAAAACAAAATATGAATCTTGGTGAAACCACCTGCATGGCTTTTTCGCCTTTTCGAATCAAAGAAGAGCCGGGAAATAGAATCCGATACAAGGCACGACTATTGGCAAGAAGTTTCAACCAAAGATATGGAATAGATTTTGATTTCAGTGGTTCGACACAGCTCTCACAGAACTTTACTGGCAATGGTAGCCAAGGATGGACTAAACATAGACCAGATGGATGTCAAGATGGCATTCTTGAGTGGAGAACTGTCTGATATAATAAATATGACGCAACCAGAGGGATTCGAAGAGAAAGGGAAGGAAGACCATGTCTGTCTTCTCTAGCGCTCACTGTATGGACTCAGGCAAGCGCCTAGAGCCTGGAACTGCAATCTGAATCAAGAGCTGTTGCAGCTAAAGTTCCAGCGGTCTAAGAATGTACCCTGAGTTTACACAAGATCCGGAAACGGAAAAGTAATCATCATAGCGGTATATGTGGATGACATGATCATTTTTTGAAATGATGCCAAGGAACTGGCCAAAGTGAAGAAAGATCTAATTACCAAGTTTGAGATGAAAGACCTCGGTAAGGCAGAGCTTATTCTTGGAATGTACATCACTCAAACTAAGTCGGAAATTAGAGTTGACCAGGAGAAGTACATTGACAAGGTCATGAAGTTGTTCCAGATGGTTGACTGCAAGAGTTCAGCAACGCCACCAGTACCTGGAGAGAAGCTCAGCAAGCCAGGACTCGAACATATCCTGATGGTTACTTATCGGCTCACTCATGTAACTATCCATTTGTACGAGACCTGACATAGCAAACGCTGTAATCTACCTGAGCCATTCAACAACTGCTATAACGAGAGCCACTGGATAGCGGCCAAACATGTAGTTAGTTACCTAAAAGGCACGAAGAGCCTAGGACTTGCCTACAGTGAGAATATAGGAGACTGCAAGGATATGCAGATGCAAGCCATGCTGCTTGTTATGTCTGGAGGTCATGTACAGGAGTGGTGTTTTTATGGAGAGCAGGGGCCATAAGCTGGGATAGCAGAAAGCAGAGGACTATCGCCCTATCAATTGCTGAGGCAGAATACGATGCACTGTCAGAAGCCGCAAAAGAAGCAATGTTCCTCAAGAAATTTCTCGCTGAGATCATAGGTAATCCTGAGACGGCGCTAAAAGTATTCAGCAACAGTTTGCTATTGCAATTGCCCAGAACCCAGTGCATTACCAGCGCACTAAGCACATTGAAGTGCGCCACCATTTTATCAGAGAGGCAGTCGAGCATGGGCTTATCAGGCTACAGTGTGTGGAAACCACACGTATGGTGGCCTTCCCTCTAACTATTGGCTTAGTCAGGGCATCTGACCAAGCCAGTAGTTTGAGGGAAGCTTGAATGGTGCGTGAGAGGAATGAGAGCGACTGGTGAATGAGAGATATGAAACTCTAGGTAGGTTAAAACCTTAGTTTGAAAAAACCTAGTTGGCAGATACTAATTTCATATTTACAATTTAAAAAAAACGAAACAGAGTTGTTTGTTTTTTGATGAGTGTAACTTCGTAACAAATGTGTGGTTCAATTAACATGAATTTCTAGTTTACTGTGTATGTTCATGATGTGATGCCTCTATTGTGATACATTAATCATTTTTCTGCTAAATACAGTGACTGTAGTTACAGAAACAAACGTGTAGTTATTATTTATCGTCTTTATTGGTATTGGGCGAAACTGATTCGCGCAACTCTGCAATGATGAACGGCGACTCCTCCACACAATCACAGTCATCCCCAATTGATAAAAAAAAATGTCGATATCCCAATTTGTTCTTTATGTGTTTGGTCTTATATATCTTTATATTACAAGCAGTAGTCACAGTATTTTATTTTTTCCTTCTTATTTTTGACCAGTTCTGTAGAGATAATTACATGTTCTGCAACTTTTAATTTGAGTTAACCTAGCAAATTCTTATACGTTTCTTTGGAAACGATCACGTTCTGTGCAGAGTCCGATACATTCTTTACTTACTACGCTAAGCAAACTCTTCGAGTTTTCTCTTCCCTTTGCAAAATGATCATATTACTTCACAATTATTTCGCGAGCGAGGCTTTTATAGTGACTAGTATTTTTCTACTCATCTCGTCGATGTGATATTAATATGTAATTCGATAAAGTAGGTTTTCCATAACAAATTATGTTATTGTTACTGTATACGTTAAGAGAAACGAAGGAGCATTATTCTACATTCAATGAAACTCCTATAGTGCGGGCCAAAGGAAAGTTCCGATGGGGCATCGATATAAATACTAAGGATAGGCCTTCCAGTACTAAATTTCTTACCATTTTTAGGCTAAGAAAAATAGCGCCCCTGTCGGAATTCGTCGGAACCAAGACAGTACGAAAAATTGTAACGGTGTCACGGTCGGTCACGTTCCGATTTGTGGTGTATAGACACAATATTAGGAAAGTTGATCTACGGATAACTCTCAAATACCCGGTGACTTTTAATCGGTGATTAGGAGTAGAAATAAAATATATCTAGCTAAAATTTTACTTAAGGGGCGAGGTCTCACGCAATTAGCTCATGTTTAATTAATAAAAAGTTGAAACATAATTAAATAGGCTTATTAATTTTTGTCTTTTCCGTTAAATTATGAAAGAGGATGTAAGCTCACAGATACACATTAGTAGCGTGACTTGGAATTTAAGATCTTGATTTTAATTTATAAGTAATAAACTACCTAATCATAGAAAAAGTTATGAATTAGTTAGGGGGGGGGGGGGGGGTTAAACAAATGACATTACGAATAGTAATCTAATGACATTACGAATAGTAATCTAATGACATTACGAATAGTAATCTTGACATTACGAATAGAAAAATAACCAAATCGGATCGTTTTTCAAAATATAGGAAGCGGGCAGTTTCACTGTGCGTCGCGCTTCGCTACAAAGTTACGTCAGTCGAATGGTTGATTTTCGTTTGAGGATTTTTTCGAGAACAATATTTTATAGATAATCAATTTAAAGCCAATAGTAATTGAAAATATAATATTTACTTGTGATACGACACTCCCTGTTTTTGTGTTTTGCGATTTGGGTATGTGTTGCGTGCCGGGTGCTGCGCTGCCGAAATCGGGCTCTGGCGTGGTCAGGGACGATAATATAGAAAATACTTCAGTAATCAATGGAGTTGTGTATTTCGTTCTTGCTTGAGACAAAAGTGCAAAGTCAAGTGACAGTTTCAAGGCAATGTTGCCACACACGAAAAATAATAAGTTTGGACAGATGGCGCCACTAAATGTTGCCAGAAAAAACCTTTTTATTAGACTGATCGATCGTTATCGCTACTCAACACTAGGTGGCGCCACTTACAGATCATGTAATGCTTAACATATTCCCGCCTTTGAAAGAGGTTTCAAAGACAACTTCCTTATTGTCTAAATCTATCTAATGCTCAGATCTATCTAATGTCTAGATCTAATGATATCCATTCTACCTAGGTTGACTCCACCGCCCAAGCTGCTATCCTGCTGGCTTGTGCGTTGCTATCAACCACACCTTTGAAGTGCGCACCCTCTTAAATAAATTATTAGTTGAGAATGTTTATGAAGTTAAGTTAATAAAATGGTGCGCACCTCAAAGTTAAACCTCCCCCTACCTGAAGAGCTATCCTAGCATGTCTAGCTATCCTATTCCCCTGAATAAATCAACACAAGAGAATTTATTTGGACTTACAAAGTGAATAAACTTACAAAGTGAATAATTACTTAAAAAATTAATTCTTATTTAAGAAACTAAATACATATGGGACTTCTAGTCTTCATTCTTGATTGGGAGTGGGCATATGTTGTTGAAGGCCCTTTTGATGATGCCAGTCGCAGTCTTGATAGACGCGACCCGTGCTATGTTGTCAGGTCCTCGATGCAGTTCGAGGATTCTCCCCAAGCGCCATCGTGTCGGCGGCAGCTGCTCATCGCGTATAAGAACCAGGGAGTCCGCAGTCAGGCTCGAACTTTTCGTGCTTCTCCACTTGACTCGCTCCTGCATGAGCGTAAGATAGTCCCTTGACCACCGGCGCCAGAAATCGTGCTGGATCTGTTGGAATTGTTGGTGCAGCTTTAACTTGTTGCTAGGCGTATTTTGACAATCGTAATCGGGTAAGGCTGTCAAAGATCTACCTATTAAGAAGTGGGCTGGCGTTAAGATGGGAAAATTGTCTGTATCTGACTTAGGTATGGGGCAAAGAGGCCGTGAATTTAGGATTCCCTCTATCTGGGTTAGAACCGTCGAGAACTCCTCGAAGGTGAGCATAGCATTCCCTAAGACCCTTTTTAAATGTAATTTACATGCCTTAACAGCAGCCTCAAATAACCCCCCAATGTGTGGTGAGTAAGGTGGATTGAATTTCCACGTGATGCCTTCATTCGTACATAAATCTATTATTTCGCTAGAATTATCCCGAAGATATTTGTAAAGCCTTTTTATTTCATTGTCTGCCCCATGAAACGTGGTGCCATTGTCACTCACCAGCTGACTGGGCTTACCCCTTCGAGCTATGAACCGTCTTAGTGCAGCCAGGAACGCTACGGTTTCCAGGCTGCTAACAAGTTCTATGTGAACCGCCTTGGTGCTGAAACAGACAAATAGGGCGACCCAACATTTAGAGAACCGGCAGCCGCGACCACGTCTATCCCGCACATTGAATGGCCCTGCATAATCAACGCCCGTAGTATCAAATGGTGGTGCTGGTGTCACACGTTCCCTTGGTAAACTTGCCATAATTGGGCTAGTTGTAACAGGCTTGGCTCTGAAGCAGATAACACAATCTTTGATTACCTTGTTTGCTAGTGATTTGCCATGAATTGGCCAGAAGCGCTCCCTCATTGTGGACAGGAGTAGCTGAGCGCCTGCATGCAGTAACCTTCGGTGTTGGCTCTGCATGATGAGCTTTGTAAGTGTGTTGTTTTGTGGAAGTATGATTGGGTGTTTTTTGTCCTGTGGACATTCGGATAATTTTAGTCTCCCGCCTACTCGGATTAGGCCATCCTGTATAAAGGGATCTAAACTATTAATTGTTGATCTTGGTGAGATCGATTTATTTCTACTAAGTAGGTCGTATTCCTTCTCCATTGTTTGTACTTGAACGTACTTAATCAGATGATTCAATGACTTGTTTAATTCCTCGACTGATAACCTCTCAACTAACTTGTTGTTCGGGTATTTTATGTTATGTATGAACCTTTTTACATAGGCAAGTGTTCGAATTAATTGTGTGTCGGTATTATATCTACCAATTAGTGTTTCTAATACTTGGTTACCCGAGTTTGTTGTTACTAAGTTACATACTTTAATTGGTTTTTCTGATTTCATCTCGGGTAACTGAGTTGTGTTGTGTGGTAGGACCTCCTTTGGCCACTCTGTGTTAGGTTTACTGAGCCACTTGGGTCCCTGCCACCACAGAGTGTTATGAATAAGATTTTCTGCCGGTGTGCCCCTAGATAACAAGTCCGCCGGGTTGTCATTAGTGCTTACCCAGTGCCAATGAGATTTATCGGTAATTTCCCTTATTTCCTTGACTCTATTGCTAACATAGCAATTTAATTTGTGAGGCTCTGTATTTATCCAAGCTAATGCAACAGTCGAGTCTGACCATAGATTTATTTTATCTATTTTATGTCGTAGGATGGTTTTGAGTTTTTTAACTAGCCTTGCTAATAGGAGGGCAGCCTGAAGTTCTAGTCTAGGTATCGTCTCCCTTCCTGCAATCCTCGACTTGGCGGTCAGAAGACTGGTAAATATATTTCCTTCCTGATCGACCGATCTGACATAAACTGCTGCTCCGTATGCACCTTTTGAACTATCGGAGAAGCCGTGTAGTTCAATACTGACTGAATTTCTAATCACTACATTTCTTTTTATTTTAATTTTCTTTATGTTATTCATTTGATTCCAAATCTGACTCCATTCTAAGTGTAATTCTGCAGATAATGTTTCATCCCAATCTAATTTTAATATAACTAGTCTTTGGACGTACATCTTTGCAGTAATTATGATAGGACCTAATAGGCCCAATGGATCAAATACAGAGGACGCACTTGACAAGACCTTTCTCTTTGATAAAACCCTTGGCACCGGATCGAGCTCTGATGGATACAGTAACTCATCGTCTAAATCTGACCATGCCAGGCCTAACACCTTATGTGTTGTGTTACCTATTTCTGTGACAGTGTTTGTATGTGTTTGTGTGGTTCTACTCACTGATTTCAGGATTTCAGGCGAGTTGGACTTCCACTTCCTCAGTGTGAAACCACTTTCTTGTAGCAGCTGCTCGACCTGGATGACCGTTTGGATTACCTCCTCCTTGCTGCCCCTTCCATAGAGCAGGTCATCCATCAGGAAGTCGTTGGCCAAAGCCATTGCTGCTTCTGGGAATCTATGTTTATTTTGATTAGCTATCTCCTTCAGACATCTGGTTGCAATGTATGGTGCGCATCTCAGACCAAAACTTAATGTGGTTAATTTATAGGTTTTAAGTGCGTCCTGCGGGTTTTCCCGCCACACTATACATTGCAACCCTTGCTGGTGAGGTGTAACATGTATTTTTGTGTACATTTTCTCAATGTCTGCACTTACTACGTATTGGTGCATTCGAAATCTAATGATGATATCTGTGAGATCATCTTGCATAATGGCCCCTTTATATTGAATGTCATTTAATGATATGCCTGTGCTAGTTGGACATGAGGCGTCTATGACCACCCTGAGGGGAGTGCTTGTTTTCTGCATGTTTACCACAGCATGGTGTGGTAAGTATACCCTAGCCGATGTGTCCCTGTCAGTCTGTTCCTTCATGCATCCGTTACTTTTAAATTTTCGCATAAAATCCACATACATCTCCTTGTATACTGGATCTCGTTCAAATTTTTTCTCTAGGGTCCTCATTCTTTTATAAGCAATGTTCCTGGAGCTACCTAGAGATTCGACTGGCATTTTCAGAGGCAACTCTACCACAAAATTACCTTCCACTGCCCGTGAATGACGGTTGAACACTCTCTCACACTCGGCAAGTTCGCAGTCTTCTACCTTTGGTTTACTGAGACTGTCGTTCTCCCAAAGTCTATTCATCTGGGAGTTAATGATGAAGTTACAGTGCACAGTTCTAGATACGGGGGCTTTCACCGCCCCTGATATCACCCAACCTAACCTGGTTTGTTGGAGAATTGGCTGTCCCTCCCCCAGTTTCCGTTGGCCTGTGCATATTAGGTTATAAAATAGTTCCGCCCCGATTATCATGTCTATCCTCCCGGGTTCATAAAACCTTACATCGGCTAATTTCAATCCGCTCGGTAATTTAATATTTTGGATATCGTTATTATTATGGTGCGGTAATTCGCACAATGTTGGAACAATGAGACAGGAGATTTTGGTGTTATAATTTTCCACCTTGGACTCAATTTTGACTGTGCAAAAATGATTTATGTTGGTCTGGATGCCATTAAAGCCTATGACTTCCATATCTATCTCTGATTTCCCTAATTGGAGCTTATCAAACGCTTCCTGGGTAATGAAATTGGATTGTGCCCCTGAGTCTAGTAAGGCTCTTAGAGTGTGGGCTTTATTATTTTTATCAAATGCTTTAATTTGCGCGGTAGACAATAGCACTGACTTGGGTTGAGTAGACTGCTCACTGTTTGTGACTGCAGTGTTTATTATTTGTTGATTATGTACTCTCGGAGTAGTCGTTTCAACGGCCGGTGGATTATGCATAGTACTGGGACTATTGGAGGAGGCACTGCCAACATTTGTGTAGTGTAGTAGTGAGTGATGCTTACCTCTACATGTGCGACAGGTCGTGGCACGACAGGTTGGCATGGAATGCGAACCTCTCAGACAGTTTGTGCAGAGCTTTAATCTGCGTACCATCTTGTTTCTATCCCCTACATTCATAGCCAAGAATTTACCGCACTGTGTTATGAAGTGTCTTTGATCACATACTGGGCATTGATTATGTGGTGCAGGGGTACCTACTGACTGGGCGTTTGTGGCTGGGTGTAGAGTGGCTACGTCGCAGGTCCTCCAGTTGGTCGCTCGAGATGTTCCAGCACCAAGGCTGCTCAGACCCGGAGCCTCAGGGTCACTCCCCGAATTGAGAGTCTCCATCAGGTCTGCTCGGTTGCGAAGGAAGCTCTTGAATTCCTGTAACGTTGGTAAATCTTTTGAATTGGACCGCTCTTCCCATTTTTTTAAAATGTTCTTATCCAATTTACTAGACAGAAAAAATATTATTAGTACATCCCAGTCTTCTGTCGATACATTTAACCCCTTTAGGGTCCTAAGATGCTTGGATATGTTATCTACTAATCCCCTTAAGCCACTGGGAGTGTTGGGCACCTCACTGATATGCAGGAGTGCACGCAGATGATTGTTTACTAGAAGTCTCGGATTGTTATAGCGTTCGCATAGGAGTTGCCACGCTATACTGTAACTCTCCTCCGAATACTCGAGAGCACCCACCACTTCCAGGGCGCCGCCCTTTAGGCAAGATCTCAGGTATTTATATTTTTGTATCTGCCTCAATGCACCCTTGTTAATCAGGGCATCAAAGGTGTCCCGGAATTCAATCCACCTTGAGATATCCCCACTAAATTCCGGAAGCGGAATATCTGGATACTTTATTGAATCTAATACTGGCTCAGATGAAGCAGTTGACTGTCGGGAGGCTAGCCCCGGCAATCCGACTTTACCTGATTTTGAAAGGCCTGCTTCTGCCTTGGCTACACACTCATAATATGTATTTTCATAGGACTCCCTATTACTAAGCTCATCTTCGACGTCGCTACTTAGGGTTTCAATCTCAGTTTGAACTGAATCAAACTCTTCAAAGCTCTTTTTGATACGGTCGGTCCGTAGTCGTAAGTCTATGATTTGCTCCGCTGTCAAGCTTTGCAAGTTAATTTTGCTAATGTTTTTATTAAACAAGGTTAATTTGGCCTTCAGCGTGCCTCTAATTTTCTTTAACCTTTTGATGGCAGAGCTTTGAAGTTCCACAATTGTATTACCAGACTCACCGTCTGTATCAGACATGATGATTATTGGATGCTACACTACACCCTGAAGAGCACACGGCGGTTCCCCCCCCTGTTTGATAGAGGGTTAGGATAACTTAATACAAGGAGCGAGCCCACCTCTTTTCAGTCGATCTCTGCGTACTGCCCGTCCCCATGTGACTGCAATGTTTGCCGCAATGACTACAGTTGCTGCCGCCGCTCGTCTTCAGATCTTCGTGCGCCCGTGGATCTTGTGTCTTGCCTGCGTACGCCCATCTATCTTGCTGATTTTCGTCCGTTGATACTAGGCAGCCATTGATTCACACCAACCAGGATTTACATCTGACCGGATCCGTCGCCCATGGCTGCTTTTTTCGGGAATTCTTGACCGACGTTGCTTGATAGATGTTATTGTATGCCGCAAGCTTGATAATTTACTGTTTCGCTATATTATGTCTTCGCGAAATCTCCCGACCACGCCATCCGTTTTTCAGCTTGGACCTCTTCGGGAGTTTTACCACGGGTTCTTATCACGTCGGGGTCACCATGTTGCGTGCCGGGTGCTGCGCTGCCGAAATCGGGCTCTGGCGTGGTCAGGGACGATAATATAGAAAATACTTCAGTAATCAATGGAGTTGTGTATTTCGTTCTTGCTTGAGACAAAAGTGCAAAGTCAAGTGACAGTTTCAAGGCAATGTTGCCACACACGAAAAATAATAAGTTTGGACAGATGGCGCCACTAAATGTTGCCAGAAAAAACCTTTTTATTAGACTGATCGATCGTTATCGCTACTCAACACTAGGTGGCGCCACTTACAGATCATGTAATGCTTAACAGTATGATTTACACCTTTTTACGTCGCAGGTCACCATTTTTGTTTTTGCTGCCGATATGTCAATCGGCTGTCACTGTCCAAGCGCGTCTGATTGCAAACAGTCCAATTTTCCCGATTTTGTACTGTTTTTGTAGCGACACTTTCAAGCGCTCCGTGCCCTGTCCCTACTATTCAAGTCTGTGCGATGGGGTAATAAACCGAGCTATCAACAAGGACGCGTCTAAAGTTGATATTGTTTATCGATGAATGACGCATGAATAAATATAGCAATCGGTTTATTGTTTGAGTTTTTATTCATTGATATTTATTATGTTATTTATTTTTATTTTATTGATTTTATAAAGTTATATTTTTGATTAAGTTTGTACCTTATTACAAGAATGACCTTTTGATACAACCTTGTCATTATATTTATTTCACTTCAATATAAAATTTTTACGAATATCTGTATTTGTGATTTTTTTCTTAAGATTGAGTTCGAAACTAACAAAACAAATTATTATTATAAATAACACAATACAAGCAGGCAGTAAAAGGGGCGGGGCCGGCCTAATGATGTATGGCCTCACCGGAATGTTCCTTTGGCTCGTACTATAGTAATGCCTATCCTCATTTCTCACCTTCATTCTTGCCGTAGGTAGAGTCGCGCCAAGCTACACCTTGGCAATAAAACTAACAAAAAAAAATGATGGCAACATTTGCAGCCCACTGCGTGTTTTCAATTAAATATTTGGTTTTTCTATTAAAATACGCAGTTCCTATGTCATGTATGTTTTTTTCTAGGATTTCTTGTGAAGGTGTAACTCTGACATAAGTAGGATAAAGTGGCCAAAAAAAGTGAATACAGTTAACCTGCTGCGACGCAGAGAACCTAAAAAGGAACTTTTATGACAGACGTCACCTCTGTAGATTCTATTGTGAGCATTTATGGGCAAAAAACATAAAATTTGCCTTAATTGTTGTGTCATTATTTTTTCTTTTCCGGCCAGCAGAGATAGCGAAAGGGGGAGAAATAAAAAATCTCACGAAACCTTACAAATGTCAAATGTTTATATAACATTTAATACCTTCATAGGTGATAATTAAATTAAATAGGCACCAGATGAAATCATGTAACATTCTCTCTCTCTCTTTCTCTCTTTAAGTCGCGATCATACTCGACCAACAAAGTGGCTAAACGTGCTACGTTTTATTCCCTCGGGCTTTTTAGATGTTTCTGTTCTGCTTTTTCTGGCCGATGACGTGAAATAACAACTTTGAAGGAACTGTCAAACGCATTAGCTTTCTACGGGGATTGTACTCATACTAAGTAAATATAATTGTTTGCCCCTTTTCTACATTGGACCGCTGTAGGAGGAGAAGACCGAGGAAATTCCACAAATAGATTTTAAGATCTCTTTTAAAAATTGGTTGTGTTTAACTAATACAAATTTTACAACATTTACCCCTAAACGCATGGCTTTACCCGGAATGGTTCGCGATTTTCTTGGTAATAAAGTTCAAAACCTATGAAACCCTTATATGGGTTAGTGTGTGTTAAAGGGTTAATCGTTATAAGCAATATACAAGAATAATTAATTACAAAATTATTAACAGCGAGTTCTGTGTTGAATTAGATGAGCTCTCTTGTCATTTATTGAATCTTGAATATTGTGATTTCATAACATACATAATAAACCGTCTATGATGCGTTCAAAAACCGCAAATTATGATCAGCTTAAAGATAAACTGTTTTGTTAGATCATATTTGTTATCTGTGAAAATGTTATTGCTTATTGTTATTGCGTATTGCTTCATAATAACATCGAATTTAACGTTCTTATTACATTAAAATTTCTAAAATCTCTGATAAACAAAGCAATTTGATTTGACCTCAAATCTTATACCAGTCAAGATGACGTTGTATTCGAAATTAAATGTCAATGGCGCAATGCCGGTCGTAACATGCGGTTCCTGAACACATCATAGAGAGCTTATGTTAGTTGTAGATAAATCAGTGTATATAACTGTACATAATTACGCATTACAACACCCGTGTGATGTTAATATGAAACTCGGCTGTCCACTACTTTCATAAATCCACACTCGTGTTTTCATCCTTTCATTAGGTACGTAATAGTCACCTAAAATATGATTTTACACAAAGTCGTTTTAACATGGTTTTTAAATTACTGAAATGGCAATTTCTAAATCTTTTTTCGTGGTAGAGAATGCACTGACCCTTGAAAGGATTGCTAACTTTCGCGAGTCTAAACCGGAGCGCAACTAATCAGTGATTATTTCTTAAGTGAACATTACAGCTATCGCTAATTTTAGAAAATTTCGTAACTTATAACTTTTGAACTAACCCTTGTGATTAGCGGCATCTATAGGCGGTTTGGTTTAGTTATCGCACAATGATGGGGTACACAGTAACTAATAGATATCATAAATAAGTAATAGACAGCACGAGAATCATGGGTGGCATTGCTGCCGTGATAATAATGCTATGACAGAAAAAAATACATTTCGCTACACGTTTTGGACCTTAACAACCTTTGGATATGAGCTAAAGTTCTTAGTTGCAGGTGTATCACTTTATTATTGACTTGCGTCATCGTGGTGATGGTCTTTGCTGCTCTGGCCCTGGCCACCTGGGTCGGGATCAGATATGGATGTAACTACAGTAAGGCAGAGCACCTCAGTCATCCCAGTGAGTTGCTACACATTGTGTGAACAGTATGTGCAATTTTGGAGGCGCCAGAACGTAGTAACAGTTTGACATCCGTCAGCTTTTAATTTTTTAATTATTGTTTTTGAAGCCTAAGGAATCGGTCTGAACATCTGCACAGGCTTAATGTCGTCCTACATCTACTATTGGAAGCACGCTGCACTTGGCTGGTTTTTTGTTTGCTATTAGATATATATGATGTTCTTCTATACCAGACGGTCCCTTCCATAAAACCACCTCATTTAAGAAAAATCCTGAAGCTTAAAAACATTTCAGACCTCTCCGGCCCCAATAATACCTCCAAAGATCTCGCCAGGATGAATAGTCGCAGGCTGGGTCTCAAAGATTATTTCCCAAATATGGAAGACAAGTGTAAGTTTAGTAATCATCTCTCTAAATCGTTGACCAAATCTCATCAGATTTTACCAAGAGCTGTAGTTATTGTCTCAATCTTACAAGAACATATTTTTCTTCATAGATGAAAATACTAAGCTACCGCTAAACAATAAAGTACAATTTAATGATAAATTTGGTGGTGGCGATAGTAAAACTGATGATGATTTAAGTAATTTCAATAAAAAAAACAACTACGATGAACATGCTACTACCATCAAATTACATAACCAACCATTAATACCACAACCAAGTGATACATACGCATCTTGGTGGAGGAATGTGGAAAACCAGTTGCTATTCACAATTTATTCCTCACCTACAACAAAGGATAGATCACCTACAATAAAGGATATATCACCTAAAACAAGTCCCTCTCATGTATCCACACCAGATATTATTAACCTGGCATTAGGTTATTATTGTTTTTTAAGCCTAAGGAATCGGTCTGAACATCTGCACAGGCTTAATGTCGTCCTACATCTACTATTGGAAGCACGCTGCACTTGGCTGGTTTTTTGTTTGCTATTAGATATATATGAAATTCTTCTACACCAGACGGTCCCTTCTATATAACCACCTCATTTGAGAAATATCCTGAAGCTTAAAAACATTTCAGACCTCTCCGGCCCCAATAATGCCTCCAAAGATCTCGCCAGGATGAATAGTCGCAGGCTGGGTCTCAAAGATTATTTCCCAAATATGGAAGACAAGTGTAAGTTTAGTAATCATCTCTCTAAATCGTTGACCAAATCTCATCAGATTTTACCAAGAGCTGTAGTTATTGTCTCAATCTTACAAGAACATATTTTTCTTCATAGATGAAAATACTAAGCTACCGCTAAACAATAAAGTACAATTTAATGATAAATTTGGTGGTGGCGATAGTAAAACTGATGATGATTTAAGTAATTTCAATAAAAAAAACAACTACGATGAACATGCTACTACCATCAAATTACATAACCAACCATTAATACCACAACCAAGTGATACATACGCATCTTGGTGGAGGAATGTGGAAAACCAGTTGCTATTCACAATTTATTCCTCACCTACAACAAAGGATAGATCACCTACAATAAAGGATATATCACCTAAAACAAGTCCCTCTCATATATCCACACCAGATATTATTAACCTAATGCCATTGTTCAGAAAAACCTACAGACCACTACCTACTAAAGAAGCCATGTATACAAAAACTCGTTCATCAATGATTTCATCAACAACATTGGGCACACTAATGACGCACTTAACACGATTGACGGAAGATGCGAGAAAGACTACAGGATATGCGGACCAATACATGTACTTGTACCTTGATCATATGCCGGCAGTTGGGGAGAAAGAACTTGCGCATCTCCCTAAAGATACATTTGCAAGGATAAAAACTACGGAAAAATCATTAATGACCTCTAAATTAATAATAATAAACCGAAAAACGATGAGTGTTATTAAATGGAAAAAAGATAAATTGAAATCCACACAGTCTAGCTTAGAATCTGCTTTAACAGCAACAGTATCAACAGAAAGAGTAAGAAAACTCTTAGATAGCAGTGAAGAGTACGGGTACAATGATTTACTCGCAGTACCAACACATGCGAAAACTTCAACCCTTACGCAGCCAAGAAGAACTTGGAAAAACCTTTTCAAATCCTCTCCGCGTAAAGCCACAAGATTTAGACCATTTGAAATATCGGCTATAGAAGATAATTATATGGACCGTCTACGTCCAACTGTCATAAATTTTAGTAAAACTCGGTTTCAAGAGACCACTGCCAGTTCTTCTAAAGAAGATGTAACCTTCAGGTAATTGGAATGAGGAAAAATTTACTGTACTTAGATATTTCTTAGGTATAGGTACATAAGCATCATCGCTGATATACTTTTTTGATATATTTTATTTCATTACAGACAGGTTCGTTTTGAATGGCCCGGAAATTGGGGTAGATCATTCTGAAGAAGGCGATAAAAGTGACGAATCATATGATTAATTCGTTTTGGTACTAGTGGTCTCTAGTGGTGCCCAAGTCTTACTGCTAATTTGTGGTTTGACTGCAACTTGATTTTCTACTGGTGCTATCAATCACAATCGAAATGACAGTGAGAAAAACTAAACTTATGCGACAGTTTGTGAATTTGGTCTGAGCAATGTATACTTATTCGTTGACATAGTGCGTCATTATTAAATTTATGCAAAATTTATTTGTGTTTAGTATTGAAGCAGTAACAAGATTAAAATTTGTGTTTAGTTGGCAAATAATTCGGGTGGACTATAATTTTTATCATTTTTATCAGGTATCAATAAATAATACACAATGCAAAAGTCACCAGTATATTCTTAAGAAGTTAACATTGATTCGAAATTCAACCTTTTTTGGGTCCTTTTTGGAAATTCGGTGACCTCAAAAAGTGATGGTTAACATTAGAGTCCTCCTCACTCTGAGATATAATCCAGTTTTTAGACTTTCTCGCGCTGTTTTTCCGGACATTCAACTGTTTCGCCCTACGAAATTGATCTTTCGGATGGCGACTGATTCTATAGTTTTCTTTGTGATTCACGTGAACTTTATTTCCTTTGCCACTCTTGTCTGGCACATTTAGTTCGATACTAGAGTCTTTATTGACCACGTAATCATCTGCAGCAATAACTGTGTCACCGGGCTGCAGTTGGTTAGTATCTGCTGTTTCTTGTTCTGGTGCGGGTGTCCCAGACTGCGGATCATCAAACGTTGCTGTTGTTGACACTTCATCTTTCGGATGGCGACTGATTCTATAGTTTTCTTTGTGATTCACGTGAACTTTATTTCCTTTGCCACTCTTGTCTGGCACATTTAGTTCGATACTAGAGTCTTTATTGACCACGTAATCATCTGCAGCAATTACTGTGTCACCGGGCTGCGGTTGGTTAGTATCTGCTGTTTCTTGTTCTGGTGCGGGTGTCCCAGACTGCGGATCATCAAACGTTGCTGTTTTTGACACTTCATCTTTCGGACGGCGACTGATTCTATAGTTTTCTTTGTGATTCACGTGAACTTTATTTCCTTTGCCACTCTTGTCTGGCACATTTAGTTCGATACTAGAGTCTTTATTGACCACGTAATCATCTGCAGCAATTACTGTGTCACCGGGCTGCGGTTGGTTAGTATCTGCTATTTCTTGTTCTGGTGCGGGTATCCCAGACTCCGGATCATCAATCGTTTCTGTTGTTGACGCTTGATCTTTCAGATGGCGACTGATTATATAGTTTTCTTTGTGATTCACGTGAAATTTATTTCCTTTGCCACTCTTGTCTGGCACAATTAGTTCGATACTAGAGTCTTTATTGACCACGTAATCATCTGCAGCAATTACTGTGTCACCGGGCTGCGGTTGGTTAGTATCTGCTGTTTCTTGTTCTGGTGCGGGTGTCCCAGACTGCAGATCATCAATCGTTTCTGTTGTTGACGCTTGATCTTTCAGATGGCGACTGATTATATAGTTTTCTTTGTGATTCACGTGAAATTTATTTCCTTTGCCACTCTTGTCTGGCACATTTAGTTCGATACTAGAGTCTTTATTGACCACGTAATCATCTGCAGCAATTACTGTGTCACCGGGCTGCGGTTGGTTAGTATCTGCTGTTTCTTGTTCTGGTGCGGGTGTCCCAGACTGCGGATCATCAATCGTTTCTGTTGTTGACGCTTGATCTTTCAGATGGCGACTGATTATATAGTTTTCTTTGTGATTCACGTGAAATTTATTTCCTTTGCCACTCTTGTCTGGCACATTTAGTTCGATACTAGAGTCTTTATTGACCACGTAATCATCTGCAGCAATTACTGTGTCACCGGGCTGCGGTTGGTTAGTATCTGCTGTTTCTTGTTCTGGTGCGGGTGTCCCAGACTGCGGATCATCAATCGTTTCTGTTGTTGACGCTTGATCTTTCAGATGGCGACTGATTATGTAGTTTTCTTTATGATTCACGTGGACTTTTTGTGTTTTTCCATTTTTGTCTGGCACTAACAGTTCAATGCTAGAGTCCTTATCGACCACATAATCATCTACAGAAGGCTGTGGAGAAACAGCATTCGCTGGTTGTTCTACATCTACGGGTTCCCCTGGTTTATCTTGTTTGTTTGCATCATCTACTATTTCATGGTAGGGTGGGTTATTTTCGTCCGGTTCGATATTACCAGGTGTTATATGGTGTGTATCTTTACTATCACTTGCAGGTGATACTGAGTCATCAAAAGGAGTTACTTCAATTTTTCCACTTTGAACTTGTATGGCAGCATCCTCAAAAGCTTTAGGCACATACTGACCCAGAAACTTTGGTATTTGATTTGATAGATACGCCGATAAAATAGCATCAATGGTCTCTTGTTCTTCGTTATCAGTTACGAAGTCGTCGAATGATATTTCTGTAGATCTGCAAAAAAAAATGTATGTTACTATTACCGATTCAAAAGATAGCAATAATAATAGATAACACTATATTTCACCTCCATCCAGTAACAGTATAACTGTTCAATTTAGTCCGCCCACCACTAAGCTCCAGTAATATATTAATCGAGACGTCGGATAGATCTGCGCTGAAGTTATACAATCCAGTAATCGAGGTGTTATCATACTGAAGTTTACCCCGAACCTGCATCAGGACAATAAGCATATTGGAAATGAAGAAGAAAATAATATACAGCCGTGGCCAGGTCCAATTACACCCTAGTAGTACGATCGTACGTCTCTACGTCTCTATAACGATAGCACACGACGAAGCATGTTATTCGGGCCAAGTTTGTTGACTTAACTTAATTTATTGCAGAAGGGAAAATACTGATACTCGATAAATTTATTCATATTTAACCGGCCCATTTCGCGATTTTGAACCTTATGCCTTGGTAAGAAAATTCCAAACGGGAAATGGCATTCCTAGAAATGCCATTATAGTCGAGTCCTTAAGTTCTAAAATTCGACCTAACATAGGTCCCTTCGACAGGTACACGCCAAGCAAAGATGATTATCACTGTACCTGTAAACAGTTGAATCTGATAGTTTCTGCTATTTTGGGTGACCCCATCGAATAAGGTCCGCCGGCGTTGGAAGAATATGCTGATTCGAGCCCATTTAGTGTGACTTGTGACAGCAACATGTTGAAAGATGCATTCTGACCGGTCTCCTGGAAGTTCGAATGAAACATTTAAATCAGACTGGTTATCTTGGATATCCTGAGAATAATTAGAAAATCTCTATACTCGATAATCTCGAGGGTCATGCCAAAATAAATAAGATACTCAATGCTCATTTGATTGATACTGGCCAGTTACACACCATCGTGAAAGCTATAAACAGGATAATTGGTGCATCGTTTGCAAAACTAAAATGGCGGATAGAAGGAGTCATTTGCTTAGGTCTACAAAAAAAAGTTTTGACCCAACGGTTTTTTTTATTTTAATATGTATAACTTTTTTGAAAAATCCCCCAGAATTACTACATTAAACTTGAATAAATAAAAAAGTTATTTATAAAACCTGCAATGATTTACTGTTATTGGTTGTGTTATGTGGTACGGTTCTTTTTTAGTCAAAAATTATAGAAATTAACATCTAGTTTTTTTGTTATTGTAACACAAATGTATTTTCAAGAAGTGAAATTCTACAACGAATCATGTTTGACTAGCAATAAAAAAAACTCAACGAGGCTTTTTTCTTGAAAGTTTTTGAAAAAGTTCGCTGGTCAATCTTCTTTCTCATAATGTATAATAATTCCATAAAAACCATTATTAAGTTCATTACTTTTCCAACTTTTTATTGGGCGGGGAATACGCATACAGCTAATATTCGATAGATATGTAAGAATAAACATGATTTTGTAGGTAAAAATATTTTTTGTTTTCTTTAATCACAAAAACAATAATATATAAAAACATATTACCGACCTTGTTGTTTGAATTACCGACCTTCATTGCGTACGCACGCGTAACATCGATTCCTTATTTCTACAGTGGTAGCTCATAAGCGAATTTCCTCTTTAATTACGGTGAATGCTGATTGTATCTGTTGGGATAAATCTTCTCTAGATTCGACTTTCGTAGCGTAGACTAATTCTTTTGCCCATCGCCAGATGTAGAAGTCCAAATGGGCCAGGTCTGGAGAACGTGGAGGCCATGGAATCCACGAATTTGGGAAAACATTATTCAAGTGCTTACTGACTGCAGTTCTTCAGTGAGCTGGACGATAGGCCTGTCTTCATTGAAAAGTGGCACCATTGCCAATTATTCTGATAGGAAATGGGCAAAAAAACAAGATAATTTTCCTCGTCCAGAATATCAGGTAGGAAGTGTGGTCCAATGACTTCATTTCCAACGCCTCCTGCCAAAACATTGATTCTTACTCTCCTTTAGTAACGGCTCTGTCTTTTGACCCGTTGGTTCTGTCCTTTCGACGACTATTGGTGCAAATTGTAGAGATTTAGAATTGCCCCTTTTGTAAATTTGGACTTTCAGATACTTTAAAAAAAGTCACGATCCTCCATGTTTGTGTGCAGCAGAAAACGCCAAAACCGGACTAATGTCCCAAAGACTTTATCTTCAAGACCTGTAGAATACGGTTGAGAACGCATTAATAATTGTCAACATGTATATAATTAAAATGAGAAGTAAATACACTACCGTAAGAGACACATTGATGATTGGATCAACCAGGATTGGGTTTCAGGCAATATGATATTAGTTGTACCTACTTAATTCTGTAAAAAAATACGTACCTTGTACAGGAGTGTAATGAAATGCATGTTTGTCATTTTTGCCGAAGAACTTTCCACACCTTCCAGATTTAAATGTCCAGCAATAGAGCAACATTCCTAATGCTCCTGGCCGGTTGTTCCGCGAACTGCGCCAAAATCTCTTCATCCAATTTGACGTTATGTCGAATCACTATCCCTCTAGGCTCACTACATCTTAGACTGCCAGTTTCGCGTAAGCGTCGGTATGTGTTTTAAAATGTGTGGCGGGAAGGTAAGCGTCTGTTAGGAAATATTACTTGATAAATTCTTTGCGCTTCTCTTGCAATACCATTAGCACTTTCATGTGCCATTAAGATGTTCGCGTATTCTTCATTAGAGAATACAGACATTATTTGATCATTAAAACCGCAGCATTAAAAGGATCGCGGCGCTAACCAACACGAAACACACAAAGAATGAAAAACGCAAACACGAAAAAAACAAATGTTTGAAAAACGCGCCAATTAATTTTTTTTCAGGGTAGTCTCCCACTACTGGGGAAAGCCTTACCTTAACAGCCCAGTCCGCCAAAAACTTCTCGAAATCAGCGATACGAGTATCGCCCTCCCGCCCGATACACAAAGTTGGCAAATTAATTCAAAATTCAAATTCAAAAAGAGTTTATTTCCAAAAGAAACACATAGGTAACATTTGGAGAATGTCAAATCTTAAACTAACACATGTATAAGGTTCAGGGAAATATAGAACTCGAATGAACTTAATAATGGTTTTTATAGCATTATTGTACATTATTAGAAAGAAAATAGACCAGCAAACTTTTTTTTAAACTTTTAAGAAAAAAACACCGTTTTTTATTGCAAGTCAAAGATGATTCCTTACAGAATTTCATTTCTTGAAAAAACATTTGTGAGTAAATTAAAAAAAAACTAGATAATTATTTACAGAATTTTTGACTACAAAAAAACCGTACAAAACTACACAACCAATAAACCGTAGATAATGACAAGTTTCATTTGTAACTTTTTTATTTATTCAAGTTTGAAAAAAGTAATTCTGGAGGATTTTTGAAGAAAAGGCGAAGTCGGGACGACCGCCAACCGCAGTTACTCAAGAAAATGCGCAAGCCGTGGAAAAAATAAACTGCGGGAACCGACGAATTACATACGTAGAGCTTAAGCGTTGAGCGAGATCTAAGCATTAGATAAGCAGCAATGCAAACCATAATTCATGGACAACTGTCCCTCCATTAGCGTAGTTCGAGATGGGTGCCGCATAAACTCAAAGTTTTGCAGAAAGGACACTGCGTAGATTGGTGTAAATGTATGATTAAAAAAATTGACGCTGGCGACAACAAAACTGTGTATGATATTCTGACAGGTTGTATATGGTTGTATAACTACGATCCTGAAACAAAGCGGTAATCAACGGTATGGTGCTTTGAAGATAAACCGACTCCAATAAAATGTCGCCGACCACGAAGCACACAGAAATAAATGGTTGCCTCATTTTTCTGCAAGTCAGGGCATATTGCGACTGTGGTGCTAAAGAATCAAAGAACTGACAACTCAGAATGGTATGTGACAGTTCGTGGTCCACAAGCTTGGTGTGACAAACGGCCAAAGTCAGAAACCCAGCACCTGCTCTGGCACCATGACAACTAATGGACCCCGCCCACTTATGCCAGAACACTCGTCTATTTTAGTTCGAAAAATGTTACTATACTCCCTCACCCGCCATATTCTCCTGACCGGGCACCCTGTGATTTTTATCTGTTTCCGAAAATGAAAGAAAATTTAAAACCAAAGAATCTATTTGAAACCAAAGAATATGCCCTGGCTGCCTATGATTATGAAATTTCTGAGATACCGAAAGAAGAATGGTCATTGACATTTTCCAAGTGGTTTAGTTAGCCGGATGAAAAAGTGTATACGTGCTCACGGTGAATCCTTTGAAAAATAGATAGCAATAATAAATAGTTAACTGTAGTTTTTGAATATGTTATTTCTTTTGGCATGACCCTCGTATTCATATTATTGCTCTATCGTTAGTCAAAAATGCACAAAATAAGTTTCAAATTTGCCAAACTCTATTCAGGCCGGTGTTATTTTAGCTAGGATATTAATTAACCTGTACTGTCCATGTCAAGTTTAATGGCCATTTTGTGAGGTAATGGATATCGATAGTTACCAAAAAGTTACAGGACAAAATGAGGATTGAATATTATCAGATCAGATCAGAAAAAATGACGTTTGCTAAGTAGCGTCACATAGCGTCACGCCTTTTTTCCATAAGGGGTGGCAGAGGCACAAGTGTGCCCTATCTGAGCAAGTTATTCAATAATCCATTTTGCGTGACAGGGGGCTAGCCCATCGCCGCACCTATGGACTATGGAGTAACGAAGGTTTCCTCACGATGTTTTCCATCACCGTTTTGAAAGTCCGTAAAATGTTTAATGTATAAACTTAAGATAAAATAATTATCTCATTGGTACATAGTCAGAAATCGAACCTGCATCTCCTGTGTAAGAAGCAAGCGTGAAACCCATTAGACCACGGAGCTCTTAGTTAAGTAGGTAAAAAAACACTACTCAGAATCACAATGAGGAACTTCGCGTAATTTTAAAATTATTGGATTATATTATTTTCCTTACGTTATTACGTAAGGAAAATAATTATTTTATTATATTATAATAAAATTATTATTTTATATGAGTAAACCACAATCCTAAACTATATATATATAGTTGGATGTTCATTAAGATGCATCACAACTATGTATATTTAAAGGTTATGTTGGATAAATAAATTTCAATTTATATTTCTATCTACAGTCATAAAGAAATTTTTATTTGATTTGGGTCAATATTTTATTTATCACAATCAAAATCAAATGTACCAATATCATACTATCATCACGAGAACGACTAAAGGAATCTTCGTTCGTCACTGGTTACTCCGACAACTTCAATGATAAAATCTTTCATCTGTTTTTCTATATCTACAATTTTGATATTAATTTTAGTATTCATTTACCAGTTTCTGAACATGTTTTTCGAAATATGTTTCCGTTCTATGTCACAGAAGGGTTTTAACATTTTGTATGGACTAACTGGCATACAGTCTTTAAAAAAAATCTTGATATCTGCGGCCCGGAGATGAAACCGATATCCATCGATGGAGTAAAGCATTGAAACTCATGTGTGTAATTGTAAATTTCTAAAACGATATTCTTTGCGAGTTGTTTTTGCCGTGTTATCGTGATCAGGCAAAAATTCACGATCACAGCCAAACGACAAAAAGAAACTTAGCAAGATGTGAAAAAGACCGTAGAATGACGCCCCATCCTCCATCGACGCTTCCCAGCAAATAAGAACCAAGTGGAGCTATCTGATTGTACTCGTATTATATCATAATAACATAAATATTAGACTCAATCTCTGTCTCTCAACTCTACCAGATTATCGGAATCTCAGAATCTCTACTTTTACCATTATTCAGTATAGCCTATTCTTGACGATAAAGTCAACTCGGCACTCGGCGGCGCTCGGAACTCTGAATCGATCGAGCCATGCACCACCTCGCTGGCTCAGTGCGGGTAGATTGAAAGTGTCGTGGTAAACTTAATACCTGATTACTAAGTGATATTGCAAAGTCCGTCAGAGTAACGACGTCCTGCTTATTTGTTATCGTCATCCTGTTCAGTACCCCGACCGCTCTTGTGAGGAAATCTTGAGTCGTCTTGAGTAGTGATTTTTGTGCTGACCTTAAAGTTTGTTGTTATATTATTTTACAGTAATATGGAATAACTTCAATTAAATAACATACTGCCGCGCCGTTTCCCTTACGGGATGGTAGAGGCGCATTATTCTCGTATTCGTGAGTATTATTTTAACGATTCTGGAGTTTCACATATCTTTAATTATGAGTATGTAGATTTATTTCGCTATATTATTACCTGTATCTTGATAGTTTATCTCCAAAGATCGCCGAAGTGTTGACGATAGAAAACAAATATCCTTGCAGTTTCTGTACCAATAAATCCTTCAGTGGTATGTTTACAAGACGCATCAGTTCAGCTCCTTGAAAACAAACAACTTGAACTTGCAATAATAAGCAAAATACTTACCTGTTGTCTTTATTGATAGCGACTTACTGCCATACTCAAAGTCTTGTATGATTCGTTAAGGATCACTTAGAGAACGATTTCGTATGTAAATTTAAATTTGGAATCGGATTAATCGTTCATTAAATGACGAAGATTTACGGCGGTAAGAATCAATTTGTGTTCATTTCGTGTAATGAGGTTTCATGTTTTACAGATAAGAGAGTACATTGCATAATATAATATGTAAGTATACTTAGTTCTTACTTTTCTCATCTGGAAAATATGGTGCGATTACAGGAGGCGCGCCCAGGCCAGGTGTTGATATCTGTTCATAATTGATAGGTGGTTTAATAAAGCCGAGTATAGAAAATGAATAAAACCGAAGCAAGACATACAGAAAAACAAGTTATTGTGAACATAATTACTCAAGCAAAAACAGAGCAAACGCAAAATCTCTTTGTCCTCAGAATATTGATTCAATTCTCAGATCTAAATTATTGTAAGGTCCAATCAAGTAATCACAACAGCAGGTAAGCTAACGCATATATATTTTTACTTTGCATGTAAAAGGCATTTGTTCCAATCATTTACTAATGTAATGGTAATGTAACAAGTAACAAGTAATGGTATCATTACCTCAACATTAAACTTGCACTCGGAAATTTGGAAGTTATTGTCGCCGACCGCAATAGAGTTTCCAAGCAGAGTGACCAGCGCTGCACCGTTGAGGATGCAGTCATCCAATATAATGCTGTATAGTAATGTGTTAGTTAAGTTTTGAAAATGTACTCCATATTCATTTATGAACATTTATATACAGGCACATACATTGCTTCTGGCCCCACACGTTACACACATACACATCCGAGGCCTGTGGATTTATTAAATATCCACATTTTCATATTATACTCAGAGGAAAAATAATGGAACATGCACCAGATTAAACCATTTGACTAACCTAAATGGCTTCATTTGGAATTAATTCAGAATCCAAAAATAATGAATTTATTCAGAATCAAAAAATAATTCCCCAAAATTGGATCCGATAGAGTCAGCTAAACTAGATAGTTGCTCTTCAGTGCTTGGCCACTATTTAAACTCTAGAGCTTAACGTAAAGTTTATATCATCAAAAAAAAGGCACCCGTCGCAAACGCGCATGTATCTTAGTAGGGTTCCGTACCCGAAAGGTACCAAACGGAGACATAGAGGGTGTATTTCTATTGCCGCTATAACAACAAATAATGAACCACATGCATTTTCAAGGAATTAAAGTGGTCCCCGAAAAATATACGTGTATTTTTTTGCTTTTTTTCTTGTACGATGGTACCGAACGCTAAATGTGTTAGTCCGATTCGCACTTGACCGATGTTTTCATGTTATTACTTAGTACCCCTGAGAGTAATTTGTACCCAAGAATTTTCGTTACAAAAAAATTGTACCCTGAAACCCTGTGCTGCTCCCGTGGGGGACATTTTCCATAAAACCTGTATTGACTGACTGACGTCTCTAATCTGTAAACTGGCTATCTGGAAAATTACAGCTTCATGGGTCAAATAGTTATTTATGTCATATAGGTATTTAGCGGAGGGAAATTTGAAAAATGAGTGGCTTAGTTGACGTCTATATATGTAGATATGTATATATATATATATATATATATATATATATATTTAAATATGTAAATTATATATTATTATTTTTTAAGTAGTTTTTGATTTTCCTACAAACTGTTACCACTGTTTCCCAGCCTTAAGGAATTAATTTCGCCAAATCCCTTATTAGTGCTACCCTCCGCTACATAAGAACCTTTGTACAAAGTTTCGTGTCTCTAGGACCGTAGTTTAGGCTGTGGGTTGATATATCACTCAGTCAAAAAGTTAGTCACGACTTTGAATTATATAAGTTATCCAGAAACTTCCTTCACATCTGAAAGAAATACAGGTTCAACGAGGAATGGTTTTATTCCTTAATAACCTAACTACCTGTGACCTTTGCTGGTAAGGCAAGATGAAGTGGTGCAACATCCTCAAAATAAACCCTCACTGGATAGACCGCGCCAGAATTTTCGTTGAGCAAACTCCAAACAGGAAGAAGAAACTAGGAAATGCTGGCGAGTAGATTTTGATACTACGTAGAAGGTAAGGGAATACTGAACTCCCTAAGATACACAACATTTCTAAAATTGACAGCAACGACCAAAGTCAACCTTGCGCGCCTCCCCCTATCACAGAGGCTGCGAAATGACATTCTTGGACGGCCTGCCACCAGGTGAAACAAGCCCGTGTGACTGGGGATAGGCAACTAGCGAACAAGGTCTTAATCTGCGCAGGGCCCGCTCCTCAGACCCTGCTCATAATGGTAGCTTGCAAAGCAAGAAAGGTTGCTGAGGCTCGTGCACTTGGAGGGCTTACGTGCTCTATATCCTCTATACTCCTTTTCCCAATGACCTTACCAATATATTTTTACTTTTTGCAAAAAATTGCTCATCTTTGACGGGCTGTATCTCTACAAACAAGGACCAGAGGGTTCCAGTTCGCCTCAATTTGCAGTAAATTAAGTTTACTATTCAAAAGTAGAGTAAATATATCCTAATAACGATTCCTGAAGGTAACTTTCTCGAAAAAAAAAACTGCAGCAAGTGCCAGAATTTTACAGTTTTTCGAGCACCACGGGAGTACCACACGTGTAAACTTGGCTATAAATTACTCTCAGGGGTACTAAAAATTAAACTAGTGGCTCTATGAGCTGTGAACCTCACGAGCGATACAGGAAATTAGCGTTATTTTTCACAATTTTCTGCCCTCCCACACCCCCGACCCCTTGAAGTTTATCGGGTGTACAAGTGGAATTATTCAAAAAACAAATAACCCGACAGAATTTCCTTTCAATACCACATACAAACTTATGAATGCACCTGGTTACGTACACGGAGTATGAAAGTAGCCGCACCAATTACTTTGCAATGCCAAATCTACGTCATTTGAAAAATTTAAAAAAACTGCAATCGACAAATAGAACATTTAATTACCAAACCCGCTCACAAAATTTCACGAGAATCGGGTAAGAAATGCGACTTGTAGAGGAGAACAGCCAGAAATCCGGACAGAGGATATACGAAAGCATTTTGCCCAAGCTGAAACGAAGATGCTTCGTCGCTTCGCTCGGTCAACAATCGTAGACACATACGCGTTTACGATGTTTGATTTTTTATAAACTGTGCTATAAAGCCCCCTAGTAAAGCAAAATCTTGTCCGTAAAACGTATCTTACGTCATTTGTCCCTGGTCTTGCACTTGCTGAAAGGCGAATGGTGAGGTCTTGAGCGGATCCTGAAGGTCCCCTTGCTCCAGCAGACTAGTCTTATTCCTGAACAGCTTATAACTGGTATCAATAAACATCTTCGCCACTGATACTTTCACACTTAGGAAGTTGTAGGTCAGATCAAAATTCACCTGCGGGTAGTTCAGGCGGGGTATCTCGCGACATTTCATGGTCTTGCATAATCTATGAAACAAAGATCAACGTTGAGACCACCTCACAACCACATTAATTGTGCAGCTTGGCTCAGCTATCTTCTTTTCAGACTGTTGATGATCTAAGTTTAGCTGGTTATCCAATAGCCAAAGAGCCAATTCGGCTAGACTGTTGACTAGACCAGCAGTCAACGGTCTTGCCGAAATGGCTCTTTGGATATTGGATACCCAGAGATCGGACTTCGAACTGTTGCAGGATTCGTAGTAATCATAGGAAAATATTTCTCACACATCGACGACGTTATCCGATACATGGAAACCACCAGAAAGAGTTAAATAATTTTTCGGGAATGGAATATAGACATTTACAGTTTCTTTCGCGAAGCCATATTGAAGTGCCTGAAAGAAAGAAATAAAGAGAATATGATAAATCTTCTATTGCTATCATATAGCAGCTTGCTGATTTCTCTGTACTAGCATTACACCAGAGTCATAAAATGTATGATATTATCATTATGGAAACGGGTTATTACTTCCTCTCTAAAAAGAATAGACTATAATTCCTCGTCTGCTATTTTATATATAGGTAAAATAATATCCCATTATTTCCTTTCCAAATGAAGCGGGGTAGCTTTTGTCCCCCTTGGATTACCTTAGATATTGTTGACTCATATGAAGCCTTGAAAAGTGACCACTTCGATCTAAAATCAGACAATGTACCTGAAGTAACAAAAAAACGTAATAGTTATTTCAACATTGACACATTATGGAGAAATAACTCTTATAATACAGATTTAATTATCAACCTTACCACTTTCAAGATATTGCGATATTGGAGTTTCTACCGAAGCACAAGTATTGCGTATTGCTTCTAACATAAAAACATACAAAGGCCCCCAAATATTCATTCTAAAGCATTAATTTTTTTATCATTTATTTTTATAATCTTATTTAGTTACCGCAAACAAAGCACAGAAAAATATTACGAAATGTCCTTATCTCCATAGGTAAATCGTAAACTTTCAAGTATGTTTCACATTATACGATAGAGAAATTAATTCCATTTTGACTTTTAGTGCTGAAAATATATTTTTTATGATATTGTAGTCAATATACATACATAATTTAAAATAATAAACGTTTTCGATACCACTGGCGTTTGCAATGTTATGGAGAATCCGAATATTTTTCAATATTTCAATATGTTTAAGTTGCTTTTTTCAAGTTGTAATTGGACGAACTTTTAGAAGACAAGAACTATCAACTCCTGAAGGTAAGTTGCAACTTACTATAGACTATTCGAAGGAAAATGCAGCTACGTCTAAGGAGCTACTACCTCTATTAAATAATAATGAATAAGACAACGCAGAAATAACTTATAATGTCAATTTAGAGGTAAAAAACGCATATATTATTATCTGGTCTGATGTGTGTTGATGAATTTCAAACCACAAAAATGATAGGGCACTTCACTTCAATGTTTCAGACAATGATATTGAAGTCCAACCACGTTCTGATGTCAGACAAAATAATCAGGATCAAGTTGACAACGACGAGAGAAAACGAAAGAACGGACAGATTGTCGGTAGTTTAAATCAGAAACCGGCATCGAGGAGGCAAGGAGGAGATACAGATTGCCGGATGTCGCTAGATTCTCTCAATCATTTTAATACTATGGAATCAATCGACAGTAGGTATATAGGATTTTTTTGAATCAAACTCACAAAGTGGGCACTTTCTTTGAAATATGTATTTTTCAGGCAGATATGACAACTTCAGAAAAAAATTTCAAACACAAGTTAACGAGCAGAAATTCGATAAACAAATGTTAAAGGTGAGTCTTTTAAAAGTCACAAAGTTACATACGAGTACCTGACATACTCATCTCTGGTCTTAATCAATCTTATCTGACATCACTATTTTCTGTTAGCGACCCTCGTACCCTTGTTCCCGGTTTGATTCCCATTCGAGGAATTCTGACTTTTCTGATCTGATTAATAACTTGTAATGGAGTTAGCTGGGCTAGGCAAATTGGCTGGGCCAGAATTGTTTGCAGGACGGCCCAGATGATTCTGTAATTAGCTAATACCCAATCATGCCCATTGCTGAGTGGTTCAGGTTGTACTAAAATAACGCCTTATTCTCGCAGGCCATACTTGAGAAGCGAGCGGTGGCAAAGCGAGCGCTCTACAATTTCCACGGGAATTCGTCAGCCGTGCCTGCTGGCTTTAATCTCGGCGGGGAATGTATGATGACGACGAACGACTCTTTGTTGTAAGTAACTATTCTTCTTATTTGTTTTGTGTTTGGTCCCTAGCATCATATGTCACAACTCATATAGATACTTTATTTTTCTTCCGGAACCTTTCTGCTACAACCTTATTCCCTAATTGTTAGGAACTTCAATGGTCGCTTCTTTACTTCAAATCAAATATCAATCTAACATACGTTTATAAGCAAGAAAACAAACATTTCGTTCCCATGTTTCCCATAAACAAGCCTGTCCCATTTTTTATCCACCTTGACCTGATTTTTATGTCGCACTTTAGAAATTCTGGAGCAACTCATATTGCCCTGTTGCCCATTTAATGTCCGACCACCATTTTAACGAAATTGCGAAAAGGACGGTTCACCGCGCCTTCCGTTTTTATAGCTACTTACTTATAGCGATGTTTACACAATTCTGATATTATCTTGATGCAATAATGGTATGAAAGGTGTATTATATATAGGTATTATAAAAGGTGTTAAGGCGATACCTCGTCCGTGCAAAGGTCCCCGTTACTACAGGCGTAAAGACCCGAAGTGTGAGAGGGACGGAATCGGGAAAAAATGACATAACGTGGCGCTAAACCACAGAAAAATTGTTTAAAAATAAACTACGCTATTTTGTCTAAAAGATTTTTAAGGAGATTTTGCGAATAAATAATATTTACATTTTGAACGCAGTTCCATAATTAAATTATTTAGGATTTCAGGAAAAAATCAACAATTTAGAGGTGTTCTCGTAATTAAAATCTATCGAGAAAATTTCATCCAATCGCGTTTTCCTTTAGTGAGAATACTAATCAAATACTCAATAAACGTTAACCTAAAAATCAAATCTGTAGGTGAATTCATGGTGGAGTAAATGGATTCGAAAAAAAACCCATTTTTAATTCGTATCACCTTAAAGGGATATTATCTTTCCCCAAGGCTCTATTGATATCTCGTTTCGCCTCGCACGATACATTTGTATGGAGACTAGAATAGATTTAGACGTTATCTTAGCGAGAGACATAGGGTCAGTGACACCTTTGAGTACCTATGTCATGCCCTCAAACTTTGAATTGAAGGCAACCGGAACAAAGTGACTTAAAAATTATTGTAAAAACTACAACTCCTAGATAAAACATAAACATTTATATAAAGGCACATTCATTGATTCTGGCCCCACACTAGGATACCCTGTGTCGTGGAATCCAGAAACAGCGATGTCATAAACATGTAAACATCCAAGACCTGGTGTTTCTTTTCTTCCTAGGATGTAGGATGGAGGTTTCCTAACTCATTTATTCAAAACGTCTTTGGACCCAAGGCGCAACATTCACGTCGGATCTCTTTAGATTGGGTTGCAGAAATCTTACTCCTTACTATGTTTCCTTATCGATACCTGCACTGCGATGCTCGGGAGGTTTTATTATACCCTAGAGAGAACTGTTACGGCGATTACGCTTCCAAAAATATACAATATTCCAAATTACCCCGCTTCTCCTAGGTATATTGAATATGAAAAGAGCTAGAACTGGATAGGAATCCGTAAGCAGGCGAACCTAACTGTATTGAGAGGGAAATTTCTTATACCATTACTGATATTGAAGGTATGTGTCATGTAAATTAAAAGACATTAGGTAATGGAATGAATAAATTGTAATTTGTTTCTCGCACTATCAGGTATCTATTCATATTCATTTATTCATTGCTTACATGTGGTTACAAAATTTTGACGACAAAATTGAGGTTATATTCCTCTACTGTATAACATAAACATAACAATTTGGATACAGGCAAGTACGTTGCTTCTGGCCCCATACTAGGCTGTGTCATGGGAACCAGAAACAGCGACGTCACACCCATATAAACATCCAAGATCTGGGGTTTTTACTGGATCCCCTGGATTATGAGTTTGTGTAGATTAGATAACGTATTCTGCGATCTCTACATTTTAGAGAACAGCTCTCATCGTCTTCAGTTAGTCCCCGCCAAACAAAATAGACAACTGCTTAACTGGCTTAACGTCAACTCAATGAAAAGGCATGACCCTATTTATAATTAAAAACAACTTCACCTGTCAGGTTCTTCCACCGCATGAAGCTGCGCAACGACACGCACTTCCGCGTGAAGTACATCAAGTCGGACTTGTACAACATGGTGCTGCGCGCGCAAATCTTATTGAACGACTTGCATCTCGTCGGCGACTACCAGCGGGTGCAGACTGACAAAGACCCGTCTAACCTCTTCTATCAGCCTACACTTGGGACGCTGGAGTAAGTAGAAGTTGCAGCTGATTTAGGACAAGTTCGTCAAAATTACCGCGGCATTCTTTAACTGACGAAGATTCTGCAGTCAAGAAGGAACCCCTGTTTCGCCATGTCCAACCGTCTGTCCCTGAACGGCATGCACCTCGTCGGCGTATACAGTCTAATCTCTTCTATAGGCCCACACGTGGGATGCTGGACTAAGGAACCTGTACCATTAACAATAATAATAACAAGGTACCATTATAGTCTCGCCTTGTCTGACTTTTTGTCCAGTCGTGGCTTAGCTCGGAGACCCGTTTGGCAACTAGGAAACCTTACATTGCGCATAGCTCGACACGACCTTGTCTAACCCATTATAGGCCACCCATTCACAAAAACGGCCGCCAATTTTCAACCTTATGCCTTAGTAATCAAGTCCAAATACTATGAAAATTGGTGCCCATTTTTGTGGACACCTCTCCTAAATAGGTTTAATCCCGTGTTTAAGAAGTAAAGAAGTATTTATTCATTCGGTGACGGGCACTTCGGTAGCAGTCGTCATCGAATGTCAATCCTATATCTTCAGCCAACGGCTGACCGATCTTATTTTAATATACCAATATGAATAATTAAGACCCAGACAAAACTAGAAGACCTCAATCGATTCTACATGAGACATAAATAATATTTTTTCCTACTACCTGACCCGTGACACTTGCATAATGAATGGTTGCTGACTCGCTAGCTGCAAATTGTGACCTGGATTTGGATTCATCTGCTATATTGAAAGCACTGGGATAAATCGATATGTGGGCTATCCTCGACTGCTATAGGAACTTCGTGTACTTACCAACGGAAGGAGGGCCCACACTAAATAATAATGTAACTGACAATGTAAAACCAGAGATTATTATCTGTCATGAAGCACTGAGGGCTTTTCAATACGTCATTAAAAAAAAACAGTACCGCAAGTTAATAGACGGTGCTGACGTCACATAGTATGTCAAAATTGACATGACATTCTCTGTGGTTTCTGTCACGTTGCTTGCTTGTTTCGTTGACGATTGTGTTCTGTGGTTTGGTTGTCGGTTGTGTGGTGTAGCTGTTATTTTGCGATTATTTCTTTACGACCTTCTGGCTCTGCTTCTGCCTACGGACCTTGATACCTGCCTTGACGAATATGTGCCTGTGACCCGGACTCCGAACCTTGTTTACCTAACTGACCCTCGCTTGCCCATTGGACCTCAATACTTCTACTTCTGACGACCCGAGCTGTATTGGATTTGTTTCTTTGCCAACATCATGGCCAAAGACTATGGTGCGTGGTTTCTCGCAGACCTTAAAAGCGAACTCAAGGCGCGTAATGCTAATATAACTGGAAAAAAAGCATTGCTTGTTCAGAGGTAAAAATTATACTTTCATACTTATAACATACTACTCAGAAATACTCAACTTGACATGTCAATCCATTAAAGTTTTTCTATTCATGGCTGTATTTCTAGTTACCCGGCCACTTACCACACGGGTTCTGTAGGAAAAATTTACCCAATGCATATATATTCAATAAATTCACCTTCATCAATAGATTTTTCAGAACTTTGTACTCTTGAGATTCAATTATTAGAAATTGTATTACTTTGTTTCAGACTGGAGGATTATGACCAGTTATTTGGGTCCCTTGTGAATGATTCCGAATGAGTTTACAAGATAGTGGTGCCGAGCCCAGATCTTTTTCGGGATGTTACAAGCAACTCTACTTTGCCAAGATTGACAGAAGAAGACCAAAAAACATTTTGTGAGCTGATTGGAAGAGAAGATGTGGAACGTTCGGCTAATATGTATGAACAATATTTTCTGATTGCATGCCGCTCTGCCCTCCAAGCTGGTGATCACTACATCACCAGTGTGTGTGCCTCAGAAATGAGAAAAAAGTGATCTATAACGTGACCATTAAGGCAAAAGACCACGTGATCATTGAAGCACAATGTGAGTGTGCAGCAGGGTCAGGACCATACGGCCAATGCAAACATATTATTGTTTTGATATGTGCAATCATAAATTTTAATAAAAATAAAACAATAAAACTTAAAACGAGCTGTACCAGCTCGCTACAAACCTTTCACCACCCCAGCACTAGTTATACTGGTAATCCAGTTCAAGCTGAGCATCTCACTTTAAAATTCAAGGTTGCTACAATGAAAAGCATGACTCAATTTGATCTCAGACCGATTATAGAGAGTCCAAAAAAATATCAAGAAGAGTTTAAAAGCCTGATCTCCAATTATTGTGGAGGAAAAGGCAAAATGCCGTCTATACCCATAGCCCAACTCATTTTACCAACAGACAAACGAAGCCTATACCAAGACCATGATTACTTGGAGATGACTGCTGAAGAACAATATCTAAAGTCTCTTATTTTAAACAAAGAACAACTGCAATATTTATAAACAACGACAAAAACAAATAAGAAGGAGTGGTTGAAACAGCGAAAACTGAGATTGCAAAGTTCAGACTATGGAAAAATATGCAAACGGAAGAGCAACAAACTAATTCTAGCCAGAAACTTGATAAAAAATTATAATCTGCAGAGTTTGGCCATTAAACATGGCAGAAAATATGAGCCAAAAGCCATAGAAAAATTTGAGGCAGTGACTGGCTCGTCCGTGATGAAGTGTGGGATTTTGGTTCATCCAGAAAGCCAATTCTTAGGTAGTTCTCCGGATGGTCTAGTAGGAAATGAGGTGTTAGAGGTGAAATGTCCATACAATATCACCACAATGTCGCAATAAACGTTTTGAGTTTGAGTTTGAGTTTGAAATGCCCATACACAGCAAGAGATGAAAAAATTACTACAGAAACTGTGCCATATTTGTATTTATGTGAAAAAAGTGGCACCCTTAAATTAAAGAAAACCCATGATGACTATTATCAAATTCAGGGTCAAATGTTTGTCTCGCAGAGCAAAATGGCAATTTTTTTAATATACGCCTTGTGTGACCATTATTTAATTAAAATTGAAAGAGATGAAGACTTTTTGAAAACTATGTGTGAGGAACTGAAATCTTTTTATGACAACTATTATAAAAAAGTGTTATTAGAACGATACTTGTTTCGTTAGGTGTCTGGGAAGTGGGCAAATAAAAAACCTAACTACTCAAGAATTTTTATTTACAATGTTAGACCTGAAATTAGCAAGCATTGCAATAACTAAAACTATATCACTAGATAGTAGAATTTCTGTTTGGTTCATTGGTTCAGTTAATATTTTAAAGGTTTTCACAATGCCAATAATTCGTTCAACGTGTACACGTTTACTTGCAACTTTTCTATTAGAGGCTAGAGTCTGGGATCCAATTTGATTGCCTTTTCTAAAAAATGCTGGCATATTTACCTTAACACCATAAGGAACGAATATGTCTTGCACATTCAAACCTTTGTCAACCATAAGTTCATCATTGTAGTTGAATTTGTTTAGTATGGAACTTCTTTATATAATTTGTCCATCAGTAGCTGATCCTCCATAAGATGAAGATACATAACTTATCATTCCACCAGGTGTGATCCCAATGAGAATTTTAATTGTGTTTCTGTTCCTGTATGAAGAAAAAGTTACTTGCTGGGCTAAAGGTTATTTTGGTTTTTTAATCGGAAATTCTGTAGCATCCAGAATAACTCGTGTTTCTGGGTATTTGTCATTTAAGTCCATTGGCAAATATGCTTTAACATTTTCCCTGTTAATCCACAGATCCAAATTCTTCCGTTGCAAAGACATAAATCGGATCCATGTGATAAATATAGTATACACCTCTTTTAGTGTAATTTTATACAACATTGTCATTGCCTTAAAAGAAGAATGCCTTCGTAAAATAATCAAAGTTATGAAAAAATATTCCAAGGCATCTAAATCCTTCGGGGGTGGGCCATAAAAATATTTCAAGTTATGTACAGATTTTCCCAATGAATAGAACACTAGCATTAACTTGTCAAAATTTTCTAGGCCCGTGTAAAACTTAAGAGCTTTGTCATCATCAGTGTAATTATAAATACTAAATCCATGCCTTTTACTAGATCCTTCAGTCTGTGTATGTATGGATTCGACATGATCCAGTGTAACTTCTACCTCATCTTCCTCGGTTTGCGTTCCAACTGGTTTGTACCAATTTCAATTTCAATAGTGTGATAATCGTTGTCAAAATTAGGTGGATTATCAGAAATATTTGTTTCTTGATCAAATTCTTGTACATGAACAGTTTCTGTTTCTTGAAATTCCTCTTCTTGATTTGAGTCTTTTAATGGATCTTCTATTATGTCTCTATGTGTGTCCAAAAATGACTGCATTTCAGCAAATGCTACAGGAGGAACTGTGAACAAAAATAATTTCTTAGAACCACGAGATTAAATAAATAGTACAAGATTAATAAACAAAAAATAATTTAGCTAACATACCTGTTTATTGTGGTACTTTTCTTTTACAGCAATAAAATAAAACTACAATATTTTCAACCATTTACCAAGATCTAATTAATCTACACTTTATCATGTTACTCTTACATCATTTGTGGGTAGGTACTTATTTCTAGAATAATTTATTTGTGCTATTGATGGATCAAAAATCAATGTTGTTGACGATGAACATTCCTGGTTTTGTTGCTCAGAGACTTGGGTCCATGGGAACACGGAAGGACTAGCGGATTTTTTTAGTATTTTTCGTGCACGATCTCTAAAAAGAAATATTAATAAACTACTGTTAGGTACAAATAGTTCCAAACATATTATAGGTAAGTAGGTAACTTTACCTAGCCACTTTGCATGCCACAGCATTACAAAATAAATAAATCTTAGTAGGTGATGAATTGCCAAGATAACTTACCTAACTTTGTGAAACATGTTGGGGTTATTGCGATGTCTGTTCGGAGAAAATGGGCTGAGCATATAAAAGAATGTTTCCTTATGGTCAACCCAGGTTTTATATGTTTTATCGCTTGAATCCGTATTATTTGAATGATTTACGTATTTCATCTTTAGGAAAACGGTGAGTGCCTTTGTTTTTACAAAAATGCACAATGCATGGGCTAGCCATGAATAAAGACACAATTCACGTACTTAAGTAATGAACAAAGTAAAAATACTTCGATAACCTTCAAGATTCAATAGCTGTAGTCACAGAGTACATTATTATAACTGAGAGGCTGTAGTAAAAAGTAGCAACAAAGTTTATCACCGACTACAAAGAGATGTTTAGATTATCACAGATTAATAACGATTTAAAACGTATGATGATGATGACATTTGTTCTTCGTGAAGCGATACCTAGTATTTTTTAATGAAACTCAGCTGACAGCTGTCATTGAAAAGCCCTCCTTGTGTAGCCTACGAATTTATTTTTAAGACACGTCGCATTTTGACCTCATTCGACGAACTTTAGGTTTCATTTTTCTTGCGAAAAAATCTACCCGGCCATTTCGGATTGATTCCTCAGGCGTCACAACTATTCTGACTAAAGGAATAAATAAATGTGCCCTCTGAGGGGCACGTGCCTTTGCCCGGATACGAGTAATTTTGCTTGACAAGCATGCTTGATTCAAACAAAATTGACCGTTTACCGCGTAGGCTCGACGCTACCATCAAGCATTCTGCGGCTTCACGGAGATTGACAGAAATTTTGATTGACGGGGCTGATTGATGTCCGTGCTTGGCGGCCCATCAAGCGGCTTGACGAGTTTCGTTCATTTGCGAGCGCAACGTTGAAGACCGTTGAACATTGAAGAACTGTGATGCGCGCACTTGATGCAGATCGGTAGGCGACTGTGACGTGCGGCTTGATGTACCCGGCCCGTCAAGCGAGCGTTTATTAGGTAAGGTACGTAGACGGGAATGAGACGGGGCAATGCGATGCATTCGTCAACGTCATTCGTCCGGGCGGCGCGTTTGAACTAGGTTCTGCATTGTGATCGCGCAAACAGCACACGAAATTATTATTTATTTCATTTCAGAAATTACACGGTCTAGAAAAATTTACTGGTAGTGCCACCTGAACCGTTTTGTTAAAAATATTCCAATTATAAGGATGGAGCAGGTATTTAAAAAGGTGTTCGAAAAATAACGCATCAATTGTAAAATTGGTTTGTCCATTTATGATACGACACAATAAAGGACATACAATTTTCAATGCCTTGTCCATGCTTTCTAAGGCAATATTTACAAAAAATATTTACAAGAATAAGAATTTATTTTACGTTTAGTACCAATAATTAAGTATTTAGTACCAATATTAAGTATTTGCGGAAATTTCTGCGCCAGCAGAAATTTCCGCAAATACTTTTCCGTGTCAAATTTGCAATTATTTATTTTAATATTTGATTTTTCTTTTATAATTTTACTTATTGTTTTCTTTCATAACATGAAGTAGTACTTCAGCAGCTTTGATATTATAATTAAGACAGTGCAATTAATCAAAGTTGAAAATTTAGTTAGGTGTCTGCTGACACCCACAATCCTTTCCCTACTTAGGTTACCATCACTTGTAAGTGATTGATTTTGCATATGCAGCGAGCGACGCAACAAAGCCGAGTCGGATTAGTTCGTTCGTTAGTCTAAACGTTGTCAGAATTCAGATCATTTATAGCCACAACACTAACATATCCATTTTTTAATAAAAGCTGTATGACTTCCTAAAATCTGGTTGCATTTCATCTTACACTGTCATAAGAACTTGGCCAGCAATAACCGATTTTGTCGAGTCGGTCGCCGCTGGGATTCTCGTGCGGAATTTGTGAATAACATGGACACCTGACTGGTTAAAAGTTTCACTGTATAGTGGCTACACCGTTTATCTATCTCTATTGTCCTCAGGATCTTGCTTCGCGGCGCGGAGTACACAATGGAGGGGAGGTATATTATGAGGGGGGACAAACTCAAGGTGGAGCTTGTCGTCTCTGATATTACTACTAAGGGTGCTTTATTGAGCGTAAGTGTATGATAACCAATTTTATTTACTTTATTGCACGGACTTGCTTTCCGAAGCGTTTAACAATACATTATTTACTTTGAACCAATTCAAGTTTAAAGTAAATGGATCATGAACATCGTCAAAATCTTCCTTATTTCGTTATTTTCTTTATTGTACCACACAAAACAGACTTCCAGATAACTTATATTAGAAAAAAACATGTACAAAGGTGAGCTTATCTCTAAAAAGAGATTTCTTCCAGCAAACCAATATCGGGGGAAGATCGGTGTACAATAAAACTCTATAAATACTACGAGTGATATATACTACAAACAACATTATAATGGTAACCCTAGATCATCTATAAGTTTTTAAATTTTGAAGACTAGTGAAGAATCATCAGCAAACATCACTATGACAGTCAATTTCTCTACCAAAAAAGGCAGGTCGTTAATATATACCAGGTGTTCAGGTATGCTGCCTACTAAATCTTTGCAATAATATGGAACAAATAGGGCAGTTCCATCCGTCGCAAATGTCACAATATTTGACGTTTTACATTCTAATTTGAATAAAATTTTGTCGTTAGAATTTGCGTTAGTCTGCATCAATTCAAATTTCCTTGGTCTGCTGACGCGCAAACATCTCTCTCGTCTCTCGTGTCGCGCATTAGATGATATTCTCACATTTTATTATCGTGTAGAAGTGTTTAGGCGTTAAACTATATAAACCAAGATAATCTAACCGAACCGGCAAGAAGCAGTGAGACTTCACGCTGCCGAGCACAGATCCAGGTTGCAACCGTGAAGAGGCATGCAGAGTCAAAGCAGAGCTGATTTAGGTCTCCGAGCATAAGTACCCATGTACCCATGAACGGAGGTAAGTCAAGCTCTCATCTCTCTTTGTTGGGCCTAGAAGTCTAACTGCCACACATACAAATTATCTTTACAAACCATTTCGTTTTGGTCATACAGCTCTCCCCGAGCGTACATTGGTCCATTCGGCCGGATTCATGAAATAGTCTCACTCTTGGATCTAAATAATTACATTTTTCATGTGTATTTTCGTTGTCGTGACAAATGCATTTGTCATTGAAAATTGTTAAAACTTGAGGGTAAGCTTGTAAAATGTGTGTGTTGGTTAACTTCAGGTCGGTGGGTTTGTCTATCGTTTGGTTGACCGCCCATACACTTGTAATGTTGATCGATTAATCGATTCTGTCATATAATTTATTGATCACGATTACTAGTTACATTAAATGATCTGTGAACGCACTCTTTTTCATCTACCATATATGTCAAGTGCAATAAAAACAAATCAAAAAAATGTCGTTTCTTTCATATTGTGTTTGTTTTGTTTGAACGTTAGAAATGGCTCAAGAGAAGAAAGGTGGTGAATGCGCAGGTGCCTTTGACCACCTCATTCCTTAGATTAAAGCGTGATTATGCATTGGGACGTTTGGAACGTATGGGTCCGATTTGGCAGGTTGTTGGTTGAGGAACTCAAAGATATTGCTGATAGCTTCCATTCAGCATAGATAGGGTTGTGCGAATTACTTCTAAATTGCTTAGTTATGAGAGGCGCTATACTCATGTCTTTGAGAATAAATCCAGGTCAGTGCGGACTAGGTTTGTGGTACTCCCCGAATTCAATGGCACACCGCTGGTGAAGAATTGTGTACCTGTGGAAATGAACAGTGAAGAGTTGGTCTGTGCCATTAATTATCCGGAGATGTCACCGGGTGACTTGAATGTTACCGCTTGGGAGTTTCTAACCAAGCCAATCGTGACAGATTCTTGCACTCAGAAGCCAGACAGCTGTCGCTCCTGTTTCCTTTCTCGTGGTCGTGACGTCCGAAAGACTTCTGAGCGTGACGATGACGTTTCTCGTTCTCGTTGTCACAGTCATCTGCAGACTAATCAATCGGACGGACAATTCTGCTACGCTCATCCTCGCTAACGCAGCTGTCATTCTCGAAGTTTTCGATCACATCCTCACTGTCGCAGCCATTCACAGAGTTGTTGCTCTATTTCACGGTCTCGTTCTCGCGACATCCAGAAGATCTCAGATTAGTCTGATGATGATATATGTCGCTGTCATTTTCGTCGTCATCAGTGAAAAAATCTGTCATTTTCGGTCTCGGGATATCCATATGACTTCAGTCTGACGAACCTGTATGTCGCTGTCGTTCTCGTCGTTGTCGCACTCAGTCTGATGGAGAAACCCGTCCACATTATCATGATACCCAGACTTGTTTCAACCTTAGTCCATTTTCTTCCAAGACTGATGGTTACGTTTCTCGTTTTTGCTGTCATCATCAGGCCGCTGAGGAGAGTTGTTGTCCTCATCTTCGAAATATCTCAAAGGCATATCGTCGTAAATCCAATGATGGCATTGGTCGCTGTCGTTCTCGTGACGAACAACAGCTTTCTCAGTTTGACGATGGCTGTGGTTGTAACGGTCAAGGAGTCAATTGTCGCTTTCGTGGACATCCATGTTTTCGTCGGAAGCATGAATGGTGGGCGGGGCCAGCTACTGGTATTGTCATTGTCACTGGCAGTGGCGAGAATCAATGATTCATTGGGCCTTGTCGCCTCGGTTGCGATTTGTGCTATATATCTCATCCACTTTTCGATCTCGATTGTTTTTCGGGATGAAGATGCACCTGGAACCCTCGCTGATCGTTGATTCAGCCCCCAGAGCCTTGGCTCCTGCGCTATGGCCTGTTATCGCTTCATCGATCACGACAAGGTTAAGATAAGGATATTAGGATCTTGCACGAAGTCGTAGATGGGGCAGGGCTACTGGCAGCGCTATTAAGCCGTACTTATCGTATTCTGTCGTATGTAATAAATTCATTTTATCGTTTTGTCGTATTTATCGTCTTTATTATATTTTGTCAAAATTGTTATTTGTCGTTTCTTGATTTTCATTTCATGAATAACATAATGAAATACTTTTTAAATTAATTTAAATAATTTTTTTTTGTTGCGCGATTGGACCGCGAGTGATCGGAACATAACTAGCTAGCTGTCACTTTCATAGAAAAAAAAACGTGACTTTTGGCACGTGGAAAAATTGTCGGCGGTCAAGCATCGGGGCTTTGGCTGAATGTTATTTATAATAATCTCGGAATAATCGTCAACAAATAAGTAGATTTCACGTCATATCGTAGTGAGTGCTTCGTGCTGTGAAAGGTTGAAGTGAATCGGTCACCAATTCGTCGCGTTCTGATAGCGACCCTTGTAGTCGGCAGCATCACGACAGCACCAGCAGCGGGCTACGACACGAGTAAGATTCGACTCCCTGGGAGTCGAGGGTGGGGGGTGTTGGGAGTCCCAACACCCCCCACCCTCGAGTTCCTCATCCCGTAATCCTGCCTCGAATCTGAACTTTCGCATACCAGTCGACGGCGTCAAGGTCAGTACTACTTTGTGACATTCCATTGTAAAACAACCCTTCACAGATTACACCCTTTCGGTTGAGGCGTGGATTTAACAGACAGAATATCTCTTTTAGTAGAAAGAGGACTAGAATGAATTTCAACTACAAAATCGGCGCGAATCTGATCCAGACAGCAGAATTGGTAAAGGATTTAGGTGTGCTATTGGATCCAGAGCTGCTGTCTTTCAAACTACACTATGCCCATACTAACAAAATCATACCGAATGCTTGGATTTGTACTTAGAATGTCCAGGGAATTAAAAAAAGCCTCAACGGTTAAAATGGTT
The DNA here is from genome assembly GCA_949825045.1 of Argyresthia goedartella. Taxonomy (NCBI): domain Eukaryota; kingdom Metazoa; phylum Arthropoda; class Insecta; order Lepidoptera; family Argyresthiidae; genus Argyresthia; species Argyresthia goedartella. The sequence goes on along the minus strand of OX463812.1, from coordinate 37,704,260 downwards.
TAATTTGCCTTTGTTCGCAACCATCTGGAGTACTGCTCCATGGTGTGGAACCCTTTTTATGATGTGCATTCGTCTAGGATAGAGAGTATTCAGAACAAGTTTGTGAGGCTTGAATTTCCGCAACAGGTTACCGAGTTCTGACATTATTGGAAGTGACATTATTAAAATAATATCACTGGAGAATAGACAAACTATAGCCGACATGATGTTCTTATATAAAGTTGTAAAAGGTTTAACTGATTACCCTGAGTGGCTGTATCGTATTAGGTTTAGAGTACCAAGACCGTCAACCAGAATTAAAACCATTTTCCATATCCCCTTTCATCGTTCAAACTATGGACAAAATATCCGATTTCATCGTTCAAACTATGGACAAAATAATACGATAGACAGAATAATGAATATTTACAATAAGTTATTTAATGATGTTGATATTTTTAGTTTATCTCAATTCGCTTTTAAAAATCTTACTACCAAAACATTAATAAACCAATAATGTAGCGACAAATTGTAATATATATATACGCCCAATCCCAATCCTAATAATTGCATGTTAAATGTTGTGTTATCAAGTTTGATATTGTAAGTTTAATGCGAACCTGTAATTGGAACCTATTCATAATTATTTTTATCTGATAACTCTGTCAAAACTGTTGTCAACTCTAGTTGTTCCGTCATAATGCCATTGTATTCTTCAATGGTTTTCTTATCAGATCTCTCGAATTGGAACCTATTCATAATTATTTTTATCTGATAACTCTGTCAAAACTGTTGTCAACTCTAGTTGTTCCGTCATAATGCCATTGTATTCTTCAATGGTTTTCTTATCAGATCTCTTCAGTAAGCCCTTAAAGACTCCCATAGGCTATTCCGAAGTTGGTCGGCAATTCTGGTGGATATTGTATCCAGGGCCATTTGACTTCATATCTACCATTCTTCAACGACACAACTTCACCTCCTCTTCTTTTCGAGCAGCCTTTGGTCAATCGGTAATTCTAATACTCTCCAGAGTTAACAGGAACTTCATGTCTACGTTCCTCAGGGGGGAATCAGGTTCTGTAAAATATGGACATTCAGATTGATGACACTGACAATAAGTCACTATAGATAGGGTATGCTCAAACTCACCCTCCGTCGCATTTCCTGATATCAGCCAGCCAAATTCGGAGTTAATTAGGTAAACATAGTTCTTGAGGTTGATATTTTCCTGTTTCATGAACAAAAAGTAGAATAGGCAATGACCTATCAATAAGTCTATCCCTTCTCCAATAAAGCTGTCATCTGCAAGTATGTCCCTGGTGTTCGGGGTGAGGTGATGTGAGTGTTTTTTAGATGTTAAAAGTCGAGAGTATTATTATAGAATAGTTTTATTTGATCTATTAATTCACTAGACAAGTTATAAAATGTTGATAAATGTTATTTATGTATGAATTTTTAATTTTTTTTTCGGCGTCGAATGTGGATACCATGAGAAAATCTCCTTTGTCCGGTATTAGTCTAAGTTTCTTCGCTATCCATGTTAATACCGTGGAATCCTGGAGAAGCTTTCAAGCTTGGTCTTTAATTTTGGTTACCGCCGTCTGTAAAAAGGTTTGGTAACTAAGATTTTGTACCATTTGCACTTCATCAATAGACTTCGGAATATTACCATTGGCGGGTAGGCTTTGGTCAACTTGTTTATCGACTCTCTCCTTTGCCTTATGTTCAGGCTTGAATCTAAATCTTCCAGTTGCTGCACAGTGCTCGGTGCTTGTGGTTTTTCGTGCAATGTGCATATATCAGTTTTGATATACACTGCCTACTATTGTGTCCGGCGCGGAAACATGTCCAGCATTTGGCGCTGAGTTTAATGTTTCGCTCTTGAAAGGTTTTATTTATCTTGTGCGTTTCGTACTCACCAGAGTAAATATAGCGATCCGTCCGCGTTATTACGAAACAATAGCCCTTAGATTATGGAGCAGGACATCATTCCTTTCGTTTTCGTTTATTTAAATTATCGTTTTCGATATTTGTTGTTGCTTACCTTTCGTCTCGTTAATGTACATTAAAATACACTGTGTTTTGGTAGACGTAATGTTCAGTCTACTAAATCTTAGAAATAATATGGAACAAATCGGGCTGTTTCATCTGTCGCAAATGTCACAATAATTGACCTTATAGAATTGGAGTTAGTCTGCATCAATTCAAATAAGAACACCTTTGGCTGCTGACGCGCAAACATCTTTCTAGTCTCTCGTGTCATGCAGTAAATAGTTTTCTCATGTTTTATTATCGTGTACAAGTGCTTAGGGGTTAAACATTATAAACCAAGATAACCATAGAACTGGCAAGAAGCAGTGGGACTTCACGCTGCCAAGCCAAGATCTAGGTTGCGACCGTGAAGAGGCTTGCAGAGTCAAAGCAGAGCTGATGTAGGTCTCTAAGCATGAGTAGCCTGAACCAGGAACGGAGGTGAGGGAAGCTCTCATCTCTCTTTGTTAGGCCTAGAAGTCTAACTGCCACACATACAAACTTACTTACTTTTTGTCATACAGTCATACATAACTCACCCCGAGCTTACACCAGGAATAAGAAAGCGCCTGATATGGACATTAGTTGAATAAGAATTATCTTAAGCTGGTAGGTGGGGTAAATAACTAAGGGCATTTTTCCTCTTTCAGTATATGAACGCCAACGGGCAACCTGCGAAAACAGCACCAATAGAGATAAGTAAGTTACATATATACACATATCTCTCTCTCTCTCTCTCTCTATCTCTGAAAAACTGATTGAAACCACAGAGAGAGAGAGAGAGAGAGAGAGAGAGAGAGAGAGAGAGAGAGAGAGAGAGAGAGAGAGAGACTCTCTCTCTGTGGTTTCAATCAGCTTTTCCCGACGATGAACATGAGCTGGAATTTCTGGATTTTCCTTATGAAGGTCATGTTATGTTTTTCAGAGGATTTTCTGGACACCTTAAAATCAGATCTGAACGACTGGCTCAAGGATTACTTCAATGACTATCTGATCTACTTACCCCAGTTCGCAGAGTCTAACGTCCAGTAAGTACCCACTTCAAAACAACCTGACTGTACGTGTCTTTTTTATTTTTCATAATTCTTTATTTAACGAAGATACATATAAATTGTAAGTACTAGTAATCATAATAGGTCAATACAAAAACATAAGTACTGAATCGTGTTTTTGGATAACTGAGTGCACCTTTATAAACATTAAACTAACTGTAAGAGTAAGAAGCTTTATCTACATAGAGTTAAATGGTTACTACATGTTCAGGCTTCTCGGCACCCAATGACCTCGCAGGGGCCCATCAGCTACGAGGTAGCGTAGCGATCAGATGCCAAGAAGTGTGAACGTCGGCGATTCACCGAGCTATTAATTATGAATCTATCTGACCTGGTCTGTGCTTCGTTCCCGTCAAACTCCTGTCTCTCTGCAAGGCCCGGGTGCACCCTAGGCTCTTCTTGGTAGACAGGTTCTTCAGCCAACCAGGTATGGCTGGCAGGCCAGCTTCGACGAGCACAGTGTTCCAACACAGGTTATGTTACGTGGGAAAAACCAATCGGCCACGTAAATGCGAACTTTATCTGGTTCGGGGAATCACAACACACTCAGCTATCTAGACAATCCTGAGGGAACCCCGAATACAATTCCAGATGGCTTGCGATATAATTTCAATACCCTAATCCAATACGCGTTACATTGCGAGGGCTTTCGTCTGTCAGTTGTCAAAAACTGCAAGGTTGGCAGCAACGTCAAATTCAAAATGGCCGTTCCGAAACCATCGATCGAATATCGATTTGGAATCGAACAATCACCCGCCCGGACAGGCACCCACCTGTCCCCTAATCTACGGGCAGCCGAGACAACGTTGCTACCGCTCGTTTTAGAACCGAGCCTCCTACTAGAACCTCTGCAGACCGGGGGGTCCCGTCCTTGCCAGGGAACAAGTTAACAATGCGCCCCCTGCGCCAACGTAGTGGCGGTAGGTTAGCATCCTTAACCAGAACGAGGTCACCAACACTAGGGGGGCTGGTTTTGTCAGTCCACTTAAGGCGCTGTTGTAAGATATGCAGATACTCGAGCGACCAACGCTTCCAGAAATTCTGAGTAAACTGCTGCAACATCTGATACCTTGACAACCGATACAATTTCACTCCCTCGAGGGGGTGCTCGGGCAACGCGTTAAGTGGCTGTCCTATCAAGAAATGGCCTGGGGTCAGAGCCTCCAGGTCATTTGGATCCGAGCTGAGCGGACACAACGGTCGCGAATTGAGAACGGCCTCAATCTTACAAAACAATGTCGCGAGCTCCTCAAAAGTCAGCGCGGTCTGACCTACTATACGCCCCAAGTGCGTCTTAGCTGACTTAACTACGGCCTCAAAAATCCCACCCCAGTGGGGGCAACTCGGTGGGCTGAAGGTCCACTGTATACCCCGACGGGAGAGGGCCGTTCCAATATCCACTTTATTTACATTCAAAAAGTTGTCTATCTCTCGTAAGTATCGTTCCGCACCGACGTAGTTAGTGCCGTTATCAGAGCGGATCAAAGTTGGAAGTCCCCTTCGAGAAACAAACCTATCCAAACAAGCAATGAAAGCCTCTGTCGAGAGATCAGCAACGAGCTCGAGATGTACCGCCTTGGTGGATAAACAAACAAACACACATGAGCTATACCGGTCCAGCAGAAACCCGGCGTCAGGGTCCTCAGCCTTCTGGGTAACATGCACGGCCGCTCTGGGGCCATGATCCGAAGATACTACTACATGGCTGTGGGGCCAGTCCGATTCTCTCCTGGCAAGCCAGGGTGGTCCCCACCACAAATGGTGTCTAACGAGTTCAGGAGCCCGACATCCCCTGGATGCACAATCAGACGGGTTCAATTCTCCTGGTACATGTCTCCAGGTCAGTGGGACCTCAGACGACACAATCTGGGAGACACGGTTCGCAACAAAAACCTCTAAGTTATGGACCGAAGCCTTCAGCCAGCACAAAACAATCTGGCTGTCCGTCCACGCGTACACCGTATCCTCCAAACCCACTGACCCACGCAACACTGTTAGAGTGTGATTCAAAAGTTTGGTCAAAAGAGCAGCCCCGGACAGATCCAGTTTTGGAATCGTCATCCTTGTCCGAATAGGCGCTACCTTGCTTTTTGCCAAAACCAAACGCACGTCGACCTCCCCGGTGGAGATGACGGTTCGCAAATAAACCGCTGCCGCAAACCCTCGTTCAGAGGCATCACAAAACCCGTGAAGGGTTGCCCTGTAATCCCCAGCAGGGACCAATTTCCTCGGCAGCGATACATTATTTATATTGAGGCCCAACCATTTTGCTAAATCATTCAATACAATGCAGCCCTGAGCTCCAGAATCTAATAGGGCGCGAACGTATGCTGGGTTGCCCGCCAAATCCCAAACAAGCACAGAGGCGATCGGTAACACCACCGTCTCCGGTTGGGGGGCAACAAATTGTTGGGCCGCAAATTCCTAGCGAGGGCCCCCGGGGCCCCACTCTGCCTGTAACCGATCAGGGATGCAGCTATACGCCAGCGGGTGCCATTGTACAAATGGCCCACGCGCCGGTTCCATTCCCAACCTACGACGCCCCCCGAAGGGGGGTGGGCGTGAATTCAACCGTGGCCGCTCCATGAGCGGGGGGGACATCACATGCGACCGACGAGGACGAGGCGACGAGCGGGGCGACAACTGAGGCGGCGTCCGAACCGCACCCGTATAGCTCGAAGGTTTCCCATGCCACCCGCCCGTTACGGCCTGCTCAACACACCCAATGTGCCGCTGAGTCGGATGCTGAGTCGCAACCGAGAACTCAGGGCCCCCCATGTGATGACCCTGAGTGCGGCCCTGCACCCCTGGGTGGCCGCGTGCTTGTGGCCCCATTGCCCGCTGAGTCGGATGCTGAGTCGCAACCGAAAACTCAGGGCCCCCCATGTGATGACCCTGAGTGCGGCCCTGCACCCTAGTACCGCCCTGTGCACGTGGGGACATTGGCCCCTGAGTTGCGCTCCGAGTCGCAAACGAATTCTCAGGGCCCCATGCCGTGTCACCCTGGGTACGGCCCTGTGGACGTGGGGACGTTGGCCCCTGAGTTGCGCTCCGAGTCGCAAACGAATTCTCAGGGCCCCATGCCGTGTCACCCTGGATTCGGCCCTGTGGAGGCTGTTGGCCGGACCGGTTCATGCACAACAGATTGTTGTGGGCCCCACCACAATATCCGCACATTTTTGTGCGCGTGCAGTACCTAGCCATGTGTGGCCCGAGGCACAGGAAACACCAGCTCCGCTGCTTGGCCATCCGGCGCCGTCCCTCAACCCTAAGTTCCCCGAACTTATTGCAATTGGCCACAGCATGGCCAATCTGCCTACAACATAGGCAGGTCTCACTATGTGGGGTCAATGCACTCACAGTCCCATACGACTGCCGGTTGGTGCGGTCCTTCCTCGTCGGAGGGCCCCTACTCACAGCGCTCCCGGCAGCTCTCTGTGGCTCCGAAGGATGGGTGACCGTCAACCCCAAATTCTCTGCCCGTCGAGCCTCCTCTTCCAAGAATCCGACCAAGTCGGAGAAAGCGGGCAGGTCCTCGGCCGACCTCCCGTGAGACTGTTCGAAACGAGTCTGCACGTCAGCGGGTAGGCGGGAAAGTACAATGTACAACAGTAGGTACGACCATTCACCAACCGGAAGTCCAAGATTCTCTAGGGCCTTGGTGACGGACAACAACGGGTTCAAAACCTCCGTCTGTATGGCTCCGACCTTGTTCACAACCGGGATACTAAACAAACGGTTCAGTTGGGCATCGGCCAACCTCCGTTTGTTATGGTAACGTCTGACCAACAATTGTCTGGCCGTTTCATAGTTACCCTCCGTAACTGTCAAATGAGCGACCAGCTCCCTAGGCTCACCCCTCAATGCTGCCACCAGCTGAGCCATCTTGACAGACTTGGTAATGTCCGATCGCATGTGCACCAAACTGTCGAACAGATTGATGAAGCTCATCCATTCACCGGACACTCCGTCAAAAGTAGGCATAGTTATGGCCGGTAACCTGGACCCTGAACCCTGAAGCGGCAGAGGTGCTTCAATGTCACCACCATGGCTGGACTCGCGCTGTCTACGTATGTCCGCAGCCTTCTGCGTGATAGCAGCTGCCATCTCCATACATTGGTCGACATCCCCTAGCAACCGTGACAGCCTGTCAGGTGCGCAACCATCAACTGATTCCGCCTGCGCGGACAATTCGAGCACCCTATTGTAACGTTCCTTAACGTCCATAGACCGCTCCAATACCACATCATGCTTATCTAAACGGTCTATCAGACCGTGTGCGGAGGAAAACCATCTGAGTTCCTTAGAAACACCCTTCTGTATTTCAGATAACGACATGATCGGAACGATACTTACTCACAATTTGCAGTAACTCAATTTTATTGGACCCTCCAGTCTACAACCCAAACGAGGGAACCCTAAACCACAACTTAAACAATGCTGTTTTCCTTAAACAATAGGAACCGAGTTTTATATCTATATAAATTCTGTAAATACAATTTAGTTTCCCTTTATCATTATAACACACACAGATAGTCAATATTAGTTCAAGTTATAAATTGCTATAAACTGAAAACAATGTAATAGCCTGCTATCAATAGATGTAACTACCTATGTTAACCAAACATTCATTAGCATTACTAGACCACTAATAGATTGACTAACTGGTACTTCAATGCAAATTTCAATTCACCTACAATGAACCTAAGTTGAGTACCTACTATTCTGAGTCACATCTCAGTACAACTGGTCATTTAGGGAAAACTGTAATATCTGTCTGTCTACTACCAGCAATAGACTTATAGCTTACAATACTACCAATCTATGTGGATACAGGAACAACACCAAGTTAGCTAATAACCGCCTATACCTACAGATTGATAGTCCCAAATCGTGGGTTCCTGGAGCCCTTGACGGCTGCAAATCTCAGGAAACCACGCTCTGCTACCAAAATGTTCAGGCTTCTCGGCACCCAATGACCTCGCAGGGGCCCATCAGCTACGAGGTAGCGTAGCGATCAGATGCCAAGAAGTGTGAACGTCGGCGATTCACCGAGCTATTAATTATGAATCTATCTGACCTGGTCTGTGCTTCGTTCCCGTCAAACTCCTGTCTCTCTGCAAGGCCCGGGTGCACCCTAGGCTCTTCTTGGTAGACAGGTTCTTCAGCCAACCAGGTATGGCTGGCAGGCCAGCTTCGACGAGCACAGTGTTCCAACACAGGTTATGTTACGTGGGAAAAACCAATCGGCCACGTAAATGCGAACTTTATCTGGTTCGGGGAATCACAACACACTCAGCTATCTAGACAATCCTGAGGGAACCCCGAATACAATTCCAGATGGCTTGCGATATAATTTCAATACCCTAATCCAATACGCGTTACATTGCGAGGGCTTTCGTCTGTCAGTTGTCAAAAACTGCAAGGTTGGCAGCAACGTCAAATTCAAAATGGCCGTTCCGAAACCATCGATCGAATATCGATTTGGAATCGAACACTACAGGCAGTTTTAAGATGGATCTCGTAACGCTGTATATTCACAATAGTGTGCTACGCACGCATAGTGTGCGTCGCACACTCTTGTGAACATGCAGCTTAAAAACATTCGTCAGGTCATGTGCAGTGCGCGCCAAATTTCTCTGTGTCTGAGCGAGGGGAGGGAGACCTCTAACTCCCACCTTATTCGAGAAAGAGAGATCCTGCCCTCGTTCAGAGCCAGATAAGTTTGGCGCGTGATGTTCTTATGATGTAATCGCTAGTTTAATAGTGACTTCAACCACATTATTGATGGCCGCTAAATACATTTCAGTCACAAAATGGTAAACCGCGGAAGGGCTATAGCCTGTCAGCCAGGTTCACACTTACAGATCGGTTAACTAAAGCTGGCACGTTCACAGTACTCACTAATGCAATTTCACTATACAGTACGTTTAAAAATAAATGATTGTATTCTAACCTCGAAATAGGTATAACAATCTCAATAACGCGCGTCGATTGACACGTGACACGAAAAAATATCACTCTTTATTTATAAGCAGTAGCAAAAGTAAAATAAAAACTATCTCCTTCATTCATACTCAAAGTTTAACCACACCCGAAAGAGACAAAAAGACTATTCTTGAAGTCCATGCAGTGCATCGGCACGCTGCACGCTTATTCACAGACACAATACAAACACAATGTGTAAATGTGTTGAACGTGCCAGCCAGCTTAGTTAACCGATCTGTAATATCGCGTTGTATTTAAATTATATTTTCCGCCTTCTAACCTCAAAATAGCACCTTCGCCGCTTGATTTTGAGTTCTCAGGCAAAACAAATCTACAACCCTCGTCTTCGGCTCGTGCCGTAAACTTCTCGGTTCGTAAATATAAGCCTTTGCGAATTCGTAATAAATGTACTATTATCCTTTACTTAGCGGCTGTCAAAAAGTTGTAAAAGTCACCCTTACCCACATATGATTTAAATAATAACATTTCTCTTTTGATTGCAAGGTTGTATGACAAAGAGAAGACTCTAGCACTCAACGACTATGTAGACGGCGCCCTACAAAAGCTCAAGGAAAGACAAAGAAAATTTAAACTTACCAATATCAAGCTGCCACAGTACAATATCTACACTATCAACGGAATTGTTAGTTAATGTAATTATTACACTAAATGCACAATATTTATGGCACAATGCCCACAGCCAATGATCCCACAGCCAAAGTCACCAAAATACGGAAAGGGTGTCAAGGGGATAGGACTTACCTCATAGGATAGGATCTAGCAGCCTAAGCCTGCATACAAATTCCCAAGTTGCACAGTGAACTCTTGAGCCGTCTCTTTCATCATCACTTTACTCGACATAGCACAGTTTTTATGTCACCAATCCTTCACCGCTCCCCAGGACCAGGACCCCGGACCCTACTCAGTTTAACGAATAATAAAAAAACACTTCAGGGTTATATACAAATATTTTAAGGTAATGCAGCTAAAGGCTAAATACTTCCCCAGGTTGTGCAGCTGAAGGATGGCTATATCGCTGGTCTGGACTCGCTGTACAGACGCTCAGTGGCAACTACCCTACTTGAGAAGGACACGAGGAAAGTCGACGCCATTGTGGGATTCAGTAATCTGAAGGTTAAGAAATGTATTTTTGGTTCTTTTAGATATTTTGCTATTTTCATTTTGGTATTCACTGTGGCAATAAATGATAAACTTCTCTGCCACTAGTATCCAACAATCTTCATATTGATGCTCGTGGTTTGGTTACAGTGCATCTACAAATATGAGGTGAACAGTCCGTTGGCCCCTCGCCTCGCCGGCCACCTCATCCTGTCTGCAAACGACCTGACCGCTCATCTGTCTCTTACTCTGCTGAAAAATCCGGCCACTGCTGACCTGAAATTCGACCTTATCAATCATTTCAAGTAATGTGAAACCCATACAATTACATTTCATAGATCCTGCATTCCTATTGCAGACTGCAGCGGTCCTGTCGCTTTTAGGCCCTGATACTTGCTTGGTTTTCCCGCAGCATTGCCCTAATTTTAGTAAACTAGTAGGGCTTCATGATCATTAATACACGATTAATTAACGATCATGAAGCCCTTCAAAATGGCCAAAAACATTATCTATGACAGCGAAACTATGACTGCTTATTGCCGTGTAACCATCAACAGACGGGAAGCACCAACAATGCTTAAGTGTATCACATGTACTGAACGATACCACGAGCAATTCAAAATTCAAAATTCAAAAATTCAAAAAGAGTTTATTTCCATAAGAAACACATAGGTAACATTTGGACAATGTCAAATCTTAAATCTAATGTAATGCATCCTCCCATCACACACTGGCTATACTTAACTGGGAAAAGAGGAAACGAACTTTCTGGACGTACCCCACTTGTCTCTCAAAAAAGCCTAGAGGAATTAATTTTATTTATTCACTTTATTTATTTATATTGGTTCACCAACAGATGTTACATGTTTTCTTAATTAATAATAATAATAATAATAATAAACTTTATTCAAGACAGTGGGTGTCCAATAATATATAACAAATTATAGGCATAAGGGAGGTGTCTGCTTCCATAGCTAGGCTAAAAATTAACCTGTGTTTATAGCACGCAGGCCCGTTCCTAAGGAAAGGAATGGTTACAAAACAATTTGAAATTTTAAATAGGGTAAAATAAAGCTTAAACTAACATGCAAAAATAAAATATGGATAACGTGTGTGTGTGTGTGTGTTGTGGCTGTGTTTGTGTATGTGTGTGTGTGGTGTGTGTGTGTGTGTGTGTGTGTGTGTGTGTGTGTGTGTGTGTGTGTGTATACAGTGTGTGTCTTCTGAAGGTGTATTACGCAGGTAAATGGGAATTTCTATACCCTTGAATTACCAAAAATGGTGAGAGAAGATTCTCGGTTTCATCATAAGAAAGCGATTTTAGGTAATCAGTCAATTTTAGATTGCATTTATGGGATGATATGTGATGAATGGGTAAGATTTTGTTAATTTTGTTGTAATGATAGGGACCCAGGTAGGCATTATGACTTTTAGTGAAGGTAAGCTTTGGGAAGGGGATATGACAGATTCGATCCTTACGACGTTTCAAGATCGGGTCGTAAGGTGTAATGTGGTGTTGAAGAAGGTTAGTCTTTAATATAAAAAGTTGACGGACCGTGAGAACGTCACATAGTTTATAGAGCTCGGCTGTGGGGAAGTGAATTGGACGTTTTGTTGCTACTTTAAGTACACCTCGTTGTGCAATTTCAAGGGATTGCAGAAAGGTTTTAGCTGCTCCACCCCAGCAGGGGATACAATATGTGAGAATGGACTGAACTAGGGCGTGATATGTCATTTTAATAATGTGGGAAGAAGCAACATTTCTGATTTATTTGAAAACATACATAAGTTTACGTAGCCTAGAAGTGAGAGATTCAATGTAAGTTTTGAAAGTTAAATGTTTATCCAGGTCAATGCCTAGATATTTTATGGTGTCGGTTTGAGCATTATAGCGGCGTACACAATTTGGACGGTTGGAAGGTAGATGACAGAGATGTGCTTTAATGATTAAATTTGTTCTTGGTTGGTTTACTGAGGTAACAGAAAAGGGTATGAATTTAGTTTTGGAGGTATTGAGAGTTAAGGAGTTAACTAGAAGCCAGTTATGTATGCTGTTAAAGCCCGTCTGGGCTATGATTAGTAGATCAGTCCAGGTATTGGCATCAAATAGGAGTACAGTGTCATCGGCATAAGTAATAATGGAACCATTTGTGAGGGAAATGTTACATAGATCGTTGATAAAGACAAGGAAAAGGATCGGTCCTAGGATACTACCTTGTTAGGAACACCATAGGATATCTCTAGCTCATCACTAAGACATTCGCCTATTTTTACAGTCTGTAATCTCTCTGTAAGGTAGGAACGGAATTAATTCAACATATACTCGTTGTAGATGTTCTTCCACTTATAGGTAAACATAACATGCATAGATGTATATTACATTACATCGTTAGAAATAATAATTCAGAATTTAGTTTGTGTAATGAACAATTGTGGGTAAAGATTTTAATAATTATAATAAAATAATTAAATAACAATGAGATCAAGAAAGTGGTCAACGTAATTAAGAGAGACAACACTCCCATTACTCCCACCAAGGTAGATATGGCCGTGAGCAACGCCAGCGAGATAATGAAGATTAGTTCAAAGGGCAAACCCCCCTCCGGCAGCCCCCCAGCGTCACAAAACAATAAAGAGATCGACGCGACCGTACCGACCGAAGGTAAACGCAATCCGATAGTGGAGGTTACCGGCCTGCATAACGAAACCATTGCGACTTTCCTGCGATGGTTCTTAAATATGTTTTATTAAAATCGGTTCAATGGTTCGAAATTTATCAGCTCAACAAATAACAGCGGTAAAACGGATTGGATGGATTTTAAAGCGATTTTTGCAGTTGGCTGTAGACTTCACTGCGATGGTTCTTAACCCTTCATCACATACTAGTATATGGGTTTCATAGGTTTTGAACTTTATTACCAAGCAATAAGGTTGAAAATCGCAACCCATTTCGGGTAAAGCCATGCGTTAATGGGTTAAATTTAATGATTTATTAAAATCGATTCAGTAGTTTGAAAGTTGTCAGTTTAACAAGGAAACGAGTGAACCAAATTTTGACTTTAGATTTCACTATCGGAGGTGTTTAATTTTCCTTTTTTGAGTTATTCATAAAGTATTTTAGTTGTGTTTGTGGATTCTGGATTCGGCAAACTGTCATATTTGTTTACATTCGTTAATTATCCACTTATTTTTACTATAAAATGAGTGAGTAAATGTAAATCTTTTTCTCGCATTATATCAAGTGATCATAACTAAAGCTCGCAAACTCAACTTAAAATACATTACCACAACACACACACAATACATACAAAATCATTTAAACACACCACATACCTTAATAACTTACACAAATATCAAAACAAATCGTCACAAAACTATATTAATTTATACTCTACTATTACAGCGCAACCACAAATCATGTACGTACAACCCCCGCAATATAGACATACTCCCATTTGTTCACAATTACAGGCCTTGATACAATAGCTGAAGAGCTCTCCCATAATAACTCCAAGTCATATCAAATTGATCCTGAGCAGGCAACCAAAGTCTTCACCCAAATAAAACTTCTGAACTAATTATGAAATATGCCCAACATCAGAAGTATAAACTGCAACATTCATGGCTTTGAAGCATTTTTGTCAACAAGTAATTTAGAATATGTTGGAATAAATAACCAGTCAATGCTCCAAGAACTGAGCACCGCAAGCCTTGAGATTGAACTAAAGATGAATCGGTCAATACCCAAATTGTGACTAACGGCGCAAAGCGTAGGGTAGTGGTCGATGAGCAGGACATAAAATCCGTCGACGAGTACACCTACTTGGGCCAGATAGTGTCCTTCGAAAACGGGCAGGTCAAGGAAATTGAACGACACGTTTCGTCTTTGACCCTGAAGCTCAAATTCGTTGACATGTGCATCCTGCCCATACTTACCTACGGCGTATAAACGTAGTCATTGACGTCCGACGAACTTCAGAAGTCCAAACTCAAGGTTTGTCAGCGAGCGATGGAGCGCAATATTCTGGGTGTTAAACGCATAAATCGCATCCGAAACACCACACTGCGCTCCAAAACTGGGATCGCGGATGTAGGAGTTTAGATTTCCAAACTTAAGTGGACCTGAGCCGGACTCTGTCGAATGCACCCCGACAAATGGGTGAAAACAGCAACTGAATGGGGCACCCATTTAGTTGCTGTTACAGACGGACACCGGTGTAGGGGCAGGCCCAGAAGGAGATGGAGGTATGACCTGGACAAATTTCAACCCCGGTGGAGCAGTACAGCTTCAGATAGGGATGTGTGGGCTCGAAATGGTAAGACCTTTTCCCAGTAGTGGAGAACAGTATAGGCCACATAAATAAAAATAAAAGTTAGAATATGATATTATTGTTCTTACAGAATGTCGGTTAAAACAAACAATACAACCACCCATGCCGCCCAACTACAGTTGGTATTCCACCAAACACAATTACCTACCTAAAATGATGATGATGATGATGAATGAAAAGTCGTAATATATTTTAAAGACACAATTGCACCAAAAAATACTAAACCGCAACTTACAGTCGCTAATTGCCTGCTAGCTAAAATAGATTCGAACGGAAACAGCCGTCATTATTATATATAAATCGCCATCTGAAGACAATATTGACGATTTTCTGCAGTCAACGATACCTTGCTAAAGAGTTTGGTACCCTATAAAAACATTATTAGAACAGGAGACATGAACATACTCTCAGACCTAACTGCACCTAAATACGCTCACAGACATACCTAGACTTATTACCTGAATACAGATTACTACCCGCGCTGTCTTTCCCGACAAGATAGTTGACATTCTTCGACCACGTCATGCTCAAAATAGAAAAGCACTCAGATTTCTATGTAATTCCAACCACTTTAACTGACCACTACGTAGTGACTTTAATGTTTGGAGAACATGTTGGAGGACAACTGCAAATAAAAGAACATATACAAGGATCGACTACGCCTTCTTAGCCCACAACCTAGATAACTTAAATTTTAAATGCGTTCTGGAAAAAAACGGATGCAAATGGAGCCTCTGAAACATTTGCTAAAAATACAAAAGAGAAGATGATTCCCAACAAAAGGCAAATCAAAAGACTATAGATAACACCAGGCCTACTGCGGTGCATCAGATATCGCGATGGACTCCACCTGAAATGTAAGAAAGAACCAAACAATAATATTCTAAAATTATCATATTCACGATACAAGAATCACTGTAATATCCTTCTGAAAAAAATACGCATACGAACGCTCACAACTAAACTAACAAAAATCGTAAAACAATGTGGGAAATGATTAAAACCGTCTCCGGTCTAAAACCCTAAAAGGATAACGATGCGGCCCTTATAACAAGACTAGACGTAGACTCTGCAATCAAAGCTAACAACTTTTTTGCCAATGTGGAAAAGACTCTAGCAAATAACTTAATAAATGTACGCCACAAATCATATAACATAGCTCTGCCACTACCTACACCAAATTCTATGGCTTTCTCCGAAATGGACGACAAAGAAATAGAAGCAATTATAATGAACATGCGAAGTGATTGCGCTAGTGGATACGATGAAATTCCTATAAAAATTATAAAAATATATAGGAGCCGACTAGTCCCTTACATTACCCATATTTGTAATTTGAGCTTGAACACTGGTATCTTCCCGGATCTAATAAAAATAGCTTTAATTCATCCGATTCACAAGGCTGGAGACTAAGATAGTCTAAGTAACTACTGACCAATAGCTGTCCTACCAGCTCTTTCAAAGATTTTGAAGAAAATTATCAACAAAAGACTCATCGAATTTTTGTATAAGAATTATTTGATATCTAAAATCAATATGGCTTTGTATCAGGAAGAGCAGCCGAAGAAGCAGTACTTAAACTAACGAACCTTATAATTGGAAAGCTTGACAAGGGCAAAAAATTACTCGAAATATATTTGGATCTGGCAAAGGCGTTTGACACTATCTCTGTCCCTATCCAGTAACTCAAGACGGAGAACATACAAATCCGAGGGCTTCCGCTGAAATTATTAGAAAACAAACAAAAGCTAAAGTTATGCAGCACTCTCAGTGATGACCTAGATACCTCGGCATACGCAGTACCCCAAGGCAACATCCTCGGCCGGGGAACAGTGTTGTTCAAAATCTACATAAACCAAATATGCAATGAGGACCTTGGGGAAGGATATGTAATCACATTAAAGGACATGTGATTACAAACGATGACACCGCGCTTTTGTTTCACGGAAACACATGTTCGAAGACTGCCAAACATGCAGAAGCTGGACTGAGGTCCGTCATGAAACAACTAGAGGATAATGTGCTTACCCAGAATCTGGACAAGACAAGATGACTACGTACGCAAACTAGGGAATAGTAATGTCATAATAGTACAACAAAGCACCAAATCGAAAACAGTAAGTACTAATTATAAAACCATCCCACATCCCACATATTCGACTGTAACAAACCCTCTAACAATCACCCTTCCTACATGCACTTACCCCAGTACCAACCCTCCGGTAACCGCTATTCCTTTAAATAAAGGTACAATTCTCTTTTACTTTAATGCAATGCGAAACAAGTCCAACATTATATCCAAAACAGTTACCTCCTCCAAGCAGTTTTTTCGTGAATAAATCCGAAGTAAAATTAATGCATCAAAATATGGGGGGATTCAAAAGTAAAAAAGACTGTCTTCAAATAGCAATACAGGACCTCTTAGAAAGTGATAATTATATTGACTTATTGTGCCTAACAGAAATTAACTTAAAGAAGGGATGCGTAAAGAATTTACAAATAAAAGAGTTTAAATTATCGTCATCGTACTGTAGAGAAAAAAGCCGTGAAGGTGTATGTATTTTGTGTAGAAACTATATTGAATTAAGTTTAAATTGATAAATGAACTCTCTATTCCGTTTTTCTTCGAATGCTGCGCAGTTGAGATCGCAAAGTATAACTGCATAATAGTTTGCTTTTACAAAATACCAAAAGCTTGCACTGAGGTGTGTCGTGTGACGACAAGAATCTACCAGAACCTAACAGAAAACAACCAGGATAAAATTTAGAAATGACAATTTATTAGGACTATTTACAATGAATTAATTTAAAAAAATGAAAGGAAGATGAGGATGAATGAGGTGAGACAGGTTTTATAAAATACAGATGTCTGGATAGAAAGAAGGAAGCGGAGAACACGGAGAGAAGTAGACCGGTGGGGCGATGACCAGGATGCAGGTGTATTTGTTGTTGTAGATGTTGTTGAAATCGTCGTTGTAGGAACGGTAGCGGGCGTATTTGTAGTTACGGCTCGCAGGATCCCGTTGTAGGAGTGGAACGGTAGCGGGCGTATTTGTAGTTACGGCTCGCAGGATCCCGTTGTAGGAGTGGCTCGCAGGATCGCGTCATAGGCACGGCTCGCAGAATCCCGTTGTTCGAAGGATTGTTTGAAGGTTTGAGGGAGTTTGAAGGCTCGCAGGATCCCGTTGTTTGAAGGATTGTTTGAAGGTTTGAGGGAGTTTGAAGGCTCGCAGGATCCCGGGGTAGTGCGACCCCGGGATAAGGCCTTTAAGTGGTACTTCTAGTTCAGAAGCTGACGTGAGACTCCAGAATTTCAGAAATGTTCCGCTTTTATACCCTTTTTGGAGAGTTCTAAAAATTATTTAAATTAAACGTAATTTTTGTGAGTGGCCAAGAAAGAAAAAGTATTTTTGTAAAAGTATTGAAGCAAACCTATCAGACCGCTAACGAGTTTGAATGGACATTGCCATGACAACCAGATAAACAAAGACGTCAACAAATGTCAAAGTTTGGTTTCAGGCACGTAATATAAAATTTAATAATAATAATAAATAATAAATATATAATATAATAAATAAATAATATAAAAGCCTTTTAGCCAGCAACTGACTTCATGCTTATACATATTGTTTTTATCGACCCACCTACATAATACACTAGACTAATTTTGTGCTACATACAAACCTTAGTGGTTTAAGTAGTGCATTAAGTTAGATAAGTATTTAAAACTCTGTAATTTGATAAATAAATAAAAAAAAAAAAAAAAAAAAAAAAAAAAAACAAGTTCACATTGCCAAAATTACATAACAGCGAAAGGAAAAAGGGTAGCGCACCAGCGCGCACGAAGCTCGAGATTGCAGAGTTTCGGAGAAAGCCAAATACAAGGTCACCAAAGGTAAACCCCTTCCCTATCGATTTACAAGAGCTGATAGTGTGAAAATACAAAGCGAAAATGATTTGTTAGTGTGTTCTTATGGTTTAAAACGTTGCAGGGTCCTATGAAAATAAAGGTGATACCAACTATGCAGCTCAGCAAGAATCCAGCTGTAAAGCATGAAAGCATGAAAAGCAAGAATAGCATGTAAGTAGCATAATACTACAGGTGTTTTTAGATAGAGATCTTACTTTATAAATTGCGCTATAAAATTAAGAATAGAAAAGTTATAATCACAGATGACTTCAACATAGATACCCTTAAAGACACTCCAGGGGCAAGAAAACTCCGTAGTAATCTGGAGAACCACGGTATGTCACTGCATGTTAATACCCCCACTAGGATTAACACCTGCATTGACCATATTGCTAGTAACATTAAAGACGCTCAAGGAAGAACTTATAGTTTAGGAATCTCTGACCACGATACAGCCCAAGTTCTAACCTTCCAAACATCAAAAAAGGATTTGCCTTCAGTTTCGAGAATATGTCGAAATTCAGAGAGTATCTCCAAAGCCTTTCATGGACAGATGTTTACAACGCACAACATTTTAAAGATAGTTTTGGTAAATTCCATGACTTCATTATTCTATTATTCAAATTGTGCTTTCCAAAATATAATATTAAAAATAAAATAATCCCGAACGTTAAACTCAAATGACTAATGGATTAAAAAGATCATGCATAAGAAAGAGAACCTTAAGGATTTATTTTATTTTTTATTTTATTGGTTCGGGTTCGCCAACGGATAATACATATTAACTTAATTATTACATTTTGTAGACTTTGTCGATGCTTGTCCAGTTATAGACAAACACAGCTTGTATTATTACAATTACAATTAAATTGCAGATTCTAAATGATAATAATTATTATGATTAATTATTTACAAATTTTGTTTAAGTTAAGATTAAGTCTAATATAATAATAGACCTATCTTAATAATGTTCAGTTTGATTTAGATAATAATTCAATTAGTTAAGTCTAAGTTAGAGTTAAGGTTCAGGTTCAAGTTAGGTGGGTTTCAAGCTTAGATCGGAAAGTGTGAAACGTATCATGGTATACATCGATATCTGTGGTTTGGTCTTTATGCAGTGCATTGTACAAGAGTATTATTCTGGTGGCGGGGGAGTTCATACCGAGGTTTTTTGTCCATGGACGCTCTCTGAACAGTTTGTGGGTACTGGGGCGCGGAAGTCTACTTGGAACCGAGATACTGAACGATTCGAGTAGCTGGGGGCAGTCTATCCGCCGTTCAGCACCTTGTGCATGAATTTTAGATCAAGAATTTTCCTTCGGACGGTGAGAGGTGTAATCCTGAAGTACTCCAATCGCTCTGTGTAAGACCGAAGCTCCAAGTGACCCAGATTGGTATTTGCTAGGTAGCAAAGAAATCTCTTTTGGAATCTTTCTAAAGTATTTTTGTGGACCTGATAGAACGAGTTCTACACCTGACAGCAATACTCAGGATTAGATCTGACCAACATGTTGAATAGCAGTATTTTTATGCTGGCATTCCTGAAGGACTTGGAGGCTCTCATGTTAAATCCTAGCATTTTCGATGACTTTTTTATAATATTGATTATGTGAGAAGTAAAGTTGAGCTTGCCGTCCATCAACACACCAATCCCAAAGATTTGCATACTACAGGCGAAAATCAGAGTTAGTTATTAGTTTTTCAAATTTGCTTTGAAAAACTAATAACTAACTCAACATCCCCATCTTCCGGTTTAGAAATACGTGCACAAATAAAACGAACTGCGACTGTTGCTTAATCGAAAGAGTAACCGTCTTCATATACCTGAGAGTGCTAATAGATGAGCACCTTAAATGGAACCAACACCTTCAAGCGCTCAGGTCCAGAATCAAAAAGCTGATCTATGTGTTTGCCGTAATGTATTGGACTTTCCGAGATTGCGGACCATTTATTACTCGCTCTGTCAGTCTATCATTGGATATTGTATTGTGGTTTCGGGAGGTACATACAAATCTAAACTACTGAATGTTGAAAGGGTACAGAGAGCCATACTGAAAGTGATTACCAAAAAGCCATACACAACAGCTATATGACGAATGTAAGGTATAAACAGTGCTGAAACCATATCCTAATTATAGTCCTAAAGCAGCACAAAATAGAAAAAAATATCCCAAACCTCACGCTGAACATAGAAGGAATAAGACGGTTTGCCGTATAGAACCTACTAGCCTAGTCAATACCACCCACTTCTCTGGATTTTTAGGCCCCTATCTTTACAATTAAATTGGTAAAACACACCCACCATAAACATTCTTTAAAAACTAGCCAAGTCTCGATGGAGCTGCTTGTTTATCACTAAAAAGTAATGAAATCTAGACAAAGTCGTGCCAAGTCTAAGGTTCCTCACTGCGATTTCTTTATTATTATAGTTTATGTTGTGTGACATGGTCGTTGAACATTCTTTATACGTTAGTGGGTACAAGTCAATTTTGAACTGCGTCGTATTTAATTACAATAAATTACAAGCTGCAAGTTTCCTGATAGGGACACGTTATGAAATATTAGAAAATGACTGCAGGCGCTGGCGGTTTCAATGAATTTAGAAATTCAACAGGATAACTAGTCATATAGACCATTTCTTTGCCCTCAAAAGACATGAGCAGGATATCGTTGATTGCTGCTGCTTGATCGTTCTTTGGCGTAATTACGGCACGTTCACATAACCATTCAATAGGCTTGTCATGAACAATGTCTGGATAAACTTTAGATAATAATTTTTCACCGTAGTTACAACTGTGCACAATTCTTCCGGGATGGTTATCACTCCATCAAAAGATGGAAAATCACTATTACCGATTTTAAGAAGAAGATCGGAAAATCTACCAGCTGTCTTATCCCCGCCCAAATGTGCTCTCATGCTTAATGCACGACTTCACTTAGTCAGCTCTGGTACCTTTTGGCACAACTGGTAGAGTCTGCCTAAAATCTCCAGCCAGCAAAACTGTTACGCCACCATTAATTTTGTATTACCCCTTATATCCCTTAGAGATCTGTTTAAGGCTTTAATACCACCTTTAGGAGCCATCGTTATTTCGTCCCACGCGATTATTTTTGTATTTTTTAAAACTTTAGCAAAATTAATTTGTTTGGAGATGTTGCAAATGGGAGTCTCAGTAGTTATTAAATTGAGTGGTAACTTAAAAGTAGCGTGAGCAGTTTGAACACCTACGAGTAATGTAGCTGCTATGCCAGATGACGCCACAGCAAAGACAATGCCGTGAGTAATTCTTACTTTCGCCATAAGTAAATTAATTAGGAAGAAAAGTAAGTAACCAGTTCTACCTGGAGCATCTAAGATGAATATTCGACCTTCGTTTTCATCTACACCTGTGATCATTTTATTGTAAGCTTTCTTGTGCTCGTCATTCAAGGATGCTTCTTTTTTTCTTACAGCGTCTTCTAAGGCTGCTGAATCGTAAATGGTCTCCTTCAGGTACTCTCTATTTCCAAATTGTATCGACGTTATTGGCTGAAATAATCCATAATCTTTAAGAGGGCGGCCGCCTAATGATAAAAGGGCACCCTCTAATACCGACAGGCATTTGTTCAATATCAGATCTGATGAGTGCTCTGCATTCACTTCACCTTGCTTTTCCAGCAGTTTTTTTTTAATCCTCAGAAAGGTATTCTTTGAATTTTTTTCAAAGACATAAGGGGTCGGAAATCTGGCAGAACACTAAAATAATTGTAAAAAGCTCCCGTATCATGTGCGGTGTTTGACAAAGTGCTCTGCCTCTTCCAGTGCTGAGTGCTAATGCTGATCATCTTCAAGTAAATCTAGAGCCTTGCAAGCGGATTGGAAAGTGGGATGTTAGTGACTATCTACAGTTTTTAACGCTTCAAATGAAATTGGGCCCCGGATCTCATGTAGAAGCATTCGGAGGTGGTAGCATTGTGTATTGTTTGGATGAACACTTTAAACCCTACCCAGAACGTGTTTACACTTCCCATTTTGCGGCGAGGTGGCCCGGTGTAGAATTGAACCAATGCTCCATCAGGCGAGAAATCCGGTCCGGTGCTCTAAACCACTGAGCTATCGAGTACGGGACGGCGCGCGCGAAGTCAACGTACGCTACGCTCCGTCGCACTTAGAGTTAAGTCGTAGCACTACAGCTGCTACTACGGTAGGCTACGCACATCAACTACGAGTTAAGTCGTGGCGCTACAGCTGTGCCAACAGATCATCGTCCTTATTAAAAGGAGTTAAATCCTACTTCGACATGTTGTACAGTGCCTGCCTCAGCGAGTTCTCGGCGGATGATTACATCATTACTTGCTGTAACGAGCCATGCAAGAAAAGCTTCCACCTCAACGTTTCTTGTTTGGGCGGAAAAATTCCAACAGAAAAATCATCTTGGCAGTGCCCGGAGTACAAGTGCAATATGAGAAAAGGAGGAGATAATACGGACATTCCATGATCTCCAGATGTCAGTAATATTAAATTAAGTACACTGAAAATCCCCCAGTCAGACATGCGTAACCTATTCTCTGAGATCCGGCAGCTTCGAAAGGATGTCCTCTCTCTAGGTGACCGCATAGACATGGTCTCGGCATCAATCTCAACCTGTCTAGACCGAATGGACTCCGCTGAAACCAAAACAGCAGCATGAGAAAAGCGCAACGAAAAGGTAGTAATGCTCAAAAAAGAAATAAATCAACTGCAGACTAAAGTCTCCACTCAGGAGCTGATGTCGTTGGCAAATGAAGTCGAAGTTTGCGGCACCACATCGCACTTCTTGCGGTTGCGAAGCTCGGGGTCTAGTTAGCAGAGTCTGACATTGACTGGTCGGCACGAGCGGGCCCGAAGCGTACGGCGATTAAGGATGGACGGACATCGGACAGTGAGAAAACAAAACTCACCTGCCCACTGATCATCAAGCTTAACAGGACTATGCAAAAAGGAGGAGATTCTGAAAGCTGCAAAGACAAGACGAGGTCTTACTTCTAACGATCTCGAATACTACGGCCCACCTGAGGACATCTTCTTCAACTAACGGTTAACAAAAACAAATCGGTTTTTATTTCATACAACAAGGCTTAGAACCAAAAAGACCCACAGATACCCCTGGATCAGCAACGGCATCTTACTCGTCCACCAGCGCGAGGGACAGCCGGCCATTCCTGTTCGATCATACGAAGACCTTGGTAAGCTTTTCGGACCAGCTAACGTGCAACTTGTATAATACTATTCAACCAAAACGACATAAACTCAGTGCAATGTTTTATCTAATTGAATTGGCTTATGTTTAAACGATTACCAAAATCGCACCTATTGTATTACCAATAAATTCGAAATGACTGCCAGAATGGATAAATGTCCACCAAATTGTGTTTGGATAAATGATCACCAAACTTCTTTTTATATTTTGTGTACTTAAGTTTATGTTTTACGTATTTTCTGTTGTTCTTACATATTCAACCTAACACGAAGGATAAAGAGGGCTTCGCTTCGCTCACCCCCTTTACCCTTCACCTAAGCTATCGCAGTATTTTGCCCTGATATTTTTTGCAACTTTTGGTATTCATTTATCCATTTCGGGTAGGAAAAAAATATTTTGGTGATCATTATATTTTTTACCAATATAATTTACAGATCTATGTACGACTAACCTCCACACTTATATATTTTTTCATCGCAATATCTATTTATTTAATAACACAATCCCCTATAATGTAATCACCTACACACATATAATATTTTTACACATATCGGTAATTTATACACTACACTCACGATCAAAACCTGATAAAACACATGTGATAGAAACAGGACCTGTAAGTTATCCATCCCGTGACACCAGTTAACCACAGGAGCAGGTAGTCTCATGGTGCAAAAATCGAACATTGGAAAATGTCTTACTACTGTCGCGGGCCTTAGTCTAGAAGCGGATATTGACACCTCACTTGACACTCCGTGCCACGTTGTTGATCTACCAGAGTTCCGCAAAGTAAAACTTAGTCTTGAGCTTAACTTCAAATTACTGTATTTCAACATAAGAAGCATGCAAAAAACCTTTGATCAATTTTATGTAACCTTAGAACGTTTTAATATTATTTTCGACATAATTATCCTCACAGAATGCCATCTCACCGAAACCTCACTCATCAGGTCAATACAGGGATATGCTGCATTCAACACCTACAAATATATTAATAAGGCATGTGGCGTAGTTGTTAGTTGTATTTTTCCGTGATATCTGGGCAGTAGATGTGCTTGAACCGGATAATAGATAGCTTGCTAATAGATTTCCCATCGTCGTCGCTCACAGTACTCGCGGTATACAGGCCACCCTCATTCTCCAATAAAATACATTTTATAAAATTGTTAGATAATCTTTTAAAATCACGCACAATCACTATTTTAATAATTGCTGGCGATATAAATATTAACCTCTTGGATGAAACTGATACCCCTGACTACACTTCATTAATGGCAGAATCGGGCCTTAGGCCAGTTGTTTAATTCCACGCCTCAACCGAACGGGCGTGGAATCTGGTAGGGTGGTTTTCACCAGGAGTATCACACGTGATACTGACCTTTGACGCCGTAGACTGGAATTCGAAAGCTCAATTCGAGGCAGGAATACGGGATAAGGAGCACAAGGGGTGGGGAGAGAGGAGTCGAATCTTACTCTCGTCGTAGCCCGATGCTGTCGCCGTCGCTGCCGAACGCGACGAATTGGGGACCAAACCACTTCAAGCTTCACAACACGAAGCACTCACTCCGATGACGTGAATCTACTTATTCTCGACGATTTTTCCGTGCTTATTATAATTAACACTCCGACCAGGCCCGACACCTGTGAAATACAGCCAAGGCCCGAACGCCATGTGCCGACATTTTTTCCAAGTCAAGAATGTAACCTCTAACTCGTCATCTCGTTTCTATACAAGTGACAGCTGCTAGTTCCGTTTCCGTTCCGAGTCGCGCAACAAAAGGAGGTGCGTTCCGAAGCATAAATATTAAACACCAGTAATAACTAAGGCTACTAGAGGGCGGTCATATCTGGACCACATATTCGTAGGAACTACACTAGATGCTTCGGGAATTATCTGCAGAACCTCAGTAACGGACCACAGCTTTACGTTGGGAGGCTTTAAATATAATATAAAAAAGAAAAAATGCAACAGATCATTTACCAAAACGGACACAAATGCAGTAGCGGGAGAACTAAATGGGATAGACTGGGCGGATGTTCTGAATTGTGATGATGCCTCGTCGGGTGCTAGGATCTTCTCGAAGACTCTTACACGAGTAATCAACGCCCACTCTAAAACCATAAACCTCAGCTGTAGAAAGTGCATACTGAAGCCCTGGATCACACCAGGTCTCATCCGCTGCATGAAGCACAAGGATATGCTGCATATGAGTACCCGTAAAGAGCCTAAAAATGAGGTACTAAAAATATCTTACAAAAGGTATAAAAATTATTGCAACGATCTTTTGAAAATATTGAAAAGACAACATAATAATATCACGTTAGTTGAAAGTAGTCATAACCCTCAAAAGATGTGGCAAGTTATTAAGAACATTTGCGAACTGAATAAAAAATCAAAAGTTCCCACCGACTAACTTAAGGCCAAAAATACATTACAGAAATCCCTAAACCACTGTAACGAATATTTCTCGAACATAAGCCAAAAGTAAGCAAATATAACATAAGCATAAGCTCAAAATCGATCAGCATACCTTGAGAAAGAAAATCAAACCCTCTGCCATGCCTAGTGCCGACTAGTGCCAACAGATGCGTTGGTCGTAGAAAAAGTGAGTCGATCGTAGTTAACAAAATCATAAGTCAACTTGAAACCGATGGTGCGCCGGGATTAGATGGCATCAATAACAAGCTGTTGAAATCAATCGCAAAACCCCTACTTACGCCGCCCCTAGGAGTAATTGCACTGCTCAAAGTTGTTGGCGAAGAGATGGACAAGAACAGAGCATGTATAGGCGTCTTCTTGGACCTGACGAAGGTTTTGACACCGTCTCCCCATTGATACTACTAGCGAAACTAGAAGCCATTGGCATCCGTGGCACGGAGCTTGACTGGTTTGTGAGCTATCTCTTGAATAGATCACAGTGCGTGAAAATAGGTAACAACATCAGTTACCAGGAGCCAATCCATTTTGGAGTGCCCCAGGGCAGTATCCTCGGCCCAACCCTCTTCATCGTTTACATTAACGACTTATGGGACGCTGTGGAAAACGGAAACGATGTCAAGGTATTCAGTTATGCCGACGATATTGCCTTGGTGGTTAGCCAGGACAAGTGGGATCAGGCAAAAACTCGCACAGAGTCGTGTATGTTACTGGGAGGAGCATGGCTTGATGACAACCTTCTAACGCTTAATGTGGATAAGACCAAATTCATCTGCTTCCACAAAACTGCGGCGTCCCAACCACCTACCCAATTCAACGAACTGCAGATGCACACATGCCACTTTAAGGATGGTCCCTGTGGCTGTCCCGTAATCACCAAAACTGATAAAATAAAATATCTGGGTCTCACGCTCGACGAAAAACTTATGTGCCGACCCTATATTAACATCATGGCGGGATGTGTCAGAAGGCTCATACCTGTTAAAAAGCTTCTCAGGCGGGGTGCTGCTAAGGAGGTGCTTAGACTAGTATACGTACCCCTGGGCCAATCTTTCCTGCTATACTGTATCACAGCTTGGGGCAGCGCAGCAATAACTGCTATGATCACACTGGAAAGGGCTCAGCGGTCTATACTCAAGGTGATGTTGAAAAAGCCTTTCATTTATCCCACTGCAGAGGTTTTACGAGAATGCCAAGTACTGTCCGTTAGACAACTGTATATTCTAATAAAAGCCTTGTACAAACATAAGTTAATTATAAACTCGGACGACCACAGCTCAATGATGGCTAGGAGAGTATACAGAGTGACAACGCCCACTGTCTGTACGGCATTTGCTGAGAGATTCAGTTCCTTCTTCTTCCCCTTTACATACAACGTAGTCTGTAAGAACGCAGACATTAAAAACTCCACCATCCCAGAAGCTAAGGTCAAAATAACAAAATGGCTGTCGACTCTAGATTATGACAAAACCGAAGACCTCGTATCCGTTTGTACATAAGTAATAATTACACACACACATACACACGTATTTATTAATATTCCTACATAATGACAAATCTAAACACTCGAATATATTATTTTATAATATATAATATATATATATTATATAATATATTATAATATATAATAAAACTGATTATAAATTATCTGTATTTATCCTTACCATTCTCTGCATACATACACAATACCACTCTTGTTTATAATATACACATATTTATATAATTGTTGGTTAATCAGCTTAATTTTTTAGTTTTAAATGATTTTCCTTTCTTTCACTAACACTTAAATAAACATAAATCATTTTCGTCTTTACGAATAAACTAACGCACAACGTACGTTAGTTTATTTGCTAACTAGCAACTAATTGAATATATGTAAACTTTTAATTTGGCCAGGACTCCTCGTGACAGGTTAAACCTAGTGTGGGGTCCACAAACAACTTGTTTATTTCAACACAATCTGGTAAATAAAGATTTTGTATTTGTATTTGTATTAACATATTTGCAGACGTATTTGATTGATTTCACTGAATGACAATACTCTACATTCACATGAGCGTTACATGTTCATAACAGCACTGGTTTATACAGAACCACCCAATGATTATCTACTTCTACATCCTTGATATGGACGGAGAATCCACTGTCATCTGGAGAACGTCTCCTATACTGCGGATAACCATCATTACCGGTTTGAGTTTCCTTAATCAGATCATTGGGATAACGTTTGCTGCACGAATTATTTTTCATACATGGAGAATTTTGGTTAAAACTTCCACAGGGGCGATGTATTAATATTACATTTAACATTTTCGTGAAGATCAGGATCACGATTGGGGTTAGGTATTTCAGCACAAATAATATTGTCAATTTGATCCGGAGTGATACGATGTTGAAACCATAAAAGAATGTGAATATGTGGAAGACCACGCTTTTGACATTCTTTCGAATACATATAGCATCTCACTTTACCGGATATTTTCCCTTTTATCAACAAATTCATGATCTACTTCACCTATTATCGAAAGAGACGCGAAATTATATCGTATCGATCATGTGATTTTTGACCTGAAAGCAAGTGCTCATTTATGTCGCTCCAGCGTGGATTACATGTAAAAGTAATAAAAAGGTCGGGACGACCGTAATGTCTAACGTATGTCATGGTGTCCTGCTATTTTTCATGCATGTATCTTAGTCCACCAGTAAAATATGACGGAATTTTTGTCACAGCTGATTTGCTTCTGTATATTTTCGTCCAATTGCATCTTTTAAATGAATGTAATTGCTGCGCGCAATTTGGCTTGATTGTATCTTTCAGTTTCTATTTTGGCGTATTCATCTACCAAATATTGACTAAAAAGAGTGCGATACCAAAAAGTTATCTTCTCCATCTCTGATCCTTATTTTGATGAATAAAAATTTACAGCAGAGACTGTTTTATTCAAGGGCAACTTAGTTGTGGGATCGCATTGTGGTATGTTGATTGAATAGCCATCATCCCCCCAGCAAAATATCAACGGGTACTGCAGCGCGTCGTAAGCTCGATGTATTTCATCATACGATCATTTGTATGTTTGTACCCTAGGCATGGTTGTTTATCTATCTAAATATAGTATTTATCTATATTAGTATGTGTATCGTTGTCTAGTATCCAAGGTACAGGGGAATCCTAGTTTGGGGCTAGATCAATGTGTGTAAATAGTGTTCAAGGTATTATTATTATGATTATTATTATATTTTTATGAATTTTTCATTTCACTCTTGTAATAGAGAGGTTCTGATACACGGGCTTACGCCAAGTGCTTATCTACTAAAGGTCACGGTCCTTGCCCATGAATTGCCGTATAATTCTACATGTATTTAGTATTGTTGCTTTTTGAAGAAGTATGTGTGTGGATCTGGATATATTTAGTGTTTTGAGACTAGTGTGTAATGTGTATGGGATGACTCCTGTGAATGAGATGACTATGGGATGGTTTTGACAGATTGTACCTGCTATTGTGTTTTAATTTCAATGGCAAGGTCTGTGTATTTTGTGTTTTTTTCTGTAATGTGTTCTAATCTGTATTGTGTTTTATGAAATGAAATGACATGTGAAAGTGCCCTTGTGGCCTATTTACAGAATAAACGTTTTGAGTTTTGAGTTTGAGTTTGAGTTTGAGTTTGTAAACGTTGTTGTAAGGTTGTGTGTATTTGGTATGGCTATATCTATGAGAAATATTGTTTTGATTGTTTATCGTGGAGAGTTATGTCAGGCCTGTCGAAATGAATAGTTTTGTCTGTAATTATAGTTCTGTCCCAGTAGAGTTTAAAGTCTGTTGATTCTAAAACTGTTTGAGGTGTGTATTTATAGTAGGCTGTTTTTTGTGCAATCAATTTATATCTGAATGCGAGCTGTTGGTCTTGGTCGTGGCGATGTTTATAATCTGATTGTGCGAGTGATCTGCAGGCTCCTGTGATATGCTGTATTGTTTCTGAACTATTTTGGCACTGTCTGTACATGTCGCTTGCCATTGTGCGGTCGTGTATGATATGTTTTCTGTAGTTACGAGTATCTATAACCTGGTCCTGTATGACTAACATAAATCCCTCCGTTTCCGGGAACAGCTCGCCTTTCTTAAGCCACGCGTTCGACGCAGTTTTGTCGACGTTAGGGTTGGCTAAGTCTAAGCGGTGTCTGCCGTAGAGGGATTTTCGTGTCCAGATGTCGATTTTCTGTTGCGGTTTGATGATAGTTTCATTTATCTGAGCTTGATGGTCTTGTAGGTTAAGTGGAGTATGTTTAAAGTCGGACTGAGCGACGGCATTGTGCAGGGTTGAGTGCGATGATTTAGCGTGAATGAACCTTCTTAGTGTGGTGATTTGTTTGTTGTGTAAATTTTTTAAGTCTATTATTCCCCTTCCTCCTTCAAATCAAATCAAATCAAATCAAAAATCATTTATTTCCATAGGATGTTGTTACATCACTTAGATCCGTCATTACATTTTTTTGGGTGAGTTCACTAACACAATGGCGGAATCTGTGGAGAAGAGCTCACCGAAGAAACTCCACAGTCGTCGCATCTTTTGCGTTTCCTTTTTTAAATAAAATATTGTCAAATTACAAAATGAATGCTAATTATATATCGAAACAGCCTGTTACTCAAACAATCTATTCCCATGGACATCTGTCCTCTAAATAATCAGATATCCTATAGTAACCTTTTTTATACATTTTCTGTTTTATTATTATTTTAAACTTGTCTAAAGGTAAGTTTTTAATATCAGTAGGGACCTTATTGTAATAGCGTATACAATTGCCTTTAAAAGAATAACTAATTTTATGTAGTCGGCTTACATAAGCAACCAACTTGTCTTTATTTCTAGTATTAAAATTGTGTATATCACTGTACTTCTAAAAATTAGTTATATTTCTTTTTACATACACAAGATTGTCATTGATATATTGAGACACAAATGTCAGAATATTGATTTCTTTAAACTTTTCCCTCAGTGAAACTCTAGGCTTTAATCTATAAATTGCACGAACAGCCCGTTTCTGCAGAATAAATATACTATTAGCATTCGCAGCGTGACCCCACAATAAAATACCATAGGTCATTAGACTATGAAAGTAACTAAAGTAGACTAGTCTAGCGGTGTCTACGTCGGTAAGAGCTCTAATTTTTTTAACTGCGAACGCTGCCAAACTTAGTCTGTTCGACAATTTATTTATATGAGGATCCCATTGTAGTTTGGCGTCTAAAGTAATGCCCAAAAAGACAGTCGACTGCACAAGGTCCAATCTCTGTCCTTTTATAAATATGTCTGTAGTTACCGGGTTCACATTGGGTAAAACGAATTTAATACATTTAGTTTTCTTTTCATTAAGTAATAAATTGTTAAAAGTAAACCAGTTCACTATACTAGAGATAGCATTGTTTACCTCTTCATAATTTGATTGCTGTCTTTTAACTTTAAATATCAAAGAAGTATCATCGGCAAACAATACTAACCCATGTTTTGCTTTAACAAGGTAAGGTAAATCATTAATATATACTAAAAACAAGAAAGGACCAAGAATTGAACCTTGCGGTACGCCCATACTTCTTGAAGACCCAGGTGATCTTTTCCCATTAACATCGACCATCTGAACCCTATCTGTTATATATGACTCCAGAAGGCCAAGTGCCTGATCTTTTACACCATAATGGCGTAACTTCCTGACAAGAGTGTCATGATGGACGCAATCAAAAGCCTTGGATAGATCGCAGAAGACACCTATTGCATCCATTGCGTCTTCCCAGGCATCAAAAATATTGTCGATTAGTTCAACACCAGCATCGGCTGTTGAACGACCCTTTGTGAAACCAAACTGAGCAATTTTAGGTAGTGTGAGTCTTTGAATGCAAGAGCGTGGATGGTGTTTTCTGTATTTAGTCATAAGTGTGTTGATGGTGCGTTGGTGTTTTATTAAGTCTGATTGGGACCAGCTGATTATACCGAATGAATATGTGAGGATTGCCATGGCGTATGTGTTTAATGCGTTGACGGTATTTCAAGCGTTCAACTGTGTTTTAAGTATGCTTTGTATCCATTTCCTAAACTTCTGTGTGATTGTTTTTTTTGTCTCCCTTTGATGTATCTGTTGCGTTTGATAGTAACCTAAGTATTTATATCCTATCTCGTTATCCACTGGATCTGTTTGATCTCCGTTCTCTAATATGTATGTATTGCTCTCAACTTTTCCTCTATGAACTGATTGTATTTTGCACTTATCTATTCCGAACTCCATCTGTATGTCATTAGAAAACTGTTGTGTTAGATCTGCAAGTTTATGTATTTCTGTTAAGTTACTTCCATAAAGTTTTATATCGTCCATATATAGTAAATGTGATAATGTGTGGTGTGTGTCATCAAACTTTATTTGGAATCCTTTTTTTGTGTTATTGAGTAGATTTGATAGTGGATTGAGTGCCAGGTAAAACCAGAGGGGACTCAGTGAATCGCCCTGGAAGATTCCTCTGCGAATGATGATTTTGTCAGTCTGTATTGTATTGTTATCATTGTATAACTTAAGAATAGTGTTCCAGGTCTGCATGGTTGTTGATAGATTTGAGATGATAGTGGGGTGAACTTTATAGTGTTGTAATACGTAGATATGCCATGTGTGCGGTACAGAGTCAAAGGCCTTCTTATAGTCAATAAACATTGTGTTAATATTTCTTTTTTTACGAAGAGCTTGTTTAGATGCGACCGCATCGATGATAAGATGCTCCTTGCATCCCTGACTGAATTTGTGGCATCCTTTTTGTTGTTCAGCTAGTAACTGGTTGGTGTTTACGTGTTTGTATATGAGTTGACTAAGACATGCTGTTATTATTTTGTATATGTTTTGGAGACAAGTTATGGGTCGATATTTAGCTGGGTTTATGGTATCTGTGAGGTCTTTAGGTAGCATATAGGTAGTTCCTTGTGTAATGTAATATGGCATGTGCTCCGGATTTTGTATAAAATTGTTTATCTGTAACAATAATATTGGGTGGGTGATTGTGAGTTTTTGTACCAGTAATTATGAATTTTATCAGAACCGGTGGCCTTCCAGTTATGTGTCTTAGCTATTACTGAAATCAAAGTATCTATAGTGATACCATCAAATTCCATTCCTGGAACATTTTTGAGAGCATGCTGGTCATCTGAGATCCATTTGCTATTATTGTGTGTTACTGGCTTTGACCATATGTTTGACCAGAAGTCATGTAATGCTTCTGGTGTAGGTGCTTCTTGTGATTGTGTGGGGCGGTTTGAGTTTTCGGTGAGCAAAGATCTATAAAACTGTTTTTCATTTGTGTAGAAAGTCTTATTTTGTGTTTATCTAAGAGTTGTCAGTTTGCAACGGCGTAGACGACTTGCTAATGCATTCAGCTTTTGTTTTAGATTAACTAAAAATTGAGAAGGGTCTGTGTTATCTGGTTCGTATTGGAAGTGTACCCTATATTGTAGCTTGATTCGTTCAACATTTTGTTGGACATTGGAGCTGGTGTTACCTTGTGTATAATGTGTTTACCTACTTATATCTGCTCTAAGGTCAGCTATTCTCTTTTCTAATCTTATTTGCCACGCTGATATCCTATTTTTATTGGGGTATTGCGATTCGTTGGGTCCTCGTATTTTTCCACCATTGTAAATAATGGCAGTATGTGCTGCGCAGTAAATTATTGTTTGTAATGTATTAAAATCGGTTTCAGTACTATTGTGTTTTGGTATTATCTTTACGTTAATGGTGTGTTCTAGAATAGCAAATTGTCTACTTGGTTTCTGTTTGGGCCTTGATGAAGGGTCGACGTCTTTTAAATATGCTAGTGTCTTGGTGAATAATTCGTCCAACTCTCCAATTTGTTCTTCAAGTAGTACTACAAAATTGTTGCGTTGATTGTGTGAGTGTGTGGTATGGCGTCACTTTGGTCATCCTCTCTTTCCGGATTCGATAACTGATGATGGGTGTCATTTTGTGATGGTGATGAAAGGTGTGTGTGAATCTGTGATTGAGTTGGTAGTGAATTAACGTGTACTTCGGTACCTGATTCTATTTCCATGGCCACTTCATCCCGTATATGCTGTAATCTATTGTCGGTAATGTATTTATTATTAATGATGGCTCTGAGTTGGTCAGAGATTCTCTATTCAGAGAAGTGTGCTAGGTGAGGATGTGCAGCTATCACAGCGGCGTGTAGTGTTGGTCTGTAGGCAGTTTTGTTGGACTCAAGCCTGGTTATCTTGTTATTAATATTATTATTGTTTCACTGATACGCTGAAGTGAGTTATTTCGGATTTCGAGGATGATGTCTCTTCGATCAAACTGCTGATCCTGTAATACAACAGCCAGTTCATTTGCTATTGGTGCATTAAATCTGCCTCTGTTTTCCCTTTGTGTTTTTTTATCTGCATGTATTATAACTTTGAATGACTCTGAAGGGAATATTTTATCAATGGCACTTTTGAGATCTTTTATGTATGGGTTCACCTCATGCAACATAAGCTGCAGTTGCTTGATTAAATTTGGTTTCAAATTAGGAAATTTACAACATCGTATATAAGCTTCTCTATCATCTTCACCGACGAAATAACTATAGTCTTGTCCAGGTTCTGGTAATATACTTCCAATTAAATTATAGACCTCTCCTTAAAAAAGTAAAGTGTAAAGTGTAAAGTGGTTCAGGCAGTTGAGTTAAAGGTTCAAGTTGCACCTTACCGGTGCTACAACACATGCCAGGTGTCTCATCTTTCCACTTCAAGGCATTACACCATTGACACTTGTATGTCATAGAACCTAAGACTACACTGCTGTCAGTTCCATATTCAATATCTGGATCATACGCCAAACCCGAAAGCAACTTGCTTTTCCATACACGCTGAATTGTGTTTTCTCTTTTCCGTGACTGAATTACTCTATGCACCTCGGTATTCGTGGGCTGGTATAGTGCAGCAGATTACCTGTGCTTTTCAGGGTTTGCAGCCTGGTAGGTAGCGGCAGCTTGCCTGTGCTTCTCAGGGTTTGCAGCCTGGTAGCAACAGCTTGCCTGTGCTCATCAGGTTTTTTTTATTATTCAGACACAGCTTTACGGTGTGATTCTGGCTGAGTCTGTCTCTATATATTTTTTGCCTTTTTTATTTGATTATTTCGTGTGTTATTAGTATACCTTGCCATACGTTGGTTTATTTTTTTTCTATAAATGCCACAGACTCAGATCGGGATAATGAACTTCCTGTTAAAATTTCATCAT
The DNA here is from genome assembly GCA_949825045.1 of Argyresthia goedartella. Lineage (NCBI taxonomy): Eukaryota > Metazoa > Arthropoda > Insecta > Lepidoptera > Argyresthiidae > Argyresthia > Argyresthia goedartella. The sequence goes on along the minus strand of OX463812.1, from coordinate 37,668,931 downwards.
AACTTAATAAAGATACATTAGGTGAATGTTCACGCTCTAAAACAGGTACCTTCTTACAACCCTTCTTTCAACTCCTATTTTCTGTGCTGCTTTGGGAAGATATGCATCAAAATGCCCACTGAACAAATCTTGGCTGAATCGTAATCGACTTACCGGACAGTCATTAGTCCAGATTCCGTATATATGTGACCGATTCTATAAACTTCAATGGAAATAATAATCCTGCTGCTATAAGCTCACAAAGCCCGCCATAAGTAGCATTTTTAATCATATCAGCAAAATATTCATTAAATGTTGAGTAATTATCACCATTTCTGTCGTGGGTCATCATTGAAAACTTGCTCCAGTCATTAACCACATATCTGACAATTTCTGAACGCAACTAGTAAGTAGGTAAGTATTCATTGGTAAATTGTAAATTTACCTGTCATTTTATCATTGAATGTCGTTAATTAATATAATAAGTTACACTTTAATATTAATGAAATTAATTTCATGTTTAGGTACGTACAGGTATTTTTGATTTAAAAATGAAATAGGTTAATGAAACGAGTCACGTTCGAAAGTAGCCGTCAACGTCAAGTAGCTGTAGTCGGTTCCCTTCAACAGCTGGTCTTTCAGTTATTTTAAAAATATGGCATCACTAACTACTTGTTTAATTTCAGATGGTTGCGAAATATATATTTTAGGACCCATAACATTTAGGCATCTGTCAGATCTGGCCAGTCTTCTTTTTGGTAAATAAAGTTTGTCTCTCTGTTTGGTGTTTTTCACATTATGATGGTCATGGTTTGTGGGGAACATGCTCAAGTTGTTCCTAACGTACCTAAATACCTCCAGTATGTACATGCTTGGCAGTGTGACGATCTTATACTTCCTGAAAAGTTCTCGCGGTTTACCTGCAATAATTCTGATTGCTCTCTTTTGCATAATAAATGCCTTGTCTCTGCTTGCAGCTGTTGCCCAGAGGTCAATCTAGTAGTTAAGTATGGAGTTGAAGTATCCGAAATAGGCCAATTTTATGTTTTTACGATCTGTCGAAGGCATTTGATTGTTTTGATCATAATACGCTACTAATGAAATTAAATCATTACGGAGTTAGAAATAAATTAGATCTACTAAGATCATACCTAAGCAATAGAATTCAACAGGCAGAAGTCAACGGTGTTAAATCTGATGGATCGGGAGTAAAAATTGGCGTTCCACAAGGTTCCATATTAGGTCCTGGTATATATTAACGATCTGCCTTTCATGGTGGAGAAATTGACTGATATAGTGTTGTTTGCTGATGACACTTCACTGGTCTTCAAAATTGAAAGACAAAAAGAAGATTTTGATGATGTTAATGGAGTATTGTCTTAAACCTTCAATTGGTTCACAGTTAATAATTTATTGTTAAATGCTGGTAAAACCAAATGTATCAAATTCTCACTTCCAAATGTCAGGCAAGTTGAGATCAGTTTGGTGTTAGACAGCAGCATGTTAGAATTAGTAAATAACACGAAGTTTCTTGGAATAACCATTGATATCACATTACAGTGGGGACCCCACATAGATAAATTGGCTGGTAAATTAATTTCTGCGGCTTACGCTGTTAAGAACATCAGACAAAACACGGATGTGGCTACATCTAGCCTAGTATATTTTAGTTACTTTCATAGTGTCATGTCCTATGGTATCTTGTTGTGGGGGAAAGCAGCGGATATTCAAACTATTTTTATTTTACAGAAAAGAGCTATTCGAGCATTTTATAATTTAAAACGCACAGACTCCTTAATAAAGATTTTTAAAGAAATTGGCTTACTAACTGTAGCGAGTCAATTTATTTTCGAAAACATAATGTATGTACGCAAGAACCTTACAACATTTGCCAAACTAAGCGATAGCTGTAATATTAACCTAAGAACTACTTGCGCCCCGGTTTAGACTCGCAAAGGTTAGCAATTCTTTCAAGAGTCAATGCATTATCTACTACAACAAGATACCTCTGGAGATCTTGAAATTGCCATTTGAGCAATTTAAAAACCATGTTAAAGCGACTTTGTCGAAAAAGAGATATTACAATGTTCATGATTACTTAAATGATGGGACTGTATGGGGTTAATCTGGCTCAACACAGACCTTGCTGTTAATAGTTTTGTAATTATTTATTCCTACTTATTAATTATGATATTATAAAATTTGTATTATTTAAGCACAAGCAATTTTTAAAAGAGATCTATAAATCAATCTGTGGGAGTTTCTACGCCCTTCTTCTCCCACAGTGGTACAATGTAGAGAAGTGGCAAGAAATGATTGCTAAGTATATGTAAATATCTACAGTAATAAGGACATTTGGAATTTGGAATGTATCTATAGTAAGACTGGGACCCAGTTGTCGTAGTGCATGACACGCTGAAGAAAGCCGGGCGCAAAAAAACATCGATATGAGGGGACAAGTTTAGTGCAGAGTCGATAATAAAGCCTAAGTACTTTACTTTCTCAACCTGTGGAACGGGAACGCCATTAAACATGACATCTAGGCGGAGTGGTCCGGCCTTTCGCAGTTTAAAATGCATCAGATTTTTTTTATCAACTTTTAGTTGCATACCATTCGCAGTGAACCAGTTTGTAATTTGAGACATTTCTTGGTTCAGTTTGTTTTTGAGCATGCAGAGGTTATCAGCTGAAACAATGACACTGAAGCTGTATGTATGTGAGTATGTATGTAAGTAAGTATGTGATGTTTGCAGATGATACATCACATACTCAGCTTCACTGGAGGCAGACGTGATGTCGTTTACCAGGACTAGAAATAAATAGTTGCCTATATCGGATCACTGCAGCACCGCGCTGTTACCAATTAGCTCCAGCTCCGACTTTTCATCGCGAACAAAGGTGCTCTGCTTACGGCCGTTCAGAAATGATTCTACTGTTTGGTAGAAGCATCCTCTGATTCCATAATGCTGTAGTTTTTTTTATTAGAAGAGAGTTATTTACCTCCTCCATCGCTTAATCTTGTATGCCGTACATTCAATAAGAAAGAGCACGAAACAAACAGGCACCGTCACCAACAATAGGGACGAAAGTACATTCTTCAACTTCTCCATTAACGTTTAGATTTTCTTTAGCCATTTTAAAAACGTTGAACTAACAAAACCTATACTTAAACCAAACACGAAAACAAAACAAATGCCAAGTACACAGTCGATAACCAAAACCAAAATTACTAAACCTGAACACGAAATAAACCAAAATGCCAAGTACAAAGCCAAGTTAATGATAAGATATTCTAAACAAAACCAAAACAAATAAACCGAAACCCAAATTATGCCAAGAAAGAAGAGCCAAATTCGTCAAAGATAATCAAAGATAATTCGCTAGAAATGTTTAGGTATAGTATATGCTATAGTTCAAAGCGGCCACTTATCACCGGGTATATGTAACTCAATGAAAACAAAACGATAGCGCGTTTTTAAATACCACCTTACGCCACCTACTGACAACATTTAGAACTAAAGATTATTTTGTTCATGCCAATTTATTCGTTCCATTAGGTACTGCTAGGCACAAATAAACAAACTAACATCCTCCATTATTCCGTTTTTTATCCCCATGGGGGTTGAATTTATCGAATTAATTTATATTTAAGCGGACGCCTTCATCATAGTAGTCCAAACTTTAATTTCAGTTCAATCAGTCAAATATTTACGAAGTTTCATACAAATTTTTATCCCCTATTTTGTTTATTTTTTTCCCCTTAGGGGTGGAATTTATCTAAATCCTTTCTTAACGGATCCCTACATCATAGTAGCTATATGCATGATGTTGCAGCCCGATCAAGGTTAAAATTGACAAAGTTTCATACAAACTTTCATCCCTTATTTTATCCCCTTGGGGATAGAATTAATCAAAATCCTTTCTTAGCGGATGCCTACTTCATAGTGGCTATCGGCATGCCAAATTTCAGCCAGATCGGTCCAGCAGTTTGGGCTGTGCGTTGATAGATCAGTCAGTCAGTCAGTCACCATTCCGTTTTATATATTTAGATTTGTTTCTTAGTTTTTTTTCACTCCTCTTTTAGAAGGATACAGTTAGCACGATCGATAATGGGCCGTAGCCAAGTGCTAAGGATCAATGCGTTTCCTAAAAATGTTCGCACTATCCTACATGTTTTAAGAATCACGGCTTTTTGTAGTAGGATGAAGGCGGATGGTTTCATATTTAGCAAATTAACGATATTGTTTAGTGTCGTCGGTATGATTCCAGATGAGATTATGATCGGTATTGTTAGTACTGTGTTATGGATAAGTCTTTATATTTGGCTAGTTGAGTTGTGTGTGTGGTTGTTAAATTATGAGTGTTTGGAATAGCGACGTCAATATTGTGTTATTGCACTTGGCCTATAGTGCCCTTTGACTGTTATTTCATTGATATTGGGTATACCTATAATATTTTGTTTAAACTTGTAGACCACAATACCTCACAATCGAAGGTCCAGCTAACATGGCGCTGGCGAACTACAGAACAATTCTACAACGCCAGGTCGTGGCCCTCTTGGATAACTCGGTGCACGTCACCGTGTTCAAACTTCGCTCCTTGGTCAAGTGTGGTAAGCTTTGATAATATCCGTGGTAAGAAAGAGGGCTGTAAGTCGATATCTTCCCCCACTAAAAAGGTTTTCATGGCCTTGTGATAAGTCTATCTAGTAAACCACCTGAATAAAGCCCATATCTACTGTAGATGGTAACGCCATTCATTATGGTTCCGAAGTCCTATTAAGACCTCACATCGGCACCCCGTAACTAAGTTGTCTTGCACTGGGATAAAATATACGAAAATCCTTCACTTTCCAGTGCCAAACTGTGTAACCAGCGTAAATGTTTCTGTTTATAGATCCTACAAGTGACCTCGAGGCGATGCCGACAGTTGACGAGCCTCATAGCTTAGACGATGCGAGTGATTCTGCTACCACGCCGCAAAGTGCTGCAACCGATTCGCAGTCTGAGACACCCGCACCAGAACAAGAAAAATCAGATACTAACCAACCGCAGCCCGGTGGAACAGTAACTGCTGCAGATGATTACGTGGTCAATAAAGACTCTAGTATCGAATTGGTAGTGCCAGACAAAAGTGGCAAAGGACAGAAAGTTCACGTGAATCACAAAGAAAACTATATAATCAGTCGCCATCTGAAAGATCAAATTTCAACAATACGAATGTTTGATGGTCCGCCGTCTGGGACACCCGCACCAAAACAAGAAACAGCAGATACTAACCAACCAACACAAACATTTGATGATCCGCAGTCTGAGACACCCGCACCAGAACAAGAAAAAGCAGATACTAACCAACCACAACCCGGTGAAACAGTAACTGCTGCAGATGATTACGTGGTAAATAAAGATTCTAGTGTCGAACTGGTAGTGCCAGACAAAAGTGGCAAAGGACAGAAAGTTCACGTGAATCACAAAGAAAACTATATAATCAGTCGCCATCTGAAAGATCAAATGTCAACAATACGAATGTTTGATGATCCGCCGTCTGGCACATCCGCACCAGAACAAGAAACAGCAGGTTCTAACCAACCGCAGCCTGATGAAACAGTAACTGCTGCAGATGATTACGTGGTCAATAAAGATTCTAGTATCGAACTGGTAGTGCCAGACAAAACTGGCAAAGGACAGAAAGTTCACGTGAATCACAAAGAAAACTATATAATCAGTCGCAATCTGAAAGATCAAATGTCAACAATACGAATGTTTGATGATCCGCCGTCTGGGACACCTGCACCAGAACAAGAAACAGCAGATACTAACCAACCAACACAAACGTTTGATGATCCGCAGTCTGAGACACCTGCACCAGAACAAGAAAAAGCAGATACTAACCAACCACAGCCCGGTGAAACAGTAACTGCTGCAGATGATTACGTGGTCAATAAAGACTCTAGTATCGAACTGGTAGTGCCAGACAAAAGTGGCAAAGGACAAAAAGTTCACGTGAATCACAAAGAAAACTATATAATCAGTCGCCATCTGAAAGATCAAGTGTCGACAATACAAGCGTTTGATGATCCGCAGTCTGGTACACCCGCACCAGAACAAGAAACAGCAGATACTAACCAACCGAAGCCCGGTGAAACAGTAAATGCTGCAGATGATTACGTGGTCAATAAAGACTCTAGTATCGAACTTAGTGTGCCAGACAAGAGTGGCAAAGGAAATAAAGTTCACGTGAATCACAAAGAAAACTATAGAATCAGTCGCCATCCGAAAGATCAAGTGTCAGCAACAGAAACGTTTGATGATCCGCAGTCTGGGAAACCCGCCCCAGAACAAGAAATAGCAGATCCTAACCAACCACTGCCCGGTGGAACAGAAACTGCTGCAGATGATTATGTGGTCAATAAAGACTCTAGTATCGAACTAAATGTGCCAGACCAGAGTGGCAAAGGAAATAAAGTTCACGTGAATCACAAAGAAAACTATAGAATCAGTCGCCATCCGAAAGATCAAGTGTCAATAACACAAACGTTTGATGATCCGCAGTCTAGGACACCCGCACCAGAACAAGAAACAGCAGATACTAACCAACCGCAGCCCGGTGACACAGTAAATGCTGCAGATGATTACGTGGTCAATAAAGACTCTAGTATCGAACTAAATGTGCCAGACAAAAGTGGAAAAGGACAAAAAGTTCACGTGAATCATAAAGAAAACTATATAATCAGTCGCCATCTGAAAGATCAAGCGTCAACAACAGAAACGATTGATGATCCGCAGTCTGGGACACCCGCACCAGAACAAGAAACAGCAGATACTAACCAACCGCAGCCCGGTGACACAGTAATTGCTGCAGATGATTACGTGGTCAATAAAGACTCTAGTATCGAACTAAATGTGCCAGACAAGAGTGGCAAAGGAAATAAATTTCACGTGAATCACAAAGAAAACTATATAATCAGTCACCATCTGAAAGATCAAGCGTCAACAACAGAAACGATTGATGATCCGCAGTCTGGGACACCCGCAGCAGAACAAGAATTAGCAGATACTAACCAACCGCAGCCCGGTGACACAGTAATTGCTGCAGATGATTACGTGGTCAATAAAGACTCTAGTATTGAACTAAATGTGCCAGACAAGAGTGGCAAAGGAAATAAAGTTCACGTGAATCACAAAGAAAACTATAGAATCAGTCGCCGTCCGAAAGATGAAGTGTCAACAACAGCAACGTTTGATGAACCACAGTCTGGGACACCCGCACCAGAACAAGAAACAGCAGATACTAACCAACCACAGCCCGGTGACACAGTAAATGCTGCAGATGATTACGTGGTCAATAAAGACTCTAGTATCGAACTAAATGTGCCAGACAAGAGTGGCAAAGGAAATAAATTTCACGTGAATCACAAAGAAAACTATATAATCAGTCGCCATCTGAAAGATCAAGCGTCAACAACAGAAACGATTGATGATCCGCAGTCTGGGACACCCGCACCAGAACAAGAATTAGCAGATACTAACCAACCGCAGCCCGGTGACACAGTAATTGCTGCAGATGATTACGTGGTCAATAAAGACTCTAGTATTGAACTAAATGTGCCAGACAAGAGTGGCAAAGGAAATAAAGTTCACGTGAATCACAAAGAAAACTATAGAATCAGTCGCCGTCCGAAAGATGAAGTGTCAACAACAGCAACGTTTGATGAACCACAGTCTGGGACACCCGCACCAGAACAAGAAACAGCAGATACTAACCAACCGCAGCCCGGTGACACAGTAAATGCTGCAGATGATTACGTGGTCAATAAAGACTCTAGTATCGAACTAAATGTGCCAGACAAGAGTGGCAAAGGAAATAAAGTTCACGTGAATCACAAAGAAAACTATAGAATCAGTCGCCATCCGAAAGATCAAGTGTCAACAACACAAACGTTTGATGATCCGCAGTCTGGGACACCGACACAAGACCCAGCAGATGTAACAAGTGAAATAGTAACAGAAACTGCTGTAGATGATTACGTGGTCAATAAAGACTCTAGTTTCGAACTAGTAGTGCCGGACAAAAGTGGCAAAGGACAGAAAGTTCACGTGAATCACAAAGAAAACTATATAATCAGTCGCTATCCAAAAGATAAATTGTCAGCATCAGAAACGTTTGATGATCCGCAGTCTGGACAAGAATCAGCAGATACTAACCAACCAACACAAACTTTTGATGATCCGCAGTCTGGGACATACACACCAAAACAAAAAACAGCAGATACTAACCAACCGCAGCCCGGTGAAACAGGAACTGCTGCAGATGATTATGTGGTAAATAAAGACTCTAGTATCGAACTAAATGTGCCAGACAAGAGTAGCAAAGGAAATAAAGTTCACGTAAATCACAAAGAAAACTATAGAATCAGTCGCCATCCGAAAGATCAAGTGTCAACAACAGAAACGTTTGATGATCCGCAGTCTGGGACACCCGCACCAGTACAAGAAATAGCAGATCCTAACCTACCACCGCCCGGTGAAACAAAAACTGCTGCAGATGATTATGTGGTCAATAAAGACTCTAGTATCGAACTAGATGTGCCAGACAAGAGTGGCAAAGGAAATAAAGTTCATGTGAATCACAAAGAAAACTATAGAATCAGTCGCCATCCGAAAAATCAAGTGTCAGCAACAGAAACGTTTGATAATCCGCAGTCTGGGAAACCCGCCCCAGAACAAGAAATAGCAGATCCTAACCAACCACTGCCCGGTGGAACAGAAACTGCTGCAGATGATTATGTGGTCAATAAAGACTCTAGTATCGAACTAGATGTGCCAGACAAGAGTGGCAAAGGAAATAAAGTTCACGTGAATCACAAAGAAAACTATAGAATCAGTCGCCATCCGAAAGATCAAGTGTCAACAAGAGAAACGTTTGATGATCCGCAGTCTGGGACACCCGCACCAGAACAAGAAATTGCAGATCCTTACCAACCACCGCCCGGTGAAAGAGAAACTGCTGCAGATGATTATGTGGTTAATAAAGACTCTAGTATCGAACTAGATGTGCCAGACAAGAGTGGCAAAGGAAGTAAAGTACATGTGAACCATATTGAAAATTATGTATTGAAACGCAATCCTACTAAAACACTACTAAAAGAAAAAAAAAACAATCAGCAGTTTCCAGAAAAGTTCCCTGCAGAAGACAATATTCCGCAATATGGGAAAATCATAACTGCATCACATGATTAGTTTATTTCCATATTTATAAGTGGCCTTAAAGAGCCACACGTGACACGTTAGGTACGTTATGTGTGTCTCTAATACAATATTATAGTATATTTGCTTGTATAAATATATTATATATTCCACACTCGATTCAGTGTCAGTTAAAAGCTTTTATTTAGTTTCACCTGCCTGTCCCGGGCTTTGTCTGTATGTCTGTAATCAAACTTTGGAAGTAAAATTTGGCCCATTTCCCAGTTTCCAATTGATCTGAAGTTTTGCATTGATATGTAAATCCGAAGAAAATTCAATATTTTACAATAATAATTATACCTTGGACACTATTTATACACATTGATCTAGCCCCAAACTAGGATTCCCTGTATCTTGGGTACTACACAACGATACACATACTTATATAGATAATTGTTATGCTTAGATAGATAAACAACCATGACTAGGGTACAAACATCCGTTCTCATCAAACAATTATTTGCCCCCATCGGGACTCGAACCCGGGGCCCTTGGCTTCGTAGGTGGGGTCACTGCCGACTCGGACATTCGGGTCGTCAAGTTTTCATGACATTGAGCTGATCTGATGATGGAACAGGCGATGGCCATTCGATTTTGCAAAAAAAAAAAAACGACACATCCGCATCAAGTTTGAGCTCGTTTGGTTCGTCTTGTAAAGTACATACTTTGGTCCAAGGTGATATCTAGGGTCTGATGATGGAGCCGGAAGGTGCCCATGGGAAACTTTGAAACTTTTCAGTGATTCGATGCAACCTCATTAAGTTGTTAAGAGTATAACATAGAATGAATCATAAAGTAACAGTACAGTTATTTCATAACAAAATGCATATTGTATTCATTAAAACTGACATCCTCAATAACTAAAAAAAATACAAGTAAAATATTATCCACACACGCTCCGTCAAATTGCATTTAAATATCAATCAGAAATTATAAAATGTTAAAACTTAAAATTAACCGAACAAACCGCCCCGTGACATTTCCGTGTTAAAGGTTCCAATAACGCTGGCAGCATTTCTGCGCTGAACAGCCAGTGATATCCTCTGCATAAGAAATGCCCCAGAGCGGTAGTCGAAACTTTTGTCCCTAAGGCGGCGTCCCAACTCTCTTATAAACAGTTTACCCTGCGCCCCCCATACCCCAGTCGTATCGACCGCCAGCGGAACAAAAATGTAGGCCAACGTGAGAGCGGCATATTTTAGACAATTCTGTCTAGCGGCAGATTCGGCCGTAGCACCAGCGGTAGCCGCAGTCGACCCTACATGGGAGGCTGCGAAGGTACAGACACAAGTTGCGTCCCACAAAAGAGAACGCCCTCTCTCCCAAGGAACCAAGGTCAGGCCGTCAGGGCGCTTCCCATCCGAACGGCACAACCCTGGCGGCTCCAGCACTCGAAACGTTAGCCGAAACTTATACCCTACGGACAATGTCATTGATTGCGTGGTGCCGCGAAAAACTGCCTGCGCTCCTAACACAATGTAGGCCATGGCGGCCCAACTTGCCCACCCATGCCCCGCAGACACATCGATGCGGCTGGCAGATAGTGCAACCCATCCGCAACGACTGCCACACGTAAAGAATCATTGTCTAGAAGTGTGCCTAGCTGTGGAGAAGGTAATGCGTGCAGCCACAGACCCGATTCGGGCTGAGAAACCGCACGCAACCGCGCCAATCCCGGTCCCACAGACTGAGTAATCAGCTCATCGCGAGTGATCTCGCACATGACCTCGTCCCAAGAACGCTGACTGTTCAGCCTTTCCGGCAAATTACGCCCAGTACAACAAGCTCTCCATAAGCCCTCCGCCTCCTCCGTAAATGGGATGTGAAACCTATCACCATGAATACCCAAGAAATGGGTGACGAGATCCACAACACCATACGACGAAGCCAAAAAGGCTGGAAGTTGAGTGTCCTGTAAGCGTCGCACTCCTAAACCCCTATGCCAGGCAGGTAGCGCAGTTTGCATCCACTGAGACGAAAACATTTTCACATTTATGATGCACTCCAGTAAATCCTTTAAAACTGCATCATAACTTAAAGTTGCCTGCCTATGCAACCAAACCGGAGCAGTCCGTCAATCAGTGAATAAGTTAGTCTAGGCAAAGACAGACAACTTTATAAAACTGTTAAGGTAACATGTGCGGAGAGCTGCTTTAGATATTGTTTGGATGCCGCGAGGATATCAATCTTTGACTGAATAACAGCAGGGATTCCCTCCGGGAAAATCGGGGCTCCCAGAAGTGTTAAACCCACCCTGCTCACATGGACAATTCCAGGTACAACCGAGTTTACATCGGCGCACGACTCCTGCGCCAATTGCCCAGCACAAGAATACAACTCACACTTCTGAGTATTCAAACTAAGTTCTATGTCGCCGAACCCCGGTCTAAGCCGTCCCAAATCCTCCACAACCTCCTCCGGACTACCACCGATCGTGCCATCGTCCAGATACTACACATTCAGCGGGGAGCGTAGAGAGGCTACGGCTTCCTGAATTGCCAAGTTGAAAAGAATAAGACCCAAAGGATCACCCTGCTGTACACCAACACGGGACTGCACTACTTGGGTCACTGTAGCACTGATGCATAAAACTGCCGCCTACAAACACTCTTTTAGGTTAAGGGCAATCCGACTGTGGAACGCACTTCCCTGCACTATTAGGGATAGTCCCTCAATTTTCACTTTTAAGAAAAGATTGAAAGCGTATTTCCTTTCTCTTTCGTAATTAGTATCATATTTATGTAAGTTTATGTATGATATTTTGTAGTTTATATATGTGCATGCTATCTAGTGTATTATATAGTTGAGATATATATATTTTTATCAGGTATACTTTATTTATATTTTAAAAGTAATTTTCGTACGTATGTATACTGTTTTATTGCGCACTAGGACTGTCCTTTTTCATAAACACTCCTGTCTTGCCTAGGTTTGCTGGAAGAAATCTCTTTTTAGAGATAAGCTCGCCTTTGCCTATAAATTTTTTTGTAACTGTCTGTTTATCTATGTTTTCTGTGCAATAAAGAATATGAATATGAATATGAATATGATGCAGGAAAAGGTACAAAGTAGGACAACAAGACAACACCTTCCCCAAGATAACATCCCGCTCAACAGAATTAAAGGCGTTTGTTATGTCCACTTTAACAATGATGTCATCTGTTGTGTCCCTACTCATGCAAAAGACCACGTAGCATGAATAGCAGCCTCACAACCAAGAGCTATTCCAAACCCTAACTGCAAAGGTTGTAGCTTTGAAACCCTAGCATTCCTCGCCGCACCACAGCACATTTTTGCCACCAAACGGCGAATTACGCTCCCCACGGCAATGGGACGAATTCCCCCGTCCTTCTTCTTAAATGCACGTAGCGGCTTCGTAAAGAAAAGGGCAAACCTCCCCATTAATCATGCCCTATAACATAAAGTTTGCCAGGTTACATAATGAACCCAGCAGGGCCACCCCGCTATCACATGCCACCAAAGAAGTCAACTCCTTAAGGTGTTCTGGGCACAGGCCATCCAAGCCTCCAGCGGAACCGTTCTTAAAAGCGGCTATAGCCTGCGCTACGTCTTCTATCTCCACGTACAGGCACTCCGACGAAAGATCTGGCTCCGGAGGAGAGTCTAAAGGACGGCTGGGAGAAGGATGTTTGTCTCGCAAGGCGCACAAGGTCTCAACATTATCGTCCGCGATGGTGCAGTCTGACAATAAAACCCTGACCGTGCCACTGAGGTCACCATCATGCACCTTCGATTCAACGATCTTATAAAGTGACCTCTGCCTAAAGGAAACTCCCCCAGGGGCTAAAAGTGACAGTAGTATTTCACCCGGACTTCCATTTGTGACATTTTCCTTCACCTTCGTGGTGAGTGAACGACTGCGGTCCTCCGATGAGGGAACCATAAGCGCTGTATAGGAAAATATCAAAAGGCTATGTCATTCCAACAGGTCATTGGACTGGATGCAAACTCAATAACCTGCGATAACTTTGACGCAACAATTACCTTACATTTTTTCTGAAACTTGACAAACGGTCCAACGAAGGTGGTGGTGCAAGTACCCTACCCCAGGAGCATCCTGAACTGACAAACGCTTGGTACGCGACTGGCTACTCCAGTGGATGCGGCTAATGTGCACGTTCAAACCACGTGAAACCACATACTGCTTCATCGAACCTGGGCAGTGGAGGCACAGAGCTGTAGGTGCACTCATAATAAATGAAGACAAACATAATAAAGTAAATATCACAGATTACAAGTCAAATTACTTTCAATTTAAATAAAAATACGTAAAAAAAAAAAGTGTAAAAAGCAAAGCTTATTTCAAAGAAAATGTCGATATTAATTTTCTAGAGAAAAAATAATTATTACAAACAGCACATACTACCGCAAGCCTTAACCCATATATGCCCAAGGGGTCGTTTTCGACCCCAAACTACCCACCCAAATCAGTCGACAAGAACTACGAGATGTGATGTTTTATTTTCAATATACCTTCACAAATAAAGAGTCTAATAGAAGACCGACCGTAAATCGACGTCATATGTATTCTGTGTAGTTACCTGAACGGCAGACTGTGGTGCTAAAATATCATTATCTTTTTTCGAGTCAAGATTGCCGTTTTGCGTTCGAAATATGTAAGTACTGAATTATTCAATGACAAGTTGTCCTTTTACTCCACATTACTTTTTACCTGAGTTATACATCTATAGATTGCAATAGTTTTTGTCCACCTAGTTTAGTCATCTCTTATATTTTTCGAAGGGTTTGTCTTACTGGGTCGATAACGACCCTTTGGGCATATGTACTACCCAGTTACAGTAGTAATATGATTTTGCAGGAGTCGGCGTACGTTAACCACAAATGAAATAATTGACTACTTGGAGGACTTGCAACATGAACAAGACGTACAAGCAGTGGATATCTTCATGGATCCTCCATGTGATGGTCACATATCTGATGGAGATTCCGGTGACGAAGATAATCAAGGCGTTGAAAACTTGAATCGTCATCAGTTGCTAGTCCCGTCTGAAATGGTGATTCATCGTGTTCAAGATGATCGGATTGATGATCTAAATGTGGCTGACGATTCTGATATGCCAAGTACTTCTGGAACTTCTGCACAAGCTGGGAGTACAGCAACTTCCTCGAGGACTCGAAACGTAGAAGATTCTTCCGAGAATACCGTCACCAGACTTCGTCCAACAGTACACACTCGGAGGTGGCTGAAACGTGACTTACAAGTCCATGTGGATGATTGGGCAGCACCACCACCAAGTATTGACTTTATCTGACAAAAGCGAGCCAATATAATTTTTCGAACTGGCAGCACCACCACCAAGATCTGTATTGACTTTATCTGACAAAAGCGATCCAATATAATTTTTCGAACTATTTTTTTCTGAAGAAATAATTCATCACATAGTCCGACAGTCTGTACTTTACGCTGTCAGTAAAGATCCTAATACAAATTTTTGCCTTTCTTCGGACGAAATTAAATGTTTCCTTGGTATATTGATACTCAGTGGATATTTGCCAAGACGTCGAATGTATTGGGAAATCCAAGACGATACACATAACATTTTAGTCTCGAATTCTATGAGAAGAAACCGTTTTGAGGAGATTCTTCGATTTCTTCATGTAGCTGATAATGACGATCTTCAGCCTGGGGACAAAATGGCCAAAATACGTCCTTTGTGTGACATGATGAATGAGAAATTTCTGATAAATGCACCAATTGAGAAAAATTTCCGTGTAGATGAATCTATGATACCGTACTATGGACGGCATAGTTGCAAGCAACATATCCATGGAAAACCGATACGATTTGGCTTCAAGGCATGGGTGGCGGCTACCCGTTTAGGATATTGTTTGAAAGCTGATTTATACAGAGGTCGCTCAGAAAGACGTGAAATTGGGCTTGGTGAACACGTCGTCACCAAATTGACTGAATCAGTGAGAAATATTTGTCCGTACAATAAATTCTCGATATATTGCGATAACTTCTTCACGTCTCCGTCGTTGCTTTCCAATCTGCAAGGCAATAACGTAAAAATTACTGGCACAGTTAGACAGAACCGTGTTGACAAATGTCCTCTCAAAGATGTAAAGGCGTTCAAAAAGGAACCCAGAGGCTTCTACGATTTCAGACTGGACACTAATGACAATATCTGCGCAGTACGTTGGAATGACAACAACGTTGTGACTTTGTTGTCAAATGAGTTTGGTGTCCAACCTCTACAGAAAGCCAGTCGCTATTCAGCTGCGATGAGAAGACGCATAGAACATCGATCAGCCAAATGTTATATTTCAATATAATCGGTTCATGGGTGGAGTAGATCGACTTGATGCTAATGTTGGTGTATATCGTATAGCCATCGGAGGTAAGAAATGGTACATACCAATTCTAATGTGGATAATCGACGTAGCTGTGAACAATGCAGCATTATTAGCTCGATCTATGGGTACTAATGTTGACACATTAGCATTCAGACGATCAATAGCAAAGTCACTTCTACTGAAATATGGCATACCAAAAGAACATACTGGACCAAAGCAACGTCCATCGCTCACCTTACCAGTTGCAGTGAGGCAACATGAGGCTCAGCATATCATTCTTACGGGTCAATTAAGAAGACGATGCGCAGTGTGTCACAATGAAACTGTGAAAATGTGTCGAAAATGTGGTGTCAATTTGCATGACAAATGCTTTGGCGCTTTCCATGATTAGATGTTTGTTTGATTTGTTTTCCTAGCTTTTGATCCCTTCCTTCCTTTTGTTTGTAGAGCTTAGGTAAAAGAAATAAATACGTTCAGAATTTATTTTCCGTGTTTTATTAAACTTGTCGAGTTTTCATACATCTATGGTATCATATGTGCCCAAGGGGTCGTTATCGACCCACCTGAAAAAAATTACTTTCAGTGCTAAAAATTCAAAATTTTCACCATGGGCCTTATTAATGATCCACCAACATCTACATATCAAAAAATCATTAAAATCGGTGATGTAAAAAGTTACGGGCATATATGGGTTAAGCTTTAATTTATTATAAGATACCGGCCTCTTACGGCCGATCCCAATAACATATCTATCCACGGTTTTCACATTACTAGAGTTAGATTTGACAGTTGCGCTATGGAACTTATGTCAAATTCGACCCTATCTATCTGCAGATTGAGGATAGATAGGTTATTGAAAACGGACGTTAGCAAATAATAATAATAATAATAATAATAATACCTTGGACACCATTTACACACATTGAGGAGACAAATACACAAATAGGAGACAACTTTGGACAAATACACAATTGTCACATATGTGAATGTGGTATACACTATTCTTCGCTTGAACGACGGGTGACGAATAGCGTGTGGGGGTGACTCACCGCTGCCGCTGCTGGCTACCGCTGGCGTGGTGCTGCACGCGAAGTTGACGATTAAGCGGCGCGCGGAACCGTGAAAGTGGCCCGGCGGCCCGCCGCCAGCTGATCCACTTTCATTCCGCGTGATCAACGTATTCACATTTATTTCTGTTTCTGTTACAAAGTGCATCCCTGCTTATGATACCGGGAGAATTATGTGCACGATTTGATGAAGGTAATGTTGTATTTCATTTGTACACGTTTCACTTGTTCAAACGACCGTTTTTCTTAAGCTTAGCGAATAAAAATGAAAGTTGCGCTTACAGACGCTGTTTAATGGCCAAACGGCGCCTACCTAATTAAGTAACAAGTAGTAGTTAAATAGTTGTGCTCGTTACTCTTACGATAAATTATTTGTGCCAGAAAGAGATATCTATAACGTACACATACACTCCTGCCTAAGTCGAGGTTTTTTGATATTCTAATACTATTTCGGTTTAGTTTCCTACATATTCACAGTTTGCAGTTTTGATAGTCCTTATTTCTGGTTTAGTTGTTTTTTTTTCATAATTTGTGTGTTTGTTTATGTTGTGTTGCGCAGTACAACCGAAATAAGAACCCCCCGTTTTAAAGTCGGTTAAAAAGCAGAAATAATTTCCAAGACTGGATTCCCGTGATGTACTAACATTTTCTATATAAGTACATGACTTACATACATGAACGCTCTCTACGAGTATATACGGAACCCTTGTTGCGCGAGAGTGTCTCGCACTTGACCGCTATTTCGAGTTGAATCCACGAAAAATATCTGTTCTGCTCTAGGACCACAGACTGTGTGTATCTTCATAAATGCAACGTTTTTGTCAAGGAATCTGATTTTAGAAAGGTGACCCATCACAAATTTATAGAACAACTGGTGCAGCTAGATACACGCCCGACCTTGTCACGCGTCGGTTCCGATCCGTTCAATTAGTTTAAGGATGATATCTTGTGTTATATAATACATGAGGCACATTGTATTTAGTCATTAAATCTCGAAATTATTTTGAAATAAATTATTGCCCCGTTGTCAAAGTTTAAGATCCTACATACCTGCTCCGTGGACTAAAATACAGATTTTTCCAGACATTTCACGATTGATTTCGTAGTACAGTTCCTTCTTGGGAAGAATAAGACATATTTACTTAAATAATCTGACATAACGAAAATGTATTGACTTCACGAGTAAGATGGAGGAAGTAGATCCATAAATTCGCATGAGATCGCCTCAAAAGGATAGGAAACCTGCTTCAGATTACCCGTTTAAAATATATAAAAGATTTAAAAGATTTAAAAAAATAAAAGATTTAAAAGATTTAAAAGATTGAAAAGATTTAAAAGATTTAAAAGATTTAAAAGATTTAAAAGATTTAAAAGATTTAAAAGATTTATTGATAATTAAATGTCGCATTTACAGTCTTGAGACCAAATCATGTGAGCGTTAACACTTAACAATGGCACACATAAATATTATAAATTGGTTGAAACATGTACAAGAAGATACAAAAAACAATTAAAATACCGACAAACAAAATATCTTATAAATTTATATGACTCACAGATTATTTAAAAACAGGTATACAATTTTAAAAAACATCCAGAGTGGCATAGTAAAAACGTCTAAATCTGGATGCTGAGCAACACAAGCATTGAGTAGAGTCAGTGCCTGAAAAGTGGGTGCGTGACGAGCATGCTCTGTACGAGCAAGACCCATAGCGAAGAGCGGCCGCGATCGTAACATCGCGTACCGAGGCGGCGCGCTAAGGACAACACTTCGCAGTGCCACCGGATTATCTACCTTGTTGTGGAGGAGCAGATAGAAGTGGACCAACAGAGACATCTTCCGCCTCAGCTCTAGAGTGTCTACCCCCACCATCCCTGCCACAAATAGAGACTGGAATAAGTAGGGATAATACCCATACTTAATTTTGTAAAGAAGTCTAGCAAATTTTTTTTGGAATTTTTTGGAAGCTTGAAAGTATTTAGCCTCATGTGGGTCCCAGATGATTGCGTTGTACTCTATTTTACTCCGAACAAATGCATTTATAAAGAGGTTAACGTAAAAATGTCCCTAAACCGAGTTACCTGTCGCATAACGAATCCAAGAGATCTGAAGGCTCTCCTACAAGTCTCCCGGATGTGGTCATTGAAGGTAAGCTCAGAGTCAAGTAAAAGTCCTAAGTCGCGTATTTGGGTAATCCTCACAAACCCAGCCCCAGCAATAGTGTAGTCATGATGGAGCGGCGCCCGAGATTGAGTAAATGACATGGTTTTACACTTGGCGCTATTAAACGCCAAGTGGTTGCGTTCACTCCACTCCACTATTCTATCAACATCACTTTGCAGGCGCCCAATATGGTCCTTACAGCCTATGCGCATGAACAACTTCAGGCCATCTGCGAACATCAAACACTTAGCCATCCAAACGACATCGGGAAGGTCGTTAATCATAATAAGTAACTGAGTGGGGCCGAGAGTACTACCCTGACTGACGCCCGAGCAGGTCTCATAGGGCTCGGAACTGTTGCTATCCAACCTCACGTACTCAATTCGATTTGAAAAGTAGTTCGCAAATAGCCGAATTAAGTTCGGTGTAAATCTTATGGATGCAAACTTTTCCAACAGAACGTCATTGTCGACTCTAGCGAAAGCTTTCTTAAAGTCGAAAAAAGTCGCATCAACCTGTGTGGGCCTATCGAGAGCTGACGTCACATAGTTTACAAAGTTCATGTGGTTAGTTAAAGTTGAACTTTTAGGGCGGAAACCATGTTGGCAGTCGGATAGTAGCCCGCATATTTGTTCCGTTATGTGATGGTTGACGATAGATTCAAAAACCTTCCCGAATACCTAGAGGACGGCTATAGGTCTGTAATTTTCTACTTCCGAATTGGAGCCGTCTTTGAGCACAGGAGTGACTCGCGACGTTTTCTAGCGCCTTGGGTAGACTGCAGATTTTAGGGCTAAATTGTAAAGTTACCCAAGTGGTAGTTTGAGTGCAGATAGACAGTCTCTAACTAGGAAAGGCGGAATTCCGTCAGGCCCTGCAGAGGAACGCGTTTTAAGTCGTCGCCCTGCACGTCGTATGTCAGTCATTGTAATGCAGTCAATCGCTACACGCGACGAGCTGTTACCCGGTCCGGCTCTCCGCTCGGTGGCGTCAGCGTTAAGTGTCGGTCTATCCGGTTGACCGCTTTCGCGCGCGCGCGAAAACCTCTGTCGATCGGACCCTAATTCCGGTTATCGCCGCTCGCTAAGTGGCGTCGCGCGGCGCCTTACAAAAACATTATTTATGACTTAGGTACTTAAGAATACTGCTCGAAGTTTTGTTTTTGTTAGAGATCGTAAACAAACCATTGTAATGGACTGGCGTTTTTTATTTTAAAGACTCTTTGTACAGTCATACATTGATGTAAACACAGACTTCGAGCGAAAAATGGACTAAGGTCAATATAAACATTTTTTATTAAAAAAAGTAAATCGACAACCTATGTTTTTTATGTATTTAAAAGATTTCTGTATTACATTTACACATGAAAAAATAATAAACATGCATTTCGTAGATAAAAAATATTTATTTAAAATCTTACAAACTTTCGCAAGCATTTGCCAGCGTGCCGTGGTTAAATTTCGACCTTGGGCAAACAATGTCGGTTTTTAACTTTTACATGAGGCATTTCAATATTGTTTTTGTTTAAAACGAGTGTTAGATAATCGTTCTTCAACTTATAGATTGTAATTGGAATAAAACATGAAAGTTTCACCAGAAATAGAGGAAACATACCTTACCTACCTACTACCTACCTACCTTACCTATTGACCGCGAGCGTGTTTACGAAACTCGTAAATTATGGCACAAAAACACTTTTCTACCTAAATCCTTTTGTACAAGTAGTCAGAAGGGGTGAATAAACAGTTATATACAAGAATATTAACAGTTATCAGCTAAAACACACAATACTTACCACAAAACACAATTTTTATCACAATTTGTCGAACACAAACACGCGAGGTCATGCGACTGAGTTTTGTTTTTTTTTTCAATCCTTCCACTCGTTCAATGTAGTGATGTCACATCAAAAAATAAAGACCAGTTCACTGAGAAAGAGATAGAATACAGTCCATACGGATAAAGTGACTGGTGTAAAAGAAATAGCATGTTTTTGTCACTGCGTCGTCAAATAAATCCTTTGGATAGTATACTATCCAAGTGCGATCTACGGAAGAAAATTTCTGGATGGTATAGTATCAAAGTCCGATCAAGCGGCTATCTGGCAGGAACACTGACTTGAAGTAAGTTGCGAACGCGTTGGCCGCATCCACTCCCGTCACCGTCTTGCCGTCATAGTCATATTCGTCACATGTCTGTTTCGTCGTCCGTTGGTCCCTAATAAAATTCCAAAAAGTAGTGGGGTCACTTTTGATGTCATTCTCAGCTAGCCGTTTGTACTCAGAGTATGTTTTGTCTATTAAGTACTTAACTTGACTTCTATAATAACGGAATATTTCCTTATTTAACTCCTTGCCCTCAGCCCTATGCCGCTTGAGATGAAAGTATTTGTTCTTAATGTTGCGTATGATATTGGGCGTGAACCACTACGGATACACATACCGAGTTCTCGCGCCTTTACGCTGTGTATGGGCCACACTGATAATAGTTGGCTTGTACACCCAAAAAAGTTGAGGAATATTTTGGTAGTTAAAGATGAGCACCAAGTAGACACGAGGACTTTATTTTGCCGTTAATTGGTAACTAAATAATACTTTGTACAATGAGGTATTGTAATGGTACACAAGAGTCAGTTCATTTAATACTTCATTTTGCGTGACAGAGGGCTAGTCCATCGCCGCACTGTATTGGTACACACATTGAATACAAGAGTCAGTTCCTTTAACGCTTGGGTTATTGAGTGATTCCAAGTAAGTTGGCAAGAAAGGGGCCTGAGAACGTGGTTAATTCGGAGAAGAGGTCGGGTCAGGTTTTTTTTTGTCGCATTCCTGCGAAATGTGTAGGGATCAGAGCCAATTTGGCTGCGCGCTGAATAAATTATGAATAACTAAATATTGGAAGGTTTATGGAACTATACGGAGGAAGCTAATCTGTTGACTGCAAATATACAATTGCGATTGATTATTACGTTGTGATGAGTCTGACATCACGGGTTTGCGTATCATTCCAGAGATCTTTGTCCTAGACGCTAGCGGTCGGGCAGGCTTAATTAATTGCAACCGCTTATATAGCCAGCGATCGACAAATTTTGTGTATCGGCAATACCAAATGACTTGAGTGATAACCGATGGTTGATTAGAAACTATGCGTATACAAAATTGTAGAACAGCGGGCGTGCATGGCATGGTTGATTGAAATTAGACCCTGTGTAGTTAGAGTTAAGAAGCTAGCGCTTGGGCAGATTGTGTCACGCAAAGGACGCCATCTCAGACATGTGGGGCCTATAAATACGAGCGTGTGGGTGGGGGAGACATTCAGTCCTTACGTCAAGCTACTGTGGTACACGTGTCTTTCGGTAATCTGTACAGTTCGGTCTGCCGTTTTACGCGTCTGGAACTGGAAGATTTGTGATTGCGTGCTACAGTGGATTTTCGTGTGTGTCTGAAGCGCCGAGATATACCTCGGTTCCTATCCTTTAAATCAACCTACCCCAAATTCCAAAACTATCCTTGGGTCGTTAGATAAGAACTTGTAGGTAATTTGATCTGAGTCTGAGTCTGGGCTTGGAGAGACCCTAATTTCCTTTTTTCCTTCACCATAGGGTTCCTGGATTAGCTCTTAGGATATTCGCGGGCTAATCCTTTCCTTATTCCCTTCGTGTAGCGAGTTTTGAAATTCCCACACACACAAGTCGTTAAACATACAATCACATTCAATTCAAACACAACCAACTTCGAGTGGTGTCGATGATGGACGTGGTATAACACTAGGATTTTAGACTAGGCTAGACAGGAGTTTAGTTGAGGCTAAACCTAGGTTGTCAAGGCATAGGGAGGCTGTTTGATCGATGAGGTTTCGCGGATGAAAATAACAAATTCAGAACAAAGTATAAACGTTGTCAACTCAGATAACCTATCCTGTTGATATCTTTGACATTTGAGTGTTGTCGGGGACGTGCGAAGAGATCAAATTACAGTCTAAAGTTCATCGTTTAGGAACGGGTAGATAATTTTGCCTTGCCTTGGATCGGTTTGATTCAAGTCGCGTCTTTAAATTAAATGTAAATTTCGCTGGAGATCTAACGGGTAGATTGTGTCACGCATTTATTTTGCTGGGCTCAGTCGAGGCGAGTTGAGGTTAACGAGATACTTCAATCGGTATTTTCTGAAGTACGTAACTCGTTGTGGAGAGAGTTAGATCTCCAAAAGCACTAAAGGAAACGTTTCGATAACATCCAGCTCGAATTGCGCAGAGTTGAAGGTTTCAAAACGTTACGGACCTTTTGAGGAAATCGCTAGTTCAGACCCATTTCGGAAAATCAAATCGCAATTGTGTAAACCCGGTCTATTTGGATCGTTATTGCCGTGAACTAATCATATAATTGGAGCCACTAAAGCCGCTACTAGCGAGCATATGAAATATCATTGTGTACTCGGGTCGTAACACTACGACATATAACCATACGATATCAAACAAATATTATAAATTGTGGTCGACCACTTAAAAAGAAGCTCCAAGCGCCCATATATACAAAAAATAAATGGTACCATTACACAAAATATAACAAAGATCGATCTGGCGCAAAACACCGCTAACTGATGCGAAATACCGGCTTGCGTGCATACATGCTTTCTCTGTTTAACTTGAAACTCTAACTTCCTTAACCAATCTTCCGTTCGACTATTGTATGCCTACTGAACTTCTCAACAAACGAGAAATTCAGACTTATCATTCTGAACTTGCAATTTTCACAGCTGAATCGGGACATCTAAGTTGGGGGTAGATAGAATAGACGATCATAGCTTCTGTTAGCGGTGGCTCGACCTTAGCTATTTATGCCGTTACAGATATTTGGATTAGGCGATGAATGGTTATTAGGTCATGGTGTGCGAGATAAGGAACAGGTGCGGAATGTAGAGATAGAGAACTCTAAAATTTCTAGTGAACGACGTAAGCGACAGGCAGACAAACGGCGTAAGTTAGAACTCTATCGTATAGGTGATTATGTGAAAATTAAGACTTTTGTGCGTTCAAATAAAGAACATAAAATCATGCGGAAATTTTCATTGTTGTATAAAGGGCCTTATGTTATTTCGGCAGTGGTATATCCGAACTGTTATACTTTAGCAGATCCGGTTTCAAATGAGATATTGGGTAACTACAATACTATAAATATAGCCAGGTATTATGTGAGGATGAATAAGGGCGTAGACAAATAAGATAGTGTATAAAAGTTATATAAGTAAGCTTTAGGCTGTAAATTTGAGTAACTACCTTGTAGATTTAAGAATCTTGCATGGTTTAGAAAGAAAAAAAATAATAATAATAAATAAATTGTATTTATATATATATAAAGTAATACGAATTAGTATAAGGTGCGGGTGTGCGAGGTTGTATAGTAAGGTAGATAAATAAGATAAGACAGGAGAGAGCTCAATCGAGTTGTGTAAATATTATATGCATTATTGACAGATTCATCGGTCTGTGTACATGATTTGAGATGTTCGTGCATATCTACTCTATATGCACGAACATCTCAAATCAATAACTTTGTTTTATGTTCAACAGGTATTGATGAATTATTCACATATTCCTCTATCATATTTCTACTGGTATCTTGGTCCTGTACTTCCATTGTACAAAAACAAGCTTCCTGATCGGGCCCCGTACCTAATGGTATTTCACACATCCGCCCGGCGCTTCGTATAATTAGCCTCTTATTTCCCTCACACATTAAACTGGCTCGCGTCTGTTGTATAAAATCAAACCCTAAAATTAAATCTTTAGGCACCCTTGTTAAAACTAGCATTGGAGTATCGATAACGCATTCACCTATTGTTAATGGTAACATGACTTACTTATCCAGCTTCTCTTTACTGACCCCAAACGCACCTGTGATTCTCAAACTTGAAATCGGTATTTCCGTTGGTTTTCCCAATTGCCTGCATACTTCGTCATACACTCCCCGACTTATTACACTGACTTCGCTCCCCGAATCAATCAAACTCCTTAAAACAATATTTCCAATAAAAAAAAATACTCAAAACTCAAAAGTACTTTATTACTTTAGATATTTACATATACTTAGCAAACCTCATTTTTTGCCACTTCTCTACATTGGACCACTGTGGGAGAAGAAGGGCGTAGAAAATCCCACAGATTGATTTTTAGATCTCTTTTAAAAATAGGTTGTGCTTAACTAATACAATTATGATTTATTTTTATTTAATAAGCTGGAATAAATAATTACAAAATTATTAACAGCAAGGTCTGTGTTGAGCCAGATTAACCCCACACAGTCCTGTCATTTAAGTAATCTTGAACATTGTAATATCCCTTTTTCGACAAAGTCGCTTTAACATGCTTTTTAAATTGCTCAAATGGCAATTTCAAAATCTCCAGAGGTATCGTATTGTGAATGCACTGACCCTTGAAAGAATTGCTAACCTTCGCGAGTCTAAAACGGGGCGCACATAGTCTGTGATTATTTCTTAGGTAAACATTACAGCTATCGCTAAGTTTGGAAAATGTTGTAAGGTTCTTGCGTACATACATTATATTTTCGAAAATAAATTGACTAGCTACTGTTAGTACCTATGTCAATTTCTTTAAAAAGCTCTCTTTAGGAGTCTGTTCGTTTTAAATTATAAATTGCTCAAATAGCTCTTTTCTGTAAAATAAAAATAGTTTGAATATCCGCTGCTTTCCCCCACAACAAGATACCATAGGACATCACACTATGAAAGTAACTAAAATATACTAGCCTAGATGTAGCCACATCCGTGCTTTGTCTGATGTTCCTAACAGCGTAAGCCGCAGAACTTAATTTACCAGCCAATTTATCTATGTGGGGTCCCCACTGCAATTTGCTATCAATGGTTATTCCAAGAAACTTCGTATCATTTACTAATTCTAACGTGCTGTTGTCTAACACTAAACTGGTCTCAACTTGCCTGACATTTGGAAGTGAGAATTTGATACACTTGGTTTTACCAGCGTTTAACAATAAATTATTAACTGTGAACCAATTCAAGGTTAAAGACAATACACCATTAACATCATCAAATTCTCCTTTTTGTCTTTCACACATCTATCTCAGGTAATGTCAATGTACTACACAGTTCGCGTCCACACTCAGTCGAATCGTCGTCTCTGAATATCGTCTGTAAACGCCTGTCATTGCGGTCTCTACAATCCAATCTCGATTTTTCATCTAAACACACGGCATATCCATGCGCTTTATGCGCTAGTAATTGAATAAATTCATTCACACCCACGTTCGAATCCAAATTACACAAATCATACAGTCTATGCTCTCTTTCAATTTGATCGGCTGTCCATCCAAAGCGTAATAAATATCTGAGCACGAACGACCCGCGCGAGTCCACTAGTTTTTTGAATTCTGATTTATCGCTTTATTCCTGTCACTTGGATTTTGCCCTGCCTCTGTATTACCTGAACTATCATTGCCCCTTTGGAACTCTATTGCCTTGAAACTAGCCTGAGGCTGTCTACCTCTACCGCGAAAATAACCGCGAGCGCGCGTCCCATATTCGTTTCGTGCCTTTGTTCCCGCGTTATAATTATTTCTACGACTCACCGCGTTATATCGCATCGTATTTACTCGCAAAGCACGATATTGCCCTCGCATGTAGCTATTCCGATTCACATTGTTCGTATTTATTGTCTCCGATCTTTGCAACGCATTTAATCCTCCATCGATATTTCGTTCTAATTGCCGAAGAAACTCGACCGCGTCTCGTATCGTCATTGGGTCCTTTCTAGCAAAAAACGCTACCTGAATATCGCGCGGCAACTGTCTCAAAATCGTGTTGATCTTCTCCGTATCAGTAAACGGTAACTTGTAACGGTAACGGTAACGGTACTTGCAAATCTACTGAAACTATGTGCTATTTCCTATTGGAAATTGTGTACCTACCTAACCGGGGATGGAATCTCTAGCAAAAACACATACATAATAAAATACAATCCTATTCTAAACTATTTACAAACTTACATCCTAGGCCCTAATCCTAATGAGAAAATATAACTTTATTTCGTTACCAAAACTTAATCTAGCTTATCCTAAAACGTATAAAAAACAAAATAAGATCAAAACTATGTACAAAGTAGTCATTTCAGGTTCTGTCGTGCACATTTCTCCCGCCGTCGCAGCTCTGCGATCCAACAGGTAGCACGACGATTCTCTTGGTCGGTCTCCGGAGGACGTGCCCGTTGCTGGTCTCGACGTCCACGATCCTCACCTCGCCGTCTCGCCCTGGGTAGACTGCGACGATGCGTCCTCTCGGCCATGTGTTGCGCGGCAGGTTGGGGTCGCACATGAGAACCAGGTCGCCGAGAGCGGTTGGCGCGCCGGTCGTGCGAGGCTCCCGCCGGTGTTGGAGTAGCGGCCGGTACTCCTTGACCCAGCGGCTCCATATTGCTATCTCTTTTCTTCGCGTTCGACGTCTCGTTCTTGCGTGCCTTCTTATCAGTCTTCCAATCAGAGTCGTTTTTCTTGTTTTTTCGCGTTCGTTTTCGCTTTGTAGCCAATACTGTTTCATTTTTCTTTCTTCTACATAGGTCTACCGTAGCTCGTAGCAAGCGTGTGAACGACGAGAAGCGCTCGACTCGAGGGAGGTGACCGTGGTCAGGTCGCTGGTGGGTGACGTGACATGTCTCCCTCTCTTCTCCTGTCTTCGGTGTTTCTGTCTTCGTTTCTTGTGGCCATTCTTGTTCGGGTTTGCGCAGGAAGCTCGGCCCGTTGTACCATCGGTGCGTAGCGTTGAAACCGATGCAATCTGTCTTGACGCCCCACAAGAGGCCAAGTGTCTTCTCCGTCTCGCTCCCGCCGATAGCGACGGTGGCGCCGCCCGGGTTGGCGGCGAACTGCTGTACTACCGAAGTCGTATTGGACACCCATCCTCGTAGCTCGAAGCCGGCTTGCCGATGTATGTAGTCGACCGTTTTCGATACTTCTTTTGCTTCATTTTCGGTTGGAAAACTTGTTATGTAGTCGTCCATGTAGTGGTTCTTCTCGATGACTCGCGCGGCCGCAGGGTACTTCTCCTTGAAGTCTGAAGCATTTCTGTTCTTCACATACAGCGCTGTGCATGGTGATGACGTCGCTCCGAAGATCACCGACGTCATGCGGTACTCTCGCGGTCGTCTGTTGCCTCTCTCGTCGCCTCGCCACAGGAATCGCAGCGCGTCTCTGTCTTCGTCACGGATCCTTATTTGCATAAACATTTCCTTTATATCAGCTGACACGGCGTGTTGATGTTGACGAAAACGCATCACGACTCCCGGCAGCGATTGCAGCAGGTCTGGCCCGGAGAGCAGCATGTCGTTCATACTGCGTCCGGCGGTCTTTGCAGCGGCGTCGTGCACGACCCTTATCTTCTGCTTCGCGGGGTTGATGACCGCAAAGTGTGGTAGGTACCATGTCTTGTTTGGTACCGGTGGTGAGGTAGCTTCCTCGGCGTAGCCCGAAGTGAAGAGGTTCTGCATTCTTTCTTCATATTTCATTTTCAGGTCTTCATCTCGGTCTAGTTTCTTCTCTAGGTTGTGCAGCCGTTTGAGTGAGTTTTCGTAGTTATTTGGAATCTTCACGTCGTCTTCTTTCCATAAAAGTCTTGTTTCGAAGCGTCCGTCGGGCAGGCGGCGACTTGTATCGTCCAATATTTTCAATGCGCGCTGCTCTGGATCGCTCTTCTGTATTCGTTTTTCTATCCCGATGGATTCTAACTCGAAATAATTCTTCATCATCTTCTCCATGGTGACTTCGCTGTCTTCTTCGAGGCTGATGTGACCGCAGAAGGTGACTGGATACGCCATAGATGACCGGCAGCCGTGAAGAACCCATCCCAGCTTTGTGTACGATGCGACGGGTTTATCTTTCCGTCCCGCTCGCACCGCGCCTGAGATAATTAAATCCCAGTTGTCTTGACCGATGAGCAGCTTCGGATGCGCCTCTTCGTATACAAGCTCGGTTTGAATTTCATTCAAGTGCGGGCAATCTTCAACGTCTCCTCTAGCGACCCTCTGAGTAGCGAAGTCGAGCCCTCTTACGGTGCGCGCCCCGCCTAGATCGCATGTGTCGTCTGCGTATTTGCCGCGGATCTTCAAGTCGATGCGTTTGCTTTTCTGGAACTGTAGCTCTGTCCCGCTCACACCACGGACGCGCATTGGATCTGTAGGCCCGTCGACGTCAAGTTCTTGCGTAATTTTCTCGTCGATGATGGTGATCGTGGAGCCCTCGTCGAGTAGCGCGAACGTTTCTACTTCATTTCCATTGGCGGCGGTGAGAACTACAGGAACGATTTTCAAATAAGCGCGCCGTGCGATGCCGTTGCTCGCTGTGTTGTTCGTGTCTTCGTACGTAGAGCTGACTTTTTCGCGAAGCGGCGGCTCTTGTGCGCGACGAGGTGGTTCTTCGCTACGCGGTGGTTCTTCGGTCTTCGGTCTTGACTGATGAAGAAGCTTGTGATGCGATATGGTGCAGCCCTGATGACCACAAACCTTGGCTCTGCAGTCGGCGTGGCGGTGATTGTTTCGCAGGCATCGGAAACAAACTCGACTTCTCTTCACTATCTCCCACCGCTCGTCCGTGCTGGCAGCTACTAATCTCTTGCAGTCGGGTAGGTTGTGTCGTCGCAGGCTGGACAGCGTAGCGTGTTCATTTTGAATGTTCTTTCTTGCCTTTTCTTCGGCTTTTCTTCTGTGGCGTTCTCGAGTGAAGCGTAGGCGCCGCATTTGTCTGCTTCTTCGTTCAGGAAGGTGGCCAGTCGCTTCAGCTCAGGAACGTCTTCTTTGTTTCGGGCGGCGAAATCGAACCATTTGCTTCTGATTATCGGAGACAATTTTTCAATTACGTTTCGCGCCATTTAGGGATTGTACAGGTACTGGATTTT
This sequence comes from Argyresthia goedartella, assembly GCA_949825045.1. NCBI lineage: Eukaryota > Metazoa > Arthropoda > Insecta > Lepidoptera > Argyresthiidae > Argyresthia > Argyresthia goedartella. The sequence continues at coordinate 37,639,224 of OX463812.1, read as the reverse complement.
CTTCAGTGCTTCTACGGTAGCGACGATGTTCGCTATCTTGTTAGCGAACACGAGGAGATCACGTGGGTTGTCTCTTATCTTCTGCAGTGTTCTTATCTTCTCCATTTTGCCCATGACGATAGCTTCAGGGCGACCGAATCTTCTCTCGAGCGTGGCGATGATGACGCCTGGCTCCGGGTTGGATAGGAGCAGGCTCTGGACTGCTTCTAGCGCGATACCTCGGAAACTTCTTCTTAATCTTGCTGTGTTTTCGGTGTCGGAGAATCCTCTTGACGTGTCTTCATACGCTGCCTTGAATGGCAGCCACGCGTTCGATTGTCCGTTGAAGATGGGTAGTTCTTGAATGAACTTCGGCGCCTCCCTCGTGAGGATCTCATGGCCTGGGTGATGGCCGCCACCAGTTCAGAGATGTCTTGACGCGCAGGCCGGGGCTCTTCCTTGCCCTGGTGATCACCGCGGTGATCGCCCTGTCCTCGTCCATCCTTCCCTGGCGCTTCCCGCAGCACGCGGGGCGGGGGTGACGTCGCTCTTCTCTCTTCATCTTGTTTCTTCAACCAGTCTTCAACTCGAACGGAGGATTCTTCTTTTTCTCGGTTCTCTTCTTCTTCTTCTTCGTCTGACGACTCTGCTTCGGCGCGGAGCTTCGCCAGACGAAGTCTCGCAATTTCTGTAGCAACACGTAGTTGCTCTTGCCCTAGAGCCGCCACGCGCTCTTTAGCCTCCAGCTCCGCGAGGAGCCTCTTTCGGGAGGCGTTAGAGCGACGTGACGGCGCTCTCGACGGTGCTCTTGACGGCGGCTTCGTTGTCTCTTGTGACGTGACGGCGGTTCCCGACGACGTCGTATTTGTTGCCGTCGTTGTGGTTCCGGACCCGGTGGTGCTTGTCTCGGCCCCTCGTGTTCTTGGACGTGGTCTGCGACCCGTCGCCTTCTCTACCAGACTGGCTACGTGTAGTAATCGGCATCTTCGATTTCGATTCTTCAAAAGAGGAGCTCTTCAAATTTCACGCTGATTCTTCTTTATTCGGCTCCTGAAGGACCAAAATGTGGAGCGTGGACTGTAGTAGGGTTTTTCTCTTCTCAAATAAAAGATGCCGATAATTCTTCACTGTTGAGCCAGGCTGGAGGGTGGGGTAGAGAGGGCTGGTGGTCGCAGAGAGTCTTCTTTCTCTTGATGACTTTTCCTCTTGAGTGCTGGATCCGGAATGATTCCGAGCCGAATCGGCGTCTCTTATATACGATTTCTCGAGCGACCACCCCCCCTCACCCCGCACTCTTCCCCTGGACTCAAATCTCTTTATTTTCATGTCAAATTTACATTTTACATGTACAAAACAGTATACATTCGTTTACTTACTTATTTTCTAGACCTAAACATACAATTTGCATTGTCCGCCGGCGCAAAACAGAGTGAGGAGCGTGTCAATCAATCAATCAAGTATTCTTCTCACGCACCCATTCTGGGGCGTGGGGAGTCAGGGTCAGATCATCGGATCCCTTCCTGAAGAAGCGCCTCTGTCCACTCCTATGGACAGGTCATCGGGGGGCCCTCGCGGGCGGTGGAGATGTTCTCACGAGGGGTGTTCCTTTGGATGATCGCCGGCTAGGCAACCAGGTCGCGTGGCAGGCGGCGGCGGTCGGGCGGGCGCGCGTGGTACGGCGCCATGTCGCGGATGTGCGGATGATGTGAGCTATCCGCACGCGCTAACATGCCCTTCGCCAGCCTCTGGACAAACTGGTCCACTGGTTCCCATCTGAGGTCCCTCTGGATCGTCGCATTCCTCACGTAGCGGGGGGCGTCGACGATGGTACGCAAAGAGAGGTTCTCTTGGGCTCGGAGTCTCCGTTTGTTCGTCTCCGAGCACAGGGCGTACCATGCCGGGGCCGCGTAGGTGAGGCGGGATCTCACGTAGCACTTGTAGATCCCGAGCTTCGCCCTCAGAGGGAGGCTGGAGTCGAGAAGTGGACGCAGCTTGGCGCGTGCCACCTTGACCTGGTTGACGACGTTGTCGACATGTTGCTTCATGGTGAGCCGGCGATCGATGGTCACTCCCAGGTACTTCACCTGCGGAGACCACGCGATGTCCTGTCCTTGGAGCTGGAGAGGAGCGCGTGCGACAGATTTCAATATTTATATGACCCCGTCCCCCGCTTCCCCATGCCGCAGCTTGCGGAGTCGGGGCCCCCCTCGCTCGCCTGTATGCGCCGACAGGGACAGTTGCACTGTCTCTTTCTCTCGCTTGTTTTTGCTAGGTTTCCTCCCCTTCTTATGAGATAGTGAGTGTAATTAGTGTGAATTCTAATTGGAATTATGTGCTCTAATTTGATTATTTACTTGCAAATCTACTGAAACTATGTGCTATTTCCTATTGGAAATTGTGTACCTACCTAACCGGGGATGGAATCGCTAGCAAAAACACATACATAATAAAATACAATCCTATTCTAAACTATTTACAAACTTACATCCTAGGCCCTAATCCTAATGAGAAAATATAACTTTATTTCGTTACCAAAACTTAATCTAGCTTATCCTAAAACGTATAAAAAACAAAATAAGATCAAAACTATGTACAAAGTAGTCATTTCAGGTTCTGTCGTACACAGTTCCCACACAAGATCCAACCCAGCTTAGTTTGCTGAGCGACTGGTGAGTGGTTATCAGACTTCAGTACACCGTCGAGTAATATCTCCGAGAAGACATTCGCCCCCAGAAGGATATCGATCGGTCCCGAGATATTGAAGTCCGGATCAGCTAGCATGACGTTGTCCAGATGATCCCAAGTGGGTCTGTTGAAGGTCGAGTTGGGCAAGTTACTTATTATTTTTTTCATAATAAGCGCTTCTAGTTGAAACTCGTAGTTGTTGTTATGGATGGATTTGCAGTCCAGGAGTAGTTTTCCCGTGCAATTTCCCATAGTAGTTCCGACTCCCGATATCACGGCGCTTAGTTTCTGCCGTGGAAGCCGCAATCGCTGAGCTGCATTCTCAGTCATGAGAGTAACTTAAGATCCTTGATCCACGAGTGCTCTCAAAGTTACGTAAGTTCCGTCCCCAGTTTTAACTCGTAGTTGAGCTGTTGCTAGAAGTACTTCTCCATTTGCGTTGGTGACATGCGTTGATACGATACTTGTTGCGAAGTTGATAGTTTCTGGTTGTATGAACTTTGGTTTCCTCTGGATGACCCATTTTGCTTATCACATAACATCGTGTGATGGAAACCCTTACAAGTCAAGCAAGTTTCCGTTGACGTACATTGTTTGTCTCCGTGACTGAACAAAGAAATTTTTGCAGAGCCGCAATTTCGAACTGTATTTTTCGGCCGTCGCAGTTCATTGCACGAAATTTGGGGCAAAACATCAGAACGTGATTAGTTTTGCAGATTGGACAATTCTTGTACGCCGCGTGATAGGTTTTCGACTCCTTTTCATACTTCTTATAGTTTGATGACCCCCGATCGTTATGATTTTTACAAGCTTTTTACAAGCTTTTATTAATTTCATCTGTCCCGTTGTCTGTCTGTCTGTCTGCAATCAAATCTTGCAAGTTGAATTTGATCCACTTGCTGGTTTTCGATTGAGCTGAAATTTTGCATGCATGTATAAATCGGATGACAATGCAATATTATTATGACAAAGAGCTGATCTGATGATGGAGCTGGCAGGTGGCCATAGAAACTCCGTCATTAAACGACGCAACCTCATCGAGTTTGGGCTCGTTTAATTTGTCTTGACAAGTACTTTGACACTAGATGGTAACCAGGGTCTGATGATGGAGCTGGAAGGTGGCCCATAGGAACTCCATAATTAAACGAAGCAGCCCCATCGAGTTTGGGCTAGTTTAATTTGTTTTGACGAGTACTTTGATACTAGATGTCCGACCCCAAAGCCGAGTTAAGTCTTTAGCAGGTCTTCGAATCGAAGAACTTAACTGCTCGAAGTTGACTTCGAAGAAACCTTGCAATGTTAATGCATTAAAATAAATGGATAGAATGAGAAACGTTACAAATAAATAACTGGTGATTACATAACTAATTTAAACATTATTTTACCTTACTACAAATATGTAAAAAAAAACACATATGTAAATAAATAAAATACATAAACTTTAAGTGCTCAACGCAGCACATATTATGTGAACGTACTACGGACTAGATAACGGAAACACGCTACTACGTGCTAGGAACTACGTTGTAGTAAATCTTGATTTAAAAATACTAAAACGTAAAAAATAAAAATAAAGAAAAAAATACTTTTTAAAAACAAGCTTTTATTAAAAATGAACTAAAAAGTTTAAAATAAATTAACTCCAATAACAAATATATCACTTTATTAGTTCATTGTAACCCTTAAAGATAATTAAGCTACTTCGTCTACGACAAAATAATTACATACCGTACATAATTATATATTTTTAACATGAAAACCACTTTAATTGTTAAATCTACTCGATTTTATCACAGTCCCAGTTTCATAAATAAAAGCGTGTTACATTTTGATGGTATGATTAAGAACATTTAGCATCTTCTTTTCCTCTCGCTATCATCGCTTTTATTTATAAAATTGGGATTTTGTTAAAAACGGGAAGATTTAACAATTAAAGTGTAAAGGTTTTAATGTTATAAATTTATAATTATGTACGGTATGTAATTATTTTGTCGTAGACGAGGAAGCTTAATTATCGTTAAAGGTTACAATGAACTAATAAAGTGATATATTTGTTATTGGAGTTAATTTATTTTAAACTTTTTAGTTCATTTTTAATAAAAGCTTGTTTTTATAAAAGTATTTTTTTCTTTATTTTTATTCTGAGTATATTTTTGCGAAGACGAAGTTTTTGGATGGTTATTATGGCGATTATCGAGTGTTTCAAATGCCATGAACTTTGTCTCCAGGAATTTGATAAAATCTTCCACGTCAGGCAGTTCTCTTGGAGAGACCAAATTTTTCACGTACTCGCTGTAAGTCGCTGCATCCTATTTTTGTTGAACCAAGTGGACAATGAGAGGGTCTCACGTCGCAGTTTCTATCCCGATGTTATTCAGAGCACTCAGACATTCCAGCGTAGTGTCGTGAAGCTTTTTCAGGTTGTAAGCATTAGGCTGGTGAATGAATGGTTGGTTCAGGATAGTGTTAACGTATGACGTAAAGAGCAGTCTCGTATGGTTTTAACGATTATTTAACAACTCCCAGCAAGACTCGTAGTTTTCTGCACTGACGCTCAGATGTTGTACGATTCTCTCAGCTTCTCCCTTTAGTTTAGTCTTCAAATTTTGCATCTTTTGTGTTTTAGATATCAATGGATTTGAATGTTTAGTTTCGTGGAAAAGATCTTTGAAGGAAATCCATTGATTATGATTACCGTTAAACTCTGGAAGTTCCATTTTTAGTGTAAATTTTTGGTAATGCGTACTCTCCCAGATCTTCTGCTGAATCTTTCGTCTGTAGCAATCGTAAGTTTCTTCCCATCTGGAAAATTCATTATCGTAGTTTTTATTGGAACCTTGTAGTAAGTTGTCCAGATTCCAGTGGATTTTATCGATTGATTCCCACTTGTTTTTCAGGATGCTGAGGTGGTCTTCTAAATCCCATTTTTCGGTCATCGCTTCCAAGTTGATCTTGGATACAGCTCGATGTAATGCGTTGAAATTGCATTGTTGTTGACGGAGAAGTTCGTCCTTTTCAGAAGTCGACTTATCATCAGTCCCTTGAGGCGGCGAAGGTGATGATTTGGGAAGCCCGAAGGTCCCCAAGGATGATTCTCCAGTTATAGTTATTTTTGGAGATTGCACCACTGGTGCTGGTGTAGTTTTGTGAAGTTTCATAGCTTGCATTGTTTCTTCATAACTCCTTTTAGTTATTTCGAAGACGTTGTCGACGAAGTAAGTGATGTCTGTACGGTTACGTACATTAGTACCTAGTCGCAAGTAAAATTCATTGTAAGCATATCGGCGCTTCAGTCGCCAGTTAGCCATTAGCAACGGGCTGTGACATACGTTTACATAAAATTGAGAATCAATAAATCGTTTAAAGTGAAATTAGCGGTTTATCTTCTGGCTACTCAACCAACAACATCAACAGTAACAATAAGACAAGTACGGGCAGAGAACAACAGTTTCGTCCGTACATTTTGGTCCTTCGAAACAAGAACGGTGATTGGTAATACGACACTAACATCGAAGTAAAAAGTGAACAAAGATTTAACAATCTGTGCTACAGACTAAACAGTGTTAAAACAGTGAAACAATAACAACATGAGATCTTCAGAAGACTTGCTACAACAGCAATCAGAGCTGCTGGAGGCAATTAAATCCATCGATCCAACTTTAAAAAAGATGGAGCCTCCATAAAAATGGATGTGGGCTATCACGACGAGGAATAATTCTGGAATAAGTTTGACTGGAACGACCAACGTCTTTCTCTATTAACAGTAGAACGTACAGGTGAATACTATCAGAAAAGAGTGAAAGAAAAACTTGAAATTACATACAAAAAATTACGCGATATGATCGAACGGTCGAAAATACAGCTGGAAGAAAACATACATAAAAGAGTCACTTTCCAGTCGGGAGCATCAACATCCAATCAACAATTTACCACGGCATCGGGCGCTGACTCAGGTGACAAATTCCATGAAACTTCACTGGATGAAAACCATAGAGCTACTTAACGAACAGAAGTCCCATGTTAAAGCAATCGAAAGAGCGATTTTAAACTTTAACATCGACAACATAACAGAAAAGTGGCAATTCGAAGATAAACTTAAAACAATATCTTTGCGCTGGGAAAGCTATGATAAGCTCTATTGGAAATTAGATAACATGATCAAGGATAACAGGTCAAGTGAAGAACATTACGATAAGCTGGAACACATGAACGAAACGGCGAATACTTTTATCAACGAAAAAATTTGGGAGCGAAATCACCAAGAAAAATCTGCACCCAAGATAAAAATACCTACATTTCATGGCAATTACTCCCATCGGACAACATTCAAAGACTTATTTGAAGAAACAGTGCACAACAATTCATTCATCTCAAAGGCGCATTAAAATGCAGCATTTAAAGGCAAAGTTGAAAGGAGAGGCGGAGCGCTTAGTGCAACATCTCACAATAAGCGCTGATAATTATGACACCTGTTGGAGTATCCTGCAGCAGCAATATGACAATATTTGGCTGCTGTTTACTTACCACGCAAATGAGCTATTAAACCAGCCGATAATCCAATAAGCCATAGCCTTTCAGATAAAACGAATGCACGACGCAATATTAGAAAATCTGAACGCTATAACAAACCTGCAAATTGAAACAACAAACTGGGATCCATCACTCGTGCATATACTCATACAAAAGCTCGACTCAGATACAAAACAAGCATACATAGAATCTCTCGAAAGTCTCCGAGAAATACCCAAATTGGCAGATTTTTTAACATTCTTGGAGAATAAGTTTATGGTTTTGGAATCAACAAATACCAAACCAGCATCAGCAGGGCGCAACATACATGATAAACAACAAAACAACAAAAACATGCCCCAAAAACGATTCCAACCTATTTCGAACAAACAGGAAGAACGAATCAACAAGCCATTTCTACCGAAATCGTTCTACAACATGAGTAGAAATTAAGTGTCTCAAATGTTATCAACAACACGGGCTTTACAAGTGTAAATAATTCCTCGATATGACGTCATGCGATCGACTTTCAACTGCGAACAAAATTGGTGTGTACAAAAACTGCCTTTTCAGTCATCATGGCAACCAGTGCACTTCCACACAAAAGTGCAAATAATGCAACCAGAGTCATAGTACATTGCTGCACGAGGCGGTGTCAAATTAACCACGGATCAAAAACTACCGCGTGAGCAACCATTTATGGGATGAAAATGACACCGAAGTACTGTTGGCAACAGCGATGATTGACGTAGAAACATCATCGGGAAAATTTAGGGTTCCCAAGTATCCTTGATTACGGAAGATGCTGCTCAATGACTACAGCAGAAACGCAGAAAAATAAATGCAGTCGTAACCGGAGTGGGGGCTGTTTGCATCCCCACTAACAGATGTAAAGGAATAATCAAATTGACGCTCAAGGCAACTAACTCCAATGATGAATTTACGATCAGGGCGTTGGTAATGGACGCGATAACAAGCAAACTACCGAACAAAAACATTGACATAACAACAATAAAAACATCGTTGGATCACATACCACTTGCTGATCCACAATGCAACATCTCAAGCAACATCTATATTTTGTTGGCAGCCGATATCTTCGCAGAGGTATTGCTTGAAGGCTTCATCAAAATTTACGACTCAACAATGACAGCCCAACAGACACATCTAGGGTGGATCATTTGTGGCAAACATAAAACATTGCAATGTCACGTAACAATAAACAACCTGGTAGAAATCGAAAAATTCTGGGAACAAGAGGAGATAAAGGAGAACAAGAGCAAAAATTTAGAACAAAACGAAGAGGAGGTATATTGCGAAACATTATACAAAGAAACTACTGAGCGATTGGCTGACGGAAGGTACCAAGTCCGTCTGCCGTTGACACCCTATATCAAAGAAAAATTAGGCACGTCAAAGCCACAGGCCGTCGCTCAATTCAAACAGTTAGAACGGAAGATGAAAACTAATATAATGTACGCTGAGAAATACAAGGAGTTCATGTCCGAATACAAATATTTAGGCCACATGATTAAGGCCGAAACCAAGAACAAGGCGCTTTTGCAGTATTTTATGCCACGCCACGGAGTAGTGCGTGAAAGTGCGATAACAACAAAACTGCGGGTGGTCTTCAACGCCTCTGCTAAGACCAGCACCAAGTACAGTCTCAATAGACTGATGGAGAGTGGGCCAAACCTGCAAGCAGATCTACAAGGCATCCTATTACAATGGCGGCAACATCAATACGTGCTAACAGCCGACATCGAAAAGATGTATCGATACATAGCAGTGCATCCAGATGACCAAACGCTCCAAAAAACCAGTTACCAGTTGTGCACGGTAACTAATGGCACAAAGACCGCTCCTTTTTTGGCTCTCCGAACACTGAAACAGCTGGCGGAGGACGAAGGCGAAAACTTCCCAAAAGCCAAGCCAGTTCTACAAAACAACTTTTTCATGGACGACGCCATGTTTGGGAGTAACACTATCGATGAGGCAAAGGAAATACGAGACCAACTGATGCATCTATCATATCATAATCTGCGAAAATGGGCGAGTAACGCACCCCAACTTGTAGAAGACCTACCCAAAGAGATGAGAAACCCGCTCAATTTCAACTTCACTGAAACAGATTCGTCAAAAATATTAGGACTGGGGTGGAATCCGAAAAACGACCACTTCGTTTTTTCACCGGTACTAAAACAAAAAGAAACAAGAACAATCACCAAACGACAAATACTGAGCGATGTGTCATCGTTATTCGATCCCCTTGGCTGGCTCGCAACGATTACAGTCAAATCAAAAATCATGTTTCAACAGGTGTGGAAGACTAGCCTAGCTGTGCCTGAAAACATACAAAAAGAATGGAGAACGTTAAGTTCAGAGCTAATAACAATGGAACAGTTTAAAATAAAACGCTGGCTCGGATTTACACCAGAAACAACACATAAAACACAACTATTCGGGTTCTGTGACGCTTCTGAATGAGCAATAGCTTGCGTCGTGTACAGTACAGTGCCAAACCCTGATGGAACATACATGGTCAACATGGTCGCAGCCAAAACCAAGCTAGCTCCGATACGCAAAAAATAATCCCTGCCGCGGCTCGAGCTATGCGGCGCCCAGCTATTAGCAAAACTCGTGCATAAAATACAAAACGAATAATTCCAGCTGAAAATTGAAACTATATAAACACAAAAAACAATCCAGCGGACTGTGCATCCCGAGGTTTACTGCCGACTCAGCTAAGCACGCACTCGCTTTGGTGGCAAGGGCCAGAATGGCTCAAAACTAACAGCGTGCCAAAAAATTAAAATTTAAATTAAAAGAAGAAACGAAAGTATTCACCGCAGCGGTACAACGTAAAGCGCCTAACGTCATAACAAAAACATTGAATACTTGCAACTCTATTGCAAAGGCCGTCCGCGTTATCAGCTAAGGGTTACGTCGCCGTGTTTATCTGCATGGCAACAAAGGCCGTCCACTTAGAGCTAGTAACAGACCAAACAACTCAAACTTTTATACTAGCCCTGACGCGGATGGCAGCAAGAGAGGCTGCCCAGCGCATCTGTACAGTGATAACGCCACCAACTTTTTTGGAGCAGATCGAGAACTGCAGAGAAAATTACAAACAACAACATTCAACAACGACTTGGTCTCACAAACACTCGCAGAGCAACACATCCAATGGCATTTCAACGCCCCGAACTGGCCGTCGGCAGGAGGTATTTGGGAGGCTGTGGTAAAATCGATGAAATATCATCTCAAGCGAGTTTTGGGCGAACAGAAACTAACTTATGAAGAGTTTCAAACATTATTAACACAAATAGAAGCCTGCATGAATTCGAGGCCTCTCTGCCCCTTAACAGAGTACGCTGGAAAAATGCAAACTATTCACGACACTTGGAAAATAGTGACATAATATAACATGACGACCTATTGGGATAGGGAGAGTACCCAAGGCTTAACGACTCACTTCGATAACAGATGTAAACATTTTGTATACAGAATTATGTGTGATAGTATTACGTCACACCTGAAACAAGAAATTGAGAATCTGGAACATAACAACGGATTATTGAAAACCGGACACGGTATGAAACCGCGACGTGTAACAAGAGGATTAATCAATGGAGTCGGATATTTAGCAAACAGTTTATTCGGGATACTCGATGACAGCTTCGCACAGAAGTACAGCTCCGACATAGAGGCAGTGAATAACAACTAAAAACATCTTTTGAGTCTCATAAAAAATCAAATTTCGATAGTAGAGGCCCACGACAACATTTTGAAGAGAAACGAAAAGGCTATGAAGGCATAGTTTCAACTGATACAGGATCATTTAAACAAAACTGAACAGTTTATACAAGACACAAACAACAGAATGTCAGAGGAAGATAATCAAATCTACTTTAATTTGATGGCCTTGGCCGCAAATATGATAATAAATAAACTGCATAAAATACAGCATATACTCCTAGGAACAATAACAAACATACATAATCTCCGGACAATTACCCGCTCAGCTGTACCTGCCACTCGATAACATGCACGATCAATTGAACAACATATATAAACTGCTGACAGCTAAGGCGCGAGTAAAAAAATATTTTATAATAGAATTGAGCTTGCCCTTAAAAAGTGACATCAAGTTTAATTTATACAGAACTATATCGGTACCAATCAAAGACAAGGACATCCAAACTGAAAATGCAGTCCGAATACATAGCTGTAAATCTCAGAAAAGATATTTACATGCCACTAAATAACAACGATATCTCTGCCTGCAATAAAATCGATACCTACAACAACTTGATATGCCCTATAAATAACCTACTTACAATATGAGGAGTAGTGGGTCACCTTGCGAAGTCAGCATTATAACAAACACGAGTACGCAGAACTGTATCTATGAGGAGGAACCGTGCGCCGACAAATGGGTCCCATTACAGAAACCTAACGCATGGATATAATTTTGTTGCAACGAATGTCTAACTCGCATCATATGTTATGAACACATGACTACAAGATCATTACGCATGGCGGGAATAATAGACATAAAACAAGGATGTATTATCAAGCATGGAGAAGCGACAATTTACACACAACGATATTTTCAGAATAACATAAACATAAATCAGCAAATTCCAGTTCCATACAAAGATTTGGGAGATTTGAACGCTCGCTCGGGAGATCGCTATCAGTCGGGCCATATCACCACCTAAAAAACAAATAACCACAAACTTTATCACTGGAAACCTAGACGAACTCCAGAACAAAATTGAGACGCTACAAAAACAAAGCATACTACCAGATCCTGTCTCAATACCCGACGTACACCAGTATGCAATATCATATACAACATTGGCGATAGTGGTGGTTATACTGGTCGTGGCAGGGTGCAAGTACTTGCACTGGCGCCGCCGGCCGCCGACACAACATCCTGGTCGTACAAAGAAGTAATACCCCCCGTTCGTAGCAAGCAACAACAAGATTTGACGGTTCAGAACCCTGAACCAGCAATCGAGATGGCATCAACATCCAGAACCAGAACCGTTAACAGTCAACAGCAACCCCTATATGCTCTACCCGCAGGAAGATATCGTTCAAACTTAATACTCAGTTTGATATTTAGCTCTAAGTTGGTGTAATAAAATAACTATGCTAACAATAAGTGAAATGTAATTTGAGAAGTATGACACTGAAAATAACAGTACAGTAAGTTTTAACAAATTATACAACTTTTGCGCCAAGGTTTGCTCGTAAGGTTTTGTATTTTTAACCAAGAATTTGTTACCTTGAAGTTATATTTTTGTCCTTTGCAGCATGTACGGTTACGTACATTAGTACCTAGTCGCAAGTAAAATGCATTGTAAGCATATCAGCGCTTCAGTCGCCAGTTAGCCATTAGCCACGGGCTGTGACATACATTTACATAAAATTGAGAATTAATAAATAGTTTAAAGTGAAATTAGCGGTTTATCTTCTGGCTACTCAACCAACAACATCAACAGTAACAACAAGACATGTACGGGCAGAGAACAACAGTCTCGTCCTTCCAATGTCCTTATCCTCTATTGTTTGCAGGATGGCATCATTCTCTAGAAAATCTTTCTTAGTTGGGAAATATTTTGGTAGTTAAAGATGAGCACCAAGTAGACACGAGGAGTTTATTTTGCTGTTAATTGGTAACTAAATAATACTATGTACAATGAGGTATAACATAAATTATGAAATGCAACCTAAGATATAAAAAGTAGGTAAATGACGCGCACGGAATATGTACGCGTTACTAGACCGTACATGCTGCCATGGACAAGAAAAGCTAACAATTATACAAGTTAAAAGTTAAGTTAAATATCAAAAAATATCAAGCAGAAATGTCTCCGTGATGGCGTACGTGTCGGCTTCTAGTTGTAACATACTCATCTTACATTGGTCCAACTTTGTCCTAAGGCCTCTGACATTTTGATAGAAGATGGTGCATGTTTTATACCTAGGCTTAGATTGGGTTGGGTTTATCTTGTGGCTTACGAAACCCAGACTGCCACGGTTTTACATGCACATCCTCGGCCCAGTACTACACATTCATATACTCGGCGACATTATTAGCCGGGACTCCCAGATTGAAAGAGGCGTAGTCACCCTTTGGCTTTAGCGCCTTGACTGAGCAATTATCGGTGGGACTGAGATGACGCATTCGTTTGGATATAACACATTTTGATGAAATCCGGACACCTTAAGATAGGAGCGGGTACTAATTCCCATTTCAGCAAATTAAAGGCTTTATTCTGCTCCATAGATATTTAACCTTTTTACTCGGTAAACGAGTCAAGGGACGAGCGATTTTTGAAAAATTATCTCAAATCTCCTACCATATAAATAGTTTTATTAAGGTTGCATATTTAGGCACGGGAAAATTAATTATGACCTCTACTTTGGCTGGATCTATCCTCAGGCAAAACAATGACTTCTACATCTTTATAGTTATAGTTTTAGTCTAAGTTTCACTAGGACTACTTTAAGTAATCGGACATGTTCGTCGAAGTCTGAAGAACAGACTAACTTTATTGTCAAACTCCGCCGTGAATTACCTATACATGAGTCTTTACATGGTTGCGGAAGCACTTACTTTACCAAAGCACATTATGTTGTAGTCCTACACAGTCCTAACAGTCCTAGACGAAGTACTGTAAATGCTGTTTTTTCTTTAAATCCGGAGTGAGTTCCACTTGCTAATAAGCTGAGGACAAATCTAATGAAGTTAAATAAATATCATTTATTTATGGCAAAGGATATGGATCCGGTTAAGACACGGAGTTCAATCGTCTACTGTCAAGACTCAACCTCATATAACCGTCAGTTTTAGGTGTCATCACTACAGGAGAATTCCATGCTGAGTTTGAAGGCTCCACCACGTCAATGCTCAACGTACCCTTCACTTCATCCCCTAGTGCTTGTTGTTTAACTGGACTAAGATTTCAGTATTTTTGTTTGATAAGAGGTAACTCACCTGTACTGATATCATGGTATATAAGAGACGTGCGGCCAAGCAAGACCCTTGACCTCCGAGTACGATTTTTTGTGGAACGGTAAGTGTTTGATAATCTTTAATACCGCTCTAATCCAACGGTAAAATACTGTCTATTTTAATGGATTGAGGATGATCACCGATGTTCGAAATAACTACAGGTGCTACGTTAATGATTCTGAAGAAATCAACACCAAAGTGGATAGGTAATGCACTTTCAGGAACAAATCAAAAATTCTACCATCTGGAGTGATTTATTCAATTGGATCGGTAAACCATATACTCCCAGCAGAAAAAGTTAGCTGCAACGCAAATACACTTTGGATGAGAAAACATATTGATAGGTATACTGCTGTATCCGTGCGTTTTTTGTTCACCTTAAAGAGATATCTGATCCAGCAAAACATGACCGAAGGCTGGGCCATCAACCACGAGTACATTTTCAATTGTCGCCGCGTCAATAACCGCCCCTTTCCATAGGGGTTGTGATGATGATTTTGAATTGAAACACTGACTTTAGTTTGATGGTTACATTTCTGTATTTGAAACTAAACTCTGAAAGTTTAGGGCACTGTACAATTATGACGTATGAAACTGCGCACTATGCGTTGACAATTGACATTACATATTATGATACAACCGACCGTGACGGTATCTGTTAAACAAGGTTAAACTGAGGGTAACATTATGACACAGGAACGCCCATGGTACCTACCTACCTATTAAAAAGGCTTGATAGAATGAATGATTGCGTTACTATTTGATACATGAACGCAACCATGAAGCAACGTTTTTAGGTACAGACAACATAACGATAACAATTGATCGGTCGTTCAGTAGTATCGTCCTTAACAAACTGAAATATCATGTTAATTTGGATTAACATTCCTCCGCTTCCCAGGGAAAAAGGTAAACTGCACACATAGAATAGAATAGAATAGAATAGAATAGAATGTTTTATTTCATGAACATAGGTTGCAGTTTACAGGTCTTAAAGAAATTAAATTACCGCTATGTCCTACCAGTAAAATGGTGTATGAATATTAGTGTCTAGGTACATCATTTATACATATTTATTATAACAATTAAAATCTCAAACTTAAAAACTAAATATCACAATTAAAAATTATCATTTAGGTAGGAATTAATATTGTAATAACATTTGTCATTGAGCAAATGGAATAATTTATTTTTGAACGCTTGTAAATTTAAATCTTTTATTTCATTTGGTATTTTATTATATATCTTATGTGCCATGCAAAATATACTTTTATGTTGTTAGATACTTGAACGCATCCTTTATTATATTTGAACGCGTCCTATTAGCATGGGTCTCTTTTGCACTCGCATGCTGTCTCTCTCTGACATTACGGACAAAATCTTGTACAACGCTCTGGAGAAATAAAACCATAATTAATTAATTTATCGTGTTTAACTCAAGACACAACATTGGCGACGAGGATTTTCGATATTCCGCGTGTTATGAGCATAGAAGAAAGTGGAAATACGACGTAGATCACATCAAATCATCAAACAAAAGGTAATAGTGACCGGCAAAAAAAAAATAAAAAATTCATGTGTGAAGTTGTTGCGCATAGCATCGCATAGCATTGACAGCGGCATCTGCGTTTCGTTATACACACGCAGTGGGAAAACAAGTAAAAATTGAAGTGACAACTGATCTATTAATAAATGTCAGACTACTCGACAACTGAGGAAAGTGAAACTGATGAAAAAGTAGTGGAATTGAGCGAGAAAGGCTGGATTACGCTGATAAAGGAGGGAAAACGAAGCTACATTTACAAGTGTAATAAACAGCAGTTAAAACAACTGTCAGAGGAGATAGGAATTGAATGTTTAGAAAACACTAAAGTTGAGGATTTGAGAAGAAATCTAAGCGAGTATTACAAAGCAATAAGCACTAAGGACAGTGGGGTACAGTGTAGTGGATGTATGGCGGAAAGAAAAAACATGACTAGCACAAATTTTGACATAAAGTCATTTGATGGTGAGGACTGGGAGGTGTTCGAACAACAGCTAGATTGCATCATAACATTGAATGAACTGCCCGACGACAAGAAAGTGCCATTGCTTATTACAAAACTGACTCCAAAGGTTTTTGAAACATTGACTTACTTATGCTCCCCTCAGAAACCAATCAAGCTTTCTTATACAGAATTATGTGATAAATTAACAAAACAGTATAAACATCAAAAACCCACTGCACTAAACAGAGCAGAATTCAGACAGCGAAATCAAGCTCCTACTGAAAAGATACAAGATTATGTAGTGGTATTAAAAAAAATGGCTGCACATTGTGGATTCAAGGATGTGGACGACCAAATTAAGGAAAAACTCATTGACGGGGTGTCTTCGAAAGTGATCAAATATGAACTGCTTAAAAGCGTGTCAGATCTGACGTTAGAGAAAACAGTTGAAATAGCAAGAACAGTTGAAGCAGCTTTATTACACAGCAATAGTCAAGAGGAAACATCGAATGCATTCTACTTCCAGAAGAAAATATCAAATCCTAGGTATGAACAAAAACCAAACAGAAGTTTTAATCAGAGAACATCTCAGGATAAGCACTGTCTGTGTTGTGGAAAAAATAATCATTTTAAAGCAGAGTGCTACTTACTAAAGAAATACTGTTCAGAGTGTGGTCTCCAAGGACATGTATTCAAGATGTGCCAACAGAAGAAGACGACCATGAGGCAAACAAATGTAGTGTCTATGGATGACCAAGAAGTTACTGTAAAAGACATTACCAGCGAAATAGATGGTGACTCCAAAGATAAAAGTGAAGCACATGATGAGTACCAAACATATTCCTTCTCAAAGGTGAGTAAGGTGCCCCCACACTGTATAAAAATAAACATAAATGGCCAAGAGGTAGAATTTCAAGTAGACACAGGCGCTGAGGTCACAGCTATATCTATCAATGGCAAAATGAAGTATTTAAGATCATTTGAAATAGAAAAATGTAAAGTGTCATTTAAAAATTTTAATCAGACAGTCACCCAGCCATTAGGTATAATATATAATGTACCGACAATCTGCAATGGTGTTAAAAAAAACATGAGTCTCTATGTAACCGAAAATGAATGTCTACGAATTATAGGAAGGGACTGGTTGTTGGAACTTAAAATGTGGCCGCCGGTATTTATAAATAGTATGGATGCCGTAGAATCAAAGAAAAAATCGAATGTTTCAGATGAACAACAATTAATTGAAAGAAGTTCGCAGCAGTATTCAGCCCAGGATGGGGAAATTTTAAAGGAGAATCAATAACATTAAAACTAAAACCAGATTCCAGACCAAAATGTCTACCAACTCGTCGAGTGCCCTTTGCGCTACGAGACAAGGTAAAACAAGAGATTTTTCGCTTACTAGAAAATGACAGAATTGCACCCATTGAGCACAGTGAATGGGCCACACCAGTGGTACCAATTCTTAAGCCAGATGGCTCAGTCAGACTGTGTGGTGACTACAAGTTGACACTTAACCCACACCTCGAAGTTGACCATTTTCCCCTTCCACACATGGAGGACATTTTTGATTGCTTAAAAGAGGGTGAATATTACTGCGAGCTTGATCTGAAAGAGGCATACCTACAGGCCAGTTTAAGTGAAGAGTACCAAAGCCTTACAACAATTGTAACAGAAGTAGGCACATATAAATACAAATACCTACCATATGGTGTTAGCACTGGTCCAGGTTCGTTCCAGAGATTAATGTCCAAAAAACTGAAGAACATACCCAACACAATTGTCTTTATAGATAATATTTATAAAACAGGTAAAGACAAGCAATCAACTTCAGATACATTGTGTAAAGTGTTAGATAAACTGCAAGAATGTGAATTCAAATTAAAGCTTGAAAAGTGCAAATTTTTTACAAAAAGTATCGATGTTTTCGGGTTCCGTATAAACAAAAAAGGAATAACTGTAATAGAGTCAAACATAGAACCATTATTGCAAGCAGAAGCACCAACTAACTTGACAATGTTGAAATCATTTCTAGGTAAACTTAACTATTACTCAAGATTTTTAAAAAATATGGCTTACATAATATCACCACTATATGAATGTACTAAAAAAATCAATTTAGTTGGACAGAAGAGTGTGATAGGGCTTTTCAATCAATAAAACAAAAGTTGGCATCAACTGAAACAATGGCGCATTTCCAACGGGATTTACCACTGATTATATCATGCGATGCATCCGACACAGGAATAGCTGCAGTGTTATCAAACAGGGACAAAAATGGAGTGGTAAAGCCTGTTGCTTATGCCAGCAAAAAGTTAAACTCAGTTGAGCAAAAATATGCAACGATAGATAAAGAGGCTATGGCCATAATATTTGGGGTAACAAAGTTTTATACTTACATTTATGGCAGAAGTTTTGAGCTTGAGACAGACAATTCTGCATTGGTGCGTATTTTTGGACCAACAAAGGGTATACCAAAAATGGCAGCCAAACGATTGCAACATTATGCAATTTTTTTGTCGGCATTTAATTGTAAGATTAGATATATTAAAACTAACCAAAATCCAGCAGACTTTTTGTCTCGCTCGCAATACGAAGAGAGTGCAAATGATGATTTACATTCACTTTGTAAAAGTGGAAATTTCACAAATTTATTTCATGTAAATAGTGCTGAAATTGAGAATTTGAACTGGAATAAAATTCAGAGGGAGACTCTGAAGGATACTGTTTTAACAAACTTGATACGGTATACAATAGATGGATGGCCAGAAAAGGGTCAAATATCAGCAGATTTAACTCCATTTTATAATAGAAAGAGTGAAATTTCTGTTGAAAGAAATTGTGTATTTTGGGGATATAGGATAATTGTACCTAAAATACTCCAAGAGTCAGTTTTAAGTGAGCTGCATAGGTCGCACTTTGGTATTGTGCGCATGAAAGAAATAGCCAGATCCTATTTCTGGTGGCCAAACTTAGACTCAGAAATTAATGAGATAACAAAGAGCTGTATTATATGTTTAAGAAATTATAGAAACATAGAAAAAAACCAAAAGCCATGGCCTGTGCCACCATCAGCATGGTATCGCCTCCATGCAGATTTTTTGGGTCCCTTTCACAATAAAATTTATATGGTGGTAGTCGATAGTTATAAAAAGTGGCCCGAAGTATTTGAAATGTCAAATATGAGTGCAACAAGAACGATAGAAATATTAAAAAGTTTATTCACACGGTTCGGATATCCGGTTCATTTAGTAACTGACAATCAATCAACATTCACAAGTGAAGAATTTAAAAATTTCTGTGCCTTAACCAGTATCAAACACACATTTAGCCCCCCATATCACCCTGCTACAAACGGCGCAGCCGAAAGATTTGTTGAAACCTTCAAATCAGCAGTATCTAAAATAAAAGAGAGCGGCTATACACTTAATTCAGCAATCAATCTTTTCTTATTTGATTATAGAAGTTCGCCACAACGTACAACTGGTGTAACGCCGGCGAAACTTATGCTGGGGAGAGAGTTACGGAATAGATTTAGCTGTTTAAGACCACCACCGCTAACTGAAAAGTTACAAGACAAAAACTTAAATAGAAACGATTTAGGCAACAGAAAAGTTTCCTTTGTTGAAGGCCAAAAGGTAATGGTTCGGGATTATAGAAAGGGATGCAAGCCATGGATTTTGGGTATTATAGTTAAGGCATCGATTTGTGATTTAACCTATGTTGTTGATGTAGATGGAATGGTATGGAAACGTCATGTAAACCAAATGGTTGCGTGTAGTGATCAGTTAGAATAGTGATTAGTTTACGTAGTATTATGATGTACACTTAAAATATTTTTATATGTTTGCTATACCTTGTTGCGGGAGAGTGTTAGATACTTGAACGCATCCTTTATTATATTTGAACGCGTCCTATTAGCATGGGTCTCTTTTGCACTCGCATGCTGTCTCTCTCTGACATTACGGACAAAATCTTGTACAACGCTCTGGAGAAATAAAACCATAATTAATTAATTTATCGTGTTTAACTCAAGACACAACATATGTAGAAGAGCTGTCCTAGACGGTAGCAAGCAAAGTCTGTTCCGATGTTGATGGCGCTGTGAAAAGGTTGTTGTGGTCTCAATGAAATTATTGAGATTAGTTTTTACGAAGACTGCCACCTCATAAATGTACAGGGAGTGTAAGGTCAGTATTTTGTGTTTCCTAAAGTAGGTTTCGCAGCTGTCTGTAGTTTTGAGGCTAAACACAGCTCTGAGGCATCTTTTTTGTGTCTTAAAAACGGTTTCCCTTTCAGAGCAGTTGCCCCAGAAAATCACACCGTACCGCAGAGTAGATGACACAAAACCGTGATAGGCAACTTATGCTGTTTCGATGCTCACGGTTTTTACAAGTTTGTAGAGCAAGAAGGCAGAGCTACTTAAACGGTCACAAACCAGTTTTGAGTGGTGTTTCCAATTTAAGTTATTGTCTATTACTAGACCTAGGAACTTGGTTTTCTCGACCACTTCTATTGTTGTTCCATCGTAACAAACACTAAGATTTTGTAACTTTGATTGTCTTTGATGAAAATTCATTAATTTGGTCTTATCTAAATTTGCAATTAAATTATTAGTATTCATCCAATTAATTAAGTCTTTTAAAGCGTCATTTATTTTTAAATTAAAATCGTTTAATTCATTGCATTCTAAAATCATTGTGCTATCGTGGGCAAATAATGTCATTTTATTAGATGTAATTTTTGGCAGGTCATTGATATATATAATAAACAAAAAAGGCCCTAGTACACTGCCTTGCGGGACACCAAAAAGCACTTTTCTTACATTTGATTTATATGTTTCCTCTAATCTTGTCTTTGTGTTTATTCTAGTCAGTTCTGTGTGTTGTTGTCTGTTGCTCAAGTAAGATTTTATAAGTTTCAGTATGTTTCTTCGAATACCATATGCATATAGTTTTTCGAGCAGTAATCTGTGATCAACATAATCAAATGCCTTTGTTATATCCATATAAAGGGCCACTACAAGTTTTCTTCTATCCATGCAGGACATGATGTCCTTTAGGAAGTCGTAAATTACCATATTAATGGTTTTCCCTTACGAAATCCCTTTTGTTCTAAAGTCAAGATATTAAATGATTCTAAATATGATGATATAGCCATGTATATGATATTTTCGAAGTTTTTAGACATCACTGAGATAAGTGCAATGGGTCGGTAGTTTGTCATAGATTCCCTATCTGATTTCTTAAAGAGAGGTATTACAATTGCTGTTTTTAAACTTTCCGGGTATTTTCCGTGGAGAATGCACAAATTTATAATGTTTAATTACTTTTGTATGGATACCATCATGACCTACACTATTTTTATTTTTTAGATCAATAATGGTTTTGACTTTGTCCTCCGCTGCTGTTGGATTCATGTACATTGACTGTTGTTGATGATTCATCGGGTGAGGATAGGTTTTATTACATGACTGGTTGGTTTGTTTCATTTGGTCTATGTAGAAGTTATTGAATGCTTCTGAAATATCTTGGGCATCGGTTATGACTTTGTCTTCAGATTTTATTTTCTCTATAGGTTCCCTAGGAAGAAAGATTTTTGTGTTATTAATTATTTTCCATGAAGTTTTTGATTTATTTGATGAATTTTGTACAGTATAATTATTTTGTGACTTTTGAGTTAACTTTACAATATTTTTAAGTCAGTCTTAAGGACATTTTTATTCTCTATCGTAGGATCTTGTCTAGATTTCCACAGTAATTGTCTCTGTGTCAGACTACATTTCTTAATTCCTTTCGAGATCCATTTGGGTTTTTGTCTTATTTTCACAGTTACCGTAATAATTGGAAAACATTGGTTATATATTAGTAGGAATGTTTCTAAAAAGCAATCGTTTGAGTCATTGGGATCATCAAGGTTATAAATGTCAGAGAAGTAGAGTGCATTAAGATATACTTTATATTTGTCTAAATATTCTTGACTATAATCTCTTTTGGTGGTTCTCCAAGAGTCGATTACGCATGTTTTTTTCACGGCACAATTTAGAAGCTGTGCTGTATGGTCTGAGAGCCCGTAATCAATGACTTTTCCTATTCCGTGATTTATGTTGAGGGCAAAATTATCAAGACAGGTTTTAGACGATTATCTTGTAGGTTCTGCAAATTGTAGTCTTAGATTGAATCCTAGCAAAAAGTTTTAAAAGTCGGTAGAGGTCTTTGTTTGTTTGATGGTATCTGTTCGCTCTGGGCGAGCTTCTGAGTGGACTGTAAATTAATCTTTTAGCTTTTATTGTGTGGTCGATAATATCCAGGGCTGACAAGGTTAAAACAACTCCTCACTTAACATCGATCCGGACAGGCAGGCTACTTACCAGCTCGGCGACCAACGTCAGCTCGGCTCTACCTCCGCGACCTCCTTACTGGGGCAGCCAACTGTTTTGGTACGGCGGCGGGGTGATTTCCCTGTCCCTTGGTCTTTGATTGCTTGTGGTTTTTGATTTGGTGATTGTAACTGCTACGCGGTACAAAGGCAAGAAAGATGACAACGGGGTCGTTATACCGCAGTAGTCAGTTGAGCACTGACGGTTTGATGGTGACTTAGGGTCACCTCAAAGTCAAATTCGAAAATTGACATAAAACATGTCATGCAGTGACAGCGTTGACAGATGGAACAATCCGACCCATCTGTCTGTTCCACATTGATGACAGTCTTACATGGACATTCCGCCCACCAAAATACACAGTATTTTCGCATACTTTAACCTTAAATGGAACCAAATACACTAATCCTATTACTAGTAATTAACCTAAAGATAAATGTTTAATTTGTTAAATTGAAGTTGCCAGTGGTGCCAGCTTTACAACTGGGCGTTTAACCTGTCCGACGGCAGTTTTGACAGTGACGACACGACAGATTCCGTCCGACCCAGGGTGTAGCTGAACCACTCTACCCAGGCACCAATGCATGGGGCCACGCTGCTCGTTTACGACGAGCACCAACATACTGACTGTTGGCTCAGGCATTCGGTCAGTCCACTTATGCCGTTGCTGGAGAGTGTGGATGTATTCCACGTGCCACCTATTCCAAAAGTCTTGGTGCATCTTTTGGACCAACTTCCAACGCTGAAGTGGGCTGACAGATTTCTCTTAGAGAGGCTCCTCGGGCAAGACGCACAGCGGCTCTAGGGTCAGGAAATGACCAGGTGTCAGAGCAGACAGGTCGCTTGGATCTGAACTGACGGGTGTCAGTGGCCGAGAGTTGAGCAAGGCTTCAATTTGAGTGAGTACGGTGTAGAGCTTCTCGAAAGTTAGTCTCTGTAACCCGATGACTCGACTCAGATGCGTCTTAACGGACTTCACTCCAGCTTCAACCAATCCCGAAAAATGTGGACTGCCTGGAGGATGGAAATGAAAGTCGATGTCGATTGCGTTCGACGCATTTGCCAGGAGTTTGGAGAAGATATTGCTGGCGCCGACAAAATTTGTCCCTTGGTCTGACACCAATCGGCTGCAGCGTCCGCGACGAGCGACAAAACGGCGAAGGCCAGCGATGAATGCTTCCGGCGTGAGCGCTGAGACAAGTTCCAGATGAATTGCCTTGGTGGCCGTACATACAAAGACACAGATGTAGCCCTTGCATGTATGGACATTCCGACCTCGAGAAAGGCAGATGTCAAACGGTCCCGCAAAGTCCATAGCTGCACAAGAAAACGGTTTGACTTGATTCACCCGAATTGCGGGTAAGTTACCCATTAATGGGGCGTTCGCCACTCGGGGCCTAGCTCTAAAACATTTGATGCACGAAGCAATGACAGCATTGATTGCCCTCCTAGGCGACAAAATCCAATACGATTGGGCAAGCAAGTTTTGTAATGCTTGAAGGCCTGGATGCATAAAACGACGATGAAAATCATCGATGATGAGTACGGTGAGTCGATGGTCCCTAGGGAGTAACAAAGGGTGTTTTGCATCGTATTGTAGTGAGCTATGCAATAGGCGACCGTCCACCCTCAACAAACCCTCCTCATCAACAAAAGGCGACAGTTTTTTAAAGGTTATGCCTAACGAAGCCGATGACTGACCCTTCAGAATGCGGAGTTCGGACTCGAAGGAGCATTCCTGAGCATGTTTGATGAGTAATCGGACGGCAACATTGGTTTCCGTAGTTGATAGGTTCCCTATCGACCTACTTTTACTCTTTTTTAGATTACTTAGGAACCTACGACAGAGAGCAATAACGCGCGATAATTTTCTCAATGAAGAGAACTTCGACAGTAGTGAGTCTAGGAGATTTTCGTTAGTTCCAGTGAGCAGTGAATATATTTTCTGCTCTTCGCATACAGACTTCTCCAGTGCCGGCGTTGGTTCACTTGGCCATTGTGACTCATCAAGCGACAACCACTGAGGTCCCCCCCACCATGCACCAAAATTGGACAACTCAGCGGGAAGCAGGCCCCGAGACCCACAATCCGCAGGGTTGTTCAATGTTGATACATGATTCCAACAATTAGGGGCAACCCGATCCTGAATGTGAGTCACTCGGTTGGCAACGAAAGTCTTCCACCTGGAGGGACACGACTTGATCCATGCCAATGTGACGCTGGAATCGGACCATGCGAAAATGGCAGTTATTTTTTGAAAGTTGGAAAGCGCGTGCTCGACAGACTCCATCAAATCCGACAACAACACGGCGGCCAACAATTCCAGCCTAGGAATCGATAGTTTCCGAAGCGGCGCCACTTTCGACTTTGCACAAACCAGTCTGATAACTGCCTTGCCATGGATGACAGTGCGACCATAGATCACCGCGCAAAAGCCTCTTTCCGATGCATCACAATACCCATGGAGCTGGATACCGTCATGACTCTCGACAATTCGTCTGGGAATCGAAAGAGATGCCAGTTCTGGAAGCTGGGTTTTGAATTTAATCCACTGATTAGTGATTGTTTCAGGCGCATCTTCATCCCAACCGATACCCGACAACCAAAGTTGTTGGATGAGATATTTTGCCAAGAACGTCACCGGTGCTACAAGGCCGAGTGGATCAAAAATTCACGCTATTTCCGACAGAATCGATCTTTTTGTGCATCGCCCAACAACTACGTCACTCTTGGTTTTAAAACTGAAACTGTCGCTACTAGGTACCCACAAGAAGCCCAATATTTTCACAGACAAATCAGTTTCATCTTCAAACGTGTGGAAGTTTTCGCTATACAGATCTCCAGACTTAATATCACGCAGGAACTCCCTACAGTTCGAAGTCCATTTTCGCAAGCGTAAACCAGCTGACGACAGAATGTGCAATAATTCGGAACGAATTTTCGCCGCCTCGTCAGGATTATCAGCACCGGTTACAATATCATCGGTGTAAATATCCCTATGAAGAGCGGTTGCAGCACGTGAACCACATTCTGGTTCTTCAGCTAGTTGTGCGACAGAACGCAAAGCTTGGTACGGTGCAGACGAGACTCCATACGTGACCGTCTATTGACGGTTATTACCTATAATCCCGTATGGGCTCATCAGGAGCAGCACGCCACAATATGCGCTGGTAGTCTGCATCTTCCGGAGGTACCAGGAATTGCCGGTACATTTGCTTGATGTCTCTAGTGAACACCACAGCGTGCCACCTGAAACGCAACAGCAAATCAAAGATGCTCTTTTGAAGTTTGGGGCCCGACAAAAGAGTGTCGTTTAACGACTGGCCCCGCCCATCTTTCGCACTACCATCGAATACCACCCGAAGTGGGGTAGTTTTGGAATCGGGACCCAAAATTCCATGATGTGGAATATAGAAAAACTTTCCAAAGTCTGACGGAGGCGGATTTATTTCCTCCATATGTCGACACTCCAGGTAATCTTTCATGAATTTCACATATTCCTCATTGAACTGAAATTTGCCTTCAATTTTCTCTCTAATGCGTGAAATCTTTTCAGAGCAATTGAGCGACAACCTGAAAATTGTGGCTTGTTGTCAAGGTCGCGAAAGGGCAGGGGAACTACTTCTATCCACATTTCGACAGTACGAGTTTTGGAATTGAGCTTCGCACTGCAAATCTTCTCTCGACAAGGGGGGTAGATCAGATTGCAGGTTTTCCAACTCCCAAAACTTCTTGATGGAATTGTCCAGCGACACGAAAAGTGTATTATTATTAACACGACGACAGAGGTGAATATCAATACGAGAACGACAGTTGATGTTTTCACCATTACTACAGCATTTACCATCAGCTTGAGAAGCTACTTGGCTTTTCCGAGAACGACAGAGTAAACTAAAGTTATCCAAGTCACAGTCACCCATCACAATCCAGCCAAACACCGTCTCGATAGCAATGGGTTGGCCTGCAGCACCATGGCGAAGACCTGGACGAAGCGATGACTCGAAGACGGACACACTCAGCAACATGTCTATAGGACCTGGCTTATGAAAGCTAGGATCTGCTAGATTCAACTCGGCCACGTGTGCCCAATCAGCAACGTTGAGTTCACTCGAAGGCATCTCAGGACAAATTTTGGGTAAGACGAAGGCTTCTAATGAGAACACCCTAGAATATCCCTCATCCGCAGGCCTTATCTCACAGGAAACAACCCCAGCTGTGTCAGTCACCACTTGACCAATCCCATTGATGGATTGACTACTTCTAGCAACATCTTACCAAAGTGACATCACACAACTCTGCGTTATGAAGTTGCAGGCACTACCACAGTCTAGCAGTGCTCTGACCGGTATAAACGTACCATTTTTAGCCTATGCCAACACAACAGCAGTTGCAAACAAGGCATCAGTATCACCCATATTGCTTGCTAGTACTGAATGTTGTGAGGATGTTGATGGTGTCAGAACCTCTGGCTCAGGTTTGGTGAAGTGAAGGAGATTGTGATGGGAGAATTTACATTGCTGGCAACGTACAGTTGATTTGCACTTTCTGACTGTATGAGACGATGACAAGCACAATATGCACAACCTTTTTTCCTTTGCTATACCAAACCTCTGTTCTGCAGTCATTCTTAAAAACTTTGTACAATTCAAAATGTCATGTGGAAGAGAACAGATAGCACACTCTACTTTAGCAGCGACTAACACTTGTTTTGGCTTTGTGACAATTTTGGGGGTAATCTTAGTTTGGCTATTAGCTACAGCACCTGAACAACTAGAATTCTCCAATGCCCTAATTCGTTTTTCAATGAACTCTTGGACATCTTTGAACACTGGCACATCAACATTGGATGTATATTGGAGTTCAAATGCTTCCTTAGTACCCGCATCCAACTTGGACCACAGAAGGTGGAACAGCATGAAGTTCTTGTCAGGCAGCCCATAGTGTTCAAGGATAGCCAGGTTTTGTGTAAAAGTTCCTAAAACACGCTCCAATTATTTGCTATCCTTGACTGTAATTGATTTGCAGTTCACCATTTTCTCATAATAGACTGCAGCTATCTGACGCTTATTTTCATAAGTCTTCACCAGTGCATTGTATGCTAGCATATAGTTAGCATCCGACAGCGGGTAGCTTTTAATTAATTCATATGCCAGGCCCTCAATGCTTGTAATTAGGTAATGTAATTTTTCAACATTTGGGATCTCTGCCTTATGAACCAATGAATCAAAAAGTTGCTTAAAAGAAACCCAGTTCTCGATTTTACCATCAAATGGTTTAATGCAAATCTTTGGTAATTTGACCTGAGAAGTTGATTTGCTAGCAATGGGTGTGTTAACACTTATATCAATGTCAATTGTCAATTGTAAGACGGGCTGGTTTCTGCAACTCGACGACGAAAGCGCCTATTTTGCATGTGGGTGGGAATGCGACATCATTCGAGCCAACCCAACTCCTCCAGGAACGCCAGCAGGCCCTTTACGTTACCGACTATCCCTGGAAGGTCCCTCGATTGACCGAGGTGTTTAGCCCTGTAGTCAGCTACTCCTGTGCACTCCATGAGGACGTGAGCAGCCGTTTCTTCTGCCTCCAAGCAGGCTCTGCAAAGGGGGCTGTCGGTAACACCTAGGACATATAGATGTTTATTAAAGAAACCATGGCCAGTAAGTGCTGCAGTCACCAGTCGCATGCGCGGCCTACTAAGTCGAAGCAAGGTCTTAGCCAGGCTAGCGCTAGGGGACGGCAAGGCCAGCTTAGCCTGCCTGCACTCCTCATGGTTTGTCCAAAGAGTGGCATGATCATTCCTGGTCGACTCTCTCAGAAATGAGCGTACCATCTTGAAGGGAAGAGGGATGATAGGTTCGGGACCATACGCTGTCAAGCTAGATCCTTTACGCGCCAACTCATCCGCTGCATCATTACCTCTTGATCCGCTGTGTCCTTTTATCCATTGAAGGATTACGCGGTTATGTTGACATACCTCCATTAGTCGTTTGTGACACTCGTAGATTAGCCCTGAGTTAATAGTGTTGCTATTTAGGGCTTGTAGGACGGCCATGCTATCCGAGAGTATTCGAATGGAGGAATCTCTTACCTTTCTCGATGCTATGGCATTAGCGGCCGAGATGATGCCCATGCATTCAGCTTGAAAGACAGTATTATGGTCACCCAGTGGAATGGCTATCTTGATGTTTAGGTCCTCCGAGAAGGTGCCTGAACCAGTGCCTGCTTCAGTTTTTGAACCATCGGTAAAAATTCTGAGCTCTTTAACGTCGAGCCCCTCAACCCGATGGTCTTCATGTAACTGTATATTGTATTTTTTGTCAAAAACAAATTGTTTAGGGATTCTGTCACTGCAAGCCATAGAGATGAGAATTTTTTTGTAATCTTCCCCTAGGATGGCGGTGTGAGAGGTCCTGTTTTTCTTCCAAAGTCCTAAGGTGTTGAGTCTCACCGCAGATAACGCGGCCTCCTGCTTAATATACATCTGGAGTGGCGGAAGACACAGCATGGCCTCCATTGCTGCTGTTGGAGAAGTTCTCATACTACCTGTGATAGCCATGCAGGCCAGCCTTTGGAAGCTTTGGAGTTTGCTTACCATTGTGGTTAGTTTGGTCCTGGTCCACCACACCACAGCTCCATAGCAGACAAGAGGACGGATCACCGTTACGTACAGCCAAAGAATGATGTTGGGAGAAAGTCCCCACTTTTTCCCCACCATTCTCCGACACTGCCAGAAAGCAATACTCGCCTTCTTTAGTTTGTTGTCAAGGTGGCTACTCCAGTTGAGCTTGCTGTCCAAGGTTATGCCCAGGTACTTCACCTCAGTTGCTAGCTGGAGTTCCATTCCAAAGAGCTTAGGTAGGGTATACCTACCAAGAGCCCTATTGTTAGTGAACATGACCATTTCCGTTTTTGTTGGGTTAACCGCCAGGTCATATTCTAAACACCAGCGCTCCACGATGCGAAGAGCTGTTTGTTTAAGGTTGCACTCTGTGCTCGCAAATTTACCTGTGATGAGGATTACCAAATCGTCGGCGTATCCTACGGTGTAGTATCCATTAGCGTTAAGCTTGGTAATCAGGTCGTTAATGACCAGATTCCACAGAAGCGGGGAGAGCACTCCTCCCTGCGGGCATCCCCGCACTACCTCCGCCGACAGGGACTCTCCAGCTAGACGCACGATACGTTTGTTAAGCATGTTTGTGACCCAGTTGTTTACAGCTGTTGACACCCCATGCCTTGTTAGAGATGCACTCATACTGCTATGCTGCGTCTTGTCAAAGGCATCTTCTATATCAATAAAAGTTCCAAGACAGATGCATTTGTTTTGAATCGCCTCTTCAATTGTGGATACAACTGCATGGAGAGCCGATTCAGTAGACTTACCCAAACTATATGCATGCTGATTCTTGTGTAAGGGTATATGTTTTAACGCTCCATCTCTCAGGTGTCTCTCGCACAAACGTTCGAGAGTCTTAAGCAAGAACGAGGTGAGACTAATCGGCCTGAAAGATTTAGCGTTAGTGTAGTCGCTCCTTCCTGGCTTCGGTATGAAAATTACGTTTACTACTCTCCACCTTTTGGGAACGTATCCGAATCTAAGACATGCTTTCATGATTCGGACCATTATATTGATGACGGGTTCCCCACCCCACTGTAGAAGTACTGGGAAGATTCCATCTGGTCCTGCTGATTTAAAAGGTTTAAAGCTCTTAATGGCCCATCTCACCTTGTCAGCAGTGATAAAATTATTAGTTATGTCTAAGTGGTCGACAGCTTCATGGTGAACCTCTTCCGGCCACACAATCTCTTGAATAGTTCTACTTCCGGGAAAGTGAGTTTCCAACAAGAGACTGTGTATTTCTGTGGTGGAAGAGGTATATGTTCCATCGGGTTTTTTAAGCGACCCTAGCCTGGAGTTGCCTTGTTGAGCTAGTATTTGCCTTACCCGATTTGCTTGATCAACGGTTTCAATGTCGCTGCAGAATTTCCTCCATGAGTTGCTGCTTTTGAACCGTAGTCGTTTCTTGTACTTGGATTTGGCATCTTTGTAGTTGTCCTAATCCTCATCAGCACTGGTGTTCATCGCCCTGTTTAGCAGTCTGCTGATCTTAGCACGCATTCTATCTAGATCAGGACCCCACCAAAGCTACCCCTTGATGTTGGTAGGCGCTGGTGTGCTAAGCGGGCAAGTTGAATGGTAGCAGTCTATTGAAGTATTAGTAAAATCTGTTACCTGTTGTTCGATTTGTTCGGGTCCCTCCGGATCTGGTAGAGTCTCAGCCCAAGCAAGTCTTTCACCTAGGATAGCTCTGTACCTGGTTCTGTCAGTCTTGCGTGGGTTTCTCTTAGGGACAGTTGGGGAGAACGCTGCGTTGATCTCGAAGCGTATCCATCGATGATCAGAGCATGACGCCCCGTTGGACACATGCCAGCCCCCAACGTCGTCGGATATGTCCGCCGTTGCCAGGGTAATATCAACGATAGTTCTGCTCCGCTTGGTAACAAAAGTTGGTTCAGAACCTATGTTAAGCACATTAAGGTTTGTAGTAAATAGGTATTCAACAAGTGTCTTACCTCTGCTGTTCATATCCGGTATGCCCCACAGTGGGTGATGCGCGTTCGAGTCGGCCCCATCGATGAGCTGGAGGCCCGACTTCTCGCAGTGGTCCACCAGCCGGCACAAGTCGTGTGGAGGCGGGTTGTCCTCCGCAGGCATGTAGGCGGAGGCCACCACGAGTTCGCGGCACCTAGCTGTGTCGGGAAGTTGCAGCCTTATGGCACACAGGTCCCTGGAACAGAACTCTGTTAATGGCTGTGCTGGGATGTTTTTAGTAGTTATGATGCACGTTCTAGGGTTAACGTGATCAGTTGTACCGAAAAGCTTACCTCTCAAATTGGCGAGCCCTCGAATGCTACCGCGGTTGATCCACGGCTCCTGGATCAGAGCCACGGCAGTGCTGTTTGCCCCCAACCAGCGTCTTAACTGGGCCGTTGCAGTTTGGCTGTGTTGGAGGTTGGCTTGGAGGATTTTACAATCGCGGGAGAGGGACGCCATTTTTGGTCAACCCCTCCTCCACCTCCAAGACGAGTTCCTCCTCCAGCCGCATGGACAGCTCCTCGCCCTCAGAGGGCACCACTGCTGATTCTAGCTCATCGCCTTCACCAAGCAGCATGGCCTCCCAGTGCGCGTGCCCGTCCTGCGGTTGAGCAGCAGAACTTTCCCCGACTACATCGGGACCTGTTTGCTGCCGCTCTGGAGTGGAACTCTGGGGCATAGCGGTTGTTGATGAAACCCCAGTGATGACCAGCTTAGAGCTGGTCTGCGCTACCACCGGTGGTTCCTTAACAAATTTCCCACCGGGTCCCTGAAATTTAAGGTAGACCGAACCACTACCAAAAAGGAGCTGTCTGCCCCTTCCCAGCAGGGTCGGCACCACATCTTCAGGGACGTCTGTAATGAGAAACAGGTTGTCCTGCTGCTCATCCACTTTCTGGAGGAGCCATCGGTCAACCTGTGCCCACTTGTTCATAAAGTGGAGGACTACGCCGACGTCGGGCGCAGACTTCCACTTGCCCCGTTCGTTGGGTATGAGCACCCCACATCGAACCCTGCGGACCATCTCCGATTGGCGTTTCACCACCAACTGTACGTTGGATGGTGTAGACACACCGGAGACACACTCCCGCAGCCAGTTCAGGGAGTACTCGTCCTCCACGAACATTTTAAGGTGGCCGTCCTCGTAACGAGGCTTGCCACCGAATTTGGGGTTTTCCTTGCTCGGATCCGCCAACGCTTCCCTCAAGATTTTGTCATCAATCTCGTTGAGGATGAGCGTTGACAGATCCTGTAAAATATGAACAGTAGCGACGTCAGTTACGGCGATGTACTGGTCAGACTTCACCTTCTGAGCATAGGTGACCACAGCTCTGCGCGCTTCCGTGCACTGCTTTTTAGGCTCCACTCGAGGAGAATTACTATCCTCTAGTCGAGCCCTCTTAGCAGCCGCGCGTCGTTTTTGCCGGATCTCTTGGCAGATTTCAACTTCTTGTTAGAAGTTGGACCACCAGAGAACGCTACGGTAGGTTTAGCCCCGTTTGAGTCTAGGGTTGCCCCTTTGACACCACGGGAGCCGGTCACCTTACCCGCAGCTCCGGCTGTATTAACAGCGGGACCACTATCGGTCGCCACCGTGGCAGATGGAACCCCATCTACGCCGGCAGCGGCCGATGCGGCAGCCAAACGCTGTTTTTTCTTCCACCGACGATTCGCCTTATGCCCTGGTCCGGTTTGCACCGTATCTGGACGTTTAGTCGATGGGCCCTTCCCTTGCAAAGATTGCTTGGGTGGTTTACCCTTTCGACCAACCGTCGTCCAGGCGCTAGCGAAATGCTCGGCGATGTTTGTCGAATGGCTCCGCGCACCGGGTTGCCCCGTGGCCCTGCCTCTCTACTCACTTTCGGGCTTTTTGCAGCTAACCTCCGCAGTGGAATCACTACCGGTTTGCACCGGTAGGTCACTGATGGTGGCAGTGCGCCCAGTTAAGGCTTGAGGATCTGCCGAGGCAGATTCTCGCACCTGTTTGGAGATGCTTGCGGTTTTCACCGCTGGAAGCGTTCCAGATGGGTTTTTTGACCTGACACGATCCATAGTCAAATGTATAGAGATTCGTCTACTCGATTTCCCACCCTCCACGGAGCCCGCACAATTGGGAGTGCCTACTCGCTTGGAACAGCTTTCAGTCGCTAGGAGTACCGAGTAGATATAGGAGCATAGGGCTGGTACTTGGCGCGACATCGGGAGCTCGCTTCTGTGGACGATGGGAACCAAGGTGTCAGCG
This sequence comes from Argyresthia goedartella, assembly GCA_949825045.1. Taxonomy (NCBI): domain Eukaryota; kingdom Metazoa; phylum Arthropoda; class Insecta; order Lepidoptera; family Argyresthiidae; genus Argyresthia; species Argyresthia goedartella. The sequence continues at coordinate 37,605,813 of OX463812.1, read as the reverse complement.
ACATGGTCCCACCGCCGTAGTCACCGAAGCTTACCCCGTCAGCATGACTCATCCCACCGCTTTGACTGACGCCTTAGCGGACCCTACGCCCCTAGCCGTGGCCCTCTGACGGGACACTTGGCCGTTACCCCAACCCGCGGCTACGGGCGAGGCTACCGTTTTGCCTGAAATCCAGGCCAAAGAGGGCGTGTTGCCTTACGAAGCTAAATCCACCGCAACGCTCGGCTCAACCCCCCAGGACCCCTTCATCCTGGCCTACGGTGATCAACTGCGCAGACCACAAGACGCAGGTGAGTGTAGATAGACTGCCGGGTACAGCCACCTTAACCGACAGAACCGGAGGGACTTTTAGCCATCAGCTAGTAAGAGGTCCGGGGACCAGTCACTAGCCGCTGTTACCAGGGTGCACCAGGAGGAAGCAGAAGTTATGCAGTCGGACGTATCCTTCTGCATCACTTCAGCACCCCCACACTAGGAGGTAGTCGCTCATAACACCCTTAAAACACTTATATCAACAAGCATCTTCAGCCTACTACGCACCGACCGGGCCATAATCTCAAATTGTCTTGTGTAGTCTAACTCTGAACTACGTAAGTCACGAGGTATTTGCCGTAGGACTTCAAGTTGTGACGAATGAAAGCCATCTGAAACTTCCCTAAGCTCATCCAATGAGTATCCTGATAGGTCAGACTGTTCCATCAATTCTAAGCGTCCGAAGGCGTAATCACGGGTTATTCTATGAATATCTGGATCAATTTCTATAACGTGACTCGTGTCCATACTATCGCCACCTTTCTTTGCCATATTTACGTTTATTTAATACAAAACAAACACTCGACAGAATACAAAAAAGGAGAAGTAAATTAGTGTTTGTTTTGATTTTAACTGACAGTATTTTAGTAGAATGATTGAGTGAACGATCAACCGACAAATGAACGACTGAATGTAAACGAGAGGGTGCGTTCACGAAGTGCGTTACTTTATATCACTGTTTACTATATCATATAATCGAGAAATCGTACGACAATAAATCGATTAATCGTTCGATAACGCAAACTGGTGCACACAAAATTAAACAAGCAATCGACCCGAAAATAACCGACACACACAATAAAAGAACATATACCTTCAAGTTTTAATAATTTAGTATTTGATAGAATTTGCAAACGAGAATGATTTTATGATACTTTAAATGAAAACTAGTTATCCAGACGGCACTATTCAGTGATATCCGCTCGATTGGACAAAATGTACGCTCTGGGCGAGCTTCTGAGTGGAATGTCAATTAATCTTTTAGCTTTTATTGTGTGGTGGATAATATCCAGGGCTGACAAGGTTAAAACAAGGTCCTCACTTAACATCGATCCGGACAGGCAGGCTACTTACCAGCTCGGCGACCAACGTCAGCTCGGCTCTACCTCCGCGACCTCCTTACTGGGGCAGCCAACTGTTTTGGTACGGTGGCGGGGTGATTTCCCTGTCCCTTGGTCTTTGATTGCTTGTGGTTTTTGATTTGGTGATTGTAACTGCTACGCGGTACAAAGGCAAGAAAGACGACAACGGGGTCGTTATACCGCGGTAGTCAGTTGAGCACTGACGGTTTGATGGTGACTTAGGGTCACCTCAAAGTCAAATTCGAAAATTGACATAAAACATGTCATGCAGTGACAGCGTTGACAGATGGAACAATCCGACCCATCTGTCTGTTCCACATTGATGAGAGTCTTACATGGACAGTATCAATATTAAAGTCCCCACCAATAATAACTCGTTTAACCATTTTAATACATATCTTCTGAAGTATTTTTTCCATTTGCTCATAGAAAGTATTTAAATGCAAGGTTTTATTTTTGTTTCTCGGAATTCTGTAAATACACACAATAATAATTTGTTGGTGAATTAGTTCTATGGCACAGCATTCAAATATCCCCTTTATAGAGAGTTTGGATATTTCTATAAGTTCTTTATAGTGAAGACCAGTTTTAATTAATATACAGGCTCCCCCTTTCCTTCTATCATCTCTTGAGTAGTGTGCCGCAATATGATAGTTTAATAGCACTGCCAAGTCTTCCTCTCCTGCTATGATGTTGTGTTCCGTGATGCAGATGACGTCGACTACAACGTTTTCTGTGTATAGTTCTTCTAGATATAAAATCAACATGTCTGATTTATTAATGAGACCAGCGATGTTCTGATGGAGTATGTAGAGACTTTTAGTGAAGAAAAAACTGCCTTTGTTCGCCGGAGTGTACAGTATCTTGAGGTCCTGTACGCATTTCTGGGGAATCTGGGCGTGTTTCTTGAGATGTTGTGTTCTCTACATAGTTTATATTGTTGCTTGCTCTTGTGTCTTGAATCAATTGGTTGAGCTGTGTGAAGATTGTACGTATCCCGTAGTTGGTTATTGTTCCATGCTTCCTGTTGAACGCTTTGTTGTCATAATACGTTAGTTTTTGATTGGAGTCTAGCACTGTCGCGTATTTGTGTTTATGGTTGTCCAGATGAAGTAAGTTATGTTTCAACTCGTCCATTGAACATTGTGGTGAAGTCTGAGCACATGTAGACCGGTAGACACAAAATTATGTTCGTATGTTGCTGCGTTTGTAGAGCGATCCGAATATTTTGCACAAGATCGAAGTAGTTGTTGGTGCTTTGGAAGTCTGCCTCACGTATCATAATAATGCTGTAGTCATTTTTTGAATAGTTTTCTATTTTTTTGTCTATTCCTTGCAGCAATTCCATTACTCCCACGCCAGGAGACAGGAAGTGACAAACACGACCTTGCTTCCTTAGTGCGTCTTGGGAAATTTCGAGGATCTTGTTACGTCTGTTACTTGTAATTAAGCATATCTTTGGGTCCGTAGCTTTGGTTATAGTATTCGGGGTGAGTTTATGAAAAGCCGCACTCTCCGTATTGATGTCGCACGTCTGTATTGTTTCTGGTCTGGTGGTGTTAGCGATTTTTGAGCTTTTATGTGACTGTATTTGTATTTTTTGTGGCGTTGACTTCGATCTTCGTTTATTTTTAGGTGTGACGCAATCATTTTTGAGGCTATCTGTTATTCTTTTGCATAAATTATTTTTCTTTAGTGAGTCTTCTAAGCTGGTTTTTAGATTAGAATTTTCTAAGTGCAGGTTGTCTATTTCTAGATGAGCTGCTTTTAAATCTGTTTTTAATCGTTCTATTTGCTTTTTTAGTTCCTTTATTTGGTCATCATCCTCGTAGTCCGACAATATAGGCATATATATAGCATACTGTTGCTCGTACTGTCTAGTCCTCGCCCATCTTTGGAATCGTCATCGTCGTCATTTAACAAGTCTGTGTCCGATTTGTTATTCCTTGGTTTTCGTAATGTAATGTTTCCGAAAAAACTCATTTTATAGGTATAATTATGTAGTTGAGATGACAAAAATTAAGAATTGAAAAGGTCCGAGACGAGGATCGAACTTGGACCTCTTGCGTTGGAGCCACGGTATAGACCGCTCAGCCACACGTCAGTGTTTCAAAGCGACGAAATTATCAGTCTGTATGAGTGGTGCCGCCGTTGCTACCACAGAGAAACTTATTTGTTGCTACTACAGCTACCATCTATCGGGCATATAGGACACTGTTTAATCAATGGCGTGCGTGTCAAAATATTGGATCACTGGACTTAGGTGGGATGGCGTTGTTATGCGCGTCCTTTGAGGTTTGAATTTACAACGTTTGTGAAATCAGGATTTCAGGTATTTCTACTGATGCACACACTAAAGTCACTTATAATTTTGTTTGTTTCACTGAATACAGATAAAATGTTATATTGAAGATGTTTTATGCACTGGGTTGTTCGGATTTACTGGTGAATTTGATTATTTAGCACTGGTTATAGTTTCTGTATTATATCACTAAATACCACTTGTCCGTTTGAGATAACACTCACACACGCATTTTATCGGTCAGAGTTTATTAATTCATGGTATTTTTGTGGTTCCATAGGTTAATTCCATTTTTTATTTAATGTTTACTAACAGCTGATTACAAACACTTGCACACATGCAGCCTCATTGATAACAACAGTTACAAGAATGAACACAATATACACACATTATGAAGTTAAATACATAGAAAATTAATAAAATCAAATTAAAACAAATCAAATTATCAATAGGTAGCTTACACAGTTCGAGTTCAGATAAAATGAATGTTCGATTCCAAATCGATATTCGATCGATGGTTTCTGAACGGTCATTTTAATTTTGACGTTAGCTGTCAATCAGGCAGTTTTGACAACTGACAGACGAAAGCCCTCGCAATGTAAACGCGTTTTGGTTAGGGGTTGAAATTAAATCGCAGGGCATCTGGAATGTATTCGGGATTCCCTCAGGATTGTTAATATAGCTGAGTGTGTTGTTGTCTCTCGAACCAGATAAAGTTCGGATTTTCGTGCCCGATTTGTATTTACCACGTAGAACATAACCTGTGTTGAAACACTGTTCTCATTGAAGCTGGCCCGCCAGTCATACCTGGTTGGCTGAAGAACCTGTCTACCAAGAAGAGCCTAGGGTGCACCCGGGCCTTGCAGAGAGACAGGAGTTGACGGGACCGAAGCACAGACCAGGTTAGATCTACCCCACATAACTTCAGCTCGGTGAATCGCCGACGTTCATCAATTCTTGGCACCTGATCGTCATGCTACCTCGTAGCTCATGGGCCCCTACGAGGTCATTAGGTGCTGAGAAGCCTGAACATTTTGGTAGCTAGAGCGTGGCTTCCTGAGATTTGCAGCCGTCAAGGGCTCCAGGAAGGCACGATTTGGGACTATCAATCTGTAGGTATAGGCGGTTAAGTAACTTGGTTGTTCCTGTATCCACATAGATTGGTAGTATTGTAAGCTATAAGTCTATTGCTGGTAGTAGGTAGACAGATATTGAATTGAAATTTGCATTGAATTACCAGTTAGTCAATCTATTAGTGGTCTAGTAATGCTATTGAATGAATGTTTTGGTTAACATAAGTAGTTACATCTATTGATAGCAGGCTATTACATTGTTTTCAATTTATAGCAATTTATAACTTGAACTAATATTGACTATATAGATATAATATTTGATAATTGACTATATAAATACAATTTATATAGATATAAAACTCGGTTCCTATTGTTTAAGGAAAACAACATTGTTTAAGTTATAGTTTAGGGTTCCCTCGTTTGGGTTATAGACTGGAGGGTCCAATAAAATTGAGTTACTGAAAATTGTGAGTAAGTATCGTTCCGATCATGTCGTTATCTGAAATCCAGAAGGGTGTTTCTAAGGAACTCAGATGGTTTTCCTCCGCACACGGTCTGATAGACCGTTTAGATAGGCATGATGTGGTATTGGAGCGGTCTATGGACGTTAAGGAACGTTACAATAGGGTGCTCGAATTGTCCGCGCAGGCGGAATCAGTTGATGGTTGTGCACCTGACAGGCTGTCACGGTTGATAGGGGATGTCGACCAATGTATGGAGATGGCAGCTAATACCACGCAGAAGGCTGCGGACATACGTAGACAGCGCGAGTCCAGCCATGGTGGTGACATTGAAGCACCTCTGCCGCATCAGGGATCGGGGTCCAGGTTACCTGCCATAACTATGCCTATCTTTGACGGCGTGTCCGGTGAATGGATGAGCTTCATTGATCTGTTTTTTCGGCTGGCAACCCCAGACCGAATAGCTGACGATGTAAACAGCTCTGTAGTTTTTATTTCAATTAAATTAGTCAAAATTGCTTTTCTGCACGAGTAAACTTAATTTAAGTAGTAATTAGTGATTAAATAATGTGTAGATAAGAAACAGCTGTGCAAACATACAAGCTTTGGAAAAAACAAGACCGATTGTACCGGCCGATTGAACTGTCAAAATCAGTTCAAATAACAACGACGTAAACGGGGGAAGTATCGTTTTATTTCTGTATTTATATCAATAATCTCACCTTTCAAACCCGTAACAAACTAAACAAACCTTCATATAAGTGAAACACTTACCGTACACTCATTCAGGTACCGTTTTGTCTCTCTTTACTTGGCAAAAGCGGAAGCAAAGTTGAAGACGCAACATTCTGCCACATTCAACAAAAACACACACTTAACACCTTCATTGTGCAATAAACTCCCTAGTGTTCGCTAGTATTCCACCCGGTCATACACTGACACCTATTCGCGGTTTTTTTTCAGGCGAAAAAGGGTGCAATGCTGACCCGAAGCAAGATGAGCACACGCGATGTGGAGTTGAAGCTGAAAGCGACCTTGCTGGAGCTCAAGAAGAGCCAAGAGCTTTGTGAAATACTTCTACGAGAGCGAGATGAGTGTGAAGAGGAGATAGAAAAGCAAATTAAGAAAAATTCGGCGCTAAAAGAAGAGCTCAGTGAGTTGGACATCCAATGCCAGGATCTCAGTGCCCAGAGAGATGAACTACAACACCAAGTCGACTCATTTTACAAGTGTCATGATGTCCACCACGTAGCATTGCAACACATAAAATCACTTGAACAAAAGCTTGCAGAGGCACACCACGAGCTTCAAGTTTTCAGCGAGCGGGAGGAACAGCGAGACAGTGCTACAACCAGGGCCTTCTATAATGAGGTCATGAGCCAAACTGGCATACCAACTATTGACCTAACAGCTTGTGATCTCACGTGTGATAGTCCTAATAGATCGCAATCAGTAACCACTATGAGCTGTAGTAAAAATAAATTAAAGAAATATGTTAAATTGAATAATTATACAAAAAAAACACAAAAACTAGCTAATAGAAATAAAATATTTTGTAAAAATGTAAATTGTAGCAAGGAACGTGTCGAATTAATTAAGGAAATCGATGATTGTAGATTATGTTTGGAAAAAACTACAGAAAAGTACGAGTGTGACACACGGCGACTCCAGTCAGATATGCATATTTTAAACTCATCATTACAAAGTATTACACGTAAATATGAGTCAGCACAATACGAAATTAAGGAACATGTGTCGGCTATGAATAGTTTGTTGGAGACGTGTAAGTATAATTATGACACTTTCATATCTTTGACCGACAATCACATCTGTGATTGTAAACAAGCTCCAGCGGACTGTTCCGTGCCGACCGTGTGTCCCGCCGAGCAGCCGGCCAAACAGCTGATAGTGACCCAGGCGCCGCCGTCAGTCGACTTGAGTACTAATAGTGTTATCAATAACGCCTCCTTCTCTCGGACAAAGGATAGGTATATAATGTACAGCGATGAACTTGGAAAAAATATGGGTTTACAACTTAGTCAGCGCGTGGGCCAGGCAATATTAAATAACTGTATGCCTGGCGCCACATATTCACAAATATTAAACAAAGTGTTGTCATCGCAGTTTTTAGAACCAACCACCCTAATTATTTTAATTAGTAGAAGGGAAAATGTATCTAAAAAACTAATTACTAAATACTTTTCCAAATTAAATTCTTTACAAAATGTAGATAGAATAATCTTGTTTGCGTTTCCCTTCAGCCAATCTTTGTCACAACATGAAAATCATATAAGACATGATTATAATACATTTATACACACATTGACATGTCGTCATACTGAAAAATTTCATTTCATAGACACCAATATTTGTATTGGAAAATATTTTTATTTGACTAAGGATAGGTATTACCTATCTAGGTTTTATACAAAACAGATAGCACAGTCACTATCTTATTTTATTTTGAACTCAGTCAAGTTTTTGACTAATGAAACGCCTGCTTCTATTGAGCAGTGTAATAATAATGACATGTACTCCTTGGAATCTGTTCCAAGCTCTTTAAATTAACCCATAGGACAACAGAGAGTAACTCTGGCAGTAATATTAATATTTGTATAAATATACCTTCATCTTGCCCATTAAATCAAGTTACTAGTAATGAAAAATGTAAAAGTAAGAATATTTTAAACTTGGTTCATCAAAATATACAGGGCATGTTAAATAAAGAACTGGAAATTGAGTTATTCATGAACTGTAATAATATTGATATTTTATGTATAACAGAGCACTTTTTAAAGAGTTATCAGTTCATGTTCAACTTTAATAACCACCACGTTGTTACTTCGTTCAACAGAAAAACAGCTGATCGCGGTGGCGCCTTAATACTTGTAAATAATAGTTTTAAATATAAGGAACGAGTTGACATAGTGAGCCTGTCTGTTGAGCGTACCATGGAAATAGCCTGTATTGAACTTGAACAACTTATTGTAATGAGCGTATACAGACCACCAGATTCATCCTTTGATTTATTCGAAAATAAAATGGATGAAGTGTTGATTAAAATCAGCGATAAAAACAATTTTTTTATAATTTGTGGTGATTTTAATGTTAATCTGTTAGAGGATAATAATATTTGTACTAGATTAAAATCTTTATTTTTATGTAACAACATGAACTATCTGTTTTTGGAGCCTACTAGAATTACTGCAACATCTGCTACCTGCATTGACAATATATTTACTAACATTACGCCCATTTTCAAATCGGTCATCAATAAATTAACCTCTGATCACTCTGGTCAGATAGGTATATTCAATATTAAAATAAAAAAGGACCAAAAAGAGGATATTACATGTGTGCCCGTTAGTGACACTCGGCTTGAACACTACAGGAATAATATTTTAGATAAACTATTGGAAATACCATACAGTGACGATCCAAATTTGTTGTACAACTCAGTATTTAACCTTGTCAAAAATGAATATGATACGGTATTTAAATCAAAAACTATAAAAGTTAATAACAAAGCTTTGTTTAGTGATTGGGCGACAGTTGGAATTCATAGGAGCAGACGAAGATTATATGAACTCTATGAAGAGAAATCATATAACAAAAATACGGCCTTTCTAGATTATGTTCGTAGTTATTCAAAAATGTTTAAACGCGTTTGTGCCGTAGCTAAATCTAATTTCATTAAAAACAAAATTGAATCTAGTAGCAATGTAATGAAAACGACTTGGCAAATTATAAACAGAGAGACTGGAAAGGCCAAAGCTACACATAATAACTTCAAGCTTAAGATAGATAATCAATTGCTAAGTACAGACCTAGAAGTAGCAAAAGCTTTCGAAAATTTCTTTATGGACATTCCAGTTTCAACAACCAAGTCTTTAAATTCATCTCCCGCTGCTGCTGAACCTATACTTTAACAAAACTTTGAGGAATGTAAAACAGATTTTAAATTTAGGCACGTAAATAATGAAGACATTGTAAAAGCGTTTAAATCCCTGGAAATGAAAAAGACAGCTGACGCCCATGGTCTATCAGTAAAAATTATTAGTTCCATTGTAGATTGTATTGCACCTCACCTTTGTTGTATATTTAATCAATGTATAGATAGTGGTGTGTTTCCTGACTTGATGAAACTAAGTAAAGTTATACCTTTATTCAAAGCTGGTAGTACATCAGACCCCACCAATTTTAGACCCATATCGATACTACCAACGCTTAGCAAAATATTTAAAAAACTCATACTTAATCAATTGCAAAGTCATTTTTATCTCAATAATTTAATTAATTAATTTAATAATAATAAATATAATATATATAATAAATTAAAAATAAATAATAATTAATAATTAATTAATTAAATCGACAATATTTTTGATGCCTGGGAAGACGCAATGGATGCAATAGGTGTCTTCTGCGATCTATCCAAGGCTTTTGATTGCGTCCATCATGACACTCTTGTCAGGAAGTTACGCCATTATGGTGTAAAAGATCAGGCACTTGGCCTTCTGGAGTCATATCTAACAGATAGGGTTCAGATGGTCGATGTTAATGGGAAAAGATCACCTGGGTCTTCAATAAGTATGGGCGTACCGCAAGGTTCAATTCTTGGTCCTTTCTTGTTTTTAGTATATATTAATGATTTACCTTACCTTGTTAAAGCAAAACATGGGTTAGTATTGTTTGCCGATGATACTTATTTGATATTTAAAGTTAAAAGACAGCAATCAAATTATGACGAGGTAAACAATGCTATCTCTAGTATAGTGAACTGGTTTACTGTTAACAATTTATTACTTAATGAAAAGAAAACTAAATGTATTAAATTCGTGTTACCCAATGTAAACCCGGTAACTACAGACATATTTATAAAAGGACAGAGATTGGACCTTGTGCAGTCGACTGTCTTTTTGGGCATTACTTTAGACGCCAAACTACAATGGGATCCTCATATAAATAAATTGTCGAACAGACTGAGTTCGGCAGCGTTCGCAGTTAAAAAAATTAGAGCTCTTACCGACGTAGACACCGCTAGACTAGTCTACTTTAGTTACTTTCATAGTCTAATGACCTATGGTATTTTATTGTGGGGTCACGCTGCGAATGCTAATAGTATATTTATTCTGCAGAAACGGGCTGTTCGTGCAATTTATAGATTAGGGCCTAGAGTGTCACTGAGGGAAAAGTTTAAAGAAATCAATATTCTGACATTTGTGTCTCAATATATCTATGACAATCTTGTGTATGTAAAAAGAAATATAACTAATTTTCAGAAGTACAGTGATATACACAATTTTAATACTAGAAATAAAGACAAGTTGGTTGCTTATGTAAGCCGACTACATAAAATTAGTAATTCTTTTAAAGGCAATTGTATACGCTATTACAATAAGGTCCCTACTGATATTAAAAACTTACCTTTAGACAAGTTTAAAATAATAATAAAACAGAAATTGTATAAAAAAGGTTACTACAGGATATCTGATTACTTAGAGGACAGATGTCCATGGGAATAGATTGTTTGAGTAACAGGCTGTTTCGATATATAATTAGCATTCATTTTGTAATTTGACAATATTTTATTTAAAAAAGGAAACGCAAAAGATGCGACGACTGTGGAGTTTCTTCGGTGAGCTCTTCTCCACAGATTCCGCCATTGGGTTAGTGAACTCACCCAAAAAAATGTAATGACGGATCTAAGTGATGTAACAACATCCTATGGAAATAAATGATTTTTGATTTTTTGATTTTGATCTGTTCGACAGTTTGGTGCACATGCGATCGGACATTACCAAGTCTGTCAAGATGGCTCAGCTGGTGGCAGCATTGATGGGTGAGCCTAGGGAGCTGGTCGCTTATTTGACAGTTACGGAGGGTAACTATGAGACGGCCAGGCAATTGTTGGTCAGACGTTACCACAACAAACGGAGGTTGGCCGATGCCCAACTGAACAGTTTGTTCAGCATCCCGGTTGTTAACAAGGTCGGGGCCATACAGACGGAGGTTTTGAACACATTGTTGTCCGTCACCAAGGCTCTAGAGGATCTTGGACTTCCGGTTGGTGAATGGTCGTACCTACTGTTGTACATTGTACTTTCCCGCCTACCCGCTGACGTGCAGACTCGTTTCGATCAGTCTCACGGGAGGTCGGCCGAGGACCTGCCCGCCTTCTCCGACTTGGTCGGATTTTTGGAAGAGGAGGCTCGACGGGCAGAGAATTTGGGGTTGACGGTCACCCATCCTTCGGAGCCACAGAGAGCTTCCGGGAGCGCTGTGAGTAGGGGCCCTCCGACGAGGAAGGACCGCACCAACCGGCAGTCGTATGGGACTGTGAGTGAATTGACCCCACATGGTGAGACCTGCCCATGTTGTAGGCAGATTGGCCATGCTGTGGCCAATTGCAATAAGTTCGGGGAACTTAGGGTTCAGGGACGGCGCCGGATGGCCAAGCAGCGGAGCTGGTGTTTCCTGTGCCTCGGGCCACACATGGCTAGGGACTGCACGCGCACACAAATGTGCGGATATTGTGGTGGGCCCCACAACAATCTGTTGTGCATGAACCGGTCCGGCCAACAGCCACCACAGGGCCGTACCCAGGGTGACACGGCATGGGGCCCTGAGAATTCGTTTGCGACTCGGAGCGCAACTCAGGGGCCAACGTCCCCACGTGCACAGGGCAGTACTAGGGTGCAGGGCCGCACTCAGGATCATTACATGGGGGGCCCTGAGTTTTCGGTTGCGACTCAGCATCCGACTCAGCGGGACATTGGGTGTATTGAGCAGGCCGTAACGGGCGGGTGGCATGGGACACCTTCGAGCTATGCGGGTGCGGTCCGGACTCCGCCTCAGTTGTCGCCCTGCTCGTCGCCTCGTCCTCGTCGGTCACATGTGATGTCCCCCCCGCTCATGGAGCGGCCACGGTTGAATTCACGCCCACCTCCCTTTACGGGGAATCGTAGGGTGGCAATGGAACCGGCACGTGGGCCATTTGTACAATGGGACCCTCTGGCGTATAGCTGCATACCTGATCGGTTACAGGCAGAGTGGGGCCCCGGGGGCCCTCACTAGGAATTTGCGGCCCAACCATTTGTTGCCCCACAACCGGAGACGGTGGTGTTACCGATCGCCTCTGTGCTTGTTTGGGATTTGGCGGGCAACCCAACATACGTTCGCGCCCTATTAGATTCTGGAGCTCAGGGCTGCATTGTATCGAATGATTTTGCAAAATGGTTGGGCCTCAAGGTAAATAGGTATAATAAATCAATACGGGGCGTGGGGAATGTTACGGTTACGAATGTAGTTGGTCAATCGGTGATCACGTTCTCTCCACGTTATGACATTTTGACAAAAACATCCGTGCAAGCTTTAGTAATGACGCATGTCATGGGCAGACACCCCTTGGTGAAGTTGAATTCGGCCGTTCGATTCCTGACTTCAGGACTCAAGTTGGCGGATCCCGATTTGGACACTCCAGCCCCGGTCGACCTGCTACTGGGAGCAGACGTTCTGGGTAGGTTTCTGTTGTCGGATCGGCGAGTTCTTCAGCCGGACGGGTTGATTGCTGTGGATACTAAGTTTGGTCACGTGATCATGGGTCCGGCATTGCCAATGGTTATGCCTGCCGAGTCAGATGCCATACTTATTGGCTCAGCGTTGTCAGACGCTATCCAACGTTTCTGGGAGATAGAGGAACCTCCCACCGTTCGTCGAGTCGACGCAGACGAAGAAGAGTGCGAGTTGTTTTACCAGAATAGTACTGGTCGCCTTCGTTCTGGTCGTTTTGTAACTCGACTGCCTTTCAGGGCCGATCGACCGCCACTAGGAGAATCTAGGTAGATAGCTGAGACGTGATTGATGTCGATTGAGCGTAGGATGTCAAGGGATACACACATTATGAAGTAAAATACATAGAAAATTAATAAAATTCAACATACACTATAATCAATAGGTAGCTTACACAGTTCGAGTTCAGATAAAATGAATGTTCGATTCCAAATCGATATTCGATCGATGGTTTCTGAACGGTCATTTTAATTTTGACGTTAGCTGTCAATCAGGCAGTTTTGACAACTGACAGAGTTCGGATTTTCGTGCCCGATTTGTATTTACCACGTAGAACATAACCTGTGTTGGAACACTGTGCTCATTGAAACTGGCCCGCCAGTCATACCTGGTTGGCTGAAGAACCTGTCTACCAAGAAGAGCCTAGGGTGCACCCGGGCCTTGCAGAGAGACAGGAGTTGACGGGACCGAAGCACAGACCAGGTTAGATCTACCCCACATAACTTCAGCTCGGTGAATCGCCGACGTTCATCACTTCTTGGTACCTGATCGTCACGCTACCTCGTAGCTCATGGGCCCCTACGAGGTCATTAGGTGCTGAAAAGCCTGAACAATGAACCTTATGACAATGCCAATGCTCATAAGAGTTACTGACAGTTTGATTTGCATACTTTTTCGACGCGTAATTATTCCTGCTTCCTACAGATCACCAGTCTGAGTTCACAATTTGACAGATCTTACAACATTGTCTGAGCTTGGATAAAATTCTAAAACTTTACCTCGGCTGCTAGCATTGTATTGGTTGATTGAATTTGCGTGAATGTGTTTGAACGAGCGAGCTGTGAATGAACATTTGGACACACGACCGCACCGATGGCAGTGTCATCTGAGCAACACGAAATGATGGTTTCAGTGTGCTAACCTTCGAAATTTCAAAGGAAAAAGCCATAACATCAACGAACTACTTCAATACATTGCTCACAACAAACCACTTCTCAATGACGAATCAATAACAATACAACAAAAACAACAATAATTATTTACTTAGATGCAGCGGGTAGCACCGTGAAAACTTTTTCAATAAATCTATTGCTGGCGAAATTACGTGCTAAGCAACACATCGCACATGCACTGGATAGGCTAAGGCCGTGAGATGTAAGCCTTTGATTTAACAAGCTTAGGGAACAGTTAAGAGAATGAGTAGCATCCGTTATCGATATTTCTGAAACATACAGAGCCAAATCGTCGGCATATTGATGTATTTTACCGTTTAGCTTTAGAGATTTAGCCAGTTCAGACGTCTAAATATTGTAAAGAATCTGGGATAACACCGAACCATGAGGGAGACTCTTAAATTCTGATCTTGGTTCAAAGCCTTCTCTTGGTATCCTTAGGACCACGCATCGGGAGGAAAGGAGGTGCCACACATATTGAACTATCTTCACGGGTATCATCCATCCATCTAATGTTCTTTATGAAACCAAACTGAGATGTTAAAAGAATATTATCCTCTTCGGTAAACCATTCTAGTCTCAGTTTTACAAGATGTTCTGATAATTTAGAAATATACAACGATAGAGCATTTGGTCGGAATCCGATTACATCGTCTGAATCTCTGCCCGGCTTCAGAATAGGGATCATGTCAAAGTCAAAGTCAAAGTACTTTATTACTGTAGATATTTACATATACTTAGCAAACGTAATTTTTACCCTCTTCTCTACATTGAACCACTGTGGGAGAAGAAGGGCGTAGAAAATTCCACAGATTTATTTTTAGATCTCTTTTTAATATAGTTTGTGCTCAACTAATACAAATATGAAAAAAAAATTGTTATGATTAATAAGCAGGAATAAATAATCACAAAATTATTAACAGCAAGGTCTGTGTTGAGCCAGATTAACCCCATACAGTCCTGTCATTTAAGTAATCTTGAACATTGTAATATCCCTTTTTCGACAAAGTCGCTTTAACATGCTTATTAAATTGCTCAAATGGCAATTTCAAAATCTCCAGAGGTATCTTATTATAGTAGAGAATGCACTGACCCTTGAAAGAATTGCTTACCTTCGCGAGTCTAAATCGGGGCGCACATAGTCTGTGATTATTTCTTAGGTTAACATTACAGCTATCGCTAAGTTTGAGAAATGTTGTAAGGTTCTTGCGTACATTTATATTTTCGAAAACAAATTTTCTAACTACTGTTAGTATCTAATTTCTTTAAAAAGCTCTCTTAAGGAGTCTGATCATGATCTGAATATTCCAGGATGCGGGAATGAAGCCATTAACAAAGCAATAGTTTAAAAGGTCAAGAAGATATTGTTGACACTTAGGTCCAGAATTAGAGAAGACGGAGTAGGGAAATCCATCAAGACCCGGAGCTAAATATTTCACATGAGTGAGGATCAGTTTCAGTTCATGGAAATTAAATAGAGCATTGAGAGGGTGATTTGATAGATTGGAGTTGCAGGAAGAAAATAAGAGAGCAGAAAATGAGGAAGTTTCCTCCTTGAAGGGGACATGGGCTGGGGCAATAATTTTAAAGGCATGGTCAGCGACTTCGTGAGGCACAAGGCTCGCAGGGCGATGGGAAAAGCTACGTCTGAACCGATTTATATTTTCCAGACCACTGAAGGACGGGTGGTTGGGTTGAGCTAGGGACTGAAAAACATCCATTACTCTCTTTCTTTTTTCTCGTTGACGCAGCGATCCTGCGGTATTCATCTAAGTTGGCCAGGGTAAGCTCCCCGTTGCATAATAGCTCCCTCAAACAGCCTCAGTGCATTCTTGGTTACACCAAGGAGGAGAAGGTTATTTCTTGCAGAGTTTTGTAAAGTAAAGCACTTATCTGCTGAAGAGGAAATAGAGCAAGAGAAAAGCATTCTTTGACATCTTCTTTATTAAGATCTAGACGATAGGAAATTCTGCTAAATTAAAGAGCACTATCTCTCTCTTTTGTAAAAGTTATTGTATTTATATTAATTAATTATATGAAATTACTGAGTTTCGATATTCTGATGGCACAAACGATCATTCGTACATACATACATACAGACATACCGTTGAAATACATACCCTCTTTTTGTCTTCGCTGTGGTCATTATTCATCAATAACTAGCTGAACAGAAGTATCAACTGAACCAAATAATTTGAGATTTTTCGGCGTTTCCTTATGAGTTTTTAAATCTACCTAATACCTACTGTTCCTCAGATATAGCCCGCTGATAGACAGGCGGAGGAACGTGCGGATTATGTGTAAAGTTTATAAAAATATTTGGTATTTCCTATCTGTACTTTTTAGGTATTTCGTTTATTCCTAGGCATTTTACTGAAATAATGATGTTGACAACGTGTTCAGGTATGGATGTAGAATACAATAGACACTTCAAAGCCTCTGAGAAGAGCTCATAGAGATAGGAAGTGGGCTTTGAGAACATCGGTTGCTAAAGAAATAGTACCCGAGAAGAAAAAGGGAGGGTTACTTACAAAAAAAAATGACATCCCATCAAATACATGCAAGTAAACATTTACAAAAATCAAGCCAGCCTCGCAGCGCAGACTACTCAGCCATAAAAAAATGTGAGTTCTTTTTTTATTTTATTTTATTTATTTGGGAAGCCAACACAATATACAAAATACTTCTTACGTTATGCATCTACTTTATCTATATCTAGTTGTGCATCGCAATTATAGGCTAACTAACACTGAATGCTACACAAGTATTCTATTAAAAATCAAATATTGTATTATACACTAGAAAATCTCTAAATTCAAATTATTATTATTATATTTATAAAATTAATTATTCATTTATAAAACTTTCATGCACTTCATTTCCTTAAAATAATTGAAAATTTTTTTACATAAATGTTTTATTTACAAGAATAAAATACTGTAAAACTTAAATTTTCAATGTAAACATAAACTTGATCAAAGGATGGACAGCTATACAGTTACGTAGTCTACACGCAAAATGGTTCAACTCTCTTTGGTCTTAGCTTATCTTAGGAAGACTCCGAACGAGGTTGATTTCATGCAGCACGATCATCTAAGGGAGCGCGAACGTCTGCTCCAGCATGTCGAGCACTTCTTCGAGACGTTCGGCCGTGTACAGAAGCAATGACACGCTCTCAAGGGCTTGACCGCGCAGCGTACTAGTCAAGCGCACGAGATTCTCTGCGGGCGTAAACAAATGTTAACATTAAAAATTCAGTAGTGTTACCGCTAAATGGGGCGAGTTCAAGCTTACGGGACCATCTGTGCGAATAAGTCACGCCCATCTATCTTGATATAACGAAAAGTTTGTATAGACGCCATTTTGGTTTAGTGTCTGATGAAGTTTCAATAAAATGTTCCTTGCAAGTTTTTACAAACTTGTCTCTCCATTTGAATTTCTTTAAATTTTAATAATTTGCTTTGTGATAAATTATAACATTAGAGGCTATGACGAGTTGAGTGAAAGAAAAAACCAGCTTGCTCACCATGCGCTTGTTTTCATGTTAAGAGGAGCCGTTTATAAGTGGCAACAACAAGCGGCTTTCTACTATTGTGAAGGGGCTACGTCCGGATTGGAATTGAAAAATATTATGAGGCAAGTCACAACTGCTGTGGTAGAATGCAGTTTGAAACCAATCGCAGTAATATGTGGTCAAGGATCAGCCTTTCGATCAGCTCTTCAGGAGGGAACTCAGGGAGGAGACGAAGCGAGCTCAAATACTGTCAAACCAAGAACCGGTTAGTTGAATGTACAGGGTAATTTTTGGAACTCTAGCCAAATTTTTTCACGTCATAGTATTGCGGGAATGCAATATTTACAAATTCGACCAATTATCCGACTCTGTTAATGGAGCGGCGACTTTTTCAAGTAAACCAAAGGGAAGCTCCTGCGAGCCGCTGTCACCAAAAAGTCGCTTCATCATGAGTTCTGGATGGAGGCGATAGAAAAATTAAGAAGAATGAAGTTCTTGGATTTTACAGGAAAGCCCAAGTCTGTGCCCTCTATCGAAAACTTCGAACAAAGCCATCCAAATAATGAGGCCAAGATATTTAAATTCAGACCATATTGAGAACTTCGGTCAAGTCCGGGCTTAAAATTATAGAAATAACGACCCGACATACCACAGCTTCAACTGCACTTTCAAATAATTGTTAATTACTAGAATAATCAAGTTGATGGTAAACCATTTTGTGGAGTTGACTTTTCGGTTTCAATTAATGAATTGGTGCAATGTTATTAATAAAAAAAATAAAAGGCAAGGATAAACATACGCTTTAAGGGCAAGAATTTTCAACCATGCAAAAAAAGCATATATAAAAAATACAAAATAAAAAAAACAATAAATTATGTACATAGGAAGTTTCATTTAATCTTCCTCAGCTTAAACTTGTTAGGAAATTGAAACAGCCGTCCATATTCGCGTGGGGTGGACAGGCTCAAAATGAAAAGGCTAAGTAGGTAGGTGAAACAAATAAAGAATAGGCTGTATTCCAAAGTATCCAAGCCTACATTGTTGATATTAGTTAGAAAAAAAACAAGTGTCATGCAACACTAAACCTTTCTTTTTTTTTGTATGCATATTTTTGTTGTATGGAAGTTGGCCGTCTGATACGTAGTATCCCTATATAGTCTGTGTTCTGTGTCTATAGTCTCTGTCTCTGTTCTGTCTGTGTTCCACAGACTATATAGGGATACTACGTATCCCTATATAGTCTGTGGAATAAATATTCGGTTCGGTTTATTTTGACAATAAATAATTATTATAATTTTTTTCAACTGACGCATCGCATTTTTTGACAACGGTGTTTGAAATTATTGATGCGACTTGTCATTTAATGGAATAACAAATGGCATGGGTTTTTTATAAACATTATGCTGAATTACATGATTTCAGATTGTTACTGAAATTCCGTTTTTGACTTAGGTCTTGACGGAATATTTTAATATATAATATAATATATATTATATATAGAGGTGGTTCTTTAATCTTAGTAAAAAATAATATTAAGGTTAAAAAACGGAAAGATATAGACACTTACTGTTCGATTCCAAATCGATATTCGATCGATGGTTTCTGAACGGCCATTTTTAATTTGACGTTAGCTGTCAACCTGGCAATTTTGACAACTGACAGAGGAAAGCCCTCGCGATGTAAACGCGTTTTGGTTAGGGGTTGAAATTAAATCGCAGGCCATCTGGAATGTATTCGGGATTCCCTCAGGATTGTTAATAAAGCTGAGTGTGTTGTTGTCTCTCGAACCAGATAAAGTTCGGATTTTCGTGCCCGATTTGTATTTACCACGTAGAACATAACCTGTGTTGGAACACTGTGCTCATTGAAGCTGGCCCGCCAGTCATACCTGGTTGGCTGAAGAACCTGTCTACCAAGAAGAGCCTAGGGTGCACCCGGGCCTTGCAGAGACCAGAGAAGCACAGACCAGGTTAGATCTACCCCACATAACTTCAGCTCGGTGAATCGCCGACGTTCATCACTTCTTGGCACCTGATCGTCACGCTACCTCGTAGCTATGGGCCCCTACGAGGTCATTAGAGCGTGGCTTCCTGAGATTTGCAGCCGTCAAGGGCTCCAGGAAGGCACGATTTGGGACTATCAATCTGTAGGTATAGGCGGTTATTAGGTAACTGGTTGTTCCTATATAGATTGGTAGTATTGTAAGCTATAAGTCTATTGCTGGTAGTAGACAGACAGATATTGAATTGAAATTTGCATTAAATTACCAGTTAGTCAATCTATTAGTGGTCTGGTAATGCTATTGAATGAATGTTTTGGTTAACATAGGTAGTTACATCTATTGATAGCAGGCTATTACATTGTTTTCAGTTTATAGCAATTTATAACTTGAACTAATATTGACTATCTGTGTGTGTTATAATGATAAAGGGAAACTAAATTGTATTTACAGAATTTATATAGATAAAAAAAACGGTTCCTATTGTTTAAGGAAAACAACATTGTTTAAGTTGTGGTTTATGGTTCCCTCGTTTGGGTGTAGACTGGAGGGTCCAATAAAATTGAGTTACTGCAAATTGTGAGTAAGTATCGTTCCGATCATGTCGTTATCTGAAATCCAGAAGGGTGTTTCTAAGGAACTCAGATGGGTTTCCTCCGCACACGGTCTGATAGACCGTTTAGATAGGCATGATGTGGTATTGGAGCGGTCTATGGACGTTAAGGAACTTTACAATACAAGGTGCTCGAATTGTCCGCGCAGGCGGAATCAGTTGATGGTTGTGCACCTGACAGGCTGTCACGGTTGATAGGGGATGTCGACCGATGTATGGAGATGGCAGCTGCTATCACGCAGAAGGCTGCGGACATACGTAGACAGCGTGAGTCCAGCCATGATGGTGACATTGAAGCACCTATGCCGCATCAGGGATCGGGGTCCAGGTTGCCTGCCATAACTATGCCTACTTTTGACGGCGTGTCCGGTGAATGGATGAGCTTCATCAATCTGTTCGACAGTTTGGTGCACATGCGATCGGACATTACCAAGTCTGTCAAGATGGCTCAGCTGTTGGCAGCATTGAGGGGTGAGCCTAGGGAGCTGGTCGCTTATTTGACAGTTACGGAGGGTAACTATGAGACGGCCAGGCAATTATTGGTCAGACGTTACCACAACAAACGGAGGTTGGCCGATGCCCAACTGAACCGTTTGTTTAGCATCCCGGTTGTGATCAAGGTCGGGGCCATACAGACGGAGGTTTTGAACCCATTGTTGTCCGTCACCAAGGCTCTAGAGAATCTTGGACTTCCGGTTGGTGAATGGTCGTACCTACTGTTGTACATTGTACTTTCCCGCCTACCCGCTGACGTGCAGACTCGTTTCGAACAGTCTCACGGGAGGTCGGCCGAGGACCTGCCCGCCTTCTCCGACTTGGTCGGATTTTCGGAAGAGGAGGCTCGACGGGCAGAGAATTTGGGGTTGACGGTCACCCATCCTTCGGAGCCACAGAGAGCTGCCAGGAGCGCTGTGAGTAGGGGCCCTCCGACGAGGAAGGACCGCACCAACCGGCAGTCGTATGGGACTGTGAGTGAACCACCATGTTGTAGGCAGATTGGCCATGCTGTGGCCAATTGCAATAAGTTCGGGGAACTAAGGGTTCAGGGACGGCGCCGGATGGCCAAGCAGCGGAGCTGGTGTTTCCTGTGCCTCAGGCCACACATGGCTAGGGACTGCACGCGCACACAAATGTGCGAATATTGTGGTGGGCCCCACAACAATCTGTTGTGCAGGTACCGGTCCGGCCAACAGCCACCACAGGGCCGTACCCAGGGTGACACGGCATGGGGCCCTGAGAATTCGTTTGCGACTCGAAGCGCAACTCAGGGCCAACGTCCCCACGTGCACAGGGCAGTACTAGGGTGCAGGGCCGCACTCAGGATCATTACATGGGGTGCCCTGAGTTTTCGGTTGCGACTCAGCATGCGACTCAGCGGGACATTGGGTGTGTTGAGCAGGCCGTAACGGGCGGGTGGCATGGGACACCTTCGAGCTATGCGGGTGCGGTTCGGACGCCGCCTCAGTTGTCACCCCGCTTGTCGCCTCGTCCTCGTCGGTCACACGTGATGTCCTCATGGAGCGGCCACGGTTGAATTCACGCCCACCCCCCTTTACGGGGAATCGTAGGGTGGCAATGGAACCGGCGCGTGGGCCATTTGTACAATGGGACCATCTGGCGTATAGCTGCATACCTGATCGGTTACAGGCAGAGTGGGGCCCCGGGGGCCCTCGCTAGGAATTTGCGGCCCAACCATTTGTTGCCCCCAACCGGAGATAGTGGTGTTACCGATCGCCTCTGTGCTTGTTTGGGATTTGGCGGGCAACCCAACATACGTTCGCGCCCTATTAGATTCTGGAGCTCAGGGCTGCATTTTATCGAACGATTTAGCAAAATGGTTGGGCCTCAAAGTAAATAGGTATAATAAATCAATACGGGGCGTGGGGAATGTTACGGTTACGAATGTAGTTGGTCAATCGGTGATCACGTTCTCTCCACGTTATGACATTTTGACAAAAACATCCGTGCAAGCTTTAGTAATGACGCATGTCATGGGCAGACACCCCTTGGTGAAGTTGAATCCGGCCGTTCGATTCCTGACATCAGAACTCAAGTTGGCGGATCCCGATTTTGACACTCCAGCCCCGGTCGACCTGCTACTGGGAGCAGACGTTCTGGGTAGGTTTCTGTTGTCGGATCGGCGAGTTCTTCAGCCGGACGGGCTGATTGCTGTGGATACTAAGTTTGGTCACGTGATCATGGGTCCGGCATTGCCAATGGTTAGGCCTGCCGAGTCAGATGGCATACTTATTGGCTCAGCGTTGTCAGACGCTATCTAACGTTTCTGGGAGATAGAAGAACCTCCCACAGTTCGTCGAGTCGACGCAGACGAAGAAGAGTGCGAGTTGTTTTACCAGAATAGTACTGGTCGCCTTCATTCTGGTCGTTTTGTAACTCGACTGCCTTTCAGGGCCGATCGACCGCCACTAGGAGAATCTAGGAAGATGGCTGAGACGAGATTGATGTCGATGGAGCGTAGGATGTCAAGGAACGCCGTATTTAAACAAAAATACGTCGATTTCATGAGGGAGTATGAGTCGTTAGGACACATGTCGGTATCGGGTGTGGACTGGAGATCTGAGGATCATTGTTTCCTTCCACACCATGCCGTCCTGCGAACCCCTACCGGCAAGATTCGAGTTGTTTTTGATGGGTCAGCACCTATCTCGAACGGGATGTCCCTGAATCAGTGTCTACATTCGGGACCCAAGTTGAGTCGTGATATTTCGGATATTCTCACGAGCTTTCGGAGACACCAGATTGTATTTGTCGCAGACATTCGGATGATGTTTAGGCAAACGGTAATTCATCCGGCTGACAGAAGGTATCAGTTGATACTTTGGCGTGAGACCACGGCCGAGCCAGTCAAGGTCTATGAGTTAAACACGAACACGTATGGGTTACGGTCTAGCCCGTATTTGGCGATGCGTACCCTGCGGGAGTTGGCGTCGCGTGACCGTGTGAGCTATCCTAGAGCCGCCGCTATCCTGGAGCAAGATTTTTACGTCGATGACGTCTGCACAGGGGCAGCCAGTGTAGAGGAAGCTCTGGACCGACGTGACGAGCTTATTCAATTGCTGGAACGAGGCGGCTATGAACTACGCAAGTGGATGTCCAACTCCCCTGAGTTGATGGCTGGTCTCCCAGATGAGTTTCTACAAGACCCGCACGTTTTTGAGAATCCTGACAACCCTTACATGTTGTCAGTGCTTGGAATTCAGTACCGGCCCGTCCATGATGAGTTTACCTATCGGGTGGTTTTAGAAACACCGAAGGCCTGGACGAAGCGGTCAGTACTGTCAACGATTGCGAGAACGTTCGACCCGAATGGATGGATTTCTCCAGTCACCTTTGCTCTCAAATGTTTTATGCAAAGGCTATGGGCGGCTTAGTTGACCTGGGATACCCACCTCTCAGGTGATTTGTTGACTGATTGGACGCGAATGTTCACCTCGCTATCGGACATAAATAATGTATCGCTGCCGAGGAAATTGGTCCCTGCTGGGGATTACAGGGCAACCCTTCACGGGTTTTGTGATGCCTCTTAACGAGGGTTTGCAGCAGCGGTTTATTTGCGAACCGTCACCTCCACCGGAGAGGTCGACGTGCGTTTGGTTTTGGCAAAAAGCAAGGTAGCGCCTATTCGGACAAGGATGACGATTCCAAAACTGGAACTGTCCGGGGCTGCTCTTTTGACCAAACTTTTGAATCACACTCTAACAGTGTTGCGTGGGTCAGTGGTTTTGGAGGATACGGTGTACGCGTGGACGGACAGCCAGATTGTTTTGTGCTGGCTGAAGGCTTCGGTCCATAACTTAGAGGTTTTTGTTGCGAACCGTGTCTCCCAGATTGTGTCGTCTGAGGTCCCACTGACCTGGAGACATGTACCAGGAGAATTGAACCCGTCTGATTGTGCATCCAGGGGATGTCGGGCTCCTGAACTCGTTAGACACCATTTGTGGTGGGGACCACCCTGGCTTGCCAAGAGAGAATCGGACTGGCCCCACAGCCACGTAGTAGTATCTTCGGATCATGGCCCCAGAGCGGCCGTGCATGTTACCCAGAAGGCTGAGGACCCTGACGCCGGGTTTCTGCTGGACCGGTATAGCTCACTTGACAAGTTGATAAACGTGTCCACTTGGATTAGGAGATTCGCTCGAAATTGTCGTACTCCTCGCGATCAGCGAACGTTGAACCCTATTCTGACTCTGGCAGAGCGAAACGAGTCGCTGTTGAATTTGGTCCGGTTGGTACAGTCCTCGAAGTTTGGGGCAGAATTGGAGATTATACGAAGTGGACGTTCGAAATTGAAGGGAGCCGTCGCGCGTCTCAACCCCTTTGTTGATTCGACCGGGTTATTTCGGGTAGGAGGAAGATTGCGCAATGCGAATCTGTCGTATTCGGCTCGTCACCCACTTCTGCTCCCCAAGGGGGGACAGTTAGTTGAATTGCTGGTGACTGATCGTCATATTAAAAACGCGCATGCCGGCTGTAACGCGTTGTTGGCCACGCTCCAGCGGGAGTTTTGGATCTTATCTGCCCGCCGTGCCATACGGAACATAGTGTTTCGGTGCATGCCTTGTTATCGACTTAAGGCTGCCACGATGCAACCTCTCATGGGGGACTTGCCCCCTGATCGTGTGAATGAGGTCAGACCGTTTTCAGGTGTTGGTACGGATTTTGCAGGACCGTTTATGGTGAAGAGTTCACGATTGCGTACCGCTAAGCAATACAAGGCGTACCTATGTGTGTTTGTTTGTTTATCCACCAAGGCGGTACATCTCGAGCTCGTTGCTGATCTCTTTGACCGACAGAGGTTTTCATTGCTTGTTTGGATAGGTTTGTTTCTCGAAGGGGACTTCCAACTTTGATCCGCTCTGATAACGGCACTAACTACATCGGTGCGGAACGATACTTACGAGAGATAGTCAACTTTTTGAATGTAAATAAAGTGGATATTGGAACGGCCCTCTCCCGTCGGGGTATACAGTGGACCTTCAGCCCACCGATTTGCCCCCACTGGGGTGGGATTTTTGAGGCCGTAGTTAAGTCAGCTAAGACGCACTTGGGGCGTATAGTAGGTCAGACCGCGCTGACTTTTGAGGAGCTCGCGACATTGTTTTGTAAGATCGAGGCCGTTCTCAATTCGCGACCGTTGTGTCCGCTCAGCTCGGATCCAAATGACCTGGAGGCTCTGACCCCAGGCCATTTCTTGATAGGACAGCCACTTAACGCGTTGCCCGAGCACCCCTTCGAGGGAGTGAAATTGTATCGGTTGTCAAGGTATCAGATGTTGCAGCAGTTTACTCAGAATTTCTGGAAGCGTTGGTTGCTCGAGTATCTGCATATCTTACAACAGCGCCTTAAGTGGACTGATAAAACTAGCCCCTCTAGTGTTGGTGACCTCGTTCTGGTTAAGGATGCTAACCTACCGTGTAGTGTTATTATTACTTACATGCTATTCTGGCTTCCTATCCCTTAGCTCCAGCTCCACCATCAGTCCTTTTTGTTTGTCCTTCAGGATACCTTGCTCTGTCATGCATTCATGTTGTACGGTCTGATATTGGTCATCACTTTACTTCCATAGGACCCTGTAACGTTTTAAACCATTAGAACACATTATTAAATCATGTTCGCTCTGCATTTTCATGCTATCAGCACTTCTAAATCGATAGCGAAGCGACTTACCTTTGGTGACCTTGTTTTTGGCTTTCTCCGAAACTCTGCAATCTCGGGCTTCGTGCGCGCTGGTGCGCTACTTTTTTTCCTTTCGTTGATTTGTACTTTACTTCATGTTTTTCGTATTGTTTATCGAATTACGAGCCTGAAAAGAAACTTTGACGTTGGTTGACGTCTTTATTTACCTGGTTGTCATGGCAATGCCCATTCAAACTAGTTAGCGGTCTGTTATGTTTGCGTCCATACTTTTGCAAAAATACTCTTTCTCTCTTGGCCATTCACAAAAATTACGTTTGATTTAAATAATTTTTAGAATTCTCCAAAAAGGGTATAAAAGCGGAACATTTCTGAAATTCTGGAGTCTCACGTCAGCTTCTGAACTGGAAGTACCAGTAAAGGCCTTATCCCGGGGTCGCTCAACCCCGGGATCCTGCGAAGCCTTCAAACTCCTTCAAAACTTCAAATATTCCATCTACAACGGGATTCTGCGAGCCGTGCCTACGCCGCTACCGTTCCTACAGCGACGATTCCTACAACGGGATCCAGTGAGCCGTAGCTACGAGTACGCCGCTACCGTTCCTACAACGACGATATCTACAACGGGATCCAGCGAGCCGTAGCTACCAGTACGCCGCTACCGTTCCTACAACGACGATTTCAACAACATCTACAACTACAAATACGCCCGCAACCTGGTCATCACCCACTGGTCTACTTCTCTTCGTATCCTCCGCTTCCTTTTTATACTTAATTTGTCTTTTATAAAACCTGTTCACATCTCATCCATCCTCATCTTCGTATCATTTTTTTATCGTCTTCATTGTAAATATCTAATAAACTGCTACTACTAAATTTTATTCTGGTTGTTTTCTGTTAGGTTCTGTTAGGTTCTGTTAGGTCGTATCTTCACACGACAACCGCCACTACGTTGGCGCAGGGGGCGCATTGTTAACTTGTTCCCTGGCAAGGACGGGACCCCCCGGTCTGCAGAGGTTCTAGTAGGAGGCTCGGTTCTAAAACGAGCGGTAGCAACATTGTCTCGGCTGCCCGAAAATTAGGGGACAGGTGGGTGCCTGTCCGGGCGGGTGATTGTTCGATTCCAAATCGATATTCGATCGATGGTTTCTGAACGGCCATTTTTAATTCGACGTTAGCTGTCAACCTGGCAGTTTTGACAACTGACAGACGAAAGCCCTCCCAATGTAAACGCGTTTTGGTTAGGGGTTGAAATTAAATCGCAGGCCATCTGGAATGTATTCGGGATTCCCTCAGGATTGTTAATATAACTGAGTGTGTTGTTGTCTCTCGAACAATAAAGTTCGGATTTTCGTGCCCGATTTGTATTTACCACGTAGAACATAACCTGTGTTGGAACACTGTGCTCATTGAAGCTGGCCCGCCAGTCATACCTGGTTGGCTGAAGAACCTGTCTACCAAGAAGAGCCTAGGGTGCACCCGGGCCTTGCAGAGAGACAGTTGACGGGACCGAAGCACAGACCAGGTTAGATCTACCCCACATAACTTCAGCTCGGTGAATCGCCGACGTTCATCACTTATTGGCATCTGATCGTCACGCTACCTCGTAGCTATGGGCCCCTACGAGGTCATTAGGTGTTGAGAAGCCTGAACACTTACTGTAGAAAGACAAATAGAGGTATCTTGTGTTGAGTTGGATAGCCATATTATTGTTTGTGACTACAGACCTCCGAGAGATGAAAAAGGCCATGGCAATTTTGAAATATTCGAGAAAATTGTGCCCTCATTAAACTTAACTTAATAACAGAAAAATGTTAATTATTTGTGGCGATCTTAATGTTGATCTGCTTGTAGATACAATACTGAAGCGACGATTAATAACTCTGTTTAAATCATTTAATTTATGTCATGTATTTCTAGAGCCGACTAGAATTACACTTACCAGCCAAACTTGCTTAGATAACGTTTTTTGTGAATGTGCATTCACAAGTAAAAAAATAATTAACTGTTTACCATCCGATCACAGTGGTCAAACAGTTTCATTCCAAATTACTAGTAAAAATAAGACTGATCCATTATTTTATAGGCCTATTACATCTCATAGACTAAAGATGTATATGAAAAACTTAGATATGGGTTTGCCAGTACCGGATTTTGATGAACAGAACCCGAACAAAATCTATTCTGACTTCTTCAACATTATTCAAACAGAATTCAATACAGTTTTTAAATTAAAGAAAGTCAGTGCCAACGACGGTAAATCTAAATTTAATGACTGGGCCACATTTGGAATTCGTAAAAGTAGAGCTATCTTGTATGACCTTTATGAACAAAGAACCTATAACTTTGATATAAAATTTCATGACTATGTTAAAAAATATTCCAAAACTTTCAAGTTGGTTTGTATAACTGCAAAAACTTTACACATTAATAGAAAAATACAAAATTTAAATAATAGAATGAAAACGGTTTGGCAAATCATAAACCGTGAAACTGGCAAAGTTATACCAAGGGATAATGATTTCTGCTTAAAGATAGGTGATTATGTTGTTAAATATCTGTCCAACGCTGAGGTAGCTCGAGCTTTTGAAATATTCTTCACCAATGCACCCTTACTCACAACAGAACGTCTAAATTCATCTCCATATGAAGCAGAGGCTTTATTAAAAAATAGCACTAGCATCAGTAATGTAGACTTCAAATTTTATCATGTATATACCCAGGATTTTGTTAAAAAGTATAGACTGTGGGGTATATCAGTCAAAGTCATTGGTTCAATTATACTTGTTATAGCCCCACACCTAGCTTATATATTTAATAAATGTGTTGATGATGGAGCTTTCCCAGACCTCATTAAACACAGTAAACTAATACCTCTGTTCAAGTCGGGAGACAATGGTGATCCGTCAAATTTCAGACCAATATCGGTTCTTCCAGCACTAAGTAAATTTTTTGAAAAGATTATACTCAATCAAATGCTCTCACACTTCAACCGTACAAAACAACTCCACGCCAAGCAATACGGTTTCACTAGGGGTTAATCGACTACGGATGCAGATATTACCCTTATATCTCATATTTATTCTGCATGGGAAGCCGCACAGGATGCTATAGGTTTTTTTTGCGATCTGTCGAAGGCATTTGATTGTGTTGAGCATGACACGCTACTAATGAAACTAAATCATTACGGAGTTAGAAATAAAGCGTTGGATCAACTAAGATCATACCTAAGCAATAGAATTCAAAAGGCAGAAGTCAACGGCGTTAAATCTGATGGATCGGGGGTAAAAATCGGCGTTCCACAAGGTTACATATTAGGCCCTTCCTTATTCCTGGTATATATTAACGATCTGCCTTTTATGATGGAGAAATTGACTAACATAGTGTTGTTTGCTGATGATACTTCACTAGTCTTCAAACTTGAAAGACAAAAAGAAGATTTTGATGATGTCAATAGAGTATTATCTTTAACCTTGAATTGGTTCACAGTTAAAAATTTATTGTTAAATGCTGGTAAAACCAAATGTATCAAATTCTCACTTCCAAATGTCTGGCAAGTTGAGACCAGTTTAGTGTTGGACAGCAATACTTTAGAATTAGTAAATGACACGAATTTTCTTGAAATAACCATTGATAACAAATTGCAGTAGGGACCCCACACAGAAAAATTGGCTGGTAAATTAAGTTCTGCGGCTTACGCTGTTAGGAACATCAGACAAAACACGGATGTGGCTACATCTAGGCTAGTATATTTTACTTACTTTCATAGTGTCATGTCTTATGGTATCTTGTTGTGGGGGAAAGCAGCGGATATTCAAACTATTTTAATTTTACAGAAAAGAACTATTCGAGCAATTTATAATTTAAAACGCACAGACTCTTTAAATACTAACTGTAGCTAGTCAATTTATTTTCGAAAATATAATGTATGTACGCAAGAACCTTACAAAATTTCCCAAACTTAGCGATAGCTGTAATGTTAACCTAAGAAATAATCACAGACTACTTGCGCCCCGGTTAAGACTCGCGAAGGTTAGCAATTCTTTCAGTCAAGGGTCAATGCATTCTCTACTACAACAAGATACCTCTGGAGATCTTGAAATTGCCATTTGAGCAATTTAAAAACCATGTTAAAGCGACTTTGTCGAAGGGATATTACAATGTTCAAGATTACTTAAATGATGGGACTAAATGGGGTTAATCTGGCTCAACACAGACCTTGCTGTTAATAATTTTGTAATTATTTATTCCTGCTTATTAATTATGACAATGACTAAATATTATATTTTGTATTAGTTAAGCTTATGCAATTTTAAAAAAGGAGATCTAAAAATAAATCTGTGGGAGTTTCTACGCCCTTCTTCTCCCACAGTGGTCCAATGTAAAGAAGTGGCAAAAAGGACGATTGTTAAGTATATGTAAATATCTAAAGTAATAAAGACATTTGGAATTTTGGAATTTCGGAATAACGTAGTGCACGAATTGAGCTATAGCTATAGCGTAAGATAGTAAAGATAAGTACGGTGACACAAGCAATACATGCATTCGCTTAGGTTGGGCCAATATTTGGGAGGTTAGCTGTGCATGCTATAAAAAGGGCGTGCGCGCCGGTCGGCGGGTCAGTCTATCACGAGCAGTCGTACGGAGCGCACCTCCTCCCACATTATTGGACTAGCCATTCCCCGTGACTAGTGTGGTTATTATGTATCTAGTACTCCCCGTGTTCAGTGTGATTGTTCTGTAACTAGTGCTCCCAGTGTCAAGTGTCATTATTCTGTGTCTTGTACATGATTCGTGCCCTAAAGTTAATAAACTGTATTATAACGAAGCTGTTGTCTCCAATGCTCGAGTACCCATCATACCCATCCTCGGTACTCCCTCAGCCATCGGCCCTGACCCTTCTGCGACATCAGAAGCGGGATCACCTCAAGCACAGGAGAAATATGCCACAGAAAAACTTCTGAGAAGGCTACTGGAAATCAAACACCAGATGATGATGCACCTTATCAATGCTGTCAAGAAATCATCAGCTAATTAGAAACAATTGCTGCCACTATCACGGAATTGAGAGTGCAGTGACCAGGTAGCTCCTGGACTCGAATATGGAGGAAGAAGCAGCCGGCCATGAGCCGAGCAATCTTCTGCCTCGGTTGTGGTGAACCTGTCGACGTCGTGACGTTGCTGTTCAGCATCTGCCTCAGATCCCAGCGTCGTGTCGATCCATAGTCGAGACACCCATTCGAGAAACTGAATCATTTGGTGAGCTATTTTGTTTTTTTTATTGTGACTCAAGTACCGCGTGTTCGCTGATGAAATGAAAGATTACGAATAAATTAGTGGAAAGCTCACAAAAAAAGAGACTCATAGGCTTTGATAATTACAATTTTGTTGATACTTTCCAAACTGAGATTGATTGATTAATTGGAAAGCTTATTACGTTCGAAATCCGTGATTCCAGCGTTTCAGTACGGAACGACGACGGAACGTGTTTGTGTGGCTGGCCTTTGCATGTAGAAAAGTACTCTGTGCTGATGGTGGTTGTCAAAGTGTCAAAGAAGTTTCATTGATTGAGGTCGAAGTGTGTTTTTGTGTGTTCTCTATTATTCTCTACTGGCCCGGCTTTTCTCATTGGACAATGATAATAACCTGGTTATAATTTGGACCCCGATTGCTTTACGATTTGTTTATCATGTCTAAACGAGGAAAAACGCTAAATAGTCAAGCTCGTGAATAAGTGGTGAAATTTTACGACTATTTCGCACGTGAGTCTGATAACGGTGGGCCACTTTTACACACAATAATACCGAGCCACCCTTCAGCACCGGTAAAATGATGGCTCTGCTGAAAATGGAGAAAAGTTGTACGTAAAGCAAAGGGATTTTTTTACAATGAACTTATTATATCCCTAAGTGCGGATAGCAGTGATGACGATGAAAACTCTTCTGTTAGTTCAACTGAATAAACAATTTCGATTCTTTCCGATTGTTTTGGTAACATCCCTAGTGTTTAAAAAGTGGATTTTATGAAGTTTTAGGTTAGCTGTCCAGTTGCTTCTTAGTATGGATAGACTATAGGTAATGACATTTTCAACAAGTGTCATATCAATCAATGAACAACTAACGATTAATGATAAATGGTAAACTTTGGCTGCATACTAACTGTAGCATTGCTCTTTGTTACGCGACTGAGATGGTTATCTACTGCATACGGATAGGGCTGATAGAACTGGCAATCGGAGCAGTCGTTAAGACTTTGTTAAATTTACAAGTTCATAGATTGTAGTTGGGCCTGTGGTTTGATTTTATCTTTTGGTGTAAAGCGTCTCTCTTGTTCTTGATTTGTGATATTCTTTGAGTTGTTATTATTCTAGACAGTTTGTTTTGATTCTATGGCAGGTTGTCCGAGTTGATTTCTGACGCTATTCTTGTTTCGTTGTTATCGCAAACTATTTTGGTACAGTTCGCTTACTATTTGTGTTTTCATAAGATCTGCAATTGAAGCGGTTGAATGATCCAGCCTTCGTTTGGGTAACGCCCTAGTCTTTCTACGTACATGGATTACTTGGTGTAGGCTTGTGCAGTGTAGCCTTCTTGCAGGAGAGGAATGTGGAAAAATCGTGTTAGTTACTACTTGAAACGAGATCGGCTTGACACTGAGATTTCACAGCTGGTGATGATTTTTTCTTTTGATTGCACTGTAAATAGAGTGACTGGAGCCAACCCTCTAGAACTCATAATGGCTGATGCATGATGTAGGACAGACACTAGATCTCAATACTTGAAAGTGCGCTCCTAGTGTTCAACCTGAGTTGTATTCTAACATTTTTGAACAAGTGAGCGAAGCGAGCAAAGGGCTCCATTTCGACAAGATAGGAGGCCGATTTTGCTTTCGGTCTATCTCGTGCGTGCGTGCTATCTCTATGTCTGTCAGTTCCGGTCTAGAAGCCACAGTTTTCAAGCGATCCTCACAAAAAATGGCATGTGTTCCTTGAATTAAAAGTTTTTTTGTTTGTTGAGCTTTTCTCGGTTTTCCCCTGAGGGGGGGGGGGGGGGGGGGAGAGTTATGACGTTATTATTTTGTTTGTATGGGTTTTATTAAAGGGCTTCATGAGCCGGTTTTAACAATATACTACACCAATATGTCGAGGTAGTCCTTGATAACTTCATTGTAACTCTCATGGAGAGCGGGCAATGTTTTGAACTTGTGTTCAAGGGAGAGGAAACGTTTGTGTGCAGCCCCGCGTGAGTTACCTAAGTTCTGTTCGTTGCCATCAAAGGGTAGGGTAACTATATAGTGTCCGTCGTATTCACGTGTCACGTTTTTCTTGAAGTCATTTTCGCACGTCTTATCTTCTGGGCTGAGAAAACAGTTTTTAGGCACTTCTTCAAGTTCCCAGAATCTTTGTAGGGATGCGTGTCGTGCCGATGCCGTGAGACAAGTGGTAGATACCACTGCGGTTTCATCAGTATGCGGTGCGGTGGGGAACTGTGTTCCCATCAAAATGTAACCAAGTGTCGTTTCCAAGAGTGGTGGTGCGGGATATGGTGCGTCAATGCGACCTCCTAAAAGGAGGTATGGGAACAGTTGTGCACCTAGCACTACCTCAATCTGGCCAGATACGTTCCATTCCGCATCTGCCAAAGGTACGTCCTGCAGATGTAACATTTGGGATGCGTCAATAAACCGAGCTGGTAAGTTATCCGTTATGCAGTCCACAACCGAAACTTGTATATCATATTTGTGTGGGTGGACGCGTGATTCAATTGTTATTGTGGTGTAGCCATGTATGGTACGGGAACCTATGCCCACACCCTTTATGACGGAGTTGTTGAGAGGTGACATTGACAACTTCAGTTTTCTACAGCACGAGAGTGCCATTAAGTGGTTCTGTGACCCACTGTCAATTAAGCAACGGATCTTTTGTTTAGCACTGCTATTGTGGTACGCTAAAACCTGTGCAGTCGAAAGTAACACATTGCTTCGCGGGGGCCCTACATTGGCATTGCTGGAGGTTGTGCATGAGGCTAGAGTCAGAGCTTCGCAAGACATAGACGGATTCTCAGGTGATTTTAGACCGGGTGCGGTTGCTGCTGTTGACAGAAGTTCCTCTACATAATTATCACAGGGAAATGTCGCTGTCGCCATGTTGGTGCTTATTGAGGGTTTCGGGTTATCAAAATGCAGCATGCTATGATGTCGTCGATGGCACCTTTTACTTACTTGCTGAGAGTTGCAGGTATAGCTTGTGTGAGACGTGCTCAGGCAGTTCACGCAGCCATGTTGCGACTTCACGTGCTCGAAGCGTTGGTTCACTGACATATTTTTGAATGTTGCGCATTCGTATAACTGCAAGTGATCGTGCTTATCACAGAGCGAACAGTTCTTGTTAAAAGGCCTTCCCGGAGTAGCTACAAGCGAATGTGAGACCTTTTGATACTGTGAGGTAGGCTTGCTTGGCTTAGGTTGAATGAGATTTTGTGTGCGTTCCAATACCTTTACTTGATTGCGGATAAATGAGATGAACTCATTGTAAGTTGGCATAGTGTCTGCGTCTCGATGTGCATTTTCAAATGCCTTGATAGTATCAACATCAAGTTTCCTCAGTCCGATGTGAATGAATATAAATTCATCCAATTTTTTTATTTTCAGCTGATTCAGCGCAGCATACGACGTCGTGAACTTATCAACGAAGTAATCCAGCTGCAGTGGCGTCACTTCCGTGATTTGCTTGAGGTCCACCATCTGATCTAAAAAACTTGTAGCCAGCGCTCGGTTGTCCTGATATTTCGCTATCAGCGCGTTATTCAATTCAATTCAATTCAATTCAATTAAACCCATACATTACAAAATTAAAATTACAATTAAATTAAACACAAGTCATATACACAAATTAATAAATGTCCACAACAAAGGGAGCCACCATAACGACCTTTACAAATGCAGCAACAATTCTTTAAAAATACATTCTAAAATTACACCAGCTAAAAGGAAAAACGTAAAAAATCCTTTTCCAAATGCTATCTGCTGGAGAGAAGCCAAACTACCTGCGACATAAATAATACAATCTGAACAGTTGACATTATGCCGAGGGCGTGCTGCCCCAATAATTGTACTTTGCAATTCAATTCAATTTCTTTCAGGTTATAGACCCATACATTACAAAATTAAAATAACAATTAAATTAAACACACATATACACAAATTAATAAATTAAATAAATTAATAAATTAAATTAAATTTGATTAGATTCAAATTAGAATTAATGAAAAATTAAGAATAAGGAATGGGATTCCACACTGCTAGGACAGACAGGTGTGCAGACGTTCCCAGTGCCCCAGCAGCGGTGAATCCCATCTGTCCGCAAACGTGCACAGAGTGGAGTTGGGACTACCACAGATGCGGGCCTTTAACGAGGTGCAGCGTTTTCTAATTATTGCGTGGAATCCGTCAATCCTTGCCTCCGCAAACATGCCTGTTCAGGCTTCTCAGCACCTAATGACCTCGTAGGGGCCCATCAGCTACGAGGTAGCGTAACGATCAGTTGCCGAGAAGTGTGAACGTCGGCGATTCACCGAGCTGAAGTAATTGGGGTCGATCTAACCTGGTCTGTGCTTCGGTCCCGTCAACCTCCTGTCTCTCTGCAAGGCCCGGGTGCACCCTAGGCTCTTCTTGGTAGACAGGTTCTTCAGCCAACCTCCTATGACCGGCGGGCCAGCTTCAATGAGCACAGTGTTCCAACACAGGTTATGTTACGTGGTAAAAACCAATCGGCCACGTAAATGCGAACTTTATCTGGTTCGGGGAACCACAACACACTCAGCTATATAGACAATCCTGAGGGAAACCCGAATACATTCCAGAGGGCTTGCGATTTAATTTCAATACCCTAACCAAAACGCGTTTACTTTGCGAGGGCTTTCGTCTGTCAGTTGTCAAAAAACTGCTAGGTTGGCAGCAACGTCAAATTCAAAATGGCCGTTCAGAAACCATCGATCGAATATCGATTTGGAATCGAACAATCACCCGCCCGGACAGGCACCCACCTGTCCCCTAATCTACGGGCAGCCGGGACAACGTTGCTACCGCTCGTTTTAGAACCGAGCCTCCTACTAGAACCTCTGCAGACCGGGGGGTCCCGTCCTTGCCAGGGAACAAGTTAACAATGCGCCCCCTGCGCCAACGTAGTGGCGGTAGGTTAGCATCCTTAACCAGAACGAGGTCACCAACACTAGGGGGGCTGGTTTTGTCAGTCCACTTAAGGCGCTGTTGTAAGATATGCAGATACTCGAGCGACCAACGCTTCCAGAAATTCTGAGTAAACTGCTGCAACATCTGATACCTTGACAACCGATACAATTTCACTCCCTCGAAGGGGTGCTCGGGCAACGCGTTAAGTGGCTGTCCTATCAAGAAATGGCCTGGGGTCAGAGCCTCCAGGTCATTTGGATCCGAGCTGAGCGGACACAACGGTCGCGAATTGAGAACGGCCTCGATCTTACAAAACAATGTCGCGAGCTCCTCAAAAGTCAGCGCGGTCTGACCTACTATACGCCCCAAGTGCGTCTTAGCTGACTTAACTACGGCCTCAAAAATCCCACCCCAGTGGGGGCAAATCGGTGGGCTGAAGGTCCACTGTATACCCCGACGGGAGAGGGCCGTTCCAATATCCACTTTATTTACATTCAAAAGGTTGACTATCTCTCGTAAGTATCGTTCCGCACCGATGTAGTTAGTGCCGTTATCAGAGCGGATCAAAGTTGGAAGTCCCCTTCGAGAAACAAACCTATCCAAACAAGCAATGAAAGCCTCTGTCGAGAGATCAGCAACGAGCTCGAGATGTACCGCCTTGGTGGATAAACAAACAAACACACATAGGTACGCCTTGTATTGCCTAGCGGTACGCAATCGTGAACTCTTCACCATAAACGGTCCTGCAAAATCCGTACCAACACCTGAAAACGGTCTGACCTCATTCACACGATCAGGGGGCAAGTCCCCCATGAGAGGTTGCATCGTGGCAGCCTTAAGTCGATAACAAGGCATGCACCGAAACACGATGTTCCGTATGACACGGCGGGCAGATAAGATCCAAAACTCCCGCTGGAGCGTGGCCAACAACGCGTTACAGCCGGCATGCGCGTTTTTAATATGACGATCAGTCACCAGCAATTCAACTAACTGTCCCCCCTTGGGGAGCAGAAGTGGGTGACGAGCCGAATACGACAGATTCGCATTGCGCAATCTCCCTCCTACCCGAAGTAACCCGGTCGAATCAACAAAGGGGTTGAGACGCGCGACGGCTCCCTTCAATTTCGAACGTCCACTTCGTATAATCTCCAATTCTGCCCCAAACTTCGAGGACTGTACCAACCGGACCAAATTCAACAGCGACTCGTTTCGCTCTGCCGGAGTCAGAATAGGGTTCAACGTTCGCTGATCGCGAGGAGTACGACAATTTCGAGCGAATCTCCTAATCCAAGTGGACACGTTTATCAACTTGTCAAGTGAGCTATACCGGTCCAGCAGAAACCCGGCGTCAGGGTCCTCAGCCTTCTGGGTAACATGCACGGCCGCTCTGGGGCCATGATCCGAAGATACTACTACATGGCTGTGCGGCCAGTCCGATTCTCTCTTGGCAAGCCAGGGTGGTCCCCACCACAAATGGTGTCTAACGAGTTCAGGAGCCCGACATCCCCTGGATGCACAATCAGACGGGTTCAATTCTCCTGGTACATGTCTCCAGGTCAGTGGGACCTCAGACGACACAATCTAGGAGACACGGTTCGCAACAAAAACCTCTAAGTTATGGACCGAAGCCTTCAGCCAGCACAAAACAATCTGGCTGTCCGTCCAAGCGTACACAGTATCCTCTAAAACCACTGACCCACGCAACACTGTTAGAGTGTGATTCAAAAGTTTGGTCAAAAGAGCAGCCCCGGACAGTTCCAGTTTTGGAATCGTCATCCTTGTCCGAATAGGCGCTACCTTGCTTTTTGCCAAAACCAAACGCACGTCGACCTCCCCGGTGGAGGTGACGGTTCGCAAATAAACCGCTGCCGCAAACCCTCGTTCAGAGGCATCACAAAACCCGTGAAGGGTTGCCCTGTAATCCCCAGCAGGGACCAATTTCCTCGGCAGCGATACATTATTTATGTCCGATAGCGAGGTGAACATTCGCGTCCAATCAGTCAACAAATCACCTGAGAGGTGGGTGTCCTAGGTCAACTGAGCCGCCCATAGCCTTTGCATAAAACATTTGAGAGCAAAGGTGACTGGAGAAATCCATCCATTCGGGTCGAACGTTCTCGCAATCGTTGACAGTACTGACCGCTTCGTCCAGGCCTTCGGTGTTTCTAAAACCACCCGATAGGTAAACTCATCATGGACGGGCCGGTACTGAATTCCAAGCACTGACAACATGTTAGGGTTGTCAGGATTCTCAAAAACGTGCGGGTCTTGTTGAAACTCATCTGGGAGACCAGCCATCAACTCAGGGGAGTTGGACATCCACTTGCGTAGTTCATAGCCGCCTCGTTCCAGCAATTGAATGAGCTCGTCACGTCGGTCCAGAGCTTCCTCCACACTGGCTGCCCCTGTGCAGACGTCATCGACGTACAAATCTTGCTCCAGGATAGCGGCGGCTCTAGGATAGCTCACACGGTCACGCGACGCCAACTCCCGCAGGGTACGCATCGCCAAATAAGGGCTAGACCGTAACCCATACGTGTTCGTGTTTAAATCATAGACCTTGACTGGCTCGGCCGTGGACTCACGCCAAAGTATCAACTGATACCTTCTGTCAGCCGGATGAATTACCGTTTGCCTAAACATCATCCGAATGTCTGCGACAAATACAATCTGGTGCCTCCGAAAGCTCGTGAGAATATCCGAAATATCACGACTCAACTTGGGTCCCGAATGTAGACACTGATTCAGGGACATCCCGTTCGAGGTAGGTGCTGACCCATCAAAAACAACTCGAATCTTGCCGGTAGGGGTTCGTAGGACGGCATGGTGTGGAAGGAAACAATGATCCTCAGATCTCCAGTCCACACCCGATACCGACATGTGTCCTAACGACTCATACTCCCTCATGAAATCAACATAATTTTGTTTAAATACGGCGTCCCTTGTCATCCTATGCTCCATCGACATCAATCTCGTCTCAGCCATCTTCCTAGATTCTCCTAGTGGCGGTCGATCGGCCCTGAAAGGCAGTCGAGTTACAAAACGACCAGAACGAAGGCGACCAGTACTATTCTGGTAAAACAACTCGCACTCTTCTTCGTCTGCGTCGACTCGACGAGCGGTGGGAGGTTCCTCTATCTCCCAGAAACGTTGGATAGCGTCTAACAACGCTGAGCCAATAAGTATGCCATCTGACTCGGCAGGCCTAACCATTGGCAATGCCGGACCCATGATCACGTGACCAAACTTAGTATCCACAGCAATCAACCCGTCCGGCTGAAGAACTCGCCGATCCGACAACAGAAACCTACCCAGAACGTCTGCTCCCAGTAGCAGGTCGACCGGGGCTGGAGTGTCAAAATCGGGATCCGCCAACTTGAGTCTTGATGTCAGGAATCGAACGGCCGGATTCAACTTCACCAAGGGGTGTCTGCCCATGACATGCGTCATTACTAAAGCTTGCACGGATGTTTTTGTCAAAATGTCATAACGTGGAGAGAACGTGATCACCGATTGACCAACTACATTCGTAACCGTAACATTCCCCACGCCCCGTATTGATTTATTATACATATTTACCTTGAGGCCCAACCATTTTGCTAAATCATTCGATACAATGCAGCCCTGAGCTCCAGAATCTAATAGGGCGCGAACGTATGTTGGGTTGCCCGCCAAATCCCAAACAAGCACAGAGGCGATCGGTAACACCACCGTCTCCGGTTGGGGGGCAACCAATGGTTGGGCCGCAAATTCCTAGCGAGGACCCCCGGGGCCCCACTGTGCCTGTAACCGATCAGGTATGCAGCTATACGCCAGAGGGTCCCATTGTACAAATGGCCCACGCGCCGGTTCCATTCCCAACCTACGATTCCCCGTAAAGGGGGGTGGGCGTGAATTCAACCGTGGCCGCTCCATGAGCGGGGGGGACATCACATGTGACCGACGAGGACGAGGCGACGAGCGGGGCGACAACTGAGGCGGCGTCCGAACCGCACCCGCATAGCTCGAAGGTGTCCCATGCCACCCGCCCGTTACGGCCTGCTCAACACATCCAATGTCCCGCTGGGTCGGATGCTGAGTCGCAACCGAAAACTCAGGGCCCCCCATGTAATGGTCCTGAGTGCGGCCCTGCACCCTGGTACTGCCCTGTGCACGTGGGGACGTTGGCCCCTGAGTTGCGCTCCGAGTCGCAAACGAATTCTCAGGGCCCCATGCCGTGTCACCCTGGGTACGGCCCTGTGGACGTGGGGACGTTGGCCCCTGATTTGCGCTCCGAGTCGCAAACGAATTCTCAGGGCCCCATGCCGTGTCACCCTGGATACGGCCCTGTGGAGGCTGTTGGCCAGACCGGTTCATGCACAACAGATTGTTGTGGGCCCCACCACAATATCCGCACATTTTTGTGCGCGTGCTGTCCCTAGCCATGTGTGGCCCGAGGCACAGGAAACACCAGCTCCGCTGCTTGGCCATCCGGCGCCGTCCCTGAACCCTAAGTTCCCCGAACTTATTGCAATTGGCCACAGCATGACCAATCTGCCTACAACATGGGCAGGTCTCACCATGTGGGGTCAATTCGCTCACAGTCCCATACGACTTGGTGCGGTCCTTCCTCGTCGGAGGGCCCCTACTCACAGCGCTCCCAGCAGCTCTCTGTGGCTCCGAAGGATGGGTGACCGTCAACCCCAAATTCTCTGCCCATCGAGCCTCCTCTTCCAAGAATCCGACCAAGTCGGAGAAGGCGGGCAGGTCCTCGGCCGACCTCCCGTGAGACTGTTCTAAACGAGTCTGCACGTCAGCGGGTAGGCGGGAAAGTACAATGTACAACAGTAGGTACGACCATTCACCAACCGGAAGTCCAAGATTCTCTAGAGCCTTGGTGACGGACAACAATGGGTTCAAAACCTCCGTCTGTATGGCCCCGACCTTGTTCACAACCGGGATACTAAACAAACGGTTTAGTTGGGCATCGGCCAACCTCCGTTTGTTATGGTAACGTCTGACCAACAATTGCCTGGCCGTTTCATAGTTACCCTCCGTAACTGTCAAATGAGCGACCAGCTCCCTAGGCTCACCCCTCAATGCTGCCACCAGCTGAGCCATCTTGACAGACTTGGTAATGTCCGATCGCATGTGCACCAAACTGTCGAACAGATTGATGAAGCTCATCCATTCACCGGACACTCCGTCAAAAGTAGGCATAGTTATGGCAGGTTACCTGGACCCCGAACCCTGAAGCGGCAGAGGTGCTTCAATGTCACCACCATGGCTGGACTCGCGCTGTCTACGTATTTCCGCAGCCTTCTGCGTGATAGCAGCTGCCATCTCCATACATTGGTCGACATCCCCTATCAACCGTGACAGCCTGTCAGGTGCGCAACCATCAACTGATTCCGCCTGCGCGGACAATTCGAGCACCCTATTGTAACGTTCCTTAACGTCCATAGACCACTCCAATACCACATCATGCCTATCTAAACGGTCTATCAGACCGTGTGCGGAGGAAAACCATCTGAGTTCCTTAGAAACACCCTTCTGGATTTCAGATAACGACATGATCGGAACGATACTTACTCACAATTTGCAGTAACTCAATTTTATTGGACCCTCCAGTCTACAACCCAAACGAGGGAACCCTAAACCACAACTTAAACAATGTTGTTTTCCTTAAACAATAGGAACCGAGTTTTATATCTATATAAATTCTGTAAATACAATTTAGTTTCCCTTTATCATTATAACACACACAGATAGTCAATATTAGTTCAAGTTATAAATTGCTATAAACTGAAAACAATGTAATAGCCTGCTATCAATAGATGTAACTACCTATGTTAACTAACTGGTTGACTAACTGGTAATTCAATGCAAATTTCAATTCAATATCTGTCTGTCTACTACCAGCAATAGACTTATAGCTTACAATACTACCAATCTATGTGGATATAGGAACAACCAAGTACCTAACCGCCTATACCTACAGATTGATAGTCCCAAATCGTGCCTTCCTGGAGCCCTTGACGGCTGCAAATCTCAGGAAGCCACGCTCTAGCTACCAAAATGTTCAGGCTTCTCAGCACCTAATGACCTCGTAGGGGCCCATCAGCTACGAGGTAGCGTAACGATCAGTTGCCGAGAAGTGTGAACGTCGGCGATTCACCGAGCTGAAGTAATTGGGGTCGATCTAACCTGGTCTGTGCTTCGGTCCCGTCAACCTCCTGTCTCTCTGCAAGGCCCGGGTGCACCCTAGGCTCTTCTTGGTAGACAGGTTCTTCAGCCAACCTCCTATGACCGGCGGGCCAGCTTCAATGAGCACAGTGTTCCAACACAGGTTATGTTACGTGGTAAAAACCAATCGGCCACGTAAATGCGAACTTTATCTGGTTCGGGGAACTACAACACACTCAGCTATATAGACAATCCTGAGGGAAACCCGAATACATTCCAGATGGCTTGCGATTTAATTTCAATACCCTAACCAAAACGCGTTTACTTTGCGAGGGCTTTCGTCTGTCAGTTGTCAAAAAACTGCTAGGTTGGCAGCAACGTCAAATTCAAAATGGCCGTTCAGAAACCATCGATCGAATATCGATTTGGAATCGAACAATGCCTGAGGCACTGCAGTGCCGCGGCAGCCCCATCAACACCCTGTACGTGTTGTTGTACTGGACCCGCAGAGCGCTGTATGTCCTCTGCGTGTAGTTGACCCACAGGCTGCAGGTATAGAAGGACTGGCAGTATGCTCCGAAGAGCGTCCGCTTAGCTTCTTCACTGCAATGTGCAAACCTGCGGGCCAACATGTTGCAACGAACAGCCAGCGCTCTGCGTTCCCTCTCTATGTCGAGGTTATCTTTAAGATCCTCAGAGACCCAGTGGCCCAGATATTTAAACTTATCTACTTTATTCAAGGGAGTACCATATAATGTGACTGGCGGTACATTCAAGTATGTTTTTGTGCCCGACTTGAATAACATAAATTCACTTTTCTTCACATTGTATCTAAGCCCATGAGCGTCAGCATACGATTCACAAATAAGCAACAGCTTACGCAATGCCCCGATCGAGGGACTCAGCAGCACCATGTCGTCAGCATAACTTATACTATTAATACATTTCCCGTCTACATGACAGCCCACCCTAGTGCTGCTGAGCTCCTCGATCAGCTGATTCATGTACAAGTTGAAGAGTTTAGGAGACATCAAGCTACCCTGTCTCACCCCACACTCCAACATGTACACATCAGACTGTGATCCAGCCCATTTGAGACTGTTTCTCTGATGACCATACCAATATTTGAATAATGAAGCAATTTCAGGACTCAAGTTAGTTTCACTATGCAGTTTTTTCCACAGTGTGTCATAGTCAACCAAGTCGAAGGCCTTTGATAAGTCCAAATAACACGCATAAACAGGCGTTTTTCTATTGGTGTAGTACTGAACAGTTTGCTTGAGGCTAAAAATGGCAGTCTCCGTTGACAGTCCAGGCCTGAACCCAAACTGAGCGTCATGTAGGTTTAGATGCCCATCCAGCTGTTTATCAAGCAAACTGTCCAGCACTTTTGCAATCACTGTCGCGAGTGATATCGGCCTGTAGTTACCCAAATCGGAAATATCACCCGTTTTGTTTTTAACAATGGGAACAACGTGTGTGTACATGAGATCGTCAGGTAGATAAGAATGACTAATATATTATAAAACAATGCTAGAACTCTTGCAAGGTGATGTCCGACATGCTGTAGATGCTCTATGCTGAGATCATCATTTCCTGGGGATTTTCCTCTCACCATGTTTTTGATTATACCAGCTACTTCCTTGGCAGAAAACATAACTTTTAATTCCCCTGAGAAACTCTCATCATCGAGCATCCGCAGCGACGCTGACCCAAGAGGTGACTCAACTCTAAAGTGACTTCTAAAAGCCTCTGCAATGTCAGCAGGATCATGCATATGTTATATATTGGTAGGTAGTTTGAGGGGGTAGGGGTAAGGCCACTACAG
This sequence comes from Argyresthia goedartella, assembly GCA_949825045.1. NCBI lineage: Eukaryota > Metazoa > Arthropoda > Insecta > Lepidoptera > Argyresthiidae > Argyresthia > Argyresthia goedartella. The sequence continues at coordinate 37,561,877 of OX463812.1, read as the reverse complement.
ATATTTTGCGCCTTACCCACAAGGGAGGATAATAAATATTGTACCCTCTCTGTGTCGGAAAGCTTCGTGTTCTCGTGTATTAGCACGTTGAAAGTCTGTATGAACAGCGGCCAGTCCTTTAGTTCGCCATCAAATTGTTTAAGTTGGATGCGCGGCAAATTTATGTGAGAAGCGCGCAAGACTGCCGGGGCAGATTCTCTTACTATCTTTCGCGCAGATAGGTGACTGTCCCGGGCGGATATTATGATGTTATAAAGGTCGATGAAAGACCAAATGTACTCGTATTTTGGATCAATGTCATCCACAATACCAAGAATATTTATTTCTTTTACCAGTTCCATATATTCTTTCCGTATATCGTCAATATTCAGGCATTTTACGAAAATGCTGTTGATCACGCTTTCATCTCGGTCGCAGTTCGGAATTTCATCATGTATCATCTGAATCCGTTAAAAATACGACGCACGTTGCGCTTCCAGCATATACCTCTTGTCTTTCACCACTCTTCCTTTCGTTGGGGGATCTTCCTTGTTTTTACTCATTGTAAAGTCAGTTAAGCCTGAGGGAGCTGAAACAGATTATTCACCTGGACCTACCAGGTATGAATGTTTAAAAAAAAACACAAATCAATCAAATCAATTCATGTAAAAAATTCTAATCACTTAGATTGGGAGTGTTAGTAGCAAAGAGTACGCTAGCTGTACCCTATACTTTCATAAGTAAGCTTTATTACAATCCAGAGACAATAGTCAAAGAGCTCGGTCATAGATAATATGTACCTAGTACGTCACAGTGACAGTCAGTGACATGAGATGCGATGTGGTTTTTCAAATTGTTGTCATGTTGTTATATTATTGAGCACGTTACCATGACAACAATGGATGAGTTGCCGATTTGATTATGCGGATGGATGGAAATAATTAAGGATATGAAGATGGAGATAACAGTGTGATAAAACGACGATTCGAAGGACCAAATTTATTGAGTTCGATAATCAAACAAAAGTTTTGGATACTGTCTTCCCGAAATATTATCAGGCAAAGAGTTAAGGTATGTAATTTCTGCTTCAAGGCGAACCCAAAACACCCATGGCCGAAAATAGCTGACTTACCGTCATATCGAGTTTCAGAAACAAAGGCGTTTACTAATACAGGGCTGGATAGAGTGGCAACACTGCCGTAAAGTAAACATTGAAACCGCATAAACAATAAATTAAAATAGAGTACATACAAAGTATAATATAAATACACGTACAGATTAGATAACAAGAAAGTACTAAAAGACTTACACGAAACTGACTGGAATCAAGCTCTAACCTTTCACAATCCCAATGATATCTATAACTTTATATCTGATAAATTCACAAATGTATACGACAAAAATAGACTCAAAATTAAGATAAATATAAGTAAAAGAAAACAATGCCCATGGAACTGTAAAAGTATAACAGAGATGTGTGCAAAAAGAGATGTATTATTTTCAATATGGAAGATGGATGAAAGTAACCTAGATAATAGATTATTATATAAAAGATACAGGAATAAAACTAGTAAACACATCAATAAAATAAAAAATGAATATACCAAAAATATAATTTGTGAAAATTTTAATAACCCAAAAAAGATGTGGGATATTATAAATAAACTGTGTGGAAGAAGTGTAAAGTCAGTAGACGAGGTAATATCAAAAGCTTTTAAAAATTGTGAACTAGATGACTTAACAAATAAATTTGCAGACGAATTTCAAAATAATGTTAGTAAAATATGTAGCCAATGTAACATACCCTTATTAAATAAAGATACATATGAAAATATACTTAATACGTGTATGAGGCTAAAAAAGGTGAGTGACAGGGTGGTGCACGTGATAATCAAACATTTGAATGGTAAAAAAAGCCCGGGCGCCGATGGGATAAGGGCGTTGGACATAAAATGTATAAACGAAAAAATAGCCCCGGTAATAACCCACTTAATTAACACATGCATCTCCACATCACAGTACCCGGACGATCTCAAACTAGGAATCATAAGACCGGTATATAAAAAGGGTAGCCATCAGAATATTAATAATTATAGGCCAATAACTATATTACCGTGTATAGATAAAATAATAGAAAAATACTTTGGTCACGAGCTAAATAAATACCTAACACAGAATAATGTCATACATGAGAATCAATATGGATTCCAGCAGAAGAAAAATACTTGTCAATTACTCAGTAAATTCACCAGCGAAGTAAATGGTTACCTACACAATAAACAACATGTTTTGGCTATTTTTGTGATTTCAGTAAGGCCTTTGAAATATTAAATTACTCAACGCTGTACCGAAAATTACAGCAAGCTGGTATACAGGGTCCGTTGCTCGGATGGTTCAGGGATTACCAACAAATACCAACCGAGGTGGGCTCGGCACAGGGGTCAATCCTTGCACCGACCGAGTACCTAATATACGTTAACGATATGCCTAACAACTTTAATGGAGGGTCGGTATACCAATTTGCAGATGATACTTGCCTACTGTATGCACATAAAGATATTGAGAAAGCGCAAAATAGACTACAGATAAATTATGATATGCTATGTAAATGGGCTCATGATGTTGGGTTAGTTATCAACGAACAAAAAACTAAACTCATGCACATTCATTCCCCATATCTAAAGTCAACAACAATACCCAGGATCGTGGCCCACGGGCACCAATGTATGCATCAAAACATCATTTGTAACGGTACATGTGCTAATCTGGAACTAGTCGATCAACATACGTACCTAGGCATGATAATAGACAGTAACTTCAATTGGGGACCCCACATCGAACTTATATGTAAGCGTCTAAGGGCTATAATGGGAAAACTAGTTATACTAAAATATAAAATTCCTAACAACATACTAAGATTGTTATATTTATCATTGGCTGTCTCTGTAATAAGTTATGGACTAAGTAGCTACGGTAGGACATATAAAACATACATAGATAACATATATAAACTACAATTAAGTATTCTAAAAAAGATTGTACCATCAAAGATAAAAATTCAATACAAAGACGACAGCACAGCAATATTTGAATACTGTAATATTATCAATATCTATAATAAAACTAAGTTCCTAATAATGTGTGAAGAAAAAGAAAATATAATTAATGTAAAACGCCATGCTCGACCGAAATCATTGCGCGCACTATCTTATATACCTACATTTGTTGTACCTAGATTTAACAATGACTACGGTAGGCGAACGATAGAATGTATGCTACCGCTAGTACTCAATGAACTACCGAGCGAGGTCATTGATTCCCTGTGCGTGGACAATCACAAATGTAAAACTGTATTAAAAAAGTACTTCCTACAACAATGTAAACACGGACCGGCTTCACAGGTGGCGGAGGGACCCGGCGGCGGCGGCGGCGGCGTAGTAGGCGAGCCGTGAACATTCTACTAAGAAATCGCGGCTTGCCTGTCGCGCGGGGAATATCCGTAGCCTGTGAAACCGGCTCATAGTATTTCGCTCATAGAAAAAAAATATAAGATTAAAATGTAAACAGGGTAAAAGCGGGGGACAGTGGTCACACTTAAACCTGTCAAGGATTGAGTTGGCCACTCAATCCTAAGTAATTTTAAAAATAATTATAATTTGTTTTTGAATAAATAAATAAAAAAAAAAATAAAAAAAAATAAAAAAGGTGTCAAAGCGTCAAAAAACAATAATAATAATAATAATAATTTCTTTATTGCACACAACTAATATATGGACAACAAGACTTACATAAAAATAGTGTACAAAGGCGAGCTTATCTCTAATAAGAGATCTCTTCCAGCAAACCAAATTAGGATGGGAATGGTCGATTGCTGAGCAGGGGTGACAACGTGTACAACAATATAATATAGTACATATCTAAATAACTAACATATGGTTAGATATATGTTATATCTAAACTAATATAAAACAATATTAACCAAATATACGAGGGCTTACATAAATATCATATAATATACTCGTACATGCTAAACAAAAATAATATATAAATATATATAATATACTAATAAATACGTACATACTACCTATATTTCTAAAGAGAAAGGTAATGCTTCTTCACGCGACTTTTAAATATATTAAGAGAAGGACTGTCCCTGATAGTGCAGGGGAGTGCATTCCACAATTGAATGGCCTGGAATCTAAACCCATGATCATAGGACGCGGTGTTATGCTGTGGGGTTGTGAGCATTGAAAGCGCGTGAGTTCTCCGAGGCCTGCTGGAAGAAAGAAATGGAAAACGGTCTCGTAAGAAGGTTGGATAGCGTGGATTGCGTAAAATGTTGTAGAGGATGTTAAGGATGTGAGAATCCCGACGAAGACGTATTGGCAGCCACTTCAGCTCTTTGCGATGCTGTGATACATGGTCGTATTTGCGCAGCCCAAAGATAAACCGAATCCCGAGATTTTGAAGTCGTTCGAGTTTGTTCAGTAATTCTTCGTTAGCACTGACCCAGCAGACATCAGCATAATCGATGAGGGGTAGAAGGAGAGACTGAGCGAGAGTAATTTTGGTTTGTCGAGGCAAAAAGTACTGAAGTTTCCTGAGAGAGTGAAAAGTAGCAAATGTAATTAGATAATTTTACCATCGAACAACAACATATATTGAAGATTATTAAAACTATAAAATACAAGTGCTTGAAAACTGTGTTAGATACAATTCATAAATATTTGAAAAAACATCCAATCTGGTTGAGTGAAGTGACAAACAAATCATTCCACAGAACTACAACCAAACCTGTACATTCCAATTAAAAGTGATACGGACGAAATGGACAAGTTTTGATAAAAGTGCATTAAATTATAACCTAATTTTCTATTAACCTATTAGTCAGCATAATTTCTTCATCTAAGCACACCGCAGCGACATCTAGTGACAGTATAATAAACTTTCTGAACGAAGAGATCACCGATGTGCTTCTAATAACTGTGAATGACGAGTGATATTTATTTCTAGCACTAGAGGGCAGCACCAGTTTCTAAAGATGAATTGCATTGCTTGTACAAAACATGTAAACATATCGGAGAGATTACAATGTTGCTCTTGTAGAAAAGTCTATCGCTATAAATGTCTAAATATAAGCACAACTGAGTATAGAGAGAACCCACATCACTATGATATATCTTGGCAATGTTTTGAATGCAAAAATATTACCCAAAGAAGAAAGACTGACAACACACCAGTAAGAAGCATCCACACAGCAAACAATTACGATTCTGACTCAGATCAAAGTCCAATGGGCGACACATTAAGACAGAGTTTAAACTCCATGGGAAACACCGGCTCACCATCTACAAACATGAAGTATTTTGCAGATCTACTGGATACTAAGTTAGATTCCATAAAAAACCAAATAGTAACAGAACTATCCGCAACGATTGAAAATAAGATATCCCAGAGTATAAAACAACTAAAAAAAGATTTCCTACAGCAATTCCAAATCGTAAAATTGGATAATGAAAAAATAAAAAAAGATATTTGTGATATGGATACAAAAATTCTAAAACTGGAAAAAGAGCAGCAATGACTACAATACCAACTAAAAATACTCACTAACAAAATGGACTGCAATACCACAGCCCGTCAGGAAAATCAGACAACACATGACTGTAGCAAGAACATTGTCCTATATGGACTGGAATAAATGTTCGAGGAGGACGAACACTGCCTCTACAGTCGTGTGGTTGATGTTTTCTATGAGTTGTACAACGTGGACTTGACAGGATACAAAGAAGATATTCATCGCATAGGGAATCGTGGAAAACGCAGACCAATATATATTGAGCTTTTGAGCAAAAAAATGACAAAATACCTTCTACAAAACATTTCATTCCTGAACAATACTGGATTAAAATTATCTAAATATTTGGATGAAAATGGCCGAAAAGTAAGGAAAAAAAATCACGAGATCTTGTACGAAGCTAGAAAAAATGGAAGACATGCAGTTATACGGAACAACAAGTTATACATATATGGCAAGACACATAAGCCAGAACATGAAAAAATAGATAACAGAAACTCAGCACAAAATTCTGACATTGAAATCAAGACATTTCGGAACCAAAGAAACACAATGTGATTGCAATGTATTATTTTAAAACATACAAAGCCTAAATAATAAAAATCATATACTAGAAGCTTTCCTAGAGAAAAATACAAAGTATCAAGCAGTCTGTATACAAGAATCCTGGCTCTCACAAGGACAATTAGACTTAATAAATATAAAAAATTACCAAATTGCATCAGCATTCTGCAGGAAGAAACGAAGAGGAGGCGGAGTTTGTATACTACTACTGGACAACCTTAAATACAAAGACATAATAGATATCACAAACATGTCAATTGAATATGTACTAGAAGTATGTGCAACTGAAATAATTGATGAAAATATTCTGTTTAATATTTATGCTTCGGAACGCACCGGTTTTCGTTGCGCGGATCGACCGCGAGTAATCGGGACATCACTAGCGGAAACGGAACTGCAGCTGTCACGTGTACAGAACGAGATGACGAATTAGAGGTTACTTTCTTGTTGTGAGAAAAAATGTCTGCACATGGCGTCGGGCTTTGACTGTATGTTAGTGTAACAATTGTCTAACACAGGTGTCGGGCCTGGTCGGAGTGTTAACCATAATAATCGTCGGGAAATAAGTAGATTCACGTCAGCGGAGTGAGTGATTCGTGTTGTGAAGGCTAAAGTTGTTCGGTCCCCAACTCGTCGCATTCGGACAGCGACTCCTCGTGTCGGCAAGCAACACGCCGGCGACAGCATCGGGCTACGATAAGAGTAAGATTCGAATCCTCTCCCCCCACACCTTGTGCTCCTTATCCCGTATTCCCGCCTCGAATTGAGCTTTCGAATTCCGGTCTACGGCGTCAAGGTCAGTACCACTTGCGATTCTCCCACTCCTGGTGAAAACACCCCCTCAAGATTCCACGCCGTTCGGTTGAGGCGTGGAATTAAACATTTTGGTAGCAGGCGCGCTTTCCTAGTGGGAAATCATCGATTCACTGACGGTTGTAGGGTTGTTTTTTTGCCACATTGTAGTTGGGAGAAAAGAATATCTCAGATTGGCCGGCAATCAGTTTGTGAGTGAGAATGTGGTCGGTATACCACAATTAAAGTTCATTTTCGGTTAGTGAAAGTATAATTGACGATTTAGTTAACAATTATTATAAATTTGTAGTGGGAAACTACTCGGTGTGCATAAGAAACAGTCATTCGGTCGGACTATAGCATTGCAGTGTTGTTTCTGATTACAGAGCAGGGTCAGGCTATTTAAGGGGTATTAAGCTGATTTTGCTGACCTCAGTAGAAGTGTGGGTCATATCGGAGGGGCCACTTCTAGAAGGTCACAGCTACCTTCATTATATTAAAAATAGCCTTTTTTTTCCTATAATAAAATTTTATGTGTTATTTCTTATTGTGCCTTATGGTGGCATTCTCTGATTGATTTAGAGTGTATAGTCATAGGGTGTGTGTCCATAGTGCGACCATATTAAATATGTTTTAGGATTTAATTGTTTTAGTGGTTGCCTTAGTTTTGACAACTTAGTTTTAATTTCTGTGCCCAGCGCTGACGGGCAAGTGCTGGTCTCTGGCTATATGTACTTAGTTCGGTAGTGACGTATAGGACCAGAAACAATCGAATCGGTAACCATGGCACCTTCGCCCTTGACGGTACTGCGGTATAGTGTCCGTGAGGAGATGAGATGGCTCGCCCATACTCACAAGTATGTGGAGCGACCTGACATGGACGATGTCCTGCTCAAGCGTGTGGAGGACGCAATGACACGCGTCGGGAAGGTGTGTCGGCTGGCTGCGGAGGCTGAAGCTCTCGGGCATACGGATGAAGCCTCGGTGGCTGCAGTGAAGCAGCTCTGCGCGGATGCTGACCAAACGATGGAATGCTTGGGCGACATCGAGCGTCGCGTGGAAAAAATTAAGCGGTCGCGACGGAATGACCGCGGGGAAGGTAACGGAGACCCACCCCCGAAGGGTGTTGTTGGACGGCTGCCACACCTGGAGATTCCGGCCTTCGGTGGGGCAATTGATGAGTGGCCGGCATTCATTAATTTATTCGATAGTTTGGTCCACGGTCGGGACGACCTGGACAACGCCTACAAGTTGGCCCAACTATTGATGGCACTGCGGGGTGAACCGAAGGAGTTGGTCGGTCACCTAACGGTCACGGCGGGCAATTATGAGATAGCCCGGTCCATATTGTTTGACCGCTACCAACACAAAAGGCGGTTGGTTGATGCGCAGCTGGGGAAGCTGTTTAGCATCCCAAGAGTAACCCGGGATGTTGACATCCGAGTACAGGTGCTCAACCCGGTGCTGGTGGCCACTAAGGCCCTTCAGAACCTTGGTCTGCCGGTGAACCAATGTTCATATATTGTTTTGTATATGGTTTTATCACGGTTGCCTGCAGCTGTTCAAGGTCGGTTTGAACAGCTGCATGGGGGCAGTAGCTCGGAACTGCCCACGCTCGTCCAATTGACGGATTTTTTGGAAGGTGAATGAAGGCGATGCGACACACTGGATACGGAGGCCAGTGTGCAGCGCCAACCCGCGCGGATGCGGGAGGAGCCGCGCCCCCACGGGGGGTGGGCGGTCGAAACAGTTTGGCGTTTTGAATGCCGCGCCGTCGGGTGACGGCTGTGTGCACTGCGACAGTGCCGGTCATGAAGTGACCAGTTGCGCCAACTTTAAGGCGCTCGGGGTAGCTGCCCGCAGGAAGGTAGTCTTCCGCCACCGATTGTGTTTCGGTTGTTTGGGGCCGCACCCGCTGAGCGAGTGCTCACGCGCGTTCCCCTGTGAGTGCTGTGGTGGCAAGCACCACTTCGTGTTGTGCCTGAACCGGTCAGGCCCTTCGGACGGTCACCAGGGCCGGACTCAGGTTGGTCGGCCACAGAGCCCAACCAGGGCCGGACCCAGTCCCCCTCCGGGCAACGGGAGTCACCAACGGGGTGACTGGGGTACCCGCGGACGGAACCCCCCCCGAGGGGATAGCCGGGGTTCGGTCGCCGCTGTCCAGGGTCAGCGAGGACTTCGGGCCGCTGGCTCACCGCGTATTACGGGCGGGTGTCAGATGGCACCTATGAGTGGCGCGAAGGCTGGGAGCCCACCACCTTCTGCGCCACCCTGCCCGTCGCTCTGGGAGGCGAACAGGGAGGCGAACAGTCGGATGTCGCCCCCATTCCTAGAGCGCCCCAGGTTGGATCCGCTCTCCTCCCTCCATCCACGGTGGCCACCGGGCACACCGTACACCGTCCGGTATGGTCGGATACCGGGACAGCGAGGGGCCTATTATGCGGGTTGGGACCTCCTGATGGCATACGGTCTGATATGCCACCGGCATATCAGCAGCCGAGTTACCAGGCCGACGGAGGTCTCAGCGGGTTCGGATCCCGCGGAGGTTCCCGCTAGGGACACGCCGCCCACTTACAGGGTGTCGCCACTCCACAGACGGTCATGCTCCCCACCGCCTCTGTGATAGCGTGGAGTTCGGACGGCAAATCATGTGTGGCACGAGCACTATTGGACTCGGGGGCCCAGGGGTGCTTAGTCTCGTGCAACCTTGTAAGACGGTTGGGCATTTCGGTAAGGGAGTATCCACATTCCATTCGGGGAATTGGGAACACGGAAGTCGGTTCCGTTAAGGGAGTATGTCGGATTACTCTCTCGTCACGGGTGGATTCATCGGTGAATCTGACGGTCACGGCATTAGTCATGCCTAATGTGATGGGCTCACACCCTCACGTACGGTTGTCGCCCTCGGTGCGACAGTTGGTCGCTGGGTTGTCACTGGCTGACCCGGAGTTCGATATTCCGGGCCCAGTAGACATTTTATTGAGTGTCGATGCCTTGGGATACCTGTTAGTGCCAGGTGTCCACGTGTTGCAGGCGACTGGTCTGGTTTCGGTCAATACCAGACTGGGCCATGCGGTAATGGGTCCGGTCATGCCGGCTGCCCCACGCCTAGCGACTCGTAGTCCCTTATTCGGTTCTGTACTCTCGGAGGTGATACAAAAGTTTTGGGAGGTGGAGGAACCACCTACGGTCCGCCGGTTGGACCCGGTTGATGAAGAGTGTGAACAGTTTTATCGGAACAATACTGTTCGCCTTCGGTCAGGTCGATTTCTCACACGTCTTCCATTCCGGAGTGATCGCCCACCGCTGGGCAGTTCACACCATGCAGCCGAGACGCGGCTTCTGTCGATGGAACGACGCATGAAGCGTGACGGGATTTTCCGGCAGAAGTACGTCGACTTCATGCGGGAATACGAGTCGCTCGGCCACATGTCGGTTTCGGGTATCGACTGGAAGCGTGAAGACCACTGCTTCCTGCCCCATCACGCGGTCTTGAGGACCCCGGAGGGCAAAATACGGGTAGTGTTCGATGGATCGGCATCAACATCTAACGGCATGAACCTGAACCAGTGTTTGCATTCAGGGCCGAAGTTGAACCATGACATCGCGGATGTTATCATACGGTTCCGTCGACACAATGTTGTGTTTGTAGCTGACATCCGGATGATGTTTAGACAGACGGTCATTCACCCTGACGATAGACAATATCAGCTGATACTGTGGCGAGAGAGCCCAGATCAGCCCATCAGGGTGTACGATCTGAACACCAACACGTAAGGGCTACGGTCTAGTCCTTATTTGGCGATTCGCACTCTGCGGGAGTTAGCGGATCGAGAACGGTTAAATTTCCCTAGAGGAGCAGCGATCCTGGAGCAGGATCTCTACGTGGACGATATCTGTACCGGTGCAGATTCCGTAGAGGAGACGGTCGCTCGACGGGACGAGCTAGTTGAGCTCTTACGGGGTGGAGGTTACGAGCTCCGGAAATGGATGTCGAACTCTCCAGAGTTACTGACTGGTCTTCCGGATGACTACCAGCAGGATCCCCACATTTTTGAAAATTTGGAAAATCCAAATATGTTGTCGGTATTAGGCGTCCAGTACCAGCCGGTGTCAGACATGTTTTCGTATCGGGTCGAGTTGGACTCCCCGAAGGTCTGGACGAAACGGAACGTCCTTACAACGGTGGCTAGGACATTTGATTCAAACGGGTGGATCACCCCGGTAACATTTCAGCTCAAGTGTTTTATGCAGTAATGCTGCATTTATGCTGAAATGGGACGATCCGATCGGCGGGTCATTGAGCTCAGAGTGGGAATCGTTCTTTTCGACTCTCCCTGGCATCAATCGGATTTCACTGCCACGGAGGTTGGTCCCCACCAAACGATACACCGCCACCCTGCATGGGTTTTGCGATGCCTCGGAGAAGGGCTACGGAGCTGCGGTGTATCTGCGTACGGTCGACTCCTCGGGGGAGGTTGATGTGTGGTTGGTCATGGCCAAGAGCAAGGTTGCGCCGTTGCGCACTCGCCTGACCATTCCCAAGTTAGAGCTTTCGGGAGCGGCTCTCCTGACTCGTCTGCTCAACCACACGATGACGGTTCTTTGTGGGTCAATAGCGTTAGAAGATACGGTCTACGCTTGGACGGATAGCCAGATCGTGTTATGCTGGCTGAAGGCTTCAGTTCACAAGCTGGAGATTTTTGTGGCGAATCGGGTTTCGCAGATTTTGAGTTCGGAGGTTCCCTTAATCTGGGGACATGTTCCAGGGGAAATGAACCTAGCAGACTGTGCGTCTCGTGGGTGTCACGCTCCGGAGTTGGTTGGACATCCCTTGTGGTGGGGTCCAAAATGGTTGACTCAAGCCGAATCGGATTGGCCAATGAGTCCACGCGTTACCTCGGCGAACGGCGCCTTGACAGTCGGTATCTGTATGACGCAACCAGAGCCGGAAGAGGAGTTCAGCCTGCTGGAACGGTACAGCTCGCTCGACAAGCTGGTCAATGTGACCGCCTGGATCTTCCGATTTACGCGGAATTGTCGCAATTCTGAGGCGCAACGGGTGCGGACACAGGTCCTGACACCACGGGAACGGAACCATGCATTGTTCGCATTGGTACGGAACATGCAGACGGTGCACTTTAAGTCCGAATTGGACATTCTGAGACGCGGACGCGTCCAACTGAAGGGAGCTGTGGCTCGGCTCAACCCGTTTATTGACCCTCAAGGATTGCTGAGGGTAGGAGGTCGGCTGCGGAATGCTAACCTGCCTTATGCGGCTCGCCACCCATTGTTACTCCCTAGGAAGGGGATGTTGGTCGAACTGTTGATACAGGATCGACACATTCGGAATGGGCATGTCGGATGCCACGCCTTGATAGCGTTTCTCCAGCGCGAGTTCTGGATTCTATCGGGAAGACGCTTAGTGCGTAGCGTCGTATTTCGGTGCCTGCCTTGTTATCGGGCCAAGGCGGCTACGATGCAGCCCCAGATGGGCGATTTGCCCTCGGATAGGGTTAACGAAATCCGGCCCTTTGCGGGTGTCGGAACGGATTTCGCGGGACCATTCATGGTCAAGTCTTCACAGCTACGGAACGCTAGATTAGTGAAGGCATACCTGTGCGTCTTCGTGTGCTTGGCCACGAAGGCAGTCCACTTGGAGGTGGTCAGTGACCTCACTACAGAGGCATTTATCGCATGTCTAGATCGGTTCGTCTCACGAAGGGGCCTCCCGACATTAATCCGTTCGGACAACGGCACAAATTTTGTCGGAGCCCGGCAATATCTGTAGGAGGTCACTCAATTCCTGAACGGTAACCAGGACGCCATCGGTACGGCTTGCTCCCGACGAGGGATTGAATGGGTTTTCAGTCCGCCGGGATGTCCTCATTGGGGAGGAATTTTTGAGGCTGCGGTTAAATCGGCTAAGTCGCACCTGACGAGGATCATCGGTGAGACCTCTCTACGCTTTGAAGAGCTTGCGACGCTGTTCTGTAAAATTGAAATGACACTGAACTCGCGTCCGTTGTGCCCGCTCAGTTCGGATCCAAATGATTTGGAAGCGTTGACGCCGGGTCACTTTCTGATAGGTCAGCCCCTTAACGCCCTGCCAGAATACCCATTCGGTAATGTTAAGTTAAGTCGGTTAACTAGGTGGCAGATGTTGCAGCAGATGGCTCAAGATTTTCGGAAACGGTGGTCCCTTGAGTACTTGCACATCTTGCAGCAGCGCCTTAAGTGGACTGACCGGACGAGCCCCCCTCAAGTCGGTGATTTGGTGCTGATTAAGGATGCGAACCTGCCATCATTAAGATGGAGACGAGGACGGATCGTCAATTTGTACACGGGTCGGGATGGCACGCCTCGATCAGCAGAAGTCAAGGTGGGGGACTCGGTCCTCAAGAGAGCGGTCGCAACACTTTCTCGCCTTCCTATTGATTAGGGACAGGGTCGGGCCTGTCCGGGCGGGTGACTGTTTAATATTTATGCTTCGGAACGCACCGGTTTTCGTTGCGCGGATCGACCGCGAGTAATCGGGACATCACTAGCGGAAACGGAACTGCAGCTGTCACTTGTACAGAACGAGATGACGAATTAGAGGTTACTTTCTTGTCGTGAGAAAGAATGTCTGCACATGGCGTCGGGCTTTGACTGTATGTTAGTGTAACAATTTTCTAACACAGGTGTCGGGCCTGGTCAGAGTGTTAACCATAATAATCGTCGGGAAATAAGTAGATTCATGTCAGCGGAGTGAGTGATTCGTGTTGTGAAGGCTAAAGTTGTTCGGTCCCCAACTCGTCGCATTCGGACAGCGACTCCTCGTGTCGGCAAGCAACACGCTGGCGACAGCATCGGGCTACGACGAGAGTAAGATTCGAATCCTCTCCCTCCACACCTTGTGCTCCTTATCCCGTATTCCCGCCTCGAATTGAGCTTTCGAATTCCGGTCTACGGCGTCAAGGTCAGTACCACTTGCGATTCTCCCACTCCTGGTGAAAACACCCCCTCAAGATTCCACGCCGTTCGGTTGAGGCGTGGAATTAAACATATTCTATTAATAAATATTTATTGGAATGGAAGAGATAAGAAAATATTCAATAAACAAATAAATATAATTTTAGAATATATAACTAAGAATTTCTCAGATCGCAATATAATATTAGGTGGAGATTTTAATATAAATATTTTATTGAATATTTCCTTCACAAACGAATTCATTAGTTTGATGTTACAAAATAATCTTACTCAACATATAAAGGAACCTACGCACCAACACTCATGCATAGATCTAATATTCACAAATTTTCACGATAAATATACTGTTACTAAAGTAGAGGAACTAGGATTTTCAGCACATAAGGCAACTACTATCCAATTAAACATAAAACAATCTAAGGTAAAGACTACATATTCCACGAATAAAAGGTTCTACAACGACGTAAACATAAATAATTTCAAAGAAAAATTCAAAACTATTACTTGGGATAATATCTTACATAAAGATAAAGCAGTAAATGAAAACTACGAGATATTTTATCAAATTTTAAAAAACATTCTTGACGAAACCATACCCAAAAAAAAAACAAACAATAAAAAATATTGGCTAACACCTGGCATCATACTCTCATCTCAGAATAAAAGATTATTAAAAATACTATCCTTAAGATCAAAAAGTGACGTACTTCAATCCTACAACAAAAAATATGAAAAAATACTTAAAAAAACAGAAGAGAGGACTAATAAAAAACGTCAAAACCAATCACATAATATTACATTAAAAATAAATAATACAGTGTATTCCGAACCAATCGCTGTTACCAACTTATTTAATGACTACTTTACAAAAATAGGGGAACAAAATAATATACAATAAAATAATAGTACTGCACATAAAGGCTATCCAGTAATGCTGTAATGGTACACAAGAGTCAGTACATTTGATACTTCATTTTGCGTGACAGAGGGCTAGCCCATCGTCACGCTGTTTTGAATACGAGAGTCGGTTCATATAACGTTTGGGGTTTTGAGTAGCTCAGGGTAAGTTAGCAAAAAACAATGAGGCGAGCGCGTGGGATGGTTCGAGGAAAGTTACAGGTCAGGTTTTTTTGTCGTATTCCTGCGGAATGTGTAGGGATCAGAGCCGATTTGGCTGCGCGCTGAATAAATTATGAATAACTAAATATTGGAAGGTTATTATGGAACGATACGGAGAAAGCTATTATGTTGACTGCAAATATACAATTGCGTTTGTTTGGTACGATTTGGCGAGTTTGACATCACGAGTCTGAATATCATTCTAGTGATCTTTGTCTAGCGCGCTAGCGGTCGGGAAGGCTTAAATTAATCGCAACAAGCTTTTATGGTCAGCGATCAACAGATTTTGTGTATCGGCAATACCGAATGACTTGAGTGATAACCTACGGTTGATCATAGTGAATATGCGTACACACAATTTGTAGAACGGCGGATCTGCATGGCATGGTTGAAATTAGACCCTGTGTAGTTAGTGATAAGAAGCTTCGCTTGGGCAGAGCATGTTCGCAAAGGACGCCATTTTTTTCCAGACATGTGGGGTCTATAAATACGATAGCGGGGAAGGGGAGAGCATTCAGTCTGAGCGTTAAGCTACTGTGACAGTCGTCTATCAGCAGTTCTAAACAGTTTTGGTCTGCCGTTTAACGCGTCAGAACTGGGCGAATTGTGATTGCGTGTTTCAGTGGATTTTCGTGAGTGTCTGAAGCGCCGAGATATACCTCGGTTCCTATACTTTAAATCAACCTACCCCAAATTCCAAAACTATCCTTGGGTCGTTAGATAAGAACTTGTAGGTAACTGATCTGAGTCTGAGTCTGGGCTTGGAGCGACCCTAAATTCCTTTTTCCTTCACCATAGGGTTCCTGGATTGGCTCTTCGGATATTCGAAGGCTAATCCTCTCCTCATTCCTTTCGAGTAGCGAGTTTTGAAATTCCCACACACACAGTCATTAAACATACAAGCACATTCAAATCAAACTCAACCATTATCGAGTGGTGTCGATAATGGACGTGGTATAACACTAGGATTTTAGACTAGGCTAGACAGGAGTTTAGTTGCGTCTAAACTTAGGTTGGCAGGGCATAGGGAGACTGTTTGATCGATGAGGTTCCGCGGATGGAAATAACAAATTCAGAACAAAGTTAAACCGGTGTCAACACAGATAACCTATCCTGTTGATATTTTGACATTTGAGTGTTGTCGGGGACGCGCGAAGAGATCAAATTATAGTCTAAAGTTCATTGTTTAGGACCGGGTAGATTGTTTTGCCTTGCCTTGGATCAGTTAGGATTCAAGTCGCATCTTTAAATTAAATGTAAATTTCGCTGGAGGTCTAATGTGTAGGCTGAGACAAATATATATGATTAGGCTTGGCCGAGGTCGTGCTGAGGTCAGTGAAATTCATAGATCGGTATTTACCGAACTATGCACTTCGCTATGTTATAAATTGTGGTCGAGCACTAAAAGAAGTTCCAAGCGCCCATATATACAAAAAAAAACAAATGGTACCATCACACAAAATACAACAACGATCGATCTGGCGCAATACACCGCTAACTGATGCGAAATACCGGCTTGCGGGCATATATGCTTTCTCTGTCTAACTTGAACTGTAACATCCTGAATCAATCTTCCGTTCGACTATTGTACGCCTAACGAACTTCTCAACGAACGAGAAATTCAGACTTATCATTCTTACTTACAATTTATACAGCTGAATCGGGACATCTCTTTTTGGGGTAGATAGAATATACGATCATAGCTACTGATAGCGGTGGCTCGACCTTAGCCTTTAATGTCGTTACAGATTTTCTGGTGCCGAGACCGAAAGATATCCTAGATAGTCTGATACCTAGATATTCTAAAAGAATCAAGTACTAACGCGTTACTTTTAAAAATAACAAAAACGTAGAAACGATTTTAAACAGTTCTGTTTTGTAAGTAAGAAATAAGCAACAAAAAAAAAGGGGCATTGTTTTCACAATTCTTCGGACGAGCTACGGCGGTTTAGTGTTCAGGAATAATGGCCGGCCGGCTTAGGAAAAACGTTAGTCGTGTTGCACAAGTTGACTCACTTTCGCAGACAAGTGTTTTAAATAATGAGATGGCGTCAGGACAGGTGACTCAATTGTTATCTGAAATAGTGAATAGATTAGACAGTTTGGAAAGGGGTTCTATTGCGAGCAATGCTAGTAGGACTTCGAACAGACAGACTGACAGACAGGAACTAGAGACGTTTGAACAATCGGTAGAAAAACGTCAATCATGCATAGTGAAAATGACACAGAAGTTGCCGACATTCGATGGGCGGAGTTCGGAAAATCCGATGATTTTCTTAAGAGATTTAAAGGCTTATATAAAGTCTCGGGAGATAGTTCTAGGGCTTTGATATGGGCAACGGATAGTTTGGTAGGAATTGCAAAAGTTCGAATGAGCATATACAGAGACTCATGGCGAACTTATTCGGATTTTGAAAAGGATTTCAGAGAGGTATTCTGGGGAGATAATGAACAGGAATTAATTAAACAAAGATTCCAAACTGCGAAGTTCGATTCCAAGAAACGTCAAAGTATGGAAGAATTCTTTGCCTCTCAATTGAATAGCATATATGAGCTTACGATACCGTTTACTGATACGGAGAAAATCAACACGATTTTCAGACAGTTGCCGCGTGATATTCAGGTAGCGTTTTTTGCTAGAAAGGACTATACGAGATGCGGTCGAGTTCCTTCGGCATTTAGAACGGAATGTCGATGGGGAATTAAGTGCGTTGCAGAGTTCGGAGACAATGAATACGAACAACGTAAGGCGGAATAGCTACATGCGTGGGCAATATCGTGCTTTGCGAGTAAATACGATACGATATAACGCGGTGAGTCGTAGGGATAATTATAACGCGGGAACAAAGGCACGAAATGAATTTGGGACGCGCGCTCGCGGTTTTTTTCGCGGTAGAGGTAGGCAGCCTCAGGCTAGTTTCAAGGCAAAAGGGTTCCAAAGGGGCAATGATAGTTCAGATAATACAGAGGCAGGGCAAATTTCAAGTGACAGGAATAATGCGATAAATCAGAATTCAAAAAACTAGTGGACTCGCGCGGGTCGTTCGTGCTCAGATATTTATTGCGTTTTGGATGGACAGCCAATCAAATCGAAAAAAAGCATAGACTGTATGATCTGTGTAATTTGGATTCGAACGTGGGTGTGAATGAATTTATTCAATTACTAGCGCGTAAGGCGCACGGATATGCCGTGTGTTTAGATGGAAAATCGATATTGAATTGTATAGGCCGCAATGACAGGCGTTTACATACGATATTCAGAGACGACGATTCGACTGAGTGTGGGCGCGATTTATGTAGTACCTTGACATTACCTGAGATAGATGTGCGTATTGGGAATATTGTTGTAAGGAGTTTTATTGATTCGGGCAGCAAAATCAGTGTAATTAGTCGGAGAGTGTACGATGAAGTATGCAGGCATTGGGAAAACCGACGGAAATACCGATCCCAAGTTTGAGAATCACAGGTGCGTTTGGAGTCAGTAAGGAAACGGTTGATAAGTTAGTTACGTTACCATTAACAATAGGTGAATGCGTTATCGATACTCCAATGCTAGTATTAACAAGGGTGCCTAAAGATTTAATTTTAGGGTTTGATTTTATACAACAGACGCGAGCCAGTTTAATGTGTGAGGGAAATAAGAGGCTAATTATACGAAGCGCCGGGCGGATGTGTGAAATACCATTAGGTACTGGTCCTAATCAGGATTCTTGCTGTTGTACAATGAAAGTACAGAACCAAGATACCAGTAGAAATATGATAGAGGAATATGTGAATAATTCATCGATACCTGTTGAACACAAAACAAAGTTATTACCGGTGTTAAATAAACATGCAGAGTTGTTTAGCGATAGGGTAGGTCGGATAAATAAATATTTGATTTTGATTTTGATTTTGATGTCCAATGCGACGCCAGCGCTATAGGAATTGGGGGCTATGTTTATTAATTAGATGATTTGGGCCAGGAACGAATTATAGGGTTTTGTTCGCAGGCATTTAAGGGAGCTCAAACTAGATGGTCTGTCAGCGAACAGGAAATGTATGCAGTTATATACACTTTAAAGCGATTTGAGATATATTTGCGGGGAGAAAAAGTTATTATTAGAACTGATCATAAAAGTTTGACGTTCATTAAGTCGTGGACTTTATTGGGGGCACGCGTAACTAGGTGGGTTATGTTTTTAGAGCAATCCGATTATAACATAGAGTTTGTGCGAGGGATTGATAATCAAATTGCCGACACGCTAAGCAGGCAAATAGCGGGACCTGGAGGTATGAATGACAGTATAACTGTTCAGCCGGGAATATTCTGATTTCAGGCATCGAATACCGCAAGTGTTATTTCGAGTTTACGGGACATTGCGAGATTACAAAGCGAAGATGAGCGGTTAAATCGAATTAGCGGTTGTATCAGACGTATAGTGGTAGATACGGAAACGAGAGAAACGAAACAAAGATTTAACAGTAATACTGTACTGCCTCCACTCAACACTACATTAATCAGGCAGTACCTCGATTTCACAACAAATAAATTGAACCAGGCTCTCCATCTGTATGAATGCAGATTTTTGACTGTGGACAGATCATCTTGGACTGGAGACAGCTGCTACATTAAAGGCTTATGTAAGAAAACGATGAAAAATCTTCAATACGAAGTAAATGTTAAGTTAAATAAAGAAGGACCACCTGAAGAGACACATTGTGCAGTGCTTCTTTATGCAGTTGAAAATATGGTGCACAAAAAATGATTTTGATAATTACAAGCTAGTAGGTGATACATTATATTTTCACGTGCCGAAGCGGAACGTACAGTTGTTAGTAATTCCGAAATCACTACAGGAGGAACTAATTTTACACATACATGAAGAAATAGGTCACTACGGCAGATATAATATATTAGCACTGATGAAGGACAGATATTATTTTCTTCATATGAGTAGGGTGATTAGCACGGTGATAAGAAGTTGTGACATATGTCAAAAGGTCAAACCAAGTACTAACAATACCGTTGGTCCTTGTACACCGGTGTTGGCGGAAAAGTTGGGTGAGAAAGTTTTCTCGGACCTTTATGGGCCATTGCCCGTAGGTAAATTCGGATATCAATATATATATGTGATTCAAGACGTGTACAGTAAGGTGATAAAATTGTATCCAATGCGAAAAGCTACAGGTAGGAGCGTGCTCGCTTGTACAAAGAGATTTCATAGGGAAATACCTATCGAAACTATAATTACGGACTCAGGACCACAGTTCATATCGAAAGTTTGGGAATTTGGTCTCAAACAGCTAGGGATTCGGGTCACTCATACGTCGGTGTATAGTCCAAATTCTAATAGCGTAGAAAGAGTGAATCGCGAGCTAGGTCGACTAATTAGAACTTATTGCGGCGGAAGTAATCGTAGTTGGTTCGACGTGTTACCGGACATTGAAAGTTGCTACAATAATATCGAACACACAAGCACAGGCTTTGCGCCTAATGAGTTAGCGTTTGGTAGGCGGGAACCGTTAACTATTGACAAGGAATTAGGCGATGAATGGTTATTAGGTCATAGTGTGCGAGATACGGAACAGGTGCGGAATGTAGCGATAGAAAACTCTAAAAGTTCTAGTGAACGACGTAAGCGACAGGCAGACGACGTAAGTTAGAAGTCTATCGTATAGGTGATTATGTGAAACTTAAGACTTTTGTGCGTTCAAATAAAGAACATAAAATCATGCGGAAATTTTCATTGTTGTATAAAGGGCCTTATGTTATTTCAGCAGTGATATATCCGAACTGTTATACTTTAGTAAATCCGGTTTCAAATGAGATATTGGGTAACTACAATACTATAAATATAGCCAGGTATTATGTGAGGACGAATAAGGGCGTAGATAAATAAGATAGTGTATAAAAGTTATATAATTAAGCTGTAAGCTGTAAATTTGAGTAACTACTTTGTAGATTTAAGGATCTTGCATGGTTTAGAAAGGAACAAAAACAAAAAATAATATAAAAAAAAAATGTATATATATAGTAATACGAATTAGGATATGTTGCGGGTAAGCAAGGTTGTTTAGTTAGATAGATAAATAAGATAAGACAGGAGAGAGCTCAATCGAGTTGTGTAAATATTATATACATAATTGACAGATTCATCGGTCTGTGTACATGATTTGAGATGTCCGTACATATAGAGTAGATATGGACAAAGCATGGGTAGCATAGTGGTAATGAGATCCTTGCGCCATGTTTAACTGAGATAAATAGTGTCTCAAGGTCTGGGAGGGGGCTGTAATGGTACACGAGAATCAGTACATTTGATACCTCATTTCGCAAGACAGAGGGCTAGCCCATCGTTGCGCTGTTTTGAATACGAGAGTCGGTTCATATAACGTTTGGGGTTTTGAGTATCTCAGGGTAAGTTAGCAAAAAACAATGAGGCGAGCGCGTGGGATGGTTCGTGGAAGGTTACAGGTCAGGTTTTTTTGTCGCATTCCTGCGGAATGTGTAGGGATCAGAGCCGATTTGGCTGCGCGCTGAATAAATTATGAATAACTAAATATTGGAACGTTATTATACGGAACGATACGGAGAAAGCTATTATGTTGACTGCAAATATACAATTGCGTTTGTTTGGTACGATTTGGCGAGTTTGACATCACGAGTCTGAATATCATTCTAGTGATCTTTGTCTAGCGCGCTAGCGGTCGGGAAGGCTTAAATTAATCGCAACAAGCTTTTATGGTCAGCGATCAACAGATTTTGTGTATCGGCAATACCGAATGACTTGAGTGATAACCTACGGTTGATCATAGTGAATATGCGTACACACAATTTGTAGAACGGCGGATCTGCATGGCATGGTTAAAATTAGACCCTGTGTAGTTAGTGATAAGAAGCTTCGCTTGGGCAGAGCGTGTTCGCAAAGGACGCCATTTTTTTCCAGACATGTGGGGTCTATAAATACGATAGCGGGGAAGGGGAGAGCATTCAGTCTGAGCGTTAAGCTACTGTGACAGTCGTCTATCAGCAGTTCTGAACAGTTTTGGTCTGCCGTTTTACGCGTCAGAACTGGGCGAATTGTGATTGCGTGTTTCAGTGGATTTTCGTGAGTGTCTGAAGCGCCGAGATATACCTCGGTTCCTATCCTTTAAATCAACCTACCCCAAATTCCAAAACTATCCTTGGGTCGTTAGATAAGAACTTGTAGGTAACTGATCTGAGTCTGAGTCTGGGCTTGGAGCGACCCTAAATTCCTTTTTCCTTCACCATAGGGTTCCTGGATTGGCTCTTAGGATATTCGCGGGCTAATCATCTCCTCATTCCTTTCGAGTAGCGAGTTTTGAAATTCCCACACACACAGTCATTAAACATACAAGCACATTCAAATCAAACTCAACCATTTTCGAGTGGTGTCGATAATGGACGTGGTATAACACTAGGATTTTAGACTAGGCTAGACAGGAGTTTAGTTACGGCTAAACCTAGGTTGGCAGGGCATAGGGAGACTGTTTGATCGATGAGGTTCCGCGGATGGAAATAACAAATTCAGAACAAAGTTAAACCGGTGTCAACACAGATAACCTATCCTGTTGATATTTTGACATTTAAGTGTTGTCGGGGACGCGCGAAGAGATCAAATTATAGTCTAAAGTTCATTGTTTAGGACCGGGTAGATTGTTTTGCCTTGCCTTGGATCAGTTAGGATTCAAGTTGCATCTTTAAATTAAATGTAAATTTCGCTGGAGGTCTAATGTGTAGGCTGAGACAAATATATATGATTAGGTTTGGCCGAGGTCGTGCTGAGGTCAGTGAAATTCATAGATCGGTATTTACCGAACTATGCACTTCGCTATGGTGATGGATAGATCTCCTAAAGCGTTAATGACAACGTTTCGATAACATCCAGCTCAAATTGCGCAGAGTTGAAGGTTTCAAAACGTTACGGACCTTTTGAGGTAACCGCTAGTTCAAACCCATTTCGGAAAATCAAATCGCAATTGTGTAAACCGGTCTATTCGGATCGTTATTGCCGTGAACTACATATATAATTGGAACCACCACAAGCCGCTACTAGCGAGCACATGAAATATTATTGAGTACTCACGTCATAAAACTACGACGGATATCTATACGATATCCCAAACGAGTATTATAAATTGTGGTCGACCACTAAAAGAAGTTCCAAGCGCCCATATATACAAAAAAAAAAACAAATGGTACCATCACACAAAATACAACAACGATCGATCTGGCGCAATACACCGCTAACTGATGCGAAATACCGGCTTGCGGGCATATATGCTTTCTCTGTCTAACTTGAAACTGTAACATCCTGAATCAATCTTCCGTTCGACTATTGTACGCCTAACGAACTTCTCAACGAACGAGAAATTCAGACTTATCATTCTTACTTACAATTTATACAGCTGAATCGGGACATCTCTTTTTGGGGTAGATAGAATAGACGATCATAGCTACTGATAGCGGTGGCTCGACCTTAGCCTTTAATGCCGTTACAATGAGCCCTACTGAAAATACAATGTTCTTGGCTCCTGTAACACATCACGAAATACATAAAATAATCCGAAATTTAAAAAATAAAAATAGCTTCGGTGAAGACGAATTACCACCAACACTAATAATACAGTGCGCAGACGAGTTAACTTTACCTTTAACCACCTTGATAAACCAATCATATATTATGGGGACATTTCCATACTTACTTAAAAAAGCCATCATTAGACCTATACATAAGAAAAATTCAAAGTCCGACCCAAATAATTACAGACCCATTGCCATACTTTCAACAATTTCGAAAATTTATGAAAAGTCTATGTGTAAACGCGTATACTCTTTTTGCGAAAAATACAAAATCTTTACAGAGTCTCAAAACGGTTTTCGTAAGAAGAGATCGACAACTATAGCTGTATACAAATACATTCAAGAAGCTCTAAGTGTCATTAATAAGAAATCATAGCCTTCTTTTAGATATGTCTAAGGCATACGATAGGGTGAATCACAGAATTTTAGTAAACAAACTTTATGGAATAGGTGTGCGCGGAACAGCCCATAACTGGTTCACTTCATATTTGAAAGATAGAGTACAATCTGTCGAAATACAGCAATCGAATAAAGAAACTAACCAAATACAAAACGTACGCTCAACTAATAGGACATTAAATTCATCAATACCCCAAGGAAGTGTCCTGGGGTGTTTATTGTTCCTTATATTCATAAATGATCTCCCTAAAGTAATGATTGATCACTGCGTGCTGTTTGCGGATGACGTATCATTACTGGTCCCATCAGAAGATAGCTCCCAACTGAACGCAAAGCTTATTTCTAAATTAGATCTCATTACTAATTGGATGACAAACCACGACCTTGAAATCAATTATAATAAAACTAAAGTAATGATATTCCACCCCCAACAAAAAAGCAACTAGATTTCGTCATCACCTATAAAGGTACTCAAATAGAAATAGTAGACCGGTTCACTTTGCTTGGAATTGATATAGATTCACACGTCAATTGGAAAAAACACACTCAAAAAATTTGTAACAAGATATCTCAGTTCTCTTACGCACTTGAAGAAGTAAAAAAATCCACTGATCTGAAAACTGCTCTTACGGTATACTATGCATACACTTTCGCTTGGCTCAGCTACGGCATAATTTTATGGGGAAACAGCACAGGAGCCCCAGCAATATTCATCTTACAAAAAAACTAATACGGATCCTAGTAAATATCAAACAAACGGACAGTTGTAAACCTTTCTTTCAAAAACATAATATTCTGACTTTACCATGCTTATACATATACGAAATGTGCAAATTTGTCCGTAATAATGAGAATCTTTACCATAAACGTGGAGAAATTCCCGTAAACTACTCATTAAGACATAAAGACAGACTCATCCAACCCTGCACTTCTACTCTAAAGATGCACTCATCTAGTTCTTATGTCATGAGTATCAAAATATATAATAAATTACCCACCCTACTTAAAGATGAAAACAATAACGTAAAGTTCCTAAAAACATTAAAAACTATATTAATAAATAAAACATATTACAGTATAAATGAATATTTTATAGACACATCATTTAAGAAAAATAAATAACTTAAAATTACATTAAAACACAGATATATAAATATATATATATATATATGAATGACACTAACTTATAAATATATGCATGTACACCACAATTACACAAACACACATACACACACACACGTACATATAAACATACCTCAATAATTAATATTATATATTAGTGATTAGTATTATGCCTCTCTACTGTTGCAGTGCCCTATGGACAGGCTCCATAAATTGTACCTTAATTTAAGAACAAGTTTTTATGTACTTTATAAAATAATAATCTTGCAATGCCCTTGCAGGGCGCATGTTTTGGGACTAAACATTATTTTGTCATGTTTGTACCACATGTAAGCGATGAATAAATTATTTGATTTGATTTGGGTCCGATTAATATATCTCTCCAACGTCGTCGAGGTCAACGATCACAGAAGGCATACCTGTGTGTCTTTATTTGCCTTTCAACAAAGGCAGTACATATAGAAGTGGCATCAGATTTATCCACTGATACCTTTCTTGATGCTCTCAAGAGGTTCCTCTGTCGTCGCGGACCTGTGTCTTGCATGTATATAAAGTGCATTGCGTATATATATAAAGCGTATTTATAAAGTGCATGCGTAATAGAGACAGATTACATAAAAAGTCAACTGCCGCACCGGAAAACCTCATTCTCAAAATCACTTATAAAAGATACCGTAATTTCTGTAATAATCTTCTTAAAAAACTCAAAAGAACCCATGAAAAGCATGAACTTTCTAAGGCTTGCATCAACTCTAAGGAGTTATGGAAAACCATAAAAGGGATCACAAACACTGCCAAGTCAAAAAGCGTTGCTACTGAGTTGTTGGGACCATCTACCAATCAAAATACTACCGACGATGTAAATAAATTCTTCGTAAATGTTAGTAAGGACCTTGCTGAAAATATTAAGAAAGCGGTGGGTCCAACACTTTCCAACAATCCTACATTTCTACCGAGCAGATGTAAATCCTCATTTGCCTTACCACGGACCGATATGAATGAAGTGGAAAGATAATACTTGGCTTGAAGAACGTGTGCGCTGTTGGTTGGGATAACATCTCAATGTGTGTCTTACTGATGGCGTCTTCCCCGAGTCCTTAAAGCGATCGATGGTGCTCCCTATACACAAGGCAGGTCACAGAGATCGTGTCAACAACTACAGACCAATTTCTATCCTGCCTTCTATATCTAAAATACTGGAACGAATCATCAACTCACGTCTAACTAAATATCTTGAATCAAACAAACTATTATCTGCCTGCCAATTTGGGTTTCGAAATGACATCTCCACCAGTGATGCTTTGCACGAACTCACTGACTATGTGGTAAAGAACCTTGATAGAGGGCAGAAGGTTATAGGCATTTTCCTTGACCTTGCTAAGGCGTTTGACACGGTCTCTGTCCATATCCTCTTGGAAAAACTAGATCGACTTGGTATACGAGGGGTATACAGTTGAAGCTTTTTGAGGAATATCTCACCGGTCGCTTTCAGTATGAAAATATCGGAGATCACTGTAGTGGTGATCTACCAATTGCGTACGGTGTCCCACAGGGCAGTATATTGGACCCCACTTTATTTCTCATTTACATCAATGAACTATGTGACCTAAGTCCCGAAAATGGCAGAGTGATTACATATGCTGACGACACTGCCCTTTTATTCTCGGCAAAAACTTGGGAAGAGACCTATGAGGTTGCCCAGCGGGGATTTAATCAAGCCACCCAATGGCTTCAGGACAACATTTTGACGCTTAACTCGGATAAGACTAAATATGTTACCTTCTCCATTAGAAACAGTCAGAGCACATACGACGGTTCGATAACTGCTCACAACTGCATAGACCCTAATAGTGGAACCTGCTCTTGCCCAGCCCTAGTTAAAACCTCAACTATTAACTATCTCGGTGTTCTTCTCGACCAAAATCTCACGTTTGGTCCTCATATTCACTTGGTAACTGGCAGAATCCGCAAACTTATATATATTTTCAAAATACTTCGCCATGTCGCTGATGCCGGGTTGATAAAACGAGTTTATATGGCACTCTGTCAATCTGAGCTATCCTATTGCATTACCTCGTGGGGAGGCGCATCCAAGACATCTATCCTTCAATTAGAACGTGCCCAAAGAGCTGTACTCAAGGTTTCCACTTTCCGTCCCCTTGTTTTCCCCACTGATCTCCTTTATAATTCTTGTGACGTACTTACGGTCAGGCAACTATTTATGTATCACACTGTCTTAAAACAGCATTCTTATTTAACATATAGCCCCTATCTGCTGACCAGACGGCGGAAGGATAGAGTCTGTTTGGATTATACATTATTCCGAACATCCTTTGCCCATAAATTCTTCTGCTTCCTCGGTCCTTTCATATATAATAGAATTAATAGAATAGCTAATATTTATTCCCTCACCAACAATAAACTTAAAAAGATTGTCTATAAAACATTGCAATTACTTAATTATGACAAAACGGAGGACCTACTGATCATAACTACCTAGCTACCTTCATAAAGGTGCACAAGGCAGTTCATCAATTCATCTGTTAAAAAAATATATATATAATATAACGCATATTTTATATTAATCTGACTTGTACACCATATTGACATAGTAACGTTGTTTTATTATTATTATTATTACCTCACACACCCTCTCACACACACTCACTCATACTCATACTACACATAGAGAGGCTCACCCACTCACCCACACACCCATTTTTTTCATATTTTTATAACTTTGTTTTTAGTCAGTATTCGTCAGAATTTTGTATAAAAAAGTGTCCGTGTAACTTAAATTAGCTTTATATACACAGTCAGGTCATAAGTTCTGTCACACAATAAAAACTTTTGAATTTGGAACGCTGGCCACAAAAAAGTTTATTGAATTCGAATTTCGAATTTTTCATGAAAATAAAAATGTGTACTTTTTAGAATTTTCCTCATTTCTAAATATGGAGTGGACACTTAAAGAAGACCGTGTCGCAGTTATTGCGTTGCATCGTTGCGGTTACGCGCCAATTCAGATTTTCGACTTACTGAAAAATTTGAATATAACCAAAAGATTCGTTTATCGTACCATAAAACGATACAATGAAGACTCTAGTGTAGATGATAGGTCAAGAAGTGGTCGCCCTCGCTCGGTTAAGACTCCAGCAGTGATAAAAGCTGTGAAGGCGCGAATTCAAAGAAATCCCATACGTAAGCAGAAACTGTTGGCCCTTCAGATGGGTTTAAGCAGGACCACGGTGAAAAGGGTGTTAAATGAAGACTTAGGGCTTAGGGCACATCGAAGAAAAACAGGACATCGTTTGGACGCTCGTTTAATGGACCTGAGACTGAAGAGATGCCGTGCTTTGTTGAAGCGGTACGCGGGAAAAAAGCATCGGGAAATTCTTTTTTCGGATGAAAAATTTTTCACCGTGGAAGAGAGCTACAACAAACAAAATGATAAGGTGTACGCACACAGCAGTGAAGAAGCGAGCAACCGTATTCCGCGTGTCCAACGAGGTCATTTTCCATCCTCGCTCATGGTTTGGTTGGGAGTCTCTTATAT
The DNA here is from genome assembly GCA_949825045.1 of Argyresthia goedartella. NCBI lineage: Eukaryota > Metazoa > Arthropoda > Insecta > Lepidoptera > Argyresthiidae > Argyresthia > Argyresthia goedartella. Next base: position 37,533,206 of record OX463812.1, on the reverse strand, counting down.
GGGGCTTAACTGAGGTACATTTTTGTGAGAAAGGCGTAAAAACGAATGCAGTTGTGTATCAAAATACAGTCCTCAAGAACCTTGTGGAACCTGTTTCTCATACCATGTTTAATAACAGGCACTGGGTATTCCAACAAGATTCTGCGCCAGCTCATAGAGCGAAAAGCACACAAGACTGGCTGGCGGCGCGTGAAATCGACTTCATCCGGCACGAAGACTGGCCCTCCTCCAGTCCAGATTTGAGTCCGTTAGATTACAAGATATGGCAACACTTGGAGGAAAAGACCTGTTCAAAGCCTCGTCCTGATTTGGAGTCACTCAAGGCATCCTTGATTAAGGCAGCCGCCGATATTGACATGGACCTCGTTCGTGCTGCGATAGACAACTGGCCGCGCAGAATAAAGGCCTGTATTCAAAATCGCGGAGGTCATTTTGAATAAACTTTATTACCATAAGAATCTATGTTTTATTAAGTTCATTTTGCTATATAAATGTTTACATAAATAATAAACATGTCTAAATTATTTCATAATGCGCATGTGACAGAACTTATGACCTGACTATGTATATTTTACAGGAAGAGCACTGTAGTCTGAAATACAGGTTTACACCAAGCTCAGGCTCAGATGACTCAATTATCATGTGTCACATTTTAGCTAAGGGCCTCAAATATTGTAAACGTTTTCTGTTTCTTTTCTTTGAATAAATAAATATTTGAAAAAATGAAAAAAAAAAAAAGTATTCTGATAATGGAACGAATTTTATTGGCGCAAAGAAAAAATTAGACGATTTATTTGCCGTAACTTCGTCAGACAAGTTTAAAGATACATTATTGAATGAATTCAATCGTCGACGGAAGGTTATTCCTCCCCATGCACCTCATTTTGGCGGTATGTGGGAGTCGACAGTAAAATGTTTTAAAACCCATCTGTATCGCGTCGTAGAAAACCACCTTCTCACCTACGAAGAACTCTTAACTGTACTAACGCAGGTCAAAGCTCTGCTTAACTCACGTCCTCTGTGCGTTTTGACCGAGGACCCTTATCCAGAAGTTTTAATGCCGGCACATTTTTTGATGACAAGTCCGGTTCAATTCCTACCCGCCTTAGATATCTCACAAGACCGCCTGTCCATCCTTGATCGGAAAAAGTTTCTGGACCAATTGGTACAATCGTACTGGAAAAAGTGGCGACTGGAATATTTACATACATTACAAGTGCGACAAAAGTGGTGCTCTCCAGCGAATGTCGTGAAAGTGGGCACTATAGTGACTATGATGCAAGACGACGTGCCACCGCTGCGATGGCCCTTAGCTGTCGTGGAAAGGGTACATCCTGGAGCAGACGGCATTGTACGAGTCGCTACAGTAAAAACTAGAAACGGAAGCTTTAAGCGACCAGTCGTTAAGCTTTGCCCTATACCTAATCAATAGGTCAGGTACTATTAATTGAATGTAGATAATAATGAAACCGTTTATTGTTTGTTTAATTGATCAAAGTGACAATTAATTTCTTGGACTTGAGCGGTTATTTAAGTTTATTTTTTATCTTCATTTATTGTTAAGCTCACTTCATTTATCGTCAATCGGATACCATTATCGAATATCATACCTTCATTTCCTTTTTTTAAATTTATTAGTTACTGCGTTGTCTTACTTTATGTTTATTTCGTCTCATACATCCGTTTCATTGCATAACTATTTTGAAAGTTCTACCAACCTATCAAAGCGCGGGAGCATGTTTGCGCCGGTATAGTGCGATTACGGGTGCCTTGGGATGCGCCTTCTGTGGGTCGATACTGGGATTACCACCCGGTTAGAACTCGTCTTCTTGTCCTTGGTAATGGACCAAGAAGGCGCCCAAAGCAGTCTGGCCATAAATAATCGAAATCGAGTGTGTGTCAGCTGTCGATATGAACAAGAACAAAAAAAGTGTCATTACCGCTCCTTATTAATTTATTTGATATAAACCCGAACCAGCCTCAAATACATACTTCAGAAAGCTATTCCGGACTCCCCAAACTTCCATTGCGGCCACCCCGAATTCCCATTGCCCTGGAACGGCAGCCAAGATCCACCTAACGGTAAGACCCCCTTCTATCCGTAGTGGGCATTTCCCAGGGTATCCACGAGTCCGTGCTACAACAAATTTGAATACCTTTCGGCCGCCTGTTTTCTAAAAATCAAAGAAATCTTTTCAAAACATACCAAGTTTGGACTCCTCGAAGTAGGAGATGGATTAGCAAAGAAAGAGGATTTATACAGTCCATGAGAGTGAGTGAAATAGACTATAACTATTTTCGTGTAAAGTCAATAGATTGTATTTTTAATCGCAAAATGTAGTTTACAAAGCCATTGGTGCTACTTCATAGCTACTTTACTACTTGATTTTGTTTGAATCTAAAATACTTACCTAAAAAATGGATTCACAGTGGGCAGCAGACCTCGCTAACAGGGGGGTTAGCGAGGTCTACTGCCCACAGGGCTACTAGTATTTTTATTTATAATAGGTTTTTGTTTGTTGTCATTAAGACATTGGTTTTAATTTGGGTTTAAAATTTGAGGTAAATTCAGATACTCTTACCGCCTCGTGTCCTTCAGACACGGATTTGGGCCGATGCAAGAATGGAAGGAGAGTGTTTTATTTTTATTTTTATTTTATTTTATTTTGTTTATTTGGAGAAAAAACAATGACAGGTGACATAACATAAGAAATGGACTAACAACATAACACAAAACCTGACATCTTAAACATATCTCACTAGGACATAATACAAGACCAGTTTTTTGTATTTACTTTGTTTACACAATTCAAGATCGAAGTTACAGTTTAGGGAAGGATATAATAATAATAATAATAATAATAATAATAATAAAATTCTTTATTTTTAACATAATACAATGTCTTAAATCTACAGTAACCCTGAAGCCTGTGGTAGTATACACTGTGTTACAGGCTTCAGTATTTACTTAACTCAGTTACATAGATCGTTTGTAAACATGTTAGCGTAAAGAAAACACGAAAATAAGGTAAGTATTTACAAAAATATGTTAAGTAAAAAGAAAGTTATTAAGGCTCCTTATGTGACCTGCGTGTGTATATGCATGAGGGTATGTGTGAGTGTGTGTGTGTGTGTGTGTGTGTGTGCGTAAGGGTGAGTGCATGTGTGTGAGTGTGTGCGTGATCGTGAAATGTAAAGATTTAAGATGCATAGTTAAATAATTGCTCAATTGCTTCATAGTCAAACTCCTTAAACCAGTTGTGTATATATATTTTAAGTGTATAAATATTATGTCGTCTTATGGAGTTGCTTTTGTTTAGTTTGTTATAAATACGTGGTGCATAGTATAAGAAATGTCTTCTAGCAAAGGCAGACCTAAAGTTGGGTAATGGGACTATATCTACCCTTTTTCCAATGTGATCAGGAATTGGATGGATATTACGGTGAAATCTGCAAACACATTGGAGAATGTATAACTTCCTGACTGTAAGTTGTTTGGACTCTTTGTATAATGTAGTCGTAGGGTAGCGAAAAGGTAATCTTTTTATTACCTTAAGAAGAGCCCGTTGTGCACGCTCAACCTCTATCAAATGTGTCTTTGCAGCACCCCCCCAAGAAGTAATACAGTAGGTGAGAACAGATACAGCCAGCGCCTTGTAAGTACGTATTAACATATCCTGACTAAGAACATCCCTAAGACTCTTAAAAACGTATATAAGTTTCCTAGTACGACCGGCAACAGAATTTATTTGCGGAATCCAGGATGACTTATCATCTACCACAACCCCAAGGTACTTAGTGGTGCTTGAACGTTCTAGAATAGGACAATCACAGGAAGGTAATACTGGTAATTCACGCGCACACCTATTACAAGGATAAGTATGAATTTTCAATTTGAAATTTTTATCTGGATTTGTAGCATCAGTTTTCCGAAAACATAAATATTTAGTCTTGGAGGTGTTAAGAAACAACAAGCTATCCTCAAGCCATGCCGTCACATGCTTCAAACCAACTTCTGCCATTTCAAAAATATCTTTCCAGGTTTTAGCACTGTATAATAAAACGGTATCATCCGCAAACATTAAAATGTCCGCTTCTATTAACTTATTATCACAAAGACTGTTTATGTAGGTGAGAAAGAGAGTAGGCCCTAACATACTTCCCTGGGGAACACCATAAGTGCAAGCGTCAGGATTACTCTCCTCACCCTCTACACGTACAGTCTGGCTCCTTCCATTAAGATAATTTGTGAACCACAGCAAAGGGAGGCCCCGTATTCCGAGGTTTTCTAGACTAGAGAGTAATATTGGGATGGAGACAGTGTCAAACGCCTTCTTCAGATCTAAGAACACGCCCAGACATTTGTCTCCCCTTTCTAGTCGATTTACTATAATAGATGTAAGGTGCAGAACAGCATCTTCAGTAGATCTATTCTTACGAAATCCAAATTGTCCCTCAACTAGGAGATCATTATTTTCCAAAAACGTGACAAGTCTTTTATTTGCAATCTTCTCCATCACTTTAGACAGACAGGATAGTAGAGAAATGGGTCTATAATTAGTTGGCTGTAATTTATCACCTGCTTTATAAACTGGGGTAACAACAGCTTTCTTAAAGATTGTTGGGAAAATTCCCGTATCAAAACTTAAGTTACAAAGGAATGGCTTAGCAAGGATATCATCATTATCTTTTATTATCTTTGTCGGAATGTTATCCACTCCTGGCGCACTGCTTGATTTAAGGCTATTAATCGTGTGTCTAACCTCTACTTCATCAGTGGAGAACATAGATAATGAGTTGACGGGTGTTTTATTAGATCTAGCCTTGGAGGCCAATGCAGAGTCTGTTGTTCTGAGTTTGTTTAGAGTTTCATCAGCTAGTTTTTTGCCAATAGTACTAAAGTACTTATTAGTAATATCTAGTGATTCTGTTTTGGATTCTGTAATTTTTAATAAATTGTGAGCAGGTATATTGGTCGAACTAATATTTCCAACCTCTTTAATAAGCTTCCATGTCATTTTTTTATCTTTAGAGTAAATTTCAAATTTTGTATCATAGTATTGTTTTTTTAATTTTTTTATCATAAAATTACACGTATTTCTATATTGTTTATATTCGTTGTTAAGGTTGTTGTCGTTAGGAGTTTTCTTTTGTTTGAGCTGTAACTTGTTCCTTATTCTTAGAGATTTTAGTACACCGGGGGTAATCCATGGTTTCAATGGCCGTTTCCTGCAGGATTTTTTTATAGTTTTTGTGCAGTTACCAACTATGTCCTTTAGTTTTCCCACAATATACTCCGCAGCCACATTAGCATCAGAAAGGGAAAAATATTCATCCCAGTTTTGAAGGGCAAGTGCTTCTCTGATAACATTGTAATCCACACAAAGTTTGTCTTTAGATTTAGCTTGCCTGGTATGCGAGTTATCAATAATTAATAAAATTGGAGAGTGATCAGTGAACCTGTCAAACACAAATGTCCACCATTTGTGTCTGGACTTAATCATATAGTGATCAATGCATCTGGTATATCTAGTGGGTATATTAATTCCAGGAAGAAGACCGTGATAAGCCATTTGAGTCAGGTAGTTGGCAGTATGATTTAATATTTGTCCCGGCAAAATGTCCATATTTAAGTCACCTGCTAAGATAACGTTTGGACACTTAATATCTTCAAGAAGAACATTTAGAGAGTCTATGTAACCAGAAGGGTTCGAGAAGCATGGTGGACGGTAAGTACAAATAATTTTAGTATCAACACTAAGTAGATGTAGAATAAGGCAGTTACCTTGAAATAAGTTATGTTCTTGAGCATTTGATTCAAGGTCGTTACTAACATAGGCAACGACACCATCATTCTGATTAATACTTGACTTAGTGTAATACGTTTTGTAACCTGTTATATTTGGAGGCACTCTCTGTTCAGATGTCCAACACTCTGTCAAGACCAGGACATCAATAGGACAATTTAGGCCAGCCACAAACAGAAGAAATCGGTCTAGATTTGAAAAAATCGTTAACAGTAATTACCGAGATTCCATTTCCAAAAGTCTCGTTTTTCGCATATTGAGAAAAACTGGTTGCATCACTTAGCTTAATACATTTAGGATTATTTGTATCGTCGGACTGCACTATATTATGGGGAGTGAATTTTAAAAATAATGATTATATGAATCAGGTTCAGTAGCTTTAGGTTAATAGTAGTGGTAACAAGTGTGAGGGAAGTAATATCTGATAATACGTAAAAATTGTAGAAATTTGTTGTAACATAATTATTTAAATTCAGTAATTGTTTATGCTTTGGGTACTGTATTGTGACAATGCTTTTGTGTTTAGGTGTAATATTTTTGTTTATATTTTGATAGATTTTTAGGGTGTAATTGTCAGTGTAAGATTTTGATTTCGTTTGTGTGTATGTGTATTTTGTGAAAGAGCTGTAGTTGCTTATGGGGTAAATGTGAATTGAACATGAAGTGGAGTCATCAGTTCCAAATGGAACTAGACAAAACTTATAATAAATCCAAACATATGAATAGAAAATTAGAAACATTACTTCAAAAAATTCTAGGAAAAAAACAAGTATAATTTTAAATATGATGATTGCTAGTCACTTAGGGTGTTCCAGAGAACGAATATCCATTTCTGAGTTAATACGAATCAGTGGAAGGCCTTCGCCTTTCCGCAGAAGGACCTTTCCGAAAGAAGTCCAGCAATATTTGTAATCATGAGAGGCAGCGAACTCACGTGCCAAAAAGAACAGTTTCTTGTTCATAGGAGTAAGATTATCAGAAACAAAAACCGGAAGTTTCGGTCCATGAATATGTAGGTGCTTTGTGTTAAGTTTCTCATCTTTGCTATGGACTTTATTGAATTCCTTTAAAGACCTAACAATATTCTCCTTAGCGATTACAGTAGTCAGTTCAGCTATAATGGTTTTGATCTGCTGTGATTTAGACTTGATGCGAAAAATGTCTTTGACCTCAGTTGGTAGAATGGGCACGTCAATGGCTTTTCCCAATTTGACTAAAGTATTAACCAAATCTTGTTTGGTTTCCGATTCATGAGTTGGAATATTTCTGATCTCAATACTGGTAGAACGAATTTGACGCTCCAGTTGTTCGATTTTCTCCTCCATCAAACGAATCTGCTTACGATCCTCCTTTTTCTCAAATTGGAGCTGCTCTAGTTTATTTAAAAACTCATCATATTTGGCCGCATTAAACTCGACAGCTTGCTTAAGCTCAGCGTTTTGTTTTTTCAGATCGTCAATTTTTCCATTAAGTTCGCCAAATTGCAGTTTTTGATCTTCTTTGAATTCCCTAAACATGCTTTGGAGCTCCATTTTGAAGTCGGGAGAACCCAGGTCTTCAAGCCTTTTTCTTTTGGAATATCGCATTGTAATATTGGAATCCAGGTCAGACTCGGAGCAAAGATTAGGGACAGAAGAACATTGGCTACCGGTTGTCATACTGAGTCTAAGCTGAGATGTAGAATCCTTAACGGGCGAGCGGTCAACTGGCATCTCCACTAATTAATTCTAATAAATGTCACTTTCAGGATCTTAGTAATAAAGTTGATAGTAGATACAGCAGATCGAATTTTGAGTTTGCCAAAAGCGCCTGTGCAAAAAATGTTAGCAATGTTCGTACGCAAATTAGCGTTAGTGCCTGCGTTATAGATCAGGAGCAGAGTATTTCAACAAGTCAGCCGATACAGCCAAGGGAGGTGACTCACCGCAGCGAGCGTCTGCAAGTTGTCGTAGGTCAGGGGTACATCGCCAACAGAAGATTTTGAAACAAAAATGCTTTATTTATCCTTAATATCGGTCACTATTTTTGCTTCACTTTACACAATCTTGCGCAGCTTTTTGTAGGCTTTACAGTGATTCTAAATTCTATTGTAACTTTTCACTTTTTGTACGGATTTTGAATATTATTAAACACGATGTCGGACAAAGGTGTTTACGCTAACACGTTCCACGCAGGTTAATATAGAATTAGGGATAGTATCTATAAAGATGAGATAACGTGCAGATGATACACAACGCACACTAAATGAGACATAAAATATATCCAAAATAGACACCGACTTATTTTTTGAGAATCATCTAAAATATCAACCTGATCATTAATTATTAATCAACCCACACAGCAAAACCGCACATAGCAAAACTGCACGGCCAGGTCAAAGGCAACAGACTGCGTAGACAAATAAACAAACAGACATTTCACCAACATCCATCTCACATATACACAACTTTTTATTTTTTATAGACCTCAGGCCTCAATCCCGCTGTCTCCATTTGAGCCCTGTAGAAGTTTACCGAGTTGCACCTTATAAGAACTGAGACTGCAGTTAAACAAGTCTAGATCTGAGAATTTTTTGTTGTAAGTTTTGCAAACATTCTTTGAAGGGGCAGTCGGGCACCTTCTTGAACGTGTCCTAGCCGGTATAGCATACTGTATTGCTTCTACAAGTTGTGGGCAGTTGTAGTGACTGGAACAGATGTTGCGAAGAATGATAGCATCGGAACGTTCCCTCCTGCGTTGTAACGACATGATGTTATATTCCTTCAACAGATTAGCATACGATAGGTACTCATTACCAAGCCTAATGTTAAGGCCACGCAGGAACTTTTTCTGTAGCATTTCTACCTTTTTGACATACACCGCGTAGTGTGGGCTCCAGACAGAAGAAGCGTATTCTAGGTGCGAACGGACAAGTGAGAGATACAGAGAGATTGAGGATGATGCTCTTTTGAGTTTGCTTGTTGTACGGAATACGAAGACTAGCATCTGATATGCTTTAGTGCATATGTACTGCACGTGCTTATTGAAGATAAGCTTACTGTCAAAAATGACCCCGAGATCACGAATGGATTCAACGCTTTGTAGTATGTGGCCACTGATATTATACGGGTATCTGACTATCACCCTCTTTTTGGTAAAGGTAATGACAGAGCACTTGTCATATGCAAGAAGTAGTTTGTTTGAAGTACAGTAATTGGTGAGTCTGTCGATGTCGGATTGCAGTAGCAGTCAGTCAGAAGGATTCGAGATAACACGGTACAATTTTAAATCATCTGCGTAGAGAATAAAATTACTATATCTAAAGCATTGGTTGATATCATTGATGAAAATTACAAAGAGCAACGGCCCAAGTATGGAGCCCTGTGGTACGCCGGATGTAACGGGTGCTGGGGAAGAAGTGAAGCCGTTTAGTGCAGCAGCCTGGCTACGATTGTCTAGATATGATGCGAGCCATCTTAGCAGGTTACCTTTTATACCATTGTAAGCCAGTTTTTTGAGTAGAATACAGTGATCAACCTTATCGAATGCCTTTCGAAAATCGGTATAGACTGCGTCTATTTGCTGGCGCTTACCCAGGCCTCCGAAAAGATCATTGGCATATAATATCAGATTGGTCACCGTAGATCTACCCTTCACAAAACCATGCTGTTCCTTTATGATAAGTTTGTCCAGATGTGGATAGATATTGTTATGTAGCAATCTTTCAAAAAGTTTCGGTGTGCAAGAGAGGATGGAAATAGGACGATAGTTTTCTACATTTTTTTTGTTTCCTGATTTGTGTATCGGAATGATAAACGCATGTTTCGCATGGAAAACACCCTCCTTTAGACATTTGTTAAACAGTGCAGTGAGGGGCATGGCTAGTGCATGTCTAGCCATTTTCAAGAAAACAGGAGGTAAGTTGTCGGGTCCGGCACCCTTATTTAAGTTAACGTCAAAGAGGGCCTTTTCCACTTCAGACTTCGCCAGTGTTATGTTGCAAAGCTGTGAGGAACATGGGTGAGAATCAATTTTATCAAACATATCAGGGTCTATGCTCGTTTTGGGCTCGAATACGGAAGCAAAATACTGTGTAAATAGTTCGCATATTTTTTTAGGGTCAGAGGTGGAGTCAGCGCCCCAGAACATTGTGCTGGGGTAGCTGGAGCCACTTGTCTGTAGGGATGCAACGTAGCGCCAGAAGTAATTAATGTTACCATTATTCTTACCTACCAGTGAATCTTCTACATTTTTAATATGTTTTTTATAGTCTTCTGCCAAAAGTAGCTTGGAGCGGGCACGAAGTGAAGAAAACTCCTGGTAGGCAGAGAGTGACCCATAATTTTTCCATTTATGCCACACCCTTTCTTTTCTGTTAAGAGTAAGTGCCAGACCGCGGGAGAACCATACTGGGTGCTTCACACGTTTTGTTTTTTTCAGTAGTATGTGCTCCTTAATAATGTTATGGACAAGAGAATAGAAGCGATCGACCGCCCCTGCTGCACAGGTATTACTCAATTCAATGTCCCAGGATATGGCGTTAATATCAGAACATATAACGTTATAGTCAGCCTTGCGAAAGTCAAATTTTGGCGCGGAAGATCTAGGAAGTGATGACTCAACCTGTAAGTTCATGATAATATCAAGCGGGGGGTGATGTCGGTCCGGGCGAACTAAGGGTAGCGGCGACTCAGTCACGTTGAGGTCGGTTCCATTGGACAACAGCAAATCAAGAAATCTCCCATTCACGTTAGGTACACAGTTGAATTGACGTAGGCCGACAAGATTATATGTGACCAAAAGTTTATCAGCTACCTCAGAAGTAGACGGTAACGGTGTGCCAAAAGTGACGTCACTGTTGAAAGACCACCCCAGCTCTGGGATATTATAATCGCCTGCTAACAAAAACACTGTTTCGGGGGATTGAGTGTAAAATTGCTGTACCCGTGATAGGTGTATGTCGTAGATAGATTCAGTCGAATTAGGCGGTATATAGACTGCATACACCACAAGATTCATATTTTTATTTGAAATTATTTGATTTGAAAAATGCTTTGTACGTTAACAGTAATTACCGAGATTCCATTTCCAAAAGTCTCGTTTTTCGCATATTGAGAAAAACTGGTTGCATCACTTAGCTTAATACATTTAGGATTATTTGTATCGTCGGACTGCACTATATTATGGGGAGTGAATTTTAAAAATAATGATTATATGAATCAGGTTCAGTAGCTTTAGGTTAATAGTAGTGGTAACAAGTGTGAGGGAAGTAATATCTGATAATACGTAAAAATTGTAGAAATTTGTTGTAACATAATTATTTAAATTCAGTAATTGTTTATGCTTTGGGTAATGTATTGTGACAATGCTTTTGTGTTTAGGTGTAATATTTTTGTTTATATTTTGATAGATTTTTAGGGTGTAATTTTCAGTGTAAGATTTTGATTTCGTTTGTGTGTATGTGTATTTTGTGAAAGAGCTGTAGTTGCTTATGGGGTAAATGTGAATTGAACATGAAGTGGAGTCATCAGTTACAAATGGAACTAGACAAAACTTATAATAAATCCAAACATATGAATAGAAAATTAGAAACATTACTTCAAAAAATTCTAGGAAAAAAACAAGTATAATTTTAAATATGATGATTGCTAGTCACTTAGGGTGTTCCAGAGAACGAATATCCATTTCTGAGTTAATACGAATCAGTGGAAGACCTTCGCCTTTCCGCAGAAGGACCTTTCCGAAAGAAGTCCAGCAATATTTGTAATCATGAGAGGCAGCGAACTCACGTGCCAAAAAGAACAGTTTCTTGTTCATAGGAGTAAGATTATCAGAAACAAAAACCGGAAGTTTCGGTCCATGAATATGTAGGTGCTTTGTGTTAAGTTTCTCATCTTTGCTATGGACTTTATTGAATTCCTTTAAAGACCTAACAATATTCTCCTTAGCGATTACAGTAGTCAGTTCAGCTATAATGGTTTTGATCTGCTGTGATTTAGACTTGATGCGAAAAATGTCTTTGACCTCAGTTGGTAGAATGGGCACGTCAATGGCTTTTCCCAATTTGACTAAAGTATTAACCAAATCTTGTTTGGTTTCCGATTCATGAGTTGGAATATTTCTGATCTCAATACTGGTAGAACGAATTTGACGCTCCAGTTGTTCGATTTTCTCCTCCATCAAACGAATCTGCTTACGATCCTCCTTTTTCTCAAATTGGAGCTGCTCTAGTTTATTTAAAAACTCATCATATTTGGCCGCATTAAACTCGACAGCTTGCTTAAGCTCAGCGTTTTGTTTTTTCAGATCGTCAATTTTTCCATTAAGTTCGCCAAATTGCAGTTTTTGATCTTCTTTGAATTCCCTAAACATGCTTTGGAGCTCCATTTTGAAGTCAAGAGAACCCAGGTCTTCAAGCCTTTTTCTTTTGGAATATCGCATTGTAATATTGGAATCCAGGTCAGACTCGGAGCAAAGATTAGGGACAGAAGAACATTGGCTACCGGTTGTCATACTGAGTCTAAGCTGAGATGTAGAATCCTTAACGGGCGAGCGGTCAACTGGCATCTCCACTAATTAATTCTAATAAATGTCACTTTCAGGATCTTAGTAATAAAGTTGATAGTAGATACAGCAGATCGAATTTTGAGTTTGCCAAAAGCGCCTGTGCAAAAAATGTTAGCAATGTTCGTACGCAAATTAGCGTTAGTGCCTGCGTTATAGATCAGGAGCAGAGTATTTCAACAAGTCAGCCGATACAGCCAAGGGAGGTGACTCACCGCAGCGAGCGTCTGCAAGTTGTCGTAGGTCAGGGGTACATCGCCAACAGAAGATTTTGAAACAAAAATGCTTTATTTATCCTTAATATCGGTCACTATTTTTGCTTCACTTTACACAATCTTGCGCAGCTTTTTGTAGGCTTTACAGTGATTCTAAATTCTATTGTAACTTTTCACTTTTTGTACGGTTTTTGAATATTATTAAACACGATGTCGGACAAAGGTGTTTACGCTAACACGTTCCACGCAGGTTAATATAGAATTAGGGATAGTATCTATAAAGATGAGATAACGTGCAGATGATACACAACGCACACTAAATGAGACATAAAATATATCCAAAATAGACACCGACTTATTTTTTGAGAATCATCTAAAATATCAACCTGATCATTAATTATTAATCAACCCACACAGCAAAACCGCGCATAGCAAAACTGCACGGCCAGGTCAAAGGCAACAGACTGCGTAGACAAATAAACAAACAGACATTTCACCAACATCCATCTCACATATACACAACTTTTTATTTTTTATAGACCTCAGGCCTCAATCCCGCTGTCTCCATTTGAGCCCTGTAGAAGTTTACCGAGTTGCACCTTATAAGAACTGAGACTGCAGTTAAACAAGTCTAGATCTGAGAATTTTTTGTTATAAGTTTTGCACACATCCTTTGAAGGGGCAGTCGGGCACCTTCTTGAACGTGTCCTAGCCGGTATAGCATACTGTATTGCTTCTACAAGTTGTGGGCAGTTGTAGTGACTGGAACAGATGTTGCGAAGAATGATAGCATCGGGACGTTCCCTCCTGCGTTGTAACGACATGATGTTATATTCCTTCAACAGATTAGCATACGATAGGTACTCATTACCAAGCCTAATGTTAAGGCCACGCAGGAACTTTTTCTGTAGCATTTCTACCTTTTTGACATACACCGCGTAGTGTGGACTCCAGACAGAAGAAGCGTATTCTAGGTGCGAACGGACAAGTGAGAGATACAGAGAGATTGAGGATGATGCTCTTTTGAGTTTGCTTGTTGTACGGAATACGAAGACTAGCATCTGATATGCTTTAGTGCATATGTACTGCACGTGCTTATTGAAGATAAGCTTACTGTCAAAAATGACCCCGAGATCACGAATGGATTCAACGCTTTGTAGTATGTGGCCACTGATATTATACGGGTATCTGACTATCACCCTCTTTTTGGTAAAGGTAATGACAGAGCACTTGTCATATGCAAGAAGTAGTTTGTTTGAAGTACAGTAATTGGTGAGTCTGTCGATGTCGGATTGCAGTAGCAGTCAGTCAGAAGGATTCGAGATAACACGGTACAATTTTAAATCATCTGCGTAGAGAATAAAATTACTATATCTAAAGCATTGGTTGATATCATTGATGAAAATTACAAAGAGCAACGGCCCAAGTATGGAGCCCTGTGGTACGCCGGATGTAACGGGTGCTGGGGAAGAAGTGAAGCCGTTTAGTGCAGCAGCCTGGCTACGATTGTCTAGATATGATGCGAGCCATCTTAGCAGGTTACCTTTTATACCATTGTAAGCCAGTTTTTTGAGTAGAATACAGTGATCAACCTTATCGAATGCCTTTCGAAAATCGGTATAGACTGCGTCTATTTGCTGGCGCTTACCCAGGCCTCCGAAAAGATCATTGGCATATAATATCAGATTGGTCACCGTAGATCTACCCTTCACAAAACCATGCTGTTCCTTTATGATAAGTTTGTCCAGATGTGGATAGATATTGTTATGTAGCAATCTTTCAAAAAGTTTCGGTGTGCAAGAGAGGATGGAAATAGGACGATAGTTTTCTACATTTTTTTTGTTTCCTGATTTGTGTATCGGAATGATAAACGCATGTTTCGCATGGAAAACACCCTCCTTTAGACATTTGTTAAACAGTGCAGTGAGGGGCATGGCTAGTGCATGTCTAGCCATTTTCAAGAAAACAGGAGGTAAGTTGTCGGGTCCGGCACCCTTATTTAAGTTAACGTCAAAGAGGGCCTTTTCCACTTCAGACTTCGCCAGTGTTATGTTGCAAAGCTGTGAGGAACATGGGTGAGAATCAATTTTATCAAACATATCAGGGTCTATGCTCGTTTTGGGCTCGAATACGGAAGCAAAATACTGTGTAAATAGTTCGCATATTTTTTTAGGGTCAGAGGTGGAGTCAGCGCCCCAGAATATTGTGCTGGGGTAGCTGGAGCCACTTGTCTGTAGGGATGCAACGTAGCGCCAGAAGTAATTAATGTTACCATTATTCTTACCTACCAGTGAATCTTCTACATTTTTAATATGTTTTTTATAGTCTTCTGCCAAAAGTAGCTTGGAGCGGGCACGAAGTGAAGAAAACTCCTGGTAGGCAGAGAGTGACCCATAATTTTTCCATTTATGCCACACCCTTTCTTTTCTGTTAAGAGTAAGTGCCAGACCGCGGGAGAACCATACTGGGTGCTTCACACGTTTTGTTTTTTTCAGTAGTATGTGCTCCTTAATAATGTTATGGACAAGAGAATAGAAGCGATCGACCGCCCCTGCTGCACAGGTATTACTCAATTCAATGTCCCAGGATATGGCGTTAATATCAGAACATGTAACGTTATAGTCAGCCTTGCGAAAGTCAAATTTTGGCGCGGAAGATCTAGGAAGTGATGACTCAACCTGTAAGTTCATGATAATTTCAAGCGGGGGGTGATGTCGGTCCGGGCGAACTAAGGGTAGCGGCAACTCAGTCACGTTGAGGTCGGTTCCATTGGACAACAGAAAATCAAGAAATCTCCCATTCACGTTAGGTACACAGTTGAATTGACGTAGGCCGACAAGATTATATGTGACCAAAAGTTTATCAGCTACCTCAGAAGTAGACGGTAACGGTGTGCCAAAAGTGACGTCACTGTTGAAAGACCACCCCAGCTCTGGGATATTATAATCGCCTGCTAACAAAAACACTGTTTCGGGGGATTGAGTGTAAAATTGCTGTACCCGTGATAGGTGTATGTCGTAGATAGATTCAGTCGAATTAGGCGGTATATAGACTGCATACACCACAAGATTCATATTTTTATTTTTACGGAGCGGGATACTTACAAAAATGTCTTCAACATGGGGGTTATCACAGTGAGTAAGGCGCGTGGCGGCTATGCCACTACGGACGGCAATCAGAACCCCACCTCCGTCTTTTTTATTAGTCGCAGATAGGTCACGGTCACGCCTGAAAATCACATACCGATCGTCAAAAAATTCGCTATCTCTTACACCAGGCAAAAGCCAGGTCTCGCATAAAACAATGACGTCATAATTGCAGCACAAAACATTCAGACGAAAGTTTGCCACCTTTGACCTTAAACCGTTACAGTTTTGATGATAAAGGCTAAGTTTATTTATAACTAGCTCTGTAGTAAATAAATACCGATGCACAGGTAACTGGACACTTTAGTTTTAATTTTAATACATTGTTGTGACGTAATAAACAGTTGGCGGCAGTATTGCTTGTATACATTACTATGGTGGGTTAACATGACAGTGATGAGTAGACAGTTGGTTCAGATGTGGGATAATACAAAATAATTTTAGAGTGCGTCTGTAATAGACATAGAAGTACAAGTACAGGCATACCGATATAAAGTACATATGAGTCATACTATTTTAACGAGATCACTCTCCTGACGAATGACGAGTGCTCGGGCACCTTCCACCTTACGAAGCATTACAGTTCCGTTTTTCACCCAAACATACTTGTACTCGCAGGCCTTACCGGCCGCACGAGCCTTGCTGAACAGTGCTTTGTTTTTCAAAGTAAGATGCTCTTTGACGTAAATATCACAGGGCGATCCGGCGATAGCTAGCTGGTCCGAAGTAATCGAACGGAGCTCGCGGGCAGCTGCGATGACGTCATCACGCAGAGATCGGCTGTTCAACTGCAGGATTATATTCTTGGGCCGGTCTGCCGCCTCTTTGTTATGCGGGACACGGTGGACGGCACAGATATTTATTCGGCAAGATCTGGACATTTATGACTGTGCTCAGAGCTTGGACAATGTCTCGCAGATTCTCATTTTTCTTTTGCGGAACATTTTGGACTTCGACATTGGATAGACGGGGAACGCTGCTCGTTGTCCTCCCATTTATTTTTGAGTATTTCGACTTCGGAGCGCAGGTAGGAATTTTCATCTGACAGTTTCTTGAATTCATCTGCCTTGCCCCTCATAGTATCCTCTATATCAGATATACGCTGCTCTGCCGTTCCAAGTCGGGTGGTAAAGAGTGTCAATTTGGCCTCAATACCATCCATCATGGTCCTGACGTCAGCACCGATGTCAGCGCGTAGCAGGTCCATTTTGGTGGAGATGCGTTCCATCAGCGCTTCAATGTCGACGTTTATTATAGATGCAGGAGAACGGGGCTGCAGCTGAATTCGGTCAACAGGTTTCTTACATGAGAGGCACTTCCACTTGCTGTTGTTCATCGGCAGTATTTTTTTAAATTCTTGGTCTGTCAGCGACACACAGGAGTAGTGATAGCACAGCCGGCAAGAGGCACACTTTAAGCGGCTGGATTCATCAGTAGCGACATGGCACAGCTCGCAATCCATGTTTACATACAACTGGCGACCTCTATGCTCAAACTCGATGAACGTCGCAGTACGTTACAGGGGCCCGATCGATCGTCCGATCACTGATCGATATATTGACAGTATTGTATACGCTTTGATGACGCCAGATGGCGCTGCACGGTATGAGGCGTATGATTTATTTATCAACCACCCTCAGGTCGATTATAACACTGCACTGAATAGGATAGTCTAAAACACTAAATCTAAATAACCCCTTATTATGCACTGTGCAGATAGCACAGGGGAAATCCTGCTTCACCAGGCTTCAGCCTGTGCAGAAAACACACAGCTTCGACGACTTTGAACTGGGTAAACAGATAATAAAACTGGAGCGATAGGCTAAGCGTCTGCTCGCAATGATGGCCGCGGTCGAAAAGTGTTGAGCTTTGTTGCACAAAGCTGCAAGATAGTTTGCAGAAATGTAAGAGTTTGGGATATTAAGTTAATATTTCTATGATGCTGAGATGATTGAGTAAGGTTTGCACGGTTTAGTTGGTTGGGTCTTACCAAAGGCCAGAGAGGGTTATGGTTTGACTCTGTAAAGTGATTCTTGAAGAGCACTGTTGTGATTGTGATCTTTGGAGAGGACGAAGATGTTGGTGAGCTTAGAGCACGAATGTGACACTTACTATCGTCTGAATTTCTATGCTTGTGGTGATCTTGGTTGACCGGGCGTACGAGACGTCCAATTTCAAGATTAATAAAAGTGTCTTTGTCCGACTGTCCTCTTTTTGCCTTTATGTCGCATTTTTCAGCCAATTTTGTAAGGCACACAAGTTTCTTGTTTTCCTTTTTTTAATGATCGCGATTTTTTTATTTTGGTAAATAGGGGGATGTTTGCTGTGGCGTCGTTTGTCGACGGATTTCAATCGGACCTGAGATGCGCACTAGAGACTTCATTCTGCACAGGATATTGCAAGGAAAATGCAAAAGGGGAGAGGAATGGAAGTTGCTTCGGGGTATTTTCGACCCCCCCTGTAGATAAAGCTAGACACTTGAAATGTCTGTGATAGATGGGCCACGGTATGGATAGGAAAATTCCCAAAATTCAGTTAATTTGAATCAATAAATAGAATGGAAACGACGGCCGTTCGCTGTTTCGTCTTTTCGTCAATGACTGACTCATCATCGATCCTCTAAATTTTGATGTACCTCTGGCGGACTCGGGTAGAGGGATGACTAATGCTTTTATCCACACATAAGGGAAAGAACAGGTAGAGAGAGAGTGATTTATAATGTTTGTGATAGCGGGAAGAATATAATCGAGCAAGTTGCTTATCATATTAGAGCAGATGCAATCATCACCTACAGCTTTCGATGTGATAGCGAGCACCGCCTTCTTAACTGTGTCAGTTCCGACTAGACTGAAGTCGGAAGGAGTGGAGGTCAACACCGGCCTGGAGCGGAGCCCACGCAGAGTGGCATACTTAACGATGGGATCCATAACGACTGTGGGAGCCGAGAAAAATCTGTTAAGACCGTTGAGATCGACGTCACTAAATAATTGATTCTTGGGCTTACCGACACCTAGACATCTCAGCAATTTCTACACTTCGGAAGGGGTGTAGTTTTGAATGCTCTCAAAGATGTGGTACATGCGGTTACAATGGTTGCGGAGGCATTTGTAGGCAGCAAAATTACCGTCGGTGGGCTCTTTTTTATGCTGATATTTAGCTCGGTTCCGTTTAGCCATCAACCGTTTGATGGGGTCCGTGAGCCAAGGCGCAAGAAGGTGTTTTACTTTGACCTTGTTGATGGGTGCATGTTTGTCAAATAGTCCCAGAATAATTGTGTTGAAATGTTGGAACTTGTCGTCAACGGCCTCACTAGAAATGACAGGTGACCAATCCATCGATGATGCATCAGATTGGAGTAACGATGGATCAATGCCCTTAAAGCTACAAAAAAAGATAAATTTGACTATGTTCTTGGGAGACTTGACCTTATAGGAGAGATAAACTAGGTCATAATAAGAAAAAGGATAATTACATTGACATTGAAACCTTGTCCATATCAGATGATATCATGATATCAAGGAGAGATTAGGACATCATTATAAAGAGAAGTCAGCTCTTTGAGCAGGGACTCGGTAGAGAACAACAGCACGTTATTGCGCGAGTTGTTGCTCGCGTTCAATGCGTTCCTGTTCGAGTTATTGTTCACATTCGAACTCCGCGGTTAACCGGCGTACCTTAATTGCTGTGGCTGATGACCACGTAGACCCCGACATGGGCGACCTGGAACTGGCCGAAAAATCTATCTGTTCCGCACTCGTTGTGCACATGCGGGTCATCCCGGAGCCAGGGTCGCGGAGCGCGGGTGAAGCAGTGGCACTGGTAGAAACAGTGTCCATTTTTGTGGACCTACCGTGCCCACCCACGACGGGCAAACACGATTCCGAGCGAAACTCGTTCGCGTCAATTGCCAGAATCCGCTGCCGAGTTTTAGACCTATAGGTTGCTATGTAGGTGGTTGAGTGATGACGCTAGCCAATAAAACAATAAATCACTGATAACTTTATATTATTTATTTGAACACATAGACCTATTGTTTATGTACAGAATGATGCGGATAGCGTAGACACAGATGTTATTTATTACAAGAAAGAAAGTAAAGTTCAAAGAGATAGCAGGCGAAAGCAAAATAAGCAAATAAAATAGATCGCGAAGCAATAGCGAGTGGAGCGCAAGCCTACAAGTGACACAGGCTTCACTTCTGAGGTTAGATTCCGACTGGCGGGCGGCGGGCGGGCGGCGATCGGCGGCGGCGTCGCGCGCGCATCGAGGCTGCTCCTAGTGAAGTCAACGACGAACAATAGGACCAGCTATACAGATGATCGCGCGCGGGTTCGCTTGTTAATTAAATAATATTTGTGAAAGTACAAAAGAGTGGTGTATGAGATGAATGAATGTATTAGTGTGAGTTAATAGAATACGTAAATAAGTAAGAAATTAATTATAATAAATGTTATGTACAGAATAAATATATTATTACGATAAACTACATATAAGGTTAAAATATAACGAGTCACCTACAAGACCCTGTGTTCATTTGAACCGAGCGAAGGACCAAATGTGCCGGAATCTTCGATAAAGTCAGGGAATCACGGTTCAGGAAAACTAGGCAGCGGACTTTGGCCAATTTTATTGATAACTTCTTGAAAAACAATACAATATAGACAAAACTAGAAAAATACTATAAACAAAAAAATTATATAAAACCTCAACACAGGCCTCAGGCTATTATAACAAAAACAACCCAAGGGCTTCCCTGTCTACATTATATATTTTTGGGCACGAAACTGCACTCATCAGGCTACTGTCTGCAGAACTTCACTTACTGACCACTTACATCACAATAGGTGACTTTAAAGGCAATTTAAAAAGGAAAAAATCAAGGAGAACCATTACCAAGATTGACACTCCTACTATCATAGACGAACTAAATGAACTGGATTAGGCGGATGTGTTAAGTAGTTATAATGCCTCGTCAAGTGCTAAATTGCTCGCGGACACCCTGACATAAGTAATCAGAGCTCATTCCAGAGCGGTTACCATCAGTCGAAGTAAATACATAGTAAAACCCTGGATCACGCCGGGTATCATCCGCTGCATCAAACACACCTGATGCTACACCTGAGTGCCCGAAACGAGCCGCTAAATAAAATTCTTCAAATATCTTATAATAGGTACAAGAATTTTTGTAATGATCTCCTAAAACGACTTAAGAGCCGATATAATAATTCAATATTATCTGAAAGTGGAGACAACCCTAAGCAAATGTAGCAAGCTGTTAAAAAATATATGACATAAACAAAAATACAGAAGGTAGCACTGACTTACTTAAGGCCAAAATTACGGCAAGAGTATCCATTAACTATTGCAACAAATACTTGACCAGCATAAGACATAAGACATAACACGTTTATTCGTAATAGGTTAGTATTACATGTCATTTGTAATTAATATCAATACAAAAATAGCAAAAATAAGTCTTAAGTAATCTTGTACAACATGTCATGGTCATCAAAAATATAAAAAATATGTAGTTCAAATGTCAAGTAAGGCTACAACCTGTAGAGGGGGCTGTACCTAATTATAAATAAAATTTACCTAGATCGTGAGTGCGTTACGAATTCCTCGTGGCTGTAGGGCGTCAGCTCAATAAGCCACCGCTTTAGTCTGGCTTTAAATGCCCCGGTACTTGGAGCGGATGTGATGTGCTCCGGCAATTTGTTGTAAATCGACGGACCCATCGCATGTGTCGATTTACATGTTTTCGTCAGACGGCGGGAGATAGTGACCAATTTATTGGCGTTGCGTGTTGCTTACCTATGGACATCTTTATGGGCGCGATAGGCGTCTATGTTTTGATAAGCATACGAAGCCACCTGGAATATTACCACAGCCGGTAAAGTCAAGATATGGAGCGATTTGAATAGCGGCCCCGCGGGTGTGTCCAGGGGCACTCGCGCGATGACTCTTACTGCTCTCTTCTGCATCCTGAATGCGCGCTGCCAATCAGTGGCGCGCCCCCAAAGCTCTGCGCCATATTGGAGCAGAGAGTGTACGGTCGCGAAGTAGCAAGACCGAACAACCTCCTTTGGGACAGTCCATGAAAGGCAATGAAGCGCGAAACACGCACTTGCCAACTTTCGACACAACCTGTCAATGTGCGCCTATAGTCAATAGTCAAAAGTGAAACCCGTGAAATCCCGCGACATCTATTTGTTCTATAGGAACCCCGTTAACCTGAACCGACATTCTTCGTGGGGGGTTGCCTCCCAGCTGAAAGTGCATGAATTGGGTTTTCTTAATGTTTAGGATAAGGCCATTTCGAGAGAACCATTCGGAGAGTTTAGCGACAGTGATATTATGTTTCTGTTCCAGCATGACCAGATCTGGTGCATATACTATTCCAGCAACATCATCAGCGTACATTAATACGTCGGCAGTATCTATGTTTTGTGGGAGATCGTTGAGAAGCAGAGAGAACATGATGTTGGACAGGGAAGAGCCCTGCGCGACACCTATCGACGTGGTTAGAGGATCGGATCTGACGGTGCTCATATATATCTTTTGTACGCTTGTGTGGTATTTTCTTTGTAATTATTCCATGGACTTCAATTGGTGTAAAATACAGCAGTCACAAAGTTCGGTCGGCTGGTCGGCGGGCAAATCAAATCAAAATCAAATCAAATCAAAAATCATTTATTTCCATAGGATGTTGTTACATCACTTAGATCCGTCATTACATTTTTTTGGGTGAGTTCACTAACCCAATGGCGGAATCTGTGGAGAAGAGAGCTCACCGAAGAAACTCCACAGTCGTCGCATCTTTTGCGTTTCCTTTTTTAAATAAAATATTGTCAAATTACAAAATGAATGCTAATTATATATCGAAACAGCCTGTTACTCAAACAATCTATTCCCATGGACATCTGTCCTCTAAGTAATCAGATATCCTGTAGTAACCTTTTTTATATAATTTCTGTTTTATTATTATTTTAAACTTGTCTAAAGGTAAGTTTTTAATATCAGTAGGGACCTTATTGTAATAGCGTATACAATTGCCTTTAAAAGAATTACTAATTTTATGTAGTCGGCTTACATAAGCAATCAACTTGTCTTTATTTCTAGTATTAAAATTGTGTATATCACTGTACTTCTGAAAATTAGTTATATTTCTTTTTACATACACAAGATTGTCATAGATATATTGAGACACAAATGTCAGAATATTGATTTCTTTAAACTTTTCCCTCAGTGACACTCTAGGCCCTAATCTATAAATTGCACGAACAGCCCATTTCTGCAGAATAAATATACTATTAGCATTCGCAGCGTGACCCCACAATAAAATACCATAGGTCATTAGACTATGAAAGTAACTAAAGTAGACTAGTCTAGCGGTGTCTACGTCGGTAAGAGCTCTAATTTTTTTAACTGCGAACGCTGCCGAACTCAGTCTGTTCGACAATTTATTTATATGAGGATCCCATTGTAGTTTGGCGTCTAAAGTAATGCCCAAAAAGACAGTCGACTGCACAAGGTCCAATCTCTGTCCTTTTATAAATATGTCTGTAGTTACCGGGTTCACATTGGGTAACACGAATTTAATACATTTAGTTTTCTTTTCATTAAGTAATAAATTGTTAACAGTAAACCAATTCACTATACTAGAGATAGCATTGTTTACCTCGTCATAATTTGATTGCTGTCTTTTAACTTTAAATATCAAAGAAGTATCATCGGCAAACAATACTAACCCATGTTTTGCTTTAACAAGGTAAGGTAAATCATTAATATATACTAAAAACAAGAAAGGACCAAGAATTGAACCTTGCGGTACGCCCATACTTATTGAAGACCCAGGTGATCTTTTCCCATTAACATCGACCATCTGAACCCCATCTGTTAGATATGACTCCAGAAGGCCAAGTGCCTGATCTTTTACACCATAATGGCGTAACTTCCTGACAAGAGTGTCATGATGGACGCAATCAAAAGCCTTGGATAGATCGCAGAAGACACCTATTGCATCCATTGCGTCTTCCCAGGCATCAAAAATATTGTCGATTAGTTCAACACCAGCATCGGCTATTGAACGACCCTTTGTGAAACCAAACTGAGCAATATGAATTAAATTATTGAGATAAAAATGACTTTGCAATTGATTAAGTATGAGTTTTTCAAATATTTTGCTAAGCGCTGGTAGTATCGATATGGGTCTAAAATTGGTGGGGTCTGATGTACTACCAGCTTTGAATAAAGGTATAACTTTACTTAGTTTCATCAAGTCAGGAAACACACCACTATCTATACATTGATTAAATAAACAACAAAGGTGAGGTGCAATACAATCTACGATGGAACTAATAATTTTTACTGATAGACCATGGGCGTCAGCTGTCTTTTTCATTTCCAGGGTTTTAAACGCTTTTACAATGTCTTCATTATTTACGTGCCTAAATTTAAAATCTGTTTTACATTCCTCAAAGTTTTGTTTAAGTATAGATTCAGCAGCAGCGGGAGATGAATTTAAAGACTTGGTTGTTGAAACTGGAATGTCCGTAAAGAAATTTTCGAAAGCTTTTGCTACTTCTAGGTCTGTACTTAGCAATTGATTATCTATCTTAAGCTTGAAGTTATTATGTGTAGCTTTGGCCTTTCCAGTCTCTCTGTTTATAATTTGCCAAGTCGTTTTCATTACATTGCTACTAGATTCAATTTTGTTTTTAATGAAATTAGATTTAGCTACGGCACAAACGCGTTTAAACATTTTTGAATAACTACGAACATAATCTAGAAAGGCCGTATTTTTGTTATATGATTTCTCTTCATAGAGTTCATATAATCTTCGTCTGCTCCTATGAATTCCAACTGTCGCCCAATCACTAAACAAAGCTTTGTTATTAACTTTTATAGTTTTTGATTTAAATACCGTATCATATTCATTTTTGACAAGGTTAAATACTGAGTTGTACAACAAATTTGGATCGTCACTGTATGGTATTTCCCATAGTTTATCTAAAATATTATTCCTGTAGTGTTCAAGCCGAGTGTCACTAACGGGCACACATGTAATATCCTCTTTTTGGTCCTTTTTTATTTTAATATTGAATATACCTATCTGACCAGAGTGATCAGAGGTTAATTTATTGATGACCGATTTGAAAATGGGCGTAATGTTAGTAAATATATTGTCAATGCAGGTAGCAGATGTTGCAGTAATTCTAGTAGGCTCCAAAAACAGATAGTTCATGTTGTGACATAAAAATAAAGATTTTAATCTAGTACAAATATTATTATCCTCTAACAGATTAACATTAAAATAACCACAAATTATAAAAAAATTGTTTTTATCGCTGATTTTAATCAACACTTCATCCATTTTCTTTTCGAATAAATCAAAGGATGAATCTGGTGGTCTGTATACGCTCATTACAATAAGTTGTTCAAGTTCAATACAGGCTATTTCCATGGTACGCTCAACAGACAGGCTCACTATGTCAACTCGTTCCTTATATTTAAAACTATTATTTACAAGTATTAAGGAGCCACCGCGATCAGCTGTTTTTCTGTTGAACGAACTAGCAACGTGGTGGTTATTAAAGTTGAACATGAACTGATAACTCATTAAAAAGTGCTCTGTTATACATAAAATATCAATATTATTACAGTTCATGAATAACTCAATTTCCAGTTCTTTACTTAACATGCCCTGTATATTTTGATGAACCACGTTTAAAATATTCTTACTTTTACATTTTTCATTACTAGTAACTTGATTTAATGGGCAAGATGAAGGTATATTTATACAAATATTAATATTACTGCCAGAGTTACTCTCTGTTGTCCTATGGGTTAATTTAAAGAGCTTGGAACAGATTCCAAGGAGTACATGTCATTATTATTACACTGCTCAATAGAAGCAGGCGTTTCATTAGTCAAAAACTTGACTGAGTTCAAAATAAAATAAGATAGTGACTGTGCTATCTGTTTTGTATAAAACCTAGATAGGTAATACCTATCCTTAGTCAAATAAAAATATTTTCCAATACAAATATTGGTGTCTATGAAATGAAATTTTTCAGTATGACGACATGTCAATGTGTGTATAAATGTATTATAATCATGTCTTATATGATTTTCATGTTGTGACAAAGATTGGCTGAAGGGAAACGCAAACAAGATTATTCTATCTACATTTTGTAAAGAATTTAATTTGGAAAAGTATTTAGTAATTAGTTTTTTAGATACATTTTCCCTTCTACTAATTAAAATAATTAGGGTGGTTGGTTCTAAAAACTGCGATGACAACACTTTGTTTAATATTTGTGAATATGTGGCGCCAGGCATACAGTTATTTAATATTGCCTGGCCCACGCGCTGACTAAGTTGTAAACCCATATTTTTTCCAAGTTCATCGCTGTACATTATATACCTATCCTTTGTCCGAGAGAAGGAGGCGTTATTGATAACACTATTAGTACTCAAGTCGACTGACGGCGGCGCCTGGGTCAGTATCAGCTGTTTGGCCGGCTGCTCGGCGGGACACACGGTCGGCACGGAACAGTCCGCTGGAGCTTGTTTACAATCACAGATGTGATTGTCGGTCAAAGATATGAAAGTGTCATAATTATACTTACACGTCTCCAACAAACTATTCATAGCCGACACATGTTCCTTAATTTCGTATTGTGCTGACTCATATTTACGTGTAATACTTTGTAATGATGAGTTTAAAATATGCATATCTGACTGGAGTCGCCGTGTGTCACACTCGTACTTTTCTGTAGTTTTTTCCAAACATAATCTACAATCATCGATTTCCTTAATTAATTCGACACGTTCCTTGCTACAATTTACATTTTTACAAAATATTTTATTTCTATTAGCTAGTTTTTGTGTTTTTTTTGTATAATTATTCAATTTAACATATTTCTTTAATTTATTTTTACTACAGCTCATAGTGGTTACTGATTGCGATCTATTAGGACTATCACACGTGAGATCACAAGCTGTTAGGTCAATAGTTGGTATGCCAGTTTGGCTCATGACCTCATTATAGAAGGCCCTGGTTGTAGCACTGTCTCGCTGTTCCTCCCGCTCGCTGAAAACTTGAAGCTCGTGGTGTGCCTCTGCAAGCTTTTGTTCAAGTGATTTTATGTGTTGCAATGCTACGTGGTGGACATCATGACACTTGTAAAATGAGTCGACTTGGTGTTGTAGTTCATCTCTCTGGGCACTGAGATCCTGGCATTGGATGTCCAACTCACTGAGCTCTTCTTTTAGCGCCGAATTTTTCTTAATTTGCTTTTCTATCTCCTCTTCACACTCATCTCGCTCTCGTAGAAGTATTTCACAAAGCTCTTGGCTCTTCTTGAGCTCCAGCAAGGTCGCTTTCAGCTTCAACTCCACATCGCGTGTGCTCATCTTGCTTCGGGTCAGCATTGCACCCTTTTTCGCCTGAAAAAAAACCGCGAATAGGTGTCAGTGTATGACCGGGTGGAATACTAGCGAACACTAGGGAGTTTATTGCACAATGAAGGCGTTAAGTGTGTGTTTTTGTTGAATGTGGCAGAATGTTGCGTCTTCAACTTTGCTTCCGCTTTTGCCAAATAAAGAGAGACAAAACGGTACCTTAGTGAGTGTACGGCAAGTGTTTCACTTATATGAAGGTTTGTTTAGTTTGTTACGGGTGTGAAAGGTGAGATTATTGATATAAATACAGAAATAAAACGATACTTCCCCCGTTTACGTCGTTGCTATTTGAACTGATTTTGACAGTTCAATCGGCCGGTACAATCGGTCTTGTTTTTTCCAAAGCTTGTATGTTTGCACAGCTGTTTCTCATCTACACATTATTTAATCACTAATTACTACTTAAATTAAGTTTACTCGTGCAGAAAAGCAATTTTGACTAATTTAATTGAAATAAAAACTACAGAGCTGTTTACATCGTCAGCTATTCGGTCTGGGGTTCTGGGCCGCAATGAGATCGGCCTGCATGCTAGATAAGTCCGCGCGTGGGGCTCCTCAGGCTGCAGCGGCGCTAACGAATCTCAAATTCATGGCATCGACCGCCTGCTTCTTTGAGGCAAAATTACCTCCACTCATATCTCTAATGATATCTGTGAAATCTGCAGTCTGATTAATACCTTTCCCTCTCTCTTTATTGATAACCATCTACATAGCTTTACTTGCATTTTGGCTGTTGTTTATGATTTTACTGTAATATGAATATTTGTTCTCACGTAAACCTTTATTATACTTATTCGTCACGATATCGATAGTGGTCGCAAGTGATTGTTGGTCTGGTAGGTGTCTGTTAAGGTGTATTATATCTAATAATAGGGTCTTTAAATTAAGGATTTCATCGGTAATCCAAGTATGGGTTTTTCTCTTGTTTTTCTTTATAAATGGAAAGCATGAATTAAATTTGTTGGTTAATATGTTTGTAAACGAGTTAGAAAGGCACTCAGAAGAACATCTGTTTTTATTCCAAACGTCTCGCCAGTCGACTGACAATATGGAAGTTATAAAATTGTTTTGATTTGCCTGGAAGTATTGTCTAACGCGTTTTGTAGTCGGCGCAAGCACAGCCAACACAAAACCTCTGCGCGTAATCCACGGTGGTCAGCGATGTGTAGGTCAAGCGGAGTGACAACCAATCGGCCGGCGGCAGCGGTGTAATTTGTGTATAGGTGGTCAAGGCATGTGGATGAGTTGCCGTGGACTCGGGTTGGGAAATCTACCTCACAGCGAAAGTCATACGCCAACAGCAAGTCCTGAAGGGTTCAGTTCATACGACTTCTGCCCTTCAGATCAGATCTATATTCGAGTTCTTGTTTGAAGGTTTTTTCGTTACAACTGTCCAGGGTTCACAAATTTCATCATCTTTTGGTTTATTTTCGTCATCATTGGTAGGTGTCCTGGTTTCATTGTTCGAGGAAACGACGTCATTATGAGTGACGCTTGCGGCTACTGTTTTGGTAGGTTGAGGAGAGACTACGGGACGTGGTTGAAGAGGCGCTTTTTGCAGGGTCGCCTGTTTCGTGGCTGCATCAGATGTTCGTTGCGGCTGGTCAGCTTGTAGAGTGATGCCGGCCGGCTTTATGATGGACGCTCGCAGTGTCCGGGCTGCGGCGGCAGCTTGCTTTGTTGCAGCGCTCTCATTTGTCTTTGTTAGACGGGCTTGTTTAATCAGGCGCTGCGGCGCTGGATGAGTCACTCGCAAGACTTTTGAGGTAGATGGAGATGCCTTATAATGGACTTGCCCATTTGCTGCACCAGTTAGAAGACGGATTGTTGCATATTGCACTTCAATCCTCTCCTCCAGAGTGCCAACCTTTGTCACTAGTGAGGAAATAGTTGCAGTTAATTCACGTATAGCACTTTCGAGTTCTTTAACCATCATTTTCGATTATTATTTCGAGAGGCACGATGTTGCTACGGGTGCAGCGGCCGCGCGCGCACGCATTCAAATATAGGACAAAATCTAGCTAACAAAACAATGGCAAAACACAAATCCGATCGGCATCACTTGTCAAAAAAAAAACACCGCCCGGCCTAGTGCTAACTCGCTATTCCTTCAGCCAATGAACATATATGAAGGATGAAAAATAATACAAAACACCAAAAACGGCGGTGCACCGGGGGCAGACGGCATCAATAACAAGCTACTGAAGTCAATTGGCACAACTTTGCTTGTACCACTCACGCATATACATAAATTTAATGTCAGTCTGTCTACGGGCCACTTCCCTCAATGCTTGAAGGTAGCCTCAGTTGTCCTAATCCATAAAGGTGGGGATAAAATGGAACCCTGTAACTATAGGACAATCCCTCTGTTAACCACTTTCTCGAAAATCCTGGATAAAATCGTGAGTATACGACTAGTTGACTACTTAGAGTCCCACCGGCTCCTTGCAAAAGGTCAATTTGGCACCCGCCAGGGTAGGTCCACGGTGGACGCCGTCACTGTACTGCTTAAAGTTGTTTGCGAAGAGCTGGATAAAAGCAGAGAATTTGTAGGCATCTTCTTGGATCTATCAAAAGTATTTGAAACAGTTTCCTCGTAGATTCTTCTCGCAAAACTAGAAACGGTTGGCATACGTGGTGTAGCTCTGGACTGGCTCAGAAGCTATCTCTTGGACAGATCCCAGTGTCTCAAACTAGGAGATAGAGCTAGTTCCGACGAGCTGATAGTTTGGTGTGCGCCAGGGCAGTAACCTCGGCGCAACCCTCTTCATCGTCTACAGCAATGACATCTGGCAGGCAACAGGCAAGCATGACGATGTCGAGGTGTTCTGCTATGCCGACGATTTTGCCCTGGGGTTAAGCCAAGATCATGGGACCAAACTAAAGCTCGGGCTGAGTCATGCTTGTCATCGGTTTGAGGCTGGCTTGAC
This sequence comes from Argyresthia goedartella, assembly GCA_949825045.1. NCBI lineage: Eukaryota > Metazoa > Arthropoda > Insecta > Lepidoptera > Argyresthiidae > Argyresthia > Argyresthia goedartella. Next base: position 37,503,096 of record OX463812.1, on the reverse strand, counting down.
GAAAATCTTTTAACTCTAAATGCGGAAATGTCGAAATCCGTATGCTTTCATATGACTGCGGCGTCTCAGCCATCTGTTGCCTTTAGGGACCTGAGATTACACAACTGTCAACAAAGAAATGGTTTATGTGACTGTCCTGCGATTGCCAGAACTAATAACATTAAATATTTAGGTCTCACACTCGATGAAAAACACACTTTTAGACCACATATTAGCCTATAATAAAACTTCTGCGACAGGGGGCCGATAATTAGGTACTAAGAGCTGTTCATATCTCCCTAGGCCAGTCTCTCCTGCTCTCCTGAATTAACGCTTGCCTGAATTAAACTGCCTTGATCATCTTAGAATGGGCTCAACGTTCCATTCTCAAAGTAATGATGAAAAAATCGTTTCTCTGTCCCACTACAAAAATACTGAATGAATGCCAGGTTCTGTCAGTCCGACAACTCTATATCTTGAGAGAAGCGCTATTTAAGCACCAATTAACGATAAATTCTACATAATATAGCTCAATACTAGCAAGACGAGTGTATAGGGTGCCAAAACCCACTGTCTTCACTGCATTCTGCGCAAATGCGTTTTGGCTCCTTCTCATTCCCCTTCATCTATAATATGGTAACCAAGAACACCAACATCAAAAACTCCAGCATCCCCGAAGTCAATATTAAACTAACGAAATGGCTATCAAACCTGGAGTATGAAAACACCGAAGCTCTTCTTTCCACATGTTTCTAACCTAATAAAATGATTACACACCTATATAGGGTGTCCCAAAACTCACGCGCCACAGTGACACCGAAGGTAGACCTGCCTTAGGCGCATCGAATAAGCCCAATTTGACTTCTGTGAAATTTCCATGTAATTCGAGATATTGACTTACTTGTCTATCCCTTTCTTTAGCATGTTTTTTATTTCTAAGCTATTGCTATAAGATACTTAAGACGACCTTGTGACGCGTTTGTGCCGTAGCTAAATCTAATTTCATTTAAAATAAAATTGAATCTAGTAGCAATGTAATGAAAACGACTTGGCAAATTATAAACAGAGAGACTGGAAAGGCCAAAGCTACACATAATAACTTCAAGCTTAAGATAGATAATCAATTGCTAAGTACAGACCTAGAAGTAGCAAAAGCTTTCGAAAATTTCTTTACGGACATTCCAGTTTCAACAACCAAGTCTTTAAATTCATCTCCCGCTGCTGCTGAATCTATACTTAAACAAAACTTTGAGGAATGTAAAACAGATTTTAAATTTAGGCACGTAAATAATGAAGACATTGTAAAAGCGTTTAAAACCCTGGAAATGAAAAAGACAGCTGACGCCCATGGTCTATCAGTAAAAATTATTAGTTCCATCGTAGATTGTATTGCACCTCACCTTTGTTGTATATTTAATCAATGTATAGATAATGGTGTGTTTCCTGACTTGATGAAACTAAATAAAGTTATACCTTTATTCAAAGCTGGTAGTTCATCAGACCCCACCAATTTTAGACCCATATCGATACTACCAACGCTTAGCAAAATATTTGAAAAACTCATACTTAATCAATTGCAGTCATTTTTATCTCAATAATTTAATTCATATTGCTCAGTTTGGTTTCACAAAGGGTCGTTCAACAGCCGATGCTGGTGTTGAACTAATCGACAATATTTTTGATGCCTGGGAAGACGCAATGGATGCAATAGGTGTCTTCTGCGATCTATCCAAGGCTTTTGATTGCGTCCATCATGACACTCTTGTCAGGAAGTTACGCCATTATGGTGTAAAAGATCAGGCCCTTGGCCTTCTGGAGTCATATCTAACAGATAGGGTTCAGATGGTCGATGTTAATGGGAAAAGATCACCTGGGTCTTCAATAAGTATGGGCGTACCGCAAGGTTCAATTCTTGGTCCTTTCTTGTTTTTAGTATATATTAATGATTTACCTTACCTTGTTAAAGCAAAACATGGGTTAGTATTGTTTGCCGATGATACTTCTTTTATATTTAAAGTTAAAAGACAGCAATCAAATTATGACGAGGTAAACAATGCTATCTCTAGTATAGTGAACTGGTTTACTATTAACAATTTATTACTTAATGAAAAGAAAACTAAATGTATTAAATTCGTGATACCCAATGTGAACCCGGTAACTACAGACATATTTATAAAAGGACAGAGATTGGACCTTGTGCAGTCGACTGTCTTTTTGGGCATTACTTTAGACGCCAAACTACAATGGGATCCTCATATAAATAAATTGTCGAACAGACTGAGTTCGGCAGCGTTCGCAGTTAAAAAAATTAGAGCTCTTACCGACGTAGACACCGCTAGACTAGTCTACTTTAGTTACTTTCATAGTCTAATGACCTATGGTATTTTATTGTGGGGTCACGCTGCGAATGCTAATAGTATATTTATTCTGCAGAAACGGGCTGTTCGTGCAATTTATAGATTAGGGCCTAGAGTGTCACTGAGGGAAAAGTTTAAAGAAATCACTATTCTGACATTTGTGTCTCAATATATCTATGACAATCTTGTGTATGTAAAAAGAAATATAACTAATTTTCAGAAGTACAGTGATATACATAATTTTAAAACTAGAAATAAAGATAATTTGGTTGCTTATGTAAGCCGACTACATAAAATTAGTAATTCTTTTAAAGGCAATTGTATACGCTATTACAATAAGGTCCCTACTGATATTAAAAACTTACCTTTAGACAAGTTTAAAATAATAATAAAACAGAAATAGTATAAAAAAGGTTACTATAGGATATCTGATTACTAAGAGGACAGATGTCCATGGGAATAGATTGTTTGAGTAACAGGCTGTTTCGATATATAATTAGCATTCATTTTGTAATTTGACAATATTTTATTTAAAAAAGGAAACGCAAAAGATGCGACGACTGTGGAGTTTCTTCGGTGAGCTCTTCTCCACAGATTCCGCCATTGTGTTAGTGAACTCACCCAAAAAAATGTAATGACGGATCTAAGTGATGTAACAACATCCTTTGGAAATAAATAATTTTTGATTTGATTTGATTTGACCTGAGTATTATTTTGTCGATAACTAATGTAAAATACGAGATAATGATGCATTAGTCAATGCTTAAATCTTTTGCACAAACTTTGACCACACCTTTGACCGCTTGTCCTGAAATAAAAGTACTTGGCATGGAAATCAGAAATCAGAAATCAGAAATCAGAAATCAGATATTTTATTGTGGTACGTAGTTTAAAGTAGATGTTACATAGTATGTTTTGTCCTTACGTCCAGCCGCGAGGCGTACAAATAATACAAATAACCAAATAAACAACAGGTGAGTTAAAAAATATAGGCAACAAACAATACATTAAACCATTACAATATTACAATGATGTCAAAAAAAAAAAAATGTCAAATATATTATTATTGTATGTCATATGTAAAATTGTATTTAGTAAAAGGTGATTAAAAAAATTAAAAAAGATGTCAATGGCAATAGTTTAGTAGATATAACATGTCAACACTATGCTAAATATTCACCTACAGAGTAGTATGCTTTATCAGCCAAATAATCTTTCAATCTAAGCTTGAACTTGTTTGGGTTATCTATATTCATAATTGAGACAGGAACCTTATTGTATATTGTCGAGGCCATACCGAATACACTGTTGCTGAACAGTGCAGTTTTGTGTCTGGTAGCGCGTATATTTTTGTTGTTGCGGCGACTCTTCAGGTTTTCGAATAGGGTTGGGTTTATTTTAATAAACATTATTATTTCATATATGTATAAGGAAGGCATTGTTAAAAGTTTATGGCGTTTAAAATATGGTTTGCAGCTGTCTGTTCTTTTTAACGAAAATATAGCTCTAATGCATTTTTTCTGAGACTTGAACGCAATTTCCCTATTTATTCCGTTACCCCAGAATATTATTCCGTATCTGAGTGTAGACACTACGTAGCCGTGATAAGCTGTCAGAACTGCGGTAACATCCACAACTTTGCGGAGCATATACAGTGCATATGAAAACCGGTTTAGTTTTTTGCTGACATTTTCAATTTGCTCTTTCCAGTTTAGTTTATTGTCGATTTGTAATCCTAAAAATTTCGTTGATGGTACTTCGTCAATGTTATTGTCGTCGTGTTTGATAGTTAATGGTATCCGTTCTTTAATTTGTTTAAAGTTCATTATATATGTTTTCTTTAAGTTTATTTTTAAATTATTATGCTGTAGCCATGTTATGATGTCATTAAGTGAATTGTTTATTTCATTTTCAAATATCAAATTATCATTACTTACGTTTTTATAAACTACGGTACTGTCATCAGCAAATAGGATCATAGGGTTTGATGTCGAGTCAACAATGTCGTTAATATAGATCAGGAATAGCAGCGGGCCTAGAACGCTTCCTTGTGGTACACCTAGAGTTACCTTAGAAGGTTCAGATGAGTAGATTTGCTCCATGTTACTTTGGCCACACAATCTCTGAATTTGAGTTATTTGTTTCCGATCAGATAGGTATGATTTTATCAAATCTATAACGTTGCCTCTGACTCCGTATGTGTGTAACTTTTGTAATAATATTTTGTGGTTTACATAGTCGAACGCTTTTGTCATGTCCATATATATGGCTGACACAGGTATTTTATTGTCTAAATTGAAAACTATTTTTCCTATGAAGTCGTATATAGCCAGATTGATTGTTTTGTGTTTCCTAAAACCTTTTTGCTCGGGAACCAGAATATCATTCTTTTCGAAGTAGTTGTATAGGGCGTTATATATTACCTTTTCGAATACTTTGGAAAACACTGGTATTAGGGCGATAGGCCTATAGAAGTTCATATTTTCTTTATCTTCTTTTTTAAATAAAGGCTTGATTATCGACGTCTTCAAAGCATTTGGATACGTACCGAATTCGATGCATAAATTTACGATGTAGCTGATCACCACGCTTATATTATGTACCACATATTTTAATACTTTCGTGCAAATCTCGTCATACCCTGTGCTGCTTGTGTTTTTTAAGGTCATAATTATCCTTGTTATGTCAATAGGATTGGTGGGACTTAAATACATAGAATTTAATTTATTGTATGTCAAGGTTGATTTTAGAGGATGATTACTACAAGTATTGTCTAATGGTTCTGGTATTGTGAAATGATTATTGAATGCTTTTGCTATGTCCGTAGGGTTTTTTATTTTATCCCCATTATGCTCAATTTGCTCTATTTGGTCCCTGGGGTGATTTGGCTTAGTACTATTAATAATATTCCATGTGGCCTTTGACTTATTTTGTGATGATTGGATATAATAGTTATTTTGGGATTTTTGAGTCAATTTTATAATTTTATGCAGTCTTTGGGAATAGGATTTGTAAGTGTTCCTATTTTCGGCGTTTGGTCTTCGTCTGTACTGCCATAGGAGCTCCCTTTTGCGTTTGCTACATTTTATAATACCTTTGGTAATCCATTTTGGCCTTCGTTTACTACTGATTTTAACTCTTATTTTGGGAAAACATAAATCATATAACAATTTGAAAATATCTGAGAACCGATCAAATGCGTCATTAGGATCTGATGTATTGTATACGTCAGCAAAACCCAATTTGCTAAGATGTTCTTTGAATTTAAACATATTTTCGAGTGGAATGAGATAATACCTTTAAAAACTTGCGTATGTTATGCTGTTTTTTGAAATGGTAGTATACTTGTATCAAGAAATAGCATAAAATGGGAGTTCACACCACTTTTAGTCATCAATCCTGAGCTCCGCCTAGAATGAAAAAGGTTAACAAGGACACTGAATCTCATTTTCTTTTTCATTATTAAAGTTTGTAAGATTTAAGAGCAAGCGAGATAGATAAATTTATCATGTTGAAAAATGTGACCGATTCCAGAGGCGTCAAACAGATGAGATATGACCGATTCCAGAGGCGTCAAACAGATGAGATATCCGCCAGGTAACAAATGAGATATAGGCATTTTCTAAATTGATAATCAAAGACGGCACGGCATACATTCCTAAACTAATCTAATTTCTTTGTCAGAACCTAATCTAACCTTACCCCAGGTTTGAGGTTTGGGTAAGATAAGTGATATTAATGTATGTAGTGTATTGGTTTATTTATCTAGTTGTCTTTGTCTCGAGCGCATACGTCAGTAATGGCGGAGAGGGACAGTTGTCGTCCGACCGTCGACCTAGTAGGTTACCGGTGGTGCGCTGACGAACCAAATTGAATATTTTAGAGTGACATTACATGTGGCGACGAGGAAAATTGTGAGTAAAATATATATAAATACTTATTTTTAAAGAAAGAAAGATAGTGTGCAATAATAAAAAAATCAAATTACATGTCAACTTAAGAAAAGGTTTCGAAACCTTTTGTTTTTCTCGAAGAATGTTACTTGTTTGTTTGTGTGAAAGAACAGTTCAATGCAAGTCTTCAAATAAAATCTTTCTGTAATATTTAGGAAAGTCAACATAATCTGACAAAACATTTAGAAATTCGTTTACCTAGGTTACCTTAGTTTCACGATTTGTATTCTTCGAGGGTAATCGCTAAACAGCTGCGAAGCGCCTCGCCCGAAAAGCAATATGGGGATTGAAGGCGTGAGAACTGGTTTCATAGAAACCCGCGATAACTCAGTGACCTAGATTATTTTCACATGCGTTTGTTTGTTACTAGCATTTTATTAGCAGAAGAATTTTGTACTTGATATTTTGACAGGCACTCGCCAGTTTTTGATGAAAACTGGCACACAGCATTGATACTGGGATGCTTGAACAAAAAAAAAACTGATTTTTTTTTAGTGTTGATTTACATGAATCATAGCAGTAGGTTACCTACATGTACCTACTGATCATTAGATTGATACTTAGCATGTACAAAACTACTGATTTGTTTTTATTTTTGATTTACATGAATTATAGCAGTAGGGTATCTACCTGTAACTACTGATCATTAGATTGATACCTACCATGTACAAAATGTACATGTTAAGGAGTTTTTAAAGTTTTTTGTTAACTTGATCATTAAATTGATAACAAAGAATTGGTGCACACCAAAACAGTAATAGCTGTCCATTCGATTGGAAAATGGTTTAAATTAACAGCAGTTTCAAACTGGTAATTTTGATATCGAAACATTTGGGTAAAAGCAGCACAAGCTGAAGTCTATTTAGTTTGTAGACAGCCGATTGCTTATAACAATCTGAATCATTAAATTGATTACAAGACGCCCCAAATCAGGTCACACGATGACAACGTCTACGTCACTGACGTTAGAGAAATTTGACTGTGAGGGTGATATAACCTCCGTGGGTGCGAGATGGGAGCGTTGGAAACGCGCACTTTATATTTACCTGAAAGCTTCAGGCAAAGATAAAAGTGAGAAGAAAAGAGCTAGCCTGTCACATTTCGGTGGACTAGATCTACAGGAAGTGTTCTGTAATATACCTGGGGGTAATTTTGACTCTGAAGAAGGTATAGATGTATTCTCGGTGGCCATATCTAAATAGGATGCTTACTTTGCCCCGACACAGAGCAGAGTATACGAGCGGCACATATTCCGCTTGATGAAACAAGAGGTGGATGAGAAATTTGAAAATTTTCTTGTTCGACTTAAACAGCAAGCGGAAAAATGTCAGTTCAAGGACAAAAATGATAATATCATAGACCAGATCGCAGAAAAATGTTCAAGCGTCGATTTAAGGAAGAAAATCCTGAAGATTAGTGATGACGTCACTTTAGATATGATTATTACAGAAGCTAACACTCTGGAAGCAGTGAATAAACAAATGGAGGAGTTCAGTAGTACGAATAATACTTTTGTAAACCAGAGTGTCAACAAAATTGATTCTAAAATAAAACTGCGTACTACGGAAAATAAAAGATCAGAAAAAAATAATTGCGGTAGGTGTGGTAACAAAAATCATGCGTCCTTTGATGTGAATTGCCCAGCCGGCACAAAGGATTGTTTGAAATGCGGTTTGAAAGGACATTTTAGGCAATTCTGTAGAACAAGATATCCTCAGAAAAGAAGATTTGAAAGTGAAAATTAGATGGACAACAACAAAACTAAAAAGATGCGACCCAATACATACAATACCGAGGTAAATCAGGTCAGCCATTCAAATGCAGGGGAAAATACGGAAGACAAGTTGTACGTGTTTCATGTCGATGATGATGTTGAGTTTGGATGCAGCATTGGAGGTGTCGAAACAAAAGTGTTGATAGATTCCGGATGTAAACAAAACTTATTGACTGAAAGTACTTGGGAGAGTCTAAAAAATTCAAAGGCAACAGTATACAACCAGATTGCAAGTCCAAAAGTGTAATTTGTGGCGTATGGCAGTAATACGCCCTTAATAGTCAAAGGGTCTTTTGAAGCGAATATCAAAGTAGGCAGCAAATCTGAAAACGCCACTTTCTACGTCATCAAAAATGGAACCAAAAATCTTCTAGGAAAAAACACAGCGAAGTCTTTGGGAGTCCTCAAGATTGGCTTGGATTTAGATATTAATCAAGTTGGGACAGAAGTATTCCCCAAGTTCAAGGATGTTTTGATTGAATTACCTATTGATGATTCAGTTCAACCAATTTCTCAGCCATACAAGTATTTATTTTGAAAATTATAAAAATAATTAATTAAACATAAAAATTGTCTATAAAATTTGTACTATAGATTAGTAAAACATTGGATTATTGTTATGTTCGGTTGGATTATTTAATTTAGAAGTAATTATACATGATTTAACCTATATTGAGAGGTATTTTTATTTATAGGAGAATACCATTACCCCTTGAAGACAAGGTCACAGCTAGAATTGAGGATTTAGTTAAAAGCGATATTGTTGAAGAAGTTAAATGTTCGTCTAGATGGGTGTCACCCATTGTCCCAATTTTGAAAGATAACGGTGAAGTGCGTTTTGGTGTAGACATGAGACGAGCTAATGAAGCCAATACTCGTGAAAATCACCCACTACCTACAATGAAAAATTATTACCACAGGTGGGAAAAGCAAAATATTTCACAAAACTTGATATTCGAGACGCTTTTCACCAGATCGAAATTCATCCGGATTCAAAACACATAACCAACTTTATTACCAGCAAAGGCCTGTTCAGATATAAACGCTTGATGTTTGGCATTTCATGCGCACCGGAAATATTCCAAAAAACGTTGGAAAGGATACTATTGGGATGTGAAAGAGTAGTTAATTTATAGACGACATTCTAGCCTTTGGAAAGGATTCGGAAGAGCATGATAGGAGAGTCAAAATGTTTATGCAGACCCTGGAAGAGAATAAAGTAGTACTGAGGAAAGACAAATGTCCTTTTAAAGTAACTAAAGTTAGTTTCTTGGGCCATGAATTAACTTGCGAAGGAACCCTTGCCAAAATATGTGGATACCATCAAGGACTTCCGACCACCGACGACAGTCGGAGAACTTCAAAGTTTTCTTGGACTTGTAAACTTTGTAAGCAAGTGGATCCCTAATTACGCAACCTTGACGGAACCTTTGAAACTCCTCCTGAGGAACAAAAACTCTGACGGGTCCGATATCCAGAAGATATGGGGGATACAGCAGCAGCAAGCTTTTAAAAATTTAAAGTTTCGCCTTCAGAATATCGCTACTTTAGGCTACTACGATGTAAACAACCGAACGGTAGTAATAGCAGACGCAAGTCCAGTGGCACTGGGAAGTGTCCTCATACAAATTGATGATAAAGGACCAAGAGTAATCGCGTATGGGCATAAGACATTGACTGGTTGCGAGCGCCGATATTGTCAGACGGAAAAGGAAGCGTTAGCGCTGGTGTGGGCTGTGGAACATTTCCACATGTTTCTCTATGGCAAAGAATTTGAATTAGTGACGGATCACAAACCCTTAGAGGTTATATTCGGCCGAAAGTTCAAACCCTGCGCTAGAATAGAAAGATGGATTCTTTGCTTACAAGCCTACAAATATAAGGTCAAATATCAACCAGGAAAAGCAACATCGTTGATCCTTTTTCGCGACTTTGCGATGTTCCTGATCAACCGGTACCCGAACTCCAAGACAACTACGTTCATCAAATAGTGGAATACACAAGACCCAAAGCTGTCTCGATGCAAGAGAGTGTGCACTGTGCAAAAGACGACCAGGAAATATGTAAGGTAAAAGAAGGACTTTATAATAATAACTGGGACGACGAAGTAAAAACTTATAAAAAATTTCAAAATGAGTTGTGCTTTTATGAAGAAATTTTGTTGAGAGGCACAAGGATAGTTATTCCAGCTCAGTTGCGACAACCAGTCTTAGATGCGGCTCACGAAGGTCACCCTAGAATTGTGGCAATGAAGGCGAGGTTAAGAACAAAGGTTTGGTGGCCTAAATGTGACAGAGATGCGGAAAAGTTAGTGAAAACATGTAAAGGATGCACGTTAGTATCTGCTCCAAACCCACCAAATCCCCTTAAGCGACGAAACTTGCCAGAAGAGCCTTGGGCCGATATCGCAATAGACTTGATGGGCCCTCTTCCAAGTAGCGACTATATCCTGGTAATCGTGGATTATTTCAGTAGATACAAAGAGATCAAGATATGTCGTAAAATTACTAGCACAGACATAATAAATAACCTGAATGAAATGTACTAGCGAACAATTACAGCTGATAATGGGAGAAAATTCAGAAGTGCAGAATTCAAAGATTTCTGTTGCGACCGGAATATTAATTTGCACAACACAATACCCTACTGGCCGCAGCAGAATGGAGAGGTAAACGCCAAAACCGGGACATCCTGAAACGATTAAAGATAAGTCAGGTGGAATCTAAGGACTGAAAAGAGAGCCTACTAGAATATCTTACAATGTACAATAGTACACCTCATACTGTGACGGCAAAAACACCCTCTGAGTTATTTTACAGACGAAAATTCAGAGATAAAATACCAATGATAACTGATGGCAGCGGCGCATCTGAATTTTATGTGGAGGTGAAAGATAGAGATCAGGAATGGAATGAAAAGGGAAAGAACTATGCTGATAAAAAGAGAAAAGCCAAAGATTGTGATTTAGAACCAGGAGACAAAGTAGACAAAGTTGACCAAAGAAAATAAATTGAGCCTGAATTACGAGCCGACTACGCATACAGTACAAAAGAGTTTAGGGGGTGATATACAAGTTCGTAATGACGAAACAGGCCAGACTTACAGAATAAATGTGGTACACTTGAAGAAAGTTCAAGGAGAGTGGAGAGTTTATAACAAAAATGCTGAAGAAGAAAATCATTCCGACAAGATATAGAAACTGATGATGGCTGACACCAACTAATGATTGAATATTTATTGCCGTGAAAAGGAACCGTTGAAGAAAAGAAAGTTAATATATATACAAAGTATAATAACTACCTAAACATGATTTTGTTGTTATTATTTACAATATGCAAATATTAGATTTAAAGAGTAAATTATTAATTAACGTAATCACTAAATAAAACAAATAAATAAATAATTTAAACAAAGGAGAGATGTAGTGTATTGGTTATTTATCTAGTTGTCTTTGTCTCGAGCGCATACGTCAGTAATGGCGGAGAGGGACAGTTGTCGTCCGACCGTCGACCTAGTAGGTTACCGGTGGTGCGCTGACGAGCCAAATTGAATATTTTACAGTGACATTACAGTGTATCCTTGGTTTGATCACGTTAAGTTACGCTGCATAAAGTTACTACGCACTACTCGCTTTAAGATAAAAATAATCATAAATGTATTTATTCAACTTAAACGTATTTGCTCCAGGTAAAAATAAACTTTAACTTTAAAAATAATTAAAACAAAATATCCCTTATTTTCGTTAAAAATTATAAGCCACTAAGCATAGGAGACATCTCCTTTTGAAGTTTCTGCTTATTCGTCTCATGCTTATTGTTGATATGTCTTGAGCTCCGTCGAAAACACGTCGTCATAATTCTTGTTCCGATTGAATCGGCTTTGACTTTGTCTTTCAAACACCCTCAATAAAAAAAAACTAACGGGTTTAGGCCAGGGGAACGAGGTGGCCATAAAATTAGTCCTAATCGACCTATCCATCTGTTAGGATAGATTTAGGTGGTCACGGACTAGGTGAGCATGTGAGCTGGGCAACCGCCATCCTGTAGCCACGATCTTTGACGCACTATTAGCGGCGTATCCTCAAATAAGGCCGGCAGATCGTTTTGCAAAAATTGTAAGTACTCTTGACCATTGAGGATAGCTGGTAACTCAAATGGTCCAATGATTTGTCCATTGGAAATTCCCGTCCACAGGTTAATTTTGAACTGATACTGTAAACGGTCTTCTCTTGTTTCATGAGGGTTTGGTACCTGCCAGCTATGAGTGTTATTCATATTGAGGCACCCATCCCTTTTGTAGGACGATTCGTCACTCCATAACTCCTGCTTTAGATTTTCTCTCATTTTTCGCAGCATACTACGACATAATACAACTCGTTGAGCGTGATCACTTGTACGAAGTGCGTGAACGCGCTGAATGTGATACGGATGGTATTTGTATCACTTTAAAATCCGTTTGATATGCCAGCACGCAGTTGAATTATACGCACTGATGTTCCAGGCTCCGTTCGTATTTCGTTTAAGACAATGTCATCATCAACAGTTCTCGGTCTTCCTCCGACGTTGCCACTTGTTCCTGGTAGTTTGCCTTCACGAAACGCATTGACGACTCTCAAAATTACATTGTGTGTCGTCGGTCTGCGATCCGAAAACCTTTCCGCGTACAGTCGTGCAGCTCTTCTAGCGTTATACGTCACAATCCCTCTCGTGGAAACTTGCCTTGTCTCAACATAAATTAAGTGCATATCGGCGTACTCGCTGTGAGAATATTGGGAAGTATTCCGATTTGCTTTAACTGCTCCGAAGTTCTACAAAACTCTTTAATCCCAAAAAAGATATTTCGTTAGTCCAATCTTAGTTTAAGTTGTTTTAAAGACAGTTTCAGTAAAAAAAAGTAGCGTCAAGAAGAAAATAAAAACGGCAGCCAGTTTGATAAAGAGAGAAGTATGATCCATAACTAACTTCAATGATATCATAATAATCCAAAATAATTCAACGTAACGTAAATTTACGGGACCTAATCTAACCAGTGTGCTACTAGTGTGTGTGATTCAAAAATCAATTTGAAATCCGACCAATGAGATCAAACCTGAGGGCTCTGGAATCAGTCTCACTATACCACTCGCGTTACAAATTGAGTCGTCGGGCGGGCAAAAAGCCTCCTTGCGCCTTTATAATAGCGGGTTAAATTACTCGCACGACGACTCAATTGATAACGTGAGTAGTATAGTTAACTTTTTAAGTACGTTATCCGAACTTATCGTGAGGAAACCTTCATTACTTCAAAGCTGCGGCGATGGGCTAGCCCCCTGTCACGCAAAATGGAGTATTGAATCACTGGCTAAAAGTGGGCACAGTTGTGCTCTGCCAACCCGTTTGGGAAAAGGCGTGACGCTATGTAAGTTTTTTTGTTTAGATTTTACAATCGTATCATCTTCTCTATTTTGCATACTCTAATTCGATAATCGGTGTTCTTGTTCACCTTTTTCCTACTAGGCGGAGCACTGGATTGATGACTAAATGTGGCGTGAACTCCCATTTAATGCTATTTCTTGATACAAGTATACTATCACTTCCGTATCGGCATAACATACGCAGGTTTTTAAAGGTATCATCTCATTCTGTGCCAAGTTTTTTTTTCAGGACAAGCGGTCAAAGGAGTGGTCAAAGTTTGTGCAAAATATTTAAGCTTTGACTAATTTATCATTATCTCGTATTTTACATTAGTTATCGACAAAATAATACTTAGGTCGTCTTAAGTATCTTATAGCAATAGCTTAGAAATAAATAACATGCAAAAGAAAGGGCATAGGCAAGTAATGGCATGCCCTAACAATGTAAAAAATGGGGATTTTCATAAAAACTTTAAACCGTCAATATCTCGAATTACATGAAACTTTCACTGAGGTCAAGTTGAGCTTATTAGAAGCACCTAAGGCAGGTCTGGTCTTTTATCATTTAATCTTTATTTTTGTCTTTATGTTTAGCTTAGTTAAAACTGCAATCATTGCTTGATCTTATACCTGGCACACGATTACCAACTAACTCTAATCTGTCAACTCAAAATTGGTCAGGACTCCACGAGACAGGTTATACCTAGTGTGGAGTCTGCAAGCAACTATTTATAATGCTTAATTTTATTTTTTGTCCTTTAGCATCATAATCTGCTCTATGCAGGTTTCAGAAGGGTACTGTGCTAGATCGTCTCGCGAACACAGGAACTTGTTGTCTCCGACTTCGTCACACAGGTTTGCTACGGGCCTGTATTTCAATCTATTCACCATTAGGTAGAGGTGTTCGCGGATGAAGGTTACGGTTGTTTGGTTTATGGGATAGTACATGGGAATTGGGATTGTTTTATAATATATATAAACGAGTTGGATTCTATTAAGGGCACTTTAATTACAAAAACTAATTTATTCCTATGAATGTAAGATTTTAAATATTATATAGTATCTAAAATAACTAAGTTTTCCTTTTATACACGTTAAATAAAATTATCGTTTCTCTCAACTTCCTTAAGGATCTGACTAAGTTCTGTAGAATGTATTAGACTGGTTTAGGGTATGTCACTTGCTGAAGTTAATGGCTGTCTCGGCTTCCTGAATGAAATCACAAATAGTACGAAAGTTATTAGAAATTTTGGTACAAGTTATTCAATAATGATTATATGTTATTACAGAAGTGATTAAATTTCAGCTGTTTTGTCATCTAAGTATTTCATATTTGAATTCATACAATCAGATAGATTTGCGAATTTATCAATAGCGTTAACCACTAAACATACTTTTCGTTCGACTAAATGTTTTTCACTTTTTAGCTGACTTATTTCAAAGTCTGTATAGTTTAGCGTCTTCTTGCTAAGCTGACGAATCTAAAACACTAAATAATGCCTTTTTAATCTTGAAGTGGGTAAAATCTGACTAATCCTAGCTTCGATCTCATTTACTAATTATTCGATTTGTGTGCATAAACTTCCTAACTCAATTTTATACCCTTTATTAATAGATACCAGAACATTTATCTTATTATACTGTTGCAAATTATTATCTACTTGACTAACTATAGTTTCTAAATATAATGTCTTAAAAATAGTCCATATATTCCTCATCACTGCTGTGCCAAGTTTGATCGATGATATTCCCGGATTCTGGTTTACTTTTTGTAGTTTCAGGCTGCCGATCTGCCAGACTATCGACAGCTTAGCCTAACTTACTAAAGGCATCTACTATTGTCAAGTAGTATTTACCCTAAATGTAAAGAAGGTCCATAAAACTTCCTGAAATGGTGCCTTTTGAGTCTGAGTTTTTTATTTTCGGTCAATGTTTCATTATTGCCCAATGACAAGTTTTCCCATTGTACTCATACTTTATAATGACTTGGCGTTGATATTCCTCTGATTCTGACAGGTTTACAATACACTCGGTACATTCTGTTAAGTTTAGTGTCCCTTCTTTATAAAGTCTTGTAAGTACATTTGAAAATGTCGCCATAAACCTTGGGTCTTCGAAATAAATAAATAAATTGTGTTTAGTGTCTATATACTCTTTGAAAAAGTCTTTCACTAACCTTTCATCTGATCGGTGAGCTCAGTGGTTCCAATGTTGGTTGTTCTGTTGACGGCAATTTATTAATAATATTAGTTATGCCGACGACATGGTGCTGCTGAGCCATTTCAAGCACTATTAAAATCTGTGAGGAGTATGCTAGGGAACATGGACTTAGATACAACGCAAAAAAGAGTGAAATTCTTATATTTAAAGTGGGTAGTAAAACCTACTCTTTGCCGCGCCCGTTAATGACAGGTATATGGGATAATAGATGGGTCACGTCTGGCGCAAGTATCTAAGTTCAAATACCTGGGGCATTGGGTAACAGAAAGTCTCACATATAATCTTGATATGGAACGGCGACGCAGGGCGTTGTCGGTGAGATGTAATATGTTGGCTCGCAGATTTTTACGGTGTACTAAGGTTGTTAAAGCCACCCTATTCAGGGCGTTCTGCCAGACTTTTTACACCTGCAATCTGTGGGTTCGATATACGCAGAAATCGTACGATGCCCTACGTATCCAGTACAACAATGCCTTCAGGGTACTGTTGGGGCTGCCACGATTTTGTAGTGCATCAGGAATGGTTGCGAAGGCGCGTGTTGATGGCTACCATGCAATTATGCTTAAACTAATGGCATCTATCTTATGCAGAACTCGTGGCAGCGCCAACGTTCTCCTGGAGATAATAGCAGATAGGGTAGACAATCCCTTTATGCGGCATTGGGTTGCAGCTCACACACACTGCCAGTCATAGATTCACGCCTAAATTAGAAACATAATAATGGTTTTCTCTGCACGGTATTGTGTTTATATTGTGCTACTAACATAGATTGTAAGACTAATTATTAACACTTGTATATGGACTTGGTCTGAAATAAATAATAATAATTATTATTATTAATTATGGACGGGCATAAATACTTCTAAAATTCGTTGTTTGTTGTTAGAAATATCGTTTACGGAGAGTGTATCCCTAATCCAAGACTTAACTAATAATTGTTTCGGTCTGCAATCAATGGCCTCTTTTAAGATAGGGATCCCTACGTGTTCCCTATTAGAAATTGAGTTTACAGTTGCCCCGTCATCTGACTCAGAAATATCTATGGTTTCTATTTTGTCACTTTCAGACCCTGATAAATCTATCACTTAAGTTTTTACACTTTCAGAATCTGAAATTTCCATGGGTTCTACCTGTTGTCTCTGTTTTCGTACAGACACATTTCTTTCCAACTCTTCAATAATCTCTTAAACATAGTTTTCGTCTGCATCTACATTTACTAGAATTGAGTCTAAATCGACATCTAATGTGTTAATCTTAACTCACAAAAAGGCGTCAGCATGAGTGTTTTGCTGTTCTTTCATATACTTAATCTCGAAATCATCGAAAAAATTTAGTTCTTTAAGTGAACTAAATGGTAAGGGTAACCAAGCCAAGGATCCGTGTATGTAACAAACTTTTTACCGTAGAGGTATGGTCACACACATCACAGCCAAAAGTCCCTTTTCAATCTTTGTATATCTACTCTCTGTATCGCTCAAGGTTCTACTGGCATATGCTACAGGTTTGTCCGAACCTATAGCCCCTTGAGATAAAACGGCCCCGATAGCAAAGTTGGATGCATCAGTGGTTAGTACAAATGGTTTCTCAAAGTCTGGAAATTAAAAAAGAGGTGCGTTTGTTAGCAGCTTTTTACATGTTTCGAAACTATTTACGTACTCTTCGTTTAAGACAATCTTTTTACCTTCCTTTAAATATGCTGTGAGTGATCTCTATACTGGAACTTTCTATAGTAACTTATCAGCCCTAGAAAGCTTTTCATTTCTGTAGCTATTTGTGGGATTGGATATTTCAGAACAGCTTCTATGTTATCGTTATTTGGCTTCTAGCTTTCATTGGTGATTGTGTGTCCTAAATACAGGACTTCTTACCTAAGAAAGTGGGATTTATCTAAATAAATTTTTAAGTTAGTATGACGGAATCTATCAAAATATTGGAAGCTTTCAATTTATCTATGTCTTCTGATAGGCTTTTTGAAAAGATGATGACGTCATCAAGGTAGACTAAGCGGTGCAATCTTTGCTACCTTCGTAGCACATTGTCCATTGCTCGCTGGAACGTTGCAGGTGCAGTTTTAAGCCCAAATGTTATTCTATTAAATTCATAATGCCCAAATGGCGTACTAAAAGCAGTTTTAGGTATATCTTCTTCTCCTAATTCTACCTGATGATACTCACTCGCGAGGTCTAGCATAGTGAAGTAGGTGCTCTGTCCAAGCATATCAAAAAGGTCATTGATGTTTGGTAAAGGGTATATGTCATCAGTTGTATGTCATTTATGCCCCTATAATTAACCACCATTCTCCACTATTGTTCCCCTGATGCATCCAACTTTTTGGGTACCAAGTGGACTGGGGCACTCCAAGGTGAGTGTCATTTTTGCATAATATTATCTTATCACGTAGCATTTTACCTACTTGTTTTTTATCTCCTGTGACTGGACTGGGGGTAGTCTGTGAGCTTTTAACCTCTCCTTTTCCGCCGTCAGCATAAGCAGCGCGGCCCCGGTCACTCCATGTACCGCTGTCAGCATAAGCAGCGGGATGACTAATATTTTTGAAACCGGTATTTTTTATCCAACGGTTGGACCAATTTTTACGGTTCGATCATGTGTGGACACCCAATTAGACAAACTTTATGGTCTGTGTGCTAGTTTATGCTTTTCCGTAGAAAAAAATAATTCAACCGCGTTTTGAAAATCACTTTCTTCCGGACGCTCCCAACGTATTTGGTGGTGAAATTTTATTGGGAGAAAAGTGTAGTTTTTTTGGTGAATTGAGGTAAGTATTTGTTTTATTCATATTTACAACTCTATTTGCGATAAACAAACCACAAATCATAGTAAAATTCATCAAGATGTCCAGAAAATCGGCAAATTTACATGATACGTCATGCAACCAGACGGATTCCCCCCAATGCTATTTGTAATTCCAATGAGAAATACAGTTAGATTTCAATAAAAAATACACATATCTTATTGGAAATCTTATAAGGAATCCATTTTTATAGGTTTCTTTATCAAAATAATGTACCAATTTGCTGATTTTCCGTCAGAAACGTGATCAGGCATCCAATTCACATGCTTCACCCGCACACATAAGCATTCCGCGACGCCATTTTACCCACACACAGACAGAATCTCACTACAGGGTGCGGGTGTTTTCAGTCATATTCGGTGAAACTCCATATCATAGGTTTCGGGGTGATGTGATGATTGGGGTTTCCATATCAAAGATTCCGCGGCTTTATGATTGGAGTTCAGTGTCGATAAGGGGGCGGAAGCCCCTTTTTTTATCAATGGAAAAATCCAGCATCCAGCGACTTAAAAAAATTGTGTTAAAAAATATTTTTTTTGACTGTTATTTTTTGCTTCGGAATCGTGTAGTGCTGCTTTTTGCTATCACTTTTGGTTATAAACATTTTCCTCGTGCACCTCACCGATTTCGAGATATACGTCATATTATGTTTGTAATATCGATATCTCTATAAATATTGGTCCTAGGGAAAACATGCATATGACATAAAATTATGCTCGTAAGACACCCTACACGATGCCCAAGTGGAAATATCAAAATAAAAAAAATAAAAATAAAAATAAAATAAAAAAATAACAAATTTGTGTCATATTGTGTTAACTTGTCTTTTTAGGCGGATTCGTTTGCCTGCAAGTTCAGATATGTACTTTTGACAATTTAGTGTAAAATGACAAAAAAATGCAAAATTACACAAATTTGTAAAAGTGCACAGAGTGTACGTTTTGATCCTAATGCCTTAGCTACTTTTTTCAGAATGGATCATGACTACCATGCCCAGCTTGATGAGAAGCTGGTGTATGTGCGCTCCCGCTCCGGTCGGATGAAGGTAAATAATTGAAATTTCACTCGCATCGTTTTTGCTTCGTTTCCTTTTATATTTATATATATACATATCCATTAATTTGTTCCATTCAGCAGCCTAAACGGTCTGAATATAGTTTTACCAAGTATAATTAAATATTTACCTGGGAAATGTGAAGTTTTATACTAAAAGGACACAAATAATTATACTGCAAATGTCACTGACTGCCAGTCTGGTATTTTGTTTATATTGAATTTGCCTATTTTATTTATGTTATAGATGGTGAAGCAACCAGCTTCTCTGGGCCGGAGCGGGAGCGAGGGCGACTCCTCCCCGCAGCCGTCGACATCAAGGCGCTGCCGGCGCTCGCTGGCTGAAGAAATGGTGGTAGGTATTCTGATTAGCAAGCAGATAGATCACCGGTGGTATCATACCATTCTTCTCCTCCAACAGGGTGTGGCCTGCCTGCAGCTGGCCCATTTGAGCGGGGCCTTTGTGCATTTCTCCTGCACCTACTCTTCTATTACAGCTATCCTTCCATGCTTTCTAGTACCATACCATATACAATAATGTATTTTTCTATTTTCACAGTCATCAGCAGCTGGCAGCAGCTGGCAGCGGCCGCCGACGTCGGGAAGCGGGGAGGAGCCGGCAGCCAGCAACCTCCAGCAACGCAGTGGGAGTGAGCTGGTACGTATTTTGATCCAGTACTTTTAATTAAAAAAACTTTACAATCCCCCTCTGTTGTTTCATTTGTTGCTAAAATCGTGTGTTTTTTTTTTCATAACAGTTGGGCACGGCTGCCACAGCCACGGCGGCCTCCGTGTCCACCGCAACAACAACCACTGCATTAAATATTGTTAGAGAAACATCCGGAGCGCGTAAACGCGCTGCAGCTCCAATGCCTGGGTCGTCATCGTCATCGTCGAGAATGCCAGTTCACTCCCGGGTTCTCAATGAAAGTGAGATAGAAAATATTGTAAATGAACATTTCATTGAGGACTCCGGAAGTGAACTGGATATCTCTGATAGTGACGTTGACGATTTCGACGCGGTCATTGCAACTTCGTCTGATACGGGCAAATTAAAGCGGAGTTTCGCTGTAGCGGAGGCGGAGGAAATAGAATGCATGCGACCAGAAAGTTTGTTTGATTTGAATGTTAGCCCGCTGCCTGTTCTAGGAGAGTATGCCGAGATGCAGAATGTTCAAGCAGAAGAATTAATCGGATTTTTGAGAGGACAATTGCAAGGAGAGCATGAGGTGGCTGTCGATATGGAAGGTGATGAAGTATCTCTGCCGGATGTTGGGGCGGAAACTGTGGTCAGTGCGCCTGACAGCCCGGCCGCTGTGCGCCCGCGTGCTGTCAGCCCGCCTGCTAGCCCGGACGCGAATGTTTTTTCTTGGTCGAGTGATTTTTCGAATTTCATTGGCCAAGCAGAAACATATCTGCGTTCACCGGGCCCGCAGTCTATATCCCAGGATCCTACGGATATCTTTTTGAGAATGTGGCCTCGGTCAATCATTGAGATGATTGTCACCGAGACAAATAGATACGCATGGCAAATAATAAGTAAATTATCCGAGACAGGTCATATTCCCGCCAGTCTGGACGACTGGCGAGAGACCACAGTCGACGA
Source organism: Argyresthia goedartella (assembly GCA_949825045.1). Taxonomy (NCBI): domain Eukaryota; kingdom Metazoa; phylum Arthropoda; class Insecta; order Lepidoptera; family Argyresthiidae; genus Argyresthia; species Argyresthia goedartella. Next base: position 37,481,950 of record OX463812.1, on the reverse strand, counting down.
AATTTATGTATTATTTGCCGTGCTGATCTATATGTCGCTGTGCTTGAGGACGAATGTCCATGAATACTGGAAGTCTGGTATGTTGGTAATGGCAAACTTCAGGAAGTTGATGAGTCGCAATCGCTTCTTCATGCTCACGCGTTTTCTCCATTTTGTGAACAACGAAGAACAACCTACTGGTGTGTCTTCGTATCACAAAAAAATCTTCAAAATTACCCCCATTTTGACACATTGCAACGATATATTTCCGAGTTTGTATACGCCACGAAGAGAACTCAGTTTGGACGAGTCGTTGCTTCTATGGAAGGGACGCCTTTCTTGGGTCCAATCCATACGCACCAAAGCGGCCAGGTTCGGGATCAAGTCCTACGACCTGTGCGAAGCAACGACTGGTTACTTGCTGAAGACTCTCTTGTACGCGGGTAAAGATTCTTCGATGCACCAGACGTCCATTCATGGGTTCAGCAACGTTACCGCGAAGGTCGTTCTTGAAGTCATGGATGGGTATCTCGATTTGGGGCATTGCCTTTTCATGGACAATTGGTATAACCAACTGCCCTTGACGATGTACCTCAAATCCCGTGCAACTGATGTCATTGGGACGATGAATCGCAATAGGGCACACGTCCCTGCTGAGATTAAATCGCTCAATGACCGCGTGTTGCCGCGGGGACAGCAGGTGGCGAGACATTGTGGTGACATCACTTTGATTTCCTGGATGGATGTCAAACTTGTCACCACAATTTCTACATTCCACACCGATGAACAAGTTCCTGGCCGCCGAGCTGGGGTGGATGTCGTGAAGCCACTTCTTGTAAACTACTACAATCAGTACATGGGCGGTGTGGATCGTAAGGACCAAATGCTGTCCATGTACTTGATTGAGAGGAAGCGTAAGAAGAAGTGGTATGTCAAAGTATTCCACAGGCTGCTTAACAGCAGCCTGTTGAATACATACATCATTCTCTCGCGTAACCCAACATTCCGGAACCTTACGCACCGGGAAACAAGGGTTAGCGTGGCTCAGGGGCTTGTTGATCGGTTCTTCTGTCCGGGACCGATGCAACGAGAGAATCCTCCAAGCAACACCGCTTTCCACCGTCTGGACAACCACCCGCAACATTTCCCGATTCCTGCTCCGACTTATAGCAATTCCAAGAAGAAGAAGCAGGGGAGATGTTGCAGGTGCTCGGCCCTTGGAAAGCGCACGTCCGTGAACAGTTTCTGCCGTAGGTGCAACGTCAGACTCTGCCTCGGACAGTGTTGGTTGGAGTATCACACGTTGGCCAATTTGGGGCCATAGCACTTTTAATGTTATGGGTACCCATTCTCGTTTCTACAGTTTATCTGTTCCTCTTCGTCTTCCATTGAAAGTGTTATGTAACTTTAAATTGTGCAAGAAGCTCGAAACGGTATTGTTGTAATGTTAGCTTTCCTCTTATTCTAGCATGCCTACTGACTGATATCTGACTGTGTACTGATGGCTGGTTAATATGTCTCTGTAATAGGGGTTTTAAAACTACGCACACCTCGCTTTGGACCGGTTTCGGTCGGGTGTATCGCTTGCTTGAGTGGGTAACTAAAACTACTAAAATATGCCATATCATATAACTTCCACGTTGCAGCATCAAACTGGTGGAAGACTGGTGTGTTGGGAATGCCTGCCTTCAGGAAGTTGATGAGTCGCAATCGCTTTCATGGACAATTGATATAACCAAATGCCCTTGACGAGGTACCTCAAATCCCGTGCTACTGATGTCATTGGGACGATGAATCGCAAAAGAGCACACGTCCCTGCTGAGATAAAATCGCTCAATGACTCCTGAGGGCATTTATGTCTTGCTAGACACATCTAAATCAGCCATCAGTGTGTGATTGTAATTCTCCTCCTTCATAGCGTTAGCGATCCGGATGTTTCTATCTTTTTGTGTGTAATTTTTATGTGTGTATGTGTCTAATGTTTATGTGTTTGTGTAAATAACAATTTCTATTTGTGGCCAACTACCTAACTATCTTATAACTTGTATAGAAATTGTTTACTTTAACAGTTGCAATGTTTCTATCTTTTTGTGTGGAATTTTTATGTGTCTAATATTTATGCGTTTGTGTAAATAACAATTTCTATTTGTGGCCAACTACCTAACTATCTTATAACTTGTATAGAAATTGTTTACTTTAACAGTTGCAACAAAATTCTTTTTCATTTTTCCGTAATTGTGTACTTTATTCCATTTTTTATACGGTAAAAGTTACAAATATCAGTCAAACAACTATCTAAGAACTTGTATAGAATTGTTTACCTACTTACTTACTGTTTACTACTTTTCCATAATTGTGTACTCGTGTGTGTGTAAATATAATGTATACAGTTTCATTGTGCATTAGTACTGTCCTGTTTTTTAAACAATTATGTCTCGCCCAGGTTTGCTGTAAGAAATATCTTTTTAGAGATAAGCTCGCCTGTTGTTATAAAATTTCTTTTAAGTACATTTTTATGCACAGGGCAATAAAGAATATGAATATATAACTATATAAATTTTGCTGGAAGAAATATCTTTTTAGAGATAAGCTCGCCTGTTGTTATAAAATTTCTTTTAAGTACATTTTTATGCACAGGGCAATAAAGAATGTGAATATATAACTATATAAATTTTTGTTCTTTTTTATTTTTCCAAAACCTAATTACACAATTACACATTAGGTAGGTGGTAGCTAATTACTAATTACACATTTCAAATAATTGTTTATTTTTTACAAATTTGTGTAATCTTACACTAAATTGTCAAAAGTACATATCTGATCTCGCATAACACTAGTTAACACAATATTACACAATATTACACTTTGTAAGAACAGTAGGTATCTGTACTTGCGCGTGAACGGAGCCGCGTGGAAACACTTCATATACACATAACAACTAAATACTAGTTAACTCAAACTTACACCATACCTACACGAACGAAACACCAGTTTAGCTATTTTACCTAGAATCAAATCACGGCGAAACATTTTCTTCGTTCCATCTTTGCACACTCTGTATAAACGCATATCGTACACCTGCCGAGACCTTGAGAAAGCCCAGAAACAACACACCGTGACACGAAATAACATGCATGATTTTGAATTATTTTTGTATGAAAAGGTACATAGTACGATACACTGTTAGAAAGCCTAGTTTGTCTTCTACTTAGAACTACTAATTCTAGAATGATAAGTATCACCTATTGCCTATAAATTCAATAATAGTACAAAGTGTTGATTTCTACCTATTTTATACTTTCCTTGCGAGATATGGCGTCCTCACACTTATCATTTATGATTTAGTGGCAAATACCACTTGTTTTCCTCTTATTGAATAAATTACCTATCCTAGGAACTAAGAAATATAACGCTAGGTAGTCTAGTCTCTTCACAAATAATTTCACAAGATTTGCATAATTCGCGCGATGCGTCAGTTTACTTTCCGTATTTTATGAAAATTTGAAACGCTGAAATATTCGAAAGTTTCTATAAGAACACCCTAATGTTTTTATTGTTTTGAAAAGGTTATTTTGTGTAGATTACGTAGGTATCAAACAACATGTACATGTTGTTGATAATTTTCTGATGTCGGCTAGATTTGTGTCGAGAGGGAGCATTTTCATAGAAGTCTGTGTTTCTCATGCCAGTACAAAAATAAACTAAGGTCATAGTGACATTTTCTACACATTGTGTAAAAGAGGGTTTCATTAGCTACTCAGATATACAACTCCCATAATTCTAAGTGTTACCATTCCAACAGAATCACTTGATATATTAGTCAAGTGCCGCGCAGCCCGCACGCTCAAAAACACTCCGGTATTTGTCGTTTTTGACGTCTCGAACTCCCGGGAAAGGAGAGGTTAATAATCCTTTTTTAGAATCCTCATTTTTGGCCAAATTTTATGTTTCACTTGATAGCTAAAAACAGAGGTATGTTCTAACAATAAAATATGTCTTTATAATTGTTAGTAATGTATGTGGGTAGTCGTAGTCAGTCGACAATATACTCGCGCTTCAATTGGTTGTGTGCCTTTGATTTTTCTCCCGTATCTCCAAAATAACAGTAGCGACGAGGCGGTTCTTCGAACTTTCGCGTACTTTGTGCAACCAACTGAAAATGGCCAAGAATGTGACTGTGGGCTCGTTAAATATATTTAATCACGAGACACAAGAGTGGGAGTTGTACAAAGGCCGGTTGGAACAATGGTTTTTAGCCAACGAAATTACCGAAGACGAGGACAAGTCGGGAGCTAAGCGTCGAGCTATTTTATTAAGTAGTTTATCAGAAACTACTTATCGACTCATCAGGGATCTAGCAATCCCACGGGACGTCGGATCATTAACCTACACGGAGACTACGGTACTGTTGGACGGCCATTTTAAAATAAAGAAGTGTGGTTTAGCAGAACGCTATAAATTTCATAGTGCAATACAGAAGACGGACGAGACATTAGCGGAGTGGGCGGCACGCGTTCGTGGCTTAGCCATGGACTGCGGTTTCCCGGCGAGCTCGCTGAAGGAGACGCTTCGCGACCGGTTCGTGATCGGCATGGCGGGCGCGGCTTAAGGGGACAAGCTGTTCACCAAGTCTTTGGACGAACTCACGTTCGCCAAGGCTTTGCAGCTGGCGGAGGGCGTGCGCTGTGCCAGGGAAGGTGCTCGTCAGGCAGCTTCGTCGGTGATCGCGCCTCCGCCTCAGTTCATGGATGTGCACAAGATGGCGGCGCATTGCAGCAGTGCTGGTTCATCGAATGCTTCGCGTGGCCAAGGGCCGCGACCGCGTTCTACAGAGCTGTGTAGTGTGTGTGGTTATTCTGGCCATGATAATAAAGTGTGTCGATTCAAAAATTATACGTGTAAAAAATGTAACGAAAAGGGACATTTACATAGGCAGTGTAAAAAGTCTAACCTAAAACAACATTTTCTTCAGTGTTGTTTGAATGATGGCGATGATGGTAAGCGAATGATATTCAATATCCGTAGTTTAAACGGGCAGCTAATGCAGGAGTCGATTACTGTAGATAACATCAAATTAACTTTTGAATTTGATACGGGTTCTGCGGTCACGGCAACATCTGAGAGCATTTACTATAGATATTTTTCAGGCCACCCATTACGTGAGAGTACCAAGTTTTTGCAGAGTTATAATGGCAGTGAAATAGACATATTAGGCACTATTTCTCTTGCATTTACGTATGGTAAACGTAGATCTTACATAGATGTTTATGTAGTGAAAAATGGCGGGCCGCCATTAATTGGTCGCGATTTTATCACAAAATTTAATTTACAGATAGGGCCGGTCGAGTCTTGTAACACTATGGCTGATGGTACCACGGAGTTGATTAAAAAATACCCAAGGTTATTTTCAAGTAGTGTTGGTTGTTGCAAGGACGTTAAAGTCACGTTAAACATGAAGTCAAATTCAACGCCGATTTTCATTAAAGCTCGCTCAGTTCCTTTTGCAATAAGGCCAAAATTATAGCAGGAGATTGATAGACTGGTCAATCTAGGTATTATTGTACCAGTCAGATACTCGGAATACGCAAGCCCAATTGTACCTGTGTTACGGAAAGATGGGAAAATTCGTCTGTGTGCAGATTATTCGGCTACCCTCAACAAACAACGTGTCATAGAAAATTTTCCGCTTCCTAGAATAGATGAACTGTTTTCGAAACTACACGGGGGGCAACAATTTACTAAATTGGATTTATCAAATGCGTATAACCAACTAATGCTAAGCGAGGACTCCCAAGACTTAACATGCATTAATACACATAAAGGTCTATTTAAATTTAAGCGGTTGGTTTTTGGATTGTCCAGCGCGCCAGCAATTTTCCAACGCACACTTGAAAATATACTTTCGGGAGTTGGAGGGGTACTCCAATATCTTGATGACATATTAGTGACGGGTAAAACAAGGGAAGAACATGTAGAAAGACTTCAGGAAGTTTTTGACAGATTAGAAAATGCAGGATTGGTGCTAAGACATGATAAGTGCCATTTTTTCCAAGATTCTGTGACTTACCTTGGATTTGTTATAGATAAGAATGGGTTGCACAAATCAAAAAACAAGGTAAAAGCTATAATAGAGGCAAAGGAACCACGGAATGTTTAGAGCTAAAGTTCTTTTTAGGCCTGGTCAATTATTATAGGAGTTTCATAAGGAATACTTCTAGTATTTTAGCGCCATTACATTCCTTATTACAAAAAAGTGTGAAATGGTCTTGGGACGCAGAACATGAACAGGCATTTTTGTGCATAAAAAAAGAGCTGGCGTCGGATAATTGTTTAGCATACTTTAATCCGAATGCAAAGCATGTCTTGACCATAGATGCATCACCACACGGGTTAGGTGCAATTCTATCACTAATCGAGAACGGAGTCGAAAGGCCTATTTCATTCGTGTCCCGCTCGTTAAATCCCGCCGAAAAAATGTATAGTCAGATACAAAAAGAAGCCACTGCAATAATATTTGGTGTGCGTAAATTTCATCAATACTTGTATGGCAGAGTGGAGCCGTTTGTTTTGAAAACAGATCATAAGCCGTTATTGTCCATTTTTCGACCTGACAAATCAGTACCTGAGGTATCAGCTAACAGATTGCAAAGATATGCAATTTTCTTATCAGCGTACAATTACAAAATTGAATACGTGAGCAGTGCTCATAATTGTGCAGATTTTCTAAGTAGAGCCTTGCCAGTAGATCATGAGATTGAGAGACAAGCGCGAACAAACAGTAGCAAACCGGTTTTAGATACAATAGAAATGTACGATGATGCGTGTTACATTAATTTCATTTGGGAGGGTGACTCATTGCCTATTTCTCTATGCGATGTTAGTGAAGCGATGCGATCAGACTCACTACTATCACAAGTAGTTAGTTATACCTTGAATGGTTCGCCCAGGTCGGTTACTGATAGAACGTTAAAAGCGTTTTTTAATTGTCGTTCGGAATTAGCAGTGGAGAAAAACTGTTTGATGAAAGGTACCAAACTGATAGTACCGGATAATCTGAGACGGACCATAATTCATGAGCTGCATAAATGGCACCTAGGATATATAAAAATGAAATCTGAAGCGGTGTCTAGGTTTTGGTGGCCCGGGATGGCGACTGCGTTAGAGCAGGCGGTGGCTACGTGTGACGTATGCAATCAACTGAGACCCTCCCCACCCCGCGCGCCGCTTACTCCTTGGCCGTATCCCCCTGAACATGGCACAGAGTTCATTTTGATTTTTTAGGGCCGTTCAATACAAAAATGTATTTAGTAGCAGTTGACGCATATTCAAAATGGGTAGAAGTGTTTGACGTTACTACAGGATATAGCACAACGGTGGTGATTGAAAAATTATGCGAATTAATGTCAAGATTCGGTTTAATCGCCACAATTTGTACTGATAATGGTCCATCTTTTGCGTCACAACAGTTTGACAATTTCTGCAAGTTAAATGGTATTGCACATTTAACTTCGCCGCCGTACCATCCTGCCAGTAACAGGCAAGCGGAAAGCTACGTTAAAATCATAAAGAAAACAATAAAGTCGATTTTGTTATCAGGGTCACGTAGGTCAGATTTAACCGTAAAGTTAAACGAATTTTTATTTAATTACCGTAACTCAAAACATTCGTCCACTAATCGTTCTCCTGCGGAGGTCTTGTTCGGTAGAAAATTACGTTGTAGGCTTGATTTACTAAATCCGTTGCCACCGCCATCTTCAAACCCAACACTGATAGAAACTTTACAAATAAGTCAGTCCTTACAGGCTAAATATTATCGGGGGAGGAGGAACATTGACTTTGTAGTTGGTGATTTAGTTATACTAAAAGCGTACCAAAATCAAAAACAATTCTGGAACAAAGGAGTTATACAAGAGACTTGGGAAATCAGCTTATTTGGTGAAATTACCATTTATTATGTTTTAGTTGTAAACAATTAGATGTGTACAGTTTTATTGCGCACTAGGACTCTCCTGTTGCACAATTTTTCCTGTCCTGCCTAGGTTTGCTGGTAGAAATCTCTCTTTAGAGATAAGCTCGCCTTTGCTCATAAAATGTTTTGTTACCTTACTATTAAGATTTCTGTGCAATAAAGAATAAAGAATAAAGAAATTATACAAATTGGAGCGCATCATTAAGCGCCATAAAAATCAAATATATGAATTGAAAGAAGAGGAGAATGAAGGAGAACGTAGAGAGTATAGTACAACGGACGTGACGGAACAAAACACTTCAAACACAGACAACACACGTCGCTCTTCGTGAGCAGAGGAATTGAACGATAATATGCCACCACCAGTGTTGTCTTTGGTTAGAGGCGACCCGGTTGCAATGCCCAGGCTGGATACAGACGTTGGTCTAACTTTGGTCAGCGAGACAACGGCCCCGTCTACGTCGGACACTGGACCGCCTGGACTATCATCAGTTGACGAGGAGTGGACAGATTGCCAGGATCCTGTCGAGGCGATACCATCCGGAAACTCCGTACAGACAGAAGATCAAACGGTTGTCGCTGCCGCTCAAACAGAACCGTTATCTGATAACCCACAAGAGTCTCGTTCCCTTAGGATTAGGAAACCTGTTAATTATAAGGTTAATATGGGTTAAGAGCCGTATATAAGCAAAAGTTTTTTTTTTTGTTATATTTCCATATAATTTAAAAATAGTGGTGGAGGGATGTTAGTAATGTATGTGGGTAGTCGTAGTCAGTCGACAATATACTCGCGCTTCAATTGGTTGTGTGCCTTTGATTTCGCTCCCGTATCTCCAAAATAACAATAATCCCTACATAAATATGTAGGGAACAAGTAAGTTAGAACAAATGTTATATCATCACTCTTTCTTCTTCGATCATATGTTCTAACTTGAGCTTCGAAAAAACATCGTGTAGTCCACGATACAGCTGCGAAGACTTCGGGTGTCAGTTTAAACTCGCTTCTGCTTCCCGGACCTGACCTTCTGCAACCATTGCTGCATATTTTATTCCGTTTTCGTGGAGGTCACGTCGCAATGACAGCTGAGGTGAAGGAAATGTTTCCTCAAATCAGAATTAGGGAGATGGACCGCGATGCCTTGCGGTTGAAGAGAGAATACCAAGTGTGAGTTGAAGGAGTACAGGATGACTTCTGTAATTTTTGGTGGTTGGTTAGAGCTCCAAGCAGCCCTTGTTGCTGCTCGATTTGCCAACACTGTGTGCACTGGCCATGATATCCAACCGAATTCAGCTCACTTTTGGTCGGACTCAATTACAGTTCTGAGTTGGATTCGGAGTGATGCGCGATCATTCAAGCAATTCGTAGTGATTCGCGTTGGTGAAATCACGGAAATAACAAACGACAATGACTGGAAATATTTTTATTTATTTACAATGCATTATTACATAACAGGTGTCTCTAATACGAGAGCAAGGTAGAAAATTGATACACAACAATAAAACACGACACATAATTGTAAATTACAGCAATATAACACTGATACTAAACCTACACATAATTGCTACAGATATATAGGTACTATAACATAAAACAAAGAGCGTGGCTTTGGTAAATTCATTCAGAGAACACGCAAACAAGTCTGTAGTCTTTGCCGCCCGATTAAGAGTGCGTGGAGCACCCGTGAAGTGCGCGTTCTCCAACAGGCACGTGTGCACGCGCGGAACAGCCAGCAGTGGCACTCGGCGGCGCCGTCCGTAGTCGTTCGGCACGCACAGTCCAACCGTTTGCAGCCCCCCTGGGTTGTACAGCATACCACGCAATAACTTAAAAATGTAAGTGGCTAAAGCAGACTCTCTTCTCACCTCCAACTGGCTAAAGCCAACCATGCCTAATACGATCATCGTGGGGTACATCAGGGGATGGAAAGGATATACCCCATAAAATTTTATATAGAGATATCTCACAAATTTATTTTGGATTAGTTCCACCATAAGCCTATATTTAGTCTCATGTGGACTCCAGATGACTGCATTATTACACTCTAAATGGCTTTTCACTATAGCCTCGTATAGGACACGAAGTGCTGCAACATTTGTGAACCCCTTTGACTGGCGCATAACAAGTCCGAGATTCCTAAAGGATTTTTTACAGACTTCAACGATGTGGTCCTTGAACGTTAAATCGGCAGTAATACGGACGCCCAGGTCTCTCACCTCAGTAACGCGCTGCATCGGGACCCCGTCAATTCGGTATTGGTGGAGTCGAGGTGATCGCGCTCGTGTAAATGACATAGCTTGGTACTTTGCTGCGTTAATAAACAATTGTTTCTCTCTGCTCCAGGCCAGCACCCTATCAATATCCTGTTGCAATTTCAGACAGTCGGAGCCATCCTCAATACTAAGGATCAATTTAAGATCGTCAGCAAAGAGAAGGCATTCCGATGCCTTTAATACTTCGGGGAGGTCGTTAATCATTACTATGAACTCAAGGGGTCCCAAATTGCTACCCAGACCTCTTGTAATATGATTCGGATTCGTGACCACCACAATCTACATACTGCCGCCTGTCATTCATGTAAACCGCCAGGAAATCAAGTGCATGATTCGCACCAGTTTCGTAAGCAGTATATCGTTATCGACGGTGTCAAACGCTTTACTAAAATTAAAATAGGCGACGTCTACCTAGCCGCCCGCATCTACCACCGGTGTTCCACGAGTAATTAAATGCAGCAAATTGCCTGTCGTACTGCGTGCGGGGCGGAATCCATATTGCGCTTCATTGAGCTGGGAACTTACCTGCAAATATAAGGAGCTATGTATATGTTCCAGGTGGCTTGAATTTCGCAGACGACGCGACAAGATTTAAGGGTTCTGACACTGACCTGTCGCGGTGGCTCTCTGGACATGATTTTTTAATACTGCCATCTTGCGTAAATAAAGCCTAAAGAACCATCGCGCTCATATGAAACTACATCTACCTTGGAAGAACTGAAACCTTCCAAAGAGTCCAAGGTACGTGTAAGTTTAACTATACTGCATAAACCTTCATCGGTTTTGCCAGATCCCTCCCCTTTAGTGAGTGGTAACGTTTCATTAACACGACCGAATTTCGGTCTTTTTTAGCACACGACATTCCAAATAATCCTACCAGGGGGTCTCACTCAACAATTTAGTTACGTTCGACCGGCCAACCCAACTTTCGGGAATTCAGTTATGTTGCCGCTCGCTTGGCTCGCAGTCGCATCGCGCACCAGCCGCTCCTCATAAGCAACATTTCTGTGACTTTTGCTACAACAAGTACCTAACATTTTAGGGTGTCTAAAGGAATTGTTCACAAATAAAATTCGATTCCTTTTTAATTGAATACCTTTTTGTTTACCTGAAAGTAAACACTTTAGACCCAGTTTAAAACAATTTACAATTACGTTAGTAAGAAGGTACCTAACTAGCCTTAGAATTTGGCAATAGTCTGAATAAGTTCTAATTTCATTTATTATTATTTAATATTATTTATTTATTTTATTTGTTAAAACCTCTCTTACACAGAGTGGACTAAAATTCACAAACACAAATCGCACGTAAGCAACCCCACCATGATCAAGCGAGGCAGGAGTTTACAGGACGACCTTGTGATATCAGAGTAAAAAAAGCTCTCAGGCGTAGTGATATGGCGCAATCTAGGCTGCACGGGCGGAGCAACCGATCGTTGTACTATTGTGCTTAGCGATTGTTGTACGTAGCGCAGGTGCGAGATAGATTGTCGCGCAGCGAGAGTAGCTATTTATTTAAGTGTATTTGCGGAGTGATCTTTCGTTACGTAGTACTATTAAGTATTCTGTGCTACTACTAACGCTTCTTCCCACCAGCTCGTACCACTTTCCGCTGAAGAGGTTCGAAAGGCACAGACTGAATGCTTTGGTGAAGATATTAGATCTTGATGTTGTCTTCTAACTGTCTTCATCTATAATAATAATACCTAATAATAATACCTAGGACACAATTGACACACATTGATCTAGCCCCAAGCTAGGATTCCCTGTATCTTGGTTACTAGGCAACGATACACATACTTATATAAGATTAATACTATACTTAGATAGATAAACAACTATGACTAGGGTACAAACATCCGTTCTCATCAAACAAGTATTTGCACCCATCGGGACTCAAACCCGGGACCCTTGGCTTCGTAGACAGTGTCACTGCCGACTTGGCCATTCGGGTTGTCAATCTATAACATAGTATTTTTAGACCTTTCCTTTGAACCTTCTCTATGCTATCAGAGTGAAGTTTGTAGTGCGGAGACCACACTGTGGATCAATATTCAAGAACACTTCTGACAATACTGTTAAAAACAATTTGAAAGCTTGGTAGCTCTAGCCATAAAACCCAACAGACTGAGTGCCCTAGAATCGCGGTCACATCCAACACATTACGTGTTGGATGTGATTGCGAGAGGTTAATTTTTCATCAAATAAAATGCCAAGATCTTAAGCTACTGCTTTACGTTCTAAAATACAACCATTCAGTACATAGTCACTCATGATCTTATTAAGCCTATTCGTGAATGAAATCACGAAACATTTTTCAACATTTAAATACATGAGATTGTCACGGCACCAATTGAAAATAATGTTGAGATCATTTTGCAGATCCTGGGAATCAGTAGAATTGTTGGTAATATTGTAAACTTTTAGATCATCTGCATATAATAAACAAGGGGAGTTTAATTTTTCCATAAAGTCATTGACAAAAATCACAAACAAAGAGTGGGCCAAGGTGAGATCCTTGCTGCACTCCAGGCTTGACAGTAATTGATGATGACTTGACACCTCTAATAGCAACCAACTGACTTCTCTTAATAAGATAAAATTAGATCCAGCGGAGCAGCGATCCATGAATGCCATAGCAAGAGAGTTTCAAGTATAATAATGTATGGTTAACTTTGTCAAAAGCTTTCTGAAAATCTATGTATATGGAATCGTTCTGATAGGTACGGGCAAAAGCAGAGCATAGAAAATTCTTGTATTCTAGTAAGTTGCTGAGGACAGATTTATTTTTAATAAACCCGCCCGTTTTTTCAGAGATATATGGTTAAACGTGTTTGTAAACGTGATCATATATAAAATATTCAAATCTTTGGCCACACGGGATAGGATGTTAATAGGTCTGTAGTTGCCACAAACAGATTTATCACCAAACTCGTGTATAGGCACAATATGAGCAATTTTCCATTGGCTTGGAAAAATGCCATAATCTAAAGATTTGTTGAAGAGTAGATAAAAGGGCAGTGAGAGTTCTGCTGCGAGCAGATATAATGGGGATTAAACCACCGGCGTTACTATTTATGGGTGGTTGTTGGGAACGGCTCCTGCAAACGGTGAAGACTGCCCTCCAAGCAAATTTAAAGAAAAGAGCCCCTAGTGAAGAGCTGCTTCATACCCTATTTCTTGACGCGGAGGCTCTAGTGAACTCAAGGCATCTGACGTAGTGGCTGATGTTGCTACCAAAGGCGGCATACCGAGGAATCCCATCAGGAAGCTGGCTCTGCTCCAGCAGGAAGCTGTGCAGCTATGCTTTACGGGGGGGATGATGTTGAGGTTTTATATTATTTTATTATTTATAGTATTTTTCTAGTTTTGTCTATTTTCGGAAATTTATTGTTTTTCAAGCAGTTGTCAATAAATTTTTCCAAAGCCAGCGGCCTAGTTTTCCTGATCCGTGATTCCCTGAGTGTTAAATCCACGCCTCAACCGAAAGGGTGGAATCTTGGTAGGGTTGTTTTACAGTGGTATGTCACGAAGTAGTACTGACCTTGACGCCGTCGACCGGCATTCGAAAGCTCAGATTCGAGGCAGGAGTACGGGATGAGGATTACAAGGGTGGGGGGTGTTGGGAGTCGAATCTTACTCGTGTCGTAGCCCGCTGCTGGTGCTGTCGTGATGCTGCTAACTACAAGGGTCGCTATCCGAGCGCGACGAATTGATCACTTCAAATTTTCACGGCACGAAGCACTCACTACGATGACGTGAAATCAACTTATCTCTTGACGATTATTACGAGATTATTATAAATAACATTCAGCCAAGGCCCCGATGCCTGACGCCGACTATTGTTCCATGTGCAAAGTGACATTTTTTTTCTGTGCACGTGACAGCTAGCTAGTTATCTTTCGTTCACTCGCGGTCCAATCGCGCAACAAAAAAAAAGGTGCGTTCCGAAGCATAAATACTAAACACTGAGTTTATCGAAGATTCCGGCACAGCCTGATTCTTGAACCAACGAAATGTAGTCAGGAGTATCTGTTTCGTCCAGTAGGTAAATTTTATGTCACCGGCTATTATTGTATTCGTTGAGGGGTGATACTTAAATAGCCTATCTAGTGACTCGATAAAATTGGTTTTATTGGAGAACCAGGGTGACCTGCGTGTCGGCGATTAGTTCCTAATTCTTAATTTTGCAAGTATGTATTTCTGCGGATTATCATCGGGATTAATACTTCTTTTTGAAAATTCTTAATTTTACCAATTCTTAATTTTCCGAATGCCTTATTTTTCTAACTCTACATATTGCGAATTCGGATTCTTCACAGAAGAAAGTAGGTATGTACAGTAAGATACATAATTTATGTATTGCTAACCCAATATTAACCTCATGGTATTTTCTCTGAGTTATACTGGCCTATTTAGGTACTAAGAACCTCATTGCTACAATCTTTAATTCAAGTGTCAAGTACAAATATCAATGTCACTTATCAACATGTTATCAACTATAAACATTGTTGTTTGCTGTGGTCAGTGATTTATTTTCTCGGTGGCTGTGGTTGTTCGTTTACTGTCCTATAAACACGAAAAATATGGCATCTTCAAGTGCAGGGCTGGATTTAAACTTCGTTAGCGTGGGACAAAAAGGCAAGGAGAAATTAGTTCGTGGTGGCCATCAATATTATTTTCAATCTGTTAATAAAAACGGAACCCAAATTTGGCGTTGTTCTAACAAAGGAGTCCGCTGCAATGCGTCTGTAACGCTAAACTCTGCAATGAACACAATATTAAGGGAAAGCAGTCACACGTGTCGACCAGACTTTTCAAAAAATAAAGTATCTCTTGCTGTTGAGTCATTAAAAAATCGCTGTCGCACAGAATGGAAGCCTGTTTCGGAATTATACGAAGAGACTATGAAGGGTTTAGACAGCGATTCTGACTCAAGTGAAAACGCGGAAGTTCCGCCATTCAACTCAATAAAAGACGCTTGCTACTCGGCACGTAAAGCTTTCCTAAGTATCTCTAAATTAAAGTTCAGTAGTGTTCAAGAGGTCAGTTTTCCGAAATTACTAAGCAAGAATTTTCTTTTGCACGAAGGAGAAGGTGAGGACAATTTTTTTATTTTTGGCAGTCCAGGGTGCATGAAGTTAACAAGTAAAACCGATTTGTATTTAGCCGATGGTACATTTAGAAGCGTACCAAAACCGTTTGAACAGCTTTTTACGATCCATGTAGACATCGGTAGTACAAGAGAAGATACTACAATCATTCCAATATTCTTTTGCTTATTGCCCGACAAAAAGGAATCGACGTACACAGAAGTGTTTCGTGTTTTAAAAGAGAAATTAAATTATAATATCCTTCTTCAAAAGCGACTGGGAAACGGTAATAATGAATGCAGTACAAACTGTATATCCCGACGTAAGAATAAAAGGTTGCTTCTACCACTTCTCAAAGGCAATCTGGAAGAATGCGAAGAAAATAGGAATGTTACAGGATAAACAGCACAAAAGAATAGTAAGACTGGCTTCAAATTTGGCTTTGCTGCCTACTCTTTATATGCCAGAAGCTTGGTTGCACATTTTGAACGAAGCACCGAACGAACCCGTAACAGAAAAATTTGTGTCATATTTCGAAAAACAGTGGATTGTTAAATTAGGGTACAATAAGTGGAATTGTTCTCATGAACGTCACAGGACAACAAACGCTCTCGAAGGGTGGCACTTCCGTTTAAACAAAAAGATTGGGAAGACAAATCTTTTTGCATATATAAACTTTTTAAAAAGGGAAGCAATATATTTCGAAAAACTTATAAAAAAAAAAAAAGAATTTACGGAACCGAGAAAGAGACGATCAAAATTCATAGTTAAAGATGCAAAAATTTGCAAAATCATAGAGGATCTTTTGAAAGGCGAAATCACCCCGGAGGAGTGTTTGAATAAGTTATGTCGTTTTAAGTAGGTACCTACCTAACTTTTTTATTCACATAAGTACAGCTTAAATTTTTTGTCCCTTGCATCTATCATGCATGCAACCATCGGATTTTTATTTTGACTAAGTAGCATTATTATTTTAACTTTTTTTTGTGTAATAACAAGTAGTAGGTACCTAATGAAAACTTGTTAAAAAACTATTTGTGAGACAAAAATAAATAAATATATATCCATGAAGAAAATTTATTGTTTTTATTGGTCACTATAACGGCACTTATATAAAAAACATACAATACATAAATGTATCTAACTGTACTTACTTCTGTGAAGAATCCGAATTCGCAATATGTAGAGTTAGAAAAATAAGGCATTCGGAAAATTAAGAATTGGTAAAATTAAGAATTTTCAAAAAGAAGAATTCATCCCGATGATAATCCGCAGAAATACATACTTGCAAAATTGAGAATTAGGAACTAATCGCCGACACGGAACGCAGTATACCCCTGAATTGACCTCACAAGCGACGACTCGGACAGGTGACATTCTGTGAGAATAATAATATCAAAAGCGATATTGAATCTTTCCAAGATTACTAAACAATATATCAAAATTACTTTGCCTACTTCTGATATTGAATGAGAGTAGTCTGAAGTTAGGCTCAAGAATAAGATTCCCCCTACAAAGCTCTGGAAGATCAAGTACTTTGCACGGTATATCTAGCGATATATCTATATAGCCTTCTAGGCTTAGGCCGGCGGGAGTTTTAAGGCCATCTCAAGTGTTTGTATACCTCGCCGTGGACTATGCAAATATTAATTTGCATAGTCCATAGAACTATCCCCCCCTCATTAGAGGAGGGGATAATTTTTCCTGTAGATCCTATTACGTGTATAAGTTTATGTAACCGTTTTAAGTGCGTGTGTAATGTATATGTAGCCGATATATGCAATATAGTAATTTATATAAGGATAATTAAATTATGGGACATACGGATAGAATACACAACCTGACATTTAAGTGGTTTTTAAGCCACAGGGAGGCGATTTTCAATTAACTGTACTATCCATTTCGACAATTTATACCGGACCTAGTCGTAAAATTAAAATAAAAATAATTGAGGAATCTCGTTTGCAAAAAATTGCGCACTAGTAGTAGCGCGTCGCCTAACCATTCCGTAGGTAAAATGGTGATATGCTATTAGATTAGATAGGTACCTAGTTAAAGTGGTAGAGGCGTTTAGTAGGAACTTACCAACATTGCAGATTTTTCATACAGCACACGAAGTTTACTACAAATTTACACTCCCTTTTTAATTTAGTTATTTACACTCAATGACATGATAACGGAGCAAATGTGCGAAGTGCAGGCCATTTCGTTCAATACAAAGCCGTGCCCGTTTCACGCAATTACGATTTAATTTAATAAAGTGTCTCTGTCACGCCTCACTACATTAAAAGCGTCTGTTGTCGCAGTCTTTAATTCATCTCGAGTTTCGTATTTCCGAGTGTACACCAGGCGCTTCAGCTCGGACCACAAAAAAAGGCTAATGTTAAAACGCACTTGATGAGAACACTCGCGGATCACGTGGGGGTTGTTAAAAGCCCAATAATGTTCATTGCGTTGGTTGAATAGTCCAACACGCGTGAAAGTTGACTCGTCAGTCCACAATTTTTTTTTATCTTGATTTGCCAACAGCTGACTACTGACTAAACGCAATCCTGGCCGGTCCATCGTTGTCGTGGAGGGCGTGAACACGCCTAAAATGGTACGCGTGGATAAGTAATACTGGCCCACGTTGAACCGAATCGCAGCCATTCGGGTGCTTAGCCGAGGATCGCGTTCGAGACCTATCTCGAATAGGATTCCAGGGGGGAATAGGTTCATGAACGATGGGTTTATTTGTAGTCCATTTCTGCTTTGGCGAACATGTACATAGTCAGGTTTTAAGTTCTGTCACATGAGCAATATGAAATAATTTAGACATGCTTAATATTTATGTAAACATTTATATAGCAAAATGAACTTAATAAAACATAGATTCTTATGGTAATAAGGTTTATTCAAAATGACCCCCGCGATTTTGAATACAGGCCTTTATTCTGCGCGGCCAGTCGTCTATCGCAGCACGAACGAGGTCCATGTCAATGTCGGCGGCTGCCTTAATCAAGGATGCCTTGAGTGACTCCAAATCAGGATGAGGCTTTGAGCAGGCCTTTTCGTCCAAGTGTTGCCATATCTTGTAATCTAACGGACTCAAATCTGGACTGGAGGAGGGCCAGTCTTCGTGCCGGATGAAGTCGATTTCACGCGCCGCCAGCCAGTCTTGTGTGCTTTTCGCTCTATGAGCTGGCGCAGAATCTTGTTGGAATACCCAGTGCCTGTTATTAAACATGGTATGAGAAACAGGTTCCACAAGGTTCTTGAGAACTGTATTTTGATACACAACTGCATTCGTTTTTACGCCTTTCTCACAAAAATGTACCTCAGTTAAGCCCCATATAAGAGACTCCCAACCAAACCATGAGCGAGGATGGAAAATGACCTCGTTGGACACGCGGAATACGGTTGCTCGCTTCTTCACTGCTGTGTGCGTACACCTTATCATTTTGTTTGTTGTAGCTCTCTTCCACGGTGAAAATTTTTTCATCCGAAAAAAGAATTTCCCGATGCTTTTTTCCCGCGTACCGCTTCAACAAAGCGCGGCATCTCTTCAGTCTCAGGTCCAATAAACGAGCGTCCAAACGATGTCCTGTTTTTCTGCGATATGCCCTGAGCCCTAAGTCTTCATTTAACACCCTTTTCACCGTGGTCCTGCTTAACCCCATCTGAAGGGCCAACAGTTTCTGCTTACGTATGGGATTTCTTTGAATTCGCGCCTTCACAGCTTTTATGAGCGAGGGCGACCACTTCTTGACCTGTCATCTACACTAGAGTCTTCATTGTATCGTTTTATGGTACGATAAACGAATCTTTTGGTTATATTCAAATTTTTCAGTAAGTCGAAAATCTGAATTGGCGCGTAACCGCAACGATGCAATGCAATAACTCGGCTGCGCAATTTTAAAACCTAGTAAGGGACACCTCCTTGAAAAAACGGGTTTTTACATTTTTTAGCTTACGAGGTCTTACAGCATCGATTTGCATCGTCAAAATCATTTAAAATACCCTAGAAACAGGATTTTGAAAGGTGAAATACCTAGCAAGTACACACTCATAAAGCGGAAGGAGTCCAAAAACCATTTCAAAAACCTAGCAGGTCGCACGGCAACTTTAAAAACCTAGCAAGGGATGTCCCTTACTAGATTTTTAAAGTTGCCGTGCGACCTGCTAGGTTTTTGAAATTGTCGAATGGGGTAGAATTTTGCGCGCCAACGTCAGTAAGGTGACAAGTCGTGACGCGTGCGCATCGTTTGTTTGTTTTTATTTGTGATAGATGTCCAAAAGTCAGTTTTATAGGTCAAAATTGATGTTAAGTGCCATTAAGACACGTCAGGATGCTGATATGTAAGTAAAATAACGTTTTGTTTACGCACTAAACATGAACAGAATATACTCATAACCTAAAAAATATTTTGGTGAATTCTAACAGAATTTCAAGCTTTTTGTGTGGTGAATGTTTTATACGTGGCTTTTGCTGGGTTCCAGAAGGTTTCCTTGGATAGTACTGACAAAGAATAGCTTGAGCTCGAGGTATTTACAATAATTTTCGCGAAATATACCTACCGGCTTGCACGATTCACTATTGATTATTTTCTGTTATGTTCTATTAGTTTAATTTAAACTTATCTTGTTTTTGTTTCATTCCAATAACAAAATACATAATAATATGTAGGTACTCTCCGTAAAGACTCAAGGCCACAATGGGGCCCAATAGCCTATTGCATAGGGGGCATTAAATTGGTGCAAAATTGTGAGCCTTCGCCAATAGCCAGCCGCAAAACGATATTGCACCCCTGTAGGTACACTGGTACACGATGGTGATGGCCTGCGATAAGCCATTGTGGGCTTAAATGGGCACCATTGCGTGCTAGGGCATTCAGAGGAGTACCTACGTACAGTAGACGCCGCATCAACTTACCTTACCAACCGCTCTATTCCGTTTGGCCAAAGGGAAACATTGCAAAGATTCAGTGTAGGTTGATCCGGCGCCTACTGTACCTTCGTTAGACGATTTAAAAAACCTTTTCGTGTGAATTACACAGAAACGGCATAGGTAAGATGAGTAAATCCAAAGATTCCCTCTTCGTCTCCTCCTCTGTTTTACCTACTTACCATTGAATTTACTAACATTTACTAAAATTTCACCCCTTTTTTGCTACTAATCAAGAAGTGCATTTCTTCCTGGCCAATTTTTTCTGCTCGGGTGTGTGGTGTTTGCTTGAGCTAAACTGTCTATTACAGGTTACGTCCTGAAGTCAGCACTCCAAATTTTTCAAGCAGTACAAAAACTCCAGACCAAATCCAAGTTGATGATACAAACAGTCCAGAAGCTGATAGCATTCAAGTCCTAAAGCAAACCCAAAATATTACACAACCGATTCAACCAACTAATATCTACGACAATCCTGAACCAAGTACATCAAATCAGAAATACTACGATTCTAATAAAGAGAACAACGATGACATTTTATCAGACATATCGAACTTGTACGACAGTGACGATTCCGTAAAGGATCCCGATTTCATTTATAATTTATTCCAAAATGAAAAAAATTGTCCTTTTTTCACACATGAAACCGATTCGGATTTAGATTTTTCGGCGCCAGTAGAAAAATTTCAAGCACCGGTTGAAAAAATTCAAGAAATTTACTGAACTATCAAGCTTACAAGCTTCACCCTCCACACATAAAAATGTCACCGATTCGGACTTAAATTTTTCAGCACCAATTGAAAGAACTACCGAACTACCAAGCTTACCAGCTCCACGCCCCGCTGTATACATTGCAACTCCGGATGGCATTATATTTAAAGACCATGACCAGGCAAACTGCTTCAGAAAAATACACAGACTGCAGATTTTATTGCAATGTACCCAGAACCCATATATTTGAATCAAGCTACCCATGAAACGTCAAACTTTCTAACAGAAACTCAGCAGCTTTCTGATAATAATGCGGAGACAAGGTCTAAAAAAAACACAGAGAGGGCAAATAAAAAGAAACTAAAATATCCACTTATAGATGAAACCTGTGGAGAAAAATGTAAGAGACAGTGTCATCTTTTTACATTAGAAGAACGAAAAATAATATGGGACAATTACTGGAACATGGATATCGAAAGCCGCAGGAGCTTTTTAAATAAGTGTACAAAAATTCAAGCTGTTAAGAGACGCAAAGTAACAGTTGCTGAAAAAAATCCTAATCCAAAGTACGCTAAAAATGAGAGTCGATTTTTCTACCTACCAAAAATCAATGGAAGTGATGGAATGATGGAAGAGCTGAACGTGTGCCGAAACTTTTTTCTGAAAACTCTTGGTCATAAAACAGACACAGTAATTACTGAACTCAGCAGAGGTATAAAACGTAATGTGTTATACGGTGATGTAAGAGAAAAGAGGGGAGGGAAGAAACGCAGATTGGACAGAGATCCTATAACAAACCACATTTTGTCCTTCAATCCAACAGTCAGTCATTACAGAAGAAACAACGCTCCGCTAGCTCGGTATTTGTCAAAAACATTAACTCTACATGCTATGTTCAGCGATTTCAAGAAGAAATTTCCAAATTCAACTTGTTCAAAAGAAGTGTATCGGAAAACTATTAAACGGATGCATATTTCATTAAAATTTCCAAGAGGTGACAAATGTAACGATTGTGAATCGTTTGAGCAGGAAATAGGACAATACGAAGACGCAAACGTGCCTGAAACATTAAAAACCGCGTATGAATGTCACAAAATCAAAGCTAATAAAGCCATTCAACAATATCAAGATGATGCTTCCAAGGAAAACACAACTAGTGTTAGATACTACTCCATGGATCTACAAAAGGTGATGTTGTTGCCCGATATGCCGAAAGTCAAAGATTCTTTCTTTTTAAGCCGCCTGATAGCTATTAATTTAACATTTGCCCCCGTGCAGAAATCGACAAATGTTAACAGCACTTGCGTTCTTTGGCATGAAACTTGGGCAGGAAGAGATGCCAATAATATTGTCGATGCATTTGCAACACTTTTGGAGAAGCAGAGAGACCTACACCATTTAGTAATTTGGTGTGATAACTGCACCAGCCAAAATAAAAACTGGATTTTGTACACTGCACTTGTAACCCTTGTAAACTCGCAGTTTTCGTCAATACAAACCATAAATCTAAAATATTTGACAAAAGGTCATACCCACATGACTGCAGACGGTGTGCATGGAAACATAGAGTCACAGATCAAGCGCAGAGAAGCCGTTTACGATTACGAAGACTACAAAGATGCAGTACAAGGCTGTAGGCAAAATATTGGGGTTTTGGAAGTCCAGAAGAAATACCAGTGGATCAAGAAGAAAAGAACCCCGAGACGTAATAATCCTAACGACGTTCTTAATACGTTTGCATTGAATTCGGTGGTGGACGTTAAATTTGTTAGCGGCAGCCGAAAAATATTTTTCAAAATGGATTTTGACGATTCATACAGGGAACTGGATTTTCTCGTTAAAAAAATTAATGAAGGGTTGCTGCCGGATAGTAATACTAGTCCAAGGGGTATAAAATAGAGCAAGAAAGATGGTATTTTGTCAAAACTTGTGCCGCTCATGTCTTCAAACCGAAGACAATTTTGGTTACAATTGCCTGTTTGTGATGAATCAGAGGATTTAGTTTCGGGGGGTCAAATGATTACAGACTGAGAAGTTTTTTTAAGTTTAATTTGTTGATGTCGCTGTCAATCTTAACGTTTCTATGTTCTTTTTCTTGAAATAAATAACCAGTAATGTGAAAATTCTCGATTTTCGTTTAAATTTTGTTCTTACTAGCTTTATTTAATGGTCATCTTGGTAATATATGAAATTATTTAACAATATCAAAAACCTAGTATCGGCCCTTACTAGGTTAAGAAATGGTCAAACTAGATAACTCTGAGGTAAAATAACAATTTTTTCATTAGTAAGTGCTATAAAACGTGTCCTATTATTATTACATACAAATAGTTGAACTCTGTGA
Organism: Argyresthia goedartella; assembly: GCA_949825045.1. Classification (NCBI taxonomy): domain Eukaryota; kingdom Metazoa; phylum Arthropoda; class Insecta; order Lepidoptera; family Argyresthiidae; genus Argyresthia; species Argyresthia goedartella. The sequence continues at coordinate 37,458,660 of OX463812.1, read as the reverse complement.
AGAGCCAAGGATATGCCATATCTTTTGGTCTAATTCTCATTTCGCTAGCTCTGATAGTCTCGGAGCGGCACGCTCTTAAATTGACCAACTCGTTTTTTTGCTCTCCTGAAAAATTTGTCTCGTGTCCCTTACTAGATTTAAAAATTGCGCAGCCGCAGTGCGGCTGTCCAAAAGCTAAACCTAGCAAGCGCCATTTTTTGGGAAATACGTTTTTTTGAACCATCCTTCCTTAAATTTTGGGCTGCGTCGAATGTAAAAACACCCGTATTTCTATCTAAATTAGAATCAGAGTTATGGACATGCCTGAACCTAGCAAGAACACATAGCATTCAGAGAATACCAACCCAAAAAACTAGCAAGTGCCATTTCCAAACCCAAAAACCTATCAAGTTCAGTACATACTAGGTTTTTAAAGTGGTCAAAACGACTTACTAGTTTTATGAATTTGGTTCGACACTAAACTAGGTTTTTGAACAGGGAAATGCCTCTTGATAGGTTTTTGTTTTAGAAAATTACTAATTTATGAAACAAGATTTTGAATATTACATACAATAATTTATAGCAAGTCAGTGTGAAGTGCAATGTTGCTGAGGTGCGGGGCAAAGGGGGAAGCCACCTCCGCCCCGCGCTGGTAGATGCGTCGCGTGGGCCATTACAAGTTATTCTCAGTCAGTCGTGTCGTGCGTCCGCGCATCAAAGTAATGTTGTTTTTGTGAGTTGTTTATAAATTAAAGTAAAATGAATAGTGGTAGATCAAAACGGATCCTAGCAGCAGCTCTTACAAGGTAAACCTGTTTGTTTGTTTTATTTTATTGTTATACTACATAGTACCTACATTAAGTTGGGTGATTTGGTAGGTATTTGTGTTTCATTGTGCCTTGGTTTGGTTTTGGCTTGCATTGCTGAGATTGGGTGCTTATTAACGAATATGTAACTCGCTTCAAACAAAATAATACGCGGTTCTCTAATGAAAATACTATATTTCTTTGATACGGAGCTGATCTGATAATGGAGAATTCGTTGTGATGAGACCTTTTAATAACACCCGATGATGAGACCTCGTGATGAAACTGGAAGTCTGGTTTCATGTGGGGGTTTTTTAATGCTTAAATTATTCCAATGCTTACTGTGTGATATTTGTAATAAAGTCCATAAACACACATACATCTAACAATATTCATACCTATCATAGTTTTTTCATTGATAGAGAGTTACATATTTATATATATTTACACATTGTTTCTACTTCTTCTGATTTTTAATAACATTAGCTGCTTGAAACCTGGCATTTTATGTTGGTTATAATTAACACGTGTGTGTTTTGCTTTTTTTGTCCTTAGCACACCCGCAACTAACACCACCAATAATAATCAGCCACAGCCATCCACTTCCGCTTCTGTTCCGAACTTAACAAAACAATCCACTTCTAACACGCATGTCGCCAACATTGATGCAGAACCTCAACCTTCCACTTCTGCCACCCAGCTTAAACCCATTCTGATTACACCAAACTTAGGAGATGAGAGTCCTATGGATTTTAGTGATGACGATTCCGTGGCAGATCCATGATATGTCCCCGATCCGGAAATTGATGAGAGAACGATGTCAGATTTATTCGATTTTTGCGAAGAGGTATTAAATAGTGACGAGAACTCTTCAAGTGGTATCGACATTGAACATTTCATACACCGAAAAACACAGAATATTGCCGAAAACCAGACATCTGAAATACCAAAACAGTCTGAAGAACCAATATTTATAGCAAAATATCCTGAACCGATATACATTGCAACTAATGCTGCTATCAACAAGACTCTAGACAATTAAAACATGCTAAAACACCCCATGATTCGCGAGTCCTGCGACGGGAAGTGTCGAAGACAATGTTCAAGTTTTTCCTATCAGGAGAGACAAATAATTTGGGATGAATATTGGAAGATGAATTTCCCAGCAAGAAGAGGATTTCTGAACAAATTTGTTCAAATTTCGGAGGTTAAAAGACAAAAGGTTGAGGCTGATACGTCCGCTGCTCAAGCCCAATCTAAAAATGAAACTCGTCACTACTACCTGGCAAAAAATGACATCAAAGATTTGATTCCGGTATGTAAGCGTTTTTTTTGGATACTCTTGGGTTCAGAAATGACGCAGTGATTACCGAGTTATCAAGGGCTGTAAAGAAAGGGCTGCTGTATGCATCCTTAGCTGGTGAAAAGAGAGGTGGTCACAGGATGAAACTCGACCGTCAATGCATACAGGAACATATACTGAGCTACAAACCTGTTGTAACTCACTATCGCAGACATAACTCACCCTTCACAAAGTACTTACCCAGAGACCTGACAGTATCAACAATGCATGGTGATTTCAAGGCAAAGTTTCCACAGTTGAAATGTTCGGAGGAGACTTACAGAAAAGAAATAAAACTAATGAAGATTTCTTTTAAAATGCCCAACGGAGACCAATGCAATGAATGCTTGCTGTACTCCGAAGAAACGAAAAAATACAGAGAAGAAGGTCTTATACCAGAGGACTTGAGACAAAAATACATAGAGCATAAAACAAAAAGCGATCAGGCTCTCGTAAACTACAGAGATGATGCAGCACAAAAAAATACAAAACAAGTGACATATTTTACAATGGACCTGCAAAAAGTGATATTGCTGCCTGTGATGCCCCGGTCTAAAGAAGCTGTGTTCACCAGTCGATTAATTACATTTAATCTAACTTTTGCGCCCATCAACAAGAAGTCTCCTGATCCAGCTTCTTGTATAATTTGGCACGAAGGGCAAGCAGGTCGAGAGGCCTCCAACATTGTCGACGCTATATACACCTTCATAGAGAATGAAAGAGACTTCAACATTTCCACATTTGGGCTGACAACTGTACAGCCCAAAATAAAAACTGGACACTGTTCACCGCTTTGACTATTATAGTAAACTCAGAAAACTCAGTGGAGACTGTGACTTTGAGTTACCTCACAAAAGGACATACACATATGACCGCAGATTCGGTTCATGGAAACATTGAAAAAAAAAATAAAAAAAAAAGGAGATGTTTTGGACTTTGAAGATTTCAAGGATGTGGTGAATAATTCAAGAAAAAACATAAGGGTTAGAGAAATAAATAATAGCAGAAACTGGCCTAAAAAAAAGGGCTGCAAGAAAGAATGACGCTGAAGACGTGATGAACTCATTCTTGCTCAACAGAGTTGTGCAAGTAAAATTCGTCGCTGGCTTAAGAAGTATCCTTTACAAGACATGGTATATATTGTGCCGATTCATTTAATTTTATCATTGCGTCACTTTTTTTCCCGTACACAATTATGCCCACGTTTAGCCAGTAATTGAAATTATCAGTCAGTTATTTGGCCAGTTATTCTAATCTCTATTTAGCTATGTAAAGACCATAGAAGAAGACATGAAAGAACTTAAGATATTTTCCATCACCATAAAAACGTCCTTAAAAAAGTACATGAGATAAATTACTTACACATCTTCATTCATAATCTGGGATTTGAACCGTCCTCCTGTGTCATCTCATTTATTTAATTATTTATTGTTTATTTCGAATCATATACGTACATAATAATCTTAATAGTTTATTGCACTCCATATAATATCAGTGTACATATCATATATTAATGTCAGCTATTATTTTTAGCTTTGAGGAGCCGCTTGAAGAGCTGGACTTCCTCCCCAAAAGGTTCAAGATAGAGTTACCTGAACAAAGACCAGCTTCTCGGGGGATCCCAGCGCATAAAAAGGAAACGATAATTGAAAAATTGGTGCCCCTTATGCCAGTTTCCAGAAGAGCTTTTTGGACGCAATTGGAAACAAACGATAAGTCCATTGATCTTCAAACTGGGGGCGACTTACTAGAAGAAAATTAATAATTTGGTATAAGTGAATAAAGACTGATGAATGATTAATAATTACATTATTTTAAAATTACTGTTGTTTCACTATCGTAATATCACATACTACGTTTAAAAACCCTTATTTAATGATAAAAATGACCCATATTACAATTAAAAAACGTAGTAAGTGTCTTTGCTAGGTTTTCAATGTTGAATCTAAAAAAATATTGTTCAAAAAAAACAATTTCAAATAGATAGTAAGAGCTCTTACTAGGTTTCTCATTTGGATATGAAGCAAGAATTTACTTGAATTTCCTTAACCAAACACCAGTAAGGCACATAAAACTTGTAGAAGTAGACTTAAGTTTTATTTAACTAGTTGGTGACGTAGAGCAAATTTAACTTCATCGACATGGAACAAGAACAGTGCAAAAAGTATGTTAAGTTCATAATAATTAATAAAAATATTAGTTTTGCTTCTCCTCTAAAATTTTGTCAGTGGCGCTTGCTAGGTTTTGCTTTTGGACAGCCGAACTGCGACACGGTCTTCTTTAAGTGTCCACTCCATATTTAGAAATGAGGAAAATTCTAAAAAGTACACATTTTTATTTTCATGAAAAATTCGAAATTCGAATTCAATAAACTTTTTTGTGGCCAGCGTTCTAAATTCAAAAGTTTTATTGTGTGACAGAACTTATGACCTGACTGTGTATATTGTGCTCGGGTCAAATTATTTAATTAGGCCCATATTTATGTTTTTGTGTAATGGTATCCCAGAAAATCATAGACAATTAATAACATGAAAAAAAGTCCTTTAAAAAAAAGCGGAAATACACGTGATATTTACTGGTAACTGAAACTTTGATTTTTTGGAGAAATAAGCCAATTTTATGTGTAGATTGTGTATGTGGGACTTTATTTAAGTTCTAAAGAAGAGTAGAAGATAGAAAGTTAGTTAATTTTACTGGATTTTAAAGGTTTCATTCAAAATTATCTATCAGGTGTAGTTTTCGGCACTTTTTGGGGTCAAAAGGGTCAATTGAGGGTTGAATAGGTTCATAGTACGGGGAAATCGGGTCACAATGGGAGTTAATAGAATCAAGAATGTAGTGAATAGGGTCACCAATGGGGTGAAAAGGTTTGCTTTATTAGGGTTGTCACAACAGTTTAATATAATAATTGTTAAGAAATTAATTATTATGTAAGCAATATTAATGAATATTTTCGTTCTTTATTCGACTGAAAGCTTATCAAACTGGTTTTTCCAGATGGCGGTTAGTATTTCTCGATTTCATTGTCATTTATACAAACATACATCCTGTATACTTATTTCTATTAATGTTGAATAGGTTTTGAAGCCAAAACGGCTAGACAGATTTTAACATATTTTTTGTACTTTCAGGGAAAGTCAATAGATAGTTCTTTAGATAGATAAAATGTAATTCATATATTTTTTAGTGATAGTGTATTCTAGTCATCAAAGTAGTGCATTCAAAAGTTTGTATTGGGTAATAAAGGAAATGCAGTTAAGTTTTGAGAACTTAAATATTTCCACTTGTTACAGATCATGCCTCGTACATACAAGCCCAAACCAGGGGCAAAAACATATAGGAAATACGACAGTATAAATATTGAAAAGGCTCTAGAAGAACTTAAGGCAAACAATGCTCCTTCAATTAGATCGGTTGCTGAAAAGTATGGCATACCCTTCTCGGTATTACAACGCCATAACACTAAAACTGTAAAACTTCAGGGAGGCCAAACTGCACTGCCACTGGAAGCCGAATTATACATAATCTAAAACCTTAACATTTGTGCAGACTGGGGTTATCCGCTTGATAAAACCGACCTGAATTACCAAGATCAAGATGTACCTTGATACAGCTAACATATGTATCAAACGTTTTAAAAATAACTTTCCTGGTTCAGACTACCCGGAAAGTTTTTTAAAACACGTATATCTCAAAATGTAAAAAGAGCCAGGGCAGAATTTGACGGATGAGCCTGGCCGACCAAAAGTGATTGTGCGGCGAGGTAGTAAATACCCAGAAAGGATACGCAACCACTCTAAAGGCTGCACATCATTAATGATGGCCGCTAATGCTGTGGGTTAAATACTAAACCCATATGTCGTGTATAAATCTATACACTTGTATGACAGTTGGACCCAAAATGGCCCAAAGGGATCCAGATTCAACAGGTCATTATCGGGGTGGTTCGATGGACCAATTTTTTGCGACTGGGTAATGTCAATCGCCATACCACACAGCACACATTTTACACAACTGCTGGACGTCGCGTTCTTCCGAACCATGAAACAGACTTGGCGTCACATATTGCAGAAATGGAAGCAGAATGATGGGCGTTGCTTGAGTTCCATACCAAAAGGATGCTTTCCTCGGCTCCTTAAACTACTGATGGATCAGCTAGAACATAATGCTGAAAAGAATATTCGCTCTGGGTTTCGAAAAACTGGAATAGCTCCACTGAATTGTCAGGAGGTGATTTCAAGACTACCAAACGATACAAACGACACGGTAAATAAAGACGCTGTTGATCAGTCATTCCTAATACTTCATAAGGAAATGCGCTACGGGACAATGAATATAACGGAGCCTAAGAAAAAAAAGAAATTAGAGTTGATGCCTGGCAAAAGTGTGGACCCCGACGAACTGAACGTTGAAGCCAATGAACCAAAACCAGCAAACCAAAACCAGCAAACGGTGGCAGAAAAGAGAAGACTTTAAAAACCAAAGGTACAGGAAAGCAGACAAAACCCAAACCCTCAAACAATGACGGAACACAAAATCAGAAAATCCCCAAACCCTGTAGCAATAACCAAAATTTAATTACAATTTCTCTTAGTACTCCGATTGTTCTAGATTGCACAACAACCGTGACCCCATCTACAAGTAAAAATATTGACGTAGACATACAATCGTTGCCCGTGATTCTAGCAGAAGATATATTGTTTTCACGAGAAGAAACATGTGAAGATATAATTGAATCGACAACACCAACCATTGATGTCAATAAAGAAAATGATCAACAACGAACGAACATGAACGAAAATGCGAAAAAGTTCAAGATATTAAGGTATTATCCGATAAAAAATTACAACTACAAATTACAGCAACAAGAGAAAATGTCATCAAGAAAACGGAGACCGGACCAGAAAGAAGGAAAAAATTACAAAACATAAAAATCTATATGCTGACGCTGATGTTGTATTAAATATTTTGCAGGAATAATGTGAAACACAAACAGTCCACGTTCTAAAATTGTAACATTATTCCTGCAAAATGTTATGCATAGATAGTTAATTAAGTTATGGATAGCTAATTCACAAGTATAACTATAATAATTTTATTATGTAGGGTTAGACTGACCTACTTAAGCAAAGTACCGCTATTATTTATTTTTTACCAAATACCAAATACCAAATGTCTTTATTACTGTAGATATTTACATATACTTAGCAATCGTCATTTTTTGCCACTTCTCTACATTGGACCACTGTGGGAGAAGAAGGGCGTAGAAACTCCCACAGATTGATTTTTAGATCTCTTTTTAAAAATTGCTTATGCTTAACTAATACAAAATATAATATTTAGTCATTATCATAATTAATAAGCAGGAATAAATAATTACAAAATTATTAACAGCAAGGTCTGTGTTGAGCCAGATTAACCCCATACAGATCCATCATTTAAGTAATCTTGAACATTGTAATATCCCTTTTTCGACAAAGTCGCTTTAACATGGATTTTAAATTGCTCAAATGGCAATGTCAAGATCTCCAGAGGTATCTTGTTGTAGTAGAGAATGCATTGACCCTTGAAAGAATTGCTAACCTTCGCGAGTCTAAACCGGGGCGCAAGTAGTCTGTGATTATATCTTAGGTTAACATTACAGCTATCGCTAAGTTTGGGAAATTTTGTAAGGTTCTTGCGTACGTACATTATATTTTCGAAAATAAATTGACTAGCTACAGTTAGTATGTCAATTTCTTTAAAAAGCTGTCTTAAGGAGTCTGTGCGTTTTAAATTATAAATTGCTCGAATAGCTTTTTTCTGTAAAATAAAAATAGTTTGAATATCCGCTGTTTTTCCCCATAACAAGATACCATAGGACTGACACTATGAAAGTAACTAAAATATACTAGCCTAGTTGTAGCCACATCCGTGTTTTGTCTGATGTTCCTAACAGCGTAAGCCGCAGAACTTAATTTATCAGCCAATTTTTCTATGTGGGGTCCCCACTGCAATTTGTTATCAATGGATATTCCAAGAAACTTCGTGTCATTTACTAATTCTAACGTATTGCTGTCCAACACTAGACTGGTTCCAACTTGCCTGACATTTGGAAGTGAGAATTTGATACATTTGGTTTTACCAGCATTTAACAATAAATTGTTAACTGTGAACCAATTCAAGGTTAAAGATAATACTCTATTGACATCATCAAAATCTTCTTTTTGTCTTTCAATTTTGAAGACCAGTGAAGTGTCATCAGCAAACAACACTATGTTAGTCAATTTCTCCACCATAAAAGGCAGATCGTTAATATATACCAGGAATAAGAAAGGGCCTAATATGGAACCTTGTGGAACGCCAATTTTTACTCCCGATCCATCAGATTTAATTTTTTTGTAAGTCGACATTCAAAATTTCTGTTATAGTACTAAGACTGATAAAATCTCAGTACCTATTTTAACAGGAACTTTGTATGTCGACTTACACAATAAATAACAATTATACAGACTGTTTATCTATAAAAAATACCTGATATAGAATATAATTTGCTTTTTAAGTCTAACCAAATACTAGTTATTATTATGACTGCGCGAATATTGTTTTATAATTAATACTTAATAAAGAATAATTTTATTATAATAATAATAATAATAATAATACCTTGGACACTATTTACACACATTGATCTAGCCCCAAACTAGGATTCCCTGTATATTGGGTACTAGACAACGATACACATACTTATATAGATAAATACTATACTTAGATAGATAAACAACCATGACTAACCACTGAGGCGATGGAAGTCCCAATTTGATACCACGCGCGTGAAACGTAAAGGGCTGCGCTTTTGCGATGACTGTCTCCCAGAGCGCTGCGAAATGGTAGAAATTACCAACCGCAAATACCACGTTATCATTTTGCACTGATACTGTTAATACAAAATAACTTTACAGTGCTTTTAATTTTTGAAACAAGTTTCATAACAAAGATTAGATAGACAATTAAACAACATGCATTGCTAAATGAATATCTCATGTTAGATGTAAGTAAATCACGTAAATAAAAACGTTTTGTAAATATTTCATTCACTTGCAGAAAATAATTTATGTTTAGGAATATAAACGATAAAACCTGTGGGTTTTGTATGATATCAAACCGTACTAAACTATGTAATCAAATAATGATAAAAAAAACTATCTGTCGAGAAGAAAATTCATAGAAATATCTTCATAGAAATATACTATCAAATTACAAGTATCAACCGAGCAATGCAGCGCGCGGCGTATACATAATAATAGACAGCGTTTAAACTATTCATTTGTTTACCTTATATTGAAGTAAAACGTGGAAAACAATATATTCTTTGAACCTACGTAATATTAGTGAATTGAAAAGCAGTAAATACCTGGCTAAAAATCATTGAAGTCTCCGAGCGCCTCGTTAGGTCACTATTCACAATTTTTCATATGATATCACTATTAATGCACCAAACAGAAAGATTTTTATTACACAAGAAACTACACAAAATTCTGAACAAGATTTAACAAGCACTATTCAAAATAACAAAAGAAACCTCGAAAATCTAACTCACAAACTACACATTGAAGGAGACCGAATCACACTGACTGAGTCACAGATTGATGCACGGAGCATTTTGTGAAGCCACTTAATAAAGGTCATTTTACGCAGTGATGTTTTTTCTGAACCAAAAACCTAAAGAAGCTCTAAAATCGATCGATATAGAATTTATGCGAGTTGGATCTTCATATAGAGGAGTTCCGAAGGCTTTGGAAAGTATTAAACTTTTATCATTGTAAACCTATACATACATATACGTGTAAGTCTAAACATGTGTTATCGTTCAGTCGCAGAATGTAGGTACCTTTCGCAAAACATACGAAAATGCTTAGGAAAGAAAATACGTTGTTTCATACCTAAACATTTCATCATTATTATCAGTATATCAGCCCGTATGTTGGGCATAGGCCTCTCCCAAAGCACGCCACTCGCATCGGTTTCTCGCCTAAATATTTACAAAGGTACAATTTGCGTTTGCTGGTACGATTAGCAACAGGTGCATTCTGCGAAAGGTATGATTTGCGATGGGTACATTTTTCCATTCACGCTCTTAGGTGCATTTTTCCATTCACGCTCAGAATTCAGTCACAGAATGTACCATTCGCAAATCGTTCATACACTGTGAAAAATGGATAAAAATCGCAAAATGCACCTATCGCAATGCAACGTCATCGGAATGTGTACGATTATGTACTAATGCAGTATGCATGGTGAGTTCGGGGTCGTGGTGCAACCGATTGTACTAAAAAGGAGGAAAAATAAGGGTATACAAAGGAATTCTATTTTAAGCAAATTAGTATGTAAAATAAAAAGGGAACTATATTTTCTTTCATCAAAATTTATATTTGTCATCAAGTTGTATCACCTAATAAATAGATCTATCGCCACGAAATATTTTCGTTCTCAGATAAACAAAAATTGTTCCCAGGTATGAATTATCAAATTAATGTTAATATATGTGTAAAATAAGAGATCGATAACCAATAAAATTACATGAATATAAACTTCGTTCTTATAATAACAGTTTTGTTACTTAAATAATAGCTCTGTGCTCAGAATGGTAGATCTGTCACCAAATAAATCGAAATGGCTAGAGTAGGTTATTGTGGCTAATTTAAATTGGGTTTAGGTTAGGTTGGAACTTTGAAAAATCAAAATCGGAGCGAGCGAAGCGGAGCGTAGCGAGCGTATGCAAATGAAAAACAAAGTAATACATACCAAAAACATTTATTTGGCACTTAATGCAATTTTCTAGTAACAAAATATGATTTATTGGTGATCTCTTTAAATTAGTTTGCTTAAATACTTATTAGGACACACCTATTATAATACATACAAAAACATTTATTTGGTACTAGACCTTATATCTCAGGATTTTAGGTGATTTATTGTGGATGTGGATTTTGCATTGTTTGGTGACTACATTTTGGTGACAGATCTACTATTTTGAGGACAAACCCTATTATTTAAGAAACACAAAACTAATTAAATTGGTGATTGCTTAAATGATACCCAAATAAAAATACATTGCCATGATTGATTTTTTTATTGACATTGAGAGTTTGACAGAGAGTTTGAGAGAGAGACATGACATGTATTTGACTTAATAATTAAGGTAGGCTTTCTGTATGGTATTCTTTCGAGCATTTTTTAAAACAAAGTGAAACATCACATTGCTCACATTTATAGGCGGTCTTTTTTTTTGTCCACGCTTTAAACGGCACCACACACAACCTGTGAATCTGGATTCAGCATGCACAATGTAATGATTATTGGTGAGAATTGGGCGCTCCTTTGATTGCCGGTGCGGCATCGGCAGTTGCTCTGTGCTAGTGATCTCAATCTGCTCGGTACGGGGCTCCGGAGGGCGAGATGCGCACAAGAGAGCTTCAGCCAAATTATGTCTGAAAGCCCTGTGTTCAATATTAAACTTACATTTATATATAATATAACTGTTTAATATTGAGACATTCAGGAGTCTCAGAAATAATTTTTTGTACCAAACTTGGTTTCGGCTTCTCTCCATGGGATATGCCGACAAAAGCTGATCCTTTTTATCGACACCTCCCATTAGCAGATTATAATCCAGAACCGCTTGTGGCTTAAATTTTATCTTGCCGTATTTCTCTTTCGGCGCCACCTCCACTTTATGGAATGTTGAGAGCATACAAACTATATTCGTATCTCGCCATAAGAGAACGGTTAGGTCGTCGGTGTTACTGAACGCAACTTCACCGACGCACATTTCTCTTTTGGTAAGAGATTTAATGGATTCTGGTACGAATTCCCGATTGACACGAAGGGTCCCCAACACATCCGTTTTTTGTTGTTTTAGGCAACGCGCTAGTAATGGCGAATTGTAGTAATTGTCCATTACTAGCGTGTGGCCTAAATTGAACAGTGGCCTTGCTAGGTTGTAAACCACTTTTGCTGTCGCACCGTCTGGCTGTAGGTCCGTTTGTTCATCTGGTTGTGTATCTGTAACATCCTGTCTGTCCGTTTGTGTATCTGTAACGTCCTGTCTGTCCGTTTGTGTGTCTGTTCGTGTATCTGCTGTAACACCCTGTCTGTCCGTTTGTGTGTCTGTTTGTGTATCTGTAACGTCCTGTCTGTCTGTTTGTGTGCCTGTCTGTGCGTCCGTCTGTTTATTTTTTTCTGCACCGCCATAGACATAAAAGTTCCAGAGGTAGCCTGTGGACGACTCACAAAGCTCAAAAGTTTTTATGCCGACTTTGGCGGCTTTATTGCCGATCTTTTGAGCAAATGCCAGTCGGCCCTTCCACAGAAGCAGACTTTCATCTATTGCGATGCTTTGACCAGGCAAGTATAATGACTTAAATTTGCCATTCAGTCTGTTCACGACGGGCTGTATTTTGTGGAGTATTTTCTGTTGGACAGATAAGTTTGGAGGTAAATGGTCGGCAAAATGGAGGAAATGCTTTAATAGAATAAAGCGATTATAGGTCATCTGTGAAGCCAATTCTGGCATTGCAAGGATCCCTGTTGACTTGAAGTAATCCTTTTGGACTGGGAGGTGGACTAGACTATGTAATTGGAAGATGGCCAGCAAGCGCAGTATTTCCAGTCTATCTGTCGGCGTCCAAGTTCAGAGTCGGGAGTTTTGTTGGAGGGGACCCATTGCGGCAATCGTTGACGCTGCATATTTATTGGTTTGATTTACAATTAAATCAATCAGATCGGCATCCCATATTTTAAGGAAGATGTCCAACGGACTTGTCTGATCTGGCAGCGCACATTTTGGACCGGGGTTGCCCGTGAAAACCTCCCTAGACCCTTTAAATGTCTCAGGCGTTTTATCCCACTGGAAATCCAGAATGTCCGGTGAGGCGACTATGCCCCGCAGGATCATGTCATCCCTTAAGTCGGTCCCTGCGGAGCCTCTCTGTCTCAGCGGGTCCAAAGTTGTTAGGCAGAACCGCCGGGGCCAGGGATGCCATGTCGAGGATCCGTCTGTCTATTTGTCTGTCCTCCTCGTCCGACATATCTTCAGGTTCTTGAAACAAAAATTATATGCGTTTTATACAAAATAATAATAGGAGGTGGGTTTTGGATAGGGAGGGGTGTTGCTGTATTTTACATCCTTGAGATGGATTATATGTAAATATGGTAGGTAGCCGCTTAGTTTGAAATAAAGGCCTATTACTAGCTATGCTTTAATAATAAGAAATTGCGTTAACCTGATAGTTCAAAATTCTCTGGCAGAATCGTCGGGGCCAGGGATGCCATATCAGGAAAGTCCTCCTCGGCCGACATATCTTCAGGTTCTTGAAATAAAAATGATATCCGTTTAATATAACAAAATAATGATTTAATGAGGTGGGTTTTGGATAGGGGCTATATTTTAGATCCTTGAGATGGATTTTATATCCCATAATAGGTAGCCGCCTAGTTTGAAATAAAGGCTTACTACTAGCTATGCTTTACCAATAAAAAGTATGCGTTAACCTGATAGTTCATGTGCCGCTCCTCGGACAATAATCACTACGGGCGACACTGGTCTGTTCTCGGGCTCGTTCGTAGCAGGGTCTAAAACAATGGAAATAATTCAATTTATTGTTCTATCAAAGTGAACTGACTTAAATACAAACGCATCAATATTATTGTGCACAAATGGCTACTGTGCAACAGGTATACAACATAAATTTATGTTTTAAAACAAGTGGTGAACGGGCGTTTATTATAAGAAGACTTATTAACTTATCTGTAGACGTTAATGAGATACGTAGATATATATAACTCACATGCTGGTGCCGATATGGGTAGCGGTGGGATGGTGGGGCCACATAATTGAACATCTGAAATCACATTTTATTGATTTAACATGTTGCTTCTTAAACTTTTGGCCAATTTTTTGCTGAATGAAAACTTTATTTTGTAGACTTTAAACTGAGAATGAACTGTACAAAAAATAAGCATTGAGTACTAACCTGATAGGATCTTAATTTTTTTTTTTAAGTAATTGTTATCTGAAATGAAAGAAACGCATGTTTAGGAAACATTGGTACCAATTTTGCTAATCCTACACAGGAGGCTCGTAATAATGATAATAATAAAATAACACTCTGGACAGTCACCTATTGTTATGCTGGGGTTTTCGGGGCTTCCTGGGATCTCATCGCCGTCCTCGTCGCCGTCCGCCACTTCAACGCTACACTCAATTCCTCCCCGCCAGTACAATGGGGATAGGGAGGCTACCTCTACCACGCTCCCCATACTGCTAGCACTGTACATACAAAACATACAGGGTGACATTTAATTAGCTTACCATATTTTATGAAATCCACCCATCATTATGAACAACTTTCCCAAGAAACATACGTTCGCAAATAAAAACAAAATATATCCTACATATGATGGATGGATGCCCAAAATCCCCAAAATATGGTTTATCCCCAATCAATAAAAGAACAAATACATAACAATTATTATTCATTGATCATTAAACCCGATATCGAACAGTTATTCATGTGATTACTTTAAACATACCTTGTAGGCGTAGTATTTGGTAGTGGGGGCGGAGAGTTCGTTGCGCTTTTTGAGTTGCGGATGGGACAGTCTATCCGCGTAGGAGACGATATTCTGTACGGATAAGTAAAAATAATAATGATTAACAATGTTCACAGAAGAAAGTTTTAATGGACCTGAGGCATAATAAAAAAAAAACAATATAATCTCACCGTCTGCGCTGCTTTGCGTCTTGCGCATCCGGCATCAAAAACCGCCCCAGTTCCTTTTTTCGCTTGGCTTGGATCAAACGCGATTTTGTATCTGGCGATAAGAAAATGAATGAAAAAAATGAAAAAATATTTATTTAACAATAAGAAAAACATACAGTAAATTGTCGGTGACCCCCACACTAGGCAAGCCTGTGTCGTGGGAATCTAATTACACGATTTACAAACTGATTTGTATGTCACGCGCCATTTGCACGTCATAAACAGAAAAGTAATAATAATTTGTAAAAATATGAAACAGTTAATTTAAATTTTATTATAGCCGTTACATATACAAAGTAAATAAATATATAAATACATTAAATATTTAATACATATACATTTATATAATTAGATTTTATTTATAATTTGAATTTATACCACACAGATTTCAGGCAATATTAGCAAGCAGTAGTTCAGTTTTGTCATATGAGATTGTCTCCAGCCATCTCTGTAAAGCTGCTTTGGATTCATTAAGGCCCGCACTCTTTTCATATGAGCTTGGTGCTGGGCCCGTATTTTCACCAGATCACTCAGAGGTCTACAATAAAAAAAAATACAACAATTAAACCAACACGCATAATATAGGTACTAACTATTGTTTTGTAATCGAAAGCGTTCCGTTGATCATCGATAGATGGCGCCATTAGTAAGAAAAGGAGCTGATATTGTATACCACGTGCGCTATATTCTTAGTAATATCTACTTACTTTGATGTTGAAGGCTGAGCCGGAGGTGTTGCCTCCTCGTATATCGTTGTCAGAGACCGCCGGGCACGGCCCCTTGGGCGACCACGGCCCCGGCCCCGGCCCCGGCCCCGGCCCTGGCCCCGGCTTGGTGTTTTTTCATTACCATCTCGGCTAAAACCCCTAAAATAGTGAGACTAATGAAAGGTACCTCGACCACAGAAACTGTGCCAATAGAAAATAAGCTGTAATGTTAGTTAGCGGAATAGAGGGGAAATTAGAAATTTCAAGGTTGTTTATGAAAAAAAAAACAAATCATGCCAACTCGAAACGGTTTTGTTAGTAAAATGCCGAGTTTTGATCCAGGCATACAGATTAATATAAACAAACAACCCAAGCCAGCGATCAGACAACCTAAACACACCTTTATATTTTCAATGGCCGACCTTGGCACCAATTTGTGATCTGCAGCGCCGTAGACACTTATTATTTTACCTGAATACAGAATGATTAATGAAAACTCATATTTCCTGAAAATACAAGTAATTTGAAAGGTTTAATTTATGTTTATATATATCTTAGAGTATTTTACCATGTTTTTTTTTTACAATCGACACAATTTTAGGCACTTTACTGACCATGAAAAGATTTCCAAAAAATAGGAACAATTTTTACAAAGGATTATCTACCACAATTTTACCAGATTCTGTCTTTAGAAGTTAACAGATTATATACACGTATTGTCTAATTAACATTTCTACCAATTTTACAGTAATTTATTACTTACTTCATTGTTATTTTATCCGACGAAAATGTGTCACAAAAACCCAACTAACGGAAAGTTCACAGGTCAACAGTGGCTTTTTTTTCACTGTCTTCATAGTACATTTAATTCACAGCAATAGTGACGTCCATCTAGAATCGATTTCGATCGATCGAACTCGAGTGACACTTCATAAAATTGAATAAATTGCAATTTTAACACCGCTAGAGACGAAATCAGCTGGAGTCATTAACAGTGCATGGATCGCTTTGGAACACTTGTTTCCGGCACCAGGAGTGTCCGCATCGCTCAAAGGTCCCTTCCTCGGTGACCTTGATCGCCTGAGTGGGGTACAAACATCCGTTCTCATCAAACAAATATTTGCCCCCACCGGGACTCGAACCCGGGACCCTTGGCTTCGAAGGCAGGGTTACCGCCAACTCGGCCATTCGGGTCGCCAAGACTGATTAATATAAAGACTGATTCCCTACCTTAGCTTTACTTAACGTTAATCTCAATAATAAACTTACCTAAGATAGATAAAATACAATTTGACATATAAGTGACTGTACCAAAAATAAATGCCAATATTTTATAAGTTATTCCAGATAGTTATATGTCCGAGACTGCATAAATATTCTGTTTTATGTGACCAGGTATATTTCAATTAGGTAAATACATTTTCTGCCTAATTCTATGCGTTTTTTTATTATTATTCTTTACTCAAGTGAAACCTTTGTGGAACAACTTAAGTTAAAATTAAAAGTAGATAGAAATCTTTGGATGATATTTCATGGTAGATATGTTATTTTGTATTTTGTTTCTACGTATAGACATATGTTAATTATAATAAATAAATTATTCTAACATAAACTTCGTAGAATGGTAATGCATCCACAGTTAATAATAATAATAATAAGATTTATTTATTCAAAGAAAAGAAACAGAAAAAGTTTACGTTTAGTTCCATACATTACGATAAAATCTTGCTCATTTGTTAATGATCATGTCATGATATTGTCAGAATGTAACGCGCATTATCATTCTGCGGGGCTTATAATAAAAATAAACCCTACACTGCATAATTATTTTTGACAACCCTAGCCCATGACCCTTTTGTCCCCTTATTCGATTCTATTGACCCCAAAATCGGGATGACTGGGGTTTACCCACGTTTTTGCGATTTTTTCGTATTTATTGTTAGAAAACCTATAAACCTATTAATGTCATCTAAATCTATGAGAAACCGGACAAAAAACTGTGTTTATGGTACTTTCCTATGTGACTGAAATATATATAAAATGTTGCTTCAAAGTTGGAAATTGACCCTATTCACCCCATTTTATGGTACTTAATATACTACGGTTGGCTAATGACCAGACATAAAGTTAGTTTGTTATTTGGATAAAAAAATATGTTTTTATTGTTATACAATGCGATTGCCAAGTCACTATATTAAAGAAATAAAAGATGTCTAATATTGATACGGTCTCCTTAAAATATTGCAAGTTAGCAAATAAGGTACAACTGTATGATGAAGTTGAATAGATATATAAATCCATGTATAGTATAGGTACTGAATGAAGTTGCCGATTTGGTTTTACATTAGATCTCATAGAACATTAGATGATATAAAGTTATACCGAAAAATAGAGGGTGAAAAAGATGCTGAATTGCTACAGGAGGTTCTGGTGTAGTGTTATGTTACTTACATGTCATTTTTCAAGATTTTCAGCTGGATACTTGCTGTGCTGTACAGTTTGTTATTTGGTATCACCTTTATTTTCATAGGACCCTGTAACGTTTTAAACCATGAGAACACATTAACAAATCATTTTCGCTTTGTATTTTCACACTATCAGCACTTCTAAATCGATAGCGAAGGGGTTTACCTTTGGTGACCTTGTATTTGGCTTTCTCTGAAACTCTGCAATCTCGGGCTTCGTGCGCGCTGGTGCGCTACCTTTTTATATTCATTGTTACTTCATTTACTTCATGGTTTTCTTGTTGTTTACCGTATTACGAGCCTGAAACTAAAGTTTGACATATGTTGATGTCGTTGTTTATCTGGTTGTCATGGCAATGTCCATTCAAACTCGTTAGCGGTCTGATATGTTTGCTTCAATACTTTTACAAAAATACTTTTTCTCTCTTGGCCACTCACAAAAATTACGTTTAATTTAAATAATTTTTAGAACTCTCCAAAAAGGGTATAAGAGCGGAACATTTCTGAAATTCTGGGTCTCACGTCAGCTTCTGAGCGAGAAGAACCACCTAAAGGCCTTATCCCGGGGTCGCACTACCCCGGGATCCTGCGAGCCGTTCCTACAAACGGGATCCTGCGAGCCGTTCCTACAAAAGGGATCCTGCGAGCCGTTCCTACAAACGCGATCCTGCGAGCCGTTCCTACAAACGGGATCCTGCGAGCCGTTCCTACAAACGCGATCCTGCGAGCCGTTCCTACAAACGGGATCTTGCGAGCCGTTACTGCAACGCGATCCTGCGAGCCTCAACCCTGCTCAGCGCTGCGCTGAGTCTTCTCGTCATCTACCCGTTCTCGGCTACACCTGCATCCTGGTCATCACTCCATCGGTCTCCTACTCTCCGTGTCCTCCGCTTCTTTTTTTTTTAATACCTAAACTGTATTTTATAAAAAACTGTCCTCATTTCATCCATCTTCATCTTCGAATCATTTTTCTATATTCATCACTGTAAATAGCTCTAATAAACTGTCACTACTAAATTTTATCCTGGTTGTTTTCTGTTAGATTCTGGTTAGGTTAATATCTTTACACGACACTGGACAGATTGACAGTCTGGTGTCACTTAAATAAAATGACTTTAAGCATAAATAAGTGCTTTGTTGTCTCTTTCACCAGAAAAAGTCCTGTAAATAACACGGATTTTTGTTATCACATCAATGGCAATGCCCTGACTAGAAGAACTGATATAAAAGACTTGGGGTTGACAATGGCCAGTACACGTTTGTTACATATATTGATAATACCATTAAAAGTGCATTCAAGATTACTGGTCTAATACTTCGAACAACGAAAAGTTTCGAAAAGCCCATTGACCCTTTATTATTAATTGGTGAGAAGCATCTTGAAGTATTCCACCATAGCATGGACCCTTATTATTAAGTACATTCAGAACGCATTGAAAGAGTACAGAAGAACTGTTTACGCTATGTTAGTTTCCGTGAGCACACTCTTAGAGTCATAATTCATACCTAAAACAGCTCAACAGATATAAAACGCTCACTCTGCGGACAGTCGTGATATGTTAGATTTATGCTTTTTATTCAAGAAACTTATTACAGAAAGAACAGAACTATTTCATTCTGTGTTGAGTAAATTGACGCCTATAATAGACAGTCAGTGGGAAGATTTTGCGTATCGTAGTGATCGGTCTATACCATAAATACAATTATTGTCTGCGTTCCTCGATGTTGTCAAGCAGAAAAAGTTTGGTTTGTTCCTGATTATGGTTTGGTCGGATTACATCAAACGTCCTGGTACAGTCGGCAGTAATTATACACCCAATTTCATACGTCGTGAAAACATTCACGTCACATCGACACGTGGTAGTAATGCTGATTTGTGTCGTTTTTGTAATTTATTTATTTTTCTTAGGGAAGCTTACAGCTGTAATTTTTACATAAGATTCGAAATGGTATACTGAAAGATAATAACAAGCATCCACATATGGTCGTCTACATAATAACAGCTCGTAACTTAGTTCTTAAAATAAATTAAATCAATTGACACAGAAGGGAAGATTTAAGGATTTTACTGCTCACGCACTCCTCCATCTACCTTACCACGACTCGCTACAAACCTCCTTATGATAGTATTAACTAGTGATTGAACGCTGCTGTTAAAAATATCAATGTCCTGATCATCATCGATATTAGTTTTGAAGAGACGGTTAAATGTCGAGCAGGCTCTGACGAGAAATGAATTTTCCCTCTATTTGCTATGAACCAAGGGTAGCTGAAATAGTGGACGCCTACGAGTACTACGACTGGGGACCTTAAAATTCAATTTGTTGAGTAGATTTGGACAGTCTGCGGTACCCCTAGCTATTTTCATGAGGAAAGCCAAGCGGTGCTGATCAGTCTTCGACTTCTTCTTACAACGTCGTAAGCGAACACGACACTGATAAAACTGTAACAATTACTAATGTTACTGAATCACATACAAATGACAAAACATCACTTTCACAGACTCGTGTATACTTGAAGGTAGTCCCTGTAGAGGTGAGCGGTCCTTGCGGAAAATATGACACTTTTGCGTTACTCGACGACGGGTTTTCGGCGATCTTGATCGCCTCGGAGGTGGTACGCAATTTGAATTGGAGCATCGGGCCCCATGGAGTCAATCAAAGTTGACGGAGTCGCCGGAATGTCAACACACAAACTAATTCAACATGTGAGCTTTTCCCTTAAAGGTAAGCATTGCTCTGAGACATTCTTGGTGAATAACGCTAAGGCTATAGACACACTCTCGTTGTTTACACAAACTGTCAGCCGAAATTACTTGTCTAAATATTCGCATCTCATTTAGATGATCAGGATTTAATCAAGAAATCAGCCAATTTATTCACGCACGGCTTTAGGTTAGGCGATCCACGGGAGGTCCAGCAGCTGGACAAAACCTGTTCATTTTATAAATTACGTTTCTGTTGACGACCGCGGTAATTCCGCCATGAATGAACTTGTCAAGGATTATTTTCGCCTTGTTTATATAGGTATATCTAAGCCTGAACCTACCTGTTCTAATGAAGATAAATACGCTTTAGGAATTTTAGACATAACGTGTAAACGTCTGTCGTCAGAAAGGTATGAAGTCGGCCTGTTATGGCGCAAAGTCGTGTCAAACATACCTGACAGCTATTCTCACTCGCTATCGAGAGAGATTTCTGGACCTGGAACGGCGTATGGCTCGCGACGCAGACTTTAAAAAAGGTTATTGTGATTTTATAAACAATTTGGGATGGAAAGATGTGGAATGGAATGGAAAATGGAAAGATTACGCCGAGGAATGCCCTAGGGACACATACCGAGACACTGTCAATTTAAATGTTATATAGAAAACATCTCGTTTGTATTTGCCACATTTTCCTGTCGTACATCCACAAAAGAAAAAAATTCGTGTAGTCCACGATGCAGCTGCGAAGACTTCGGGTGCCAGTTTAAACTCGCTTCTGCTTCCCGGACCTGACCTTCTGCAACCATTGCTGCATATTTTATTCCGTTTTCGTGGAGGTCACGTCGCAATGACAGCTGAGGTGAAGGAAACGTTTCCTCAAATCAGAATTAGGGAGATGGACCGCGATGCCTTGCGGTTGAAGAGAGAATACCAAGTGTGAGTTGAAGGAGTACAGGATAACTTCTGTAATTTTTGGTGGTTGGTTAGAGTTCCAAGCAGCCCTTGTTGCTGCTCGATTTGCCAACACTGTGTGCACTGGCCATGATATCCAACCGAATTCAGCTCACTTTTGGTCGGACTCAATTACAGTTCTGAGTTGGATTCAGAGTTTGAGCGTTGGTGAAATCACGGAAATAACAAACGACAATGACTGGAAATATTTTTATTTATTTACAATGCATTATTACATAACAGGTGTCCCTAATACTAGAGCAAGGTAGAAAATTGATACACAACAATAAAACACGACACATAATTGTAAATTACAGCAATATAACACTGATACTAAACCTACACATAATGGCTACAGATATATAGGTACTATAACATAAAACAAAGAGCGTGGCTTTGGTAAATTCATTCAGAGAACACGTAAACAAGTCTGTAGTCTCTGCCACCCGATTAAGAGTGCGTGGGGCAAGCGTGAAGTTCGCGTTCTCCAACAGGCGTGTGTGCGCGGAGTAGCCAGCAGTGGCACTCGGCGGCGCCGTCCGTATCCGTTCGGCACGCACAGCCCAACCGTTAGCTGCACCCCTGGGTTGTACAGCATACCACGCAATAACTTAAAAATGTAAGTGGCTAAAGCAGACTCTCTTCTCACCTCCAACTGGCTAAAGCCAACCATGCCTAATACGAACATCGTGGGGTACATCAGGGGATGGAAAGGATATACCCCATAAAATTTTATATAGAGATATCTCACAAATTTACTTTGGATTCGTTCCACCATAAGCCTATATTTAGTCTCATGTGGACTCCAGATGACTGCATTACACTCTAAATGGCTTTTGACTATAGCCTCGTATAGGGCACGAAGTGCTGCAACATTTGTGAACCCCTTTGACTGGCGCATAACAAGTCCGAGATTCCTAAAGGATTTTTTACAGCCTCAACGATGTGGTCCCTAAACGTTAAATCGGCAGTAATACGGACGCCCAGGTCTCTCACCTCAGTGACGCGCTGCATCGGGACCCCGTTAATTCGATATTGGTGGAGTCGAGGTGATCGCGCTCGTGTAAATGACATAGCTTGGCACTTTGCTGCGTTGAAAAACCATTGGTTCTCTCTGCTCCAGGCCAGCACCCAATCAATATCATGTTGCAATTTCAGACAGTCGGAGCCATCCTCAATACTTAGGATCAATTTAAGATCGTCAGCAAAGAGAAAACATTCCGATGCCTTTAATACTTCGGGGAGGTCGTTAATCATTACTATGAACTCAAGGGGTCCCAAATTGCTACCCAGACCTCTTGTAATATGGTTCGGATTCGTGACCACCACAATCTACATTCTGCCGCCTGTCCTTCATGTAAACCGCCAGGAAATCAAGTGCATGAGGGGTGCAGATTACACGCGCCAGTTTCGAAAGCAGTATATCGTTATCGACGGTGTCAAACGCTTTTCTAAAATCAAAAAAGGCGACGTCTACTTGGCCACCCGCATCTACCACCGGTGTGCCATGCCTAATTAAATGCAGCAAATTGCCTGTCGTACTGCGTGCGGGGCGGAATCCATATTGTGCTTCATTGAACTGGGAACTTACCTGCAAATATAAGGAGCTATGTATATGTTTCAGGTGGCTTGAATGTCGCAGACGACGCGACAAGATTTAAGGGTTCTGACACTGACCTGTCGCGGTGGCTCTCTGGACCTGATTTTTTATAACTGCCATCTTGCGTAAATAAAACCTAAAGAACCGTCACGCTCATATGAAACTACATCTACCTTGGAAGAACTGAAACCTTCCAAAGAGTTCAAGGTACGTGTAGGTTTAACTATACTGCATAAACCTTCATCGGTTGTGCCAGAACCCTCCCCTTTAGTGAGTGGTAACGTTTCATTAACACGACCACGCGTGTCTTTCAGTACACGCAAAAATTTCGGTCTTTTTTGGCACACGACATTCCAAATACTCCTACCAGGGGGGTCTCACTCAACAGTTTAGTTACGTTCGACCGGCCAACCCAAAGTTCGGGAATTCAGTTATGTTGCCGCTCGCATGGCTCGCAGTCGCGTCGCGCGCCAGCCGCTTCTCAAAAGCAACATTTCTGTGATTTTTGCTACAATAATGACTTAAGTACCTAACATTTTAGGGTGTCTAAAGGAATTGTTCACAAATAAAATTCGATTCCTTTTTAATTGAATACCTTTTTGTTTACCTGAAAGTAAACACTTTAGACCCAGTTTACAACAAATGACAATTACGTAAGTAAGAAGGTAGATACCTTACTAGCCTTAGAATTTGGCATAGTCTGAATAAGTTCTAATTTTATTTATTATTATTTAATATTATTTATTTATTTTATTTTTTAAAACCTCTCTTACACAGAGTGGACTAAAATTCACAAACACAAATCGCACGTAGGTAACCCTACCATGATCAAGCGAGGCAGGAGTTTACAGGACGACCTTGTGATATCAGAGTAAAAGAAGCTGTAAGGCGTAGTGATATGGCGCAATCTAGCCTGCACGGGCGGAGCAACCGATCGTTGTACGATTGTGCTTAGCGATTGTTGAACGTAGCGCAGGTGCGAGATAGATTGTCGCGCAGCGAGAGTAGCTATTTATTTAAGTGTATTTGCGGAGTGATCTTTCGTTACGTAGTACTATTAAGTATTCTGTGCTACTACTAACGCTTCTTCCCACCAGCTCGTACCACTTTCCGCTGAAGAGGTTCGAAAAGCACAGACTGAATGCTTTGGTGAAGATATTTCTCTACTCCATGACGCCAAAACGTTGTCCAAGTCTAGCAAACTGCACTCGCTACCCCCTATACTCGATAAGAATGGCCTGCTCAGATTGGACAGCCTTAAAAAGCATGTGAAGAACGTTGATTACGCCACCACGTCCCCTTTTATCTTGGTTGGTAGTCACCATGTGAGAGCTTCACATGTGTTTAACGAACTGGTAATTAACGAACTTAAACAGTATTACTGGATTATTCGATGCCGCAGTGAAGTACGCATGATTGCAAGAAGATGCTCCTATTGCATGAAACGAAAAGCTTCGCCTCAAATCCAATCCGACTTGCCAGACGTACGCCTTGATCCCCATGCAAGTCTATTTACGAACACTGGCCTAAATTATTTTGGCCCCGTTGAAGTGTCAGTCGGCCGCCGGAGAGAAAAGCGATGGATTGCACTTCTCACTTGCATAACGCCACGGACCGTACACCTTGAGATCGTCACCAAGCTCTCAGCGGATTCTGCCATTATGAGTGTGCGTCGTTTTACTGCTCGTCATGTTCTGCCGCTCAAGATTCTGTCTGATAATGGTACGTCGTTTGTTGGAGCTAACCGCCACTTATGCGAGTTTTACATCAGCGCGGTCCGGTTGAATATTCTTATTTATCTATTTATTTATTAGGTATGTAAAACAGATGACAATCACTTAATAATGTACAAAAAAAAACAACATTCAGTACTAGTCTGCCATCCAAAGTATACACACACTTGAGAATATTCACATATACAGCTAAAAACTAAACATAACCAACATTCTACTTTGAAATATAAATTACTATAAACTTAGCTTAACATGACTAGAGAAGAGATCAACATGACTGCAGTGCTACAAGAGATTTCCTTTTAAAGGTATATAAACTATCATTGTATATATCTTAGTCTTTTTTAGATACTTTATTAAAGAGGCGACACATGCGTTCTAGTGGATTATAAAAAGAGGTATTATTTTTAAATACCTTTAAGACAAATGTGACGGGATGGCGAGGTTTAATTCGAGTATTGAAATTAAGGGCGGCAAGGAGAAAAGGGGATTCAATGGTAGAATGAACAATCTTATGCAGAAATACTAGATCTTGATGTTGTCTTTTAACTGTCTTCTTCTATAACATAGTATTTTAAGACCTTTCCTTTGAACCTTCTCTATGCTATCAGAGTGAAGTTTGTAGTGCGGAGACCACACTGTGGACCCATATTCAAGAACACTTCTGACAAGACTGTTAAAAACAATTTGAAAGCTTTGTAGATTTTTAAATCACTTGGTAGCTCTAGCCACAAAACCCAATTGACTGATTCCCTAGCAGTAATGTGTTGGATGTGATCGCGGAAGGTTAATTTTTTATAAAATAAAATGCCGAGATCTTAAGCTACTGCTTTACGTTCTAAAATACAACCATCCAGTACATAGTCACTCATGATCTTATTACGCCTATTCGTGAATGAAATCACGAAACATTTTTTAACATTTAAATACATGAGATTGTCATGGCACCAATTGAAAATAATGTTGAGATCATTTTGCAGATCCTGGGAGTCAGTAGGATTGTTGGTAATATTGTAAACTTTTAGATCATCTGCATAAAATAAACAATTTTAGTTTAATTTTTCAATAAGATCATTGATAAAAATCACAAACAAAGAGTGGGCCAAGGTGAGATCCTTGCGGCACTCCAGCCTTGACAGTAATTGAAGATGACGTGACACCTCTAATAGCAACCAACTGACTTCTCTAAGATAAGATTGGATCCAGCGGAGTAGCGATCCATGAATGCCATAGCAAGAGAGTTTCAAGCATAATAATGTATGGTTAACTTTGTCAAAAGCATTCTGAAAATCTATGTATATGGAATCGACCTGATAGATACGGGCAAAAGCAGAGCATAGAAAATTCTTGTATTCTAGTAAGTTGCTGATGACAGATTTATTTTTAATAAACCCGCCAGCATGGGTTTTTCAGAGATATATGGTTAAACGTGTTTGTAAACGTTATCATATATAATAGATTCAAATCTTTGGCCACACGGGATAGGATGCTATTAGGTCTGTAGTTGCCACAAACAGATTTATCACCAAACTCGTGTATAGGCACAATATGAGCAATTTTCCATTGGCTTGGAAAAATGCCACAACCTAAAGATTTGTTGAAGAGTAGATAAAGGGGCAGTGAGAGTTCTGCTGCGAGCAGCAGATATAATGGGGATTTATACCGCCGGCGTTACTATTTACGGGTGGTTGTTGGGAACGGCTCGTGCAAACGGTGAAGACTGCCCTCAAAGCAACTTTAAAGGAAAGAGCCCCTAGAAGAGCTGCTTCATACCCTATTTCTTGACGCGCAGGCTCTAGTTAACTCAAGGCATCTGACGTATGTTAAA
Organism: Argyresthia goedartella; assembly: GCA_949825045.1. Classification (NCBI taxonomy): domain Eukaryota; kingdom Metazoa; phylum Arthropoda; class Insecta; order Lepidoptera; family Argyresthiidae; genus Argyresthia; species Argyresthia goedartella. The sequence continues at coordinate 37,431,739 of OX463812.1, read as the reverse complement.
GAAAACAAAGAGTGCCAGGCCCTTACACCATTCCATTTCCTAATTGGAGCTTCCTCGAATCAGCAGCTGTGTGCTCATTTGAATAATGGAGTATTCTCAAAGAGAAAAGAGTGGCAAAAAGTTCTACGTCTTTTAGGACACTTCTAGAGCAGATGGTTAAAATAGTACTTGCCCAGTCTTAAACCTAAGAGCATCACGGAACCCATTACGAAAACTTAAAGGTTGACGATTAGATGCTGGTGGTTGATACCGATTTACCAAGAAGAGTGTTGTCAATGGGTATAATACTAGCGGTACATCCGGGCAGAGACGGAGTTGTCCGAGTGGCTGATGTTGCTACCAAAGGCGGCATACCGAGGAATCCCACCAGGAAGCTGGCTCTGCTCCAGCAGGAAGCTGTGCAGCTATGCTATACGGGGGGGATGATGTTGAGGTTTTATATTATTTTATTATTTATAGTATTTTTCTAGTTTTGTCTATTTTCGGAGTTGTATTGTTTTTCAAGCAGTTGTCAATAAAATTTGCCAAAGCCAGCGGCCTAGTTTTCCTGATCCGTGATTCCCTGAGTTTATCGAAGATTCCGGCACAGCCTGATTCTTGAACCAACGAAATGTAGTCAGGAGTATCTGTTTCGTCCAGTAGGTAAATTTGATGTCACCGGCTATTATTGTATTCGTTGAGGGGTGAGATTTAAATAGCTAATCTAGTGACTCGATAAAATTTGTTTTATTGGAGAACTAGAGTGACCTGTAACCCTGCGTGTTACAAGTCACCCTAGACCTGCGTATATTAGGAGTGATGCTGGGAATTCTATAAGCAGGCTGTTGGCATCAGTTAAGTCTGGCTCAAGTACGTTCACTGCCCAGATGTCGCGAACGAATGTGACCACACCACCAGCTTTGTTAATGAACTTGCGTGTATAGAACGCAGTATACCCCTGAATTGACCTCACAAGCGACAACTCGGACAGGTGACATTCTCTGAGAATAATAATATCAAAAGCGATATTGAATCTTTCCAAGATTACTATACAGTATATCAAAATGACTTTGCCTACTTCTGATATTGAATGAGAGTAGTCTGAAGTTAGGCTCAAGAATAAGATTCCCCCTACAAAGCTCTGGAAGATCAAGTACTTTACACGGTATATCTAGCGATGTATCTTTATAGCCTTCTAGGCTTAGGCCGGCGGGAGTTTTAAGGCCATCTCAAGTGTTTGTATACCTCGCCGTGCACTATGCAAATTAATGAGGAGGGGATAATTTTTCCTGTAGATCCTATTATGTTTATGTAACCGTGTTTCTTTTTACTGCAGAATCGTGTAGTGCTGCTCCTTGTTACCCTAGGATCCCTGCATGTTTTCCCTAGGACCATTATTTATAGAGATATCGATATGACAAACATCGTTATGACGTATATCTCAAAATCGGTGAGGTGCACGAGGAAAATATATCTGACCAAAAATGATGGCAAAGAGCAGCACTACACGATTCCGAGGTAAAAAGAAACAGTAAATGAAAATATTTTCACGAAATTTTTCTTAGTCGCTGAAAGCGGTGGTATTGTATATAAGGGGGCAAAACACTTAAAAAAAATTGACTCGATTTTTATTTACTTTTTTATTTTGATATTTTCTCTTGCGCATCGTTTAGGGTGCCTTACGCCCATCATTTTATGTCATATGTATGTTTTCCCTAGGTCCTTTATTTATAGAGATATCGATATGACAAACATCGTTGTGACGCATATCTCGAAATCGGTGAGGTGCACGAGGAAAATGTATATAACCAAAAATGATGGCAAAGAGTAGCACTACACGATTCCGAAATAAAAAGAAACAGTAAAAAAAAAATATTCTCACAAAAAAATTTTAAGTCGCTGGCTGACGAGTCGAAATTTTTCTCTTTTTTTCAAAAAAAAAATAAAAAAAATCGGGCGCTTTTTTGTTTTTGCCCCCTTATAATGTTTATTTTTTTCTCTTGTGAATCGGCACAAATTTAAATTACAGTTTTTTCTGTTTATTTGTACTTTTTCTTGTCCTGAATTGTCTTGATGTTATTGTTTTTGTGAGATAAAGATCTCTACCATCACTCCATTTATGGTTGGTCTAGGTTTAAGTATGCTGCTTATTTAAACCAGTTAGTTAGATAACTAGATATTATATTAGAAATAACATAAATATTTACATATATAGGTATATATTTATAGTTTTCATAATTAGTTATACATACCTACATGGATTATTTACCTGTTAATATCAATCAAAGTGTATTTTCCTGCTCTTCAAACGACGACGTTGACGATTTTATAAGTGCAGAAAGCAACGTCTCCACTTCGGAAGAACCCCTTTCTGCCAACATTAGGACTGTCTTCGGTGGTGTAGAGGAAAACTTGAACATCGTGCATATCAATGCACAAAGCATTCACTCCAGCTACCCGGACCTGCTCGAGCCTTTTAGTGACCAACGCGTAGACGGCATTCTTGTCTCCGAGTCATTCCTAAAGCCATCGCTGTCATCTTCCTCGTACACCCTTCCAGGTTTCAGGACTTACAGGAACGACAGAGTTTGGAAAGCCGATGGGGGTGTCGCTATCTATCTGCATGCGGAAATCCCGTGCAAGATGATCAGAGCGTCCCCAAGCTAGTACTCCGAGTCTGCTGAATATCTCTTTCTTGAAATAAGTATTCACCATATCAAGGTCCTCCTCGGTGTTCTTTATAGCCCCTCTCTTCGCATCGACTACTTCGACACATTAGAATCCCTCCTCAATGAACTCTCACCTCTTTATAATGATACACTCATTCTCGGTGATTTCAACACCTGTCTCCTCAAAAACAATTCCCGTTCTAACAAACTAAAGTCCATAGTCGACTCCTTCAATCTGAATATTCTGCCTCTTGATGCCACTCATTTCCAACCCCACTACTCTTCCTCCTCCTTGATATTATAATCAACTCTAACTTGGATAAGGTCGCCGTACACGGTCAACTCAAATCTCCTTTCTCATTTCATGACCTTATCTATCTCTCGTACAAGGTCAGGCCTCTCAAGAGCAGGGCAAAATTTCTTAATATTCGTAGCTTTAGGGATATTGACCTGGAGTATCTTAGGTCGGATGCCTTGTCAATCGACTGGTCCCCTGTAATTTCGAGCGAGACCATGGACGAGAAAATCAACAACTTCAATAGCATAGTCCTAGGACTTTATGACAAGCATGCGCCTATAAAAAAAGTCAGAGTGAAATACCTACCCGCCCCATGGCTAACAGATACTATTAGGCGTCTAATGGCCAAGAGGAACAGAGCCAAGTATAAATACCGTAAGAATCCGACAGATGACAATTTCCTTTCTTACAAATGTCTTAGCAACCGCTGCAACCGTCTCTGTCGTGATGCTAAACGTCGGCACATCCACGAGAGTATTGAAAGTTACTGTTTAATATTTATGCTTCGGAACGCACCGGTTTTTTGTTGCGCGGATCGACCGCGAGTAATCGGGACATCTAAGCGGAAACGGACCGCAGCTGTCACTCGTACCAACGAGAGGAAAAAATTGGAGGTTATCTTTATCCTTTTCTCGTCGGGAGAACAACATGTCTGCTCAGGCATCGTGCCATTGACGGTATTTCGGTGTACCAATTACTAAATACAGGCGTCGGGCCTGGTCGGAGTGTTAATCATCTACATCGTCGGGAAATAAGTAGATTCGCGTCAGCGGTCAAGTGATCCGTGACATCATCGTATCGGTAGCGGCGACTCCACGTGTCGGCAGGCAGCACGCCGGCGACAGCGTCGGCAGCGACGGCAAGGTTTCGATTCCTCTCCTATCCCAAAACTGTCTCCTCTCCCGCATTCCTGTCTCGAATCGAGCTTTCGATCTACCAGTCTGCGACGACAAGGTCAGTAACAATTCAACTCACTTTTCTCTCACGTGCTGGCAAAAGCCCACCCCCTCATGACTCCACGCCGTTCGGTTTAGGCGTGGAATTAATCATTTTGGTAGCAGGCGCGGTTTTCCTAGTGGGAAATCACCGATTCACGGAAGGTTGTAGGGTTGTTGCCACATTGTAGTTGGGAGAAAAGAATATCTCAGATTGGCCGGCAAGTCGGCAATGAGTCTGTGGTCGGTACCACAAGTAAAGTTCATTTTCGGTTAGTGAAAGTATAAGTGTCAATTTGGTAACAGTTATTATAAATTTGTAGTCGGAAACTACTGTTTGTGCGCATAAAAAATTGAACTGTCATTCTACGAAGTAACTGGATTGTATTACTTGCGGTAGAACGTCGGGTTCTATAGTACTGCAGTGTTATTTCGGTTTACACAGCAGGGTCGGGCTATTTAGGGGGTATTAAGCTGATTTTGCTGACCTCAAAAGAAGTGTGGGTCATATCGGAGGGGCCACTTCTAGAAAAACAGTTTTTTTATAATACCTTTTTGTGTGTTATTTGTATTGTACCATATGGTGGCATTCTCTTATTGATTTAGAGTATATATTTATAAGGTGTATGTCCACAGGGCGACCATATTAAATATTGTTTAGGATTTAATTGTTTTAGTGGTTGCCTTGGTTTTTACAACTTAGTTTTAATTTCTGTGCCCAGCGCTGACGGGAAAGTGCTGGTCTCTGGCTGTGCTTAGTTCGGTAGTGAAGCATAGGACCAGAAACCATTGAATTGGTAACCATGGCACCTTCACCCTTGACGGTACTGCGGTATGGTTTCCGTGAGGAGATGAGATGGCTCGCCCATACTCACAAGTATGTGAAGCGACCTGACATGGACGATGTCCTGCTCAAGCGTGTGGAGGACGCAATGACACGCGTCGGGAAGGTGTGTCGGCTGGCCGCGGAGGCTGAAGCCCTCGGGCTTACGGATGAGGCTTCGGTGGCTGCAGTGAAGCAGCTCTGCGCGGATGCTGACCAAGCGATGGAGTGCTTGGGCGACATCGAGCGTCGCGCCGAAAAAATTAAGCGGTCGCGTCGGGAAGACCGCGGGGAGGGTAGCGGAGACCCGCCCCCCAAGGGTGTTGTTGGACGGCTGCCACACCTGGAGATTCCGGCCTTCGGTGGGGCAATTGATTCATCAATTTATTCGATAGTCTGGTCCACGGTCGGGACGACCTGGACAACGCCTACAAGTTGGCCCAACTATTGATGGCACTGCGGGGTAAACCGAAGGAGTTGGTCGGTCACCTAACGGTCACGGCGGGCAATTATGAGATTGCCCGGGTCATATTGTTTGACCGCTACCAACACAAACGGCGGTTGGTTGATGCGCAGCTGGGGAAGCTGTTCAGCATCCCAAGAGTAACCCGGGATGTTGACATCCGGGTACAGGTGCTCAACCCTGTGCTGGTGGCCACTAAGGCCCTTCAGAACCTTGGTCTGCCGGTAGACCAATGGTCATATATCATGTTATATATGGTTTTGTCACGGTTACCTGCAGCTGTTCAAAGTCGGTTTGAACAGCTGCATGGGGGCAGTAGCTCGGAACTGCCCACGCTCGTCCAATTACCGGATTTTTTGGAGGGTGAATGCAGGCGATGCGATACCATGGATTCGGAGGCCAGTGTGCAGCGCCAACCCGCGCGGATGCGGGAGGGGCCGCGCCCCCCACCCCCACGGGGCGGTGGGCGGTCAAAACAATTTGGCGTTTTGAGTGCTGCGCCGTCGGGTAACGGCTGTGTGCACTACGACAGTGCCGGTCATGAAGTGACCAGTTGCGCCAACTTTAAGGCGCTCGGTGTGGCTGCCCGCAGGAAGGTGGTCTTCCGCCACCGATTGTGTTTCGGTTGTTTGGGGCCGCACCCGCTGAGCGAGTGCTCACGCGCGTCCCCCTGTGGGTGCTGCGGTGGCAAGCACCACATCGTGTTGTGCCTGAACCGGTCAGGCCCTTCGGACGGTCACCAGGGCCGGACTCAGGTTGGTTGGTCACAGGGCCCAACCAGGGCCGGACCCAGTCCCCCTCCGGGCAACGGGAGTCACCAACGGGGTGACTGGGGTACCCGCGGACGGGACCCCCCCCCCCGAGGGGAAGGGGGCAGCGCGGGGGGTAACAGGCGGGATAGCCGGGGTTCGGTCGCCGCTGTCCAGGGTCAGCGAGGACTTCGGGCCGCTGGCTCACCGCGTGTCACGGGCGGGTGTCAGATGGCACCTATGAGTGGCGCGAAGGCTGGGAGCCCACCACCTTCTGCGCCACCCTGCCCGTCGCTCTGGGAGGCGAACAGGGAGGCGAACAGTCGGATGTCGCCCCCATTCCTAGAGCGCCCCAGGTTGGATCCGCTCTCCCCCCTCCATCCACGGTGGCCACCGGGCACACCGTTCACAGTCCGGTATGGTCGGGTACCGGGAGAGCGAGGGGCCTATTATGCGGGTTGGGACCCCCTGATGTACATGGGGTCTGATATGCCACTGGTGGCATATCAGCAGCCGAGTTACCAGGCCGACGGGGGTCCCAGCGGATTCGGATCCCGCGGAGGTTCCCGCTAGGGACACGCCGCCCACTTACAGGGTGCCGCCACTCCACAGACGGTCATGCTCTCCACCGCCTCGGTGATAGCGTGGAGTTCGGACGGCAAATCTTGTGTGGCACGAGCACTATTGGACTCGGGGGCCCAGGGGTGCTTAGTCTCGTGCAACCTTGTAAGACGGTTGGGCATTTCGGTAAGGGAGTATCCACATTCCATTCGGGGAATTGGGAACACGGAAGTCGGTTCCGTTAAGGGAGTATGTCGGATTACTCTCTCGTCACGGGTGGATTCATCGGTGAATCTGACGGTCACGGCATTAGTCATGCCTAATGTGATGGGCTCACACCCTCACGTACGGTTGTCGCCCTCGGTGCGACAGTTGGTCGCTGGGTTGTCACTGGCTGACCCGGAGTTCGATATTCCGGGCCCAGTAGACATTTTATTGGGTGTCGATGCCTTGGGATACCTGTTAGTGCCAGGTGTCCACGTGTTGCAGGCGACTGGTCTGGTTTCGGTCAACACCAGACTGGGCCATGCGGTAATGGGTCCGGTCATGCCGGCTGCCCCACGCCTAGCGACTCGTAGTCCCTTATTCGGTTCTGTACTCTCGGAGGTGATACAGAAGTTTTGGGAGGTGGAGGAACCACCTACGGTCCGCCGGTTGGACCCGGTTGAAGAAGAGTGTGAACAGTTTTATCGGAACAATACTGGTCGCCTTCAGTCAGGTCGATTTCTCACACGTCTTCCATTTCGAAGTGATCGCCCGCCGCTGGGCAGTTCACACCATGCAGCCGAGACGCGGCTTCTGTCGATGGAACGACGCGTGAAGCGTGACGGGATTTTCCGGCAGAAGTACGTCGAATTCATGCGGGAATACGAGTCGCTCGGCCATATGTCGGTATCGAGTATCGACTGGAAGCGTGAAGACCACTGCTTCCTGCCCCATCACGCGGTCTTGAGGACCCCGAAGGGCAAAATACGGGTAGTGTTCGATGGATCGGCATCCACATCTAACGGCATGAACCTGAACCAGTGTTTGCATTCAGGGCCGAAGTTGAATCATGACATCGCGGATGTGATCACACGGTTCCGTCGACACAATGTTGTGTTTGTAGCTGACATCCGGATGATGTTTAGACAGACGGTCATTCACCCTGACGATAGACGGTATCAGCTGATACTGTGGCGAGAGAGCCCAGATCAGCCCATCAGGGTGTACGAGCTGAACACCAACACGTACGGGCTACGGTCTAGTCCTTATTTGGCGATTCGCACTCTGCGGGAGTTAGCGGATCGAGAACGGTTAAACTTCCCTAGAGGAGCAGCGATCCTGGAGCAGGATCTCTACGTGGACGATATCTGTACCGGTGCAGATTCCGTAGAGGAGACGCTCGCTCGACGGGACGAGCTAGTTGAGCTCTTACGGGGTGGAGGTTACGAGCTCCGGAAATGGATGTCGAACTCTCCAGAGTTACTGACTGGTCTTCCGGATGACTACCAGCAGGATCCCCACATTTTTGAAAATTTGGAAAACCCAATTATGTTGTCGGTATTAGGCGTCCAGTACCAGCCGGTGTCAGACATGTTTTCGTATCGGGTCGAGTTGGACTCCCCGAAGGTCTGGACGAAACGGAACGTCCTTTCAACGGTGGCTAGGACATTTGATCCAAACGGGTGGATCACCCCGGTAACATTTCAGCTCAAGTGTTTTATGCAGCAATTGTGGTCTGCTGAGCTGAACTGGGACGACCCGATCGGCGGGTCATTGAGCTCAGAGTGGGACTCGTTCTTTTCGACCCTCCCTGGCATCAATCGGATTTCACTGCCACGGAGGTTGGTCCCCACCAAACGATACACCGCCACCCTGCATGGATTTTGCAATGCCTCGGAGAAGGACTACGGAGCTGCGGTGTATCTGTGTACGGTCGACTCCTCGGGGGAGGTTGATGTGCGGTTGGTCATGGCCAAGAGCAAGGTTGCGCCGTTGCGCACTCGCCTGACCATTCCCAAGTTAGAGCTTTCGGGAGCGGCTCTCCTGACTCGTCTGCTCAACCACACGATGACGGTTCTTCGTGGGTCAATAGCGTTGGAAGATACGGTCTATGCTTGGACGGACAGCCAGATCGTGTTATGCTGGCTGAAGGCTTCAGTTCACAAGCTGGAGATTTTTGTGGCGAATCGGGTTTCGCAGATTTTGAATTCGGAGGTTCCCTTAATCTGGAGACATGTTCCAGGGGAAATGAACCCAGCAGACTGTGCGTCTCGTGGGTGTCACGCTCCGGAGTTGGTTGGACATCCCTTGTGGTGGGGTCCAAAATGGTTGACTCAAGCCGAATCGGATTGGCCAATGAGTCCACGCGTTACCACGGCGAACGGCGCCTTGACAGTCGGTGTCTGTACGACGCAACAAGAGCCGGAAGAGGAGTTCAGCTTGCTGGAACGGTACAGCTCGCTCGACAAGCTGGTCAATGTGACTGCCTGGATCTGCCGATTTGCGCGGAATTATCGGAATTCTGAGGCGCAACGAGTGCGGACACAGGTCCTGACACCACGGGAACGGAACCATGCGTTGTTCGCATTGGTACGGAACGTGCAGACGGTGCACTTTAAGTCCGAATTGGACATTCTGAGACGCGGACGCGTCCAACTGAAGGGAGCTGTGGCTCGGCTCAACCCGTTTATTGACCCTCAAGGATTGCTAAGGGTAGGAGGTCGGCTGCGGAATGCCAACCTGCCTTATGCGGCTCGCCACCCGTTGTTACTCCCTAGGAAAGGGAAGTTGGTCGAACTGTTGATACAGGATCGACACATTCGGAATGGGCATATCGGATGCCACGCCTTGATGGCGTTTCTCCAGCGCGAGTTCTGGATTCTATCGGGAAGACGCTTAGTGCGTAGCGTCGTATTTCGGTGCCTGCCTTGTTATCGGGCCAAGGCGGCTACGATGCAGCCCCAGATGGGCGATTTGCCCTCGGATAGGGTTAAATAAATCCGGCCCTTTGCGGGTGTCGGAATGGATTTCGCGGGACCATTCATAGTCAAGTCTTCACAGCTACGGAACGCCAGATTAGTGAAGGCATACCTGTGCGTCTTCGTGTGCTTGGCCACGAAGGCAGACCACTTGGAGGTGGTCAGTGACCTCACTACAGAGGCATTTATCGCATGTCTAGATCGGTTCGTTTCACGAAGGGGCCTCCCGACATTAATCCGTTCGGACAACGGCACAAATTTTGTCGGAGCCAGGCGATATCTGCAGGAGGTCACTCAATTCCTGAACGGTAACCAGGACGCCATCGGTACGGCTTGCTCCCGACGAGGGATTAAATGGGTTTTCAGTCCGCCGGGATGTCCTCATTGGGGAGGAATTTTTGAGGCTGCGGTTAAATCGGCTAAGTCGCACCTGACGAGGATCATCGGTGAGACCTCTCTACGCTTTGAAGAGCTTGCGACGCTGTTCTGTAAAATTGAAATGACACTGAACTCGCGTCCGTTGTGCCCGCTCAGTTCGGATCCAAATGATTTGGAAGCGTTGACGCCGGGTCACTTCCTGATAGGTCAGCCCCTTAACGCCCTGCCAGAATACCCATTCGGTGATGTTAAGTTAAGTCGGTTAACTAGGTGGCAGATGTTGCAGCAGATGGCTCAAGATTTTTGGAAACGGTGGTCCCTTGAGTACTTGCACATCTTGCAGCAGCGCCTTAAGAGGACTGACCGGACGAGCCCCCCTCAAGTCGGTGATTTGGTGCTGATTAAGGATGCGAACCTGCCATCATTGAGATGGAGACGAGGACGGATCGTCAATTTGTACACGGGTCGGGATGGCACGCCTCGATCAGCAGAAGTCAAGGTGGGGGACTCGGTCCTCAAGAGAGCGGTCGCAACACTTTCTCGCCTTCCTATTAATTAGGGACAGGTTTGGGCCTGTCCGGGCGGGTGACTGTTTAATATTTATGCTTCGGAACGCACCGGTTTTTTGTTGCGCGGATCGACCGCGAGTAATCGGGACATCACTAAGCGGAAACGGACCGCAGTTGTCACTCGTACCAACGAGAGGAAAAAATTGGAGGTTATCTTTATCCTTTTCTCGTCGGGAGAACAACATGTCTGCTCAGGCATCGTGCCATTGATGGTATTTCGGTGTACCAATTACTAAATACAGGCGTCGGTCCTGGTCGGAGTGTTAATCATCTACATCGTCGGGAAATAAGTAGATTCGCGTCAGCGGTCAAGTGATCCGTGTTGATTGGACATCGTCGTATCGGTAGCGGCGACTCCACGTGTCGGCAGGCAACACGCCGGCGACAGCGTCGGCAGCGACGGCAAGGTTTCGATTCCTCTCCTATCCCAAAACTGTCTCCTCTCCCGCATTCCTGTCTCGAATCGAGCTTTCGATCTACCAGTCTGCGACGACAAGGTCAGTAACAATTCAACTCACTTTTCTCTCACGTGCTGGCAAAAGCCCACCCCCTCAGGATTCCACGCCGTTCGGTAGGCGTGGAAAATTAAACAGTTACACACCAGCTCAGGTGTGGAAGTTTTTAAAAACTCTTGGTATAGGTAAGTCCCAGGACCTACATGCTGGTGATGTAGATCTCAACGGTCTCAACCAGTTCCTTTCTGCCCCACCTGTTGTGATGGATCCCAAGGTTAAACAAGTCACTCTTCAGAGCCTGCGCTCTAAACCCTTACCCAACACCACACCATTCAACTTCAGTAATGTTGAAATCAATGCGGTCAAGAAGGCGCTATTAGCAGTCAACTCGAAAGCTGTACGCGATGACAAAGTTTGCCTTAAAATGCTACTGATAATCCTAGACGAACTATTACCAGCAATAACACACGTTATAAACTAATCTTTATCTAATGGCGTTGTCCCCCAGTGTGGAAAAAAGCATTAGTCATCCCACTACCCAAAACCTCTAGTCCCACCTCTTTCAAAGAGTACCGTCCCATTTCAATCTTGCCCATCCTCTCCAAAGTCCTTGAGACCATTGTCCATAACCAGCTTTCCTATTACCTCTCCTTAAACAATCTGCTAAACAAGTTCCAGTCAGGATTCCGACCGGGTCATAGCACCGTCACGGCTCTGCTGAAGGTCACAGATGACATCCAGCTAGCCGTGGACCGCAAACAGCTTTCCGTGTTGGCTTTACTTGATTTCAGTAGTGCCTTCAACAGCGTAGATTTCGACATTCTCGTTGAGCTTCTCAGATCCTTGAACGTCTCTTCCTTCTCTGCCAGCTAGTTCGACTCTTATTTGAGGGATCGGCAACAGCGTATCAGGTCGGAGGAGACTTCCACTGAATGGTGTGACCTCCTTTCAGGCGTCCCTCAAGGTGGTATTCTTTCTCCTATTCTATTCTCGATTTTCATATACTCCATCTCGGACATCCTGTCTTTCTCATATCATCTTTATGCTGATGATCTCCAGATTTATCGCCACTTCTCTTATAACGATGTAAACTCTGCTGTTGCGGCACTGAACGCTGATTTGGAGGGGGTGAGAAGCTGGGCTTCATCTTTTGGACTACTGGTCAACCCGAGCAAGTCCCAGGCTATGATCATAGGTACCAGACATTCTCTTAACTTGTTACAGCAACAGCCCATTCCACCTGTCACTTTCAATGGTACCATAATCATATATAGCGATAAAGCTAAAAATCTGGGACTTATCTTTGATAACCAGCTGTCCTGGTCTTCGCATGTTAATGAAGTCAGTCGCCGAGTATTTGTGGCTTTTCACTCTCTTAGGAGACTTCAGTACTTCTTGCCTCGACAGACCAAAATCACACTCGCTCAGTCTCTCCTTCTACCCCTCATCGACTATGCTGATATATGCTGGGTCAGTGCTAACGAAGAACTACTGAACAATCTCGAACGACTTCAAGATCTCGGGATTCGGTTTATCTTCGGGCTGCGCAAGTACGACCATGTATCACAACATCGCAAGGAGTTAAAGTGGCTGCCGATCCGTCTTCGCCGGGATTCTCAAATGCTCAATTTCCTCTACAACATTTTACGGAATCCACGCTATCCATCTTTCCCACGAGACAGTTTTCAATTTCTTTCTTCCAGCAGGCCTCGGAGAACTCACGCATTTTCTTTGCTCACAACTCCACAGCATAACACTTAGACTCCGGGCCATTCGGTTGTGGAATGCACTCCCTGGCACCATCAGGGACAGTCCCACTCTCAATATATTTAAAAGTCGCGTGAAGAACCATTACCTCTCTCTTTAGAATTACAGGTAGTATGTATGTAAGTATTTATTAGCACATTTATATATAATATTAGTAGTTAGTACTTAGTATATTATAAGTATTTAGTATATAATTATAGTCATTAAATGTTTTATTTTATTTATTAATAATTATGTAAGTAGGATGGTTGACCCACTAGTTGACCAAATTCCAAATTCCAAATTCCAAATGTCTTTATTACTGTAGATATTGACATATACTTAGCAAACGTCATTTTTTGCCACTTCTCTACATTGGACCACTGTGGGAGAAGAAGGGCGTAGAAACTCCAACAGATTTCTTTTTAGATCTCTTTTTAAAAATTGCTTATGCTTACATAACTAATACAAAATATAATATTTAGTCATTATCATAATTAATAAGCAGGAATAAATAATTACAAAATTATTAACAGCAAGGTCTGTGTTGAGCCAGATTAACCCCATACAGACCCATCATTTAAGTAATCTTGAACATTGTAATATCCCTTTTTCGACAAAGTCGCTTTAACATGGTTTTTAAATTGCTCAAATGGCAATTTCAAGATCTCCAGAGGTATCTTGTTGTAGTAGAGAATGCATTGACCCTTGAAAGAACTGCTAACCTTCGCGAGTCTAAACCGGGGCGCAAGTAGTCTGTGATTATTTCTTAGGTTAACATTACAGCTATCGCTAAGTTTGTTTTGTAAGGTTCTTGCGTACGTACATTATATTTTCGAAAATAAATTGACTAGCTACAGTCAGTATGTCAATTTCTTCAAAAAGCCGTCTTAAGGAGTCTGTGCGTTTTAAATTATAAATTGCTCGAATAGCTCTTTTCTGTAAAATAAAAATAGTTTGAATATCCGCTGCTTTCCCCCACAACAAGATACCAAAGGACATGACACTATGAAAGTAACTAAAATATACTAGCCTAGATGTAGCCACATCCGTGTTTTGTCTGATGTTTCTAACAGTATAAGCCGCAGAACTTAATTTACCAGCCAATTTTTCTATGTGGGGTCCCCACTGCAATTTGTTATCAATGGTTATTCCAAGAAACTTCGTGTCATTTACTAATTCTAACGTATTGCTGTCCAACACTAAACTGGTCCCAACTTGCCTGACATTTGGAAGTGAGAATTTGATACATTTAGTTTTACCAGCATTTAACAATAAATTGTTAACTGTGAACCAATTCAAGGCTAAAGATAATACTCTATTGACATCATCAAAATCTTCTTTTTGTCTTTCAATTTTGAAGACCAGTGAAGTATCATCAGCAAACAACACTATGTTAGTCAATTTCTCCACCATAAAAGGCAGATCGTTAATATATACCAGGAATAAGAAAGGGCCTAATATGGAACCTTGTGGAACGCCAATTTTTACCCTCGATCCATCAGATTTAACGCCGTTGACTTCTGCCTTTTGAATTCTATTGCTTAGGTATGATCTTAGTAGATCCAACGCTTTATTTCTAACTCCGTAATGATTTAATTTCATTAGTAACGTGTCATGATCAACACAATCAAATGCCTTCAACAGATCGCAAAAAACACCGATAGCATCCTGTGCGGCTTCCCATGCAGAATAAATATGAGATATAAGGGTAATACCTGCATCCGTAGTCGATTTACCCCTAGTGAAAGTGTGAGAGCATTTGATTGAGTATAATCTTTTCAAAAATTTTACTTAATGCTGGAAGAACCGATGTTGGTCTGAAATTTGACGGATCACCCTTGTCTCCCGACTTGAACAGAGGTATAAGTTTGCTGTTTTTCATGAGGTCTGGGAAAGCTCCATAATCAACACATTTATTAAATACATAAGCTAGGTGCAGCAGCAGAGTTTACATAAGTATTATTGAACCAATAACTTTGACTGACATACCCCACAGGTCTTCAGTATTTTTTTAAATAAGTAATCTATATGTTTTGACAATATCCTGGGGACAAACATGATAAAATTTTAAATCTACATTACTGATGCTAGTGCTGTTTTTTTAACAAAACCTCTGCTTCATATGGAGATGAATTTAGACGCTCTGTTGTGAGTAAGGGTACATTGGTGAAGAATGTTTCAAAAGCTCGAGCTACCTCAGCGTTGGATTTAACAACATCATCAACTATCTTTAAGCAGAAATCATTATCCCTTGGTATAACTTTGCCAGTTTCACGGTTTATGATTTGCCAAACCGTTTTCATTTCGTAATTTTCGTAATTTCGTAATTTCTTTATTGTACTAAACAAAACAGACATACAGATAACATATGATAGAAAAAACATGTACAAAGGCGAGCTTATCTCTAAAAAGAGATTTCTTCCAGCAAACCATGTTGGATAGGAGACGGAGATGATAGGTAAGGGAAAGAATTGCGCGTACAATTAAGACTATATTCTAATATAATACATATTACACATACATAAAACCCTATTGCTAAGAAATATAGACTACATACACAGTTACATAAATACAGCATATCAATAAATATCTTACAAATATACTAATACTAATACATTATATAGCTAAATAGAAAGTGAAAGATAGTGCTTCTTTAGTCGGTTCTTAACGATATTCAGTGATGGACTGTCCCTGATGGTGCAGGGAAGTTCATTCCACAGCCGTGTAGCGCGGATTCTAAACCCGTGCTCATAGGTTGCAGTGGAGCGTTGTGGGGCTTTAAGCATAGTAGCCATGTGAGTTCTCCGAGGCCTGCATGAAGAAAGAAATTCGAAGCGATCACGCAGGAAGTTAGGGTACCGAGGGTTCCACAAAATAGTGTAGAGCAGGCATAGGATATGAGAGTCCCGTCGAAGACGAATCGGAAGCCAATTCAACTCCCTGCGATGTTGAGAAACGTGATCATATTTTCGCAGTCTGAAGATGAACCGAATCACGAGGTTTTGAAGTCGTTCGAGTTTGTTCAGTTGCTCTTCATTTGCGCTTACCCAGCAAACATCAGCATAGTCAATGAGGGGAAGTAAAAGAGACTGGGTGAGAATAATTTTGGTCTGACGGGGACTTTCATTCTATTATTTGAATTTTGGATTTTCCCATTTATGTGTAAAGTTTTTGCAGTTCTACAAACCAACTTGAAATTTTTGGAATATTTTTTAACATAGTCATGAAATTTTATATCAAAGTTATAGGTTTTTTGTTCATAAAGATCATACAAGATAGCTCTACTTTTACGAATTCCAAATGTTGCCCAGTCATAAAATTTAGATTTACCGTTGTTGGCACTGACTTTCTTTAATTTAAAAACTGTATTGAATTCTGTTTGAATAATGTTGAGGAAGTCAGAATAGATTTTGTTCGGCTTCTGTTCATCAAAATCCGGTACTGGCAAACCCATATCTAAGTTTTTCATATACACCTCTAGTCTATGGGATGTAATAGGCCTATAAAATGATGGATCAGTCCTATTTTCACTAGTAATTTGGAATGAAACTATTGACCACTGTGATCGGATGGTAAACAGTTAATTACATTTTTACTTGTGAATGCACAGTCACAAAAAACGTTATCTATACAAGTTTGGCTGGTAAGTGTAATTCTAGTCGGCTCTAGAAATACATGACATAAATTAAATGATTTGAACAGAGTTATTAATCATCGCTTCAGTGTTGTATCTACATTAAGATCGCCATAAATAATTAACTTTTTTCTGTTATTACAAAGTTTAATGAGGGCTTCCTTCATAATTTTCTCGAATATTTCAAAATTGGCATGGCCTTTTTCATCTCTCGGAGGTCTGTAGACACAAACAATAATATGGCTATCCAACTCAACACAAGATACCTCTATTTGTCTTTCCACAGTAAGTGTAAGAATATCTTTCCGTTGTTTCACCTTAAAATGATTTTTTACCAAGATTAAAGAACCACCACTATCAGCAGTCTTTTTATTGTAACAACTGACAATTTTGTAATTATTTATGTTAAAAGACATCATATTTTCCTTTAACCAATGTTCTGTAATACAAATAACATCAGTGTCCGAATTATTAAGAAATAATTCTAATACAAGTTCTTTGCCAGGTAGCCCCTGCATGTTTTGATGGGTAATATTTAAGTGGGGCTTACCCTTTGTCTGAATATTATTTAATATTGGGATATTATTAGACTTTTTTGACTTATTTAATTCGGGCAAGATATTACACATTTTTGATCTCCTATACTTGCTTGATATATTTATTGATATATTTATTGCTTGATATATTTATTGGCTTATGTATGCTAGAGATTTCCTCTATTGTCTTAAAAACTAATTTAAATTACTTGGAATGTCTTCCAATATACCTTGTCTGTGCTCAATAGAAGCAGTCAGGTTAGCCAAACTCTTGGCTGTAATACTAAAAAATAAGATAGCGACACAGCTACCTGTCGTTTGTAAAAATCTGAAAGATAGTAACTACCTTTGGTCAAATAAACATTATTACTAACATAATTGTTAGAGTCAATCAAATGAATCAAACTATTATTATATGACATTGTATGTAATGTCATATTTAGCTTATATCTAAGATCATTTTCAGCTTGTGTGAGCAAAGTGTTTCAAAATATTTAATTAGGCCCCATTTGTTTACCTCACCCCTATTTCCAAACATGAGTATTAAGTTTGATTCAGGTGTCAGATCAAGTGTCTTTGTTATTTTTTGCATAACATCATGAAAACTGGAGTTTGGTAAACAGTTATTTATGACTGAGTGTCCCAACTTATTCAATAATATGCCTAAGTTTCTTCCAATTTCATCAAAAAACATGACAGTTTTGCTTGTGATGCTTTTGATCGACCCTGAAATCCTGGGATCTCCGGCTGTTGCAAGGAACGTTGGCAGTCACACAAATGATTGGCCACCAAAGAGTCATAGCGTTCCTGATTACTATGAGACAGTTTAAGCAGCTCATCCATGGCCAGGGAGTACTCCTCAATGGCCTCTTGAGATTTTTCATAGCGGGCAGTAATAGATCTCAAGCAGCCATTGACAGTGGCAAGTTCAGACTCAAGATTTTGCAGGTCTTTCTCATATTTTGTTTTATTAATTTCTAACTCTGCCATACACATGTTAAACTTTTCCAAAATTTCTATTTTACTGTTATTATATAAACTTTTATTGAGATTTTTATGAGATTTTATTTTTTTTGATGTTTGAGTGATGTGTTTTTTTTTTAATTTAACATATCGATTTGATGCGTTTTTGCTGCATGTTGAACGAGTGCCCACCACTGAGTCTTCATGAGTCAAATCAATCACTGCACTGGACACATCACTACATGCAACAGAAACTTGGCCGGTCGACTTATCCGCTAATATCAATTCCTCAAATAAATTTTGGGATTTTTGTGCTGCTGAACCATGAGACTCCTCTTCTAATTGTGTGATTTGGTTGTGGGCATCAGACAGGTCCTTTTCCAGGGTAGAAATTATCTTCAAAGCAAACTCATATTCAGCAGCACACTGATCAAAACCATGAATTATCATTTTTGACCTATTTTGTTCTTCAAGTACATTTTCATAATAATAATAATAATAATTCTTTATTGCACAGAAAACACAATGGAAAAAATACAACGAACAATATGCAAAGGTGAGCTTATTTCTAAAAAGAAATTTCTTACAGCTAACCTGTGAGGAAAGGAAAAAATATTTATAGAGAGGTAGTCCTAGTGTACAATTAAGATTTAAAAGAAAGAAATAAAGTCAATATACTATCAGATAAATCACAATACATCCTACACATACTATAAAATAAATTAATAGAATACAATAAATACATAGATACACATACATACTATAAGATACCCACTATGCGGAAGAGAGGAGATGCTGTTTCAACTTTTTCTTAAAAGAGAACAAGGATGTGCAATCCCTAATAGCGCAAGGAAGTGCATTCCACAAACGTATTGCCCTTAACCTAAACGAGTGCTCGTAAGCAACAGTGTTGTGCTGAGGAATTGACAAAAGTGACACCGTGTGAGATCTCCGAAGTCTATCCCCAGAGAAAAGAAACTCAAAATGTTCACGAAGATATGCGGGATAGCGCGGATTTCTCAAAATACTGAAGAGGAAGGAGAGAATGTTCATATCACGACGAAGTCGGATCGGGAGCCAGCCTTATTCCCTGCTATATTGGGACACGTGATCGTACTTGCGGAGACCGAAGATAAACCGAATCCCGAGATTTTGAAGTCGCTCGAGTTTGTTCAGTAGATCTTCCTTCGCGCTGGCCCAGCAAACATCGGCGTAGTCAATTAAAGGCAGAAGAAGGGTCTGAACTAGCATGATTTTAGTCTGCCTAGGCAAGAAGTACTGCAAACGCCGAAGGGAATGAAAGGATGCAAAGACTCGTCTGCTGACCTCACAAACGTGGGGCGACCAGGATAAAAGAGTATCAAAAACAACCCCAAGATTTTTGGCTTTCTCGCTGTACTTGACAATGGTACCGTCATAAAGCACGGGAGCAACTGACCTATGCTGCAACAAATTAAGTAAGTGCCGTGTACCCAGTATCATCGCCTGAGACTTATCCGGGTTGACTATTTCATATTGTGAGTGTAAAGTAGACAGCTCGGTTTTTAGTTTATAATTATTACCTAATGCTTCTAGCAAAATCTTTTCATTGTCCTCCCGTTCACAAGTCAACTGGCTACACAATTCCCTAGATAGTTTTAATTCTTCTAAAGCCAGGTTAAGTTGGGATTCTATTTGGCGTGCTTTACGGTTCTGCATGCGACTGTCCATTATAGATATGAAAGGAAAATAGTATGTATCAGTGTCAACAAACTACCAGAATAAATGTCAGCCAATTGAGGTTATGTCAGCTGAGCCGAGTACAAAATGATTGCCACTTACGTGATTTATTTGGTTGAAATTAGATTCCAGATGTTATGTTTTCACTTAGAATACACAGAAAGTAGAACGAAATCACTCCGAACCGAGAATAACAATGACAAAGACAAATTTCTGTAACCGAAAAACAATTGGCCAGTTTGAATCAAATACAAGTCACTCACATAAAATATTTATAGTCACACGTATATTTATGATTATCCTATTAAATACAACAAGAATTGTACTTTAATTACACAAGAAAACAATTTATATTTTAATTTTACGTAGGATAAATCTCAGTCCACCACGCACCGGAAGTTGACCAGTTGCATGTTTGAGTGCTTATATTAAGATTTCCCATCACTATTGTTTTTTTTTATGCTTGCAACATTATTCTATCATTCAAAACGAATCAACCAATCACCTTAACGTTGGGATGAGACAGACCATAAAGCCTACGATTTCGATTTCCTTCCGCTTGTCACAGACACTTGTCTTCCGGCCGCCATTGCAGTTAGGCCATCTGTTCGCACAGGTAAGACATTTTTATTTCTATTTGCATTGTTTTTTCATGAATTTAGTTCTAATCATTGATTTTCGTAATGATAAAAGGTTAATCTTACTGATAGTAAGGTGTTTTTCAATCTAACCATTATATTTCTCGTCTTTATTGGAATGGTTAGCTACTGGAACATGATTTGCGTCCTTGTTCCTATGTCTGACCAGGTGGTCAACGACTGACCCCGGTTGGAATTGCGTGGTTTCCTTTCGTTGACCAGTGGTTTGACTTTGGGTCTACGTGCAAAATATTACTTGCTCCAATTATTTACCAAGATTTTTAATAATATTACTTTAATTTGTTTTAGCTAAAAGATGCCACCAAAAAGTTTTTTTTTCAGTATAGTGAGAGTAATGTTTATGCAGCAATAAAAAAAATAAACGATGGAAATAAAATCAGAGAAACTTGCCGGAAATACAATATTTCCCACTCAACAATTATTAACAAATTAAAAATGAGACACCCCATTCAACGAAAAATGGGGCCGGCAACGATATTGACACCCAACGAAGAGTTATTGCTTACCAGATGGGTAAATGCAATGGCTAAAAAAGGAATACCTATCAAAAAAGAACAGTTAATAGAAACAGTAACAAAAATAATAAAGGTAGACAAGCGGAAAACACCATTCAAGAACGGAATTCCAGGTCGGAAATGGTTCGATAACTTCATGAAGAGAAATCCAGATATTACAAAGCGGCATGCGGAAGCTATAAATTCAGCAAGAAGTAGAGTAACTGAGACCGGGTTGAGAAAGTGGCATTCTGACCTAAAAGAGTTTTTTAAGACCGCTCTAGACATACTAGACGATCCTGATAAGATACTAAACGGCGACGAATCTGGTTTCCAGGTATGTCCTTCGTCAGGAATAGTATTGGGACCAAAAGGAATGGACAATTTTTATGAAATTAAAGACAAAGAAAAAGAAAACATAACAGTTTTAGGCACTTTCACCGCATCTGGTAAAGTTATGCCCGTAATGATCATATACCCATATGAGAGAATACCAGCTGAGATAGCGAGACAAGTTCCTGATGACTGGTGCGTTGGTAAGTCAACTAAAGGATAGATGACCTCTCGCGTCTTCTATGGCTACATAGCTAATTCATTGCTGCCAGCTTTACGTAGCACCAATGTGAAATTTCCTGTGCTGCTGTTAATCGACGGGCACAAATCTCACATAACATACGAAGTGAGTCAGTTATGCATTGAGAATAAAATAATTTTATATGCCCTTTACCCCAATGCAACACATATTATTCAACCTGCCGATGTGTCTGTGTTTTGTCCACTGAAGAATTCATGGAAAAATATTGTTCAAAACTGGAAAGTAGCTACTGGAAATCGGGTTGTGTCAAGAGCTCAATTTGCCCCTCTTTTGAACTCAGCCCTGGGTGCTGCTACCGAAGAGGTAATAAAAAATAGATTTCGCAAATGTGGTTTGTGTCCATTTGACGCTAATGCCATTGACTATAAAAAATGTATGAACCATGCTAGCAGACATACAGCTGCTGAAAAACCAACGGCAATTGGTACTAAACATTTGCTGTACTTTGAGTTTAGTTGCAAAAGAGACCTTAAATGTTCCTTGTAACCCTAATAATTAATAAATGTACCATTTTTGTAAGACTTAACTATTCCGACTGTTTTTGATAAGACTGAAAAAGATACTTAATTATTATTTTTTCAACTAGTCATAAGAATAAATTTGATTATATAATACAATTGGTTTTTTATATTTTATTTTATTACCAAATAGTAAGGTCCCTATGTTAATTTATATTCTACTAATTTATTATGATTTTCAAGACCTAATTTAAGGGCTAGACCTTAGGAACTTGTCATAGAAAAATTGGTCAACCTTTGGTGCGAAACTGGTCAACAACTGGGTTTTACTGGTCAAACTTGGGTACATTCAATTTTTTTCACTTATATATTTAATTTTAAAAAAGTGAATTATTTACGCTCTTGGAGTTTTTATTTTCTTACTACTGTATAATTATTCTTTAACAAAAAAAATAATCAACCAGCAAATGTCACACCCATTATAAATAACAACAGCTTAAAGTCAAATTTGCGCCTTAACTGGTTTGAGACCGGGACATCCACTCTACTTGTTTATTTCGTCATATTGTTGTACACATAGGTCTACCCCTGCTCAGCAATCAATATCTCCAACTTTAACCTGGTTTGCTGGAAGAGATCTCTTATTAGAGATAAGCTCGTCTTTGTACACTATTTTTATGTAACTCTTTTTTTATATCATTTGTGTGCAATAAAGAAATTATGATTATGATTATGATGTGCGTAGCGATACTACACCGCGGCAATGCTACGCTGATAGCTCGTAGTTGATGTGTGTAGCGTTAGGCAATTTCGCATGCGCCGTTCACCGATTCGGTAGCTTGGCGGTTTAGAGCGCCCCGGACCGAGCATCTCGCTATACAGGGTACCGGTTCGATCCCACGTCGGGTCACGCCGAATTTGTATTGAATCAGAAGAAACGAAGTCGAAATTCACTCACTGGTACTTGGCTGGGGCAGCTCAGCTCACAGCCAACTTGGTCGGAGCCGCAGTCCTTCTCGATGCCGATGCCTTACACACCCAGTTGGAAACTGTTGGCTTGTATACTCCAAAAACGGAGAAGTCATCACAAAGTGAAGACGAAGTCTACAAACATAGGATACAAGGTAGTTACAATGTCTGACCTGTATGGAGACGGTAGAGTCAGCGTTAACGCACCTCAACCGGCCTCTACCAGGAATTGTGTTGTTTAGTCTATAAGGATCCTAGCTCTTACAGTTGTGTTTTAGAATAAGTCAGTCATAATTAGACCACTAAACGAATTGCTCGTTACTCTTATTTTAAAAAGTTAGTTTTAAAAAACATAACTTTCCTTCGTCGTGATTTGACTGGCGCAGCCGGTAGGATTTCGGTGTGAAGTCGCCTGCGTGTGAGGATCCCCAAATCGATCCTAGTGCAGTGAAATTGATTCGTATACGTTTTAACGTTTAAACCGAAAAACTGACCAAACAAATAAATTCGTCTTATTCTACGACGCAAGGAGATACAGCTTCAATTGGAGGAAATGGAAAAGGGCTTGATGCTGTGAGTAGACCTCTTCACTTTCCCGTCCTTCCCATTCTTATTCCATTGGCTGTTTAATTAAGTTTAGTAGTTAAGTTTAATTTTAGTAAATCGCCGTCTCTTTAAAAATGGAGCAAATCCCTACAATCCCTCAAGAAATGCTGGGAATTATCCCGAAGTTTGATGGTTATGTGAGGCTACTAAATTTATTTGTAACAAAGGCCGAATATGTGATCAATGCTTTTCGTAGTCCGGACGAAAATGCCGCCCAAGACACATTTGTATTTCACGCAATCACAGGCCGATTGACTGGTAAAGCCGCTCACCTTATCAGTGAAAGGCAAGAAATCAGTAGTTGGACTGACTTAAAACGAGTATTTACTCAACATTTCGGTGACCCAAGATCTGAAGAGTGCATAGCCATCGAATTAGAGCGTTTAAAAATAAATCCAGGTGAATAGTTTTTAGACTTTTACCACCGAATTCAGAATGTGAAGTGTACTTTGTTTTCAAAGGTAAACGTGATCGAACCGGATTATATGAGGGCCCCAAAAAGGATAATTTATGATCGAATGGCGTTGAATGTATTTCTCTATAACTTAACAGAGGATATGATTAGCATTGTGCGTCTACACGAGTGTGATTCACTAGAAGATTCCCTATCGGTAGAAATGGAGAAAGTGAATTTCCTGAATCAATACCACGCAAAAAACAAATTTCGTCATAATTATTCCCCGAAAACAACACAAAACAACAATCCACCAATGCCAAATTTCAAGCCTGTTTTCCCACAAAACAAATTTTTGGAACAAATCCCCAAATTTGGTCAACCGCAAAACCAAGGCTTTAAGTTCGGCATACCATACCTAAACCAAGCACCACCTTAAGCTCAAGGCTTTAGGTTTGGAATCCCCTAAAATCAGGTACCGAGGGCCATTCTGCCCTACCAAAATATGCAACCTCAACATAGACCATTCGTGCCTTATAACCAACCCAGATTCAATAGCTATCAGCCAGCTAACCGACCACTATTTAAATTCGGTATTCCACCTGCCTATCAACAGATGCAAGGCCAAAGGCCTCAGGGTCCACAGGCCCCGAGATTCGACAATGACGTTTCCATGCGCACCGCACCTCATCAAAATTCAAATGTCACCCCACGTACAACAAATAATTTACAAACAACGAATACCCCGTAGATGAGTGCGCTGCTTTCGAAAGCCAAACTCAAGATTATGCCCAAACTTGTGAAACTGAAACTTTTCAGTTACAAGCCGCGGAGACAGACCCCCAGAAATAATATACCTAAATAATCATGGAGCACTAAGATTACCCCATATAGAGATTCCCGAGATTGGCACTAAATTCATGATTGACACTGGAAGCTCTAGATCTTTCATTAGCCCTGAAATAGCAAAAAGATACTTTCCTGAATTTATATACAACGAACCATTCGAGGTAACGAGCAGTCACGCGCGAAGTAATCACAACGAAGTTATAACTATCCCCCTATTAAAGACGTTTCGAAGCACCAACACTCACAAATTTTATCTGTTTGAAGTTGACAGTAGTTTTGGCGGACTGATAGGCTCCGACTTACTGAAACAATTAGATGCAAACATCGACATGAAGAACCAAATACTAATTACTCGAGACACAAAGATACCCATTATTTACAGCCCACCTTACAAAGTTCACATTGAACCCCGATCCGAAACACGTGCGTAAATTCCTGTTGAGCTCCTTGAAGGAGAAGCGATTATTAATTTCATAAATTTTGATAATGGTGTTAGGGCCCCATGCCGCATTAGAAACCTGTACCCAAGGGTATGCTATGACGGTTATTCAAAATGCATCAGATGATCATTATGATATATCATTCCAACAACCTCTGGCGGTAACTAAATATGAAAAGAGGAGATTAAAGTTAATAACGTTGGTTCAACGGATGACGACAACAGTAATGAAGTTTTAAAACAAAATTTATCAAAACTCCGTCTAGACCACATGAATTCTGAAGAACGAAACAAAATCCTTAACTTGTGTAGAGATTACAAAGACATTTTTTACACTGAAAAACTGCCACTGACATTTACTAATCAGGTTAAACACAAAATCAGGACTGTCAACGAAGATCCCATATACGTAAAACCGTATCGTCAACCCCCGACTGAATCCGCTGAAATCAGAAATCAGGTAGAGAAATTACTAAATGACAATGTCATACAGGAATCCCACTCACCATGGAGTGCTCCTGTGCACCTCGTGCCAAAAAAACTCGACGCTAGTGGAGAACAAAAGTACCGAATGGTTATAGACTACAAACGACTTAATGAAATTACAGTTGACGACAAATACCCTCTCCCCAACATAACAGACCTTTTTGACAAACTTGGCAAAAGCTGCTATTTCTCTGTACTTGATTTAGCAAGCGGATACCACCAAATTGAGGTATAAAAAGAAGATCAACCTAAAACTGCGTTCTCAACCCAATTTGGACACTATGAATTCCGTCAAATGCCGTTCGGGCTTAAAACAGCTCCAGCGATATTCCAAAGAGCTATGGACAATGTTCTGCGCGGACTTCAGGGCACACACTGTTTAATATATCTTGATGATATTATAGTGTTTTCCACGAGCCTCGAGGAACATTTGACGAAGCTAAAAGCGGTTTTTGATAAATTGAGAGAAACAAACTTAAAAGTGCAATTGGATAAATCCGAGTTTCTGTGCAAGGAAGCCGCTTACCTGGGACACACTATTACGCTTGAGGACTGAAACCAAAAACGGACAAAATTGACGCAATCTTAAACTACCCCTTACCTAAGACCACGACCGAAATAAAAAGCTTTTTAGGACTGATTGGCTATTACAGAAAATTTATTAAAGACTTATCTAAAATAACCCAACCTATGACTGCATGCCTAAAGAAGAACAGTAAAATAGTAATTGACGACAAATATATTAATTCATTCCAAAAATGTAAAGAACTACTGGTTAGTGCACCCCTTTTACAATACCCCGACTTCACTAAACCATTCATATTGACGACAGACGCCTCCGACTTTGCTATTGGTGCAGTGCTTTCGCAAGGCACCATTGGAAGTGACAAACCAATAGCTTATGCAAGTCGAACATTAAATGATGCTGAAAAAAGATGTAGCACAATAGAAAATGAGTTGCTTGCCGTAGTATGGGCAGTGAAACATTTCCGCCCATACATTTATGGCAATCAATTTACAATATACACCGACCATAGACCACTAGCATGGCTCGACTCTCTCAAGGAACCAAATAGCAAATTGAACCGTTACAAACTAAGATTAGGCGAATATAACTTTAAGGTAGTACACAAAAGCGGAAAACAAAACACAAATGCAGATGCTCTCTCCCGAATACGTTTATAATGCTTTAGGTAATGACAAAGACGACCAAAAATCCACAGACGTTAATGTAGGGGACACTGAACCTGACGATCTCGTTGAACACATACAGTAACTGATAGACGAATTAACAAACCCTGATGACCTCAACGAATACAATCGACAATTAGCGGAAGAATTAAGAAAAATAGATGAACCAGTAATACCTACTCGCGGCAATTCTGATAGTAGCACTTTAACAGTACCCTCTGATAGACCCACAAATTCTAGCACAAACACCGCACATTCTGCTAATGACATGGATACAAATGGAATCCCAATATTACATGAAGCCGTTGATACTAAACCTTATCAAATCTTGGTAGACGTTTGATTTAAAGACGAGTTAACAGTCAAAACTGTTCCTCATACAGAAAGCAATAATCAATTTAATACAGATTTTGACAAACAATATACACAGCAACTAGTCAAGGATCATTCCATGAGAACTCAGTATTTGTACAATTTAACAGACAAAACAATGGCTAGGAAAGAAAAATTACATCAGAACAGGACCGGAGAAACTGACTTTGACATACACGACGATGACGTTGTTTTTGTCAAAGGTGTAAATACGCGTCGCGCTAAAGATAAACCAAAGTTTCAAAAGGCTAAGGTAAAAGGCAACATTACTAGAAACGTAGCGATTGTAGAGACCAACGCAAGACATCCGTCGTCCTCCACAGGTTCGTCATGCTGCTGATCCAAGCAGTAATGACCCAGGGCCTTCAACTTCAAAATATTGAACACAACCCTGGTGTTTTCCCGGTCAGAGAAGGGACAGCCCTAATTAGTTACGATAAGTGGATAGTTATTAAGATATTAGATGTTAGGCTTCTCAAAGAAGATTTAGATTTAAATATGAATAGATTTAAGGAATTCAATAGATTGGTCAGCTCTCATTTAAACAAGACCTTGCTAGTATATGTGTACAGTGTTCAAAAACAGGTGAATCATATGCTCAATTTAACCATCGATAAATACATTCAGCTGATCCCCAATATCCGACAGAAAAGATGACTCATTAACCCTCTGGGATGTCTACTTAAGGTAATAACAGGAAACTTAGACCATAATGATGCTGTAAGGTATGACAAATTAATAAAGGAAGTAAAATCTCGTCAACACTCTATTGAAAGAAAAACAACTCTGGTATCCGAAATGGTGAGAATACTCACAAACTCTACTGTAAATATATCCAACAATCTTATTCAATTGAGTACAACCATAAATAAAATAAATACAGAAATTGATGAACTGGTCATGTGCAATCATATCCATCAAATAATACATGCATTCAATTTATTCATACATAACTTTCAGATAATATACTCTAAATTGAATGAGATTGAAAACATCATAGCATTTAGTAGAATAGGAATATTACATCAATCCATTGTTAACACTAATGAACAGATAAACTTGTATTCCTT
Source organism: Argyresthia goedartella (assembly GCA_949825045.1). NCBI lineage: Eukaryota > Metazoa > Arthropoda > Insecta > Lepidoptera > Argyresthiidae > Argyresthia > Argyresthia goedartella. Next base: position 37,403,714 of record OX463812.1, on the reverse strand, counting down.
GCAATGCCTGAAAATATTATCAAAATTGAACAGACAATTACTTTAAAATCATACCTTAAGTATCATGAAATCACATTTGTTATGGAAATACCTTTTGTACACGCGTACACCAAAGCCAAGACGGCCAGCGTAATAGGACCGCGCTGCGCCAGCGCGCAGCGCCCCGCGCCCCGCGCCTCCCCTCCGGCGGCTCAGGTGGCCAAGACTCCGCAACCCACACTCGCGTACGACGCACGCTCGGTTTATTTATAACCAAATATTGTAAATTCCTAATAATAAACAGTTCATCAATTTAAAGGGAATTTTAATTATGTCAGCCTTGACAAAAGTGGCGACCGTGTAAATCTGTTAAATCTTCGGACTATTTCGAAACAAAACGACCGGCGAAGTGAAATCACGACGAGACTACGTGGACATTTGGCGAGTCACCTACATTCTACCTACTGTTCGGGACAAAGGAACAAGGACTCCGTGTTGCTGCCAGGGCACCTTTATGCACAGACAGAAGGTCTATCCCGAGGGAAGTACACCCAATTTTCCTTCTATTTTCCTACCAGTTCCCCTATTATTGCCAACATACCTACCTACTATTTTCTTTGTTCTGTGCGCACGGCTAACTTGCTTCTCGAGCGTTAGGGCTATTTATTATCCTAATCAAGCTTACTAGTAAGACTTTAGCCATTTGCCTTGCGTACCTAAGCTTATTGCTCAATTTATTTAAAATTGCCTAAATTACGTGTATAATTAGGTCATCACACGTAATACAATTTTGCTTGCCTGATTCAACAGCGTTAGGACTATTTAGCACTGTAGCTTATCTAATCTAGCTAGGTATTCTGAACAAGCCTATATTACATAAAATCCTAGAATCAAATAGGTATAAGTTTGCTGTCTAAATAGTGTTCACAGTAAACCTAAAAGTATCACCTATCTACCTGCCTAGCTTACGGCCTATCATTGCAACCTAAATTATTTGCCTCCAATATTTGTACATCACGCCTATTTCGTGAAAGGTCATACAGACCCAATAGTTAACCAATTAAATTAATTTGGCTAGTGACAAAGGATTTTAACGTTTTGCTTGGATAACATACAAAATATTTCATTTTACCCTCTACTAAGTGTGACGAAACAAAGTGGGCCTAGTGTTTCAACGGTATTTGCCGACTATTCCAGGGAGCATCGCGGCGCCCGACGCTGCATTCTGCTCGTCGCACAAGCGCAGGCGCCCGCTGGTTGACGTGTTCGGCCACAGCTGAGCTACATCTACCCTCGTGGCGACTGCGTTTACGACTGGACCTGGGATCTACCTACGCCCTGCAGACGGGTTTGAGTTTGCACATTTATTACCTACTTAATTAGTTCATTGTTCTATATCATCTGATCAACGTTTCGCTTTGACAAGATGAATGACCCCGATCAAGCTAAAGAATTGGCTAAATTGATAAAACAACGCGGCATTATAAAGGGTCGTCTAACAAAATTTAGTGACTATTTGTCTGCTTTAGTGGGATCGGATGAAATTGACACAAAGAAACAAAAAGAACTGGAAATGAAAATAGAATCATTTCAGTCTCTAATGAGCGTCTATGATATGTTACAAAACGATATCGACATTTTGCATTCAGATTCAGATGAACAAGTATCGGAGAGGGAAGTTATTGAAAATCAATTTATTTCGCTTTTGTCACTAGCTCGAGAAATTAATGATCCATCTCCAATCAAACAAAATCATGTGACATGTAACGACGAACAAGCGTCCGTGTCCAATTGTCACTCAAACAATTATAATGCGATAAAATTACCTACCATCTCTTTACCTACGTTTGACGGTAATTACTTAGCTTGGCTGGAGTTCAAGGATACCTTTGAATCAATGATTAATAATAATGATGCAATACCGCCTATAAACAAGTTCCATTATTTGCGTTCATCTCTAGGAGGAAGTGCAAGTCTGGTAATCAAATCAATCGAGTTTAGCGCTCGTAATTACGGGACAGCTTGGGACCTGTTATGCCAACGGTACGACAATGTTAACATTCTGATGAACAACCACTTGAAAGCCCTATTTAGCATCGAGTCTATGGTAAAAGAATCCTATAAAGCATTACGGTATATTATTGACCATGTCTCTAAACATCTGCGTGCCCTTGAGAATTTAGGCCAACCTACTGATAAGTGGGATGCCCTCATAATTTACATGGTTTCGACTAAACTAGATGTCAATACGAGTAGGAAGTGGGAGGAGTTTAAATGCGACTCTAAAGAGTTGCCGAGTTTGAATGACTTTCATTCTTTCCTGCGAGGTCGTGCTGACGTGATCGAAACTGCCTATAATAATACTAGAGAAGCCAAGTCCTATAATAATAATAAGTTTACCCAACAAACAAAGAGCTTTGTAGTTTCAAAACAAAACACCTGTGTCGTGTGCGACGACACCCATTTTATATACCAATGTCCAAAATTCAAACTAATGAGTATTTCGGATAGGCTCAATGAGATAAAAACCAAGCATTTATGCAACAATTGTTTCCGTGGCGGCCATAGCGCGGCCCAATGTCAATTAAGAGGTTTATGTCGAATCTGTAGGAAAAAACATAACACACTTTTACACACCGTCGCACAAGCCACTGAGGAAACCAAAAACACACCATCCACGTCCTCCTTACACGTCTCGCTCTCAGCTGTGTCTACAGGTCAAGTTTTGTTGTGTACTGCGCTTATTAAAGTTGTAGCCAATGACAACACCTATACAGCTCGAGCCCTACTGGACATGGGCAGCCAATCGTCTTTCATAACGAGTGCCTTCAAGAAGAGGATAGGGTTGTTGTGCAAAAATACAAATCCTTTTAATATTTGCGGGATAAACAACGCAGCCTGCAATATATCAGAATCATGCCATCTTAAGTTAGGCTCAAAAGTCAATTCATTCACTTTTCAAGTCAATTGTTTGGTAGTGCCGCAAATAACCGGTTTGCTACCCAATTCAAGCGTTGACGTTTCTAATTTAAACGTCCCTACACATGTCAAACTTGCTGACCCTGCTTTTCATCGCCCCGCCGAGATAGATATCTTGCTAGGTGCAGATGTCTACTGGAACCTAATCAAATCCAGTACTATCAAGTTAGGTATCAATAATCCAATTCTACTGGACTCTAAGCTAGGATGGTTAGTGGCTGGTCCTATCGGTGCGATCCAGGCCCCGTCCAAAGTCCATTGCAATTTCAGTCAAGAAATACGAGACTCACTAGAGAAGTTTTGGGCTATTAACGAACTGTCACCCATAAAAACCTATTCTGTCGAAGAAAAACTCTGTGAGACCGACTTCGTAGAAAAAACATCTCGTTTGCCCAACGGTCGATTCTCTGTTCAGATGCCTATGAAGGAAGCACCTGAACAAGCTCTAGGTGATACCTACTATATAGCAAAGAGATGTCTAGAAAGTCTAGAGAAGAAATTTGTAAAATTTCCCAATTTGAAAACCAAATACCAAGAATTCCTCAAAGAGTATGCAGATTTAGGGCATCTAACAAAAATCACAATGCCAATTGCTGGGTATTACATGCCTCACCATGCTGTTGTTAGGGAGAAGAGCGAAACAACCAAACTTAGGGTAGTGTTCAACGCCTCACAAAAGTCTTCGTCTGGGAAGTCTCTGAACGATGTTCAGATGGTAGGTCCGGTGGTACAGAGCGACCTTCTATCGATTATTTTGCGTTTCCGAGAACATAAGTACGTAGTGACCGCGGACATAGAAAAAATGTATCGCCAAATAGAAATTGCTCAGCCACAGCGAAACCTACAACTAATATTATGGCGCGACGAGATTAATTCCCCTATTGATGTTCTACAGCTCAATACAGTAACCTATGGAACTGCATCAGCTCCGTTTCTAAGCACCAGATGTCTCGTACAGCTGGCTTTAGAATGCTCCGACGAAGTCGTAGCAAATGTCATCAAAAATGATTTCTATGTCGATGACCTAAGTACAGGATCTGATACGGTAGGAGGCCTACAACACATTGTTCGTGGCGTAGTCCAAGCTCTAGAAACAGCATGTTTAACGTTGCGAAAGTTTCGTACTAATTGCCCACAATTATTCGATGATGATATTGATACATCCAAACCCCTTGAATTGTCTAAAGAAGCTACAGTTCTGGGTCTTAATTGGTCTCCAAAAGCTGATACCCTACAATTTCAAACTGAGTTAGAACCTAGCCCACTGATATCCAAAAGAACAGTCATTTCAACTACATGTAAGGTTTTCGATCCACTCGGTCTACTTAGTCCATGCATTATCGTAGCCAAGATTCTGCTTCAACAATTGTGGAGCTCTAAGCTGGATTGGGATGATCCAGTTCCCCATTCATTTACCAAAGTGTGGTCTAATCTGTTAAAGGAATTTTCCACTCTTTCTCAAATAAATATTTCACGATATGTCCTTTGTGACAATCCAAGTAGCATTGAGCTACATTGCTATGTAGACGCTTCACAGCAAGCCTATGCGGCTTGCGTGTACCTACGTTCCCTATCGAAGAAAGACAATCAAATCCATGTACAGCTATTATGTGCCAAAGCTCGTGTAGCTCCTATAAAACCATTAACAATACCACGTCTAGAATTATGTGGCGCTCTATTAGGCGCACGATTATGTCAAAAAGTTTTGCAATCATTGCGGTGTGAAATATCGCGTAAATTCATGTGGACGGATTCTACTGTAGTGTTAGGTTGGATTAAAACGACACCTAAAGATCTTAAAGCGTTTGTTTGCAATCGTGTAAACGAAATATGTGAACTCGCACATGATTTTACATTCAATCATGTGCCTACTGAAGAGAATCCTGCTGATCTGGCTTCTAGAGGCACAACTCCTAAGCTATTGATGTCTTCTTCGCTCTGGTGGGAAGGACCATCGTACCTCAAGTCAGACCAATGCAACTGGCCAAAACAGCCCCACATGCAAAAACTCAATGACCTACCTGAAACAAAACTACCTAAAACCCCTGTACAAAGTGTACAGTGCTATATAGAAACTAATAATAATTTCATTCCATTCACTGATCATTCCAATGTCAATAAACTGTATAGAATATATGCCTATGTGAATCGATTTATAAATAACTGTAAAGTAAATTCAACCAAACTTACCGGACCTCTAAACATAGATGAAATAAATAACTCAATGACACTAATAATTACAAATAGTCAAGTAGAAACTTACTCAAGTGAAATTCAAGCTATACAAAATAATAAGCAACTACCTCGTGGTTCGAAATTACTAGCTCTCAATCCATTTTTAGATTCAGCCGGGATTCTCAGGGTTGGTGGTCGAATCCAGCAATCTGAGTTCCCCTATGAGAAAAAGCACCCTATGATTCTCGACTCGAAACACCATCTTACCAAATTGATCATGTCTAATGAACACCTTCGCCTGTTTCATGCGGGTCCACAACTGCTCCTCGCCTCCATTCGAGAACGGTTCTGGCCGATAGGTGGTAGAGTACTAGCACGTAGCACGACCTCGCAGTGTGTAGTTTGCACGCGTCTGAAAGGGAAAACCCTACAGCCTATGATGGGTAATCTACCAGCTGTGAGAAGCATCCCAACGTATGCTTTCCATTCGTGTGGCGTTGACATGGCAGGTCCATTCATGATATCGAGTCGTAAAGGTAAAGGTAAAGGTAATCGCATATCCAAATGTTATTTGTGTTTATTTGTGTGCTTAACTACTAAAGCAGTACATTTAGAATTAGTAAGCGACCTAAGTACGGAAGCATTCATCTTGTCACTCCGAAGATTCGTCTCGAGACGTGGCAAGCCCGTCACCATCTATTGTGATAATGGCACCAATTTTAAGGGTGCAAACAATGAGCTGAGTAAGATTCTCAGGTCCAGTCGTAAGTCTATTATACAATTTGCAAACGATGAGGCAATTAAATTCGTATTTATTCCCGCCTATTCGCCTCATTTCGGAGGCATCTGGGAAGCCGGCGTCAAATCCGCGAAATTCCACCTGAAACGTATAGCCGGTAATGCGTCCCTGACGTTCGAGGAGTTAGCCACGCTTTTCGCACAGATCGAAGCAATCCTGAATTCCCGTCCCCTCACTCCTCTTTCGTCCGACTCCAATGATCCAACTCCTCTTACCCCTGGGCACTTCCTGATCGGCCGACCCCTAACCTCGGTGCCGTCTACGCCTATGACCATGAAGCGCCCCAACCGATACCAGCGCATCGAACAGCTCAGACAACACTTTTGGGAGAGATGGCGTCTCGAATTCATCGCCGAACTACAACAACGTACGAAGTGGCGAACGCGTCAGCGAGAGCTTCGTGTCGGTGATCTAGTTATCCTAAAAGAAGATAACCTCCCTCCACTGCAATGGCGTTTGGCGCGGATCAGTAAACTATACCCAGGACCAGATGGAATCAGTCGTGTAGCCGATGTCCTCACTACCAAGGGAATTATGAGAAGGGCCCTCAATAAAATGTGTGTCTTACCGAATACCACTCCAGAGCCCGAGCCCAATCAAGAAGCATCGACGGCGTCTTCAATCAACCAAGACTGAAAACATCTTCACATCAACATCAGACAGAGTCTACTTGACATCTTACTTGAAAGCGTTGCTTTCAACGCCCCCCAGTATGTACACGCGTACACCAAAGCCAAGACGGCCAGCGTAATAGGACCGCGCTGCGCCAGCGCGCAGCGCCCCGCGCCCCGCGCCTCCCCTCCGGCGGCTCAGGTGGCCAAGACTCCGCAACCCACACTCGCGTACGACGCACGCTCGGTTTATTTATAACCAAATATTGTAAATTCCTAATAATAAACAGTTCATCAATTTAAAGGGAATTTTAATTATGTCAGCCTTGACACCTTTAGTTAAGAAAGAAACTTACTTTTATTATAAAATTGTACCCTTACCTATCACAGATCCTGAAACAAACCTTACCCTTATTATTTTACCAAAATATCCTTATCTCCTTGTGAAGGGGTTGAAGGCTAGCTCATTAGATACGCCATGTACTACCATTGAAGAAAACACTTTCCTCTGTACGGATTTACAAACCATAGTACCCGTTGAAGATACCTGCATACTCGACTTGATGAGATATTGCCATAACGTTACATGCACAAGAATCCCAGTAGAAGTTGAAAATATCAAGATTGAGGCTATCCAGACAAATAGATGGATACTGTATACCAAGTCAGCCATGGATCTTACAAGAATATGTGCAAATGAAATCCTACATTTCAACGTTCTTGGTACCTATCTGCTTACCATCGATGATAACTGTGAATATAACATCGCAACCCACCATTTGAGGAAACATACCTTCAACGGAATTGAAATTATTTGCCCGAAATTGCCATTGGTAAAATTTCCTGAAAACCTGAAAATTGACTTCAACAAAAATATAGAACCAATAAAAATTAGAGATGTTGACCTTACTGATCTAAAAGTTCATATGCTAGTGGAGAGTGATAGCACAGTGCACACGAACATTAGCGTAGGAACTATTATATAATCTTAACCGTAAGCCTTATACTTTTTATTTTATATAAACATTTCCATTTCCATTTCATTGGTCGAAATCATCCTCCTCAGAATACTTCTTCAGGAGATTTCGAACTTAGGGAGGGAGGAGTTACAATGTCTGACCTGTATGGAGACGGTAGAGTCAGCGTTAACGCACCTCAACCGGCCTCTACCAGGAATTGTGTTGTTTAGTCTATAAGGATCCTAGCTCTTACAGTTGTGTTTTAGAATAAGTCAGTCATATAGTCTTGTGCCTGCTCGGTCATCAGAGAGAGCGCTCCGTACTAGTACATTTCAGTCAGTGTACTAGTACACTCTAACAGCTCTATTAGTACTATTAGGACATTGGATCTTATGAACAAAAAAATATGCCTGCTCGGTCATCACATCAGAGAGCGCTCCGTACTAGGACATTTTAGTCAGTGTACCAGTAAGATCTAACATCTTTATTACTACTATTATGTATGACGTAGGATCGAATAAAAAATGGAGCTATTGGGTTAGCCTTTCTTTTCGTGCAGAGCAGAAACTTGAGGAATATTATACTCTGATAATATTAACATATTTATACAATTCTATGTGTCTGTTTGCATAGCAGAAATAAAAAGTTAAATAATATTTTATTTCCCTTCATACTTAAACAGGCTTAGGACTGTCATTCTAGTCAATATGTCAATGCCGTGTCTGTGTGTGCGAGAGCGAGTCGGCATGGCTCAATACCTCCCGCCCGCCGCGCCGCCACGCTCTCTCGGAGCGATGTCCTAATAGTCCTAATAGACCGAATGTCCGATTAGCGTAGGGAAACGTTTCTTTTCGTTCATTACACAGTAACGTTTCCTATTCGTTCTTCGTACATGACCGACACAAGACTACAGTCATAATTAGACCACTAAACGAATTGCTCGTTCCTTTTATTTTAAAAAAGGTATTATTTTAATTTAATAGTTTTTATTTTAATAGTACTAATAAAGATGTTAGATCTTACTGGTACACTGACTGAAATGTCCTAGTACGGAGCGCTCTCTGATGTGATGACCGAGCAGGCATATTTTTTTATTCATAAGATCCAATGTCCTAATAGTCCTAATAGACCGAATGTCCGATTAGCGTAGGGAAACGTTTCTTTTCGTTCATTACACAGTAACGTTTCCTATTCGTTCTTCGTACATGACCGACACAAGACTACAGTCATAATTATACCACTAAACGAATTGCTCGTTCCTTTTATTTTAAAAAGTTAGTTTTTAAAAACTTAACTTTCCTTCGTCGCGATTTGACTAGGTACATTCTTGATATGGCCCAGTCGGCACTGCAAAACTTAGGTACAAGAAGTAGTCATAAACACACCGACAAACGCTTCAATGATTAGTCTTCAACTACCTTTCGTACAGATACCAGAAATATGTCACGTCTCGTCAGGCAATGGGCGATAGCTAAGAGACTAAGGACATAGTCTGTGAATGAGACTGAGTTGAGTAGGAACAAGCGTGTGGAGGCGTCGCATCGCAAGCGCTTGCGGCAAATCCCTTTGCTTTGTGACCAAAAAACCGATACTCGATCGGATCGGCTACAAGCTCTTTCGCAGACCTATGCAGACGCGCCATGACATTAATTTTGGCTAGGTTCTGCACACAGAGTAAAGAAAGAGTTTCGTTTATCTGAGGTCCGACACCCACCTGTGGACATGCAAGATTGCGTTTTGTTATTAGTATATTAATGTGCGTAAAAATATTTTAATGACTAGAAATGACATGGGATCTCTCAAGGATGTGAAGAATAATTTATTTCACTCTAAAATTATCTCTTAAGCAAAATATCTAAGTTTTCTCAATTTTTCAGCATGCATTCGCACGATATTCCATGAAAAATTAAAATCACGTTGACAACGAAACGAAACTGACATGACAAGACAAAGTTGTGGTGGCGACGGCAAGCGGCAAGGGGATGTCGATTAATTTTTAAATAGATCGATTTTGAGATTTATTTGAATCGCGGAGAAAACATCGATACTAAATAATCGATTCAAAATGGAGCAAAAATTCGCACAATGAATTAATTAATTTCTATTTATCTTGGTGATCTCGCTTGCCAAAAATAAATAATAATGAGCGTTATTATGGGTAAAGTTAGTTGCTTTAATAAATAACATTTAATTAAAAACATGTTTTAGATTTATTACAAACACAAATAAAAAAATTGTTGAAATAATTTAGTTTGGACTCAGAAATATGGTTTGTTTAACTTCAAATCAAGGCTTTTCAAAAACAATCATCTGTGCAACCTTCCCCGGTGAGTCTGTTCCGGGACTCGGTCATAACATAAAGTTTCCCACCAAAGTCAAAGTCAAAAGTCAAAGGTATTTATTTGTAAAACATAGGTTATAGTATCTCGTATCTCTATGTTTGGCGCAGTGGCATACAAATATTCAATTATGTATTAAAATTACAGGGTCGTGTAACCTAGATATTCATTATGGATTAGTATATTTTATTCAATCATAACTTTCGAATTTCTATCTTAAATTGTATTAAATTGTCTAACCTACGTATACTATCAGGCATGTGATTAAAAATTATGGGTGCCACGCCGAGAATTTTATTTTTATATAATGATGTTTTGTGACTAGGCATGGTAATCTTTGTCTCGTGACGCTTACAACAAAAGTTAATAAATAATTGTCTATTGGTTTTGACAAACATTGCTACCTCAGAGATGTATAGTGAAGGGAATGTCATAATATTAAAACGTTTGAAGTGAGGCTTACAGCTGTCAGTGCGTCGGATTCCACAAATAGATCTTATGCATCTTTTTTGCGCTATAAAACCATTATTTTTACCTACCCCATTTCCCCAAAATATTATACCAAATCTCAAGACAGAGTACATATCCGTTATAGGTACGCTAATCACAGTTTCTTCTGATATACTATTTTTGAGAGTTTGTGCAGCACATAAGAATATTTATTAAGTTTTTTGCATGTTTCTACTATCTGCGTCATCCATTTCATATTGTTGTCTATATGTATTTCCAAAAACTTTGAGACCTGTTGTTGTGTTTGTTTTCGGTCCAATATTTTACAGGGTCACATTTTATATTTTTTAATGGTGCTTGCAAATAATGACGCAAGTCGACGGCCCAAGAATCTTCAGCCAAAAATCTAATGCATTTTTCATTTTTATGGGATTTGTTAACAAAATTTGCCGTGGAACAAATTCGAAATTCCAAATGTCTTTATTACTGTTGATATTTACATACACTTAGCAATCGTCATTTTTTGCCACTTCTCTACATTGGACCACTGTGGGAGAGGAAGGGCGTAGAAACACCCACAGATTGATTTTTAGATCTCTTTTAAAAACTGCTTGTGCTTAACTGATACAATATATTTATATCATTATCATAATTAATAAGCAGGAATAACCATTGGTCTGTCACGTAATCAAATATGACCGCGTAAAAAAAGGGCCTGTCTGTCACGTAATCAAATATGACCGCGGTCTGAAGTAAACATATTTTGATCGAAAGGAAGAACAAAACATAGGACTATCCCTTTCTAACTTGCACCAAAATGTAGCCGAAAGAACAAGGATGGCATACTATCCATTGATTAGCCTCTGAAGCCAGCCATCGGCGGTAAGTAAGGCAATGAAGTGACGCGCTCGCCAGTGGCAAAGTATCTCTTGATCGTGTGCCTGCGTCGACTCAAGATGTATGGGGAGAAGTGTTATATTTATTGAATTCCTTGGTTTAAATATGTTAATAAAACACTAACATTTAGAAATAATGGTATATTTTTTTATTTATTACGACCTTTGTACAATAAATTGGGAAAATTCACTGACCCTTGATTTCAAATTAGAATTTAGAATATATTGCTAAGCTAAACTGGACTAAACTATTTTTATTGGTTTAGCTTATTTAATATTCTTTCCAACCACGTAACATTCAGGTATAGGTCCCATAGAAAAAACAGAGTAATCGTCATTTTTTATGAAACGGGCCGCAGCGCGCCATGCTCCCCGCAGACCCCGTGACATGGCAGCCATTTTGCGTATGCGCTCCTTGACAGTTCAATGGATAAATAATTACAAAATTATTAACGGCAAGGTCTGTGTTGAGCGAGATTAACCCCATACAGTCCCATCATTTAAGTAATCTTGAACTTTGTAATATCCCTTTTTCGACAAAGTCGCTTTAAACTGCTTTTTAAATTGCTCAAATGGCAATTTCAAGATCTCCAGAGGTATCTTGTTGTAGTAGAGAATGCATTGACCCTTGAAAGAATTGCTAAACTTCGCGAGTCTAAACCGGGGCGCAAGTAGTCTGTGATTATTTATTAGGTTAACATGACAGCTATCGCTAAGTTTGGGAAATTTTGTAGGGTTCTTGCTTACATTCGAAAATAAATTGACTAGCTATAGTTAGTATATCAATTTATTTAAAAAGCTCTCATAATGAGTATGTTGCGTTTTAAATTATAAATTACTCGAATAGCTCTTTTCTGTAAAATAAAAATAATTTGAATATCCGCTGCTTTCCCCCACAACAAGATACTATAATAGGACATGACACTATGAAAGTAACTAAAATATACTAGCCTAGATGTAGCCACATGCGTGTTTTGACTGATGTTCCTAACAGCGTAAGCCGCAGAACTTAATTTACCAGCAAATTATTCTACGTGGGGTCCCCACTGCAATTTGCTATCAATGGTTATTCCAAGAAACTTCGTGTCATTTACTAATTCTAACGTGCTGCTGTCCAACACTAAACTGGTCCCAACTTGCCTGACATTTTGAAGTGAGAATTTGATACATTTGGTTTTACCGGCATTTAAAAATAAATTATTAACTGTGAACCAATTCAAGGTTAAAGATAATACTCCATTGACATCATCAAAATCTTCTTTTTGACTTTCAATTTCGAAGACCAGTGAAGTATCACCAGCACCCGCAAAATAATCCAGTCCACGATTCTGCTGTTGTATGGATCGACTCAAAGATCGAATCGCTTCGAAAAAATCGACCCAAAATCGATTTTTCGGGCCCATATTAATTGATCTTTGATTAAATCGATTTAAAACGACATCCCTACTTGCCTGCCGAGCACTTTTGTTTGTTGAGTTTGGTTAACTTTGATTCTAACTTTCCCAATATGTTTCGATTTAATTGATAAAAAACTTGCAAATAATTACCTAGCTTTAATACAATTGTACAAGATATGTTATATTTATGATGGCGGACGAAGAGCCACTGGACATAGAACAAGAACTTGAAGGACTATTGACGAAAGTGCAACCAAACCTACAGGATGTTATCAAACGGGTAAGTAAATAAAATATTGCCTCGCCATTCTCGGTTGAGGTGGCCGTTGGGTTGGAGTGTAGGATATTTTTTTTACAAGGGTCTAGTTCCGCCCCGTTATCGAATCTCTGACCTTAAACTGGACAATTCTCGGTTGGAGTGTAGATAAGGGGGCGCCAAGGAAAAAAAAACTTAGAATCCGCCCCCTTATCGACACTCTGACCCAATTCTCTGCTCTGAAGATTGGGGTTTTAAAACCTACCAGACCAAACAGGTCAGGACGGTCAGACTGTAGCAAGTAGCTTAGGGATCTACATCTAAATGTAAAACCAGACAGTATTATAACTAGTGGTTCTGTGAGAAGCCTCCTAAACCTCGCAAGCCCTTCGACATACATACATACTTTTAAACGTATTGTCACTACTGAGGCACAAAAGGCTTTATTATAATAAGTTTATTTTGTGCAACAATTTAATAAAGAAAGTCCAATTTTAAATTGAATTTCAGGTGCTTGAATTTTCCAATTACTATGCAAATGTCTGAGCAAAATAGGGGTATAAGTTTTGGTGATGAGTCTCGTTTCCTTGGTCCTAGGATGTCAAATTTGGTGTCTAAGGGTTTGTCTAGTGAAGGCTGAGAGAACTGCGTAGTCTGATTAGGTTACAAAATGAAATCAAAAACTGAAATCCACTATAACAAATATGTTTGCTACATCAAACTCCCCTCCTGCTTTCCCCCTCACTCCCCCATCACACCCCAGAACCCTTGAAGTTTATTGGATCTCCAACTGCAACCCTGTCGAACCAGCCAAACCATGCCCCTATCGAAAATTGACTCCAAAAAAAGTTACTTGTGAGTGTTTGGTGACTAGTGCTGGTGTTGTTCACCACAGTTTTCTTAAATCTGGCGAGACCATTACGGCAGATGTCTATTGTCAGCAACTGCAAATCATGATGGAAAAGCTAGCTGCTAAACAACCGAGGATGGTCAATCACTCTAGGCCACTGTTGCTTCATGATAACGCTAGACTACACACTGTTATATAATACACTATTATAAATGAAATAACCCGACTGCATTTTCTTTCAGTACCACATTGAAACTTATGAATGCACCTCATTACGTACATGGAGTATGAAAGTATCCGCACCAATAACTTTGTAACGCCATAAGTCTGCCATTTGAAAAAAAACTAAAAACTTACTCAACAAAAAAATACTATTTAATAGTTGAACCTGCTCACAAAATTTCACGAGAATCGGTTGAGAAATGCGACCTGCAGGCCAGAACAGACAGAGAGACAGAAGGACAAATGAATTTTTGGCCAATGTCGATACTCGATGTTTCTTCTTCAATAGTATATAGACCTATCCCCTCCCAATTCACCTCTACCAAACCAAACTCACTGTTCAAAATTACCTTGAAAATCATTAAAATATTAGGTCCTTACATATGAAATTGGCGTTTTGCATGGGAGGAACATAAAGTCGTTTTTTTTTAAATATAATATATTTATTTAATCAAAGTATGTACCATTGCTATCTATACACTTTTGCCATCTCATAGGTAGTTCTTCGATCCCTTTACTAAAGAAAACATTTGGACGGGAACCAATAAAATATTTGATGGCGGTTTGGACTGCCCCATCGGAGTTGAATTTTTTCCCTTTCAAGACGTTATCCAAATTTCGAAAAAAATGGTAATCTGTTGGAGCAAGCTCCGGAGGGTACGGTGGATGTCTTAGACATTCCAATTGAAGCTCCTCTAATATGGAAGCCGTCTGTAGTGCAGTGTGTGGTCTAGCGTTATCATGAAGCAGCAGTGGCCTAGAGCGATTGACCAGCCTTGTTTAGCAGCTAGCTTTTCCATCATGATTTGCATTTGCTGACAATAGACATCTGCCGTAATCGTCTGGCCAGATTTAAGAAAGCTGTAGTGAACCACTTTTCATCACAGGTAATGATTCTATTTAAAATCCTTTCGTTATACTGCCGGGTGAGTAATGCAACGCAGCAGTCAACGCGCGTTTGTTTATTTGCTTCACTCAGTTCGTGAGGTACCCACATTTAAAGCTTTTTTACCTTCCCAATTAACTTCAAGTGGATGGGGGCTTCCGCCCCCTTATCGACACTCTGACCGGCGCCGTCGCCATACACATCATTAAACCTTCGAGCCGTTTCTGCAGCACTGGTGCCACGGTAGAACTCATACACGTAAATAACGCGATATTTCAAGTTTTCCATTTTGTAAGCTGAGTGAGGTAAGAAAAAAAAAAATTGAGGAAAAAACAAATGAATTATAATTTTAGAAACACAAATACATGAGTAAATAGCTGTATAAATTTGAATTTATATAAATTTGAGTAAATAGCTGTATAAATTTGTAAGGACCTTAGGTCTTTATGTTCCTCCCATGCAAAACGCCAATTTCATATGTAAGGACCTAATATTATCTAGAAATATATCATTATTTTATTACTTTTAAATTGCAGAGTTTACCTTAGGTCTTTATGTTCCTCCCATGCAAAACGCCAATTTCATATGTAAGGACCTAATATTATCTAGAAATGTATCATTATTTTATTATTTTTAAATTGCAGAGTTTTACAAATGTTGCACTTCAGCAATCAAAGAATGGTGAACAAACCAAACCTGATGTTTTGCAAGATACAGCTTATTTTGCTAAAAATACACAAGTGTGAGTATTTTGTGCCGTATAACAACAACTAGAGAGAAGAAAATTTATTTGCTCATGTGAAGATGTCTACAGGTCTATTGAATAAAATAATCAAAAATATAATCAGCAACAACCCCTATACTTTACTTTTAGGAATCTTATAATTAGTATGATGTTACAATAAAGAGGTTTATAAGGGGAGGAAGGGAACACTGTGACTAGGGCGTTTACTCACGTCAAGAAGAAATACTTGGATCCCATAGTCCTTCACAACCTTCCTGGGACTTTAATTTCAAGGTTCTCGAAAGACACCCTAACCAAAGTGTGATATTTACAAATAGACTTCACACACTGGCAATGTTCATGCCTTAGCTTAAAATAAGAGGAAGAAGAAGTAGTGCTAAATTTCAATAAATAATTAAATTAAACAATTCTCTCATTCCAGCAATATTTCAAGATTGGAGTTGACAAAGCCTCCATCGTTCCACATTCAGACTCTTTCCTTAGACCTCAAGTTGATGGGACTGTCCCTCCGTTGCTCGCTTGGAGAAGTCAGTGTTAAGGGGCTGTACAGCGCATTCAATGAAAATTTGTACAATCTAATTCCTGTTATGTCTGAAGGACATTTACTGTAAGTTACACTGTTGTAAGTAGATAGTATTTATAATCTTTCTCTAAGTGGGAGTGATACAGTCCCTAGATTGAGCACAAATCTTGGGGATATCTGTGGTACTTTATAAAATGCTGCCACCTAACATTGCGTTAGACCCCAACCTGTTAACAACATCGCCTGCGCCACTTGAGTAGGCTTAAGTGGCATCTTCTAACACTTTCTAAAATCGGAGTAGGCCAAAGATCAATAAAAAAACAAAACTCATTTTTGTTTGTAACTCTGGGATGTATGTGAAAATCCATACTGACACACATTTTAAGATATTTTTTTTTCTAAATACCCGCTCACTTTCACCTCCTTGCCGGCCGGAAAATATAGAAAAAAAACGAGTTAATAATTAAGGAAAATTTTATGTTGTTGCCCCACATATGCCCACAATTGAGTCTTTAGTACTCTAGGTGACTTTTACGCCCTTTTAAGTTCTCTGCGTCTCAGCAGATTAGATAAACAAAAGGGGTCTCTTATATCCTATCCTCATCAAAACATCCCTTAACCACTCAGCTGTGGGGCCATCAACAGATGATGATGACAGACCAAGCCATAAAGTTCAAAATCCGGGGTCAGTTTCTGATCTACCCACAGACGATTGGTTAAGTAACACTCAGCTTTCAATCTTGCGCTGAGCACCTGGGCCACATTGTCCGCCCGCTGATGCTACGGTCAAGATAATGATTCCGTTCAAGCTTACCAATATTGATGGTTAAACTAATTAATAACGCAAGATTTATCACATTAACCGGTTAGTATATATAATCACCACACATCCGTGGTGAATATGATTAATACTGATTTGCACAGCTAATATCAGGGAAAAACACTGCGGTAGCTTAGGTGAAGGGTAAAGGGGGTGAGTGAAGCAATTAGGTTGACATAAACTTAAGTACACATAAAATATTCTACACCTATTAAACATACTGTGCATTATAGACAGACAATATTATGAAGAATTTAACTATTTGATTTATTTTATCTTTAATAAACCATATTTGATTAAGAAAATAAGGTTGTCATTACTTTCACAAAACCCTCTTGGTGATTATTAATAATAACCGGTTAAAGTAGTTAATCGGACTGGTTTTGGCTATATTTATTATATTCACCAAAAACAGTGGTGAATGAATACTTACCGGTAATTATGTATGCTAACCGGATTTATTGAGTTGACGGTAACATACATATATCTGTCTATTATCTACCTTTTTTGACGTCCTAGTAATAAAAATAAATTAGTAGTAGGCTAGTGGTAAAAATTAATTCAATTTTGTTTTAATCAGGTCTGTGCTCTCTGGATGTTTTATCGCGGTTTGTAAAAATATGACTCATTCATCAGTCTTACCAATAGCACAAAGAAGATACGTAGTTGACATAGATGGAAGGCATTGCAACCAACAAGCAAGAAGGTTGAATAATGCGCAGTGGCAGGTCAATGCGCAGGAGCAGAATGATAATATGGTCTTAAAGGATGATGATGATTTATTTCAGGATCTCACTATTTAACATGAGTGCTGAAGTGAATGTGGGTTTGGTGCTGGAAGATGATGCATTCTCGTTCATCAACCCTGGAGTAGAATTCATACATGATGAAGTTCGAGTGAAGGTAAAGAACTGTTTCCTAAATAAAAAATCAAAGCCTGGTAAACCAAGTAGAATAGAATAGAATAATTTTTATTGTTCAAAATAACAGGGTTTACATATTTGAGATCCTTGCCTGTATCATGGGAGACAGTTACTTCCCAGTTGGTACATATTTTATTTTGTACAATAGTAGGTACTTAACAATTTTTAGATTTATGCAGGTAATCAAAAAAGGTAAATCTACAGAAAAATAATAATAATCTACAGTATAAAAACAAATTAGGGTACACAATTGGCGGGTATTAGGGTATACAATTGGTGGGTATAATACTAACACTAAAACTTAATTGTAATTATTATAAAGAGAGTGTGTAGTGTGATGTGAATGTAGAGTATAAATGTAGAGTGTAGTGTGTGTGTGTATGTGTTAATTTTGTGTGTGTTGTGCATGTGGAGTTGGTGAAGGAAAGGAGGGGGATAATGAGTTGAGGTATGGAATCCAGGTAATATTGTTATTTTGGTTTCCTAATTTGGAATGTCAAGAAGCTTCTCCGTGTCTCCATGGGAGAGCCTGAGCAGCCATTTTTTTATTAATGTTTTGCAGACGGTTTTGGGTAGATGATAAAGCTCGACGTCTCTGCTAATTTTGTTGTAGAGACGAGGGCCGGTGATATAAAGCTGCCTTTGAGCATGAGCGGTTTTACAGCTTTCTATCTCAAACACTCTGTCTTTTCTCCGCTTTAGGAGTAGCAAAGGATCGTATGGGCGACTTGTGTCTGTTGGATGAAAAGTTGCCTTACCGGAAGCATTTTGCACTCAGTATAAAGTAATTCAGTGGGGTATCTAAAAGGCTTTCTTAGAAGTACTTTAAGGACAACTCTTTGAGCCCTTTCCAATTTTATAATTAGTGTTTTTGGTGCGCCACCCCAAGCCGCTATGCCATAAGATATAATTGACTGGGCCAAAGCATTATACACTGTATACAAAACATTTTCGTCTGCTGACGATCTAAGCATTTTGAAGATATAAATGAGCTTTCTGTTGCGACTTGTTGGATTAATTATATGTGGCTTCCATGAGAGAGTGTCATCTATAATTACCCCTAAGTATTTTACTTTAACTACTCTATTGAGCGTCGGGCAAGAACAGTTTGAGTGACTAAAATTCCTAAAGTTGCTATTGTTGTGTGCTCTAACATTAAAAGAACCTTGAGGTGGTTTCCCCGAGGAGGTCAGTGAAAAAGTGAGAGACATGGTTTTGTCAACATTTAGAGTAAGAAGGTTAGCGACGAGCCATTTCATGACTACCTCGAGAGATACCTCTGCGTTTATCCTGGCTTTATCCCAGGTTTGACCCTCAACTAGGAGAGCAGTATCATCGGCGTAAGTGACAATATTGCAGTTAGGTGTAGAAAGTTTGCACAGATCGTTGATGTATAAAAGAAATAGTGTGGGGCCCAAGATACTTCCCTGGGGCACACCGTATGACAGAGCGATATCATCACTTAGGTGATTCTCTATTTTTACTCTTTGAGTACGTTTGGTGAGATAATCTCTGAAAATGTCTAGGGCATGTCCTCTTATACCAGCAGAACTTAATTTATTTATAAATAGGGGGGTATTGATAGGAAGATGCCAACGCACTTAGATTTTTTATCTAGAGTACTTGATATTTTCTCCGTTAATTGCAAAACGGCATCCTCGGTCGACTTGCCCTTGCAGAATCCATACTGATTATCAGCAATTATTTTGTATTTAGTTAAGAATCCTACTAATCGGTTATTTAGCACTTTTTCTAATATTTTAGAAATGGTAGTAAGAACAGAGATAGGTCTATAATTTGTAATGTTCTCTCTGTCCCCACATTTGAGAATCGGGTGAACAAGAGCTTTTTTGAAAATTGTTGTAAATACACCTTTTGAGAGACAGAGTTTGCACACGTGAGTTATAATTGGCGCAAGAACAAAATGGCTCGATTTAATAACAGATGAAGAGATGCTATCCCAGCCTATTGCTGAGTCGCTTCGTAGATCCAAAATAATTTTATTTATCTCGGCAACATCCACTTCCAGAATAACAAGTGTGTTTAGTTGTGTATCTTGGAGAAAGGATTGGGAGGGCAATTCAGTGTTGCGGTGACCATCGTTTGAGGTTTGTTGAATTTGATTAGCAAGAGAGGCACCCACACTTGCAAAGAAATGGTTTACTTTGTAGAGAATCAAGGGGGTCAGGTGACAGATGTATTAGTTCTCTAGGCGGAGGTGACTTGTTGTACGTATGAGTAATCTTTTTAATAACTTCCCATGTGGCCTTGGGTTTATTTTTAGCCTTTTCAAACTCATCCTTCTCGTATGAACGTTTAAGTTTCTTTAACAGGTTATTACAGTAATTTCTGTAGCGAGTGTAAATAATTTTGTTAACTTGATTATTAGGTGATTTTTTGTATTTCTTGTATAACGGTCTCTATTTCTTATACATTTAAGTAGATGCCATAATATGTTCTAATTGTGTGGGTTATATTGTTTCGCGTTTCAGTTATCATGGCCATCACCACAGAAAAACGGGGGCTATGAGTTTACCACCACAGAGCAGATTGCAAAACACATTGGTATGAATGTTTCAAAACAGATTTACTCAGTTGCCTTGTTATTTTGAACCTTTTAGAAAAACGTGTGTACAAGAACGTAAACATTGAAAGGAACGGTTGTAGTTTCCGCCCCCTTATCGACACTCTGACCCTGCCTCAGTGTGATCAATATTGTATTATGAAACGTGTGTTCCAGACGACCTTCCTCTGACGGCAGCGATCAGCTTACCCCTCTATGCGCTGTTGCGTGAGAGGCTCCTCTTACACTTGCATCGGGTGCTGCGGCGAGCCACCAGCGTGTCCGACCTCATGTGCAGCAACCCCAGTCTACTGGAGGCTTATAGGTGAGACCCGCAAGAGTTATATACAGGTATATACCTCTGGAATAACTACGGACGTTTACACATCGAGTAACTGAGCGTATCGAGCTGCAAATAGAAATTATGTACCTGCATTATGAATTATAGTCCGTACAGTTCGCTTACTTATTGATAAGTTATTTTATCTACACACGTATCATAAACCCTCTTTACTGCGTCCAAAAACCGCACGTTACGACCAGTTATACTACTTGGTAAAAACTCATTTCTTATCTGAATATTGATACATTATGACCATAATGTATACATTTTCGACAAATTATGAAATTCAAATTTCGAACGCCGCTGCCCGCCTGCGTGCCCTAGTTTGTCTGTGAAGTTAGTACTACTGAACAAGCTAAACAAGTGCAGAGCAATGATCAATGCCACAATCAAAGAGAGCTTATGATATGTGTGTAGATAAACTAGTGTATGTAACTGTACATAATTAGGCATTAAAACTCTCGAGTGATATTATAATGAAACTCGCCTTCGACTCGTTTCAAAAACCCACTCTCGAGTTTATATGCCCTCCATTATGCATCAGTCACATAAACTACTAAATGGTGCCGACCTCTCCCTCTCGATATAAATATCAAATTTTGGGGAATGATAGTCCCATAATTATGAACAACTTTCCCCAAAGTATGAATCATGGCCGTAAACGAGAAAAAAAAATTGGTCTCCCATAGTAACTTGTAATCAGCTGCTAGGGTCAATGTACCCAGAGACGATTATTTTTTTCATTTTCGACCAGTTTCTTGGGGAAAGTTGTTCATATTAATAGCTACTGTCATTCCCAAATAAACGTTAAATACGATAAAGCCGCCCTCTTGTCTTGATATAAATACCAATAAATATGAGAGGACCGTTCACCCTATACAAAAAAGTACTCCGCTAGAAAGGCGAAATCCTGTATTATTTCTAGATGTCACTAATATGTCTCGCCCGCTAGCTGTACCATGCAATAGATGCTGGGTGCTTAGGCTAATGGCGTAGTATAATCAATCATAATATCGAAGAAAAATCAGAGATGGCGCTTTTACTATTGTTTACGAGGGAGCGGCACACATACGCACATGAGTACAGTACCTAACACCTACACAATACAAATGCATGCGCAGGAGACGTGTCGCATCGCATATAAATGCGTGCTCAGACGCGTAAGAAGCGTTTCTGTTCTTAGGAAATTAACGTTTATATCTTCATCTTTCCTAAATTAAGCGCAACACATTTAAACTAAAAATTTAATTACGCTTCAAAGTATTATGGTTGTCAGTCCTCTCATTGGGTATGTCATGTCCAGGATCACACAATTTCACCCGAAGTTAAGGCATTGAACTTGGGAAAAGGGGCCAGCCATCACCGTCTACTCCAGTCTAAAAACCCTCCATATAGATCTTTATCAAAAAATAATAATACCTTGGACACTATTTACACACATTGATCTAGCCCCAAACTGGGATTTCCCGTATATAGATAAGTATTATACTTAGATAGATAAACAATCATGACTAGGATACAAACATCCGTTCTCATCAAACAAATATTTGCCCCCACCGGGGCTCGAACCCGGGACCCTTGGCTTCGTAGGCAGGGTCACTGCCGACTCGGCCATTCGGGTCGTCAGTGGTCAGAGTTACCCACACTGTTTTGACCACACGTGTCTTGAAGTTGAGGTTTGGTGGCAAGCGTCTATAGAAATAACCCGAGCTGCTGCGTCTCTATTTATCTCAGTGCAAGAGTGGACTGTTTGGCGGCCAGCGGGAACAAAGTGATCGACATGATACTCATCAACGTGAGGCGGACATTGCTGCAGAACCGAAGGGAAGTCATGGAGATGATGCCAATGCACGCCACGTTCATGCATAAAGTAAGAAAACTAAAGCTGTTGATCTGCTCAAAATCGACAGAAGGTTATGTTACGACATGTTAATAATGCCTAGTATTTAATCCCACATCAAAAATACTGATTTGGACAGCAAAAAAGGATCAACAGAAACACTATGTTTTTAAAAAAATATGTGTACTTAAGTTTATGTTTTAAGTATTTTTTGTTGTTCTTACATGTTCAACCTAACGCGAAGGATGAGAGAAGCCCCCTTCTCTTCGCTCACCCCCTTTACCCTTCACCTAAGCTACCGCAGCATTTTGCCCTGATATTTGATGTGGAAATCAGTATTTTGGATGTGCAGTTTGATATTTCCCGTTAATAATTACACCGGGTTAGAGCTCGTAGCTCACCTACACGACACCACTCCCGCACGGCAAAAGAATGTGGTAGGAGCGGTTGATCGTTGAGCGTTGGATCTTTTGGTGTAGACCCAGATGTCGAATATGGGATTCAGGTTGTTCTGTGTAGATATACTTTAAATTTTCGACATACATTAGCGAACAGCTCGCTGTAAGAGAGCTTGCCGCGATCGTGCCACTCGATAGTATTTTATTTTATTTTATTAGGAGAACAAACAGTTTAACACACTCTATAAATAAACTTATATAATAACGTTTAAGGTTTAAGATATTTATTTCTCAAAAAGAATACAATATTCACTTACTTGAGAAATAACACAAATAAATAATTCCACAAATAGATTTCTTCCATCGCGCGAGACATTAAAGTAGGGTAGTCCTTGAAAAATGTAAATATTTATGTTAAGAATGTGGTGACTTTGAGATGTATATTTTTAAAAGTTTTTTATAAATTGGTAGTGATCTCGCTTCTTTTATAGCTTTCGGTAGTTTGTTATACAGTCCAATAACCATGAATGTGTTCTCGCATGTAGAGTAGTATATATGGTATATCTAACAGAGCACAACCTGAGACCCATATTTGAATGAACATTATTTTACCTTTCGGGAGCGGTGAAGTTTAAGTGAGCTGTGACCTTAATTCTCTAATACGCACGCTCCGCGCAAAAGTTATGTCGACCTCAAACAGTCCGTACATCAGTATACTAAGCAGAAATATTTATATTTGATGTATGATAATTGTCAACGTCCCATATGCCCCCTCGGACGCCCCCTGAAGGGGCATATGGGATTTTTGAAGGACTCACGCCTCATATAAGGGGCATATGAAACTGTGAATCGTATGCCTCCCTACGGTGATTGTGAGGCGAACGTTGACAAATAAAAATGTTGCCAGTTTCGAAGTCGTGTTTCTATTTATTTGAAAGTACAGTCAAGGGCAGATAGAGTCATTCCTTTTGAACATTGTAGCGTACTTATTTTGTAAGTCATAAGTTCCACGATCGCATACCTTTGACTTGCATACCACATAGTAGGTAGGTACTCATCATATCATGGTCGCAAACGAAATTATATTTCTTTTTTTTAAATCGCACAACAAAAATACTAATTTTCACAGCAAAAAAGGATCAACAAAAATACACTATGTTTTAAGTATTTTTTTTGTTCTTACATGTTCAGCCTAATACGAAGAATAAAGGGGTCTTCGCTTCGCTCACCCTCTTTACCTTTCACCTAAGCTACCGCAGTATTTTGCCCTGATATTTGCTGTAAAAATCAGTATATTTGCTGTAAAAATCAGAATATTTGCTGTGCAAATCAGTATTATTGATGTGCAGTTAAATTTTTTCTTTTTTTTAATACCTACCTAACTTTTTTGTCACCTGATTGAGTCAAAGTACTTTGGGATTATTTATTATTTTCCACCAAAGGTAAGTTGAAAATATAAAATAAAACACACGCAGCTGCAGTCATTAGGTTTTGTGGTATAATTTCAAAATACACGAATTGCTTACGGCTTAATTCTAAATTACAAATTAGACATTATTTGACATATATTAAAATAACTAACATTGTATGTAAGGTATCGCCTGTCCTTCCTATAGCATGTGAAAAGGCTTAGGAAGAAAAACCTAGGTAAGCTAAAAAGCTAGGTAAATTATTGATTGATAAAAAATATATAAGTATTAATTTATAATCGGTCCAGGTTAAAAAATCTTGAAATAGCAAAAACTAGTTATTTAAACAGACACTATACTACTTTTCGTACAGATTTTCAAGAATAAAATCACAGGTATCATTATTTGTCATGGCAACATTTCCTTACTTACATTACTACCTACAAATAGCTAGGCTAGACCAAAACAGAGAGAGAAGAAAGAAGAGATTTGACATCGATTTGTTTATATGTTTGAATATAAACAAATCGATGTCAAATCTCTTTGGAGAGGTGTCAGCCACCCATCAATAACCATACTAATTTACAGCCTGTAAAGCTGTCCCGATATACGTCGTTCTATCAAAAGCTATACTTACTACTTATGCTCCGCTACCAATGTAAGGGGGATTGCGTTCTTTTTTTTAAGTTTAGCAGATGAACAGTTAGAAATGTTATAAAGTAGTCAAAGTTCTTTATTACTGTAGATATTTAGACATACTTAGCAAACGTCACTTTTTGCCCCTTCTCTACATTGGACCACTGTGGACAGGGGCGGCTCGTGATATATTTTTTTGGGTATTCACTAAAAATAAAAATGAAAAACGACAGCTTACCTCATTGTTTTATTTGTAAATAAAATCCATTCGCCGATCTTTTTGGTGAGCGAAGACGTCAATGACCTTCTTGTGGAAATCTGAAATACTATTTATCAGACGTTTTTCTATGCTGATCATGCATAAAGCATTAAGACGGTCTTGCGCCATAGTATTTCGCGTAAATATTTTCACTTTGTTTAGGGTCGAAAAACAGCGCTCGCTTTCTACTGAGGTCATGGGAATAGTGCATACAATTTTTAAAAGCTTCATGCTTTCTTCAAATACCGATACCAATGCATATTCCATAAAATGTTGAAGTAAAGCTAGGGCGCCGTCAGCATTGTGAAAATCTTCTCTGCTATAAATAACTGACAGCTCATTTTTCAGTTTAATTTTTTCTAGGAAATTGTATGTGTTTTTTAAAATCATCTTCCGGAAATTTCTTATTGTAGTCGGCAAATCTATCTGAGTAAAACAATTTAGACGCCAATAAATGGTCCGTATGCACAAATCTGTCTTTAATCTGCACTCTTAATACATCACATACTTCTTTTCTCATAACTGAATGATTTACATTATCAGGCCGACGTTTTTTCTTTGGTGAAGGTGGTGGATCATCATCACGTAATTGGTTTACGACTTTTTCGAATTTACTGACTTCATTCAGGATTTTAATCGAGTCAAGTGATCGAGACTGTAAAAATTTAAACAGCATTTCACAGTGCGGCATCAGCGTCGCAAAAAAGTTCAGCCAATACAAAAAATTGTCATTATTTAGATATGAAAGAAGAGATTCAGCTTGATTATAGGTATTGGGGTCACTGTTACGACTGTCCATTATTGCTTGCATACACTCTTTCAGAGGCTCTAAATTATCTTGTATAACTTTCACTGTACGTGTATTATAATTCCATCTCGTCTGTGGAGCGGCAGGTACTTTTTTATGCACGATTTCTTTTAAAATTTCGGATCGTTTTGGCGAACGTGTGAAAAACGATGGGAATGCATGTAAATTGCAAAAGAAGCTTCTTACTGTGTGATTAATCGATGCACATTTTTCTAACATTAGATTAAGTTGATGCGCGTAACAATGTACATAGTAGGCATATGTGTAGGTATTTCTGACAATCTTTTGGACATTAGTACTTCCACTCATTACGGCAGCTCCGTCGTAGCTCTGACCAATTAACTTATTTTTATCAATATCAATTTAGGTTGTATAAACTTCATAAATCTTTCATATATTTTACCATCATGTACATACCTTATAATAAATACAAGCTGCTGAATAGTAGAACAATCAGTTGATTCATCTGCCTGAATTGCAATAAACTCTGCATTTTTAATATGAATCTGTATTTCTGATCTGCATACTTCATAGATAGCATCCAAAATATCATTCTGTATTGTTTTGGACGTACCTTTAAAAACAAGCTGCTAGATAAATGCTGTTTCATAGCCAAATCGATCTCTGATACAAAATCAACCAAACCTCTATAGATACCGGGATTCAGGGATTCCGTAGATTCATCATGCCCGCGTAAGGCAACTTGAAACGCACCACAGAACACAACGCAATCTATTAAACGCCGTAAAATATATCGATTTTCATCAACACGTTCATTGAACTCTCTAATAGATTTTCGATACGCAGAATCAAGCGCCTTACGAATATCTTGTCGTCCGATAGATGCTAATTGCACTTCACATAACAGATGAGATCGAGATTGCGAGTGCTTTTTCACTTTTATTGAAAGATGCGCTAAATCGTCAACACCGGTTTCTGTCCATGCAGATTCACCACCACCACTAGCAGCAAACACCAAACACGGGAAACAAAACAATTTATTGCTGTCTACACATCCACACAGCCAAGGGGTTTTTAAATATTGTTCTGATTTGAAAACTCGCGTAAACGTTTTACTTTTCGTACCACATTTTTGGGTAAGTCCTAGTTCAGGCCGTGGTGGGCCCTTCGACTTTAGTTCGAGACGCTTTTCGAGGGTCTTTTCACAGTTTTTAATAAAAGTGACACTATATTGTTCCATCTTTCACTCGATTGTCACACACAACACTCACACAAACTGTTTTTAGTATTTATTTATTGCGAAATGTCCTGAAATAACTGGCGCAAAACAGACAGGACGACACGTTTGATTGTTGTGATAAGAGCGGCAACAACGCATAGGTACTTCACCGCGCCGCCGCTCTCGTTTTGTCAGCGCCCAGAAACCACACCGCGATCTGGCAACGTCGCGCGGAGCGGCGCTCCGGAGTAGCAAATTTTCTCATAGAAATCTTTTGTTTCACGCGCCGGACTGTTGTAAAAATTCTCTTTCGCACGCACTGAATACAGGGCTAGGCATTGTACTGAAATTGGTTTCATAGGAGCGCAATCGCTGGCGCTCCACTCGAATTTACTTGACATGGCGCCAAACATCAACGTTGTGGGCGTAGGTAGTTGTTTACTATTGAGCGTCTATACGCATATTACAATGTCTAGGTAGGTATAGGGTTATAAGTAAGTAATATGAAAAATAATAATACAGTAGGTAATTTTGGTAGAGTGGGAGTGCAATGCACCAGCACTCCATAAGACGAGCCCCCTTCGGGGGCAACTCGGCCCACACGCCACTCAGCCCGCGGGCTCAGTTGACCAATACTGTTTATATTGGGGGCGACTCGGGCGACTAGGTCAACTCAGCCCGCCGCAGGCTCAATTAACCACTGTCTATCGTTATAGGTAACTCAGCCCGCGGGCTCAATCGATCACAGTCTATCGCCATAGGATCGACTCAGCCCATTTTGTTTTAAGCTAAAGGTTTTATCTCAGAAGAGGTTTTATTTATTTTTTTCATCTGATTAATATTGTCTTTGGAACAATACACTGACCTGACGTTGTCAACGTCCATGTCCCGTCCGTCCCGTCAAAGAGAATATAATCACTACCGTCCCGTCTTTGACATGACATTGAATCATTGAATTCTTGTTCATCTTTTATAATCAAATGAGTAATTTAACATTTAAATTAATTTTGAACAGCGAAAATGTACCCATATCCGTACAAACCAAGTGCATCCGCGTCTTTCAGTTCTGATGCCATTGATTTCATAACGTCGCAACGTGGAAGGCGTGTAATGATAAAGACGGGTCACCGATACCGCATCAAGAGGAAAAACAAGGATGAATCAACTTTATGGAGATGCGTAAAATGCAAGTGTTATGCTGTCATCAAAACGGTCGGTGATAACTCAGTCGTTGTTCACGAGACAGAACACAACCACGATCCTGATTTTCCTGATAACGAGATTAAAAAACATATGGACAGCCTGGACAAACAAGTCGTCGAAGACATAACTACGCCCATCTCACACATATATGACAACATTAATGATAAAATTAAAGACGCAGGCTGGGACAAGAAAATATCTAGTTTTGAAAATATAAAGAAAAAATTATATCGTAAACGATACAAATCTTTGGGGATAAAAAACTGCACTTTTAACAACGCCGTTGACGTTGTCATACCACCAAGATTTTCACATGTATTATTCGCTGACTACACATACAATAGCACAAGAATATTGATATTTTCATGTGATGAACTCCGGAATTTATTACCGCAATGCAAAGAATTTTATATTGATGGCACATTCAAGTCGTGCCAAAGAAACTTTTACCAACTGGTAACAATACACGCTGATCTCGGAAGTGATCGAGAAAATATCAAACTTGTGCCAGTGTTGTATGCGTTATTACCCAACAAGCGTAAATAAACGTATGAGATTATGTTTCAATTAATAAAAAGCCAAGTTCCAGATTGGAATCCAACAAGCGTTTAAGTGGATTTCGAAAAGGCTCTGATATCGGCTTTAATTAATACTTGCCAGGATATTCAAATACAAGGATGTTTTTACCATTATACTACATGCCTGTGGAACAAGGCAAAGGTTTGTGGTCTAAGCAAAACAAAACTAGGCAAGGTTCATATTAGGCGTTTATCAGCCTTTACACATTTAACATTTGCCATTAGAGCAGTTATTAGACGCTTGGCTGTACGCTGTGGAAGAAGGTCCTAAAACGAAAATTACAAAAGACTTCAATTCATACTTTTTCAATAATTGGATGAATCCAAAATCCATTTAGTTTGGTCGGTGGATATGCTACGGACAATTTAACCGTACTAATAATGCAGTTGAAGGCTGGCATGCCAAAGTAAATAAGCTTTTGAAACCCAAACCTGATATTTTAAAACTTCTGGTAGTGTTACAACGGCTAATGAGAACAGTGGCTCAAGCAGGAATAAATACCAGAGTGAAAAAGTCTTCGAGTTCAGATAAAATGCACCTTATATCATTATGTATAAGAGTCACTGACAGTTCAATTCGCATACTTTTTCGACGCGTGATTATTCCTGCTTCCTACACAGATGTAAACAAATTAAGAGAAAATAACTTTAGTAAAAGAAAAAATGAAGTAATCGATGTTAATGACAGAATTAATGAAATATTAATAATAATAATAATAATTTTTTTTAATAATAATTTATTTATTCATAAAATCTTACAGTTCAAAGGTGTATATAACAAGAACATAAATTACAGATAGGCTACATTATTTTCATACAGCAGACCAACAACCAAGCTAAGCATTAAAAATGCCTGTGTTATGATTACTAGCTGCTCACATTAACACCGTTAGAGTCTAAACAAAAGTTACAAATTATGTCATGTATGAGAGCATAATATTATGAAATGTGTCCCTCCCTGGGTCGCCGGTGAAAATGCGTGTGAGTGTTGTTTTTGTTTTGTGTGTATTCAGCCATTTAAAATGTATGTGCGGATTTTACTTTATTATAGATAAAATATTTTCAGTTTGCTCGTAGTTTAGTGTTAAAAGCCAATTAGTTATAATTTGCTTACATTTAAATTTACATAGACCAAATATACTATGATCTTTATTGATAATGTTATAGAGCCTGGGACCCTGAAAGACGAGAAATCTGTTCAAAAAGAAAGTTCTGCTTCTTACAGCAGAACAGACAGCATAATTTCGTCGATTTATACCGATTTCAGTTGAGTAAGGAGTGTAAGAATGTTGTTTTAGTGTTGTATGTAATATGTACAGTTGTCTGACGGTTAGAGTGTCTGAAATTTCATGTAGAGCTCTGGTTGGGAACCTATAAGGTTTGAAGAGACAGATTTTTAGTATAAGTCTTTGAGCTTGTTCCACTGCTAAGATGTGAGTCTTTGGGGATCCACCCCAGCATGTAATTCCGTACGTCAACAGTGATTGGACTAGAGCCTTGTATACTTGGTTAATTAGTTTATCGCTTGCGACGTGTCGTAGTTGCTTGAAGACATAGGCTAGTTTTCTTATACGCTTGGCTAGATTCTGTGCTTGCTCGTTAAATGTCAGGTTGCAGTCTATAGTTATACCAAGGTATTTAGTTGAGTTAGTACTAAGAATACTGTGACAAGTGCAGGTGCTGTTTGGAGGGTAGGAGCATTTGTGGGAGATTATAGTTGAGTTTTGGCGAATCTCAGAGCATGAAGCCTGGTTGACAATAGAAAACATCATGTATGTTGTTTTATCGGAATTGAGTGTTAGATAGTTAGCTGCAAGCCAGTGCGTAACAAGATTGAACCCATTTTGGGCTAGGGAGAAGGCATCAGCCCAGGTGTCAGCACTGAAAGTGAGAGTGGTGTCGTCTGCGTAGGAGACAATTTTACATTGTGCAAGGCTTAGGTCGCATAGTTCGTTAATATAGCATAAAAATAGTGTGGGGCCTAAGATACTACCTTGTGGGACCCCGTGATAGACTGGTAGTTCATCACTGACATGTTCATCTATTTTGACTCGTTGAGTTCTATTTGACAGGTAACTTTCAAATAGGCTCAGCTGAGTTCCCCGTATGCCTAGGAATTCAAGCTTTTTCAGGAGTAGAGGGATAGATACAGTGTCGAACGCTTTCGCCAAGTCAAGAAATATAGTGATGCATTTTTTTTTTTTTGGATGGATCTAGAAAACAATAAAAAAAGTTTAGCGTTGTGTATCGAACATTTAAGATTCTAGATTCATATGTAACGTGTTGTTCGTTGACCAATACCCGAAGTCACGAAGAAGGAGTTATTATTTTATTTGAATTAAGTTGAATTATTTTTGTTAAGTTTGTCAGATTTATTAAATAATACATATCCATTACCATAGTTTTCGTGTAATGAAGTAGAAAATTCCAAGCCCCTTCTCACTGCCTTCCTGTACTTTCCTGAACATATTTCGCCTTAATGGTACATAAGTCGGCCAAATCCAATCGGGCTGAGTAGACCATACAGCGTTAAACTTTTGTCTACTGAGCCCGCGGGCTGAGTAGACCCCTTGGAAAATTAATGGGCCGAGTCACCACCGAAAAAATAAAAGTGGTCAACTGAGCCCGCGGGCTGAGTGGCGTGTGGGCTGAGTTGCCCCCGAAGGGGACAAGCCGCCTCTGACTGTGGAAGAAGTAGGGCGTAAAACTCCCACAGATCGATTTTTAGATGTCTTTTAAAAATTGATTGTGCTTATCTAATACAAAGATTACTATATTAATTATTATGATTAATAAGCAGGAATAATTACAAAATTATTAACAGCAAGGCCTGTGTTGAGCTAGATTAACCCCATACAGTCCGGGCATTTAAGTAATCTTGAACATTGCAATTTCCCTTTTTCGACAAAGTCGCTTTAACATGCTTTTTAAATTGTTCAAATGGCAATTTCAAGATCTCCAGAGGTATCTTGTTGTAGTAGAGAATGCATTTCAAAACCAATAAAACAAATAAGCCGGCTGCAATTCCTTTTTCATACAAACGTATGAATGCTGTGCACCCGGTTAGTTACTGGCGTATGAAAGTAGTCGCCAATAACTTAGTGAACTACATTTGCGATCTAAAATGCAACCTATTGACTTTGATAAAACAATCACACCTCATTTGTTAAAATTTGTGAAGCCATGTGGGATGTAGCGGTTGTTCTTTACATTTATAACCCCATTTAAAAAAAAAAACGACAAAAAAACATAATATATCGAATATCATTTGGTTTTAATTTGGCTGAAATTATAATTAATTTATGAAACTTTATCGTCCTTTCAATCTGTCTATGACATACTTTTATTATTTAGTCACCATTTAATTGCATTAAATATTAAATTCAATTAACAAAATAAGGACGGGAAATCACAACCTGCCATCGCACCTGCTCACAAAATTTTACGAGAATCGTTTCAGAAATGTAACCTTTAGAGAAGGAACAGCCGGAAATCCGGAAATACGAAGAAGGCATTTTTACGAGCTCATTCCTTCAAAACAAGGTTTGCGTAATCGGTCCAGCCGTTTGCGAGTTTCCCGCTTATCAACACATTTAGCTATACAATTCGAGGGTTCCGTACCCGAAGGATGCCAAACGGGACTATCACTAAGCCTGCGCTGTCCGTCCGTCGGTCTGTCTGTCTGTCCGCCAGCAGGATGTATCTCATGTAATAGGTACAGCGTTCAAATGTTCATCGGCATTTGTATTTCTATTGCCGCTGCAGCAACAAACAATAACTTACACGATGTTTTTCAATATTGCTTCCTCTGCGAATTACCAAATCTCGGCATATGCGCGCACCTTCAGGTTGCAGGCGGTCCGACTGTGGAACGCCTTCCTTGCAAAATAAGAGACAGTAACACTCTTTTCTATTTTAAAAACCGGGTAAAATAGCACTTCCTCTCTCTTTCATGATAGTAGTTCTAGTATGTTTGTATATTATTACTATATTTACAGGTTTAAACTACTAAAACTACTAATTTTATTGGTACTTATTTAGTAGTTTGGTATACAAAAGTATTTTATTTTCCATATTTTATAGATATTTAATTTATTTATTATAGATAATTTATTAGATATTGTGCACTGCCAACCCTTTCATGGTAAATTTTTCTATCATGCCTTGGTTTGCTGGAAGAAAATTCTTTTTAGAGATAAGCTCGCCTTTGTATATATGTTTTCCACAAATGTAACTTTTTATTTATCTTTGTACAATAAAGAATTATGTATTATGAAATCATCATCATTCAAATATCATTGATAATTTCGCTGTGTAATCAATCATAGTCTTCGGTGGCACAATTGTTTCGTCCTCCTATCCACAATCTTTAGGAACTGGTATCGAAACCAAATTAGGAATTAAATATCTTGTACGGTGGTACGGAACCCTTCGTCTGCGAGTCCGACCCGCACTTCACCGATTTATTGTAAATGAAGAGATGACGACGTCTCTTACAGATCGGCTCAATATCGTTCGTGGGCAAGCTGGAGACGGACTGCGGCTGGCTGAAGAACCTGGCGACTGTGAACCGCGAGGACGAGGTCAGCGTGGCCAGACCTGACCCCATGAAGACGAGCTTCCGAGTCACTCTGCGGATTAAGGACTTGCAGGTGAACAGCAACAGACAACCTTCATAATACAGGCGTATATACATCATCAGCCCTTGTCATCCCAAAGCAAGCCATTCGCTGCGGTCACCTGCCAGCCTCGTCCACTGCTTTCCAGCCACCTTAGCAAAGTCATCTGACCATCAGGCCGGTGGTCTGCCCGCTGGTCTCTGTCCTGTTCGCGGCCGCCACTCTGTGGCTGGTCCACCTTCCGTCATCCCTTCTAACCAAGACGTCTATATACATACATACATTTTAGGGTTCTGTACCAAGTAAAACGGGAACATGAATGGGATGGGATCACTTCGTTGTTGTATGGTCTTTGGTGGGATCCACACAGCCTTACATACAACTCAGGGTTAGCTAAGTTGTCAGTTGGAAGTTTAAAGAGTCTCCTTGTATAGATGAAAACACTTTACTTTTATAATAATGAAATACACTCTAAAAATAGTCTGTTGTGGCTTAGATTTAGGTGCTACGGCGAATAAGTAAGTAGAACTGCAATATGTTAATAGTTAAAATACAATTATATAGAAATTAGAACGTGCTGATAAATGCCGCGTTCGCATTGTACAAGGTTGGCTTGTACATGCTCCCGAGGGAGAAGTTAACTTAGTGCTAAACCACAACAGCTTACAAAGCAAGTAAATTAATAAATATTTTAGTCATAACTGAATCTTGACTTTCCGACTTCTTGCTTCGTTTGTTTGTCATTGGGGCGCCTGACTGTCTCTGTCATCTCAAATCCTTGGTTTTCATGGGATTGCATGATCCTTGGGGACGGCCGGCGACCTATGCATTTCTTCCTTATGCACCAAACCAATGCGACTATTATGACAGCTATCGATAAGAGGCTTGTAATTCCGATGTTTACAATGCTGTGCGTCGATAAGTTTGTTAAATTCAGCCAGTATTCGTTCCCCTTTTGTTGCGATATTTGTTTTTCGATATCTTGATATTCCTTGCTGTGATCCTCTTCTTTAAGATGTAGTGAAATGTTCTTGAAGTTACTAGATGCCATGTAGTTTGGTGCTGGAATTTCAGGCATACTCAAGTTGAAGCCCATCGTCATTTTGCTTCCGTATGAGTTGTAGGAATGTATCGTAATGTCTGACCGTTGCAAAATACATCCTTGACCTAGAGCAACGATCCCTTGCTTGCTGATTTGTTTTGTCGTAACAAGGTTTTTACATATCTGTGCAGCTTGGGAACCACTGGCTGTGACGTAGCATGCTACCATGCGCTGTGTCACCCGTGCGACCGGTTCAACTCAGGTAAATTTGCGCTGATTAGTAAAATGAACCTTATTGCTTATAATTATGGCTTTGATTTGCTGTGCTTGTTGATTGTATTAACGTCGATTCTGTCTCATGTTGGTTGCTCACCGCCTTGCTACAATATTTTCTGCCGAAACTCATATTATTATGGTTATTCGAAGGATTACCCCTATTACGATTATAATATAACGTTCAATCAAATGATATGTGCTATCACTGGTACTCTTATATTACTGGGTATTTGTTCCAGGCATGTTATTATTAACTCATACCTCAATTATTGTAAAAATCAAAAATGAACACATTAAATGTTTATTATCAAAATATTCGTGGCATGAGAACCAAGACTAGTGATTTTTACCGTAATGTGTGCCTAAACTCCTATGATATCATAGCAATAACGGAGTCTTGGCTTCTAGACAGCATCTCGAATAATGAATTATTTGATGAGCGTTATATTGTATGGCGTAGGGATCGGAATTATATTGCTACAAAACAAAAGTTGGGAGGGGGTGTGTTGCTGGCTGTACGTAACGAGTTTTCAGTGGTGGAGCGAACCGAGTGGCGCTCATCAGCCGAGGATATATGGATAACTTTTACCTTAGGTACCGGCCGATCGCAAATAAAAACGCATATTTGCACCGTCTACATGTGTAAGGAAAATAAAGGAAATTCATTTACTACTCAAATTTCGAACTTCAGTGCCTCCTTAAATAATATTATATTGAATAATCCTCTTGACAAATTTCTCATATTAGGTGACTTTAACTTATCGAATATTAGTTGGTCCAAGCAATTCAACTGCAAGGAACTATCGCCGGATGGGCTAGCTGGCGAATATCAAATGGAATTCATAGACGTACTTAACTGTTGCAATTTAAAGCAATACAATAGTGTACCTACTTAATCGTAACCAAAAGATACTGGATCTAATAATTTCTAACGATAATATCGTAGTGAGTGCGGCGGCCTATCCGCTCTTACCAGAGGACCCTCATCATGTGTCGCTGTGCATCTCAGTCCATTTTGCTAACTACTCGGATCTGCCACTAGAACTAAATACATATACTCACGCGGTGATTATACATCAATTAGGTCGGAATTGAGTGCAGTTGACTGGCATAAATTATTAGACAGGTATCTTCTGGATGACGCCGTCGTCCAATTCCATTGTAAACTTCACGCATTCCGCGATGTTTACATTCCAAGTAAGGTGTGTCGCCCTAACCATTACCCACCCTGGTATACTTCTGCATTAGTAAAAGTATTAAAGGAAAAATACAAATATCATAAAAAGTATAAGACCTACGGCAACCTTTCAGACTATGAATCATTTGCCTACTTGCGTACCAGAGCAAAAACATTAGAGCGGGAATGCTACCACGCTTATATTGATAAAATTGAGTCAAACATACTCAAAAACCCTAGATCATTTTGGGCATTTGTCAAAAGTAAAAGAGTAAGCAATAATTACCCGAATGCAATGACCTACGCTGTAAGGTGTGCTAGCTCTGGTGATAAAATAGCCGACTTATTTTCTGACTACTTCCACTCCACCTTCTTGGAAACCTCTTCGAATGCCAACCATTTGTCTTATAATGAACATAGTAAATCGGCGGAGATAGGGTCTATATCCATTGAAAAAACCACGATTTTAAGGCATCTCAAAGGATTAGACCTCAACAAATCCGGCGGACCCGATGGCATTCACCCGATATTCATCGTAGAGTGTGCAGACCAATTGGTGACGCCACTTGAGCTCATATTCAAAAGATCATTATTTGAAGGTGTAGTCCCCACCATATGGAAAACTGCCTTCATTACACCTGTCTTTAAGAAGGGTGATAAAAGTAAAGTAGAACAATATAGGCCTATATCGAAACTCTGTCTGTTCGCTAAAATGTTCGAAAGGATCATTTATGATCAAACATATGCTGCACTTCGTACTTCTTTTACTGAGGAACAGCACGGATTCTTAAAAAGCAGATCGACAGTATCCAACTTGCTTCTTGCTACAAATTACATAACCAAAAGCATGGAGGGTGGCGCCCAAATTGACGTAGTTTACACTGACTACAGCAAGTGCTTCGATCGTATCGACCATAATCTACTTATGAGGAAACTTGCTGTGGCTGG
Source organism: Argyresthia goedartella (assembly GCA_949825045.1). Classification (NCBI taxonomy): domain Eukaryota; kingdom Metazoa; phylum Arthropoda; class Insecta; order Lepidoptera; family Argyresthiidae; genus Argyresthia; species Argyresthia goedartella. The sequence goes on along the minus strand of OX463812.1, from coordinate 37,366,626 downwards.
AATACATGGAGATCTTTATAGGTGCTTTAAGTCTTATATAGAAAATCGTAGTCAAGCAGTTGTATTGCAAGGATTCACATCAAAATGGACATCTATCCCGTCTGGAGTACCCCAAGGATCCTTATTAGGGCCCCTTATGTTTGTTATTTTTATCAACGACATAAATAGTTGCTTTATAAGTTCCAAAATCCTACTCTACGCTGACGACATGAAAATACTTAAGCCTATTTATGGATTTGATGAAGTCCTCGACCTTCAGTCTGATCTCCTGAGGTTTGAGGCATACTGTGTAACAAATAAACTAGACTTGAATGTGGACAAGTGCTATCTCGTATCATTTACTAGAAAGCATACATTAATCGATCAAGGTTACCAGCTGAAGGGCCGCCCCATTACTAGAGTTAGTGAGGTTTGTGACCTAGGAGTACTTTTCGATAACAAATTAACATTTGAAAAACATGTAAACAGCTGCGTTTCAAAGGCATCTAGAGCTCTTGGTTTTATCATTAGAACATCAACCTCCTTCAAATCTCTAAAATCCCTGAAAATATTGTATTGCGCCTTCGTTAGATCTCACTTAGAATACGCTTCGCAAGTCTGGAACCCCAGATATGAGATATACAAGTCACGTATCGAGGGCATCCAAAAGAAGTTTTTAAGATTTCTAGATTTTAAGGCACGTCAAAGATCGCATGAACACAGATGTCGAAGATATCACTTTCTCCCACTGCATCAACGTCGCGACATTAATGACGTAGCATACCTAGCAGGGATCGCAAACGGCTCTGTTGACTGTCCCCAATTGTTAGCCGAGGTGTCACTTTGGGCTCCTTCTAGGGTAAGCAGAAGTAGCAAGCCTTTGTACATACCGTGGGTGAGCACTCAATACCGACAGAACGCGTATATAATAAGGGCTAGTCACTCATTTAATGAAATCAGCAATAGTAACGCACTAGACATTGATCTTTTTTGCACAAAACCATCTACAATAAGGAAAGTAATGACTCAAAACTACTTTACCAACATGGACTAAGCTGTACAATCGTTTTTTGTGGTAATACTTATAGTTGTAGATTTAATTTTGTATTATTACAACTACATTTATAAGCTCTTCTTGTTTTAATATAGTAGCATACATAAATTATTATAAGGCTTATTTTATTAAATTAATATATATTAGTGTTAGTGTAAACCGAGGCAACAAAGTAACTTAAGATATTTTTCTACTCCTGTTAGGTTAACGATCTTAGAAAATCGTATGTTAGTAATTAAGAAGTGAAGATGTGTAATTGGCTTAAAGATATTTATATAAGTTACATTACATTCATTTATTGTGCTGTATATCTTCCGAATAAAATAAAAAATAAATAAAATAAATAAAATAAAATATATTATTCTTAGCTGACACTCATCGCAACAATTGTAGAGCCATGAGTTTTTGTTGTGTAATTGAACCCAGTAATCACTGCACGGAATTTGTTTCGCAGCGCATAGAACTTGCGTTCTTTGATTCAGCAGTTTTGCGGCGCATGAAGTGTTATTTCCTTGTAAGTTATGTATCGGGTGATGTTCATGACACAGCAGCGAATCTTTTGTTATACACATCCTCCTTAAAGTAGTCGTAGTCCGTTGTTCCTGCTAGGGCCAGTATCTTGTGGTTCGAGCTAAACTCAAGCCAATTTACCTCCAGAGCACTGATGCGCTTCTCCAGGTACTCAAGAGTTTTGCGATCTGCCCCATCCTTCTTGAAGTTGGTACATATCGATTTTATACTTTCGAAGGAGATGAGCTGAAGTTCGATGATTTTTCCGATCATTTTTGTGCTTGTATGTGTAGTTTCTTCAGTTCATGAACCAATTTTCACCGATCTTGTAGATTGATGCTGTACGAGTAGAATAAGACTTTTCTTGTCTTTATACATCAGATTTGTGGGTTCAGGTGTCAGTAAGATGAGGCTGCTCTTGCCTTCATACACTCGGCTACAGCCGGCGTCAGTGCGTTTGTTGCGTAAGACTTGTTGTCTTCAGTTGATTACTCCCTGCAGTGGAGGACAGTTCTATTCTGCGTGAGCTGCTATGCCGTTAGTATGTTATTCTTGATAGATACAGTGGTCGGGATACACTGCCTGTCGGTGGTTCATGTGATCAGGTCCGTGCTCAGTGCGTACAATCACGTTCCGATGTGCCTTCCTGCTCGCTGCCGCTTCCGTCACAGTTGCCCAACACCAACACTCCAATCACAGAGTTTTGAAGAACCGATCCGGTTCGAAGGACCAAAAAGATGTATGGTCTTTGGTGGGATCCACACAGCCTTACATACAACTCAGGGTTAGCTAAGTTGTCAGTTGGAAGTTAAAGAGTCTCCTTGTATAGTTGAAAACACTTTACTTTTATAATAATGAAATACACTCTAAAAATAGTCTGTTGTGGCTTAGATTTAGGTGCTACGGCGAATAAGTAAGTAGAACTGCAATATGTTAATAGTTAAAATACAATTATATGGAAATTAGAACGTGCTGATAAATGCTGCGTTCGCATTATACAAGGTTGGCTTGTACAGTTGTCGCGTGGGAGTATTAAGTGAAGAAAAAATTAAACTTATGCCGCAAAACACATTGAAAATTTACGTATGTATGTATGTATGGCCAGGTACTGCCCAGAACGAACATATAGTGCATTTGTTCCTCAGGCCATCACTAATCTGTAAACCGAAGTGCTCCAAAGTGTATCCCAGGAGTCGAGTTAGCAACTAACACGCAATTTCGTTTAAGTGATGACATAATTTTTTCAGTATTGATTTAGAAACCCAACTAGGACGTACTTCTTATTTTGCAAAAAAAATGTACCAACCTGTACTCTTTCAATTATAGGAGATTCTAGGCCAAACGTTCAGACGGACGCACGGGCAGTGGAGGCTTAGTAATAGGGTCCCGTTTGCCTCCTTTCGGGTACGGAACCCCAATAAACAGCGACGTAACCCACAAATAAAAATTCAACACTTAAGGTTCTTTTCCTCAGCTGGCAATGAAAATCGTGACCATTTTGGCTTGTTCGTCTTCTTTTACTGCTTCAGTCCGTCCCAGCCTTCACAGTCAGCTCCGAACTCCCTCTGGCTGTAGGCCTATCCTCAAAGTGGATCCCTGAAATTGATGCTAATGATTGTCATGGACAGCTCGGCTACGAATCCTACCGCATCAAGTGTTCCGGCGCGTCCTGCTGCGGCCGCCTCGCCGCCGCGTGCTCATGCCGACTGCAGCTCGGCATCACTGTGGGACTGGCGAGATGGCAGCCGTTCGCGCAACTAGACCAACTCAGCGTGCAGCATATGGAGTGAGTTACCTACTTAGCTCTAGGTTAACAGCGTGGCGCATGCGCTACTGCGTCACTGTGGGACCGGCGAGATGGCAGCCGTTCGCGCAACTAGACCAACTCAGCGTGTAGCATATGGAGTGAGTTACCTACTTAGCTCTAGGTTAACAGCGTGGCGCATGCGCTACTGCGTTACTGTGGGACCGGCGAGATGGCAGCCGTTCGCGCAACTAGACCAACTCAGCGTGCAGCATATGAAGTGAGTTACCTACTTAGCTCTAGGTTAACAGCTTGGCGCAAGTGCTACTAATAGTCACTGGGACTGGCGAGATGGCAGCCGTTCGCGCAACTAGACCAACTCAGCGTGCAGCATATAGAGTGAGTGACCTACTTAGCTCTAGGTTAACAGCGTGGCGCAAAAGCTACTGCGTCACTGTGGGACTGGCGAGATGGCAGCCGTTCGCGCAACTAGACCAACTCAGCGTGCAGCATATAGAGTGAGTTACCTACTTAGTTCTAGGTTAACAGCGTGGCGCAAAAGCTACTGCGTCACTGTGGGACTGGCGAGATGGCAGCCGTTCGCGCAACTAGACCAACTCAGCGTGCAGCATTTAGAGTGAGTTACCTACTTAGTTCTAGGTTAACAGCGTGGCGCAAAAGCTACTGCGTCACTGTGGGACTGGCGAGATGGCAGCCGTTCGCGCAACTAGACCAACTCAGCGTGCAGCATATAGAGTGAGTTACCCGCTTAGCTCTAGGTTAACAGGCGCAAGTGCTACTGCGTCACTGTGGGACTGGCGAGATGGCAGCCGTTCGCGCAACTAGACCAACTCAGCGTGCAGCATATGGAGTGAGTTACCCGCTTAGCTCTAGGTTAACAGCGTGGCGCAAGTGCTATTGCGTCACTGGGGGACTGGCGAGATGGCAGCCGTTCGCGCAACTAGACCAACTCAGCGTGCAGTATATGGACTGAGTTACTTACTTAGCTCTAGGTTAACAGGCGCAAGTGCTACTGCGTCACTGTGGGACTGGCGAGATGGCAGCCGTTCGCGCAACTAGACCAACTCAGCGTGCAGCATATGGAGTGAGTTACTTACTTAGCTCTAGGTTAACAGGCGCAAGTGATACTGCGTCACTGTGGGACTGGCGAGATGGCAGCCGTTCGCGCAACTAGACCAACTCAGCGTGCAGCATATAGAGTGAGTTACCTACTTAGTTCTAGGTTAACAGCGTGGCGAAAAAGCTACTGCGTCACTGTGGGACTGGCGAGATGGCAGCTGTTCGCGCAACTAGACCAACTCAGCGTGCAGCATATAGAGTGAGTTACCTACTTAGCTCTAGGTTAACAGCGTGGCGCAAAAGCTACTGCGTCACTGTGGGACTGGCGAGATGGCAGCCGTTCGCGCAACTAGACCAACTCAGCGTGCAGCATATAGAGTGAGTTTCCTACTTAGTTCTAGGTTAACAGCGTGGCGCAAAAGCTACTGCGTCACTGTGGAACTGGCGAGATGGCAGCCGTTCGCGCAACTAGACCAACTCAGCGTGCAGCATATGGAGTGAGTTACCTACTTAGCTCTAGGTTAACAGCTTGGCGCAAGTGCTATTGCGTCACTGGGGGACTGGCGAGATGGCAGCCGTTCGCGCAACTAGACCAACTCAGCGTGCAGCATATGGAGTGAGTTTTTTTTATTTATTTTTTTTATTTTATTTATTCAAAAACAAATTATAATTATTCTTAACATTACTTGGGTGGCCACTCAATCCTTGACAGGTTTAAGTGTGACCACTGTCCCCCGCTTTTACCCTGTTTACATTTTAATCTAATATTTTTTTCTATGAGCGAAATACTATGAGCCGGTTTCACAGGCTACGGATATTCCCCGCGCGACAGGCAAGCCGCGATTTCTTAGTAGAATATTCACGGCTCGCCTGCTACGCCGCCGCCGCCGCCGCCGGGTCCCTCCGCCACCTGTGAAGCCGGTCCGTGTTTACATTGTTGTAGGAAGTACTTTTTTAATACAGTTTTACATTTGTGATTGTCCACGCACAGGGGATCAATGACCTCGCTCGGTAGTTCATTGAGTACTAGCGGTAGCATACATTCTATCGTTCGCCTACCGTAGTCATTGTTAAATCTAGGTACAACAAATGTAGGTATATAAGATAGTGCGCGCAATGATTTCGGTCGAGCATGGCGTTTTACATTAATTATATTTTCTTTTTCTTCACACATTATTAGGAACTTAGTTTTATTATAGATATTGATAATATTACAGTATTCAAATATTGCTGTGCTGTCGTCTTTGTATTGAATTTTTATCTTTGATGGTACAATCTTTTTTAGAATACTTAATTGTAGTTTATATATGTTATCTATGTATGTTTTATATGTCCTACCGTAGCTACTTAGTCCATAACTTATTACAGAGTCAGCCAATGATAAATATAACAATCTTAGTATGTTGTAAGGAATTTTATATTTTAGTATAACTAGTTTTCCCATTATAGCCCTTAGACGCTTACATATAAGTTCGATGTGGGGTCCCCAATTGAAGTTACTGTCTATTATCATGCCTAGGTACGTATGTTGGTCGACTAGTTCCAGATTAGCACATGTACCGTTACAAATGATGTTTTGATGCATACATTGGTGCCCGTGGGCCACGATCCGGGGTATTGTTGTTGACTTTAGATATGGGGAATGAATGTTTAGTTTTTTGTTCGTTGATAACTAACCCAACATCATGAGCCCATTTACATAGCATATCATAATTTATCTGTAGTCTATTTTGCGCTTCCTCAATATCTTTATGTGCATACAGTAGGCAAGTATCATCTGCAAATTGGTATACCGACCCTCCATTAAAGTTGTTAGACATATCGTTAACGTATATTAGGTACTCGGTCGGTGCAAGGATTGACCCCTGTGCCGAGCCCACCTCGGTTGGTATTTGCTTGCTACGTTTTCCGGCTATGCTCACCGAGGTGGACCGGCCCTCGTGGTAATCCCTGAACCATCCGAGCAACGGACCCTGTATACCAGCCTGCTGTAATTTTCGGTACAGCGTTGAGTAATTTAATGTTTCAAAGGCCTTACTGAAATCCACAAAAATAGCCAAAACATGTTGTTTATTGTGTAGGTAACCATTTACTTCGCTGGTGAATTTACTGAGTAATTGACAAGTATTTTTCTTCTGCTGGAATCCATATTGATTCTCATGTATGACATTATTCTGTGTCAGGTATTTATTTAGCTCGTGACCAAAGTATTTTTCTATTATTTTATCTATACACGATAATATAGTTATTGGCCTATAATTATTAATAACCTGATGGCTACCCTTTTTATATACCGGTCTTATGATTCCTAGTTTGAGATCGTCCGGGTACTGTGATGTGGAGATGCATGTGTTAATTAAGTGGGTTATTACCGGGGATATTTTTTCGTTTATACATTTTATGTCCGACGCCCTTATCCCATCGGCGCCCGGGCTTTTTTACCATTCAAATGTTTGATTATCACGTGCACCACCCTGTCACTCACCTTTTTAAGCCTCATACACGTATTAGGTATATTTTCATATGTATCTTTATTTAATAAGGGTATGTTACATTGGCTACATATTTTACTAACATTATTTTGAAATTCGTCTGCAAATTTATTTGTTAAGTCATCTAGTTCACAATTTTTAAAAGCTTTTGATATTACCTCGTCTACTGACTTTACACTTCTTCCACACAGTTTATTTATAATTTCCCACATCTTTTTTGGGTTATTAAAATTTTCACAAATTATATTTTTGGTATATTCATTTTTTATTTTATTGATGTGTTTACTAGTTTTATTCCTGTATCTATTATATAATAATCTATTATCTAGGTTACTTTCATCCATCTTCCATATTGAGAATAATTCATCTCTTTTTGCACACATCTCTGTTATACTTTTACAGTTCCATGGGCATTGTTTTCTTTTACTTATATTTATCTTAATTTTGAGTCTATTTTTGTCGTATACATTTGTGAATTTATCAGATATAAAGTTATAGATATCATTGGGATTGTGAAAGGTTAGAGCTTGGTTCCAGTCAGTTTCGTGTAAGTCTTTTAGTACTTTCTTGTTATCTAATCTGAACGTGTATTTGTATTGGTTGTTGTTTTGTTTTTGGTTATTTACAATTGACAGGCCAGTTATGAAGTGGTCGGCGAGGGCATTGTTTATCACAGCTGCTCGCACGTATCTGTTCTCATATCTATCCGCGTCTCGCATAAAAATATGATCTATACATGATTTCGTGATTTTATCCAATTTCTTTTCAATCCGCGTATATTGACTGATACCGCACTCGAACCCTAATCCATATAATCTGTTAAGGTAGTTGTTTACAGTGGGATTTTGTATTTTTAAATTGATATTGACGTCCCCTATTAAAACATAGCTTTTGTTGATTGGGTACTTACTTAGGACATTGGATAGCTCCGTTATAAATTGACATTTATTTAAACTAGGTGGTCTGTACACTGCACACAATCCTATGACACTATTATTACTTAATTCTAATTCACCCAGGATACACTCAAAGTTACATGTAAATACCGAATGCCTCGTAAATATAACACTTTTATGTATGTATATTATTATCCCCCCTCCTTTCTTGGCGTTTCTTAATTCCGAGTACATGGTGTAGTCTTCCAATTCAAACATACATGTGTTTGCGTCTGAAATATTTGCTTCACATATTACCACGACCTGTACGAGCCGCGAGCTGTTAATTATGATGTGTTCTAACTGATTGAAGTTGATGATCATGGATCTTATATTGATGTGTAGGACAGTCATAGTGTTGTGATGAAAGGGAATCTCATCGGTGAATTCATTCCATGTGTTATGATTTTCTTCGGATATTGTCTTTAGGCTGCCCTCTGTTTCCGTTAGTTATTTTGTCGGGTTATACGTTGCTTTATTCATCCTTGGTTCTTGTTGCTTTCGCGTGCAAGTCTTTCTATATCCGCTTCAGATCTTATCAGGTTAGCCTTGTCATTCTCTTCTCTTCTTGCCAGAATTGATCCGCCTTTGTACCATACGTATTTGTATAGTTTAGTGAATTTAAGTTCTTGTTTAGCCTTCCACAGTAGGTATGAGTTGCTCGGCGTAAAAGATTCACGGATATATATTTGTTCATGTTTTTGTTTGCCAGTATTCCACTCCTTCGCTGCTTGCAGCCACTTGTCTCGGCAACCTTCTTTCAATGATACAATTATAATATCCGCAGCTGTATCCTTGTTAGTGCCCGTTTTATTTTTCATTTTCTTCCTATATGCCTTGTCTACTTCTTGTATTGGTTGTTTGATAGTGTCACTGATGTTTTGGACAATTGCTTTGATATTCTCATTCTTTTGCTCCTGTACACCACATATTTCAAGGTTGTTTATGATGTTTCTTTGTTCAATAGCATTCACTTTTTGTTCTAATATATTGTTCCTCAACACCAAGTTATTGTACTGATTTTTGAGGTCAGTGCAATGTCTCTCTACAGTTTTGATGTTTTCTACGTAGCCGTTGACTTTGATTTCATAGTCATCTATTTTGTTTGAATAGAATTGCATCGTCGTTGCGAGTTCATCGCGTATTACCTGACGAACTTCACGTAGCATACGTGTCATCATGGTGTGGTAATCCATCCCTTGGTCTTCGCTGTTGGGTAATTGCTCTGCGTCAGTATTGTCATCGTCTTCTAGGTCCGGCATAATGCATGACAGACGCTTTGGCTTTTTCAATGTACCTGCACAAACTCGACATTTCCAGTCAACCGACTCCGTCGCGTACAATGTATTCAGCTGCTCTGGGTTGATAGAAGCACAGGCAGCGTGTATCCATTTGTTACATTTGCTGCATTGAATTCCTGGACTCTTGGTGTTGACGACCCGGTTGCATTTATAGCACTTCACCATTTTTGTAGGTTACTCGATCGATAATAATAAGCGGTGTTTTTAATCACTGCGCGCGCACGTCTATCCGGTTCCGCGTCGAGCGGGAGAGTTACTTACTTAGCTCTAGGTTAACAGGCGCAAGTGCTACTGCGTCACTGTGGGGCTGGCGAGATGGCAGCCGTTCGCGCAACTAGACCAACTCAGCGTGCAGCATTTAGAGTGAATTACCTACTTAGTACTAGGTTAACAGCGTGGCGCAAAAGCTACTGCTTCACTGTGGGACTGGCGAGATGGCAGCCGTTCGCGCAACTAGACCAACTCAGCGTGCAGCATATAGAGTGAGTTACCCGCTTAGCTCTAGTGGCTCAATGTTGCCGCCGTGGCTCAATGAGTTCCGGTTCTGATCATGTGATGAGTAAAAGATATAAGTAGTTTAGGTTATCGTATTTTACCTACTCTACATTATACTCAATTTGGAACGGAGATGGAAACATCTGCGGCTATAAGCTAGCCCTCTGTCACGCAAAACGGAGTATTGAATAACTGGCAAAACGTGGACGGTATTGTGCTTCTGCGATGCAGCACAAACTACTTTATTCGTATTCCATCAATCACAGTCCCGAGACCGAAGCCGGTCAGAGAGAGCGTCATCATCACATTCGTAAACCAGCCGTCATTTCCCAGCGTCACCGAGCTGCACATGCCGGGCCTCGGCCCGCTGAGCTGGCTGCACCCGTCTGCGCGCGCGTGGGTCGCCGGCGCAGGCGCGGCCGCTGCGCCGGCGCTGCGAGCTCAGCTCACGCGGGAGCTGCAGGCCGCGCTGGGGGAGCTGCCGCTGTGGGACGCCCTGCATGGGAAGCAGTAGGATGATAAATAGTACAGTGCGACAAGAGTCAACTGGTGTACCATTTTGAAACGACACCATTTCTCGAGCAGGATAACTATGAATTTAACATTTAAAACTCCCCGAAGATAAATGAAACCTTAAGGCTTAAATGAGTTAACTAATGCAGCGTTTTGAAGCTGGAATAGACCGCGACAAGTATTTCATAATAATCTAAACGTTCGAAATTTAGCCTATTTCTCCAACCAAATCCACCGCTAATTGTGGCAAATATGGAATAGCGTCTAGGCACGAGCTCAGCTCACCCAAGAGCTGCAGGCGGAGTACGGGAAGCAGTTGGATCATAGCGAGATGTTCGAGCCGAGTTAACTAGTAGCGTTTGTAACTGAAATTGACCAGCAGCCTTATGGCGTAAGTCGTCTGAGCTATGAACTTCATATAGACTTTTACGCTTGACACCTTGCACAAGCTTCATCTGTCAAATTGGTATCACGCAAGTAGCATCATAATGGAGGTCAAACCCAAGCTCATTGAATGAAGCCTAGAAGCCTTCGGTGATACCCCGCAATCGATGAAATTGTATGAGCATGAGATGAACCATAGACACACGCTATGAACTTCAGAGAGTTACGCCATAAGGTTGCAGAGCAATATTATTCTGTTACCTTTCGATGATTTTGTCCACCGCTGGACATATGCCTCCACAATTGAACTCCAATTTTTGCGATGCGTGACTCCATTATTCCCTATCTAACTCACAAAACTAAACACTGTTCTAACAGCAGGTTTTTAGGTCGTAAATCTAAACAATTGAATATACTGTTAAGTAAAATCAGACTGCATTAGTACAGTTGCTGCTGTAGGCTGCACGGGAAAAGATAGAGATGTGTGAACGGACTCACTGCAAGTGAAATTCAATGCACAAAGGGAAGTATACCTCTCGCCACGAGTTATGAGCGGTGGCCTTGAATGTGCAGTTGTCACTTTTCAATACTTGTATATATGTGCAGTAATTCCCGCCAACGTCGTCCAGCGCTCTTAATTCGTGGCGCGAGGTATAATATGCATTCCAAATAGAGTTATTCGCTGGAATGTTTGTTCCTTAGCCAGTTAGCGTAAGCGTAACGTTAACCCAAGTACCAGGTATTTAGAACTTGAAAACGACTTACCTTTGTTAATCTGAGATTGTCTACGAAATGTTGCAATGACAGATTTTTGACTTCCAAAGGAATCGATAATTGTAATTAAAATTCTCTTGATATTCGCCGTTGGTATTAATGTTAGGACTTGGAATATAATTTGGGAAATTGAACAGAGGGATCAACGATTCGCACGCTCATGTCATACATATAACCAGCGAGGCGGCAATCTCTGTTTTATTAACCAAGCTGTTTAAAATAAAGCAATACCTATAGTTTTGTAAGAAGAATTGCAGTACGTTTTTTATATTGAATAATTATAGAAGTTTTTATAGGTTTTATCTGTTATCTATCTTTATAATTCATTGTCACTTGTTTGGAACTGGTTGTGTATAAAAAAAATTTGAATAGTATTTTAGTATTTTGAATTGTGTTCATAGATACCTATATTATCGTTGATTGTGTTCTCCGACCATTAGACATAATCATTACTGTATTTCAGATTTAGGATGAGGCTAAATGGACGCATTTTTTCAAGCATTTGCCCGCTGGTCCACGTAGCTAAGTAGTTCTCAAATCTCGTTTAACTTCGGCCTTGATTATGAAACTAAATATAGAATAAATGAAAATGACTTTGTTCTTAAAATAAATGTTGACTGAGTAGGGAATAAATGTTCGTTTCAAAACACTCGAAGCCTTTCTCTCTTCACGCCTTTCAACCCAGATCAATGCATATACCCTTTCCATGCATTACAGTTCAATTTAAACACGTTTAAAACGAACGAAAACGAACATAACGTTCGTACGTTTTGAAAACGAACATATCGTTCCACTTCACTACACGTATATCGCCGGAAAACTGTAGTACAGTAACCGTTCCTACCATTTGTTTAGTGAACAACACAAAACCTTAACTTAGAGATGATATATTTGCAAAGGTTTTTGCTGGTGTCTGAAAAGTTCTTTACATTTGTGAATACAGACCTCAACAGGTGGTTGCTAACATGAGCAAGGGTTCGTTATAATTTGTGGAACCTGCACACTATTAGACCTGCAGAGCCATTTTCACAGGGGAACTAGGTATCAGAAAATCAGATCTTTACGTGAATATAACAGTGCATCATTTTAAGTATACAATTAATTCTGAAACCAACAGAAAATCGGAACTTCCGTATTCAGGTGTGAGTACTTACATGTGAAAATAAAAACATTTATCAACCAGCTTATGTAAAACCAAAAATCACTCAAAGCTAATAGAACATAGGACAGTAATATAATAAATATTACTTCTAAACATTGCTTTTATACCAACTGCAACTCGAGCCGTTCCCACACTTTATGTGTGATATGACAACGATAAGGCTACGGTAGCAGCTACCTATAACTACAACTCTTACTCAGCGTTTACGGTCGCGTGAGAGTGAGTCTATGTAGGCAGATAGTACTGTTGACAACAAGTTTAAACATGATAATACGTAGGTGAACATACAGGATGCAAGAGAAACAAGGACATCATTCTGAACAATTTTTTTTTGTTTGACACGGAATTGATCAGACCGACTTTATTCTTCACTTCGCTGAGATTCCGATTTTAGCGGATAGTTGATTTGTGTGGGAAATAAAAAATTAAGTAAGTAAGTACAAAATCGGTTAAACTGGTATACAGGGTATAACAGAAAGGTGTAGTTATATTTTAGGGGGGGTTGCTAGGGACATAATTCTGAATAACTTTCACAATGAAACCTATTTGATCAGAGCAACTTTAATTTTCACTTCTCTATACAAATAATCTGACTGCTCTCGGACCAAATCGGTTTGATAAAAAATGTTTAGTATTTATGCTTCGGAACGCACCTTTTTTGTTGCGCGACTCGGACCGCGAGTGATCGGAACGGAACTAGCTAGCTGTCACTTGTATAGAAACGAGATGACGAGTTAGAGGTTACTTTTTTGACATGGAGAAAATGTCGGCACATGGCATTCGGGCCTTGGTTGTAATAATTGTCTAACACAGGTGTCGGGCCTGGTCGGAGTGTTAATTTGTAATACTCATCACGTAACAATCGTCCAATCGTCGGGAAATAAGTAGATTCACGTCATCGGAGTGAGTGCTTCGCGTTGTGAAAGGTTGAAGTGGTTCGGTCCCCAATTCATCGCGTTCGGCAGCGACGGCGACAGCATCGGGCTACGACGAGAGTAAGATTCGACTCCTCTCCCTCCACCCTTGTGCTCCTCATCCCGTGTTCCTGCCTCGAATTGAGCTTTCGAATTCCGGTCCACGGCGTCAAAGGTCAGTACTCCTGGTGAAAAACAACCCTACCAAGATTCCACGCCCGTTCGGTTGAGGCGTGAAATTTAATCATTTTGGTAGCAGGCGCGGTTTCCTAGTGGGAAATCGATTCACGGACGTTTGTAGGGTTGTTTTTTTGCCACATTGTAGCTGGGAGAGGGTGGATACCTCAGATTGGTCGGCAACCATTTTGTGAGTGAGTCGTGTGGTCGGTATACCACAATTTAGGTTCATTTTCGGTTAGTGAACGTATAATTGACGATTTAGTTAACAATTATTATAAATTTGTAGTCGGAAACTACTCGGTGTGCATACGAAACAGTCATTCGGTCGGACTATAGTATTGCAGTCGGGTTCCTTAGTATTGCAGTGTTATTTCGGATTACAGAGCAGGGTCAGGCTATTTAAGGGGTATTAAGCTGATTTTGCTGACCTCAGTAGAAGTGTGGGTCATATCGGAGGGGCCACTTCTAGAAAAATAGTTTTTTTTTATAATACCTTTTTGTGTGTTATTGGTATTGTGCTTTATGGTGGCATTCTCTAATTGATTTAGAGTGTATAGTTATAAGGTGTATGTCCACAGGGCGACCATATTAAATATTTTTTAGGATTTCATTGTTTTAGTGGTTGCCTTAGTTTTGACAACTTAGTTTTAATTTCTGTGCCCAGCGCTGACGGGCAAGTGCTGGTCTCTGGCTATATTTAGTTCGGTAGTGAAGTATAGGACCAGAATCTATTAAACCGGTCAACATGGCACCTTCACCCTTGACGGTACTGCGGAATGGTGTCCGGGAGGAAATGAGATGGCTCGCCCATACTCATTTCCTATGTGGAGCGATCGGACATGGATAATGTCCTGCTCAAGCGTGTGGAGGACGCAATGACACGCGTCGGGAAGGTGTGTCGGCTGGCTGCGGAGGCTGAAGCTCTCGAGCTTACTGATGAAGCTTCGGTGGCTACAGTGAAACAGCTCTGCGCGGATGCTGACCAAGCGATGGAATGCTTGGGTGACATCGAGCGTCGCGCGGAGAAAATTAAGCGGTCGCGAAGGAATGACCGTGGGGAGGGTAACGGAGACCCACCCCCGAAGGGTGTTGTTGGACGGCTGCCACACCTGGAGATTCTGGCCTTCAGTGGGGCAATTGATGAGTGGCCGGCATTCATTAATTTATTTGATAGTTTGGTCCACGGTCGGGACGACCTGGACAACGCCTACAAGTTGGCCCAACTATTGATGGCTCTGCGGGGTGAACCGAAGGAGTTGGTCCGTCACCTAACGGTCACGGCGGGCAATTATGAGATAGCCAGGTCCATATTGTTTGACCGCTACCAACACAAACGGCGGTTGGTTGATGCGCAGCTGGGGAAGCTGTTTAGCATCCCTAAAGTAACCCGGGATGTTGACATCCGAGTACAGGTGCTCAACCCTGTGCTGGTGGCCACTAAGGCCCTTCAGAACCTTGGTCTTCCGGTAGACCAATGGTCATACATTGTTTTGTATATGGTTTTGTCACGGTTGCCTGCAGCTGTTCAAAGTCGGTTTGAACAGCTGCATGGGTGCAGTAGCACGGAACTGCCCACGCTCGTCCAATTGACGGATTTTTTGGAGGGTGAATGCAGGCGTTGTGACACACTGGACACGGAGGCCAGTGTGCAGCGCCAACCCGCGCGGATGCGGGAGGGGCCGCGCCCCCCGCCCCCACGGGGGGGTGGGCGGTCGAAACAATTTGGCGTTTTGAATGCCGCGCCGTCGGGTGACGGCTGCGTGCACTGTGACAGTGCCGGTCATGAAGTAACCAGTTGCGCCAATTTTAAGGCGCTCGGGGTAGCTGCCCGCAGGAAGATAGTCTTCCGCCACCGATTGTGTTTCGGTTGTTTGGGGCCGCACACGCTGAGCGGGTGCTCGCGCGCGTTCCCCTGTGAGTGCTGTGGTGGCAAGCACCACATAGTGTTGTGCCTGAATCGGTCAGGCCATTCGGACGGTCACCAGGGCCGGACTTAGGCTGGTCGGCCACAGGGCCCAACCAGGGCCGGACCCAGTCCCCCTCCGGGCAACGGGAGTCACCAACGGGGTGACTGGGGTACCCGCGGACGGGACCCTCCCCCCCTCCCCCCCGAGGGGAAGGGGGCAGCGCGGGGGGTAACATGCGGGATAGCCGGGGTTCGGTCGCCGCTGTCCATGGTCAGCGAGGACTTCGGGCCGCTGGCTCACCGCGTGTTACGGGCGGGTGTCAGATGGCACCTATGAGTGGCGCGAAGGCGTGGAGCCCACCACCTTCTGCGCCACCCTGCCCGGCGCTCTGGGAGGCGAACAGTCGGATGTCGCCCCCATTCCTAGAGCGCCCCAGGTTGGATCCGCTCTCCCCCATCCATCCACGGTGGCCATCGGGCAAACCGTACACCGTCCGGTATGGTCGGATACCGGGACAGCGAGGGGCCTATTATCCGGGTTGGGACCCCTTGATGTACATACGGTCTGATATGCCGGTTGCGTATCAGCAGCCGAGTTACTCCAAGGCCGACGGAGGTCTCAGCGGGTTCGGATCCCGCGGAGGTTCCCGCTAGGGACACGCCGCCCACTTACAGGGTGCCGCCACTCCACAGACGGTCATGCTCCCCACCGCCTCTGTGATAGCGTGGAGTTCGGACGGCAAATCATGTGTGGCACGAGCACTATTGGACTCGGGGGCCCAGGGGTGCTTAGTCTCGTGCAACCTTGTAAGACGGTTGGGCATTTCGGTAAGGGAGTATCCACATTCCATTCGGGGAATTGGGAACACGGAAGTCGGTTCCGTTAAGGGAGTATGTCGGATTGCTCTCACGTCACGGGTGGATTCCTCGGTGAATCTGACGGTCACGGCATTAGTCATGCCTAATGTGATGGGCTCACACCCTCACGTACGGTTGTCGCCCTCGGTGCGACAGTTGGTCGCTGGGTTGTCACTGGCTGACCCGGAGTTTGATATTCCGGGCCCAGTAGACATTTTATTGGGTGTCGATGCCTTGGGATACCTGTTAGTGCCAGGTGTCCACGTGTAGCAGGCGACTGGTCTGGTTTCGGTCAACACCAGACTGGGCCATGCGGTAATGGGTCCGGTCATGCCGGCTGCCCCACGCCTAGCGACTCGTAGTCTCTTATTCGGTTCTGTACTCTCGGAGGTGATACAGAAGTTTTGGGAGGTGGAGGAACCACCTACGGTCCGCCGGTTGGACCCGGTTGAAGAAGAGTGTGAACAGTTTTATCGGAACAATATTGGTCGCCTTCGGTCAGGTCGATTTCTCACACGTCTTCCATTCCGGAGCGATCGCCCACCGCTGGGCAGTTCACACCATGCAGCCGAGAGGCGGCTTCTGTCGATGGAATGACGCATGAAGCGTGACGGGATTTTCCGGCAGAAGTACGTCGACTTCATGCGGGAATACGAGTCGCTCGGCCACATGTCGGTTTCGGGTATCGACTGGAAGCGTGAAGACCACTGCTTCCTGCCTCATCACGCGGTCTTGAGGACCCCGGAGGGCAAAATACGGGTAGTGTTCGATGGATCGGCATCAACATCTAACGGCATGAACCTGAACCAGTGTTTGCATTCAGGGCCGAAGTTGAACCATGACATCGCGGATGTTATCACACGGTTCCGTCGACACAATGTTGTGTTTGTAGCTGACATCCGGATGATGTTTAGACAGACGGTCATTCACCCTGACAATAGACGGTATCAGCTGATACTGTGGCGAGAGAGCCCAGATCAGCCCATCAGGGTGTACGAGCTGAACACCAACACGTACGGGCTACGGTCTAGTCCTTATTTGGCGATTCGCACTCTGCGGGAGTTAGCGGATCGAGAACGGTTAAATTTCCCTAGAGGAGCAGCAATCCTGGAGCAGGATCTCTACGTGGACGATATCTGTACCGGTGCAGATTCCGTAGAGGAGGCGCTCGCTCGTCGGGACGAGCTAGTTGAGCTCTTACGGGGTGGAGGTTACGAGCTCCGGAAATGGATGTCGAACTCTCCAGAGTTACTGTCTGGTCTTCCGGATGACTACCAGCAGGATCCCCACATTTTTGAAAATTTGGAAAATCCAAATATGTTGTCGGTATTAGGCGTCCAGTACCAGCCGGTGTCAGACATGTTTTCGTATCGGGTCGAGTTGGACTCCCCGAAGGTCTGGACGAAACGGAACGTCCTTTCAACGGTGGCTAGGACATTTGATCCAAACGGGTGGATCACCCCGGTAACATTTCAGCTCAAGTGTTTTATGCAGTAATTGTGGTCTGCTGAGCTGAAATGGGACGACCCGATCGGCGGGTCATTGAGCTCAGAGTGGGACTCGTTCTTTTCGACCCTCCCTGGCATCAATCGGATTTCACTGCCACGGAGGTTGGTCCCCACCAAACGATACACCGCCACCCTGCATGTGTTTTGCGATGCCTCGGAGAAGGGCTACGGAGCTGCGGTGTATCTGCGTACGGTCGACTCCTCGGGGGAGGTTGATGTGCGGTTGGTCATGGCCAAGAGCAAGGTTGCGCCGTTGCGTACTCGCCTGACCATTACCAAATTAGAGCTTTCAGGAGCGGCTCTCCTGACTCGTCTGGTCAACCACACGATGACGGTTCTTCGTGGGTCAATAGCGTTAGAAGATACGTTCTACGCTTGGACGGACAGCCAGATCGTGTTATGCTGGCTGAAGGCTTCAGTTCACAAGCTGGAGATTTTTGTGGCGAATCGGGTTTCGCAGATTTTGAATTCGGAGGTTCCCTTAATCTGGAGACATGTTCCAGGGGAAATGAACCCAGCAGACTGTGCGTCTCGTGGGTGTCACGCTCCAGAGTTGGTTGGACATCCCTTGTGGTGGGGTCCAAAATGGTTGACTCAAGCCGAATCGGATTGGCCAATGAGTCCACGCGTTACCTCGGCGAACAGCGCCTTGACAGTCGGTGTCTGTACGACGCAACCAGAGCCGGAAGAGGAGTTCAGCCTGCTGGAACGGTACATTGGTACGGAACGTGCAGACGGTGCACTTTAAGTCCGAATTGGACATTCTGAGACGCGGACGCGTCCAACTGAAGGGAGCTGTGGCTCGGCTCAAACTGTTTATTGACACTCAAGGATTGCTGAGGGTAGGAGGTCGGCTGCGGAATGCCAACCTGCCTTATGCGGCTCGCCACCCGTTGTTACTCCCTAGGAAAGGGAAGTTGGTCGAACTGTTGATACAGGTTCGACACTTTCGGAACGGGCATGTCGGATGCCACGCCTTGATGGCGTTTCTCCAGCGCGAGTTCTGGATTCTATCGGGAAGACGCTTAGTGCGTAGCGTCGTATTTCGGTGCCTGCCTTGTTATCGGGCCAAGGCGGCTACGATGCAGCCCCAGATGGGCGATTTGCCCTCGGATAGGGTTAACGAAATCCGGCCCTTTGCGGGTGTCGGAACGGATTTCGCGGGACCATTCATGGTCAAGTCTTCACAGCTACGGAACGCCAGAATAGTGAAGGCATACCTGTGCGTCTTCGTGTGCTTGGCCATGAAGGCAGTCCACTTGGAGGTGGTCAGTGACCTCACTACAGAGGCATTTATCGCATGTCTAGATCGGTTCGTCTCACGAAGGGGCCTCCCGACATTAATCCGTTCGGACAACGGCACAAATTTTGTCGGAGCCAGGCGATATCTGCAGGAGGTCACTCAATTCCTGAACGGTAACCAGGACGCCATCGGTACGGCTTGCTCTCGACGAGGGATTGAATGGGTTTTCAGTCCGCCGGGATGTCCTCATTGGGGAGGAATTTTTGAGGCTGCGGTTAAATCGGCTAAGTCGCACCTGACGAGGATCATCGGTGAGACCTCTCTACGCTTTGAAGAGCTTGCGACGCTGTTCTGTAAAATTGAAATGACACTGAACTCGCGTCCGTTGTGCCCGCTCAGTTCGGATCCAAATGATTTGGAAGCGTTGACGCCGGGTCACTTCCTGATAGGTCAGCCTCTTAACGCCCTGCCAGAATACCCATTCGGTGATGTTAAGTTAAGTCGGTTAACTAGGTGGCAGATGTTGCAGCAGATGGCTCAAGATTTTTGGAAACGGTGGTCCCTTGAGTACTTGCACATCTTGCAGCAGCGCCTTAAGTGGACTGATCGGACGAGCCCCCCTCAAGTCGGTGATTTGGTGCTGATTAAGGATGCGAACCTGCCATCATTGAGATGGAGACGAGGACGGATCGTCAAATTGTACACGGGTCGGGATGGCACGCCTCGATCAGCAGAAGTCAAGGTGGGGGACTCGGTCCTCAATAGAGTGGTCGCAACACTTTCTCGCCTTCCTATTGATTAGGGACAGGTTCGGGCCTGTCCGGGCGGGTGACTGTTTAGTATTTATGCTTCGGAACGCACCTTTTTTGTTGCGCGACTCGGACCGCGAGTGATCGGAACGGAACTAGCTAGCTGTCACTTGTATAGAAACGAGATGACGAGTTAGAGGTTACTTTTTTGACATGGAGAAAATGTCGGCACATGGCATTCGGGCCTTGGCTGTAATAATTGTCTAACACAGGTGTCGGGCCTGGTCGGAGTGTTAATTTGTAATACTCATCACGGAACAATCGTCCAATCGTCGGGAAATAAGTAGATTCACGTCATCGGAGTGAGTGCTTCGCGTTGTGAAAGGTTGAAGTGGTTCGGTCCCCAATTCGTCGCGTTCGGCAGCGACGGCGACAGCATCGGGCTACGACGAGAGTAAGATTCGACTCCTCTCCCTCCACCCTTGTGCTCCTCATCCCGTATTCCTGCCTCGAATTGAGCTTTCGAATTCCGGTCCACGGCGTCAAAGGTCAGTACTCCTGGTGAAAAACAACCCTACCAAGATTCCACGCCCGTTCGGTTGAGGCGTGGAATTTAATCAAAAAAAGTTGCTCAGAATAGTCTCCCGAACAACCTTTTGTTACACCTTGTAAGGGAAGGCAGTAGGTATACACAACTTTATGTAGTACTTAACTCAATGAAGATGTTCACACGGTTTGTCCTCTAGGTATTGCAACCGACAAAGACATTTAGATGAACATGTGAAATATCATACTGTACGTATGACGTTGCTACTTCAGTCGTCAATAGTAATTGACACCCAACATTCACATGATATCAATTCTGAACATATTAAACTTTAGAACTTACTTGGCGAACACTCAGTTTATCAGTTAGTTTAAGTATAGTGTTTCGCTTACAGAATTGAAACCACTGTGTTTTTGTTAAGTTAGCAGTAAATTCGATAAACTGTGTGAAAGAAATACAATTCCTTTTCCATTATTTAAACGAAACTCTGCATGAAAATAAATTGAAGCCTTTGGTCGTACTATGAATATCACATACAATTTTGACAATTTTCCATATAGGTAAAGAGATTTAACTTCCAGCAAACCTTAGTATGATCAGACAAAATATACTTAAAAATCAGGTCTCACTCAACCTTCAAAACTTTTTTTTTGTTCTTATTTTTGTGTACTTAGTACTTAATCTTAACCTTTAACTGGTGACAAGGGGTCTTACAGGCCCAGCGACGTCAGTAAAACAACATTTTGGCACCTTCTCCGGGTTTCCTTGGGCTCATCACCTGAGTAGCTTCGAGTTTACTTGCGTTCATGCCGTAGAAGGGGATAGCTGTGTCGGACAGGCTCAAATCGGTAAGTTACATTGGCGTAAAGTTCGGCAGGGGTCTCTCAGTCCCCTCGTCACCAGTTACGTTACACAAAAACCATGTCACCAGTCAAAGGTTAATATAAGTTACAGGTTATCTTGAAAGCGGTAAAAAAAAAAGGTTGACGATCACTGCCTTACACCAGCTGTAGTCAGCAAAAAAATATGTATAAAATGAGTGAATTTGTTGCAAAATGTTATAATTTGTTCAGCGAGCACGACAACATCTCCTAAAGTTACCTAGTGGTTCAAGTGAAATTAGTGAAAAACCAGTCACAAGCAGCAAAATTAAATGTTCGTAAGTTTATTTTGTTTATTTTTTGATGCTTATCCCCAGTTTGACATTTTTTTTTTTGTTAATTACCGACTTCTTGCATTCTGTTAAAACAGTCACTTATTGTACTTATACAATTATTTCTTTATAAGTTAGTAGACGATTTGTTCTTTATGAATTGAAATAAATTACTTGCTTTTTATAACAGGTCTGACCACGACGTTGAAATAGATACCCGCAACACCATCAGCGAGAAAGAGTGGCGTCAGAAGAGAGCAGGCTCATTTCTGAATTTGGATTCAGAAGACGAGGTCCACCAATCGTAAGTATTTTTTATTATTATCTAGTGTGGGAAGTTTCTTAAAAGTCTTCAAACTACTTTTTTAACCAATAAGTATTACTAATAGTGGTGAACGGCTTCAGGACTGTGACTAAGCCGCCTAAGGAGCCGAAGAAACGCAAAGCCTCAGCAGCAACAGCAAGCACCGCTAGCAGCGCCAGTGGCCAGGCCAAACAAAAGAAAAGCTCGACGGTGGTATCAACACCGAGCAACAAGAAATTTACTTTGACCGACCTCTTTGGTGATGAAGAGGATGCTGTGACAATAGCAGAAGCCAAAGTGAACCCGCTTAAAAGTGTGCTTTGGCGTCGTGTGGCTGGAAGATTGCTCAAAAGAAGTGAGGATCTTGAGGGGGATCTCTTTGTTGAGTTACGGGTATATAATAAAGAGGATATTATCAACGTGGATGCGCGCCAGCGCTATTGGAAAGCGGCCGTTAACTTACGCTATCAAGTAAATGATAGCGAGCCAGAGCTCGAAGCACTCTATAAATTTATCCACTTGGCTAAGGCTAAATTTACAAATGAAGGTACCTACTTTCTGTTTCGAGAATTCTAGTAAGTAATTAGACATTGATATAATTCATTTATTGGATTTATTAAAATAAACATTACTTATATTACATAAATACTACATTATTTCATATTCAACCTGATAGGAATGTGTTAAATGTGTAAACATATTTAGGTTGTTAGGCTTTGATAAAGTTTGTGTCATACATGTCATAGTCAGTTTGTAAAAATCGTCAAGTTGTTTTTCATACTAGAGTCATCCATATTAGCTGAAAGCTAGTAAATAACTTTAGATACATAGATAATTTGATATACCAGTCCTACGCGTTAGCAATCTTACAGTGATATATACTTGACATTAAATAGATAAATTAGGAAAACTTTCAGTTTATTTCCGCAGTGTCATAGTTTGAAACTTGTTTCAATATGAGTGATAAAACAATATTTTGTGAGGTTTGTGATAAATCAATTAAAAGTCGGGTTTTCTCTTCTCATTTACGTTCAATTTTACACAAAAATAACAGTTTGGTGTGTGTTAGTGACAACATTTCGAAAATTTCAAGTGCATTCAGGAGTCGGATAGCTTCTAATCGCGTTTATTCCAATGAGCAAGTCAGGTGTGTGATAGCGATCCACAATCCCTATCTTCAACAGAGACTCATTTACCACCCCGCGAATATATCTGGCGCCTACGTCGTCATGTGAGACAAATACTCGATGCAAAAGTTCAATCCTACAATTCTATTAAGGTTAACTTTGAGTTCTTTGCGCAATACTATTTGCCGAAAAATGATGTGACTGAATTTGCGACTGAAAATATATCTATTTTCCAAAACTATGAGTTTAATGAAATATTTTCCTCAGTCTTAGATAAAATTTGTACAAAGCTAAGTGAGTTTCAAGATCGGGAAAGCGGCTGGTCATTTTTGGCAAACATGTATTTAAAAGTCAATGTTAACAAATATAGTGCACTGCGAGCCTCCAGCTATATTGAGTTGCCGAAAAAAATTAAAAATAAACGGGCTTGCGTCAACATAAAAAACTTTGACAATTATTGCTTCCTTTGGTCTATAATAGCTGCATTATTTCCAAGAGTGAATAACCCGAACAGAGTCACATCGTACCCACATTTTTCTGAGGTTCTTAATACGACTGATATGACTTTCCCTGTATCTCTCTCAGATATAAAAATATTCGAAAAAAATAATTCAGAGATAAGCGTCAATGTGTATGGATTGAAAAATAAACATACCATATTTGGACCTCTTTACAAAACAAAAGCTAAGCGACAAAGTCACATTAATTTACTCTATTTCGAGAATGGTACAAAATCTCATTATTGCTGGATAAAGGACTTGAGTAAGATGCTCCATGCACAACAAACAAAAAACCATCGTAAAATTTATTTTTGTGATGAATGTCTCATATTCTTCAATGATAGTGGCAAGTTGGCTACTCACATATGTGGTGGTGTTGCGACTACATTTCCGAATCCAGGTAGCTGTACACAATTTACCCACTTCGAGAGGATGCTTTCTTTGCCATTTACGATTTATGCGGACTTCGAATCTTTTCTAGAACCTTACAAAGATAGAAACGAAAGCTGTAACTCAACGACTACAACTCACAAACATATCCCAGCAGCTTTTGCATACTATATTGTTTGTTCGTATGACTCTAACCTCAATAAGTATAGATCTTACCGTGGACCAAATAGCGCACATGTTTTTATAGAATACTTGAAGCGTGATGTTTTACGAATAAAGTCAATATTGGATCACAAAGTAGCAATGATTTACAATGAAAGCGATTCAATGTCTTACGAGAATGCTAAGTTTTGTCACATTTGTTCTGAAAGGCTACTGGATGATAAGGTTAGAGATCATTGTCATTTAACAGGACGATTTCAAGGCGCAGCGCATTCATACTGCAACCTACGCTTTGCACTAAAAAAAATTGTAAATGTATTTTTCCACAATTTATCAGGATATTATTGTCACTTATTTATTAAGCAATTAGGAGAAAGAAGCGGTGCAATCAAAGTTATTGCAAAAAACAAAGAAAAGTACATGTCTTTTACCAAGTGTTTTATGAGTGCTAGCAATGAGTATATAGCGGTTCGATTTGTTGACTCCTTTAACTTTTTATCTACTAGTTTGGACAAGTTGTCTTCAAATCTTGACAAAGATGACTTTATTCACTTGAAACATCATTATCCTGAACACGATCACTTTGAATTAATGCGATGTAAAGGTGTTTACCCTTATGAATATGTCACTGGCTGGGAATCATACAAAGAAACTTGTTTACCTGACCACAAACATTTTTTCAGTAGCTTGACAAACGAACACATATCTGAATCTGACTATGAGCATGCGAAACGAGTTTGGAATACATTCTGTATATCTAACCTAGGAGAATATACTGACCTTTATTTGAAATCAGATGTTATCTTGTTGTCAGATATATTTGAAAAATTTCGAAAGGCGTGTATTGAATTGTATTGAAAACTATAAATTAGACCCTGCTCATTACATAACAGCACCAAGTCTTAGTTTCGATGCTATGTTATTAAGGACAAGAGTTAAGCTTGAACTTATCACTGATTTAGAAATGTATCGAATGATACAAAGTGGAATAAGGGGTGGTATCTGTTTATGTTCCAACCGATATGCTAAAGCCAACAATAAATATGTTAATAATTACAACCCTACTATTGAATCGAATCATCTTTTATATATTGATTGTAACAACTTGTACGGACATGCAATGACAGGAAACTTACCGTGTTTTTACCGTGATTTTAAGTTAATGGATAAAGAAGATATCGATAGACTAAATATACTACAAATACCTAAGGATTCTCAATTCGGTTATATTTTAGAGGTTGATTTGAAGTATCCAGAACATCATCATGATTTCCATAACGATTTACCATTTTGCCCTCAAAACTTTACCCCATTTGGTTCAAAGACAGGAAAACTAATACCTAACTTATACGATAAATTTAGATATGTTATTCACTACATCCATTTACAGACATGTATTCAACATGGATTGATTTTGAAACATATTCATCGTGTCATTCAATTCAGACAGAGCCCATTCCTAAAGCACTATATAGATTTAAATACATCTCTACGTCAAACTGCAAAAGCACAGTTTGAACAACATTTCTTTAAATCGTTGAACAATATAATATTTGGAAAAACTTTAGAAAATGTAGAAAAACGTGTAACTATTAAACTAATAAATAAATGGAGTGATAATACGAATAAAACTAAAAGATCGCACTCAGCAGATCTATTGATTGCAAAACCAAACTTTCACAGTGTGTCTGTTTTTTCCGAAAACTTCGTTGCCATCCAAATGAAACCTGAAAGTGTTGTATTAGATACACCTATTTACATAGGTTTTACAGTATTAGAGCTCTCTAAAAGTCACATGTACAATTTTCATTACTCAGTTATGAAACCATTCTATAAAGAGAAAATCCGACTTTGTTATACAGATACAGACAGCTTTTTATATTCTATACAAACCGATGATGTTTATAGTGATTTGAAATTACATTTTCATCGATATTTTGATACAGGTAATTATCCTGTAAACAACATTTACGGTATCCAACCAAGAAACAAAAAAGTCCCCGGGTTATTTAAAGACGAGCTTGGTGGTCAAAATATAGAAGCGTTTATTGGTTTGCGATCCAAGCTTTACTGCATTTAGTCAAGAAACGATGTAATTAAAAAAGCAAAGGGTATTCAAAAAGCTGCAGTTCGCAGTTTAAATTTCTCAGAATATAAAAGTGTACTAAAAACTGGACAAATAATTCGCAAAAAAAATGTATTTTTTAAATCTCTGCGACATCAGTTATTTACCCAGGAACTGTGTAAAGTAGCGTTATCATCTAACGATGATAAACGGATCATTTTAAGAAATAAGATAGAAACAATGTCATGGGGACATTTCGAATCATTGTTTTAGTTAGTCTTAGTATAATCACTAATTTAAGTGAAGTGATGTAAAATTATGAGCAATAAACACATAAATCGTATAACTCGTTTTTTTAATAAACCCTCAACCACCAACTCCTTGCAGTCTAGAACGGTATACTTATATGGAACACGCAGGGAACACGCTTACAATAACATTTAGATACAAGCACATTTAGTTTTTTTTTTACATTCACAGGGAATCGAACCCAGGTCCTCTCAAATCTACCATGCGAGATGCAGAGCCACAGAGGCTGTAACAGTTTTTACATAGAAGGGTTTATACCGTGTGTTTGGAGTATGGAGCGACGAAACATTTTGGGGAGTTAGGGACATCATTCTGAACAACTTTCACTATTAAACCGATTTGATCAGAGCAACTTTATTTTTCACTTTATACAAATCCTGATAACCGCTCGGCTTAAAATGTATTGAAATGTTAAAAAAAAGTTGCTCTAATCAAATCGCTTTCATAGTGAAAGTTGTTTAGAACGATGTCCTTTACTCCCCAAAAAAAATATTAGTCGCTGCATATTCCAAACACCCTGGTAAACATCATAATCGCTTGAAAAAGAGTGTGGCTTGTTGATGACTACTTACATACTAAGCAAAGGAATTGCAAACTATTCACGCGTTTGATATGTAGGTTGACAAAAGTAAAGATTCTAGAGGTACCTACAAACCTTTGCCTTGTCTCCGGTTACTTACTTGTTCCCTCGTTACAAAAATATGACGTCGAAGTAATACTATTATTGATATCAAATTAAAACCTAACTTGGGCCGCATTATTGTAATGTGACTCCAAAATGTATTTACCTCCTTTGATGAGCAATTGAACATGCATCATTCCATAACAAAAAGTGCACTTAATCACACGTGAATCTCCCACTCTCAAGCATTGCAAGATCTTAGCTCAGGTATGTTTTACTTTGATTTCTTTACTTATAATTTTACACGTCGCGTAGAGAATTGTTTGTCAGTAGCTAATAGCGAGGGAGCAAAAAAAAAGTAACCTGTTTTGACTTGAGCACGGTGTCGGTCGAGACGCGCCGCGCGGGCTACAAATAAACAGGGTTTTGTGCTCTCGCTATGGCTATCGCTGTCATGTTAATACCTGGGTGGCGAGTCACGTACGGCAGCGGCTAATAGCGGGGGGTAAGAAAACTGGTTTTGACTTGTCAGCGGTGTGCCGAGAAGCGCCGCGCGCGCTATTAACAAAACAATTTCACGCCCCGCTATTAGCCACCGCCAAGATATAACCGTACGCGACTCGCGACCCAGAGTGAAGCGCTTGCGAAATATCGAACATATGAAAACGTCGCTTGCATCCATAGTAAAGTGACATGGCGGGTAATGATAAAGTGCGGTCCGCTCCACCGCTTTTATTTTCTTTGGACTTAAGTAATTTATTTTTATTTTTTACAGGATGTCATCAAATCTGAACAACCCCTTTTACTACGCACAAAATATTATAGAGGGATTTGAGAGTGATGAAGAAGAGATCCAGCCACCTGTTTCGTCTCCACCTCCTCCGATATCAGCTTACAGTCCACCACCACCACCACCACCACCACCGCTACCACAACTGACCCCCTACCAGACTTCACCACCCAACAATAAGAAGCGGGGGTTAGAAGATGATGGGTCGTACGTGGTGGTGAAAAAAGCGCGCAGAGGGTTGCGCCCAATAAAGATTGAGATTTATGACCTCACAGATAATTCTACCAGTGACCCATATCTGAAGGCACAACACGTTGTTGTGGATGGGCTAGACGATGTTCTAGATATGACGGAGAACGTCATAAAAAAATTTCAAGAACAATAAGTTATACGTATTAACTTTTTCTTAATAGGTAACCGTGTGCACTTAAAAATATTCTTTATCAGAATAAAAATATTTTCATTAATATTCTTGTTTACTTATCCGCTTTACATAACTATTAGGAGAAGGTTAATCAATTTAAAAAAGTAGTTATTCAAAATACACCTTTATTTGGGTTCCCCAAGGGTCGTTACTAGCACCGTTACTGTTTATAATTTTCGTTTTTGATATTTCCAACTGTTTTAAAAATTCTCAATTCTTACTTTTTGCCGATGACATGAAAATATTTAGAACTGTTAACGATGCTATTGACTCAGCATTACTGCAAGACGACCTTCTGCAATTCGATATTTACTGCCTCAACAATAAACTTGACCTAAATGTATCCAAATGCTTTACTGTGTCCTTTACTCGTAAACGCAACGTATTTAATAACAATTACTCACACAATTTTACACAAAAATAACAGTTTGGTGTGTGTTAGTGACAACATTTCGAAAATTTCAAGTGCATTCAGGAGTCGGATAGCTTCTAATCGCGTTTATTCCAATGAGCAAGTCAGGTGTGTGATAGCGATCCACAATCCCTATCTTCAACAGAGACTCATTTACCACCCCGCGAATATATCTGGCGCCTACGTCGTCATGTGAGACAAATACTCGATGCAAAAGTTCAATCCTACAATTCTATTAAGGTTAACTTTGAGTTCTTTGCGCAATACTATTTGCCGAAAAATGATGTGACTGAATTTGCGACTGAAAATATATCTATTTTCCAAAACTATGAGTTTAATGAAATATTTTCCTCAGTCTTAGATAAAATTTGTACAAAGCTAAGTGAGTTTCAAGATCGGGAAAGCGGCTGGTCATTTTTGGCAAACATGTATTTAAAAGTCAATGTTAACAAATATAGTGCACTGCGAGCCTCCAGCTATATTGAGTTGCCGAAAAACATTAAAAATAAACGGGCTTGCGTCAACATAAAAAACTTTGACAATTATTGCTTCCTTTGGTCTATAATAGCTGCATTATTTCCAAGAGTGAATAACCCGAACAGAGTCACATCGTACCCACATTTTTCTGAGGTTCTTAATACGACTGATATGACTTTCCCTGTATCTCTCTCAGATATAAAAATATTCGAAAAAAATAATTCAGAGATAAGCGTCAATGTGTATGGATTGAAAAATAAACATACCATATTTGGACCTCTTTACAAAACAAAAGCTAAGCGACAAAGTCACATTAATTTACTCTATTTCGAGAATGGTACAAAATCTCATTATTGCTGGATAAAGGACTTGAGTAAGATGCTCCATGCACAACAAACAAAAAACCATCGTAAAATTTATTTTTGTGATGAATGTCTCATATTCTTCAATGATAGTGGCAAGTTGGCTACTCACATATGTGGTGGTGTTGCGACTACATTTCCGAATCCAGGTAGCTGTACACAATTTACCCACTTCGAGAGGATGCTTTCTTTGCCATTTACGATTTATGCGGACTTCGAATCTTTTCTAGAACCTTACAAAGATAGAAACGAAAGCTGTAACTCAACGACTACAACTCACAAACATATCCCAGCAGCTTTTGCATACTATATTGTTTGTTCGTATGACTCTAACCTCAATAAGTATAGATCTTACCGTGGACCAAATAGCGCACATGTTTTTATAGAATACTTGAAGCGTGATGTTTTACGAATAAAGTCAATATTGGATCACAAAGTAGCAATGATTTACAATGAAAGCGATTCAATGTCTTACGAGAATGCTAAGTTTTGTCACATTTGTTCTGAAAGGCTACTGGATGATAAGGTTAGAGATCATTGTCATTTAACAGGACGATTTCAAGGCGCAGCGCATTCATACTGCAACCTACGCTTTGCACTAAAAAAAATTGTAAATGTATTTTTCCACAATTTATCAGGATATTATTGTCACTTATTTATTAAGCAATTAGGAGAAAGAAGCGGTGCAATCAAAGTTATTGCAAAAAACAAAGAAAAGTACATGTCTTTTACCAAGTGTTTTATGAGTGCTAGCAATGAGTATATAGCGGTTCGATTTGTTGACTCCTTTAACTTTTTATCTACTAGTTTGGACAAGTTGTCTTCAAATCTTGACAAAGATGACTTTATTCACTTGAAACATCATTATCCTGAACACGATCACTTTGAATTAATGCGATGTAAAGGTGTTTACCCTTATGAATATGTCACTGGCTGGGAATCATACAAAGAAACTTGTTTACCTGACCACAAACATTTTTTCAGTAGCTTGACAAACGAACACATATCTGAATCTGACTATGAGCATGCGAAACGAGTTTGGAATACATTCTGTATATCTAACCTAGGAGAATATACTGACCTTTATTTGAAATCAGATGTTATCTTGTTGTCAGATATATTTGAAAAATTTCGAAAGGCGTGTATTGAATTGTATTGAAAACTATAAATTAGACCCTGCTCATTACATAACAGCACCAAGTCTTAGTTTCGATGCTATGTTATTAAGGACAAGAGTTAAGCTTGAACTTATCACTGATTTAGAAATGTATCGAATGATACAAAGTGGAATAAGGGGTGGTATCTGTTTATGTTCCAACCGATATGCTAAAGCCAACAATAAATATGTTAATAATTACAACCCTACTATTGAATCGAATCATCTTTTATATATTGATTGTAACAACTTGTACGGACATGCAATGACAGGAAACTTACCGTGTTTTTACCGTGATTTTAAGTTAATGGATAAAGAAGATATCGATAGACTAAATATACTACAAATACCTAAGGATTCTCAATTCGGTTATATTTTAGAGGTTGATTTGAAGTATCCAGAACATCATCATGATTTCCATAACGATTTACCATTTTGCCCTCAAAACTTTACCCCATTTGGTTCAAAGACAGGAAAACTAATACCTAACTTATACGATAAATTTAGATATGTTATTCACTACATCCATTTACAGACATGTATTCAACATGGATTGATTTTGAAACATATTCATCGTGTCATTCAATTCAGACAGAGCCCATTCCTAAAGCACTATATAGATTTAAATACATCTCTACGTCAAACTGCAAAAGCACAGTTTGAACAACATTTCTTTAAATCGTTGAACAATATAATATTTGGAAAAACTTTAGAAAATGTAGAAAAACGTGTAACTATTAAACTAATAAATAAATGGAGTGATAATACGAATAAAACTAAAAGATCGCACTCAGCAGATCTATTGATTGCAAAACCAAACTTTCACAGTGTGTCTGTTTTTTCCGAAAACTTCGTTGCCATCCAAATGAAACCTGAAAGTGTTGTATTAGATACACCTATTTACATAGGTTTTACAGTATTAGAGCTCTCTAAAAGTCACATGTACAATTTTCATTACTCAGTTATGAAACCATTCTATAAAGAGAAAATCCGACTTTGTTATACAGATACAGACAGCTTTTTATATTCTATACAAACCGATGATGTTTATAGTGATTTGAAATTACATTTTCATCGATATTTTGATACAGGTAATTATCCTGTAAACAACATTTACGGTATCCAACCAAGAAACAAAAAAGTCCCCGGGTTATTTAAAGACGAGCTTGGTGGTCAAAATATAGAAGCGTTTATTGGTTTGCGATCCAAGCTTTACTGCATTTAGTCAAGAAACGATGTAATTAAAAAAGCAAAGGGTATTCAAAAAGCTGCAGTTCGCAGTTTAAATTTCTCAGAATATAAAAGTGTACTAAAAACTGGACAAATAATTCGCAAAAAAAATGTATTTTTTAAATCTCTGCGACATCAGTTATTTACCCAGGAACTGTGTAAAGTAGCGTTATCATTTAACGATGATAAACGGATCATTTTAAGAAATAAGATAGAAACAATGTCATGGGGACATTTCGAATCATTGTTTTAGTTAGTCTTAGTATAATCACTAATTTAAGTGAAGTGATGTAAAATTATGAGCAATAAACACATAAATCGTATAACTCGTTTTTTTAATAAACCCTCAACCACCAACTCCTTGCAGTCTAGAACGGTATACTTATATGGAACACGCAGGGAACACGCTTACAATAACATTTAGATACAAGCACATTTAGTTTTTTTTTTACATTCACAGGGAATCGAACCCAGGTCCTCTCAAATCTACCATGCGAGATGCAGAGCCACAGAGGCTGTAACAGTTTTTACATAGAAGGGTTTATACCGTGTGTTTGGAGTATGGAGCGACGAAACATTTTGGGGAGTTAGGGACATCATTCTGAACAACTTTCACTATTAAACCGATTTGATCAGAGCAACTTTATTTTTCACTTTATACAAATCCTGATAACCGCTCGGCTTAAAATGTATTGAAATGTTAAAAAAAAGTTGCTCTAATCAAATCGCTTTCATAGTGAAAGTTGTTTAGAACGATGTCCTTTACTCCCCAAAAAAAATATTAGTCGCTGCATATTCCAAACACCCTGGTAAACATCATAATCGCTTGAAAAAGAGTGTGGCTTGTTGATGACTACTTACATACTAAGCAAAGGAATTGCAAACTATTCACGCGTTTGATATGTAGGTTGACAAAAGTAAAGATTCTAGAGGTACCTACAAACCTTTGCCTTGTCTCCGGTTACTTACTTGTTCCCACGTTACAAAAATATGACGTCGAAGTAATACTATTATTGATATCAAATTAAAACCTAACTTGGGCCGCATTATTGTAATGTGACTCCAAAATGTATTTACCTCCTTTGATGAGCAATTGAACATGCATCATTCCATAACAAAAAGTGCACTTAATCACACGTGAATCTCCCACTCTCAAGCATTGCAAGATCTTAGCTCAGGTATGTTTTACTTTGATTTCTTTACTTATAATTTTACACGTCGCGTAGAGAATTGTTTGTCAGTAGCTAATAGCGAGGGAGCAAAAAAAAAGTAACCTGTTTTGACTTGAGCACGGTGTCGGTCGAGACGCGCCGCGCGGGCTACAAATAAACAGGGTTTTGTGCTCTCGCTATGGCTATCGCTGTCATGTTAATACCTGGGTGGCGAGTCACGTACGGCAGCGGCTAATAGCGGGGGGTAAGAAAACTGGTTTTGACTTGTCAGCGGTGTGCCGAGAAGCGCCGCGCGCGCTATTAACAAAACAATTTCACGCCCCGCTATTAGCCACCGCCAAGATATAACCGTACGCGACTCGCGACCCAGAGTGAAGCGCTTGCGAAATATCGAACATATGAAAACGTCGCTTGCATCCATAGTAAAGTGACATGGCGGGTAATGCTAAAGTGCGGTCCGCTCCACCGCTTTTATTTTCTTTGGACTTAAGTAATTTATTTTTATTTTTTACAGGATGTCATCAAATCTGAACAACCCCTTTTACTACGCACAAAATATTATAGAGGGATTTGAGAGTGATGAAGAAGAGATCCAGCCACCTGTTTCGTCTCCACCTCCTCCGATATCAGCTTACAGTCCACCACCACCACCACCACCACCACCACCACCGCTACCACAACTGACCCCCTACCAGACTTCACCACCCAACAATAAGAAGCGGGGGTTAGAAGATGATGGGTCGTACGTGGTGGTGAAAAAAGCGCGCAGAGGGTTGCGCCCAATAAAGATTGAGATTTATGACCTCACAGATAATTCTACCAGTGACCCATATCTGAAGGCACAACACGTTGTTGTGGATGGGCTAGACGATGTTCTAGATATGACGGAGAACGTCATAAAAAAATTTCAAGAACAATAAGTTATACGTATTAACTTTTTCTTAATAGGTAACCGTGTGCACTTAAAAATATTCTTTATCAGAATAAAAATATTTTCATTAATATTCTTGTTTACTTATCCGCTTTACATAACTATTAGGAGAAGGTTAATCAATTTAAAAAAGTAGTTATTCAAAATACACCTTTATTTGGGTTCCCCAAGGGTCGTTACTAGCACCGTTACTGTTTATAATTTTCGTTTTTGATATTTCCAACTGTTTTAAAAATTCTCAATTCTTACTTTTTGCCGATGACATGAAAATATTTAGAACTGTTAACGATGCTATTGACTCAGCATTACTGCAAGACGACCTTCTGCAATTCGATATTTACTGCCTCAACAATAAACTTGACCTAAATGTATCCAAATGCTTTACTGTGTCCTTTACTCGTAAACGCAACGTATTTAATAACAATTACTCATTAAAAAATAAACCTTTACTTACACGTCTTCATGAAATTAGAGACCTTGGTGTCATTATGGATAGCAAACTTATCTTTGATACGCACATAAATTCAATTACCAGTAAAGCCTACAAGGCCTTAGGGTTTATTATTCGTTCCTGCAAAAATCTGCGTCGCCTTAAATCCGTAAAAGTTATCTACTGTGCATTTGTCAGGAGCCACCTCGAATATGCTTCACAAGTTTGGAACCCTAGTTACAAAGTATATATTAATAAGTTAGAGAGCATTCAAAAGAAATTTATTCGACATATTAAATTCAAATTTAAACTTCCAAGACTACCCTATAACCAATTATGCATCAAACTCCACCTACTTCCATTGCATGTACGGCGATACATAACTGACATCACCTATCTGATGAAAATAGCCCAGAGCCTTGTCGACTGTCCCGCCTTATTAGCTAAGCTTCATCTCCTCGTCCCCTCACGTTCTCAGTCTCGCCGAAGACTGTCATTGTTTGTTCCTTGGGCTCGCACAAACTTTAGACAAAATTCTTACTTTATCAGAGCTATACGATCTTTCAACGACCTTTGTATTGAAAACGAAGACATTGATTTGTTCGCTAGTAGTATTTCCGTTATCCGTAAAGTATTAACCTCTAAGTTTTGTGACTCGGTTGAGGCCTCATTACCGATATAACCCAGTATAATGGTGTGCCATATTCCTTCTTCTATTATTGGATATAGTTACCGTGTCTGGTGTTTCGTGTATCGCTTTTCTTTCACCTGTGCTAATTGCTCAAAATATTGCTAGCTGTGAAAACTTTTTGTTGGCTTTCTGTATCTATGTGTGTAATTTATTGTGTTAGTGATAAGCTGTTAGTTTTCCTAATAAAAAAAAAAATAAAAAAAAAAAAAAAAATTAGATTGATACTCTTGCATCCAATTTCGTATAAGTATTACATGTTTCAATGCACATATCTTTTTGTGATTTATACACATCAAATCATTAAATTTAGGAATAGGATGATCCCACCAAACGTCACCATTTTCAGGAACATTAGACTTAACATTATTATTATTCCCATATCTAATATCATCTAGAGTTTTTAAATAAGGACAACCCATTTCCTCAATATTAGTCACATTACAGTTGATACAAAGATCCTTTACCCACTGGATTTTTTCATTACCCTTCACAAATGATTAATTCCACGCCTCAACCGAACGGGCGTGGAATCTTGAGGGGTGGTTTTCACCAGCACAGGGAGTATCGCAAGTGGTACTGACCTTGACGCCTTGGGCCGGAACTCGAAAGCTCAATTCGAGGCAGGAATGCGGGATAAGGAGCACAATGGGTGGGTGGAGAGGATTCGAATCTTACTCTCGTCGTAGCCCGATGCTGTCGCCGTCGTGTTGCTTGCCGACACGAGGAGTCGCTGTCCGAATGCGACGAGTTGGGGACCGAACAACTTTAACCTTCACAACACGAAGCACTCACTCCGCTGACGTGAATCTACTTATTTCCCGACGATTATTATAGTTAACACTCCGACCAGGCCCGACATCTGTGGTAGACAATTATTACTACTGAAATACAGCCAAGGCCCGATCGCCATGTGCTGACATTTTCTCTCACGACAAGAAAGTAACCTCTAATCTAACTCGTCATCTCGTTTCTATACATGTGACAGCTGCAGTTCCGTTTCTGCTAGTGATGTCCCGATCACTCGCGGTCGATCCGCGCAACGAAAACCGGTGCGTTCCGAAGCATAAATATTAAACAACAAATATTTCACAATTTTGTAGATATGGTTTTACAACTTTTTTGAACACATGCATGTCAATAAATCCTTCTCTCCAGTAAATACCTCGATTTCTCTCAATCCAATTTACATGTTTTTTTTCAGCAGGTGTTAAAGATGAATAAGCAAAAGGTGGATTAACTAAAAACATTTGTGTGTACTTGTTAGTAGCTAACGCGAATTCTTTCACGATAAAATTATTTTTATAGTCTTTGAACCCTTGCAAATCAACCACTAAGTATTGTTTCATCATGATATTTTCTTTACAATGCTCGTCAAAGGTTTATATTCAATCAAACAATCGTTTAATATGAGACTGTAGGCACTAGTTTTAGCAGGTATTTCAGCTGTGGATTCAATTTCCATACGTACATCTACTGGTCCAGTTTTTAGAGTTTCGTTTTGACGACAACAGTCAATTACAAATAAAGGTGCTTTAGTTTTGAACTCAGCTGGACTAAGCAACGGTTCACTCCGACGACCGTAATACGACTGTTGAAAGTTTATATATGCTTCATATATTAAAGAGAACTTATCATGATTGAAATCCGTGTTTAAACTCTCATACGGATAATATACAGAATTAAGTTATACTTTAACGTCACGTAGGTTACAGTGATCGAATCGAGAAGCATCAACTGATCCATTATTTCTCCGATTGGTTTGTTATCCTATTATTACATAGCGAGGCTTTTCTAATTGTGAAGAAGTCTTTATTGCCCATGTATGTTTCGTAGTATTTGGTGAGAGTGGGTATTCATATGGATCCCAATTTCTAAACGAGATATTGATAGAACGATCTTTTTCCAAATATTTCAGTAAGTTGATTCTTTCTCTGTCTGATACCTTAATATGTGGGATTCGCCATAGTATTTTAGTAAGATCAAACTTTTCTAAAACTTCGTTGGTACTAAGCTGCATAGAATTCAAATTAGTATTACTTCTCAAAAGAACTAGTTCATGTTTACAATTGATAATTATTTTCTTATAGTCTTCAGCGAACCCTAAGATTTTATTGAGTGGAATGTTAGCTGCGAAAATTCCTCCTTTTACCTTGTTGCTATCAACACTCCACCCCCAATTCTTGTTAGCATTATTTTCCAACTCACTCAATGACAATAACGACTTCATAGTTGTTGTGACACCCACATTTTTTACCTTGTCTATCTCAACTCCGTTTAACCCATATCGGATATCGTGGAAAAGGAATAGAAATGGATTATTTGTAAAATCCACGGATGGCATTACTTCTTTGGTAGCACTGTTAATAACTTTAAGTGACCCTTCGATATAAAGTGAACTTTCAGATGGCAAAAGGTATAGATCTTGTTGATTGACTGGTATGCGGATTTCATCATTATTGTTGTAGCTGGCGATGTATGGTTTGTATGAATGAAACTGATAATTTTCTATACTATTATCATATGTTAAAGGTTCAGATATGTTTAAAATATTCATTTTATAATTTTTGGTAATTTCAGAATTTTTTTAGTTTCTTTTGACAGTTTTCTTTGACGATGTTTAATATTTATGCTTCGGAAACGCACCGGTTTTTGTTGCGCGAATCGATCGCGAGTAATCGGCACATCACTAGTGAAAACGGAACTAGCAGCTGTCACTCGTACCGGAACGAGATGTAAAATTGGAGGTTATCTTTACTCTTGGTCTTTTTCTCATCAAGAGAACAACATGTCGGCTCGGGCCTCGTGTCATTGATGGTATTTCGGTGTACCACTTACTAAATACAGGCGTCGGGCCTGGTCGGAGTGTTAATCATCTACATCGTCGGGAAATAAGTAGATTCGCGTCAGCGGTCAAGTGATCCGTGTGGATTGGTCAACGTCGTATCGGTAGCGGCGACTCCACGTCGGCAGGCAGCACGACAGCGAAACGACGGCAAGGATTCAATCCATATCCTATCCCAACTGTGCCCCCTTTCCCGAATTCCTGTCTCGAATCGAGCCTTCGATCTCCTGTCTACGGTGACAAGGTCAGTAAAAATTCATTCACTTCTTTTCTCTCACGTGTTGGCAAAAGCACACCCCCTTCGGATTCCACGCCGTTCGGTAGGCGTGGAATATTAAACATTTTGGTAACAGGAGCGCGGTTTTCCTAGTGGGAAATCATCGATTCACGGTTGCCTTTGTCACATTGTAGTTGGGAGAAAATAATATCTCAGATTGGCTCAAGTCGGCAATGAGTCTGTGGTCGGTATACCACGATTAAAGTTCATTTTCGGTAAGTGAAAGTATACGTGCCAATTTAGATAACAGTTGTTATAAATTTGTAGTCGGAAACTACTGTTGTTGCGCATAAAAGATTGAACAGTCATTCTGCAAAGCCTAGATTGTATTACTTGCGGTAGAACGTCGGGTTCTATAGTCCTACAGTGCTATTTCGGTTTACACAGCAGGGTCGGGCTATTTAGGGGGTATTAAGCTTATTTGCTGACCTCAAAGGAAGTATGGTTCATAAGAAGCCACTTATTATTTTGTATTGTTTTCATAATCAAGTTTTGTGGGTTATTTTTGTATTGTGTTTTATGGTGGCATTCTCTAATTGATTTAGAGTGTATATTATAAGGTGTATGTCCACAGGGCGACCATATTAAATATTGTTTAGGATTTAATTGTTTTGGTGGTTGCCTTGGTTTTTACAACTTAGTTTTAATTTCTGACACGATCCCGCTCACCCCCCTTGTGAACAGGGACAACCAGGGATCTTTTGAGAGCACAAGGAAAGATTCCTTGGTCAAGACTAAGATTAAAAATATAGCACAGCAAAGGCACCAGTATATCTTTATGTTGTTTTAAAATTTTGTTTGGTATATTGTCCCACCCAACTGAACATTCGTTTTTGAGCTGCATAATAAGCCTGTTCACCTCTTCACAGTCAGTTTGTATTAAGGCGAAAGAGTGCGGGCTCCTGTCTGGCAGAGAAACTGTTTGATTGGTTTGTATAAGAGTAATATCTTCAGCGGATTTTTTACCAACGTTTAAAAAATACTGGTTGACTAAATCGATCGATTTTTGTGGAGATTTGTCAATCTTCAATAATTCGTTTGGACTTTTTTTATTTTTTTCAGTTGATGTAATTAATTTTATAGCTTTCCATATGTCCTTATTATTGTTGCCTGCTTTAGTTAACAATGATTTCTCATAAATTCTTTTTAATTTCTTGATTAAATTAATGCAAAAATTTCTGTATCTGTTGTAGACTAATTTGAATGTGTCATTTTCTCGTTGTGACATTGATTTTTTATGTAATTTGTCTCTATTTCTGAGGCATCGTATTAAACCGGGTGTTAACCAAGGTTTGAGAAATTTTTTTCTAGATGAAATTTTCTTTATTGACTGATTTCTGTCCAGCGCAACTTGAAACAACCTAATAAACTCATTCGTAGCCGCATCTGGGTCTTGCATTTTATATATATGAGAGAAATCTGTATGTATCAGATCTGTTTTAAAATCTTCATTATTCAATGTGTGTGTTTTAGTAGGAGACATCAAAAACTTTTCACACTCCAAACATAGACTGAACAGAACAGCCTTATGATCTGTAACTGTAGATTGCAGAACTATTGTAACAAATTTGCTTTTTGACCTGACAAGGACATGGTCCAGACATGCACGACTAGCATCTCTGGTAACAAATAAATGTCCAGGGAGTAGCCTATTTGTAGCCGCAATGTTAAGATAAATTTCCGCATCTAAATCTTGGTGATCAGGATTTATATCGATGTTAATGTCCCCGGCCACTATAATATTTTTAAAAGAGGAAACCTCATGCAGTGCTTCATTTAACGAGACAAAAAAACTATCAAGTTTTTTGTAGCATGGGGAGCGATATATAACTAGTATCGCAGTATCGAAACCCTGTTTAATAATAAGGCAGTTTCCCTCCTTAAAAGATGCTTCGTTTATAGAGATACTAAGACTTTCTCTGTAGTAGATGACCACTCCATCATTTTGATTAATACATTTTTTACTTGCATACGACGTGTATCCCTGTAATATTGGTATAATGGGATCGCCAGATAACCAACACTCAGTCAGTATAATGACGTCACACTCTACTATTAGTTCATGAAGCAGTGCAAGGAATCCTGACATATTGCATCCAATACTTCGTATATTTTGCGTAATTACATTAAGGTTATTTATTGATTGTGGAATATATTTATGACAGTTTAAAGTGTCACTTTGAACGGAATTGCAAGTCAAAATTTGTTCTAGATCCTCTATTATATCCTTTGCAAGATTAAAAATTAAACATTGTAAGATAAATGGGCGACCATAGTGGGTACATAAACTGGGAAAAATATGTAACAGAGGATTTAGGCTGACAAGTCCTTGGTATTAAAGGTTTTTGAATTGGATGATATCTAAAATTTGGTTGAAATAGTGTGTAGTAACTGGATTGTGTGTGTGTATTTTTAAAATGTGTGTAAGTATGTATGACTGTGTTTATGTACTGGTATATGATAGTAGAAAGATAATTTATATGAAAGTGCTTGCTTATGTAGGATTGCAAAAGAGTTAATTTAAGGGCATGATCTAGTCATTTTATGGATAGCTTCTTCGTAAGTTCTTCTACTTGTGCTTCATCTTTGATTAGTAGAAACTGGGCTCCCTCTACTTTTCTAAGATAGACACGTCCATTTGACGTCCAGACGTATTTGTAGCCTGCAGCCTTTTTGAACTCACGCGCCAAGAAGAGCAAGCGCTTCGTTTTTGGCGTTAGATGTTCTGACGCAAAGATCTGTTCAGCTGTTTCCTTTATACCCAGATGACCAGAGTTCAGATTGTTGGTGGGATTATTTGTATTAAAGGTATTGATACAATTTAGCAAGCTTGTTTTGGACAGTGTGTTGTTCATCTCTATTATAACCGAAGCGTTTTTGTTTTCTCGCTTGCTTGGGAGCCTATATACGTCTCGTATGTCTGTTTTCTGGGCTACAAAACGAATTTCTTGACAGAGATTTACTGCGTAGCCAAAAAGATCTTCTTTTGTCTCTTTGATTTTTTTGGGGACGTTTCTCAATTCGATTGAGGTTTGTGGGGTCACGCTGCGAATGCTAATAGTATATTTATTCTGCAGAAACGGGCTGTTCGTGCAATTTATAGATTAGGGCCTAGAGTGTCACTGAGGGAAAAGTTTAAAGAAATCAATATTCTGACATTTGTGTCTCAATATATCTATGACAATCTTGTGTATGTAAAAAGAAATATAACTAATTTTCAGAAGTACAGTGATATACACAATTTTAATACTAGAAATAAAGACAAGTTGGTTGCTTATGTAAGACGACTACATAAAATTAGTAATTCTTTTAAAGGCAATTGTATACGCTATTACAATAAGGTCCCTACTGATATTAAAAACTTACCTTTAGACAAGTTTAAAATAATAATAAAACAGAAATTGTATAAAAAAGGTTACTATAGGATATCTGATTACTTAGAGGACAGATGTCCATGGGAATAGATTGTTTGAGTAACAGGCTGTTTCGATATATAATTAGCATTCATTTTGTAATTTGACAATATTTTATTTAAAAAAGGAAACGCAAAAGATGCGACGACTGTGGAGTTTCTTCGGTGAGCTCTTCTCCACAGATTCCGCCATTGTGTTAGTGAACTCACCCAAAAAAATGTAATGACGGATCTAAGTGATGTAACAACATCCTATGGAAATAAATGATTTTTGATTTGATTTGATTTGGAATAAGAGGTAATATACCACCAGTTTTTGGTATTGGTATAATTCTAGGTAGTTTCACTTGACAATTTTTTGGGAAACATTTTTTGCTGCTAAATACATATATTTGATTGCAGCTTTATCGCTCTTAGGTTTATATTTTTTTTAGTTCGCTGTCAAACCTTTAACAATTTTTTTGAAGTTTTTAACACCACCTTCTACTTTGACTTTAGTTTTCATCACTTTATTAACAAGCCAAGAAGCGATTTTTTCTCCTTTACTAGCATCTTTGGATCGCATCCGTTTCTTTGCCATATCGATTAATTGAATGACAGCCTGTCTTCGATCTTCACTATTATTAGAAATGTATGCAATATCGTGTTACATACAAGCGTTATCGAATTTGTTTACCCCCCTTTCTCCTCTGGCTAAACGTTTTTGTAAGCGTGTACCCGGACCACAGTACTGATAGCCTGGTATATGTAACTCAAAAGGTAAATTATTTATTAAACTGTTAACAAGTCCTTCACTTTTCATTATCCACACATTAATGTTAATAATACAAAGATCCTAATTCTTTTATATTCATACTAATGTACTAAATCTCATTTTTTTATCCAACTGTTTTCATTCTCACCTAACCCTAACCATTTTTTTTTTTTTTTTGAACGATAAGAAATTTATTAAGCAAAAGATTCATGAAAATAAGTACAGAGAATATAAATAAGATATTCATTCTAGTTCAAGACGTGTGGGACTGCCGCTCCATCCTCATATAGGCCTGTGCGATTCCACCTATGGCGGGTGCCACGGATGCACATGCTGCTAGCCCTGATGATGGCGGTTTGAATTCTTGCTCGTAGCCAGCCCATTATTGTGGCAGGGGTCCGGTTACAGCGGTCCGCCAGCGTTTCGGCCAGGTGTTTAGTGAATGATATCATTTGTGGAGCAAAAACTCCGTCGACAGAGGTTACTAAAGGGGTGAAGGTGGTGTGGCGCGTCTCGCATGGGTCGCAGTACTTCTTTTTCTTTTCTTCTTCAGCTGAACGAAGGACAGCCGCTACGGGGCGTGATGCGTGGGAGGGAGCGTCGGTGTCTATGACACGGATATCAAATAACGCCTCCCTCTGGGCAATCCATACCCCCCGACAAGCCAAGTCTCCGCGCAGCCCAGTATCGCCTTCGGAGATGACTGGCTCTTTCGTGACGGTTCCCCAGGCTTGCTGGCACAGTTCACAGAAAAGATCCCTTATTTCGTTATGTCTGCGTGTGATAAGGCCACCTGTTTTGCAGCACAAGGCGTGGTCCACGTTGAAGTTGTCATTGCCGCAGCCGTCGCAAGTCGCAGGCATGGAGATTGGTGTGCGGTGGTATCTTATGGCCAGGGCATCTCTAAATTCGTGGGGTGATAAGTCGAAGTTGTCTTTTCTTGTCGGTATTACTGAAAGCCATGTTGATGTTTTTGTTTTCATTTTTGTCGCTATTGATCTTTCTATTGCTCTTTTCTTTTTGGATGGTAATTTTGTTAGAATGCTTTCTAGAGTTTCGTTCTCGTATGTTTCTTTTTCCTTGTTTCCTTCCTTTCTTGCGTCACGCAAAGAATTGTAGTGTTCAGCAAGGTTTATGTCTTTTATCTCGGTTAGGGCTGTTGAAAGTATTGTAGATCCCTGTTTTGAGATTTGGTATGCACGGTTTGGTGTGTTGAAGGGGTCAGAAAGGGCAAGTCCGCCTTTGTGGACTGGGAGGGTAAATAGCTGGGTTTCAAGTTTTGTGATTTCGCCTCCGATTAGTGTTGGTATGAATTTGTCGTGTAATGTGTTAGTTAAGGGTTCAAAAAGTTCTTCTGAATTTTTTAAGACACGTAGTAGGAAGGACCATTTAAACTGAGCTGCTTTAGTTAGGGCAGTGTAAGCGGCTTGAGGTGAGTTTTTGCAGATTGTTGTGAGTTTCTCGATGATAGATATCCATTCGGCTACATTCTTTTTTACGAAGTCGTCCCCTCCTGTCCCTATGTAGCCTCCTAGGAAGCGGGAGCCGGTAACTATGGAGACGTTGGTACCGGAGAACGTCTTTTCTGCGGTAGACTTGTCAGTTTCTGACACTATTAGAAATGATTTTTTACCTTGTGGTAAGTATCCGTATGCTGGGCCTGTTTTGTTTAAGTTGTCCCACCATTGTCGTAGGCTTT
This sequence comes from Argyresthia goedartella, assembly GCA_949825045.1. NCBI lineage: Eukaryota > Metazoa > Arthropoda > Insecta > Lepidoptera > Argyresthiidae > Argyresthia > Argyresthia goedartella. Next base: position 37,322,607 of record OX463812.1, on the reverse strand, counting down.
GGAAAGTGCCTTGCGCGGAGGAGTCATCGGCGTACCAGCATTGTGTGACTGTGTTTTCGGTTTTAAGTTTGTTAATTATTGGTAGTGTTGCAAGCGCGTACAGTGGCATTGCGAGTGGGTCTCCTTGGGTTACGCCTTCTCTGCTATATAGTCTTGTATCAGGATCGCGAAATACCAATTCAGCGTGGCCATTGTAAGTATTATAAAGAAAGCGGGCGCAGTGTGGCCAGTATATTCTTGCTTGCCAGAGGGCTAGTTGTCTATTCATGGCGTTAAAAGCATTGTTCGCGTCAACGAGGAGCATTCCCCAGTTTGAACCAGGTTGGCAATCTCTTTGGAAGACATCGGTCATGGCATGAATGGCGCCTTCGATGCCACTGCCCAGTCCACTGCAGAGCTGTGACTGGCCGCATGCTTCAGTGACTTCAGAGCCTGTTGCTAAGATCATGCATTTGGATAATATTCTTCGTAGGCATTCGCCGATGCCGATAGGTCTTACGCCTGGGCATTTGTCTAAAGCAACAAGTCGGCTTGACATTAATGCTTGTATTTGGGTCCAGGGTATGGTTTCATTGCTAAGTTTCGTTGTGAGCTGCGCTACGGCTTCTCTTAAATGGGCGCTTGCTTGGCCCTAACCATTTTACAAATAGTTTATTACCCTTTCTTTTGATAACTCTTTCAATCAAATACACATTAACATGTTTTGTTTTAAGAAGTTCTTTTTCATAAAAACAACCTTTAATTATGTTTTGTCTTTTATCTCGTAAATTATAGGTTATGGGGTTAGTTTCATTAATACTTTTAATAACAAATATTTCTGTAGACCAATTTGGTGTATATCCTTTATCAAAACAACTTTTATATTTGCTCACATGCACGTGATCACCTACTTTAAAATTACTATTGTTTTTGGGTGGTAATTTCTTTTGAGACTTTAATATGTTGTTTGCAACAATACTCGTATTCTGTTGATTTACGTCTATTGGCTTAAATCCAATCGTTCTATGTTTAGAAGCATTGTATGTATTAATCACGTTCTTTATGGGGTCGCCTAACCATTTATGATTACCAGCCAAACTGAAATGCTTATATAGTTGGGTTTTTAGAGTTCTAATTAATCTTTCAACAATTGAAGCTTTTTTTACTGAAAATGAAGAGTAGTGGTTAATATCATACAATTTCATAAGTTTCTGAAAGTTTTGGTTATAAAACTCTGTTCCTTGGTCAGTTTGCAAATTAGTAGGTGATCTTCCACATTTTAGTATATCATGGAAAGAAGACACAATTTCCATCATCGATTTCGTTTTAAGTGGTTTTACCCATGCAAATTTTGAGAATGCATCAATGATAACCAAAATAAACTTATGTCCTCTATTTTGATGGGAAAACGATCTTATATCTATTAAATCAGCTTGCCACAGATCATCTATTCCTTTTAAGACCACATGTCTACGTATAAAATTTTGGTTATAAAACTCTGTTCCTTGATCAGTTTGCAAATTAGTAGGTGATCTTCCACATTTTAGTATATCATGGAAAGAAGACACAACTTCCATCATCGATTTCGTTTTAAGTGGTTTTACCCATGCAAATTTTGAGAATGCATCAATGATAACCAAAATAAACTTATGTCCTCTATTTTGATGGGAAAACGATCTTATATCTATTAAATAAGCTTGCCACAGATCATCTATTCCTTTTAAGACCACATGTCTACGTATAAAATTTCTACGTGCTTGTTTATGAATCTCATCAACAATTTGCTGTTTGCTCATACTATTGTGATGTAACTTTCTTTAAAATATTGACGAGTTCGTCTTTTGTATTATAATTTGTATTAAGTTTTACCACTAAGTTTTTTTTTTTTTTTAATGTTGTAAGTTCATCATGCATTTCATCCCTCGTTGGTGCTAACTTTATCAATTTATCGACGTATGCTTTATTAACAGCTTCGTCTGAAGTTCGAGGTGATTTCAAACCTTTTAATCGAGCATGACGTAAATCTATATATAAATCTATAAAGCGACTTGGTCGAAAAAGGGATATTACAATGTTCAAGATTACTTAAATGACAGGACTGTATGGGGTTAATCTGGCTCAACACAGACCTTGCTGTTAATAGTTTTGTAATTATTTATTCCTGCTTATTTAATCATAACAATAAAAAAATTCATATTTGTATTAGTTAAGCACAACCTATTTTTAAAAGAGATCTAAAAATCAATCTGTGGGAGTTTCTACACCCTTCTACTCCCACAGTGGTCCAATGTAGAGAAGAGGAAAAAATGACGCTTGCTAAGTATATGTAAATATCTACAGTAATAAAGTACTTTGACTATTGACTATCACCAACTATATTTTCCGATTGACGCATTCGCTTATGTACTTGATGACCAAATTTATCAATATTCATCATAAGAGTGTTAACTGGATGAAAGATAATGATACACTGGTATTAATACACTGATTTATAGATATTTATTTCACCAATAATACCACTTTCCTGCAACTCGTTTAAAATTGAGATTATTTCACCATCAAGACCGGTATTGCCAGCATCTCGAGATGCTACGAGCAATTTTAGTCTTTAAACTAGTTCATTAGGGTCATCCCAATAAACATAATCAGTATTTTTTTTAGTCGTTTCATTAAAGGTAATCCAGAACCTTTACTTACATTTTCAACACTGGTGGAAATGCTTTTACTATTCTTGAATAGTTGTTTGATGATACTAAGATATCTAAAGCCTTTGTTTGATTTAATTGGTTTCTTTGAATCAAAATCCCTCCGATGCGCATTAGTGATCAGAAGTAGTTGTTTATAGTTTTCCATATCTCTTGTGGTAATCTGATTCATATCTGGAGTTTTCTTAAACAACAGTTCTGTCAAACCGGGTGTTGCCACGTATTTCTCTCTATTGACTATAATAAATTTATTTTTTAGAATAACTCGACATGATCCTAACATGTGTTTCCCGCGAACAATTTTTACACCAAAAGGAATGTCTTGATATACATTGGAATCCATTAACCAGGAGAAGGAGCTGTTGGGACTTGTATTAGTATCCGTTGCAGTGTTATACGAGATATTAGATAAATTTCGTTTTCTGATTCACACGAACTGCTTCTAGATTCTGATGTAATCAATAGTTCTGTTGGATTTTCGAAAACAGTTTTTTCTTGAATTATATCACTCTCGTTAGAAGATAGTTCATCAGTGCTGTAGTGCTTACGCTTTTTAATTACCTTAGGTGACTTTTTTGGATGTGAGTTGTCATCTGTAAGATTGTTTGACGCTTTGTGTTTAGAAATCTGGTTTAAGGAATCAGTTATTGGTTTAAACATCGTTTGTAAAACTATGTTATTGTTATCACTATTTTCTTGAATCTGTTTTACTTTTCTTCGAACTGCATCAGCAGATTTAATTATCTCTTTTTTTAAAGTCTTTTCAAGCTGCATTTTATATCTTGTCTCCACAACAACATTCATGTTAGTGATGAAATTGTTAATTTTTAAGACATAAATACTATGTGTAGTATAAATCTTTTATTACTCAACGATAAATGTGTCAAATTTCAACCTATAACAACCATTGTTTTTTTCACAATCTTTGTTAATAACAAGATAACTATATGGTTCACACCAAATTTTGGAACACATATTTCTAAATACCTTCCAACTCATGTCTATATTGACGTGTTCATCATAAACATGCTTCATATTTATCTCATCCTGCTTGAATAGTACAATAAGATTAGCATTATCACGAATAAGTTGTTGGGGTACTTTACTATAAGTTTGATTGAGATAAAAAGAATCTATATTTTTATGTCTTCCCATAACAAAGTAGTCCCTAATACTGGTTTGATTTTCAAATGCAACGTCATCAAATATGATGATTGAATTAGAGAGAGCCTCTTCTGGCTTCAGCACGTCTTCTTTTTCATGGTATTTTGCGAATCCGATATCTTGAATAATAAGTGTGAGGTTCACCTCTACCACTGTTTGGAATACAATGACATTGTTTACTTATTATCAATTAATTTAAAGTATCCAAAATGTATTTTGAATTCAATAATTTTCATTTATTATTTTATATTTCAGTAGGTTTTCTCTGGTCAACTAAACAAATGCTAGGAATGGTACTGTACTACAGATTCCTGACGTTATACGTGTAGTGAAGTGGAACGATATGTTCGTTTTCAAAACATTCGAAGCCTTTCTTTCTTCACGCCTTTTAACACAGATCCTTCAGCCTTCGCTCCGCTCCTCTCCGAGTCGCGCATCGCTTCGCGTTGCCGCTTCAGGCTTGAACGTGTTTAAATTGAACTGTTATGCGTGGAAAGGGTATATGCATTGATCTGGGTTGAAAGGCGTGAAGAGAGAAAGGCTTTGAGTGTTTTGAAACGAACATTTCTTCCCTACTTGACTGAATATATATTTCTTTCTTAAGTCATTTATCTCTATTCACCCGACTGCACAAGTAGGAAGGTAATTTTTTTCGGGAGTATGTTTGTATGACCATTTCGTTAGCACGCGCTACAGCCCAAACGAGTTGACGGATTTTAATAAATGTGGTGTCGTTGGGTTCACCCCTGTTGTGGGAGTGACGTAGGCTTTACAGTGTGAATCTTCATACTACTATGCACATAACGATCTGGGTTGAAGAACATCAACTTCACCGACAAAAAAATAAAAATAAAAATCTCCCCTCTCCCAATTTTTTTACAGCCATTTTGATATTGAAAAGCGCTATCTGGGTACCAACTGCAAAAAAAAATATAATTTCGGAATGGAAGGATTTTTCGTAGTGAAATTGACTGAGTCTTGATGATGACGAAGTGCTGCCAGTAATAAAAAGTTGCAGAAAAAGTGGTAACTGTAAACAAAAATTACGCTTTCTTTAAGAAATAATTGTGATTTTTCGTGTTTTTTTTTTAGTAATTGCAGATTTCCACAAAATTTGATTTGTGGAAATCTGCAATTACTAAAAATAGTAAATTTGGTACCCAAAATGGAATTATTTTATAACGGAATATTATTCTTAAAAGAGTTAGCTGTCAGACGACACCAAAATTGTGTTTCTAAATAATACACCTTTTGTAAATCTTTATGTGATACCTATTTTCACTTTTCGGAGCTGAGCTTAATCATAAAACCTAGAGATTACTTACCCTGCCAGCACAAACCTTCTGAGTAAGTTTTGTTTCACAGCAGTCATAGAAACTAATTGCTGAATAAGACTACCGTAATTAGCTGATTTGGCGCTTACTAAGACGTTATTCAAGCAATTCGGCCACAAAATTATACTGCTCATAGCTGTGTAACAGCAACGCAACAGATGAAGATGAAAGTTTTGTTTCACAGCAGTCATAGAAACTAATTGCTGAATAAGAATACCGTAATTAGCTGATTTGGCGCAATTTTATGCTGTAGTCCTTTCAAAGCTCAATATTTATATAATAATACACTGCGTTAAGCTTATTTCAGTATATTTTATCAAGAAGTTAATCAAATTTGACCATCCGAACGAACGCGCCTCAGTTTGTATGATGGGATCTCTGTTTTATTGACATGAACTACCTACGCCATTATATTGTACCTATCGGTAAGTAAAATAATTTTACCCTTATACAATGCTTAAGAAAGAAACTGTAGGTGCGCGTGAAACTTTACCGTGTATTTATATATACATTTCGTGTAAAATTTTCACGCGCTACCTGATAAACCGCGTTTTTGAGAAATAAACAACATTAATATACCGAGGCCATGGCTCACAGTAAAGTCTTAGTAGGACAACTGTAAACACACAAGGGGGGACCCGGACATAGCAGGGAGTTCTGACTCCTGGGCATGGGTAATTCCATTTTTTTCACCCCAAAAAAAATGTACAAAACGGTTGACGCTCAGGCCTCGGTCAACTGCTCTCCTAGGCGAGTAGGTCTCATGGTTACCACCTGACCGATTGGTTATTCCTGTGACGACAGTCCCATGGTTACCCCCTGACCGGCGGAACACAGTAGATAACCCCCCTCTCCCGCTCCCGTGACGTCGGTCTCATGGTTACCCCCTGACCGACGGAACACTGTAGATACCCCCCCTCTCCCGCTCCCGTGACGTCGGTCTCATGGTTACCCCCTGACCGACTGGCTATTCCTGTGACGTCGGTCCCATGGTTACCCCCTGACCGACGGAACACTGTAGATACCCCCCCTCTCCCGCTCCCGTGACGTCGGTCTCATGGTTACCCCCTGACCGACTGGCCATGACGTCGGTCCCATGGTTACCCCCTGACCGACGGAACACTGTAGATACCCCCCCTCTCCCGCTCCCGTGACGTCGGTCCCATGGTTACCCCCTGACCGACGGAACACTGTAGATACCCCCCCTCTCCCGCTCCCGTGACGTCGGTCTCATGGTTACCCCCTGACCGACGGAACACTGTAGATACTCCCCCTCTCCCGCTCCCGTGACTTCGGTCTCATGGTTACCCCCTGACCGACTGGCTATTCCTGTGACGACAGTCCCATGGTTACCCCCTGACTGACGGAACACTGTAGATACCCCCCCTCTCCCGCTCCCGTGACGTCAGTCTCATGGTTACCCCCTGACCGACGGAACACTGTAGATACCCCCCCTCTCCCGCTCCCGTGACGTCGGTCTCATGGTTACCCCCTGACCGACTGGCTATTCCTGTGACGACAGTCCCATGGTTACCCCCTGACTGACGAAACACTGTAGATACCCCCCTCTCCCGCTCCCGTGACGTCGGTCTCATGGTTACCCCCTGACCGACGGAACACTGTAGATACCCCCCCTCTCCCGCTCCCGTGACGTCGGTCTCATGGTTACCCCCTGACCGACGGAACACTGTAGATACCCACCTCTCCCGCTCCCGTGACGTCTGTCTCATGGTTACCCCCTGACCGATGGTTATTCCTGTGACGACAGTCCCATGGTTACCCCCTGACCGACGGAACACTGTAGATACCCCCCCTCTCCCGCTCCCGTGACGTCGGTCTCGTGGTTACCTCCTGACCGACTGGCTATTCCTGTGACGTCGGTCCCATGGTTACCCCATGACCGACGGAACACTGTAGATACCCCCCGCTCTCCCGCTCCCGTGACGTCGGTCTCATGGTTACCCCCTGACCGACGGAACACTGTAGATACTCCCACTCTCCCGCTCCCGTGACTTCGGTCTCATGGTTACCCCCTGACCGACTGGCTATTCCTGTGATGTCGGTCCCATGGTTACCCCCTGACCGACGGAACACTGTAGATACCCCCCCTCTCCCGCTCCAGTGACGTCGGTCTCATGGTTACCCCCTGACCGACTGGCTACCTCCTGACCGACGAGGTCCCGTAAGATAGGTAGTGCAACCCCTATAAAGTAAATTAAATAGATGATAGGCATTAGCGTAGGTGAAGAAACAACTACGCGCCGTTATATCTCGAGGGGAAGGCCCACCGCCATAGGGGGCGCTATCAGTAAATAAAGTACCGTCACAGCCTATGTCTCTTGTGAATCCGTGGTGTTGCTATTCCTATGTACAGTCAGTAGTCTAGAATGTAGTAGATAGGTTAAATGAAATAAAAGCGTCTCATGAATTTTTATCTGTGTTTTACCCTAAACGATTCCTAGACAGGATATCTGGTCAGATCCTCACATTGAGATAGCTAGGCTCATTGCAAGAAGCAAAGGTCTACGTGGACCGGGCAACCAGGCTGAGCTAGCCCGAAGGGTGCCCCGTCACAAAGTAGTGTACCTAGTATAGCAAACTTGGCAGTTTTATTTGCTGATTTTGAAATCTGAGTCAGTACTAGGCAGTCTTGTGGCTACTATTAGATTAGTGTTGGTACCAAACCGACATCTGGGCAGTCCTTTCTAGACAGTCTTGTGGCTACTCCATAGTGTTTTTTATGGGGAAATATTAAACTGCACATTAATAATACTGACTTGCACAGCAAATATACTGATTTTTACAGTTAATAGCAAATATCAGGGCAAAATACTGCGGTAGCTTAGGTGAAGAGTAAAGGGGGTAAGCCCCCTTTATCCTTCATATTAGGTTGAACATGTAAGAACAACAAAAATACTTAAAACATAAAAAGAGTTTTTGCTGATCCTTTTTTGCTGTGAAAATCAGTATTTTGATGAGCAATAAAATACTAGCCTTTTTTATGAGCCTTAGTAGCCGGAACTGAGGTGATTTCGAATATCAATACTACAAACAATGACTTACTGTTTTTGTAAAAATCCTAGTAAAAAATAACCTCAAAATGCGATTTTTGAAAATTCATAACAAAAAACCCCTAGTTTCCGACAATTGAGACTTAAGGGGGGAGGTCCCCTCGCTCCCGCCTCCCCCCTCTCACCCTCCCGTCCCCCAAATTCAAGTGTCCGTGATCAAAACCTTTACCAAATTACCGGAATTCAGATGCTTTCCAATGGTGAAGGTCATCTAGACCACAGAATACATTATATATAGGATAATCTAGACCTCGCATGGATCTTTTTTCGGTGGGTAATTTACAAGTAAGTAAAAACTGTTACTTTCAGCATATCGTCAGCTCGCCATTTTGTAGTAAGATTCTTAAAATTTCCATCACGCCATCCCACGACTAATCGTTTCATTAGACCTAAGTCAATAAGATGTTATGAATCAGAAATAGGAAAATCTTCTATCAAAAGTAGTGTATCAGATTTTAGAGGATCTCTATATTTATTTTTTCTGAATTCTTCATTTGTTCTCTTAGGACATCTTGAGTTTGGAAACACGACAGTATGATACTGATGCGATTACTCTCCTACAGTCGTACATTTTAAACATCCATGCTTAGAGTTGAAGTTGCAAACCTCTGAAAATGTAAAATATTTTCAATTAGGGATCGTCATTGTAGTACGACCGAAGACCTCTTTTATTTATAAAATAGTAGTTTATCTACTTTCACCATAAAATACGGAATGGATTACGGCGACCATTCCAAATCGGTTCCGTGTTAAGAATAAAACAACTTTATTGCTAAAAAGAAGTTTCAAATGTAATTTAACACGTTAAGTCATCCATCTTGAACATTGTAATCTCCCTTTTTCGACAAAGTCGCTTTAACATGGTTTTTAAATTTCTCAAATGGCAATTTCAAGATCTCCAGAGGTATCTTGTTGTAGTAGAGAATGCATTGAACCTTGAAATAATTGCTAACCTTCGCGAGTCTAAACCAGTTTTTTTCCAGTTTTCACGGTGTGCGGGCGTCTTCGCGTTGTGTGATAGATCGCGTATCATGTCGCCGTCAAATAAAGTGAAATGCGCGAATTGTAATATTGTGATCGACGAGCTGCTAGCGTTCATGCGAAACAAGCTGGACATCATGGATGAGGCCAGCCTCCACCAAATCTGCACTACATCATTCTCGGCGGAGGAGATTGTGTCGTCGACGTCGTTGATGTTTGAATCCTTACCAACTGGCAAAAAGAGGATTTATCGTAAGGGAGGTAATAAACAACACCGTGACCTCCAGGACATGATCTCACTATTTAAAGGTATGCCATGAGCCAGATGCCATGCCACTGTTTGTAGCCCACGACCTGCAAAAACTACCGCCCGTGACCTTTGATCATGTGGACGTGACTCATCTATTGAAGGACTTGCTTAAACTGAAGGAGCATATACATATACGCAGTTTGTTAAGGAGAACTACGCCACGAAGGCACAGGTTGACAAATTGCGAGAAGAACGGCAAAATCCTATAGCAGACTCATTACCCAATACTGATTTTGTTAACTGTCGCAGCCGTGGTGGTGCGTATGTTGCAGGCAATTTGTATGATTCAACATTTTACAAACGGCGTAGTCCGTTTACAAACGCGCGCTGCTATGTAATATGTCGAAGGCGAATTGACACTCCTTTATGTTTTTAGTATGTTTTGTTGTTCTTACATGTTCAACCTAACACGAAGGATAAACGAGGCTTCGCTTCGCTCACCCTCTTTACCCTTCACCTAAGCTACCACAGCGTTTTGCCCTGAGAATTTGCTATTTTAATTTCAATTTGCAATTTGCCTTCGGCATATTACATAGCAGCGCGCGTTTGTAAACGGACGACGCCGTTTGTAAAATGTGGAATCTTACAATTTGCCTGCCACATGTATATGGATAGCGGCCCATTGGGTTTGTTATTGCATCAGTGTATTCTGTCGGAGGAGGGAGGTGGAGCTGCACAGCCAGGTTGGCGGTCTATCTCGACACCTCTGCCTTGTCATACTTCCAGAACTTGGATAGAACAAAGGCAGCCATCGAAGATTCCGAATTCGTCCTACCCTCATCTTGCTCGATAAACAACGAGCCGCTGATCTTGTCATCAAAGTCAAAGTACTTTATTTAAATATACTTAGCAAACGTCATTTTTTGCCTCTTCTCTACATTGGACCACTGTGGGTGGGAGAAGAAGGGCGTAGAAACTCCCACAGATTGATTTTTAGATCTCTTTTAAAAATAGGTTGTGCTTAACTATTACAAATATGAAAATTTTAATTATTATGATTATTAAGCAGGAATAAATAATTACAAAATTATTAACAGAAAGGTTTGTGTTGAGCTAGATTAACCCCATACAGTCCTGTCATTTAAGTAATCTTGAACATTGTAATATCCCTTTTTCGACAAAGTTGCTTTAACATGCTTTTTAAATTGCTCAAATGGCAATTTCTAAATCTCCAGAGGTATCTTATTATAGTAGAGAATGCACTGACCCTTGAAAGAATTGATAACCTTCGCGAGTCTAAATCGGGGCGCACACAGTCTGTGATTATTTCCTAGGTTAACATTACAGCTATCGCTAAGTTTGGAAAATAATGTAAGGTTCTTGCGTACATACATTATATATTTTTTTCACAATTTTTACTTCCGATGCATCAGATTTAACGTCGTTGACTTCTGCCTTTTGAATTATATTGCTTAGGTATGATCTTAGTAGATCCAACGCTTTATTTCTAACTCCGTAATGATTTAATTTCATTAGTATCGTTTCATTAGTATCGTATAGACATTGTGCTAATTGTATTTGTATCAGGTTTTTTTTTGGATATATATGTGCTGTGTATAACGCCTTGGATTGTTATCTTTAAAGTTGTACACTAAGATGGAATGAATAAATAAATAATCCTCCGCTGTCCGTCCGTCCGTCTTTCATCATCTCATGAACCGTGATAATTAGACAGATGAAATTTTCACAGATGATGTATTTCTGTTGGTGTTCTAAGAAAAAATACTAAAAAACAGTATAAAATAAATATTTAAGGGGGCTCTCATGCAACAATTCTTTCAATACCACATACAAACTTATGAATAGGTACACCTGGTTACGTGTATAGAGTGTGAAAGTGCATCATTTCATAAAGTAGTATCAGAGTAACTACAATAAAAATATATTAATGCATTAGGTTTGCGAAGTGTCCCCTTTGTTGTTATAGACACAATGCTGAGCAAAACACAATTTGATGCGTAGCTCTTCTTATCATTTCTGGGTCGTTTCGGATGGCGTTAGTGCAACGTAGAAACTGATCTAGAAGATCTGCCTCCGTGTTGATGGGGGCTTTACATTTTTTTTTGTATCAACGTGCCCTTTAAAAAAAGAATCCAGTGATGTCATATCTGGCGAACGTGGAGGCCATGCTACCGGCCCTTGCCGACCAATCCAGCGATTTGGGAATTATTCAGTCAAATATGTCCTTACAGGCGTCTAGTTATGGGCTGGACAGCCGTCCATTAGTAGGTACATATCTTGTCTTACACCGATTGGTACCTCTTCCAACAATTATATAAGTAACTCGTCCTGCAAAAGCGCCAGAAAACGATAGCCCCTCAAAGCCCTTGGTAATATTGCAGGACCAATCAGCATATTGTCTATGAGCGCCCTAACTACCCCGACCGATTTCGGTCACGGCAACCGCTTCATGAGCTTTGAATACGCTCGTGTGCTCGCATGTGGCTTGTGTAGCCAAGAAGAATGAAGATCCTCGCGCATTGCGGGCATGTGAGCACACCATTAATATAATTATACTGAGTCAGCGCAGGTCGGGCTTTTAACTCATCGCGCTTGGTGTCAAGCTCGGCGCGCCGGTGTATTTCAAAGTCACGGACTTTGGTTTTAACCAAAGCCCTCCACTCGGGTCTGAGGGCGGCTTGCTTCTCCCACTGGGAAGGCTCTATGCCGCACCTCTTCATGCGCCGCTTCAACACATCTTTGTACCTGAGGAGTTTTCCGCCACGCTTGCGCTTGCCCTCCTCAAGTTCTGAGTAGAAAATTTGCTTCGCGATCCTCTGCTCTGCCATCCTTGACACGTGTCCACACCACCGAAGCTGTCGCCGCATGAGGTAGGCCTCAATGCCACCCACATTGGCACGTCGCAGCACTTCAGTGTTCCGCACGCGATCAGACCATCTGATATTCATTATCTTGCGAAGACATCTGAGGTGGAAACGATCAAGCATGCGGATGTGACGGCGGTACACGGTACAAGTTGCCGCAGCATACAGGAGATTAAGCAGGACGATCGCCATGTACACTGAGATCATCGTACCTATCTTTATTTCGTGTAAACAGAAGACCTTGCTATCCAGCTTGCCGAATGCTGCAGCTGCAGCTCCGATCCTGCTGTTGGTCTCTGAATCAAGGTCGCACTTGGATGTTAAAGCGCTCCCCAGATAGCGGAACTTATCGACCTGCTTCTGCTCGTCCTCGCCAAGTTTGACGTTCAGCGACTCGTAACAGTCGATATCTAGAGACATCATCTCCGTCTTTTTGACGCTGATCTTCAGGCCAAATTTACGGCAAGACTTGTCGAGATCGGACATGAGGTGTTGCAGGCTTTCTGGAGATTCTGTCACAAAGCATAGGTCATCTCCGTAGATGATCTCAGTGACCACCGCGTGTGAGACTTTTGTGCGGGCTTTTAGTCTCGCCAGGTTAAAAAGACTGCTATCGGTGCGGAAACGGATGCGGACCCCTTCTGGAGAGACTTTTGTAACCTCCCGAACTATGACCACAAAGTACAACGCGAACAATGTAGGCGCGAGAACGTAGCCTTGTTTGACCCCACAGGTAACGGGGAAAAACTGATTGTTCATCGTTGATAGCAACACAGCATTGCATATCGTCGTAGAGGAGTCTGAGAAGTCTCACAAATATTTCTGTGCACCCTCCAGCCCGTCCAGATGGCTTTCTCGTGGAACGCTGACAAAGACCTTCTCAAGATCAATAAACCGCAGGTACACGGGACGACCCTGCTCTCTGCTTTTCTCTTGCAGTTGACGCAATGAGAAGACAACCTCAGCTGTGCCTCCATGAGGTCGGAAGCCGAACTGGGTCTCAGGTAGCAGTCCTTCTGATAGTTTCATCTGGCGGTTTAGGAGCACTCTGGCAAAGACTTTTCCAGGGACTGATAGAAGCGAAATACCGCGATAGGAATCACAATCGGAACAATCGCCTTGCCCTTACATAGAGCCCTTATGTTCAATACTTTGAAAGTAGACCTGACCTGTTCTTTTTTTCCACATAAGATCAAAATGCTCCTATATTGCCGAATGTAATTCCTCACCGCCCTATTTAAGCAGTTCTCCCGGTATAAAGTCAGCGCTAACCGCACGTTTGTTATGTTATTGTTTTATTGCAATACCAACCTTGCCTCGTAACAATGGCTCATCCGTCTCGCTAGGTACGGGGAGTTGAGGGATCGAGTAGATGTGTTCCAGGTCCGCAGACCAGTCCATATTCAGCAGAGTGTTGAAGTGTTCCACCCATCGTTTAAGTACTTCTTCCTTGCTTTTAAGAAGCCCTTCGGCATTTGCAGGCTTAAGTGGCACTTTGCAAGAGTGGTCGAACGTATCAGTTTTCGAACCTCACCGTAGAATTCCCCTAGCTGGTTATTGTCCGCGAGCCATTGCATTTGGCGAGCTTTGTCCTGCCACCATTTATTCTTAGTTTCCCGGGTTAGCCTACACAGCTCCAGGTCACTCTGTCTGATCTCCGCAATACCACGTTGGTTTGTCCTGTGCTGCCTGAGGAGACGCCGGTGTTTGTCGATTGCCTCCTTAAGAGCTTTATCATTCTCATCAAACCTATCCTCGTTCTGACGGACTTTTAGACCCAAGGTAGTTGTGGCGGTGTCTAAAATAAAAATAGATAGAGTCTCCCAGTCAGCATCAACATACCGACCTCCGTGTGGGTTTGCGGCAATTTGATAGGCAACGCTTCGGCATACTTCTCCCTCGTCCCGAAATGCTTTATCCCGTCCAAGTTTAGACTTGGTGGCTTAGTTCTGACGGATCTACAAGGATGAAGGAGGCGAAGACGCAGATTTGCGACTAAAAGCCGATGATCCGTCCAGCAGTGTGCACATCCCATGACGCGGGTGATTTGGACTTGGGAAACATCTTGCCTCACTATGAGATGCCAAAGATGCCTTGGATCTTGGTTGCACCCACGAGTTCTTGTGCTTGGCGGGAAGTCGGAACATAGTGTTTGTTCAGGCCTCTCGGCACCTAATGACCTCGCAGGGGCCCATCAGCTACGAGGTAGCGTAGCGATCAGATGCCAAGAAGTGTGAACGTCGGCGATTCACCGAGCTATTAATTATGAACTATCTGACCTGGTCTGTGCTTCGTTCCCGTCAAACTCCTGTCTCTCTGCAAGGCCCGGGTGCACCCTAGGCTCTTCTTGGTAGACAGGTTCTTCAGCCAACCAGGTATGGCTGGCAGGCCAGCTTCGACGAGCACAGTGTTCCAACACAGGTTATGTTACGTGGGAAAAACCAATCGGCCACATAAATGCGAACTTTATCTGGTTCGGGGAATCACAACACACTCAGCTATCTAGACAATCCTGAGGGAACCCCGAATACAATTCCAGATGGCTTACGATTTAATTTCAATACCCTAAATCAATACGCGTTACATTGCGAGGGCTTTTCGTCTGTCAGTTGTCAAAAACTGCTAGGTTGGCAGCAACGTCAAATTCAAAATGGCCGTTCCGAAACCATCGATCGAATATCGATTTGGAATCGAACAGTCCCCTAATCTACGGGCAGCCGATACAACGTTGCTACCGCTCGTTTTAGAACCGAGCCTCCTACTAGAACCTCTGCAGACCGGGGGGTCCCGTCCTTGCCAGGGAACAAGTTAACAATGCGCCCCCTGCGCCAACGTAGTGGCGGTAGGTTAGCATCCTTAACCAGAACGAGGTCAACAACACTAGGGGGGCTGGTTTTGTCAGTCCACTTAAGGCGCTGTTGTAAGATATGCAGATACTCGAGCGACCAACGCTTCCAGAAATTCTGAGTAAACTGCTGCAACATCTGATACCTTGACAACCGATACAATTTCACTCCCTCGAAGGGGTGCTCGGGCAACGCGTTAAGTGGCTGTCCTATCAAGAAATGGCCTGGGGTCAGAGCCTCCAGGTCATTTGGATCCGAGCTGAGCGGACACAACGGTCGCGAATTGAGAACGGCCTCGATCTTACAAAACAATGTCGCGAGCTCCTCAAAAGTCAGCGCGGTCTGACCTACTATATGCCCCAAGTGCGTCTTAGCTGTCTTAACTACGGCCTCAAAAATCCCACCCCAGTGGGGGCAACTCGGTGGGCTGAAGGTCCACTGTATACCCCGACGGGAGAGGGCCGTTCCAATATCCACTTTATTTACATTCAAAAAGTTGACTATCTCTCGTAAGTATCGTTCCGCACCGACGTAGTTAGTGCCGTTATCAGAGCGGATCAAAGTTGGAAGTCCCCTTCGAGAAACAAACCTATCCAAACAAGCAATGAAAGCCTCTGTCGAGAGATCAGCAACGAGCTCGAGATGTACCGCCTTGGTGGATAAACAAACAAACACACATGAGCTATACCGGTCCAGCAGAAACCCGGCGTCAGGGTCCTCAGCCTTCTGGGTAACATGCACGGCCGCTCTGGGGCCATGATCCGAAGATACTACTACATGGCTGTGGGGCCAGTCCGATCCTCTCCTGGCAAGCCAGGGTGGTCCCCACCACAAATGGTGTCTAACGAGTTCAGGAGCCCGACATCCCCTGGATGCACAATCAGACGGGTTCAATTCTCCAGGTCAGTGGGACCTCAGACGACACAATCTGGGAGACACGGTTCGCAACAAAAACCTCTAAGTTATGGACCGAAGCCTTCAGCCAGCACAAAACAATCTGGCTGTCCGTCCACGCGTACACCGTATCCTCCAAAACCACTGACCCAAGCAACACTGTTAGAGTGTGATTCAAAGGTTTGGTCAAAAGAGCAGCCCCGGACAGTTCCAGTTTTGGAATCGTCATCCTTGTCCGAATAGGCGCTACCTTGCTTTTTGCCAAAACCAAACGCACGTCGACCTCCCCGGTGGAGGTGACGGTTCGCAAATAAACCGCTGCCGCAAACCCTCGTTCAGAGGCATCACAAAACCCGTGAAGGGTTGCCCTGTAATCCCCAGCAGGGACCAATTTCCTCGGCAGCGATACATTACTTATGTCCGATAGCGAGGTGAACATTTGCGTCCAATCAGTCAACAAATCACCTGAGAGGTGGGTGTCCCAGGTCAACTGAGCCGCCCATAGCCTTTGCATAAAACATTTGAGAGCAAAGGTGACTGGAGAAATCCATCCATTCGGGTCGAACGTTCTCGCAATCGTTGACAGTACTGACCGCTTCGTCCAGGCCTTCGGTGTTTCTAACAACCACCCGATAGGTAAACTCATCATGGACGGGCCCGTACTGAATTCCAAGCACTGACAACATGTTAGGGTTGTCAGGATTCTCAAAAACGTGCGGGTCTTGTTGAAACTCATCTGGGAGACCAGCCATCAACTCAGGGGAGTTGGACATCCACTTGCGTAGTTCATAGCCGCCTCGTTCCAGCAATTGAATGAGCTCGTCACGTCGGTCCAGAGCTTCCTCTACACTGGCTGCCCCTGTGCAGACGTCATCGACGTACAAATCTTGCTCCAGGATAGCGGCGGCTCTAGGATAGCTCACACGGTCACGCGACGCCAACTCCCGCAGGGTACGCATCGCCAAATACGGGCTAGACCGTAACCCATACGTGTTCGTGTTCAACTCATAGACCTTGACTGGCTCGGCCGTGGACTCACGCCAAAGTATCAACTGATACCTTCTGTCAGCCGGATGAATTACCGTTTGCCTAAACATCATCCGAATGTCTGCGACAAATACAACCTGGTGCCTCCGAAAGCTCGTGAGAATATCCGAAATATCACGACTCAACTTGGGTCCCGAATGTAGACACTGATTCAGGGACATCCCGTTCGAGGTAGGTGCTGACCCATCAAAAACAACTCGAATCTTGCCGGTAGGGGTTCGCAGGACGGCATGGTGTGGAAGGAAACAATGATCCTCAGATCTCCAGTCCACACCCGATACCGACATGTGTCCTAACGACTCATACTCCCTCATGAAATCGACGTATTTTTGTTTAAATACGGCGTCCCTTGACATCCTACGCTCCATCGAAATCAATCTCGTCTCAGCCATCTTCCTAGATTCTCCTTGTGGCGGTCGATCGGCCCTGAAAGGCAGTCGAGTTACAAAACGACCAGAACGAAGGCGACCAGTACTATTCTGGTAAAACAACTCGCACTCTTCTTCGTCTGCGTCGACTCGACGAGCGGTGGGAGGTTCCTCTATCTCCCAGAAACGTTGGATAGCGTCTGACAACGCTGAGCCAATAAGTATGCCATCTGACTCGGCAGGCCTAACCATTGGCAATGCCGGACCCATGATCACGTGACCAAACTTAGTATCCACAGCAATCAACCCGTCCGGCTGAAGAACTCGCCGATCCGACAACAGAAACCTACCCAGAACGTCTGCTCCCAGTTGCAGGTCGACCGGGGCTGGAGTGTCAAAATCGGGATCCGCCAACTTGAGTCCTGACGTCAGGAATCGAACGGCCGGATTCAACTTCACCAAGGGGTGTTTGCCCATGACATGCGTCATTACTAAAGCTTGCATGGATGTTTTTGTCAAAATGTCATAACGTGGAGAGAACGTGATCACCGATTGACCAACTACATTCGTAACCGTAACATTCCCCACGCCCCGTATTGATTTATTATACCTATTTACCTTGAGGCCCAACCATTTTGCTAAATCGTTCGATACAATGCAGCCCTGAGCTCCAGAATCTAATAGGGCGCGAACGTATGTTGGGTTGCCCGCCAAATCCCAAACAAGCACAGAGGCGATCGGTAACACCACCGTCTCCGGTTGGGGGGCAACCAATGGTTGGGCCGCAAATTCCTAGCGAGGACCCCCGGGGCCCCACTGTGCCTGTAACCGATCAGGTAGGCAGCTATACGCCAGAGGGTCCCATTGTACAAATGGCCCACGCGCCGGTTCCATTGCCACCCTACGACGCCCCCCGAAGGGGGGTGGGCGTGAATTCAACCGTGGCCGCTCCATGAGCGGGGGGGACATCACATGCGACCGACGAGGACGAGGCGACGAGCGGGGCGACAACTGAGGCGGCGTCCGAACCGCATCCGCATAGCTCGAAGGTGTCCCATGCCACCCGCCCGTTACGGCCTGCTCAACATACCCAATGTCCCGCTGAGTCGGATGCTGAGTCGCAACCGAAAACTCAGGGCCCCCCATGTGATGACCCTGAGTGCGGCCCTGCACCCCTGGGTGGCTGCGTGCTTGTGGCCCCATTGCCCGCTGAGTCGGATGCTGAGTCGCAACCGAAAACTCAGGGCCCCCCATGTGATGACCCTGAGTGCGGCCCTGCACCCCAGTACCGCCCTGTGCACGTGGGGACATTGGCCCCTGAGTTGCGCTCCGAGTCGCAAACGAATTCTCAGGGCCCCATGCCGTGTCACCCTGGGTACGGCCCTGTGGTGGCTGTTGGCCGGACCGGTTCATGCACAACAGATTGTTGTGGGCCCCACCACAATATCCGCACATTTTTGTGCGCGTGCAGTCCCTAGCCATGTGTGGCCCGAGGCACAGGAAACACCAGCTCCGCTGCTTGGCCATCCGGCGCCGTCCCTCAACCCTAAGTTCCCCGAACTTATTGCAATTGGCCACAGCATGGCCAATCTGCCTACAACATGGGCAGGTCTCACTATGTGGGGTCAATGCACTCACAGTCCCATATGACTGCCGGTTGGTGCGGTCCTTCCTCGTCGGAGAGCCCCTACTCACAGCGCTCCCGGCAGCTCTCTGTGGCTCCGAAGGATGGGTGACCGTCAACCCCAAATTCTCTGCCCGTCGAGCCTCCTCTTCCAAGAATCCGACCAAGTCGGAGAAGGCGGGCAGGTCCTCGGCCGACCTCCCGTGAGACTGTTCGAAACGAGTCTGCACGTCAGTGGGTAGGCGGGAAAGTACAATGTACAACAATAGGCACGACCATTCACCAACCGGAAGTCCAAGATTCTCTAGAGCCTTGGTGACGGACAACAATGGGTTCAAAACCTCCGTCTGTATGGCCCCGACCTTGTTCACAATCCGTTTGTTATGGTAACGTCTGACCAACAATTGCCTGGCCGTTTCATAGTTACCCTCCGTAACTGTCAAATGAGCGACCAGCTCCCTAGGCTCACCCCTCAATGCTGCCACCAGCTGAGCCATCTTGACAGACTTGGTAATGTCCGATCGCATGTGCACCAAACTGTCGAACAGATTGATGAAGCTCATCCATTCACCGGACACTCCGTCAAAAGTAGGCATGGTTATGGCAGGTAACCTGGACCCCGAACCCTGAAGCGGCAGAGGTGCTTCAATGTCACCACCATGGCTGGACTCGCGCTGTCTACGTATGTCCGCAGCCTTCTGCGTGATAGCAGCTGCCATCTCCATACATTGGTCGACATCCCCTAGCAACCGTGACAGCCTGTCAGGTGCGCAACCATCAACTGATTCCGCCTGCGCGGACAATTCGAGCACCCTATTGTAACGTTCCTTAACGTCCATAGACCGCTCCAATACCACATCATGCCTATCTAAACGGTCTATCAGACCGTGTGCGGAGGAAAACCATCTGAGTTCCTTAGAAACACCCTTCTGGATTTCAGATAACGACATGATCGGAACGATACTTACTCACAATTTGCAGTAACTCAATTATATTGGACCCTCCAGTCTACAACCCAAACGAGGGAACCCTAAACCACAACTTAAACAATGCTGTTTTCCTTAAACAATAGGAACCGAGTTTTATATCTATATAAATTCTGTAAATACAATTTAGTTTCCCTTTATCATTATAACACACACAGATAGTCAATATTAGTTCAAGTTATAAATTGCTATAAACTGAAAACAATGTAATAGCCTGCTATCAATAGATGTAACTACCTATGTTAACCAAACATTCATTAGCATTACTAGGCCACTAATAGATTGACTAACTGGTACTTCAATGCAAATTTCAATTCACCTACAATGAACCTAAGTTGAGTACCTACTATTCTGAGTCACATCTCAGTACAACTGGTCATTTAGGGAAAACTGTAATATCTGTCTGTCTACTACCAGCAATAGACTTATAGCTTACAATACTACCAATCTATGTGGATACAGGAACAACACCAAGTTAGCTAATAACCGCCTATACCTACAGATTGATAGTCCCAAATCGTGGGTTCCTGGAGCCCTTGACGGCTGCAAATCTCAGGAAACCACGCTCTTGCTACCAAAATGTTCAGGCCTCTCGGCACCTAATGACCTCGTAGGGGCCCATCAGCTACGAGGTAGCGTAGCGATCAGATGCCAAGAAGTGTGAACGTCGGCGATTCACCGAGCTATTAATTATGAACTATCTGACCTGGTCTGTGCTTCGTTCCCGTCAAACTCCTGTCTCTCTGCAAGGCCCGGGTGCACCCTAGGCTCTTCTTGGTAGACAGGTTCTTCAGCCAACCAGGTATGGCTGGCAGGCCAGCTTCGACGAGCACAGTGTTCCAACACAGGTTATGTTACGTGGGAAAAACCATCGGCCACGTAAATGCGAACTTTATCTGGTTCGGGGAATCACAACACACTCAGCTATCTAGACAATCCTGAGGGAACCCCGAATACAATTCCAGATGGCTTACGATTTAATTTCAATACCCTAAATCAATACGCGTTACATTGCGAGGGCTTTTCGTCTGTCAGTTGTCAAAAACTGCTAGGTTGGCAGCAACGTCAAATTCAAAATGGCCGTTCCGAAACCATCGATCGAATATCGATTTGGAATCGAACAGTGTTCGTGATCGCCTGGTCGAACTAAGCACAAAGATTGAGTAGCAGGAGTGCGTTCTTGCTGCCTACTCCGTATCTGCCTTGGACTTTAGGCCAAGCTGCATAATCCTGTCCTACCCTGGCATTCAAGGCCCCCAGTAAAAGGATCTGGTCCCTGGGACGAATGTGCTCGATACAGTGAGAGAACTCCTCGTAAAATCGTTCCTTAATGTCATCAGATGTCTAGCGTAGGAGCATAGACACTGATGACATTCAGGCAGTTATTATGGTGCAGTTGCAGGCGAAAATTTGTAATACGGTGTGAGATGGGCACCGGAACCTATTTCAAATATTTGACAATCTGATTCTTGATCGCGAATCACACGCCGGATCGTCGCGGCTAAGAAGAAGCAAGACCTTTCCAGAAGAAAGTGTATCCACCATCATGCTCCATCAGCTCTCCTTCGTCGGTGAGATATTTTTCGGTGATAGCAGCCACATCTACTTTA
Source organism: Argyresthia goedartella (assembly GCA_949825045.1). Lineage (NCBI taxonomy): Eukaryota > Metazoa > Arthropoda > Insecta > Lepidoptera > Argyresthiidae > Argyresthia > Argyresthia goedartella. The sequence goes on along the minus strand of OX463812.1, from coordinate 37,300,863 downwards.
TATCGAGAGCTCACTAGCTACAATGGCCGTCTTCCGCTCGGGACAGATGTTCTCTTTGCCATCAAGGAGTGTTCTTACATTACATGCGCCAAATGTCATTTCAGATTTTCTTGGTGTTTTTATATTCTTTTTTTCATTGTTGCGTCGACCACGAAATTAAGGATACGGTGGCACTTATACAGAGATTTCATTAATTTTTAAAATAATCGGGAATCTAGTTTTTGACCGAAATTGATTAGATTTAATAGCCTGCAGACAGCTCAAGGAGTCCGAAAAGATGATTGATTTGTCTAATTTATGGGATAAGACATACGAGATACTACGAAGATTGCCACCTATTCACCAGTGAATACCGATGAAAGGCGGGTGCATTTGTAATTAAGAATAATTTTATATCTAAGTATGTATCCAAACGGCGGACCCCACACATCCTAATTCATCAAGTTAGAGGCATCACAAAAGAAGTATGACCAATCACTCCAATTTCTACTAATAATTTGATTAAAAATTCTGTTACAGTCCAAATTTTTTTAGAGATACCCAGAGATAAAATAATATTTGCGGGATATATTAAGGAATTAAAATCAGTTTAAAAAATTGGATTCGTTTAGCTTTGGTAGAGTGATTGGTTAATACCACGTAGTTTTTGAAAGCTCTTCATCAGGCAAGATGGTTCTTTATGGACCCAATAGTCATTTCCTGTTTCAGTATACGACGTCAAAGTCCTTAATTTTGAAATAAGTGGGTGGCTCTCTACCTGTGTCGCTTTGAGAAAGAATCTGTCGGCGAGGTATTGTCTTCGGATTTTAAGGCGATGATCCACATTCACTACTTGTAAGGCGTTTGTAGGAGAGGACTTCATGGCCCCCGAAACAATAAGTAGGCACTTAAGATGTATTTTTTGTAGACGATGAAGTGCCATTTATCTGCATGGCTCCAGAAGAAAGGACCCGTAGTCAAAATGGCGTTGTAAAGTAATGCAGTATGGGTGGGCTCCCCACCATACGCCAAAGAAGCAACGCAAAATGTTGAATTTTCGCATTTGTTGGCCACATACACATGTGAGGGATGCCCGTCATTTTTGAGTCAATTATAACTCCAAGAAATTTCACCGATCGAGCAACAGGGACCATTTGGTTGTCAATGTATATGGCTACACTGGGACTTGTTCTATTTCTGGAGAAAACTACTACATTGCTCTTAGGAGCCGACAGAGACAGGCCATGGTCGTTCAGCTAAGCCCCTAAATAATATAGAGCTGAATTCAAACGGTTAGAAGCATCTTCAATTGAGTCTAAAGAAATATATAAGCCTAGATCGTCGGCATATTGAAGTATATTACTGTTGGGTATGTTCCGGACTTCCTGCGAATGTCTACTACACGTAATCGTCATCTTTTCCAGTGTGTGTTGTCTCAACAACTCCTTTATACCATGTGTTTTTGGGGTTACTTGAATCAGCCACGATTACTAAATCTCCTGTTTCCAGCGGTCTTTGCTCTTTTGCCATTTTTGTCTAGGCAGAAGCGCCGGCAACTTCTCTCATCCATCTCGACCAAAAAATGTCGGTCAAACGTAGACAAATTCGCCATTGTTTACCATATTCTCGATTTCGGATAAGAGGGTGATCACTACTTCTTCTCGTAGTGCTCGGTCGGTCGTCTACAGGGGGGTCGAAAATGCCCTGAATAGTTTTCAGTAAAGGATCGTTACGATTGTGCTCGACGCTTCAAAACAAAATCACATCGTCCCGCAAAAATAAAATCACATCGTCGTAACTATTAAAATATTTTTCAAAATGTTGTAGTGTGAGAGACAAAGTTTATCTACTTTAAATACCAGAAGCGATAAAAGTATTATGCCTGACGTTACCTGGCTTTAAGGCTAATATTGAGAGTAGCATACTTAACTTCCTTTCCGTTGCGACGAAATTAGCCCCAAATAGCTTCCTGTTTAAAACTCCTAAAATACATGTCATATCCGTTTTGAACCTCAGCAACATTGCGCGCGTAAAGGTTCAGAAATGGCGGCAATTGTAGCCAGCATTATTGTGCGCGCTCAATTTTCAGGTCATCATTGGCGTTTTGGATTTCTTTCCGTGCGCACGCGTTTAACAAATTTGAAAATATTCCAAGTTACTTTTCGAAATATCCTTGGAATTTTGTTACGGTTATAGTGTTAATTGATCAGTGTAACAGCAAAAAATAATCCGTTTAATAAAAACCGCGGTAGATAGCCCCGCGTAGTGAATCATCGAGGAGTGATCGCTACAGCAGTTCCACTTCCACGTTTCCGGAGAGGAGGAGCAGCCGGAGGAGAAGACTTCGGGGGAGTAAGAAAGAATTCAAGGACAAGTAATCTCGAAAAATCGTTCCAAGTTTCAGCTAGTAACATCTCGGCAATGCATGATCGTATGCTAAACAGATCGAGTGATGCAATGTTTAGTAACACACACAATCTCGCAATAAGATATGCTTAATTCTGACATTGAATTTGCTATGAATATCACTCCCTTTGATATAGGAGTGATATTTATAAGTAGCTATTTGTAACTACCCTCGAAAGTACAACCATTGCATTCATCCGAATCTCACGCCGAGAAAATCATAAGTAAACCAATCCAATCAGATTAGGTATTTGCCGTTCGCATGAGATACAAAGTTTTATTTTTCTGTGCTGGAGTTCAATGAACTCGAGTGCGCCAAGTCCTTAAATGGCAATCATACTTGGCGGGAACGTAGTGACCGCCCATGGTTTGATCAAGCAGAAGGAGGCGCAAAAAGGGATATTTTCGACGGTTATGTCTTGGCTTGTTGAGCACCAAGCAGATTCCGGCTACAGGGATAAGGTATGTAATACAATCAACGAGATGTCTTCCGAGGGGGAATATAATAAAATCGATTCTTATCAATTGCGAAATATTGACGTTGGACGAGTGGATCTCTACTCAATCTATACTCAATGCATTCACGACCATCGCGAAATGGTAACCTCGTGCAAGATTGTGCCCTCGATGGATATTCCATAAATAATCCCAGTTTTACAGATTTTATGTCCGAGGAAGGAGAAACCTGGAGATTGTTCGTGAGTTTGACCTCCAGAGCAAGGCAAACAGAGGAGGCAAGCCCTTGTGCAAAGGGCTCCCCGCAACTGTTAGCCCGCGCCCGCGCGCAGCGGTGTCGCGCCCCCGCCGCCCGGAGCCCGGCTAGCGCTCCGGGCCGCCAGCCTGCGCAAGGCTGGCGCGCGCGCAGAGAGGAAGCAGGAGGCAAACGACGACACGGCGACTGCGTGCATTTTTGTGAGTTCGACCTCCAGAGCAAGGCAAATAAAGAAGGTGAGCCCTTGCGCTGCTGGCTGCCCGCTACACTCAGCCCGCGCCCGCGCGCAGCGGTGACGCGCCCCCGCCACCCGGAGCCGGCATACGGCGAGCGCTCCGGGCCGCCAGCCTGCGCAAGGCTGGTGCGTGCACGGAGGGGAGGCAGGAGGCGAACGACGACGCGGCGACTACGAGCCGCAGCCAAATGTAAGTGCCGCAGCCCAGTCTGAGCGCCATAAGTACACCAATCAGCGCAGCTTGGCTACAGAGAAATTGAAATTCCTTAGTGAAGTGACCTGTTGATCAATCTTCGATGGTAATATACCGCTGATACAGTTTCTGCAACTTATTCCACCTGCAAGGTTTAAAGCGACATTGACATGCAGTTACGTCAGCCGTTAGCGGTTATGCCGGTAGTGCCTGCGCGTAAGGGGACATCGCTACTAAACGCTCGTGTGAGTATGAAATGACTCAGTCTATGCGAGACGGTTCAATTAAACATCTTGCGCAAAGATGTAGATATCTGATGGCTGGTTGTCATGCATTTCTAGTATCTAACTCAGTCTCTGCAACGTTTCCATCTGTGCAAGGTTCAAAGCAACATTTTCATACAGAAACATCGCCTGATGTTGGTAGAACGAGGCGGACAGAGTGGAGGCAAACAATTTTCTTACAGTTTTATTGTAACGTTTTACTCATTTACGTGATATCTTAACCCTTTTTAAACCAGTGACGAAGAAATATAAAATCAACACTATTTTATATTCCATTTGTAGAAACTCGGAGAAGGAGAAACAATGAGACCAGACGATTGGAGAATCTTCAGTTTATTTCGGTGTCACGAATAGTCACAAATACACAACTATTAATTTTGTTCCAGTATCGCAAATACCTAGTACTTCAATCACTAATTACAGCTTACAATAAGTAATTTCAACTCAGAACATAACTTCACGAAGTCCGGAAAGCGAATGCCCAGACAAGACAGACCTCGCGGGCAATTTTTACAAAACACGTGTTTCTACAAGCTCTCTTGTGATTGGTCGAGTCAAAACAGTCTAGCCAATGTGAAGACTTAAACAATGTTGCCAGCGACAACTCAGTCCATAAAATTAGTTTTAACGGAACAGTTATTCGGTTTTTGACTCGATCATTCACAACAAAACCACAGAACCCTAACAATCGACCATCCTGACGACGTGCGCGTCCTCGCGACACGACACCAGGTGGAACCCTAACAATCGGACCGTAATCAATCAAATTAAACTTTACTGTATGAGTCTAAATAGTATAAATGGGAATTCAGAAAATGCAAATGTAGACAGGCTCTAATTTTTGGCTACAATTACCTACTTAATTCATAAATATTACATGAATTGTAAATGATATTACCATTACAATTAATTCACTTAATAATTAGAAAAAAAAAATCTTTAGCGCCTACATTTATACATTAATACAGGTTTTAATCGTACAAATTAAACAGTTTCTCTATTTTGAATAGGTACTTAATTATACCCTTTCAGAATGAACAATTTGTCAAGTTTTACTACAGATGAGAAAAAAACATTAATAAACTAAATGTTACATCAGAACCAACGATTGCAGAGCTTAGCCCGAATAAACAAATTTAATCAGCTTACCAATTAAAATATTAAATTTGTACCAACAATTGCACAGCTCAGCCCGAACGAACGATTAATCGGGTTACCAACGAAAATTTTAAATTTGTACCAACGATCTCAGTTTAGCCCGAACGAACGATTAATCGGATTAACAATAAGATTAACAAATTTGTACCAACGATTGCACAGCTTAGCCCGAACGAACGATTAATCGGGGTTATATATAGAGCGACTAATGCCTTGAACGATCGATTTATCTCGGCATTAGTTTCAGCTGACGTGTACGAACCGATCGATTTGTTGCAACGTCAACAGGTTAGTTTGCTCTGGCAGATGACAGCATCAAGGCGTGATCCGATCGATTTGTCAGCCTTGATCTGGAACAATGAACGAAGTAGGCACTTTGTAGCATTCGACTCATCATTTAGACACTATACACAAAACATAAATAATCAATATTAATCTTCCTCATTATTAACACTACTATCGGAGTCATTTTCGTTGACTTCCAGCGCAGCGACATGAATCCAAGGCATCATGCGATCAGCAGCAACCGTTGTCGGACGTTTGCTTTGGGAACCGCTAAGTCCGACAACAGGTGCTACGACGTATCTGTCGTTACCCAGGACCTTTGTGACACGATATGGGCCTACGTACGGAGGCAAGAGTTTCTTGCTTTGGCCGTCATTGTTAAAACAAGTCCTAGTTATTTTAACCAAGTCACCCTCGGCATACTCGCGTGCTGGTTTTCTACCCTTGTCATAGTATTTCTTTTGTTTAGACTGCTCGGAATCTATCCTGTCCTTGACTTGATCTCTAATAGTGGAAAGTTCCTCGCTATGTCGTGTATCTTCTGTGATTTCGTTAAGTACAGGTCTCATCTCGCCATTCATGTAGGTACCAAACAACACCTCCGATGGAGCCTTACCAGTGGCTCTCTGGATGGTGTTGTTAAGTCCCCATTGAATCTGGCCCAAAAGGCTGTCCCAGTTCCTTTCGCCGTGTTTGATGCACAGTGCTTTCAGTGAATCTAATATTGTGCGGTTATACCGCTCTACTTGCCCGTTTGATCGAGGGCTGGCCACGGCATTCAGGACATGCTTAACACCCTTGTCAAGGCAAAATCTTTTAAAGGCGTGAGCGGTATAACAACTTCCTCGATCGCTAATGAGACGATTGGGAGTCTTGAAGGTACTGAAAATATCTTCCAAGACTCGAATCGTATTGTTAGTGTTTGTGTTCCTGACTGGCCTTATAAAGCAAAACTTGGTAAAAGCATCCACGACGACGAGCAGGTGAGTATAACCCCGTGAAGATTTCACGAAGGGCCCAAGATGGTCAACGTGGAGAGTATCGAATGGAACTGCAACTTTAGTTATGGGGTGGAGAAGACCCTCGCGATCATTACTTCTGTTCTTGGCGTAGGCGCATTCTATGCATGCACCCACGTACTTTTTTACGAACCTGGACATCTTCCCAAACCAATAGTTTTTCTTTATTCGTTCGAGAGTCTTTTCCACTCCAAAGTGCCCGATATCGTCGTGGTTCATGCGACAAAGTTGCCATCTTGCGCCCTTCGGGACCACCCACCTAATATTGTCCCTATCACCATCTAAATAACGATATAACTTGTTATCTTTTATCACATAATTATCCTTTAGATAGCGAAGTTCTTTCTCATCAAGATCACTACTGATGATGTCTCGAATCCTCTGCAGCTCTGAGTCACCAAGTTGTAGTGTTTGAAGCCAATCTTCGTTACTGATTGACATAATAGTTGGGAGCTGGTCAAGTGAAGAGTCATACTCAGCGCTGGGGTTTCGAGACAGTGCATCAACGTGGCTCATTTTTGTCCCTGCTCTGTACTCGACTGTGCAGTTAAACTCTTGAAGGGATAGCCACCAACGGGCAATTCTGGGAATAAGGTCTCTCTTGGAGAAAGTGGAGCGAAGTGCACTACAGTCGGCCATAATCTTAAATTCTTTCCCCAATAGATAGACCCGGAACTTGCGCAGAGAACAAACCACAGCTAAGGCTTCGAGCTCATAAGAGTGGAAGTTCCTTTCCTCAGGGGATGTTTGCCTACTGTAGTAAGCCACTGGACGAAAGGAACCACCATCTGCAGAGCGCTGAAGAAGTATTCCTCCTACACCTACTCTACTTGCGTCAGTGTGAAGTTCGGTCTCCGCTGCGGGATCGTACAATGCAAGTATTGGTCTATCCACTAGTCGGGCTTTTAGCTTTTCGAAAGCTTCTTCTTGAGCGGTGCCCCATACCCAAACTTCACCTTTACGTAGTAGCCTACTGAGGGGGAAAGCTATCTGGGCAAAATTCTCAATGAACTTGCGGAAGTAGCTCGCCAGTCCAAGGAATTGACGCACGTTGTGGATACTCTCGGGACGTGGGAAATTTGCAACGCTCAGAATTTTCTTCTCACCAGGTCTGACACCATCAGCACTAATTTCATAGCCAAGGTAATCGATTTTGTCTCTCAGGAAGTCACATTTGGCTAGATTCAATGTCAGATTAGCATGTTCTATCAAATGCAAGACTTCTTCGAGCCTGTCTAAGCACTCTGATTGATCTTTGCCAAAAATGAGGATATCATCGATGTACGCTGTCGCTTTATTGTATCGAGCAGATCCCAAGATTGTATTCATCATACGCTGGAACACAGCTGGTGCGTTCGCCAGGCCGAATGGCATGCGATTAAATTCGTATTGTCCATCCGGCGTGACAAACGAGGTAAGATGTTTACTTTCTGCCGATATCGGAACTTGATAGTAGCCCGACGATAGGTCAAGCGTTATGAAGCACGCCTGGCCCGTGAGGCGAGCTATCTCGTCCTCAATGTTTGGCATTGGGTACCTCTCCTTAATTGTTACCGAATTTAGCATCCGATAATCGACGCACATTCGAAGCGATCCGTCCTTTTTACGGACAAGAAGAATCGGGCTGGCGTAGTTTGAGACAGACTCCCTGACTATCCCAGCATCTAGCATTTCATCGACCATGGACCGCACCTTCTCTCGTTCAAAATGCGACAGCCTGTATGGACGGTACACCACAGGGCGCTGGCTATTTAGCTCTATGTGCATTTCGGTTACTCCTGTACATCCTAAACTCTTGAGAGACGAGGCGAAACAATGCTGGAACTTTCTCAACAAATCTAGTAGGCGCTGCTTCATCGCGTCTGGCACAGCATCTCCTACTCGAACCTGGCTATCATCGAAATCACTTTCAGGTGTCAAATGTGTCTCGAAAGAGGTAACAGCGACTCTTTTAACCGAAGATACTCTCTCCGCGCGGCAAATGACTGTTTTCGAAGGAATGCGACAGTGACTTGAATAAGGGAGCAACGTGACCCAAAGCCGGTTGTTTTTGACATGGTGCAGGCCCCCACAGGTAAGGTACTGCTCGTTTGGTTTTCCTGCCACACTATTTTTAAGTAGGATACTACCACTGACGTCAGTCTCCACTTGAGTCCTAACAGACGCTGGACCATGAAGCTCGGTTGTAGCTGACACCAACAGCTTGACAAGAGGTTCAAAATCAGAATCTAAGTCTGGATTGGGCATCTCCTTTCCGATGTCTAGGAAGAGATGTCTAGTGACGGTTTTGTAGACAACGATGTGTGGCTGCTCAGTGTAGGACTGACCTATCAGCAACGGCGTGTCTAGCAGAGCATCATCAACCACCTTGCACATGACTTTGGCAGCTACTCCATCAATGCTTAAATCCAGCGACACGTCTCCTAACGACTGAACTATGCCATTCCCAAAACCTTTCATTAACATTGGAACGCCGTTCGGTGTTAATTTCATTTCAGAAGCCACAGACGCTTTGATAAGGGTAACTTCACTCCCAAAATCTACAAAAGCACGCAGTTTAGAACCGTTCGCAACCACTTCCTTCATAAATTTAGAGTTAGGATTCGGATGACCTTGCTTTTGAATAGAATCTATGCACATAGTTTTCTTAATCGCGTTCGTTTGGGCGCCAGCATTGGGCTGGCCGCTGGCATTAGCTTGACTGCCAGCATTGACATGGCCACCAGTAGTCATAGACTTTTCAGCCGGACGGCTGCGGCAAGTTTCAGCCAGATGGCCAAACCTATTGCAGCGCGTACATTTAATTAACGGCTTAGGACAATAAATGAAGCTATGTCCGCGTTCCTTACAGTTGTAACAGCCAGAAGAGATGCTAGCTCTGTCGCCTGTCCTCTGATTGTTACCACTGTAATTGCTTGTGTTGGCCGCCGTGCCATCGCTAGTTTTGTTTCTGTACTGACTCCGCTCTACACCGAAATTTTGTGAGGGTTGCGGATCTTTGTTACTGACCAAGTACTGCAATAGCTGGTCTGGATTTGAGCAGCGCAAAGCGAGGGCACCAGACCTAAGAGTTCTGTCTGTAATACCGTGGATGATGCAGTCTACCGCACGTTTTCCTACAATATCGCATTGATTGACGAGGGTAAGTTTTCGTAATAGTAAATTTCTATAGCCTCGTTATGTTTACTCTTTCTTTTCAGCATGTCCTCCAAGGTCTGGCCATAATTTTGCTCGTACGGGAAAGCGTTAATGAGTTTCTCTTGCCATTCTTCCCAAGTAAAGAGTATTGTATTTAGTCCCTCGTACCAAGTTTTGGCAAGACCCTGGAGCTTCTGCATCGCAAAATGTGTGGTAGTCTTTTCATCCCAGCCATATACCGAGGCGCACTCATTTACTTTCTTCAGCCAAACGTCCATGCGTTGGTTTTTAGTAGATGGGTCGAAATTGGGAAGTATGTTTTTGTGGTCTAACTTTTGGGCAGGTGGTGCGGCCTGGGTAGATGGCTGAGGCGTAAGGCCCTCCTTTAAACAATTAATTATGTCAAATAAATCTTTCTTAGAGAAGGAAGGACTACGTGACCTTTTGGGTTCTCCCGCGTCGTCACGTTGCTCTGCATGTGACTCGGCCCGTGCTCCTTTATATCGACCGGCTGCTTCCCTCCGATGGCAGTCCGCAGAGGCACCATGACGACTATCTTCACGGGGCCCGTTTTCCCGTGGAGAGGAACAGCGACGACGGCCAGTGTCTAGTCGCTCCCGTTCTCTGCGCAGCTCCTTTTCCAGTATCTCGATGCGTTCAAGGCTTGGTCCAGAGCCTCGATTACGCAGAGGGTGGCTGGGGCTCCGTGTCCGTACACGGCTGCGGCTGCGAGTGGCTGACCGCGGCTCCACACGACCCGGTGTCTCGAGGCGCCGGTGCTCAGGGTTCCGGCTACGATGGCGGGACCGGTCCTCCATCGTCTATGGAATTTGGTAGCTGTTCTTGCCACCTCTGATATGTAGAAACTCGGAGAAGGAGAAACAATGAGACCAGACGATTGGAGAATCTTCAGTTTATTTCGGTGTCACGAATAGTCACAAATACACAACTATTAATTTTGTTCCAGTATCGCAAATACCTAGTACTTCAATCACTAATTACAGCTTACAATAAGTAATTTCAACTCAGAACATAACTTCACGAAGTCCGGAAAGCGAATGCCCAGACAAGACAGACCTCGCGGGCAATTTTTACAAAACACGTGTTTCTACAAGCTCTCTTGTGATTGGTCGAGTCAAAACAGTCTAGCCAATGTGAAGACTTAAAAAATGTTGCCAGCGACAACTCAGTCTATAAAATTAGTTTTAACGGAACAGTTATTCGGTTTTTGACTCGATCATTCACAACAAAACCACAGAACCCTAACACATTCATACTAATTACTTTATGTAACTTTCTTTGCTTCGAAATCAATAATTTCTATTTTAGCGCTGCTGCTTTTAATGGATTTAAAGGGAGTTCTAAACATTAGGTATGTGGCTGGAGGACCGGCTGTCTATATGTATAATACAATACTCAAAGGGTAAAAGGGTAATCATAAACTGCTCTAATTGTGGTGTTGGACTTACCTTTAATATGTTAAACCATATTTTTAAAGAACTGAGTACCTACCTAGTTGATTTCCTCCAACCCCTAATATAACAACGCGTTACAATCTAACAACAGAGCCGTCGTTTTTCAACCCGACTACTTTCATCAATCCGGCAGGATATGGTCGGCAATATGCCTACTTCACTGCTTCAGATAGTTATCATTGTAGCAGTCACCTTTCAGATTCACTATCCAAAGATATAGTCTGCTAATATTATTCAGACAGTTATCCACCAGGATATTGTCGGAATCATATAGAGAAGTTATCTACATTACTTCTCACAAATGACCTACGTGTCACTGGACCGCGCAGTTCTTCATAATTCACTAGGTAAGTGGCTGTAAGAATTCACTTTTCAGTATATTAGCCAAAAGGAGCTGATGACAGTCCTCGAGTCTCTCAGGACATTAGTATAAATTTGAGATTGTATATCGTGATATTTTTTTTTCACATCTCCACTATTTATTTGGTTGTTTCTCAATAGTCGCTTTACTTCGACATATCCCAAGCGAACAGCAAAGGCAGCTTTAACCAAGTCGACGAAATCGAGGTAACCTAACCATAATGTGTCTTGGATGTGGCCGGTGCGGCATACAGCCCACAAGCAGAGTTCCTTAATATTTCTACAGCTGTTCCGTACAGTACCTACATAGTAAAGGAATAATAATTATAAAGTGAGTAGCAATGGAGTATTGAATATCGGACTGAGCATGATATACATTAGCATGTTGAGCGTGGGCGCCATTGTGCCTCTGCCGCCCCGTATGGGAAAAGGCATGACGCTATGTTATGTTAGGACACCAACCTGGTATTTCTACCAGTGAACTGTTTTTCAAAACTTTTATCCATTACACATTATTATTATAATGAATGTTATGACCACGCCGGATTATCCCAGTGAAGTATGTACTTTTATGGTTCAGTCCTAGGTAACATGGTTTTACATAATGTTGTATATACATCTGCGGGTAATAATGAAAACGCGTTCAGATACTTGAATTAGGTATCTGATCAATGATAATTGAATACGATAGATACTAAACTTCTTTATCACTGTAGGCATTTACAAATATGCTTATTACACGTAAACTTGTCTTTTTCTCTATGCTTGCCCACTGTAGAAGCATCTTCAGTTTAGTCAGATAGCCACACTAGCTCCTGTAATAGAATCAGCCTATTCTTCGCAGAAGAGATACGAAAAGTTATTTAGATTAATTGAGTAACTTTATTATTAAAGTCAGATTACAGACTTGTTCGCCAGTCTTTTGCAAAGACCAATCATATGTGGAAGTACACAATCAGTGGTAATGCATCCAGGAGGCGCACTCCCAATTCAAAATACAACAATTGTAATTTGATTATACCTACTGCTAATCACTAATTTCATCAATGTTTTGTGTTTAAATCAGATTGGCACTGTCTGTGCAAGGTACAAATTATAATAACTCATTTTCAGATGTATTCGATTCGGCACGCCTACGTCTCTAGCTCCGAGTTTCGTAGGTCAGGTGACCGACCTGATATCCTGACCTCACAACTGCAGTCTTGGTAGTCGTCGAGGTGAATGGCGAGCTAGCAGCCAACCACCGAGCACCAATCTCGGTGAACTTGTACTTAAGTGCTGACTGAAGGGAAAAACTACTGTAAAGCTTTGCATATTCTTAGATTCATATAGATCAGATGAGTCTTAATAGCCAGAAACTAACAAACCAAGTCTAACCTAGCCAGCCCAAAACTCGGCTGGCATCAAAAGATGACTTCATCAGACCTCTCTTAAGTCTGTGTTTGTTTTTATCTATTTGCCTTATTTTTTGCAGTTGCATTTGCGCAGCCTATCTTTGCATCACGTACACGATGATGCATACACATTCAGTATCATAATTTATATAAGGTTTCCATAAATTAACTCCTAGTCATATCACATTGGCGTTTTTAACTCAGCAGTCGATACCAAACACTACTCAATATTAGGCTTAAAGCCAGGTAACGTCAGATATAATATAGCAATTTTACCTGAAAATAAAATTGTTATTATATATACTTACCTGGCTTTAAGCCTAGGTAAATCGCTGCCTGCTGTGCACATTACTGTGCATTGCATGATTGTCTCACATTCTTTCTTTATTGAGTTGCCTATGACCTGAAAATTGAGCGCGCACAATAACGCTGGCTACAATTGCCGCCATTTCTGAAACTACGCGCGTAATGTTGCTGAGGTTCAAAACGGATATGACATGTATTTTAGGAGTTTTAAACAGGAAGTGAGCTATTTGGGGCTAATTTCGTCGCACCGGAAAGGAAGTCAAGTATGCTACTCTCAATATTAGGCTTAAAGCCAGGTAAGTATTTATAATAACAATTTTATTTTCAGGTAAAATTGCTATTTTTTTTAAGGATCAATTTGTTACGATCAAATTTGCATTTGAAATACAGTATTAATTTTGATTGTATTTGTGGCGGAATGTCTTCTACTTACTTGACACTTATCAGTATATTTTGGACAATTCACACAATATCTTTATAAATTATAGCTTACGTGTTATTATTATGTATAAGCTACATCATTGTAAAATTTTATCCATTCAGTAGTTTTTGCGTAAGAGTAACAAATATCCATACATTTATACTCACAAACTTTCGCGTTTATAATATTAGTAGGATATGGCAGATTTTTTTCCTACTTATACTAGTATATTTTGGACAATTCACACAATATATTTATAAATTATAGCTTAAGTGTTATTCCGAGCTACATTATTGTAAAATTTCATTAAAATCCATTAAGTAGTTTTTGAGTAATAGTATCAAACAAATCCATACTCACAAACTTTCGAGTTTATAATATTAGTAGGAAGTAGGATAAAATTATCGTTTTACCTCCCTCCATACACATCACAAACACTTGACAATAAAAGAATATTTATTTTGACACCAGTCATAAATTAAAAAATATCGACAGCTGAAAAATTTGTCTGTCAAAATTAAAGACAGCTGCCAAAAATAGAAACAGTAGTGACAGCTGTCCAAATTGTGCCAGCTGTCTAAAATAATAACTCTGTTAGCCAACAGTTTTACCATGAATATCAATAAACAGTTTTCTAATAGGAAAGCAGGCTATCCCTGCCGAAGTCCCTGGTTATCAAACAGGATTGTATTTCCTGATGGAAAGCTGGCTATGAAGAAGTATTATGAAACGAACAAGTGTTTTTCTATCTTCACGCCGCTGGCCTGCCGTCTTGTGTCCGCCTACTGAGCTTTTTTACCCCCAGCCCTTTCCGGGATACCACCAGCCTCCTGATGTTGCAGCTGCAGTGAAAAATATGCGATATAAAACTATTAGCATAACATGTAACACATGACGACATTGGGAAGTCTATAGAAGATAAGTATGTATGAACCCTATGTAGTTTTACAGAACGGAATTAGTTTTTACAGAACACTTAAAATCTATATGGGGTCGCCTCGCTCCGCTACGCTTCGCTCGACTTCAGGCTTAGCACAAAGTTGTGACCTGCCTAACACTCCATTTAGAACCATTTAGGCCAAACTTGTGTTAGCCGGAGTCTTACCGTTTCGTTTCAATCGGCGATATATTGTTTTTGATGAAAAAAAAACAGAATTTTACAGGTCAATGGTAATAAATGCCATTTTGAACAACTATTGTTTTTTACAAGTTATTTGTAATTGTATTTGTAAGTGTATTTGTAATTCATAATTAAGTACTGATAAATTAATCTGACAAAACTTGTTTAAGGCATCTTTAATTGAGATATGATTTTACAGACTTTAGAAGTACTAGAAAAAATCCTCTGCTTTTATGCAAGTTTTTTTTGCAGCAATTTTAAAAAAAGACAGGAGTTTTCGTATGTGAAAGTTCTATCTTTTGAGATATCACATATAAAAGGTATCTCATAAATTGTTGAAAAGAGGACCTTTACATATTTTTTTAAGTTGGTAGCCCACATTGAAAATTACATACATCGATAGAGGAAAACCAAAAATATAAAATTGTAATGTAACAAAATGTCCTGGTGTTATATTTGCGACAAATTAGGTTTTATAAAATGAAAAATAACTTGCTTAAAAGCAGATAATATTTTCTAGCAATTCAGAGGTCAGTAAAAATCATGTCTCAAGTCACAAATGCCTTGAAAACGTCTTGTTAACAGTGTAAGTGTAGTAACTTAAACAGTGGGTACTTAATTAGCAATAATAAAAAAATAAATCCTAGAGCCATCTCGTGGTATTTGCAATATTGAAATAGTGCTGCACCAAGCGATAAAGGTCTTGAACTAGATATGCTTTCGTAGCTTCTCTCATTACGCCGCCGATGACATATTTTGTTCTACGTGGTCTATCTGTATTAGTATAATACACCGTGACATTTTAGTGGTTTTAAAGCGGAGGCTAGGTGAATCGCCTTGAGCAGTAGGAATAATATTGCCATTTTTTTTAAATCAAGGCATATTTGTTTTTATTTGAAACAGTTAGAAACATTAGTAGCCCTCTTTTACTACGCACGGCGGGTCGGCGACGTCAAAGGCCTTCAAAGGAGCTAGCCGCCTAGTGCAAGCGCATGCCATCAGCCAATCACCGCACTTGCACGCCGCAACCGATGCTATCTGCCCCCGCCCCCAACCCTTTGATTTTCGGCGCGCGCGTCTTTAGTTACCCACAGCACATCACTTGTGCAGGTGCAATACGTGACGCTGCTTAAAAAACGCGCAAAAATGGATCGGCATTACGCATACTCAAATTTGGAGTATCCTAGTATGGTGCAACAATATGCTATTGCGAATTACAACACAGCAGAAGCTCGACGGCTCTACGCACAATCGGACCACCTTAACCATCTCAGAATGCAGGGCATCCCAAACCCACAGGTTTCTTCAATAAACACTTTCCTGGCGGCTACTCAACGATTGATTGATCATCATGGAAAGTTTAGGGTACCAGAGCATGCCCAAGCCCGAGGTCGACCCCACATTTAAAGACCAGAACTTGATGAGGATATCATTCAACCAACGCAATGAACATTATTGGGCTTTTAACAACCCCCGCGTGATCCGCGAGTGTTCTCATCAAGTGCGTTTTAACATTAGACGTTTTTTTGTGGTGCGAGCTGAAGCGCCTGGTGTACACTCGGAAATACGAAACTCGAGATGAATTAAAGACTGAGACAATAGACGCTTTTAATGTAGTGAGACGTGACATAGACACTTTATTAAAGTTAAAACGTGATTGCGTTAAACGGGCACGTTTTTGTATTGAACGAAATAGCCTGCACTTCGCACATTTGCTCCATTATCATATCAGTGAGTGTAAATAACTAAATTAAAAAGGGAGTGTAAATTTGTAGTAAACTTCGTGAGCTGTGTGAAACATCTGCAATGTTGGTAAGTATCTACCAACATTGCAGACGACTTTACCAAGTGGTAAAGGCGTTTGGTAAGAGGTACCTATCTAATCTAATAGCATATCACGATTTTACCTACGGAATGGTTAGGCGACGCGCTACTACCTACTAGTTCGCAATTTTTTGCAAAGGAGATTCCTCAATTATTTTTATTTTTATTTTACGACTAGGGCCGGTATAAATTGTCGAAATGGATAGTAAAGTTAATTGCAAATCGCCTTCCTGCGGCTTTAAAACCACTTAAAAGTCAGGGTGTATATAAGTATCTGTGCTTATTGCCAAACTCTCAATTTTACTCACCGGTCCAGGGCGCTTCTGTTGTTGTTGTTGTTGTTGTTGTTGTTGTTGTTGTTGTTGTTGTCGTCCTTGTAGGAACTGAATAAAACAAAACAAAAATATTAAAGCACGAGCTTCGAATGCTCGACCGACTACTCAAAATTTGACGGCTTCTCAAAGTTTCACAAAACCGAATTGGTTTTTACAGTACACTTTGAATTTATATGAAGTCGCCTCAATCCGCTCCGCTTTGCTGGATGGACTCCAGGGGGTATACAAAGTTGTGACATTACATTTAAAACCGTTTAGACCATACTTGTGTTAGCCGGAGTCTTACCGTTTCGCTTTAATCGGTTTTTTATTGTTCTTGACGAAAAATTTAGAAGTAATACATGCAATTTTTAACAACTTTTGTTTTTTAACAACATTAATTAAGTACTGATAAATACATCAAGCAAAACTTGTTTAAGGCATCTTTAATTGAGATATGATTTTTACAGACCTTTGAAGTGATAGAACATTTCCAATGCTTTTAAGCAAGGTTTTTTTTGACAGAAATAAAAAGAAGTAGAGTATTTTTTTTTTATATATATGTTCTATCTTTTGAGATATCATGTACAAAAAGTTTATCATAAATTGTTGAAAATAGGACCTCCGAACCAAATTGAGGAAGAAAAATCCACCTTTACATGCTTTTTTAAGTTGGTAGCACACATTGAAAATTACATACATCGATAGAGAACCATCAAAATAATCAAAGAATGTCATCTAACATAATGTCCTAATGTTAAACTTGCAAGAAATTAGGTTTATAAAATAAAATAAAAACTTGCTTAAAAGCAGATGATATTTTCTAGCCATTCAAAGGTCTGCAAAAACCAGGTCTCAAGTCACAAATGCCTAGAAAAAGTATTGTTAAATGACTGAAACAGTGGGTACTTAATTAGCAATCATTATAGAAGAAATCAATAATTGGTCAAAATCGCAATTATTGGGTTTTTTCATCAAAACTAATAAAACATCAATAAAAACAAAACGGTAAGACATACACCAAAATAAAATTGACCTAAACGGTTCTAAATGGTGTACTATCTCCTTTTTAAGGCTTTTCATCGATATACTAAACATTAAATGTAAAAAAGTGCTACAGAAAAATCGGTTGGTGTTCTTTTGAATTTTATCTCCTAGAGCCATCTCGTGGTATTTGCAATATTGAAATAGTGCTGCACCAAGCGATAAAGGTCTTGAACTAGATATGCTTTCGTAGCTTCTCTCATTACGCCGCCGATGACATATTTTGTTCTACGTGGTCTATCTGTATTAGTATAATACACCGTGACATTTTAGTGGTTTTAAAGCGGAGGCTAGGTGAATCGCCTTGAGCAGTAGGAATAATATTGCCATTTTTTTTAAATCAAGGCATATTTGTTTTTATTTGAAACAGTTAGAAACATTAGTAGCCCTCTTTTACTACGCACGGCGGGTCGGCGACGTCAAAGGCCTTCAAAGGAGCTAGCCGCCTAGTGCAAGCGCATGCCATCAGCCAATCACCGCACTTGCACGCCGCAACCGATGCTATCTGCCCCCGCCCCCAACCCTTTGATTTTCGGCGCGCGCGTCTTTAGTTACCCACAGCACATCACTTGTGCAGGTGCAATACGTGACGCTGCTTAAAAAACGCGCGAAAATGGATCGGCATTACGCATACTCAAATTTGGAGTATCCTAGTATGGTGCAACAATATGCTATTGCGAATTACAACACAGCAGAAGCTCGACGGCTCTACGCACAACCGGACCACCTGAACCATCTCAGAATGCAGGGCATTCCAAACCCACAGGTTTCTTCAATAAACACTTTCCTGGCGGCTACTCAACGATTGATTGATCATCATGGAAAGTTTAGGGTACCAGAGCATGCTCAAGCCCGAGGTCGACCCCACATTTAAAGACCAGACCTCGATGAGGATATCATTCAACCAACGCAATGAACATTATTGGGCTTTTAACAACCCCCACGTGATCCGTGAGTGTTCTCATCAAGTGCGTTTTAACATTAGACGTTTTTTTGTGGTCCGAGCTGAAGCGCCTGGTGTACACTCGGAAATACGAAACTCGAGATGAATTAAAGACTGATACAATAGACGCTTTTAATGTAGTGAGACGTGACTTAGACACTTTATTAAAGTTAAAACGTGATTGCGTTAAACGGGCACGTTTTTTTATTGAACGAAATAGCCTGCACTTCGCACATTTGCTCCATTATCATATCAGTGAGTGTAAATAACTAAATTAAAAAGGGAATGTAAATTTGTAGTAAACTTCGTGAGCTGTGTGAAACATCTGCAATGTTGGTAAGTACCTACCAACATTGCAGACGACTTTACCAAGTGGTAAAGGCGTTTGGTAAGAGGTACCTATCTAATATAATAGCATATCACGATTTTACCTACGGAATGGTTAGGCGACGCGCTACTACCTACTAGTTCGCAATTTTTTGCAAAGGAGATTCCTCAATTATTTTTATTTTTATTTTACGACTAGGGCCGGTATAAATTGTCGAAATGGATAGTACAGTTAATTGCAAATCGCCTTCCTGCGGCTTAAAAACCACTTAAAAGTCAGGGTATATATAAGTATCTGTGCTTATTGCCAAACTCTCAATTTTACTCACCGGTAGTGGGCGCAGCTGTTGTTGTTGTTGAAGTCGTCGTTGTAGGAACTAAATAAAACAAAACAAAAATATTAAAGCACGAGCTTCGAATGCTCGACCGACTACTCAAAATTTGACGGCTTCTCAAAGTTTCACAAAACCGAATTGGTTTTTACAGTACACTTTGAATTTATATGAAGTCGCCTCAGTCCGCTCCGCTTTGCTGGACTCCAGGGGGTACACAAAGTTGTGACATTACATTTAAAACCGTTTAGACCATACTTGTGTTAGCCGGAGTCTTACCGTTTCGCTTTAATCGGTGTTTAATTGTTCTTGACGAAAAATTTAGAAGTAATACATGCAATTTTTAACAACTTTTGTTTTTAACAACATTAATTAAGTACTGATAAATACTTCAAGCAAAACTTGTTTAAGGCATCTTTAATTGAGATATGATTTTTACAGACCTTTGAAGTGATAGAACATTTCCAATGCTTTTAAGCAAGGTTTTTTTTTGACAGAAATAAAAAGAAATAGAGTATTTTTTTTTAATATATATGTTCTATCTTTTGAGATATCATGTACAAAAAGTATATCATAAATTGTTGAAAATAGGACCTCCGAACCAAATTGAGGAAGAAAAATCCACCTTTACATGCTTTTTTAAGTTGGTAGCACACATTGAAAATTACATACATCGATAGAGAACCATCAAAATAATCAAAATATGTCATCTAACATAATGTCCTAGTGTTAAATTTGCGAGAAATTAGGTTTATAAAATAAAATAAAAACTTGCTTAAAAGCAGATGATATTTTCTAGCCATTTAAAGGTCTGCAAAAACCAGGTCTCAAGTCACAAATGCCTAGAAAAAGTATTGTTAAATGACTTAAACAGTGGGTACTTAATTAGTAATCATTATAGAAGAAATCAATAATTGGTCAAAATCTCAATTATTGGGTTTTTTCATCAAAACCAATAAAACATCAATAAAAACAAAAC
The DNA here is from genome assembly GCA_949825045.1 of Argyresthia goedartella. Taxonomy (NCBI): domain Eukaryota; kingdom Metazoa; phylum Arthropoda; class Insecta; order Lepidoptera; family Argyresthiidae; genus Argyresthia; species Argyresthia goedartella. Next base: position 37,280,615 of record OX463812.1, on the reverse strand, counting down.
GGTAAGACATACACCAAAATAAAATTGGCCTAAACGGTTCTAAATGGTGTACTATCTCCTTTTTAAGGCTTTTCATCGATATACTAAACATTAAATGTAAAAAAGTGCTACAGAAAAATCGGTTGGTGTTCTTTTGAATTTTATCTCCTAGAGCCATCTCGTGGTATTTGCAATATTGAAATAGTGCTGCAATAAGCGATAAAATTCTTGAACCAGATATGCTTTCGTAGCTTCTCTCATTACGCCGCCGATGACATATTTTGTTCTACGTGGTCTATCTGTATTAGTATAATACACCGTGACATTTTAGTGGTTTTCAAGCGGAGGCTAGGTGAATCGCCTTGAACAGTAGGAATAATATTGTAATTTTTTTTAAATCAAGGCATATTTGTTTTTATTTGAAACAGTTAGAAACATTAGTAGCCCTCTTTTACTACGCACGGCAGGTCGGCGACGTCAAAGGCCTTCAAAGGAGCTAGCCGCCTAGTGCAAGCGCATGCCATCAGCCAATCACCGCACTTGCACGCCGCAACCGATGCTATCTGCCCCCGCCCCCAACCCTTTGATTTTCGGCGCGCGCGTCTTTAGTTACCCACAGCACATCACTTGTGCAGGTGCAATACGTGACGCTGCTTAAAAAACGCGCGAAAATGGATCGGCATTACGCATACTCAAATTTGGAGTATCCTAGTATGGTGCAACAATATGCTATTGCGAATTACAACACAGCAGAAGCTCGACGGCTCTACGCACAACCGGCCCACCTGAACCATCTCAGAATGCAGGGCATTCCAAACCCACAGGTTTCTTCAATAAACACTTTCCTGGCGGCTACTCAATGATTGATTGATCATCATGGAATGTTTAGGGTACCAGAGCATGCTCAAGCCCGAGGTCGACCCCACATTTAAAGACCAGACCTCGATGAGGATATCATTCAACCAACTCAATGAACATTATTGGGCTTTTAACAACCCCCACGTGATCCGCGAGTGTTCTCATCAAGTGCGTTTTAATATTAGACGTTTTTTTGTGGTCCGAGCTGAAGCGCCTGGTGTACACTCGGAAAAACGAAACTCGAGATGAATTAAAGACTGATACAATAGACGCTTTTAATGTTGTGAGACGTGACATAGACACTTTATAAAAGTTAAAACGTGATTGCGTTAAACGGGCACGTTTTTGTATTGAACGAAATAGCCTGCACTTCGCACATTTGCTCCATTATCATATCAGTGAGTGTAAATAACTAAATTAAAAAGGGAGTGTAAATTTGTAGTAAACTTCGTGAGCTGTGTGAAACATCTGCAATGTTGGTAAGTACCTACCAACATTGCAGACGACTTTACCAAGTGGTAAAGGCGTTTGGTAAGAGGTACCTATCTAATCTACACAGTCAGGCCATAAGTTCTGTCACACAATAAAAACTTTTGAATTTAGAACGCTGGCCACAAAAAAGTTCATTGAATTCGAATTTCAAATTTTTCATGAAAATAAAAATGTGTACTTTTTAGAATTTTTCTCATTTTTAAATATGGAGTGGACACTTAAAGAAGACCGTGTCGTAGTTATTGCGTTGCATCGTTGCGGTTACGCGCCAATTCAGATTTTAGACTTACTGAAAAAATTGAATATAACCAAAAGATTCGTTTATCGTACCATAAAACGATACAATGAAGACTCTAGTGTAGATGACAGGTCAAGAAGTGGTCGCCCTCGCTCTGTTAGGACTCCAGCAGTGATAAAAGCTGTGAAGGCGCGAATTCAAAGAAATCCCATACGTAAGCAGAAACTGTTGGCCCTTGAGATGGGGTTAAGCAGGACCACGGTGAAAAGGGTGTTATATGAAGACTTAGGGCTTAGGGCATATCGAAAAAAACAGGACATCGTTTGGACGCTCGTTTAATGGACCTGAGACTGAAGAGATGCCGCGCTTTGTTGAAGCGGTACGCGGGAAAAAAGCATCGGGAAATTCTTTTTTCGGATGAAAAAATTTTCACCTTGGAAGAGAGCTACAACAAACAAAATGATAAGGTGTACGCACACAGCAGTGAAGAAGCGAGCAACCGTATTCCGCGTGTCCAACGAGGTCATTTTCCATCCTCGCTCATGGTTTGGTTGGGAGTCTCTTATTGGGGCTTAACTGAGGTACATTTTTGTGAGAAAGGCGTAAAAACTAATGCAGTTGTGTATCAAAATACAGTCCTCAAGAACCTTGTGGAACCTGTTTCTCATACCATGTTTAATAACAGGCACTAGGTATTCCAACAAGATTCTGCGCCAGCTCATAGAGCGAAAAGCACATAAGACTGGCTGGCGGCGAGTGAAATCGACTTCATCCGGCACGAAGACTGGCCCTCCTCCAGTCCAGATTTGAGTCCGATAGATTACAAGATATGGCAACACTTGGAGGAAAAGGCCTGCTCAAAGCCTCATCCTGATTTGGAGTCACTCGAGGCATCCTTGAATAAGGCAGCCGCCGATATTGACATGGACCTCGTTCGTGCTGCGATAGACGACTGGCCGCGCAGAATAAAGGCCAGTATTCAAAATTGCGGGGGTCATTTTGAATTAACTTTATTACCATAAGAATCTATGTTTTATTAAGTTCATTTTGCTATATAAATGTTTACATAAATAATAAACATGTCTAAATTATTTCATATTGCACATGTGACAGAACTTATGACCTGACTATGTAATAGCATATCACGATTTTACCTACGAAATGGTTAGGCGACGCGCTACTACCTACTAGTTCGCAATTTTTTGCAAAGGAGATTCCTCAATTATTTTTATTTTTATTTTTTTCGACTAGGGCCGGTATAAATTGTCGAAATGGATAGTACAGTTAATTGCAAATCGCCTTCCTGCGGCTTAAAAACCACTTAAAAGTCAGGGTGTATATAAGTATCTGTGCTTATTGCGAAACTCTCAATTTTACTTACCGGTAGTGGGCGCAGCTGTTGTTGTTGTTGTCGTCCTTGTAGGAACTAAATAAAACAAAACAAAAATATTAAAGCACGAGCTTCGAATGCTCGACCGACTACTCAAAATTTGACGGCTTCTCAAAGTTTCACAAAACCGAATTGGTTTTTACAGTACACTTTGAATTTATATGAAGTCGCCTCAATCCGCTCCGCTTTGCTGGACTCCAGGAGGTACACAAAGTTGTGACATTACATTTAAAACCGTTTAGACCATACTTGTGTTAGCCGGAGTCTTACCGTTTCGCTTTAATCGGTGTTTTATTGTTCTTGACGAAAAATTTAGAAGTAATACATGCAATTTTTAACAACTTTTGTTTTTTAACAACATTAATTAAGTACTGATAAATACATCAAGCAAAACTTGTTTAAGGCATCTTTAATTGAGATATGATTTTTACAGACCTTTGAAGTGATAGAACATTTCCAATGCTTTTAAGCAAGGTTTTTTTTTGACAGAAATAAAAAGAAATAGAGTATTTTTTTTTAATATATATGTTCTATCTTTTGAGATATCTTGTACAAAAAGTATATCATAAATTGTTGAAAATAGGACCTCCGAACCAAATTGAGGAAGAAAAATCCACCTTTACATGCTTTTTTAAGCTGGTAGCACACATTGAAAATTACATACATCGATAGAGAACCATCAAAATAATCAAAGAATGTCATCTAACATGTCATTAATGTCCTAATGTTAAATTTGCAAGAAATTAGGTTTATAAAATAAAATAAAAACTTGCTTAAAAGCAGATGATATTTTCTAGCCATTCAAAGGTCTGCAAAAACCAGGTCTCAAGTCACAAATGCCTAGAAAAAGTATTGTTAAATGACTGAAACAGTGGGTACTTAATTAGCAATCATTATAGAAGAAATCAATAATTGGTCAAAATCGCAATTATTGAGTTTTTTCATCAAAACCAATAAAACATCAATAAAAACAAAACGGTTAGACATACACCAAAATAAAATTGGCCTAAACGGTTCTAAATGGTGTACTATCTCCTTTTTAAGGCTTTTCATCGATATACTAAACATTAAATGTAAAAAAGTGCTACAGAAAAATCGGTTGGTGTTCTTTTGAATTTTATCTCCTAGAGCCATCTCGTGGTATTTGCAATATTGAAATAGTGCTGCACCAAGCGATAAAGGTCTTGAACTAGATATGCTTTCGTAGCTTCTCTCATTACGCCGCCGATGACATATTTTGTTCTACGTGGTCTATCTGTATTAGTATAATACACCGTGACATTTTAGTGGTTTTAAAGCGGAGGCTAGGTGAATCGCCTTGAGCAGTAGGAATAATATTGCCATTTTTTTTAAATCAAGGCATATTTGTTTTTATTTGAAACAGTTAGAAACATTAGTAGCCCTCTTTTACTACGCACGGCGGGTCGGCGACGTCAAAGGCCTTCAAAGGAGCTAGCCGCCTAGTGCAAGCGCATGCCATCAGCCAATCACCGCACTTGCACGCCGCAACCGATGCTATCTGCCCCCGCCCCCAACCCTTTGATTTTCGGCGCGCGCGTCTTTAGTTACCCACAGCACATCACTTGTGCAGGTGCAATACGTGACGCTGCTTAAAAAACGCGCAAAAATGGATCGGCATTACGCATACTCAAATTTGGAGTATCCTAGTATGGTGCAACAATATGCTATTGCGAATTACAACACAGCAGAAGCTCGACGGCTCTACGCACAACCGGACCACCTGAACCATCTCAGAATGCAGGGCATTCCAAACCCACAGGTTTCTTCAATAAACACTTTCCTGGCGGCTACTCAACGATTGATTGATCATCATGGAAAGTTTAGGGTACCAGAGCATGCTCAAGCCCGAGGTCGACCCCACATTTAAAGACCAGACCTCGATGAGGATATCATTCAACCAACGCAATGAACATTATTGGGCTTTTAACAACCCCCACGTGATCCGTGAGTGTTCTCATCAAGTGCGTTTTAACATTAGACGTTTTTTTGTGGTCCGAGCTAAAGCGCCTGGTGTACACTCGGAAATACGAAACTCGAGATGAATTAAAGACTGATACAATAGACGCTTTTAATGTAGTGAGACGTGACTTAGACACTTTATTAAAGTTAAAACGTGATTGCGTTAAACGGGCACGTTTTTTTATTGAACGAAATAGCCTGCACTTCGCACATTTGCTCCATTATCATATCAGTGAGTGTAAATAACTAAATTAAAAAGGGAATGTAAATTTGTAGTAAACTTCGTGAGCTGTGTGAAACATCTGCAATGTTGGTAAGTACCTACCAACATTGCAGACGACTTTACCAAGTGGTAAAGGCGTTTGGTAAGAGGTACCTATCTAATATAATAGCATATCACGATTTTACCTACGGAATGGTTAGGCGACGCGCTACTACCTACTAGTTCGCAATTTTTTGCAAAGGAGATTCCTCAATTATTTTTATTTTTATTTTACGACTAGGGCCGGTATAAATTGTCAAAATGGATAGTACAGTTAATTGCAAATCGCCTTCCTGCGGCTTAAAAACCACTTAAAAGTCAGGGTGTATATAAGTATCTGTGCTTATTGCCAAACTCTCAATTTTACTCACCGGTAGTGGGCGCAGCTGTTGTTGTTGTTGAAGTCGTCGTTGTAGGAACTAAATAAAACAAAACAAAAATATTAAAGCACGAGCTTCGAATGCTCGACCGACTACTCAAAATTTGACGGCTTCTCAAAGTTTCACAAAACCGAATTGGTTTTTACAGTACACTTTGAATTTATATGAAGTCGCCTCAGTCCGCTCCGCTTTGCTGGACTCCAGGGGGTACAAAAAGTTGTGACATTACATTTAAAACCGTTAAGACCATACTTGTGTTAGCCGGAGTCTTACCGTTTCGCTTTAATCGGTGTTTTATTGTTCTTGACGAAAAATTTAGAAGTAATACATGCAATTTTTAACAACTTTTGTTTTTAACAACATTAATTAAGTACTGTTAAATACATCAAGCAAAACTTGTTTAAGGCATCTTTAATTGAGATATGATTTTTACAGACCTTTGAAGTGATAGAACATTTCCAATGCTTTTAAGCAAGGTTTTTTTTTGACAGAAATAAAAAGAAATAGAGTATTTTTTTAATATATATGTTCTATCTTTTGAGATATCATGTACAAAAAGTATATCATAAATTGTTGAAAATAGGACCTCCGAACCAAATTGAGGAAGAAAAATCCACCTTTATATGCTTTTTTAAGCTGGTAGCACACATTGAAAATTACATACATCGATAGAGAACCATCAAAATAATCAAAATATGTCATCTAACATAATGTCCTAGTGTTAAATTTGCGAGAAATTAGGTTTATAAAATAAAATAAAAACTTGCCTAAAAGCAGATGATATTTTCTAGCCATTTAAAGGTCTGCAAAAACCAGGTCTCAAGTCACAAATGCCTAGAAAAAGTATTGTTAAATGACTTAAACAGTGGGTACTTAATTAGTAATCATTATAGAAGAAATCAATAATTGGTCAAAATCGCAATTATTGGGTTTTTTCATCAAAACCAATAAAACATCAATAAAAACAAAACGGTAAGACATACACCAAAATAAAATTGGCCTAAACGGTTCTAAATGGTGTACTATCTCCTTTTTAAGGCTTTTCATCGATATACTAAACATTAAATGTAAAAAAGTGCTACAGAAAAATCGGTTGGTGTTCTTTTGAATTTTATCTCCTAGAGCCATCTCGTGGTATTTGCAATATTGAAATAGTGCTGCAATAAGCGATAAAATTCTTGAACCAGATATGCTTTCGTAGCTTCTCTCATTACGCCGCCGATGACATATTTTGTTCTACGTGGTCTAACTGTATTAGTATAATACACCGTGACATTTTAGTGGTTTTAAAGCGGAGGCTAGGTGAATCGCCTTGAACAGTAGGAATAATATTGTAATTTTTTTTAAATCAAGGCATATTTGTTTTTATTTGAAACAGTTAGAAACATTAGTAGCCCTCTTTTACTACGCACGGCGGGTCGGCGACGTCAAAGGCCTTCAAAGGAGCTAGCCGCCTAGTGCAAGCGCATGCCATCAGCCAATCACCGCACTTGCACGCCGCAACCGATGCTATCTGCCCCCGCCCCCAACCCTTTGATTTTCGGCGCGCGCGTCTTTAGTTACCCACAGCACATCACTTGTGCAGGTGCAATACGTGACGCTGCTTAAAAAACGCGCGAAAATGGATCGGCATTACGCATACTCAAATTTGGAGTATCCTAGTATGGTGCAACAATATGCTATTGCGAATTATAACACAGCAGAAGCTCGACGGCTCTACGCACAACCGGCCCACCTGAACCATCTCAGAATGCAGGGCATTCCAAACCCACAGGTTTCTTCAATAAACACTTTCCTGGCGGCTACTCAATGATTGATTGATCATCATGGAATGTTTAGGGTACCAGAGCATGCTCAAGCCCGAGGTCGACCCCACATTTAAAGACCAGACCTCGATGAGGATATCATTCAACCAACTCAATGAACATTATTGGGCTTTTAACAACCCCCACGTGATCCGCGAGTGTTCTCATCAAGTGCGTTTTAATATTAGACGTTTTTTTGTGGTCCGAGCTGAAGCGCCTGGTGTACACTCGGAAAAACGAAACTCGAGATGAATTAAAGACTGATACAATAGACGCTTTTAATGTAGTGAGACGTGACATAGACACTTTATAAAAGTTAAAACGTGATTGCGTTAAACGGGCACGTTTTTTTATTGAACGAAATAGCCTGCACTTCGCACATTTGCTCCATTATCATATCAGTGAGTGTAAATAACTAAATTAAAAAGGGAGTGTAAATTTTTAGTAAACTTCGTGAGCTGTGTGAAACATCTGCAATGTTGGTAAGTACCTACCAACATTGCAGACGACTTTACCAAGTGGTAAAGGCGTTTGGTAAGAGGTACCTATCTAATCTAATAGCATATCACGATTTTACCTACAAAATGGTTAGGCGACGCGCTACTACCTACTAGTTCGCAATTTTTTGCAAAGGAGATTCCTCAATAATTTTTATTTTTATTTTACGACTAGGGCCGGTATAAATTGTCGAAATGGATAGTACAGTTAATTGCAAATCGCCTTCCTACGGCTTAAAAACCACTTAAATTCAGGGTGTATATAAGTATCTTTGCTTATTGCCAAACTCTCAATTTTACTCACCGGTAGTGGGCGCAGCTGTTGTTGTTGTTGAAGTCGTCGTTGTAGGAACTAAATAAAACAAAACAAAAATATTAAAGCACGAGCTTCGAATGCTCGACCGACTACTCAAAATTTGACGGCTTCTCAAAGTTTCACAAAACCGAATTGGTTTTTACAGTACACTTTGAATTTATATGAAGTCGCCTCAATCCGCTCCGCTTTGCTGGACTCCAGGGGGTACACAAAGTTGTGACATTACATTTAAAACCGTTTAGACCATACTTGTGTTAGCCGGAGTCTTACCGTTTCGCTTTAATCGGTGTTTTATTGTTCTTGACGAAAAATTTAGAAGTAATACATGCAATTTTTAACAACTTTTGTTTTTTAACAACATTAATTAAGTACTGATAAATACATCAAGCAAAACTTGTTTAAGGCATCTTTAATTGAGATATGATTTTTACAGACCTTTGAAGTGATAGAACATTTCCAATGCTTTTTAGCAAGGTTTGTTTTTTGACAGAAATAAAAAGAAATAGAGTATTTTCTTTTAATATATATGTTCTATCTTTTGAGATATCATGTACAAAAAGTATATCATAAATTGTTGAAAATAGGACCTCCGAACCAAATTGAGGAAGAAAAATCCACCTTTACATGCTTTTTTAAGTTGGTAGCACACATTGAAAATTACATACATCGATAGAGAACCATCAAAATAATCAAAATATGTCATCTAACATAATGTCCTAGTGTTAAATTTGCGAGAAATTAGGTTTATAAAATAAAATAAAAACTTGCTTAAAAGCAGATGATATTTTCTAGCCATTTAAAGGTCTGCAAAAACCAGGTCTCAAGTCACAAATGCCTAGAAAAAGTATTGTTAAATGACTTAAACAGTGGGTACTTAATTAGCAATCATTATAGAAGAAATGGTCTATCAGTAAAAATTATTAGTTCCATTGTAGATTGTATTGCACCTCACCTTTGTTGTATATTTAATCAATGTATAGATAGTGGTGTGTTTCCTGACTTGATGAAACTAAGTAAAGTTATACCTTTATTCAAAGCTGGTAGTTCATCAGACCCCACCAATTTTAGACCCATGTCGATACTACCAACGCTTAGCAAAATATTTGAAAAACTCATACTTAATCAATTGCAAAGTCATTTTTATCTCAATAATTTAATTCATATTGCTCAGTTTGGTTTCACAAAGGGTCGTTCAACAGCTGATGCTGGTGTTGAACTAATCGACAATATTTTTGATGCCTGGGAAGACGCAATGGATGCAATAGGTGTCTTCTGCGATCTATCCAAGGCTTTTGATTGCGTCCATCATGACACTCTTGTCAGGAAGTTACGCCATTATGGTGTGAAAGATCAGGCACTTGGCCTTCTGGAGTCATATCTAACAGATAGGGTTCAGATGGTCGATGTTAACGGGAAAAGATCACCTGGGTCTTCAATAAGTATGGGCGTACCGCAAGGTTCAATTCTTGGTCCTTTCTTGTTTTTAGTATATATTAATGATTTACCTTACCTTGTTAAAGCAAAGCATGGGTTAGTATTGTTTGCCGATGATACTTCTTTGATATTTAAAGTTAAAAGACAGCAATCAAATTATGACGAGGTAAACAATGCTATCTCTAGTGTAGTGAACTGGTTTACTGTTATCAATTTATTACTTAATGAAAAGAAAACTAAATGTATTAAATTCGTGTTACCCAATGTGAACCCGGTAACTACAGACATATTTATAAAAGGACAGAGATTGGACCTTGTGCAGTCGAATGTCTTTTTGGGCATTACTTTAGACGCCAAACTACAATGGGATCCTCATATAAATAAATTGTCGAACAGACTGAGTTCGGCAGCGTTAGCAGTTAAAAAAATTAGAGCTCTTACCGACGTAGACACCGCTAGACTAGTCTAATTTAGTTACTTTCATAGTCTAATGACCTATGGTATTTTATTATGGGGTCACGCTGCGAATGCTAATAGTATATTTATTCTGCAGAAACGGGCTGTTCGTGCAATTTATAGATTAGGGCCTAGAGTGTCACTGAGGGAAAAGTTTAAAGAAATCAATATTCTGACATTTGTGTCTCAATATATCTATGACAATCTTGTGTATGTAAAAAGAAATATAACTAATTTTCAGAAGTATAGTGATATACACAATTTTAATACTAGAAATAAAGACAAGTTGGTTGCTTATGTAAGCCGACTACATAAAATTAGTAATTCTTTTAAAGGCAATTGTATACGCTATTACAATAAGGTCCCTACTGATATTAAAAACTTAACTTTAGACAAGTTTAAAATAATAATAAAACAGAAATTGTATAAAAAAGGTTACTACAGGATATCTGATTACTTAGAGGACAGATGTCCATGGGAATAGATTGTTTGAGTAACAGGCTGTTTCGATATAAAATTAGCATTCATTTTGTAATTTGACAATATTTTATTTAAAAAAGGAAACGCAAAAGATGCGACGACTGTGGAGTTTATTCGGTGAGCTCTTCTCCACAGATTCCGCCATTGGGTAAGTGAACTCACCCAAAAAAATGTAATAACGGATCTAAGTGATGTAACAACATCCTATGGAAATAAATGATTTTAGATTTTGATTTTTAATCTTTTGAAATCAATAATTGGTCAAAATCGCAATTATTGGGTTTTTTCATCAAAACCGATAAAACATCAATAAAAACAAAACGGTAAGACATACACCAAAATAAAATTGGCCTAAACGGTTCTAAATGGTGTACTATCTCCTTTTTAAGGCTTTTCATCGATATACTAAACATTAAATGTAAAAAAGTGCTACAGAAAAATCGGTTGGTGTTCTTTTGAATTTTATCTCCTAGAGCCATCTCGTGGTATTTGCAATATTGAAATAGTGCTGCAATAAGCGATAAAATTCTTAAACCAGATATGCTTTCGCAGCTTCTCTCATTACGCCGCCGATGACATATTTTGTTCTACGTGGTCTATCTGTATTAGTATAATACACCGTGACATTTTAGTGGTTTTAAAGCGGAGGCTAGGTGAATCGCCTTAAACAGTAGGAATAATATTGTAATTTTTTTTTAATCAAGGCATATTTGTTTTTATTTGAAACAGTTAGAAACATTAGAAGCCCTCTTTTACTACGCACGGCGGGTCGGCGACGTCAAAGGCCTTCAAAGGAGCTAGCCGCCTAGTGCAAGCGCATACCATCAGCCAATCACCGCACTTGCACGCCGCAACCGATGCTATCTGCCCCCGCCCCCAACCCTTTGATTTTCGGCGCGCGCGTCTTAAGTTACCCACAGCACATCACTTGTGCAGGTGCAATACGTGACGCTGCTTAAAAAACGCGCGAAAATGGATCGGCATTACGCATACTCAAATTTGGAGTATCCTAGTATGGTGCAACAATATGCTATTGCGAATTACAACACAGCAGAAGCTCGACGGCTCTACGCACAACCGGACCACCTGAACCATCTCAGAATGCAGGGCATTCCAAACCCACAGGTTTTTTCAATAAACACTTTCCTGGCGGCTACTCAACGATTGATTGATCATCATGGAAAGTTTAGGGTACCAGAGCATGCTCAAGCCCGAGGTCGACCCCACATTTAAAGACCAGACCTCGATGAGGATATCATTCAACCAACGCAATGAACATTATTGGGCTTTTAACAACCCCCACGTGATCCGCGAGTGTTCTCATCAAGTGCGTTTTAACATTAGACGTTTTTTTGTGGTCCGAGCTGAAGCGCCTGGTGTACACTCGGAAATACGAAACTCGAGATGAATTAAAGACTGATACAATAGACGCTTTTAATGTAGTGAGACGTGACATAGACACTTAATTAAAGTTAAAACGTGATTGCGTTAAACGGGTACGTTTTTGTATTGAACGAAATAGCCTGCACTTCGCACATTTGCTCCATTATCATATCAGTGAGTGTAAATAATTAAATTAAAAAGGGAGTGTAAATTTGTAGTAAACTTCGTGAGCTGTGTGAAACATCTGCAATGTTGGTAAGTACCTACCAACATTGCAGACGACTTTACCAAGTGGTAAAGGCGTTTGGTAAGAGGTACCTATTTAATCTAATAGCATATCACGATTTTACCTACGGAATGGTTAGGCGACGCGCTACTACCTACTAGTTCGCAATTTTTTGCAAAGGATATTCCTCAATAATTTTTATTTTTATTTTACGACTAGGGCCGGTATAAATTGTCGAAATGGATAGTACAGTTAATTGCAAATCGCCTTCCTACGGCTTAAAAACCACTTAAATTCAGGGTGTATATAAGTATCTTTGCTTATTGCCAAACTCTCAATTTTACTCACCGGTAGTGGGCGCAGCTGTTGTTGTTGTTGAAGTCGTCGTTGTAGGAACTAAATAAAACAAAACAAAAATATTAAAGCACGAGCTTCGAATGCTCGACCGACTACTCAAAATTTGACGGCTTCTCAAAGTTTCGCAAAACCGAATTGGTTTTTACAGTACACTTTGAATTTATATGAAGTCGCCTCAATCCGCTCTGCTTTGCTGGACTCCAGGGGGTACACAAAGTTGTGACATTACATTTAAAACCGTTTAGACCATACTTGTGTTAGCCGGAGTCTTACCGTTTCGCTTTAATCGGTGTTTTATTGTTCTTGACGAAAAATTTAGAAGTAATACATGCAATTTTTAACAACTTTTGTTTTTTAACAACATTAATTAAGTACTGATAAATACATCAAGCAAAACTTGTTTAAGGCATCTTTAATTGAGATATGATTTTTACAGACCTTTGAAGTGATAGAACATTTCCAATGCTTTTAAGCAAGGTTTTTTTTTGACAGAAATAAAAAGAAATAGAGTATTTTTTTTAATATATATGTTCTATCTTTTGAGATATCATGTACAAAAAGTATATCATAAATTGTTGAAAATAGGACCTCCGAACCAAATTGAGGAAGAAAAATCCACCTTTACATGCTTTTTTAAGTTGGTAGCACACATTGAAAATTACATACATCGATAGAGAACCATCAAAATAATCAAAATATGTCATCTAACATAATGTCCTAGTGTTAAATTTGCGAGAAATTAGGTTTATAAAATAAAATAAAAACTTGCTTAAAAGCAGATGATATTTTCTAGCCATTTAAAGGTCTGCAAAAACCAGGTCTCAAGTCACAAATGCCTAGAAAAAGTATTGTTAAATGACTTAAACAGTGGGTACTTAATTAGCAATCATTATAGAAGAAATCAATAATTGGTCAAAATCGCAATTATTGGGTTTTTTCATCAAAACCAATAAAACATCAATAAAAACAAAACGGTAAGACATACACCAAAATAAAATTGGCCTAAACGGTTCTAAATGGTGTACTATCTCCTTTTTAAGGCTTTTCATCGATATACTAAACATTCAATGAAAAAAGTGCTACGGAAAAATCGGTTGGTGTTCTGTTGAATTTTATCTCCTAGAGCCATCTCGTGGTATTTGCAAAATTGAAATAGTGCTGCAATAAGCGATAAAATTCTTGAACCAGATATGCTTTCATAGCTTCTCTCATTACGCCGCCGATGACATATTTTATTCTACGTGGTCTATCTGTATTAGTATAATACACCGTGACATTTTAGTGGTTTTAAAGCGGAGGCTAGGTGAATCGCCTTGAACAGTAGGTATAATATTGTCATTTTTTTTAAATCAAGGCATATTTGTTTTTATTTGAAACAGTTAGAAACATTAGTAGCCCTCTTTTACTACGCACGGCGGGTCGGCGACGTCAAAGGCCTTCAAAGGAGCTAGCCGCCTAGTGCAAGCGCATGCCATCAGCCAATCACCGCACTTGCACGCCGCAACCGATGCTATCTGCCCCCGCCCCCAACCCTTTGATTTTCGGCGCGCGCGTCTTTAGTTACCCACAGCACATCACTTGTGCAGGTGCAATACGTGACGCTGCTTAAAAAACGCGCGAAAATGGATCGGCATTACGTATACTCAAATTTGGAGTATCCTAGTATGGTGCAACAATATGCTATTGCGAATTACAACACAGCAGAAGCTCGACGGCTCTACGCACAACCGGACCACCTGAACCATCTCAGAATGCAGGGCATTCCAAACCCACAGGTTTCTTCAATAAACACTTTCCTGGCGGCTACTCAACGATTGATTGATCATCATGGAAAGTTTAGGGTACCAGAGCATGCTCAAGCCCGAGGTCGACCCCACATTTAAAGACCAGACCTCGATGAGGATATCATTCAACCAACGCAATGAACATTATTGGGCTTTTAACAACCCCCACGTGATCCGCGAGTGTTCTCATCAAGTGCGTTTTAACATTAGACGTTTTTTTGTGGTCCGAACTGAAGCGCCTAGTGTACACTCGGAAATACGAAACTCGAGATGAATTAAAGACTGATACAATAGACGCTTTTAATGTAGTGAGACGTGACATAGACACTTTATTAAAGTTAAAACGTGATTGCGTTAAACGGGTACGTTTTTGTATTGAACGAAATAGCCTGCACTTCGCACATTTGCTCCATTATCATATCAGTGAGTGTAAATAACTAAATTAAAAAGGGAGTGTAAATTTGTAGTAAACTTCGTGAGCTGTGTGAAACATCTACAATGTTGGTAAGTACCTACCAACATTGCAGACGACTTTACCAAGTGGTAAAGGCGTTTGGTAAGAGGTACCTATCTAATCTAATAGCATATCACGATTTTACCTACGGAATGGTTAGGCAACGCGCTACTACCTACTAGTTCGCAATTTTTTGCAAAGGAGATTCCTCAACAATTTTTATTTTTATTTTACGACTAGGGCCTGTATAAATTGTCGAAATGGATAGTACAGTTAATTGCAAATCGCCTTCCTGCGGCTTAAAAACCACTTAAAAGTCAGGGTGTATATAAGTATCTGTGCTTATTGCCAAACTCTCAATTTTACTCACCGGTAGTGGGCGCAGCTGTTGTTGTTGTTGAAGTCGTCGTTGTAGGAACTAAATAAAACAAAACAAAAATATTAAAGCACGAGCTTCGAATGCTCGACCGACTACTCAAAATTTGACGGCTTCTCAAAGTTTCACAAAACCGAATTGGTTTTTACAGTACACTTTGAATTCATATGAAGTCGCCTCAATCCGCTCCGCTTTGCTGGACTCCAGGGGGTACACAAAGTTGTGACATTACATTTAAAACCGTTTAGACCATACTTGTGTTAGCCGGAGTCTTACCGTTTCGCTTTAATCGGTGTTTTATTGTTCTTGACGAAAAATTTAGAAGTAATACATGCAATTTTTAACAACTTTTGTTTTTTAACAACATTAATTAAGTACTGATAAATACATCAAGCAAAACTTGTTTAAGGCATCTTTAATTGAGATATGATTTTTACAGACCTTTGAAGTGATAGAACATTTCCAATGCTTTTAAGCAAGGTTTTTTTTTGACAGAAATAAAAAGAAATAGAGTATTTTTTTTTAATATATATGTTCTATCTTTTGAGATATCATGTACAAAAAGTATATAATAAATTGTTGAAAATAGGACCTCCGAACCAAATTGAGGAAGAAAAATCCACCTTTACATGCTTTTTTAAGTTGGTAGCACACATTGAAAATTACATACATCGATAGAGAACCACCAAAATAATCAAAATATGTCATCTAACATAATGTCTTAGTGTTAAATTTGCGAGAAATTAGGTTTATAAAATAAAATAAAAACTTGCTTAAAAGCAGATGATATTTTCTGGCCATTTAAAGGTCTGCAAAAACCAGGTCTCAAGTCACAAATGCCTAGAAAAAGTATTGTTAAATGACTTAAACAGTGGGTACTTAATTAGTAATCATTATAGAAGAAATCAATAATTGGTCAAAATCGCAATTATTGGGTTTTTTCATCAAAACCAATAAAACATCAATAAAAACAAAACGGTAAGACATACACCAAAATAAAATTGGCCTAAACGGTTCTAAATGGTGTACTATCTCCTTTTTAAGGCTTTTCATCTATATACTAAACATTAAATGTAAAAAAGTGCTACAGAAAAATCGGTTGGTGTTCTTTTGAATTTTATCTCCTAGAGCCATCTCGTGGTATTTGCAATATTGAAATAGTGCTGCAATAAGCGATAAAATTCTTGAACCAGATATGCTTTCGTAGCTTCTCTCATTACGCCGCCGATGACATATTTTGTTCTACGTGGTCTATCTGTATTAGTATAATACACCGTGACATTTTAGTGGTTTTAAAGCGGAGGCTAGGTGAATCGCCTTGAACAGTAGGAATAATATTGTCATTTTTTTTAAATCAAGGCATATTTGTTTTTATTTGAAACAGTTAGAAACATTAGTAGCCCTCTTTTACTACGCACGGCGGGTCGGCGACGTCAAAGGCCTTCAAAGGAGCTAGCCGCCTAGTGCAAGCGCATGCCATCAGCCAATCACCGCACTTGCACGCCGCAACCGATGCTATCTGCCCCCGCCCCCAACCCTTTGATTTTCGGCGCGCGCGTCTTTAGTTACCCACAGCACATCACTTGTGCAGGTGCAATACGTGACGCTGCTTAAAAAACGCGCGAAAATGGATCGGCATTACGCATACTCAAATTTGGAGTATCCTAGTATGGTGCAACAATATGCTATTGCGAATTACAACACAGCAGAAGCTCGACGGCTCTACGCACAACCGGACCACCTGAACCATCTCAGAATGCAGGGCATTCCAAACCCACAGGTTTCTTCAATAAACACTTTCCTGGCGGCTACTCAACGATTGATTGATCATCATGGAAAGTTTAGGGTACCAGAGCATGCTCAAGCCCGAGGTCGACCCCACATTTAAAGACCAGACCTCGATGAGGATATCATTCAACCAACGCAATGAACATTATTGGGCTTTTAACAACCCCCACGTGATCCGCGAGTGTTCTCATCAAGTGCGTTTTAACATTAGACGTTTTTTTGTGATCCGAGCTGAAGCGCCTGGTGTACACTCAGAAATACGAAACTCGAGATGAATTAAAGACTGATACAATACAATACAATATACAATACAATACCTTGGACACTATTTACACATTGATCTAGCCCCAAACTAGGATTCCCTGTATCTTGGGTACTAGACAACGATACACATACTTATATAGATAAATATTATACTTAGATAGATAAACAACCATGACTAGGGTACAAACATCCGTTCTCATCAAACTAATATTTGCCCCCACCGGGACTCGAACCCGGGACCCTTGGCTTCGTAGGCAGGGTCACTGCCGACTCGGCTATTCGGGTCGTCAAACAATAGACGCTTTTAATGTAGTGAGACGTGACATAGACACTTTATTAAAGTGAAAACGTGATTGCGTTATACGGACACGTTTTTCTATTGAACGAAATAGCCTGCACTTCGCACATTTGCTCCATTATCATATCAGTGAGTGTAAATAACTAAATTAAAAAGGGAGTGTAAATTTGTAGTAAACTTCGTGAGCTGTGTGAAACATCTGCAATGTTGGTAAGTACCTACCAACATTGCAGACGACTTTACCAAGTGGTAAAGGCGTTTGGTAAGAGGTACCTATCTAATCTAATAGCATATCACGATTTTACCTACGAAATGGTTAGGCGACGCGCTACTACCTACTAGTTCGCAATTTTTTGCAAAGGAGATTCCTCAATTATTTTTATTTTTATTTTTTTCGACTAGGGCCGGTATAAATTGTCGAAATGGATAGTACAGTTAATTGCAAATCGCCTTCCTGCGGCTTAAAAACCACTTAAAAGTCAGGGTGTATATAAGTATCTGTGCTTATTGCCAAACTCTCAATTTTACTCACCGGTAGTGGGCGCAGCTGTTGTTGTTGTTGAAGTCGTCGTTGTAGGAACTAAATAAAACAAAACAAAAAAAATTAAAGCACGAGCTTCGAATGCTCGACCGACTACTCAAAATTTGACGGCTTATCAAAGATTCACAAAACCGAATTGGTTTTTACAGTACACTTTGAATTTATATGAAGTTGCCTCAATCCGCTCCGCTTTGCTGGACTCCAGGGGGTACACAAAGTTGTGACATTACATTTAAAACCGTTTAGACCATACTTGTGTTAGCCGGAGTCTTACCGTTTCGCTTTAATCGGTGTTTTATTGTTCTTGACGAAAAATTTAGAAGTAATACATGCAATTTTTAGCAACTTTTGTTTTTTAACAACATTAATTAAGTACTGCTAAATACATCAAGCAAAACTTGTTTAAGGCATCTTTAATTGAGATATGATTTTTACAGACCTTTGAAGTGATAGAACATTTCCAATGCTTTTAAGCAAGGTTTTTTTTTGACAGAAATAAAAAGAAATAGAGTATTTTTTTTTAATATATATGTTCTATATTTTGAGATATCATGTACAAAAAGTATATCATAAATTGTTAAAAATAGGACCTCCGAACCAAATTGAGGAAGAAAAATCCACCTTTACATGCTTTTTTAAGTTGGTAGCACACATTGAAAATTACATACATCGATAGAGAACCATCAAAATAATCAAAATATGTCATCTAACATAATGACCTAGTGTTAAATTTGCGAGAAATTAGGTTTATAAAATAAAATAAAAACTTGCTTAAAAGCAGATGATATTTTCTAGCCATTTAAAGGTCTGCAAAAACCAGGTCTCAAGTCACAAATGCCTAGAAAAAGTATTGTTAAATGACTTAAACAGTGGGTACTTAATTAGCAATCATTATAGAAGAAATCAATAATTGGTCAAAATCGCAATTATTGGGTTTATTCATCAAAACCAATAAAACATCAATAAAAACAAAACGGTAAGACATACACCAAAATAAAATTGGCCTAAACGGTTCTAAATGGTGTACTATCTCCTTTTTAAGGCTTTTCATCGATATACTAAACATTAAATGTAAAAAAGTGCTACAGAAAAATCGGTTGGTGTTCTTTTGAATTTCATCTCCTAGAGCCATCTCGTGGTATTTGCAATATTGAAATAGTGCTGCACCAAGCGATAAAGGTCTTGAACTAGATATGCTTTCGTAGCTTCTCTCATTACGCCGCCGATGACGTATTTTGTTCTACGTGGTCTATCTGTATTAGTATAATACACCGTGACATTTTAGTGGTTTTAAAGCGGAGGCTAGGTGAATCGCCTTGAGCAGTAGGAATAATATTGTCATTTTTTTTAAATCAAGGCATATTTGTTTTTATTTGAAACAGTAAGAAACATTAGTAGCCCTCTTTTACTACGCACGGCGGGTCGGCGACGTCAAAGGCCTTCAAAGGAGCTAGCCGCCTAGTGCAAGCGCATGCCATCAGCCAATCACCGCACTTGCACGCCGCAACCGATGCTATCTGCCCCCGCCCCCAACCCTTTGATTTTCGGCGCGCGCGTCTTTAGTTACATATTGCACCTGCACATCATTTGTGCAGGTGCAATACGTGACGCTGCTTAAAAAACGCGCGAAAATGGATCGGCATTACGCATACTCAAATTTGGAGTATCCTAGTATGGTGCAACAATATGCTATTGCGAATTACAACACAGCAGAAGCTCGACGGCTCTACGCACAACCGGACCACCTGAACCATCTCAGAATGCAGGGCATTCCAAACCCACAGGTTTTTTCAATAAACACTTTCCTGGCGGCTACTCAACGATTGATTGATCATCATGGAAAGTTTAGGGTACCAGAGCATGCTCAAGCCCGAGGTCGACCCCACATTTAAAGACCAGACCTCGATGAGGATATCATTCAACCAACGCAATGAACATTATTGGGCTTTTAACAACCCCCACGTGATCCGCGAGTGTTCTCATCAAGTGCGTTTTAACATTAGACGTTTTTTTGTGGTCCGAGCTGAAGCGCCTGGTGTACACTCGGAAATACGAAACTCGAGATGAATTAAAGACTGATACAATAGACGCTTTTAATGTAGTGAGACGTGACATAGACACTTTATTAAAGTTAAAACGTGATTACGTTAAACGGGCACGTTTTTGTATTGAACGAAATAGCCTGCACTTCGCACATTTGCTC
Organism: Argyresthia goedartella; assembly: GCA_949825045.1. NCBI lineage: Eukaryota > Metazoa > Arthropoda > Insecta > Lepidoptera > Argyresthiidae > Argyresthia > Argyresthia goedartella. The sequence continues at coordinate 37,260,374 of OX463812.1, read as the reverse complement.
CATTATCATATCAGTGAGTGTAAATAACTAAATTAAAAAGGGAGTGTAAATTTGTAGTAAACTTCGTGAGCTGTGTGAAACATCTGCAATGTTGGTAAGTACCTACCAACATTGCAGACGACTTTACCAAGTGGTAAAGGCGTTTGGTAAGAGGTACCTATCTAATCTAATAGCATATCACGATTTTACCTACGGAATGGTTAGGCGACGCGCTACTACCTACTAGTTCGCAATTTTTTGCAAAGGAGATTCCTCAATAATTTTTATTTTTATTTTACGACTAGGGCCTGTATAAATTGTCGAAATGGATAGTACAGTTAATTGCAAATCGCCTTCCTGCGGCTTAAAAACCACTTAAAAGTCAGGGTGTATATAAGTATCTGTGCTTATTGCCAAACTCTCAATTTTACTCACCGGTAGTGGGCGCAGCTGTTGTTGTTGTTGAAGTCGTCGTTGTAGGAACTAAATAAAACAAAACAAAAAAAATTAAAGCACGAGCTTCGAATGCTCGACCGACTACTCAAAATTTGACGGCTTCTCAAAGTTTCACAAAACAGAATTGGTTTTTAAAGTACACTTTGAATTTATATGAAGTCGCCTCAATCCGCTCCGCTTTGCTGGACTCCAGGGGGTACACAAAGTTGTGACATTACATTTAAAACCATTTAGACCATACTTGTGTTAGCCGGAGTCTTACCGTTTCGCTTTAATCGGTGTTTTATTGTTCTTGACGAAAAATTTAGAAGTAATACATGCATTTTTTAACAACTTTTGTTTTTTAACAACATTAATTAAGTACTGATAAATACATCAAGCAAAACTTGTTTAACCCCTCGCACCCCCAGCCACTTGGCGCCGACACAGCTCGTCCCCCAGGCACACTTAAGCCCGCGCGGCGCGCGACACTTGACTGACGTAATAAGTGATTATGTTGAAATGGTAACTCTTAGAACTATGAGAGTGCTAAATATGAGTAGCTAATGAAACCCTCTCTTAGTCAATGCAAAACTAATGTCACAGTGACCTTCCTTTATTATTGTACCGACATGAGAATCACAGACATCTATGAAAATGGTCCTTCTCGACACAAATCTAGCAGACATGAGAAAAACATCAACAACATATACATGTTATTTGATACCTACGTAATCTAAATAACATTGCCCTTTCAAAACAATAAAAACATTAGTGTATTCTTATATAAACTGTTCAATATTTCAGCGTTTGAAATTTTCCAAAAATACGGAAAGTAACCGGCCGCAGAGCGCGAATCATACAAATCTTATAAAATTCCACTTATGACCATAGACAATTGTATCGGATTATAGACTTTGTCTTATTGAGCGTCTGGAAAATCTTTAACAGTACCAACATGACAAAAATTGGCCAAAATATACCGGTTTAAAAAAGCGCGGGAGCGAGAGCGTCATATGACGCTTGGGGGACGGACGGTACTCGAGGCGAGCGTCATATGAGGCTTGGGGGATTGTAAGGTTAAGGCATCTTTAATTGAGATATGATTTTTACAGACCTTTGAAGTGATAGAACATTTCCAATGCTTTTAATCAAAGTTTTTTTTTGACAGAAATAAAAATAAATAGAGTATTTTTTTTAATATATATGTTCTATCTTTTGAGATATCATGTACAAAAAGTATATCATAAATTGTTGAAAATAGGACCTCCGAACCAAATTGAGGAAGAAAAATCCACCTTTACATGCTTTTTTATGTTGGTAGCACACATTGAAAATTACATACATCGATAGAGAACCATCAAAATAATCAAAATATGTCATCCAACATAATGTCCTAGTGTTAAATTTGCGAGAAATTAGGTTTATAAAATAAAATAAAAACTTGCTTAAAAGCAGATGATATTTTCAAGCCATTCAAAGGTCTGCAAAAACCAGGTCTCAAGTCACAAATGCCTAGAAAAAGTATTGTTAAATGACTTAAACAGTGGTTACTTAATTAGCAATCATTATAGAAGAAATCAATAATTGGTCAAAATCGCAATTATTGGGTTTTTTCATCAAAACCAATAAAACATCAATAAAAACAAAACGGTAAGACATACACCAAAATAAAATTGGCCTAAACGGTTCTAAATGGTGTACTATCTCCTTTTTAAGGCTTTTCATCGATATACTAAACATTAAATGTAAAAAAGTGCTACAGAAAAATCGGTTGGTGTTCTTTTGAATTTCATCTCCTAGAGCCATCTCGTGGTATTTGCAATATTGAAATAGTGCTGCACCAAGCGATAAAGGTCTTGAACTAGATATGCTTTCGTAGCTTCTCTCATTACGCCGCCGATGACGTATTTTGTTCTACGTGGTCTATCTGTATTAGTATAATACACCGTGACATTTTAGTGGTTTTAAAGCGGAGGCTAGGTGAATCGCCTTGAGCAGTAGGAATAATATTGTCATTTTTTTTAAATCAAGGCATATTTGTTTTTATTTGAAACAGTAAGAAACATTAGTAGCCCTCTTTTACTACGCACGGCGGGTCGGCGACGTCAAAGGCCTTCAAATGAGCTAGCCGCCTAGTGCAAGCGCATGCCATCAGCCAATCATCGCACTTGCACGCCGCAACCGATGCTATCTGCCCCCGCCCCCAACCCTTTGATTTTCGGCGCGCGCGTCTTTAGTTACCCACAGCACATCACTTGTGCAGGAGCAATTCGTGACGCTGCTTAAAAACCGCGCGAAAATGGATCGGCATTACGCATACTCAAATTTGGAGTATCCTAGTATGGTGCAACAATATGCTATTGCGAATTACAACACAGCAGAAGCTCGACGGCTCTACGCACTACCGGACCACCTGAACCATCTCAGAATGCAGGGCATTCCAAACCCACAGGTTTCTTCAATAAACACTTTCCTGGCGGCTACTAAACGATTGATTGATCATCATGGAAAGTTTAGGGTACCAGAGCATGCTCAAGCCCGAGGTCGACCCCACATTTAAAGACCAGACCTCGATGAGGATATCATTCAACCAACGCAATGAACATTATTGGGCTTTAAACAACCCCCACGTGATCCGCGAGTGTTCTCATCAAGTGCGTTTTAACATTAGACGTTTTTTTGTGGTCCGAGCTGAAGCGCCTGGTGTACACTCGGAAATACGAAACTCGAGATGAATTAAAGACTGATACAATAGACGCTTTTAATGTAGTGAGACGTGACATAGACACTTTATTAAAGTTAAAACGTGATTGCGTTAAACGGGCACGTTTTTGTATTGAACGAAACAGCCTGCACTTCGCACATTTGCTCCATTATCATATCAGTGAGTGTAAATAACTAAATTAAAAAGGGAGTGTAAATTTGTAGTAAACTTCGTGAGCTGTGTGAAACATCTGCAATGTTGGTAAGTACCTACCAACATTGCAGACGACTTTACCAAGTGGTAAAGGCGTTTGGTAAGAGGTACCTATCTAATCTAATAGCATATCACGATTTTACCTACGGAATGGTTAGGCGACGCGCTACTACTTACTAGTTCTGTGAAATACTTCTACGAGAGCGAGATGAGTGTGAAGAGGAGATAGAAAAGCAAATTAAGAAAAATTCGGCGCTAAAAAAAGAGCTCAGTGAGTTGGACATCCAATGCCAGGATCTCAGTGCCCAGAGAGATGAACTACAACACCAAGTCGACTCATTTCACAAGTGTCATGATGTCCACCACGTAGCATTGCAACACATAAAATCACTTGAACAACAGCTTGCAGAGGCACACCACGAACTTCAAGTTTTCAGCGAGCGGGAGGAACAGCGAGACAGTGCTACAACCAGGGCCTTATATAATGAGGTCATGAGCCAAACTGGCATACCAACTATTGACCTAACAGCTTGTGATCTCACGTGTGATAGTCCTAATAGATCGCAATCAGTAACCACTATGAGCTGTAGTAAAATTAAATTAAAGAAATATGTTAAATTGAATAATTATACAAAAAAAAACACAAAAACTAGCTAATAGAAATAAAATATTTTGTAAAAATGTAAATTGTAGCAAGGAACGTGTCGAATTAATTAAGGAAATCGATGATTGTAGATTATGTTTGGAAAAAACTACAGAAAAGTACGAGTGTGACACACGGCGACTCCAGTCAGATATGCATATTTTAAACTCATCATTACAAAGTATTACGTAAATATGAGTCAGCACAATACGAAATTAAGGAACATGTGTCGGCTGTGAATAGTTTGTTGGAGACGTGTAAGTATAATTATGACACTTTCATATTTTTGACCGACAATCACATCTGTGATTGTAAAGAAGCTCCAGCGGACTGTTCCGTGCCGACCGTGTGTCCCGCCGAACAGCTGATACTGACCCAGGCGCCGCCGTCAGTCGACTTGAGTACTAATAGTGTTATCAATAACGCCTCCTTCTCTCGGACAAAGGATAGGTATATAATGTACAGCGATGAACTTGGAAAAAATATGGGTTTACAACTTAGTCAGCGCGTGGGCCAGGCAATATTAAATAACTGTATGCCTGGCGCCACATATTCACAAATATTAAACAAAGTGTTGTCATCGCAGTTTTTAGAACCAACCACCCTAATTATTTTAATTAGTAGAAGGGAAAATGTATCTAAAAAACTAATTACTAAATACTTTTCCAAATTAAATTCTTTACAAAATGTAGATAGAATAATCTTGTTTGCGTTTCCCTTCAGCCAATCTTTGTCACAACATGAAAATCATATAAGACATGATTATAATACATTTATACTCACATTGACATGTCGTCATACTGAAAAATTTCATTTCATAGACACCAATATTTGTATTGGAAAATATTTTTATTTGACTAAGGATAGGTATTACCTATCTAGGTTTTATACAAAACAGATAGCACAGTCACTATCTTATTTTATTTTGAACTCAGTCAAGTTTTTGACTAATGAAACGCCTGCTTCTATTGAGCAGTGTAATAATAATGACATGTACTCCTTGGAATCTGTTCCAAGCTCTTAAAATTAACCCATAGGACAACAGAGAGTAACTCTGGCAGTAATATTAATATTTGTATAAATATACCTTCATCTTGCCCATTAAATCATGTTACTAGTAATGAAAAATGTAAAAGTAAGAATATTTTAAACGTGGTTCATCAAAATATACAGGGCATGTTAAGTAAAGAACTGGAAATAGAGTTATTCATGAACTGTAATAATATTGTTATTTTATGTATAACAGAGCACTTTTTAAAGAGTTATCAGTTCATGTTCAACTTTAATAACCACCACGTTGCTAGTTCGTTCAACATAAAAACAGCTGATTGCGGTGGCTCCTTAATACTTGTAAATAATAGTTTTAAATATAAGGAACGTGTTGACATAGTGAGCCTTTCTGTTGAGCGTACCATGGAAATAGCCTGTATTGAACTTGAACAACTTATTGTAATGCGCGTATACAGACTACCAGATTCATCCTTTGATTTATTCGAAAAGAAAATGGATGAAGTGTTGATTAAAATCAGCGATAAAAACAATTTTTTTATAATTTGTGGTGATTTTAATGTTAATCTGTTAGAGGATAATAATATTTGTACTATATTAAAATCTTTATTTTTATGTCACAACATGAACTACCTGTTTTTGGAGCCTACTAGAATTACTGCAACATCTGCTACCTGCATTGACAATATATTTACTAACATTACGCCCATTTTCAAATCGGTCATCAATAAATTAACCTCTGATCACTCTGGTCAGATAGGTATATTCAATATTAAAATAAAAAAGGACCAAAAAGAGGATATTACATGTGTGCCCGTTAGTGACACTCGGCTTGAACACTACAGGAATAATATTTTAGATAAACTATTGGAAATACCATACAGTGACGATCCAAATTTGTTGTACAACTCAGTATTTAACCTTGTCAAAAATGAATATGATACGGTATTTAAATCAAAAACTATAAAAGTTAATAACAAAGCTTTGTTTAGTGATTGGGCGACAGTTGGAATTCATAGGAGCAGACGAAGATTATATGAACTCTATGAAGAGAAATCATATAACAAAAATACGGCCTTTCTAGATTATGTTCGTAGTTATTCAAAAATGTTTAAACGCGTTTGTGCCGTAGCTAAATCTAATTTCATTAAAAACAAAATTGAATCTAGTAGCAATATAATGAAAACGACTTGGCAAATTGTAAACAGAGAGACTGGAAAGGCCAAAGCTACACATAATAACTTCAAGCTTAAGATAGATAATCAATTGCTAAGTACAGACCTAGAAGTAGCAAAAACTTTCGAAAATTTCTTTACGGACATTCCAGTTTTAAACAACCAAGTCTTTAAATTCATCTCCCGCTGCTGCTGAATCTATACTTAAACAAAACTTTGAGGAATGTAAAACAGATTTTAAATTTAGGCACGTAAATAATGAAGACATTGTTAAAGCGTTTAAATCCCTGGAAATGAAAAAGACAGCTGACGCCCATGTTCTATCAGTAAAAATTATTAGTTCCATTGTAGATTGTATTGCACCTCACCTTTGTTGTATATTTATCAATGTATAGATAATGGTGTGTTTCCTGACTTGATGACACTAAGTAAAGTTATACCTTTATTCAAAGCTGGTAGTACATCAGACCCCACCAATTTTAGACCCATATCGATACTACCAACGCTTAGCAAAATATTTGAAAAACTCATACTTAATCAATTGCAAAGTCATTTTTATCTCAATAATTTAATTCATATTGCTCAGTTTGGTTTCACAAAGGGTCGTTCAACAGCCGATGCTGGTGTTGAACTAATCGACAATATTTTTGATGCCTGGGAAGACGTAATGGATGCAATAGTTGTCTTCTGCGATCTATCCAAGGCTTTTGATTGCGTCCATCATGACACTCTTGTCAGGAAGTTACGCCATTATGGTGTAAAAGATCAGGCACTTGGCCTTCTGGAGTCATATCTAACAGATAGGGTTCAGATGGTCGATGTTAATGGGAAAAGATCACCTGGGTCTTCAATAAGTATGGGCGTACCGCAAGGTTCAATTCTTGGTCCTTTCTTGTTATAAGTATATATTTATGATTTACCTTACCTTGTTAAAGCAAAACATGGGTTAGTATTGTTTGCCGATGATACTTCTTTGATATTTAAAGTTAAAAGACAGCAATCAAATTATGACGAGGTAAACAATGCTATCTCTAGTATAGTGAACTGGTTTACTGTTAACAATTTATTAATTAATGAAAAGAAAACTAAATGTATTAAATTCGTGTTACCAAATGTGAACCCGGTAACTACAGACATATTTATAAAAGGACAGAGATTGGACCTTGTGCAGTCGACTGTCTTTTTGGGCATTACTTTAGACGCCAAACTACAATGGGATCCTCATATAAATAAATTGTCGAACAGACTGAGTTCGGCAGCGTTCGCAGTTAAAAAAATTAGAGCTCTTACCGACGTAGATACCACTAGACTAGTCTACTTTAGTTACTTTCATAGTCTAATGACCTATGGTATTTTATTGTGGGGTCACGCTGCGAATGCTAATAGTATATTTATTCTGCAGAAACGGGCTGTTCGTGAAATTTATAGATTAGGGCCTAGAGTGTCACTTAGGGAAAAGTTTAAAGAAATCAATATTCTGACATTTGTGTCTCAATATATCTATGACAATCTTGTGTATGTAAAAAGAAATATAACTAATTTTCAGAAGTACAGTGATAAACACAATTTTAATACTAGAAATAAAGACAAGTTGGTTGCTTATGTAAGCCGACTACATAAAATTAGTAATTCTTTTAAAGGCAATTGTATACGCTATTACAATAAGGTCCCTACTGATATTAAAAACTTACCTTTAGACAAGTTTAAAATAATAATAAAACAGAAATTGTATAAACTCAAAACTCAAACTCAAACTCAAACTCAAAACGTTTATTCTGTAAATAGGCCACAAGGGCACTTTCACATGTCATTTCATTTCATTTTTTACAGAACATTTGGTATTATTATCATATTATCAGAAAAAAAAAATTTTTAATTATTGTTTCTGAGAGATGTAAAGAGTCTCAAATGTCATAATAAAATAATTAAAATATAAATAACAGAGATGTATAGTCTCTTTAGTCAATAATACAATGATAATAGGAGATGTAAATGGTCCCCACAGTCAAGAGTTGTATAATTAAATTAATCTTTGGAGGTGTAAAAGGCCTCCAAGTGTCCAGTAAAAGAAACTCTGGCAATGAGGATGCTCACAATTAATTTGAACAATTCAGTCCCAAGCATTTTTATCGTCTATGTACTCTTTAATACTGTAGTAAGCTTTAGAAATAAGCCTTTGCTTGATGTATTTCTTGAACTTATTAATTGATAGATCTGTCAAAGTGTTTGGGAGTTTATTGTAAAATCTTACACAATTATCCTTGAACGAGTTTTTTATTTTATGGAGCCGAGTAGTGGGCACTGCAAGTTTGTCCTTGTTTCTAGTATTAAAGTTATGTATATCACAGTTTCTTCGAAAGTTAACAATGTTCTTATGGACATACATAATATTCTCGTAAATATATTGACTATGGACTGTCAATATATTTACTTCTTTAAACTTATTTCTAAGAGAAAAAAGGTTACTATAGGATATCTGATTACTTAGAGGACAGATGTCCATGGGAATAGATTGTTTGAGTAACAGGCTGTTTCGATATATAATTAGCATTCATTTAGTAATTTGACAATATTTTATTTAAAAAAGGAAACGCAAAAGATGCGACGACTGTGGAGTTTCTTCGGTGAGCTCTTCTCCACAGATTCCGCTATTGTGTTAGTGAACTCACCCAAAAAAATGTAATGACGGATCTAAGTGATGTAAAAACATCCTATGGAAATAAATTATTTTTGATTTGATTTTGATTTGATTTGTTCGCAATTTTTTGCAAAGGAGATTCCTCAATTATTTTTATTTTTATTTTACGACTAGGGCCGGTATAAATTGTCGAAATGGATAGTACAGTTAATTGCAAATCGCCTCCCTGCGGCTTAAATACCACTTAAAAGTCAGGGTGTATATAAGTATCTGTGCTTATTGCCAAACTCTCAATTTTACTCACCGGTAGTGGGCGCAGCTGTTGTTGTTGTTGAAGTCGTCGTTGTAGGAACTAAATAAAACAAAACAAAAATATTAAAGCACGAGCTTCGAATGCTCGACCGACTACTCAAAATTTGACGGCTTCTCAAAGTTTCACAAAACCGAATTGGTTTTTACAGTACACTTTGAATTTATATGAAGTCGCCTCAATCCGCTCCGCTTTGCTGGACTCCAGGGGGTACACAAAGTTGTGACATTACATTTAAAACCGTTTAGACCATACTTGTGTTAGCCGGAGTCTTACCGTTTCGCTTTAATCGGTGTTTTATTGTTCTTGACGAAAAATTTAGAAGTAATACATGCAATTTTTAACAACTTTTGTTTTTTAACAACATTAATTAAGTACTGATAAATACATCAAGCAAAACTTGTTTAAGGCATCTTTAATTGAGATATGATTTTTACAGACCTTTGAAGTGATAGAACATTTCCAATGCTTTTAAGCAAGGTTTTTTTTTGACAGAAATAAAAAGAAATAGGGTATTTTTTTAATATATATGTTCTATCTTTTGAGATATCATGTACAAAAAGTATATCATAAATTGTTGAAAATAGGACCTCCGAACCAAATTGAGGAAGAAAAATCCACCTTTACATGCTTTTTTAAGATGGTAGCACACATTGAAAATTACATACATCGATAGAGAACCATCAAAATAATACCAAAATATGTCATCTAACATAATGTCCTAGTGTTAAATTTGCGAGAAATTAGGTTAATAAAATAAAATAAAAACTTGCTTAAAAGCAGATGATATTTTCTAGCCATTTAAAGGTCTGCAAAAACCAGGTCTCAAGTCACAAATGCCTAGAAAAAGTATTGTTAAATGACTTAAACAGTGGGTACTTAATTAGCAATCATTATAGAAGAAATCAATAATTGGTCAAAATCGCAATTATTGGGTTTTTTCATCAAAACCAATAAAACATCAATAAAAACAAAACGGTAAGACATACACCAAATTAAAATTGGCCTAAACGGTACTAAATGGTGTACTATCTCCTTTTTAAGGCTTTTCATCGATATACTAAACATTAAATGTAAAAAAGTGCTACAGAAAAATCGGTTGGTGTTCTTTTGAATTTTATCTCCTAGAGCCATCTCGTGGTATTTGCAATATTGAAATAGTGCTGCACCAAGCGATAAAGGTCTTGAACTAGATATGCTTTCGTAGCTTCTCTCATTACGCCGCCGATGACATATTTTGTTCTACGTGGTCTATCTGTATTAGTATAATACACCGTGACATTTTAGTGGTTTTAAAGCGGAGGCTAGGTGAATCGCCTTGAACAGTAGGAATAATATTGTCATTTTTTTAAATCAAGGCATATTTGTTTTTATTTGAAACAGTTAGAAACATTAGTAGCCCTCTTTTACTACGCACGGCGGGTCGGCGACGTCAAAGGCCTTCAAAGGAGCTAGCCGCCTAGTGCAAGCGCATGCCATCAGCCAATCACCGCACTTGCACGCCGCAACCGATGCTATCTGCCCCCGCCCCCAACCCTTTGATTTTCGGCGCGCGCGTCTTTAGTTACCCACAGCACATCACTTGTGCAGGTGCAATACGTGACGCTGCTTAAAAAACGCGCAAAAATGGATCGGCATTACGCATACTCAAATTTGGAGTATCCTAGTATGGTGCAACAATATGCTATTGCGAATTACAACACAGCAGAAGCTCGACGGCTCTACGCACAACCGGACCACCTCAACCATCTCAGAATGCAGGGCATTCCAAACCCACAGGTTTCTTCAATAAACACTTTCCTGGCGGCTACTCAACGATTGATTGATCATCATGGAAAGTTTAGGGTACCAGAGCATGCTCAAGCCCGAGGTCGACCCCACATTTAAAGACCAGACCTCGATGAGGATATCATTCAACCAACGCAATGAACATTATTGGGCTTTTAACAACCCCCACGTGATCCGCGAGTGTTCTCATCAAGTGCGTTTTAACATTAGACGTTTTTTTGTGGTCCGAGCTGAAGCGCCTGGTATACACTCGGAAATACGAAACTCGAGATGAATTAAAGACTGATACAATAGACGCTTTTAATGTAGTGAGACGTGACATAGACACTTTATTAAAGTTAAAACGTGATTGCGTTAAACGGGCACGTTTTTGTATTGAACGAAATAGCCTGCACTTCGCACATTTGCTCCATTATCATATCAGTGAGTGTAAATAACTAAATTAAAAAGGGAGTGTAAATTTGTAGTAAACTTCGTGAGCTGTGTGAAACATCTGCAATGTTGGTAAGTACCTACCAACATTGCAGACGGCTTTACCAAGTGGTAAAGGCGTTTGGTAAGAGGTACCTATCTAATCTAATAGCATATCACGATTTTACCTACGGAATGGTTAGGCGACGCGCTACTACCTACAAGTTCGCAATTTTTTGCAAAGAAGATTCCTCAATTATTTTTATTTTTATTTTACGAATAGGGCCGGTATAAATTGTCGAAATGGATAGTACAGTTAATTGCAAATCGCCTTCCTGCGGCTTAAAAACCACTTAAAAGTCAGGCAACATACACACTTATGAATGCACCTAGTTACCTATATGGAGTACGAAATTTGCCGCACCAACAACTTTGTAAATAATAGTTTGCGGTTTAAAACCTATAGACTGGTTACTAAAATTATATAGCCTTCTACAACTGAGACAAATACAACACACCTCATTTGTTAAGGGTGTATATAAGTATCTGTGCTTATTGCCAAACTCTCAATTTTACTAACCGGTAGTGGGCGCAGCTGTTGTTGTTGTTGAGGTCGTCGTTGTAGGAACTAAATAAAACAAAACAAAAATATTAAAGCACGAGCTTCGAATGCTCGACCGACTACTCAAAATTTGACGGCTTCTCAAAGTTTCACAAAACCGAATTGGTTTTTACAGTACACTTTGAATTTATATGAAGTCGCCTCAATCCGCTCCGCTTTGCTGGACTCCAGGGTTGTTGACAAAGTTGTGACATTACATTTAAAACCGTTTAGACCATACTTGTGTTAGCTGGAGTCTTACCGTTTCGCTTTAATCGGTGTTTTATTGTTCTTGACGAAAAATTTAGAAGTAATACATGCAATTTTTAACAACTTTTGTTTTTTAACAACATTAATTAAATACTGATAAATACATCAAGCAAAACTTGTTTAAGGCATCTTTAATTGAGATATGATTTTTACAGACCTTTGAAGTGATAGAACATTTCCAATGCTTTTAAGCAAGGTTTTTTTTTGACAGAAATAAAAAGAAATAGAGTATTTTTTTTTAATATATATGTTCTATCTTTTGAGATATCATGTACAAAAAGTATATCATAAATTGTTGAAAATAGGACCTCCGAACCAAATTGAGTAAGAAAAATCCACCTTTACATGCTTTTTTAAGTTGGTAGCACACATTGAAAATTACATACATCGATAGAGAACCATCAAAATAATCAAAATATGTCATCTAACATAATGTCCTAGTGTTAAATTTGCGAGAAATTAGGTTTATAAAATAAAATAAAAACTTGCTTAAAAGCAGATGATATTTTCTAGCCATTCAAAGGTCTGCAAAAACCAGGTCTCAAGTCACAAATGCCTAGAAAAAGTATTGTTAAATGACTTAAACAGTGGGTACTTAATTAGCAATCATTATAGAAGAAATCAATAATTGGTCAAAATCGCAATTATTGGGATTTTTCATCAAAACCAATAAAACATCAATAAAAACAAAACGGTAAGACATAAACCAAAATAAAATTGGCCTAAACGGTTCTAAATGGTGTACTATCTCCTTTTTAAGGCTTTTCATCGATATACTAAACATTAAATGTAAAAAAGTGCTACAGAAAAATCGGTTGGTGTTCTTTTGAATTTTATCTCCTAGAGCCATCTCGTGGTATTTGCAATATTGAAATAGTGCTGCACCAAGCGATAAAGGTCTTGAACTAGATATGCTTTCGTAGCTTCTCTCATTACGCCGCCGATGACATATTTTGTTCTACGTGGTCTATCTGTATTAGTATAATACACCGTGACATTTTAGTGGTTTTAAAGCGGAGGCTAGGTGAATCGCCTTGAGCAGTAGGAATAATATTGTCATTTTTTTTAAATCAAGGCATATTTGTTTTTATTTGAAACAGTTAGAAACATTAGTAGCCCTCTTTTACTACGCACGGCGGGTCGGCGACGTCAAAGGCCTTCAAAGGAGCTAGCCGCCTAGTGCAAGCGCATGCCATCAGCCAATCACCGCACTTGCACGCCGCAACCGATGCTATCTGCCCCCGCCCCCAACCCTTTGATTTTCGGCGCGCGCGTCTTTAGTTACCCACAGCACATCACTTGTGCAGGTGCAATACGTGACGTTGCTTAAAAAACGCGCGAAAATGGATCGGCATTACGCATACTCAAATTTGGAGTATCCTAGTATGGTGCAACAATATGCTATTGCGAATTACAACACAGCAGAAGCTCGACGGCTCTACGCACAACCGGACCACCTGAACCATCTCAGAATGCAGGGCATTCCAAACCCACAGGTTTCTTCAATAAACACTTTCCTGGCGGCTACTCAACGATTGATTGATCATCATGGAAAGTTTAGGGTACCAGAGCATGCTCAAGCCCGAGGTCGACCCCACATTTAAAGACCAGACCTCGATGAGGATATCATTCAACCAACGCAATGAACATTATTGGGCTTTTAACAACCCCCACGTGATCCGCGAGTGTTCTCATCAAGTGCGTTTTAACAGTAGACGTTTTTTTGTGGTCCGAGCTGAAGCGCCTGGTGTACACTCGGAAATACGAAACTCGAGATGAATGAAAGACTTATACAATAGACGCTTTTAATGTAGTGAGACATGACATAGACACTTTATTAAAGTTAAAACGTGATTGCGTTAAACGGGCACGTTTTTGTATTGAACGAAATAGCCTGCACTTCGCACATTTGCTCCATTATCATATCAGTGAGTGTAAATAACTAAATTAAAAAGGGAGTGTAAATTTGTAGTAAACTTCGTGAGCTGTCTGAAATATCTGCAATGTTGGTAAGTTACCTACCAATATTGCAGACGACTTTACCAAGTGGTAAAGGCGTTTGGTAAGAGTTACCTATCTAATCTAATAGCATATCACGATTTTACCTACGGAATGGTTAGGCGATGCGCTACTACCTACTAGTTCGCAATTTTTTGCAAAGGAGATTCCTCAATTATTTTTATTTTTATTTTACGACTAGGGCCGGTATAAATTGTCGAAATGGATAGTACAGTTATTGCAAATCGCCTTCCTGCGGCTTAAAATCCACTTAAAAGTCAGGGTGTATATAAGTATCTGTGCTTATTGCCAAACTCTCAATTTTACTCACCGGTAGTGGGCGCAGCTGTTGTTGTTGTTGAAGTCGTCGTTGTAGGAACTAAATAAAACAAAACAAAAATATTAAAGCACGAGCTTCGAATGCTCGACCGACTACTCAAAATTTGACGGCTTCTCAAAGTTTCACAAAACCGAATTGGTTTTTACAGTACACTTTGAATTTATATGAAGTCGCCTGAATCCGCTCCGCTTTGCTGGACTCCAGGGGGTACACAAAGTTGTGACATTACATTTAAAACCGTTTAGACCATACTTGTGTTAGCCGGAGTCTTACCGTTTCGCTTTAATCGGTGTTTTATTGTTCTTGACGAAAAATTTAGAAGTAATACATGCAATTTTTAACAACTTTTGTTTTTTAACAACATTAATTAAGTACTGATAAATACATCAAGCAAAACTTGTTTAAGGCATCTTTAATTGAGATATGATTTTTACAGACCTTTGAGAAGTGATAGAACATTTCTAATGCTTTTAAGCAAGGTTTTTTTTTGACAGAAATAAAAAGAAATAGAGTATTTTTTTTAATATATATGTTCTATCTTTTGAGATATCATGTACAAAAAGTATATCATAAATTGTTGAAAATAGTACCTCCGAACCAAATTGAGGAAGAAAAATCCACCTTTACATGCTTTTTTAAGTTAGTAGCACACATTGAAAATTACATACATCGATAGAGAACTATCAAAATAATCAAAATATGTCATCTAACATAATGTCCTAGTGTTAAATTTGCGAGAAATTAGGTTTATAAAATAAAATAAAAACTTGCTTAAAAGCAGATGATATTTTCTAGCCATTCAAAGGTCTGCAAAAACCAGGTCTCAAGTCACAAATGCCTAGAAAAAGTATTGTTAAATGACTTAAACAGTGAGTACTTAATTAGCAATCATTATAGAAGAAATCAATAATTGGTCAAAATCGCAATTATTGGGTTTTTTCATCAAAACCAATAAAACATGAATAAAAACAAAACGGTAAGACATACACCAAAATAAAATTGGCCTAAACGGTTCTAAATGGTGTACTATCTCCTTTTTAAGGCTTTTCATCGATATACTAAACATTAAATGTAAAAAAGTGCTACAGAAAAATCGGTTGGTGTTCTTTTAAATTTTATCTCCTAGAGCCATCTCGTGGTATTTGCAATATTGAAATAGTGCTGCACCAAGCGATAAAGGTCTTGAACTAGATATGCTTTCGTAGCTTCTCTCATTACGCCGCCGATGACATATTTTGTTCTACGTGGTCTATCTGTATTAGTATAATACACCGTGACATTTTAGTGGTTTTAAAGCGGAGGCTAGGTGAATCGCCTTGAGCAGTAGGAATAATATTGTCATTTTTTTTAATTCAAGGCATATTTGTTTTTATTTGAAACAGTTAGAAACATTAGTAGCCCTCTTTTACTACGCACGGCGGGTCGGCGACGTCAAAGGCCTTCAAAGGAGCTAGCCGCCTAGTGCAAGCGCATGCCATCAGCCAATCACCGCACTTGCACGCCGCAACCGATGCTATCTGCCCCCGCCCCCAACCCTTTGATTTTCGGCGCGCGCGTCTTTAGTTACCCACAGCACATCACTTGTGCAGGTGCAATACGTGACGTTGCTTAAAAAACGCGCGAAAATGGATCGGCATTACGCATACTCAAATTTGGAGTATCCTAGTATGGTGCAACAATATGCTATTGCGAATTACAACACAGCAGAAGCTCGACGGCTCTACGCACAACCGGACCACCTGAACCATCTCAGAATGCAGGGCATTCCAAACCCACAGGTTTCTTCAATAAACACTTTCCTGGCGGCTACTCAACGATTGATTGATCATCATGGAAAGTTTAGGGTATCAGAGCATGCTCAAGCCCGAGGTCGACCCCACATTAAAAGACCAGACCTCGATGAGGATATCATTCAACCAACGCAATGAACATTATTGGGCTTTTAACAACCCCCACGTGATCCGCGAGTGTTCTCATCAAGTGCGTTTTAACATTAGACGTTTTTTTGTGGTCCGAGCTGAAGCGCCTGGTGTACACTCGGAAA
This sequence comes from Argyresthia goedartella, assembly GCA_949825045.1. Taxonomy (NCBI): domain Eukaryota; kingdom Metazoa; phylum Arthropoda; class Insecta; order Lepidoptera; family Argyresthiidae; genus Argyresthia; species Argyresthia goedartella. The sequence continues at coordinate 37,243,814 of OX463812.1, read as the reverse complement.
TACGAAACTCGAGATGAATTAAAGACTTATACAATAGACGCTTTTAATGTAGTGAGACATGACATAGACACTTTATTAAATTTAAAACGTGATTGCGTTAAACGGGCACGTTTTTGTATTGAACGAAATAGCCTGCACTTCGCACATTTGCTCCATTTTCATATCAGTGAGTGTAAATAACTAAATTAAAAAGGGAGTGTAAATTTGTAGTAAACTTCGTGAGCTGTCTGAAATATCTGCAATGTTGGTAAGTTACCTACCAATATTGCAGACGACTTTACCAAGTGGTAAAGGCGTTTGGTAAGAGTTACCTATCTAATCTAATAGCATATCACGATTTTACCTACGGAATGGTTAGGCGATGCGCTACTACCTACTAGTTCGCAATTTTTTGCAAAGGAGATTCCTCAATAATTTTTATTTTTATTTTACGACTAGGGCCGGTATAAATTGTCGAAATGGATAGTACAGTTAATTGCAAATCGCCTTCCTGCGGCTTAAAAATCACTTAAAAGTCAGGGTAAGTATCTGTGCTTATTGCCAAACTCTCAATTTTACTCACCGGTAGTGGGCGCAGCTGTTGTTGTTGTTGTTGAAGTCGTCGTTGTAGGAACTAAATAAAACAAAACAAAAATATTAAAGCACGAGCTTCGAATGCTCGACCGACTACTCAAAATTTGACGGCTTCTCAAAGTTTCACAAAACCGAATTGGTTTTTACAGTACACTTTGAATTTATATGAAGTCGCCTGAATCCGCTCCGCTTTGCTGGACTCCAGGGGGTACACAAAGTTGTGACATTACATTTAAAACCGTTTAGACCATACTTGTGTTAGCCGGAGTCTTACCGTTTCGCTTTAATCGGTGTTTTATTGTTCTTGACGAAAAATTTAGAAGTAATACATGCAATTTTTAACAACTTTTGTTTTTTAACAACATTAATTAAGTACTGATAAATACATCAAGCAAAACTTGTTTAAGGCATCTTTAATTGAGATATGATTTTTACAGACCTTTGAGAAGTGATAGAACATTTCTAATGCTTTTAAGCAAGGTTTTTTTTTGACAGAAATAAAAAGAAATAGAGTATTTTTTTTAATATATATGTTCTATCTTTTGAGATATCATGTACAAAAAGTATATCATAAATTGTTGAAAATAGTACCTCCGAACCAAATTGAGGAAGAAAAATCCACCTTTACATGCTTTTTTAAGTTGGTAGCACACATTGAAAATAACATACATCGATAGAGAACCATCAAAATAATCAAAATATGTTATCTAACATAATGTCCTAGTGTTAAATTTGCGAGAAATTAGGTTTATAAAATAAAATAAAAACTTGCTTAAAAGCAGATGATATTTTCTAGCCATTCAAAGGTCTGCAAAAACCAGGTCTCAAGTCACAAATGCCTAGAAAAAGTATTGTTAAATGACTTAAACAGTGGGTACTTAATTAGCAATCATTATAGAAGAAATCAATAATTGGTCAAAATCGCAATTATTGGGTTTTTTCATCAAAACCAATAAAACATGAATAAAAACAAAACGGTAAGACATACACCAAAATAAAATTGGCCTAAACGGTTCTAAATGGTGTACTATCTCCTTTTTAAGGCTTTTCATCGATATACTAAACATTAAATGTAAAAAAGTGCTACAGAAAAATCGGTTGTTGTTCTTTTAAATTTTATCTCCTAGAGCCATCTCGTGGTATTTGCAATATTGAAATAGTGCTGCACCAAGCGATAAAGGTCTTGAACTAGATATGCTTTCGTAGCTTCTCTCATTACGCCGCCGATGACATATTTTGTTCTACGTGGTCTATCTGTATTAGTATAATACACCGTGACATTTTAGTGGTTTTAAAGCGGAGGCTAGGTGAATCGCCTTGAGCAGTAGGAATAATATTGTCATTTTTTTTAATTCAAGGCATATTTGTTTTTATTTGAAACAGTTAGAAACATTAGTAGCCCTCTTTTACTACGCACGGCGGGTCGGCGACGTCAAAGGCCTTCAAAGGAGCTAGCCGCCTAGTGCAAGCGCATGCCATCAGCCAATCACCGCACTTGCACGCCGCAACCGATGCTATCTGCCCCCGCCCCCAACCCTTTGATTTTCGGCGCGCGCGTCTTTAGTAACCCACAGCACATCACTTGTGCAGGTGCAATACGTGACGTTGCTTAAAAAACGCGCGAAAATGGATCGGCATTACGCATACTCAAATTTGGAGTATCCTAGTATGGTGCAACAATATGCTATTGCGAATTACAACACAGCAGAAGCTCGACGGCTCTACGCACAACCGGACCACCTGAACCATCTCAGAATGCAGGGCATTCCAAACCCACAGGTTTCTTCAATAAACACTTTCCTGGCGGCTACTCAACGATTGATTAATCATCATGGAAAGTTTAGGGTATCAGAGCATGCTCAAGCCCGAGGTCGACCCCACATTAAAAGACCAGACCTCGATGAGGATATCATTCAACCAACGCAATGAACATTATTGGGCTTTTAACAACCCCCACGTGATCCGCGAGTGTTCTCATCAAGTGCGTTTTAACATTAGACGTTTTTTTGTGGTCCGAGCTGAAGCGCCTGGTGTACACTCGGAAATACGAAACTCGAGATGAATTAAAGACTTATACAATAGACGCTTTTAATGTAGTGAGACATGACATAGACACTTTATTAAATTTAAAACGTGATTGCGTTAAACGGGCACGTTTTTGTATTGAACGAAATAGCCTGCACTTCGCACATTTGCTCCATTTTCATATCAGTGAGTGTAAATAACTAAATTAAAAAGGGAGTGTAAATTTGTAGTAAACTTCGTGAGCTGTCTGAAATATCTGCAATGTTGGTAAGTTACCTACCAATATTGCAGACGACTTTACCAAGTGGTAAAGGCGTTTGGTAAGAGTTACCTATCTAATCTAATAGCATATCACGATTTTACCTACGGAATGGTTAGGCGATGCGCTACTACCTACTAGTTCGCAATTTTTTGCAAAGGAGATTCCTCAATAATTTTTATTTTTATTTTACGACTAGGGCCGGTATAAATTGTCGAAATGGATAGTACAGTTAATTGCAAATCGCCTTCCTGCGGCTTAAAAATCACTTAAAAGTCAGGGTAAGTATCTGTGCTTATTGCCAAACTCTCAATTTTACTCACCGGTAGTGGGCGCAGCTGTTGTTGTTGTTGAAGTCGTCGTTGTAGGAACTAAATAAAACAAAACAAAAATATTAAAGCACGAGCTTCGAATGCTCGACCGACTACTCAAAATTTGACGGCTTCTCAAAGTTTCACAAAACCGAATTGGTTTTTACAGTACACTTTGAATTTATATGAAGTCGCCTCAGTCCGCTCCGCTTTGCTGGACTCCAGGGGGTACACAAAGTTGTGACATTACATTTAAAACCGTTTAGACCATACTTGTGTTAGCCGGAGTCTTACCGTTTCGCTTTAATCGGTGTTTTATTGTTCTTGACGAAAAATTTAGAAGTAATACATGCAATTTTTAACAACTTTTGTTTTTTAACAACATTAATTAAGTACTGATAAATACATCAAGCAAAACTTGTTTAAGGCATCTTTAATTGAGATATGATTTTTACAGACCTTTGAGAAGTGATAGAACATTTCTAATGCTTTTAAGCAAGGTTTTTTTTTGACAGAAATAAAAAGAAATAGAGTATTTTTTTTAATATATATGTTCTATCTTTTGAGATATCATGTACAAAAAGTATATCATAAATTGTTGAAAATAGTACCTCCGAACCAAATTGAGGAAGAAAAATCCACCTTTACATGCTTTTTTAAGTTGGTAGCACACATTGAAAATAACATACATCGATAGAGAACCATCAAAATAATCAAAATATGTTATCTAACATAATGTCCTAGTGTTAAATTTGCGAGAAATTAGGTTTATAAAATAAAATAAAAACTTGCTTAAAAGCAGATGATATTTTCTAGCCATTCAAAGGTCTGCAAAAACCAGGTCTCAAGTCACAAATGCCTAGAAAAAGTATTGTTAAATGACTTAAACAGTGGGTACTTAATTAGCAATCATTATAGAAGAAATCAATAATTGGTCAAAATCGCAATTATTGGGTTTTTTCATCAAAACCAATAAAACATCAATAAAAACAAAACGGTAAGACATACACCAAAATAAATTGGCCTAAACGGTTCTAAATGGTGTACTATCTCCTTTTTAAGGCTTTTCATCTATATACTAAACATTAAATGTAAAAAAGTGCTACAGAAAAATCGGTTGGTGTTCTTTTGAATTTTATCTCCTAGAGCCATCTCGTGGTATTTGCAATATTGAAATAGTGCTGCACCAAGCGATAAAGGTCTTGAACTAGATATGCTTTCGTAGCTTCTCTCATTACGCCGCCGATGACATATTTTGTTCTACGTGGTCTATCTGTATTAGTATAATACACCGTGACATTTTAGTGGTTTTAAAGCGGAGGCTAGGTGAATCGCCTTGAGCAGTAGGAATAATATTGTATTTTTTTTTAAATCAAGGCATATTTGTTTTTATTTGAAACAGTTAGAAACATTAGTAGCCCTCTTTTACTACGCATGGCGGGTCGGCGACGTCAAAGGCCTTCAAAGGAGCTAGCCGCCTAGTGCAAGCGCATGCCATCAGCCAATCACCGCACTTGCACGCCGCAACCGATGCTATCTGCCCCCGCCCCCAACCCTTTGATTTTCGGCGCGCGCGTCTTTAGTTACCCACAGCACATCACTTGTGCAGGTGCAATACGTGACGTTGCTTAAAAAACGCGCGAAAATGGATCGGCATTACGCATACTCAAATTTGGAGTATCCTAGTATGGTGCAACAATATGCTATTGCGAATTACAACACAGCAGAAGCTCGACGGCTCTACGCACAACCGGACCACCTGAACCATCTCAGAATGCAGGGCATTCCAAACCCACAGGTTTCTTCAATAAACACTTTCCTGGCGGCTACTCAACGATTGATTGATCATCATGGAAAGTTTAGGGTACCAGAGCATGCTCAAGCCCGAGGTCGACCCCACATTAAAAGACCAGACCTCGATGAGGATATCATTCAACCAACGCAATGAACATTATTGGGCTTTTAACAACCCCCACGTGATCCGCAAGTGTTCTCATCATGTGCGTTTTAACATTAGACGTTTTTTTGTGGTCCGAGCTGAAGCGCCTGGTGTACACTCGGAAATACGAAACTCGAGATGAATTAAAGACTTATACAATAGACGCTTTTAATGTAGTGAGACATGACATAGACACTTTATTAAAGTTAAAACGTGATTGCGTTAAACGGGCACGTTTTTGTATTGAAAGAAATAGCCTGCACTTCGCACATTTGCTCCATTATCATATCAGTGAGTGTAAATAACTAAATTAAAAAGGGAGTGTAAATTTGTAGTAAACTTCGTGAGCTGTCTGAAATATCTGCAATGTTGGTAAGTACCTACCAATATTACAGACGACTTTACCAAGTGGTAAAGGCGTTTGGTAAGAGTTACCTATCTAATCTAATAGCATATCACGATTTTACCTACGGAATGGTTAGGCGACGCGCTACTACCTACTAGTTCGCAATTTTTTGCAAAGGAGATTCCTCAATAATTTTTATTTTTATTTTACGACTAGGGCCGGTATAAATTGTCGAAATGGATAGTACAGTTAATTGCAAATCGCCTTCCTGCGGCTTAAAAACCACTTAAAAGTCAGGGTGTATATAAGTATCTATGCTTATTGCCAAACTCTCAATTTTACTCACCGGTAGTGGGCGCAGCTGTTGTTGTTGTTGAAGTCGTCGTTGTAGGAACTAAATAAAACAAAACAAAAATATTAAAGCACGAGCTTCGAATGCTCGACCGACTACTCAAAATTTGACGGCTTCTCAAAGTTTCACAAAACCGAATTGGTTTTTACAGTACACTTTGAATTTATATGAAGTCGCCTGAATCCGCTCCGCTTTGCTGGACTCCAGGGGGTACACAAAGTTGTGACATTACATTTAAAACCGTTTAGACCATACTTGTGTTAGCCGGAGTCTTACCGTTTCGCTTTAATCGGTGTTTTATTGTTCTTGACGAAAAATTTAGAAGTAATACATGCAATTTTTAACAACTTTTGTTTTTTAACAACATTAATTAAGTACTGATAAATACATCAAGCAAAACTTGTTTAAGGCATCTTTAATTGAGATATGATTTTTACAGACCTTTGAGAAGTGATAGAACATTTCTAATGCTTTTAAGCAAGGTTTTTTTTTGACAGAAATAAAAAGAAATAGAGTATTTTTTTTAATATATATGTTCTATCTTTTGAGATATCATGTACAAAAAGTATATCATAAATTGTTGAAAATAGTACCTCCGAACCAAATTGAGGAAGAAAAATCCACCTTTACATGCTTTTTTAAGTTGGTAGCACACATTGAAAATAACATACATCGATAGAGAACCATCAAAATAATCAAAATATGTCATCTAACATAATGTCCTAGTGTTAAATTTGCGAGAAATTAGGTTAATAAAATAAAATAAAAACTTGCTTAAAAGCAGATGATATTTTCTAGCCATTCAAAGGTCTGCAAAAACCAGATCTCAAGTCACAAATGCCTAGAAAAAGTATTGTTAAATGACTTAAACAGTGGTTACTTAATTAGCAATCATTATAGAAGAAATCAATAATTGGTCAAAATCGCAATTATTGGGTTTTTTCATCAAAACCAATAAAACATCAATAAAAACAAAACGGTAAGACATACACCAAAATAAATTGGCCTAAACGGTTCTAAATGGTGTACTATCTCCTTTTTAAGGCTTTTCATCTATATACTAAACATTAAATGTAAAAAAGTGCTACAGAAAAATCGGTTGGTGTTCTTTTGAATTTTATCTCCTAGAGCCATCTCGTGGTATTTGCAATATTGAAATAGTGCTGCACCAAGCGATAAAGGTCTTGAACTAGATATGCTTTCGTAGCTTCTCTCATTACGCCGCCGATGACATATTTTGTTCTACGTGGTCTATCTGTATTAGTATAATACACCGTGACATTTTAGTGGTTTTAAAGCGGAGGCTAGGTGAATCGCCTTGAGCAGTAGGAATAATATTGTCATTTTTTTTTAATCAAGGCATATTTGTTTTTATTTGAAAAAGTTAGAAACATTAGTAGCCCTCTTTTACTACGCACGGCGGGTCGGCGACGTCAAAGGCCTTCAAAGGAGCTAGCCGCCTAGTGCAAGCGCATGCCATCAGCCAATCACCGCACTTGCACGCCGCAACCGATGCTATCTGCCCCCGCCCCCAACCCTTTGATTTTCGGCGCGCGCGTCTTTAGTTACCCACAGCACATCACTTGTGCAGGTGCAATACGTGACGCTGCTTAAAAAACGCGCGAAAATGGATCGGCATTACGCATACTCAAATTTGGAGTATCCTAGTATGGTGCAACAATATGCTGTTGCGAATTACAACGCAGCAGAACCTCGACGGCTCTACGCACAACCGGACCACCTGAACCATCTCAGAATGCAGGGCATTCCAAACCCACAGGTTTCTTCAATAAACACTTTCCTGGCGGCTACTCAACGATTGATTGATCATCATGGAAAGTTTAGGGTACCAGAGCATGCTCAAGCCCGAGGTCGACCCCACATTAAAAGACCAGACCTCGATGAGGATATCATTCAACCAACGCAATGAACATTATTGGGCTTTTAACAACCCCCACGTGATCCGCGAGTGTTCTCATCAAGTGCGTTTTAACATGAGACGTTTTTTTGTGGTCCGAGCTGAAGCGCCTGGTGTACACTCGGAAATACGAAACTCGAGATGAATTAAAGACTGATACAATAGACGCTTTTAATGTAGTGAGACGTGACATAGACACTTTATTAAAGTTAAAACGTGATTGCGTTAAACGGGCACGTTTTTGTATTGAACGAAACAGCCTGCACTTCGCACATTTGCTCCATTATCATATCAGTGAGTGTAAATAACTAAATTAAAAAGGGAGTGTAAATTTGTAGTAAACTTCGTGAGCTGTGTGAAACATCTGCAATGTTGGTAAGTACCTACCAACATTGCAGACGACTTTACCAAGTAGTAAAGGCGTTTGGTAAGAGGTACCTATCTAATCTAATAGCATATCACGATTTTACCTACGGAATGGTTAGGCGACGCGCTACTACCTACTAGTTCGCAATTTTTTGCAAAGGAGATTCCTCAATTATTTTTATTTTTATTTTACGACTAGGGCCGGTATAAATTGTCGAAATGGATAGTACAGTTAATTGCAAATCGCCTTCCTGCGGCTTAAAAACCACTTAAAAGTCAGGGTGTATATAAGTATCTATGCTTATTGCCAAACTCTCAATTTTACTCACCGGTAGTGGGCGCAGCTGTTGTTGTTGTTGAAGTCGTCGTTGTAGGAACTAAATAAAACAAAACAAAAATATTAAAGCACGAGCTTCGAATGCTCGACCGACTACTCAAAATTTGACGGCTTCTCAAAGTTTCACAAAACCGAATTGGTTTTTACAGTACACTTTGAATTTATATGAAGTCGCCTGAATCCGCTCCGCTTTGCTGGACTCCAGGGGGTACACAAAGTTGTGACATTACATTTAAAACCGTTTAGACCATACTTGTGTTAGCCGGAGTCTTACCGTTTCGCTTTAATCGGTGTTTTATTGTTCTTGACGAAAAATTTAGAAGTAATACATGCAATTTTTAACAACTTTTGTTTTTTAACAACATTAATTAAGTACTGATAAATACATCAAGCAAAACTTGTTTAAGGCATCTTTAATTGAGATATATTTTTTACAGACCTTTGAAGTGATAGAACATTTCCAATGCTTTTAAGCAAGGTTTTTTTTTGACAGAAATAAAAATAAATAGAGTATTTTTTTTAATATATATGTTCTATCTTTTGAGATATCGTGTACAAAAAGTATATCATAAATTGTTGAAAATAGGACCTCCGAACCAAATTGAGGAAGAAAAATCCACCTTTACATGCTTTTTTAAGTTGGTAGCACACATTGAAAATTACATACATCGATAGAGAACCATCAAAATAATCAAAATATGTCATCTAACATAATGTCCTAGTGTTAAATTTGCGAGAAATTAGGTTTATAAAATAAAATAAAAACTTGCTTAAAAGCAGATGATATTTTCTAGCCATTCAAAGGTCTGCAAAAACCAGGTCTCAAGCCACAAATGCCTAGAAAAAGTATTGTTAAATGACTTAAACAGTGAGTACTTAATTAGCAATCATTATAGAAGAAATCAAAATTGGTTAAAATCGCAATTATTGGGTTTTTTCATCAAAACCAATAAAACATCAATAAAAACAAAACGGTAAGACATACACCAAAATAAAATTGGCCTCAACAGTTCTAAATGGTGTACTATCTCCTTTTTAAGGCTTTTCATCGATATACTAAACATTAAATGTAAAAAAGTGCTACAGAAAAATCGGTTGGTGTTCTTTTGAATTTTATCTCCTAGAGCCATCTCGTGGTATTTGCAATATTGAAATAGTGCTGCACCAAGCGATAAAGGTCTTGAACTAGATATGCTTTCGTAGCTTCTCTCATTACGCCGCCGATGACATATTTTGTTCTACGTGGTCTATCTGTATTAGTATAATACACCGTGACATTTTAGTGGTTTTAAAGCGGAGGATAGGTGAATCGCCTTGAGCAGTAGGAATAATATTGTCATTTTTTTTAAATCAAGGCATATTTGTTTTTATTTGAAACAGTTAGAAACATTAGTAGCCCTCTTTTACTACGCACGGCGGGTCGGCGACGTCAAAGGCCTTCAAAGGAGCTAGCCGCCTAGTGCAAGCGCATGCCATCAGCCAATCACCGCACTTGCATGCCGCAACCGATGCTATCTGCCCCCTCCCCCAACCCTTTGATTTTCGGCGCGCTCGTCTTTAGTTACCCACAGCACATCACTTGTGCAGGTGCAATACGTGACGCTGCTTAAAAAACGCGCGAAAATGGATCGGCATTACGCATACTCAAATTTGGAGTATCCTAGTATGGTGCAACAATATGCTATTGCGAATTACAACACAGCAGAAGCTCGACGGCTCTACGCACAACCGGACCACCTGAACCATTTCAGAATGCAGGGCATTCCAAACCCACAGGTTTCTTCAATAAACACTTTCCTGGCGGCTACTCAACGATTGATTGATCATCATGGAAAGTTTAGGGTACCAGAGCATGCTCAAGCCCGAGGTCGACCCCACATTTAAAGACCAGACCTCGATGAGGATATCATTCAACCAACGCAATGAACATTATTGGGCTTTTAACAACCCCCACATGATCCGCGAGTGTTCTCATCAAGTGCGTTTTAACATTAGACGTTTTTTTGTGGTCCGAGCTGAAGCGCCTGGTGTACACTCGGAAATACGAAACTCGAAATGAATTAAAGACTGATACAATAGACGCTTTTAATGTAGTGAGACGTGACATAGACACTTTATTAAAGTTAAAACGTGATTGCGTTAAACGGGCACGTTTTTGTATTGAACGAAATAGCCTGCACTTCGCACATTTGCTCCATTATCATATCAGTGAGTGTAAATAACTAAATTAAAAAGGGAGTGTAAATTTGTAGTAAACTTCGTGAGCTGTCTGAAATATCTGCAATGTTGGTAAGTACCTACCAACATTGCAGACGACTTTACCAAGTGGTAAAGGCGTTTGGTAAGAGGTACCTATCTAATCTAATAGCATATCACGATTTTACCTACGGAATGGTTAGGCGACGCGCTACTACCTACTAGGTCGCAATTTTTTGCAAAGGAGATTCCTCAATAATTTTTATTTTTATTTTACGACTAGGGCCGGTATAAATTGTCGAAATGGATAGTACAGTTAATTGCAAATCGCCTTCCTGCGGCTTAAAAATCACTTAAAAGTCAGGGTAAGTATCTGTGCTTATTGCCAAACTCTCAATTTTACTCACCGGTAGTGGGCGCAGCTGTTGTTGTTGTTGAAGTCGTCGTTGTAGGAACTAAATAAAACAAAACAAAAATATTAAAGCACGAGCTTCGAATGCTCGACCGACTACTCAAAATTTGACGGCTTCTCAAAGTTTCACAAAACCGAATTGGTTTTTACAGTACACTTTGAATTTATATGAAGTCGCCTGAATCCGCTCCGCTTTGCTGGACTCCAGGGGGTACACAAAGTTGTGACATTACATTTAAAACCGTTTAGACCATACTTGTGTTAGCCGGAGTCTTACCGTTTCGCTTTAATCGGTGTTTTATTGTTCTTGACGAAAAATTTAGAAGTAATACATGCAATTTTTAACAACTTTTGTTTTTTAACAACATTAATTAAGTGCTGATAAATACATCAAGCAAAACTTGTTTAAGGCATCTTTAATTGAGATATGATTTTTACAGACCTTTGAAGTGATAGAACATTTCCAATGCTTTTAAGCAAGGTTTTTTTTTGACAGAAATAAAAAGAAATAGAGTATTTTTTTTAATATATTTGTTCTATCGTTATATATTTTTAATATATATGAGATATCATGTACAAAAAGTATATCATAAATTGTTGAAAATAGGACCTCCGAACCAAATTGAGGAAGAAAAATCCACCTTTACATGCTTTTTTAAGTTGGTAGCACACATTGAAAATTACATACATCGATAGAGAACCATCAAAATAATCAAAATATGTCATCTAACATAATGTCCTAGTGTTAAATTTGCGAGAAATTAGGTTTATAAAATAAAATAAAAACTTACTTAAAAGCAGATGATATTTTCTAGCCATTCAAAGGTCTGCAAAAACCAGGTCTCAAGTCACAAATGCCTAGAAAAAGTATTGTTAAATGACTTAAACAGTGGGTACAGCGTACACCGTCCGGTATGGTCGGATACCGGGACAGCGAGGGGCCTATTATCCGGGTTGGGACCCCTTGATGTACATACGGTCTGATATGCCGGTTGCGTATCAGCAGCCGAGTTACTCCAAGGCCGACGGAGGTCTCAGCGGGTTCGGATCCCGCGGAGGTTCCCGCTAGGGACACGCCGCCCACTTACAGGGTGCCGCCACTCCACAGACGGTCATGCTCCCCACCGCCTCTGTGATAGCGTGGAGTTCGGACGGCAAATCATGTGTGGCACGAGCACTATTGGACTCGGGGGCCCAGGGGTGCTTAGTCTCGTGCAACCTTGTAAGACGGTTGGGCATTTCGGTAAGGGAGTATCCACATTCCATTCGGGGAATTGGGAACACGGAAGTCGGTTCCGTTAAGGGAGTATGTCGGATTACTCTCTCGTCACGGGTGGAATCATCGGTGAATCTGACGGTCACGGCATTAGTCATGCCTAATGTGATGGGCTCACACCCTCACGATTCGCCACAAAAATCTCCAGCTTGTGAACTGAATCAGAAGCTGGAGATTTTTGTGGCGAATCGGGTTTTCTCAGATTTTGAATTCGGAGGTTCCCTTAATCTGGAGACATGTTCCAGGGGAAGGGAACCCAGCAGACTGTGCGTCTCGTGGGTGTCACGCTCCGGAGTTGGTTGGACATCCCTTGTGGTGGGATCCAAATTGGTTGACTCAAGCCGAATCGGATTGGCCAATGAGTCCACGCGTTACCACGGCGAACGGCGCCTTGACAGTCGGTGTCTGTACGACGCAACCAGAGCCGGAAGAGGAGTTCAGCCTGCTGGAACGGTACAGCTCGCTCGACAAGCTGGTCAATGTGACCGCCTGGATCTGCCGATTTGCGTGGAATTGTCGGAATTCTGAGGCGCAACGAGTGCGGACACAGGTCCTGACACCACGGGAACGGAACCATGCGTTGTTCGCATTGGTACGGAACGTGCAGACGGTGCACTTTAAGTCCGAACTGGACATTCTGAGACGCGGACGCGTCCAACTGAAGGGAGCTGTGGCTCGGCTCAACCCGTTTATTGACCCTCAAGGATTGCTGAGGGTAGGAGGTCGGCTGCGGAATGCCAAACTGCCTTATGCGGCTCGCCACCCGTTGTTACTCCCTAGGAAAGGAAAAATGGTCGAACTGTTGATACAGGATCGACACATTCGGAATGGGCATATCGGATGCCACGCCTTGATGGCGTTTCTCCAGCGCGAGTTCTGGATTCTATCGGGAAGACGCTTAGTGCGTCGCGTCGTATTTCGGTGCCTGCCTTGTTATCGGGCCAAGGCGGCTACGATGCAGCCCCAGATGGGCGATTTGCCCTCGGATAGGGTTAACGACATCCGGCCTTTTGCGGGTGTCGGAACGGATTTCGCGGGACCATTCATGGTCAAGTCTTCACAGCTACGGAACGCCAGATTAGTGAAGGCATACCTGTGCGTCTTCGTGTGCTTGGCCACGAAGGCAGTCCACTTGGAGGTGGTCAGTGACCTCACTACAGAGGCATTTATCGCATGTCTAGATCGGTTCGTCTCACGAAGGGGCCTCCCGACATTAATCCGTTCGGACAACGGCACAAATTTTGTCGGAGCCAGGCGATATCTGCAGGAGGTCACTCAATTCCTGAACTGTAACCAGGATGCCATCGGTACGGCTTGCTCCCGACGAGGGATTGAATGTGTTTTCAGTCCGCCGGGATGTCCTCATTGGGGAGGAATATTTGAGTCTGCGGTTAAATCGGCTAAGTCGCACCTGACGAGGATCATCGGTGAGACCTCTCTACGCTTTGAAGAGCTTGCGACGCTGTTCTGTAGGATTGAAATGACACTGAACTCGCGTCGGTTGTGCCCGCTCAGTTCGGATCCAAATGATTTGGAAGCGTTGACTCCGGGTCACTTCCTGATAGGTCAGCCCCTTAACGCCCTGCCAGAATACTCATTCGGTGATGTTAAGTTAAGTCGGTTAACTAGGTGGCAGATGTTGCAGCAGATGGCTCAAGATTTTTGGAAACGGTGGTCCCTTGAGTACTTGCACATCTTGCAGCAGCGCCTTAAGTGGACTGACCGGACGAGCCCCCCTCAAGTCGGTGATTTGGTGCTGATTAAGGATGCGAACCTGCCATCATTGAGATGGAGACGAGGACGGATCGTCAATTTGTACACGGGTCGGGATGGCACGCCTCGATCAGCAGAAGTCAAGGTGGGGGACTCGGTCCTCAAGAGAGCGGTCGCAACACTTTCTCGCCTTCCTATTGATTAGGGACAGGTTCGGGCCTGTCCGGGCGGGTGACTGTTTAATATGTATGCTTCGGAACGCACCGGTTTTTTGTTGCGCGGATCGACCGCGAGTAATCGGGACATCACTGGTGGAAACGGAACCGCAGCTGTCACTCGTACCAACGAGATGAAAAATTAGAGGTTATCTTTCTTGTCGTGAGATAAAACATGTCATGGCGTCGGGCCATTGACTGTATTTCGGTGAAACAATTGTCTAACACAGGTGTCAGGCCTGGTCGGAGTGTTGATCATAATAATCGTCGGGAAATAAGAAGATTCGCGTCAGTGATTCGTGTTGTGAAGGACATCGTCGTATCGGACAGCGACTCCTCGTGTCGGCAAGCAGCACGCCGGTGACAGCGTCGGACAGCGAAACCAGTGAGATTCGGTTCCTCTCCTATCACAATTGTGCTCCTATCCCGTATTCCTGCCTCGAATCGAGCTTTCGATTTCCGATCTACGACGGCAAGGTAAAGTGCCACTCACGATTTTCTCCCGTGCTGGCAAAAACCCAGCCCCTCATGATTCCACGCCGATTAATTTTAAATGTTTTATTCCACGCCTCAACCGAACGGCGCGGAATCATGAGTGGCTGGGTTTTTGCCAGCACGGGAGAAAATCATGATTGATACCTTGTGAACTGAAGCCTTCAGCCAGCATAACACGATCTGGCTGTCCGTCCAAGCGTAGACCGTATCTTCTAACGCTATTGACCCACGAAGAACCGTCATCGTGTGGATGAGCAGACGAGTCAGGAGAGCCGCTCCCGAAAGCTCTAACTTGGGAATGGTCAGGCGAGTGCGCAACGGCGCAACCTTGCTCTTGGCCATGACCAACCGCACATCAACCTCCCCCCCGAGGAGTCGACCGTTCGCAGATACACCGCAGCTCCGTAGCCCTTCTCCGAGGCATCGCAAAACCCATGCAGGTTGGCGTTGTATCGTTTGGTGGGGACCAACCTCCGTGGCAGTGAAATCCGATTGATGCCAGGGAGGGTCGAAAAGAACGAGTCCCACTCTGAGCTCAATGACCCGCCGATCGGGTCGTCCCAGTTCAGCTCAGCAGACCACAATTGCTGCATAAAACACTTGAGCTGAAATGTTACTGGGGTGATCCACCCGTTTGGATCAAATGTCCTAGCCACCGTTGAAAGGACGTTCCGTTTCGTCCAGACCTTCGGGGGGTCCAACTCGATCAGATACGAAAACATGTCTGACACCGGCTGGTACTGGACGCCTAATACCGAAAACATATTTGGATTTTCCAAATTTTCAAAAATGTGGGGATCCTGCTGGTAGTCATCCGGAAGACCAGTCAGTAACTCTGGAGAGTTCGACATCCATTTCCGGAGCTCGTAACCTCCACCCCGTAAGAGCTCAACTAGCTCGTCCCGTCGAGCGAGCGCCTCCTCTACGGAATCTGCACCGGTACAGATATCGTCCACGTAGAGATCCTGCTCCAGGATCGCTGCTCCTCTAGGGAAATTTAACCGTTCTCGATCCGCTAATTCCCGCAGAGTGCGAATCGCCAAATAAGGACTAGACCGTAGCCCGTACGTGTTGGTGTTCAGCTCGTACACCCTGATGGGCTGATCTGGGCTCTCTCGCCACAGTATCAGCTGATACCGTCTATCGTCAGGGTGAATGACCGTCTGTCTAAACATCATCCGGATGTCAGCTACAAACACAACATTGTGTTGACGGAACCGTGTGATAACATCCGCGATGTCATGATTCAACTTCGGCCCTGAATGCAAACACTGGTTCAGGTTCATGCTGTTAGATGTTGATGCCGATCCATCGAACACTACCCGTATTTTGCCCTCCGGGGTCCTCAAGACCGCGTGATGGGGCAGGAAGCAGTGCCTCACGCTTCCAGTCGATACCCGAAACCGCCATGTGGCCGAGAGACTCGTATTCCCGCATGAAATCGACGTACTTCTGCCGGAAAATCCCGTTACGCTTCATGCGTCGTTCCATCGACAGAAGCCGCGTCTCGGCTGTATGGTGTTAACTGCCCAGCGGCGGGCGATCACTTCGAAAAGGAAGACGTGTGAGAAATCGACCTGACCGAAGGCGACCGGTATTGTTCCGATAAAACTGTTCACACTCTTCTTCAACCGGGTCCAACCGGCGGAGCGAAGGTGGTTCCTCCACCTCCCAAATCTTCTGTATCACCTCCGAGAGTACAGAACCGAATAAGGGACTACGAGTCGCTAGGCGTGGGGCAGCCGGCACGACCGAACCCATTACCGCATGGCCCAGTCTGGTGTTGACCGAAACCAGACCAGTAGCCTGCAACACGTGGACACCTGGCACTAACAGGTATCCCAAGGCATCGAAACCCAATAAAATGTCTACTGGGCCCGGAATATCGAACTCCGGGTCAGCCATTGACAACCCAGCGACCAACTGTCGCACCGAGGGCGACAACCGTACGTGAGGGTGTGAGCCCATCAAATTAGGCATGACTAATGCCGTGACCGTCATATTCACCGATGAATCCACACGTGACGAGAGAGTAATCCGAAATACTCCCTTAACGGAACCGACTTCCGTGTTCCCAATTCCCCGAATGGAATGTGGATACTCCCTTACCGAAATGCCCAACCGTCTTACAAGGTTGCACGACACTAAGCACCCCTGGGCCCCCGAGTCCAATAGTGCTCGTGCCACACAAAATTTGCCGTCCGAACTCCACGCTATCACAGAGGCGGTGGGGAGCATGACCGTCTGTGGAGTGGTGGCACCCTGTAAGTAGGCGGCGTGTCCCTAGCGGGAACCTCCGCGGGATCCGAACCCGCTGAGACCTTCGTCAGCCGTGGAGTAACTCGGCTGCTGATATGCCACCGGCATATCAGACCGTATGTACATCAGAGGGTCCCAACCCGCATAATAGGCCCCTCGCTGTCCCGGTATCCGACCATACCGGACTGTGTACGGTGTGCCCGGTGGCCACCGTGGATGGAGGGGGGAGAGCGGATCCAACCTGGTGCGCTCTAGGAATGGGGGCGACATCCGACTGTTCGCCTCCCTGTTCGCCTCCCAGAGCGACGGGCAGGGTGGCGCAGAAGGTGGTGGGCTCCCAGCCTTCGCGCCACTCATAGGTGCCATCTGACACCCGCCCGTAACACGCGGTGAGCCAGCGGCCCGAAGTCCTCGCTGACCCTGGACAGCGGCGACCGAACCCCGGCTATCCCGCCTGTTACCCCCCGCGCTGCCCCCTTTCCCTCGGGGGGGGTCCCGTCCGCGGGTTCCCCAGTCACCCCATTGGTGACTCCCGTTGCCCGGAGGGGGACTGGGTCCGGCCCTGGTTGGGCCCTGTGACCGACCAACCTGAGTCCGGCCCTGGTGACCGTCCGAAGGGCCTGACCGGTTCAGGCACAACACGATGTGGTGCTTGCCACCGCAGCACTCACAGGGGAACGCGCGTGAGCACTCGCTCAGCGGGTGCGGCCCCAAACAACCGAAACACAATCGGTGGCGGAAGACTACCTTCCTGCGGGCAGCTACCCCGAGCGCCTTAAAGTTGGCGCAACTGGTCACTTCATGACCGGCACTCTCGCAGTGCACACAGCCGTCACCCGACGGCGCGGCATTCAAAACGCCAAATTGTTTTGACCGCCCACCCCCCCGTGGGGGCGGGGGGCGCGGCCCCTCCCGCATCCGCGCGGGTTGGCGCTGCACACTGGCCTCCGTATCCAATGTGTCGCATCGCCTGCATTCACCCTCCAAAAATTCCGTTAATTGGACGAGCGTGGGCAGTTCCGAGCTACTGTTCCCATACAGCTGTTCAAACCGACTTTGAACAGCTGCAGGCAACCGTGACAAAACCATATACAAAACGATATATGACCATTGGTCTACCGGCAGACCAAGGTTCTGAAGGGCCTTAGTGGCCACCAGCACAGGGTTGAGCACCTGTACCCGGATGTCAACATCACGGGTTACTCTTGGTATGCTAAACAGCTTCCCCAGCTGCGCATCAACCAACCGCCGTTTGTGTTGGTAGCGGTCAAACCATATGGACCGGGCTATATCATAATTGCCCGCCGTGACCGTTAGGTGACCGACCAACTCCTTCGGTTCACCCCGCAGTGCCATCAATAGTTGGGCCAACTTGTAGGCGTTGTCCAGGTCGTCCCGACCGTGGACCAAACTATCGAACAAATTGATGAATGCCGGCCACTCATCAATTGCCCCACCGAAGGCCGGAATCTCCAGGTGTGGCAGCCGTCCAACAACACCCTTAGGGGGCGGGTCTCCGCTACCCTCCCTGCGGTCATTCCGTCGCGACCGCTTAATTTTTTCCGCGCGACGCTCGATGTCGCCCAAGCACTCCATCGCTTGGTCAGCATCCGCGCAGAGCTGCTTCACTGCAGCCACCGAAGCCTCATCCGTAAGCCCGAGGGCTTCAGCCTCCGCAGCCAGCCGACACACCTTCCCGACGCGTGTCATTGCGTCCTCCACATGCTTGAGCAGGACATCGTCCATGTCAGGTCGCTCCACATACTTGTGAGTATGGGCGAGCCATCTCATCTCCTCACGGACACCATACCGCAGTACCGTCAAGGGCGAAGGTGCCATGGTTACCGATTCGATTGTTTCTGGACCTATGCTTCACTACCGAACTAAGCACAGCCAGAGACCAGCACTTGCCCGTCAGCGCTGGGCACAGAAATTAAAACTAAGTTGTAAAAACCAAGGCAACCACTAAAACAATTAAATCCTAAACAATATTTAATATGGTCGCCCTGGACATACACCTTATAAATATACACTCTAAATCAATTAGAGAATGTCACCATAAAACACAATACAAAAATAACCCACAAAACTTGATTATGAAAACAATACAAAATAATAGGTGGTGGGCTCCGAGACTATAAACCTAAACAATATAGCACCCTAAACCACACTGGATTCCGAAATCCAAGCTATTTTTAATATAATGAAGGTAGCTGTGACCTTCTAGAAGTGGCCCCTCCGATATGACCCACACTTCTACTGAGGTCAGCAAAATCAGCTTAATACCCCTTAAATAGCCTGACCCTGCTCTGTAAACCGAAATAACACTGCAGTACTATAGAACCCGACGTTCTACCGCAAGTAATACAATCTAGTTACTTCGCAGAATGACTGTTCAAACCTTTATGCGCACAAACAGTAGTTTCCGACTACAATTTATAATAATTGTTAACTAAATTGACAATTATACTTTCACTAACCGAAAATGAACTTTAATTGTGGTATACCGACCACAGACTCATTGCCGACTTGCCGGCCAATCTGAGATATTCTTTTCTCCCAACTACAATGTGGCAAAAAAACAACCCTACAACCGTCCGTGAATCGGTGATTTCCCACTAGGAAACCGCGCCTGCTACCAAAATGTTTAATTGTGTTTTTTCTCACGACAAGAAAAGATAACCTCTAATTTTTCATCTCGTTGGTACGAGTGACAGCTGCGGTTCCGTTTCCACTAGTGATGTCCCGATTACTCGCGGTCGATCTGCGCAACAAAAAACCGGTGCGTTCCGAAGCATACATATTAAACAGTCACCCGCCCGGACAGGCCCGAACCTGTCCCTAATCAATAGGAAGGCGAGAAAGTGTTGCGACCGCTCTCTTGAGGACCGAGTCCCCCACCTTGACTTCTGCTGATCGAGGCGTGCCATCCCGACCCGTGTACAAATTGACGATCCGTCCTCGTCTCTATCTCAATGATGGCAGGTTCGCATCCTTAATCAGCACCAAATCACCGACTTGAGGGGGGCTCGTCCGGTCAGTCCACTTAAGGCGCTGCTGCAAGATGTGCAAGTACTCAAGGGACCACCGTTTCCAAAAATCTTGAGCCATCTGCTGCAACATCTGCCACCTAGTTAACCGACTTAACTTAACATCACCGAATGGGTATTCTGGCAGGGCGTTAAGGGGCTGACCTATCAGGAAGTGACCCGGCGTCAACGCTTCCAAATCATTTGGATCCGAACTGAGCGGGCACAACGGACGCGAGTTCAGTGTCATTTCAATTTTACAGAACAGCGTCGCAAGCTCTTCAAAGCGTAGAGAGGTCTCACCGATGATCCTCGTCAGGTGCGACTTAGCCGATTTAACCGCAGCCTCAAAAATTCCTCCCCAATGAGGACATCCCGGCGGACTGAAAACCCATTCAATCCCACGTCGGGAGCAAGCCGTTCCGATGGCGTCCTGGTTAACGTTCAGGAATTGAGTGACCAATAGTCAATAGTCAATAGTCAAAGTACTTTATTACTGTAGATATTTACATATACTTAGCAAACGTCATTTTTTGCCTCTTCTCTACATTGGACCACTGTGGGAGAAGAAGGGCGTAGAAACTCCCACAGATTTATTTTTAGATCTCTTTTAAAAATAGGTTGTGCTTAACTAATACAAATATGAAAAATTTAATTGTTATGATTAATAAGCAGGAATAAATAATTACAAAATTATTAACAGCAAGGTCTGTGTTGAGCCAGATTAACCCCATACAGTCCTGTCATTTAAGTAATCTTGAACATTGTAATATCCCTTTTTCGACAAAGTCGCTTTAACATGCTTTTTAAATTGCTCAAATGGCAATTTCAAAATCTCCAGAGGTATCTTATTGTAGTAGAGAATGCACTGACCCTTGAAAGAATTGCTAACCTTCGCGAGTCTAAAACGGGGCGGACATAGTCTGTGATTATTTCTTAGGTTAACAATACAGCTGTCGCTAAGTTTGGAAAATGTTGTAAGGTTCTTGCGTACATACATTATATTTTCGAAAATAAATTGACTAGCTACTGTTAGTATGTCAATTTCTTTAAAAAGCTCTCTTAAGGAGTCTGTTCGTTTTAAATTATAAATTGCTCGAATAGCTCTTTTCTGTAAAATAAAAATAGTTTGAATATCCGCTGCTTTCCCCCACAACAAGATACCATAGGACATCACACTATGAAAGTAACTAAAATATACTAGCCTAGATGTAGCCACATCCGTGCTTTGTCTGATGTTCCTAACAGCGTAAGCCGCAGAACTTAATTTACCAGCCAATTTATCTATGTGGGGTCCCCACTGCAATTTACTATCAATGGTTATTCCAAGAAACTTCGTATCATTTACCAATTCTAACGTGCTGTTGTCTAACACCAAACTGGTCTCAACTTGCCTGACATTTGGAAGTGAGAATTTGATACACTTGGTTTTACCAGCGTTTAACAATAAATTATTAACTGTGAACCAATTCAAGGTTAAAGACAATACACCATTAACATCATCAAAATCTCCTTTTTGTCTTTCAATTTTGAAGACCATTGAAGTATCATCAGCAAACAACACTATGTCAGTTAATTTCTCCACCATGAAAGGCAGATCATTAATATATACCAGGAATAAGAAAGGGCCTAATATGGAACCTTGTGGAACGCCAATTTTAACACCCGATCCATCAGATTTTACGCCGTTAACTTCTGCCTTTTGAATTCTATTGCTTAGGTATGATCTTAGTAGATCCAACGCTTTATTTCTAACTCCGTAATGATTTAATTTAATTAATAGCGTATTATGATCAACACAATCAAACGCCTTCGACAGGTCGCAAAAAACTCCGATAGCATCCTGTGAGGCCTCCCATGCAGAATAAATATGAGATACAAGGGAAATACCTGCATCCGTAGTCGATTTACCCCTAGTGAAACCATATTGTTTAGCGTGGAGTTGTTTTGTACGGTTGAAGTGTGAGAGCATTTGATTGAGTATAATCTTTTCAAATATTTTACTTAGTGTTGGAAGAACAGATATTGGTCTGAAATTTGAAGGATCGCCCTTATCTCCCGATTTGAACAGCGGTATAAGTTTACTGTGTTTCATGAGGTCTGGAAAATCCCCATCGTCAACACATTTATTGAATATATAAGCTAAGTGTGGGGCTATAACTAGAATTACTGAACCAATGACTTTGACTGATATACCCCACAGGTCTTCCGTATTTTTTAAGTTAAGTAATTTAAACGTTTTGACAATGTCCTGGGGATATACATGATGAAATTTTAAATATACATTACTGACGCTAGTGTTATTTTTTAATAAAGTCTCTGCTTCAAATGGAGATGAATTTAGACTGTCCGTTGTGAGTACGGGTACATTGGTGAAGAATGTTTCAAAAGCTCGAGCAACATCAGCGTTGGATTTAACAACATCATCACCTATCTTTAGGCAGAAATCACTGTCCCTTGGTATAACTTTGCCAGTTTCGCGGTTAATTATTTGCCAAACTGTTTTCATTCTATTATTTGAATTTTTAATTTTTCTATTAATGTGTAAAGTTTTTGCAGTTCTACAAACCAACTTGAAAGTTTTGGAATATTTTTTAACATAGTCATGAAATTTTCGATCAAAGTTATAGGTTTTTTGATCATAAAGGTCATACAAGATAACTCTACTTTTACGAATTCCAAACGTTGCCCAGTCATTAAATTTAGATTTACCGTTGTAGTCACTGACTTTCTTTAATTTGAAAACTTTATTGAATTCTGTCTGAATAATGTTGAAGAAGTCTGAGTAGATTTTGTTTGGGTTCTGTTCATTAAAATCCGGTACTGGCAAATTTATATCTAAGTTTTTCGTATATGTCTCTAGTCTATGGGATGTAATAGGCCTATAAAATGTTGGACCAGTCTTATCCCTAATACTAATTGGGAATGAAACTGTTTGACCACTGTGATCGGAGGGTAAGCAGTTAATTACACTTTTAGTTGTGAATGCACAGTCACAAAAAACGTTATCTAAGCAAGTTTGGCTTGTAAGTGTAATTCTAGTCGGCTCTAGAAATACATGACATAAATTAAATGATTTGAACAGAGTTATTAATCGTCGCTTCAGTGTTGTATCTACAAGCAGATCTACATTAAGATCGCCACAAATAATTAATTTTTTTCTATTATTACAAAGTTTAATGAGGGCTTCCTCCATAATTTTCTCAAATATTTCGAAATTGCCATGGCCTTTTTCATCCCTCGGTGGCCTGTAGACACAAACAATAATATGGCTATCTAACTCAACACAGGATACCTCTATTTGTCTTTCAACAGTAAGTGCAAGAATATCTTTCCGTTGTTTCACCTTAATATTATTCTTCACTAAGATTAAAGAACCACCTCTATCAGCAGTCTTTCTATTGTAACAACTGACAATTTTGTAACTATTTATGTTAAAAGACATCATATTTTCCTTCAACCAGTGTTCAGTAACACAAATAATATCAATGTCAGAATTTTTTAGAAATAATTCTAATACAAGTTCTTTGCCAGGTAGCCCCTGGATGTTTTGATGGGCAATATTTAACTGGGGCTTACATTTTGACATATTTAGTGGCTCTTGTATGCTAGAGATTTCCTCTATTGTCTTATGAACTAATTTAAATTACTTGGAACAGATTCCAATGTTGCATGCAAAGTATAATTAACAGGTGAATTCCCAATAGGGGTGCATGTCATATTACTCTTAAAATAAGCTGATGTCAAGTTGAACTTAGTTAAACCAACTATAGCTGCGTCGCATATATTATAAGCTAACAATGTAGCTACTAATTTTCTATATTTATTAGACAGGTACAATGTATCCCGTGTCAGAGTAAAGTTATGAATAAAATTATTCATGTCGAAATATAAAATAGCATCGCTGTGATGACATGTTAAATTAAATAAATGAATATTCATTCTATGCACAGATTTGTTCTGTAGTTCTGTCAAATTACAGGCATATGGAAAATTGCATAGTATAAACTTGCATTTCATCCTACTATGTAAGTCTAGAAGTGTTTCAACACTTTTATTCAAATCATTCCGACTAATGTTTGAATGATTTCCTACCATAATTACAATAGTGCTGTACTCATCATAGATACCGCGACTAATCATCTTCACTAGATCTACAAATGAACAATTTGGACAGCAAATGTTCGTTACTTTTTGGTTAAGCCGGTTATGTAATAGAGTCCCAAATCCTGCACCTACTTTGTCGGAGAACAACAGAGTTTTTCTCTGAGCACATATTTTGGTAGCTGGCGGTACACGAGTGGAGGTGAGTGGCGGGACACACGTGTTGGAGTGCGGTTTGATGCACGTGGCGGCGGTTGGCGCGGCATTCGCGGCAGCGAGCGTCGCAACGTGCGCAACGGCGAACGGCGCGGCCCTCGGGGCAGCTTGCGGCATGACACACGCCTCAGCAGGGACAGCGAGCGGCGCGGTGCTCGCGCTGTTGAGCTGCGAGGTGTCTCCTCGTCGACGACGGCGACGCTGTTTTTTGGTTGGGGCAGCGGTGGACGCTGCAACACTCTCGTTGAGGGGGGTCGAGACCAAAGTTAGTGATGTGGGCTCGTCCTCCTTGCTGGTCTCATTCTCCTCATTCTCAATTAGAACGCCCACCAATTCCGCATTCTGGCGTTGTAGCTGTACTAACTCAGACGTCGCGGCTCTGAGTTCTGCTAACTCACTTTGCTCTTTGGCATAACATTGTAGTGTATTTGCTAGCAGGTCATGTAGATGCTGGATTTCTACTCGGGCATGTTGAAGGTCCGACTGTAAACCTACATTTTTTCCCCGGAGCTCTTGCATTAAGGAGATTCTTAATATTCTGTTTGATTGCCGTTTCAAGGCTAATTTCAGTACTTTTATATTACCTCTAGTTTTTTTCATGAATTTATTTAATTTACAATATTTTTTAATTTTTCTGCTGCTTGTCTGCATGGCTTGAACAATAGTGCTTAGGTTGGCTACTTCTAGTTCTTGTTGGATAGAGGTAATGTGGCGAGATTCATTGTAGTCTTTTTCTATGCACATATCAGTCAACTTCAAGTTTGCCTCATTGAGTTGGTATTGGAGGAATTTACTGCGATCACAAGCAGAAGCAAGGTCAGTGCGCAGGGTGTCAAAAGATTCCACAAGTTTTTCCAATCTTTGAATCTCATTTTGCGACTCCTCGTGTGTTTCTCGCAAAGTAGACACACTATCTCTAAGCTGTGAGTTCTTGGCTCTCAAGCTTTTTATCTCAAAGACCTCCTGCAGATATCGCCTGGCTCCGACAAAATTTGTGCCGTTGTCCGAACGGATTAATGACGGGAGGCCCCTTCGTGAGACGAACCGATCCAGACATGCGATAAATGCCTCCGTAGTGAGGTCACTGACCACCTCCAAGTGGACTGCCTTCGTGGCCAAGCACACGAAGACGCACAGGTATGCCTTCACTAATCTGGCGTTCCGTAGCTGTGAAGACTTGACCATGAATGGTCCCGCGAAATCCGTTCCGACACCCGCAAAGGGCCGGATTTCGTTAACCCTGTCCGAGGGCAAATCGCCCATCTGGGGCTGCATCGTAGCCGCCTTGGCCCGATAACAAGGCAGGCACCGAAATACGACGCTACGCACCAAGCGTCTTCCCGATAGAATCCAGAACTCGCGCTGGAGAAACGCCATCAAGGCGTGGCATCCGATATGCCCATTCCGAATGTGTCGATCCTGTATCAACAGTTCGACCAACTTCCCTTTCCTAGGGAGTAACAACGGGTGGCGAGCCGCATAAGGCAGGTTGGCATTCCGCAGCCGACCTCCTACCCTCAGCAATCCTTGAGGGTCAATAAACGGGTTGAGCCGAGCCACAGCTCCCTTCAGTTGGACGCGTCCGCGTCTCAGAATGTCCAATTCGGACTTAAAGTGCACCGTCTGCACGTTCCGTACCAATGCGAACAACGCATGGTTCCGTTCCCGTGGTGTCAGGACCTGTGTCCGCACTCGTTGCGCCTCAGAATTCCGACAATTCCGCGCAAATCGGCAGATCCAGGCGGTCACATTGACCAGCTTGTCGAGCGAGCTGTACCGTTCCAGCAGGCTGAACTCCTCTTCCGGCTCTGGTTGCGTCGTACAGACACCGACTGTCAAGGCACCGTTCGCCGTGGTAACGCGTGGACTCATTGGCCAATCCGATTCGGCTTGAGTCAACCAATTTGGATCCCACCATAAGGGATTTTTTTTTTTTTTTTAAAACTCAAAACGTTTATTCTGTAAATAGGCCACAAGGGCACTTTCACATGTCATTTCATTTCATTTTTTACAGAACATTTGGTATTATTATCATATTATCAGAAAAAAAAAAGTACTTAATTATTGTTTCTGAGAGATGTAAAGAGTCTCATGTCATAATAAAATAATTAAAATATAAATAACAGAGATGTATAGTCTCTTTAGTCAATAATACAATGATAATAGGAGATGTAAATGGTCCCCACAGTCAAGAGTTGTATAATTAAATTAATCTTTGGAGGTGTAAAAGGCCTCCAAGTGTCCAGTAAAAGAAACTCTGGCAGTGAGGATGCTCACAATTAATTAGAACAATTCAGTCCCAAGCATTTTTATCGTCTATGTACTCTTTAATACTGTAGTAAGCTTTAGAAATAAGCCTTTGCTTGATGTATTTCTTGAACTTATTAATTGATAGATCTGTCAAAGTGCTTGGGAGTCTATTGTAAAATCTTACACAATTACCCTTGAACGAGTTTTTTATTTTATGGAGCCGAGTAGTGGGCACTGCAAGTTTGTCCTTGTTCTAGTATTAAAGTTATGTATATCACAGTTTCTTCGAAAGTTAACAATGTTCTTATGGACATACATAATATTCTCGTAAATATATTGACTATGGACTGTCAATATATTTACTTCTTTAAACTTATTTCTAAGAGAATCTCTATTATTCATTTTATAAATTTTATAAATCGCACGAACAGCCCGCTTCTGCAGCACAAAAATAGTATTTATGTCAGCAGCACTGCCCCAGAGCAGAATACCGTGGGACATAATACTATGAAAATAACTAAAATAAACTAATCTGGCTGTTTTTAAATCTGTCAAGTGACGGATTTTCCTGCATGCAAAAGCTGCAGAGCTCAGTCTGTTCGATAGCTTATCAATATGTGGACCCCATTGGAGTTTGGAATCCAACGTTATACCTAGAAACACTGTGCTGGTTACCAATTCCAATTCCTCATTTTTAATTGTTATACATGTCTGATTATTGTATATACATGATCATACATGTCAGGATGTCCAACCAACTCCGGAGCGTGACACCCACGAGACGCACAGTCTGCTGGGTTCATTTCCCCTGGAACATGTCTCCAGATTAAGGGAACCTCCGAAGTCAAGATCTGCGAAACCCGATTCGCCACAAAAATCTCCAGCTTGTGAACTGAAGCCTTCAGCCAGCATAACACGATCTGGCTGTCCGTCCAAGCGTAGACCGTATCTTCTAACGCTATTGACCCACGAAGAATCGTCATCGTGTGGTTGAGCAGACGAGTCAGGAGAGCCGCTCCCGAAAGCTCTAACTTGGGAATGGTCAGGCGAGTGCGCAACGGCGCAACCTTGCTCTTGGCCATGACCAACCGCACATCAACCTCCCCCGAGGAGTCGACCGTACGCAGATATACCGCAGCTCCGTAGCTCTTCTCCGAGGCATCGCAAAACCCATGCAGGGTGGCGGTGTATCGTTTGGTGGGGACCAACCTCCGTGGCAGTGAAATCCGATTGATGCCAGGGAGGGTCGAAAAGAACAAGTCCCACTCTGAGCTCAATGGCCCGCCGATCGGGTCGTCCCATTTCAGCTCAGCAGACCATAATTGCTGCATAAAACACTTGAGCTGAAATGTTACCGGGGTGATCCACCCGTTTGGATCAAATGTCCTAGCCACCGTTGAGAGGACGTTTCGTTTCGGCCAGACCTTCGGGGAGTCCAACTCGACCCGATACGAAAACATGTCTGACACCGGCTGGTACTGGACGCCTAATACCGACAACATATTTGGATTTTCCAAATTTTCAAAAATGTGGGGATCCTGCTGGTAGTCATCCGGAAGACCAGTCAGTAACTCTGGAGAGTTCGACATCTATTTCCGGAGCTCGTAACCTCCACCCCGTAAGAGCTCAACTAGCTCGTCCCGTCGAGCGAGCGCCTCCTCTACGGAATCTGCACCGGTACAGATATCGTCCACGTAGAGATCCTGCTCCAGGATCGCTGCTCCTCTAGGGTAGTTTAACCGTTCTCGATCCGCTAACTCCCGCAGAGTGCGAATCGCCAAATAAGGACTAGACCGTAGCCCGTACGTATTGGTGTTCAGCTCGTACACCCTGATGGGCTGATCTGGGCTCTCTCGCCACAGTATCAGCTGATACCGTCTATCGTCAGGGTGAATGACCGTCTGTCTAAACATCATCCGGATGTCAGCTACAAACACAACATTGTGTCGACGGAACAGTGTGATAACATCCGCGATGTCATGGTTCAGCTTCGGTCCTGAATGCAAACACTGGTTCAGGTTTATGCCGTTAGATGTTGATGCCGATCCATCGAACACTACCCGTATTTTGCCCTCCGGGGTCCTAAAGACCGCGTGATGGGGCAGGAAGCAGTGGTCTTCACGCTTCCAGTCGATACCCGAAACCGACATGTGGCCGAGCGACTCGTATTCCCGCATGAAGTCGACGTACTTTTGCCGGAAATTCCCGTCACGTTTCATGCGTCGTTCCATCGACAGAAGCCGCGTCTCGGCTGCATGGTGTGAACTGCCCAGCGGCGGGCGATCACTCCGAAATGGAAGACGTGTGAGAAATCGACCTGACCGAAGGCGACCAGTATTGTTCCGATAAAACTGTTCACACTCTTCTTCAACCGGGTCCAACCGGCGGACCGTAGGTGGTTTCTCCACCTCCCAAAACTTCTGTATCACCTCCGAGAGTAAAGAACCGAATAAGGGACTACGAGTCGCTAGGCGTGGGGCAGCCGGCATGACCGGACCCATTACCGCATGGCCCAGTCTGGTGTTGACCGAAACCAGACCAGTCGCCTGCAACACGTGGACACCTGGCACTAACAGGTATCCCAAGGCATCGACACCCAATAAAATGTCTACTGGGCCCGGAATATCGAACTCCGGGTCAGCCAGTGACAACCCAGCGACCAACTGTCGCACCGAGGGCGACAACCGTACGTGAGGGTGTGAGCCCATCACATTAGGCATGACTAATGCCGTGACTCTCAGATTCACCGATGAATCCACCCGTGACGAGAGAGTTATCCGACATACTCCCTTAACGGAACCGACTTCCGTGTTCCCCATTCCCCGAACGGAATGTGGATACTCCCTTACCGAAATGTCCAACCGTCGTACAGGGTTGCACGAGACTAAGCACCCCTGGGCCCCCGAGTCCAATAGTGCTCGTGCGACACAAGATATGCCGTCCGAACTCCACGCTATCACCGAGGCGGTGGGGAGCATGACCGTCTGTGGAGTGGCGGCACCCTGTAAGTGGGCGGCGTGTACCTAGCGGGAACCTCCGCGGGATCCGAACCCGCTGGGACCCCCGTCGGCCTGGTAACTCGGCTGCTGATATGCCACCGGTGGCATATCAGACCGCATGTACATCAGGGGGTCCCAACCCGCGTAATAGGCCCCTCGCTCTCCCGGTACCCGACCATACCGGACTGTAAACGGTGTGCCCGGTGGCCACCGTGGATGGAGGGAGGAGAGCGGATCCAACCTGGGGCGCTCTAGGAATGGGGGCGACATCCGACTGTTCGCCTCCCTGTTCGCCTCCCAGAGCGACGGGCAGGGTGGCGCAGAAGGTGGTGGGCTCCCAGCCTTCGCGCCACTCATAGGTGCCATCTGACACCCGCCCGTAACACGCGGTGAGCCAGCGGCCCGAAGTCCTCGCTGACCCTGGACAGCGGCGACCAAACCCCGGCTATCCCGCCTGTTACCCCCCGCGCTGCCCCCTTCCCCTCGGGGGGGGTCCCGTCCGCGGGTACCCCAGTCACCCCGTTGGTGACTCCCGTTGCCCGGAGGGGGACTGGGTCCGGCCCTGGTTGGGCCCTGTGACCGACCAACCGGAGTCCGGCCCTGGTAACCGTCCGAAGGTCCTGACCGGTTCAGGCACAACACGACGTGGTGCCTGCCACCGCAGCACTCACAGGGGGACGCGCGTGAGCACTCGCTCAGCGGGTGCGGCCCCAAACAACCGAAACACAATCGGTGGCGGAAGACCACCTTCCTGCGGGCAGCCACACCGAGCGCCTTAAAGTTGGCGCAAGTGGTCACTTCATGACCGGCACTGTCGCAGTGCACACAGCCGTCACCCGACGGCGCGGCACTCAAAACGCCAAATTGTTTTGACCGCCCACCCCCCCGTGGGGGTGGGGGGCGCGGCCCCTCCCGCATCCGCGCGGGTTGGCGCTGCACACTGGCCTCCGAATCCATGGTATCGCATCGCCTGCATTCACCCTCCAAGAAATCCGTTAATTGGACGAGCGTGGGCAGTTCCGAGCTACTGCCCCCATGCAGCTGTTCAAACCGACTTTGAACAGCTGCAGGCAACCGTGACAAAACCATATATAACACGATATATGACCATTGGTCTACCGGCAGACCAAGGTTCTGAAGGGCCTTAGTGGTCACCAGTACAGGGTTGAGCACCTGTACCCGGATGTCAACATCCCGGGTTACTCGTGGGATGCTGAACAGCTTCCCCAGCTGCGCATCAACCAACCGCCGTTTGTGTTGGTAGCGGTCAAACAATATGACCCGGGCAATCTCATAATTGCCCGCCGTGACCGTTAGGTGACCGACCAACTCCTTCGGTTCACCCCGCAGTGCCATCAATAGTTGGGCCAACTTGTAGGCGTTGTCCAGGTCGTCCCGACCGTGGACCAGGCTATCGAATAAATTGATGAATGCTGGCCACTCATCAATTGCCCCACCGAAGGCCGGAATCTCCACGTATGGCAGCCGTCCAACAACACCCTTAGGGGGCGGGTCTCTGCTACCCTCCCCGCGGTCATCCCGACGCGACCGCTTAATTTTTTCGGTGCAACGCTCGATGTCGCCCAAGCACTCCATCGCTTGGTCAGCATCCGCGCAGAGCTGCTTCACTGCAGCCACCGAAGCCTCATCCGTAAGCCCGAGGGCTTCAGCCTCCGCGGCCAGCCGACACACCTTCCCGACGCGTGTCATTGCGTCCTCCACACGCTTGAGCAGGACATCGTCCATGTCAGGTCGCTCCACATACTTGTGAGTATGGGCGAGCCATCTCATCTCCTCACGGACACCATATCGCAGTACCGTCAAGGGCGAAGGTGCCATGGTTACCGATTTAATTGTTTCTGGTCCTATGCTTCACTACCGAACTAAGCACAGCCAGATACCAGCACTTTCCCGTCAGCGCTGGGCACAGAAATTAAAACTAAGTTGTAAAAACCAAGGCAACCACCAAAACAAATAAATCCTAAACAATATTTAATATGGTCGCCCTGTGGACATACACCTTATAATATACACTCTAAATCAATAAGAGAATGCCACCATAAAACACAATACAAAAATAACCCACAAAACTTGATTATGAAAACAATACAAAATAATAAGTGGCTTCTAGAAGTGGCCCCTCCGATATGAACCACACTTCCTTTGAGGTCAGCAAAATCAGCTTAATACCCCTTAAATAGCCCGACCCTGCTGTGTAAACCGAAACAACACTGCAGCACCATAGAACCCGAAGTTCTACCGCAAGTAATACAATCTAGTTACTTCGCAGAATGACTGTTCAATCTTTTATGCGCACAACCAGTAGTTTCCGACTACAACTTTATAACAACTGTTAACCAAATTGACACTTATACTTTCACTAACCGAAAATGAACTTTAGTCGTGGTATACCGACCACAGACTCATTGCCGACTTGAGCCAATCTGAGATATTCTTTTCTCCCAACTACAATGTGGCAAAAGGCAACCCTACAACCGTGAATCGATGATTTCCCACTAGGAAAACCGCGCCTGCTACCAAAATGTTTAATTTCCACGCCTACCGAAAGGCGTGGAATATGAGGGGGTGGGCTTTTGCCAGCACGTGAGAGAAAAGTGAGTTGAATTGTTACTGACCTTGTCGTCGCAGACTGGTAGATCGAAAGCTCGATTCGAGACAGGAATGCGGGAGAGGAGACAGTTTTGGGATAGGAGAGGAATCGAAACCTTGCCGTCGCTGCCGACGCTGTCGCCGGCGTGCTGCCTGCCGACACGTGGAGTCGCCGCTACCGATACGACGATGTCCAATCAACACGGATCACTTGACCGCTGACGCGAATCTACTTATTTCCCGACGATGTAGATGATTAACACTCCGACCAGGCCCGACGCCTGTATTTAGTAATTGGTACACCGAAATACCATCAATGGCACGACGCCTGAGCAGACATGTTGTTCTCCCGATGAGAAAGTAGTAAAGATAACCTCCAATTTTTTCCTCTCGTTGGTACGAGTGACAGCTGCGGTCCGTTTCCGCTAAGTGATGTCCCGATTACTCGCGGTCGATCCGCGCAACAAAAAACCGGTGCGTTCTGAAGCATAAATATTAAACAGTGGGTATGGTTGTCCAAATGAAGCAGGTTATTGAATGTTTCAACTCTTCCATTAAACATTGTGGTGAAGGCTGAGCATATGTAGACCGGCAGACACAGGATTATATTCGTATGTTGCTGAGTTTGAAGAGCGTTTCGAATGTGTTGCTCAAGTTGTTTGTCGGAAGTCGGCCTCCCCTATCATAATTATGCAGTAGTCATTCTGTGTGTAATTTTCTATTTTTTTCTATTCCACGCAGCAGTTCCATCACTTCCACACCGGGGAATAGGTAGTGACAGATACTCCCGTGCTGTCCTAGTTTATCCTGTGCAATATCTAGGATCCTGTTGCGACTGTTGCCTGTAACTTAACAGATCCTCGGTGTTTTATCTGCGTTTACGATGGTTGTTCCGACATTTTTGTCGATAGGTCTACTTGAAGTTTCCAAGTCGATATTGTTCTGGGTGTTACTACAAATATCCGCTTTGGAGTTATGTGGAATAGGTAATATTTTTTGCGGTGTTGACTTATTTAGATTTTTCGATTTCTTTTCCCTTTGACGTGACGCAGTCATTCTTTAGGCTATCTGTTATTTTCTTACATAGATGATTTTTTTTAATCGAGTCTTCTAAGCTATTTTTCAGATTCAAATTTTCGAAGTTCAAGTTATCGATTTCTTCATGCGCTGCTTTTAAATATGTTTTTAATTAATCTATTTGCTGTTTTAGTCCCTTTATTTGGTCATCCTCGTCACCCGACAATATAGGCATACTATTGCTTGTATAGTCCAGCCCCAGCCCATCTTTGGAGTTGTCGTCGTCATCAGTTATCTCTGTCTCTGATTTTGTTATTTCTTGGTTTTCAGAATGTTATATTTAAAAAAAAACTCATTTTGTAGGTGTAGTTATGTAGTTGAAATAACAAAATTCAGATTGATGAAAAAGTCCGAGGCGAGAATCGAACACGAACCTCTTGTTTAGGTGACAGACATGATGCAGACCGTTGAGCCACACGTCAGTGATTGGAAGCGACGAAATTATCGGTCTATATGAGTGGCACCGCTGCAACTGCCCTCTATTGAGCATATGGGACACTTGTTTAACCCGTGGCGTGCGTGACGAGAAGTGAACTGCTAAGTAATTAAGTTAGCCGGTTCAATCTGCATAGGCGAGATGTCGTTGTTATGCGTGTCCTTCAGGTTTGAATTAAACGCTTGCGAAATCATGATTTTTTGTTATTTCCACTGATGCACACACTAGAGTCACTTAATGTTTCGTTTTTATCACTGTTCACGGGGTAAATGTTATATTCAAAAGGATTTTCGCACTGGGTCTTTCAGATTTACTGGTGGTTTGATTATGTTTGCACTGGTTATTGTTTCTTTATTACATCACTAATTAAAGCTAGTCAGTTTGAGATAACACTCACACACGCGTTTTGTCGATCAAACTTTATTACTTGATAGTATTTATGTGGTTACATAGATTCCATTTTTTAT
Organism: Argyresthia goedartella; assembly: GCA_949825045.1. Taxonomy (NCBI): domain Eukaryota; kingdom Metazoa; phylum Arthropoda; class Insecta; order Lepidoptera; family Argyresthiidae; genus Argyresthia; species Argyresthia goedartella. The sequence continues at coordinate 37,209,634 of OX463812.1, read as the reverse complement.
TTAATGTTTACTACACAGCGTCAAAATATTGATGTTTACGTTGCAGCGCCCCCTGGCGGATGTAACTCATTTGGAACGATCCCTAGACGCTATAATCGATTATGGTGCCACTCGGAACGCGCTGGAGTTCAGCAAGCCTTAATAAGAAGAAGTAAATAGTATTTGACAACATTAACAGATAGACAGCCACCAACAACACCAGCGCCATCTGCAATCACCACCATCTGCTTTCGTAGATTCTCTGATTACGCCGCCGGTGATATATTTTGTTCTACGAGGTCTATCTGTATTAATGTGATATATAAGTATCCGTGCTTATCGCCAAACTTTCATTTTTACTCACCGGTATCGGGCGTAGTTGTTGTTGAATCTGTTGTTGGATTCGTCGTTGTAACGACTAAATAATACAAAAAAATAATATAAAAGCCCGAGCTTCGAATACTCGACCGAAATTTTAAAATTTGACAAAGTTTCACAGAACCGAATTGATTTTTACAGAACACTTTGAATTCATATGGGGTCGCCAACCTTCGCTCCGCTTTGTTCGGCTCCAGGGGGTACACAAAGTTGTGACCTACCTAACATCCCATTAAGAACCGTTTAGGCAATACTTGTGTTAGCCGCAGTCTTACGGTTACGTTTTAATCGGCATTTTATTGTTTGTGACAAAAAATCCAGAAGTAATAAATGTGATTTTGAACAATTATTGGTTTTTTCACAAGTTCTTCCTAATTAAGTACTGATAAATAAATCTAAGAAAACTTGTTTAAGGCAACTTTAATTAAGATATGATTTTTACAGACCTTTGAAGTGCTAGAAATTTTCCACTGCTTTTAAGCAAGAATTTTTTGACAGCAATTTAAAAAAAAGGCAGGCGTTTTTGCTTGAGAAAGTTTCTATGTTCTATCTTTTGAGATATCATGTACAAAATGTAACTCATAAATTGTGGAAATTAGGACCTCCGAACGGAATTGAGGGGGAAAAAATCCCCCTTTACATGTTTTTTAAGTTGGTAGCATACATTGATAATTACATACATCGATAGAGGACCATAAAAAAAAATGTCATCTACCATAATGTCCCAGTGTTATATTTGCGAGAAATTAGGTTTTATAAAATAAAATAAAATCTTGCTTTAAATTTAAAGCAGACGATATTTTTTAGCAATTCAAAGGTCTGTGAAAATTATGTCGCCACAAATTCCTAGAAAAAGTTATGTTAAATTACTTAAAGAGTATATAATTTACCAGCATTTATTGAAAAATAAATCAATTATTGTTCAAAATCCCAATTATTTTCGATTAACTGTAAAATTCTGGGTGTTTTCATCAAAACCAATAAAACATCGATAAAAACGAAACGGTAAGACTTACACCAACATAAAATTGGCCTAAATAGTTTGAAATGGTGTACTATCTTCTTTTTAAGGGTTTGTATCGATCTACTAAACATTAAATGTAAAAAAGTGCAACAGAAAAATCAGGATGTTGTTCTTTTAAATTTTAATTTCCCAGAGCCATCTCGTGGTATTTGCAATATTTCAATAGTGCTGCACCAAGCGATATAGGTTTCGAACTAGATATACTTTCGTAGCTTCTCTGATTACGCCGACGGTGACATTTGTTCTACGTGGTCTATCTGTATTAGTATATTATATGAGTATCTGTGCTTATTGCCAAACTCTAAATTTTACTCACCGGTAGCGGGCGTATTTGTAGTTGTAGATGTTGTTGAAATCGTCGTTGTAGGAACTAAATAAAACAAAACAAAAATATTAAAGCACGAGCTTCGAATGCTCGACCGATTACTCAAAATTTGACAACTTCTCAAAGTTTTCACAGAACCGAATTGGTTTTTAGAGTACACTTCGAATTTATATGTGGTCACCTCGCTCCGCTCCACTTTGCTCGGCTCCAGGGGCTATAAAAAGTTGTGATCTACCTAACATTAAATTTAAAACCGTTTGGGCCATAGGCCAAGGTATTTTTGATAGCAATTAAAAAAAAAGACGGGAGTTTTCGTATGTGAAAAATTATATGTTCTATCTTTTGAAACATCATGTACAAAAGTATCAAATAAATTGTTGAAATTAGGACCTCCGGAAATTAGGCGGAGTTCCGGATTGATGACTAAATGTGGCGTGAACTCCCATTTAATGCTATTTCTTGATACAAGTTTACGACTATTTCTGAATCGGCATAACATACGCAAGTTTTTAAAAGTATTATCTCATTCCGTGCCAAGTATTTTTTTTCAGGACAATCGGTCAAAGGAGTGGTCAAAGTTTGTGCAAAAGATTTAAACTTTGACTAATTCATCATTGTCTCGTATTTTACATGAGTTATCGATAAAATAATACTTAGGTCATCTTTAGTATTTTATAGCAATACCTTAGAAATAAAAAACATGTAAAAGAAAGGGATAGGCAAGTAATGGCATGCCGTAACAATGTGAAAAATGGCGATTTTCATGAAAAACTTTAAACCGTCAATAGTCGAATTACATGAAACTTTCACTGAAGTTAAGTTGGGCTTATTCGATGCGCCTCAAGCAGGTCTACCTTCGATGTTGCTGTGGCGCGTGTGTTTTAGGACACCCTGTATAAGTATTTGTGCTTATTGCCAACTCTCAATTTTACTCACCGGTAGCGGGCGTATTTGTTGTTGTAGATGTTGTTGAAATCGTCGTTGTAGGAACTGAATAAAACAAAACAAAAATATTAACTTCGAATGCTCGACTACTCAAAATTTGGCAGCTTCTCAAAGTTTCACAGAACCGAATTGGTTTTTAGAGTACACTTTGAATTTATATGAGGTCACCTCGCTCCGCTCCACTTTGCTCGGCTCCAGGGGTATAAAAAGTTGTGATCTACCTAACATCACATTTAAAACCGTTTGGGCCATACTTGTGTTAGTCGGAGTCTTACCGTTTCGTTTTAATCGGTGTTAAAAATCCAGAAGTAATACATGCAATTTTGAATAAATATTGTATTTTACAAGGTTAAATTAAGTACTGTAGATACATAAAGGCATCTTTAATTGTGATATGATTTTTACAGACCTTTGAAGTGATAGAACATTTCTAATGCTTTTAAGCAAGGTATTTTTGATAGCAATTAAAAAAAAAGACGGGAGTTTTCGTATGTGAAAAATTATATGTTCTATCTTTTGAAACATCATGTACAAAAGTATCTAATAAATTGTTGAAAATAAGACCTCCGAACCAAATTGAGGAAGAAAACACCCACCTTTACATGCTTTTTTAAGTTGGTAGCACACATTCAAAATTTCATACATCGATAGAGGACCATCAAAAATATCAAAGAGTATATAAGTATTATGGGTATGGTTGTCCAAATGAAGCAGGTTATTGAATGTTTCAACTCTTCCATTAAACATTGTGGTGAAGGCTGAGCATATGTAGACCGGCAGTCACAGGATTATATTCGTATGTTGCTGAGTTTGAAGAGCGTTCCGAATGTGTTGCTCACGTTGTTTGTCGGAAGTCGGCCTCCCCTATCATAATTATGCACTAGTCATTCTGTGTGTAATTTTCTATTTTTTTCTATTCCACGCAGCAGTTCCATCACTTCCACACCGGGGAATAGGTAGTGACAGATACTCCCGTGCTGTCCTAGTTTATCCTGTGCAATATCTAGGATCCTGTTGCGACTGTTGCCTATAACTTAATATATCCTCGGTGTTTTATCTGCGTTTACGATGGTTGTTCCGACATTTTTGTCGATTGGTCTACTTGAAGTTTCCAAGTCGATATTGTTCTGGGTATTACTACAAATATCCGCTTTGGAGTTATGTGGCATAGGTAATATTTTTTTAGGTGTTGACTTATTTAGATTTTTCGATTTTTTTCCCTTTGGCGTGACGCAGTCATTCTTGAGGCTATCTGTTATTTTCTTACATAGATGATTTTTTTTAATCGACTCTTCTAAGCTGATTTTCAGATTCAAATTTTCGAAGTTCAAGTTATCGATTTCTTCATGCGCTGCTTTTACATATGTTTTTAATTGATCTATTTGCTGTTTTAGTCCCTTTATTTGGTCATCCACGTCACCCGACAATATAGGCATACTATTGCTTGTATAGTCCAGCCCCAGCCCATCTTTGGAGTTGTCGTCGTCGTCAGTTATCTATGTCTCTGATTTTGTTATTTCTTGGTTTTCAGAATGTTATATTTGAAAAAAAAACTCATTTTGTAGGTGTAGTCATGTAGTTGAAATAACAAAATTCAGATTGATGAAAAAGTCCGAGGCGAGAATCGAACACGGACCTCTTGTTTAGGTGACAGACACGATGCAGACCGCTGAGCCACACGTCAGTGATTGGACTGCAGCTGCCCTCTATCGAGCATATGGGACACTTGTTTAACCCGTGGCGTGCGTGACGAGAAGTGAACTGCTAATTATTAAGTTAGCCGGTTCAATCTGCATAGGCGAGATGTCGTTGTTATGCGTGTCCTTCAGGTTTGAATTAAACGCTTGCGAAATCATGATTTTTTGTTATTTCCACTGATGCACACACTAGAGTCACTTAATGTTTCGTTTTTATCACTGTTCACGGGGTAAATGTTATATTCAAAAGGATTTTCGCACTGGGTCTTTCAGATTTACTGGTGGTTTGATTATGTTTGCACTGGTGATTGTTTCTTTATTACATCACTAATTAAAGCTAGTCACTTTGAGATAACACTCACATACGCGTTTTGTCGATCAAACTTTATTACTTGATAGTATTTATGTGGTTACATAGATTCCATTTTTTATTTAATATTTACTACACAGCGTCAAAATATTGATGTTTACGTTGCAGCGCCCCCTGGCGGATGTAACTAATTTGGAACGATCCCTAGACGCTATAATCAATTATGGTGCCACTCGAAGTAGAAGTAAATAGTATTTGACAACATTAACAGATAGACAGCCACCAACAACACCAGCGCCATCTGCAATCACCACCATCTGCTTGTAACGGAAATGTAAAGATCTGAGACACATTTTTTTATTTGCTTTAAAAAGTTGGCAGGCGTTGGCAGGTTTGGGCAACGTGATTTAATGATTCAACTATGAACTGCAAAAAGAGAAGCCAAATATTCTTAAACCAAACAAATAACGGTGATGTAAGATTGGTGTTGACCAATGCTCAATTAAGCGGCAAGATAAATTTGGTATAAACATAACTATGGAGATTAGTGGTTATCGAAGGCATCGCAAATTTCACAAGGCCTCATTTAAGCTCAAGTGGCTCCTCGCGTTGTTACCAGACTTGAAATATTAAGGTTCGAGGTTCGATTCTCCGTTGTCAACTTTTCTTTTTCTATTTTACCTTTGGTTTTGGGTTATTAATTGTGTGTCCTTTCTGAATAGCTATTCGGGAGTGTCGGGTTGTGCTAATTAAATTTAAGTCCTAGAAGTTAATTGCTTATCATGCATCTTTGTAAATGTTTTCTACCTTGTTTGAACTACTGAATATGTCTTCACAGTAATTGCTTATTAATTCTATAATCGTCATTATTTATCTGGTCTAGAAATCTATGCGTGGAATGCGCCGGATTAATTATGAAATGAAAGGGCGACATCTTTGAATGGATGGTGTGACGAAACAAGCATTTGGTTTGTTTCTCAGTAGGTAGAAATATATATTTTTTTAAAAGTCTCCAAAATGTGGATAAACTTTAAGAGCTTTGAAATAAGTTGAGAATCATAAATTTAAAATGAATATGGTTTAACTTCACCGTTGCTTTCAGTGGATGTCGAATTATGACCATTTTACACATTTGTGATGTTGTTTTGAAGTGTCGCATTTGCCATGGCTCATTCAATCGAAACTCATACGTAAGGGTGTTTAGTTACGATATAGTTTGGTGGGTCAAACAGATGCGTAGTTAGTTCAATGAAGGAGGTACAGATGGCGGTCGATCGCCTTTAAATTCCAGATGGTTTAACTCAAATAAGAACTTTATTCACTATAACTGCAATAAGATGTTTTATATAGAAAAAAAAATGAGTATTATTTTATTTAGATTAGTTTATGATGTTATAGAGTCTATTTCTAGTTTAACTGTGTGGTCTAAATATAAAGAGTGTATACAGTGTAGACCAGTAACCAATCAGAGCACTGAGTTTCGAAAGGAAACGAAACGAACCAATGAGAATGACTCGCGGAGTTTGAGATGGTGTTTTGGCGAGCATGTCTGGGGCGACGTTTTGGTGGGAAGAGAAAATATAAAAGGGATGGGTCGAGATGAGAGGGGGCTTTTTGTTGCTGGTCGTCGAGTGAAGTGTGAGTTAAGACTCAGAGAGGGAGCAATTCAGTCTCCGCGTCAAACTACTGTGAAACACGTCTTTCTGGAATTCTATACAGTTCGATTCGCCGTTTTACGCGTCTTGAACTGGGATAGTTGTGATTGCGTGTTGCAGTGGATTTTCGTGAGTATCTGAAGCGCCGAAATATACCTCGGTTCCTATTCTTTAAATCAACCTACCCCAAATTCCAAAACTATCCTTGGGTCGTTAGATAAGAACTTGTAGGTAATTTATCTGAGTCTGAGTCTGGGCTTGGATCGACCCTAATTTCCTTTTTCCTTCACCATAGGGTTCCTGGATTGGCTCTTAGGATATTCGCGGGCTAATCCTCTCCTCATTCCTTTCGTGTAGCGAGTTTTGAAATTCCCACACACACAGTCATTAAACATACAAACACATTCAAATCAAACTCAACCATTTTCGAGTGGTGTCGATGATGGACGTGGTATAACACTAGGATTTTAGACTAGGCTAGACAGGAGTTTAGTTGCGGCTAAACCTAGGTTGTCGAGGTTATGTAGTTAGGGAGACAAACAATATTATTTAGGTTTATGTAACAAACAAGTATCTGAAATTCGTATGATTGCAAATAATTACGTTATTTCCTTCTCACTTTTGAAGTACCCAAATACTTATAAAACTATCTAACAAACTAAATATTTTTTTTGATTGTGGCTGTTTTGATCTTTCTTTTCTTGACCTTATATCATGTTGGTTGGCCTACCTAACTTTACATTAAATGACAAACATATTCTAAATTCAAAGAAACTAATTTATATATAAAATATCTGGATGAACATCAATATGGTTACGGAATAAAACTTAAGAGAGGGGGCATGTTACAATATGAATAAGCCGTGACCAGGATGTATATTTGCAGTCTAATGTTTGGATAACTTGATATTGTCTATGATTAGCCACAATTTGTTGTACGTGCGTTGGAAGAGGTTTTTTAAATGTTGTAAGGAGAGCTAAATCGACTAAATGACTAGATTCTCAGGTGTGAAAAAATAGAAAGTGATTATGATTAAAGGTGTGAGGTATACGTTTTAAAAGGGTTAAGGGGTGGAAATGGGCAAAAAGCTAATTTTGAATTAAGGGGTGGGAATTTTATTATGTTAACAAATTGACTGTCCTATATTATATAAGACGCAGGGTTGGTACTGGTCATTATATGACATATCATATCCTAGACTGACAATGTGTTAACAGTTGAGTGTGATTTTACAGGAAAATAAGTAAACTACGAAAAAAAAATAAGTGCAGTGTACAAAGAAAAAATAGCAAATTTTTTAAATTATTTTTAATTTCAAAAATTTAAGGGGTTATTGTAACGGAAATGCAAAGATCTGAGACACATTTTTTATTTGCTATAAAAAATTGGCAGGCGTTGGCAGGTTTGGGCAACGTGATTTAATGATTCAACTATGAACTGCAAAAAGAGAAGCCAAATATTCTAAACCAAACAAATAACGGTGATGTAAGATTGGTGTTGACCAATGCTCAATAAAGCGGCAAGATAAATTTGGTATAAACATAACTATGGAGATTAGTGGTTATCGAAGGCATCGCAAATTTCACAAGGCCTCATATAAGCTCAAAAGGCTCATCGCGTTGTTACCAGACTTGAAATATTAAGGTTCGAGGTTCGAGTCTCCGTTGTCAACTTTTCTTTTTCTATTTTACCTTTGGTTTTGGGTTATTAATTGTGGGTCCTTTCTGAATAGCTATTCGGGAGTGTCGGGTTGTGCTAATTAAATTTAAGTCCTAGAAGTTAATTGCTTATCATGCATCTTTGTAAATGTTTTCTACCTTGTTTGAACTACTGAATATGTCGTCACAGTAATTGCTTATTAATTCTATAATCGTCATTATTTATCTGGTCTAGAAATCTATGCGTGGAATGCGCCGGATTAATTATGAAATGAAAGGGCGACATCTTTGAATGGATGGTGTGACGAAACAAGCATTTGGTTTGTTTCTCAGTAGGTAGAAATATATATTTTTTTAAAAGTCTCCAAAATGTGGATAAACTTTAAGAGCTTTGAAATAAGTTGAGAATCATAAATTTAAAATGAATATGGTTTAACTTCACCGTTGCTTTCAGTGGATGTCGAATTATGACCATTTTACACATTTGTGATGTTGTTTTGAAGTGTCGCATTTGCCATGGCTCATTCAATCGAAACTCATACGTAAGGGTGTTTAGTTACGATATAGTTTGGTGGGTCAAACAGATGCGTAGTTAGTTCAATGAAGGAGGTACAGATGGCGGTCGATCGCCTTTAAATTCCAGATGGTTTAACTCAAATAAGAACTTTATTCACTATAACTGCAATAAGATGTTTTATATAGAAAAAAAATGAGTATTATTTTATTTAGATTATTTTATGATGTTATAGAGTCTATTTCTAGTTGAACTGTGTGGTCTAAAATATAAAGAGTGTATACGGTGTAGACCAGTAACCAATCAGAGCACTGAGTTTCGAAAGGAAACGAAACGAACCAATGAGAATGACTCGCGGAGTTTGAGATGGTGTTTTGGCGAGCATGTCTGGGGCGACGTTTTGGTGGGAAGAGAAAATATAAAAGGGATGGGTCGAGATGAGAGGGGGCTTTTTGTTGCTGGTCGTCGAGTGAAGTGTGAGTTAAGACTCAGAGAGGGAGCAATTCAGTCTCCGCGTCAAACTACTGTGAAACACGTCTTTCTGGAATTCTATACAGTTCGATTCGCCGTTTTACGCGTCTTGAACTGGGATAGTTGTGATTGCGTGTTGCAGTGGATTTTCGTGAGTATCTGAAGCGCCAAAATATACCTCGGTTCTTATTCTTTAAATCAACCTACCCCAAATTCCAAAACTATCCTTGGGTCGTTAGATAAGAACTTGTAGGTAATTTATCTGAGTCTGAGTCTGGGCTTGGAGCGACCCTAATTTCCTTTTTCCTTCACCATAGGGTTCCTGGATTGGCTCTTAGGATATTCGCGGGCTAATCCTCTCCTCATTCCTTTCGTGTAGCGAGTTTTGAAATTCCCACACACACAGTCATTAAACATACAAACACATTCAAATCAAACTCAACCATTTTCGAGTGGTGTCGATGATGGACGTGGTATAACACTAGGATTTTAGACTAGGCTAGACAGGAGTTTAGTTGCGGCTAAACCTAGGTTGTCGAGGTTATGTAGTTAGGGAGACAAACACGATTATTTAGGTTTATGTAACAAACAAGTATCTGAAATTCGTATGATTGCAAATAATTACGTTATTTCCTTCTCACTCTTGAAGTACCTAAATACTTACAAAACTATCTAACAAACTAAATATTTTTTTTGATTGTGGCTGTTTTGATCTTTCTTTTCTCGACCTTATATCATGTTGGTTGGCCTACCTAACTTTACATTAAATGACAAACATATTCTAAATTCAAAGAAACTAATTTATATATAAAATATCTGGATGAACATCAATATGGTTACGGAATAAAACTTAAGAGAGGGGGGATGTTACTTGCTTTCGTAGATTCTCTGATTACGCCGCCGGTGATATATTTTATTCTACGTGGTCTATCTGTATTAATGTGATATATAAGTATCTGTGCTTATCGCCAAACTTTCATTTTTACTCACCGGTAGCGTGCGTAGTTGTTGTTGAATCTGTTGTTGGATTCGTCGTTGTAACGACTAAATAATACAAAAAAATAATATGAAAGCCCGAGCTTCGAATACTCGACCGAAATTTCAAAATTTGACAAAGTTTCACAGAACCGAATTGATTTTACAGAACACTTTGAATTCATATTCATTCATGGGGTCGCCAAACTTCGCTCCGCTTTGTTCGGCTCCAGGGGGTACACAAAGTTGTGACCTGCCTAACATCCCATTAAGAACCGTTTAGGCAATACTTGTGTTAGCCGCAGTCTTACGGTTACGTTTTAATCGGCATTTTATTGTTTGTGACAAAAAATCCAGAAGTAATAAATGTGATTTTGAACAATTATTGGTTTTTTCACAAGTTCTTCCTGATTAAGTACTGATAAATAAATCTAAGAAAACTTGTTTAAGGCAACTTTAATTAAGATACGATTTTTACAGACCTTTGAAGTGCTAGAAATTTTCCACTGCTTTTAAGCAAGAATTTTTTGACAGCAATTTAAAAAAAGGCAGGCGTTTTTGCTTGAGAAAGTTTCTATGTTCTAAATCAAATCAAAAATCATTTATTTCCATAGGATGTTGTTACATCACTTAGATCCGTCATTACATTTTTTTTGGGTGAGTTCACTAACACAATGGCGGAATCTGTGGAGAAGAGCTCACCGAAGAAACTCCACAGTCGTCGCATCTTTTGCGTTTCCTTTTTTAAATAAAATATTGTCAAATTACAAAATTAATGCTAATTATATATCGAAACAGCCTGTTATTCAAACAATCTATTCCCATGGAGATCTGTCCTCTAAGTAATCAGATATCCTATAGTAACCTTTTTTATACAATTTCTGTTTTATTATTATTTTAAACTTGTCTAAAGGTAAGTTTTTAATATCAGTAGGGACCTTATTGTAATAGCGTATACAATTGCTTTTAAAAGAATTACTAATTTTATGTAGTCGGCTTACATAAGCAACCAACTTGTCTTTATTTCTAGTATTAAAATTGTGTTTATCACTGTACTTCTGAAAATTAGTTAAATTTCTTTTTACATACACAAGATTGTCATAGATATATTGAGACACAAATGTCAGAATATTGATTTCTTTAAACTTTTCCCTCAGTGACACTCTAGGCCCTAATCTATAAATTGCACGAACAGCCCGTTTCTACAGAATAAATATACTATTAGCATTCGCAGCGTGACCCCACAATAAAATACCATAGGTCATTAGACTATGAAAGTAACTAAAGTAGACTAGTCTAGCGGTGCAATACAATCTACAATGGAACTAATAATTTTTACTGATAGACCATGGGCGTCAGCTGTCTTTTTCATTTCCAGGGATTTAAACTCTTTTACAATGTCTTCATTATTTACGTGCCTAAATTTAAAATTTGTTTTACATTCCTCAAAGTTTTGTTTAAGTATAGATTCAGCAGCAGCGGGAGATGAATTTAAAGACTTGGTTGTTGAAACTGGAATGTCCGTAAAGAAATTTTCGAAAGCTTTTGCTACTTCTAGGTCTGTACTTAGCAATTGATTATCTATCTTAAGCTTGAAGTTATTATGTGTAGCTTTGGCCTTTCCAGTCTGTCTGTTTATAATTTGCCAAGTCGTTTTCATTACATTGCTACTAGATTCAATTTTGTTTTTAATGAAATTAGATTTAGCTACGGCACAAACGCGTTTAAACATTTTTGAATAACTACGAACATAATCTAGAAAGGCCGTATTTTTGTTATATGATTTCTCTTCATAGAGTTCATATAATCTTCGTCTGCTCCTTTGAATTCCAACTGTCGCCCAATCACTAAACAAAGCTTTGTTATTAACTTTTATAGTTTTTGATTTAAATACCGTATCATATTCATTTTTGACAAGGTTAAATACTGAGTTGTACAACAAATTTGGATCGTCACTGTATGGTATTTCCCATAGTTTATCTAAAATATTATTCCTGTAGTGTTCAAGCCGAGTGTCACTAACGGGCACACATGTAATATCCTCTTTTTGGTCCTTTTTTATTTTAATATTGAATATACCTATCTGACCAGAGTGATCAGAGGTTAATTTATTGATGACCGATTTGAAAATGGGCGTAATGTTAGTAAATATATTGTCAATGCAGGTAGCAGATGTTGCAGTAATTCTAGTAGGCTCCAAAAACAGATAGGTCATGTTGTGACATAAAAATGAAGATTTTAATCTAGTACAAATATTATTATTCTCTAACAGATTAACATTAAAATCACCACAAATTATAAAAAAATTGTTTTTATCGCTGATTTTAATCAACACTTCATCCATTTTCTTTTCGAATAAATCAAAGGATGAATCTGGTGGTCTGTATACGCTCATTACAATAAGTTGTTCAAGTTCAATACAGGCTATTTCCATGGTACGCTCAACAGACAGGCTCACTATGTCAACTCGTTCCTTATATTTAAAACTATTATTTACAAGTATTAAGGAGCCACCGCGATCAGCTGTTTTTCTGTTGAACGAACTAGCAACGTGGTGGTTATTAAAGTTGAACATGAACTGATAACTCTTTAAAAAGTGCTCTGTTATACATAAAATATCAATATTATTACAGTTCATCAATAACTCAATTTCCAGTTCTTTACTTAACATGCCCTGTATATTTTGATGAACCACGTTTAAAATATTCTTACTTTTACATTTTTCATTACTAGTAACTTGATTTAATGGGCAAGATGAAGGTATATTTATACAAATATTAATATTACTGCCAGAGTTACTCTCTGTTGTCCTATTCTATCTTTTGAGATATCATGTACAAAATGTATCTCATAAATTGTGGAAATTAGGACCTCCGAACGGAATTGAGGGGGAAAAATCCCTCTTTACATGTTTTTCAAATCAAATCAATTATTGTTCAAAATCCCAATTATTTTCGATTAACTGTAAAATTCTGGGTGTTTTCATCAAAACCAATGAAACATCGATAAAAACGAAACGGTAAGACTTACACCAACATAAAATTGGCCTAAATAGTTTGAAATGGTGTACTATCTTCTTTTTAAGGGTTTGTATCGATCTACTAAACATTAAATGTAAAAAAGTGCAACCTTTTGAATTTTTTTTTCCCAGAGCCATCTCGTGGTATTTGCAATATTTCAATAGTGCTGCACCAAGCGATATAGGTTTCGAACTAGATATGCTTTCGTAGCTTCTCTGATTACGCTGACGGTGACATTTGTTCTATGTGGTCTATCTGTATTAGTATATTATATGAGTATCTGTGCTTATTGCCAAACTCTAAATTTTACTCACCGGTAGCGGGCATATTTGTAGTTGTAGATGTTGTTGAAATCGTCGTTGTAGGAACTAAATAAAACAAAACAAAAATATTAAAGCATGAGCTTCGAATGCTCGACCGATTACTCAAAATTTGACAACTTCTCAAAGTTTTCACAGAACCGAATTGGTTTTTAGAGTACACTTCGAATTTATATGAGGTCACCTCGCTCCGCTCCACTTTGCTCGGCTCCAGGGGGTATAAAAAGTTGTGATCTACCTAACATTACATTTAAAACCGTTTGGGCCAAGGTATTTTTGATAGCAATTAAAAAAAAAAAGACGGGAGTTTTCGTTTGTGAAAAATTATATGTTCTATCTTTTGAAACATCATGTACAAAAGTATCTAATAAATTGTTGAAATTAGGACCTCCGGAAATTAGGCGGAGTTCCGGATTGATGACTAAATGTGGCGTGAACTCCCATTTAATGCTATCTCTTGGTACAAGTTTACGACTATTTCTGAATCGGCATAACATACGCAAGTTTTTAAAAGTATTATCTCATTCCGTGCCAAGTTTTTTTTTTTCAGGACAATCGGTCAAAGGAGTGGTCAAAGTTTGTGCAAAAGATTTAAACTTTGACTAATTCATCATTGTCTCGTATTTTACATGAGTTATCGATAAAATAATACTTAGGTCATCTTTAGTATTTTATAGCAATACCTTAGAAATAAAAAAACATGTAAAAGAAAGGGATAGGCAAGTAATGGCATGCCGTAACAATGTGAAAAATGGCGATTTTCATGAAAAACTATAAACCGTCAATAGTCGAATTACATGAAACTTTCACTGAAGTTAAGTTGGGCTTATTCGATGCGCCTCAAGCAGGTCTACCTTCGATGTTGCTGTGGCGCGTGAGTTTTAGGACAACCTGTATAAGTATCTGTGCTTATTGCCAACTCTCAATTTTACTCACCGGTAGCGGGCGTATTTGTTGTTGTAGATGTTGTTGAAATCGTCGTTGTAGGAACTGAATAAAACAAAACAAAAATATTAAAGCAAGAGCTTCGAAAACTCGACCGACTACTCAAAATTTGGCAGCTTCTCAAAGTTTCACAGAACCGAATTGGTTTTTAGAGTACACTTTGAATTTATATGAGGTCACCTCGCTCCGCTCCACTTTGCTCGGCTCCAGGGGTATAAAAAGTTGTGATATACCTTACGTCACATTTTAAACCGTTTGGGCCATACTTGTGTTAGTCGGAGTCTTACCGTTTCGTTTTAATCGGTGTTAAAAATCCAGAAGTAATACATGCAATTTTGAATAAATATTGTATTTTACAAGGTTAAATTAAGTACTGTAGATACATAAAGGCATCTTTAATTGTGATATGATTTTTACAGACCTTTGAAGTGATAGAACATTTCCAATGCTTTTAAGCAAGTAATTTTTGATAGCAATTAAAAAAAAAGACGGGAGTTTTCGTATGTGAAAAATTATGTGTTCTATCTTTTGAAACATCATGTACAAAAGTATCTAATAAATTGCTGAAAATAAGACCTCCGAACCAAATTGAGGAAGAAAACACCCACCTTTACATGCTTTTTTAAGTTGGTAGCACACATTCAAAATTACATACATCGATAAAGGACCATCAAAAATATCAAAAAGTATATAAGTATTATGGGTATGGTTGTCCAAATGAAGCAGGTTATTGAATGTTTCAACTCTTCCATTAAACATTGTGGTGAAGGCTGAGCATATGTAGACCGGCAGACACAGGATTATATTAGAATGTTGCTGAGTTTGAAGAGCGTTCCGAATGTGTTGCTCAAGTTGTTTGTCGGAAGTCGGCCTCCCCTATCATAATTATGCAGTAGTCATTCTGTGTGTAATTTTCTATTTTTTTCTATTCCACGCAGCAGTTCCATCACTTCAACACCGGGGAATAGGTAGTGACAGATACTCCCGTGCTGTCCTAGTTTATCCTGTGCAATATCTAGGATCCTGTTGCGCCTTTTGCCTGTAACTAAACAGATCCTCGGTGTTTTATCTGCGTTTACGATGGTTGTTCCGACATTTTTGTCGATTGGTCTACTTGAAGTTTCCAAGTCGATATTGTTCTGGGTGTTACTACAAATATCCGCTTTGGAGTTATGTGGCATAGGTAATATTTTTTGCGGTGTTGACTTATTTAGATTTTTCGATTTTTTTTCCCTTTGGCGTGACGCAGTCATTCTTGAGGCTATCTGTTATTTTCTTACATGGATGATTTTTTTTAATCGAGTCTTCTAAGCTGATTTTCAGATTCAAATTTTCGAAGTTCAAGTTATCGATTTCTTCATGCGCTGCTTTTAAATATGTTTTTAATTGATCTATTTGCTGTTTTAGTCCCTTTATTTGGTTATCCTCGTCACCCGACAATATAGGCATAATATTGCTTGTATAGTCCAGCCCCAGCCCATCTTTGGAGTTGTCGTCGTCGTCAGTTATCTATGTCTCTGATTTTGTTATTTCTTGGTTTTCAGAATGTTATATTTGAAAAAAAAAACCCATTTTGTAGGTGTAGTTATGTAGTTGAAATAACAAAATTCAGATTGATGAAAAAGTCCGAGGAGAGAATCGAACACGGACCTCTTGTTTAGGTGACAGAAACGATGCAGACCGCTGAGCCACACGTCAGTGATTGGAAGCGACGAAATTATCGGTCTATATGAGTGGCACCGCTGCAGCTGCCCTCTATCGAGCATATGGGACACTTGTTTAACCCGTGGCGTGCGTGACGAGAAGTGAACTGCTAAGTAATTAAGTTAGCCGGTTCAATCTGCATAGGCGAGATGTCGTTGTTATGCGTGTCCTTCAGGTTTGAATTAAACGCTTGCGAAATCATGATTTTTTGTTATTTCCACTGATGCACACACTAGAGTCACTTAATTTATTTATTTATTTATTTACTTATTTTCTTTATAATATTATAATATAATGTTTCGTTTTTATCACTGTTCACGGGGTAAATGTTATATTCAAAAGGATTTTCGCACTGGGTCTTTCAGATTTACTGGTGGTTTGATTATGTTTGCACTGGTTATTGTTTCTTTATTACATCACTAATTAAAGCTAGTCACTTTGAGATAACACTCACATACGCGTTATGTCGATCAAACTTTATTACTTGATAGTATTTATGTGGTTACATAGATTCCATTTTTTATTTAATGTTTACTACACAGCGTCAAAATATTGATGTTTACGTTGCAGCGCCCCTTGGCGGATGTAACTCATTTGGAACGATCCCTAGACGCTATAATCGATTATGGTGCCACTCGGAACGCGCTGGATTTCAGCAATCCTTAATAAGAAAAAGTAAATAGTATTTGACAACATTAACAGATAGACAGCCACCAACAACACCAGCGCCATCTGCAATCACCACCATCTGCTTTCGTAGATTCTCTGATTACGCCGCCGGTGATATATTTTGTTCTACGTGGTCTATCTGTATTAATGTGATATATAAGTATCTGTGTTTATCGCCAAACTTTCATTTTTACTCACCGGTAGCGGGCGTAGTTGTTGTTGAATCTGTTGTTGGATTCGTCGTTGTAACGACTTAATAATAAAAAAAATAATATGAAAGCCCGAGCTTCGAATACTCGACCTAAATTAAAAAATTTGACAAAGTTTCACAGAACCGAATTGATTTTACAGAACACTTTGAATTCATATTCATTCATGGGGTCGCCAAACTTCGCTCCGCTTTGTTCGGCTCCAGGGGGTAAACAAATTTGTGACCTACCTAACATCCCATTAAGAACCGTTTAGGCAATACTTTTGTTAGCCGCAGTCTTACGGTTACGTTTTAATCGGCATTTTATTGTTTGTGACAAAAATCCAGAAGTAATAAATGTAATTTTGAACAATTATTGGTTTTTTCACAAGTTCTTCCTAATTAAGTACTGATAAATATATCTAAGAAAACTTGTTTAAGGCAACTTTAATTAAGATATGATTTTTACAGACCTTTGAAGTGCTAGAAATTTTCCACTGCTTTTAAGCAAGAATTTTTTGACAGCAATTTAAAAAAAGGCAGGCGTTTTTGCTTGAAAAAGTTTCTATGTTCTATCTTTTGAGATATCATGTACAAAATGTATCTCATAAATTGTGGAAATTAGGACCTCCGAACGGAATTGAGTAGGAAAAATCCCCCTTTACATGTTTTTTAAGTTGGTAGCATACATTGAAAATTACATACATCGATAGAGGACCATAAAAAAAATGTCATCTACCATAATGTCCCAGTGTTATATTTGCGAGAAATTAGGTTTTATAAAATAAAATAAAATCTTGCTTTAAATTTAAAGCAGACGACATTTTTTAGCAATTCAAAGTTCTGTGAAAATTATGTCGCCACAAATTCCTAGAAAAAGTTATGTTAAATTACTTAAAGAGTATATAATTTACCAGCATTTATTGAAAAATAAATCAATCATTGTTCAAAATCCCAATTATTTTCGATTAACTGTAAAATTCTGGGTGTTTTCATCAAAACCAATAAAACATCGATAAAAACGAAACGGTAAGACTTACACCAACATAAAATTGGCCTAAATAGTTTGAAATGGTGTACTATCTTCATTTTAAGGGTTTGTATCGATCTACTAAATGTAAAAAAGTGCAACAGAAAAATCAGGATGTTGTTCTTTTGA
This sequence comes from Argyresthia goedartella, assembly GCA_949825045.1. Taxonomy (NCBI): domain Eukaryota; kingdom Metazoa; phylum Arthropoda; class Insecta; order Lepidoptera; family Argyresthiidae; genus Argyresthia; species Argyresthia goedartella. The sequence goes on along the minus strand of OX463812.1, from coordinate 37,191,695 downwards.
ATTTTATTTTCCCAGAGCCATCTCGTGGTATTTGCAATATTTAAATAGTGCTGCACCAAGCGATATAGGTTTCGAACTAGATATGCTTTCGTAGCTTCTCTGATTACGCCGACGGTGACATTTGTTCTACGTGGTCTATCTGTATTAGTATATTATATGAGTATCTGTGCTTATTGCCAAACTCTAAATTTTACTCACCGGTAGCGGGCGTATTTGTAGTTGTAGATGTTGTTGAAATCGTCGTTGTAGGAACTTAATAAAACAAAACAAAAATATTAAAGCACGAGCTTCGAATGCTCGACCGATTACTCAAAATTTGACAACTTCTCAAAGTTTTCACAGAACCGAATTGGTTTTTAGAGTACACTTCGAATTTATATGTGGTCACCTCGCTCCGCTCCACTTTGCTCGGCTCCAGGGGCTATAAAAAGTTGTGATCTACCTAACATTAAATTTAAAACCGTTTGGGCCATAGGCCAAGGTATTTTTGATTGCAATTAAAAAAAAAGACGGGAGTTTTCGTATGTGAAAAATTATATGTTCTATCTTTTGAAACATCATGTACAAAAGTATCAAATAAATTGTTGAAATTAGGACCTCCGGAAATTAGGCGGAGTTACGGATTGATGACTAAATGTGGCGTGAACTCCCATTTAATGCTATTTCTTGATACAAGTTAACGACTATTTCTGAATCGGCATAACATACGCAAGTTTTTAAAAGTATTATCTCATTCCGTGCCAAGTATATATTTTTTCAGGACAATCGGTCAAAGGAGTGGTCAAAGTTTGTGCAAAAGATTTAAACTTTGACTAATTCATCATTGTCGCGTATTTTACATGAGTTATCGATAAAATAATACTTAGGTCATCATTAGTATTTTATAGCAACCTTAGAAATAAAAAAAACATGTAAAAGAAAGGGATAGGCAAGTAATGGCATGCCGTAACAATGTGAAAAATGGCGATTTTCATAAAAAACTTTAAACCGTCAATAGTCGAATTACATAAAACTTTCACTGAAGTTAAGTTGGGCTTATTCGATGCGCCTCAAGCAGGTCTACCTTCGATGTTGCTGTGGCGCGTGAGTTTTAGGACACCCTGTATAAGTATCTGTGCTTATTGCCAACTCTCAATTTTACTCACCGGTAGCGGGCGTATTTGTTGTTGTAGATGTTGTGGAAATCGTCGTTGTAGGAACTGAATAAAACAAAACAAAAATATTAAAGCACGAGCTTCGAATGCTCGACCGACTACTCAAAATTTGGCAGCTTCTCAAAGTATCACAGAACCGAATTGGTTTTTTGAGTACACTTTGAATTTATATGAGGTCACCTCGCTCCGCTCCACATTGCTCGGCTCCAGAGGTATACAAAGTTGTGATCTACCTAACAACACATTAAAAACCGTTTGGGACATACTTGTGTTAGTCGGAGTCTTAACGTTTCGTTTTAATCGGTGTTAAAAATCCAGAAGTAATACATGCAATTTTGAATAAATATTATATTTTACAAGGTTAAATTAAGTACTGTATAGCATCTTTAATTGAGATATGATTTTTACAGACCTTTGAAGTGATAGAACATTTCCAATGCTTTTAAGCAAGGTATTTTTGATAGCAATTAAAAAAAAAGACGGGAGTTTTCGTATGTGAAAAATTATATGTTCTATCTTTTGAAACATCATGTACAATATCAATACATACAATACATGTATCTAATAAATTGTTGAAAATAAGACCTCCGAACCAAATTGAGGAAGAAAACACCCACCTTTACATGCTTTTTTAAGTTGGTAGCACACATTCAAAATTACATACATCGATAGAGGACCATCAAAAAATCAAAAAGTATATAAGTATTGTGGGTATGGTTATCCAAATGAAGCAGGTTATTGAATGTTTCAACTCTTCCATTAAACATTGTGGTGAAGGCTGAGCATATGTAGACCGGCAGACACAGTTTGATTATGTTTGCACTGGTTATTGTTTCTTTATTACATCACTAATTAAAGCTAGTCACTTTGAGATAACACTCACACACGCGTTTTGTCGATCAAACTTTATTACTCGATAGTATTTATGTGGTTACATAGATTCCATTTTTTATTTAATGTTTACTATACAGCGTCAAAATATTGATGTTTACGTTGCAGCGCCCCCTGGCGGATGTAACTCATTTGGAACGATCCCTAGACGCTATAACCGATTATGGTGCCACTCGGAACGCGCTGGAGTTCAGCAAGCCTTAATAAGAAGAAGTAAATAGTATTTGACAACATTAACAGATAGACAGCCACCAACAACACCAGCGCCATCTGCAATCACCACCATTTGCTTTCGTAGATTCTCTGATTACCCCGCCGGTGATATATTTTGTTCTACGTGGTCTATCTGTATTAATGTGATATATAAGTATCTGTGCTTATCGCCAAACTTTCATTTTTACTCACCGGTAGCGGGCGTAGTTGTTGTTGAATCTGTTGTTGGATTCGTCGTTGTAACGACTAAATAATACAAAAAAATAATATGAAAGCCCGAGCTTCGAATACTCGACCAAAATTTCAAAATTTGACAAAGTTTCACAGAACCGAATTGATTTTTACAGAACACTTTGAATTCATATGGTGTCGCCAAACTTCGCTCCGCTTTGTTCGGCTCCAGGGGGTACACAAAGTTGTGACCTACCTAACATCCCATTAAGAACCGTTTAGGCAATACTTGTTAGCCGCAGTCTTACGGTTACGTTTTAATCGGCATTTTATTGTTTGTGACAAAAAATCTAGAAGTAATAAATGTGATTTTGAACAATTATTGGTTTTTTCACAAGTTCTTCCTAATTAAGTAATGTTAAATAAATCTAAGAAAACTTGTTTAAGGCAACTTTAATTAAGATATGATTTTTACAGACCTTTGAAGTGCTAGAAATTTTGCACTGCTTTTAAAGCAAGAATTTTTTGACAGCAATTTAAAAAAAAGGCAGGCGTTTTTGCATATGAAAGTTTCTATGTTCTATCTTATGAGATATGATGTACAAAATGTGGAAATTAGGACCTCCGAACCGAATTGAGGGGGAAAAAATCCCCCTTTACATGTTTTTTAAGTTGGTAACATACATTGAAAATTACATACATCGATAGAGGACCATAAAAAAATGTCATCTAACATAACGTCCTAGTGTTATATTTGCGAGAAATTAGGTTTTATAAAATAAAATAAAATCTTGATTTAAAGCAGATGATATTTTTCAGCAATTCAAAGGTCTGTGAAAATCATGTCTCAAGCCACAAATTCCTAGAAAAAAATTTGTTAAATTACTTAAAGAGTTTATAATTTACCAGCAATTATTGAAAAATAAATCAATTATTGTTCAAAATCCCAATTATTTTCGATTAACTGTAAAATTCTGGGTGTTTTCATCAAAACCAATAAAATATCGATAAAAACGAAACGGTAAGACTTACACCAACATAAAATTGGCCTAAATAGTTTGAAATGGTGTACTATCTTCTTTTTAAGGGTTTGTATCGATCTACTAAACATTAAATGTAAAAAAGTGCAACAGAAAAATCAGGTTGTTGTTCTTTTGAATTTTAATTTCCCAGAGCCATCTCGTTGTATTTGCAATATTTCAATAGTGCTGCACCAAGCGATATAGGTTTCGAACTAGATATGATTTCGTAGCTTCTCTGATTACGCCGACGGTGACATTTTTTCTACGTGGTCTATCTGTTTTAGTATATTATATGAGTATCTGTGCTTATTGCCAAACTCTAAATTTTACTCACCGGTAGCAGGCGTATTTGTAGATGTAGATGTTGTTGAAATCGTCGTTGTAGGAACTAAATAAAACAAAACAAAATTATTAAAGCACGAGCTTCGAATGCTCGACCGATTACTCAAATTTTGACAACTTCTCAAAGTTTTCACAAAACCGAATTGGTTTTTAGAGTACACTTCGAATTTATATGAGGTCAACTCGCTCCGCTCCGCTTTGATTGGCTCCAGGGGATACACAAATTTGTGACCTACCTAACATTACATTTAAAACCGTTTAGGCCATACTTGTGTTAGCCGGAGTCTTACCGTTTCGTTTTAATTGGTATTTTATTGTTCTTGACAAAAAAACTAGAAGTAATACATGCAATTTTGAACAACTTTTGTTTTTTTACAAGGTTTAATTAAGTACTGAAAACTAAATCAAAGCAAAACTTTTTAAGGCATCTTCAATTGAGATATGATTTTTAAAGACCTTTGAAGTGATATAACATGTCCAATGCTTTAAGTAATGTTTTTTGACAGCAATTTAAAAAAGACAGGAGTTTTTGTATGTGAAAAATTATATATTCTATATTTTGAGATATCATGTACAAAAGGTATCTCAAAAATTGTTGAAATTAGGATCTCCGTACCAAATTGAGGAAGAAAAAATCCACCTTTACATGCTTTTTTAAGTTGGTAGCACACATTGAAAATTACATACATCGATAGAGGACCGTCAAAAAAAAATCAAAAAATGTCATCTAACATTGTCCTAGTGTTACATTTGCGAGATATTAGGTTTATAAAATAAAATAAAAACTTGCTTAAAAGCAGATGATATTTTCTAGCCATTCAAAGTTCTCCAAAAACCAGGTCTCAAGTCTTAAATGCCAAGAAAAAGTCACGTTAAATTACATAAACAGAAGGTACTACATTATCAATTATTGAAAAAGAAATCAATTATTGTTCAATATCGCAATCATTTTAATTTTCGGTTAACTGTAAAATTCTGGGTGTTTTCATCAAAGACAATAAAACACAAACAAGAACGAAATAAAAATTTCCACTAACATAAAATTAACCGAAATGGTTTTAAATGGTGTTTTATCTCCTTTTAAAGGCATTGTATAGATTTACTAAACATAAAATGTAAAAAAGTGCAACAGAAAATCGGTTGTTGTTCTTTTGAATTTTTTACTTCTAGAGCCATCTCGTGGTATTTGCAATACACATTTCAATATTGCTGCAGCAAGTGATGTAGTTCTCGAACTAGATATGCTTACGTAGTTTCTCAGACTACGCCGCTGGTGACATATTTTGTTCTACGTGGTCTATCTGTATTAGTGTAATATATAAGTATCTGTGCTTTATCGCCAAACTTTCATGTTTACTCACCGGTAGCGGGCGTAGTTGTTGTTGTATCCGTTGTTGGATTCGTCGTTGTAACGTCTAAATAAAACAAAAAAATAATATTAAAGCCCGAGCTACAAATGTACAAAAGTTATCTCATAAATTGTTGAAATTAGGACCTCCGAACCAAATTGAGGGAAAAAATCCCCCTTTACATGTTTTTTTAAGTTGGTCGCATACATTGAAAATTACATACATTGATAGAGGACCATAAAAAAATGTCATCTAACATAACGTCCTAGTGTTATATTTGCGAGAAATTAGGTTTTATAAAATAAAATAAAATCTTTATTTAAAGCAGATGATATTTTTCAGCAATTCAAAGGTCTGTGAAAATCATGTCTCAAGCCACAAATTCCTAGAAAAAAAATTGTTAAATTACTTAAAGAGTAGGTAATTTACCAGCAATTATTGAAAAATAAATGAATAAAGATAAAGATAAAGATATTTATTTTTTGGTGAAGCATAGGTTTGTAGGATGGTTGTAATATAACAGGCAAGTGTATCACTATGATCTGCCGTGAGGCGTTCGAACATTTGTTTTGAATTCTAAAATTAGACTTAAATAATACAGAACACATGCATGCACACATAAAATTAAAAGTTATTAATGAATAATGTCAAGCTTTATAAAATGTCAGCAAGAAAATCATATATGGTGTAGCCTTTACAATAAGTATTTTTTTAAGATTACATTTAAAGATATTTATATTGTTAGTAGCTCTTAATGTCTTCGGTAGTTTATTGTATATTTTGGTGGTCATGCCAAATGTACTTTTATCATAGTATGCAGTTTTTCGTGGCTTAGCGCTCAGTTTGTCTTGATTGCGTTTGCCCTTCATGAAATTGAAAAGATGGAGATTGGATTTCACAAACACTGCCGTTTCAAATATGTATAGCGATGGTACTGTTACGATCTTAAGATTAATAAAATGGTCCTTACAGGTATCTGTACTAATAAGTTTACATATTGCACGTACACATTTCTTTTGTGCTTTAAATATAACATCTTTTTTGTCGCATTTCCCCAGAACATTATGCCATAACGTAATGATGACTCGACAAATCCATAATATGCCGTTAAAACAGCGTCCCTGTTGACCTGTTTAGAAAGCATATATAGAGCATATGAAAATTTACTTAGTTTATTGCTCAGTAAGTCTATGTGTGTATTCCATGCCATGTTGTTGTCAATGTGAAGTCCTAAGAATTTCGTAGTCTCAGTCTCTTCTATTTGTCTACCCTCATAGTTAATGTTTAATATCAGTTGTTTTGTATGTCCATTCTTAAATTTCATTAATTTTGTTTTGTTAATATTAATTAGAAGATTATTGTTATTAAGCCAGTCAATTATACTTATTAGAGAATTATTAATGTCACTTTCATATGTATTTAGATTATGTCCTATAAATGTAACGGTGCTATCATCAGCGAAAAGTACCATGGGATGATTCACACATTTTGGTATGTCATTGATGTATACAATAAACAACAATGGACCCAAAACACTTCCTTGTGGAACACCACAATTTATGTCCCTAGTGTCAGATGGATATGTCAATTCCATTTTTGATTCAGTGCATATTTACGTGATATGAGTCAATTGTTTCCTATTACCTAAATAAGATTTGATAAGATCATGTGCGTTACCCCGAATACCATATGCGTATAGTTTATCTAAGAGTAATTTGTGGTCCACATAATAAAAAGCCTTGGTTAGGTCCATAAATAGGGACGTGACTGGTTTATCAATATCAACATTTGTCATGATTTTACTTAAAAAGTCGTATATTGCCATGTTAATATTTTTACTTTTCCTGAAACCCTTTTGTTCATCTACTAATATTTTATGTTTTTCAAAGAATTTGTATAGCCTGTCATAAATGGCCTTCTAAACTATTTTGGAGAATATTGGTATCAGTGCTATGGGTCTATAGCAGTTGATATATTCCCTATAGTCTTTTTTAAAAACTGGTTTTACTATGGAAGTCTTGAGGCGATCAGGAAAGGTTCCGTGTTGTAAGCATAAGTAAATCAAATGAGAGAGAATCGGTGCAATACTACTACTCACAGCTTTGATAATTTTTGTGGCTATACCATCGTCACCAGTACTGTTGGTGTTCTTAAGGGCTTTTATATATTTAAGAATGTCAAGGGGAGATGTGGGAGTCAGAAATATAGAATTATTTAGTAATGTCATAGTTAGTTTACCTGTTTTAGTAGTGTTAGTATTTGGTTGGACTTGATCAATGAAATGATTATTAAAGGCTTGTGCTATCACTGACGACCCGACTGGCTGAGTCGGCAGTGACCCTGCCTACGAATCCAAGGGTCCCGGGTTCGAGTCCAGGTGGGGGCAAATATTTGTTTGATGAGAACGGATGTTTGTACCCTGGTCATGGTTGTTTATCTATCTATGTATAATATTTATCTATATAAGTAAGTGTATCGTTGTCCAGTACCCAAGATACAGGGAATCCTAGTTTGGGGCAAGATCAATGTGTGTCAATAGTATCCAAGGTATTATTATTATTATTATTATTTGTTGAGGTTCTTTTATCGCTACTCCATTGCTTTGTATTATCGTTATGTTGTTTTGTGGTATATTATTTTTGGCTTTATTAATTACACTCCATGTTGCCTTACATTTATTATTTGACGTTTTGATGAGGTAATCATTTTGGGACTTTTGTGTTAGGTCGATGACTCCTTTTAATCGTTTTGTGTACTGTTTGAATTTATTTTTATCATCAGCAGTTGGGTTGAGTCTATATATCCATAATAGTTCACGTTTTCTTTTGCAACAACGTTTGATGCCCTTAGTAATCCACTTAGATTTAACGAGTATATGCTTTTTTCTCTTTTGAACAGGGAAGCAAAGGTCATAAAATAACACGAAGATATCGTGAAATAAGTTAAAGGCTTCATCAGGATCATTACATTCAAATGCTTCAGAAAAACCAAGTTGAGTTATACAGGTCATAAATTTATGTGGGTTTTCATCACTATAGTCTCTTCTTTTGATGAAATAGTGTTGTAGGAGACAACTTTTTTTGACTGGGCATCTGAGGATCTGTGCAGAGTGGTCTGACATTGCAAGTTCTATGACTTGACCTACACTTCTTTGCACGTTGTGGGCAAAATTATCTAAGCACGTTCCACTGTCTGGACGAGTTGGTTCTTTAAACTGTAGTTTTAGATTGTAAGCTGATAGGAGTTGTATAAAAGTGTTCGCAGCATAAGAGTTTATTAACGTGTCAATGTTAAAGTCCCCCGCCACTATAACCTTCTTGTTTCTATAACATGTTTGACTCAGAACTATGTCTAGTGTTTCAAAAGACCTATCCAAACATTCCTTTCTCCTTTTTTTGCTAGGAACCCTATACATAGATATAATTATAATGCCATGTTCTATTATTTATATTCCACAACATTCGACAATATTAGGTAGACTGCATTTCTGGATATCTTTGATTTCTCTGAATTTGTCAAATTTACTTATAATAATACAAGACCCTCCGTTTCTTTTTTTTCCTTCTGAAGTGTGCGGCCAAGATATTGTTAGGTATATTTATTTGAGAAGTATCCGCCGGTATCATATTATGCTCGGTGATACATATCAGATCTATCTGACTATGTATACTTTTCAATTCATCTAATTGCACTGTAAGATAATCAGACTTGTTAATTAACCCATTTATGTTTTGGTGCAGAATATTTATGTTCTTATACACGAAAAAGATTATTATTGTTCGTGTTTGTACTTATGTCAATTCTATTCAAATCATTATTCATCTCATTTAAGTCATTATTCACATTAATTAAGTGATTATTACTATCGTTAATATTAAAAAATCTATCGCAACCATCATTATTATTAGTTATGTCAGTAATTGTGCCAACATCAATTGTGTTCAAAATTGTGTCAGTCTGAGGTTGTTCTGTTTGCACGTATTTATCTTGCATTTGCTTGCCATGTGTGTGGGTTTCGTACGAAGCTACTGAGTGTTTGTATGTTGTTATTTGTGTGGCGTACTCAAGTTGCAGTAGTCTTCTCAGTAGCTGCCTACTCAAGACTCTCGTGAAATGAAGTCCCCTCGGGAGAGATTTGTCGTAATCCATATTCAAGAAGGATACATATTTGTACTTGCTACATATAAATCTAAGCTCATAATTAAGTTTCCAACAAAGTCCATGTTCAGACCGATTCCTTAGGCTTCAAAAACAATAATTAAAAAATTAAAAGCTGACGGATGTCAAACTGTTACTACTTTCTGGCGCCTCCAAAATTGCACATATTGTTCACACAATGTGTAGCAACTCACTGGGATAACTGAGGTGCTCTGCCTTACTGTAGTTATATCCATATCCGATCCCGACGAAGGCGGCCAGGGCCAGAGCAGCAAAGATCATCACCACGATGACGCAAGCCAATAATAAAGTGATACACCTGCAAATAAGAACTTTAGCTCATATCCAAAGGTTGTTATGGTCCAAAACGTGTAGCGAAATGTATTTTTTTCTGTCATAGCATTATTATCACGGCAGCAATGCCACTCATGATTCTCGTGCTGTCTATTACTTATGTATGATATCTATTAGTTACTATGTACCCCATCATTGTGCGATAACTAAACCAAACCGCCTATAGATGCCGCTAATCACAATGATTAGTTCAAAAGTTACGAAATGTTCTAAAATAAGCGATAGCTGTAATGTTCACTTAAGAAATAATCACTGATTAGTTGCGCTCCGGTTTAGACTCGCGAAAGTTAGCAATCCTTTCAAGGGTCAGTGCATTCTCTACCACGAAAAAAGATTTAGAAATTGCCATTTCAGTAATTTAAAAACCATGTTAAAACGATTTTGTGTAAAATCATATGTTAGGTGACTATTATGTACCTAATGAAAGAATTAAAACACGAGTGTGGATTCATGAAAGTAGTGGACAGCCGAGTTTCATATTAACATTACACGGGTGTTTTAATGCGTAATTATGTACAGTTATATACACTGATTTATCTACAACTAACATAAGCTCTCTATGATGTGTTCAGGAACCGCATGTTACGACCGGCATTGCGCCATTGACATTTAATTTCGAATACAACGACATCTTGACTGGTATAAGATTTGAGGTCAAATCAAATTGCTTTGTTTATCAGAGATTTTAGAAATTTGAATGTAATAAGAACGTTAAATTCGATGTTATTATGAAGCAATACGCAATAACAATAAGCAATAAAATTTTCACAGATAACAAATATGATCTAACAAAACAGTTTATCTTTAAGCTGATCATAATTTGCGGTTTTTGAACGCATCATAGACGGTTTATTATGTATGTTATGAAATTACAATATTCAAGATTCCATAAATGACAAGAGAGCTCATCCAACTCAATACAGAACTCGCTGTTAATAATTTTGTAATTATTTATTCTTGTTTATTGCTTATAACGACTAACCCATATAAGGGTTTCATAGGTTTTGAACTTTATTACCAAGAAAATCGCGAACCATTCCGGGTAAAGCCATGCGTTTAGGGGTAAATGTTGTAAAATTTGTATTAGTTAAACACAACCAATTTTTAAAAGAGATCTTAAAATCTATTTGTGGAATTTTCTCGGTCTTCTCCTCCTACAGCGGTCCAATGTAGAAAAGGGGCAAACAATTATATTTACTCAGTATGAGTACAATCCCCGTAGAAAGCTAATGCGTTTGACAGTTCCCTTCAAAGTTGTTATTTCACGTCATCGGCCAGAAAAAGCAGAACAGAAACATCTAAAAAGCCCGAGGGAATAAAACGTAGTACGTTTAGCCACTTTGTTGGTCGAGTATGATCGCGACTGAAAGAGAGAAAGAGAGAGAGAATGTTACATGATTTCATCTGGTGCCTATTTAATTTAATTGTCACCTATGAAGGTATTAAATGTTATATAAACATTTGACATTTGTAAGGTTTCGTGAGATTTTTTTATTTCTCCCCTTTTCGCTATCTCTGCTGGCCGGAAAAGAAAAAATAATGACACAACAATTAAGGCAAATTTTATATTTTTTGCCCAAATGCTCACAATAGAATCTTCAGAGGTGACGTCTGTCATAAAAGTTCCTTTTTAGGGTCTCTGCGTCGCAGCAGGTTAACTGTATCCACTTTTTTTGGCCACTTTATCCTACTAATGTCAGAGTTACACCTTCACAAGAAATCCTAGAAAAAAACATACATGACATAGGAACTGCGTATTTTAATAGAAAAACCAAATATTTCATTGAAAACACGCAGTGGGCTGCAAATGTTGCCATATTTTTTTTTTTATTTTATTGCCAAGGTGTAGCTTGGCGCGACTCTACCTACGGCAAGAATAAAGGTGAGAAATGTGGATAGGCATTACTATAGTACGGGCGAAAGGAACATTCCGGTGAGGCCATACATCATTAGGCCGGCCCCGCCCCTTTTACTGCCTGCTTGTATTGTGTTATTTATAATAATAATTTGTTTTGTTAGTTTCGAACTCAATCTTAAGAAAAAAATCACAAATACAGATTATCGTAAAAAAATTATATTGAAGTAAAATAAATATAATGACAAGGTTGTATCAAAAGGTCATTCTTGTAATAAGGTACAAACTTAATCAAAAAATATAACTTTATATAATCAATAAAATAAAAATAAATAACATAATAAAGATCAATGAATAAAAACTCAAAAAATAAACCGATTGCTATATTTATTCATGCGTCATTCATCGATAAACAATATCAACTTTAGCCGCGTCCTTGTTGATAGCTCGGTTTATTACCCCATCGGAACGTTCCTTTGGCCCGAACTATAGGAGTGTCATTGAATGTAGAATAATGCTCCTTCGTTTCCCTAAACGTATACAGTAACAATAACATAATTTGTTATGGAAAACCTACTTTATCGAATTACATATTAATATCACATTGACGAGATGAGTAGAACAATACAAGTCACTATAAAAGCCTCGCTCGCGAAATAATTGTAAAGTAATATGATCATTTTGCAAAGGGAAGAGAAAACTCGAAGAGTTTGCTTAGCGTAGTGAGTAAAGAATGTATCGGACTCTGCACAGAACGTGATAGTTTCCAAAGAAACGTATAAGAATTTGCTAGGTTAACTCAAATTAAAAGTTGCAGAACGTGTAATTATCTCTACAGGACTGGTCAAAAATAAGAAGGAAAAAATAAAATACTGTGACTACTGGTTGTAATATAAAAACCCCGATAAAGATAGCAAGGAGAAAAAAAATAGACTGGATGACTTAAATATACAGCGCGGAAAGAAATTCCTACTATGAAATAATTAATGGCTGCTGCTAAGCAATATTTAAACTGTGAAGGAAGTGAGACCACATTAAGACCAAACACATATAGAACAAATTGGGATATCGACATTTTTTTTATCAATTAAGGATGACTGTGAGTGTGTGGACGAGTCGCCGTTCATCATTGCAGAGTTGCGCGAATCAGTTTCGCCCAATACCAATAAAGACGATAAATAATAACTACACGTTTGTTTCTGTAGTATCACTGTATTTAGCAGAAAAATTATTAATGTATCACAATAGAGGCATCACATCATGAACATACACAGTAAACTAGAAATTCATGTTAATTCAACCACACATTTGTTACGAAGTTACACTCATCAAAAAACAAACAACTCTGTTTCGTTTTTCTTTAAATTCTAAATATGAAATTAGTATCTGCCAACTAGGTTTTTCAAACTAAGGTTTTAACCTACCTAGAGTTTCATATCTCTCACTCACCAGTCGCTCTCATTCCTCTCACGCACCATTCAAGCTTCCCTCAAACTACTGGCTTGGTCAGATGCCCTGACTAATCCAATAGTTAGAGGTAAGGCCACCATACGTGTGGTTTCCACACACTGTAGCCTGATAAGCCCATGCTCGACTGCCTCTCTGATAAAATGGTGGCGCACTTCAATGTGCTTAGTGCGCTGGTAATGCATTGGGTTCTGGGCAATTGCAATAGCAGATTGACTGTTGCTGAATACTTTTAGCGCCGTCTCAGGATTACCTATGATATCAGCGACAAATTTCTTGAGGAACATTGCTTCTTTTGCGGCTTCTGACAGTGCAACGTATTCTGCCCCAGCGATTGATAGGGCGATACTCCTCTGCTTTCTGCTATCCCAGCTTATGGCCCCTGCTCTCCATAAAAACACCACTCCTGTACATGACCTCCAGACATAACAAGCAGCATGGCTTGCATCTGCATATCCTTGCAGTCTCCTATATTCTCACTGTAGGCAAGTCCTAGGCTCTTCGTGCCTTTTAGGTAACTAAGTACATGTTTCGCCGCTATCCAGTGGCTCTCGTATAGCAGTTGTTGAATGGCTCAGGTAGTTTACAGCGTTTGCTATGTCAGGTCTCGTACAAATGGATAGTTACATGAGTGAGCCGATAAGTAACCATCAGGTATATGTTCGAGTCCTGGCTCGCTGAGCTTCTCTCCAGGTACTGGTGGCGTTGCTGAACTCTTGCAGTCAACCATCTGGAACAATTTCATGACCTTGTCAATGTACTTCTCCTGGTCAACTCTAATTTCCGACTTAGTTTGAGTGATGTACATTCCAAGAATAAGCTCTGCCTTACCGAGGTCTTTCATCTCAAACTTGGTGATTAGATCTTTCTTCACTTTGGCCAGTTCCTTGGCATCATTCCAAAAAATGATCATGTCATCCACATAGACCGCTATGATGATAACTTTTCTGTTTCCGGATCTTGTGTAAACTCAGGGTACATTCTTAGACCGCTGGAACTTTAGCTGCAACAGCTCTTGATTCAGATTGCAGTTCCAGGCTCTAGGCGCTTGCCTGCGTCCATACAGTGAGCGCTTGAGAAGACAGACATGGTCTTCCTTCCCTTTCTCTTCGAATCCCTCTGGTTGCGTCATATTTATTATATCAGACAGTTCTCCACTCAAAAATGCCATCTTGACATCCATATGGTCTATGTTTAGTCCATCCTTGGCTACCATTGCCAATAAAGTTCTGTGAGAGCTGTGTCGAACCACTGAAATCAAAATCTATTCCAAATCTTTGGTTGAAACTTCTTGCCACTAGTCGTGCCTTGTATCGGATTCTATTTCCCGGCTCTTCTTTGATTCGAAAAGGCGAAAAAGCCATGCAGGTGGTTTCACCAAGATTCATGTTTTGTTTTTCTTAAGTGAATCAAGCTCCTCCTGAATCGCTTTTCTCCAATCTCCACTATCTTTCCTTCAAAGTGCCTCTTTGACCGAGATTGGGTTCCGTTCAGGTATCTGTTGCTTGGTACAGAACATGATCATGGAACTGCCTTTGTTTTCTTTTTCTTTCAGGATACCTCTTCATTGAGGTTTCTGGCTCTTTATCTTCAACTTGAGACACAGGTGGGTTTTCCATGCTGTCCCTCGGAGACATCTTCTTCAGCAAAGGGATCAGCATCATTACCATCCACATAAATCTCAGATAAATCCTGTTGTCCGTGTGGTTCGGTTGGTGTATCCTCATTTAAGTCAAGGGTAACTTCACTGATGCTCGAGCTTAAGTCCTGTCCTTAGAGTCTTAAGTCCTTGTCAAATCAACTTCTTTAGCTGCGGGCCTCTATTCGACTTGTTTAGCACATGACATTTTGTATTACTCATTTTATAAGAATATCACACCTTTCGCTTCAACAAGTTTGTACTCTTTTGTGTTGCTCGGGTATCCAATAAATATAAGTTCCTTGCTTTTTGGATCTAGTTTCTTCCTTTTCTGGTCAGGTATGTGCATGAACGCTCTGCATTCAAAGACTCAGGTCGCTCTTTTCCCCAGACCACGCTTCTTCTGGAGTCTCTCTACTCACCGCTCTCGTAGGTGACCTGTTCTTCAGGTATACAACCGTATCAACTACTTCTGCCCAGAATTTTCTCGGAAATCTTGATTCTTTCAGCATACGTCTGGCCTTCTCCGTAATGGTTATTTTTGCTCGCTCTGCAACTCTAGTTTGTTGCGGGGTGTATTCCACTGTAGGTTGATGTATTTGTCTATGTCTTTTGAGGTATTCTCTCATCGTTTTGTTCACGTACTCCTTTCCATTGCCTCATCTCAGAATTTTGATGTTATTTCAGTATGGTTTTCAACTAGCGTTTTGAATTCTGTAAACTTAATAAAAACGTCGCTTTTATTCTTTAAAAAATAAACAAAAGTTTTCCTAGTTTTGATATCAACGAAGGTGACAAAGTAACGATGCCCTCCGAGCGAATTAACGGATAATAGTCCACAAAAGTGACTGTGAATCAATCCAAGGATATCTCTAGCCCTCCAACCTTAAGTTTTACAAAAAAGTACTTTGGTTTGCTTTCTGCGCACGCACTGCAGTTTGATGAAAGTATCGGAAAACTTACCCCAATCGCCATTTTATCTTTGAGTAATTTGAGATTTCTCATACCAAGGTGTCCCGTCCTCTTATGCCACAGAAAGATTACTGTAGGCCCCTTTGTTACAATCGCACTTACGCTCTATAAGTTTGATGCTAACTCTGGAACATAAGTTAAATTTCCAATTGTAAGACTTATGTTAACTAACTGATAAATTACAGTACCTTCTTTTATGCCTAAATAACAAAGGTCTAGGTTCATTTTTAATGTATTTAATCCACGAAGCACTATACGTCATATGTGTAGACGCTCCTGAGTCAATCACCCAGTCATCGCATGACGGGTTACAGAGAGCGCGTGCGCGTTGTTGGCCTCTTTCTTGTTCTTCAGATTATCTGGACATTCGGTATCACTCTCAGTAGATCCATTGACCAGATCCTTTGCAGTGTTCTCAACGCCAGATGCTATTGCCATTTTTATTAAAAAACATTTTTATGAAATCTATGGTCCACAAATAATAGTACAGTTCCACGTCCATTTTTAATAAACTTCATCACTTCGTTACTCATTTTTCTACGTTATATTTTATAAAGGACATCAGTAAAATAATACCTCATATTACTAACGCATACATTTTTCATATTTCATGACGTTAAGCAATAAAATTGTAACGTCAAAGCATCTCATATTTATTATTTATTACTTTTAGAATTCTAAGGCAATTATCGATAAAGTATTAGTAGCAAAACATTGGATCTTCTGCGATAGTTAGTTCTCAATAGGTCCATAACTGGATCTAGTGAGAAAGACATTCCTCAGTAGATCCTTACCTTCAAATCTGCATCTGCTTAACGAATCTAGCGAAAAAACTACTTCTCAGTAGATCCACACGTCAAATATAGGATTTATTGAGACAAAAATATCTCACTAGATCCAATAGGGATCTGGTCAGTGGATCTAGTGCGTAGTAGCGTGGTCTATCATAGATGAAGCACATCCCCTTGGTCTTTTGTTTAACTTCTTTATATGAATAATACTCGTGCCTTTTTTGCACTTGTTTCCAAGAGTTTGTGCACTTGTGTTAGCGGTATATAATATCTTCCATTTGGAACAGTTTATTATTCACGTAGTCAACCGTCAATTGGATATTACTCTCCAAGGTCTGTCGGTTCTTGAACTGTGTTCATTACAGCTGACACGAAGTTAAGAGCAGTTCTCTAGAGTGAGTGACTATGTACTCACTCTAGAGAACTGCTCTAACTTCGTGCTTACTAACTTCGATAGTAATCTGCATCTGCTATTTAATCCTTTATCTTCAAACGCCTCACTTAAGGCTTGCCAGGCTTCTCTTGCCGTTTTCGCCTTACTCACATGGACGTGACATTGGGGTTTTACCATTAGACATATTTTATCAATAAAGGATGACTGTAAATGTGTGGACGATTCGCCGTTCATTATCACAGAGTTGCGCGAATCAGTTTCGCCTAATACCAATAAAGACGATAAATAATAACTACACGTTTGTTTCTATAACTACAGTCACTGTATTTAGCAGAAAAATTATTAATGTATCACAATAGAGGCATCACATTATGAACATACGCAGTAAACTACAAATTCATTTTAATTCAACCACACATTTGTTACGAAGTTACACTCATCCAAAAACAAACAACTCTGTTTCGTTTTTTTTTTAATTCTAAATATGAAATTAGTATCTGCAAACTAGGTCTGTTAAATGAACGTTTTAACCTACATAAAGTTTCAGACCTCTTTCAGTAATCGAGAGGCCCAACATGAAGAGCTGGTTCTTTACCCCGTATGAAAGCTAATGATTGACTTGGTGCTGACAAAAAACCGTGATAAATATATTGCCGAAACGGGTTCCATGCCCATTATACAGTGAAAAAGGTCTCCTACGCCGATGGCTTCATGTTGGCAGCGAAAACGGAGTAATATATAGCGCTCTCCTAATGTTTAAAGCTAATAGTAGTTTATGTGACTACCACATAATGGAGGGCATTAATACTCGCAGAGTGGGATCATGAAACGAGCGGAAGTTTCATAATAATATCACTCGAGTTTTAATGCCTAATTATGTACAGTTACATACACTAGTTTATCTACACACATATCATAAGCTCTCTTTACTGTGTTCAGGAACCGCATGTTCGACCGGCATGGTAGCATTGATAATTGCTCAGCACTTGTTTAGGTTGTTCAGTATTACCAACTTCACAGCCAAAGTAGAGGCGGCACGCAGGCGGGCATCGGCATTCGAAATTTGAATGTCATACTATGTAGTAAATTAACACATTATGGTCATAATTTTCAATATTCCGATACGAAATGAGTTTTTACAAAGTACTTTAACATTATGCTGATTGTAAGATGCGGTTTTTGAACAAAACAAATAATGGCGACTTCCATGTCCAAATTAACTCCGATAATTTAACAAAGTGTATCAATGGATAACACACCATAAAATAGTAAAGAGGAAATCAGGCCTCCCAACATAGGTTCAGGGTACAGAAAAGCAGTGGTCGAGTGGCTCAAGGCACATAACATATTTTTCCAGAAAAATGTATGAAACCGGTATTATACATGATCATCAAATCCCACAAAACTCCTAAAATTTACATCATTGATAAGATTTTGGCTGATCATGGTCATAAAACAGTATAATTACTGCCTTATAAGTTCAGCTGGAATCTAAAATATAGTCTTTGACTCTAGATGGTTTAATGTCGATTACACCTGTCGACTGAAAGAAAGAGGTCAACCATGTCAAACACCTCGAAAAAAATTACTGGTGCGCTGATAGATTGATCGATGAGGCGTTCGTTATTAATACCAGGTCTGACAGTGAATCAGACACTATATAATGCAGCACTTACTCCGAATCCGAACAGGAGTACAAGGATCGTGCCAAAAGAAATAAGATACTCCATTGTCATTTAACTGATACTGGCCACCATCATGAATGCTGATTAAATAGCTATAAATAAAAAAATGGAATACTCCAGAAATCTGCGTTATATTTTTTTAAATATTATTTTTCTGATTGAATCTGGCGGCAATTTGCGGTTATGGAAAGGAACTTAGTCGGCGAGATTTTCGAGTTATGATATATAATGACTTTACATTCATACGTACATTCAAATGCTCATGCCTATTTACCGGAAGAAGGGTAGGCAGAGACAAAAGGGTTTATAGTCCCAAAAATGTTTTGAACTTTTAACCACGACTTTTGGTGAGACTGCTTGTTCTCGTGCTGTTTTTAATTGTTTTGCTGAATTTAAAAGAGGGCGGGAGAGCTTTGAAGATGAGGTGAATTCGGAGCGACCGCCAACCGCAGTTACTCAAGAAAATGTGCAAGCCGTGGAAAATAATACCGTGAGAACCGTCGAATTATGTACGTACAGCTTGAGAGAGGTCTAGGCATTGGATCAGCAGCACTGCAAACCATAATTCATGGACAACTGTCCCTCCATAAGTGTTGTTGGAGATAGGTGCAGCAGAAACTCAACGATTTACAGAGAGAACGCAGCGTAGATTTGTGTAAATTTATGATAAATAAATTCGACGCTGGCAAGAAGTAAACTGTGTATGATATACTGATAGGTAACAAAACATGGTTCCATAACTACCATCCTGAAACAAAGCGGTAGTCAACGGTATGGTGCTTTGAAGATGAACCGACTCCTCGACTCCGAACCTAACAAAATTTCACCGAGCACGAAGCACACAGAAACAAATGGTTGCCTCATTGTTCTGCAAGTCAGGGCAAATTGCGAACTGAGAGGAACTGTCAACTCAGAATGGTATGTGTCAGTTTGTGCTCCACAAGTGTTGTCAGCTTGGTGTGATAAGCGGCCAAATTCAGGAACCCAGCACCTGCTCTGGCACCATGACAACACGGCCCCGCATACTTCTGCCAGAATTATTGACTATTTTTGTTCGAAAAAATGACACTGTACTCCCTCACCCGCCATATTCTCCTGACCTGGCACCCTGTGATTTTTAGCTGTTTCCGAAAATGAAAGAAAAATTAAAAGGAAATCCATTTGAAACCAAAGAAGATGCCCTGGCTGCCTATAATTATGAAATTAATGAGGTACCCAAATAAAATGTGTGAAATGGTCACTGACATTTTCCAAGTGGTAAACCACTACATTATACATACTAATACTAAACTATACAAATACTAAACTATACATTATAATAAAGTATAAACTTTGTAGTTTTTTAATATCTAATTTCTTTTAGCATGACCCTCGTACATGAGTGAAGTTGATATTTAAATTTGAAGAATAAAATTAAACCTGTATTATGATACCACGTACGAACCCAAGGTTCCCGTGGACCTAATTAAGATGATGTTAAGTTCTTCTGTTTACAGTAAATAAATAAAAATAATTAAAAATATTTGATATATCCTGATTTATACTTAGATAGTACCTAGAAGTGTTTTTGATGACAATTTAAGCTGTAGGTCCCGGCTACTATCTACGTGGTAGTGGTCGTCTTAATCTTACTCTTATCCAAGTAAAGGTCTCTGCCTCTCGTTGGGGACATGAAGGGGCTACATTCAGTACCTATCATACTATTATACTCAGAGATATTCCTTGGTTGCTCCCGCCACAAGCAGAAATACTCCTTACAGAGATATTATTCGACCGAATTGGAGATACTTAGTAGTTGTCTGCTAACTATACTCACAGAAATGGCGTCACTATGATGATAAGCGCCTTGACGTTACGCGCATTACCATTCTGGGGGGTTATTTATGTAAATATATATAGTAATAAATACATTTTGACTTTGACTTTGACGTAAGGACTATTGGATAACTGGTTGTAATGTGGGCACGACTTTACGCGTACCTCTCAATGAAATCCAGGATCCATCCACAGCAAGCGAATAAGCAGCACATATCACAACTTCACACAATGACGGAGGACGGGAATCGTTCGCGATTCAGCAACTGGAAGTCACTGTAATGCTCATGCTTATTGAGAACAAGGGTTCCATGAAATCCTTGCCCTCTCTGATAATTGCGCTTGGTTACTACGTGCCTGTAAACAGAAAAAAAATATATACAGAGTCCCACAAGTATCTGGATTTATTCTCAGGGAGTCTGGAGTGGCTGGACATACTCTACGATAATCGTGCTACATACCGCAATGTGTTAATTGCCCCATATGGTCGACGATCTCTATGGTGTAGCGGGCTAGTCTGTGCTTATCAAGCGAGAGGTCCGGTTTCGAATTCCGGCTGGAGAGGAAGGAAAAATCCCCAGGTCTTGAATATTTATGTGTGTGTCACGTCGCTGTTTCTGGTTCCCACAGGGTGTTCTAGTGTGGGGCCGGATGCAATATATGTGCCTGCATGTACATGTACACGAGTATGTTCATGTTAAAATGTAATTAAGACTCGTTAAATAAGTAATTCGGTTGAATCTGGTACAATTCAAGCATGCTACGATGATTTGGACTAATAGTTTTTTATTAGCGTTTATGAGTAGGAGTCAAATACAATTACCCTGTATAAATATGAAAAATTGTTTAAAGTATCGGCCCTCGTCGTCGATCGTCGATGAAATGAATTTGCCACTACCGGATTTTGATGAACATAACCCTTACAAAATCTATTGTGACTTCTTCAACATTATTCAAACAGCATTCGATACAGTTTTGAAATTAAAGATAGTTAGTGCCAACAACCGTAAATCTAAATTTAATGACTGGGCAACATTTGGAATTCAAAATCATAAACCGCGAAACTGGCAAAGTTATACCAAGGGAGAATGATTTCTGCTTAAAGATATAATGTTGTTGAACGCTGAGGTAGCTCGAGCTTTTGGAACATTCTTCACCAATGTACCCGATTGTACCCTTACTCACAACAGAGCGTCTAAATTCATCTTCATATGAAGCAGAGATTTTGTTAAAAAACAGCACTAGCATCAGTATTGTAGATTTTGAATTTCATCATGTATATTCCCAGGGTATTGTCAAAACGTATAGATTACTTAACTTAAAAAATACTGAAGACCTGTGGGGTATATAAGTCAATATTGGTTCAATAATACAAGTTATAACCCCACTTAGCTTATATATTCAATAAATTTGTTGACGATGGAGCTTTCCCAGACCTTATGAAACACAGTAAACTGATACCTCTGCTTAAGTCGGGATACAAGGGTTATCCTTCAAATTTCAGACCAATATCTGTTCTTCCAGTACTAAGTAAAATTTTTGAAATGATTGTACAATTAATTGCTCTCACACTTCAACCGTACAAAACAACTCCACGCCAAACAATACGGTTTCAATAGGGGTAAATCGACTACGGATGCAGGTATTACCCTTTTATCTCATATTTATTCTGCATGGGAGGCCGCACAGGATGCTATCAATGTTTTTTGCGATCTGTCGATGGCATTTGTTTATGTTGATCGGGATACGCTACTAATTGAATTAATTCATTAATTAAATAATTACGGAGTTAGAAATATATAAAGCGATAAAGCGTTGGATCTACTAAAATCAAACCTAAGCAATAGAATTTAACAGGCAGTGGTCAACGGCGTCAAATCTGATGGATCGGGAGTAAAAATTGGCGTTCCACAAGGTCCCATATTAAGCCCTTTCTTATTCCTGGTATAAATTAACGATCTGCTTTTCGTGGTGGAGAAATTGACTGACATAGTGTTGTTTGATGATAATACTTCACTAGTCTTCAAAATAGAAAGACAAAAAGAAGATTTTGATGATGATAATGGAGTATTGTCTTTATCCTTGAATTGGTTCACATTTAATTATGTATTGTTAAATTCTGGCAAAACCAAATATTTTAAATTCTCACTTCCAAATGTCAGGCAAGTTGAGACCAGTTTGGTGTTAAACGGCAGCACGTTAGAATTAGTAAATGACACGATTTTTCTTGGAATAACAATTGATAACAAATTGCAGTGGGGACCCCACATATATAAATTAGCTGGTAAACTAAGTTCTGCGGCTTACGCTGTTAGGAGCATCAGACAAAACATGGATGTGGCTACATCTAGGCTAGTATATTTTAGTAACTTTCATAGTGTCATGTACTATGGTATCTTGTTGTGGGGGAAAGCAGCGGATATTCAAAATATTTTTATTTTACAGAAAAGAGCTATTCGAGCAATTTGTAATTTTCATCGCACAGACTCCTTAAGAGAGCTTTTTAAAGAAATTGAGATACTAAATGTAGCTAGTCAATTTATTTTCGAAAATATAATGTATGTACGCAAGAACCTTACAACATTTTCCAAACTTAGCGATAACTGTTTATTGCTGACTATTGCGCCCCGGTTAAGACTCGCGAAGGTTAACAATTCTATCGAGGGTCAATGCATTCTCTACTAAAACAAGATACGATTGTTGTTCAATGACGGGACTGTATGGGGTTAATCTGGCGCAAGACAGACCTTGCTGTTAATAATTTTGTAATTATTTATTCCTGCTTATTAATTATTATAATGATATTATACTATTTGTATTAGTTAAGCACAAGCAATTTTTAAAAGAGATCTAAAAATCAATCTATGGGAGTTTCTACGCCCTTCATCTCCTACAGTGGTCCAAACAGTGGACAAAAAATTACGATTGCCAAGTATATGTAAATATCTACAGTAATAAAGATATTTGGAATTTGGAATTTCACCCATGCCGGTCAAAGCCGATCAAAATCTTCATCGTTACCTTCGTTTTTCAACCTTCGGTAGGGCTTATCTTTAGGGGTTTTAAGTTAATAAAAAAATGTTTTGCATATATATTTCCGTCGAACCTTTTTTGGGAGAATGTGCTAATACAGCAAAGAATTATTAATATGAGAGACAGAAACGGTCCGCCAAGGAAATATTAGAGCTTATATAGTCATGTTTATTGGCAGAGGCTGTTCACTCACAATAGTAAAAGTAATGCCTAAATGGATTGCTGATTTACACCTGTACATACTTAAATTAATCTACACACGTATCATAAACCCTCTTTACTGCGTACAAAAACCGCAAGTTACGATCAGCATAATGTTAAACTAAACTGGTAAAAACTCATAACTTATCTGATTTTTCTACATATTATGACATTCAAATTTCGAACGCCGACGCCCGCCTGCGTGCCACCCCTGGTTTGTTTGTGAAGTTGGTACTACTGAACAAGCTAAACAACTGCAGAGCCACAATGCCGGTCAAACATGCGGTTCCTGAACACATCAAAGAGAGCTTTAGATATGTATGTAGATAAACTAGTGTATGTAACTGTACATAATTAGGCATTAAAACTCTCGAGTGATGTTATTATGAAACTCGCCTTCGGCTCGTTTCATAAACCCACTCGCGAGTGTTGATGCCCTCCATTATATAGTAGTCACATAAACTACTATAATATTGTCGTCCATAATATTATGCAACAGTAAAATAAAATGCCAACAAAATGTTAAAGCTTTACGTGAAGCTGATCGAAGGTTGAATCTACACGTGAGTGCAGTGCGTTTACATTTGGAGTTTATTTACTTTTTAACATGGCGTAAAGCAGGCTTCGATTATTGCAGAAAATAAGTTTTACCGCATTAGAATATAATATTTTTCTCATTGTTGACGTGGTTTGCTTTGGCTTTTTTGTCATAAATACGTAAGAATTCGATGATTCCGGCAATGTTTGAAGCTTTCTATAAAGACCGAAGTTGACTCTGTAAATTTAATGTACTTTCCATCATAATTTACGCCGCGATCGGTTCCACACAATACGTTACATTGCAACACTAGAAGGAATAGAGCCACATTCGTAGAAAGACAAGCATATATTACGCTCGTATGGCTACAGCTTGAAACATTGAATTATGAGCATTTCATACCAGTCCTTGACTTCAGTACTATGAAACATACTTACTTCAAGTATAAAACAGAGTACAAGCAGCACAATTAGTGCCTGACGCTATTCCAAACTTGTATAACATATAAATAGATAAACTTAGACAAAAAATTTAGTATAATACAGAATATAAGCATGTATACTTATCTTGTTCTTTACCAGCATTCACCTATTTCTCACAAATATTTACCAAAATGGCGTTCATGGAGATATCCAACAAGCGGAAAATATATTTACGACAAGATATACTAATAAAACCACACTAAAAAATACATTTACCATCTATTTACAGCAGAATTAAAAAATGTAAACAAATGTCAGAAATACTAACCAAAGAGAAAGTTTTCATATTTTTTTCCTTTGACCGAGATTAGCCTTGTGATCCTGTTTTATACTAATTAATATTTTTTGATTAAAATAAATATAACAACGGAAAACGAATTTAACAAAAAACATCGGTGTCAAATCAGATTAACCAAGTAACGAAGCATAAGAAGTTTTTATTGGATTCGAAAAGCTCGATAAACAATCAGATATTCTGGTATCGAGTGGCTGTCGCTGTCGTGCTTCAGCGCTTCAGTCGTATAGAACTGTGTCCATGGGCGGCCGTGTCCCCGCCCGCCCAAGCTAGAGGCATACATCGCGAGAACCCAGACGCGCCGAAAACTAAAATAAAATGTTTCTACTTTTTAACGTGACACGCTAAGGAATCGGACCGAGTGCCAAGTGAAAAAAGTTTTTCTACGGGTAGATTAAATATCGTCTGTTTGGTGTTTGACGATTATACTGAAGGTAATTATGCTGAAAGTTCGCCGGCAGATCTATTTGTTGTAGCAAGTTTTATGACTGTTTCGTATGTAAATGTTGGGATGTGATAATAGTTTCTTGGTAAGAAGCTTTGATCCTAGCCTGTATATCCTGAAAATTCTTGAAAAGGATTAATAAGAAAAGGATGAGGAATCATGTCTTAATTTTATTTGTGCTTTGATTTTCATGTTGGTATATCATGTCGAATAGACCACGAGCATATTAAAACAATTTAACGCCGAAAATCGCAAGTTCAAATTGACAGTTGACAGAGCTTGCGTCAGTCTGCTTCTCCTTTCGCATAGAAAAGGAAAGGAAGATTGACAACAACTATTACGTCACTTCCTCTGATGGTGTTTTAAAACAAGTGGTGTATGACGTAACAATGAACTCGTATTTTTGGTTGAAAATCAATACTACATAAAATATTAACGTGAAAAAGTGGGCTATTTTATGTTTTTACGCCTCAAACTATTTATAGAGTAGGGAAAAAAAAAAGTTCACAAAAAGTAATCGCTAAAAAATCGCAATTAATTTACGTTCACATGAAGTCTGAGATGAAACCCGTTTCGATTACGATTTACAGGAAAGGATGATTCCATGTTCTATTGCACGTTAATCATCGCAGGAAAATCGCGGCATAAAAGGGATTTGATTACTAAGATTCATTGAACCATCGCCTCGTGAAGGTATTTTAAAGGACACGTTACAGAGGTGTTCATCTCCTATAATATCTTGAAATCGATCAAGCTCGAGCAATATGCAAGTCAGTTCTCGTTGATGAAGTCTTGATAGGTACCTCCAGCCTTACTGATAAAAAAGTTTTATTTCAGCGTTGTAACCCTGTAATACTCGCAGCTAAACGCTTCATAAAGCTGGTATCGCATAATGCTTATCATTTTATTCTGGGATCTGGGAATTCCTATCATAATACCTTTCAAATTGACAAATCGAGTAAACAAAAGACCGCTCTAAGAATTTCGTCGATAGATAAACATGAAAACGATAGTACGAAACCTGTCTACTTTATATAATACGAATATATACACTGCACATAAGTGAAAAAAATGCCAGATTGCATCTCATTTCATGATCAATAATAACATAAACACCACTAATAATTCACCAAGTTAAAAACTTAAAAGAAACCGACTTTAGGTCTTTTTTCTTCTTTCCCGGTCGGGAAGCGAATGTCGTCTTTACATACACTCGAAAACGATACTACCAAACCTGTCTACTTCACACATTACGAATATACGAAAAGTGAAAATAAAAGTGGCCAAGTGCGAGTTTCGTTGTAGCAAGTAATTATGTGACTGGATGTTTGTGTTGTAACTTTGTTTTTAATAGTGTTTGTATGAATGACAAAGTTATCTTTGCGGTTTTAATAAATGTTTTATATCTTAAAAACAGCTTATTAAAAATATATGCTGTGTATTAAGATACACAGCATATATTTTTTTTTTGTAGATTTTTCACTCTCCTACTTTAAATTTAAAAGTTCCCCCTAACTTTTAAAGTAGGAGAGTGAAAGATCTACTCCCTACTCACACATTTTTCCAGTTTGGAAGGGTCTGTCTCTTTAACGATTTACTTTGAGGAAAAATGGTTTCAGGAATCTTTGAATGGAATGTCATTTTTGAAGACCTATCTATAGTCACCCCACATATATAGGTTTGATGAAAAAATATATTTTTGGTTTCAGTTCCATTTATTTTTTAACAATTTAAATTTTTAAATTTTTGTATAAAAATAGTAAAGCGATGTACAGAATACATCTACATACCAAGTTTCAACGGTGTAGTCCCAATAGTTCCTGCATAAAGTTGCTGTGACATGCGGACGGACGGACGGACAGACAGACTTGACGAAACTATAAAGGTTCCTTGTCTCTCTACGGAACCCAAAAAATGCCAGATTGCATCTCATTTCATGATAAAGAACGTATACACCACTTATATATTCACCAAGTTAAAACTTGAAAAAAACCAAACCCTATTTCTTCTTTTCCGGCCGGGATGCGGGTGTCGTCAAAATACGCGACTGTCCAAATTCCAAATTCCAAATACCAAATTCCAAATGACTTTATTACTGAAGATATTTACATATGCTTAGCAATCGCCATTTTTTGCCACTTCTCTACATTGGACCACTGTGGGAGAAGTAGGGCGTAGAAACTCCCACAGATTGATTTTTAGATCTCTTTTAAAAAATGCTTATGCTTAACTAATACAAAATATAATATTTAGTCATTATCATAATTAATAAGCAAATAAATAAAATAAATAAATAATTACAAAACTTTTAACAGCAAGGTCTGTGTAGTGCCAGATCAACTCCATACAGTCCCATCATTTAAGAAATCTTGAACATTGTAATATCCCTTTTTCGACAAAGTCGCTTTAACATGGTTTTCAAAGCAAAAATTGAATGTCTGTTAAATTCCACGCCTTAACCAACAGGGCGTGGAATCTTGGTAGGGTTGTTTTTCAGTGGAATTCGAAAGCTCAATTCGAGGCAGGAATACGGGATGAGGAACACCAGGGGGGGGGGGGGGGTGAGGGGAGTCGAATCTTACTATCGTCGCAGCCCGCTGCTGTCGCCGTCGTGATGCTTGCCGACACAAAGGGTCGCTGTCCGAACGCGACGAATTTTTCCCCGAATCACTTCAACCTTTCACAACACGAAGCACTCACTCCGATGACGTGAAATCTACTTATTTCCCGACGATTGTTCCGTGCTTATTATAATTGACATTCAACCAAGCTTGCCGATGCTGGCGCCGACTTTTTTCCATGTGCAAAAAATTAACCTCTAACTCGTCATTTCGTTTCTATGCAAGTGACAGCTAGTGATGACCCAATCACTCGCGGTCGATCCGCGCAACGAAAAACCGGTGCGTTCCGAAGCATAAATATTAAACAATGTCACTGTCAGACATTTATTATTTATTATTTTATATTATACATAGTCAGGTCATAAGTTCTGTCACATGTGCAATATGAAATAATTTAGACATGTTTATTATTTATGTAAACATTTATATAGCAAAATGAACTTAATAAAACATAGATTCTTATGGTAATAAAGTTTATTCAAAATGACCCCCGCTATTTTGAATAGAGGCCTTTATTCTGCGCGGCCAGTCCTCTATCGCAGCATGAACGAGGTCCATGTCAATATCGGCGGCTGCCTTAATCAAGGATGCCTTGAGTGACTCCAAATCAGGATGAGGCTTTGAGCAGGCCTTTTACTCCAAGTGTTGCCATATCTTGTAATCTAACGGACTCAAATCTGGACTGGAGGAGGGCCAGTCTTCGTGCCGGATGAAGTCGATTTCACGAGCCGCCAGCCAGTCTTGTGTGCTTTTCGCTCTATGAGCTGGCGCAGAATCTTGTTGGAATACCCAGTGCCTGTTATTAAAAATGGTATGAGAAACAGGTTCCACAAGGTTCTTGAGGACTGTATTTTGATACACAACTGCATTCGTTTTTACGCCTTTCTCACAAAAAATTATCTCAGTTAAGCCCCAATAAGAGACTCCCAACCAAACCATGAGCGAGGATGGAAAATGACCTCGTTGGACACGCGGAATACGGTTGCTCGCTTCTTCACTGCTGTGTGCGTACACCTTATCATTTTGTTTGTTGTAGCTCTCTTCCACGGTGAAAAATTTTTCATCCGAAAAAAGAATTTCCCGATGCTTTTTTCCCGCGTACCGCTTCAATAAAGCGCGACCTCTCTTCAGTCTCAGGTCCATTAAACGAGCGTCCAAACGATGTCCTGTTTTTCTTTGATATGCCCTAAGCCCTAAGTCTTCATTTAACACCCTTTTCGCCGTGGTCCTGCTTAACCCCATCTGAAGGGCCAACAGTTTCTGCTTACGTTTGGGATTTCTTTGAATTCGCGCTTTCACAGCTTTTATCACTGCTGGAGTCCTAACAGAGCGAGGGCGACCACTTCTTGACCTGTCATCTACACTAGAGTCTTCATTGTATCGTTTTATGGTACGATAAACGAATATTTTGGTTATATTCAAATTTTTCAGTAAGTCGAAAATCTGAATTGGCGCGTAACCGCAACGATGCAACGCAATAACTGCGACACGGTCTTCTTTAAGTGTTCACTCCATATTTAAAAATGAGGAAAATTCTAAAAAGTACACATTTTTATTTTCATGAAAAATTCGAAATTCGAATTCAATAAACTTTTTTGTGGCCAGCGTTCTAAATTCAAAAGTTTTTATTGTGTGACAGAACTTATGACCTGACTGTGTATATTAAGTCCACAAATATTACACCACATAATAGTAGTTTATGTGACTGGTACATGAGGGCATTAACACTCGAGAGTGGGTTTATGAAAAGAAGGCGAGTTTCATAATATTATCACTCGAGAGTTTTAATGCCTAATTATGTACAGTTACATACACTAGTTTATCTATACACATATCATAAGTTCTCTTTGATGTGTTCAGGAACCGCATGTTTGACCGGCATTTTGGCATTGATCATTGCTTTGCAATTGTTTAGCTTGTTCTGTAGTACTAGGCGCGGCAACTAGGGGCGGCACGCAGGCGGGCGTCGGCTTTCGAAATTTGAATGTCATAATTTGACAAATTGTTGTACATTATGGTCATGCTGTACAAATTTTCAGATAAGAAATGAGTTTTTACCAAATAGTTTTACATTATGCTGGTCTTAACGTGCGGTTTTTAGACGCAGTAAAGATAATTTATAATACGTGTGTAGATAAACGAATATACGGTATTTATAGAACTCAATCATCTTATGACAACGACCTTTAACACCACTGATAAGTCACAGTAAAGCAATAATACACAATTTCGTTTATTTCTATGATATCATAATTCCAGTCTTTTTGCTTTAGAAACCAAACTACTGGAGCGAATTCTAATTTGCAAAAAATGGGACCAGAGTGGGAGGTTACCCTTTCAAATAAAAAAGGTTTTTTTTTTCAATAATAGTAGTTTATGTGACTGCTACATAATGGAGGGCATTAATACTCGAGACTGGTTTCATAATGATATCACTCGAGAGTTTTAATGCCTAATTATGTACAGTTACATACACTAGTTTATCTACACACAAATCATAAGCTCTCTTTGATGTGTCCAGGAACCGCATGTTTGACCGGCTTTGTGGCCTGCAGTTTTTTAGCTTGTTCTGTAGTACTAACTTCCAGCAGGCGGGCGTCGGCGTTCGAAATTTGAATGTCAGTACCAACTTCACAGACAAACTAGGGACGGCACGCAGGCGGGCGTCGTCGTTCGAAATTTGAATGTCATAATATGTAGAAAAATTACACATTATGGTCATAATGCGTAATTTTTCAGATAAGAAATGAGTTTTTACCAAGTAGTTTAACTTTAGGCTGATCGTAACGTGCGGTTTTTGTACGCAGTAAAGAGGGTTTATGATACTTGTGTGGATAAAATAATAAAATACATCGGAACTGAGAACCTCTCCTTTTTTGAAGTCGTTAAAAAAGGGTGTATAAGGGTTGTGTAACTATTCTACTATTTTATTTTGTGCGCTGGTAACACAAAACAAAGGCAAGGTTTCAAGATTCAAGGTTTTAAGGGATCCGGAGAGAAACAAGGAACCCTTATAGTTTCGTCAAGTCTGTCTGTCTGTCTGTCCGTCTGTCAGTCTGTCCGTCTGTCAGTCTGTCCGTCTGTCCGTCCGTCCGTCCATATACCACTGAAACTTTATTCCGAAACTATCAAAGCGACACAGTTGAAACTTGGTTTTGTAGTGTAGATGTATTTTGTGAACCGCTTTACGATTTTTATACAAAAATAGAAAGAAATAAAAATTATGAGAGACACAACATTAACACTGTCTTTTTAACATAAAGTTGTGTTTACAAAATACAACTGCTGGAAATATACAATTCTGATATTGTCAAACGTTTTTGTTGAAATAGCTTCAGCTTGAGACGCGTTTCTAGATTTATTGGACTACTTTGTCAAATACCGTATTCGTAAAGTTTTATTGACTACATCGGACTATATTTCAATCTATCCCACATGTAGTCTTAAACAGTGTAACGTGTAGTAAACTGGCCATCAAGGTATTATTAAGTCTTGATCAAGTAGTTTTTGGCAACTGAGGCTCACCGCCATTAACCACACCACACACCAGCCCACAGCACAATCAAGTTTCGTTTAATGACACATAAATATACCATTAATGACTCGTGATTCTGCCGAGTACATCTTGCATTTCCTACAAAATATATATTTTGGGTGTCTTTCCCAAGCGTGCTAATACTACTACTACTTCTAACACACACAAACTCACAAACATACACACATTCAGGTGCGCGATACTTGACACGAAGACGCGATATTTTAAAAAACCGGCCAAGTGCGAGTCGGGCTCGCGGTCGAAGGGTTCCGTGCAATGGTAGGGATGTTGTGGAGTGCATAATTTGGATTTTACATAGGAACATGTTGTTTACAAAGTTATTTAAACTCCATGTAGGTAACCAGGTGCATTCATAAGTTTGTATGTGGTATTGATAGAATTGTTGTATGGGAGCCCCGTTAAATATTTATTTTATTCTGTTTTTTAGTATTTGTTGTTATAGCGGCAACATAAATACATCATCTGTGAAAATTTCATTTGTCTAACTATCACGGTTCATGAGATACAGCCTGGTGACAGACGGACAGACAGACAGACAGGCAGCGGAGTCTTAGTAATAGGGTCCCGTTTTTACCCTTTGGGTACGGAACCCTAATAAACGAGTTGTAAAAAAATTATGCAAAATGAGAAATTCTTATTTCTAAGTAACCAATCAACTACTGAAGTGATGGATGACAGTTATATCACTTTCTATGAACATAAATGACGCGTATTAAAATATGTAATCAATTACAAATGAAAACTTCAGGTTGTAGACACGCGTTAACGTGATTAATCGTGTTGTGGCCAGTACAGGATTTTCAATTTCCCCAAAGTTGAGCAAATCATAGAATCAGGATGGATAACATCAAAGATTGACCGAATCTATGGGACACCGGCTTTGCAAATCAGAAACGTTCAAAGGCTTTTTGATATTATCTTCTGAAAAGGGCCTTTGAAGGTGATCGTGGACTGACCCACCGGACTTGCAGCTGGAAAACTCACACTAGGGACCAGGTCTTTCTGTCAAATACCTAACCTGGACCGCAGATAACTTTTATATATGTCACCATAAGGTTGTCAAAACCGTTAGTTTATCATCTAACGTTTTTTCTCGTTAGTTTACAAACTATCGATGAATTGTAAACTGTACCGTACTATATACGCGATATGACGCGTTAGTTTATAACTAGCGGCCCTGTGGGCAGTAGACCTCGCTAACAGGGGGGACTGTGAACCAATTTAAAGGTAAGTACAGTGACGAGCAATAAAAAAAAACCACCCACAAAACGCCGACAAACACCCATCCAA
Source organism: Argyresthia goedartella (assembly GCA_949825045.1). Classification (NCBI taxonomy): domain Eukaryota; kingdom Metazoa; phylum Arthropoda; class Insecta; order Lepidoptera; family Argyresthiidae; genus Argyresthia; species Argyresthia goedartella. Next base: position 37,158,962 of record OX463812.1, on the reverse strand, counting down.
TTTTTTAAAACATTTAATTTAAATTTTGAACACAATATTTACGTTTTTAATTGGTAATATGCTGATGCGCTGTTAAATATACTTCAATATTGCAGACGGCGTCATTAAGCTAGCCTTTCCGGTTTAGGAGTAATTTGGTGTTATGTCACTGGAAGTTTTTCATTGCTCGTCAGTGTATTTTAGATTCAATCAAAATCAAGTAGTAAGGTAGCTGCACCAATAACTTTGTAACCTACATTTTGCGATTAAAAATACAATCTATTGACTTTTCACGGAAATAGTGATAGTCTATTTCACTCACTCTCATGGTCTGATTAGATCCTCTTTACTAATTTTTATTTATTTTATTTTATTTTATTTTTCTTGTATGGAAAACTTACAGCTAAAATTTTACAGTTTAACACTAAAAATGTACAGTTGATAGCCAATTACAAGTTTTCACTAATTGACGACAGAGTATAATAACAAATTGATTCCTATGAATGCAGACATACCTAACTGGAAACACGAAACCAAATAAAATACAGTATTATTAATACCTACATTTTTATGAATGTTACATGAGTGAGTACCTAACCACATATGCATATTACGTTAATTATTACAAAGAAACAACACAAGCCTATATTGAGACATATATACCTACTTCTACTTGTAAATTACAACATTAAGAGATACGCGAGACGTATAAACAGTTAATACAAGAACATAGTTTAATATTGCTTAGCACTAAACTTAAATAGCTGAGCTAAACTTACTGGTCAGATAATAGCTGACAGACCGAGCACTACTACAAAACATGTCTATGTCCATACAGTCAAAACTAAGTGAATTGAAAGAGCGCGAAGCTCTCAAAAGAAACGAGTTCTGCCTGTAATTGGTATGAACGAGTGGAACATGCAACAGTGATTTGAGACGTAATTGACGTGCGGGGACTAACAGATGGATTTTATTCAGCAAATCTGGACAATCAATACTATTCTGAGCCAGCCTAGTGAGGAATATTATATCTGCAGCTTCACGCCTGATTTGAAGAGGGAGAAGGTGGAATTGATTGCAATGAAACTCATAGCTCCGTCTTGGAATTCTAAATTTGTAACATAGATAGCGAATAAACTTTTTTTGGATGGACTCAATTTTTGAAATATAGACGTCATAACGTGGGTTCCACACCTGAGATGCGTACTCCAAGTTGCTTCTTACAAGAGTGCAGTAAATTATCTTAATAGACTTCATCAACTTGAAATTTTTACAGGAGCGTATAAGGAATCCTAGTAATTTATATGCTTTCTTTACTATTGTATCAATATGTTTATCAAAAAGTAATTTTGAGTCCATTATTATACCCAAATCCCTTATCTCATTACAGCTGGAAATAGATTTATCGCTGAGACTATAAGAGCTCCGATACATGTTTCTTTTACGCCCAAATGAAATGGAGAAGCACTTTGAGACATTTATATCCAAACTGTTAAGTCAATACAATATGCAATACGTATCAAGTCTATTAAGATCGTCCTGTAGTAAATCAGAGTCCTCCGGACTATTGACCACTCTAAACACCTTCATATCATCAGCAAATAGGAGGAATTCGGAATGATTAAAGCAAATGTCTATATCATTAATAAAAATAATAAATAGGAGGGGTCCTAATAGAGATCCCTGTGGTACCCCAGAAGGAATATTTTTCCATGTTGACATATAACCATTCAATACCACCGATTGCGTCCTGTTGGATATGTAAGACTTGAACCAGCGAAATAAATCGCCACGTACTCCGGCTAGTAGAAGCTTTTTGAGCAGCATTTCATGGTCAATTCGGTCGAATGCTTTACTGTAATCAGTATAAACGGCATCAATTTGATTATGGTTATCCATTTGTTCTGTGATAAGTGATAAGTTAAGTTATCCATTTGTTCTGTGATGAGTCGCTGACCAACAACCATACTTGTCGCTGTGAGCAGAAAGGTGGTTGTTTGACAGCGGGCAACTCTCCGGGCTTGTGTGACAGTTTACCAACACAAGGTGTTACTGATAATAGTTCTGCCAAGTCTGATATGACCACAACACCTGATATTATAATGTACTGTGATGAGATTGGAAGTGGCATGGGCTCAGCACTCCACTCATACTCTAAGGGAGATAGTGTTATTAGTAATTGCTCACCTTTTAGCACTGTAGATAATATTATAAATCAAATTTTGAATGACAGCACTATCACAGCCAGTGCCACACTGATAATTTTCATGGGCAATAGGGGAGATGTGAACAAAAATAATTTAATAAAATTTTATGAAACATTGAATGGTCTTAGTGTGAAAAAAATTATATTGTTCACATTTCCCTACTGCAACCAATTGACACAAAATGAAAATGTATATAGACATAATATGAATATAACTATGTACAATTTATGTACATATAATAATAAGTTTGATATTATTGACACTAACAATTATGTTAGTAATTATTTTACTATGACTAAAGGTACATTTTACCTTTCAAATTATTGTAAACGACAAATAGCTATGTCACTATTATATTTATATGACATTACAGCCAAAAATTTGGCTTCTAACTCTGCTTTTACTGAGCAGCCTAATATGAATCTGGTATCAGACCAGAATAACAGGATGCATTTAAATTAGTTCATAGGACAACAGAGGACCCAGGCTCTGGCAACATATGTTCTAGTATATCAGAAAACCCTAAGAATAAGGGAAGCTCACATGCTAAGTATATAAGCCTGGTTCATCAGAATATTCAATGTATTAGAGGCAAAGATCTACAAATAGAGTTATTTTTAAATTGTAATAAAATTGACATTTTGTGCATAACAGAGCACTGGTTAACTATTAATGAAATTATGTTTAGCTTTAAAGATCACCAGGTTGGTAGTTCGTTCACCAGACTTAATTCAATACATGGTGGGGCATTAATCATACTAAACAATCATATGAAATTCAAGGAACGTAAGGACATTGTTTCCTTATCTGTTGAACGAACTATAGAACTTGCAGCTGTGGAATTAGAACAGTTCATCGTTATATGTGTCTATAGGCCACCCTTGAGCGACTTTGAAATGTTCGAGAAAATAATGGAATCCGTCCTAACTATTTCATCACACAGTACGAAACGATTAATTATATGTGGTGACTTTAATGTTATTCTGTTAGAAAGAACTACTCTCAGCGTTAGATTGATAAATCTTTTCTCATCATTTAGGCTTAGCCATTTATTTATGGAGCCAACAAGAGTGACTGCTACTAGTGCTACATGCATTGACAACATTTTTACTGATGTTATTCCAATCAGTAAAAGTGTTATCAGTGAATTCGATTCAGATCATTTAGGTCAATTATTTCAATTTGATTCTATTAGAGAACCTGTCATTAAAAAGAAAATTTCGTTTGTGCCAATAACTGCTGACCGGTTAGAAAGAATGAGATACTCTTTAGCCCAGGAACTACCGTTTTTGGCTGCTGAACAGTCTCCTAATATAATGTATAACTTATTCTTTGAAACCTTTATGAAACAGTACAGCGCGATATTCACTTCAAAATCGGTTGTGGTTAGTGGTTCAAACGACTTTAGTACGTGGGCTACTGCAGAGTTGCATAAACGCAGGCAAGCATTGTATGCATTGTATGAGGAACGACGGTTCAACATGAGTGACGAATTTAAAGAACAAGTCAAACAGTTCTCCAAACAATTTAAATTAGACTGTCATACAGCTAAACGTAATTTTCTGAGTAGTAAAATTAAGAATAGTTCCGATGTTATAAAAACGACTTGGAAAATAATTAATGAGGAGGCCGGTCGTAGTAAAAATCGAGTCACGATTACGAACTAAAAATCAATGGACAGCTTACGAGTTCTAGCTTAGAAGTTGCAACTGAATTTGAATCGTTTTTTACTAATGCACCGGCTTCCACGACTAAGTATTTAAATTCGTCACCTTTGTCTGCTGTTGCAATATTAAAAGATAATGTCTCAGAGTGTGCTTCATACTTGAATTTTAAGCACGTCACAAGTTCAGATGTCGTAAAGGCATTTAAATTGATAAATGTTAAGAAAACGAATGATCTTTGGGGACTCTCTGTTCACGTCGTTAAATCCCTGATCGAATTAATTGCACCTGACCTAGCGGTCATTTTCAACAATTGTATAGACTGCGGTGAATTTCCTGATTTAATGAAACAAAGTAAGATAATTCCCCTCTTCAAAGCAGGTAGTACTCAAGACCCCACCAATTTCAGACCTATATCAATACTACCAACTTTTAGTAAAATTTTTGAGAAATTAATCTTATCACAGCTATTACATCATTTTGAATCAAATAAGCTAATGCATAACAAACAGTTTGGATTCACTCGCGGTCGTTCAACAACAGATGCCGGAATTCAGTTCATTGAAAGTATTTTTGATGCCTGGGAAGAGTCACAAGATGCCCTAGGCATTTTTTGTGACTTATCTAAGGCTTTTGATTGCGTTTGTCATGAAACATTGATCAGGAAATTACATCATTATGGAGTTAGAGACACGTCATTGAATTTGTTAAAATCTTATCTGAACGGAAGAATACAAAGGGTAGACGTAAACGGAGAACGATCACCAGGATCATTGGTTTCTTTGGGCGTGCCACAGGGCTCAATATTGGGACCCTTCCTATTCCTCATCTATATAAACGACTTACCCTATCTAGGAAGGGACTGTCATGATATGGTACTGTTTGCTGATGACACCTCACTTATTTTTAAAACAAAGCGAAACCAACACGCTACTGATGATCACGTGAACAATACCATATCAAGAGTGGTAAATTGGTTTAATGTTAATAATTTGCTATTAAATGAGAAAAAGACTAAATGTGTTAAGTTTCTTACTACTAACGTTAAAAATAATCAGACATGTATAACAATTAAAAATGAGGAATTGGAATTGGTAACCAGCACAGTGTTTCTAGGTATAACGTTGGATTCCAAACTCCAATGGGGTCCACATATTGATAAGCTATCGAACAGACTGAGCTCTGCAGCTTTTGCATGCAGGAAAATCCGTCACTTGACAGATTTAAAAACAGCCAGATTAGTTTATTTTAGTTATTTTCATAGTATTATGTCCTACGGTATTCTGCTCTGGGGCAGAGCTGCTGACATAAATACTATTTTTGTGCTGCAGAAGCGGGCTGTTCGTGCGATTTATAAAATGAATAATAGAGATTCTCTTAGAAATAAGTTTAAAGAAGTAAATATATTGACAGTCCATAGTCAATATATTTACGAGAATATTATGTATGTCCATAAGAACATTGTTAACTTTCGAAGAAACTGTGATATACATAACTTTAATACTAGAAACAAGGACAAACTTGCAGTGCCCACTACTCGGCTCCATAAAATAAAAAACTCGTTCAAGGGTAATTGTGTAAGATTTTACAATAAACTCCCAAGCACTTTGACAGATCTATCAATTAATAAGTTCAAGAAATACATCAAGCAAAGGCTTATTTCTAAAGCTTACTACAGTATTAAAGAGTACATAGACGATAAAAATGCTTGGGACTGAATTGTTCTAATTAATTGTGAGCATCCTCACTGCCAGAGTTTCTTTTACTGGACACTTGGAGGCCTTTTACACCTCCAAAGATTAATTTAATTATACAACTCTTGACTGTTGGGACCATTTACATCTCCTATTATCATTGTATTATTGACTAAAGAGACTATACATCTCTGTTATTTATATTTTAATTATTTTATTATGACATTTGAGACTCTTTACATCTCTCAGAAACAATAATTAAGTCAAAATCAAAAATCAAAATCAAAAATCATTTATTTCCATAGGATGTTGTTACATCACTTAGATCCGTCATTACATTTTTTTGGGTGAGTTCACTAACCCAATGGCGGAATCTGTGGAGAAGAGCTCACCGAAGAAACTCCACAGTCGTCGCATCTTTTGCGTTTCCTTTTTTAAATAAAATATTGTCAAATTACAAAATGAATGCTAATTATATATCGAAACAGCCTGTTACTCAAACAATCTATTCCCATGGACATCTGTCCTCTAAGTAATCAGATATCCTGTAGTAACCTTTTTTATACAATTTCTGTTTTATTATTATTTTAAACTTGTCTAAAGGTAAGTTTTTAATATCAGTAGGGACCTTATTGTAATAGCGTATACAATTGCCTTTAAAAGAATTACTAATTTTATGTAGTCGGCTTACATAAGCAACCAACTTGTCTTTATTTCTAGTATTAAAATTGTGTATATCACTGTACTTCTGAAAATTAGTTATATTTCTTTTTACATACACAAGATTGTCATAGATATATTGAGACACAAATGTCAGAATATTGATTTCTTTAAACTTTTCCCTCAGTGACACTCTAGGCCCTAATCTATAAATTGCACGAACAGCCCGTTTCTGCAGAATAAATATACTATTAGCATTCGCAGCGTGACCCCACAATAAAATACCATAGGTCATTAGACTATGAAAGTAACTAAAGTAGACTAGTCAAGCGGTGTCTACGTCGGTAAGAGCTCTAATTTTTTTAACTGCGAACGCTGCCGAACTCAGTCTGTTCGACAATTTATTTATATGAGGATCCCATTGTAGTTTGGCGTCTAAAGTAATGCCCAAAAAGACAGTCGACTGCACAAGGTCCAATCTCTGTCCTTTTATAAATATGTCTGTAGTTACCGGGTTCACATTGGGTAACACGAATTTAATACATTTAGTTTTCTTTTCATTAAGTAATAAATTGTTAACAGTAAACCAGTTCACTATACTAGAGATAGCATTGTTTACCTCGTCATAATTTGATTGCTGTCTTTTAACTTTAAATATCAAAGAAGTATCATCGGCAAACAATACTAACCCATGTTTTGCTTTAACAAGGTAAGGTAAATCATTAATATATACTAAAAACAAGAAAGGACCAAGAATTGAACCTTGCGGTACGCCCATACTTATTGAAGACCCAGGTGATCTTTTCCCATTAACATCGACCATCTGAACCCTATCTGTTAGATATGACTCCAGAAGGCCAAGTGCCTGATCTTTTACACCATAATGGCGTAACTTCCTGACAAGAGTGTCATGATGGACGCAATCAAAAGCCTTGGATAGATCGCAGAAGACACCTATTGCATCCATTGCGTCTTCCCAGGCATCAAAAATATTGTCGATTAGTTCAACACCAGCATCGGCTGTTGAACGACCCTTTGTGAAACCAAACTGAGCAATATGAATTAAATTATTGAGATAAAAATGACTTTGCAATTGATTAAGTATGAGTTTTTCAAATATTTTGCTAAGCGTTGGTAGTATCGATATGGGTCTAAAATTGGTATGGTCTGATGTACTACCAGCTTTGAATAAAGGTATAACTTTACTTAGTTTCATCAAGTCAGGAAACACACCATTATCTATACATTGATTAAATATACAATAAAGGTGAGGTGCAATACAATCTACAATGGAACTAATAATTTTTACTGATAGACCATGGGCGTCAGCTGTCTTTTTCATTTCCAGGGATTTAAACGCTTTTACAATGTCTTCATTATTTACGTGCCTAAATTTAAAATCTGTTTTACATTCCTCAAAGTTTTGTTTAAGTATAGATTCAGCAGCAGCGGGAGATGAATTTAAAGACTTGGTTGTTGAAACTGGAATGTCCGTAAAGAAATTTTCGAAAGCTTTTGCTACTTCTAGGTCTGTACTTAGCAATTGATTATCTATCTTAAGCTTGAAGTTATTATGTGTAGCTTTGGCCTTTCCAGTCTCCCTGTTTATAATTTGCCAAGTCGTTTTCATTACATTGCTACTAGATTCAATTTTGTTTTTAATGAAATTAGATTTAGCTACGGCACAAACGCGTTTAAACATTTTTGAATAACTACGAACATAATCTAGAAAGGCCGTATTTTTGTTATATGATTTCTCTTCATAGAGTTCATATAATCTTCGTCTGCTCCTTTGAATTCCAACTGTCGCCCAATCACTAAACAAAGCTTTGTTATTAACTTTTATAGTTTTTGATTTAAATACCGTATCATATTCATTTTTGACAAGGTTAAATACTGAGTTGTACAACAAATTTGGATCGTCACTGTATGGTATTTCCCATAGTTTATCTAAAATATTATTCCTGTAGTGTTCAAGCCGAGTGTCACTAACGGGCACACATGTAATATCCTCTTTTTGGTCCTTTTTTATTTTAATATTGAATATACCTATCTGACCAGAGTGATCAGAGGTTAATTTATTGATGACCGATTTAAAAATGGGCGTAATGTTAGTAAATATATTGTCAATGCAGGTAGCAGATGTTGTAGTAATTCTAGTAGGCTCCAAAAACAGATAGTTCATGTTGTGACATAAAAATAAAGATTTTAATCTAGTACAAATATTATTATCCTCTAACAGATTAACATTAAAATCACCACAAATTATAAAAGTACTTTTTTTTCTGATAATATGTTAATAATACCAAATGTTCTGTAAAAAATGAAATGAAATGACATGTGAAAGTGCCCTTGTGGCCTATTTACAGAATAAACGTTTTGAGTTTTTTGAGTTTTTTTTAAAACTCATTGAAAACTAGAAGGTTTGAGATTGTAGATCTTTTCTTTAGAAAACCATGTTGAAATGCGTTAAAAGTTAGCTTCAGTGATGCATAAATCTGATCATAAACGATGCGCTCAAATATCTTAGCAATAAGGCATAGTTTAGAAATTGGTCGATAGTTGCTGACGATGTTTTTTGGACCTTTCTTGTGGATCGGACTAATAAAGGCAGACTTCCACAATAATGGCAGTACGCCCTCGCTCAATGATCGTTGGAATAAAATGGCTAAAGGGACTGCAAGTGCTTTAGAGCAATTGACAAGAAATACTGCTGGTAATTTATCTGGGCCAGCTGACTTTTTAAGATCTAAAGTTCCAAGGAGCTTACAAATGATGTCGACAGATATTTCAATAGACGCAATATCAGCTAGCGGAGTTGTGATGCCATCGTTCATGTTTTCGTCCACTTGTACGGGCCCAGAGTTTGATTGTAAAAATGAAGAATGAAAATATTCAGAAAACAAATTACTTATTTCAGGTCCTGACGTTGACGAAACATTTAAGTGTTTCATGCACGATGGAAATGAAAATCCCTTCCGTTTGCTTTTAATGAAAGACCAAAATGCCCGAGGGTTTGATGATAATGAACTTTCGACATGGGCTATGTAATCATTGAAACATATGGTTTGGAGCCGCTTTACTCTTTCTCTTAGAAAATCAAAGGTCTGTTTATCACATAGGTTACCATATTTCTTAAACTTTCGGTGGAATTTAATTTTTTCGTTAATTACTTTAATAATGGCATGATTATACCATGGCGGATATTTGTCTACTTTTGTAACACGCTGAGGTATATGTTTATTCTGAAGTTCGTATAAAATATCATAAAATTTCCCCACAGCTTCGTCAACTGAGCCCGCACTAAGTGTATTTTGCCAGTCAGTTGAATTAATTTCATTATTAATTTTGGTAAAGTCAGCACGATTATAACAATACATTGAGCGTTTGCATGGAACAAGTGGTTCGAGTTTTACAAATGAGACAGTAATATAAAGAGCTTGGTGATACGGGTCCTCTGTTACCAGAGGGTCAGTGCACAGTGAAACTGAAACGTGGTCATTTGAGAGAACTAAATCTAGTATTTGATCGAACTTATTGACAATTGGGTTAAATTGTTGCAGACCACAAAAACTAACCGTATCTAAGAAGTTATTTATGTGTTCACATGATAAACTAGCTGCCTCAATCCCATTCTCAGATACAACCCACTCAATGCAGCTCATATTATAATCCGTCTCCTACTTCGAGGAGTCCAAACTTGGTATGTTTTGAAAATATTTCTTGGATTTTTAGAAAACAGGCGGCCGAAAGTTAATGGTGTAGTATGATGTAAGATCCTGCTCATGATGCCCTTTAATTTGATACCCCACACGATAGGTTTCAGAAAAAAAAACCATACAAAAAAATAATGACGTCATAACTCCCCCCCCATCAAGAAAAGCTCTCGACAAAAATATATTTTAATTCAAGGAACACGTGTGCCCAGTTCTGTGAGGATCGCTTGAAAACTGTGGCCCCTAGACCGGAACTGACAGACACACATAGAGACAGAAGAAAAAAAATTTGGCCTCCTATCTTGTCGAAATGGAGCCCTTCGCTCGCTCGGTCAATAATTCCGGTAAATTGTGAACTGGATTAAAGGTGAATTACAAACGAAAACGAAACGTAAATTCTTACTCCTGTGTCGGTCTGGTTTACAATTTGTCGATAGTTAACTAACACGTTAACTGACATATACATTTTTAAACACTATTATGGTCCAGATAGAATAGTTGTCCACATATCGATATGATAGTTTCTATCGTTGAAAGCAACATAATGATCGTTAGGTGAATATAATGGTACAATACGATTTAAATCAGTTAACAATTCGGCCAACCTCGGAAATTGTTGTGAATACCTTATTTCTCACTAGAGAGAGATAGAGAGATCGGATTTAGGCGATGATATCCGAGAAAAGCCGAATTTTAAACTGAATTTTATCTTATTGTAATGACAAGGATTAGAGACGTCGAATAGTGGACAAAAATTCAACCAATAATGATCATAATTGATAATTTCTTTATTGCACACAAATCATACAAAAAACAAGAGTTACATAATAAATAATAGTTTAAAAAAACTAAAAAAACACGCTTTTATAGCTAACCGAACTAAAAATTAGAAAATAATTTTTTATTTCAGAGAGTTTATAATGTATTTGATAATTAAACCACATATTTGTAAAAATATAACCCAGAGTTTATTCAGCACATAGGATGAAGAATACGACAATCACAAGAGTCACAATGACAGTTAAGTCATAACACTACGAAGTTGGCCAGGATTAAAGCAAGGAGGCTACAATGAAATCTCCAACACGCCCTCTTAATCTTGGACGACTTCCAGCATATCTTGAACAAACGGCTGGTGCTTACAAGTAGGCAGTGCCTTCGTGAGCACATCAGCAGTCATCTGCTCTGTAGGCATATATGACAACTTAATGACTTCATTGTCAACAGCCTCACGAATATAGTGATACCTAATGTCTACGTGCTTAGACCGTTTATGAAAAACCGGATTAGTGGCAAGCTTCGCCGCAGACTGATTATCACTATACAGGGTTACAGTGTTGCTCTGACCTGTTAATTCAGTAAGAACCGCACGGACGTATACCGCCTCTTTGGCCGCTTCAGACAAAGCTATGTACTCCGCCTCGGTAGACGAAAGTGCAATACAAGATTGTTTGTAACAACCCCAGGAAATTACATTCCTACCTAGTTTATAGATATATCCCGTGTATGATTTACGATCGGCTCCGTTAGCCCAATCAGCATCGGTAAAACCATAAACACGAAACTTATCATGCTCAACATTTTTCCTGTACACAAGACCCAAATTCATTGTGCTTTTCAAATACCGCAACACACGTTTGGCCGCAGCAAAATGTTCCGCTGTGTAGCGGGTATTATACTGACTAAGAAAACTTACAGCAAATGAAATGTCAGGTCTAGATGTCACAGACAAGTACATTAAAGATCCTATCAATTCCTGATATGGTAATCTACTATCGTGGTTAGTGCTATCAGAAAACTTCAGACCTACGTCCAAGGGCGTCTTTGCGCCTTTACAGTCGCTCATACCGAAACGTTCAAGCAACTTTTCAATATAGTTTTTCTGACTCAGCTTCAACTCACTACTAGTACGATCTACTTTAATGCCTAGCATATGTTTAACCTCACCTAACTCCTTAATAGTAAAGTGAGACTTCAATGACGTTTTAAGCTTTTTAGCAAGCTCGTCACAATCGTAGAAAACGAAAAAATCATCTACATATAGTGCGATAATAATGGTTCGCTTACCCACTCGACGACTGAAGATGCAGCTCTCATGCTTACTCTGCGTGAACTTCTCTTTGAGTAAAACTTGCTTTACCTTATCGTACCAGGCACGAGACGCCTGCTTTAAACCGTACACGGCTTTCTTGAGTCTGTAGACTTTATGCTCATCGCCTTGTCTTATGAATCCTTCCGGCTGTGACATATAAATCTCCTCGCTCAAGTTACTATTCAAGAAGGCAGTTTTGACGTCAAGGTGATCAATCTTCAGATCTAGCTCCACCGCAAGAGACAGCAACATTCTCAACGAACTATGCCGAACAACTGGAGAGTACGTATCCAAGTAGTCAATTCCGAACTTTTGGGTAAACCCCTTCGCAACTAATCGCGCTCTGTAACACGCTATTTTTCCATTCACGTCGCGTTTAATTTTAAACAGCCACCGATTCTTGACAATGTTCTTATCCGCCGGTCTGTCAACGAGCTCCCAAGCTTCATGCTTATTGAATGAGTCAATCTCGTCTTGCATAGCTTGCCGCCATAGCTTGCTATCGCTCGATTACAAAGCCTCCTTGACAGTTGTCGGCTCATTCAACTCTATCTCGAGTGCAGACATTGTCCTCGGTATTCTAGACCGTAAATTAAAGGCAGGTCCATCTGCATGTGGCTCCCGTGGTCCACCGCCTGTATCAGTAGATGAGCTCGGTACCTGCTCGTTCGCCTCGAACCAAACTTCAGGCGCTGACGGCCTCTCCGCCTCAACCTGAATCTTTACATTCTGTGGGAACGGTAACTCCGCATTCTCCGCCTCAAGCTCAACCTCAGGCTCATCTTCCACGTGACTCTCGTCATCAATGACACCGTCGTCACTTGTCGGAAAGAAAATCTCCACGGACCGCTTGCTCTTGACACCTGGAAAGATTGTTTCATTGAAAACAACGTCACGACTACGAAAAACTTCATTTTTCGCCAAATCGTAGAGCCTATACCCATTGTTCTCATATCCAAGAAATATACAACGCTTGCTCTTTGGTTCAAGCTTATTCCGCTTCACTTTATCAATGTGAGCATAAGCTTCGCAGCCAAACACTCGTAAGTGTTTCAAGCTCACCTTTTTACCGGTCCAGGCCTCCTCAGGAGTTTTCCCCGAGAGCCTTTTCGAAGGTGACACATTCACTAAATGAGCTGCAGTGTTGGCAGCTTCTGCCCAAAATTTGTGGTCTACGTTTGAAGTGTATAACAGGCACCTTACTTTTTCCAGGAGCGTCCTGTTCAGCCGCTCCGCGCAGGCATTCTGTTGCGGACTGTACGGCACAGTTACCTGGTGGACAATTCCCTTACCCTTCAAAAAGTCTTCAAGGTCCCTATTTACATACTCCGTCCCGTTATCCGACCTCAAAATCTTGACTTTATCACCAGTTTGTGTTTCCACTAGCTTAATAAAGTTTTTAGTGTATTCACTAACCTCGCTCTTACGCTTCAGGAAGTACACGAACACCTTCCTCGAATGATCATCCAAGAACGTCAGGATGTACCTCTTGCATCCAAGCGAATTCACCGGCAACGGACCACACAAATCGGTATGGATTAAATCCAACCGTTTTGCAGCCACAGACTTCTCAGGATTGCTAGGAAAAGGAAGACGGGCTTGCTTTCCTTTCAAACAAACCTCACAAGCAACATCTTTACAAGGGTCCTCCTGAAAACTAATGTCATTAACAAGTCCCTGCCTCAAAAGCTTCATATTATGGCCGCTCAAGTGACCAAGTCTTTGATGCCAAGTTGCAGTGCTAATCGTTAGATTCGCCCTTAGACTGCAGGTCTGAAGTTTATATGCACCTCCTACGTCATTTGCCTTAATCAAAACATCGCTCAAATTTGAAATTGTACAACCCTTAGTATCAAAATTTACAGTACAGCCGTTCTTAATCAATTGGGAAACAGATATAAGATTCACAGACAGCTTAGGTATAAACAACACGTCATTCAACGTCGTGTCATCCGACAACATAACGTTACCTATGCCTGTACACTGAAGTTTCTCTCCACTAGCAATGGTGACGAAACCACCACGCGATTTAAAGTCTGTCAGCAAATCGCGCCTGCCAGTCATGCAATTTGTCGCACCTGAGTCTATGTACCACGAAGATTCCGAGCCCGTACTAGTACTGAATGCTGTCAACACAAAGTTTCCTGAAGAACTCTTCTCGTTCCGACAGTCTTTCTTCAGATGTCCTTTCTTTCTGCATTTCCAGCACCACGGTTCTCTCTTTCGATCAGAACTATCCTTCGCTTTTGCTTCTCCCTTGTGCTGCTGCGCTTTTCTCGTCCAGGAGTCACTCGTAGTAGTGCCTTTTCTGGTAGAATATAAACACTCACTCGAATCTCCACGAGTAGTCCAACGTTGATCCTGTAGCAGTTTGGATTTGACTAGATCAGATGTGATGGCAGCTCCCGAATGCTCTAGTGCCATGATCATGGGCTCATACTCTGTCGGTAAACCTTTGAGCATCAGCGCACCAAGAAACTCGTCGTCAACAGGCTTGTTCATGTTCGCCAATTGCTGTGCTAATGACAAAACTTCATTGACGTAAGCTTCCATGTTCGCGAAGTTTTCAAATTTGACAGCGCATAAGTTCTGGAGAGTTCTTACTCTTGAACCGAGTCCCTTATCATCATAAGCACGTTCCAGTGCATTCCAGGCTTCTTTTGCCGTCTCCGCCGACATTAAATGAGAAAAACATGACTTTTCGACGGCCAAGCAAATTTTAGATTTAGCTATTTCATCACGTCGATTTCTCATCTCGGACGTTGTTTTATCATCCGCACCGTAACCACTGATACAGATCCATAAATTGTCGTGAATCAATGCATTTTTCATTACAAATTTCCATTCGACGTAATTTTCCCGTCCACGTAATTTTTCATGTGAAAAATTTTGATTCTTACTTTCCGACATATTTATTAGAACGTTATACTATTTCTGCGGAACCATAACCTGATGTATTTGATAATTAAACTACATATTTGTAAAAATATAACCCAGAGTTTATTCAGCACATAGGATGAAGAATACGACAATCACAAGAGTCACAATGACAGTTAAGTCATAACACTACGAAGTTGGCCAGGATTAAAGCAAGGAGGCTACAATGAAATCTCCAACAGTTTATAACACAGTAGTAGAAGATCGAACAATCAATCAGAATTTATCACCTCAAAATAAAATTATAATAACGTTTAAGTAATTAACAAAAGAATTCAATTCAGAGTAAACAGCGTGGGGTGCTTGATAAAGTAAATGTAACAACCATTTTATTGGCAACTATGAGAGATAATCTATGAGAGGAGAGTTATGAAAAGTAGTAAAATGCACCCCACGCTTTTTAATCTGAATTGAATTATTTTGTTAATTACTTAACCCCTCGCACCCCCAGCCACTTGGCGCCGACACAGCTCGTCCCCCAGGCACACTTAAGCCCGCGCGGCGCGCGACACTTGACTGACGTATCAAGTGATTATGTTGAAATGGTAACTCTTAGAACTATGAGAGTGCTAAATATGAGTAGCTAATGAAACCCTCTCTTAGTCAATGCAAAACTAATGTCACAGTGACCTTCCTTTATTATTGTACCGACATGAGAATCACAGACATCTATGAAAATGGTCCTTCTCGACACAAATCTAGCAGACATGAGAAAAACATCAACAACATATACATGTTATTTGATACCTACGTAATCTAAATAACATTACCCTTTCAAAACAATAAAAACATTAGTGTGTTCTTATATAAACTGTTCAATATTTCAGCGTTTGAAATTTTCCAAAAAAAAGTCCTCGAAAAAGTGTTTTTTTTGAGGCACGTTTGGAATATTTTTTTCTATGAATGACCATAGACAATTGTATCGGATTATAGACTTTGTCTTATTGAGCGTCTGGAAAATCTTTAACAGTACCAACATGACAAAAATTGGCCAAAATATACCGGTTTAAAAAAGCGCGGGAGCGAGAGCGTCATATGACGCTTGGGGGACGGACGGTACTCGAGGCGAGCGTCATATGAGGCTTGGGGGATTGTAAGGTTAAACTTTATTATAATTTTATTTTGAGGTGATAAATTCTGATTGATTGTTCGATCTTCTACTACTGTATTATAAACTCTCTGAAATTAAAAATTATTTTCTAATTTTTAGTTCGGTTAGCTATAAAAGCGTGTTTTTTTAGTTTTTTTAAACTATTATTTATTTTTCATTTTTTAGTTCGATTTATCAATTAGTTATTTGTTGACATGTGGTATTGAAATTTCTCACAAATTATTTCGCAATCTCATCATTTCATTCAAAGCTTCACTGTTGCATGGGGTTTTTCGTGTTAACTTAGAACAATCGAGTTCTTCAATCCGAATACCGTCTAAAGATCTTACACGACTAAGTGCTACATAAGCTTGTCCAGCAGCAAACAGTCGCGAGCCTAGATAAATGACTGCATGATCGACTGTACAACCTTGCATCTTGTGGACGGTCGAAGCCCAACTCAGGATTAATGGCAACATTCGTCTCTCAGCAGTTCCATAACTGTATTTCGCTGGGAACTGTATCGATATTGGTTTAATCATGTGCACACCATCTGATCCGAAATCGATACGGACTGACGGGATGTCTTCCGCGTATAGCTGGCCTCTGCGAAAATTTGGCCAGATAATTTGTGTGATAAAACCCATATTGCCATTCACTAAACCTTTCGACACGTCAATGTTTGTCCTCAACATCACTTTAGCTCCTACGAATATTTTCAATACATTCGGAAGACCTCTGGTTTTATTAATATCGCTAGGTATCACAGAATCTAAGTCCTTGTTACCTAGATTTCGGGTAGCATCAATGAGTTGGTCTTGTGCTTTTATTGTATAACTAACTGTCACTTTATTCTTAAAACTCTGGAGAACTTTTTCGTTGTGTCTAGCAACCTGATCATTCGTTGGGTAAATTCTTAATGCACTCTCGATTGAGAATTCATTAGTCGCATCTGTTGAAACTTTTTCAAGTAGAATTTCAAGATGCCTAGACGTCATTTCTCCAACTCTAAGGGCATTAAGCACATCTATAAATGTCGTGTCTCCTTGTTGACGCATATTTTGTTTAAGTTCAATCAGACCGAACTGTCGCCACAAATGTGTAGCTGGCTTCATGTGTTCTGGTTGTTGAAAAACTTGATGTCCTCGAACAGGTGGTAACTGCATTAGATCACCAAAGAGAATCACGTTTATGCCTCCAAAACAAGCGTCCGAGGTTTTCAGCTGTCGCAAACGAGTTAAATCAATATGTAAGGGGGCGTCGATACAATAATTCTTTCAATACCACATACAAACTTATGAATGCACCTGGTTACATACATGAAGTATGAAAGTAGTCGCACCAATAACTTTGTAAACAACATTTTGCTATTTTTTAATCCTGGCCGTCCTAATAAGGATAATGGAAAACTGTTATCAAATTATTGCATTGTCATCGGTCCTTGATACGTATGCAAAGTTTCAAATTAATCAGACTTCTGGAAACTGGTGAAAATTAAGTTCAAAGATTCCGTTACATACATAGATACATACATACATACAACCCAAGCTTATAAAAGCGTGTTAAACAGTGTACAACGGCGAGCTTATCTCTAATAAGAGATCTTTTCCAGCAAACCAGGTTAACATGGGAAAAGTTGATGATTGAGCAGGGGTAGATCTTGCTCTTTCGCCTACTATCTTGCCATTATCTTCACCGGATAAAAGTTTTTACGAACATATAGGTACAGTGTTTACGTCTGAACTTCAACATTTTAGTTAGCTAAATAAATGTTAAGCTTACCTTTTCGCTCTATCTTAATTAAACTAGGGAACTTTGCTTTATAAAAGCTAGTAAGAGCAACTAGTTTATTAGCCCTTAGAGCCTCCATACAACCAGTTTTTCAACAAAATAAAATAAAATATTATCTACAGCTAAATACATTTTAATATTTGCAAACAAACTAGCTTACTAGCTATTATGGGATTTATAAAGGCAACAAATATAATTATCACCAAAATATTTTTTTTCGAAATGGGCAAATGATCACCAAAAGTTGCAGAAAATGTCAGGACAAAATACCGCGGTAGCTTAGGTGAAGGGTAAAGGGGGGTGAGCAAAGCGAAGCCCCTTTTATCCTTCCTGTTAGGTTGAACATGTAAGAACAAAAAATAATACTTAAAACATAAAAAGAAGTTTGCTGATAATTTATCCAAACACAATTTGGTGGTCGTTTACTAATTCTGGCGGTCGTTTCGAATTTATTGGTATTAAAATAGGTTCATTTTTGGTGATCTTTAAAACATAAGTCATTTATAAATACACGTTCAAGCTATTCAAACCCTCAACAGTAAAAATTCCCAGGTATAATCAGAATTTTCTGTCGATGGAATGACGATTTTGAGGATGACCGAGAGGAAAACAGTCAACTCACAAACATGTTGTATAGCCTTTTCTTTTCCAAACGGGTGGCAGATGCACCTTTGCACCCACGTTTAGCAGGTGATTCAACACTCGTTTTTGCATGTTAGGGGGCTAGACCGGCCATTGACTCTACTGCTATACATTTCTAATTTCCAAACGAATAATAATTACCACTGAAAATCACCATTTGAAGAAATGTCTAAAAGATTTCTGGACAAAAATTTTAACTATGACTTTATCTACTGCGAGTATTCCATAGTATTCCATGGTATGCTCATTTCAGACTCTTAATATTGGCTTGACCCATATTCTGAACTCTAACAGTGAAGCCACTCCTAGTTCTTGACTTCCTGTACCTATTATATCTACAGGATATAACAGAAGTGAACATCGGTCGCGATTCTGCGACTGCCAACCACTGTATAGTATGATGTTCATATCTATCGAGGATAAGTGTTCTAAGTTATAATCCTGGCCCTGTCTGGTATTTGGAGTTGGTTTCTACGTTCCTTTACCTACCTGTGACGAATTTACACATATTTTCAAAGCATGTGACGAATTCACTTTCAATATATGGAGTGTACAAAATGTGACGAGTTTACTTTTGTGACGAGTTTACTTTTTGACGAATGTACACAGACCCCTGTAAACAGCAAACAGAGTCCCACTGAGTTTCTGGATGTATTCTTAGTCAGTCTGGCAGGACATGCTTTTGATATCCATTGCCCTCTTATAAGAGTAAAGTGTGATGATGGTAGTAAAAGTAATCTGGGTTGGCTCACTCCTGGAATCAAAAAGTCTTGTGAAACTAAGAGAGATATGTTTGTTTCTATGAAACGAACAAATTGTTTGCACCGCTGTCGGCACTATAAATTATACTGCTCAATATTGAGTAGCGTAATATCATATGCAAAGAAGTCTTACAATGAACAAATGATAACCAATTCACACGATAAGGTTAAATCAACATGGAATCTAATAAACAAAAATATCAAGGGTAAAAGAGGACACGAATTAAAAGGTTACGTTGGACTGACGGACGGTGCAAATATAGCATATACTGATTATGAGGCTCCCGATATATTTAACAACTTTTTTACAAATACTAGCGATAATTCAACAGCTGAAGCTTCCATAACCAAATTTCACCTCCCAAACTTGTGTCCAGATACAATGTTTCTAAGACCAGTATCTCTAGATGAGCTGCACAATACAGTAAAATCCTTAAAAAATAAGAGGTCTTGTGGATATGATGGTATACCGTCAAGGGTTCTGAAGTTTATATTTAAAGCTATTGCCGAACCCCTACTTACATTATTAAATATGTCCTTTGTAGAAGGAACCTTTCCGCAGAGGCTAAAGAAAGCTCACATAAAACCCATTCATAAGAAAGACGCCGGACTTGATGTCAATAATTATCGACCCATTTCTCTACTACCGGTTTTGTCGAAAGTGTTTGAGAAGGTTATGGCAAACAGGTTATACACATTCCTTACTCTTAAAAAAATCCTAGTTAAGGAACAATTCGGATTCCGACGAGGCATCTCGACAGTAGATGCTATATTTGATATGACGGACTTTGTAGCAGAGGCCCTTAACGGTAAAGAGAATGTAGTCACAGTTCTTCTCGATCTCTCTAAAGCCTTTGATTACGTCAACCATACAACCTTATTGGATATAATGTATCGGTATGGTATTCGGGGGACAGTGGCAGAGTGGTTCAGCTCATACTTGAAAGGAAGACAACAAAGTGTGCTGCTACCAATATTGGACCAATCAAGGACTCAAATAAATGCAGAATCAGAAACTACTAGTATTAATAAAGGCGTTCCACAAGGTAGCATATTGGGACCTATACTCTTCCTTCTCTATGTTAACCATCTCCCAAACTTGATAGAAGATAAAATCATAATGTTCGCAGATGACGTATCTGTCTTTTTTAAATTTCAACGAGATGAAGAGAGTAACATAGCAGACCGGATATCTCAATCTATAAATACTCTTATAGGCTGGTTCAAGCAACTCCAACTTAGTACAAATGTCGGCAAAACTAACATAGTGCATTTCAGGAACTATAACACCCAGGAGTTAGCTCTAACGGTGGACTTTGACGGTCAAAACTGTTCGTTAGTATCGCATGCCAAATTCCTGGGTATCAGTAGTGACGAATACATGAGCTGGAAAAAACATATTGAGTGCGTGGGAAACCAGTTGAGTAGCTTTTGTTACGCATTGAGAGGGTTAGCAAGAATTTCTACCTTAAGAGCTACTTTGCAGGCATACTACGCATTCGTCCAGTCTAGGTTACTGTACGGTTTGGCAATATGGGGCAATAGCGTAGACATAAAAAAAGTATTCGTTTTGCAAAAGAGATGTGTGCGGATAATTGACGGACTCAAGTCAAACAAGATCTCATGTAGAGACTCCTTTGTAAAATTTAAAATCCACACAATCACAGCTCTGTACATAATAGAACTCTGCAAACTGGTAAGGCGATATCCGGTAAAGTTTCCAATGAGACCCCTAGGAGCTAGTGAACGGCTCAACAAGCGACAAAAGGGCGATCTGGAGGTGCCAGCTTGTAGGACTGTCGCATACTCTCGATGCGCAAAGATGGTTGCCATAAAGGTTTATAATAAGCTCCCCGACGAAATAAAAACTTTGCCAGACACAATTTTTTTTAATATTCTAAGACAGCATTTAATAAAAATATGTCCCTATGATCTGAACGAATTCTATAATTATAAATTTTAATACTGATGACATTTTAGTGGGTTGAATGAATTTTATAATTATTAATTGTATGACATTTTGAATTAGTTATTTGGTAGTATTTAATTGACTAGTTCTAAGAATCGCCCGTTTGTTTGTGTATTTGTATTTGTATTGTTGTTGTATTATTTTGATTTATTACGATTTTCTTATTTTTACGTCTTATGATACGTGTATTGTAATTGCTATGCCCCAAGGGTAAAATGACATTGATTCCTACCTATTATAATTATGTGTAAGACCTTGTATAAACATGACATTTACGGCAATAAACTACTGAACTGAACTGAACTGAACATACTTACACGTTACGATAATCACACCAATTACTGCACTGTGTTAACCAGACTTCTGTGGGGCAATCAAAAAGCCCGCGATTTTGAACCTTATTGGCTGGGAATGAAGTTCAAAACCTAATAAAATCCAAATTCCGGTCGCTCTTACAGACGAAGGTTTAATTGAACTTTATAGCCGACGATCCCTGTGGCGTTGCGGTTCGAGGCTCCCGAGCAAGAGGTCCCGGGTTCGAATTTCGCCCGGGGAGGAAGAAAAACAAATTGGCAGGCCATGGTACAGAAAATGCCCGTCGAACCTATATTGTTTGCTGATAACATAATTATACAAGGTGACATTTAATCGGCTGACCAAATTGTAGGAAATGATAGTAGTACCCGTCATTATTCACAGCTTTCCCCAAGAAACATATGGTCGGAAACGAAAAAAAAATTTTGGGTCCCCCATAGTAACTTGTAATCAGCTGATCGGGTCAATGTACTGAGGGACATTTTTTTCTCCATTTGCGACCATATGTTTCTTGGGGAAAATCGTTCATAATGATGGATACTACCATTCCTCAAAATATGGTCCGCTAATTAAATGTCCTCTTGTATAGGTACAGCGAGAAGGCCAAACTGTTGTGGTTGTATTTGATACATTGTTAGTGGCAGACGAGTATTTGCGTCACTTCATTCCCTACGGAGATTGCAGTACTTCCTGCCGCGGCAGACTAAAATTACCCTTGCTCAGTCCCTCCTACTACCTTTTATCGACTACTGCTTTTATCAATTTTGCTGGATCAGTGCGAACTGTTATGAGGCAGTCCCCGTAAGAGTTTTAAAAAAAATCTCTCTGGTATACACAAACACTTTATTAGCAAAACACAATCCCAAATCTTATAATATACTGAAAAACTCAATTACATGAATTCACTCGTGACGAGATGAAAATATTGCAATAATTACCGGCAAAGACAGAGTAACGACTAACTCGGGTTTAGGTAAAAAAATGGTTTTTATACAATGCAACCATGACGTCATTGGCTTTACACGGCATGTGGCTTTTCTGCTGACGTAAGAAATCGGTACATAGTGTTACTGGATATAACAGCCCCCCCGTTAAAACGAAGCTTTATCTCAGATAGATGAAGCTGAGTTAATCAAAACTTCAAATTACTTATTTTCTTTCTATCTATGATTATGAATAAATTCTAACACTCTAAATTAGTAACTTGTTATGTTTCTCGTTGAGCTAAAATTTACTTTAGATTTTGGAACATTTGCAGGGGGTAAAGATTTTACAGATTTTTTGTCTTCATCTGATGACATTTCATACATTTCCACTGAATGGTTTACATTAGATTCATGAAAATTTTCCCTTTTATTATGACACTGATTGAAGATCGAATACAGCAGTTGGACGGTGAACTTCTTTTGTAACAATATTTATACAACTTATTTATCATATACACAAATATGAAACCGATTATAGTAAGGGTAAAACTAGAGTAATAAGTACCGTATTTAATGAAGTGCGATTGTTGTTGAATATTATTTATATCGTTTTCTAAGCTGTCTAATTTATGGGATGCATATTTAAGAGAATCAAGGTTAATGTTATTAAGCGAAATAGGTGATAGTGAAGGTAAGGTGTGATTAAACTTTTCCTTTCTACAACAATCGTCTTCAATAATATTAAATTTCTAACTAAAACAGGCTCTATCGGAATGATAGGACGGGCAAGGCTGGTGGCGGTGTTGCTATTTATCTTCGTTCCGATACTTCTTGTAAAGTCATCAGCCACTCACCTAGTCTGTACTCTGAATCCGCTGAACACCTCTTTCTTGAGCTATGCCTCCATCACACTAAGGTCCTTCTGGGTGTCTTCTATAGCCCCTCTCTCCTCATCGACTACTTTGACTCTTTTGAAAGCATCCTTAATGATCTATCTCCCCTATACAGTGACACACTTATCCTAGGTGATTTCAATACCTGTTTACTTAAAAATTATGTTCGCTCTGCCAAACTCCAGTCTATCGTAAGCTCCCTAAATTTAAATATTCTTCCCCTGAGTGCAACTCACTTCCAGCCCCACTGCACCCCCTCTCTCTTGGATCTTATGATTGTTTCTAACATATCCAAGGTCGCAACGCATGGCCAACTTAACGCCCCCTTCTCCTTTCATGGTCTGATTTATCTCTCGTTCAAGTTAAGGCCTCCCAAGCGCGCAGGGAAATTCCTGGATATTCGCAGTTTCAAGGGTATGGATCTCAGCTCCCTTGAGTCTGATGCCGCCTCTATAGACTGGTCCCCTGTCGTCTGTAGTGAGCCCGTTGATGAAAAAGTCCAGCATTTCCAATCGAATGTCCTGATTTTGTTCGACAAACATGCTCCTGTCAAAAAGGTTAGGGTCAAACATCTCCCTGCGCCCTGGCTTACTGACACCATCAAGGGTCTGATGGCCCAGAGAAACCGTGCCAAATGTAGATATAAGAAGGATCCGACGGACGATAATCTCCTTATATACAAACGTCTCCGTAATCGTTGCACCCGTCTTTGTCGAGATGCCAAACGCCGCCATATCTACGAGAGTATTGAGAGTTACACTCCTGCACAGGTTTATAAGTTCCTGAAGACCCTCGGTGTTGGTAAGTCCCAGGACGCAGTAACCGGTAGTGTCGACCTCAACGGTCTCAACAAATTCTTTGCTGTCTCCCCTGTCGTGATGGACCCCCCTGTCAAGGATGCTACCATTCGTTACTTGCGCACCAGAAAGACATCCAGTAGCTTACCTTTCAACCTCAGGTCTGTCGGAGTTGGCGTAGTAAAGAAGGCTTTTCTAGCAATATCATCAAAGGCTATAGGTGATGACAAGATCTGCTTTCAGATGCTTTTCAGTGTACTTGATGATTTGTTACAACCCATAACGCATATAATCAATGCGTCGCTGAGCGAGTACTGCTTCCCGAGCCAGTGGAAAAGAGCATTAGTGTTACCCCTACCTAAAACGTCTAACCCGTCCTCCTTCAAAGAGTTCCGTCCCATTTCCATCCTACCAATCCTTTATTTATTTATTTATTTTCCTTTCCTTTCCAAAATCCTTGAATCAATTGTCCACACCCAGCTGTCCTCGTACCTTTCCTCCATGAATTTACTGAACCCTTTTCAGTCTGGTTTTAGACCGGGGCATAGCACCACCACAGCACTACTCAAGGTAACTGACGATATCCAACTGGCAATGGATAAGAAGCAGCTGACAGTCCTGACTCTCCTAGACTTTAGCAGCGCCTTCAACTGCGTCGACTTCGATATACTTGTTGAAATCTTAAAATCGCTTAACGTCTCTTCACACTCGGCTCGCTGGTTTGACTCTTACTTGAGAGACCGCCAGCAGCGCATCAAGTCTGAAGAGGTCACTACAGAATGGTGCAAGCTCTCTACAGGTGTTCCGCAGGGTGGCATCCTTTCCCCTCTTCTCTTCTCAGTTTTCATCCATTCCATCTCGGATGTATTGTCTTCCTCGTATCATCTTTATGCAGATGACCTTCAAATTTATCGGCATTTTCCCCTGTGTGATCTGACTTCGACTGTTGAGGCTTTGAATGCTGACCTCGACAACATCAGGAAATGGTCTCTTTCGTATGGGCTATTAGTCAACCCGGACAAGTCTCAGGTGATGATACTAGGTACACGGCACTTACTTGATTTGTTGCAGAATAAGTCCGTTGATCCCGTTCTATTTGACGGTACCATTGTCAAGTATAGCGAGAAAGCCAAAAATCTTGGCGTTGTTTTTGACAATCTATTATCCTGGTCGCCCCATGTTTGTGAGGTCAGCAGACGAGTCTTTGCATCCTTTCATTCTCTTCGGCGTTTGCAGTTCTTCATGCCTAGGCAGACTAAAATCATGCTAGCTCAGACCCTTCTTCTGTCTTTAATAGACTACGCCGATGTTTGCTGGGCCAGTGCGAACGAAGATCTACTGAACAAACTCGAGCGACTCCAAAATCTCGGGATTCGGTTTATTTTCGGATTTCGTAAGTACGACCACGTGTCCCAATATCGTAGGGAATTAGGCTGGCTTCCGATCCGACTTCGTCGTGATATGCACATTCTCTCCTTCCTCTTCAATATTTTGAGAAATCCGTGCTACCCTGCATATCTTCGTGAACGTTTTGAGTATCTTTTCTCAGGAGATAGACTTCGGAGATCTCATACGGTGTCACTTTTGTCAATTCCTCAGCACAACACTGTTGCTTACGAGCACTCGTTTAGGTTAAGGGCAATACGTTTGTGGAATGCACTTCCTTGCGCTATAAGGGATTGCAAATCCTTGGTCACTTTCAAGAAAAAATTGAAACAGCATCTCCTCTCTTCCGAATAGTGGGTATCTCATAGTATTTATGTATATCTATTTATTTATTGTATTCTATTTATTTATTTTATAGTAATTACGTAGGGTGTATTGTGATTTATTTGATAGTATATTTATTTTATTTATTTCTTTTAACTCTTAATTGTAAATTGGACTACCTCTCTATATTTTATTTTTCTCTTTTCTTCACAGGTTAGCTGTAAGAAATTTCTTTTTAGAAATAAGCTCACCTTTGCATACTGTTTCTGTTATAATTTCCACTGTGTTTTCTTTGCAATAAAGGATTATTATTAAATTTTATATCAAACTCACTACGTATAAGAATTTGCTTAGAACTAGAAGGTAGTAATTGTATCGTTTTACAATAGCCAACACAATCATCTGTAAGTTTTAAGATACCTGTTCCTATGATTGCATAATCGTTAATTTTATCACATCGATTTAGTATACCCAAGATACAACGTCAACGCTTGAAAGGTGTCTCGATAAAACTGTGCTTAAATTACTTCTAAGCAAAGTTGCGCTCTCAGTAACGCGCGCTTCGTTGTCGGGTGAACATGCCAAAGTGCTCCGTGAAAAAGTGCAAAAATAATACCTTAACCACGTTGAAAAAGGATGGCATATCGTATTTTCGGTAAGTACTAGATAATATTTTTGTAATGAAGTGAATTTGTGGCAAAATACGCCTTCAAAATCGTTAAAAACATAATTGTTTTAAATTTATTTCAACACTTCTCTTCATTTGAAACAACGCAGTATGAAGTGGAACAAATTCAAATACTAAATGAATAGAGTCGCTTATTGTTTTTTTCTTTCTGCGGTATTTCAATAATCTGGAATTAATATTAAATAACTATAGCCGGTCCAGAGAAGGACAAAATTTATTCGAATGGTGATTGGTGTTTTTCATTATAGTTAAATATGTTTTTATTTATTATTCCAGATTTCCTAAAAATGAAATTGAAAGGGAAAAATGGCGGAAAATTATAGCTAATGAGAGGAGTGGAGATTTTTTTAAGCCAAATGATTCTAGTGTGGTTTGCTCTTGTCACTTCTCAGAAAATGACATGTATTATACGAAGAAAGGCTTTCGGAAAGTAAAGAAAGGGGTCATACCATGTATTGCAGTAAGTTTTTACATAAAAGATTGTGATCTAGTGTGTACATAACATAAGTATACATGTTAATACCTATCAATCTTTTTCAGATTGAAAAATCAACGACACAATTTGAAAATGTATCACCAGGTTCGGCAAGGAATGATCCTAGCACAGCCAGAATTGGTGACGATTCGGAGGTAAGAAAATATTGGAAATTTATGTTTGCAGTTTAGCTATTGTTAATATCTTCATAGCGGCGTTTGATCTAATCATGAAATTTATTTGTAGGTCAAAATTTTAACGAGCCAACCAGTACCCTCTATCACAACTACCACTCTAACATTAATTGCATTAACAAATAAACTTGCTATGCCCACTGATGTAGAGAAATCGTTAGTATTGCAGTCAAAATCAGAGGTAAGCAAATTAACTGATTCGTTCGATCTGGACTTTATTATAATATAGGAACAGATAATAAACAAGTTTGTTGTTTCAGGAAAATAGTACAGTGGAAGCTGTGCCTCAAAACGAACAGATCACTGAACTCAATCGCTGTACGCCGTCTCCGATATCATCGGATTTGACCTCAATTTTGGATACTCCAAAAACATCTCATTACAAAAAAACACTCAGAATATGCCAAAAAACCATTGATTTAAAAAATAAACAAATCCAAAATTTAAAAAAAAGAACAAAAGACTTAAGAAGCGAAACTTAACACTTAAAGAAATCGTCACAGACTTAAAAAAGAAACGGCTCGTTGATGAATCGTTAAGTAATGATTGACATTTTTGACGCGAACCATGATACACACCCACCCACATACATACACACAGTGCAAGTTAAATAAAAGCTTTTAAAAATAAGTTAATTTTAACCACCTCAACCTGTTTTATTATTTTAATAAACCGAGTTAGTACTGAGTACAGTTTCATGACCACTCCATTATTCCTCTGTTCCAAAGTAAACATTTGTTATGATTGTCACGCTGCGTAAACTGAATTCTACTTAATAGTCATTGATTTAAGGAATAGTATTGTTTAAAATAATCTTACCTACGGCTGACAGCAATAAAATTTTACGACTTGCGCGATGGTCTAATTTTGTAATGTCATAACAGCCCATCGCGCGCAATAGAAATCCCACCTTAATTCCATTGATATAAGGTTGCATAAAAGGAAAATTGAAATGTTCTTAAGTACATTATGCGTTTTAGATTTGCCTTTGTAAACGCACACACATGTAACTTAGCAATGGGACAGATTTGAGACTTAGATTTGTAGGAGATAGTGTATCTTGGGTATACTAAATCGATGTTTTATCATCACATTTTACAGTTAGTTGAGTGCGTTTAGATTGGACAAAGATCCATCTATTATTATTCAAAACATGCCAAATGTCTACTTCGCCGAAAATAAGTTTAGTGTCACATTCTTTCGGTAAAGAATTTGTAAGCTCGGTAATTAGTCGAGTCTCACAACACGGATTAGTTATAGTAGAGTTAACAGTTGATAAAGGGCAAATCGAATATTCATCGTTAATACTATCACAATAAAGTAGATTATCCATTAAAGTGTAATGTAACTTATCATCACTTAGAATTAAGTATGGTTTTGTGGGTTGAATAAGAGAAAATCTGTTAGGATTGTTTTTATCGTGAGGGATTGGCAACGGAAGCATTTTGTAAACAATGTATTTCTCTGCATAGATTAGAGGAATACTTAAAACAAAAACGCGACCATGCCGTCCTGTAATGCTACAATACTACTTAATCTTAATACATCTTAATACTAATCATAGCCTAGCTTGTAAGCCAACCTTAACTAATTTATACAAAGCTTTGGCCTCGTTTGAGTAAGGAAATGCTAAAATAGAATTACAGCCTCCTACGGAACTAAAAATATGTTTATCATAAATTGCACTTCTTGCGGCTTCGTTTCGAACACATTCCACCAAAATATGATATACGTCTTCAATTATCCCACATTCTGCGCATTTTGGAGATACCACTTTTTTCATCAAAAACGCGAATTTGTTAAGTGGAATGTGGCCGGATCGAATTCTAAATGCAGTCACAAGTGAACCTCTATCTAAATTTAAAGACTCAAACCACGGGTAACGAAAAGGCTCTGATTGAATAGTTTTATACCAAATCCCTTTATGTAAGGAGATGCTGTTGAAGTATTCAGTCCAACTTGTGAAGATGTTCTGTTTTAAAGTTGGTATCACATCTGTATAAAATGGCAGCACACTAGTAGGACGACAATTTGGACACGTCTATTATGCTATGTATATTTTCTATGCTAAGAGGAACTGAGAAGTCTAACTTCCTATTAAAATGGTTACTATTTGTCATTTGTTCCTTATATAAATTCATAGGGGATAGAACAGAGGGATGAAGGATATTCATTTTGGAGAATAGGATAGAGTTGAGGACAGAGTCGAGAAAATTAGAAATGGTTAACAACGAACTTTCGACCACATTAATTAAGTTATTAATTCGCGCCATGTAGGTAAGCTGATCACTTATCAGTGTAACTTGAGTCAGTGCCGTATTCATAGTACTGAGTTGAGCGTTAAGTTTTTGTTCATTGGAGTTCAATCGAGAGATAGTGGAATTAAATGTGTTTATGCTGGACTTTACGATATCAATATTTTCTTTCATGAGATGGAATAGTTCATTTTCGTTTTTCTGACAAGATTCTATGGCAGCATCGTATTTCCTGGCATCTTCTGCATCGAAGGAACCGAAGAAGAATTTTAATATTTCGCCTCCAAACTCCAGGGCTCTTTTGTATCGATTTACGTTGTTTGTCAGATTTCCAGATATTAAGTGAGATAATGATAGCAGTTTTATGTGATTTGATTGTAAGAGTGTTTCTGTGGATGTTGATATATCCTTGCGTTCGAGAAAGTTGTTCAGGTTAGCTTTACTACATAACTAGATTGTTTTGCTGAGAAGCCTATGGATGTTTTGAAGATAAGGGTCTATTGATACTATATCTATATGTGTTACAACTTTCCATGAATCACGATAGAAACGGATTGCAGATGAAGGCTCGAAATAGATTCCAGGGCTCTCGAGAATTGGTGTAACTTTACTTACTGCATGACAACGTTGAGATAATATTTTGAAAAGGGGATATATAAACATAGTTAAGTGCGTGCCGGTTTTATTTCGTTCACGTGGTATTTAGTAAATCGACAATTGATGCATAAGGTCACATTGTTTTTGTTGTGTACTTTAATTATCTTATAGGGGCCTTTCAAGACAGGGGATAAAGCCTTACGTAGCCTGTGATGTTGTTTTAGGTAGACAAAATCGCCTGTTTTATAAGCAGGCTCTCGGGAAGGTGAATCATAATACTGCTTAGAGGTTTCTTTACTTTTTGAAATGTATTCTAATGCTTTTTCGCGACTAAAACGCATTCGATATTTTAGGGCTCGGATGTACTCGTCATATGTAAGATTCTCGTTAGTGTCATATAGTGAGTTAGGTATATGTGGTTTATGTCCATATAAGAGTTCATAGGGGGTGAATTGAGTGGTAGTGTGCGGGGTAGTATTATAACAGAGTATCGCAGTGGCCAGATAGCAATGCCAGTCATTTTGGTTCTCATTTACGAAGGATTTTAAATATTCTTTTAATGTGGCGTGACTGCGTTCCAGGGCACCGTTTGTTTGAGGGTGGTAAGGCGTTGAAAACAGGAATTTTATTTTGAAAATATTTGTGATTTGCTTGAAGAGGTCAGAGGTGAAACACGTGCCAAGGTCAGTTAGTATCATTTTAGGTATTCCAAAAAGAGACATGAAATGAATTAAATTTCGTGCTACTTCATCGCTTGTTGAAGTAACCATCGGATAAGCACAGGAGAATTTCGTGAGATCATCCTGGAGTGTGAGAATGAACCTAAAATTCTGGAGTCCTGCTTCAGGAAGGGTGCCAACTATATCGAGGGCTAAGCGCTCAAACGGTTTAGTGCTGGATGAGGTAATGATCATAGGTGCTTTGTTACATTTTCGGAGAGGTTTGTTGATTTGACAGGATTTACATGTTTTGACATAATTTTCTATGTCAGACCTCATCGATTTCCAATAATATGAAGATTTTATACGGTTAAACATCCTGTTTATTTCAGGGTGCCCCGCGATTGTGGAGTCATGTTTTTTTTTCAAGATTTGAGGGATTTCTGCTGGAGTTGGATAAATGAGTTGATTTTTGTATATGTGTATATGGATATTGGTATTATTAAAGGCGTATGCGATCATATTATATAGTTTAGTATAGGAGAGTTTACTATAAGGTTCAGCGAAATCTGATATGGCTAGATCTGCCAAAGTAGGGTTATTCTGTAATATGAAGTTTTTCAGGGACAATAAAGGGTCGAATATAGTTTTGTAATTAGTTTCATCGTAATGGTGAATTTTAGTAAACAAGAAGTAGTATGTCTTATTATCGCTAGGGAATGGAAGCACAGTGAATGGTTCTCGTTCAGAATTCTGTAGAGCTTCTGAGATTCCCAGTTGAGATAGTATTTCCTCACAACTAGGCATGGAAACGTCAAAGTCCAGGGAAGTGGGGATGGCAATTGATGATAATTTGGATAAATGCAGTTTTTGCGAATGTTCTGTGATTTTAGTGTTTGACGTTTCTAAGGTTTTAGTAAACTGTTTTTTGAAATATTCCTCGTAAGTGGTAGAGGTAGGGTCACGTTGACTTTGTTTACGAGTCGTTACATGAATAGGAATGCGAGAGAGTGCGTCGGCATTTGAATTTAATTTTCCTTATTTATATATAATTTCGTAGTCATACTCTTCGAGCTTTAATCTCCATCGTATGAGTCGACTTCCAGGGTCCTTTACATTGAAGAGCCAGGTGAGAGGACGGTGATCGGTCACAATCTTGAATTTATTACCGTAAAGATAGGGACGGAAACATTTCACGGCGAAAATGATAGCAAGGAGTTCTTTTTCAGTCGTAGAGTAATTACACTCTGCTTTATTCATAGTGCGAGAGGCGAATGCGATGGGAAGATTCTTTCCGATAGGACAGCGCCGACTGCACTATTTCTCGCATCAGTCGTCACAACGAAAGGTTGTGAAAAATCTAGGTACTGTAGTAGTGGTGCCGTGGTAAGTTTTTCTTTAAGGTGGTTGAACGCTTAATCTTGTTCTGAGGACCAATGGAAGTCTACATCTTTCTTCAGAAGAGAAGTGAGGGGTTTGGTAATTTTCGAAAAATTGTCTATGAACCTGCGGTAATAGCCGACTAAAACGAGGAACGATTTGATTTCTTTAGGATTTCGAGGGATTGGAAATTCTGTAACTGCTTTAACTTTGTCGGGGTTAGGTTGCACGCCTTTGTCAGTGATGACGTGCCCTTAGTATGTTACTTCGCGACGTAAAAACTCGCATTTATCGGGCTGTAATTTAAGGTTGAATTCACGGAATCTGTCAAAGACAAGATGAAGTTTTTGAATGTGACTAGTGAGGTCATTGGAGTAGATAATACAGTCATCGAGATAAATATAGCAATGTAGGCCTTGCAGGCCTGAAAGGACAGAGTTCATGAGGCGTTGGAAGGTTGATGGTGCATTTTTGAGGCCGAAGGGCATCCTGTTGAATTCGAAATGGCCAGAGATGCCATTGGGGTTAAGAACCGTAAATCCGGTTTTTGCTGAGTCAGCAGAATCCATTTTGATTTGATGAAACCCTGAAACAAGGTCAAGGGTGGAAAAATATTTAGAGTGCCCTAATTGATCCAGTATATCGGTGATGAGTGGTATTGGGTAAACCTCAGTTACTGTTATGTCATTGAGACGTCTGTAATCTATCACTATGCGCCATTTTCTTTGACCTGAGGCATCTATTTTCTTTGGAACAATCCAGACAGGCGCACTCCAAGGTGATATAGAGGGTTTTATAATATTTTGCTATACAATTAGCTAAGTATACTCCGTCGCATATTGTATGATCTAGTACGAGTCCTTCTTTAATTTCGGATAATTCGGAATCAGAGTTCGAAATAGCACATTCGATGATGCCTTCGGAACGTGCCGGGATTATGTAAGATGGTTGATTAAAATGGATTTTTAAAGTGTGACCATATAGGGAAATTGATTGCGTTTTGTAGTCTATGTTTGAGTCAAAGAATCGCAAGAAATCATTACCTATTATACCGTCATATTTGAGATTTATTTCGTCCTTGATGACGTGAAATTTGTACGCAATATTTTTGTCCTGTAGACGGAATTGTAGTTGTAGGGAACCCAATGTCTCGCAATATGAGTCCGTATCATTAATTCCTTTTAGTTTGATGATTTCAGACGAGAGTGGTAACTTCCTTTCGAAGCTGGAGTACTTGACAATGCTGACACTTGCTCCAGTATCAATCAGAAAACAGAGAGGGTTTTTGGAGAAGGGTATAGTTAAGTAAGTATAAGGTAGGGATATTTCTTTACTTGGTGCTTTAGTTTCATAGCAAGGTAGGTGAGGATTAATTATAGGTTTTAGTTTAGGAATGATCACGGAAAATTGCGGCGGAGTCTGTGAGTAGTTTTCATTGCCGGTCCCGGCAACCACTTCGGCATACGTTTTGGTTTTGCATGGTCTAGTAAAGGAATCAGCGTGAGGGTTGGTGACCATGGGTTTTGAAGGTGTGTTCCTTGTTAGGACCCAGCTTATTTAAATTAGGATTCAGTGGTCGCTGAGGTAAAATACTCCCATGATTTTTCGGGGTTGTCATAGATTTAGTATGAATCGGCTGGTATGATATAGGACAAGATTCAGGGGCTCGTTTTTTATAAGATTCAGTGCGAGATACCGTGGCAGATTTTGTAAAAGATACAGTGGGCGACGTAGTACGCGATTTAGTAAGAGATGCAGTGTGCGACATAGTCGGCGATTTAGTAAGAAATACAGCGGGCGACATAGTACGCGATTTAGCAAAAGATAC
The DNA here is from genome assembly GCA_949825045.1 of Argyresthia goedartella. Classification (NCBI taxonomy): domain Eukaryota; kingdom Metazoa; phylum Arthropoda; class Insecta; order Lepidoptera; family Argyresthiidae; genus Argyresthia; species Argyresthia goedartella. The sequence continues at coordinate 37,125,043 of OX463812.1, read as the reverse complement.
AGTGGGCGACATAGTACGCGATTTGGCAAAAGATACATTGGGCGACATAGTACGCGATTTAGCAAAAGATACAGTGGGCGACATAGAACGCGATTTAGTAAGAGATACAGTGGGCGTGTCATTCATATTTTCTTTAGATTTCGGCAGACACGAAACCGAAATCGTATTCAGTTTAAAGTCTGATCGTCCTCATTGAATTCTTGCGATTCGCCTTCACAAAAATGCGCTTGCGCTGCCATGTTAGGTGCAGTTGCACTTTGTAATTGAGACCTGTTCGCGGTCTGTTGATAAGAATTCGCATTCGCGGAATTGAAGCGCATATTGTTATTGTATTGTCTTTTGCGACACTCGCTTATGGAATGCCCTACGTTTTGCAGTAGTTGCAAGTTTTGGGTCCCCTTTGGGGATTAGGAAAACGTTGGTTGTGTATCGGGCGTGTTTGAGAGCTAGTAGAGGGATGAGGCTGAATATTGTTATGCTGAGGTTGGTATGAAGACTGGGGCCGAAGGTGATAAGATCGTTCATTACGATCTTTTTTGTTACGGAAACATTCAGATGAGGAATGTCCCGTTTTATGACAGATATTACAGGTTTTCGGGGCCTTGGACGTGGAGAGATTGAGATTAAACAACTTCTCTTCCTCAATCGCATGCGTAATTGCTTCGTTGAGGATCAATGGATTGCGGCACCTGACTATATGCGAGAAACTAGAGTTAAGGCCTAGCAAGAATGTGTTCAGTGCAATGTCTTCCATCGCAGCTACGCGTCCGGGGAGTTCAGTTTTATTCTTACAGGAGTCAGATAAAATCCGGGTAAGGCATGATTCTACTCGGATTGAATATTCGATTACCGTTTCTGAATAACCTTGCTTACAGCTTTGAAGCTCCAAAAGAAGGTGAGTCGAGTGCTTTTTTTCGGCGAATGTAGTCTTAAGAAAGTCCTTTATCTCAGCCCATGTCTGAAAGGTTTTTAAACAGCAAGCTGCTTGGGCTTTTCCTTCTAACTGGGATAGGATGTATTTACATAGAACATTCTGTTGCTCTGTATTCGCAAGCGAAATTGCATTTTCACAATTCGTAATAAAGGGGGGTAGAGATTCACGATTCCCATCATGGGGTTTAATAAATTTAGTTAGCACGGATAGTGTTATTTTGTCACTCATTTTACTTTTGGGTAGATCAGAATCTTGTCTCAAATCAGAGTCGGATGAGCTAGTATTTGAACTGTTGGCGTCCGAGAAGGAATCTTCAGATTCTTTCTTTATTGCAGGAAGCATGAATTAGCAGAACAGAGCATCAGATGGTCATAAAAGATTTAGGAACATAGAAAATACTATAATGTTTTATATATACAATAAAAGAAACAAAAATTAAAGTAAGAAAATACCTCACTAGCTTAAATTATGATGAAACTGAAAATATTTTAAAATAAACGAATATGTTTAAGTAATAAAATAAATACGAATAAATAATAAATATACGAACTTTAGATGCGCTTTTAACCACATATTTTTTATTAAAATATTTAATCTTTTGTCAATATAGGAACCTATTTTTTACAATTTTAGAATCATTTTGTATATTTAAACTTGTTTAAGTACACATTAATTAGTTTAAAGTCATACCTCACACACACTAACTCTAGCACGTAATGAAATTAATCAATGCAACACAATTCACAATTTTCCGCTTACGATCGATAAGTTCATGGCACTCGATTTGTGTCGGTTTCCGCGATACAGGTTAGCCTAGTGCGGAGATCGCAGTAACTATATTAAAATTTATCCGAATACCCACACATGCTATTAGTAAGTTTTCACAATTGTAATCTATTTTGGCAAAATAAACGTATTTGTATTTGTATTTGTATATTATTTAAAGTCTGTAGGGTTTCGCGTCAAATAACTGATAACTAAATAACTTCACTCAAGTCTGGCTTTGGATTTCACTAGTAAATGACAGAAAATAGACTCACAAAATAAGCACGATGTTCAGGAACATTTTGGAGGTTTGCATTTGTCGAAGTAAATTGCAACGTGACGAGTTGATGATCCAGGGAGTCGTATTACAGTTGAAGCCACTTATGTTATCCCACCGCTGCCACCAATTTGTTATGAGGCATTCCCCGTAAGAGTTTTTAAAAAAAACTCTCTGGTATACACAAACACTTTATTAGCAAAACACAATCCCAATTCTTATAATATACTGAATAACTCAATTACATGAATTCACTCGTGACGAGATGAAAATATTGCAATAATTACCGGCAAAGACAGAGTAACGACTAACTCGAGTTTAGGTAAAAAAATGGTTTTTATACAATGCAACTATGACGTCATTGGCTTTACACGGCATGTGGCTTTTCTGCTGACCTAAGAAATCGGTTCATAGTGTTACTGGATATAACAGAACGAAGAACGACTTCATAACTTCGAGATTCGGGTTGTCTTTGGGCTGCGCAAGTATGACCACGTCTCACATTATCGCAAGGAGTTGGGGTCTCTTCCGATCCGTCTTCGTCGTGATATGCACATTTTTCCTATCTGTTCAATATTTTAGTAAATCCCCGCTACCCCACATATCTTCCAAACAATTGATATTGTATTTGATATAGTATAAACATTATTTATTATATTCATATATTATTATGTTTTAGTTTCGTAAATAATTAGAGGTATACCGTGCTACTTTAAAAAAATCTTACACATAATTTAACCTCAAAACAAACGTCAAATGCCATACATTTTTTTCTTCGAACAAGTTTTAAACAGGAGTTTATTTGTTTGTGGTAAGACCCATCCAGTTTTATTGCGCACTCTCCTGTTGCACAACTTTTTCTGTTCTGCCTAGGTTTGCTGGTACAAATCTCTCTTAAGAGAGAAGCTTGCCCTAAAAATGTTTTGTTTTCTTACCATTAAGATTTCTGTGCAATAAACAATATGAATATGAATGTGTGTGACGTCGCTGTTTCTGGTTCCCACGACACAGGGTATCCAAGTGTGGGGCCAGAAGCAATGTAAGTGCCTGCATATAAGTGTTTAGATAGCATGTGAAATCCCACATTAGTTCCGAAGGCAAAGCTACGTAATGTTACAAAACTTGGAGTAGATACTTCTTTTGTTGAAAAATATTTTTTCGAAATATTTTTCTGAGCTATGCTAACTGTGATATATCGACAAAATCTAAACTTTTTCAGTTCAGTTCAGTTCAAAAATTTTTATTCTTAATAGAACAAAAATTTAAACTTAATGAACGTCAAAATTTGAAACTTAATGAACGTCAAAAAAGTTATTTCTCTGCTGTTCAAAAGAAGTCCCGAGATAAACAAATTATAATAACAATTTTGGGACCTTTTTAGGGTTCCGTACCCGAAGGGTTCCAAACGGGACCCTATTACTAAGACTCCGCTGTCCGTCCGTCCGTCTGTCACCAGGCTGTATCTCACGAACCGTGATAGTTAGACAGTTGAAATTTTCACAGATGATGTATTTATGTTGCCGCTATAACAACAAATACTAAAAAACAGGATAAAAGAAATATTTAAGGGGGCTCCCATACAACAATTCTTTCAATACCACATACAAACTTATGGATGCACCTGGTTACGTACATGGAGTGTGAAAGTAACCGCACCAATAACTTTGTAAACAATATTTTGCTGTGTAAAATCCAAACTATTCACTCCACAACATCGCTTCCATTGAACGGTGGTACGGAACCCTTCGTGCGCGATTTAGACTCGCACTTGACCGGTTTTCTAGATTTTGCGTTACCCAGAAACGCGATTGGAGGAATTTTGCTCGATAGAAATAATTATTGAAATGAGGTTTTAATTTACACTTTTTTGATTTCTCCCATTTAAAATAGTATTCAGACTTTTAAAATAATTATTTACATGAATTTTGACGATACTATGGAAAGATTTATAGCCATTTTAGTTTATATATCAATTTAAAACCGTCTGTTTCCCATTTTTCCTCGATTCCATCCGTCTCACACTGCGGGACTTTCCACCTGGAGTAACTGGGACCTTTGCACGGACCCCTTAACTTCCCACCAACCCAACCCCATTTAGAGGCATCGCGAATTTCAACCTCATGCTATGGTAATAAAATCCAAAACCTACGATGGTCAAATGACCTCTATTGCAGTCACGGGTCATTGAGGGGTTAAAGTATGACCGAAAGTAAGCTTCTGCGGATGTTTAAGTAACACTTACTTGAACAGTTATTTGTGTATTCGACGTAACCTATTCAGTCATTTTATCAGCATCACTCACAATTCAATGAGGTACAGATGTACCGGAAACCAAATATGTTAAAGGCGAAATAGTTTATCAAATGGACGCCCTTGTGATAATTACAAGGCTAACGAAGAACTACTGAACAAACTCGAACGACTTCACAATCTCGGCATTCGGTTTACCTTCGGGCTGCGCAAATACGACCGTGTATCACAACATCGCAAGGAGTTGAAGTGGCTGCCGATCCGTCTTCACCGGGATTCACACATTCTCAATTTCAATTCAAACCACGCTATCGAACCTTCCTGCGAGACAGTTTTCAATTCCTTTCTTTCAACAGACTTCGGAGAACTTACACAGTTTCCATGCTCACAACTCCATAGCATAACACCGAAGTACTCGTTTATTTCGTTATATTGTTGTACACATAGGTCTACCCCTACTCAGCAAATAACCGTTCCCATCTTATCCTGGTTTTCTGGAAGAGATTTCTGATCAGGTATAAGCTCGCCTTTGTTCACAATTTTTATGTAACTCTTGTTTTTTATATGATCTGTTTTCAATAGAGAAATTATGAATTACGTTTTGTTTTGACTTCCGATTTCCGTTCCGTACCCGAACGATACCAAACGGGACCAAATTCCAAATTCCAAATGTCTTTATTACTGTAGATATTTACATTTACTTAGCAATCGTCATTTATTGCCACTTCTCTACATTGGACCACTGTGGGAGAAGAAGGGCGTAGAAACTCCCACAGATTGATTTTAGATCTCTTTTAAAAATTGCTTGTGCTTAACTAATACAAATTTTATAATATCATAATTAATCAGTAGGAATAAATAATTACAAAACTATTAACAGCAAGGTCTGTGTTGAGCCAGTTTAACCCCATACAGTCCCATCATTTAAGTAATCTTGAACATTGTAATATCCCTTTTTCGACAAAGTCGCTTTGACATGGTTTTTAAATTGCTCAAATGGCAATTTCAAGATCTCCAGAGGTATCTTGTTGTAGTAGAGAACGCATTGACCCTTGAAAGAATTGCTAACCTTCGCGAGTCTAAACCGGGGCGCAAGTAGTCTGTGATTGTTTCTTAGATTAATATTACAGCTATCGCTAAGTTTGGCAAATGTTGTAAGGTTCTTGCGTACTTACATTATGTTTTCGAAAATAAATTGACTAGCTACAGTTAGTATGTCAATTTCTTTAAAATGCTCTCTTAAGGAGTATGTGCGTTTTAAATTATAAATTGCTCGAATAGATCTTTTCTGTAAAATAAAAATAGTTTGAATATCCGCTGCTTTCCCCCACAACAAGATACCATAGGACATGATACAATGAAAGTAACTAAAATATACTAGCCTAGATGTAGCCACATCCATGTTTTGTCTGATGTTCCTCACAGCGTAAGCCGCAGAACTTAATTTACCAGCCAATTTATTTATATGGGGTCCCCACTGTAATTTGCTATCAATGGTTATTCCAAGAAACTTCGTGTCATTTACTAATTCTAAAGTGCTGCTATCTAACACCAAACTGGTCTCAACTTGCCTGACATTTGGAAGTGAGAATTTGATACATTTGGTTTTACCAGCATTTTACAATAAATTATTAACTGTGAACCAATTCAAGGTTAATAATACTCCAATAACATCATCAAAGTCTTCTTTTTGTCTTTCAGTTTTGAAAACCAGTGAAGTGTCATCAGAAAACAACCTATATCAGTCAATTTGTCCACCCTATTACTAAGCCTCCGCTGTCCGTCCATCCGTCCGTCCGTCTATCAGTGGACGTACTGACGGACAGACGGACTTAGAGAGTTGAAATGTTTAAAGAATGTGTATTTCTGTTGCCGTTGCCACAACAAACAATGAACAAAACGAAGTTTTGTAAATTAAAAGGAGTCCCCATACAACGATGTGTAGCTAGCCGCGATATACCAAACTATTACATAATTCAAATATGATCGTAGATTTCGCGGCTTATCACTTGGTTGGTTTGATATCGGATTCCAAATCTTAGGGTTTTAGGTTCGAATCCACATTCGGATAAAATTTTATCCGGCAACAAATATAATGATCACCAGAATATTTGTTTCTTACCCAAAATGGGTAAATGATCACCAAAAGTTGCAGAAAATATCAGGGAAAAATACTGCGGTAGCTTAGGTGAAGGGTAATTTATCCTACGTGTCAGGTTGAACATGTAAAAACAACAAAAATACTTAAAACATAAACTTAAGTACACAAAACATAAAAAGAAGTTTGGTGATCATTTATCTAAACACAATTTGGTGGTCGTTTACTTATTCTGGCGGTCGTTTCGAATTTATTGGTAGTAAAATAGGTGCGTTTTTGGTAATCGTTTAAACATAAGCCATTTTATTCTCTTCTTGTTATTTTATGTATGTTATTGGCGAGTCCGACCCGCATACCGGTTCTCACGCACGTAGTTTAGTTATGTCGTGGACGTCTGAGTGGCTAATGCGGGTAGCCTCGGATGATCGGGAAAATGCTGAAAACAAAATCATCATTATTTCCATAAAATTTATTTAATGTTTTCAGATGCTGTTTTTGTAAAATAACGATGGTATTACGGAAGTCAGAATAGACTAATGCGTGTACAGTTTCTAACAAGTAATTTCCTTTGTATATTCTTCTGACAGAGATTCCAGAAAGAAAAGGAATTTCGCTTGAACTGGAAAATAATGTTTTCACTTAATTGTGCTTAGGGATGTTGACGTCACGTACCTTGCCGGTGATGCCAGGAAAGCTTGGACGCACGCCTGTCCGGGACAAAATTTCCCGGTTGTGTGACAAGCCGCCCTGCCTTCAACAGCGCGAGAGCTTGCTTAACGTGGCAAGTGACTCTGCAGAACGTGCATGTCTGTGAACCAGGGACCAAGAGTCAGGGCACTGGCTGCAAGCCATCCCTTCCAGATAGCTTGGTACACTGCTGGACTGAACCATCCTCATACAGGCCGTCTGCCTGCGATTTAAGACGAATTAAATCGGTTCCCCCTCCGGTCGAGTAGATCTGAATACCAAAACGAACTGGCCCCACTACGTACTTAACTCAAAAAATATTATAAAATATGACTGATTTTCAATATGTCTTTGTTTTTGAATGTCTCTAAGTCGTAATGTACATTCAGACACATTCGTGACGATGAAACAATATCGTAAACCCTACTTGCATCTTATTTTTTTAAATTATTATCAGTCTTTATCAATATCTATGTCGGTGTGGGTATACGTACTGTACCGGCACCAGGCCAAGGTCGTAGCCGCCGCTATCAGTAGCTATGATCGTCTATTCTATCTATCCCAAAATGAGAGGACCCGATTCGGCTGTAAGTTTTGTAAGTAAGAATGATAAGTCTGAATTTCTCGTTCGTTGAGAAATTCGTTAGGCGTACAATAGTCGAACGAAGTTTGGTTCAGAAGTTACAGTTTCTAGTTAGACAGAGAAAGCATATATGTCCGCGAGCCGGTAATTCGCATCAGTTAGCGGTGTATTGCGCCAAAACGATCGTTGTTATATTTTATGTGATGGCACCATCTGGTTTTTGTATATATGAGCGCATTGGAACATCTTTTGTTTTAGTTTTAGTTTTAGTTTTAGTGATCGATCACAGTTATAGTATAGATATCCGTCGTAGTTTTACGACGTGAGTACTCAATGATATTTCATGTGCTCGCTAGTAGCGGCTTGTGGTGGTTCCAATTATGTATTTGGTTCACGGCAATAACGATCCGAAAAGACCGGTTTACACAATTGCGATTTGAGTTCCGAAATGGGTTCTGAACTAGCGGTTACCTCAAAAGGTCCGTAACGTTTTGAAACCTTCAACTCTGCGCAATTTGAGCTGGATGTTATCGAAACGCAAGCATTTTTGTTTTAGGATATCTAACCCACACCATAGCGAAGTGCATAGTTCGATAAATACCGAACTATGAATTCCACTAGCCGCAGCACGTCCTGGGCTGAGCCAAATCATATATACCGACTCAACTTACACATTAGACATCCAGCGAAATTTACATTTAATTTAAAAATGCAACTTGAATCCAATCTGACCCAAGGCAATGCAAAACACCTACCCGGTCCTAAACAATGAACTTTAGACTGTAAATTGTTCTCTTCGCGCGTCCCCGACAACACTCAAATGTCACAATATCAACAGGATATGTTATCTGTGTTGACACCGGTTTAACTTTGTTCTGAATTTGTTATTTCCATCCGCGGAACCTCATCGATCAAACAGTCTCCCTATGCCCTGACAACCTAGGTTTAGCCGCAACTAAACTCCTGTCTAGCCTAGTCTAAAAACCTAGTGTTATACCACGTCCATTATCGACACCACTCGAAAATGGTTGAGTTTGATTTGAATGTGCTTGAATGTTTAACGACTGTGTGTGTGGGAATTTCAAAACTCGCTATTCGAAAGGAATGAGGAGAGGATTAGCCCGCGAATATCCTAAGAGCCAATCCAGGAACCCTATGGTGAAGGAAAAAGGAATTTAGGGTCGCTCCAAGCCCAGACTCAGACTCAGATAAATTGACTTAAAAGTTCTTTCCTAACGACCCAAGGATAGTTTTGGAATTAGGGGTAGGTTGATATAAAGGTAGGAACCGAGGTATATCTCGGCGCTTCAGACACTCACGAAAACCCACTGAAACTTCGCAATCACCAATTCGTATAGTTCTGACGCGTAACACGGCAGACAAAACTGTTTAGAACTCGTGAAGACGACTGTCACAGTAGCTAGACGCTGAGACTGAATGCTCTCCCTTCCCCCACAATTGTATTTATACGCCCCACATGCGTCCTTTGCGAATACGCTCTGCCCAAGCGAAGCTTCTTATCACTAACTACACAGGGTCTAATTTCAACCATGCCATGCAGATCCGCCGTTCTACAAATTGTGTGTACGCATATTCACTATGATCAACCGTAGGTGATCACTCAAATCATTTGGTACTGCCGATACACAGAATCTGTTGATCGCTGACCAATAAAAGCTTGTTGCGATTAATTAAGCATTACCCGACCGCTAGCTGCGCGTAGCAAAGACCTACCAGAATGATATTCAAACCAGCGGTGTCAGACCCTCCATCTCATACCTCAATCGCAATTGTATATTTGCAATCTACATAATAGCTTTCTCCGTATCGTTCCATAATAACCTTTCATTATTTAGTTATTCATAATTTTATTCAACGCGCAGCCAAATCGGCTCTGATCTCTACACATCTCGCAGGAATGCGACAAAAAAACTTGACCTGAACTGAAATTCCACGAATGAACCCACGCGTCTTTTTTTTGCGAACTTTGCCAGTAAGCAACGCAAAACCCCCAAACGTTATCTGAACCGATTCTCGTATTCAAAACAGCGCGGCGTTGGGCTAGCCCTCTATCACGCAGAATGAAGTATCTAATGTACCGACTCTCGTGTACCATTACAGCCCCCTCCCAGACCTTGAGACACTGTTTATCTCAGTTAACATGGCGCAAGGATCTCATTACCACTATGCTACCCATACTTTGTACATATCTACTCTATATGTTCGGACATCTCAAATCATGTACACCGACCGATGAATCTGTCAATTATGTATATAATATTTACACAACTCGATTGAGTTCTCTCCTGTCTTATCTTATTTATCTATCTTACTATACAACCTCGCTTACCCGCAATTTATCCTAATTCGTATTACTATATATATACAAATTGTTTTTTTTTTTTTTTTTGTGTTTTTATTTTGTTTTTGTTTCCAAACCATGCAAGATCCTTAAATCTACAAAGAAGTTACTCAAATTTACAGCTTACAGCTTAATTATATAACCTTTATACACTATCTTATTTATCTACGCCCTTATTCGTCCTCACATAATACCTGGCTATATTTATAGTATTGAAGTTACCCAATATCGCATTTGAACCCGGATCTACTAACGTATAACAGTTAGGATATACCACTGCCGAAATAACATAAGGCCCTTTATACAACAACGAAAATTTCCGCATGATTTTATGTTCTTTATTTGAACGCACAAAGGTCTTAAGTTTCACATAATCACCTATACGATAGACCTCTAACTTACGCCGTTTGTCCGCCTGCCGCTTACTTCGTTCACTAGAACTTTTAGAGTTTTCTATCGCTACATTCCGCACCTGTTCCGAATCTCGCACACTATGGCCTAATAACCATTCATCGCCTAATTCCTTGTCAATAGTTAACGGTTCCCGCCTACCAAACGCTAACTCATTAGGCGCAAAGCCTGTGCTTGTGTGTTCGATATTATTATAGCAATTCTGAATGTCCGGTAACACGTCTACCCAACTACGATTACTTCCGCCGCAATAAGTTCTAATCAGCCGACCTAGCTCGCGATTCACTCTTTCTACGCTATTAGAATTTGGACAATACACCGACGTATGAGTGACCCGAATCCCCAGCTGTTTGAGTCCAAATTCCCAAACTTTCGATATGAACTGTGGTCCTGAGTCCGTAATTATAGTTTCGATAGGTATTTCCCTATGAAATCTCTTTGTACAAGCGAGCACGCTCCTACCTGTCGCTTTTCGCATTGGATATAATTTTATTACCTTACTGTACACGTCTTGAATCACATATATATATTGATACCCGAATTTACCTACGGGCAATGGCCCATAAAGGTCCGAGAAAACTTTCTCACCCAACCTTTCCGCCAACACCGGTGTACAAGGACCAACGGTATTGTTAGTACTTGGTTTGAACTTTTGACATATGTCACAACTTCTTATCACCGCGCTAATCACCCTACTCATATGAAGAAAATAATATCTGTCCTTCATCAGTGCTAATATTTTATATCTGCCGTAGTGACCTATTTCTTCATGTATGTGTAAAATTAGTTCCTCCTGTAGTGATTTCGGAATTACTAGCAACTGTACGTTCCGCTTCGGCACGTGAAAATATAACGTATCTCCTACTAGCTTATAATTTTCAAAACCTCTTGTCCCCGTATCTACTACATTACGTCTGATACAACCGCTAATTCGATTTAACCGCTCATCTTCGCTTTGTAATCTCGCAATGTCCCGTAAACTCGAAATAACACTTGCGGTATTCGATGCCTGAAACCAGAATATCCCCGGCTGAACATTTGTACTGTCAATCATACCTCCAGGTCCCGCTATTTGCCTGCTTAGCGTGTCGGCAATTTGATTATCAGTCCCTCGCACAAATTCTATGTCGTAATCGAATTGCTCTAAAAACATAATCCACCTCGTTACGCGTGCCCCTAATAAGGTCCACGACTTAATGAACGTCAAACTTTTATGATCAGTTCTAATAATAACCTTTTCTCCCCGCAAATATATCTCAAATCGCTTTAAAGTGTATATAACTGCATACATTTCCTGTTCCCTGATCGACCATCTAGTCTGGGCACCCTTGAATGCCTGCGAACAGAACCCTATAATTAGTTCCTGGCCCGATTCATCTAATTGATAAACATAGCCCCCAATTCCTATAGCGCTGGCGTCACATTGAACATAATATGTTTTTCCCGCCAATGGCTGACTCAAAATTATACTTTCTAAGAATTGATTTTTTATCTCGTCAAAAGCACTTTGCATCTGCGCACTCCAGATGAACTTGACTCCAGACCGTAATAAATTGTACAAGGGCTGTGTCAACGTTACAAAATTTTTTATAAACCTCCTAAAGTAATTTATGAACCCCAAAAACGCCCTCAATTGCCTGACAGTTCTGGGTGACGGATATAATTTAAGTGTTTCAATTTTGTCCGGGTCCATCTGCAAACCTTGTGTAGACAAAATATGCCCCAATAACTTGACCTTTTTTTGTGCGAACTCGCATTTTTTTAGTTTGCACGTGAAGCCCGCGTCTCTCAATTTACTCAGAACCGTGTCCACTTGAGACAAATGCTGTTCGAAGTCACCCTCAGTTAAAATTGCCAAATCGTCAACAAAATTTAAACAATATGACCTAACCTCTGGCCCTAGAATTAAATCCATCGCCCTCGAAAATGAACCCACACTGGTTTTCAACCCCTGAGGTAAAACGTTGTAAACATAACTTCTGCCTTGATATACAAAACCCGTGTATCTTTTAGATTCGTCTGATAATGGTATAGAAAAATACGCATCTTTGATATCAATAACTCCTATGTAGTTTATTCGGCGCCCGGATTGCAATATCTCACTCATTAAAGGTGTGGTTTCAACCTCCCCGACCATTCCCGTGTTCAATTGTCGTGCATCTAGCAAAATACGGACCTCTCCTGATTTCTTTAATGTACAAGTCAATGGACTGCTGAAATCCGTAGATTGCCTGCTAATAATACCTATCAATTCCATCTCTTCCAAACGTTTTGTTACTTTATCGCGATATGCGAACGGTATGGGATAGCTTCGTTTTACGAAAGGCGTTTCATCTCTCATTTTTATCTCATGTATATATTTATTTGTCCGACCTATCCTATCGCTAAACAACTCTGCATGTTTATTTAACACCGGCAATAACCTTGTTTTGTGTTCAACAGGTATTGATGAATTATTCACATATTCCTCTATCATATTTCTACAGGTATCTTGGTTCTGTACTTCCATTGTACAACAGCAAAAATCCTGATTAGGGCCAGTACCTAATGGTATTTCACACATCCGCCCGGCGCTTCGTATAATTAGCCTCTTATTACCCTCACACATTAAACTCGCTCGCGTCTGTTGTATAAAATCAAACCCCAAAATTAAATATTTAGGCACCCTTGTTAATACTAGCATTGGAGTATCGATAACGCATTCACCTATTGATAATGGTAACGTAACTAACTTATCAACCCTTTCTTTACTGACTCCAAACGCACCTGTGATTCTCAAACTTGGAATCGGTATTTCCGTCGGTTTTCCCAATTGACTGCACACTTCTTCGTACACTCTCCGACTTATTACGCTGATTTCGCTCCCCGAATCAATCAAACTCCTTACAACAATATTCCCAATACGCACATCTATCTCAGGTAATGTCAAAGTACTACATAACTCGCGCCCACACTCAGTCGAATCGTCGTCTCTGAATATCGTATGTAAACGTCTGTCATTTCGATCTCTACAATTCGATCTAGATTTTTCATCTAAACACACGGCATATCCGTGCGCTTTATGCGCTAATAATTGAAAAAATTCATTCACACCCACGTTCGAATCCAAATTACACAAATCATACAATCTATGCTTTTTTTCAATTTGATCGGCTGTCCACCCAAACCGTAATAAATATCTGAGCGCGAACGACCCGCGCGAGTCCACTAGTTTTTTGAATTCTGACTTATCGCATTATTCCTGTCACTTGAACTTTGCCCTGCCTCTGTATCTCCTGAACCCCTCTGAAACCCTATTGCCTTGAAGCTAGGCTGAGGCTGCCTGCCTCTACCGCGAAAATAACCGCGACCGCGCGTCCCAAATTCGTTTTGCCTTCGTTACCGCGGTATAATTATTCCTACGACTCATCGCGTTATAACGTATCGTATTTACCCGCATAGCTCGATATTGCCCACGCATGTAGCTATCCCGCCTTACGTTATTCGTATTCATAGGTTCCGAACCATGTATCGCACTTAATCCCCCATAGACATTCCGTTCTAAATGCCGAAGGAATTCGACCGCATCACGTATAGACATTGCCTCTTTTCTAGCAAAAAACGCTACCTGAATATCACGCGGCAACTGTCTGAAAATCGTGTTGATTTTCTCCGTATCAGTAAACGGTATCGTAAGCTCATATATGCTATTCAATTGAGAGGCAAAGAATTCTTCCATACTTTGACCTTTCTTAGAATCAAACTTCGCAGTTAGGAATCTTTGCTTAATTAATTCCTGTTCATTATCACCCCAGAATACCTCTCTGAAATCTTTTTCAAAATCCGAATAGGTTCGCCATGAGTCTCTGTATATGCTCATTCGAACTTTTGCAATTCCTACCAAACTATCCGTTGCCCATATCAAAGCCCTAGAACTATCTCCCGAGACTTTAATATAAGCCTTTAAATCTCTTAAGAAAATCATCGGATTTTCCGAACTTCGCCCATCGAATGTCGGCAACTTCTGTGTCATTTTCACAATGCATGATTGACGTTTTTCTACCGATTGTTCAAACGTCTCTAGTTCCTGTCTGTCAGTCTGTCTGTCCGAAGTCCTACTAGCATTGCTCGTGCTGGAACCCCTTTCCAAACTGTCTAATCTTTTCACTATTTCAGATAACAATTGCGTCACCTGCCCTGACGCCATTTCACTTGTGTGTGAAAGTGAATTTTGTGCTACCCGACTACCGTTTTTCCTAGGCCGGCCGGCCATTATTCCTATTAAACCGCCGTAGCTCGTACAAAGAATTGTGAAAACAATGCCCCTTTTTTGCTTATTTCTTATTTACAAACTGAACTGTTTAAAATCGTTTCTACGTTGTGTTATTTTTAAAAGTAACGCGTTAGACCTTGATTCTTTTAGAATATCTAGGAATATCTAGGTATCAGACTATCTAGGATATCCTGGTCACGGCACCAAAAATCTGTACCGGCACCAGGCCAAGGTCGTAGCCGCCGCTATCAGTAGCTATGATCGTCTATTCTATCTATCCCAAAATGAGAGGACCCGATTCGGCTGTAAGTTTTGTAAGTAAGAATGATAAGTCTGAATTTCTCGTTCGTTGAGAAATTCGTTAGGCGTACAATAGTCGAACGAAGTTTGGTTCAGAAGTTACAGTTTCTAGTTAGACAGAGAAAGCATATATGTCCGCGAGCCGGTAATTCGCATCAGTCAGCGGTGTATTGCGCCAAAACGATCGTTGTTATATTTTATGTGATGGCACCATCTGGTTTTTGTATATATGAGCGCATTGGAACATCTTTTGTTTTAGTTTTAGTTTTAGTTTTAGTGATCGATCACAGTTATAGTATAGATATCCGTCGTAGTTTTACGACGTGAGTACTCAATGATATTTCATGTGCTCGCTAGTAGCGGCTTGTGGTGGTTCCAATTATGTATTTGGTTCACGGCAATAACGATCCGAAAAGACCGGTTTACACAATTGCGATTTGAGTTCCGAAATGGGTTCTGAACTAGCGGTTACCTCAAAAGGTCCGTAACGTTTTGAAACCTTCAACTCTGCGCAATTTGAGCTGGATGTTATCGAAACGCAAGCATTTTTGTTTTAGGATATCTAACCCACACCATAGCGAAGTGCATAGTTCGATAAATACCGAACTATGAATTCTACTAGCCGCAGCACGTCCTGGGCTGAGCCAAATCATATATACCGACTCAACTTACACATTAGACATCCAGCGAAATTTACATTTAATTTAAAAATGCAACTTGAATCCAATCTGACCCAAGGCAATGCAAAACACCTACCCGGTCCTAAACAATGAACTTTAGACTGTAAATTGATCTCTTCGCGCGTCCCCGACAACACTCAAATGTCACAATATCAACAGGATATGTTATCTGTGTTGACACCGGTTTAACTTTGTTCTGAATTTGTTATTTCCATCCGCGGAACCTCATCGATCAAACAGTCTCCCTATGCCCTGACAACCTAGGTTTAGCCGCAACTAAACTCCTGTCTAGCCTAGTCTAAAAACCTAGTGTTATACCACGTCCATTATCGACACCACTCGAAAATGGTTGAGTTTGATTTGAATGTGCTTGAATGTTTGACGACTGTGTGTGTGGGAATTTCAAAACTCGCTATTCGAAAGGAATGAGGAGAGGATTAGCCCGCGAATATCCTAAGAGCCAATCCAGGAACCCTATGGTGAAGGAAAAAGGAATTTAGGGTCGCTCCAAGCCCAGACTCAGACTCAGATAAATTGACTTAAAAGTTCTTTCCTAACGACCCAAGGATAGTTTTGGAATTAGGGGTAGGTTGATATAAAGGTAGGAACCGAGGTATATCTCGGCGCTTCAGACACTCACGAAAACCCACTGAAACTTCGCAATCACCAATTCGTATAGTTCTGACGCGTAACACGGCAGACAAAACTGTTTAGAACTCGTGAAGACGACTGTCACAGTAGCTAGACGCTGAGACTGAATGCTCTCCCTTCCCCCACAATTGTATTTATACGCCCCACATGCGTCCTTTGCGAATACGCTCTGCCCAAGCGAAGCTTCTTATCACTAACTACACAGGGTCTAATTTCAACCATGCCATGCAGATCCGCCGTTCTACAAATTGTGTGTACGCATATTCACTATGATCAACCGTAGGTGATCACTCAAATCATTTGGTACTGCCGATACACAGAATCTGTTGATCGCTGACCAATAAAAGCTTGTTGCGATTAATTAAGCATTACCCGACCGCTAGCTGCGCGTAGCAAAGACCTACCAGAATGATATTCAAACCAGCGGTGTCAGACCCTCCATCTCATACCTCAATCGCAATTGTATATTTGCAATCTACATAATAGCTTTCTCCGTATCGTTCCATAATAACCTTTCATTATTTAGTTATTCATAATTTTATTCAACGCGCAGCCAAATCGGCTCTGATCTCTACACATCTCGCAGGAATGCGACAAAAAAACTTGACCTGAACTGAAATTCCACGAATGAACCCACGCGTCTTTTTTTTGCGAACTTTGCCAGTAAGCAACGCAAAACCCCCAAACGTTATCTGAACCGATTCTCGTATTCAAAACAGCGCGGCGTTGGGCTAGCCCTCTATCACGCAGAATGAAGTATCTAATGTACCGACTCTCGTGTACCATTACAGTACTTCTTAGGGAATACATTATAATGGTAAGATAAATGCCACTTATTATTAGAAATGTCACTTGAAAAATAATTTCTTGTCCTTGCCTTGTCATTACAAATTTTCTCGTCTTGATCAAAAGTATTGTAATGAATTACAATTTTATTTTAAAGTCATTACTTATCTGTTGTGTGTTATAACGAAAAATAGGACTCTGAAATTTATAGACAATCAAAAAGGTAAACCAGATCTAGTGCATGATGGAGACAGGTATAACTTTTCAAATAACAATAAATCAGGCTCTAGCATGTGGAGGTTTATCAATCTAACTGAATACTCGGCATGGGTCACATTTGATGCTGAAAGACGCAGTATCATTAGGCAAACTACTCAAGCATGCCGATCTCCGAAGAAGATATATTTATTGTAAAAAGGTGGTGTCTGCAAATATGACACCAGTCAAAAAGGTATTTGAAAATTGTCTTTCCAATGTCAAAGATCATTCAAGACAATATTTGAGGGGTAAAAAGTTCCCTTTATAGACAAGGACATGATAAAATTTTTGGGTCAAAAATATTCTGAATGTAATCGATGGCCGGATATAGGTATTCCAAAACAATTATCAGGAAGTTTTCTTGTCATTGAAAATTGTGAGGATGAGACAATTCTAGTTTTGTCGACACCCATTACCAGAATATTACTCAGAGATGAAGACAGAAATAGACAATGTTATGGTGATGGGACTTTTAAACGAACCTTTTTTCTTTTATGTTGGAGGAGAAAAAAATTGAATTTCTCATACCCAGGAGTCAGACCTCCCTGCAATGTCCGGTTCCCTACACATTGAGCGGGCATTAGCTCGTGTGGTATACGGACTAGAAACAACCCCTTGATTAATTTTTTAGCAGTGATCGTTTAGATTTAGATTTACAAGGGTTTTAAACGGACGCCTAAACAGTTTTCTCAAATGTTCACGATTTAACCTGATGTCGGCAGAAACAACAAATCACCGAAAGTAGTGCCTGTTGTGTATCCGCTTTTGCCTAAAAAGTCTCAAGAGACTTACATCAGAATGTTAAGGTTGCTGAGGGACAAATTAGGTTTAAGAATTCGTATGTGATTTTTGAAATTGCAATAATCAATGCCGTAAAAGAGGTTTTTCCGCGCACTGAAGTCTTTTATTACCATTAGTGATTTACCACAGATATTTAGTGAGGATGTGTGCTTATTTGTCCTTACTTCCTCAAGAAAAAAATCTTAGTGCATGGTCATCTTTGCAAGCCCTTTTCCCTCAAACTCAAATCACTTCATCGTGCTTAGCTAATATAAATATAGAAAATAATTTATAACTTTGACTTTATGATACCTTGGTACCTTGGACACTATTTAAATACATTGTTCTAGCCACAAACTAGGATTCCCTGTATCTTGGGTACTAGACAACGATACACATACTTATATAGATAAATATTATACGTAGATAGATAAACCACCATGACTGGTAGTAGTAGGTAGGTAGCTATTTTCTCATCAAACAAATATTTGACCCCACCGGGCTCGAACCCGGGACCCTTGGCTTCGTAGGCAGGGTCACTTTACTTGCCTATGTTTTCACAATGCCTTGAAAAATATGATTTTGGTGTACATTCTTCTTTAGATACGTGTTTAGTGCATTACAGATTATTTATGATGCATATGTTAAGCGAACATTTGACTGTACAAGTAAATTCTACAATGATGATAGAAAGACGTAATGTCTTATCAAAAACATATCTTGTAAAAATGACAGTCTTGCTTCTGAGGTAGAAAGTTATGAGATATAATTTAAAACCAAGGTAATGTAAAATCTATCCAATAGCTACGCCATGCATAATCACTATTTTAATAGCAACATTTTAGGTTACCGTATCAATATTAGACCTCTTTATTTATTTTATAAAAGAATGCGAGCGTTGTTACAAGAACGCAGACTGAACGAACGTATAAATTAATTAAATTTCCATTAGTGGATACTACGGAAGAAGTCGTATTATGAAAGAGTATTATATAATGACCTCCTAAGAATAGTTTCTCAAGAGGTTATAAAGTGCGCTTGCCTTTGGGAGTACCAAAGGCTCATAAATGATTCACGTGTTTCCCAGGACCACCACCGAGTAATACTAAGGTGAACGCACACCGTCCGCCTCGGACGAGCCGAAACGAATAGAATTTTAGAATTCTTTATATGAAATCATAAACCTCGCAGACATGTCGGCGTCGAATCGTCCGAATCCCGAGAACGCGACGACGTCATAAAATCCATTCTGGGCGGACACTGCGGATAGGTTAACCGCTACCTATAAAATGGCTATTTCAGGCCACCTCGAAACGAAAGATCAGCGGTAATGTAAGGGTTATGTCTCTGCTAAGTTAAGGAAAAGGCGTGATGCTAAATTTGTACCTACCTATCTATCAATTTAGAGAGCACGAGAGATTTAATTTAAATGTTTGTTTGTTTTCAAAAATCTTTATTTACTTTAAGTAAGAATGGTACAACCCAGTTTAAGTTAATCCTAGGTTATAGCTTGTATATGTAAATTGACAAGATGTCTACAGGACACCGGCATCTGGCGTTAAACCAGTTAATTGCACCCTATATTTATTATTTATTTATTTCCACATCTTTAAACACTTGTAAGGATATATCTATTTTTGACACTTTTTTATTATTATTATTTACATTCACATTCACATTCGGATGTAACCGCTGAGTCTCCGCGTCTCCTAGGTGAGAGCTGAACACCAGTGCTGCTCTTAATGAGCAATAAACACTGAGCTTTGACCTTTTCGCGTCAATGCAGTGCGCCTACATACCTACCTATATTCTTCTTTTTGTTTTATGTATCTTATGTATTTTTGTTTTTATTACTTTGCTATAATTTAAGTTCTTTTATAGTTGCACCTCCGTCACTTTTATTTTGTATGAGTGCTGCTTTGATGGAATAAACGTTAATCAATCAATCATATATTATGTAATAATTAGGCACATACTTAATGTTTTATTAAGCTTGCTTGATAATGTTATGACGTTCATTAGGTCTCAATGTTAGTGCTATTTTGAATAAAAATATTTGAACTGAACTGAACTTGAACAGGCTGTGGAGCCTCTTAAAACTTATAGCATAAGTAAAATAAAAACACAACATGTTGTAGGAAGATTAAATCAATGTTACAATTTGCACACTTCGTTTTAGTAAGCAAACTATTGCTAGGAACATAAATGATGTGGTATAAGTTGTCTAGCTACGGGTAGAATGCAAAATACAGGTACGCGTAGTTTGAGTAAGCAAGGTGCGGTCGCTTTACCAGTTATCTTTTGTTAAGTGATAACAAGACACAAAACATGAGGTAAGCAAACCGAAATAATAACAACTTCATACATTATTTTGACATACTGGGGAACGCAGGCGGGAGTTGTGCGATGTGTGTGATTTCGATATACTGCTTATCTCCTGCTCACTTAAAAGCCCGGTAAATCGGTGGTTTTTTGCGGCAGCAAACCTCTTGGGAAAAGTCCTTATGGCTTCTGAAATCCCGTCTATATTTCTCTTCGCGAGGTTGGGGTTTGACGATGATATTGTGTTGCACTTATCCATGCTGTCGCTGGGGTCCTCTGTTGATAACTTTATCGACATGGGGAGGACCCATCACTAATTTGTTCCATCACTAATCTATGTTTTTGTGTGACTCTGTACTTTTTGGGCGAGGAGACGGAATAGCACAAAACGCGTGTGGCGACTCGAGCACCGAACCGTTGAATTATTTTAAATGATACTACCAGAAAACCATGCAATAAGATATATTGACCCTGGTCTCGCCCGTACATTGAGAGAGCGGGCGTGGACGAGTGGTTTTTTTGTCTCCGTGACAGTGTTAGAGTCGTCATTCGTCATACGTCAATCTCCTTCTCCTAGTTTTGCTTAGAAAAGGTAAACAAGAAGGATTAAGTATTGAACGTTCCCTGTATTATAACTTCTGTGACACAGAAGTCACGGTCCGCAATACACGGAGCTAAGTAAAAATAATAAAATGGAGGTGTCTTCGGAGGGCCCTCGTTCTCACTGCCTGCACCGATGCACAAACACTTCACAACAGTAGTTAGGGGATGGGAATTTTGGGGAATTCAGACAAACATAATATATAGCCGAAAAGTCCGTAATAGTTGAACATTTAAATATTTTCGTCAGAGGACGTGCGCACGCGAAACTCAAGGCAAACAAGTGTCCCGAAACGAACAGAATGAGTGAGCGGCGATTGAAAGGAATGAAGTTAGCTCTAAACCAAACACCTACTAGTAAATAGATGGAGTGAATTCTACCAATTGTATCTATGGAGGCACCATTAACAGCCTCCATACAAGCGAATTCTTATAAATGAAGTCTTCCTACCAATAAACATGTGTGGAGGCACCTTTATGAATCACAGTCAGTTCGTCTACGTGTGAGGTGCTAGATTTATTTAAGGTCTTCGCGAGGTTCCTTTCATTGAGCGATATATTGCCGGCCGCGGGGCGCCTCTTCGGGGACTTATGTGCTTTGATCAAACGTTGAACATATAATTGGAGAGGTTCTTTTTCAGGGTTGCTAGCTTACTTTTATTTAGAAAATTGTCAACCTAGCAATTGGGATGTTAATAGGGCATTTAAAATCTGACTGAACTAACTGTGGCGCAGTTAGCGAAACGGTACCCAAGTTCGTATTTAGATAGCGTACGATTAGTTTGGTTGTCTTGCTTTTTGTTTGACACGCCGGGTTTCGTTTGCGCAGACCATAAAAGGGTTGTAAAACGACAATCGAATAGAGCTAGCTGAGCACGATATGTATGTAATTCTTGTGATACGCTCTCTGGCATCTCTGGCAACCCTACCTCCTCCCACGGCTCGAGCAAAACACGTTCACTTCAGAAATTAGATGTCTTGTTAGTCTTCGGATCCCACAGGGAATACAAAAAAGATTAACTAGTTACGGTGGGATTCTAAGTCCTTTGTTTCTCTAGACAAAGCTATTTGACCTCAGTCGGATTTAACCGAGAAATTGATTGCATAAACCCAAGACGAACCAAGGTATCCTAGTGTGGGGCCAAAAGCGATGTATGTGTCTGTATGTAAATGTTTAAATGTTATACATCAGATAATTTGTTGGGTACTTATATATAGTGTTATAGTATCTGTGATTGTATTACGAATTGACATTCCAGTACGCCTTTCCTACTTAATTGGTGATCAGGTTTTTGTATTAATTGGTTCGTTATTTGCTCTAAATTAGTATGAAGTTATAAAAGTATATTTTTCTTCATCGTCGAAGGGGATTTTTTTATTTTATCATATTATATAATTTTGATACCTGTAGATTGGATAATGCTGCGCTTTTCCTGCTAAATTACTACGTAGGCTTGTAACGCTTATAAGGTCGTAGCAAACGTTACGCCCCGTTACGATCGTGCTACGAAAGCATGATTGAGCCGGTTGTAGCAAGGGACAAAAATGTGCTACGCGCCCTTTACGTAGTACTATGAAAAATCGTCTGCTGTAATATAACAGGATAAGTATTCCATACTTATCAAGTCATAGTCCAACTAAATACAGGATTTATACACACAATGTATATGTCACCGCAAGATTGTCAAAACCGTTAGTTGATAAACTAATCTTTTTTTTTTCGTTAGTTGGTCAACTATCGATAGATAGTAAACTGTAGTATATGACGCGTTACTGCTTACTATATGACGCGTTAGTTAATAAACTAACGGTTAAAACCTTTGAATAGTAAACTGGTTTAAACTTGAATTGCAAACGAAATACCAGGGCAAACACCGCGGTAGTTTAGGTGAAGACTAGATGGAGGCGAGCGCAGCGAAGCCCCCGAATAGTCTTCGTGTTAGGTTGACATCTAAGAACAAAAGAAACATAAATTCTTAACATTGTCGGTCTGATTTACTATTTGTCGATAGTTGATAAATGATGGTTTTGACTAGTTATGCAACGAATTCTACTTTACGAATACGAATATCAAATCTACTATTCGGTGAATATGAATACGAATCCGAATATCTCGCCATGGTAATAAAAGACTAATTTATTTGATGAATTTATATTCTCCTAATAATTAAAATTTACAATAGGCAAATTTTTATTTAAAAAACATAAAATTTGTAGATTTTCTGGTTTTAGGCGATTTCTTTTTTCAGTCTGGATGTTTCCAGCTGTTGAAAAAAGTCTTTCCGAGGCGACCGAACATAACTTCAGTGAAGAATATTTTTGGGCGAGTTTTTCAGACTTGGAAAATGGACATCTTCTCGCCAAATGCCTATGCACACGTCGTATTTTTACCTGCCGACGACCGACGCGCGTATTCGCCGAATACTTCGGTAAATGTCTATTATTCGGCGAATACGAATATTCGTATTCGTATTAGTTGCATCACTAGTTTTGACTATCTTACGGTGACATATACACAATTAGTCACAAACATTGTTTACCTAAACCTTACGATTACTCGAGATTTACCTAAGCAGCGAAGCAGCGAATAAAACAATGCCTTTAAAATAAAATACCTTCACAGGTAGGTAGGCTTCAGCTCACGCTGAGCTATAATGATCTCGTCTGTCTTTATCAAACTGTCGGATACCTGATACCTGTTCTCAAAGACGAACATTTGAGCCTTTAATGGATTAATATAATATACGCGGGATGTGTCTTTACCCGATTGTAGCTGTAAAGATACCCCGCTTTCATTTTAAACTATACTTAACGCTTTTAAGCATATGTTAATTGCAGAAATATTCAATAGTCATATTTCTCATTGTAATGTCCAATTATGATCGTATTATTGTGGTAGGACTTGCTACGTTGTGTAATTTTTTGTTTCAGAAAACCCAGATTCTTTCAGGTAGAGAAAATCAATGATAAATAAATTAATAGTTTGAGTTGAAGGTGATGTAATTGGTCATAAAAAAATGTTTAGAAACATTTGGAAAGAACCTTGGGCGAGGCAAACATCGAATAATTATAAGCATAAAAGAAGGTAGTTATAGTTCCCTAAATCTAGATTCTGTCGCTGTTGTCATTAAAAATGGGGAAGGGGGGAGTGGAAGATGTCCCAAACCTCGCATCTGCTTGTGAATTCCAACCAGCGTTGCTAAGTGAAAGATCTCGCAACCAGATATTATATTGAAATCCCTTTATTGAGGAGTGAGGATTTCCCTAAGCTTGGCACAGGATGCTACAATAGGGCCTAACGGACTCTTATACCCATATTCTTAGTCATTTCCTCGAGATTTCCTCGACTCGACTCGACCTCACTTGAGGAAATTTGTATGCTTAATTGATAAATATCTCCTCGACTTGAGCGATTCCCTTACTCGAGTCGAGGAATCAACTGTCAAACTCAAGGTACCTCTCGACCAGCCTTAAGGCGTCCTCGAAATTGTAAAAGATGCTTTCAAAGTTTCAACGCACTTCGTCGTCCATGTTTAAACGTAATTTGTTCTTAAAAATGTTTGACGAAGAAGATTTTGATGATTGAACAGTTTATTGATCATGTTTTTGATGATCCGTACGACTACCCGACTCGACGTTATTAACGCGACGCTTCAAATTTTTTTCCCGACTTACACTGACACACGTCCGTATTTGGAAAATCTAAATGATGAAATATCTCAAAGAATTGTATTATATGTTTTATCATAGAGTTATTAAGTAAACAAAGAGTTTCTGGATGTTATCCTCTACAGGCCGCATTTCTCAACGGATTCTCGTGATTTTTTGTGAGCAGGAGAGTTACCACAACGTCTTATGCCGATTCAGATTAGGAACCTAATTTGATCCGCAAAATTACCGTGTCCGTCTTAAAACAAGTCTTGGTACTTATTAGGTAAATAAAGCCCATTATGGCGAATTGGAATTGAAATGGTTGCCATGGTGATGTTCTTATTTTGAACCTAATTAGAATCGGAAAAAGGTTATGATAACCCCCGTTCAATAATAGAATTTAGTTTACGGAATTTCTTCAAAATGGCGGACATTTGGGGGTTTTAAAATTTCAATAAACCGCTACAGTCTAAATAGCTTAACGAATTTAATAAAATGATACATAGGATTTGTAGAGACCGCGAGAGTAACAGACTATATAATTTTAGTGAAAAGTCAATAGGTTGGGTTTAAGACCGCAAAATATAATTTAGGTGCGGCTACTTCCATACTCCATGTAGGTACGTAACCAGGTGCATTCATAGGTTGTATGCGTTAGTAAAAGAAAGTATCACTCGCGAGGTCCACAGCTAACAGAGCCACTAGTTTATAATAATTATCGTTTGACATTTCAGTTTCTAGAATTTTCGACGTTATTGTATTTTGCATGTCTAAAGTTTCAACGAAATGGGGTTACAGGATCTTTAACATGGTTTATCTCGAAAACCTTACGCATTGGGACATTTTGTCATACAACATTTTTATTCATGCCGTGCGCCGCTCTTTGTTAAAAAATATCTCTAAAACTATGGTTACCACTAGACCAAATTGTTCAAACCACTTTCACCCACCGATGAAGTGCCATCGAGCTTGTATGATGATGGAGCTCGAAGGTGGGAGAGGAACCCTGGAATGTCTACTAATAATGCCATCGACTTCGGGATGATTTCATTACAGTTTTCGTGACGAGCTCGATTAATTTCTCCTGATAATATTCTCATCATCATAACCTGATGATGGAAGGGGGAAGACGGAACTCTGGGTTGCTAACTAGTTGCGTCTTATTGTGATAAGACTAGTTGGTTTCAGCTAGAGGTACAGCTGTAGAGTAATATCTCTACAAAAGCTTGTATTTTCTCTATAATTTGAATACACTAAATCCTTAACCTCTCAAAAACCGAGGGTTGTTGGGACGTGTGACCATTTTGAACCTCATGCCATGGTAATAAAATTTAAAACCTATAACGGAAAAGTGGCGTTAGCTAACACCGGTGGTATTCAAGAGGTTAAATAACGTTTAATTTACATAATGAAACACACATTTCTGCTGGTCCAGCAATGCGCTCGCTAGCAGATATTCAGTTTATCCTTACATAGCTTTAATTTCATAATCTGGTAGTTTTCATAAACGTGAGTGTGCCACATCAAGGCTTTGAATCTGCAATAATAGAGGGCCAAACTGAATTCTCAAACAAATTTTCATTTGACATGCGCGTTGGTCGGCTCAACGTGTTCCTATGTAGATACTACACATAAGCTGGTATTATAACGCTTATCGAATTATTATAGTGGTAAGTTCATTTCGTAAATGTCGAGTCGATCCAAAGAAGATACTATCTAAATTTCTATCTATAATTTAATCAGTACCTATCGGTAAACGTGATCAGAATAAAAAAAGACATTCTGACATATTATCATTGTTTTAGTATGCTTTATCTTTGATATGTTGAAGGCGTACTAACGCACTAAACTGACAACTTATAGAAAGTATATTGACTTACTTAAGACAATATACTTTTCATTAGTCCAATCTATATTGACTTATTGCATACCAGCCTGGGGAGTACTATACTAGACTGCTCAAACTAGAAAGAGCGCAAAGGTTCTTACTAAAGGTGGCCTTTAAACCATACCGCACTTCTACAGAAGATCTTTACCAGTATTGTGAACTACTAGCGATATGACAACTGTATATTGAGCGCACAGTACTTAGAGTCCACTCAACTACAACCTTTGTCCCAGCCCAATCTTCTAAAAGAAGATCGGATATGGTCTATAAGGTTCCCTTCATTAAAAACTATCTTTACCAGGAATCAGTATCTAGGCAAAGCTAATCGCTTGTGTAACAAAAGCAATAAAATTTTAAACATACACCCCCTTACAAAATGTAAAGCAAAAAATCTAATACGAAACTGGTTACTAAAGCAAAATTATGAACAAACTGAAAAAAATCTAGAAATTGTAGTCTAGAAACTTCTGACTTAACTTTATTTCTTTAAAAGAAATTCCAAAATTGTTGTTTATCTATATATCAATATTTATATATTATTTATTATATATATATATACAACATACACTATATAATATACTACATAAAACATCGTATTCATAATCAAATGTTAAGTTAAATGTTCCTAGGTTACTTAATTTTTTCACACATTAAATAGTGTCTAAAGGAAGAGGCAGATGCGCCTTAAAACACAGGTTTATTAAACTTATTTTAAGGTTCCAATGTATTTTTCTTCTATATATTACTTTGTTGAATAAATTTCATTTTCATTTTTCATTTTCAACTTGAAATCCTACAGCTGTTTTTGGGTTTCCACAGATTTTAAAACTAGATTTTTATTTAGCTAGTTTAGTTGTCACGCCTCATGTCAGGAATGGGTCGGATTGTATTCGCAATAATAGCCAGCTAGCGAGCGTGAGTATGCGAGTGTGTTGTTGGTTAAAGCTGAAACAACTGAACTTATTTGGCTGCAATCTGAAATACGGATTTTTTTATCGAGAATATCACTTACGCGTTAATACCAAATAGCACATTTCCAGGGATACCTGCATAAAAATTATAGTTCATTAAAATTCAACTTCAAAAACTTACAACGCATGGATCATGTAGTTACAATCTCGTGAAATATAAGTAAATAAATAAATGTAGCCCATTAATGTCCCCAACGAGGGGCACAGGCGTTTAACCGGATACGAGTAAGATTAAGCCATACTCCCCCACGCTGGCTCAGTGCGGGTTGGTGGAGGGGTTTTACGACCACTACCACTTAGCGATAGTAGCCGGGGCCTACAGCTTAAAGTGTCATCCGAAACACTGAACGTCCGATAATGTACTTAAGATAAATTAATTATCTCATTGGTACATGGTCAGGAATCGAACCTGCATCTCCTGTGTGAGAAGCAAGCGTGAAACCCATTAGTCCACGGAGCTCATGTTAAATAAACTCGTTATAATAGTAGTTTATGTGACAGCTACATAATGGGGGGCGTTAATACTCGAGAGATTCATAATAATATCACTCGAGAGTTTTGATGCCTAATTATGTACAGTTACATACACTAGTTTATCTACACACCTAGACTTTGCGAGACTTTGCGAGGCGGTTATAGGAGACATCTCAACAATGCGTGCATCTTGAGACTGCCTTTCTTAACAACCACAAGGAAAAATCAAACAAAATGAATAAAGTAATAGGAATAAGGAGCTGTCTACAGAGCGAACACGAATTATTTAATACTTTGCTGCTCTGAGATATGACTAGGATCGACTGGCATCTTTTTGATGTGTTAATTTAGGCGATATGAAAAAATATGGGTGTTTTTTTTTTAATCCATTTGTCCACTATAAGATTTTGGTGAACGATGGCAGCACGGCCACCGAGTGATACACTTTTAATTGTTGTACAAAGTAATATATTTACAACAGCAAGATAGTGAAGAGAGTAAAATACTACAGTCTTAACAAAATAAAAGGCCCGATGACAGCGTCCGTGTCACTGACGTAATAAGGTTGAATTTAGTTTGGGCCACCGGGTCTTTTATTTTGTGAACACTGTAGAGTAAATACGGGTCGTTGCTAGGCAACGCCCGGAAACGGACGTCATACCAAAGAGGTAGACCGCCACAAAGTCATCTTCTGATTTGATTTTTGGGTTAACGTTTATTGAGTATGGATGTTCTTGATATCATTTAACTACGAAAATACCTCTTAATTGTTTTATTTTTTCCTGTAATTCAGAAATCCTAACTAATTTAATTGCGAATTGCATGCAAAATGTGGATATTATCTATTCGTAAACTCTCCTTGAAAATCTTTTTGACCAAAATAGCGTAATTTATTAGTAAACAATTTTTAACTGGTTTAACGCTACGTTAGTTTTAGTTTGAGTCGAGCGAATTGTTGCGCTCTCATTTATTTCTTATGTGGAAGTAATTAACTCAGTAATTTTCGTTTACATTCGTATTCCTTTTATATATATTTTTTCGTTTTCCCTTCAGCAAAATCGGAACACACCAGGATTTCTCGCTTGATTGGAGAATTTCTCGCCTTTGTTATTTCATAGTAAAAGTCCAAATTCAAATTTCAAATTTCAAATGTCTTTATTACTGTAGATATTTACAAATACTTAGCAATCGTCATTTTTTACCACTTCTCTACATTGGACTACTGTGGGAAAAGTAGGGCGTAGAAACACCCACAGTTTGATTTTTAGATCTCTTTTAAAAATTGCTTGTGCTTAATTAATACAAACTTTATAATATCATTATAACATAATTAATAAGCAGGAATAAATAATTACAAAATTATTAACAGCAAGGTCTGTGTTGAGCCAGATTAACTCCTTACAGTCCCATCATTTAAGTAATCTTGAACATTGTAATATCCCTGTTTCGTCAAAGTCGCTTTAACATGGTTTTTAAATTGCTCAAATGGCAATTTCAAGATCTCCAGAGGTATCTTGTTGTAGTAGAGAATACATTGACCCTTGAAAGAATTGCTAACCTTCGCGAGTCTAAACCGGGACGCAAGTAGTCTGTGATTATTTCTTAGGTTAACATTACAGCTATCGCTAAGTTTGGGAAATTTTGTAAGGTTCTTGCTTACGTACATTATATTTTCGAAAATAAATTGACTAGCTACAGTTAGTATGTCAATTACTTTAAAAAGCTGTCTTAAGGAGTCTGTGCGTTTTAAATTATAAATTTCTCGAATAGCCTTTCTGTAAAATAAAAATAGTTTGAATATCCGCTGCTTTCCTCCATAACAAGATACCATAGGACATGACACTATGAAAGTAACTAAAATATACTAGCCTAGATGTAGCCACATCCGTGTTTTGTCTGATGTTCCTAACAGCGTTAGCCGCAGAACTCAATTTACCAGCCAATTTTTCTATGTGGGGTCCCCACTGCAATTTGTTATCAATGGTTATTCCAAGAAACTTCGTGTCATTTACTAATTCTAACGTATTGCTGTCCAACACTAAACTGGTCCCAATTTGCCTGACATTTGGAAGTGAGAATTTGATACATTTGGTTTTACCAGATTTTTGTGCTGCTGAACCATGAGACTCCTCTTCTAATTGTGTGATTTGGTTGTGGGCATCAGACAGGTTCTTTTCCAGGGTAGAAATTCTCTTCAAAGCAAACTCATATTCAGCAGCGCACTGGTCAAAACCATGAATTATCATTTTTGACCTATTTTGTTCTTCAAGTACATTTTCATATAGTGAGTGTAAAGTAGACAGCTCGGTTTTTAGTTTATTATTATTACCTAATGCTTCTAGCAATATCTTTTCATTGTCCTCCCGTTCACAATTCAACTGGCTACACAATTCCCTAGATAGTTTTAATTCTTCGTAATTCTTTATTGCACTCACATGACTGTAAAAATAGCTTATGATATAAAAGAAGTGTACAAAGGCGAGCTTATCTCTAAATAAGAGATTTCTTCCAGCAAACCATGTTGGATAGGAAACGGAGATGATAGGTAAGGGAAAGAATTGCGCGTACAATTAAGACTATATTCTAAGATAATACATTACACATACATAAAACCCTATTGCTAAGAAATATAGACTACATACACAGTTACATACATACAGCATATCAATAAATATCTTACAAATATACTAATACTAATATATTATATAGCTAAATAGAAAGTGAAAGATAGTGCTTCTTTAGTCGGTTCTTAAAGATATTCAGTGATGGACTGTCCCTGATGGTGCAGGGAAGTTCATTCCACAGCCGTTCATTCTAAACCCGTGCTCGTAGGTTGCAGTGGTGCGTTGTGGGGCTTTAAGCATAGTAGCCATGTAAGTTCTCCGAGGCCTGCATGAAGAAAGAAATTCGAAGCGATCACGCAGGAAGTTAGGGTACCGAGGGTTCCACAAAATATTGTAAAGAAGGCATAGGATATGAGAGTCCCGTCGAAGACGAATCGGAAGCCAATTCAACTCCCTGCGATGTTGAGAAACGTGATCATATTTTCGCAGTCCGAAGATAAACCGAATCCCGAGGTTTTGAAGTCGTTCGAGTTTGTTCAGTTGCTCTTCATTTGCGCTTACCCAGCAAACATCAGCATAGTCAATGAGGGGAAGTAAAGGAGACTGGGCGAGAATAATTTTGGTCTGTCGAGGAAGAAAGTTCTGAAGTCTCCTGAGAGAGTGAAAGGTAGCGTAAACTCGCCTGCTGACCTCGCTGATATGCGTTGACCAGGTTAACTGGTTATCGAAAACAACACCCAGGTTTTTCGCTGTGTCGCTATACATGATTACGGTACCGTTATAAGATACAGGAGGGACAGACTGTTGCTTCTTTTTTTCTTTTTCTTCTTCTTCTAAAGCCAGGTTAAGTTGGGATTCTACTTGGCGTGCTTTACGGGTCTGAATGCGACTGTCCATTATAGATATGAAAGGAAAATAGTATGTATCAGTGTCAAAAAACTACCAGAATAATTGTCAGCCAATTGAGGTTATGTCAGCTGAGCCGAGTTCGAAATGATTTCCACTTACGTGATTTATTTGGTAGAAATTAGATTCCAGATGTTATGTTTTCGCTTAGAATACACAGAAAGTAGAACGAAATCACTCCGAACCGAGAATAACAATGACAAAGACAAATTTCTGTAACCGTAAAAAAATTGGCCAGTTTGAATCAAATACAAGTCACTCACATAAAATATTTATAGTCACACGTATATTTATGATTATACTATTAAATACAACTAGAATTGTAGTTTAATTACACAAGAAAACAATTTATATTTAAATTTTACATAGGATAAATCTCAGTCGGTTATTGACCTCAGTGTTCCAAACGTAGAGAAGAGGCAAAACAATCGGTCAAGTGTGGATCGGACTCGGGTGGTACCAACCTACTAGAATAGTTAAGTAAAAATATATATATACACAGTCAGGTCATAAGTTCTGTCACACAATAAAAACTTTTGAATTTAGAACGCTGGCCACAAAAAAGTGTATTGAATTCGAATTTCGAATTTTTCATGAAAATAAAAATGTGTAATTTTTAGAATTTTCATCATTTTTAAATATGGAGTGGACAATTAAAGAAGACCGTGTCGCAGTTATTGCGTTGCATCGTTGCGGTTACGCGCCAATTCATATTTTCGACTTACTTAAAAATTTTAATATAACCAAAAGATTAGTTTATCGTACCATAAAACGATACAATGAAGACTCTAGTGTAGATGACAGGTCAAGAAGTGGTCGCCCTCGCTATGTTAGGACTCCAGCAGTGATAAAAGCTGTGAAGGCGCGAATTCAAAGAAATCCCATACGTAAGCAGAAACTGTTGGCCCTTCAGATGGGGTTAAGCAGGACCACGGTGAAAAGGGTGTTAAATGAAGACTTAGGGCTTAGGGCATATCGAAGAAAAACAGGACGTCGTTTGGACGCTCGTTTAATGGACCTGAGACTGAAGAGATGCCGCGCTTTGTTGAAGCGGTACGCGGGAAAAAGCATCGGGAAATTCTTTTTTCGAATGAAAAAGTTTTCACCGTGGAAGAGAGCTACAACAAACAAAATGATAAGGTCATAAGTTCTGTCACATGTGCAATATGAAATAATTTAGACATGTTTATTATTTGTGTAAACATATACATAACAAAATGAACTTAATAAAACATAGATTCTTATGGTAATAAAGTTTATTCAAAATGACCCCCGCGATTTTGAATACAGGCCTTTATTCTGCGCGGCCAGTCGTCTATCGCAGCACGAACGAGGTCCATGTCAATATCGGTGGCTGCCTCCTCCTCTTCCCCCCGGACCTCAACTTGAGTAGACGTGCCTTAAAACTGTATATCTTTATTTAAACAGAAAATAAATCAAAAACCAAAATAAATCAGTGATCAAAAATTAGGAGTGCAGAAGCAACCAAGAGCTATAAAAAGTGTGCGATCGTCGTCCTCAACTATGCTGCAGTGACTCACCTGGCCACGCCCGGAAACCTGTGCGTGAGTTTAACCCCGCCTACTCAACCAACCACGGCTGGCCCCGCCAGCATACCTGCACCTGCGCCCCGCCCGCTTCGATCTGCGCGTGAGTCATCCCTCCTGCCTACCAACCACGGCGCGCAGCTCATACGGCCCGCCGCAAGGAACCACCCCTACCACTACCACCTATACAACGACTGATTAGTCACCTCCTGTAGATCGCTGTCGCCCTGGTACTTTTGCTCGGTGCTTACACTCACGTTAACACCAACCTACTGACGTGACGAGTGAGACTCACACACCACCGATATCTGCATATTTCTGCTGACCTAGTACTGTCTGTCTGAGTACAAGTATGGACTCCACTGCGACAGTGAACTTCGGTAAGGCGCAGTCAGAATCGAATCTAGCCGAGACAGATCCCAGTAGAACACCACCCGATTATGTATCAACGCGTTGTTATAAAAGAAGGAGAGAGGATGACACAGGTTTTGACTTTAGTGATTTTAAGGAAGAGATGAAAACTATGATGAAGTCTGTGATGGAAGAACAAGAGAATGAATTGAAGAAAATTAATCCTACACTTAAGGAAATACAGCAAACAAACCGGAATATTGAAAACTCTATTGCTTTTTTAACCAGCCAGAACGAAGAGTTTAAAAATAAAATTGAACAATTGGAAAGTCAAGCAAAAAAAGATCGGGAACAAATCAACCTTCTTGAGGGTAAAATCGAAGATATGCAAAAAGAAGATCGCAAATCTAGTATAGAAATCAAAGGCGTCCCAAAGATTAAAGATGAATCTACCGAAGATCTTATCGGAATGGTGCTGCATCTCTCGAAAAGCATAGACTGTGTAGTCACAAAACCCGATATCCGAGATATCTACCGCACAAAGGGCAAAAAAGACGGAAACAAAAACTCACCTATTATTGTCGAAACTTCCTCAAAAATTCTCAAGACAGAGATACTTAAAGCTAGCAAAGCGTATAATGTTAAACACAAAGACGATAAGCTATGCGCAAAACACTTAGGCATCAAGGAAAATGAAAATACTTCAATCTTCGTGTCTGAGCAACTAACAGCCAAAGGAGCTCGCCTACATTATCTGGCAAGAGACCTTGCAAAGTCGAAGTCCTACAAGTTTTGTTGGACCTCATTTGGTAGAGTTTATGTGAAGAAAAACGAAAATACATCAGCTATACCTATAACCAGCGAGGCCCAAGTCCATAAACTTCTGCAAGGGGACTGACTAGGCGATTTCCTACAAACGTGCTATTGTTCTCTGTCAATTTACGCAAATACATACAACATATTTATTACTTTATACCTATACAATATTATTACACAATTATTCCATACATGCATACTCTATAACATTCTAGAACCATTACTGAACAACACAACATACACCGTACAACAACTACGAAACAAACGGGAAAATCCAACAAAACAACAACTGCTACTTGCTACCACTTCACTTAAAAATCCACATATGCTTAATATAAAATATCTTACCATTTTAGCGAGTACATCCAGACTTCTGTATCTATTTCTTTATGGATAAGTCTCTACAAACAATGAAATCAATAGACGAAATAGAAATAGCACGCTCAACCGAGTGTACAATACAGGATCTAAACAAAACAATTAATATAAAAAAATCGGATATAACAATTATGTCTCAAAATATCAGGAGCGTCTATTCCAACATTAATGACCTACAAATAACTCTACATGAGATAAACTTTGATCTAGATATAATGATATTGACGGAATGCAGAATCGACATGCACAAAAACATACCGAATATTCAGACATACTCTACATTCATGACGACTAATCATCTGAATCAAAATGACGGAGTTGTAGCGTATATAAAGGATGGCTACAAAGTAAGTGTCAGGGAAATAAAACTGATACATGCGTCCTGTCTAGAGATTGCTCTCGATGACATGATAATTCTAGGAATCTATCGCTCCCCTTCAAATGATAATATAGATCCTTTTATTGACTCATTAAATACACACCTAGACTCACTTAAATTTTCTAAAAACATTATAATAACTGGGGATATTAACATAAATATTATACCCAAACCGTCAGAAAAAGCCAATGAACGTAAAAATAGACTTACTTATCTAGATACTCTGGCTATGCATGGATTACTACCCGGTCATTGTCTACCAACTAGAGAAAATAATTGTCTGGATCACTTTAATTTAAAAATTGATAAAACTAAAATAAAAGCTTACATAGCTGTCCTAGACACATCAATTACGGATCACTCAATGATATTAATGAAACTATCTACAGTTACAGAACCCTATCTTTGTCACAAAACTAAAACTGTAATTAATTATGAAAAAGCTATGAATACATTAGAACAGAGTAAACTATTAGATTTAATGTTGGAAAATGACCCTAACAAACTAACAAATGTAATGGTAAGCAAAATTAACGAAGCAATACAAGAAAACACAACTATAATTAAAATTCCTAAGTGTAAACGAGTCATTAAGCCTTGGATAACAATAGGTATACTACGCTGCATTAGAAACAGGAACAAAATGCAGAAGCAATTAAGCTCAGACCCAGATAATATAATTCTTAGGATCACTTTTCGAAGATACCGAAATTTTTGTAACAATCTTATTAAGAAACTGAAAAGAAATTATGATAGAGCAGAATTAGAAAAAAGTAGTCATAATCCAAAATCATTGTGGAACTCAATAAATAAAATCACTAACTATAAACAAAATAAAAGCTCAAATCTAGATCTTTTGAAATATAAATCATCACCAGACACATCAGTTAATTCTGCTAACACTTATTTTACAAATGTCGGGAAAACACTTGCCGAAAATATAATGTCAAACGCAACCCACCAAAGTGATGAGGTTAACCTACCTTTCCCGCAATCACAAACTTTTGTTCTACTTGATACTGACCCTCAAGAAGTAGAAACTATACTGAGGAGTCTCAAATCTCAAAGTGCTCCAGGGTGGGATGGAATAACAACACAATTCTTAAAATACGCGAAACATCTTGTTATTCCCATAATTTCACATCTCGCAAACGTTTGTTTTAAAAATGGCGAGTTTCCACTATCTCTGAAGCAATCGATAATCACGCCAGTATTCAAAAGTGGGGATAAAGGAGAGGTTGGCAACTACCGGCCAATTTCCGTGCTTCCGTCTATTTCTAAAATATTAGAGAAATTAATTAATAACAGATTGATTAAATATCTACAAAGGTTCAACATACTCTCTAAATCTCAGTTTGGATTCCGTCAAGGTTTATCTACGGAAGATGCCGTCACGGCACTCACATCACTTGTCACGGAAAATGTTGACAAAAAGTTAAAATGCCTGACCGTCTTCCTAGATCTCAGAAAAGCATTTGACACTGTGTCCGTGCCCATTCTAATACGGAAACTAGAAAACATAGGTATAAGAGAGAACTCGCTTTCTTTATTGACCAGCTATTTGAGTTACAGGAAGCAGCGTGTTAAAATAGGTCAATACGTCAGTGGGGATACTGACATCACTTATGGGGTACCTCAAGGCAGCGTCTTGGGCCCCACGCTGTTTCTAATATACATTAATGACCTATGCAACATGAGCCTCAGACATGGTCAGATCTTCTCGTATGCTGACGATACAGCAATTGTCTTTGATGGTAAAACTTGGGTTGATTTGCACGAGACAACTGAGATGGGGCTTGCTAAAGTAGGTAAATGGCTGAGTAATAATCTTCTTACCTTAAACACATCAAAAACAAACTATATATGTTTTACCCCATATGACTCTACACAAAAACTTGCAAACTTTAAGGTAAAAATACACAAATGCAATAACGACACTCGTCCTTGTAACTGCTCGTGCGATTCAATTGAAAAGGTATCACATACAAAATATCTTGGTGTTTATGTAGATCAACGACTTTCCTGGCACTTTCAAATTGAAATGATTCTAAACAGAATACGCAAGCTTGTCTGGCTCTTTAAACACTTGAGACACATTGCAACAATAAAAATATTAAAATCAATATATATATCCCTAGCTCAGTCACTAATTACTTATTGCTTACCAATCTGGGGAGGGGCGGTAAAAACAAAAATGATTGACATCGAACGCGCACAGAGAACACTATTAAAGGTTATATATTTTAAACCACGAAGATTTCCGACAACAGAGCTTTATAGCCTTTGTGAAGTGCTGTCTGTGAGGAAATTATACATACTTAACGTAATATTAAAAACACATAAAACACTTAAATATGATCCTAAAACACTCGAAAAGAGAAGGTGTTATATGGTGATTCCGCCACACCCTGTAAAAACTAAATTTGCCGAAAGACAGATTACAAAAAGAGCTACCACATTGTACAACTTAGCAAATAAACATATAAAAATATACGAAATGACAATATATGAATGCAAAAAAGCAGTGACTAAATGGTTAATGGATAAATCGTACGAGGAAACTGAAGCTCTTCTTGGAACCTGAACAATCAAAAATGATATTTGGATACATAAGTATATTAAATACAGATAAACACAGATAAATATATAAAATATTTAGCAAATAAAAACAAATGTATGGACGTTTGTATAGGGTTTATTTTATTTATTAGTTTATACATTTATTTATTTATTTATTTTATATAAAGGATATAAATATTCTCAATGTATATAAGATAAATTTATTAAATTTCATAATATTTTTGATAGAATTGTATAACTTATTAAATTTTTTATTACATAAACAATATGAATGCCAATGATATGTCTATGCCAATAAATTAATTATGCATGAATTTTATAGATTAATATAGTACTTACAGTATTTTTTAGGTACCTACTTTTTTTTTTATGTAACGCACTAAATGTTAATGTAATTACGGAAGAGCGGGTTCTCCTGGCACAGGTATTTTTTACTTAAAAGGAGGACTCCACAATTATGTTATTGAAATAGTGTGTTAAAGAAATAAATGAATTTTAATTTTTTTTTTTTTTTTTTTTTTATTACTGCTGGAGTCCTAACAGAGCGAGGGCGACCACTTCTTGACCTGTCATCTACACCAGAGTCTTCATTGTATCGTTTTATGGTACGATAAACGAATCTTTTGGTTATATTCAAATTTTTCCGTAAGTCGAAAATCTGAATTGGCGCGTAACCGCAACGATGCAACGCAATAACTGCGACGCGGTCTTCTTTAAGTGTCCACTCCATATTTAAAAACGAGGAAAATTCTAAAAAGTACACATTTTTATTTTCATGAAAAATTCGAAATTCGAATTCAATAAACTTTTTTGTGGCCAGCGTTCTAAATTCAAAAGTTTTTATTGTGTGACAGAACTTATGACTTGACTGTGTATATTAGACGTGATGATGTCATAGATCATATGGCGGATGTACCGTACTAACCTAGTAATCTGCGAGTATGTAGTAGCATTTAAGTAAATCTACACATTATAAACAACCAAAAATATCTACACAACCAGTGTAAACATTATGATAGCAAGCTGTGCGTGGATGTTGACATAATTTTGAGACGAATACTACTACTACTTTCGCTGTGTTGATATTTCAGGCTGACTAGGATATATACATATATATATATATATATATTTGAGTAGCTCGTGCTAACTGAGATATGAGATATCCGATGCTAACTGTACAGAATAAGTTGGAATCTTTGCCAGACCTAATAGCAAGCTCGGGACAGTATTGAGGATTGCAGTCAGCTCCGAATATTTCTCTCGGTATGTTGCCAGACGCTGTTTCGCCCTTTAGTAGATAAAAGTCCTCCTACACATAAATTGTGCTTTGTGCCCAAAAGGAACAACAATGTTTCACATATTTTTTGTTATTTAAAAACACAACCTATAAAGGGCACCGAAAATTAATATTGGCTCCAGAAGGTATAAACCTTGAGGCGGTAGAGATGTCGCAGGCAATTTTACATAATTCATGGAATAACGAATGGGCATCGTCTTATAAAAAAACGGCCAAATGTGAGTCGGATTCGCACACGAAGGGTTCCGTACCATTATGTATAAAAACGACAAAAAACACGTTTCGTGTATGGGAGCCCCCCCTTAAATATATAGTTTTATTTTAATTTAGTTAATTATTTTTAATGTTACTATAAAACTAAATATTCTGTGAATATTTCAAGCCTGTTGCCGTTATCAATATCGAGCAAAAACTAGCAAAAAAATCACGTATGTTGTATGGGAGCCCCCTTAACTATTTATTTTATTCTATTTTTTAGTATTGTTATAGCGGCAACAGACATACATCATCTGTGAAAATGTAAACTGTCTAACTGTCACGGTTCATGAGATACAGCCTGGTGACAGACGGACAGACAGACCATTTCATTAATTTTATTATGTACGAATTGCAAAAAACATTATACGTTCGAGATGGAAGGGTTTGACGGGTAAAAATTAAATGGATAGTGATGACTGATGATGGAGGTCAGGCGGTACTGCCGGAATCAAATAGTTAAACTAGTGGCTCTGTGACCTCGCGAGGGAGAGGAAAGTGCGTTTTTTTTCTTTTATTTTCCACCCCCTCAAACCCCAGACCCCTTAAAGTTTATTGGATGAACAAGTGGAGTTATTATAAAAACAAATGATCCGACTGCATTTTCTTTCAATTTCATATACAAACATATGACAGGTGCGTTCATATATTTGTAAGTGTTGTAGCTTGATTTGTTGCTGTTTGATTTTTTCATGAAATAACCAACCATGAATTGACTATATCATGAAATGGTTATATTTCATGAAATGATCAGAAAGCGTTTTATTTCAAGAAAAAAAAACATTTGTATTCATTACTACGTGGTATTTTTTGTGTAATACATATCGACGTAACACGAAGACTATTCGGGGGCTTCGCTGCGCTCGCCCCGTTCAGTCTTCACCTAAGAGGCCTTGTAGGACCAACTACCGCAGTGTTTTGCCTCGAAATTTCTTCGTTCAATGAAAGTTCTAATACAACCATGGCTGGCTATATCATGATATAGTCAATTCTACGATATGGTTACCACATATTCACCAATAACTTCGTAAGCTCATATCTCCGCCATTTAAAAAAAGTTTAAAAAGTTAAGAAATTAAACCTATCAGCGAATTTTCTACAGAATATGTAATAGAAGCATGTGCGACTTATCTGCCCAAAGGAAATATTTTATTGGTGACTATGTACTGGAATACAAGAGAGGATAACATATTTTGTGACCGTTTAAAATTAATATTAAAATTTATAAAAAAATAATATTCTAAATCTAAGGCAACATTAGGCGGAGACATCAGCATAAATATCCTTCAAAAAAGTCCTAAAAGTAACAAATTCCTAGAATTTATGTCGGAATTCATACTTAAACAACATATAAAGGAACCCACCAAGGGCGTACCCAGGATTTCAGCTGGGGGGGGGGGGGGCAGCTCATACCATGGAACCCATATATATTACTCCAACATCATCAACGTGCCTAGATTTAATATTCACAAACTTTGATCATAAAACAATATTTACATCAGTCGAAAATTACGGCTTTACGAATCACTTATCTACATCTCTACACTACTCCCATTATTACGCGAAAGTCGACATGATTTACAATTAAGAGAGTATTTAATGATAAAATATAGACTTATATACAACAGAAATTAGTACAATTTATTGTAATAACATACTGAAAGAAAAAAAATTGTAAATGAAAATTATAATTTCTTTCATGACATACTTATAAAAACTTTCTGGTGTTAGTTAAAGGGTCCTGTTTTTATCCTTTGGGTATGGAACCCTAAAAACAGATACCACATTGTAGAAATAGAACATTTTGATTATTAAAACGCAGAAATAACAAACATCCAATCTGGCAGTACATGAGTAAACGCATCAATCCCACAAGGAAGGTTGGCTTTTATTTCTGATCTATATAAACGATCTCCCCGAAACAATGAACGAACCATGTATATTATTCGCTGACGATATTTCTATGCTTACATCATGCCAAAACAATAACGATATAAACGTTAATCTTAACTCTATCCTTGACAAAACTGATAAGTGGCTACGTGACCACAACCTAGAGATAAACTATAATAAGACAAAAATAATGACATTTCATCTCCATAAAAAAACAGCGTTAGACATCAATTTCATTTATAATGACATTAAGATATAATCATTTAACGAATTTACGTTACTCGGCTTGAATATTGACCATCACTCTAATTGGAAAAATCATAAAGTCAATGCAAAGACTTAAACCGATGTTAATACAGACCATTTAGAACCATTTGAGCTAAACATAAGGGCGAAGTCTTACCGTAAAATTTTTATTGATGATTTAGTGTTTTTGAAGAAAAAATCCAGATTTTCACAGTTAAGTGATTATCATTGCGAAACTAAATAATAATTGGATTACTTTACAATTGATTCTAATAAATCATTTAATAGGCATTCTAATAAATCGTGATTTGTGCATCTGCTACGTCAGACTGGGTTTTTACAGACCATTGCAGAGCACGGCAAATTTCAATCATCAATAAAAAAAAAACGGACCTAATTTAACAAAAACAAGTGTAAGATTTTTATGTGCAAATCTAAATAAAACATTCTTAGTTAATGATCTTTCATTTAAGGTATTATTGACGTAGATACCTCTCACATTCTTGAAGTTATGACCTACTCACCAGTTTTTGGGAGAAAAAAATACTTTTTAGACAGTCTTTTTAATTAATTAAATGTATGCTATTCATGCTCAAAATGAGACTGTTCCTCACACAGACACGAGCCCGTCTTCGGACTTCTGTGATCGTGATTTTGAGAATCATTTCATCTTTTATGGTGTCGACAGCCAGTCTTATTTTTGAAATCAACTCTTCTTTTGTATTGATGGCTACGTTGGAATAGACCAGTTCTTTGGCTCTTCCCCACACAAAATAGTCCATTGGGGTCAGGACTGGTGAACGAGCAGGCTAAGGAATAGGCCCGTCTTTGCCGATTCAGCATTTGGGAAAACTGTCGTCAAGATAGCTTCTGACTTCAGTAGTCCAATGTGCTGGACAGCCGTCTTGTTGGAATTTGAGTTCCCGATCGTAAAGTATGAATTCTGCTTGAGAGGCATGGGTATGAGTGTTGTGTGAGTGCGTGCGTGTTAGTGATGCGTATACTAGTGAGTGGACGGTATGATGAGAGCAGCGCAACGCTACGGAGGAGTTTTGCAGGTTGTATATCGTTCCGCTGAGGATCACTCGCCGGCAGTGACAAGCAAGACTTCAACTGTTGTGAAGTTTCGTGTCACTATTATTTTTAAATTAAGACAGATAGCGAAAAATCTGTGTCATATATGAAATTATGTTTTATTGTATTTTTGAATGTTAATAAATATACTAATTCCTATTTATAAAAGTTATCTAGTTGCTGTGTTTATATTGCCTAGCTT
Organism: Argyresthia goedartella; assembly: GCA_949825045.1. Taxonomy (NCBI): domain Eukaryota; kingdom Metazoa; phylum Arthropoda; class Insecta; order Lepidoptera; family Argyresthiidae; genus Argyresthia; species Argyresthia goedartella. Next base: position 37,082,575 of record OX463812.1, on the reverse strand, counting down.
AGGGTTTATCTTGATGGGGTAAGATTTGTGACTCATCAGTTATATCGCGGCTGGTGTTAAAACACTTCTCTTCTATGGGGACAACGTTTAATTTACAAAACCTCGTGTAGTTCATTATTTGTTATTGTAGCGGCAATAGAAATATACACACACATAATACAGACACATATACAAGATAGCTTAAGTTATACCTGATAAATAAGTACCTCGTTATAACATAAATAATAAAATACATAAAAATATAGGTGTACATGCATATAATGATCCCACTTTTATTAAATTAAAATTCTATTTTAACTAAGATAGGTACCTAATATTTATCAAACACAAATGTTAGATGTAAGTTAGCTATTAAGACATTGTAGTGCTTCAGGGTTCATTGTTGGATATACTATATTGTTAAAGTGTACCACAATGACGCAATAAATATATGAGTATGAGTATGAGCATGTGAAAATTTCAATGTTGTTAATATCGGTTCATCAGATTGAACGCGCAGACGAATATTCAACAGACGGGCAGCGGAGGATTTGTAATACGGTCCCGTTTGGCACCCTCGGGTACGGAACCCTTCAAAATGTTTAGAGTAATAGTTGTAGATTATTTTAGTTGTATTTATTTTATTATTATAGGTACATTATTGTAGGTATATGATTGTTTTTAAATAATTTTTGTTTTTTTTTTCAACATATTTAATCTGCAGCTTCTCCTCAAATATTGGCAAGATGTAAAGATTTATTTTTATAAAGAAGAGATAACCTTGATTAAACGGTATTCAACTGATTTATGGTTTTTTGACGTGCAGATAAATTAATGGCGATTACGACTAAACTATGCGGATTCGGAGTCTTAATTATCTGTAGATGAAAATTGTAGTCCTGAACGTGTCTTTACGCTCTAAAGACTATGTTATTTCAGTTTTCGCTTCTCCAAAATAGAGCCTCGGCATATTGTCTGATTTAACACCACTATTATAGTCTATTCTATAGTTCTAGTGGTACCGGTCGCAAAGGTCGCACACATAAGCTTCAATAAAGGCTAACCATACTATACTCAACACAATATAACACTATAAAGCAAGCATCGAGGCCTGGCCTTGGCTTACCATCGATTGAGACACTGTCGCTTACAATAATGCCATACAGTTTAATATCTGAAGCATTCGACTTTTGTAAGTCGTAAGTAAACAAATCGGAACACGAAATCTTTCTCGATAAGCTTTATGCACACAAGAGCCGACATTGATCGGCTTGAAAAGACCTATATTTTTTTATTTTTTTTAAATCTAAATTAAGGGAACACACCTTTTTTGTCGGTTTGTCTCCTATTCGAGACGTGAAACCGGATGTTAGTGTGGTATGAAATAGTTATTTGTGTCTCAAGGGAGCATAATGATGTATTTACGGCGAGGGTGGTATATTGAATCCTGAGCGTAACGTAATCCTGAGTGACACATACAAATATTGAATCCTGAGCCTAACGTAATCCTGAGTGACGCATACAACTTTTCACACCACTATGAGGAAAATTTAAATAAAATGCCCTAAAAATAATGAAATAACTTTTATTTAAGTCCTATCGAAGAAAGTGAATCCTGACCCACTATGGAACCTTGTAAAATTAACACCGTGCACTGAGTCAAACAGTCGCGATTCTACAATGCTCCATTGTGGCTCAGGATTCACTTTTTCGATAGCATTCCACGGCAAAAGTAACGCGAGTCACGCTGCCATTGCGTGTTTTTTCATTAAAGATATAAATTTAAATGTTATTTTATCTTTACTCTTTATACCTAGATATAATTTATTGTGAATTTTTTTCTCATATTACGAAAACTTCATAAATTTTCATACAACGTTGATAAAGTTAAAACTTAAAACATGTTCGTTTTTAATCGATCACGATGAAATTCCAAACGATTATTTTATGAATGTCTGTGTTCAATTGGCACATTGCGTAAATGCTACATGCCAATTAATAAATTAAAAAAGTAGCTTAAACAGAAAAGTAGCATTTTGCTACCTCTCGTCGTGGAGAAAAACAGCTGTCATAAGAGTCATTTTATTGATACTAACTTAGTGGCGCCACTTCTGAAGTAGCAATAACGTGGGTCTATAGCACTGCAGTTCATTTTGTTCATTCAACTTTGACGTTTTCTACTCTGTGTACAGATTAATTATATTTTTATATCGGGAAACATTTAGAAGGACGTAAAAAGTTTTCGAACAACAGATTTTGTGTTAATTCTCATGATCTCATGATTCATAAGATTAGTTAATCTTGAGATTAGTTGCCATTTAGCTAACGGAAAATTAACGGTGATTTCGTGCAACTCAACGTGAGTCTGTTAGTGAGGAAATATTGCTTTAAAACCTGTATTTTTTACCTGTCAATATATATACGAGAATATCATGCATGTAAAAACATAGCTTTATTTAAAACTGTAGGTGATAGCCATACAATTAACACTAGAAATAGAAATAGGTTAGCACTACCATTATTTAGACTAAATAAAATAGGCACATCATTCAGGGGGTATTCGCTTCTACAATAAAATACCACAGGAATCATTGATCCTTCCTGAAAAGAGATTCAAAAACTATGTTAAAAATGAGCTGATAAGAAAGTCCTATGATAGTATTAAGGAATACTTAGATGAGAAAACTGCATGGTCCATACCATCTCAGCGCACAGAAATTCGACGAGGGGCGATGGATCAAGTCTATGACTCGCCGGCGAATTTCCTTAGCCCGAAACCAGTAGTACCTATTGTGAAGTCACTTTTTAAAAAAGAAGGTACCTATGGGGGAGTTTCTGCCGTTTCCTATTCACCCCGAGGCCCACCTCCCGAAACGGTGTAGTCTCTTTTTTATACAAAAAAAATGACTTGTTGTAAGTAAGTATAATTTTGACGTCAAGATAATTTATTAATTTATATTCAATAAAAAAATGAATCAGAATCAGAATCTGAATCTTTAAAATGTCAATTAATCAAATAAATCGATACACTCTTCAAACATTTGTGAATTGGATACAGCAAATTTGGATAGATTTTAACATTCTTTTTTCAATTTAGATTATTTGCGATTGTCTTGGTAGCATCCCTAGTGGTTAAAAGTAGATTTTATGAAGTTTTCGGTTATCTGTCCCATCACTTCTAAAAATTTTATGGGCTGTAGTGGTAGTTATTAGAATAAAAAACCCAAACACAATGATCACATAAACAGCTACCTATTGACATTCTATTCCAGTTTAGATAAACCATTTCCAGTTCCGTTTCATGCGATATGAGGGGTAATCTTTAAGGTTCGTTTAGGGAGACGCGGGGCGTTGCGCGTCGCCTCAAGCGGCGCGATTTTTACCCGTTCAGTGAGACGCGAACGATGGTACGGTCAGTGCCAATACCAACTTCAATTTTAAACTTATTCTTAAATCAAGTCAAACAATAATAATACCTTGGACACTATTTACACACATTGATCTAGCCCCAAACTAGGATTCCCTGTATCTTGGGTACTTGACAACGATACACATCTTATATAGATACATATTATACTTGGATAGATAAACAACGATGACTAGGGTACAAACATCCGTTCTCATCAAACAAATATTTGCCCCCACCGGAACTCGAACTCGGGACCCTAGGCTTCGAAATCGCGGATCATATGTTTAATTTTACCGCGCCACGCGTTGCTCGACGCGCCGCGCACCGGCCCGCGTCCCCCTAAACGAGCCTTAAGGTCGTCTAGTCATCCAAAGGTCTATGGGGAAAAACAGAGTCAGTGTGCCAACTCATTTTCTTTCCATTTGTCGACGCATTGTTGTGTTTGTATTGTTTTTTCAATCCCTAATTAAGGCTTTCTCACAAAGCTAGCAAGAAATACATGCCCGGAGCTCATACTTCTGTTCTGTGTTCAAAGGAACAACAAGACCCACAAACGCTGGAGAAATCTAGCTTGAACAAATGACGGCTATTCGCGTATTAATTCGCCGCTAGGGGCGCTGATGTAGCGTGGTCTCCCGATACAAAATCATCTCATCTAAATCGTATCTTTTTTAAAATTTAGTTTTTTGACCACAGCTGCTAGAATAACGGGAACCCTCATTAATAATAATAAAAATTAATTAATATTAGAGGACAATATTACACAAATTGAACTGGCCCATAGTAAGCTCAACAAGGCTTGTGTTAGACGACCTCTGTGGTGAAGAGGTTGTGGCTCTGCCTACCAAGCGAGAGGTCCCGGGTTCGATCCCCGGCTGGGGGTAAAAAAAAGAACCTAGTTCTTCGATGTTGATATATGTATGTGTGACGTCGCTGTTTCTGTTTCCCACGACACAGGTTGTCCTATTGTGGGGCCAGAAGCAATGTATGTGCCTGTATGTAAATGTTTATGTTCATGTTATGAATACTAAACGAAGATATATTTGATAGAAATAAATACTTATGTAAATTCATAGAAAACATTCAAGACTAAGAAACAAATATTCATGCACATCACACAAATATTTGCCCTGACCGGGATTAAGACCAGGACAAATTAAGAAAATATATTTCATTTGCTTTAGGAAATAGTACTAGCTGATGCCCGCAACTTCGTCTGCTTGTTCCTAGGAATTATCATTTACCGAGATAACGTTACCCACCTTCTAGTGCAGTCGGATGAAAAGTAACCTATTTGTTAATCTAGCTCATAAAATATCTCTGTTCTAAATTACATTCCAATCCGTTCAGCCGTTTGAGTGTAATTGAGGCACAAACACATAAACATCCAAATATCTAAACATCTCTACTTTCACATTTATAATAATAGTTGGAAGTTGGATTATTTCTTCCAGCATAACAAATACTTAGGTCTTAAAATATGCAGCTCTACCTGAGCCCTGTTACGTCAAATCTTCAAGCTCATAACCTCATTACATCATGACGTCACTAATATAGCATTCCTAGCAAGTGTAAGCGTCACTTCTCGAGAGCAGCTCTGGGATTAAGATTAACTAACTTTATGGGGCTTGTTCGACCCCGCTAGCCTTCGGAATGGATATTACCTACTCATAGTGTTGTGAAGACCTATAGTGCGGGTGCACTACGCAATCGAAGACCTCTGTGACTCTGGGGTTGTGGTTCTGCGTACCATGCGAGAGATCTCTGGTTCGAACCTCGGCTGAGATAAAAAAAAAAAATTACTCCACAAATTCCAAAATTCCAAATGTCATTTTTCGTTTTTGCGACTTCTCTACATTGGACCACTGTGGGAGAAGTAGGGCGTAGAATCACCCATAGATTGTTTTTTAGATCTCTTTTAAAAATTGCTTGTGCTTGACTAACACAAAGGACTAACTGGAGGAAGGTGGCAGCACTTGCCATGTAAACAATAGCTCTTAGTGTTAAAATCTATTTTAAAATGTAAAAACTTACTTTCCTGTAATAAATATGTACTAAAAGTGTAAAATAGCCGTCGAGTGATGTAATGAAACAATGATTATCACACCGAAAACATTATTAGTGAAAATAATAGTGAAAAACCATTCTACTCTGTGAAGCCATCTAAAACGTGAAAAAACAACAATAAAAACTCGGTTTTGTAGTGACACCAGTGGATTATCATGAAGTGATTATTATACATACGAGGCGAGACTAATAAACCTGTAATAGTGTCATCAAGAAAATAACAACCTAAAAATACGTATGCATTATTTTCAAAACAATATTTAACGACCATATAGCAGCGCCATCTATAACGACTGTATAGCAGCGCCATCTATGAACGAGTAGCGAAACCTAAAGCCCATTTTCTAATAAATAAGTAATACACCAGAGGGCACTACTAAGATTTATGCTACCACACACTAGACGGCAGCACAGGTTGGAAATTAAATCTATATTGTTAATTGCATACGTACGTACGTTATCATGGCAACTCAAAAAAATTGTTCAGCATGCTTCCAACCTTTACTAAGCAAAAACTTTCTATGTTGCACCATATGCAATGATAACTATGATCTGGACTGCGTTGGCGTTTCAGAAAAAATATTTTTAAACCTTATGTCAAAGGAACGTAAGAGCAGCTGGAAATGCCCAAAATGTATCTCCAATACACGGAAAACGGATAATACTAATACTCCAATAAGAACCAATGTACAAACTGACACCATAGAAAGGTACGGGGGAGACGAATCAACTTGTAACATAACACAGAGATCAAAATGCCCAAAAATAATTAACAATGACTACTTATTTGCGTTAAACGACACACTACCAGGCGGAGACACGGAGAAATTCAGCCCTTCACAAAACAGTTTCAACGTAATAATGGAAATAAAAATACTACAAAAAACTTTAAACTCATTTCTGAGCAACCAAGATCAACGCGAAGAAAAGCTCTGTGCAAACTTCAATCAACTACAGATGGGAATAAATGGAATAAACGACAGACTGAATACTATGGAGACAAACATACTACAGATAAAACAGATAACCGAAACACATTCCCAGAAGATTACAATTTTAGAAAAAGAAAACGAATTACTAAAACGCGATATAGCAGAAATAAAGAGTAACTCTATATCTTCTTCATCCTCTACAGATTGCAAGCCCACCACCACCAATTCCAATGCTACTATACCCCAAATACAAAACCAGAACAATCAAACAAAAATGACACCTACCTTGACCCCGAATGTATCTACACACGATGGAGACCATGACAGACTCCTAGTGCTGTATGGATTGGACGAATACAGAGACGAAACAGAACATCAACTCTACGGAAGAATTGCCCAAGTTTTCAACGAAATATCTGGCACAAATGTCACTGGAGACGTAGAGGAAATTACAAGGATAGGCCGTAGAGGCTGGCGAAGACCCCTTAAAATCGAGATGCTAAGCAAAAGGCTGACCAAATATTTGTTGTCTAACAGAAACCATTTTCGAGGTACTGGGTTGTGGATATCGGAATACCTAGATGAAAATGAGTTAAATAATAGAAACCAAAATCAACGGAACCGACGAACTTCAAAATACGTAAACATAATCAAAGACGCAACAACAGCAGATCAACGTAACAGCACAGAACACATTATATACCAGTCCTTTCGTGGAGGACCTAAACCAAACAGCACAGAACACACCAAAAACCAGTCCTTTCGTGGAAGACCCAGACCAAGACCAACATTATAAATTACTATTCCAGAATATCCAGAGCATCAACAACAAACTAGACCAACTAGTCGCATTTGTTCAAGAAAATACATCTTATACATCATTATGTATAAGCGAGACATGGCTTACTCAAGAGAAGATTCCCATGATACAAGTACCCGGATATATAATGGCAGCATCCTATTGTCGAAGAAATCGTAGTGGCGGAGGAGTATGTATACTGCTAAAAGATAACTTAGAATACAGGGAAATTACGGAAAGATCAAAATTTTCAGTAAAATATTGTCTAGAAATATGCGGAATTGAATTAATTAACGAAGGTATTATAATAATTAGCCTATATTGGAATGGAAAAAATGAAGAAAACTACATTGAACAATTGAGTAGGATATTGCTCTACATACGTAACAAATTTTCTAAACATAAAGTAATAATTGGGGGCGACTTTAACACAAATGTGTTAACCATTAGCAAGAGATCTAACACACTAATAAGCACTATGCTACAATATAACTTTACACAGCTAATTAAAGAACCTAGACACTTTACACCAACATCATCAACCTGTATAGACCTCATATTTACCAATTACGTCGATAGAGCATGCCCAGGAACAGTCAACCATTTAGGTTTCACTCACCATAGCGCCACTGTCCTACAAATAAAGAAAACTACCCCACAAAAAGACAATGAAAGGGCGTGGACCATACAAAAAAGACTATTCAGTTACAACAATATGAAAGATCTCAAAATAAATTTACAGACTATAAATTGGCCATACATATTAAATAAGAATAATAATATAAATGAGAACTATAATAATTTTAACAAAATAATGACAGGACTTCTAAATTTACATATTCCTAAAAAACATATAAAAATTACATCGACTTCAAACAAAACATGGCTCACTAAAGGCATAAAGATCTCATGTCGAAATAAGAGACTTCTAAAGCTATTAACTATTAACAGCGATAGTGAAATACTGAAAACCCATTATAAATCCTACGAAAAACTATTAAAAAGAACAATAGATAATTCTAAAAAACTATTATACATACGTCAAATAAAAAAATCGAGTAATAAAATAAAAACTATGTGGAACATCATCAAAGAGAGAACAAACAAAAAACCCAAGAAAGACCACGAAAATATAAAACTTGAAGTAAACGGAACTATAAATCCAGATCCAAATTGTGTCGCAAACACCTTTAATTCCTATTTTTCATCCATAGGGGCCACAGATGCCAAAATACCCGGACGCCCCGTCATAAACCCAACTAAAAACTCAATGTACCTCAATCCGGTGTCACAAACTGAAGTATTGCGAATAATTAAACAGATAAAAAATAAAAAAAGCTCTGGAATTGACGAATTACCACCTTGTCTAATTAGATTCTGTGCCGAAGAACTAACTACACCACTAACACTAATAATAAACCAATCATTTAACGAAGGCACTTTCCCTGAATACCTAAAGAAAGCAATAGTCAAACCAATTCATAAGAAAAAGTCAAAAAATAAACTTGATCACTATCGCCCTATAGCTAACCTGCCAACATGCTCCAAAATTATGGAAAAAGCCATGTGTAATAGAGTATACCGCTTTTGTGAGAAATATAAAATCTTTGATGACTCCCAAAACGGCTTTAGAAAAAAGCGATCAATCGTAAGCGCAGTATTCAAATATACTCAAGAAATCCTTAAAATATTAGATGATAAGAAATATGCAGTAGGGATATTAATCGACATGTCAAAAGCCTACGACAAAGTCCAGTTTAATATACTGTTGGATAAACTGTACGGTATAGGAATTCGCGGGAACGCACACGATTGGTTCAGATCATACCTAGCAAATAGAGAGCAATATGTGGAGGTAGAGCACTTCGATGAAAACACCAAACAAATAACCCGCATTCGCTCTGACAGACAGATACTAAACTCATCAATTCCCCAAGGTGGTGTCGCTGGATGCCTTCTTTTTCTTGTGTATATTAATGATTTGCCTAAAACAATCGAAGAGCCATGTGTCCTCTTTGCCGATGATGTTTCCTTGATAACGACGTGCGAAAACCAACTACAAGTAGAATCAAAAATAAAAAATGCTCTAACCAACGTAAATTCCTGGCTCGAAGACCACAATATGGAAATGAATCTAACAAAAACAAAATTAATAGGATTCTACCCATACCATAAGTCCCCACTAGAAATAAATATTAATTACAATGGCTCTAAGCTTGCGGTGGTCGAGTCAGCAACACTGTTAGGCATCACAATAGATAAGAACTTAAACTGGAAATCTCACATCGAAAAAATCACAGCCAAATTATCCTCATTCTGTTATGCGCTCTACGAAACAAAAAAACAACCGACATAAATACAGCTATCACTACATACTATGCCTATGCCCATGCGTGGCTAAGCTATGGAGTCTTGCTTTGGGGGGCAAGTACTGATGTACAGAAACTATTCGTTATGCAAAAGAAACTGATACGAGTAATAGCAAATCTGGATACAACACACAGCTGCCGGCCTTACTTCCAAAAATATAAAATTCTAACATTACCTTCTATCTATATTTGGGAAGCATGTAGGTTTGTTCAAAACAATATACATCTATATAAACGAAGAGGAGAAAACAATGGTCTATCACTAAGAAACCATAAGAATTTGTTGTACCCACAATCTAGATTAGCGTTAAAAACTAAAAATGCCTATGTTATGACAATAAAAATATACAACAAATTGCCTGAAAATATGAAGACCATAGAAAATGAAGCCAAATTTATAAAACACCTAAAACACTTCTTTCAGGGGAAGAGTTACTATTCAGTAAGAGAATACTTAGATGATAATCTTTAAAATTGTATATTTATTACCTATTGCTTATTGTGTAACTTAAATGCATATATAAAGTATATTAATCTGTTAAAAAATAATTATAATATCAAGAGATGTTGAGTTCCTACTTTAGTTAAGAATAGATTATAAGAATATTACTTACATTATATAGAATAGAATATTGCTTGTGCCCAACAGGGTCCATAATTATCCACCACTAATATTAAGATCTTATTGTTATTATGGAGTGCAATAAATAAATGAATATGAATATAAATATGAACAAATTTTATAATATCATTATTTAATAATTAATAAGTAGGAATAAATAATTACAAAATTATTAACAGCAAGGTCTGTGTTGAGCCAGATTACAGTGCCATCATTTAAGTAATCTTGAACATTGTGTAACGGAAATGTAAAGATCTGAGACACATTTTATATTTGCTATAAAAAGTTGGCAGGCGTTGGCAGGTTTGGGCAACGTGATTTAATGATTCAACTATGAACTGCAAAAAGAGAAGCCAAATATTCTTAAACCAAACAAATAACGGTGATGTAAGATTGTTGTTGACCAATGCTCAATTAAGCGGCAAGATAAATTTGGTATAAACATAACTATGGAGATTAGTGGTTATCGAAGGAATCGCAAATTTCACAAGGCCTCATATAAGCTCAAGTGGCTCATCGCGTTGTTACCAGACTTGAAATATTAAGGAGGTACAGATGGCGGTCGATCGCCTTTAAATTCCAGATGGTTTAACTCAATTAAGAACTTTATTCACTATAACTGCAATAAGATGTTTTATATAGAAAAAAAAATGAGTTTTATTTTATTTAGATTATTTTATGATGTTATAGAGTCTATTTCTAGTTGAACTGTGTGATCTAAAATATAAAGTGTGTATACGGTGTAGACCAGTAACCAATCAGAGCACTGAGTTTCGAAAGGAAACGAAACGAACCAATGAGAATGACTCGCGGAGTTTGAGATGGTGTTTTGGCGAGCATGTCTGGGGTAGGACGTTTTGGTGGGAAGAGAAAATATAAAAGGGATGGTTCGAGATGAGAGGGGGCTTTTTGTTGCTGGTCGTCGAGTGAGTGTGAGTTAAGACTCAGAGGGGGAGCCATTCAGTCTCCGCGTCAAACTACTGTGATACACGTCTTTCGGGAATTCTATACAGTTCGATTCGCCGTTTTACGCGTCTTGAACTGGGAGAGTTGCGATTGCGTGTTGCAGTGGATTTTAGTGAGTGTCTGAAGCGCCGAGATATACCTCGGTTCCTATTCTTTAAATCAACCTACCCCAAATTCCAAAACTATCCTTGGGTCGTTAGATAAGAACTTGTAGGTAATTTATCTGAGTCTGAGTCTGGGCTTGGAGCGACCCTAATTTCCTTTTTCCTTCACCATAGGGTTCCTGGATTGGCTCTTAGGATATTCGAGGGCTAATCCTCTCCTCATTCCTTTCGTGTAGCGAGTTTTGAAATTCCCACACACACAGTCATTAAACAGACAAACACATTCAAATCAAACTCAACCATTTTCGAGTGGTGTCGATGATGGACGTGGTATAACACTAGGATTTTAGACTAGGCTAGACAGGAGTTTAGTTGCGGCTAAACCTAGGTTGTCGAGGTTATGTAGTTAGGGAGACAAACACGATTATTTAGGTTTATGTAACAAACAAGTATCTGAAATTCGTATGATTACAAATAATTACGTTATTTCCTTCTCACTCTTGAAATACCTAAATACTTATAAAACTATCTAACAAACTAAATATTTTTTTGATTGTGGCTGTTTTGATCTTTCTTTCATTCTTTCTTCTTGACTAATTTGTATATAAAATATCTGGATGAACATCAACATGGTTACGGAATAAAACTTAAGAGACGAGTAGGTGCAAATAAAAATGTCCCGTAACCGATCAACAAACATGTTGGACTGATGGATGGGAGATATCACGGTACCAAATCATATAAAAAAATATAACCCAAATAGTGAATATGTGGTTGATTGGCGGGTAAACTAACTCGAGAGGGATTTGAGTGGATTTGGGCGGTCTCTAGGTGCTGGTGTATTCAGTTGGCTAATTCCAGGTCTTCAGCTGTCTTAAAATAATGCAGTCACGTAGATTGTGTATGGGAATGAGTGGGAGGGGGATGGCCCCAAAACAGGTGAAAGATAGCGCCAAGAGCGTTTCTAATGAACACATAGTTAACCCTATGTTGTAAGCATTATTTTATAAGATTTAAGCTTATTTTGCTTAGCTAAATCTAACTTCGTCTTGTCTTGTCTTGGGTCCGTAGAACTCGGTTGACCTCCACTGGCGTCAGGCGGGGTTAAAAGGACCGACCTTAGGGCCCTTGTCCCTTCTGGACGTGAGCTCTAGCACAAACCCACCTTTATAAACACATGTAATCGAAATGCCTTTTAAAAATGCTTATTTACTTGGAAGTTATTCTAATAAGCATGGACTCGATAATTATCAATATTTTTATGTCACTTATATTCATCACTGGCTGGGGAACCTCATGACGATACTTTTTAACCAAAACCACTCTAAAAAGAACTTTAGGTTATTACTATCACAACGTCTGCAATCCTACCCATAGACGATCAACCACTACTTTGGCCAAATCATCTAAATAAGATACCCGCAATCGTTGGTATTAGAACCTTTCCAATTGGAGAAATATTCCAATAAAAATGCGTGAGGGTTAAATTCCGTCTGACAATAAATTAATGGTTAGCTGGTTATATCTTTAAATTTACTGTTCATAGAATCGTTCGGTTAACTCGTAGGGTTTATTCATATTATTTCAAAACTGTTGAATCCACTAGTTACCAATAATTATCACAAACGGAAAGTCAGAGGATCAACAGGTTATTTCAATAGCAGTACCTAGCTAGGTACTTACATATTTTATAATGTTAATTATATACAAGCCGCGCCACGAATAGAGTACGTTGGGCGACGTTTTGGCGGGAATTACTGCGCGTATGTACAGATATTGAAAGGTGACTACTGCGCATTCAAGGTGACCGCTCACAACGTGTGGCGCTACGGATATATACCTATGGGTCGGTAGAAACCCTACCTACGAAGCCAGGGTTCGAGTCCCGGTGGGGACAAGTGTTTGTCCGATGAGTGCGGATGTTTGTACTCTAGTCATGGTTCTTTGTCTGTCTAGGTTTAATATTTATCTATATATTTACGTGTGTCGTTGTCTGGTGCCCGGGGTGCGGGGAGTCCTAGTTTGGGGCTGGAACAATAGGAGTAGATGGTGTCCAAAGTATTATTATGTATCTGGGAAACCAAAAGATAAATGATTCGAAGAATTCTTATAAGATACTTAGGTATCTATCTTAGTTGAAAGAATAAGGTGTTGTGGTTGTGATTCTGCCTACAATACGAGTGATCACGAGTTTGATTCCCGGCCGAGGGCAATAGGATCAGAGTATGTGCCTATGTATAAACGCAATGTATGTATAGTTTGTGTATTCTTTATGAGGGGAAGTAATGCGATGTTTTATTTAGGAAGCTTAATAGGAAATTCGTTTAATGAAATACCTATCTTTGTGAAATACTTTCGTTAGCAAGTAGGTACCTAAATATATGTTTGGTAGGACACGAATTGACATTGGCATATGACTTCATAGGGGTATGACGAAATGAATGTAGGTATTAAATACGATTATGGAGTTAACAATGCCTCGATAGATATCACGGGTTGTCGATTGAGCAGTTATAGGCATTGAACTACTAGCTCAATGGATATAGGTACCTATCTATAGGTACATGGTTAGATAGAACGTTAGATTGAGGTTTCTAAGTTAATTACCTATGTAGAATAAGTACCCATACTTACTTATGTGTGGAAAGGAAGATATATTTTTATTGTTTTTAAACCATGTTTCCGGGAGTACCTACCTATAATATAACGTGGGATATTCGGTTTAAATATATATAAATAACTAGGTAATAAAATAATAGAATATTATGGGGTTCTCAATAGGGTATACTTATGATTTACTAACATTTTATTCCTTATTTATTTACTCCTATCCCTCTCCCTGATAATGTATGTTATTTAAAGGAATTTATTTACTTCTCGTATTAAGTAATATCTGTCCTTATATACTCTATTTTTACCTGAATCCTAGATAAAGTCAGTCAACTGTCACATTATTCATATTTATGTTGAATGAAATTGAGAGTTTGAATTAATATTCAATTTGTGGTTATTCCAGCGACGTGGAATGAAGTTTGAAATATTAATAAAGCACTTAATTGTAGTATTTGGAGTCAATGAGACTATAAACTTATTGAAAGTAGTTACTGAGTTGACTAATTTCTGCAACAACGTTTTCAATTTGATATGTTCGACTCGATGTCGAGAATTCAGAGTTTAAATAAACAAACCTGCAATTCTCGTCTTAACTGAATGATGATAAACGTTCAATTTCCCTAGACCTTGTATTGCAATCATGGAAGGCGGTCATGGTTAATTTTATTAATACAATAGTTATTAATTAATTACCTTTGATCAAATTATGGAATAAGCCGTCGCAAAACCACCGCCAATGTTCACATAACGCCAGAATGAAGCAATAGAAGTACGGAAATTCACAGTTATGCTCTATTCAGATGTGCATATTTATATTACTATACGGATACATATACTTATATCTTCGCACTTTACGAAGTAACAATATCATGTTTGGATCTGCTGATGGTAGATTGAAGGTCAATTCATTAACCTTAAAATGAATCATGCTACTTACGCACTTCTATGGATGTGCAGAAATATTTAATACTTCATGCTATGCTATTGTGCATTACTAAAAGACAAATAAGTCTTTATTGAAACATATAACGTGTAACATAAACAACCAGTGAAACTTCATTGTGTATGTTTATAGTTTTCTATATGTAGAGTAGAACCAATTTGAGATAAGTCATCCTCAATCGGAACTGGAGAAGTCAGAATATCTTCGGGGTGAGAGTTCGCAACTAAACCCAAAACCTGTTTTTTAAGAAGCAAAACAGTATTAGCTGGTTCCTCACATCTAATCTTTACTTCGTATTCGAGCTCGGCCTTGTTAAGGAATTCGTACTTAATAACCCTTTCCATTGTTATAGTTAAGTGTAGAGTCAAGTGTTATAGAAGTGAAGTGAAGTGAAGTGAAGTAATGTAAATTAAATGTAGGCCTAAATAATCCAGATGAGTTGAAAAACTAGATGAAGTTTTGTTTTAGAATTTGGAAAAAAGTTCCACTGCCACAAGATAGACATGCACTTATTGAAGTTAGCCATGGTTCCCCTTCAGAACTCCACCTTGGTATCTTCAAAACATTCAAGAAAATATCTTTAAAATACTATTGGCCGGGTATGTTTAAGGACATTGCCAATTTAATCTCGACATGTGAAACCTGCTTAACCTACAAACACCCTAATCATTCTCCCTATGGTCTTATGGGTAAACCTAAACTTTGCTCCAGACCTTTTCAAACTATATCCTTGGATCTTATGGGTCCATTGCCTATGACCCGGAGAAAAAATCAGTATATTCTGGTAATTAACTGCAATTTTACTAAATATACTATGATTTTTCCCCTTAAACGGGCTACTTCAGCTAATATCATTAATGTTTTAGAAAATTCAGTGTTTCTAGCTCATGGCATTCCCCAAACTATAATAATGGACAACGCTGTTCAATTTCAGTCGCGAGAATTCCACTCATTCTTAAATTCTTATAACGTTCCTTGTATTTTTCACACAGCTTTATATTGTCCTCAGGTTAATCCTACAGAGAAATTTAATAGCACGATTATTACAGCTCTAGCATCCCTAGTAGGAGACGATCATAGATCCTGGGACAACCATCTTACTAAGATTCAGTTCGCAATGAACAGCGCTACAAACGTTGCTACTGGCTTTACTCCAAACTTTTTAGTCTTTGGTAGGGAAACAATACCTTGTGGTTCCTTCTATACTCCAACTCAGAATCTCGAGGAATTGATATTTATGCCCCGTGATATTTACGCGTCTAATGCTGGTCTCCTCTCATCTATCTTTCACAGAGTTCAAACTAAACTTCACATAGCTCACGCTAAAAATAGCGCTCGCTATGATCTTCGCCGGACTTTTAAAGAATTTAATGTGGGAAATACTGTTTGGCGTAAAAACCATGTTTTAAGCAATGCTGGCACATACTTTAATGCTAAACTTGCCCCTAAATTCATTAAGTGTAAAATAGTAACCAAACTTTCACCATTGGTATACGTTCTAGAAGACCCTAACGGAGTTAGAGGCAAGTGGCACATTAAAGACATTAAATCCTAAATTTTCTTGACTTCTATTAACTGTTACTTTGTATATATGTAAAAATATCACCATCATTTTCACCTTATTATTTTATTTCTTCCTTTAATCCAGTGTTCTTCAACACATTTTACTTTAGGACCTCGAATTTTCGTTGGTTAGTCTTCACTTATTTTTTTTAATCTTTATTTCAGACACATCTCGTTGGCGATGTGGCTGATCTCTGGCTTCGAGCTCTACCGCTCTGGCCGCTCTTAATCTTGTCTTAAGTCGTAGCGACTAAAGCTACCTTAGGATTAATTTGTTTCTCTTTACCTCTACTTAATTTTTTTTTCCACGCAGGAGCGGATGACAACTCCTTAAGTAAGCCTGAATGTCCTTTTGAAAACACACTTTTAGAGTGGTAGTCATTGAATGTGAACTCCACCCTTACCTGAATGAAGATGATGAATGTAAGTGATGGTATATCTGATTTTGCCTGGTGATGTCTGTTTCTGCAAAGCTGTGTTTTTCTGGTTTATTTTTGTACATATCAAAATTTTTGCTGAGTCAAAAATTTTTCCAGGGTCGGGGGGAAAATGTAGTATTGTGCTACTTACATGCTATTCTTGCTTCCTAACCCTTAGCTCCAGCTCCACCATCAGTCCTTTTTGTTTGTCCTTCAGGGTGCTTGCTCTATTACGCTGGATACTTGGTGAGCTGTGCTGCTTATTATTAGTCATCACTTTTATTTCCATAGGAACCTGTAATGTTTTAAACCATAAGAATACATTAATAAATCATGTTCGCTCTGCATTTTCATGTTATCAGCACTTCTAAATCGATAGGGAAGGGGCTTACCTTTGGTGACCTTGTTTTTGGCTTTCTCCGAAACTCTACAATCTCGGGCTTCGTGCGCGCTGGTGCGCTACTATTTTTCCTTTTGTTGTTATATAATTTTGGCTAAGTGAACTATTTAAATTTTATATTACGAGCCTGAAACCAACAATTGACATTTGATTTGTTGATTGTTTATCTGGTTGTCATGGCAATGTCCATTCAAACTCGTTAGCGGTCTGATATGTTTACTTTAATACTTTTACAAAAATACTCTTTCTCTCTTGGCCACTCTCAATAATTACGTTTAATTTAAATAATTTTTAGAACTCTCCAAAAAAGGTATAAAAGCGGAACATTTCTTCAATTCTGCAGAGTCTCACGTCAGTTTCTGAACTGGAAGTACCAGTAAAGGCCTTATCCCGGGGTCGCTCAACCCCGGGATCCTGCGAAGCCTTCAAACTCCTTCCAATCTCCAAATTCTCCATCTACAACGGGATCCTGCGAGCCTTCAAACTCCCTCGAAACCTTCAAATCAATCTTCAAACAACGGGATTCTGCGAGCCGCGTCTACGCCGCTACCATTCCTACAACGAAGATTTCTACAACGGGATTCTGCGAGCCGTGCCAACGCCGCTACTGTTCCTACAACGACGATTTCTACAACGGGATCCTGCGAGGCGTAACTACAAGTACGCCGCTACTGTTCCTACAACGACGATTTCAACAACATTTACAACAACAAATACACCTGCACCCAGGTCTCCGCTTCCTTCTTTCTATCCAGACATCTGTATTTTATAAAACCGGTTTCACATCTCATCCATCCTCATCTTCGCATCATCTTTTTTTATAGACTTCACTGTAAATACTATACTTCTAATAAACTGATACTACTAAATTTTATCTTGGTTGTTTGCTGTTAGGTTCTGGTTAGGTTCAGATCCTCACACGACAATATTTAATATAATCTTATTACATAAATATCAGATATTTATTGATGAGACAGTTGAATGTCATTCACAAACTATAATCCCATCCTGATCGGTCATACCCCATCCCAATCCGGTGAATCTATGACTAAATCCAATTCAGAATACTTATACGCTACTCTTTTTATAAACGAGTATCAGAACTACAAATTAATTGGTTTCGTAGAATTATCTGGGTAGAAGACCGAATCAAGTGGTAGGGGTTTCTTCCCCAAAATTGTATATATATCAAATTTTCCTTTTATTATTTTAATATTTATAATTTTTATTTCATTTTAGTCAATACTCAAAATATACTATGACATTTTATTATATGAATCTGCTTTATAAGATTATTAATCATTTAATGGATATTAATCTGTATCATTCTGGTTAGTGAGGACATATTTAAGTATATATCTTTTATTGAAATTTAAAATTACTAAATATTCAATTTAAAACATTCCTTGTTTAAAATCTATTGTCAAAGTTGACAGCACTTCTTACTCATACCTCTAGAATTAGGGTTACTGGTTTCACAAGTAGTAGGAGTTTTAATTTACTAGACGATCTATTTTATTTGGCCATCACAATTAATAAGAGACTGCGTTTAATGAAGGGTGGCCGAGATAGAAAGGGGGGATGTTACAATATGGATAAGCCGTGACCAGGATGTATATTTGCAGTCTAATATTTGGATAACATGATATTGGCTATGATTAGCCACAATTTGTTGTACGTGCGTTGGAAGAGGTTTTTTAAATGTTGTAAGGAGAGCTATATCGACTAAAAGACTAGATTCTCGGGTGTGAAAAAATAGAAAGTGATTATGATTGAAGGTGTGAGGTATACGTTTTAAAAAGGGTTAAGGGGTGGAAATGGGCAAAAAGCTAATTTTGAAATAAGGGGTGGGAATTTTATTATGTTAACAAATTGACTGTCCTATATTATAATAGACGCAGGGTTGGTACTGGTCGTTATATGATTTATCATATCCTAGACTGACAATGTGTTAACAGTTGAGTGTGATTTTATAGGAAAATAAGTAAAGTACGATAAAAAAAAAGTATACAAAGAGAAGACAGTTGATGTAAATGATGTAAGAATACAAGTACGAAAAAATCTTCAAAAGGAGAGTGAAAATCGTCAAGCGAAATTCAATAGGACTCATAGGTTAATTAAATTTGAAGTAGGTGATTTTGTAAAGATTCGCAAATTAAACAAATCTGATGCCAAATTAAAATTAACAAAGAAATTTGAGTTGTTATATGAAGGACCTTTTATCGTAGCCGAAGTACCCTTCGCAAATGTATACACTCTAATGAATCAAACGACTAAAGAAATTCGGGGAAATTTCAATGCGATACATCTGTCAAAGTATTATGTATAATGATGAAACATAAAGTGTAAAAATATAAGGTATAGGTAATAAGAATTAAGAAATAAGAAATAACATAACTTATGTTAGTAATTTAGGATAACCAAGTAAAATATATTTTTTTAATACCTAAGCGTCTCAACGCTGGAGAAATCTAATTTTGATTTTGTTTCAATATACTCATGGTAAAATATCTGTGTAATGTAGTAAACCTATGTCTTGATTTGTTTATTTGTTATAATCGAATGTTAGTATCCCATTATATTTTGATAATAATGTTAATTACAAATAGAAAATTTAGTACCATTTTTGTAATATTTAACAGAAAATTCTAATTGTAAAGATTAAATAAAGAACTAGCTAACCAAACCCCCATCCAGAGCGAAGATACACTTGTAAAAATGAATTGAGTTGGATATTTAACTACACATTACCGGATTTGGCACTCATATAATTCTAAATATCAGCAATTCTTAATTGAAATACAAGTTGATATTCGTTTTAGCCCGGTCTTTGGTAGGGGAACAATTAGGATAAGATAAAAATTATTGTAAATATATTTTTTAAATAAAGTATAACAAATTGGTAATAATTGGCTTTAATAATGAATAATAATAATAATAAAAATACTTAAAGGTTTTATAAAAAAAAAATTAGTCATTAGTTTTAGTTAAGGTCGTAAAGAATGGTAAAATATTTAAAGAATAGCAAATTTTTTAAATTATTTTTAATTTCAAAAATTTAAGGGGTGATTGTAACGGAAATGTAAAGATCTGAGACACATTTTTTATTTGCTATAAAAAGTTGGCAGGCGTTGGCAGGTTTGGGCAACGTGATTTAATGATTCAACTATGAACTGCAAAAAGAGAAGCCTTAAACCAAAACCAAACAAATAACGGTGATGTAAGATTGGTGTTGACCAATGCTCAATTAAGCGGCAAGATAAATTTGGTATAAACATAACTATGGAGATTAGTGGTTATCGAAGGCATCGCAAATTTCACAAGGCCTCATATAAGCTCAAGTGGCTCATCGCGTTGTTACCAGACTTGAAATATTAAGGTTCGAGGTTCGATTCTCCGTTGTCAACTTTTCTTTTTCTATTTTACCTTTGGTTTTGGTTTATTAATTTGTGGGTCCTTTCTGAATAGCTATTCGGGAGTGTCGGGTTGTGCTAATTAAATTTAAGTCCTAGAAGTTAATTGCTTATCATGCGTCTTTGTAAATGTTTTCTACCTTGTTTAAACTTCTGAATATGTCATTACAGTAATTGCCTATTACTTCTATAATCGTCATTATTTATCTAGTCTAGAAATCTATACGTAGAATGCGCCAGATTAATTATGAAATAAAAAAGCGACATCTTTGAATGGATGGTGTGACGAAACAAACATTTGGTTTATTTCTCAGTAGGTAGAAATATATATTTTTTTAAAAAGTCTCCAAAATGTGGATAAACTTTAAGAGCTATGAAATAAGTTGTGAATCATAAATTTAAAATGAATATGGTTTAACTTCACCGTTGCTTTCAGTGGATGTCGAATTATGACAATTTTACACATTTGTGATGTTGTTTTGAAGTGTCGCATTTGCCATGGCTCATTCAATCGAAACTCATACGTAAGGGTGTTTAGTTACGATATAGTTTGGTGGGTCAAACAGATGCGTAGTTAGTTCAATGATGGAGGTACACATGGCGGTCGATCGCCTTTAAATTCCAGATGGTTTAACTCAAATAAGAACTTTATTCACTATAACTGCAATAAGATGTTTTATATAGAAAAAAAATGTGTATTATTTTATTTAGATTATTTTATGATGTTATAGAGTCTATTTATAGTGGAACTGAGTGATCTAGAATATAAAGTGTGTATACGGTGTAGACCAGTAACCAATCAGAGTACTGAGTTTCGAAAGGAAACGAAACGAACCAATGAGAATGACTCGCGGAGTTTGAGATGGTGTTTTGGCGAGCATGTCTGGGGTAGGACGTTTTGGTGGGAAGAGAAAATATAAAAGGGATGGTTCGAGGTGAGAGGGGGCTTTTTGTTGCTGGTCGTCGAGTGAAGTGTGAGTTAAGACTCAGAGGGGGAGCCATTCAGTCTCCGCGTCAAACTACTGTGACACACGTCTTTCGGGAATTCTAAACAGTTCGATTCGCCGTTTTACGCGTCTTGAACTGGGAGAGTTGTGATTGCGTGTTGCAGTGGATTTTCGTGAGTGTCTGAAGCGCCGAGATATACTCGGTTCCTATTCTTTAAATCAACCTACCCCAAATTCCAAAACTATCCTTGGGTCGTTAGATAAGAACTTGTAGGTAATTTATCTGAGTCTGAGTCTGGGCTTGGAGCGACCCTAATTTCCTTTTTCCTTCACCATAGGGTTCCTGGATTGGCTCTTAGGATATTCGCGGGCTAATCCTCTCCTCATTCCTTTCGTGTAGCGAGTTTTGAAATTCCCACACACACAGTCATTAAACAGACAAACACATTCAAACCAAACTCAACCATTTTCGAGTGGTGTCGATGATGGACGTGGTATAACACTAGGATTTTAGACTAGGCTAGACAGGAGTTTAGTTGCGGCTAAACCTAGGTTGTCGAGGTTATGTAGTTAGGGAGACAAACACGATTATTTAGGTTTATGTAACAAACAAGTATCTGAAATTCGTATGATTACAAATAATTACGTTATTTCCTTCTCACTCTTGAAATACCTAAATACTTATAAAACTATCTAACAAACTAAATATTTTTTTGATTGTGGCTGTTTTGATCTTTCTTTCATTCTTTCTTCTTGACTAATTTGTATATAACCGATCAACAAACATGTTGGACTGATGGATGGGAGTTATCACGGTACTAAATCATATAAAAAAATATAACCCAAATAGTGAATATGTGGTTGATTGGCGGGTAAACTAACTCGAGAGGGATTTGAGTGGATTCGGGCGGTCTCTAGGTGCTGGTGTATTCAGTTGGCTAATTCCAGGTCTTCAGCTGTCTTAAAATAATGCAGTCACGTAGATTGTGTATGGGAATGAGTGGGAGGGGGATGGCCCCATAACAGGTGAAAGATAGCGCCAAGAGCGTTTCTCATGAACACATAGTTAACCCTATGTTTACTTATAAATTGTGTTTACAATTTTGAGTGGTTGTAAGCATTATTTTATAAGATTTAAGCTTATTTTGCTTAGCTAAATCTAACTTCGTCTTGTCTTGTCTTGGGTCCGTAGAACTCGGTTGACCTCCACTGGCGTCAGGCGGGGTTAAAAGTACCGACCTTAGGGCCCGTGTCCCTTCTGGACGTGAGCTCTAGCACAAACCCTCCTTTATAAACACATGTAATCGAAATGCCTTTTAAAAATGCTTATTTACTTGGAATTTATTCTAATAAGCATGGACTCGATAATTATCAATATTTTTATGTCACTTATATTCATCACTGGCTGGGGAACCTCATGACGATACTGTTTAACCAAAACCACTCTAAAAAGAACTTTAGGTTATTACTATCACAACGTCTGCAATCCTACCCATAGACGATCAACCACTACTTTGGCCAAATCATCTTAATAAGATACTCGCAATCGTTGGTATTAGAACCTTTCCAATTGGAGAAATATTCCAATAAAAATGCGTGAGGGTTAAATTCCGTCTGACAATAAATTAATGGTTAGCTGGTTATATCTTTAAATTTACTATTCATAGAATCGTTCGGTTAACTCGTAGGGTTTATTCATATTATTTCAAAACTGTTGAATCCACTAGTTACCTATAATTATCACAAACGGAAAGTCAGAGGATCAACAGGTTATTTTAATAGCAGTACCTAGCTAGTTACTTACATATTTTATAATGTTAATTATATACAAGCCGCGCCACGAATAGAGTACGTTGGGCGACGTTTTGGCGGGAATTACTGCGCGTATGTACAGATATTGAAAGGTGACTACTGCGCATTCAAGGTGACCGCTCACAACGTGTGGCGCTACGGATATATACCTATGGGTCGGTAGAAACCCTACCTACGAAGCCAGGGTTCGAGTCCCGGTGGGGACAAGTGTTTGTCCGATGAGTGCGGATGTTTGTACTCTAGTCATGGTTGTTTGTCTGTCTAGGTTTAATATTTATCTATATATTTACGTGTGTCGTTGTCTGGTGCCTGGGGTGCGGGGAGTCCTAGTTTGGGGCTGGAACAATGGGAGTAGATAGTGTCCAAAGTATTATTATGTATCTGGGAAACCAAAAGATAGATAATGATTCGAAGAATTCTTATAAGATACTTAGGTATCTATCTTAGTTAAAAGAATAAGGTGTTGTGGTTGTGATTCTGCCTACAATACGAGTGATCACAGTGAGTCGACACACGCTCGATATGTGCACATCGTCTCGACAATTTTAATTAAATTACTGTCCATAATGCCGCCGAAATTAGCCCCGAGTGAAACCAACGCAGTGCTGAAGGCTTTTGCTAGTCTGGAGTGTAAATTAAGTGCTCAAAATGAGGAAATTAGTGCTTTAAAACAGCAAATACAAGAACTGCACTCGTTCATCAAAAACTGGAAAGAGGAGGGTACATCTAAACAGACATGTTCCCGATGCGAGGCTGCAGCGATTTCGAAGTCGCCTCGACCGGAATCGTCTATGTCCGCGACCCCGGGGCTAAGCGCTACGGGTGCGAGCGAGACGGAACCGTTGCGCGACGCAGCGATGCCGCTGTCCACGTCGAATAAACCATTTGGATGTAAACAACCGAACTTCGTTTCAATTGTGAAGACAAGACGCAATAAGAAGGTGAACCAGGATGCGCCGAGGAACCAGCCTCTCTTATCGGAGGCAAACCATGATAAATGCAACTCGCAGCCTTCTAACTCCAACGCAAGTCACAGTCAGCCTCGTGACTTAGACGCTCAAGATGACTGGAAGCTAGTGACACGAAACCGTCAGCGTCGTCAGCGTCAGGTGGTGAGAGGAAGTGGACCCGCGAGCGATATTCTAAGTGCAGCAGACCGCATAAAATATTTACACGTATGGGGTGCTCGTTTGGGTACAACAGACAAAAACATCGTCGACTACCTTAATGCAAAGGAAGCCAACAACCTATACTCTGCTTCTAAATTGTCACCGAAACGACAAGTAGACTATTTATCATTCAAAGTCGGTGTACCCGAACACATGCTGAATGAATGTCTAGGTACAAAATTTTGGCCCAAGGGCTTTTCAGCTGAGCGCTGGTTATTTCGTCTCGAAAGAACACAACCGGAACAACAACATGTTGAACAAGGTACAAGCTAAACTGTTCGATTCCAAATCGATATTCGATCGATGGTTTCTGAACGGCCATTTTGAATTTGACGTTGCTGCCAACCTAGCAGTTTTTTGACAACTGACAGACGAAAGCCCTCGCAATGTAAACGCGTTTTGGTTAGGGTATTGAAATTAAATCGCAGGCCATCTGGAATGTATTCGGGTTTCCCTCAGGATTGTCTATATAGCTGAGTGTGTTGTGGTTCCCCGAACCAGATAAAGTTCGCATTTACGTGGCCGATTGGTTTTTACCACGTAACATAACCTGTGTTGGAACACTGTGCTCATTGAAGCTGGCCGCCAGTCATAGGAGGTTGGCTGAAGAACCTGTCTACCAAGAAGAGCCTAGGGTGCACCCGGGCCTTGCAGAGAGACAGGAGGTTGACGGGACCGACGCACAGACCAGGTTAGATCGACCCCAATTACTTCAGCTCGGTGAATCGCCGACGTTCACACTTCTTGGCAACTGATCGTTACGCTACCTCGTAGCTGATGGGCCCCTACGAGGTCATTAGGTGTCGAGAAGCCTGAACATTTTGGTAGCAGAGCGTGGTTGGGGTCGATCTAACCTGGTCTGTGCTTCGGTCCCGTCAACCTCCTGTCTCTCTGCAAGGCCCGGGTGCACCCTAGACTCTTCTGAGAATTCGTTTGCGACTCGGAGCGCAACTCAGGGGCCAACGTCCCCACGTCCACAGGGCCGTACCCAGGGTGACACGGCATGGGGCCCTGAGAATTCGTTTGCGACTCGGAGCGCAACTCAGGGGCCAACGTCCCCACGTGCACAGGGCAGTACCAGGGTGCAGGGCCGCACTCAGGACCATTACATGGGGGGCCCTGAGTATTCGGTTGCGACTCAGCATCCGACCCAGCGGGACATTGGGTGTGTTGAGCAGGCCGTAACGGGCGGGTGGCATGGGACACCTTCGAGCTATGCGGGTGCGGTTCGGACGCCGCCTCAGTTGTCGCCCCGCTCGTCGCCTCGTCCTCGTCGGACACATGTGATGTCCCCCCCGCTCATGGAGCGGCCACGGTTGAATTCACGCCCACCCCCCTTTACGGGGAATCGTAGGTTGGGAATGGAACCGGCGCGTGGGCCATTTGTACAATGGGACCCTCTGGCGTATAGCTGCATACCTGATCGGTTACAGGCACAGTGGGGCCCCGGGGGTCCTCGCTAGGAATTTGCGGCCCAACCATTGGTTGCCCCCCAACCGGAGACGGTGGTGTTACCGATCGCCTCTGCTTGTTTGGGATTTGGCGGGCAACCCAACATACGTTCGCGCCCTATTAGATTCTGGAGCTCAGGGCTGCATTGTATCGAATGATTTAGCAAAATGGTTGGGCCTCAAGGTAAATAGGTATGATAAATCAATACGGGGCGTGGGGAATGTTACGGTTACGAATGTAGTTGGTCAATCAGTGATCACGTTCTCTCCACGTTATGACATTTTGACAAAAACATCCGTGCAAGCTTTAGTAATGACGCATGTCATGTGCAGACACCCCTTGGTGAAGTTGAATCCGGCCGTTCGATTCCTGACATCAGGACTCAAGTTGGAGGATCCCGATTTTGACACTCCAGCCCCGGTCGACCTGCTACTGGGAGCAGACGTTCTGGGTAGGTTTCTGTTGTCGGATCGGCGAGTTCTTCAGCCGGACGGGTTGATTGCTGTGGATACTAAGTTTGGTCACGTGATCATGGGTCCGGCATTGCCAATGGTTAGGCCTGCCGAGTCAGATGGCATACTTATTGGCTCAGCGTTCTCAGACGTTATCCAACGTTTCTGGGAGATAGAGGAACCTCCCACCGTTCGTCGAGTCGACGCAGACGAAGAAGAGTGCGAGTTGTTTTACCAGAATAGTACTGGTCGCCTTCGTTCTGGTCGTTTTGTAACTCGACTGCCTTTCAGGGCCGATAGACTGCCACTAGGAGAATCTAGGAAGATGGCTGAGACGAGATTGATGTCGATGGAGCGTAGGATGACAAGGGACGCCGTATTTAAGCAAAAATATGTTGATTTCATGAGGGAGTATGAGTCGTTAGGACACATGTCGGTATCGGGTGTGGACTGGAGATCTGAGGATCATTGTTTCCTTCCACACCATGCCGTCCTACGAACCCCTACCGGCAAGATTCGAGTTGTTTTTGATGGGTCAGCACCTACCTCGAACGGGATGTCCCTGAATCAGTGTCTACATTCGGGACCCAAGTTGAGTCGTGATATTTCGGATATTCTCACGAGCTTTCGGAGGCACCAGATTGTATTTGTCGCAGACATTCGGATGATGTTTTGGCAAACGGTAATTCATCCGGCTGACAGAAGGTATCAGTTGATACTTTGGCGTGAGTCCACGGCCGAGCCAGTCAAAGTCTATGAGTTAAACACGAACACGTATGGGTTACGGTCTAGCCCGTATTTGGCGATGCGTACCCTGCGGGAGTTGGCGTCGCGTGACCATGTGAGCTATCCTAGAGCCGCCGCTATCCTGGAGCAAGATTTGTACGTCGATGACGTCTGCACAGGGGCAGCCAGTGTAGAGGAAGCTCTGGACCGACGTGACGAGCTCATTCAATTCCTGGAACGAGGCGGCTATGAACTACGCAAGTGGATGTCCAACTCCCCTGAGTTGATGGCTGGTCTCCCAGATGAGTTTCAACAAGACCCGCACGTTTTTGAGAATCCTGACAATCCTAACATGTTGTCAGTACTTGGAATTCAGTACCGGCCCGTCCATGATGAGTTTACCTATCGGGTGGTTTTAGAAACACCGAAGGCCTGGACGAAGCGGTCAGTACTGTCAACGATTGCGAGAACGTTCGACCCGAATGGATGGATTTCTCCAGTCACCTTTGCTCTCAAATGTTTTATGCAAAGGCTATGGGCGGCTCAGTTGACCTGGGACACCCATCTCTCAGGTGATTTATTGATTGATTGGACGCGAATGTTCACCTCGCTATCGGACATAAATAATGTATCGCTGCCGAGGAAATTGGTCCCTGCTGGGGATTACAGGGCAACCCTTCACGGGTTTTGTGATGCCTCTGAACGAGGGTTTGCGGCAGCGGTCTATTTGCGAACCGTCACCTCCACCGGGGAGGTCGACGTGCGTTTGGTTTTGGCAAAAAGCAAGGTAGCGCCTATTCGGACAAGGATGACGATTCCAAAACTGGAACTGTCCGGGGCTGCTCTTTTGACCAAACTTTTGAATCACACTCTAACAGTGTTGCGTGGGTCAGTGGTTTTAGAGGATACGGTGTACGCTTGGACGGACAGCCAGATTGTTTTGTGCTGGCTGAAGGCTTCGGTCCATAACTTAGAGGTTTTTGTTGCGAACTGTGTCTCCCAGATTGTGTCGTCTGAGGTCCCACTGACCTGGAGACATGTACCAGGAGAATTGAACCCGTCTGATTGTGCATCCAGGGGATGTCGGGCTCCTGAACTCGTTAGACACCATTTGTGGTGGGGACCACCCTGGCTTGCCAAGAGAGAATCGGACTGGCCGCACAGCCATGTAGTAGTATCTTCGGATCATGGCCCCAGAGCGGCCGTGCATGTTACCCAGAAGGCTGAGGACCCTGACGCCGGGTTTCTGCTGGACCGGTATAGCTCACTTGACAAGTTGATAAACGTGTCCACTTGGATTAGGAGATTCGCTCGAAATTGTCGTACTCCTCGCGATCAGCGAACGTTGAACCCTATTCTGACTCCGGCAGAGCAAAACGAGTCGCTGTTGAATTTGGTCCGGTTGGTACAGTCCTCGAAGTTTGGGGCAGAATTGGAGATTATACGAAGTGGACGTTCGAAATTGAAGGGAGCCGTCGCGCGTCTCAACCCCTTTGTTGATTCGACCGGGTTACTTCGGGTAGGAGGGAGATTGCGCAATGCGAATCTGTCGTATTCGGCTCGTCACCCACTTCTGCTCCCCAAGGGGGGACAGTTAGTTGAATTGCTGGTGACTGATCGTCATATTAAAAACGCGCATGCCGGCTGTAACGCGTTGTTGGCCACGCTCCAGCGGGAGTTTTGGATCTTATCTGCCCGCCGTGTCATACGGAACATCGTGTTTCGGTGCATGCCTTGTTATCGACTTAAGGCTGCCACGATGCAACCTCTCATGGGGGACTTGCCCCCTGATCGTGTGAATGAGGTCAGACCGTTTTCAGGTGTTGGTACGGATTTTGCAGGACCGTTTATGGTGAAGAGTTCACGATTGCGTACCGCTAGGCAATACAAGGCGTACCAATGTGTGTTTGTTTGTTTATCCACCAAGGCGGTACATCTCGAGCTCGTTGCTGATCTCTCGACAGAGGCTTTCATTGCTTGTTTGGATAGGTTTGTTTCTCGAAGGGGACTTCCAACTTTGATCCGCTCTGATAACGGCACTAACTACATCGGTGCGGAACGATACTTACGAGAGATAGTCAACTTTTTGAATGTAAATAAAGTGGATATTGGAACGGCCCTCTCCCGTCGGGGTATACAGTGGACCTTCAGCCCACCGATTTGCCCCCACTGGGGTGGGATTTTTGAGGCCGTAGTTAAGTCAGCTAAGACGCACTTGGGGCGTATAGAAGGTCAGACCGCGCTGATTTTTGAGGAGCTCGCGACATTGTTTTGTAAGATCGAGGCCGTTCTCAATTCGCGACCGTTGTGTCCGCTCAGCTCGGATCCAAATGACCTGGAGGCTCTGACCCCAGGCCATTTATTGATAGGACAGCCACTTAACCCGTCAAACGTCCTATGCGCTACATAAGCGCATAACTTTTTTGGGCGGCTAGCGTCCTGTGCGCTGCATAAGCGCATAGAAAGTATTGCAAACTTCGACGTTTTATGAATATTCACCAAGTTTCAGAACGTTCCCGGAAGTAGTCATAGATTATGAGTAGTTTAGTTGGCAACAGTGTGAAATGAATAGAACTGACTTTGAGACAGCCAATCAGATCAAAAAAAATAAAATAGCAAATCATGTCGCCATTTTCTACATTTCGTGTTCGGTTCGCTCGTGAGTGTCTGTTTACGGGAATAAAATAATGTCTAGACGCATGAAACGGTAAGTGTTGTATTATGTATTATATACCTGATAACTAAGAATTTAGTGGAGAATATGTTTCAAGTATTCGTTTTAGCCATTTCGCAGAATATGTATGTGAAAAAACCCTCCAAACTTTATGCGTCGGAATTATTCTACCACACGGCTGGCAGCCATTGTAGCTTTGATGAATATTCTGATGTTAGTTTGCTAAAAGAAATACATCAGGTTTTTCGTTATTTCACCAGGATTTAGTTTTTCATGTTTTTTTTAACGTAATTTATCGTAAAAGTAGTAAAATTGCAATTCCAACCAAAGACGTGAAATTTTTCGGTGCAAGTAGGGTCAGCAACGAAATTACTTATTTTTGTTGACGCATTATCTCGAGAAGGGTGAGTTGCATATGACCTAAAGTGATGGCAAAAAGCAACACTACGTGATAGCGGAATATTTTTTTTTATTTTTTTTTTGAGTACTTACATTATAAAATATTTTTTTACTACTTTGTTTTACACCGGTATCGCGTAGTGTTGCTTACTGCCATCATTTTAGGTCATATACATTTTCATCGTGAACCTCACCCTTCTCGAGATAATAATAATAATAATTTATTTCAGATAAGTATCCATAGTTACACGGTACAATGAAAATATAATGCGTCATAATTATTTTTTTTTTGTTTATATATATTTTTTTTTATTATTTACACTCCAACCGGTATTTGTCCCACAAATGGTGTCAAGGGTAATACAATCAAACGTGAGAAAGAATTATTTCTGTATTTTATTTTTCTTCTAGATCTTTATCGGTGCGGTCGCGATCCCGGTCCCGGTCCCGATCGGCGACGCCTGTGCCCCAGCGACCAAGCGACAGCCAGCTGCGGGCCAGGCGTTGCTTGAATCTGGTGTCATCTGCACTCGCCTCAAGCAGACAGCCTGAGTCAGACGACCCGAAAGCCTGGAGACCGGTGATCCCGTGAGTGATTTTTTTATGTAAAATTATTATTTCTAAATAAGTCAATGCCAGTAAAATTGTGCTACCTATATTATTTTTTTATTAGTATTCAAATGTTTTTATATCTTTCAGCGCGCCGCCACCTCCACGACGCCCAACGCTGGAGGGCATAAATGTGACACCCCCAGGGACAGTGCGAGTCGCGGGAAGTGAGATCCCGCTGGTTGCCACTCCCGGGGGTACCGTGCGGCTCAAACAGTCGATTTCGTAAGTGGCCAGCATCCTATTACCAGAGCTACCGCCACTTTTTATATTATTTTATATGATATAGATATGTTGCTAATTGTAAATTATTTTTTCAGTCATGAACGAAAACTAGAGATCCCGGTGGTTGCGACTCCCGGGGGTACCATACGGCTACAGCAGCGCAAGGACTTGAAGAAGTCGATTTTGTAAGTGGCCAGCATCCTATAATTTGAGCTACCGCCGATTTTTGTATTACGGATATATTTATAGATAGCTAATTTTTATTTTTTTTGCAGCCTTCGTCCTGAGGAAATCATTGAAGAGTGCAGGCTGGACGCTGAGGAGGGGGAAGCGGCTATAGCGGATCACTACGATCATGTAAGGAAATGGGTGGATGGGTTGCCTTCGTTGCCGAGATCGCCCGAGAGCACGACACCTTCTCGCAGCATGCTTGGGCCAGCGAAAGAACCTGCTGATCTGTCGTTGATTGCCGGTATTCGTGCTCATGCTGATCAGTCGAGACCTGGAACTAGCTTTAGTTTTAGTGTTCAGGCTGATGAGCAGATACCCGATACTAGCAGTCACTATGGGTTAGCAGTGTCTTCCATTGTGCCGATGGATGCTGTTCCGTCTTCTTCAGGGATAGCAGCTGCTGTGGTATCGATCAATAACGGCAGTGATCTCGATTCAGATTTCGACGACCAGTTCGATGTTGACGCGATCATTGCCGATCATGATCCCACGAGTAGGGCTATTCCTGACGACAGCGAGTTAGATCCGCAAACCCGCAATCTGGTAGCTATGGTTGAGAGTGAAATGGATGAAGCCATTGAACGTCTGGTGGGCCCATCTGATGGTTTTACTTGGCAGACAGACTTTGCCACTTTCAGGGGTGTGCAGGAATTATTTTCCGGCCCACTCCCTGGAGCTGTCAAAGACTACAATACGCCCTATGATGCCTTTTGTGATATCTGGAGCGAAGACATCATTGGTCTTATGGTTGAGGAAACCAATAGATATGCTGAACAGACGCTCAACGCACAACGTGAAGCAGGAAATTTGAAGCAGTCGTCTCGTTTGGATCGATGGACTGACACCAATGCAAACGAGATGCGTTTGCTTCTTGCAATGTATATGTTGATGGGTTATGTACAACACACATCTCAGCACGAGTATTGGAAAACGACCGGCATTCTACAAATGCCCTACTTCAGGCAGGTGATGTCTTACAACCGCTTCATTTTGCTGAACAAGTTCCTTCACTTTTCGGACAATGTTGGTATTAGTCAACATTTGCCGGGAATCGGAGGGGCTATGCTCTCTGCAAGGTTGCGGAAGATAGCACCACTCATCGTGCACCTCAATGAAAAATTCTCAAGTCTTTACAAACTCGACCAAGATGTCGCTATCGACGAGTCTTTGACCTTATTCAAAGGCCGCTTGTCCTGGGTCCAAGCGATAAGGTCAAAGGCTGCGCGATTCGGAGTAAAATCATTCGAGCTGTGCGAATCAAGGACTGGGTACATGTATAGATTCCAAATCTATACGGGCAAGAACTCGAATCCCGATCGCGACGTCGCGAATCTTGGTGCAGACATGGCTGGTAAGAGTACCCAAGTGGTACTCGATTTATTGAAAGGTCTGGAACATCGGGGTCACTGCGTCACGATGGACAATTATTATAATTCTCCAGCGTTGGCGAGGTACCTTAAAAGTAAAGGATTTGATTGTGTGGGGACGTTGCGTCCTAATCGCAAGAATGTACCGGAAGCGATCGCGAAGGCTCCGAAGAAGCTTGATAAGGGGGCGATTATTGCTCGCCATTCTGGTGACGTGACATGTCTTGCATGGCAAGACACCAAAAAGGTGAACCTGATCTCCACTTATCACAATTCGGAGACCGTCGTAGGTCGGAAGAGTGGTAAGGAATTGGTGAAGCCCTGTGTTGTACAGGACTACAACAATACAATGGGAGGTATTGATCTGAAAGATCAAAAACTCTCAATGTATTTGTTGGAAAGAAAGAGATGCCTGAAATGGTATATGAAGATTTTTAAAAGGTTGCTCAACGTATCTGTACACAACGCATTAGTTCTGATGTCGGACTCGAGGAAACGTCATGATTTGCCTCCGATGACGCATCGCAATTTCCGCATAGATCTGGCTGAAACGTTGGTGAAGGTTCACAGCCAATCTCCACCAGCGGTCGGCTTAGATCAGTTGTTGGAATTTGGGGTGCGTCTGAATACCACTATCATGCACGAACCTATGCATGTCTCGCAACAGGAACGAAAGCGTTGCCATATCTGTCACCGGCAAGGTTTGCGTCGGACGGTGCCTACAAAATGCGTCACCTGCGGAGAGTTTCTCTGCTTTGCACCCAAGCCTTGCTGGAAAATTTGGCATTCTCTTCGAGAATTGCCTGGCCGCAATGTACATGTCAGGTTAACGAAGCGAAAATAATTAATTTTATTTTCGCTTCCCTAATATGCCATTGTACAAGAGGAGAGGAGGTCTATACTCAACAGTGGGGGCGGGAGGCTGGATAGACAGATAGTACAGGTGCTTGATATATGTAGATTAGATGAATAAAAGGTTTTTTACTAGCGGGATTTGAATGTGCCTGGCTGGTATTTCTAGCAATTAGCATATAACGTACTCACACAATCTTCTTTCAATAAACAGGGCAATTATCGGGGACACCGTATTGTAAAAACAGATATTTATCTTATGGTGAAAGTTGTACCAGGCGGAATTCATGGCGGTCATTAGTACAGTATTCATGTAAGATGTTCGTCCGATCTCATAAAAATATACAAGTGCCATTTTTCCTTTTTCTTTCATACATTTCTCTCAGAACCATATTGGGCAACCTAACCATCTAGTTTCTTGCAGATGCTATAGTTCGCCAGGTCTCCTCAACAAGTGTTTTTTTCTCTTGTATATTATGTTTTTCTGTAATTTGAAAATGTGTCAACACAAAATTTGTGTAGTATCTTGTGAAAACGTGTTTTACTGTAATTTGAAAATGTGCAACGAAATACTGTAATGTCTCTACAATTGTGTAGGTACTAATTTCAATATAATTTTTTAATATAAGTTAATAATTTGACCCAAACATCAATATTGTCACTTTCACAAATGGGTTATTTTTTGTAAAACCATATGTGTTTTTATTGTATGGATAATACATGATATATAGTTAGCCAGGTCTCCTCAACAAGTGCTTTTTTCTCTTGTATATTATGTTTTACTGTAATTTGAAAATGTGTCAACACAAAATTTGTGTAGTATCTTGTAAAAACGTGTTTTACTGTAATTTGAAAATGTGCAACGAAATACTGTAATGTCTCTACAATTGTGTAGGTACTAATTTCAATATTTTTTTTTAATATAAGTTAATAATTTGACCCAAACATCAATATTGTCACTTTCACAAATGGGTTATTTTTTGTAAAACCATATGTGTTTTTATTGTATGGATAATACATGATATATAGTTAGCCAGGTCTCCTCAACAAGTGCTTTTTTCTCTTGTATATTATGTTTTACTGTAATTTGAAAATGTGTCAACACAAAATTTGTGTAGTATCTTGTAAAAACGTGTTTTACTGTAATTTGAAAATGTGCAACGAAATACTGTAATGTCTCTACAATTGTGTAGGTACTAATTTCAATATAATTTTTCATTATAAGTTAATAATTTGACCCAAACATCAATATTGTCACTTTCACAAATGGGTTATTTTTTTGTAAAACCATATGTGTTTTTATTGTATGGATAATACATGATATATAGTTAGCCAGGTCTCCTCAACAAGTGCTTTTTTCTCTTGTATATTATGTTTTACTGTAATTTGAAAATGTGTCAACACAAAATTTGTGTAGTATCTTGTAAAAACGTGTTTTACTGTAATTTGAAAATGTGCAACGAAATACTGTAATGTCTCTACAATTGTGTAGGTACTAATTTCAATATAATTTTTCATTATAAGTTAATAATTTGACCCAAACATCAATATTGTCACTTTCACAAATGTTTTTTTTTTTATTGTATGGATAATACATGATATGAGTTTGAATTACAATACCTATTTACAATTTGTAAACTAGACTATATACACACATATTGATTGTACCTATTGTATTTTTTGTAATTTCAAAATGTCTGTTTTTATTAAAAATATTTTTTCTTATACATATATTTTATCGTTTTTTTTCAAATCCCGCAGCTCAAGTGCCTAATAAGTGGGTTCGAATCCCACCAGAGTAATCCTCACAAAACAACAGGCAAGTACATAATCAAATATGTTGGTTCGAATCCCACTAGAATATTGCTAAAGCATTTTTATTAGTAATATGTTGAAGTGAGTTTGTTTTATGTTAAGTATAAAATCAAATAAATCGAGTGTCCCTCTGCCAAACTTATCAAATAGTGTAGTTAGTCAGCCGTAACAGCCTAACTTCAAAGCCGCATATTGGCAGCGAGGCCGAGACTGCATTTATCAAATTCTAAATCCAACAAATCACACCACGGGAAAGCGATGTTATAGCGAGTGGTGCCATCTCTCGGCGCTCGACCTATTTATCACTATTTATTTATAAGCAACTTTTCCGCCCAGGAGGTATGGTGGGGGGCTTGTAATAATATAATGAGAGTGTAGATAGATAGAATAAAATCACCTGTTTGTTTACTGTTTTCCCATGTAATTTTATTTTCTGCCATAACATTCAGTTTTCATTATGATACTGATATTACTGAATTTGTAGTCTACCAGACTCGCCAGACCAAAATGCGCAACAATTACCCATTTATTCATAAATCTGTTCTTTTGGGCAATAATATAAATATCTATACAAAAATACGAACGCGTTTCAACTTGTCGTGCGAACGGTACCTCGCTGTTGAATAGCGCGGGTGGACAGGCGACCGGCCGCAGACTTACATTTTATGTTTGTCAATATTGATTTATTGTGAAGTAATTACTGTGTTTTGTAATAAAATAATACATCTTATCGCTGGAGAAATTAATAGTGGTGATGTGAAAAATGGATAATAGTGTAAGTTTTGTGTGAGTGGCCCGAAAGAACGAAATATAATTAGAGGTGTCGGTGTCAAATAATGGATTCTGCAAACAATCGATGAAAAGCCTTACCAACTTTATTATCACATGTGAGTACTATACATCACAAGATAGGTAATTTCATTAGCTTTATTATGGTACATAACATGTTAGGAAACTAATAAAATAACCTAACAAACTTATCAAATTCCTAACGCAAGTCGATTGAAAATTTATTTTCGCCAGAACCATGGACGCTATAGGGTACACGAGATTCGCTGTACGGGGACATTCCAGAGGTTAACGCGTTGCCCGAGCACCCCTTCGAGGGAGTGAAATTGTATCGGTTGTCAAGGTATCAGATGTTGCAGCAGTTTACTCAGAATTTCTGGAAGCGTTGGTCGCTCGAGTATCTGCATATCTTACAACAGCGCCTTAAGTGGACTGACAAAACCAGCCCCCCTAGTGTTGGTGACCTCGTTCTGGTTTAGGATGCTAACCTACCGCCACTACGTTGGCGCAGGGGGCGCATTGTTAACTTGTTCCCTGGCAAGGACGGGACCCCCCGGTCTGCAGAGGTTCTAGTAGGAGGCTCGGTTCTAAAACGAGCGGTAGCAACGTTGTCTCGGCTGCCCGTAGATTAGGGGACAGGTGGGTGCCTGTCCGGGCGGGTGATTGTTCGATTCCAAATCGATATTCGATCGATGGTTTCTGAACGGCCATTTTGAATTTGACGTTGCTGCCAACCTAGCAGTTTTTTGACAACTGACAGACGAAAGCCCTCGCAATGTAAACGCGTTTTGGTTAGGGTATTGAAATTAAATCGCAGGCCATCTGGAATGTATTCGGGTTTCCCTCAGGATTGTCTATATAGCTGAGTGTGTTGTGGTTCCCCGAACCAGATAAAGTTCGCATTTACGTGGCTGATTGGTTTTTACCACGTAACATAACCTGTGTTGGAACACTGTGCTCATTGAAGCTGGCCGCCAGTCATAGGAGGTTGGCTGAAGAACCTGTCTACCAAGAAGAGCCTAGGGTGCACCCGGGCCTTGCAGAGAGACAGGAGGTTGACGGGACCGAAGCACAGACCAGGTTAGATCGACCCCAATTACTTCAGCTCGGTGAATCGCCGACGTTCACACTTCTTGGCAACTGATCGTTACGCTACCTCGTAGCTGATGGGCCCCTACGAGGTCATTAGGTGCCGAGAAGCCTGAACATAAACAGTTCTTACTTTATGCATACTACCAAAATGTAAGAGGTCTTAGAACTAAATTATGTACATGGCGAAATAACTTATTACTTATACCAGATAACATACACCTAATTGGTATAACGGAAGCCAACTTAATTGAATCGATAACTGACGCTGAAGTATGTACTGGAGACTGGTCAATCATGAGAAGAGATCGCGAAGGTGGTCAGGCAAGGACACCGGGTGGTGGAGTGATGCTGCTGTCGCGGGCATCCGTGCAGCTCGAGCGCCAGCCTCATCTGGAGACCAGCGACGGCGAGGACCTGTGGGCTCGGTTTGCAGTGAACCAACACTACGTATACGTATGTGTTGTGTACATCACGCCGGACTCAAGTGACGCAATGTATACTAAGTGGTTCGACAGTGTAGAAAATGTGTGGGCAATAATACCAAGTCAAAGAATCTTAATTCTCGGTGACTTGAACCTGTATAGTGCAAGTCTTAATACAATTAATTATTTTAATTGTTTTCAATCTATATGTAACTTACATCAGTATAATAGCGTGCCTAATATGAATGGGAGAATGTTAGATGTGGTGATGACGAGCCCGGAGTTGGACGGTGCGGTGTAGGTGCGGCGGTCGGAGCCGGGTGAGGAGCTCAGTAGGATCGATGCTCAGCATCACCCGCCACTTGACGTGTGCGTCGAGTACGACTTTACCTATACACCTACAGATACCATCGATCCTTCCAATGTAGATATTTCTAGGGATTGGAACTTCAGTAAGGCTGACTATTTAAAGCTATACATTATTTTAAAGGATAAAAACTGGAATGAACTATATCAGTACACATCGACTGAAAGTGCAATAAATTACTTCTACAAAGCTATATATACTGTATTCGACCTCTGCATACCAAAGAAATTACGGAAGCGATCGTGTAGTAGAATTTATCCTGTCTATTACACGAGAGCAATTATCCGTGACATTGAGATTAAGGCTCGTTTTCATCGGGAGTGGAAACGGACCGGGATTGAGGATGCTCGCGGTGAATTTAAGCGTTTGCGAACCAAAATAAAAATGGACACACAATTAGCATATCGTTCATATGTAAGAGATATATCTGTAAAGTTGCACAAAGAACCCGCTAAATTCTGGGAATTCGTTAACACGCTACGCAGCCGAGGAGGCGTCGGGGCGAGGGTCACAAAGGGTGATCAGGAATATCAAGGGGCCGCGGCGGCTACCGCCTACGCGAATCACTTCCACTCAGTATTCCTACCACAACAACCGTCACTCGATCCGGCTCCTGCTAGTGCAACCGACTCGGGGTCTCGTAGGATTGATATTGGTTACATAAGTTCGGATGTTATTTGTTGTGCAATAAAGAATCTAAATCCGAAAACGTCACCAGGCCCAGACGCTCTTCCGGCTTATGTAATCAAAGGTTGTATGGATGAGTTACTCGGCCCAATAAAGTTTATTTTTAACCTCATCTTGGAAAGTGGGGATTACCCTCAGGATTGGAAAATATGAGAATATGAGAAAATAGGAGACACCCGGGATGGGTGTCTCCTATTTTCCTATTGGTAGATTGAAGGTCAAATCATTAACCTTAAAATGAATCATGCTACTTACGCACTTCTATGGATGTGCAGAAATATTTAATACTTCATGCTATGCTATTGTGCATTACTAAAAGACAAATAAGTCTTTATTGAAACACATAATGTATAACATAAACAACCAGTGAAACTTCATTGTGTATGTTTATAGTTTTCTATATGTGGAAGAATATTTAATATAATCTTATTACATAAATATCAGATATTGATTGATGAGACAGTTGAATGTCATTCACAAACTATAATCCCATCCTGATCGGTCATACCCCATCCCAATCCGGTGAATCTATGACTAAATCCAATTCAGAATACTTATACGCTACTCTTTTTATAAACGAGTATCAGAACTACAAATTAATTGGTTTCGTAGAATTATCTGGGTAGAAGACCGAATCAAGTGGTAGGGGTTTCTTCCCCAAAATTGTATATATATCAAATTTTCCTTTTATTATTTTAATATTTATAATTTTTATTTCATTTTAGTCAATACTCAAAATATACTATGACATTTTATTATATGAATCTGCTTTATAACTTTATTAATCATTTAATGGATATTAATCTGTATCATTCTGGTTAGTGGGGACATATTTAAGTATATATCTTTTATTGAAATTTAAAATTACTAAATATTCAATTTAAAACATTCCTTGTTTAAAATCTATTGTCAAAGTTGACAGCACTTCTTACTCACACTTCTAGAATTAGGGTTACTGGTTTCACAAGTAGTAGGAGTTCTAATTTACTAGACGATCTATTTTATTTGGCCATCACAATTAATAAGAGAATGCGTTAAAAAGAAGGGTGGACGATATAGAGTGAGGGGATGTTACAATTGTAATATCCCTTTTTCGACAAAGTCGCTTTAACATGGTTTTTAAATTGCTCAAATGGCAATTTCAAGATCTCCAGATGTCTTGGATGTTGCTGTTTCTGGTTCCCACGACACAGGGTTTCCTAGTATGGGGCCAATAGCAATGTATGAGTCTGTGTAGAATTTACAAAAGTTATATTATCTCCAGAGTTTTATTATAAAGGAAGTAACAGAAACGTGTTATCATATTTTAAGGAGTTTTTTAGTACGTCAGCCTCAACAACGTTCGTTTATTTATTT
Organism: Argyresthia goedartella; assembly: GCA_949825045.1. NCBI lineage: Eukaryota > Metazoa > Arthropoda > Insecta > Lepidoptera > Argyresthiidae > Argyresthia > Argyresthia goedartella. The sequence continues at coordinate 37,042,534 of OX463812.1, read as the reverse complement.
ATTTATTGCTCCACGACATTCAGTACCTTCCTATCACATGGAACTTTATTATCTGTTACCATTAAGCCCCTAATACGCTAGTAAACGTTAAACATAAATAATTACATACAGGCACATACATTGCTTCTGACCCCACACTAGGATACCCTGGAAACAGCGACATCACACACCAATAAACATCCAAGACCTGGGGATTTTTTCCCTTTTATCCCCGGCCGGGGATCGAACCCGGGGACCTCTCGCATGGTACGCAGAGCCACAGAGGTCGTGAAAGTCGTAATAGTAGTTCAATGTCTGTTGCACATACAAAGTGCGTTGACTGCGCCGAGAAGGAGAACACTACGAGCTGTCGGCTTCTGTAAAATTGAGTTTACACAGTGCGCGGGTGCATCGCGGCGTGTGTTTGAGTTGAGCACTATTCCCAAGTGCCCTCCGGGAGGGGATCAAAGGGTCTCGACTCGACAGTTCAAGATTCACTCTCCTCTAAATGCTAGTTAGTATTCCAGTTGAGTACTAAGTTCTTTGTTACTGCGAATTTTGTTGAGATTAGATGCGATAGGGTAATAACTTGACACCTTTGCTTGCATAGAATCTATTCCAATCTTCTACTCTAAAGAAAGGTGTGATGATTGAATTGGATATAACTTTAGAGACATACCTTCATTTAAATCCAAAATGATCTGCTTTTTGGGTATTTTTTGCACCCATATTAGATTATTATTTACGGATGATGGTGTACTGTCAGCTCCTTAGTCGTGAAAACACGGAATAAGTTTTTGTCTTTAAAACGTAACGTTATAAGTTTATGGTAAATTAACAGCAAATATGAAATGGGGGATTAGTTATAAATAAATTCGCGATTCGAACTCTCTTTTCTCAACACCTTGGCTCTTGGGGTTCCCTAGTCAAAGGGTTCCAACGGGGCTGACGGTCTTTCTGTCATCGCGGGAACCTCCATGTCAACCTACCATGAGAGTACCGTCGGCAGATTATTTATATCCTGAAAGTTTATGTTTGGCTAAATTGATGTATTCTTATTGCTGAATAAACTTTGAAGAGGTAAATCCTTGTAATTTCCAATATATCGGGTCTGAAATGAAAGGTATATATAGCCTGCGACCTTAACCCACACATAGTCGCTAAGGTTTGATACGTCCCAGTGGTCAGACACGTAAAAAGGTTGTGTTGTAGTCACGCCATACTGAATTTCTTATACTGTATATTCAGAAAATTGTAATTGCACTAACATAATACAGGCTGTAACGCAACAGTTATCGCAAAACTCATATTTGTGACAAAAGAGAAATAGACTGGACATCCATCCTTACAAATGTTTGCATTTATTTTATGATCTCCAACAAAATACATCATCGTATCTCCACTATTGGAGATTAGTAGTCAGCTTATCGTACTCATTCCCATTCTTAACCATTCATTTTGATGATGATGTCCGACCGAGATCGGTCACGCCGACCGACCGCTTCAACTACACATCGCTCGTGTGGCAGGTGCAAGTTGCTGTTCTCTGTAACCTTGCATGTGGGCATACCGTGTATAAACTTATATCTTAACCATCACCATGATAGGATTTCATAATACATAAGTCTTTATTGCACAAAGATAAATAAAAAGTTACATTTGTGGAAAACATATGTACAAAGGCGAGCACATCTCTAAAAAGAGATTTCTTCCAGCAAACCATGGCATGATAGGAAAATTTACTAAGAAAGGGTTTACTAGGCAGTGTATAATATCTAATAACTTGTCGTGTAACGATACGAACCTAACCAGAACCTAACAGAAAACAACCAGGATAAAATTTAGTAGTGACAGTTTATTAGTTATTTACAGTGAAGACTATAGAAATATGATACGAAGATGAGGATGGATGAGATGAGAACAGGTTTTTATAAAATATAGATTAGGTATAGAAAAAAAAGAAGCGGAGGACACGGAGAGTAGGAGACCGGTGGGGTGATGACCAGGATGCAGGTGTATTTTTTGTTGTAGATGTTGTTGAAATCGTCGTTGTAGGAACGGTAGCGGGCGTATTTGTAGTTACGGCTCGCAGGATCCCGTTGTAGAAATGGCTCGCAGGATCGCGTCGTAGGCACGACTCGCAGGATCGCGTTTTAGGGACGGCTCGCAGGATCCCGTTGTAGGAATGGCTCGCAGGATCCCGTTTGTAGGAACGGCTCTCAGGATCGTGTTTGTAGGAACGGCTCGCAGGATCGTGTTTGAAGGAACGGCTCGCAGGATCCCGGGGTAGTGCGACCCCGGGATAAGGCCTTTAGGTGGTTCTTCTCGCTTAGAAGCTGACGTGAGACTCCAGAATTTCAGAAATGTTCCGCTCTTAGTCCCTTTTTGGAGAGTTCTAAAAAATATTTAAATTAAAAGCATTTTTTGTGAGTGGCCTAGAGAGAAAAAGTATTTTTGTAAAAGTATTGAAGCAAACATATCAGACCGCTAACGAGTTTGAATGGACATTGCCATGACAACCAGATAAACAACGACGTCAACAAATGTCAAAGTTTGGTTTCAGGCTCGTAATACGGAAAACAACAAAAAAAACATGAAGTAAATGAAGTAACAATGAATATAAAAAGGTAGCGCACCAGCGCGCACGAAGCCCGAGATTGCAGAGTTTCTGAGAAAGCCAAATACAAGGTCACCAAAGGTGACCAAACCCCTTCGCTATCGATTTAGAAGAGCTGATAGTGTGAAAATACAAAGCGAAAATGATTTGTTAATGTGTTCTTATGGTTTAAAACGTTACAGGGTCCTATGAAAATAAAGGTGATACCAAATAACAAGCTGTACAGCTCAGCAAGCATCCAGCTGAAAAACCAGGAAAATGACATGTAAGTAGCATAACACTACATTTTCCCCCCGACCCTGGAAAAATTTTTGACTCAGCAAAAATTTTGATAAGTACAAAAATAAACCAGAAAAACACAACTTTGCAGAAACAGACATCACCAGGCAAAATCAGATATACCATCTCTTATATTCCTCATCTTCATTCAGGTAAGGGTGGAGTTCACATTCAATGACTACCACTCTAAAAGTGTGTTTTCAAAAGGACATTCAGGCTTACTTAAGGAGTTGTCATCCGCTCCTGCGTGGAAAAAATAAAATAAAATAAGTAGAGGTAAAGAGAAACAAATTAATCCTAAGGTAGCTTTAGTCGCTTTGCCTTAAGATTAAAACGGCCAGAGCGGTAGAGCTCGAAGCCAGAGATCAGCCACATCGCCAACGAGATGTGTCTGAAATGAAGAATATACATATAAACAAATTAACAGTTAATAGAAGTTAAGAAAATGTATGCTACTTACATGCAAAAATTTTATATAAAGATTCGTATCACCTTCAGGACAGAAGTTTGAGAAACAAGAGGAGGTTCCATGACAGTCGGATCAGCAGGAAGGTCAAGTGATGGAGAGTCATTTGCAGTTGAAGGTGGAGTCATTGTTATAGTTAAGTGTAGAGTCAAGTGTTATATGTAGAAGTGAAGTGAAGTGAAGTGAAGTGAAGTGAAATGAAGTGAAGTGAAGTAATGTAAGTTAAATGTAGGCCTAAATATAATCCAGATGAGTTGAAAAACTAGATGAAGTTTTGTTTTAGAATTTGGAAAATATTCCAATTTCCATTGTTATAGTTAAGTATAGAGTCAAGTGTTATAGAAGTGAAGTGAAGTGAAGTGAAGTGAAGTAATGTAAGTTAAATGTAGGCTTAAATATAATCCAAATGAGTTGAAAAACTAGATGAAGTTTTGTTTTAGAATTTGGAAAATATTTAGGCTCAAATATTTATCGCAAAGTGTAGAGTCAAGTGTTATAGAAGTGAAGTGAAGTGAAGTGAAGTAAACTAATGTAAGTTAAATGTAGGCCTAAATATAATCCAGATGAGTTGAAAAACTAGATGAAGTTTTGTTTTAGAATTTGGAAAATATTTAGGCTCAAATATTTATCGCAAAGTGTAGAGTCAAGTGTTATAGAAGTGAAGTGAAGTGAAGTGGAGTAATGTAAATTAAAAGTAGGCCTAAATATAATCCAGATGGGTTGAAAAACTAGATGAAGTTTTGTTTTAGAATTTGGAAAATGTGAAAAGGATAATAGATAAAGATTTAAGAGTGAAAAAGAAAGCAAATCAAAGGGAAAGAGACAAGACGCAGAAAAGGTGAAGAGTGGAGAAGAACTTTTACGTTGGGCGCCAAAATGTCGTGTAACGATACGAACCTAACCAGAACCTAACAGAAAACAACCAGGATAAAATTTAGAAGTGACAGTTTATTAGTTATTTACAGTGAAGACTATAGAAAAATGATACGAAGATGAGGATGGATGAGATGAGAACAGGTTTTTATAAAATATAGATTAGGTATAGAAAAAAAAGAAGCGGAGGACACGGAGAGTAGGAGACCAGTAGGGTGATGACCAGGATGCAGGTGTATTTGTTGTTGTAGATGTTGTTGAAATCGTCGTTGTAGGAATGGTAGCGGGCGTATTTGTAGTTACGGCTCGCAGGATCCCGTTATAGGAACGGCTCACAGGATCGCGTCGTAGGCACGGCTCGCAGGATCGCGTTGTAGGGACGGCTCGCAGGATCCCGTTGTAGGAACGGCTCGCAGGATCCCGTTTGTAGGAACGGCTCGCAGGATCGTGTTTGTAGGAACGGCTCGCAGGATCTTGTTTGAAGGAACGGCTCGCAGGATCCCGGGGTAGTGCGACCCCGGGATAAGGCCTTTAGGTGGTTCTTCTCGCTTAGAAGCTGACGTGAGACTCCAGAATTTCAGAAATGTTCCGCTCTTATACCCTTTTTGGAGAGTTCTAAAAATTATTTAAATTAAAAGCAATTTTTGTGAGTGGCCTAGAGAGAAAAAGTATTTTTGTAAAAGTATTGAAGCAAACATATCAGACCGCTAACGAGTTTGAATGGACATTTGTCGTGTGAGGATACGAACCTTACCAGAACCTAACAGAAAACAACCAGAATAAAATTTAGAAATGACAATTTAATTGGGCTATTTACAATGAATTAATTTAAAAAAATGAAAGGAAGATGAAGATGAATGAGGTGAAACAGGTTTTATAAAATACAGATGTCTGGATAGAAAGAAGGAAGCGGAGAACACGAAGAGAAGTAGACCAGTGGGGTGATGACCAGGTTGCGGGCGTATTTGTAGTTGTAGATGTTGTTGAAATCGTCGTTGTAGGAACGGTAGCGGCGTACTGGTAGCTACAGCTCGCTGGATCCCGTTGTAGAAATCGTCGTTGTAAGAACGGTAACGGCGTACTGGTAGCTACAGCTCGCTGGATCCCGTTGTAGAAATCGTCGTTGTAGGAACGGTAGCGGCGTACTGGTAGCTACAGCTCGCTGGATCCCGTTGTAGAAATCGTCGATGTAGGAACGATAGCGGCGTAGGCACGGCTCGCAGAATCCCGTTGTAGGTGGAGTATTTGAAGATTTGAAGGAGTTTGAAGGCTTCGCAGGATCCCGGGGTAGAGCGACCCCGGGATAAGGCCTTTAAGTGATACTTCCAGGTCAGAAGCTGACGTGAGACTGTCCAGAATTGAAGAAATGTTCCGCTTTTATACCCTTTTTGGAGAGTTCTAAAAATTATTTGAATTAAACGTAATTTTTGTGAGTGGCCAAGAGAGAAAAAGTATGTTTGTAAAAGTATTAAAGTAAACATATCAGACCGCTAACGAGTTTGAATGGGCATTGCCATGACAACCAGATAAACAAAGACGTCAACAAACGTCAAAGGTTTGTTTCAGGCTCGTAATACGAAAAACCAACTATAAAACCATGAAGTAAATGAAGTAACAAGGTATATAAAAAAGTAGCGCACCAGCGCGCACGAAGCCCGAGATTGCAGAGTTTCGGAGTAAGCCAAAAACAGGGTCACCAAAGGTAAACCCCTTCCCTATCGATTTACAAGAGCTGATAGCATGAAAATGCAGAGCGAAAACGATTTGTTAATGTATTCTAATGGTTTAAAACGTTACAGGGTCCTGTGAAAATAAAGGTGATGACCAATAATAAGCCGCACAGCTCACCAAGTATCCAGCGTAATAGAGCAAGGTACCCTGAAGGACAAACAAAAAGGACTGATGATGGAGCTGGAGCTAAGAGATAGGAAGCAAGAATAGCATGTAAGTAGCATCAGCTAAGAGATAGGAAGCAAGAATAGCATGTAAGTAGCATAACACTACACATTGCCATGACAACCAGATAAACAACGACGTCAACAAATGTCAAAGTTTGGTTTCAGGCTCGTAATACGGAAAACAACAAAAAAACCATGAAGTAAATGAAGTAACAATGAATATAAAAAGGTAGCGCACCAGCGCGCACGAAGCCCGAGATTGCAGAGTTTCTGAGAAAGCCAAATACAAGGTCACCAAAGGTAAACCCCTTCGCTATCGATTTAGAAGAGCTGATAGTGTGAAAATACAAAGCGAAAATGATTTGTTAATGTGTTCTTATGGTTTAAAACGTTACAGGGTCCTATGAAAATAAAGGTGATACCAAATAACAAGCTGTACAGCTCAGCAAGCATCCAGCTGATGAACCAGGAAAATGACATGTAAGTAGCATAACACTACAAACTTTTCTTTAATAAATAATTAATAAATAAATTAAATATCTATAAAATATGTAAAAAGCCTATATCATAGTTTCGTATAGGTATTTTATTCAATAAATACCAATATATACATAAACGTGTACAACGTATAGTAATAAAAATAATATATATGCTATAACTAATGTCATGAAAGAGAGAAAAAGTGCTTTTTTACCCGGTTTTTGAAAGGATTTGTCAAAAAGCCCACCTTCAAACACCCCACCTATAAATGTAAGTTGTTACTTAACTCAATATCAAACAAACCGATACTCATATAGGTACGTATAGTCCCTTACACCCTAACTTACACCCTAACTGAGGTCACCTATCCTACAACAGTAGGATGATCATACTATTTCTAGGAAGGACACTCATCATCATCAAGGATGTATAGTATCAGAGTATGCCTTCTGTGGGCATGAACACAACCATGCTGAAGAAAGATCACTAAAATATGGGAGGCGTATCGCGGATGGCGTAACACCAGTCGATTATTTCGGCTTTACAGATGTCTAATGTCCTAACAGTAACATCTATTAGATAGACTAGATAAGGTTTTTTTTTTCAGACGACCGTAGGCTTGACCCACCTCTTTGTGAACGGAAAAACATTAATAAATAGGGGCAAGGCCGGGTACCAATTGTAATGGTACACAAGAGTCAGCACATTTAATACTTCATTTTGCGTGACAGAGGGGAGGGCTAGCCCATCGCCGCACGGTACTCATTGATTACAATAGTCGGTTCAGTTCACGCTTGGGTTATTGAGTGATTCGAAGTGAGATGGCCAGAAAGGGGGTGAGAACTTGGTTGGTTCGAGGAAGAGAGGTCGGGTCAGGTTTTTTGTCGCATTCTTGCGAAATGTGTAGGAATCAGAGCCGATTTGGTTGCGCGCTGAATAAATTATGAATAACTAAATAATGAAAGGTTTCTTATGAAACTATACGGAGAAAGCTAATGTGTTGACTGCAAATATACAATTGCGTTTGATTGGTACGATGTGGTGAGTTTGACATCACGGGTTTGAATATCATTCTAGTGATCTTTGTCTTAGACGCTAGCGGTCGGGCAGGCTTAATTAATCGCAACCGCTTTTATGGCCAGCGATCAACAAATTTTGTGTATCGGCAATACCAAATGACTTGAGTGATAACCGACGGTTGATCATAGAAAATATGCATACACAAAATTGTAGAACGGCGGGCGTGCATAGCATGGTTGATTGAAATTGGACCCTGTGTGGTTAGAGTTAAGAAGCCTTCGCTTGGGCAGTTTGTGTCACGCAAAGGACGCCTTTTTTTTCAGACATGTGGGGTCTATAAATACGAGCGCGTGGGTCATTCCGTCCCTACGTCAAACTAGTGTGATACACGTCTTTCGGTAATTATATACAGTTCGGTCTGCCGTTTTACGCGTCTGGAACTGGAAGATTTGTGATTACGTGTTACAGTAGATTTTCGTGAGTGTCTGAAGCGCTGAGATATACCTCGGTTCCCATCCTTTAAAACAACCTACCACAAATTCCAAAACTATCCTTGGGTCGTTAGATAAGAACTTGTAGGTAATTTGATCTGAGTCTGAGTCTGGGCTTGGAGCGACCCTAATTTCCTTATTCCTTCACCATAGGGTTCCTGGGTTAGCTCTCAGGATATTCGCGGGCTAATCCTCTCCTTATTCCTTTCGTGATGCGAGTTTTGAAATTCCCACACACACAGTCGTTAACCATACAAACACATTCAAATCATACTCAACCATTTTCGAGTGGTGTCGATAATGGACGTGGTATAACACTAGGATTTTAGACTAGGCTAGACAGGAGTTTAGTTGCGGCTAAACCTAGGTTGTCAAGGCATAGGGAGACTGTTTGATCGATGAGGTTCCGCGGATGAAAATAACAAATTCAGAACAAAGTATAAACGTTGTCCACTCAGATAACCTATCACGTTGTTATTTTTGACATTTGAGTGTTGTCGGGGACGCGCGAAGAGATCAAATTCATTGTTTAGGAATGGGTAGATTGTTTTGCTTTGCTTTGGATCGGTTTGGATTCAAGTTGCATCTTTAAATTAAATGTAAATTTCGCTGGAGATTCTAACGTGTAGTTTGTGTCAAGCATTTATTTTGCTGGGCTCAGTCGAGGAAGAGCTGTGGTTAGCCTGATACTTAGTTCGGTATTTTCCGAAGTATGTAACTCGCTGTGGAGTGGGTTAGATCTCCAAAAGCGCTAATGAAAACGTTTCGATAACATCCAGCTCAAATTGCGCAGAGTTGAAGGTTTCAAAACGTTACGGACCTTTTGAGGAAACCGCTAGTTCAGACCCATTTCGGAATATCAAATCGCAATTGTGTAGACCCGGTCTATTTGGATCGTTATTGCCGTGAACTAATTATATAATTGGAGCCACACTAGCCGCTACTAGCGAGCACAAGAAATATCATTGAGTACTCACGTCGTAACACTACGACGGATATCTATACGATATCCCAAACAAATATTATAAATTGTGGTCGACCACTTAAAAAGAAGCTCCATGCGCCCATATATACAAAAAATAAATGGTACCATTACACAAAATATGACAAAGATCGATCTGGCGCAAAACACCGCTAACTGATGCGAAATACCGGCTTGCGGACATACTTGCTTTCTCCGTTTAACTTGATACTCTAACTTCCTGAACCAATCTTCCGTTCGACTATTGTACGCCTACTGAACTTCTCAACAAACGAGAAATTTTGACTTATCATTCTTAACTTGAAATTTTTACAGCTGAATCGGGACATCTAAGCTGGGGGTAGATAGAATAGACGATCATAGCTTCTGACAACGGTAGCTCGACCTTAGCTATTTATGCCGTTACAGATTTTCTGGTGCCGAGACCGAAGGATATTCTAGAGTACAAGAGTACAATACCTAGATACCTAGATATTCTAAAAGAATCAAGGTCTAACGCGTTACTTTTAAAAATAACACAACGTAGAAACAATTTTAAACAGTTCAGTTTTGTAAGTAAGATAAATAAGCAACAACAAAAAAAAGCGGCATTGTTTTCACAATTCATCGAACAAGCCGAAGGTTTAGTATTGAGAAATAATGGGCTGGCCTAAAAAAAACGTTAGTCGGGTTGTACAAGATGACTCACTTTCGCAGACAAGTGTTTCTAATAATGGAATGGTGTCAGGACAGGTGACTCAATTGTTATCTGAAATAGTGAGCAGGTTAGACAGTTTGGAACGGGGGTCAAGTGCGAGCAATGCTAGTAGGACTTCAGACAGACAGATGGACAGACAGGAACTAGAGACGTTTGAACAATCGGTAGAAAAACGTCAAACATGCATAGTGAAAATGACACAGAAGTTGCCGTCATTCGATGGGCGGAGTTCGGAAAATCCGATGATTTTCTTAAGAGATTTAAAGGCTTATATTAAAGTCTTGGGAGATAGTTCAAGGGCTTTGATATGGGCAACGGATAGCTTGGTAGGAATTGCAAAAGTTCGAATGAGCATATACAGAGACTCATGGCGAACTTATTCGGATTTTGAAAAAGATTTCAGAGAGGTATTCTGGGGAGATAATGAACAGGAATTAATTAAACAAAGATTCCTAACCGCGAAGTTCGATTCCAAGAAAGGTCAAATTAAGGAAGAATTCTTTGCCTCTTAATTGAATAGCATATATGAGCTTACGATACCGTTTACTGATACGGAGAAGATCAACACGATTTTCAGACAGTTGCCGCGCGATATTCAGGTAGCGTTTTTTGCTAGAAAGGACCCAATTACGATACGAGACGCGGTCGAGTTTCTTCGGCAATTAGAACGTAATATCGATGGGCATTAAATGCGTTGCATAGGTCGGAGACAATAAATACGAACAATGTAAGTCGGAATAGCTACATGCGAGGGCAATATCGTGCTTTGCGAGTAAATACGATGCGATATAACGCGGTGAGTCGTAGGAATAATTAAAACGCGGGAACAAAGGCACGAAACGAATTTGGGACGCGCGCTCGCGATTATTTTCGCGGTAGAGGTAGACAGTCTCAGGCTAGTTTCAAGGCAATAGAGTTTCAAAGGGGCAATGATAGTTCAGGTAATACAGAGGCAGGGCAAAGTTCAAGTTACAGGAATAATGCGATGAATCAGAATTCAAAAAACTAGTGGACTCCCGCGGGTCGTTCACGCTCAGATATTTATTACGCTTTGGGTGGACAGCCGATCAAATTGAAAGAAAGCATAGACTGTATGATTTGTGTAATTTGGATTCGAACGTGGGTGTTTATGAACAAGAAAATTATAAACAAGAAAACATCAATAAGTTTGTGGAATGCATAGAGAGCCTATCTTTTTCAGACGTCCTGAGTATAAATAACGCAAATGAAGCCTTTAATTTATTTCATAGTTTAATATGCCTATTCTATGAGCTATGTTTTCCAAAAATACTAATAAAAAAATACAAAAATAAGAAAACATGGATTACGAAGGGTTTAAAAAGGTGTTGCCGAAACGAAAAAACGAAAACTTAGACTAGGTTATTATATGAACAAAAAGGAGAAATTAAAGACGTTCTCAAAACTACTAAGACAATGTATTAACTCTATAAGACTACATAAAAAGAGAACATACATACAAAACGCAAAAAATGCTTGTAAGTCTACTTGGAATATAATAAATAGTAATTTGGGCAACAAAAAGAACAGAAAGGATATACAAAGTATAAAAACAAAGGAAACTATACACAGCGATGGTAATGAAATAGCAACAGATTTTAATAATTTTTTTACAGACACAGTTAAAAACTCAGTAGAACCTCAAAATAACAAATTCGACTCAAATCCTTCCAGAAATAATATTTACACTATATTTTTCCAGCCCACAGACCCTTCCGAAATCTTCAAAATAATTCTATCTCTTCGCAATACAAACTCTGTTGGTATTGATGACATAAATACTAAATTACTTAAGATTATCGCTCGACATATATCAAGTCCCCTATCTCATATAATAAACCTGTGCTTGGAGCAAGGATGCTTTCTAGAAAAATTAAAATTTTCAATTGTATTGCCTGTGCACAAAAAAGGCGACAGACAAGAACTAAATAACTACCGACCAATAACTCTGATACCATTTTTCTCAAAAGTAGTCGAAAAGACAGTATATAAGAGAACAATGGACTTTCTGGAAAAATATAATATTTTGACAATAGAACAAAACGGATTCAGAAGAAACAAGTCAACAACGCTAGCCAGTTTTAACTTGATGAAACACGTAATAATGGGCCTCAATGACAGGTTCCCAATGGTAGCATTATTTCTTGATTTAAGCAAGGCCTTCGATTTTGTTGACCACCGTATTCTTCTAAATAAGCTCGAAAACGTTGGTATAAGAGGTACGGCACTGAATTTCTACAAAAGCTATTTAACTCAACGTTCTCAAATAACTCGGATAACCAAATTTGTAGACGAAACGAACACGGTGAAATCTTTTGACTCTTCACCAGAGATGATATCATGTGGTGTTCCACAAGGAAGTATCCTCGGACCGCTCTTGTTTTTAGTGTACGTTAATGAACTACCTAACACGCTAAAATGTGATAGCGTAATGTTTGCTGACGACACTACAATTATTGTAAAGGGAGAAAATATTGACACTTTTGAAACTGACATAAACCAAACCTTAGATAATGCTCTAATGTGGCTTAAGAGTAAAAATCTAATTATAAATTCAGATAAAACAAAGTACATTCAATTTACAACAAAGAAAAACCAGAAAGCTAAACTAAATATAGCAATAAATAATAATAAAATACAAGAAGTAAATCAAACAAATTTTTTAGGCATTGTCCTTGATGAACAATGCACTTGGAAACCACAAGTCGAAGCAGTATGCAATAAAATAAATAAATTCGTATTCGCTATAAGAAAAATAAGGCAAATTACGTCAGTAGAAACTGCGCTTCTAGTATATCACAGCTATGTCTGCGCTACTTTGCGATATGGTGTAGTTCTGTGGGGAAATTCTACAGAAAGCCACAGAGCTTTTGTTGCACAAAAAAATGTCTTAGGGCTATATGGGGCATGTCTTGGAGAGAATCATGCCGACCGATCTTTCAGAAATATAAAATTCTCACTTTTTACGGCATTTATATTCTTGAAGTCTGTAAATTTGTTAAGAGAAACCTGGAGCTATTTGAAATGCATAATAATGAAAATGAAAGAACAGTGAGGCATAAAACGTTAACCTATCCTAAAAATAGACTCGAGCTTGTTAGACGAAATAGTCATTACATGGCAATAAAAATATTTAATTCCCTGCCGAAAGACATAAGTTCTCTCCCAGAAAATAGATTCGACAAAGCGCTTTCTAACTGGTTGGTTAAAAAATGTATATGCAGTATAAATGATTTCTTAAAACCATAATGAATTTCAAATCCAATAATGACATCTTAAATTCTTGACATTGTATAATAATTTTGTAAATAATATAGCTTCTAATTTTAAATCATTATATTTGTATACCATATAATGGTGCTACACGCTTGTCCGTATTTATGTATTATATAAAACCTACATGTACCGTGTTTGCTGACAAATAAAGACTTGAATTGAATTGAATTGAATTTATTCAATTACTAACGCATAAAGCGCATGGATATGCCGTGTGTTTAGATGAAAAATCGAGATTGGATTGTAGAGACCGCAATGACAGGCGTTTAACATGTCATCACAGCGATGCTATTTTATATTTCGACATGAATAATTTTATTCATAACTTTACTCTGACACGGGATACATTGTACCTGTCTAATAAATATAGAAAATTAGTAGCTACATTGTTAGCTTATAATATATGTGACGCAGCTATAGTTGGTTTGACTAAGTTCAACTTGACATCAGCTTATTTTAAGAGTAATATGACATGCACCCCCATTGGGAATTCACCTGTTAATTATACTTTGCATGCAACATTGGAATCTGTTCCAAGTAATTTAAATTAGTTCATAAGACAATAGAGGAAATCTCTAGCATACAAGAGCCACTAAATATGTCAAAATGTAAGCCCCAGTTAAATATTGCCCATCAAAACATCCAGGGGCTACCTAACAAAGAATTTAGAACATTAGAATTATTTCTAAAAAATTCTGACATTGATATTATTTGTGTTACTGAACACTGGTTGAAGGAAAATATGATGTCTTTTAACATAAATAATTACAAAATTGTCAGTTGTTACAATAGAAAGACTGCTGATAGAGGTGGTTCTTTAATCTTAGTGAAAAATAATATTAAGGTGAAACAACGGAAAGATATTCTTGCACTTACTGTTGGAAGACAAATAGAGGTATCCTGTGTTGAGTTAGATAGCCATATTATTGTTTGTGTCTACAGGCCACCGAGGGATGAAAAAGGCCATGGCAATTTCGAAATATTTGAGAAAATTATGGAGGAAGCCCTCATTAAACTTTGTAATAACAGAAAAAAGTTAATTATTTGTGGCGATCTTAATGTAGATCTGCTTGTAGATACAACACTGAAGCGACGATTAATAACTCTGTTCAAATCATTTAATTTATGTCATGTATTTCTAGAGCCGACTAGAATTACACTTACCAGCCAAACTTGCTTAGATAACGTTTTTTGTGACTTTAGTTTATCAAGCGAAATTGACTGTCGAAGGAGTTAGCTTGTGGACACATTAATTACTCAGTTGACCCTTAATTTTCCACCAACCAGTGCTTTGAATGTGGACACGAAGGTTAGTAACACTATACAAAGTACTAGAATGTATCACAGCACATTTACTTTTGTTTGGACATGAACAATTTTTATTCCGTTTCCCAAAAACAGAACTAAGTGAGCTTAGTAACACTGCTTACATTTTGTTTCAGGTACTGGTTGTTTAGCATTTTGCCACAGGCTCCTACCAGACGATTGGATGAGAAAGCCGGAAACACTGTGTTTACCATTCAAGTGTCTCCACAATTGTAAAACAAGTCACCTTAGCATTCAACAAGCCAGAAATCTTAAATTTTCCTTTCAACTTCGTGATAGGAAGCAAATTAAAAGGAAGTAAGTAACTATATGTTAACATCATTCCATTCAATTCAAATCAGATTACATTTACCTACGGCTGGGTATAGGCCTCCTCTATACCACACTATCTACTCTGGTCCTGAGCCTCCCGCAGCCACTGCTTGCCAGCCAGCGTCTCAGCGTCCATCTATCCGGTGGTCTGCCTATCTGCCTCATACATCATACAATTCCTATTTATTAGTTTGCCTATCACAATTTATTTTAGATTATTACTTTTGGTTTGGTAATGAACAAAAAAAAGCATACCAAGATTGTGTGGCTTATAAGTTTTAATATATACTTTACTGCACAAAACAGAGAATCCAAAAAATTATATAAAGGTAAAAACATGTATAAAGGCGAGCTTATCTCGCATCTCTCTAAGTGAAGATGGCTTAATTTTAAAAAAGATTTACCGTGTCATTCAATTCAAACAAAACCCATTCCTTAAACAATATATAGATTAAAATACATCCCTTCGTCAAACTGCTAAATCTCAATTTGAACAAGATTTCTTTAAACTGCTGAACAATAGCATATTCGGAAAAACTTTGGGAAACGTTGATAATCGTATTAATGTAAAATTAGTAAACAAATGGAGTGACAATACTAACAAAACTAAAAGAACATACACAGCAGATCTGTTGATATCAAAACCTAATTTCCATAGCGTTTCTGTTTTTTCCGAAAATTTTGTTGCTATTCAGATGAAACCTGATAAAATCCTGCTAGACAAACCGATTTACATAGGTTTTACAGTATTAGAATTATCTAAAAGTCACATGTATAATTTTCACTATACTGTCATGAAACCGTTCTATAAAGAGAAAATTTGACTTTGTTATACAGGCACTGACAGCTTCTTATATTCCATGCAAACCAAAGATATTTACAGTGATATAAAAATGTATTTTCATCAGTATTTTGACACAAGTAATTATCCTATGAATAATGTTTATGGTATTCAACCAAAAAATAATAAAATTCCAAGGTTATTCAAAGATGAGCTTGGGGGTCAAAATATTGAAGAATTCATAGGGCTTTATTGGTTGGTTGGCTCTAAACTTTATTGTATTAAAACAAAAAACGGTGTAATTAAAAAAGCAAAAGGTATCCAAAAAGCTGCTGTGCGTAGTTTGAATTTCACAGACTATAAAAGAGTTCTAAATACGGGGGAAATAATACGTAGAAAAAACGTGTTTTTTAAGTCACTAAAACATCAGATATTTACTAAAGAACTTAATAAAGTTGCATTATCATCTAACGATGATAAGCGAATTATTTTAAGAAATAAGATTGATACTTTGTCATGGGGGCATTATCAATCATTATTTTAATGAGTTATAACTGTGTTAACTTTAAGTTATGTGTAAGAATTAGTTTTATGTAACACGAAATTTTGTGATTTTGTTCTACTATTTTACGTTTCATAAAGAAAGATTTATTAAATGAACACCTGTTTTATTTCCTAAGTGAATCATAACTCTAACCTATTTTATGATTAATAATTGAGGCATATATTAGCAAACCCGGCAATCTCCACTAAAAATATTTCATTGCTTTTGAACTTTATTGCAAAGCCATAAGATTGAGATTTGAAAACCGGGTTTTGCTTTTATATGACTCAATTTAAACTATGGTTCTTGAGCTGAACCAACGATATCACGTGGTGGTGGTGTGTGTTTGGTAGGTCTCACTAGGCAACGGTCACGTTGTGACTTGTAGAGCGTGATTCGATTCGATGAAAGTTAGGTAGGTATCAAAAGTGCATACTTGCATGAAGTCGAGAAGTGCAGAACGTTAGTCCCTGTCGGATCACATGTCATTCAACAACAAAAGGTTTACCAAGTCACACGTAAATTACAGCAAAGGAATTTTTACTTCGGTATGTGTTTTTCCAAGTTATTGTTATCTTTATGTTTTTTTTACTTATCGATTTTAGTTTTTCTAGAACCTAACAATTACTCCTTTTTTTTCAGAAGATGTCGTCTGATATGAACAATCCTTTCTACTATGCTCAGAATATCTAAGAGGGTTTTGATAGTGATGTAGAAGAACTACCTCCTATCTTAGCCTCCCCACCTCCAACTTCGGCCTACAGTCCTCCACCAGAAACAACCGGCAAGAACAAAATAACGAGCAGATCATCAAAGAAGAGAAATTTATCAGATAATGAAGGATTGTCTTACGTAATGAGCAAAAAATCTCGAAAGGGCTTACGCTTAATAAAGATTGAGATATTTGACCTAACTGATCATACCAACAGCAAGGAACCAGCATTGAAGGCACAGCATGTAGTACTGGACCCCATCGATGAAATATTAGATATGAGTGAAAGTGTTGTGAGAAAAATTTCTAAAACATTATGTGAAAGATATTAATTAAACTCAAAATATGATTAAGTATGTGTTTAATGTTAAATTAGCATAAGTTTTCTAGTGTTATATAATATGTCTTAAAAATAAAGTTACCCTCGATTTCGATATAAATCATGTATTTTGATTTTCTTGAGAAATAGGTAGGTAGGTAGGTGTTATTGAGATGTTTAGGTAGACAATTTAATTAAACACAAGTAAGGACATTGGTCAAATCTGACCCAGTTTTCAAAAAGTTGTGTAGAGTGACAATTTCGGTATTATACTATTAATACTGGATACAGCATTGACTGTACAATTTTTTTTTTTTTTGCGCCGGGAAAAAAAAGTTACAACAAGAAAACTGCCAGAAGATTAAAGGTCGATTCACACTTATCCAGGGGTCCCACCGATCCAGCACAGGTCCGGCACAGGTCCGTGTCAGTCAAAAATATTTTTTGGACCACACGGACCTGTGTCAGAACAGTGGGATTCCTGGTATGTATGAATCGACCTTAAAGCTACCTGTACTGTTGTTGTAGTCACCACAACCACAATTAGTCCGGGGTTTCGTGCTACTGAGGGGTAGAATTCAATCACGGCACATACGTAGGATACAATACTACACTTACGTTTTATTCGAGCCGGGAAGTAATAGGAGAGACGGAATAAAGGGACATTAATGTTCGTGCATTCATGGTAGACGAACTCTAGGAAGTTGCGCGCACGTTATTAGTGTAGTATATTACCTATCGTGGGCAAGGCATTTAGATATAAACATGGCTCCCGCAGCTTTTCTGGATGACATAATAGCGCCTATCGATATAGACAGAGCAGAAGAAGAATTATTAGCAGATTAGAAGGAAAATGTGAAATACTTACTAACATCTAGCTTTTAATGTCAGTTTTTTACTTTACTTGCATCTTTGTATGGTTAGTGTGCCATTTATTCTTAATTAAACTTTTGATTTTACATTTGTCTTTTCTTCCGATTCCCATTACCCACAGAGATGCGACTACTACCATTTTAAACTACATGCTCGATTCTATAATGTCACAAAGTTTCATTAGTGTACGCCCTGGGTCACGCTTACATACATACATTCCTGGGCACTTTTTTGTGATGTTTTTGTTACAGGTGGAGCACTTTTTCAAAACCATTATTATGAGGGTAGTGTAGTATTATAACTCTAGATGACCCTAACATGTGTTTACCCCGAACCATTCTCACACCAAATGGAACATCTTGGTATACACCGGAACTCATCAACCAAGAGAGAGAACTATTTAGGCTTTCATCATTACCCGCTGCTGTGTTGTATGATGTATTAGATAAGTTTAAATTATAGTTTTCGTTTTCAGATTCACTCGTACCGCTTTCGGTTTCAGATACAAGCAAACTTTTTGGTTCAGTTTGTTTTGATATTACAGTCAGCCTTCTTTTGCTTTTTACGTCAGCAGTATCACTTTCATTGAATTGACTTTCAGATAGCTCATCAGAGTTGCTACGCTTACGCTTTTTGATTAGCATCCGTGGGGACATTTCCACTTGTAAGTCTTCATTTAATGGAATCCTTTGAATATTTTGTTTCGAAATCTGGTTTAAAGAATCAGTTATGGGCTTAAACATTGTTTCTAGAACTAAATTATTGTTATGTTCTTGAATCTGCTTTACTTTTCTTCTAACTGCATCGGCAGATTTAACTATTTCTTTTTTTAACGTCTTTTCCAGGTCCATTATTATTTCGTGTGTCTAGTCTCTGCGACATCAAATGTTATGGTGATTCAACTAATGCCTTTCAAGGACATAAATAGAAATAGAAAATGTTATTCAACAACAAATGTATCAAATTTAAATCGATAGCAACCACTGTTTTTTTCACAATCATTGTTTATAACAAGATAGCTATACGGTTCGCTCCAAATTTCGGAACACATATTTTTAAAATTATTCCAACTCATGTCTACATTTACGTGCTCATCATAAACATGTTTCATATTTATTTCATCTTGCTTGAAAAGAATTATAAGATTGGCGTTGTCACGTACAAGTTGTTTTGGTACTTTAGTGTACGTTTGATTTAGATAAAAAGAATCTATATTTTTATGTCTAACCATTGCAAAGTAGTCTCTAATACTGCTTTGGTTTCCACATGCTACATCATCAAATATTATGATAGAGTTAGGCATAGCCTTTTCAGGGCTAAGTATGTTTTCGTTTTCATGATATTTTGCGAACCCCACAGAAGGAACTAAACTCAAAACACGTTCCAAACATATGTATTTAGCTTGGTATAAGGTTTTTGAGTAAATATAAACATTTTTAAAACAAAGCCCTTCTTTATGCAGTAAGAGACCGATTATCAAATTAGTTTTACCACAGTTCGATGGACCACAAATTATACATCGAATAGAGTTGGGTAAGAGAGAGCCGTGTCGTCCGTTTCGTTTTATTCTGTCGAAACAATACTTTTCAAACTGTAATGATTGCTTTTGTTTAATAAATCTCATATTTATTGAAATGGTTTAAACTCTACCACTGTTCGGAAACAAGTGTAATATTTACATTGAATTTAAAGTATTTTTAATTGTCAGTCTTAACGTATTTATCAAACTGTAATAAGCGGTCAATGAAATAAAATTAGGTGAGGGTTATTGTTACATTTGAATCAATTAGAAATCGAAATAAATTCTTTCCATGCTTCCCTTCGCCTTTCCATACATCACAGCTCAATTTAAACACGTTCAAGCCGAAGCGGCAACGCGAAGCGTTGCGCGACGCGAAGAGGAGCGGAGCGAACGGAAAGAATTTATTTTGATTTCTAATTGATTTAAAAGGAACAATAACCCTCTACTCGTACGGTTGCTAGTAATTCCGGAGTCATTACAGGAGGAACTTATATTACACATACATGAAGAAATAGGTCACTACGGCAGATATAAAATATTAGCACTGATGAAGGACAGATATTACTTTCTTCATATGAGTAGGGTGATTAGCACGGTGATAAGAAGTTGTGACATATGTCAAAAGGTCAAACCAAGTACTAACAATACCGTTGGTCCTTGTACACAGGTGTTGGCGGAAAAGTTGGGTGAGAAAGTTTTCTCGGACCTTTATGGGCCATTGCCCGTAGGTAAATTCGGATATCAATATATATATGTGATTCAAAACGTGTACAGTAAGGTAATAAAATTGTATCCAATGCGGAAAGCGACAGGTAGGAGCGTGCTCGCTTGTTCAAAGAGATTTCATAGGGAAATACCTATCGAAACTGTAATTACAGACTCAGGACCACAGTTCATATCGAAGTTTGGGATTTTGGTCTCAAATAGCTGGGGATTCGGGTCACTCATACGTCGGTGTATTGTCCAAATTCTAATAGCGTAGAAAGAGTGAATCGCGAGCTAGGTCGACTAATTAGAACTTATTGCGGCGGAAGTAATCGAAGTTGGGTCGACGTGTTACCGGACATTGAAAATTGCTACAATAATATCGAACACACAAGCACCGGATTTGCTCCTAATGAGTTGGCGTTTGGTAGGCGGGAACCGTTAACTATTGACAAGGAATTAAGCGATGAATGGTTATTAGGTCATAGTGTGCGAGATACGGAACAGGTGCGGAATGTAGCGATAGAGAACTCTAAAATTTCTAGTGAACGACGTAAGCGACAGGCAGACAAACGGCGTGAGTTAGAAGTCTATCGTATAGGTGATTATGTGAAAATTAAGACTTTTGTGCATTCAAATAAAGAACATATAATCCTGCGGAAATTTTCGTTGTTGTATAAAGGGCCTCATGTTATTTCGGCAGTGGTATATCTGAATTGTTATACTTTAGCAGATCCGGTTTCAAATGAGATATTGGGTAACTACAATACTATAAATATAGCCAGGTATTATGTGAGGACGAATAAGGGTGTAGACAAATAAGATAGTGAATAAAAGTTATATAAGTAAGCTTTAGTCTGTAAATTTGAGTAACTACCTTGTAGATTTAAGGATCTTGCAGGGTTTAGAAAGAAAGGAAAAAAAATGTATATATATATAGTAATATGAATTAGGATAAGGTGCGGGTGTGCGAGGTTGTATAGTAAGGTAGATAAATAAGATAAGACAGGGGAGAGCTCAATCGAGTTGTGTAAATATTATATGCATAATTGAAAGATTCATCGGTCTGTGTACATGATTTGAGATGTTCGTGCGTATAGAGTAGATATGGACAAAGCATGGGTTAGCATTATGGTAATGAGATCCTTGCGCCATGTTTAACTGAGATAAACAGTGTCTCAAGGTCTGGGAGGGGGCTGTAATGGTACACAAGAGTCAGTACATTTAATACTTCATTTTGCGTGACAGAGGGCTAGCCCATCGCCGCACGGTACACATTGATTACAATAGTCGGTTCAGTTAACGCTTGGGTTATTGAGTGATTCGAAGTGAGTTGGCCAAAAAGGGGCTGAGAACGTGGTAGGTTCGAGGAAGAGAGATCGGTTCAGGTTTTTTCGTCGCATTCTTGCGAAATGTGTAGGAATCAGAGCCGATTTGGTTGCGCTAAATTATGAATAACTAAATAATGAAAGGTTTCTTATGAAACTATACGGAGAAAGCTAATGTATTGACTGCAAATATACAATTGCGTTTGATTGGTACGATGTGGTGAGTTTGACATCACGGGTTTGAATATCATTCTAGTGATCTTTGTCTTAGACGCTAGTGGTCGGGCAGGCTTAATTAATCGCAACCGCTTTTATGGCCAGCGATTAACAAATTTTGTGTATCGGCAATACCAAATGACTTGAGTGATAACCGACGGTTGATCATAGAAAATATGCATACACAAAATTGTAGAACGGCGGGCGTGCATGACATGGTTGATTGAAATTGGACCCTGTGTGGTTAGAGTTAAGAAGCTTTCGCTTGGGCAGTTTGTGTCATGCAAAGGACACCTTTTTTTTCAGACATGTGGAATCTATAAATACGAGCGCGTGGGTGGGGGAGTCATTCAGTCCCTACGTCAAACTACTGTGACACACGTCTTTCGGTAATTCTATACAGTTCGATCTGCCGTTTTACGCGTCTGGAACTGGAAGATTTGTGATTACGTGTTACAGTGGATTTTCGTGAGTGTCTGAAGCGCCAAGATATACCTCGGTTCCTATCCTTTAAATCAACTTACCCCAAATTCCAAAACTATCCTTGGGTCGTTAGATAAGAACTTGTAGGTAATTTGATCTGAGTCTGAGTCTGGGCTTGGAGCGACCCTAATTTCCTTTTTCCTTCACCATAGGGTTCCTGGGTTAGCTCTTAGGATATTTGCGGGCTAATCCTCTCCTCATTCCTTTCGTGTAGCGAGTTTTGAAATTCCCACACACACAGTCGTTAACCATACAAACACATTCAAATCATACTCAACCATTTTCGAGTGGTGTCGATAATGGACGTGGTATAACACTAGGATTTTAGACTAGGCTAGACAGGAGTTTAGTTGCGGCTAAACCTAGGTTGTCAAGGCATAGGGAGACTGTTTGATCGATGAGGTTCCGCGGATGAAAATAACAAATTCAGAACAATGTATAAACGTTGTCCACTCAGATAACCTATCACGTTGTTATTTTTGACATTTGAGTGTTGTCGGGGACGCGCGAATAGATCAAATTCATTGTTTAGGAACGGGTAGATTGTATTGCTTTGCCTGGGATCGGTTTGGATTCAAGTTGCATCTTTAAATTAAATGTAAATTTCGCTGGAGATGCTAACGTGTAGTTTGTGTCAAGCATTTATTTTGCTGGGCTCAGTCAAGGAATAGCTGTGGTTAGCCTGATTCTTAGTTCTGTATATTCCGAAGTATGTAACTCGCTGTGGAGTGGGTTAGATCTCCAAAAGCGCTAATGAAAACGTTTCGATAACATCCAGCTCAAATTGCGCAGAGTTGAAGGTTTCAAAACGTTACGGACCTTTTCAGAAAACCGCTAGTTCAGACCCATTTTGGAATATCAAATCGCAATTGTGAAGACCCGGTCTATTTGGATCGTTATTGCCGTGAACTAATTATATAATTGGAGCCACACTAGCCGCTACTAGCGAGCACATGAAATATCATTGAGTTCTCACGTCGTAACACTACGACGGATATCTACACGATATCCCAAACAAATATTATAAATTGTGGTCGACCACTTAAAAAGAAGCTCCATACGCCCATATATACAAAAAATAAATGGTACCATTACACAAAATATAACAAAAATCGATCTGGCACAAAACACCGCTAACTGATGCGAAATACCGGCTTGCGGACATACTTGCTTTCTTCGTTTAACTTGAAACTCTAACTTCCTGAACCAATCTTCCGTTCGACTATTGTACGCCTACTAAACTTCTCAACAAACGAGAAATTTCGACTTATCATTCTTAACTTGCAATTTTTACAGCTGAATCGGGACATCTAAGCTGGGGGTACATAGAATAGACGATCATAGCTTCTGACAACGGTAGCTCGACCTTAGCTAGTTATGCCGTTACACAATGACTCAGCAACTTGACAACTACAATAAGACTATCACTTAGAACTGACCACTCATATCCTATTACGACTATCTTGGGATCGTAATCATCTCATCTGATGGTTTGATAAGCTACAGTCTTCACAAAATCAAATCAACCTTATAACCTCAGTGACACGGACGCTGTCACCGGGCCTGTAGGATAAAACTATAGCAACGTGACAAGGTACAGCAAAGTTTGCAGCTCTAAGCCCTCTGAAAGTACACCTGAATTCTTTGGTATCTAAGGAAAATTAATTTACTGAATCAACTTGCCATAAATTATATTACGGAGAATACGTATAATAATTATAAAATACTAGTTTTCTAATTATTCATATAAATATGTGCAATGTAAAATCTTAGTTTACATAACTGATAGGTCTCACTCAGCAGACATTAGACCTGGATCACTTATGATAATGACTAAATATTATATTTTGTATTAGTTAAGCATAAGCAATTTTTAAAAAGAGATCTAAAAATCAATCTGTGGGAGTTTCTACGCTCTTCTTCTCCCACAGTGGTCCAATGTAGAGAAGTGGCAAAAAATGACGATTGCTAAGTATATGTAAATATCTACAGTAATAAAGACATTTGGAATTTGAATTTATCAGCCTCGCGATCCTAGGACGCCAGTTTGGACACCCGGATCGGCTGATGCGATCGAGACGCGCCGTACCACCGTTCCGTACCGAACGGGCGCCCAAGCCAGCGTTCTTGGATCGCGACGCTGATATGATACGGAGGTACAAAAAATATGTCTGGACCCACCTTTACGGTTTGATTATATCCCTGCGCTAATTCGATGAGGAGATAATTTGATCAGTTGAAACCTACAAAGTGCGACTAAAAGTTAAATGGAAACCAATCATAGTTTTGAATGGTCTACCGTCTCTGTATTGTTTGCAATAACATAATGCGAAAGG
The DNA here is from genome assembly GCA_949825045.1 of Argyresthia goedartella. Classification (NCBI taxonomy): domain Eukaryota; kingdom Metazoa; phylum Arthropoda; class Insecta; order Lepidoptera; family Argyresthiidae; genus Argyresthia; species Argyresthia goedartella. The sequence goes on along the minus strand of OX463812.1, from coordinate 37,018,001 downwards.
TATACTCTTTATATTGAAGAAATGTGTACGTAGCCCTATTTTACCGTATTTTCCTATTAGTCGTTTTACGAGCACTATTTTGCTTTCTAGCTTGCACGTTAGTAGCATTTATTTCTAGGACAAACAAAGAGCTATTTAGAGTGAAGTACAGTCAATAGCGAACAAACATACTCGCAGAATACTATTAGTCCACAGAATTTAACTAAACCTCAATTTTAATTAGAAAACAAAACCATTGCAACGAAGTAAAAACAGAAAGATTTTTACACTCAACATTTTAGTGATAGATAGTAAGATAAGATAGGTTTCAAACTATATTTTTAAATACAATAATCCACTGCCAGAAAGCAGCTTGCGAGGCAACCCAAAAACTATAACAGAACTTTCTGTGTCGTCAGCACCTGACCGACCACTTCAAAGTAAATTGAGTTTTGTTTCTTTTTGACCTGAGCCGTGACCTCAAGTGAAGAGCGACACGCCCTAATGTTCCGCAAAAAATAGGAAGCTATTCTTTTTAAAAAGATTTTTAATTTCTAGTGTAAGATATTTATAGGAAATAGCGGCTCCAAAGGAAGTATCGCATCGTGGTGGAAGTCGTTGAGTAATACAGGTGTATACCTGGTAGGTACACACATCGGGTCAAAGTCAAAGTCAAAGTCAAAGTACTTTATTACTGTAGATATTTACATATACTTAGCAAACGTCATTTTTTGCCTCTTCTCTACATTGGACCACTATGGGAGAAGAAGGGCGTAGAAACAACCACAGATTGATTTTTAGATCTCTTTTAAAAATAGGTTGTGCTGAACTCATACAAATAAGAAAAAATTAACTGTTATGATTAATAAGCAGGAATAAATAATTACAAACTTATTAATAGCAAGGTCTGTGTTGAGCCAGATTACCCCATACAGTCCTATCATTTAAGTAATCTTGAACATTGTAATATCCCTTTTTCGACAAAGTCGCTTTAAACTGCTTTTTAAATTGCTCAAATGACAATTTCAAAATCTCCAGAGGTATCTTATTGTAGTAGAGAATGCACTGATCCTTGAAAGAATTGCTAACCTTTGCGAGTCTTAATCGGGGCGCACATAGTCTGTGATTATTTCTTAGGTTAACATTACAGCTATCGCTAAGTTTGGAAAATGTTGTTAGGTTCTTGCGTACATACATTATATTTTCGAAAATAAATTGACTAGCTACTGTTAGTATGTCAATTTCTTTAAAAAGCTCTCTTAAGGAGTCTGTTCGTTTTAAATTATAAATTGCTCGAATAGCTCTTTTCTGTAAAATAAAAAGAGTTTGAATATCCGCTGCTTTCCCCCACAACAAGATACCATAGGACATCACACTATGAAAGTAACTAAAATATACTAGCCTAGATGTAGCCACATCCGTGCTTTGTCTGATGTTCCTAACAGCGTAAGCCGCAGAACTTAATTTACTATCCAATTTATCTATGTGGGGTCCCCACTGCAACTTGCTATGAATGGTTATTCCAAGAAACTTCGTATCATTTACTTATTCTTACGTGCTGTTGTCTAACACTAAACTGGTCTCAACTTGCCTGACATTTGGAACTGAGAATTTGAAACACTTGGTTTTACCAGCGTTTAACAATAAATTATTACCTGTGAACCAATTCAAGGTCAAAGACAATACACCATTAACATCATCAAATTCTCCTTTTTGTCTTTAAATTTTTAGGACCATTGAAGTATCATCAGCAAACAACACTATGTCAGTTAATTTCTCCACCATGAAAGGCAGATCGTTAATATATACCAGGAATAAGAAGGGCCTAATATGGAACCTTGTGGAACGCCAATTTTAACACAAAATCCATCAGATTTAACGCCGTTAACTTCTGCCTTTTGAATTATATTGCTTAGGTATGATCTTCGTAGAGCCAACGCTTTATTTCTAACTCCGTAATGATTTAATTAAATGAATAGCGTATATATATAAATTTAATTAATAGGTCAAAACTAACCATAGTTTCTGTGAAATATCCTACCCAAAGTTTACCTTTTTCCAGTAATGGGACTTCAAAGATTTAAAAGAAAAAAGGACTTTTAAACATATTTCTAAAACTCAAAACTCAAAACTCAAAACGTTTATTCTGTAAATAGGCCACAAGGGCACTTTCACATGTCATTTCATTTCATTTTTTACAGAACATTTGGTATTATTATCATATTATCAGAAAAAAAAAGTTTTTAAATATTGTTTCTGAGAGATGTAAAGAGTCTCAAATGTCATAATAAAATAATTAAAATATAAATAACAGAGATGTATAGTCTCTTTAGTCAATAATACAATGATAATAGGAGATGTAAATGGTCCCCACAGTCAAGAGTTGTATAATTAAATTAATCTTTGGAGGTGTAAAAGGCGTCCAAGTGTTCAGTAAAAGAAACTCTGGCAGTGAGGATGCTCACAATTAATTAGAACAATTCAGTCCCAAGCATTTTTATCGTCTATGTACTCTTTAATACTGTAGTAAGCTTTAGAAATAAGCCTTTGCTTGATGTATTTCTTGAACTTATTAATTGATAGATCTGTCAAAGTGCTTGGGAGTTTATTGTAAAATCTTACACAATTACCCTTGAACGAGTTTTTTATTTTATGGAGCCGAGTAGTGGGCACTGCAAGTTTGTCCTTGTTTCTAGTATTAAAGTTATGTATATCACAGTTTCTTCGAAAGTTAACAATGTTCTTATGGACATACATAATATTCTCGTAAATATATTGACTATGGACTGTCAATATATTTACTTCTTTAAACTTATTTCTAAGAGAATCTCTATTATTCATTTTATAAATCGCACGAACAGCCCGTTTTTGCAGCACAAAAATAGTATTTATGTCAGCAGCACTGCCCCAGAGCAGAATACCGTAGGACATAATACTATGAAAATAACTAAAATAAACTAATCTGGCTGTTTTTAAATCTGTCAAGTGACGGATTTTCCTGCATGCAAAAGCTGCAGAGCTCAGTCTGTTCGATAGCTTATCAATATGTGGACCCCATTGGAGTTTGGAATCCAACGTTATACCTAGAAACACTGTGCTGGTTACCAATTCCAATTCCTCATTTTTAATTGTTATACATGTCTGATTATTTTTAACGTTAGTAGTAAGAAACTTAACACATTTAGTCTTTTTCTCATTTAATAGCAAATTATTAACATTAAACCAATTTACCACTCTTGATATGGTATTGTTCACGTGATCATCAGTAGCGTGTTGGTTTCGCTTTGTTTTAAAAATAAGTGAGGTGTCATCAGCAAACAGTAGCATATCATGACAGTCCCTTCCTAGATAGGGTAAGTCGTTTATATAGATGAGGAAGAGGAAGGGTCCCAATATTGAGCCCTGTGGCACGCCCAAAGAAACCAATGATCCTGGTGATCGTTCTCCGTTTACGTCTACCCTTTGTATTCTTCCGTTCAGATAAGATTTTAACAAATTCAATGACGTGTCTCTAACTCCATAATGATGTAATTTCCTGATCAATGTTTCATGACAAACGCAATCAAAAGCCTTAGATAAGTCACAAAAAATGCCTAGGGCATCTTGTGACTCTTCCCAGGCATCAAAAATACTTTCAATGAACTGAATTCCGGCATCTGTTGTTGAACGACCGCGAGTGAATCCAAACTGTTTGTTATGCATTAGCTTATTTGATTCAAAATGATGTAATAGCTGTGATAAGATTAATTTCTCAAAAATTTTACTAAAAGTTGGTAGTATTGATATAGGTCTGAAATTGGTGGAGTCTTGAGTACTACCTGCTTTGAAGAGGGGAATTATCTTACTTTGTTTCATTAAATCAGGAAATTCACCGCAGTCTATACAATTGTTGAAAATGACCGCTAGGTCAGGTGCAATTAATTCGATCAGGGATTTAACGACGTGAACAGAGAGTCTCCAAAGATCATTCGTTTTCATAACATTTATCAATTTAAATGCCTTTACGACATCTGAACTTGTGACGTGCTTAAAATTCAAGTATGAAGCACACTCTGAGACATTATCTTTTAATATTGCAACAGCAGACAAAGGTGACGATTTCGTTAGCAATTTGCCTTTTGTAGGAGATGTCGCCTAGTTCTCTTGAAAATATCTTTGTATTTCTTCCTCTACGTCGACGTCTACACACGTGGTCTACCCAAAATCCATATTTCGTCTTTGCACCGAGCCAGTTTCTCTTAATCGTCGGTAAGCACCATCAGACACATGTATAGCTAACAGCTAGTTGTGTCATGCATTTTTCTCATGAATAGACCCTTTTTTGAAATTTACTTGTGGTTAACAACATATAAAAAAAATATTGCGGTCGCACTCTCATGGGCGTCCAAACAATAGCTTTATCGCCATTTTGTTCCAAGAACCAAAAGTTGATCAAAAATTAAATAGAACAAGACATTACGCAAGACATTACAGCTATTACGCATGGAACAGGTCAAATCGTGCTATAAAAATAACAATACTCAGGTGTTTCGTCACCTATTTACAACATCCTATAGTAGTTTATGTGACTGCTACATAATGGAGGGCATTAATACTCGAGAGTCGAGAGTTTTAATGCCTATTTATGTACAGTTGTATACACTAGTTTATCTACACATATATTTATAAGCTCTCTTTGATGTGTTCAGGAACCGCATGTTTGACCGGCATTGAGGCTCTGCAGTTGTTTAGCTTATTCTGTAGTACCAACTTCACAGACAAACTAGGGGCGGCATGCGGGCGGGCGTCGGCGTTCGAAATTTGAATGTCAGTACCAACTTCACAGACAAACTAGGGGCGGCACGCAGGCGGGCGTCGGCTTTCGAAATTTGAATGTAGTATGGTCATAATGTGTAATTTTTCCGATAAGAAATTAGTTTTAACAAGTACTTTAACATCATGCTGATCGTAACGTGCGGTTTTTGTACGCAGTAAAGAGAGTTTATGATACGTGTGTAGATAAAAATCCTAACCCTTTGTTTAAAGCACCGCTCATCTTTGAGTTCACTATGATCTTCCTTGTCGCCTAGTTTTGCCAAGAATAATAAAACAAAATTCAACTACTGTACCTTTTTCAATAGCTAGACAACTGTAAGTATTTTTAGGATTGTTTAACAATTACTAGTATATTTTATGGTGACACAGCTATAAAGTCAAACTATTGAGTAAAAATGTGATATTTTGCTTTCTTAATAAGCCTGTATTTGGGTTGTTTTTTTTGTAGTGGTCGGTTCTTTTTTTTTTTTTTATATTCAATTTTTACCTAAAATCGGCAAACAAACGGGATTGAATCACCAGGAAAAGGAGAATTGCTAACAATTGTATATAAAAGTGATGTTTTTCTTCAAAATTATTAGTCCCATAACCCGGAAACGGTATTTTTGGTGTACCTAGAGTTAGTTTTGACCCATACTAGCATCTCCCAAGACACGTAGCTCGACTTTTTAGTAAGCCTGTTTAATTGACCAAAAAGTAAAAGTTAAAAAAAACTAATTCCATCCAACGATATTCAATTAGCAACCATATTTTGTTTATTATATACTTCCCGAGAGCGAAATACTGTAAATAAATTTACATCGCTGTAGCTTTGCCTTTATTAGTTGAAGAGTTCCTACGATTTCTCCATGATTTCATCATCAGATCCTGAAGATGTTTATAAACTGTTGAGAAACTCTCCCCTGGCACGTTACCATACCTCCACTTCGCCGTATCCATTATGACGAGCATACTTTAGAAAGGCAATAAATGTTATGATAACCAAAATATTTTTTTCCTGCCCAAAATGGATAAATGAACACCAAAAGTTGCAAAAAATATCAGGGCACTGCGGTAGCTTAGGTGAAGGGTAAGTTTATCCTTCGTGTTAGGTTGAACATGTAAGAACAATAAAAAATACTTAAAACATCAACTTAAGTACACAAAACATAAATAGAAGTTTGGTGATCATTTATCCAAACACAATTTGGTGGACATTTATCCATTCTGGCAGTCATTTCGAATTTATTGATAGTAAAATAGGTACGTTTTTGGTAATCGTTTAAACACAAGCCTATTAGAAACCGTAATAAAGTAATTATATCGCAACCTATGAGAGACCTAGTAAACCCTTTTATTCAAAGAACTAATTTCCAAATCAGTCCATCTGTATTGGGGAAATCGCTGAACATACATAAAAAAACAATGAAACCGGTCAAGTGCGAGTAGGACGTCGGACCCGCACATGAAGGGTTCCATACCATTGTTCACGGAAAAACATAAAACGGCAGTCTTTTGTACGAGTACACCTTTTTAAGTTTTAATAATAAAATAATTAGGTAGGACTACATACAAGGCCGTGCAATGAAACATTGAAAAAGAGTTTTGTGTATGTAGTATGTAAGTATTTAACATGTAGGTACTCAGGTTAACGTAACTCTTTGCTCATTGAAACCGGAAGTGGATAGAAATTGGGTAACTTATTTACAGAAATAAAACCAAATAAGATAAAAAACTTAACATTATTATTATATTTATTATAATTCGAATGATCAATTATTAATCGTATACTGACAAATAACTAAGGACAAAACTATACCTGCAATTAAAGATCTCTTCCGATAAGACCGGGTGAGTCCAGTTTTCACCGATAAATAAATAAAACTAAATAGCTAAGAAAATAGCCATACCTATAATTTCTTGTATGAGTACTTCTGTTAATTCTTTAAAACCGGTATGTTTCATTATTTGTTGTTAAAGCGGCAATAGAAATATAGCCTCTGTGAAAATTTCAGCTGTCTTCCTATTTCGGTTGATCCGGTAGAGCCCTGTGACGGAAGAGAACTAGAGAAGACTAGAGAAAACTAGAGACTAGAGAACGGTTTGCAATTCGAATATTCATTTTATTCGAATATCCGGTCCAATTTCAAAATATAATAATTCATTTAAAATATTCGCATATTCGAATAGTCAATAAAGTAATAAAGATACTTATATTTTGTGCCTGTATATAAATGTTTATGTTTTAAAGTGATAATTGATAATGATATGTAAACCTGAACTGAACCCTCATTAAAATATTGCTTGTAGGCTATGTTACGTAAATTATATAAGCCAGAATTAGAAAGCCCAAACCACGCACTAAACTGCAAGAATGGAGGATTAATAAAAAAGGATATAATAAACAGAGAGATGACTGTAAAAATTGGGGCAAACTAGTCTGGGAAACTAGCACAATAGAACCCATAATGCAGGACGCAAATATAAATAAACCAGAACTGTTTATTGACCTGTTAGTAAACAGTGTTACTAAACCTAAGGAAAGCGTTCTTCGACGTACGAATAGTAAATGCTGACGCTTCCTCTTACATCAACCTCACCTGGCAAAAACAGCACAGAGACATTGCCGAGAGAAACACTCAAAATAAGACTGAGCAGCTGAAGACCTAAGAGCCTCATTAACCTTACTAGTCATTTAACGCGATGGAGCCCTAGGAACTGAATGTAGTATTACAGTTTAAAAAACGCATCAAAGCTTTACAAGAAATGGGAAAAAGCATATTCTCAAATAGTGTACTGGCTAAGGGGGAAATTCAAATCTTAGTTAAAAGAGTAGTTCCCATGAGAGTAAGAGGCACGCGAGAACAGGTATAAGCCTATCAATGCGAATACTTTGGTGACAGCTTATCTAGTGAAACAGAAATACCTACATGTATTTTTATATTTTAACTTTTATCGACAGGGATTGTAACCGCTAAGGGTCGCAGGAATGCAGGGCTGATGGGATTGGGAAAGATTGAGATGAGCAGATGACAAAATATGGGTTTGAGGTTTAAAAAAAAAAACTCAAAACGTTTATTCTGTAAATAGGCCACAAGGGCACTTTCACATGTCATTTCATTTCATTTTTTACAGAACATTTGGTATTATTATCATATTATCAGAAAAAAAAAGTACTTAATTATTGTTTCTGAGAGATGTAAAGAGTCTCAAATGTCATAATAAAATAATTAAAATATAAATAACAGAGATGTATAGTCTCTTTAGTCAATAATACAATGATAATAGGAGATGTAAATGGTCCCCACAGTCAAGAGTTGTATAATTAAATTAATCTTTGGAGGTGTAAAAGGCCTCCAAGTGTCCAGTAAAAGAAACTCTGGCAGTGAGGATGCTCACAATTAATTAGAACAATTCAGTCCCAAGCATTTTTATCGTCTATGTACTCTTTAATACTGTAGTAAGCTTTAGAAATAAGCCTTTGCTTGATGTATTTCTTGAACTTATTAATTGATAGATCTGTCAAAGTGCTTGGGAGTTTATTGTAAAATCTTACACAATTACCCTTGAACGAGTTTTTTATTTTATGGAGCCGAATAGTGGGCACTGCAAGTTTGTCCTTGTTTCTAGTATTAAAGTTATGTATATCACAGTTTCTTCTTAGATGGTTAGATGGGAAGGTGGAGCAAGTGGTCAAGGTACCTGGACGGCTTCTTGGGGTGTGCCAGCCTTCCTCGGTCTGCGACTGCAGGTTCAGCACCAGGGCCTGGATCCTCCAGGTCAGCAAAAGGTCACGCGCAACCTCGTGGGTATGTAACGCGCGGTATAGGGTTTTAACGTAGTAGGTACGTGCACGCACACTATTCACTAGCGATGGAATTGGATGCGAAATGTGTCGACTGGTATTTGTTTCGGAGCGGTTAAATGCGCAGCGATGCGAGCCGAGATTTCGTGTTCAAAACTTCAAGGAGCAAACTTCAAAGATGGCGTCGATCCACTCGCGAGATCGAAACTCTCTGGTTTTCACTGACGTCACGCACTGCGTTCCGTTTGTGCGTGAACATCCTGGGCGGGCGGAGCTGAGGTTATTCTTGAGCTGAATCTGTTGGGAGCCTGAATAACTTGAAGACAGGCCTTCTCAGGTTTCCTTGGGCTGTGTCGAGGTCCACCACTCGTACCACTTCGTCTTTTCCGGGTATTGTGCGGGTGATTCTTCCCATCTTTCATTGTAGCGAAAGCAGGCCATCTTCTGTGATGAGTACCAGTTCACCGACTTGAGGAGGTGAGGAAGGGGAGAGCCATTTGCAGCGGGTTTGGAGGGTAAGGAGGTATGAGGTGGACCAAAGGATTCTGAAGCGTTGAGAGAGAGCTTGTATGAGCTGAAAACGTCTACGAGCTGAGATGGGCTGAGTATCGAGTGAATGCTCGGGTAGAGCGGTGAGAGGGCGTCCTATAATGAAATGTCCCGCAGTGAGGGGTTCAAAGTCCAAAGGGTCGGACGGGAGTGGGCAGAGGGGTCTTGAGTTGAGCACAGCTTCAATTCTGGCTAAGAGAGTGGAAAACTCTTCAAAAGTGAGGTGCTGTTCACCTATGACACGATAGAACAGTTGTTTGGTGGATTTCACATTTATATCGTGCAGTGCGCCGAACCATGGTCCCTTTGGGGGGTTCAGTAACCAAGTTATCTGTTGAGTAGCGAGTTTATGAGTGATTGCATCATTATTTGAGCTGAGAAATTCTTGGACCTCCCTGAGCTGATTTCTAGCGCCTATATAGTTTGTGCCGCAATCGCACGAAGGGATACAAATCGTTGTAATGCCGCAAAAAACGCTTCCGTGTTAAGGGCAGAGACGGCCTCTAAATGAACCGCTTTCGTTGTGAGGCAAACAAAAATACAAAAGTATGCCTTTAGGAGCTTTACGTTGCGCAGAGTGCTGGATTTAACGAGAAACGGACCGGCAAAATCGGTTGTGACCTGGCTAAATACAGGCTGAGGGGTGACCCTATCTACTGGAAGGTCAGCCATGATCGGGGCTGTAGTTTGAGTGCGACACCGGAAGCATCTGATGCACTGAAATACGCGGTGTCTGATAATACGGCGGGCGGAGAGAATCCAGAATTGCTGGCGTAAGATTGCGTGTAATGTGTCAGCGCCAGGATGGCAGTGTATTTTGTGGTAATGGTCAATAATGAGATCCACTAGAGGACTTGAGCTGGAAAGAATGAGTGGGTGTTGAGCGTCGTACCTAATTGACGCTTGAGAGAGTCGGCCTCCGACTCTCAAGAGGTCGTTTTTAATAAATGGTGACAGATGTTGGAGACGCGTGAGACAAATCTTGCCGGTCTGCAACCGGTTAATGTGCTCTGCGAACTCATTGTGCTGAACTGAGCGGATCCAGTACATTAGAGCTTCCCTACGTTCATTTGCTGTCAACGGACCAGCACGCCGTACGTCTGAGCCGTGCTTGGCGTTGAATATGAACCTCTGGATGCAAGCCGTCACTCCTACGAGCTTGTCCAGTGACCTGAATCGAGTAAGCAAATCCAGATCAAGATCTGGGAGCGCTATGTGAGCTGATACCTTTTTTGGTTTAAGACCTAGAACAGCATGATGGCCTAATAAGGGTGGCATTATGGGCCAGGCGCAAGGAGGCTCCTTGAGCCAATTGGGAGACCACCACAGTTCATGTTGTGAGAGTGATTGAGCCGACATTCCCCTGCTTGCAAAGTCGGCAGGGTTCAGGTCTGTGGGCACATGTCTCCACATGAGACGGGTCGCGCTAGCAGCGACCTTAGCCACTCGATTGGCTTCAAAAGTCTTTAGCCGATGAGGGGGCGTATTGAGCCATGCCAATACTATGGTGCTGTCGGACCAACATGTGTGATGTGCGATAGTAATGTGAGCCGAAAGGTGGGTCGACACTCTAGTCATGAGCTGAGATAAGAGGGTTGCAGCTGAAAGCTCCAACTTGGGAATGGTGAGGTGGTTCTTAATTGGTGCCACCTTTGACTTGGCCATGATCAGATGTACGGTGACATGTCCATTTGCGTCGAGTTCATGCAGGTAAATGACAGCTGCATAACCAGCTATGGAGGCGTCTGCGAATCCATGAAGCGAGTACGTGGACGTGGACTTGTGTTTACAAATGCGCCGAGGTAAATGAATATTTGAGAGCTGAGGAAGATCTTCCGAAATTTGCTGCCATTCTGTGTAGATTTCTACGGGAGTGGGTTCATCCCATCCTATTTTGAGAAGCCATAACTTCTGAAGAAGTATTTTTGCGCGGAAGACTGTGGGGGTTACCCAACCATTTGGGTCATAAAGAGAAGAATGATCTGTGCTGAGAATTGATCGTTTTGTAATTTTTGTTATGGGGGGTAGAGAAATGCGATAAGTGAATTCATCAGTTTGAGGGATCCACTGTATGCCTAATACTTTAATTGAAGTTGAGTCGGACGTGATGCTGAAATCTTTGGGCATGTCACACTGATCATCAGGGAATCTATCAAGGAGCTGAGGTGAGTTTGAGGTCCATTTACTGAGCTGGAAGCTACCTAGGGCCAATAAATCAATGAGTTCATTTTGAAGTGCCTGAGCAGATTCCACAGAGTCATGACCTGTGAGTATGTCATCGACAAAAATTTAACTGCGTATAATATGAGCAGCATGAGGGTAGCGATGACCTTCGTCATCAGCTAATTGGAGCAGAGTACAAATAGCATGATATGGACTGGACCATAATCCGTATGTGACGGTATTGAGCGCATAAGTGAGCAGGGGCTGGTCGGGTGACGACCGCCATAGAATGAGCTGATAATGTCTTTGTTCTGGGCGAATGAGAATTTTCCTGAACATCATTCGGATGTCAGTACTAAATACTACCGAGTGAGTTCTAAATGACATGATGATGTCAACAATGTCTTGTTGAAGTGCTGGGCCTGTGTGTAGGCATTCATTTAAGCTTATGCCATTTGAGCTTTTGCAGCTTCCGTCGACTACACAACGTAGCTTTTCTGTACCTGACTTAAATATGCCGTGGTGTGGTATATAAAAGTGCGGTTTATGAGCGAATGTGTTGGGATGGCAAAGCGACATATGGCCTAACCTTATGTAGTCTGTCATGAAGTCTACGTATTTTGAGTGAAAGAGCGGATTTGATTGCAGCTTTTTCTCTAAATTGAGAAACCTGCGTAGTGCAATTGCATGTGTGTTACCTTATGTCGGTGCGTTGTGCAGAAATGGTAGTGTGACCATATATTGGCATGTAGGCTCACGTTTTGTTGTGGTGCGAAAGATTTCCTCGCACTGGTCTTGCAATGGGCTGGTATGTTTGTGTACTTGGGGTTCCTCTGACTCCCAAAACCTTTCTAGGTCTTTGTGTATATCATGAGTGGATGGATTGGGATCTGTATGAGTGCCGATAGTGTGGAGTGAGCTTACTGATTTGACCGGTGATATGTAAAGATTTTCAATCGGACCTATTAATGTGTAGTCAAAAATCGTGCCGAAGGCAATAGGCTTCCCGGGGCCCAACGATACCTTAGTCCCGTCCAAAACCTGACCTAAAACGTCTGAGCCGAGTATGAGATCAACCGGAGCTGGTGTGTGATATCCTCGATCTGCGAGGGGAATCGGTGGTTGGCCTATTGTGTTTGTGAGATCTGGTACCTTCTCGAGCGGTAGGTATCCCGTAACATTTTTCAAAATGTGGGCTGTGGCTGTAATTGTAGGCGTGTCACGATTTGTGGGCCTACATATAATGGTAATTGATGCCTTTGAGTGTTGTGTGTGCTGATCGCCAACTCCTGTTATTTTTAGTGACAAGGGTTTTAGCGGTAATTTTAAACTTCAAGCCATGTGCTGAGAAATTAAAGTTAATATTGAACCGCAGTCCAATAATGCCCTCGCTGATTGAAACTGGCCATGTACGTCCGCTATCTTTAGCGAGACGGTTGGCAATAAAATTGGCGTGTTGATAATGTGTCCTACATGTTCAGTAGTATTTGAGTGAGTGTCTAATGCGTCCGATTTCGTCGACCGGAAATGTGCTGTATAAGTATGCAAAGGCCTTGTATGTGTGGGTAAGTGTGAGTTTGGGTGAGCGGATTGTGTTTGTTGGGCGGATGTATGTGTGATATGGGCGGGTGGATGTGCGGATTCTATGCTCTCATTGTGCTCGGTGATTGTAGGTAGTCATGTTTCATAACGACCTACTCGAGACCTACTGGGCGATCGTGATTGAGGTGGACTGGGTCGTGGGGTAGAAGTTCGCGTCACGTGCGCCGCAAACTCTTGTCGAGCATCCATCGGGGGCCGAGTGCGGGGATCAGGGGGGGGGGGGGGGCGAGTGGGGGAGAGAGATTTAGGCGAGTAATGTGCTGAGTGATGAGCTGATTTATGGTTCGGTGAGTTGTTGTCCTGATGGAGAGAAGTGTGGTGACTATCTTTGCCACACTCCTTGCATGTCCCTGTGAACTTGCAATCTTTCGCAAAATGAGGTCCCAAACAACGCCTACACCGGTTTTTTTCGTATATGAACGCCCATCTGTTTTCAACTGTCTGGGCGTTGCATTGTAGGCAGGCAATCATTTTATGCCCCCTAAGTTTGCAGTACGGGCAAGGCATATTGCCCGTAGACGGGTAATGGGCTGGTTGAGCAGAGTAAGCGTGCCCTTCGGGCGCGATGAGGCCCCGGCCTGGTGGCTGGTCGGGCCAGACCACTCATTCTCAACATAACGCGCGTGTTTCTCTAAGAACTCAATGAGGTTCTTGAGTGTGGGCAGAGTGGAACGGGAACCGTACTTCCGTTCAAACAAAGTACGTAACTCGCCCTGAAGCTTACGTACCACTATGGACACGAACACGTAGTCCGAATCCTTCATGGGCAGTTCCAAATTGTTCAAGGCAGAGTGAGCCGAGATGAGCGGAGTAAGAAATAGTGCGCGGATATTAGAACGCGCATCAATTTGCGGCAAGCCCAAAATGATATCTACAAAACGGTCGATCAGGACACGACGGTTCTCAAATCGCCTAGTTAAAATGTCCATCGCCGTTGCGTAGTTATCATTGGTGGGCTGAAGATGTGATACTATGTTGTAAGCCTCCCCCGAAAGGCACTAGAGCAAATAATGCAGCTTGACGGCGTCCGAGACTGTCGACATTTCTTCGGTCAAGCTCCTAAATATGGCTACAAAAGCGGGCCAGTCTTCAACCTTTGAGCTGAACTTGGGCAACGGTATCTTGGGCAGGACTGCGGCGGGCGTATGTGAGCTGATTGGGTGCGGAGTTATGGACTGGGCTGACTTTTCACTTAACTTTGTGAACGTCACAAGTACCTCATTGTAGTCCTCGACCGCGGACTCGTATTTTTCCGTGTACGTAACCTCCACTTCATCATCGTCATCATAGTCGATGATCTCGTAATAGACCTTGTCTAACTTCGACTTCAGCCCTTCCAATTTAATGTTACGGGCTGTGAAATCGGCCAACGCGTACTTGGCCTTGTCGCCGGCCAGTACTGCCAAGCCTATCTCTTTGAGCTGAGTTATCCCTTTTACGGCCTCCCGAAACTTCGCTGCCTGCGATTTTGACGGCATTTTTAAATATTTGAGCGGGCGAAATATATATGTAAACAACAACTTTGTCACTTTGAGCTGATAAGTGTGTGGGCGCAAGTTAAGTAAACAACAAAATGTAGCAACAAAACAGATTCCAAATTATAAATACAATGACCCAATATGAAGGTATTGTATCGCTAACTCACACCCTGTATAATGAGAAACACCCTGTATATTATGTGTGAGCAATAATGTATGCGAGAACACCCCCTACTTTCAATAAGCAGATTTCAAGGGTATTAAACAATATTTCTGAGCTGATAGCAATTCCATCCAACCGGCGGAACTGAATTGAAAAACCGTACCCTGAATGTATATAATTATATCAATGTGCCGACAACAAACAATACTTAGAAAAGGATATTGTACTAGGTATGTGCCGAAATACCGCTATGTCCTAATTTGAAGCGATTATCTCTGAATGCCTAATGAAAGCTTGTACTTATAGGTAGGTACAGAACTCATGCGCCGACAATATAACTTGTTTCGATTTGCTTCGACGTTACACGTATCACTGAGCTACGCTATTATATGTAGTTATATCTCTGTATGAGCCGACTGTGAATAATTCAACATGTAAACAACTTAGTAGGTAGGTACCTATAAATAGAGCTTGGGCCGACAAATTAATTTGGAATGATCTGCCTCGACGTTACAATGTATATTTAGGTATTTGCTTGGGGATACGAGATTAATACGTTTGTTCTGATAGCCAAGGACAAAGGTGTACAACACTAATGCAATCTTTCACTGTTGTAAATTCTCGCTATACGTTAGATAACTCAATTAGGGGTCGCAACTGAATTGTAGGGTAGGTACCTATGCGGTATTTGTAAATGAGAAACTGAAGAAAAATTTACTTACGCGGGCGGAAAATTTACTTATTTGTAGCTAGTTAAATACAATTATAGGAGTAGGTAATTACAACGTTTTCTGTGGAATCCACAAACCTTAATCTTATCGTGTTTTCACTTTGCAGTGTGCCAGCCTTCCTCGGTCTGCGACTGCAGGTTCAGCACCAGGGCCTGGATCCTCCAGGTCAGCAAAAGGTCACGCGCAACCTTGTGGGTATGTAACGCGCGGTATAGGGTTTTAACGTAGTAGGTACGTGCACGCACACTATTCACTAGCGATGGAATTGGATGTGAAATGTGCCGACTGGTATTTGTTTCGGAGCGGATAAATGCGCAGCGATGCGAGCCGAGATTTCGTGTTCAAAACTTCAAGGAGCAAACTTCAAAGATGGCGTCGATCCACTCGCGAGATCGAAACTCTCTGGTTTTCACTGACGTCACGCACTGCGTTTCGTTTGTGCGTGAACAGGGATCATTTAATAGGGTACTATACAAATTTTTGTGATGATGTCTTCTGAGTTCTGCTTTATGTATTATCTGAATTATGTATCATTTCACTATTGACATGTACGCCAGAATTTAACCACAATTAAAAATAGTTGCTTATTCTAGTTATTAATGTTTATTGGGATAATTGATAATTAAAAGATTATTTAGCCTGGTTACTAATAATGATGATTGTGATATAAAATAGATACCTCCAGTTCAACAATTATTTATTTATCTAGTAAATCAACATTCCTCTTCAAAATTCAACCCCGACTTTACAGAGTTTTCTTACAGTCACATACTTTAAAAACATCCTTTTCTCATATTTTTTTCTGTTTCCTGGGTCATTTAATTGATAACAGAATTGATAGACAAGTTCATTTATACTCTCTCAACATCCATTATCTTAAAGCTGCTGTTTCCAAATTTCTAAAAACTCTATCTTATGATCAAACTGAAGATCTCCTACTATCGTTATGTTGCATTAATATTGTATTATTTTCAATCAATGTTAAAAAATTATCGAATATCCGAATATTCGAATATTTTGCTCTAGAAGTATTCATTTTATTCGAATAGTAAAATTAATAGAATAGTGCTAACCCTGGTGACAGACGGACGGATAGACGGACAGCGGAGGCTTAGTAATAGGGTCACGTTTGGAAACCCTTTAAAGCAACTTATGAAAAAATCCGATGAATTGAGAACCTTTTCCTCTTTGAAGTCAGTCAAATGCAGGTTTAGTTAAGAAATTGGGAAGATCTTCATCATCAAAGTGATGTGTACTGCTGAAACGCCACTGTGCTTGCACTTTCGGTATTTGAATTAAATTGAATGAAGAGGCACATGATATTCATACATTGATCGAAACATGATTCTCGGGACATCCAGGCAGGTAGCTCTGAATACGCTGACGATACCAAAAATTTAAAATTTAACGTTCAGTATATCAGTGACCGTAAGCATTTCTAGAATTTTCGTCTGCCGCAGAAAAGCACTTGAATTGACTCTTGAAAGAATTGCTAACCTTCACGAGTCTAAAACGGGGCGCAAGAAGTCTATGATTATTTCTTACAAACTTGTAGGTTAACATTACAGCTATCGCTAAGTTTGGAAAATGTTGTTCTTGCGTACTTACATTATATTTTCGAAAATCAATTGACAGAAATAAATAATTACAAAATTATTAACGGCAAGGTCTGTGTTGAGCCAGATTAACCCCATGTCCAGAAAGAACCACAATCTAAAGATTTGCTGAAGAGTAGATAAAGGGGCAGTGAGAGTTCTGCTGCGAGCAGCAAATATAATGAGGATTTATACCGCCGGCGTTACTATTTACGGGTGGTTGTTGGGAACGGCTCGTGCAAACGGTGAAGACTGCCCTCCAAGCAACTTTAAAGGAAAGAGCCCCTAGAGAAGAGCTGCTTCATACCCTATTTCTTGACGCGGAGGCTCTAGTGAACTCAAGGCATCTGACGTATGTCAAAGAAAACAAAGAGTGCCAGGCCCTTACACCATTCCATTTCCTAATTGGAGCTTCCTCGAATCAGCAGCTGCCAGCCCATTTGAATAATTGAGTATTCTCAAAGAGAAAAGAGTGGCAAAAAGTTCTAAGTCTTTTAGGACACTTCTAGAGCAGATGGTTAAAAGATTACTTGCCCAGTCTTAAACCTAAGAGCATCACGGAACCCATTACGAAAACTTAAAGGTTGACGATTTGGTGCTGGTGGTCGATCCCGATTTACCAAGAAGAGAGTTGTCAATGGGTAGAATACTAGCGGTACATCCGGGCAGAGACGGAGTTGTCCGAGTGGCTGATGTTGCTACCAAAGGTGGCATAACGAGGAATCCCACCAGGAAGCTGGCTCTACTCCAGCAGGAAGCTGTGCAGCTATGCTATACGGGGGGGATGATGTTGAGGTTTTATATTATTTATAGTATTTTTCTAGTTTTGTCTATTTTCGGAGTTGTATTGTTTTTCAAGCAGTTGTCAATAAAATTTTCCTGATCCGTGATTCCCTGAGTTTATCGAAGATTCCGGCACAGGCTGATTCTTGAACCAACGAAATGTAGTCAGGAGTATCTGTTTCGTCCAGTAGGTAAATTTTATGTCACCGGCTATTATTGTATTCGTTGAGGGGTGAGATTTAAATAGCCTATCTAGTGACTCGATAAAATTGGTTTTATTGGAGAACTAGGGTGACCTGTAACCCTGCGTGTTACAAGTCACCCTAGACCTGCGTATATTAGGAGTGATGCTGGGAATTCTATAAGCAGGCTGTTGGCATCAGTTAAGTCTGGCTCAAGTACGTTCACTGCCCAGAGGTCGCGAACGAATGTGACCACACCACCAGCTTTGTTGATGAACTTGCGTGTATAGAACGCAGTATACCCCTGAATTGACCTCACAAGCGACGACTCGGACAGGTGACATTCTGTGAGAATAATAATATCAAAAGCGATATTGAATCTTTCCAAGATAACTACACAATATATCAAAATTACTTTGCCTACTTCTGATATTGAATGAGAGTAGTCTGAAGTTAGGCTCAAGAATAAGATTCCCCCTACAAAGCTCTGGAAGATCAAGTTCTTTGCACGGTATATCTAGCGATGTATCTTTATAGCCTTCTAGGCTTAGGCCGGCGGGAGTTTTAAGGCCATCTCAAGTGTTTGTATACCTCGCCGTGGACTATGCAAATTAATGAGGAGGGGATAATTTTCCTGTATGCACGTAATAGGATCACGTGTATAAGTTTATGTTACCGTTTTAAGTGCGTGTATAATGTATAATGTATATGTAGACGATATATGCAATATAGTAATTTATATAAGGATAATTAAATTATGGGACATACGGATAGAATACACACCCTGACATTTAAGTGGTTTTAAAGCCGCAGGGAGGCGATTTTCAATTAACTGTACTATCCGTTTCGACAATTTATACCGGCCCTAGTCGTAAAATTAAAATAAAAATAATTGAGGAATCTCGTTTGCAAAAAATTGCGAACTAGTAGTAGCGCGTCGCCTAACCATTCCGTAGTTAAAATGGTGATATGCTATTAGATTAGATAGGTACCTAGTTAAAGTGGTAGAGGCGTTTAGTAGGAACTTACCAACATTGCATATTTTTCACATAGCTCACGAAGTTTACTACAAATTTACACTCCCTTTTTAATTTGGTTATTTACACTCACTGATATGATAACGGAGCAAATGTGCGAAGTGCAGGCCATTTCGTTCAATACAAAGCCGTGCCCGTTTCACGCAATTACGATTTAACTTTAATAAAGTGTCTCTGTCACGCCTCACTACATCTTTTATTCATCTCGAGTTTCGTATTTCCGAGTGTACACCAGGCGCTTCAGCTCGGACCACAAAAAAAATACTAATGTTAAAACGCACTAGATGAGAACACTCGCGGATCAAGTGGGGATTGTTAAAAGCCCAATAATGTTCATTGCGTTGGTTGATAGTCCAACACGCGTGAAAGTTGACTCGTCAGTCCACATTTTTTTTTATCTTGATTTGCCAACAGCTGACTACTGACTCAACGCAATCCTGGCCGGTCCATCGTTGTCGAGAAGGGCGTGAACACGCCTTAAATGGTACGGGTGTAACTTTTCTGAGTTCAACAGCTTCCACACGTAATATACTGGCCCACGTTGAACCGAATCGCAGCCATTCGGGTGCTTAGCCGAGGATCGCGTTCGAGATACTCGATGATGTCCTCATCGAGGTCTGGTCTGTAAATGTGGGGTCGACCTCGGGCATGCTCTGGTACCCTAAACTGTCCATAATGATCAATCAATCGTTGGATAGCCGCCAGGAAAGTGTTTATTGAAGGAACCTGTGGGTTTGGGATGCCTTGCATTCTGAGATGGTTCAGGTAGTCCGATTGTGCGTAGAGCCGGCGAGCTTCTGCTGTGTTGTAATTCGCAATGCATATTGTTGCACCATACTAAGATACTCTAAATTTGAGTATGCGTAATACCGATCAATTTTCACGCGTTTTTTAAGCAGCGTCATGTATCGCACGAGTGAGGTGCTGTGGGTAACTAATGTCTGATGATCAATGGGCGTGGAAGATTCTTTTTCAGGTTTTCTGGTTCAACTATAGAATATCCGTGTCCGCCAACTGAACACCGAGCTTAGCGGCAATGAGGGTTTTCGATACTTTTTCTGCCACCAGGCGACGCCTCGTAGGCGTCAGGTCTAGATAGTACAAAGTCAGAAAACCCTCGAGGGTTTTCGATACTTTTTCTGCCACCAGGCGGCGCCTCGTAGGCGTCAGCTCTAAACAGCTGTCAGATAGTACAAAGCCAGAAAACCCTCATTTGGAGCGCGATATGATGAGGGTTCTCGCTGTCTAACTCTGGCACACAACAGACTTCTACTTCGTTAGCTAATGACATTTGTTCTTGAGTGTGAATTTGTGTCTGCAGTTGGTTGACCTCCCTCTTCAGCAATATTACCTCCTCGGCTTGCCTTTCCAGTGCTGCTACTTCGATTTATGCAGAGACCATTCGGACTAGACAGAAATTAATTGACGTGTTTATGGTGTCTATGCGTTCCCCTAAAGAGAGAACGTCCTCTCGGAGCAGCCTAATCTCGGAAAAAAGCTTTTGAAGGTCCGACTGAGGTATCGGAGATATATATGTTCTAAATGTAATATTATTGATGTCTGGAGAGCATGGGATGTCCGAGTTATTACCCACTTTTCTTATGTTGCATTTGCAATCCGGGCACTGCCAAGATGATTTTTCAGCTGGGATTTTGCCACCCATACAATCACTCAGGTGGAAGCTTTTTCGGCACGGTTCATTAGTATAGATTATGAAATCATCATCAGAAAACTTGCTGAAGCAGGCATTACACAAAATTCTGAAGTAGGTCTTCAAGTCTTCCAATAAAGATAGTAATCCGATGGCTTAGCTGCAGCGCTATGTCGATAGCTTGTAGTTCGTAGTTGATTTGCTCCTTTTTGTTCTTCGAGGGTAGTTCTATCTTACAACACTTAAATTTATTGGCTCCCTATTTTAAATTAATTTAATAATAAAAACAATCATCCCATGTACAATTATTTATAATAAAACTAACCTAGACTCTCAACATCACATTCTCAATAAATATCTTACATAAATATTTATCCAAGAACAAGTTCAACAATGGACCTATATACAGAGCTTTCCAAGAACATGGACACTATTGTAAAGTCTTTTGGCGAACGGATGGAGAAATATGAGCAAGACATGCATGCTGCCACACCTGCTCCCGCTCCTAAGAACATCAGCAGCTTGGCGAGTAAGTTTTGATTTAAATGGGTCAGCAGAAATTGCGTAAAGAGAGCTTAAGGAGTCCGAGAAAATTAAAGTGTTATCCATCGAATGGGATTCCGCATACAAGATGGCTTCAAGGATTGCCGTCGCCTCCCCGGAAAAAACGAAGGAACCCGGAGGTAGTTTGAAGTTTAAGATAATTCGGAATTTAGGGATCCACACGGCTGCTCCAACATTCCCGGTAGAGGAAAGCTTGGATGCATCCGTGAATATGGGCAGCCACTCTGACCACTTTTCTGTAATTATTCTATTTAATTGCCTATTGGGTTGACGTGAATCTTTTTGAATGCCAAAATCTAATAAAATTTGAGGTTTAAAAATAAGACAATGATATGGGAACGAAAAGAGGGGAAAAGTTTCATAATGGAATATGGGGTGACGGATTTATTCAAATTACAGTTTGTTCTTTTTTCCCTCATTTTGACAACTCATGACAACTGACAAATGTGATAAAATGTTTTCGTTCCGAAATCAGCATAGACATTATTTTTTATATATTATATTTTACGGCCCTGCAAAGACATTTTGTATAAATACTTGTGATAATACCTTAACTGTGTGAATTCGTCTGTTTGCATTTCAATCTTTTATTTGTAATTTTTCTTGTCCTGAATTGTCTTTATGTTATTGTTTTTGTGAGATAAAGATCTCTACCATCACTCCATTTATGGTTGGTCTAGGTTTAAGTATGCTGCTTATTTAAACCAGTTAGTTACATAACTAGATATTATATTAGAAATTACATAAATATTTATATATATAGGTATATATTTATAGTTTTCATAATTAGTTATACATACCTACATGGATTATTTACCTGTTAATATCAATCAAAGTTTCTTTTCCTGCTCTTAAAACGACGATGTTGATGATTTTCTAAGTGCAGAAAGCAACGTCTCCGCTTCGGAAGAACCCCTTTCTGCCAACATTAGGACTGTCTTCGGTGGTGTAGAGGAAAACATAAACATCGTGCATATCAATGCACAAAGCATTCACTCCAGCTACCCGGACCTGCTCGAGGCTTTTAGTGACCAATGCGTAGACGGCATTCTTGTCTCCGAGTCATTACTAAAGCCATCGCTGTCATCTTCCTCGTACTCCCTTCCAGGTTTCAGGCTTTACAGGAACGACAGAGTCGGGAAAGCCGATGGGGGCGTCGCTATCTATCTGCGTGCGGAAATCCCGTGCAAGGTGATCAGAGCGTCCCCAAGCCAGTACTCCGAATCTGCTGAATATCTCTTTCTTGAAATAAGTCTTCACCATATCGAGGTCCTCCTCGGTGTTCTTTATAGCCCCTCTCTTCGCATCGACTACTTCGACACATTAGAATCCCTCCTCAATGAACTCTCACCTCTCTATAATGATACACTCATTCTCTGTGATTTCAACACCTGTCTCCTCAAAAACCATTCCCGTACTAACAAACTAAAGTCCATAGTCGACTCCTTCAATCTGCATATTCTGCCTCTTGATGCAACTCATTTCCAACCCCACTGCTCTCCCTCTCTCTTTGATATTATGATCATCTCTAACTTGGATAAGGTCGCCGTACATGGTCAACTCAAATCTCCTTTCTCGTTTCATGACCTTATCTATCTCTCGTACAAGATCAGGCCTCTCAAGAGCAGGGCAAAATTTCTTAATATTCGTAGCTTTAGGGATATTGACCTAGAGTCTCTTAGGTCGGATGCCTTTTCGATCGTCTGGTCCCCTGTAATTTCGAGCGAGACCATGGACGAGAAAATCGACAATTTCAATAGCATAGTCCTAGGACTTTATGATAAGCATGCGCCTATAAAAAAAAGTCAGAGTGAAACACCTACCCGCCCCATGGCTAACAGATACTATTAGGCGTCTAATGGCCAAGACGAACAGAGCCAAGTGTAAATACCGTAAGAATCCGACAAATGACAATTTCCTTTCTTACAAATGTCTTAGCAACCGCTGCAACCGTCTCTGTCGTGATGCTAAACGTCGGCACATCCACGAGAGTATTGAAAGTTACACACCAGCTCAGGTGTGGAAGTTTTTAAAAACTCTTGGTATAGGTAAGTCCCAGGACCTACATGCTGGTGATGTAGATCTCAATGGTCACAACTAGTTCCTTTCTGCCCCGCCTGTTGTGATGGATCCCAAGGTTAAACAACACCACAACATTCAACTTGAGTAATGTTGAAATAAATGCCGTCAAGAAGGCGCTATTAGCAGTCAACTCGAAAGCTGTAGGCGATGACAAAGTTTGCCTTAAAATGCTACTGACAATCCTAGACGAACTATTACCAGCAATAACACACGTTATAAACTATTCTTTATCTAATGGCATTGTCCTCACAAAGTGGAGAAAAGCATTAGTCATCCCACTACCCAAAACCTCTAGTCCCACCTCTTTCAAAGAGTACCGTCCCATTTCAATCTTGCCCATCCTCTCCAAAGTCCTTGAGACCATTGTCCATAACCAGCTTTCCTATTACCTCTCCTCAAAAAATCTGCTAAACAAGTGCCAGTCAGGATTCCGACTGGGTCATAGCACCGTCACGGCTCTGCTGAAGGTCACAGATGACATCCAGCTAGCCATGGACCGCAAACAGCTTTCCGTGTTGGCTTTACTTGATTTCAGTAGTGCCTTCAACAGCGTAGATTTCGACATTCTCGTTGAGCTCCTCAGATCCCTGAACGTCTCTTCCTTCTCTGCCAGCTGGTTCGACTCTTATTTGAGGGATCGGCAACAGCGTATCAGGTCGGAGGAGACTTCCACTGAATGGTGTGACCTCCTTTCAGGCGTCCCTCAAGGTGGTATTCTTTCTCCTATTCTATTCTCGATTTTCATAAACTCCATCTCGGACATCCTGTCTTCCTCATATCATCTTTATGCTGATGATCTCCAGATTTTTCGCCACTTCTCTTATAACGATGTTAACTCTGCTGTTGCGGCACTGAACGCTGATTTGGAGGGGGTGAGAAGCTGGGCTTCATCTTTCGGACTACTGGTCAACCCGAGCAAGTCCCAGGCTATGATCATAGGTACCAGACATTCTCTTAACTTGTTACAGCAACAGCCCATTCCACCTGTCACTTTCAATGGTACCATAATCATATATAGCGATAAAGCTAAAAACCTGGGTCTTATCTTTGATAACCAGCTGTCATGGTCTTCGCATGTTAATGAAGTCAGTGTCCGAGTATTTGCGACTTTTCAATCTCTTAGGAGACTTCAGTACTTCTTGCCTCGACAGACCAAAATCACACTCGCTCAGTCTCTCCTTCTACCCCTCATCAACTATGCTGATGTATGCTGGGTCAGTGCTAACGAAGAACTACTGAACAAACTCGAACGACTTCAAAATCTCGGGATTCGGTTTATCTTCGGGCTGCGCAAGTACGTACCATGTATCACAACATCGCAAGGAGTTGAAGTGGCTGCCGATCCGTCTTCGCCGGGAATCTCACATTCTCAATTTCCTCTACAACATTTTACGGAATCTACGCTATCCAACTTTCCTACGAAACAGTTTTCAATTTCTTTCTTCCAGCAGGCCTCGGAGAACTCACGCATTTTCTTTGCTCACAACTTCACAGCATAACACCGCGTCCTATGAGCACGGGTTAAGACTCCGGGCCATTCGGTTGTGGTTGTCCTACTCTCAATATATTTAAAAGTCGCGTCTTTAGAATTACAGGTAGTATGTATGTAAGTATTTATTAGCACATTTATATATAATATTAGTAGTTATTTACTATAAGTATTTAGTATATTATTATAGTCATTAAATGTTTTATTTTATTTATTAATTATTATGTAAGTACTCGTTTATTTCCTCATATTGTTGTACACATAGGTCTACCCCTGCTCAGCAATCAACATCCAACTTTAACCTGGTTTGCTGGAAGAGATCTCTTATTAGAGATAAGCTCGCCTTTGTACATTATTTTTATGTAACTCTTTATTTATATCATTTGTGTGCAATAAAGAAATTATGATTATGATTATGACGTGCGTAGCGATACTACACCGCGGCAATGCTACGCTGATAGCTCGTAGTTGATGTGTGTAGCGTTAGGCAATTTCGCGTGCGCCGTTCACCTATTCGGTAGCTTGGCGGTTTAGAGCGCCCCGGACGGAGCATCTCGCTATACAGGGTACCGGTTCGATCCCACGTCGGGTCACGCCGAAGTTGTATTGAATCAGAAGAAACGAAGTCGAAATTCACTCACTGGTACTTGGCTGGGGCAGCTCAGCTCACAGCCAACTTAGTCGGAGCCGCAGTCCTTCGCGATGTCGATGCCTTACACACCCAGTTGGAAACTGTTGGCTTGTATACTCCAAAAACGGATTAGTCATCACAAAGTGAAGAAGAAGTATACAAACACAGGATACAAGGTAGTTACAATGTCTGACCTGTATGGAGACGGTAGAGTCAGCGTTAAAGCACCTCAACCGGCCTCTACCAGGAATTGTGTTGTTTAGTCTATAAGGATCCTAGCTCTTACAGTTGTGTTTCAGAATAAGTCAGTCATAATTAGACCACTAAACGAATTGCTCGTTCCTTTTATTTTAAAAAGTTAGTTTTTAAAAACATAACTTTCCTTTGTCGCGATTTGACTGGCGCAGCCGGTAGGATTTCGGTGCGAAGTCGCCTGCGTGTGAGGATCCCCAAATCGATCCTAGTGCAGTGAAATTTATTCGTATACGTTTCAACGTTTAAACCGAAAAACTGACCAAACAAATAAATTCGTCTTATTCTACGACGCAAGGAGATACAGCTTCAATTGGAGGAAATGGAAAAGGGCTTGATGCTGTGAGTAGACTTCTTTACTTTCCCGTCCTTCCCATTATTATTCCATTGGCTGTTTAATTAAGTTTAGTAGTTAAGTTTAATTTTAGTAAATCCCCACAATCCCTAAAGAAATGCTGGGCATTATCCCGAAGTTTGATGGTGATGTGAGGCTACTAAATTTATTTGTTACAAAGGCCGAATATGTGATCAATGCTTTTCGTAGTCCGGACGAAAATGCCGCCCAAGACACATTTGTATTTCACGCAATCACAGGTCGATTGACTGGTAAAGCCGCTCACCTTATCAGTGAAAGGCAAGAAATCAGTAGTTGGACTGACTTAAAACCAGTATTTACTCAACATTTCAATGCCCCAAAATCTGAAGAGTGCATAGCCATCGAATTAGAGCGTTTAAAATAAATCCAGGTGAATCGTTTTTAGACTTTTGCCACCGAATTCAGAATGTGAAGTGTACTTTGTTTTCAAAGGGAAACGTGATCGAACCGGATTATATGAGGGCCCCAAAAAGGATAATTTATGATCGAATGGCGTTGAATGTATTTATCTATAACTTACCAGAGGATATGATTTGCATTGTGCGTCTACACGAATGTGATTCACTAGACGATGCCCTATCGGTAGTAATGGAGGAAGTGAATATCCTGAATCAATACCACGCAAAATACAAATTTCGTCAGAATTATTCCCCGAAAACAACACAAAACAACAATCCACCAGTGCCAAATTTAAAGCCTGTTTTCCCACAAAACAAATTTTTGGAACAAATCCCCAAATTTGGTCAACCGCAAAACCAAGGCTTTAAGTTCGGCGTACCATACAAAAACCAAGCACCACCTCAAGCTCAAGGCTTTAGGTTTGGAATCCCCCAAAATCAGGTACCGAGGAACATTCTGCCCTACCAAAATATGCAACCTCAACATAGACCAGTCATGCCATATAACCAACCCAGATTCAATAGCTATCAGCCAGCTAACCCACCACCATTTAAATTCGGTATTCCACCTGCCTTTCAACATATGCAAGGCCAAAGGCCTCAAGGTCCACAGGCCCCGAGATTCGACAATGACGTTTCCATGCGCACCACACCTCATCAAAATCCAAATATCACCCCACGTAAAACAAATAATTTGTTTTACACCAAAATGGCTTACCAACCCGAATATCCCGCCGAGTACCTCTATATGATGGAAAGAAATAATGACACTTACCAATACCCGGACGCAGACACTGTCGAATACCCCGTAGATGAGTGCGCTGCTTTCGAAAGTCAAACTCAAGATTATGCCCAAACTTCTGAAACTGAAAATTTTCAGTTACAAGCCTCGGAGACAGACCCCCAGAAATAATATACCTAAATAATCATGGAGCACTAAGACTACCCCATATAGAGATTCCCGAGATTGGCACTAAATTCATGATTGACACAGGAAGCTCTAGATCTTTCATTCGCCCTGAAATAGCAAAAAGATACTTTCCTGAATTTATATACAACGAACCATTCGAGGTAATGAGCTCTCACGCGCGAAGTTATCACAACGAAGTTATAACTATCCCCCTATTAAAGACGTTTCGAAGCACGAACACTCACAAATTTTATCTGTTTGAAGTTGACAGTAGTTTTGGCGGACTGATAGGCTCCGACTTACTGAAACAATTAGATGCAAACATCGACATGAAGTACCATCACTCGAGACACAAAGATACCCATTATTTACAGCCCACCTTACAAAGTTCACATTGAACCCCGATCCGAAACACGAGCGAAAATTCCTGTTGACCTCCTTGAAGGAGAAGCGATTATTAATTTCATAAATTTTGGTAATGGTGTTAGGACCCCTGCCGCATTAGTAACCTGTACACAAGGGTATGCTACGACGGTTATTCAAAATGCATCAGATGAATATTATGACATAGCATTTTAACAACCTCTGGCGGTCACTAAATATGAAAACCAGGAGATTAAAGTTAATAACATTGGTTCCACGGATGACGACAACAGTAATGAAATTTTAAAACAAAATATATCAAAACTCCGTTTAGACCACATGAATTCTGAAGAACGAAACAAAATCCTTAACTTGTGTACAGATTACAAAGACATTTTTTACACTAAAAACTGCCACTGACATTTAGTAATCAGGTTAAACACAAAATCAGGACTGTCAACGAAGATCCCATATACGTAAAACCGTATCGTCAAGCCCCGACTGAATCCGCTGAAATCAGAAATCAGGTAGAGAAATTACTAAATGACAATGTCATACAGGAATCCCACTCACCATGGAGTGCTCCTGTGCACCTCGTGCCAAAAAAACTCGTCGCTAGTGGAGAACAAAAGTACCGAATGGTTATAGACTACAGACGACTTAATGAAATTACAGTTGACGACAAATACCCTCTCCCCAACATAATAGACCTTTTTGACAAACTTGGCAAAAGCTGCTATTTCTTTGTACTTGATTTAGCAAGCGGATACCACCAAATTGAGGTAGAAAAAGAAGATCAACCTAAAACTGCGTTCTCAACCCAATTTGGACACTATGAATTCCGTCAAATGCCGTTCGGGCTTAAAACAGCTCCAGCGACATTCCAAAGAGATAAGGACAATGTTCTGCGCGGACTTCAGGGCATACACTGTTTAATATATCTTGATGATATTATAGTCTTTTCCACGAGCCTCGAGGAACATTGGCCGAAGCTAAAAGCGGTTTTTGATAAATTGAGAGAAACAAACTTAAAAGTGCAATTGGATAAATCCGAGTTTCTATGCAAGGAAGCCGCTTACCTGGGACACACTATTACGCCTGAAGGACTGAAACTAAACACGGACAAAATTGACGCAATCTTAAACTACCCCTTACCTAAGACCACGACCGAAATAAAAAGCTTTTTAGGACTGATTGGCTATTACAGAAAATTTATTAAAGACTTCTCTAAAATAACCCAACCTATGACTGCATGCCTAAAGAAGAACAGTAAAATAGTAATTGACGACAAATATATAAATTAATTCCAAAAATGTAAAGAACTACTGGTTAGTGCACCCCTTTTACAATACCCCGACTTCACTAAACCATTCATATTGACGACAGATGCCTCCGACTTTGCTATTGGTGCAGTACTTTCGCAAGGCACCATTGGAAGTGACAAACCAATAGCTTATGCAAGTCGAACATTCAATGACGCTGAAAAAAGATATAGTTCGATAGAAAATGAGTTGCTTGCCATAGTATGGGCAGTGAAACATTTCCGCCCATACCTTTATGGCAATCAATTTACAATATACACCGACCATAGACCACTAGCATGGCTCGACTCTCTCAAGGAACCAAATAGCAAATTGACCCGTTACAAACTAAGAATAGGCGAATATAACTTTAAGGTAGTACACAAAAGCGGAAAACAAAACACAAATGCAGATGCTATCTCCCGAATATGTTTAAATGCTTTAGGTAATGACAAAGACGACCAACAATCCACAGACGTTAATGTAGGGGACACTGAACCTGACGATCTAGTTGAACACATACAGCAACTGATATACGAATTAACAAACCCTGATGACCTCAACGAATACAATCGACAATTAGCGGAAGAATTAAGAAAAATAGATGAACCAGTAATACCTACTCGCGGCAATTCTGATAGTAGCACTATAACAATACCCTCTGATAGACCCACAAATTCTAGCACAAACACCGCACATTCTGCTAATGACATGGACACAAATGGAATCCCAATATTACATGAAGCCGTTGATACTAAACCTTATCAAATCTTGGTAGACGTTTGGTTTAAAGACGAGTTATCAGTCAAAGCTGTTCCTCATACAGAAAGCAATAATCAATTTAATACAGATTTTGACAAATAATATACACAGCAACTAGTCAAGGAACATTCCATGAGAACTCAGTATTTGTACAAGTATTTAACAGACAAAACAATGGCTAGGAAAGTAAAATTACATCAGAACAGGATCGGAGAAACTGACTTTGACATACACGGCGATGACGTTGTTTTTGTCAAAGGTGTAAATACGCGTCGCACTAAAGATAAACCAAAGTTTCAAAAGGCTAAGGTAAAAGGCAACATTACAAGAAACGTAGCGATTGTAGAGACCAACTCAAGACAAAAAAAGTACCCATTCAAGACATCCGACGTCCTCCACAGGTTCGTCATGCTGCTGATCCAAGCAGTAATGACCCAGGGCCTTCAATTTCAAAATATTGAACACAACCCTGGTGTTTTCCCGGTCAGAGAAGGGACAGCCCTAATTAGTTACGATAAGTGGATAGTTATTAAGATATTAGATGTTAGGCTTTTCAAAGAAGATTTAGATTTAAATATGAATAGATATAAGGAATGAAATAGATTGGTCAGCTATCATTTAAACAAGACCTTGCTAGTATATGTGTACAGTGTTAAAAAACAGGTGAATCATATGCTCAATATAACCATCGATAAATACATTCAGCTGATCCCCAATATCCGACAGAAAAGAGGACTCATTAACCCTCTGGGATCTCTACTTAAGGTAATAATACGAAACTTAGACCATAATGATGCTGTAAGGTATGACAAATTAATAAAGGAAGTAAAATCTCGTCAACACTCTATTGAAAGAAAAACAACTCTGGTATCCAAAATGGTGAATACTCACAAACTCTACTGTAAATATATCCAACAATCTTATTCAATTGAGTACAACCATAAATAAAATAAATACAGAAATTGATGAACTGGTCATGTGCAATTATATCCATCAAATAATACATGCATACAATTTATTCATACATAACTTTCAGATAATATACTCTAAATTGAATGAGATTGAACACATCATAGCATTTAGTAGAATAGGAATATTACATCAATCCATTGTTAATACTAATGAACTTGTTAAGATATATAAGCTTATAGAGCGAACAGATAAACTTGTATTCCCTGCAATGCCTGAAAATATTATCAAAATTGAACAGACAATTACTTTAAAATCATACCTTAAGAATCATGAAATCACATTTGTTATGGAAATACCTTTAGTTAGGAAAGAAACTTACTTTTATTATAAAATTGTACCCTAAATATCACAGATCCTGAAACAAACCTTACCCTTATTATTTTACCAAAATATCCTTATCTCCTTGTGAAGGGGTTGAAGGCTAGCTCATTGGCTATGCCATTTACTACCATTGAAGAAAACACTTACCTCTGTAAGGATTTACAAACCATAGTACCCGTTGAAGATACCTGCATACTCGACTTGATGAGATATGGCCATAACGTTACGTGCACAAGAATCCCAGTTGAAGTTGAAAGTTATTATTATTATTAAAATATCAAGATTGAGGCTATCCAGACAAATAGATGGATACTGTATACCAAGTCAGCCATGGATCTTACAAGAATATGTGCAAATGAAATCCTACATTACAACGTTCTTGGTACCTATCTGCTTACCATCGATGATAACTGTGAATATAACTTCGCAACCCACCATTTGAGGAAATATACCTTCAACGGAATTGAAATTATTTACCCGAAATTGCCATTGGTGAAATCTCCTGAAAACCTGAAAATTGACTTCAACAAAAATATAGAACCAATAAAGATTAGAGATTTTGACCTTACTGATCTAAAAGTTAATATGCTGGAATCACATATGCTGGAAAATTATCAAGTGGAGAGTGATAGCACAGTGCACACGAACATTAGCGTAGGAACTATAGTTTTATATATAATCTTAACCGTAAGCCTTATAATTTTTATTTTATATAAATAGAAATAGAAATAGTTTATTTAACAAAAGGTTTACAGATACACTTAATTTAATACATTGACACCTACTTGCTAATAAATGACTCGTACACAAAGTAAAAGTTACCAGTGGCCCTCACACTAGGTCAGACCTGTATCGTGAGGACCTGGATCTTTGATATAATGTTGGCTCTATTTTTATGTATGATTGGCTGGCCAGAGGTGTTCTAGGTGTAATAATAAAATAATAATCTTTAATAGTGTGACAGGCATGAAGTGTTGTAAAAGTATGTAACAAAAACAAAAAAAAATACATAGTTAGCTCAAGTGGTTGCAAATTAAGTTATAATTTAATTATAGTAGATATACATATACAATCTAGGGAAAAAGGATGGTGGGAGGGGGAAAGGATGTAGGGACAAGGATTACGCGTCGATTTTCAGGAGATCCTCTGTTTCTCGATATGTAAGGGTTTTTAGCCACTTAAGAATAAGGAGCTTAGAAGTCCCTACCGTACACTGTTTAGTGGCACAGTGCTCAAGAACCCTGTTGTATAAAAATGCTGATAAAAATTTAGGGAAGCGGCGGGCGAATGAGGTTTTGACTTCAGTTATCGGGACACGGAAGACCCTTTTCTTCAGCAGTTCTTCGTAATTGGTGCTGTGGATTGTGTGGCGATGCATATGAGTGGCAGTTCTGTAGATGAAGGTTTGGCGTGTGGTGAGTAGGTCTGCTTCTGCATATAGAGCTGCAGTCGGGAAACTCTATGGCTTTTTTAGCATTACTTTGATCACCGACCATTGAGCTCTCTCTAGTTTGAGCATAGCAGTTATTCCAGATCCGCCCCATACCTTGATGCAGTAGCTCAGTACTGAGTCGCACAAGGCTTTGTAGACTAGTCTAAGGACATTTTTGCGAGCCG
Organism: Argyresthia goedartella; assembly: GCA_949825045.1. Classification (NCBI taxonomy): domain Eukaryota; kingdom Metazoa; phylum Arthropoda; class Insecta; order Lepidoptera; family Argyresthiidae; genus Argyresthia; species Argyresthia goedartella. The sequence continues at coordinate 36,985,451 of OX463812.1, read as the reverse complement.
AGTGTTGTAGCGCGTGCATTACAAATATAAGTTTCTCACTCTTGACGCTGTATCGGAGATGTGGGTCTTAAAGGACAGGTTCTGGTCAATTGTTACTCCCAGATATTTGATGGTGTCGACATGATCTATCTCCGCACACTCACATCGGTTCTGGTTACAGAAGGAGTGGATTCGCATATGAATGTTGGGTTTGGGTTCCGAGGCCCGGGTTTTGTGGAAGCACATGTATTTTGTTTTTTTGCCATTCAGTGTGAGGAGATTTATGTTCAACCAATTAGCGATACTTGCCATCTCCCGTTCACCTTTTTCCAGGACCTCATCCCAATTGTCGCCATTGAAGACAGCAACAGTCTCGTCAACATAGCAAATGATGTTCACGTCTGGGGACGGAGCTTTATGAATGTCGTTTATATAAATCAGGAAGAGGGTGGGTCCGAGTACACTTTCCTGGGGTACGCCGACGTCAATTGGTAGTTCTCGACTAATGTTTTCGTCTATTTTTATGCTGAGTTTCCTGTCGGTGAGGTAGCTTCCGAACCAGTTCAGGGTTTGTCCTCGGAGCCCATGGTGTTCCAGCTTCTTGAGCAGTAGGGATATGGACACGGTGTCGAAGGCCTTTGCCAAATCTAAAAAGACTCCGATGCACTTTTTCCCTGCGTCAAGGTAAGAAGATAAGGTCAACCAAGGACCCGACGGCATCCTCGGTGGATATTCCCCTTCTGAAGCCAAATTGTTTGTCTGAGATCAGTCGGTGTTTCTCAAGATAAGAGACCAGTCGCCATTTCACAAGTCTCTCGAGTATCTTTGAGAGGAAGGGAAGCAGGGATATAGGTCGGTAGTTTTCTGGCAACTTCCTGTTGCCACATTTATATATGGGGATGACTCTTGCAAGCTTCCACGATTGGGGAAAGATGCCTGTTGATAGACTGAGGTTGAAGATGTGGGTTAAGGGGACAACGATTTCGCTGCATATCTCTTTAATTACTCTAGGGATGAGGCCGTCGTGACCAGGAGCACTGTCGTTTTTGAGGTTCAAAATGATTTTCCGCACTTCGTGAATGTCTGTTGGAAGCATGAAAAAGGATTCAGGAGCACATTCATTCAGCGTTACCCCCGTGGTAAGTTCCTCGTGTGATTTCTGATGTTTATGAAGTATCTTATTGGCTAGGTCTACGCCCACGCTGGCAAAATATTTGTTGCAGAGGTTCACCGACTCTTGTGGATCTGGCTTTATTTTTGTCAGCTCGGTTGCGGAAGACATTTTTCGATTGCGATTACTAATGTTGTTAATAACTTTCCAGAGACTTTTTGGGTCATTCTTTTTAATTTCTATTTCAGCACTTTGATATTCACGCTTGAGTTTTCGAAGCATTCCAAACAAAAATTTCTGTATCTGCTGTGAGTAAACTTTCGGACTGGGTCATTGGGATGTTTCCTTGATTCAAGATGGAGTTTATCTCGGTGTTTGATACATCTTATTAAGCCTGGAGTAATCCATGGTTTCAAGATAAGGCTGGATCTGCTTAGCCGCTTAGGATGTGTGTTTATCCACCGCGGTATTCAGGGTATGGTTGAATAAGGAGACGGCCGATTCAACCTCTGCAGCGTTCATAACTGGGACCCAGTCTGCGTTTTGTAGTTCTGAAATCACTCCAGGGAAATCGACTTTTTTAAATACTCTCTCAGGTTTCTTAGGGCAGCCTTTGGACAGAGACAACGCCATTATCGCTAAATTATGGTCAGTCACGTCTGTAATAGCTACCAAACCGAGGACTAATTTGGTGCTGGCTCGAATGAATATGTGGTTAAGGCAGTTATTTAGTCTTGTTGGCTTGGTGATTGCGGGAATGAACCCCAGTTCAGCCATTGTACAAAGGTATTCCGTGCTTACCATATCCTGTTCGTCAAGGATATTAATATTGATATCTCCAGCAACAATCACCGATTTTTCGTTTTTGAGGCCTGATAAGAGGTCGTTAATAGAGGCAGTGAATCTTTCGCAATTTGTAAAAGACGGGGATCGGTAAATGCCTAGGATGGTTGTAGAGTTTGGGAGCTCGATGGACAGACATTCGGCTTCATCTAAGGTAGGCTCATGGACACTTGCATTCCATGAGTCTTTTATGTAGGCAGTCACACCGCCACTTCGATTGTGGTTGTGTTTGGTGAAGAAGGAGTTGTAGCCTTGTATTTCTCCCACGCCTGCTCCCGGAGCCAACCAGCAATTGGTGAGTACGATGATGTCAAAACTTGTGTTTAAGCGTTTAAGGGTTACCAAAAACTCGTCAAAATTACGATTAATACTGTGGATATTAAAGGTCAGAATTCTGAAATTCAGTTCTTCCGTTAATGACTCGGAACATTTTTCCACTGAATCATGCAATTGACATTCTATTGAATACGAGTGGTCTATTCGGTTAACAATTTCCAAAAAGTCGAGGGGGCAGCTATTTGAGAAAGCGGGAAGGAATGTCAGTTGCATAAAAGCATGGCGAGCTGATGCGGAGACAAGGCTGTGCTGAATTTTGTTTGTGAGGATTTGGGAGATCAGTTTCATGGAGTGGGCTAGGGTATGGAGGAAGGAAAGGGAAGGGATGGATCCTAGGAGCATATATATAAAGCAAAGCACAAAAATTAAAGGTTTCGTCAAGTACGGTGATAGATGTAAAGAATAAAGTGCACTAAATTGGACGAAAATCCGTGGCTTTAGGGCTGATGAAGGGGCCAACTTTCTGATCAATATCTGCTTCGGAGCGTATGAGGATGGCAGGCATTTTTTCAGCTTTGTGCATAAAAATTTTACCGTCACGCACCCATGAGAACCGGAACCTATGCTGCAGTGCCCGTTGCCTTGCGCTCCGAAATAACAGCCTGTTTGCTTTGGTCAGTCGCTCGTTTATGTAGACATCCAGATTGGTACCGGGTACTATGTCTAGCGAGGTGACGTTTTTCCTATCTTTTGCCGCCCTTACTATCTCGTCCCGTTTAGCTCGGTGAACTAGCTTGACCACAATAGGACGGGGCAGGTTCTTGGGATTAGAGGGTGACTGAGGTAGGGGCGATCGCCGGGATCCAGCTCGGTGAAATCCGTCAATGTCTGACTCGGTGAGCACAACCCCGATCTTGGTGGCAGGTGTTAGTACCAATTGACGGATGTTTTCGTTCTCAGTCTCTGGTATTCCAGCAATCTCGATGTCATTCCGTAGTCCTTGTTGCTGCAGGTCAGCTACGGAGGAGCGAAGGTCGGTGATTTCTTGGTTTTTAAGCCGTATAATATTATCATTTTCTGGGGTTGGCGAGTGGACCGACATCATTGAAATTTGGTTTCTTAGTTCGGTAACTTCTTTTCTAAGTAGGGTGAGTTCTTCAATTTGAAGCGATAGGTCGTTGACTGCGACTCTAAGCTGTCTTAGCTCTGTAAGGATGACAGCGGTGTCGAACGCCGTGCCATACTCCATCGAAGAATCCAAATTAAGGTCAGTGTTTCTATCTTTCCTGTAGGTCACGTTCAGGTGATTTAGATTCGGGGCTGGGCGCACGGGGGTGGTGCTGTTATCTCCCCTGGGTTTCTTACATTTGCACTCTGGGCATACGCAAGTCAAATTTGCCGGGTCTGAGGACTAGAGGTTGAGTGAGTCGTACACACATGCTTTGTGTAATCTATTGTCACAGCTGATGCAGTCATAGTACTCCGCTTCGTTTATTAAACCGCAACAGACACCACATTTTAGGTACGGACCCATCAACATGATGTGTTTTTTTTAGAGTTCGAGGTCAAGAAGTAAAAAACAGGGGCCAAATCTAGGTTGAGAAAATTAGTCCTCCCAGAGACAACTCGCCCTCTCCTTCCGCCGTCGCTTCTGCTGAGTAGTGTACTCACTTGCCGGGCGACCGATGAATCACGCAGATCACTGTCGGCCGGCGATGGAAGCGGCCGCACGCAAGTGTGATGCTTACGTCGATCGCTTAGCGGCGGGAGTCCTCTGCACTTGCACGGTCAGCTGACGCACGGGCACTTCACGTGATCGATGAGTTAACGTTTAATTTATCGACTCTAAAGCCTGTTTTCCATTAATTTATGCGATTCTGTTTTGCACTCTTTGTTTCTCCGTTTTCAATTAGTAAGTGGTAAAACTTTCACTGCGGTAGTTTGAATAAATTGAATTGAATAGCAGTAAAAGCTAGGGAGCGATTACGGAAACAGCTTAACGGCCAGCGGGCGCGTCAAAGATCCGAACATTTCCATAAACATAAACATTTCCATTTCCATTTTTTTGGTCGAAATTATCCTCCTCAGAATACTTCTTCAGGAGATTTCGAACTTAGGGAGGGAGGAGTTGCAATGTCTGACCTGTATGGAGACGGTAGAGTCAGCGTTAACGCACCTTAACCAGCCTCTACCAGGAATTGTGTTGTTTAGTCTATAAGGATCCTAGCTCTTACAGTTGTGTTTTAGAATCAGTTATACAATTGTGTTTGTCAGAGATAATCATGAGATTGTACTGTTTGCAGATGACACTTCACTTTTGTTTAAAATGAAACGACGCAGTTTGAACTTTGATGATGTGAATAATGCAATCTCAAAGGTAGTCAATTGGTTTAGTGCTAATAATCTTTTACTGAACAATAACAAAACTAAATGTATTCGGTTTATACTCCCCAATGTTAAACAAGTATCGGCTAATGTTAATGTTAAAGGTGAAAATTTAGAAATTGTAGATAATACGGTATTCTTAGGAATCACCTTAGATAATAAGCTTCAGTGGGGGCCACACATAGATAAGCTATCAAAAAAACTCAGTTCCACAGTTTATGCAGTTAAAAAAATCCGTCTTTTTACGGACGTGGAAACAGCTAGACTAGTTTACTTCAGCTACTTCCATAGCATTATGTCTTACGGCATACTGCTGTGGGGGAACGCTGCAGACATTAACATTATATTTGTGCTGCAAAAGAGGGCTGTTCGTGCAATCTACAATGTGGGTCCCAGAGAGTCTCTGCGTTGTAAATTTAAGGAAATTAACATTATGACAGTGCCGTGTCAGTATATTTATGAAAACCTAATGTACGTCCACAAAAATATTGATACATTTCCTAAGAATAGCGACAGGCACAATGTCAACACTAGAAATAGGAATAAACTAGCTATACCTACTACTAGGCTCCATAAGGTTAATGTATCTTTTAAAGGGCAATGTATTCGCTTTTACAACAAAATACCGACTGAGTCACAAGAATTGTCTGTAAATAAATTTAAAAATGTTGTTGAAAATCACTTATGTAAAAAAGTTTACTACAAAATATCAGATTATGTAGAAGACAAGAAAGCTTGGGAAGGTGTTTGCTCCAATTCTGTAAAAAATAACGTTTAAAGCTGGAGGTTTCTAGTCGCCTCTTTGCCTCCAGTATCTAAAACATCGAGGTGACGGAATTCAAATTGAGTTCTATATTTCCCTGTACCTTATACATGTGTTAGTTTAAGATTTGACATTCTCCAAATGTTACCTATGTGTTTCTTATGGAAATAAACTCTTTTTGAATTTGAATAAGTCAGTCATATAGTCTTGTGCCTGCTCGGTCATCAGAGAGAGCGCTCCGTACTAGTACATTTCAGTCAGTGTACTAGTACACTCTAACAACAAATTGGAAAATATTTTTATTTGACTAAGGATAGGTATTACCTATCTAGGTTTTATATAAAACAGATAGCACAGTCACTATCTTATTTTATTTTGAACTCAGTCAAGTTTTTGACTAATGAAACGCCTGCTTCTATTGAGCAGTGTAATAATAATGACATGTACTCCTTGGAATCTGTTCCAAGCTCTTTAAATTAACGCATAGGACAACAGAGAGTAACTCTGGCAGTAATATTAATATTTGTATAAATATACCTTCATCCTTGCCCATTAAATCAAGTTACTAGTAATGAAAAATGTAAAAGTAAGAACATTTTAAACGTGGTTCATCAAAATATACAGGGCATGTTAAGTAAAGAACTGGAAATTGAGTTATTCATGAACTGTAATAATATTGATATTTTATGTATAACAGAGCACTTTTTAAAGAGTTATCAGTTCATGTTCAACTTTAATAACCACCACGTTGCTAGTTCGTTCAACAGAAAAACAGCTGATCGCGGTGGCTCCTTAATTCTTGTAAATAATAGTTTTAAATATAAGGAACGAGTTGACATAGTGAGCCTGTCTGTTGAGCGTACCATGGAAATAGCCTGTATTGAACTTGAACAACTTATTGTAATGAGCGTATACAGACCACCAGATTCATCCTTTGATTTATTCGAAAAGAAAATGGATGAAGTGTTGATTAAAATCAGCGATTAAAACAATTTTTTTATAATTTGTGGTGATTTTAATGTTAATCTGTTAGAGGATAATAATATTTGTACTAGATTAAAATCTTTATTTTTATGTCACAACATGAACTATCTGTTTTTGGAGCCTACTAGAATTACTGCAACATCTGCTACCTGCATTGACAATATATTTACTAACATTACGCCCATTTTCAAATCGGTCATCAATAAATTAACCTCTGATCACTCTGGTCAGATAGGTATATTCAATATTAAAATAAAAAAGGACCAAAAAGAGGATATTACATGTGTGCCCGTTAGTGACACAGTTGGAATTCATAGGAGCAGACGAAGATTATATGAACTCTATGAAGAGAAATCATATAAAAAAATACGGCCTTTCTAGATTATGTTCGTAGTTATTCAAAAATGTTTAAACGCGTTTGTGCCGTAGCTAAATCTAATTTCATTAAAAACAAAATTGAATCTAGTAGCAATGTAATGAAAATGACTTGGCAAATTATAAACAGAGAGACTGGAAAGGCCAAAGCTACACATAATAACTTCAAGCTTAAGATAGATAATCAATTGCTAAGTACATACCTAGAAGTAGCAAAAGCTTTCGAAAATTTCTATACGGACATTCCAGTTTCAACAACCAAGTCTTTAAATTCATCTCCCGCTGCTGCTGAATCTATACTTAAACAAAACTTTGAGGAATGTAAAACAGATTTTAAATTTAGGCACGTAAATAATGAAGACATTGTAAAAGCGTTTAAATCCCTGGAAATGAAAAAGACAGCTGACGCCCATGGTCTATCAGTAAAAATTATTAGTTCCATTGTAGATTGTATTGCACCTCACCTTTGTTGTATATTTAATCAATGTATAGATAATGGTGTGTTTCCTGACTTGATGAAACTAAGTAAAGTGTAGTGTTATGCTACTTACATGTCATTCTCCAGGATGTTCAGCTGGATACTTGCTGAGCTGCATAGCCGTATATTTTGTTCACCTTTATTTTCATAGGACCCTGTAACGTTTTAAACCATAAGAACACATTAACAAATCATTTTCGCTTCATATTTTCACACTATCAGCACTTCTAAATCGATAGCGAAGGGGTTTACTTTTGGTGTATTGGCTTTCTCCGAAACTCTGCAATCTCGGGCTTCGTGCGCGCTGGTGCATTACCTTTTTATCTTTAGCTGTTATGTAATTTTGGCTATGTGAACTTGTTCATTTTTCTATTACGAGCCTGAAACCAAAATGTGACATTTATTATGTCGTTGTTTATCTGGTTGTCATGGCAATGTCCATTCAAACTCGTTAGCGGTCTGATATGTTTGCTTCAATACTTTTACAAAAATACTTTTTCTCTCTTGGCCACTCACAAAAATTGCTTTTAATTTAAATAATTTTTAGAACTCTCCAAAAAGGGTATAAGAGCGGAACATTTCTGAAATTCGAGAGTCTCACTTCAGTTCTCGAACAAGAAGAATCACCTAAAGGCCTTATCCCGGGGTCGCACTGCCCCGGGATCCTGCGAGCCGTTACTGCAACGCGATCCTGCGAGCCGTTACTGCAACGCGATCCTGCGAGCCTCAACCCTGTTCAGCGCTTCGCTGAGTCTCCACTTCACCTACCCGTTCTCGGCTACACCTGCATCCTGGTCATCACTTCATTGAGTCTCCTCTCCACTTCACCTGGCCGTTCTCGGCTACACCTGCTCATCAGGGACTTCAGGCCGACACGCTACCAGGGCCCCTACTCCTGCTGCTCGTCGGGGTCTGATGACCGAAAGGCCGCCGGCCACACTCTCCGACTGCAATTCCTACATCGCCCACCAGTGCCTCCACTGACCGGTCCAGACGTCTACTGCTTCATCGGTCTCCTACTCTCCGTGTCCTCCGCTTCCTTTTTTATACCTAGACATCTGTATTTTTTATAAAACCTGTTCTCATTTCATCCACCCTCATCTTCTTATCATTTTTCTATAGTCATTATATATAGCCCTAATAAACGGTCATTTCTAAATTTTATTCTGGTTGTTTTCTGTTAGGTTCTGGTTAGGCAAATATCGATCCTGTGAGCCGTTCCTACAACGGAATCCTGCGAGCCGTAACTACAAATACGCCCGCTACCATTCCTACAACGACGATTTCAACAACATCTACAACAACAAATACACCTGCATCCTGGTCATCACCCCACTGGTCTCCTACTCTCCGTGTCCTCCGCTTCTTTTTTTTCTATACCTAATCTATATTTTATAAAAACCTGTTCTCATCTCATCCATCCTCATATTCGTATCATTTTTCTATAGTCTTCACTGTAAATAACTAATAAACTGTCACTTCTAAATTTTATCCTGGTTGTTTTCTGTTAGGTTCTGGTTAGGTTCGTATCGTTACACGACATTTTGGCGCCCAACGTAAAAGTTCTTCTCCACTCTTCACCTTTTCTGCGCCTTGTCTCTTTCCCTTTGATTTGCTTTCTCTTTCACTCTTAAATCTTTATCTATTCATCCTTTTCACATTTTCCAAATTCTAAAACAAAACTTCATCTAGTTTTTCAACTCATCTGGATTATATTTAGGCCTACATTTAACTTACATTACTTCACTTCACTTCACTTCACTTCACTTCTATAACACTTGACTCTACACTTAACTATAACAATGGAAAGGGTTATAAAGTACGAATTCCTGAACAAGGCCGAGCTCGAATACGAAGTAAAGATTAGATATGAGGAACCAGCTAATACTGTTTTGCTTCTTAAAAAACAGGTTTTGCGTTTAGTTGCGAATTCTCACCCCGAAGATATTCTAACTTCTCCAGTTCCGATTGAGGATGACTTGTCTCAAATTGGTTCTACTCTGACTTACCTGGATTGTAAAATTGAAAAATTTTTACAAGGTGAAACCAAATACTTACGATTAATAGAAACTTTTATTAATCATGTTTTTTACAGATTGGAGCGAATAGATACGGACTTATATCCAGACTCTAAAGCTAGTTTCGATACTTAGAAGATGAAATTTGATGCTATTTCTAAACAATTCGAATCCTTGACTCCACTTTCAACTGCAAATGACTCTCCATCACTGGACCTTCCTGCTGACCCGACTGTCATGGCCTCTTGTTTCTCAAACTTCTGTCCAGACCCATACCCCGTATCCTCCACCACCACCTCAATATTTCCCTCCAACTAACGTCTTCAAAGATCTGAAAAGACACACCTTCAATGGTAAAAGCTGTCCAAGATCCTTTCTTCAAAAACTTGAAGAATATAGCTTAGCTCGTGGCTTGTCCAGGGACTTGTTGATTTCTCAGGCGTTCGAAATTTTCACCGACAATGCCCTTCATTGGTTCAGATTTAAATATAATCAGAATCCAAACTTAACTTGGAACAAACTTTCTTCTTTACTAATCAAAGACTTTGGTGGTTTTGATTATGATCATAAACTTCTAGAAGCGATTAGGAATCGTACTCAAGGTCGTGATGAACCTATTTTCATCTATATTTCCATCATGTCTGGAATGTTCGCTCGCCTTTCAAAAAGACTTTCTGAAACAGAACAATTGGAGATTATTTTGAGAAATATTCGCCCATGTTATTCAGTCTTCGTAGCTCTAAAGGACATTGACTCTATCGATTCCCTTCTGGCCACTTGCCAAAACTACGAAAAGTTCCTAGACAGAGACAAACAATTTAAAGAACCAAATTTGCAACAAAGTCCTCATGTTTCTGAATTCAACTACAAGCATTCCACTTCAAGTTCAGTTGACTCTCCAAACTCTTCTAATAACTCACGACCTTCTCCTCCCTTCATGAATAAATTCACTCCAACCTACAAATACCCTTCTAGACAAGTTAATAGTCTCTCTCAAACTGCAGCTCCCCAAGAAAGTTCTTTTTGCGTTCGCTGTCGTAAACTAGGTCATACTTTGAACAGTTGCACTCAACCACGATTCGTGATTTGTTTCAAATGTGGTCTTAAGGGTTTTAAAACTGCAGAGTGCCCTACTTGTTCTCCCAAACCTAATACTAGTATAAAAAACTAACTGCTGACTTGAAGAGTAACTCAAACTTTGATAAGGTCGAGTGGACTAATTGCATCAAAACAATTCAAAACTTCTTTGCTTGCTACAAAATCTCTTCTACACTCTACTCCAAAGAACAAGATCTTAATCGTCCATTCGTTAATATCAAAATTTATGACTTAACTTTATCTGGTTTACTAGATTCTGGCAGCTCAGTAACTATTCTGGGTAATAATTCTCATTTGGAAATTCTTAAACTGGGCTGCAAACTTTTCAAGTCAGATCTTATTACTGTCTCTACTGCTAATAATCAAAAAATTAATTCCTTGGGTTATTTTGACTTACCTGTCCATTTCAATAACGAAACTCACTTGATTAAAGCTTATGTTTTCCCTGAAATATTTCCTTCTCTAATACTAGGTATTGACTTTTGGAGAAAATTTAATCTTCTACCTAGTGTTTTAGCTTCTCTTAACTTTACAGATCCTAAATGCTTTGCTATCGACACTAAAGATATTAAAGTTTTACCTTATGAGCATTTAACTCCTAATCAAAAGAACATCGCTAATGACATCATCCAACGCTTCAAGACAATCTCTTTCGAAGAAAAAGGTGTTCTGGGAAACACACACTTAATCACCCACAAGATTGACACTGGTGATTCTCTTCCGATCAAACAAAGATGTTACAGACTGTCTCCTGAAAAACAAAAGGCTTTAATTAATGAAGTTGACAAGATGCTAGGATGGAACGTCATTGAACAATGCGAAAGTCCTTGGTTATCCCTAGTCCTCATCACTCCAAAAAAGAATGGGGAATGGCGTTTCTGCGTAGATAGCAGGAAGCTTAACTCAGTTACACGTCGTGATGCTTATAGTCTGCCTCTAATAAGCGAAATTTTGGACAACCTGAGAAATGCCAAACACTTATCAAGCATCGACATTGCGAAAGCTTTTGGGAGATTCCCTTGAATACTGCTGATAGAGATAAGACAGCACTTTATGTTCCTGCAAGAGGTATGTTTAGATTCAAAGTAATGCCTTTTGGTCTCACTAACTCACCTGCAACTCAACAAAGATTAATGGATACGCTATTTACTCCTGAATTTGAGAACAAGGTATTTTGCTATCTGGATGACATCATTATTATTAGCGAGAATTTTGACGAGCACATATCGCTTCTCATGAAAGTTCTGGAAAAACTTTCATATGCTAATCTGACTATTAAATTTGAAAAGAGTCAATTCTTCAGGAAAGAACTGAAATACCTTGGTTTTCTAGTGGACGAGTATGGTCTACGTGCTGATCCAGAAAAAATAAAAGCTATTCTAGAATATCCGGTACCTACTTGCAGAAAAGAAGTTCGAAGATTCATAGGCACCTGCAGCTGGTTTAGAAGATTCATTCCAAACTTCAGCACTATTGCCTCTCCACTCAACCAACTAACCTGTTCCGGGAAGAACGCTCCTAAATTTTTATGGAATTCCAGGGCTGCAGCTGCTTTCCAGAAACTTAAAGAAGCTTTGGTAACTGCTCCTGTCCTTGCTTGCCCTAACTTCGAACTACCCTTCTCTGTACATTGTGATGCATCAAATTATGGCATAGGAGCAATGCTTACTCAACATCAAGATGACAAAGAAGTCGTGATTGCTTACATGAGTAAAGCACTAAACAAAAATCAACAAAACTACTCAACTACTGAAAGAGAAACATTAGCTGTAATAACTGCGCTAGAACATTGGAGATGTTACCTAGACAATGGTAAGGAATTTACAATACATACTGACCACGCTGCACTTAAATGGTTTCAGAACTTATCGAATCCATCTGGAAGACTTGCTCGCTGGACTCTATGCTTATCATGTTTTAATTTTGTCCTGAAACATAAAAAAGGAAAGGATAACGTTGTTCCTGATTTATTATCAAGACATAAGAATAAAGAACGTCCTGATACACGAGAAACTTCACCTCAAGGCGTACATCCTATTACGATTGAAGAACCACCTGATCGTGAACTTGAGCACTACAACAAGATTTTTCTCGGATGCTCCAACAACCCAGACGCATATCCCAACTACACTATCAGGGATAACAAACTTTACCGCTGCATCCATTCTCCCGATCGTCTAAATGATGACTTTATTTGGAAAGAAGTTCCACTGCCGCAAGATAGACATGCACTTATTGAAGTTAGCCATGGTTCCCCTTCAGAACTCCACCTTGGTATCTTCGAAACATTCAAGAAAATATCTTTAAAATACTATTGGCCTGGTATGTTTAAGGACATTGCCAATTTAATCTCGACTTGTGAAACCTGCTTAACCTACAAACACCCTAATAATTCTCCCTATGGTCTTATGGGTAAACCTAAACTTTGCTCCAGACCTTTTCAAACTATATCCTTGGATCTTATGGGTCCATTGCCTATGACCCGGAGAAGAAATCAGTATATTCTGGTAATTAACTGCAATTTTACTAAATATACTATGATTTTTCCCCTTAAACGGGCTACTTCAGCTAATATCAATAATGTCTTAGAAAATTCAGTGTTTCTAGTTCATGGCATTCCCTAAACTATAATAATGGACAACGCTGTTCAATTTCAGTCGCGAGAATTCCACTCATTCTTAAATTCTTACAACGTTCCTTGTATTTTTCACACAGCTTTATATTGTCCTCAGGTTAATCCTACAGAGAAACTTAATAGTACGATTATTACAGCTCTAGCATCCCTAGTAGGAGACGATCATAGATCCTGGGAAAACCATCTTACTAAGATTCAGTTCGCAATGAACAGCGCTACAAACTTTGCTACTGGCTTTACTCCAAACTTTTTAGTCTTTGGTAGGGAAACAATACCTTGTGGTTCCTTCTATACTCCAACTCAGAATCTCGAAGAATTGATATTTATGCCTCGTGATATTTACGCGTCTAATGCTGGTCTCCTCTCATCTATCTTTCACAGAGTTCAAACTAAACTTCACATAGCTCACGCTAAAAATAGCGCTCGCTATGATCTTCGCCGGTCTTTTAAAGAATTTATTGTGGGAAATACTGTTTGGCGTAAAAACCATGTTTTAAGCAATGCTGGCGCATACTTTAATGCTAAACTCGCCCCTAAATTCATTAAGTGTAAAATAATAACCAAACTTTCACCATTAGTTTACATTCTAGAAGACCCTAACGGAGTTAGAGGCAAGTGGTACATTAAAGACATTAAATCTTAAATTTTCTTAACCTCTATTAACTGTTAATTTGTATATATGTATAAATATCACCATCATTTTCACCTTATTATTTTTATTTATTTCTTTAATCCAGTGTTCTTCAACACATTTTACTTTAGGACCTCGAATTTTCGTTGGTTAGTCTTCACCTATATTTTTTATCTTTATTTCATACACATCTCGTTGGCGATGTGGCTGATCTCTGGCTTCGAGCTCTACCGCTCTGGCCGCTCTTAATCTTAAGGCAAAGCGACTAAAGCTATCTTAGGATTAATTTGTTTCTCTTTACCTCTACTTATTTTTTTTTCCACGCAGGAGCGGATGACAACTCCATAAGTAAGCCTGAATGTCCTTTTGAAAACACACTTTTAGAGTGGTAGTCATTGAATGTGAACTCCATTTTGCCCTTTTGGGCGATATATATGTGTATATGATATATATGGGAGGAGTTTGCCTGAATGAAGATGATGAATGTAAGAGATGGTATATCTGATTTTGCCTGGTGATGTCTGTTTCTGCAAAGCTGTGTTTTTATGGTTTATTTTTGTACATATCAAAATTTTTGCTGAGTCAAAAAATTTTCCAGGGTCAGGGGGAAAATGTAGTGTTATGCTACTTACATGTCATTTTCCAGGATGTTCAGCTGGATACTTGCTGAGCTTCATAGTCGTATATTTTGTTCACCTTTATTTTCATAGGACCATGTAACGTTTTAAACCATAAGAACACATTAACAAATCATTTTCGCTTCATATTTTCACACTATCAGCACTTCTAAATCGATAGCGAAGGGGTTTACCTTTGGTGACCTTGTATTTGGCTTTCTCCGAAACTCTGCAATCTCGGGCTTCGTGCGCGCTGGTGCGCTACCTTTTTATCTTTAGCTGTTATGTAATTTTGGCTATGTGAACTTGTTAATTTTTCTATTACGAGCCTGAAACCAAAATCTGACATTTATTATGTTGTTGTTTATCTGGTTGTCATGGCAATGTCCATTCAAACTCGTTAGCGGTCTGATATTTTTGCTTCAATACTTTTACAAAAATATTTTTTCTCTCTTGGCCACTCACAAAAATTGCTTTTAATTTAAATAATTTTTAGAACTCTCCAAAAAGGGTATAAGAGCGGAACATTTCTGAAATTCGAGAGTCTCACTTCAGTACTCGAACAAGAAGAATCACCTAAAGGCCTCATCCCGGGGTCGCACTGCCCCGGGATCCTGCGAGCCGTTACTGCAACGCGATCCTGCGAGCCGTTACTGCAACGCGATCCTGCGAGCCTCAACCCTGTTAAGCGCTTCGCTGAGTCTCCACTTCACCTACCCGTTCTCGGCTACACCTGCATCCTGGTCATCACTTCATTGAGTCTCCTCTCCACTTCACCTGGCCGTTCTCGGCTACACCTGCTCATCAGGGACTTCAGGCCGACACGCTACCAGGGCCCCTACTCCTGCTGCTCGTCGGGGTCTGATGACCGATAGGCCGACGGCCACACTCTCCGACTGCAATTCCTACATCGCCCACCAGTGCCTCCACTGACTGGTCCAGACGTCTACTGCTTCATCGGTCTCCTACTCTCCTTGTCCTCCGCTTCCTTTTTTATACCTAGACATCTGTATTTTTTATAAAACCTGTTCTCATTTCATCCACCCTCATCTTCTTATCATTTTTCTATAGTCATTATATAT
This sequence comes from Argyresthia goedartella, assembly GCA_949825045.1. Taxonomy (NCBI): domain Eukaryota; kingdom Metazoa; phylum Arthropoda; class Insecta; order Lepidoptera; family Argyresthiidae; genus Argyresthia; species Argyresthia goedartella. The sequence goes on along the minus strand of OX463812.1, from coordinate 36,970,176 downwards.
AGCCCTAATAAACGGTCATTTCTAAATTTTATCCTGGTTGTTTTCTGTTAGGTTCTGGTTAGGTAAATATCTTTACACGACAAAAGTTATACCTTTATTCAAAGCTGGTAGTACATCAGACCCCACCAATTTTAGACCCATATCGATACTACCAACGCTTAGCAAAATATTTGAAAAACTCATACTTAATCAATTGCAAAGTCATTTTTATCTCAATAATTTAATTCATATTGCTCAGTTGGGTTTCACAAAGGGTCGTTCAATAGCCGATGCTGGTGTTGAACTAATCGACAATATTTTTGATGCCTGGGAAGACGCAATGGATGCAATAGGTGTCTTCTGCGATCTATCCAAGGCTTTTGATGGCGTCCATCATGACACTCTTGTCAGGAAGTTACGCCATTATGGTGTAAAAGATCAGGCACTTGGCCTTCTGGAGTCATATCTAACAGATAAGGTTCAGATGGTCGATGTTAATGGGAAAAGATCACCTGGGTCTTCAATAAGTATGGGCGTACCGCAAGGTTCAATTCTTGGTCCTTTCTTGTTTTTAGTATATATTAATGATTTACCTTACCTTGTTAAAGCAAAACATGGGTTAGTATTGTTTGCCGATGATACTTCTTTGATATTTAAAGTTAAAAGACAGCAATCAAATTATGACGAGGTAAACAATGCTATCTCTAGTATAGTGAACTGGTTTACTGTTAACAATTTATTACTTAATGAAAAGAAAACTAAATGTATTAAATTCGTGATACCCAATGTGAACCCGGTAACTACAGACATATTTATAAAAGGACAGAGATTGGACCTTGTGCAGTCGACTGTCTTTTTGGGCATTACTTTAGACGCCAAACTACAATGGGATCCTCATATAAATAAATTGTCGAACAGACTGAGTTCGGCAGCGTTCGCAGTTAAAAAAATTAGAGCTCTTACCGACGTAGACACCGCTAGACTAGTCTACTTTAGTTACTTTCATAGTCTAATGACCTATGGTATTTTATTGTGGGGTCACGCTGCGAATGCTAATAGTATATTTATTCTGCAGAAACGGGCTGTTCGTGCAATTTATAGATTAGGGCCTAGAGTGTCACTGAGGGAAAAGTTTAAAGAAATCAATATTCTGACATTTGTGTCTCAATATATCTATGACAATCTTGTGTATGTAAAAAGAAATATAACTAATTTTCAGAAGTACAATAATATACACAATTTTAATACTAGAAATAAAGACAAGTTGGTTGCTTATGTAAGCCGACTACATAAAATTAGTAATTCTTTTAAAGGCAATTGTATACGCTATTACAATAAGGTCCCTACTGATATTAAAAACTTACCTTTAGACAAGTTTAAAATAATAATAAAACAGAAATTGTATAAAAAAGGTTACTATAGGATATCTGATTACTTAGAGGACAGATGTCCATGGGAATAGATTGTTTGAGTAACAGGCTGTTTCGATATATAATTAGCATTCATTTTGTAATTTGACAATATTTTATTTAAAAAAGGAAACGCAAAAGATGCGACGACTGTGGAGTTTCTTCGGTGAGCTCTTCTCCACAGATTCCGCCATTGTGTTAGTGAACTCACCCAAAAAAATGTAATGACGGATCTAAGTGATGTAACAACATCCTATGGAAATAAATGATTTTTGATTTGATTTTATTTGATTTGCTCTATTAGTACTATTAGGACGTTGGATCTTATGAATAAAAAAATATGCCTGCTCGGTCATCACATCAGAGAGCGCTCCGTACTAGGACATTTCAGTCAGTGTACCAGTAAGATCTAACATCTTTATTAGTACTATTATGTATGACGTAGGATCGAATTAAAAATGGAGCTATTCGGTTAGCCTTTCTTTTCGTGCAGAGCAGAAACTTGAGGAATAGTGAAGTCGGGAGACAAGGGTGATCCGTCAAATTTCAGACCGATATCGGTTCTTCCAGCACTAAGTAAAAATTTTGAAAAGATTATACTCAATCAAATGCTCTCACACTTCAACCGAACAAAACAACTCCACGCCAAGCAATACGGTTTCACTAGGGGTAAATCGACTACGGATGCAGGTATTACCCTTATATCTCATATTTATTCTGCGTGGGAAGCCGCACAGGATGCTATCGGTGTTTTTTGCGATTTGTCGAAGGATTGTGTTGATCATGACACGTTACTAATGAAATTAAATCAAATCATTACGGAGTTAGAAATAAAGCGTTGGATCTACTAAGATCATACCTAAGCAATAGAATTCAAAAGGCAGAAGTCAACGGCGTTAAATCTGATGGATCGGGGGTAAAAATTGGCGTTCCACAAGGTTCCATATTAGGCCCTTTCTTATTCCTGGTATATATTAACGATCTGCCTTTTATGGTGGAGAAATTGACTAACATAGTGTTGCTTGCTGATGATACTTCACTGGTCTTCAAAATTGAAAGACAAAAAGAAGATTTTGATGATATCAATAGAGTATTATCTTTAACCTTGAATTGGTTCACACTTAACAATTTATTGTTAAATGCTGACCAAATGTATCATATTCTCACTTCCAAATGTCAGGCAAGTTGGGACCAGTTTAGTGTTAGACAGCAATACGTTATAATTAGTAAATGACACGAAGTTTCTTGGAATTGCCATTGATAACAAATTGGAGTGGGGACCCCACATAGAAAAATTGGCTGGTAAATTAAGTTCTGCGGCTTACGCTGTTAGGAACTTCAGACAAAACACGGATGTGGCTACATCTAGGCTAGTATATTTTAGTTACTTTCATAGTGTCATGTCCTATGGTATCTTGTTGTGGGGGAAAGCAGCGGATATTCAAACTATTTTTATTTTACAAAAAAGAGCTATTCGAGCAATTTATAATTTAAATCGCACAGACTCCTTAAGACAGCTTTTTAAAGAAATTGACATACTAACTGTAGCTAGTCAATTTATTTTCGAAAATATAATGTATGTACGAAAGAACCTTACTAAATTTCCCAAACTTAGTGATAGCTGTAATGTTAACCTAAGAAATAATCACAGACTACTTGCGCCCCGGTTTAGACTCGCGAAGGTTAGCAATTCTTTCAAGGGTCAATGCATTCTCTACTACAACAAGATACCTCTGGAGATCTTGAAATTGCCATTTGAGCAATTTAAAATCCATGTTAAAGCGACTTTGTCGAAAAAGGGATATTACAATGTTCAAGATTATTTAAATGATGGGTCTGTATGGGGTTAATCTGGCTCAACACAGACTTTGCTGTTAATAATTTTGTAATTATTTATTCCTGCTTATTAATTATGATAATGACTAAATATTATACTTTGTATTAGTTAAGCATAAACAATTTTTAAAAAGAGATCTAAAAATCAATCTGTGGGAGTTTCTACGCTCTTCTACTCCCACAGTGGTCCAATGTAGAGAAGTGGCAAAAAATGACTATTGCTAAGTATATGTAAATATCTACAGTTATAAAGACATTTGGAAATGTGGAATTTTGGAATATTATGCTCTGATAATATTAACATATTTCTACAATTATATGTGTCTGTTTGCATAGCAGAACTAAAAAGTTAAATAATATTTTATTTCCCTTCATACTTAAACAGTCTTAGGACTGTCATTCTAGTCAAGATGTCAATGCCGTGTCTGTGTGTGCGAGAGCGAGTCGGCATGGCTCAATGCATCCCGCCCGCCGCCCCGCTCTCTCGGAGCGATGTCCTAATAGTCCTAATAGAGCGAATGTCCGATTAGCGTAGGGAAACGTTTCTTTTCGTTCATTACACAGTAAAGTTTCCTATTCGTTCTTCGTACATGACCGACACAAGACTACAGTCATAATTAGACCACTAAATGAATTGCTCGTTCCTTTTATTTTAAAAAGTTAGTTTTTAAAAACATAACTTTCCTTCGTCGCGAATTGACTAGGTATATTCATGATATGGCCCAGTCAGCACTGCAAAACTTAGGTACAAGAAGTAGTCATAAACACACCGACAAACGCTTCAATGATTAGACTTCAACTACCTTTCGTACAAATACCAGAAATACGTCACGTCTCGTCAGGCAATGGGCGATAGCTAAGAGACTAAGGAGATAATCTGTGAATGAGACTGAGTTGAGTAGGTACAAGCGTGTGGAGGCGTCGCATCGCAAGCGCTTGCGGCAAATCCCTTTACTTTGTGACCAAAAAACCGATACTCGATCGGATCAGCTACAAGCTCTCTCGCAGACCTATGCGGACGCGCCATGACATTTTGGCTAGGTTCTGCACACAGAGTAAAGAAAGAGTTTCGTTTATCTGAGGTCCGACACCCACCTGTGGACATGCAAGATTGCGTTTTGTTATTAGTATATTAATGTGCGTAAAAATATTTTAATGACTAGAAATAACATGGGATCTCTCAAGGATGTGAAGAATAATTTATTTCACTCTAAAATTATCTCTTAAGCAACTCAATTTTTCAGCATGCATTCGCACGATATTCCATAAAAAATTAAAATCACGTTGACAACGAAACGAAACTGACATGACAAGACAAAGTTGAGGTGGCGACGGCAAGCGGCAAGGGGATGTCGATTAATTTTTAAATAGATCGATTTTGAGATTTATTTGAATCGCGGAGAAAACATCGATACTAAATAATCGATTCAAAATGGAGCAAAAATTCGCACAATAATGAATTAATTAATTTCTATTTATCTTGGTGATCTCGCTTGCTAAAAATAAATAATAATGAGCGGTAATATTTCCTAAGTTTATTTTGGATAAAGTTAGTTGCTTTAATAAATAACATTTAATTAAAAACATGTTTTAGATTTATTACAAACACAAATAAAAAAATAGTTGAAATAATTTAGTTTGGACTCAGAATTATGGTTAATTTAACTTCGAATCAAGGCTTTTCAAAAATAATCATCTGTGCAACCTTCCCCGGTGAGTCTGTTCCGTGACTCGGTCATAACATAATGTTTCCCACCAAAGTCAAAGTCAAAAGTCAAAGGTATTTATTTGTAAAACATAGTCAATAGTCAAATAGTCAAAGTACTTTATTACTGTAGATATTTACATATACTTAGCAAACGTCATTTTTTGCCTCTTCTCTACATTGGACCACTGTGGGAGAAGAAGGGCGTAGAAACTCCCACAGATTTATTTTTAGATCTCTTTTAAAAATAGGTTGTGCTTAACTAATACAAATATGAAATTTTTTTTATTGTTATGATTAATAAGCAGGAATAAATAATTACAAAATTATTAACAGCAAGGTCTGTGTTGAGCCAGATTAACCCCATACAGTCCTGTCATTTAAGTAATCTTGAACATTGTAATATCCCTTTTTCGACAAAGTCTCTTTAACATGCTTTTTAAATTGCTCAAGTGGCAATTTCAAAATCTCCAGAGGTATCTTATTGTAGTAGAGAATGCACTGACCCTTGAAAGAATTGCTAACCTTCGCGAGTCTAAAACGGGGCGCACATAGTCTGTGATTATTTCTTAGGTTAACATTACAGCTATCGCTAAGTTTGGAAAATGTTGTAAGGTTCTTGCGTACATACATTATATTTTCGAAAATAAATTGACTAGCTACTGTTAGTATGTCAATTTCTTTAAAAAGCTCTCTTAAGGAGTCTGTTCGTTTTAAATTATAAATTGCTCGAATAGCTCTTTTCTGTAAAATAAAAATAGTTTGAATATCCGCTGCTTTCCCCCACAACAAGATACCATAGGACATCACACAATGAAAGTAACTAAAATATACTAGCCTAGATGTAGCCACATCCGTGCTTTGTCTGATGTTCCTAACAGCGTAAGCCGCAGAACTTAATTTACCAGCCAATTTATCTATGTGGGGTCCCCACTGCAATTTGCTATCAATGGTTATTCCAAGAAACTTCGTATCATTTACTAATTCTAACGTGCTGTTGTCTAGCACTAAACCGATCTTAACTTGCCTGACATTTGGAAGTGAGAATTTGATACACTTGGTTTTACCAGCGTTTAACAATAAATTATTAACTGTGAACCAATTCAAGGTTAAAGACAATACACCATTAACAAATTCTCCTTTTTGTCTTTCAATTTTGAAGACCAGTGAAGTATCATCAGCAAACAACACTATGTCAGTTAATTTCTCCACCATGAAAGGCAGATCATTAATATATACCAGGAATAAGAAAGGGCCTAATATAGAACCTTGTGGAACGCCAATTTTAACACCCGATCCATCAGATTTTACGCCGTTAACTTCTGCCTTTTGAATTCTATTGCTTAGGTATGATCTTAGTAGATCCAACGCTTTATTTCTAACTCCGTAATGATTTAATTTAATTAATAGCGTATTGTGATCAACACAATCAAACGTCTTCGACAGGTCGCAAAAAACTCCGATAGCATCCTGTGCGGCCTCCCATGCAGAATAAATATGAGATACAAGGGTAATACCTGCATCCGTAGTCGATTTACCCCTAGTGAAACCATATTGTTTAGCGTGGAGTTGTTTTGTACGGTTGAAGTGTGAGAGCATTTGATTGAGTATAATCTTTTCAAATATTTTACTTAGTGTTGGAAGAACAGATATTGGTCTGAAATTTGAAGGATCGCCCTTATCTCCCGATTTGAACAGCGGTATAAGTTTACTGTGTTTCATGAGGTCTGGAAAAGCCCCATCGTCAACACATTTATTGAATATATAAGCTAAGTGTGGGGCTATAACTAGAATTACTGAACCAATGACTTTGACTGATATACCCCACAGGTCTTCCGTATTTTTTAAGTTAAGTAATTTAAACGTTTTGACAATGTCCTGGGGATATACATGATGAAATTTTAAATATACATTACTGACGCTAGTGTTATTTTTTAATAAAGTCTCTGCTTCAAATGGAGATGAATTTAGACGGTCCGTTGTGAGTACGGGTACATTGGTGAAGAATGTTTCAAAAGCTCGAGCAACATCAGCGTTAGATTTAACAACATCATCACCTATCTTTAGGCAGAAATCACTGTCCCTTGGTATAAATTTGCCAGTTTCGCGGTTTATTATTTGCCAAACTGTTTTCATTCTATTATTTGAATTTTGAATTTTTCTATTAATGTGTAAAGTTTTTGCAGTTCTACAAACCAACTTGAAAGTTTTGGAATATTTTTTAACATAGTCATGAAATTTTCGATCAAAGTTATAGGTTTTTTGATCATAAAGGTCATACAAGATAACTCTACTTTTACGAATTCCAAACGTTGCCCAGTCATTAAATTTAGATTTACCGTTGTAGTCACTGACTTTCTTTAATTTGAAAACTTTATTGAATTCTGTCTGAATAATGTTGAAGAAGTCTGAGTAGATTTTGTTTGGGTTCTGTTCATTAAAATCCGGTACTGGCAAATTTATATCTAAGTTTTTCGTATATGTCTCTAGTCTACGGGATGTAATAGGCCTATAAAATGATGGACCAGTCTTATCCTTAATAGTTATTGGGAATGAAACTGTTTGACCACTGTGATCGGAGGGTAAGCAGTTAATTACACTTTTACTTGTGAATGCACAGTCACAAAAAACGTTATCTAAGCAAGTTTGGCTGGTAAGTGTAATTCTAGTCGGCTCTAGAAATACATGACATAAATTAAATGATTTGAACAGAGTTATTAATCGTCGCTTCAGTGTTGTATCTACAAGCAGATCTACATTAAGATCGCCACAAATAATTAACTTTTTTCTGTTATTACAAAGTTTAATGAGGGCTTCCTCCATAATTTTCTCAAATATTTCGAAATTGCCATGGCCTTTTTCATCCCTCGGTGGTCTGTAGACACAAACAATAATATGGCTATCTAACTCAACACAGGATACCTCTATTTGTCTTTCAACAGTAAGTGCAAGAATATCTTTCCGTTGTTTCACCTTAATATTATTTTTCACTAAGATTAAAGAACCACCTCTATCAGCAGTCTTTCTATTGTAACAACTGACAATTTTGTAATTATTTATGTTAAAAGACATCATATTTTCCTTCAACCAGTGTTCAGTAACACAAATAATATCAATGTCAGAATTTTTTAGAAATAATTCTAATACAAGTTCTTTGCCAGGTAGCCCCTGGATGTTTTGATGGGCAATATTTAACTGGGGCTTACATTTTGACATATTTAGTGGCTCTTGTATGCTAGAGATTTCCTCTATTGTCTTATGTATGCTAGAGATTTCCTCTATTGTCTTATATAGGTCATAGGTTATAGTATCTCGTATCTCTATGTTTGGCGCAGTGGCATACAAATATTCAATTGTGTATTAAAATTACAGGGTCGTGTCATCTAGATATTCATTATGGATTAGTATATTTTATTCAATCATAACTTTCGAATTTATATCTTAAATTGTATTACATTGTCTAACCTACGTATACTATCAGGCATGTGATTAAAAATTATGGATGCCAAGCCGAGCATTTTATTTTTATTTAATGATGTTTTGTGACTATGCATGGTAATCTTTGTCTCGTGACGCTTACTAGAAAAGTTAATAAATAATTGTCTATTGGTTTTGACAAACATTGCTACCTCATAGATGTATAGTGAAGGGAATGACATAATATTAAAACGTTTGAAGTGAGGCTTACATCTGTCAGTGCGTCTGATTCCACAAATAGTTCTTATGCATCTTTTTTGCGCTGTAAAACCATTATTTTTACCTACCACATTCTCCTAAAATATTATACCAAATCTCAAGACAGAGTCTACATATCCGTTATACGCTAATATCACAGTTTCTTCTGATATACTAATTTTGAGAGTTTGTGCAGCACATAAGAATATTTATTAAGTTTTTTGCACGTTTTTACTATCTGAGTCGTCCATTTCATATTGTTGTCTATATGTATTTCCAAAAACTTTGAGACCTGTTGTTGTGTTTTTTTTAGGGTTCCGTACCCGAAGGGTTCCAAACGGGACCCTATTACTAAGACTTCGCTGTCCGTCCGTCCGTCCGTCCGTCTGTCTGTCACCAAGCTGTATCTCAAGGACCTAGCTAGCTAGAGAGTTGAAATTTTCACAGATTATGTATTTCTGTTGCCGCTATAACAACAAATACTAAAAAACAGGATAAAAAAAATCTTTAAGGGGGCTCCCATACAAAAATTCTTTCAATACCACATACAAACTTATGGATGCACCTGGTTACGTACATGGAGTGTGAAAGTAACCGCACCAATAACTTTGTAAACAATATTTTGCTGTGTAAAATCCAAACTATTCACTCCACACCATCGCTTCCATTGAACGGTGGTACGGAACCCTTCGTGCGCGATTTAGACTCGCACTTGACCGGTTTTTTTATTTTCGGTCCAATATTTTACAGGGTAACATTTATATTTTTAATGGTGCTTGCAAATAATGAAGCAAGTCGACGGCCCAATAATCTTAAGCCAAAAATCTAATGCATTTTTCATTTTTATGGGATTTGTTAGCAAAATTTGCCGTGGAACAAATTTGAAATTCCAAATGTCTTTATTACTGTAGATATTTACATACACTTAGCAATCGTCATTTTTTGCCACTTCTCTACATTGGACCACTGTGGGAGAAGGAGGGCGTAGAAACACCCACAGATTGATTTTTAGATCTCTTTTAAAAACTGCTTGTCTTAACTGATACAATATCATTTTCATAATTAATAAGCAGGAATAACCATTGGTCTGTCACGTAATCAAATATGACCGCGTAAAAAAGGGCCTGTCTTTCACTTAATCAAATATGACCGCGGTCTGAAGTATGCATATTTTGATCGAAAGGAAGAACAAAACATAGGACTATCTCTTTCTAACTTGCACCAAAATGTAGCCGAAAGGACAAGGATGGCATACTATCCATTGATTAGCCTCTAAAGCCAGCCATCGGCGGTAAGTAAGGCAATGAAGTGACGCGCTCACCAGTGGCAAAGTATCTCTTGATCGTGTGCCTGCATCGACTCAAGATAAATAATTGCAAAAAATTGTATGAGGAGAAGTGTTATATTTATTGAATTATTTGGTTTAAATATGTGAATAAAACACTAACATTTAGAAATAATGGTTTATTTTTTTATTTATTACGACCATTGTACAATAAATTGGGAAATATTCACTGACCCTTGATTTCAAATTAGAATTTAGATTATATTGCTAAGCTAAACTGGACTAAACGATTTTTATTAGTTTAGCTTATTTAATATTCTTTCCAACCACGTAACATTCAGGTATAGGTCCCATAGAAAAAATAGAGTTATCGTCATTTTTTATGAAACGGGCCGCAGCGCGCCATGCTCCCCGCAGACCCCGTGAAATGGTAGCCATTTTGCGTATGCGCTCCTTGACAGTTCAATGGATAAATAATTAAAAAAATATTAACAGCAAGGTCTGTGTTGAGCCAGATTAACCCCATACAGTGCCATCATTTAAGTAATCTTGAACTTTTTAATATCCCTTTTACGACAAAGTCGCTTTAACATGGATTTTAAATTCCTCAAATGGCAATTTAAAGATCTCCAGAGGTATCTTGTTGTAGTAGAGAATGCATTGACCCTTGAAAGAATTGCTAACCTTCGCGAGTCTAAACCGGGGCGCAAGTAGTCTGTGATTATTTATTAGGTTAACATTACAGCTTTCGCTAAGTTTGGGAAATTTTGTAGGGTTCTTGCTTACATTCGAAAATAAATTGACCAGCTATAGTTAATATATCAATTTATTTAAAAAGCTCTCTTAAGGAGTCTGTGTGTTTTAAATTATAAATTACTCGAATAGCTCTTTTCTGTAAAATAAAAATAGTTTGAATATCCACTGCTTTCCCCCACAACAAGATACCATAATAGGACATGACACTATGAAAGTAACTAAAATATACTAGCCTAGATGTAGCCACATGCGTGTTTTGACTGATGTTCCTAACAGCGTAAGCCGCAGAACTTAATTTACCAGCAAATTTTTCTACGTGGGGTCCCCACTGAAATTTGCTATCAATGGTTATTCCAAGAAACTTTGTATCATTTACTAATTATAACGTGCTGCTGTCCAACACTAAACTGGTCTCAACTTGCCTGACATTTGGAAGTGAGAATTTGATACATTTGGTTTTACCAGCATTTAAAAATAAATTATTAACTGTGAACCAATTCAAGGTTAAAGATAATACTCCATTGACATCATCAAAATCTTCTTTTTGACTTTCAATTTCGAAGACCAGTGAAGTATCACCAGCACCCGCAAAATAATCGAGTCCACGATTCTGCTGTTGTATGGATCGACTCAAAAATCGAATCGCTTCGAAAAAATCGACCCAAAATCGATTTTTCGGGCCCATGAAACGGAACGCATCCAATAAAGTAATTGTTTTATTCCCAGTACATTTTGGTCTGAGTGGGTCAGATGATTTGTATGGAGAAGTAAAAAGTTAAATTTCTCTGATCAAATCGGTTTCATAACGAAAGTTGCTCAGAATGATGTCCCTAATAAAGTAGGTAGTTTCTCATTTTGCATTAATTCATTTACATAATTTTGTACAATTACGTAAACGACTTTATGATACATACTTACAGGTAAAGTTTGCCAAACCAAGTTCTGTCCTTAAAGTCTTAATATGGACAGAGCTATTTATGATAACTCACTTAATTATTTGAATCATGGATTTATGAGTCATGTGATGCATGAGAAAAACAAAGACAACGGGACCGTGCGGCTTGGCGATTTGCGGCTATAGAGAAGAGGTCTTTGCCCAGCAGTGGGTTGATGTGGGCCGAGTGAATAATACGATGAAGATGTTTCATGTGACATTTGCGTGATTCAATTCACGTCAGTTTTTGGGAATGCTGTGAAGAATGCATGCGCAGAATCGAATCATACTATTTTCATACATATCATGCATGGGCTTTCATTTTTATCTTGATCTGAATGCACTAACTACCTTTGTCTGTCGTTATTTTTTTCATGTGTGGTGTGATGGTGAATGATGATGGTGCATTGCATGTTTTGCTTTAATAACAAAATTAACATAATCTCTGAAGATAATGAAGAGGTTTTTGACTTCTAAAGCGTTGACTCCTAAAGAAAAAAAAGATGATCAAGAAAATATCAATAGACCAGTGGATGAGACAAACCCTAAAAAAAAAGAAGCAAGTTTATAATTTTAACGAAAAATGGCTAGTAGATGTTACATTTAAAAATTGGATATCAAAAAGGGAACAACAAAACGGCTCAATTACCGCCTTTTGTGCAATTTGTTATTGCACAATACTGAACCACAAGCCTGCTCTTATTAGGCATCAAAATACAACAAAACATAAACAAAATGTAAACGCTATTAGTAAAACCATATCAATAGACGAAGCTTTGAAACCGAAAAAAGAAGAAGAACTAAAGAAAAGAGCTGAACTCAAATTATGTGCTTTTCTCGTAGAAAATAATATGCCACTGATGTTGTCCGACGATTTAACACGTTAGCTGCGGCACCAATTTTTGCATACTTTCCGTTCCTGCGGCACGAGGTATAATCGGCCCGTACCGTGACCAGACGTTAGGGCGACACGCGGTCTATTAGACCCCACCTCCTTTTACAGACTAAAATCCATTTTCTGGCGCGAAATCAAAGATAAATGAGAATTTTGGTCCTTATTGATATAGACAGTGAATTGATGAACCCTAATCCACCGTCGCCGCGGGATCTGATGGCTAGTTTAGGAATTATTAGCAAAACAAAATATGGGATCTTATACACCTCGTAACGCACTGAAATAGGGCAAATTTTCAAAAATAATATCGACGTTTTTAAACTGTCTTAACTACGCAACGACTTGACCGATTTTTAACAATTATATCTAAAAATCTTTAATATTTATATACCTACTTTCAAAACCTAGACAAAGAACTACTGAAATATAAATTATATTACTTACCTGTTTTGTCAACGGCTGCTTTGCGTTTCTTGTGGAGTTTTTCACTACCTACAAAAATATCAATTAAGTGTTAAGTCCTAATAATAATAACATTATTATCACGATATAGAATAATAGGTAATTCTAGATATGTTGCAAAGTATTAGGTACGTCAATAATCGTTATTACCAATAATATCTTTAGGTATAATATACTTAAGTAATAATATCTTACACTTACTTTAGGTACATACTGTTATATAATACACTATTATAAATATAATAACCCGACTGCATTTTCTTTCAGTACCACATTTAAACTTATGAATGCACCTCGTTACGTACATGGAGTATGAAAGTATCCGCACCAATAACTTTGTAATGCCATAAGTCTGCAATTTGAAAAAAAAACTAAAAACTTACTCAACAAAAAAAATCTATTTAATAATTGAACCTGCTCACAAAATTTCACGAGAATCGGTTGAGAAATGCGAACTGTAGGCCAGAACAGACAGAGAGACAGAAGGACAAATGAATTTTTGGCCAATGTCGATACTCGATGTTTCTTCTTCAATAGTATATAGACCTATCCCCTCTCAATTCACCTCTACCAAACCAAACTCACTGTTCAAAATTACCTTGAAAATCATTAAAATATTAGGTCCTTACATATGAAATTGGCGTTTTGCATGGGAGGAACATAAAGTAGTTTTTTTTTAAATATTATATATTTATTTAATCAAAGTATGTACCATTGCTATCTATACACTTTTGCCATCTCATAGTTAGTTCTTCGATCCCTTTACTAAAGAAAACATTCGGACGGGAATCAATAAAATATTTGAAGGTGGTTTGGACTGCCCCATCGGAGTTGAATTTTTTCCCTTTCAAGACGTTATCCAAATTTCGAAAAAAATGGTTATCCGTTGGAGCAAGCTCCGGAGGGTACGGTGGATGTCCTAGACATTCCAATTGAAGCTCCTCTAATATGGTAGCCGTCTGTTGTGCAGTGTGTGGTCTAGCGTTATCATGAAGCAGCAGTGGCCTAGAGCGATTGACCAGCCTTGTTTAGCAGCTAGCTTTTCCATCATGATTTGCAGTTGCTGACAATAGACATCTGCCGTAATCGTCTGGCCAGATTTTAGAAAGCTGTAGTGAACGACACCAGCCTAGGCCACCAAATACTCACAAGTAAATTTTTTGGAGTCAATTTTCGCTTGGGGCGTGATTTGGCTGGTTTGGCAAGGTTCAGCCATTGCGATGAGCGCTTCCTATTATCGTACAGGATCCACTTTTCATCACAGGTAATGATTCGATTTAAAATCCTTTCGTTATTCTGCCGGGTGAGTAATGCAACGCAGCAGTCAACGCGCGTTTGTTTATTTGCTTCACTCAGTTCGTGAGGTACCCACCTTTAAAGCTTTTTCACCTTCCCAATTAACTTCAAGTGGATTACCTTTCAAGCTTTTTCACCTTCCCAATTAACTTCAAGTGGATTAAAACAGTTTTATCACTAACACCGCAGCCTGCAGTTAACTCGGACGTGGTTTGCGATGGATCCGCTTCCATAATAGCCTTCAATTCTTCATTATCAACTTTGGTCTCCGGCCGTCCACGGGGCTTGTTCTGCAGGTCTAAATTTCCAGAACGAAAACGTTGGAACCAAAAACGCACTGTGTTTTCTATTGCGGCACCGTCGCCATACACATCATTAATGCTTCGAGCCGTTTCTGCAGCACTGGTGCCACGGTAGAACTCATACACGTAAATAACGCAATATTTGAATCCTAGTTTGGGGCTAGATCAATGTGTGTAAATTGTGTCCAAGGTGTTATTATTATTATTATTATTATTATTATTTCAAGTTTTCCATTTTGTAAGCTGAGTGACGTAAGAAAAAAAAACAATTGAGGAAAAAACAAATGAATTATAATTTTAGAAACACATTTTAAAATACATGAGTAAATAGCTGTATAAATTTGAATTTGGTATTCCTAACAATAGAGGAGATATTTGAGACCTAAGGTCTTTATGTTCCTCCCATGCAAAACGCCAATTTCATATGTAGACCTTAGGTCTTTATGTTCCTCCCATGCAAAACGCCAATTTCATATGTAAGGACCTAATATTATCTAGAAATGTATCATTATTTTATTACTTTTAAATTTCAGAGTTTTACAAATGTTGCACTTCAGCAATCAAAGAATGGTGAACAAACCAAACCTGATGTTTTGCAAGATACAGCTTATTTTGCTAAAAATACACAAGTGTGAGTATTTTGTGCCGTATAACAACAACTAGAGAGAAGAACATTTATTTGCTCATGTGAAGATGTCTACAGATCTATTGAA
The DNA here is from genome assembly GCA_949825045.1 of Argyresthia goedartella. NCBI lineage: Eukaryota > Metazoa > Arthropoda > Insecta > Lepidoptera > Argyresthiidae > Argyresthia > Argyresthia goedartella. Next base: position 36,954,929 of record OX463812.1, on the reverse strand, counting down.
TGGCCATACAATAATCAAAAATATAATCAGCAACAACCACTATACTTTACTTTTAGGAATCTTATAATTAGTATAATGTTACAATAAAGAGGTTTCTAAGGGGAGGAAGGGAACACTCTGACTGGGGCGTTTGCTCACGTCAAGAAGAAATACTTGGATCCCATAGTCCTTCACATCCTTCCTGGGACTTTAATTTCAAGGTTCTCGAAAGACACCCTAACCAAATTGTGATATTTACAAATAGACTTCACACACTGGCAAAGTTCATGCCTTAGCTTAAAATAAGAGGAAGAAGAAGTAGTGCTAAATTTCAATAAATAATTAAATTAAACAATTCTCTCATTCCAGCAATATTTCAAGATTGGAGTTGACAAAGCCTCCATCGTTCCACGTTCAGACTCTTTCCTTAGACCTCAAGTCGATGGGACTGTCCCTCCGTTGCTCGCTTGGAGAAGTCAGTGTTGAGGGGCTGTACAGCGCATTCAATGAAAATTTGTACAATCTAATTCCTGTTATGTCCGAAGGACATTTAATGTAAGTTACACTGTTGTAAGTAGATAGTATTTATAATCTTTCTCTAAGTGGGATTGATACAGTCCCTCGATTGAGCACAAATCTTGGGGATATCCGTGGTACTTTATAAAATGCTGCCACCTAACATTGCGTTAGACCTCAACCTGTTAACAAGATAGCCTGCGCCACTTGAGTAGGCTTAAGTGGCATCTTCTAACACTTTCTAAAATCGGTGTAGGCCAAAGATCAATAAAAAAACAAAACTCATTTTTGTTTGTAACTCTGGGATACATACTGACACACATTTTAAGATATTTTTTTTTCTAAATACCCGCTCACTTTCACCTCCTTGCCGGCCGGAAAATATAAAAAAAACGAGTTAACAATTGAGGAAAATTTTATGTTGTTGCCCCACATATGCCCACAATTGAGTCTTTAGTACTCTAGGTGACTTTTACGTCCTTTTAAGTTCTCTGCGTCTCAGCAGATTAGATAAACAAAAGGGGTCTCTTATATCCTATCCTCATCAAAACATCCCTTAACCACTCAGCTGTGGGGTCATCAACAGATGATGATGACAGACCAAGCCATAAAGTTCAAAATCCGGGGTCAGTTTCTGATCTACCCACAGACGATTGGTTAAGTAACACTCAGCTTTCAATCTTGCGCTGAGCACCTGGGCCACATTGTCCGCCCGCTGATGCTACGGTCAAGATAATGATTCCGTTCAAGTTTACCAATATTGATGGTTAAACTAATTAATAACGCAAGATTTATCACATTAACCGGTTAGTATATATAATCACCACACATCCGTGGTGAATATGATTAATACTGATTTGCACAGCTAATATCAGGGAAAAACACTGCGGTAGCTCAGGTGAAGGGTAAAGGGGGTGAGTGAAGCAATTAGGTTGACATAAACTTAAGTACACATAAAATATTCAACACCTATTAAACATACTGTGCATTATAGACAGACAATATTATGAAGAATTTAACTATTTGATTTATTTTATCTTTAATAAACCATATTTGATTAAGAAAATAAGGTTATCATTACTTTCACAAAACCCTCTTGGTGATGATTAATAATAACCGGTTAAAGTAGTTAATCGGACTGGTTTTGGCTATATTTATTATATTCACCAAAAACAGTGGTTAGTATGAATACTTTCCGGTAATTATGTATGCTAATCGGATTTATTGAGTTGATGGTAACATACATATATCTGTCTATTATCTACCTTTTTTGACGTCCTAGTAATAAAAATAAATTAGTAGTAGGCTAGTGGTAAAAATAAATTCAATTTTGTTTTAATCAGGTCTGTGCTCTCTGGATGTTTTATCGCGGTTTGTAAAAATATGACTCATTCATCAGTCTTACCAATAGCACAAAGAAGATACGTAGTTGACATAGATGGAAGGCATTGCAACCAACAAGCAAGAAGGTTGAATAATGCGCAGTGGCAGGTCAATGCGCAGGAGCAGAACGATAATATGGTCTTAAAGGATGATGATGATTTATTTCAGGATCTCACTATTTAACATGAGTGCTGAAGTGAATATGGGTTTGGTGCTGGAAGATGATGCATTCTCGTTCATCAACCCTGGAGTAGAATTCATACATGATGAAGTTCGAGTGAAGGTAAAGAACTGTTTCCTAAATAAAAAATCAAAGCCTGGTAAACCAAGTAGAATAGAACAGAATAATTTTTATTGTTCAAAATAACAGGGTTTACATATTTGAGGTCCTTGCCTCCCAAAGTAGGAAAAACCTGTATCATGGGAGACAGTTACTTCCCAGTGGGTACATATTTTATTTTGTACAATAGTAGGTACTTAACAATTTTTAGATTTATGCAGGTAATCAAAAAAGGTAAATCTACAGAAAAATAATAATAATCTACAGTATAAAAACAAATTAGGGTACACAATTGGCGGGTATTAGGGTATACAATTGGTGGGTAGTTTCAGTTTATTTATTCATGAACAATATAAAATTGTATTTGAAATTGCTTACAGACTAAAACATAAAATAATTAATTAACAAATCATGCAATTAAAACAATACAATATACATTTCACTATAAAAAATAACAATGTCAACAAATACATTTATCAAATAAAGTACAAGTATCATGCACTATTACAAATTAATAATAATATTCTATCAACAATAAAATAATATATCTATATGCCAAAAACTAACTAAACAATCCGCCCCAGGACATCTCCCTGCCAAAGGTTCCCAAGACACTGGCAGCGTTACCCCGCTGCACAGCCAAGGAAATCCTCTGCATGAGAAATGCCCCGGAGCGGTGGTCAAAACCTCTGTCTCTGAGGCGTCGGCCCAACTCTTTCACAAATAGTCTGCCTTGTATCCCCCACACCCCAGTCGTCTCGACAGCAAGCGGCACGAAAATGTAGCTGTTAGCTAGAGCGGCATACTTTTGATACTTCAGCCTAGCGGCTGATTCAGCCGCAGCACCTGCAGTGGCTGTTGTGGAAACCACATGGGAGGCTGCGAACGTGCAGACACAAGTTGCATCCCACAAAAGAGACCGCCCTCTCTCCCATGGCACCAATGTCAGTCCGTCAGGACGCTTCCCATCCGAACGGCACAGACCAGGCGGCTCCAGCACACTGGAAACGTTGGCCGAAACCAAAGCCCTACGGACAATGTCATTAATTGCGTGGTGCCGAGAAAACCTGCCAGCGCTCCTGACGCAGTGAAGGCCATGGCGACCCAAACCATCCACCCATGCCCCACAAACGCAATGATGCGGCTGACAGATTGTGCATCCCAAACGCAAGGCAACTGCCACACGCAATGAATCATTGTCCAAGAGAGTGCCTAGCTGTGGAGAACGTAATGCGTGCAGCCACATGCCCGAGTCGGGCTGAGAAACTGCGCGCAACCGCGCCAACTCAGGTCCCACAGACTGAGCAAGCAGCTCGTCCCGAGTCACCTCACACATGGCCTCGTCCCACGCGCGCTGACTATCCAACCTCTCCTGCAGATCCCTTCCAGGACAACGAGCCTTCCATAAGCCCTCCGCCTCCTCCGCAAAAGGGATGCAAAACCCATCACCATTAATACCCAAGATATGAGTTACGAGTTCCACAACACCATGCGAAGAAGCCAAAAAGGCTGGAAGCTCGGTGTCCTGTAAGCGTCGCACACCCAAACCCCCATGCCGGATCGGCAGCGCAGCCTGCGCCCACTGAGTCGAGGACATTTCCACATTAATGATGCACTCCAGTAAATCCTTTAATACCGCATCATAACTTAGAGTTGCCTGTCTATGCAACCAAACCGGAGCAGTCCTAACGGAATAAGTTAGTCTCGGAAAAGAGAGACAACTTTTTAAAATAGTCAGGGCTTCATGGGCGGAGAGCTGCTTGAGGTGCTTTTTGGAAGCCGCGAAAATATCTATCTTTGTCTTAATAACCCGCGGTATACCCTCCGGGAAAATAGGGGCTCCCAGAAGTGTAAAATCCTCCCTGGCTACATGGACAACACCCGGCACAACCGCATGGATGTCAGCGCTCAACTCCTGCGTGAATTGCCCAGAACAGGAGTACACCTCACACTTCTGAGTATTAAGACTAAGTCCCAGGTTAGAAAATCCCTGTATTATCTTATCTTCCCAAATCCTCCATGACCACGTCCGGACTTCCACCAATCGTGCCGTCGTCCAGGTACCACACGTTCAGCGAAGAACGCAACGAGGCCACAACCTCCTGAATTGCCAGGCTAAAAAGCATGGGACCCAAAGGATCACCCTGTTGTACACCAACCCGCGATTGGATCAAATTTCCACCATAAAACAAATTAGTTGGGTCACTATAGCACTGGTGCAGGAAAGGGTACAAAGACGGACAGCAGGCCAACACCTTGCTCAAAAAGACATCTCGCTCAACGGTATTAAAAGCGTTTTTCACGTCAACTTTTATTATGATGTCGTCTGAGGCGTCTCTACTCATAGCAAAAGACCTGGTTGCATGAATGGCAGCCTCACACAAATTAATTACTTATATAATGTCAAAATTGTAAAATTGTAAAATAAAACCTAATATAAGAATAATAAGAACAAACAATAAATAACATCAATTCAGTCAACTTTTGTCCTCAAAAAACTCATCAACCCTGTAGTAACACTTGTTCAAAAGGAATGTTTTAAGCTTATTTTTAAGTATGTTGGGGCTCGTAATTTGTCTAAATTCTATTGGTAACATATTATAAATTTTTATCGCCTGATACCTAGATGAGTGTTGAACTACATTCAGTCTTGGTACAGTGAAACTCTCTAGGTGTTTCCTTCTTGTGTTCAATCGTCTTTCCCGTTCTTCCTCAGACTCTACTTTATTTAATCGCTTAAGTAAATCTACAGACTCAATTAATATGAACAGACTAGGAACTGTGAGGATACCTAATTTGATAAAAAATTCACGACAAGATATAACCTGTGGTATTCGTACCACTACTCTTGTGGCTCTCTTTTGGAGGATGAACGCTTTTTTGACATTATAATCGTAACTATTTCCCCAAAACTTTATACTGAATCTCAGTTTTGACTCTACCAGGGCATAATATACTGCTTTTAAATTGTAAATTTTTAGCTCATCTCGTAGACTTTGCAACGCATAACAAGCTGAGCTTAGAGTACTTTCGATGCCTTGCAGTTCAGCTTTCCAGTTTAAGTTAGCATCTATTTGAACGCCCAAGAATTTTACTGTGTCTGTCAAATCAATACCCTCTCCAAGCATTTTCAGATCAACGCTATCATTATTAGCCGCTGCTGTTTTAAACAGTATTGCACATGTCTTATTGCTGTTCAACTTTAGATTATTTGAGTCAAACCATTGGTGGAATGAAAAAAGCGCTGCATTAGCTTTTTCTTCAAGAGTGCTGAGGTGCTCTGCGTGAATAACAGCATTTGTATCAACAGCAAACACAACTAGCTGAGTGTCTAACAGATTTCGTGAAATATATTCTACCAAGTCATTTGTAAAGACAATAAACAGTATTGGACCCAAAATCGAACCCTGTGGTACACCTCTCTCGACGTTGGTAATTTTTGACTGATGTTTCGCTTCTTTACCATTTTACCACGATGTTAATTCAAAATATTGCTTTCTGTGTTTTAAATATGATCTTAGTAGCTCCAGAAACTCACCACGGATGCCATAATGTTCTAGTTTTCTTATTAGAATAGTATGGTCAACCAAATCAAAAGCAGAACTGAGATCCAAAAATATGCCTAGAACCTTCATCTTAACATTAAGTTTAGAAACAACATCATCTATGAGTGTTTCCACTGCATCTGTGGTGCTAATGTTCATCTGGTAACCAAATTGTCTCTCACTTATCACTTGATTCTGCTGAAGGTGTCTTAAAAGTCTAATTTTAATGATTTTTTCAAAAAATTTTGAAAGTATTGGCAAAAGAGAAATTAGTCTATATTTACTAGGATCAGTTTTTGACCCCTTCTTGAATGTTGGTACAACTTTGGCCAGCTCAAGTTGCTCAGGGAATACACTCTCATTTAGGCAGTTATTAAATAAGTAAGTCAGAGGGACAGCTAGGATGTCTATGTTTTTTGTATGACAGTTATTGGTATACCATCATGGCCACATGACTTTTTTGGTTCCATATTTTTTACAATTTTTGCGATTTCGATCGAAGTTGTTAACTCACACATTATGCTGCATTGTACTCTGTCCGTACTAGTAAGTGTATTTCTATGTCATTCCTATCTGATGTGGAGCCCTTTTTGTAAAATTCACAAGAGAAATGTTCAACCACCTCACTTGGTTTTTGTAATGTGATGTCATTAACTTTCAGCTGAATAGAATCTACTTTACAATTTTTAAGTTTGTTTCTGTGTTTGTTTATAACTTTCCAAATAGCTTTGGTAGAATTTCTAGCTTTTCCTATTTCATCTCGAATGGCAATTTTTCTAGCATTCCTCAATACTCTTCTGTATATTTGTAAGTAATTTTTAGTGTAAGTATGGTTATAATCTGCATCCTTCACTCCTTTTAATGGCAATAGAACACGTTTCATTTGACTAGAAACCCTAATTCCTTTAGTGACCCATTTAAGTTTTTCAAATTCTTGCTGTTTTATTTGCTGACTGACTATTTTAAAACTATTTTTAAACGCTTCTTGAAATCTTTTCAGAAACATATTTATACCCATATTTGTCCAGTCTTGTTTTAAAATGTTATTTCTGAACATCATGTTATTTCTTTCATTAAAAACCCTACGCTTTACAATTATATGTTGTTCCTTTTTAACTGCTGCTATTGGATTTTCGAGTTGTACAATACAAAATACTCCTCCATGCCCTTCTCCTATATTGTTTTGATCCACAGTGTTATGCAAAATATTATATTCAGGTATATTCGTTAGGAAATTATCTAGACATGACTCATATCCTTCCTCAAAATATGTAGCTGAACAAATCAAATGCCTAAAACCATAGCTTTCCAGCAAGTTTAAAAATTCTTTTTTTTGGTTACTTTCCGTCAACATATCTATATTGAAGTCTCCACTTATTATGCACTTCTTGTCAAAAAAATGTTCCAATAGTAATTCCAATTGCTCCATAAAAGATTCGAATAATGCTTTTTGGTTTTTATTTTTTGAAGCTCGATAACAACAGCAAATGTTTAGGTTGGTTTCTTTGTCTCTAATTCCGCATAATTCAAAACTGTCTTCTTGATACAACTTTTTACAGATTTCTATTTCCTCAAACTTTGAATTATTCAGTGCCAGTATAAGCGAACCCCCTTTGAATTAGAATCTCTATAATTATATGCTGCTAAATTATAATTTTGAATACTAAATAGCGACATTGAACCCTTATTAAGGAAATGTTCGGTAATACATACATATTTTTGGTTACTTCCAAGGCTTTCTAGATATAACTCCAACTCATCTTTTTTATTCGAAATGCCACACAAATTTTGATGAAAAATGGAGACTGTAATATTGGTGTTACTTAATATTTCTTTAAGAGGCACGAAAAAACTCTAGTCCCACTGACTTTGGTCTTTTTCCAATTAGTCCTAATTTAATTTTATCAAACAGGTATGGCAGAGTACCTTTTTTTGAGACCAGGTTCGTAGCCGCTCCAATTTCAGTTACTTTTGTTCTTTTTTTAGCAAAATAGTAAGGAATAGTACCCTTTTTTGCTGCAAGGACTGTGCATAAGTCTTTTGTCTCAAGTTTTTTTGTGGCAACAATATTGGATTGTGACTTTGACATGACACTATCTATAAACTGTTTTTTATATTTTATGTAATCAATTTCCGTGTTAAGATCCACGCACAGTGTATCCAAGTAAAATTCCTGGTAGGAGTTATCATTCACATTATTTGATTTCAGTGTTAGTTGGATGAAATCACAATTCTGGAAGCCTCTTACAATTGATTTTATCTTAAAGTTTAGAAGTTTCTCATTCAAATGACAGGTTTCCTGCACATTAATAACAAAGACCTTATTACGTCTTAGTTTGTATAGAGCAATGCTCAGTTCTGATAGTAGACTGTGAGGGTTTTGGTCATGTTTACCTACAGCTAAAACATATATGTTTTCACGATTCTGATTACTTCTGTCCTCCAAATCATGGAGAATCTGGGATCCTGTGGTCTTCGGCTTAATTAGTGCCAATACTTTATAGGTATTATTCAATAGATTTTCTTTCCGGGTGTTGATCATCTTGGCTGCTAGTCCTTTCACTTGTTCATCGCCAATTATCAAAATTTCCGCAGTTTTTAGGGTGAAACGAATTGGCTGTTTTGTTGGCTGAATTTTGACGTTTCCAGTTCCAGTCTGTGCCTCATTTGCGGAGACTTGTTTCGGTAGTAATGTGCCGTGGGATGGTCCAGTGATCCCAGGTTGTCTCGGATTTAGTTGATGGTCTGGCTGGCCCATCAATGTCATGGGCGTTAAACAGGTCTCTTTATAATCACTGTTGACAGTGGGTCTACTGGTCCCTTTCGGCTCGCCTTCGGTTATATGGATCACTTTTCGTAAGATGTAGGGGGTTTGATTCGAACCACTAAACGAGGCCATTTTTTGGATCACTCCATTGGTGAATTGTCCGGGTGATACACGAGGGTACCCCATTTTCATCATACTATGACGTTGTCGTCTGAATTGGGGTGAGAAGAATTTTGGTGGGGAAGTTTCACCACCACCTATTCCAACAGACCTAAGGATCTCGAATTTCCTTTTGTGTTCATCCAATGTTTTCTTAATTGTACCATTTTCCAGGGTTAAGTTATCTATTTCACTATTAGCAACTAAGAGTTGCAGACGCAGCGTTTCATTTTCCTGCCTAAGCTGATTCAGCTCCTGGTCATTTTCTAATATAATTGGCAAGCTTTGGGAAGACAGATTTACGAACGACTCATTCGCTCCAGAGTGTTTCATTATTTGTCTAGGCTTTCTATAGATGACATTTTCCTGCCTTGTTGATAGTGGAGAATCTGTAGAAATATGTCCGTTACCATCTATAATTATTTCTGTGTTTGGGGGAACAGCATCACGACATGAACCTGAACATTGTTGGCATTTAAAATCCAATTTTAAATCGTTGATGTTTGCCATATAGTATGCCGATGTAATATTTACACAGTTATGGGGAAATGTATTATTGCAGACCACGCATCTTAAAATTTCTGAGGAATAGACAGCTTCCAAGCAAGTCTTGCAGTACTTCGTCATGCTTAGGTACACCTCTTGTCTGCAGTTTAAAGTTTTGAACGGGTGTTACTGGTGGCGCCGTATATGTGGTGGCCAGGCACGGTACTAATCCATTTGTTTTATGGCGCCCTCTATATTTTGAAGGTGGCGCCCTCTTTTATTGAGTAGCACGAAGTATTTGTTGTAGGTTAGTAACGCCCTCTGTTAGTCAGCAGAAGAAGCATTTATTGATTTTATTAGCGTCATCTGTTGGTGAGCGGATGCGACTGTTCTATTTCTGGAGTTGGGTGGTGATGTCGTCTACCGGGCGTTTGCAAGATTTTTTTTTTAAATACGCTTTGTTTTGAAATATTGAACGGTTATTCTGTCACTTTTTTGGGCATTTCTTTGAAATTTGATCACTGTGTTCACTATTGGTTGTCCTTTCACTATTCTATTTCATGTCTTGTATGTTTATTTTAATTTCAGCACTGTGTCCTTGTATCTAATCGTGATTATCACAGAACATTTAGTCGTGATTAAAGTCCGATTTTTCCGTAGAACAATTTTGCTTGATTTTGGTATTTATTCTTGTTTCACTGACTTGCCTACGTCTGCACAGGCGAGTTGTCACCTCAGGTTTACACACGACTAAGATTTTTATTGAAATACACTGGTTTACTATTTTAAAACGTCTTTTATTGTGGAGTGTGTCACAATTTATTGTTTACTTTAGCAGCACCCTCTGGCTTTATCTTTATCTGGTATAATACTAACACTAAAACTTAATTGTAATTATAATAAAGAGAGTGTGTAGTGTGATGTGAATGTAGAGTATAAATGTAGAGTGTAGTGTGTGTGTGTGTGTTAATTTTGTGTGTGTTGTGCATGTGGAGTTGGTGAAGGAAAGGAGGGGGATAATGAGTTGAGGTATGGAATCCAGGTAATATTGTTATTTTGGTTTCCTAATTTGGAATGTCAATAAGCTTCTCCGTGTCTCCATAGGAGAGCCTCAGCAGCCATTTTTTTATTTATGTTTTGCAGACGGTTTTGGGTAGATGATAAAGCTCGACGTCTCTGCTAATTTTGTTGTAGAGACGAGGGCCGGTGATATAAAGCTGCCTTTGAGCATGAGCGGTTTTACAGCTTTCTATCTCAAACACTCTGTCTTTTCTCCGCTTTAGGAGTAGCAAAGGATCGTATGGGCGACTTGTGTGTGTTCTCAGAATAGCCTGTTGGATGAAAAGTTGCCTTACCGGAAGCATTTTGCACTCAGTATAAAGTAATTCAGTGGGGTATCTAAAAGGCTTTCTTAGAAGTACTTTAAGGACAACTCTTTGAGCCCTTTCCAATTTTATAATTAGTGTTTTTGGTGCGCCACCCCAAGCCGCTATGCAATAAGATATAATTGACTGGGCCAAAGCATTATACACTGTATACAAAACATTTTCGTCTGCTGACGGTCTAAGCATTTTGAAGATATAAATGAGCTTTCTGTTGCGACTTGTTGGATTAATTATATGTGGCTTCCATGAGAGAGTGTCATCTATAATTACCCCTAAGTATTTTACTTTAACTACTCTATTGAGCGTCGGGCAAGAACAGTTTGAGTGACTAAATTTGCTAAAGTTGCAATTGTTGTGTGCTCTAACATTAAAAGAACCTTGAGGTGGTTTCCCCGAGGAGGTCAGTGGAAAGGTGAGATACATGGTTTTGTCAACATTTAGAGTAAGAAGGTTAGCGACGAGCCATTTCATGACTACCTCGAGAGATACCTCTGCGTTTATCCTGGCTTTATCCCAGGTTTGACCCTCAACTAGGAGAGCAGTATCATCGGCGTAAGTGACAATATTGCAGTTAGGTGTAGTAAGTTTGCACAGATCGTTGATGTATAAAAGAAATAGTGTGGGGCCCAAGTTACTTCCCTGGCGCACACCGTATGACAGAGCGATATCATCACTTAGGTGATTCCCTATTTTTACTCTTGAGTACGTTTGGTGAGATAATCTCTGAAAATGTCTAGGGCATGTCCTCTTATACCAGCAGAACTTAATTTATTTATAAATAGGGGTATTGATACAGTGTCGAAGGCTTTTTTCAGGTCAAGGAAGATGCCAACGCACTTAGATTTTTTATCTAGAGTACTTGATATTTTCTCCGTTAATTGCAAAACGGCATCCTCGGTCGACTTGCCCTTGCAGAATCCATACCGATTATCAGCAATTATTTTGTATTTAGTTAAGAATCCTACTAATCGGTTATTTAGCACTTTTTCTAATATTTTAGACATGGTAGTAAGAACAGAGATAGGTCTATAATTTGTAATGTTCTCTCTGTCCCCACATTTGAGAATCGGGTGAACAAGAGCTTTTTTGAAAATTGTTGGAAATACACCTTTTGAGAGACAGAGTTTGCACACGTGAGTTATAATTGGCGCAAGAACAAAATGGCTCGATTTAATAACAGATGAAGAGATGCTATCCCAGCCTATTGCTGAGTCGCTTCGTAGATCCAAAATAATTTTATTTATCTCGGCAACATCCACTTCCAGAATAACAAGTGTGTTTAGTTGTGTATCTTGGAGAAAGGATTGGGAGGGCAATTCAGTGTTGCGGTGACCATCGTTTGAGGTGTGTTGAATTTTATTAGCAAGAGAGGCACCCACACTTGCAAAGAAATGGTTTACTTTGTTTAGAAAATCAAGGGGGTCAGGTGACAGATGTATTAGTTCTCTAGGGGGGGTGACTTGTTGTACGTATGAGTAATCTTTTTAATAACTTCCCATGTGGCCTTGGGTTTATTTTTAGCCTTTTCGAACTCATCCTTCTCGTATGAACGTTTAAGTTTCTTTAGCAGGTTATTACAGTAATTTATGTAGCTAGTGTAAATAATTTTGTTAACTTGATTATTAGGTGATTTCTTATTTCTCTATTTCTTATACATTTGAGTAGTTGCCATAATATGTTCTAATTGTGTGGGTTGTACTATTTCGCGTTTCAGTTATCATGGCCATCACCACAGAAAAACAGGGGCTATGAGTTTACCACCACAGAGCAGATTGCAAAACACATTGGTATGAAAGTTTCCCAACAGATTTACTCAGTTGCCTTGTTATTTTGAACCTTTTAGAAAAACGTGTGTACAAGAACGTAAACATTGATAGGAACGGTTGGAGTTTCCGCCCCCTTATCGACACTCTGATTAAAGGAACCCCTCTCAAACTATTTGTAAATAATTTATTGAGGAAAAGTGTTCAGAATCATTAGTAGAGTGCCCCTGCCTCAGTGTGATCAATATTGTATTATGAAACGTGTGTTCCAGACGACCTTCCTCTGACGGCAGCGATCAGCTTACCCCTCTATGCGCTGTTGCGTGAGAGGCTCCTCTTACACTTGCATCGGGTGCTGCGGCGAGCCACCAGCGTGTCCGACCTCATGTGCAGCAACCCCAGTCTACTGGAGGCTAATAGGTGAGACCCGCAAGAGTTATATACCTGTGGAATAACTACGGACGTTTACACATCGAGTAACTGAGCGTATCGAGCTGCAAATAGAAATTATGTACCTGCATTATGAATTATAGTCCGTACAGTTCGCTTACTTATTGATAAGTTATTTTATCTACACACGTATCATAAACCCTCTTTACTGCGTCCAAAAACCGCACGTTACGACCAGTTATACTACTTGGTAAAAACTCATTTCTTATCTGAATATTGATACATTATGACCATAATGTATAAATTTTCGACAAATTATGAAATTCAAATTTCGAACGCCGCTGCCCGCCTGCGTGCCCTAGTTTGTCTGTGAAGTTTGTACTACTGAAAAAGCTAAACAAGTGCAGAGCAATGATCAATGCCACAATCAAAGAGAGCTTATGATATGTGTGTAGATAAACTAGTGTATGAACCTAATTATGATTAGGCATTAAAACTCTCGAGTGATATTATAATGAAACTCGCCTTCGACTCGTTTCAAAAACCCACTCTCGAGTTTATATGCCCTCCATTATGCATCAGTCACATAAACTACTATGTTTAATTCCACGCCTCAACCGAACGGCGTGGAATCGTGAGGGGCTGGGTTTTTGCCAGCACGGGAGAGAATCGTGAGTGGTACTTTACCTTGCCGTCGTAGACCGGAATTCGAAAGCTCGATTCGAGGCAGGAATACGGGATAGGAGCACAAGTGTGGTAGGAGAGGAACCGAATCTCACTCGTTTCGCTGCCCGACGCTGTCGCCGGCGTGTTGCTTGCCGACACGAGGAGTCGCTGTCCGATACGACGAGTTGGGGACCGTACAACTTCAACCTTCACAACACGAATCACTGACGCGAATCTACTTATTTCCCGACGATTATTATGATTAACACTCCGACCAGGCCCGACACCTGTGTTAGACAATTGTTACACCGAAATACATTCAAGGCCCGACGCCATGAGCAGACATGTTTTTTCTCACGACAAGAAGGTAACCTCTAATTTCTCATCTCGTTTCGATACGAGTGACAGCTGCGGTTCCGTTTCCGCTAGTGATGTCCCGATTACTCGCGATCGAACCGCGCAACGAAAACCGGTGCGTTCCAAAGCATAAATATCAAACATACTAAATGGTGCCGACCTCTCCCTCTCGATATAAATATCAAATTTTGGGGAATGATAGTACCCATAATTATGAACAACTTTCCACAAAGAATGAATCATGGCCGTAAACGAGAAAAAAAAATGGTCTCCCATAGTAACTTGTAATCAGCTGCTAGGGTCAATGTACCCAGAGACGATTATTTTTTTCATTTTCGACCAGTTTTTTGGGGAAAGTTGTTCATATTAATAGCTACTGTCATTCCCAAATAAACGTTAAATACGATAAAGCCACCCTCTTGTCTTGATATAAATACCAATAAATATGAGAGGACCGATCACCCTATACAAAAAAAGTACTCCGCTAGAAAGGCGAAATCCTGTAATATTTCTCGATGTCACTAATATGTTTCGCCCGCTAGCTGTACCATGCAATAGATGCTGGGTGCTTAGGCTAATGGCGTAGTATAATCAATCATAATATCGAAGAAAAATCAGAGATGGCGCTTTTACTATTGTTTACGAGGGAGCGGCACACATACGCACATGAGTACAGAGACTAACACCTACACAATACAAATGCATGCGCAGGAGACGTGTCGCATCGCATATAAATGTGTGCTCAGACGCGTAAGAAGCGTTTTTGTTCTTAGGAAATTAACGCTTGCTTATACCTTCATCTTTCCTAAATTAATCGCAACATATTTAAACTAAAAATTTAATTACGCTTCAAAGTATTATGGTTGTCAGTCCTCTCATTGGGTATGTCATGTCCAGGATCACACAATTTCACCCGAAGTTAAGGCATTGAACTTGGGAAAAGGGGCCAGCCATCACCGTCTACTCCAGTCTAAAAACCCTCCATATAGATCTTTATCAAAAAATAATAATAATACCTTGGACACTATTTACACACATTGATCTAGCCCCAAACTGGGATGTCCCGTATCTTGGGTAGTAGACCACGATACACATACTAATATAGATAAGTATTATACTTAGCTAGATAAACAATCATGACTAGGATACAAACATCCGTTCTCATCAAACAAATATTTGCCCCCACCGGGGCTCGAACCCGGGACCCTTGGCTTCGTAGACAGGGTCACTGCCGACTCGGCCATTCGGGTCGTCAGTGGTAAGAGTTACCCACACTGTTTTGACCACACGTGTCTTGAAGTTGAGGTTTGGTGGCAAACGTCTATAGAAATAACCCGAGCTGCTGCGTCTCTATTTATCTCAGTGCAAGAGTGGACTGTTTGGCGGCCAGCGGGAACAAAGTGATCGACATGACACTCATCAACGTGCGGCGGACATTGCTGCAGAACCGAAGGGAAGTCATGGAGATGATGCCAATGCACGCCACGTTCATGCATAAAGTAAGAAAGCTAAAGCTGGCGATCCGCTCCAAATCGACAGAAGGTTATGTTACGACATGTTAATAATGCCTAGTATTTAATCCCACATCAAAAATACTGATTTGCACAGCAAAAAAGGATCAACAGAAACACTATGTTTTAAAAAAAATATGTGTACTTAAGTTTATGTTTTAAGTATTTTTTGTTGTTCTTACATGTTCAACCTAACGCGAAGGATGAGAGAAGCCCCCTTCTCTTCGCTCACCCCCTTTACCCTTCACCTAAGCTACCGCAGCATTTTGCCCTGATATTTGATGTGGAAATCAGTATTTTGGATGTGTAGTTTGATATTTCCCGTTAATAATTACACCGGGTTAGAGCTCGTAGCTCACCTACACGACACCACTCCCGCACGGCAAAAGAATGTGGTAGGAGCGGTTGATCGTTGAGCGTTGGATCTTTTGGTGTAGACCCAGATGTCGAATATGTGCCACTCGATAGTATTTTATTTTATTTTATTAGGAGAACAAACAGTTTAACACACTCTATAAATAAACTTATATAATAACTAATAGGTTTAAGGTTTAAGGTTTAAGATATTTATTTCTCAAAAAGAATACAATATAGTGAGACTTGAGAAACAACACAAATAAATAATTACACAAATAGATTTCTTCCATCGCGCGAGACATTAAAGTAGGGTAGTCCTTGAAAAATGTAAATATTTATGTTAAGAATGTGGTGACTTTGAGATGTATATTTTTTAAAAGTTTTTTATAAATTGGTAGTGATCTCGCTTCTTTTATAGCTTTCGGTAGTTTGTTATATAGTCCAATAACCATTAATGTGTTCTCGCATGTAGAGTAGTATATATGGTATATCTAACAGAGCACAACCTGAGACCCATATTTGAATGAACATTATTTTACCTTTCGGGAGCGGTGAAGTTTAAGTGAGCTGTGACCTTGAGTCTCTAATTCGCACGCTCCGCGCAAAAGTTATGTCAACCTCAAACAGTCCGTGCATCAGTATACTAAGCAGAAATATTTATATTTGATGTATGATAATTGACAACGTCCCATATGCCCCCTCGGACGCCCCCTGAAGGGGCATATGGGATTTTTGAAGGACTCACGCCTCATATAAGGGGCATATGAAACTGTGAATCAAACCACAGTTTTCGTATGCCTCCCTACGGTGATTGTTAGGCGAACGTTGACAAATAAAAATGTTGCCAGTTTCGAAGTCGTGTTTCTATTTATTTGAAAGTACAGTCAAGGGCAGATAGAGTCATTCCTTTTGAACATTGTAGCGTATTTATTTCGTAAGTCATAAGTTCCACGATCGCATACCTTTGACTTACATACCACATAGTAGGTAGGTACTCATCATATCATGGTCGCAAACGAAATTATATTTCTTTTTTTTAAATCGCACAACTAAAATACAAATTTTCACAGCAAAAAAGGATCAACAAAAATACACTTTATGTTTTAAGTATTTTTTTTGTTCTGACATGTTCAGCCTAATACGAAGAATAAAGGGGTCTTCGCTTCGCTTACTCTCTTTACCTTTCACCTAAGCTACCGCAGTATTTTGCCCTGATATTTGCTTTAAAAATCAGTATATTTGCTGTAAAAATCAGAATATTTGCTGTGCAAATCAGTATTATTGATGTGCAGTTAATTTTTTTCTTTTTTTTAATACCTACCTAACTTTTTTGTCACCTGGTTGAGTCAAAGTACTTTGGAATTATTTATTATTTTCCACCAAAGGTAAGTTAAAAATATAAAATAAAACACACGCAGCTGCAGTCATTAGGTTTTGTGGTATAATTTCAAAATACACAAATTGCTTACGGCTTCAATCTAAATTACAAATAAGACATTATTTGACATATATTAAAATAACTAACATTGTATGTAAGGCATTGTATGTAAGGCTCGAATCGGCCATCGACCCGAATGGCCGAGTCGGCAGTGACCCTGCCTACGAAGCCAAGGGTTCCGGGTTCGAGTCCCGGTGGGGGCAAATATTTGTTTGATGAGAACGGATGTTTGTACCCTAGTCATGGTTATTTATCTATCTAAGCATAATATTTATCTATATAAGTATGTGTATCGTTGTCTAGTACCCAAGATACAGGGAATCCTAGTTTGGGGCTAGATCAATGTGTGTAAATAATGTCCAAGGTATTATTATTATTGCCTGTCCTTCCTATAGCATGTGAAAAGGCTTGTGAAGAAAAACCTAGGTAAGCTAAAAAGCTAGGTAAATTATTTATTGATAAAAAAATATAAGTATTAATATATAATCGGTCCAGGTTAAAAAAACTTGAAATAGCAAAAACTAGTTATTTAAACAGACACAATACTACTTTTCGTACAGATTTTCAAGAATAAAATCACAGGTATCATTATTTGTCATGGCAACATTTTCTTACTTACATTACTACCTACAAATAGCTAGGCTAGACCAAAACAAACATATAAACAAATCGATGTCAAATCTCTTTGGAGAGGTGTCAGCCACCCATCAATAACCATACTAATTTACAGCCTGTAAAGCTGTCCCGATATACGTCGTTCTATCAAAAGCTATACTTACTTACTACTTATGCTCCGCTACCAATGTAAGGGGGATTGCGTTCTTTTTTTGAAGTTTAGCAGATGAACAGTTAGAAATGTTATAAAGTAGTCAAAGTTCTTTATTACTGTAGATATTTAGATATACTTAGCAAACGTCACTTTTTGTCTCTTCTCTACATTGGAGCACTGTGGAAGAAGTAGGGCGTAAAACTCCCACAGATCGAATTTTAGATGTCTTTTAAAAATTGCTTGTGCTTATCTAATACAAAGATTACTATATTAATTATTATGATTAATAAGCAGGAATAATTACAAAATTATTAACAGCAAGGCCTGTGTTGAGCTAGATTAACCCCATACAGTCCGGGCATTTAAGTAATCTTGAGCATTGTAATTTCCCTTTTTCGACAAAGTCGCTTTAACATGCTTTTTAAATTGTTCAAATGGCAATTTCAAGATCTCCAGAGGTCAGTCAGCGTCTTGATCTACGCAAAACCACACGTCTTGCCACTGTGTCGGACCTCGCGTTGATACCAAAGTTTCTCAAACTTTTTTGTTAGCATAATGGTTATTTATGGTGGATGCCAGGAGGAGGTGACTGACACGATTCTGTGTTCAGCTTGCGGTATCTCCTTCGATTTCTCTTGTGCTGAGATTACCGAGGCCAAGTACCGGAGACTGGCGGAGAAGTAGAAGAGGGAATGGATGTGTCCCACCTGCTCCGTCAAGGCACCAGTTGTTACGAAGCCGCCAGGCGGGGGGCCTGTAGTTGCTCCTCCGAGTACTACTAAGCTGCCCCCGGGATCTCCAGCTGTGCCAACGCTCGAGCTCATCATGGAGCGCCTTGATGCCATGGTCCTTCAATTAGCTCCTCTGAAGAGTCTAGAAGTCATTCTCAGTGACATCTCCGAGTTAAAGAGCCAGACCGATGACATCCATTTGCGAATTAATGATGTGGAGAGCCGCGTTGTCCGCATGGAAGAGCGTCAAGTTGAAGCTGCTGAAATGAATGAACGGTTGTTACGTCTTGAGGAAGCTTCTGAAAGCCGAGAACAATGGCTGCGCTATCGAGATAAAAGGTGTTCCCCAAACAAAAGAGGAGAATCTTTTTGACATAATATTTAAAGTTGGGACCACCATTGGTTTCGCAATCCAGCGCGATCGTATTAATTTCGTTACCAGAGTTCCTTCGCGTGACGATAACAAGGGAAAATCAATAATTGTCTGCTTCATTCATCGCTACGACAAGGAAAACTTTGTTGCTGCCGGACGAACTGTGAAGAATATGTCACTGGCTGATATCGGGATGCAGGGACATGGCAGTGTCTTCGTCAATGATCATCTGACCATCGAACAAAAACAACTATTAAATTCGGCCAAACTACTAGTTAAGGAGAAGGAGTTCGAATTTATTTGGGTGCGTCATGCGAAGATTATGGTACGGCGCAATCAGACTTCACCTATTTTTCAAATCAAGTCGAAGAGGGACCTGTCCAAAATTACGTAATCTACAACTATTGCTTTTAGTGTCATTCAACAGTTTACAAACTTTGAGAACCACTGCTCCCTGCTACTATCCGATATTGCTATTGTTTTCGCCTGTTGCTACACACACACTACTTCACTGCCTAGTAAACAACTTTTATTCCAACACCTTTTTAACTCAGCTCGTAATGACCCTAATGAGCCTTTCTGAAGTTTATTTAATGTCTAATTTGCCTCGTCGTTGCTGCCGCCGTCCGCTACCGTACTTGCCTATAAGTGATCATTGCTTTGATAATAACCCGTCCCTATGTTACCGAGTTCGCAGCAGGTGCTTGTTGCTTTGCCCGCTTTATTTGAGAATTAGTTTTTTCTTAGACATCTATTTAGTTTGTTATATTACAACGCCGTGAATAATTTAAATCTGTACTATCAGAATGTAAGGGTACTGCGGACAAAGACTGATACTATTTTTCAGAATATCCTATTGAACAACTATGATATTGTCGCTTCAACCGAGACCTGGCTTCTAGATGAATTTTAAGATAATGAAATATTCGATGATAGGTACTTAGTGTGGCGTCGCGACCGTAACTATGCATCAACTGGGCAGACAAGAGGGGGAGGCGTATTGATAGCTGTTAAGCGCGAATTATGCTTGACGATCAATGCATGTTGGCAGTCCTCCGCAGAAGACATATGGGTAACGATTCCATTGACTTGTAACGAAAAAATCGTTACTACATTACATTTGTGTTCACTCTATCTGTGTGACGAAAATCTTGGTAATAGATTTAAGACACAACTTGAAAACTTTTTGTAACTGCATAACGGCTAAGGTCGAGCCACCGCTATCAGTAGCTATGATCGTCTATTCTATCTACCCCAAAAAGAGATGTCCCGATTCAGCTGTAAAATTTGTAAGTTAAGAATGATAAGTCTGAATTTCTCGTTCGTTGAGAAGTTCGTTAGGCGTACAATAGTCGAGCGGAAGATTGGTTCAGGAATTTAGAGTTTCAAGTTAGACAGAGAAAGCATATATGTCCGCAAGCCGGTAATTCGCATCAGTCAGCGGTGTATTGCGCCAGATCGATCGTTGTTATATTTTGTGTGATGGTACCATTTATTTTTTTGTATATATGGGCGCTTGGAACTTCTTTTAGTGGTCGACCACGATTTGTAATATTTGTTTGGGATATCGTATAGATATCCGTCGTAGTTTTACGACGTGAGTACTCAATGATATTTCGTGTGCTCGCCAGTAGCGGCTTGTGGTGGTTCTAATTATATAATTAGTTCACGGCAATAACGATCCGAAAAGACCGGTTTACACAATTGCGATTTGATTTTCCGAAATGGGTTTGAACTAGCGGTTACCTCAAAAGGTCCGTAACGTTTTGAAACCTTCAACTCTGCGCAATTTGAGCTGGATGTTATCGAAACGTAGTCATTAGCGCTTTAGGAGATCTAATCCACACCATAGCGAAGTGCATAGTTCGATAATTACCGAACTTTGAATTCCACTAGCCGCAGCACGTCCTCGACTGAGCCTAATCATATATATTTGACTCAGCCTACACATTAGACCTCCAGCGAAATTTACATTTAATTTAAAGATGCAACTTGAATCCAACCTGACCCAAGGCAAAGCAAAACAACCTACCCGGTCCTAAACAATGACCTTTAGACTGTAATTTGATCTCTTCGCGCGTCCCCGACATCACTCAAATGTCAAAATATCAACAGTATAGGTTATCTGTGTTGACACCGGTTTAACTTTGTTCTGAATTTGTTATTTCCATCCGCGGAACCTCATCGATCAAACAGTCTCCCTATGCCCTGCCAACCTAGGTTTAGCCGCAACTAAACTTCTGTCTAGCCTAGTCTGAAATCCTAGTGTTATACCATGTCCATTATCGACACCACTCGAAAATGGTTGAGTTTGATTTGAATGTGCTTGTATGTTTAATGACTGTGTGTGTGGAAATTTCAAAACTCGCTACTCGAAAGGAATGAGGAGAGGATTAGCCCGCAAATATCCTAAGCGCCAATCCAGGAACCCTATGGTGAAGGAAAAAGGAATTTAGGGTCGCTCCAAGCCCAGACTCAGACTCAGATCAGTTACAAGTTCTTATCTAACGACCCAAGAATAGTTTTGGAATTTGGGGTAGGTTGATATAAAGGAAAGGAACCGAAGTATATCTCGGCGCTTCAGAAAAATCCACTGAAACTCGCAATCACAATTCGCCCAGTTCTGACGCGTAAGACGGCAGACCAAAACTGTTTAGAATTTGAAAGACGACTGTCACAGTAGCTAGACGCTAAGACTGAATGCTCTCCCTTCCCCCGCAATCGTATTTATAGTCCCCACATGTCTGGAAAAAAAATGGCGTCCTTAGCGAACACGCTCTGCCCAAGCGAAGCTTCTTATCACTAACTACACAGGGTCTAATTTCAACCATGCCATGCAGATCCGCCGTTCTACAAATTGTGTGTACGCATATTCACTATGATCAACCGTAGGTTATCACTCAAATCATTTGGTACTGCCGATACACATAATCTGTTGATCGCTGACCATAAAAGCTTGTTGCGATTAATTAAGCCTTCCCGACCGCTAGCGCGCGAAACAAAGACCACTAGAATGCTATTCGTACTAGTCGTGTCAAACTCTCCATCTCATACCAACCAAACGCAATTGTATATTTGCAATCAACATAATAGCTTTCTCCGTATCGTTCCATAATAACCTTCCATTATTTAGTTATTCATAATTTATTTCGCGCGCAGCCAATCGGCTCTGATCCCTACACATCTCGCAGGAATGCGACAAAAAAACCTTAACTGAACTCTGTTCCTGGAACCAAACCACGCGTCGGCTCATTGTTTTTTGCTAACTTACCCTGAGCTACGCAAAACCCCAAACGTTATATGAACCGATTCTCGTATTCAAAACAGCGCGGCGATGGGCTAGCCCTCTGTCACGCAAAATGAAGTATCAAATGTACTGACTCTCGTGTAACATTACATTTTGTACCAAATTAATTCATTTAATGACTGACAATGTCCATGATAAATTTCTAATAGTCGGAGACTTTAATATGAGTAGTATAACCTGGTCTTCCATTGATGGCGGTCTTGATCCATGTAATCTGGTAGGTGAGCATGTGAAAGATTTTATTGACACTCTTAACACTTGTGGTCTTCAACAATTTATCAGTTTTGAAAAAAGCTTTGGTCGTATATTGGATCTAGTATTTTCGAATGGAAGTGTCGTGGTAATGTCATGTCCTGACCCATTAGTGCCAGAGGACCCATACCATAAGGCTTTGCATATAGATATACCGGTTACATTCTTCACCCCATTAAAATACATTCCGCATGTTTCCTTTAATTATTCCAAAGCTGACTATAAGCAAATACGTAAACACATCCATGATTTTGACTGGGTAGGTAAGCTTGGTAGTGGTAGTGTAGATGACGCTGTCGATATTTTCTATACATTAATTTATAAACTACGTGACTCATATGTTCCTAATCGCAGCTTATCTAAGAACAATTACCCACCTTGGTTTAGCACAGCTCTAATCAAAGTCATAAAGGAAAAGTTCAAATATTTCAAAAAGTATAAAAACTATGGGAATCTTTCTGACCAAATGTCTTTTTAAATTTTACGTGACCGAGCAAGTAGAATGGAGCGTGAATGCCACACTAATTACATAGCTAAAATTGAAGATTCTATAGTTAAAAATCCTAAGACCTTCTGGTCCTATATTAAGTCGAAACGCCAAGGTAGTGCATTTCCCTCGAATATGTCTTACGATGGTAAAACGTCCGAAAATGGCAACACCATTGGTAATTTCTTCTCTGATTACTAGGATTCACCTAGTGATACTTAACCGGAGCGGACGTGTGTCAGTTTTGCCCAGAATTATTTATTTTATTTGTTTAATTTGCGCGGTTTGCTGCTGTTCACACATCAGTACCTCCCGTTCCATCTTGAGGAAAGTCCCATATACCACGGCGGCCATATTTGGAAGTGTCGGACCTTTCACCAATTGTCGCGACTTCTACCGAAGAGCTCTGACCGAGACCGACATCGAGCCGCCCAGAGGATTGTATCAGCTGAGTCACCTCCACTTACCTTATAAACATAGAAAAACTCAGTAGTGTCTTCGTGACTCGAACCTCAACACTTTGGCACTTTAGCCGGCGCTCCTACCAATTGATCCAAGCGGGTCGTGCGGCCGAGCGGCGAAATTGTCAACCACAACCGGGTCGACATCGAGTTTACACATTTTTGCAATAGAGGGCAGCACTTGTAGTTTAAAATTAATTGCGCTAAATGCACTCTGCTCATTAAGCCGGAAGAATGCCTAAAATGTGCTTCGTGCGTAAAAACATTGCACTAAAATTGTGCAGAGTATACTGAATTGGAGTTCAAAAAAGTCCTGCCAATGAATAAAACCAAACTTAAGTGTATACCATGCAAACAGAAGAAATCTCCTGCCAGTCCGGTTGTGATTAGCAGTACATCAGCGGATATTCAATCTTCCATCGTTAATATAGATATACAACAAGTAATAAAATGCTTTGAGACCAAATTTGATGAGGTAAAATACTTGTTGAAAGGACTAGAGACGTCGTTCAATAAAAAATCGCAAGAAATGCTGGACAAAATTGAAGGACTGTCTAGTAGAATAATAACTCTGGAGAATAACCTAGCCAATCAGTCACAAATTATGAGCAACCTTTAACAAATAAATGATGAGCTTCGGCTTGAAAATCGCACCCTCAGAGACAATTTTGATGACATGGATCAAAGATCGCGAAGCTGCAATATAGAGATTCAAAATATCCCGGAAAAGAAGGGCGAGAACCTGCTCCATGTCGTAGAGACCATTGGCAAGGCAATCGGTGTCCCTATTCCTGTATCCTGCATCACCGACGTCCATAGGGTGGCTCACAACCAACCAACACAGAAGGCAAAAAATATAATCGTGCACTTATCTACAAAAAGACTCCGTGACGACGTGATCGCGGCCGGTCGGACCCGCCGAGGGCTCACTGCATCGCAAGTGCTGAATGCGGCCGCGGGCGGCGCCACCGCGTACTCAACTGTGGCGGGCACTTCGCCCCCACCACCGTCGTCCCGGTTCTACATCAACGAACATCTTACACTCAAGAATAAAATACTGTACTCCAAAGCGCGCACCGTTGCGAACGATAAGAATTACAAATACATCTGGATTAAGAACGCAACAATTCTAGTACGCAAAGAAGACAACAGCCGGGTCATAACTATTCGCAGAGATGAAGATTTAGATAAAGTAGTGTGACTAATTTATTTATATTTAATTTATTTATATTTAAATTTTCTGTGTGTCGTTAAAATATACCGTCTCACAATCAATGTCATCGGATCTCTTGTAAATTCAATGTTTAAATACATGTTGTTATATTTTCCTGTTCTATACGTATATATTCTACTGTGCAAATCACGCAATCATTCACAACCACTATATATTTTAACTGTTGTTTATGGTGCAACCCATCCACTCATTTTCCATAATGTTATACTCATAAATTTGATATATTATAGTTTACATTATATATTAAAACTCAAACTTAAACAAAACAAATATTTCTTTAAATACATATTGCAATTTTATGTTATCAATGGTTGACTCAAATATTAGTATTTATTATCAAAACTGTGGTGGGTTGCGTGGTAAGCTTACGGAACTTAGATATAATATACAATTTTCATATTTTGATGTAATTATATTGACAAAAACTTGGCTGTTCAATAGTATTTTTGACTCGGAAATTGTAGACAACAGATATTCGATGTTTCGTCGCGATCGTAACTTGGTTGATTTTAACAAAAAGGACGGTGGAGGTATTGTTGTCGCTATCAATAAAAAAAATACTGCATCGCGACACTTTGAACTGGAAGATAAGACTACAGAGGAGTTATTTATAAGTATACCTCTGTGTAAATCTAATACTCTAATCCTATGCGTAACATATATACCTCCCAAAACTAACAAAAATTTATACGTTTCTCATTTCAATAAGCTACAGCACCTATTTATGAACTATCTACTTATACTTTCTATAATATAGGAGACTACAACATACCAGATTTGACTTGGTCCCCCCACTCTACTGGATTAATTTAGTACCCAATATTAAAACAGAACTTCATAAATCACTTGATAACACCATGGGTTTAATGCAACTCCAACAATACAATAATATTTACAACAACAATAATCGCTTATTAGATCTTATGTTTTCTAATAGTAGCAACTGCGTATGCTCTCCATCATACATTGAGTTATCGCGGCCTAATTACCAACACCACCCCCCGTTAATGTTCACCTTTGAAAATACAAAAACAGTAAAACAAATTCAACCAAAAAAAACTAACAAATTTAACTTTAATAAATGTGATTTTAACTATATCAAATCTGAACTGTCATTAATAAATTGGGAAAACGTTTTGAAAAATAAAAAAGTAACTGAAAGTGTTTCTATATTCTACGAAATCTTATTCAAAATTATTAATAAACATGTACCTCTATATAAAACAAAGTCACGAAATTTTCCATCATGGTTTTCTTAAGCATTATCAAGCACATTATCACGTAAAAAAACCGTGTGGAATAAGTGGAAAACTTACCATAATCTATCGGACTATAGAGAATTTTCACTCACACTTCAAAGAGTTAAATTACTTTTGAAAGAGGACTTCAATTCATATATCTCAAAAACCGAGTGTAATATTTCTGAAAACGTTAAACATTTTTGGAAATATGTAGCCTCTCTGAAGAAAAACGAATCGGGATATCCATCTAAAATGTCATTGGATAACAGAACATCTGACAGCCCATCCGAAATAGCTGATATGTTTAATGAATTCTTTAGCTCCGTTTTTGAACCGAATGATACTGATTTAAATGATATTAATATACATGAACTTAATACAAGTTCGGAAGCTGAAAACATCTCTAATCTGCATATTAGTAAATACCGAATTAAAAAAAGGCTTTCAACTCTAGATATATCTAAAGGGCTCGGTCCAGATAAAATAGGTCCAATATTTTTGAAAAACACTGTCGATCTTTTAGTAGATCCACTCTACATAATACTTAACCGCAGTGTTCAAGAAGGATGCTTCCCGGACTTCTGGAAACTAGCATATATCACGCCTCTACACAAATCGGGTTCTCGGAATAATATCACCTATTATAGACCCATATCTGTCCTCTCTACAATATCAAAGATTTTCGAGTCACTGGTTCAGGAATCTCTTTATACGCAAGTAAGACGAAATATTGCTAAACAACAGCACGGATTCATGAAAGACAAGTCCACGATAACTAACTTAGCTTTATACTCGAACTTTCTATTTAAGGCCATGGATGAAGGAGTTCAAGTGGATGTGATATACACGGATTTCCAAAAAGCATTTGACAAAGTGGATCATGTTTTGTTACTCGAGCAGCTAGCATACAATGGCATAACCGGAAACCTTCTTAAGTGGTTTGAGTCTTACTTAAAAATCTTTAAAAAAATTAATTCTCTGGAAGATTGTATTAGTTTACAAGAAGACCTTAATAGATTCCACGAGTTTTGTCTAACTAACAAACTTCAACTTGCGCATAATAAATGTAAACAGATAACTTTTACGCGTAATAGGAACAAGATACTCCAACCATACAACATCGGTGGCCAAGAAATGGAGAGGGTTTCCTCAATTCGAGATTTGGGTGTCCTTTTCGATAAAAAACTCATTTTCGTCGACCATATAGAGAAAATTTGTACGAAAGCATATCAGATGCTCGGTTTTATATTAAGGGTTAGTAAAAACTTTAATAAAAAACTTACATATATGACACTCTATAAAACCCTAGTAAGATCCCAACTGGAGTATGCTTCTATTGTATGGAATCCCTTTTATGCCGTTTACAGTAACAAACTTGAGAACATACAAAAAAAAGCCCTCAAATCGATACACTATAGACTTATATTGTAACGCTTGTTGGGGTCTGGGTAAAACAAAACACTAATTAACAGATTTACAAGGTTTAATTTAAGTAAACTCCAGGATGCCCAACAATTAGCAATGCGTTGATTTAGCTCTCAGGGATGAGTTCTAGAATTCACAATTATAGGTAAGCCGTGTCCACTTAGCACTGCCTTGATAGGTAACCACTTCCCTGTAACTATGCGGCAGGTGGTGGCGCGCGTCTGGTGATGTCACCGATGTAGTCCGGAGTCAGGCAAGGCGGATCAGCAGCGGAAAGTGGTCATCAGGGTCCCAATATAGTTTGGGTCCGGCAAGTAAAACCCCGACTGGGAAACACACACACCTATTAAAATTGATAGGTAGCTAAATAATTCATCTAGCTAAATAAATAATGCATCATTGAATACTGCGCTCCATGCACAAGACAATTAAACCATACAATTGGAATTAGTTTAAAATAAATAATAAATTAGCGCTCCAAAGTAGTGGTGGCGAATGTGAGGTACGGTAGCCCCGAGCAAAGTGAGTCCTGGCCGCACCCCGCTCCACGAGTGCGAGTGAATACACGTAGCAAAATGAGCTACGAAAACCTGATGTCACTCTATAAAGTACCTAGTTTGGCCTCTAGACGCACAATAACCGACGAATTATTTTTATATAACATATGTAACAACCACTATGATTGTCCGGAGCTTGTCGAAGAAATTAAATACCTTGCCCCACATACAGCAACGCCACGCCGTCCCTGTAAACTTTTTTATCTAAATCCAACGCGCACCAATTTCGGTCTTCGTGCGCCGCTACATCGAATTTGCCATACCTATAATGAGAGGTTGCTGTCGATAGACATATTTAGGAGCAAAAAACATCTTTTAAAAAAGAACTAACAAATCATATGGGTTTGAGTTTAAGGTAGATTAAGTATTTTAAAATTATCAAAAAAATATTTGTATCACATTATTTTTATAAATGTATGTTTTAGTGATGAACGTATAAGGTAGTAAGCTTACAATGTATTTTGTGTTTGTACTTAATTTATGTTTTGTAAAGTTTATTACTGTTGTTTGTCCAAATAAAGTAAAATAAAAAAATAAAAATACTTTCATTCTAATTTTATTATTACATCCAGCTCTGACAATGATAATGTGGGTCAAGCACATACACATGTCGAACCGCAGTGTCTGCGATAAACATAGTCAGGTCATAAGTTCTGTCACACAATAAAAACTTTTGAATTTAGAACGCTGGCCACAAAAAAGTTTATTGAATTCGAATTTCGAATTTTTCATGAAAATAAAAATGTGTACTTTTTATAGTTTTCCTCATTTTTAAATATGGAGTGGACACTTAAAGAAGACCGTGTCGCAGTTATTGCGTTGCATCGTTGCGGTTACGCGCCAATTCAGATTTTCGACTTACTGAAAAATTTGAAATTAACCAAAAGATTCGTTTATCGTACCATAAAACGATACAATGAAGACTCTAGTGTAGATGACAGGTCAAGAAGTGGTCGCCCTCGCTCTGTTAGGACTCCAGCAGTGATAAAAGCTGTGAAGGCGTTCGCGCGTTGAATTCGTTCAAAGAAATCCCATACGTAAGCAGAAACTGTTGGCCCTTCAGATGGGGTTAAGCAGGACCACGGTGAAAAGGGTGTTAAATGAAGACTTAGGGCTTATAGCATATCGAAGAAAAACAGGACATCGTTTGGACGCTCGTTTAATGGACCTGAGTCTGAAGAGTTGCCGCGCTTTGTTGAAGCGGTACGCGGGAAAAAAGCATCGGGAAATTCTTTTTTCGGATGAAAAATTTTTCACCGTGGAAGAGAGCTACAACAAACAAAATGATAAGGTGTACGCACACAGCAGTGAAGAAGCGAGCAACCGTATTCCGCGTGTCCAACGAGGTCATTTTCCATCCTCGCTCATGGTTTGGTTGGGAGTCTCTTATTGGGGCTTAACTGAGATAAATTTTTGTGAGAAAGGCGTAAAAACGAATGCAGTTGTGTATCAAAATACAGTCCTCAAGAACCTTGTGGAACCTGTTTCTCATACCATGTTTAATAACAGGCACTGGGTATTCCAACAAGATTCTGCGCCAGCTCATAGAGCGAAAAGCACACAAGACTGGCTGGCGGCGCGTGAAATCGACTTCATCCGGCACGAAGACTGGCCCTCCTCCAGTCCAGATTTGAGTCCGTTAGATTACAAGATATGGCAACACTTGGAGGAAAAGGCCTGCTCAAAGCCTCATCCTGATTTGGAGTCACTCAAGGCATCCTTGATTAAGGCAGCCGCCGATATTGACATGGACCTCGTTCCTGCTGCGATAGACGACTGGCCGCGCAGAATAAAGGCCTGTATTCAAAATCGCGGGGGTCATTTTGAATAAACTTTATTACTATAAGAATCTATGTTTTATTAAGTTCATTTTGCTATATAAATGTTTACATAAATAATAAACATGTCTAAATTATTTCATATTGCACATGTGACAGAACTTATGACCTGACTATGTATTTAGTATCGCAGTTAATAGCTCCTATGTTCATAAGCTCCTTCAGTCTTTGGACCTGTGCAAGTCTGCCGGGCCTGATGCTATCCCGGCTTCGTTACTAGTTGCTTGTGCAAAAGAGCTGTCCGTTCCCATCACAATTTTGTTTAAAAGATCTCTCAACGAAGGTGTCATGCCGATTCGTTGGAAGTCTGCTTTTATTTCCCCCATACATAAAAAAGGTTCCCATGAGCGCATTGAGCATTATAGGCCTATCTCAAAATTGTGTCTTATAGCCAAGGTTCTTGAGCGTGTCGTATATACTCAATTATATGAAGCGCTCAAATCTAGTTTCAGTCCTATGCAGCACGGTTTCAACGCAGATCAACGGTATCTAACCTTGTACTTTTCCATGACTATATCAGTGAGCGTATGGACAATAACGACCAAGTCGATGTCATTTATACTGATTATAGTAAAGCTTTCGATCGCATCGATCTCGATATCTTGCTTAAGAAACTTAGCAGAGTTGGCATTGGAGGCGATCTGCTCAAATGGTTTGCTTGGTCCTCTGCTATTAATATTATTTATCTATGATATTGATCAATGTTTTCAAACCTCTAGATTTCTGCTTTTTGCCGATGACATGAAGATTTTTAGAGTTGTTAATGGGGTCTCGGATGGTGAACTCTTACAGAGTGACTTATATAGGCTTGACGGCTACTGCGTAACAAATAAGCTGGATTTAAATGTCACCAAGTGTTTCTGTTTAATTTTCCATGCCTACCGAACGGCGTGGAATCCTGAGGGAGATGTGCCTTTGCCCGCACGTGAGAGAAAAGAATTGATGAAATTGTTACTACCTTGTCACCGCAGACAGAATAGATTGAAGGCTCAATTCGAGACAGGGGAATGCGGGAGAGGAGACAGTTTTGGAATGGGGGATGGGATCGAACCCTTGCCGTCGCTGTCCGACGCCGTCGCCGGCGCGCTGCTGGCGGCACGTGGAGTCGCCGCCTATACGACTATGTGCTTCACAACACAAATCACTTGACCGCTGACGCGAATCTAATTACGATCAATAGCCCGACGCTATGAGGTAGATTTACACTCCGACCAGGCCCGATGCCTGTATGATAATTGGTACACCGAAATACCATCAATGCCACGGGGCCCGAGCCGCCATGTTATTCTCCCGATGAGACAAGACAAAAGAGAAAAGATAACCTCCAATTTTACATCTCGTTCCGGTACGAGTGACATCTGCGGTCCGTTTCCGCTAGTGATGTCTCGATTACTCGCGATCGATTCGCGCAACAAAAAACCGGTGCGTTTCCGAAGCATAAATATTAAACAGTCACCCGCCCGGACAGGCCCGAACCTGTCCCTAATCAATAGGAAGGCGAGAAAGTGATGCGACCGCTCTCTTGAGGACCGAGTCCCCCACCTTGACTTCTGCTGATCGAGGCGTGCCATCCCGACCCGTGTACAAATTGACGATCCGTCCTCGTCTCCATCTCAATGATGGCAGGTTCGCATCCTTAATCAGCACCAAATCACCGACTTGAGGGGGGCTCGTCCGGTCAGTCCACTTAAGGCGCTGCTGCAAGATGTGCAAGTACTCAAGGGACCACCGTTTCCAAAAATCTTGAGCCATCTGCTGCAACATCTGCCACCTAGTTAACCGACTTAACTTAACATCACCGAATGGGTATTCTGGCAGGGCGTTAAGGGGCTGACCTATCAGGAAGTGACCTGGCGTCAATGCTTCCAAGTCATTTGGATCCGAACTGAGCGGGCACAACGGACGCGAGTTCAGTGTCATTTCAATTTTACAGAACAGCGTCGCAAGCTCTTCAAAGCGTAGAGAGGTCTCACCGATGATCCTCGTCAGGTGCGACTTAGCCAATTTAACCGCAGCCTGAAAAATTCCTCCCCAATGAGGACATCCCGGCGGACTGAAAACCCATTCAATCCCACGTCGGGAGCAAGCCGTACCGATGGCGTCCTGGTTACCGTTCAGGAATTGAGTGACCTCCTGCAGATATCGCCTGGCTCCGACAAAATTTGTGCCGTTGTCCGAATGTATTAATGTCGGGAGGCCCCTTCGTGAGACGAACCGATCCAGACAAGCGATAAATGCCTCCGTAGTGAGGTCACTGACCACTTCCAAGTGGAGTGCCTTCGTGGCCAAGCACACGAAGACGCACAGGTATGCCTTCACTAATCTGGCGTTCCGTAGCTGTGAAGACTTGACCATGAATGGTCCCGCGAAATCCCTTCCGACACCCGCAAAGGGCCGGATTTCGTTAACCCTATCCGAGGGCAAATCGCCCATCTGGGGCTGCATCGTATCCGCCTTGGCCCGATAACAAGGTAGGCACCAAAATACGACGCTACGCACTAAGCGTCTTCCCGAGAGAATCCAGAACTCGCGCTGGAGAAACGCCATCAAGGCGTGGCATCCGATATGCCCATTCCGAATGTGTCGATCCTGTATCAGCAGTTCGACCAACTTCCCTTTCCTAGGGAGTAACAACGGGTGGCGAGCCGCATAAGGCAGGTTGGCATTCCGCAGCCAACCTCCTACCCTCAGCAATCCTTGAGGGTCAATGAACGGGTTTAGCCGAGCCACAGCTCCCTTCAGTTGGACGCGTCCGCGTCTCAGAATGTCCAATTCGAACTTAAAGTGCACCGTCTGCACGTTCCGTACCAATGCGAACAACGCATGGTTCCGTTCCCGTGGTGTCAGGACCTGTGTCCGCACTCGTTGCGCCTCAGAATTCCGACAATTCCGCGCAAATAGGCAGATCCAGGCGGTCACATTGACCAGCTTGTCGAGCGAGCTGTACCGTTCCAGCAGGCTGAACTCCTCTTCCGGCTCTGGTTGCGTCGTACAGACACCGACTGTCAAGGCGCCGTTCGCCGTGGTAACGCGTGGACTCATTGGCCAATCCGATTCGGCTTGAGTCAACCATTTTGGACCCCACCACAAGGGATGTCCAACCAACTCCAGAGCGTGACACCCACGAGACGCACAGTCTGCTGGGTTCATTTCCCCTGGAACATGTCTCCAGATCAAGGGAACCTCCGAAGTCAAAATCTGCGAAACCCGATTCGCCACAAAAATCTCCAGCTTGTGAACTGAAGCCTTCAGCCAGCATAACACGATCTGGCTGTCCGTCCAAGCGTAGACCGTATCTTCCAACGCTATTGACCCACAAAGAACCGTCATCGTGTGGTTGAGCAGACGAGTCAGGAGAGCCGCTCCCGAAAGCTCTAACTTGGGAATGGTCAGGCGAGTGCGCAACGGCGCAACCTTGCTCTTGGCCATGACCAACCGCACATCAACCTCCCCCGAGGAGTCGACCGTACGCAGATACCCCGCAGCTCCGTAGCCCTTCTCCGAGGCATCGCAAAACCCATGCAGGGTGGCGGTGTATCGTTTGGTGGGGACCAACCTCCGTGGCAGTGAAATCCGATTAATGCCAGGGAGGGTCGAAAAGAACGAGTCCCACTCCGAGCTCAATGACCCGCCGATCGGGTCGTCCCATTTCAGCTCAGCAGACCACAATTGCTGCATAAAACACTTGAGCTGAAATGTTACCGGGGTGATCCACCCGTTTGGATCAAATGTCCTAGCCACCGTTGAAAGGACGTTCCGTTTCGTCCAGACCTTCGGGGAGTCCAACTCGACCCGATACGAGAACATGTCTGACACCGGCTGGTACTGGACGCCTAATACCGACAACATTTTTGTATTTTCCAAATTTTCAAATATGTGGGCGTCCTGCTGGTAGTCATCCGGAAGACCAGTCAGTAACTCTGGAGAGTTCGACATCCATTTCCGGAGCTCGTAACCTCCCCGTAAGAGCTCAACTAGCTCGTCCCGTCGAGCGAGCGCCTCCTCTACGGAATCTGCACTGGTACAGATATCGTCCACGTAGAGATCCTGCTCCAGGATCGCTGCTCCTCTAGGGAATCTTAACCGTTCTCGATCCGCTAACTCCCGCAGAGTGCGAATCGCCAAATAAGGACTAGACCGTAGCCCGTACGTGTTGGTGTTCAGCTCGTACACCCTGATGGGCTGATCTGGGCTCTCTCGCCACAGTATCAGCTGATACCGTCTATCGTCAGGGTGAATGACCGTCTGTCTAAACATTATCCGGATGTCAGCTACAAACACAACATTGTGTCGACGGAACCGTGTGATAACATCCGCGATATCATGATTCAATTTCGGCCCTGAATGCAAACACTGGTTCAGGTTCATGCCGTTAGATGTTGATGCCGATCCATCGAACACTACCCGTATTTTGCCCTCCGGGGTCCTCAAGACCGCGTAATGGGGCAGGAAGCAGTGGTGTTCACGCTTCTAGTCGATACCCGAAACCGACATGTGGCCGAGCGACTCGTATTCCCGCATGAAGTCGACGTACTTCTGCCGGAAAATCCCGTCACGCTTCATGCGTCGTTCCATCGACAGAAGCCGCGTCTCGGCTGCATGGTGTGAACTGCCCAGCGGCGGGCGATCACTCCGAAATGGAAGACGTGTGAGAAATTGACCTGACCGAAGGCGACCAGTATTGTTCCGATAAAACTGTTCACACTCTTCTTCAACCGGGTCCAACCGGCGGACCGTAGGTGGTTCCTCCACCTCCCAAAACTTCTGTATCACCTCCGAGAGTACAGAACCGAATAAGGGACTACGAGTCGCTAGGCGTGGGGCAGCCGGCATGACCGGACCCATTACCGCATGGCCCAGCCTGCAACACGTGGACACCTGGCACTAACAGGTATCCCAAGGCATCGACACCCTATAAAATATCCACTGGGTCCGGAATATTGAACTCCGGGTCAGCCAGTGACAACCCAGTGACCAACTGTCGCACCGAGGGCGACAACCGTACGTGAGGGTGTGAGCCCATCACATTAGGCATGACTAATGCCGTGACCGTCAGATTCACCGATGAATCCACCCGTGACGAGAGAGTAATCCGACATACTCCCTTAACGGAACCGACTTCCGTGTTCCCAATTCCCTGAATGGAATGTGGATACTCCCTTACCGAAATGCCCAACCGTCTTACAAGGTTACACGAGACTAAGCACCCCTGGGCCCCCGAGTCCAATAGTGCTCGTGCCACACAAGATTTGCCGACCGAACTCCACGCTATCACCGAGGCGGTGGGGAGCATGACCGTCTGTGGAGTGGCGGCACCCTGTAAGTGGGCGGCGTGTCCCTAGCGGGAACCCCCGCGGGATCCGAACCCGCTCAGACCTCCATCGGCCTGGTAACTCGGCTGCTGATATGCCACCGGTGGCATATCAGACCGCATGTACATCAGGGGGTCCCAACCCGCATAATAGGCCCCCGCTGTCCCGGTACCCGACCATACCGGACTGTGAACGGTGTGCCCGGTGGCCACCGTGGATGGAGGGGGGAGAGCGGATCCAACCTGGGGCGCTCTAGGAATGGGGGCGACATCCGACTGTTCGCCTCCCTGTTCGCCTCCCAGAGCGACGGGCAGGGTGGCGCAGAAGGTGGTGGGCTCCCAGCCTTCGCGCCACTCATAGGTGCCATCTGACGCCCGCCCGTAACACGCGGTGAGCAAGCGGCCCGAAGTCCTCGCTGACCCTGGATAGCGGCGACCGAACCCCGGCTATCCCGCCTGTTACCCCCCGCGCTGCCCCCTTCCCCTCGGGGGGGGTCCCGTCCGCGGGTACCCCAGTCACCCCGTTGGTGACTCCCGTTGCCCGGAGGGGGACTGGGTCCGGCCCTGGTTGGGCCCTGTGACCGACCAACCTGAGTCCGGCCCTGGTGACCGTCCGATGGGCCTGACCAGTTCAGGCACAACACGACGTGGTGCCTGCCACCGCAGCCCTCACAGAAGGACGCCCGTGAGCACTCGCTTAGCGTATGCGGCCCCAAACAACCGAAACACAATCGGTGGCGGAAGACCACCTTCCTGCGGGCAGCCACACCGAGCGCCTTAAAGTTGGCGCAACTGGTCACCTCATGACCGGCACTGTCGCAGTGCACACAGCCGTCACCCGATGGCGCGGCACTCAAAACGCCAAATTGTTTTGACCGACCAGTCCCCCGTGGGGGACTGGTCGGTCAAAATAACTGTTATATAACAACTGTTAACTAAATTGGCACTTATACTTTCACTTACCGAAAATGAACTTTAATCGTGGTATACCAACCACAGACTCATTGCCGACTTGAGCCAATCTGAGATATTCTTTTCTCCCAACTACAATGTGACAAAGGCAGCCCTACAACCGTGAATCGATGATTTCCCACTAGGAAACCGCGCTTCTGCTACCAAAATGTTTAATTTCCCACGCCTACCGAACGGCGTGGAATCCTGAGGGGGATGTGCCTTTGCCCGCACGTGAGAGAAAAGAATTGATGAAATTGTTACTACCTTGTCACCGCAGACAGGATAGATTGAAGGCTCGATTCGAGACAGGGGAATGCGGGAGAGGAGACAGTTTTGGAATGGGGGATGGGATCGAACCCTTGCCGTCGCTGTCCGACGCCGTCGCCGGCGCGCTGCTGGCGGCACGTGGAGTCGCCGCCGATACGACTATGTGCTTCACAACACAAATCACTTGACCGCTGACGCGAATCTAATTACGATCAATAGCCCGACGCTATGAGGTAGATTTACACTCCGACCAGGCCCGATGCCTGTATGATAATTGGTACACCGAAATACCATCAATGCCACGGGGCCCGAGCCGCCATGTTATTCTCCCGATGAGACAAGACAAAAGAGAAAAGATAACCTCCAATTTTACATCTCGTTCCGGTACGAGTGACATCTGCGGTCCGTTTCCGCTAGTGATGTCTCGATTACTCGCGATCGATTCGCGCAACAAAAAACCGGTGCGTTTCCGAAGCATAAATATTAAACAGTTTCTTCATAACTTTTACCCGTAAATTAAAACCGTACATAAATAATTATCAAATTAAAATTATATGACAGCAGAGACCTTGGTGTTATTATTGACAGCAGACTTATCTTTGACCATCATATTGATGCAATTGTCAGTAAAGCCTCTAAGGCATTGGGGTTCTTCATGAGGTCGTCGAAGTCGTTTAAGCGAATGAAAACTATTAAAATTCTATATTGTGCTTACGTCCGCAGTCATCTGGAATATGCTTCGCAGGTTTGGAACCCGTGCTACGACGTCTACATCAATAGACTTGAACGGATTCAGAAGAAATTTACAAGATATACCGGCTTTAAGTTCAAGTTGCCCAAGCTCAGCTATGAGTATCGCTGTGCACGTTTACATCTGTTACCACTGAAACTTCGCAGGGATATCTCAGATATGGTATTCCTGATGAAAATAGTTAAGGGCACTGTTGACTGTCCATTGCTGCTTGGTAAAATTAAGTTTAAGGTCCCTAGTCGTAACGTTCGTAGACGACCGTTGTTCCAATTGCCTCTCGTGCATAGCAATTACAGAGAGAACTCCTTCTTGATAAGAGCGTGTTCTACTTTTAACCGTCTCGGTGACAGGGACGACAACGGTTCTGACGGTGTTGATGACGACGATAATGATGACATTGATATATTCTGGAGCAGTGCGCAAACATTAAGGGCTCATATGATTCGTAAATTTTTAACATCTTTGGACAATGCTGGGTGAAGTAGTGGTGTATTTGACAGTTGATTGTATTACTGTTTAATTAATAATGATATCTTCATATTATTATTTGCTAACATTGCTGTAAGTAGATATTTCCCTAAATCATGTAATTGTATTTCAGTGTATAGTCCTGACTAAAAAGTAAGGTGTATGTTCAGGCTTCTCGGCACCTAATGACCTCGCAGGGGCCCATCAGCTACGAGGTAGCGTAGCGATCAGATGCCAAGAAGTGTGAACGTCGGCGATTCACCGAGCTAATAATTATGGAGTCGATCTAACCTGGTCTGTGCTTCGGTCCCGTCAACCTCCTGTCTCTCTGCAAGGCCCGGGTGCACCCTAGGCTCTTCTTGGTAGACAGGTTCTTCAGCCAACCAGGTATGACTGGCAGGCCAGCTTCGACGAACACAGTGTTCCAACACAGGTTATGTTACGTGAGAAAAACCAATCGGCCACGTAAATGCGAACTTTATCTGGTTCGGGGAACCACAACACACTCAGCTATATAGACAATCCTGAGGGGAACCCGAATACATTCCAGATGGCTTACGATTTAATTTCAATACCCCAATCAATACGCGTTACATTGCGAGGGCTTTCGTCTGTCAGTTGTCAAAAACTGCAAGGTTGGCAGCAACGTCAAATTCAAAATGGCCGTTCCGAAACCATCGATCGAATATCGATTTGGAATCGAACAATCACCCGCCCGGACAGGCACCCACCTGTCCCCTAATCTACGGGCAGCCGAGACAACGTTGCTACCGCTCGTTTTAGAACCGAGCCTCCTACTAGAACCTCTGCAGACCGGGGGGTCCCGTCATTGCCAGGGAACCTTTTTAACAATGCGCCCCCTGCGCTAACGTAGTGGCGGTAGGTTAGCATCCTTAACCAGAACGAGGTCACCAACACTAGGGGGGCTGGTTTTGTCAGTCCACTTAAGGCGCTGTTGTAAGATATGCAGATACTCGAGCGACCAACGCTTCCAGAAATTCTGAGTAAACTGCTGCAACATCTGGTACCTTGACAACCGATACAATTTCACTCCCTCGAAGGGGTGCTCGGGCAACGCGTTAAGTGGCTGTCCTATCAAGAAATGGCCTGGGGTCAGAGCCTCCAGGTCATTTGGATACGAGCTGAGCGGACACAACGGTCGCGAATTGAGAACGGCCTCGATCTTACAAAACAATGTTGCGAGCTCCTCAAAAGTCAGCGCGGTCTGACCTACTATACGCCCCAAGTGCGTCTTAGCTGACTTAACTACGGCCTCAAAAATCCCACCCCAGTGGGGGCAACTCGGTGGGCTGAAGGTCCACTGTATACCCCGACGGGAGAGGGCCGTTCCAATATCCACTTTATTTACATTCAAAAGGTTGACTATCTCTCGTAAGCATCGTTCCGCACCGACGTAGTTAGTGCCGTTATCAGAGCGGATCAAAGTTGGAAGTCCCCTTCGAGAAACAAACCTATCCAAACAAGCAATGAAAGCCTCTGTCGAGAGATCAGCAACGAGCTCGAGATGTACCGCCTTGGTGGATAAACAAACAAACACACATGAGCTATACCGGTCCAGCAGAAACCCGGCGTCAGGGTCCTCAGCCTTCTGGGTAACATGCACGGCCGCTCTGGGGCCATGATCCGAAGATACTACTACATGGCTGTGGGGCCAGTCCGATTCTCTCCTGGCAAGCCAGGGTGGTCCCCACCACAAATGGTGTCTAACGAGTTCAGGAGCCCGACATCCCCTGGATGCACAATCAGACGGGTTCAATTCTCCTGGTACATGTCTCCAGGTCAGTGGGACCTCAGACGACACAATCTGGGAGACACGGTTCGCAACAAAAACCTCTAAGTTATGGACCGAAGCCTTCAGCCAGCACAAAACAATCTGGCTGTCCGTCCACGCGTACACCGTATCCTCCAAAACCACTGACCCACGCAACACTGTTAGAGCGTGATTCAAAAGCTTGGTCAAAAGAGCAGCCCCGGACAGCTCCAGCCCCGGAATCGTCATCCCCGTCCGAATAGGCGCTACCTTGCTTTTTGCCAAAACCAAACGCACGTCGACCTCCCCGGTGGAGGTGACGGTTCTCAAATAAACCGCTGCCGCAAACCCTCGTTCAGAGGCATCACAAAACCCGTGAAGGGTTGCCCTGTAATCCCCAGCAGGGACCAATTTCCTCGGCAGCGATACATTTTTTATATTGAGGCCCAACCATTTTGCTAAATCATTCGATACAATGCAGCCCTGAGCTCCAGAATCTAATAGGGCGCGAACGTATGTTGGGTTGCCCGCCAAATCCCAAACAAGCACAGAGGCGATCGGTAACACCACCGTCTCCGGTTGGGGAGCAACAAATTGTTGGGCCGCAAATTCCTAGCGAGGGCCCCCGGGGCCCCACTGTGCCTGTAACCGATCAGGTAGGCAGCTATACGCCAGAGGGTCCCATTGTACAAATGGCCCACGCGCCGGTTCCATTGCCACCCTACGACGCCCCCCGAAGGGGGGTGGGCGTGAATTCAACCGTGGCCGCTCCATGAGCGGGGGGGACATCACATGCGACCGACGAGGACGAGGCGACGAGCGGGGCGACAACTGAGGCGGCGTCCGAACCGCATCCGCATAGCTCAAAGGTGTCCCATGCCACCCGCCCGTTACGGCCTGGCTCAACATACCCAATGTCCCGCTGAGTCGGATGCTGAGTCGCAACCGAAAACTCAGGGCCCCCCATGTGATGACCCTGAGTGCGGCCCTGCACCCCTGGGTGGCTGCGTGCTTGTGGCCCCATTGCCCGCTGAGTCGGATGCTGAGTCGCAACCGAAAACTCAGGGCCCCCCATGTGATGACCCTGAGTGCGGCTCGCACCCTAGTACTACCCTGTGCACGTGGGGACGTTGGCCCCTGAGTTGCGCTCCAAGTCGCAAACGAATTCTCAGGGCCCCATTCCGTATCACCCTGGGTACGGCCCTGTGGTGGCTGTTGGCCGGACCGGTTCATGCACAACAGATTGTTGTGGGCCCCACCACAATATCCGCACATTTTTGTGCGCGTGCAGTCCCTAGCCATGTGTGGCCCGAGGCATAGGAAACACCAGCTCCGCTGCTTGGCCATCCGGCGCCGTCCCTGAACCCTAAGTTCCCCGAACTTATTGCAATTGGCCACAGCATGGCCAATCTGCCTACAACATGGGCAGGTCTCACCATGTGGGGTCAATTCACTCACAGTCCCATACGAGTGCCGGTTGGTGCGGTCCTTCCTCGTCGGAGGGCCCCTACTCACAGCGCTCCCGGCAGCTCTCTGTGGCTCCGAAGGATGGGTGACCGTCAACCCCAAATTCTCTGCCCGTCGAGCCTCCTCTTCCAAGAATCCGACCAAGTCGGAGAAGGCGGGCAGGTCCTCGGCCGACCTCCCGTGAGACTGTTCGAAACGAGTCTGCACGTCAGCGGGTAGGCGGGAAAGTACAATGTACAGCAGTAGGTACGACCATTCACCAACCGGAAGTCCAAGATTCTCTAGAGCCTTGGTGACGGACAACAATGGGTTCAAAACCTCCGTCTGTATGGCCCCGACCTTGTTCACAACCGGGATACTAAACAAACGGTTCAGTTGGGCATCGGCCAACCTCCGTTTGTTATGGTAACGTCTGACCAACAATTGTCTGGCCGTTTCATAGTTACCCTCCGTAACTGTCAAATGAGCGACCAGCTCCCTAGGCTCACCCCTCAATGCTGCCACCAGCTGAGCCATCTTGACAGACTTGGTAATGTCCGATCGCATGTGCACCAAACTGTCGAACAGATTGATGAAGCTCATCCATTCACCGGACACTCCGTCAAAAGTAGGCATAGTTATGGCAGGTAACCTGGACCCCGAACCCTGAAGCGGCAGAGGTGCTTCAATGTCACCACCATGGCTGGACTCGCGCTGTCTACGTATGTCCGCAGCCTTCTGCGTGATAGCAGCTGCCATCTCCATACATTGGTCGACATCCCCTAGCAACCGTGACAGCCTGTCAGGTGCGCAACCATCAACTGATTCCGCCTGCGCGGACAATTCGAGCACCCTGTTGTAACGTTCCTTAACGTCCATAGACCGCTCCAATACCACATCATGCCTATCTAAACGGTCTATCAGACCGTGTGCGGAGGAAAACCATCTGAGTTCCTTAGAAACACCCTTCTGTATTTCAGATAACGACATGATCGGAACGATACTTACTCACAATTTGCAGTAACTCAATTTTATTGGACCCTCCAGTCTATAACCCAAACGAGGGAACCCTAAACTATAACTTAAACAATGTTGATTTCCTTAAACAATAGGAACCGAGTTTTATATCTATATAAATTCTGTAAATACAATTTAGTTTCCCTTTATCATTATAACACACACAGATAGTCAATATTAGTTCAAGTTATAAATTGCTATAAACTGAAAACAATGTAATAGCCTGCTATCAATAGATGTAACTACCTATGTTAACCAAACATTCATTAGCATTACTAGACCACTAATAGATTGACTAACTGGTACTTCAATGCAAATTTCAATTCACCTACAATGTACCTAAGTTGAGTACCTACTATTCTGAGTCACATCTCAGTACAACTGGTCATTTAGGGAAAACTGTAATATCTGTCTGTCTACTACCAGCAATAGACTTATAGCTTACAATACTACCAATCTATATGGATACAGGAACAACACCAAGTTAGCTAATAACCGCCTATACCTACAGATTGATAGTCCCAAATCGTGGGTTCCTGGAGCCCTTGACGGCTGCAAATCTCAGGAAACCACGCTCTGCTACC
Source organism: Argyresthia goedartella (assembly GCA_949825045.1). Lineage (NCBI taxonomy): Eukaryota > Metazoa > Arthropoda > Insecta > Lepidoptera > Argyresthiidae > Argyresthia > Argyresthia goedartella. The sequence continues at coordinate 36,912,703 of OX463812.1, read as the reverse complement.
AAAGTGTTCAGGCTTCTCGGCACCTAATGACCTCGCAGGGGCCCATCAGCTACGAGGTAGCGTAGCGATCAGATGCCAATAAGTGTGAACGTCGGCGATTCACCGAGCTAATAATTATGGAGTCGATCTATCCTGGTCTGTGCTTCGGTCCCGTCAACCTCCTGTCTCTTTGCAAGGCCCGGGTGCACCCTAGGCTCTTCTTGGTAGACAGGTTCTTCAGCCAACCAGGTATGACTGGCAGGCCAGCTTCGACGAACACAGTGTTCCAACACAGGTTATGTTACGTGGGAAAAACCAATCGGCCACGTAAATGCGAACTTTATCTGGTTCGGGGAACCACAACACACTCAGCTATATAGACAATCCTGAGGGGAACCCGAATACATTCCAGATGGCTTACGATTTAATTTCAATACCCCAATCAATACGCGTTACATTGCGAGGGCTTTCGTCTGTCAGTTGTCAAAAACTGCAAGGTTGGCAGCAACGTCAAATTCAAAATGGCCGTTCCGAAACCATCGATCGAATATCGATTTGGAATCGAACAGTGTATTTTTACAAATTCTTTGTGTGATTCTTTACATTAATTTAAAACTTCAATGCAAGAACGTTTTGCGTGTAGTAAAATAATTGTGGGAGTTTATTATTAGCTCTTTAGTTAATATAGTGTTTTGTATTTAGTGAGTAAAGCTGTTACCTCTCCTTAAAATGTAAAATAAATAAATAAAATAAAATAAAAATAAGTATCTTGTTGTAGTAGAGAATGCATTTCAAAACCAATAAAACAAATAAGCCGGCTGCAATTCCTTTTTCATACCAACGTATGAATGCTGTGCACCCGGTTAGTTACTGGCGTATGAAAGTAGTCGCCAATAACTTAGTGAACTACATTTGCGATCTAAAATGCAACCTATTGACTTTGACAAAACAATCACACCTCATTTGTTAAAATTTGTGAAGCCATGTGGGATGTAGCGGTTTTTCTTTACATTTATAACCCCATTTAAAAAATAAACGACAAAAAAACATAATATATCGAATATCATTTGGTTTTAATTTGGCTGAAATTATAATTAATTTATGAAACTTTATCGTCCTTTCAATCTGTCTATGCCATACTTTTATTATTTAGTCACCATTTAATTGCATTAAATATTAAATTCAATTAACAAAATAAGGACGGGAAATCACAACCTGCCTTCGCACCTGCTCACAAAATTTTACGAGAATCGTTTCAGAAATGTAACCTTTAGAAAAGGAACAGCCGGAAATCCGGAAATACGAAGAAGGCATTTTTACGAGCTCATTCCTTCAAAACAAGGTTTGCGTAATCGGTCTAGCCGTTTGCGAGTTTCCCGCTTATCAACACATTTAGCTATACAATTCGAGGGTTCCTTACCTGAAGGATGCCAAACGGGACTATCACTAAGCCTGCGCTGTCCGTCCGTCGGTCTATCTGTCTGTCCGCCAGCAGGATGTATCTCATGTAATAGGTACAGCGTTCAAATGTTCATCAGCATTTGTATTTCTATTGCCGCTGCAGCAACAAACAATAACTTACACGATGTTTTTCAATATTGCTTCCTCTGCGAATCACCAAATCTCGGCATATGCGCGCACCTTCAGGTTGCAGGCGGTCCGACTGTGGAACGCCTTCCTTGCAAAATAAGAGACAGTAACACTCTTTTCTATTTTTAAAACCGGGTAAAATAGCACTTCCTCTCTCTTTCATGATAGTAGTTATAGTATGTATGTATATTATTACTATATTTACAGGTTTAAACTACTAAAACTACTAATTTTTTTGGTACTTATTTAGTAGTTTGGTATAAAGAAGTATTTTATTTTCCATATTTTATAGATATTTAATTTATTTATTTATTTATTTATTTATTATAGATAATGTATTAGATATTGTGCACTGCCAACCCTTTCATGGTAAATTTTTCTATCATGCCTTGGTTTGCTGGAAGAAATTTCTTTTTTAGAGATAAGCTCGCCTTTGTATATATGTTTTCCACAAATGTAACTTTTTATTTATCTTTGTACAATAAAGAATTATGTATTATGAAATCATCATCATTCAAATATCATTGATAATTTCGCTGTGTAATCAATCATAGTCTTCGGTGGCACAATTGTTTCGTCCTCCTATCCACAATCTTTAGGAACTGGTATCGAAACCAAATTAGGAATTAAATATCTTGTACGGTGGTACGGAACCCTTCGTCTGCGAGTCCGACCCGCACTTCACCGATTTATTGTAAATGAGGAGATGACGACGTCTCTTACAGATCGGCTCAATATCGTTCGTGGGCAAGCTGGAGACGGACTGCGGCTGGCTGAAGAACCTGGCGACTGTGAACCGCGAGGACGAGGTCAGCGTGGCCAGACCTGACCCCATGAAGACAAGCTTCCGAGTCACTCTGCGGATTAAGGACTTGCAGGTGAACAGCAACAGACAACCTTCATAATACAGGCGTATATACATCATCAGCCCTTGTCATCCCAAAGCAAGCCATTCGCTGCGGTCACCCGCCAGCCTCGTCCACTGCTTTCCAGCCACCTTAGCAATGTCATCTGACCATCGGGCCGGTGGTCTGCCCGCTGGTCTCTGTCCTGTTCGCGGCCGCCACTCTGTGGCTGGTCTACCTTCCGTCCTCCCTTCTAACCAAGACGTCTATATACATAGACGTACATATTTTAGGGTTCCGTACCAAGGAAAAAGGGAACATGAACGGGATCACTTCGTTGTCCGTCTGTCTATCAAGACCCTTTTTCTCAGAAACGCGTGGGAGTATTAACACAAAACACATTGACAATTTACGTATATATGTATGTATGGCCAAGTACTGCCCAGAACGAACATATAGTGCATTTGTTCCTCAGGCCATCACTAATCTGTAAACCGAAGTCCTCCAAAGTGTATCCCAGGAGTCGAGTTAGCAACTAACACGCAATTTCGTTTAAGTGGATGACATAATTGTTTCAGTATTGATTTAGAAACCCAGCGAGGACGGACTTCTTATTTTGCAAAAAAATGGACCAACCTGTACTCTTTCAATTATAGGAGATTCTAGGCCAAACGTTCAGACGGACGCACGGGCAGTGGAGGCTTAGTAATAGGGTCCCGTTTGCCTCATTTCGGGTAAGGAACCCCAATAAACAGCGACGTAACCAACAAATAAAAATTTAACACTTAAGGTTCTTTTCCTCAGCTGGCAATGAAAATCGTGACCATTTTGGCGTCTTCTTCTACTGCTTCAGTCCGTCCCAGCCTTCACAGTCAGCTCCGAACTCCCTCTGGCTGTAGGCCTATCCTCAAAGTGGATCCCTGAAATTGATGCTAATGATTGTCATGGACAGCTCGGCTACGAATCCTACCGCATCAAGTGTTCCGGCGCATGCTCGGCATCACTGTGGGACTGGCGAGATGGCAGCCGTTCGCGCAACTAGACCAACTCAGCGTGCAGCATATGGAGTGAGTTACCTACTTAACTCTAGGTTAACAGCGTGGCGCATGCGCTACTGCGTCACTGTGGGACCAGCGAGATGGCAGCCGTTCGCGCAACAAGACCAACTCAGCGTGCAGCATATGGAGTGAGTTACCTACTTAGCTCTAGGTTTACAGCGTGGCGCATGCGCTACTGCGTCACTGTGGGACCGGCGAGATGGCAGCCGTTCGCGCAACTAGACCAACTCAGCGTGCAGCATATGGAGTGAGTTACCTACTTAGCTCTAGGTTAACAGCTTGGCGCAAGTGCTACTAATCGTCACTGTGGGACTGGCGAGATGGCAGCCGTTCGCGCAACTAGACCAACTCAGCGTGCAGCATATGGAGTGAGTTACCTACTTAGCTCTACGTTAACAGCTTGGCGCAAGTGCTATTGCGTCACTGGGGGACTGGCGAGATGGCAGCCGTTCGCGCAACTAGACCAACTCAGCGTGCAGCATATGGAGTGAGTTACTTACTTAGCTCTAGGTTAACAGGCGCAAGTGCTACTGTGTCACTGTGGGACTGGCGAGATGGCAGCCGTTCGCGCAACCAGACCAACTCAGCGTGCAGCATATGGAGTAAGTTACCTACTTAGCTCTAGGTTAACAGCTTGGCGCAAGTGCTATTGCGTCACTGGGGGACTGGCGAGATGGCAGCCGTTCGCGCAACTAGACCAACTCAGCGTGCAGCATATGGAGTGAGTTACCTACTGAGCTCTAGGTTAACAACTTGGCGCAAGTGCTACTAATCGTCACTGTGGGACTGGCGAGATGGCAGCCGTTCGCACAACTAGACCAACTCAGCGTGCAGCATATAGAGTGAGTTACCTACTAAGCTCTAGGTTAATAGCGTGGCGCAAAAGCTACTGCTTCACTGTGGGACTGGCGAGATGGCAGCCAATCGCGCAACTAGACCAACTCAGTGTGCAGCATACAGAGTGAGTTACCTACTTAGCTCTAGGTTAACAGCGTGGCGCAAAAGCTACTGCGTCACTGTGGGACTGGCGAGATGGCAGCCGTTCGCGCAACTAGACCAACTCAGCGTGCAGCATATAGAGTGAGTTACCTACTTAGTTCTAGGTTAACAGCGTGGCGCAAAAGCTACTGCGTCACTGTGGGACTGGCGAGATGGCAGCCGTTCGCGCAACTAGACCAACTCAGCGTGCAGCATATGGAGTGAGTTACCTACTGAGCTCTAGGTTAACAACTTGGCGCAAGTGCTACTAATCGTCACTGTGGGACTGGCGAGATGGCAGCCGTTCGCACAACTAGACCAACTCAGCGTGCAGCATATAGAGTGAGTTACCTACTTAATTCTAGGTTAACAGCATGGCGCAAAAGCTACTGCGTCACTGTGGGACTGGCGAGATGGCAGCCGTTCGCGCAACTAGACCAACTCAGCGTGCAGCATATAGAGTGAGTCACCTACTTAGCTCTAGGTTAACAGCTTGGCGCAAGTGCTACTGCGTCACTGGGGTACTGGCGAGATGGCAGCCGTTTCGCGCAACAAGACCAACTCAGCGTGCAGCATATGGAGTGAGTTACTTACTTAGCTCTAGGTTAACAGGCGGAAGTGCTACTGCGTCACTGTGGGACTGGCGAGATGGAAGCCGTTCGCGCAACTAGACCAACTCAGCGTGCAGCATATGGAGTGAGTTACCTACTTAGCTCTAGGTTAACAGCTTGGCGCAAGTGCTATTGCGTCACTGGAGGACTGGCGAGATGGTAGCCGTTCGCGCAACTAGACCAACTCAGCGTGCAGCATATGGAGTGAGTTACTTACTTAGCTCTAGGTTTACAGGCTCAAGTGCTACTGCGTCACTATGGGACTGGCGAGATGGCAGCCGTTCGCGCAACAAGACCAACTCAGCATGCAGCATATGGAGTGAGTTACTTACTTAGCTCTAGGTTAACAGGCGCAAGTGCTACTGCGTCACTGTGGGACTGGCGAAATGGCAGCCGTTCGCGCAACTAGACCAACTCAGCGTGCAGCATATAGTGTGTGTTACCTACTTAGTTCTAGGTTAACAGCGTGGCGCAAAAGCTACTGCGTCACTGTGGGACTGGCGAGATGGCAGCCGTTCGCGCAACTTGACCAACTCAGCGTGCAGCATATAGAGTGAGTTACCTACTTAGCTCTAGGTTAACAGCGTGGCGCAAAAGCTACTGCGTCACTGTGGGACTCGCGAGATGGCAGCCGTTCGCGCAACTAGACCAACTCAGCGTGCAGAATATGGAGTGAGTTACCTTCTTAGCTCTAGGTTAACAGCTTGGCGCAAGTGCTATTTCGTCACTGGGGGACTGGCGAGATGGCAGCCGTTCGCGCAACTAGACCAACTCAGCGTGCAGCATATGGAGTGAGTTACTTACTTAGCTCTAGGTTAACAGGCGCAAGTGCTACTGCGTCACTGTGGGACTGGCGAGATGGCAGCCGTTCGCGCAACTAGATCAACTCAGCGTGCAGCATATAGAGTGAGTTACCTACTTAGTTCTAGGTTAACAGCGTGGCGCAAAAGCTACTGCGTCACTGTGGGACTGGCGAGATGGCAGTCGTTCGCGCAACTAGACCAACTCAGCGTGCAGCATATGGAGTGAGTTACCTACTTAGCTCTAGGTTAACAGCTTGGCGCAAGTGCTATTGCGTCACTGGGGGACTGGCGAGATGGCAGCCGTTCGCGCAACTAGACCAACTCAGCGTGCAGCATATGGAGTGAGTTACTTACTTAGCTCTAGGTTAACAGGCGCAAGTGCTACTGCGTCACTGTGGGACTGGCGAGATGGCAGCCGTTCGCGCAACTAGACCAACTCAGCGTGCAGCATATGGAGTGAGTTAGCCGCTTAGCTCTAGGTTAACAGGCGCAAGTGCTACTGCGTCACTGTGGGACTGGCGAGATGGCAGCCGTTCGCGCAACTAGACCAACTCAGCGTGAAGCATATGGAGTGAGTTACGCGCTTAGCTCTAGGTTAACAGCGTGGCGCAAGTTGCCGCCGTGGCTCAATGAGTCCCGGTTCTGATCATGTGATGAGTAAAAGATATAAGTAGTTTAGGTTATCGTATTTTACCTACTCTACATTATACTGAATTTGGAACGGAGATGGAAACATCTGCGTCTATAAGCTAGCCCTCTGTCACGCAAAACGGAGTATTGAATAACTGGCAAAACGTGGACGGTATTGTGCTTCTGCGATGCAGCACAAACTACTTTATTCGTATTCCATCAATCACAGTACCGAGACCGAAGCCGGTCAGAGAGAGCGTCATCATCACATTCGTAAACCAGCCGTCATTTCCCAGCGTCACCGAGCTGCACATGCCGGGCCTCGGCCCGCTGAGCTGGCTGTACCCGTCTGCGCGCGCGTGGGTCGCCGGCGCAGGCGCGGCCGCTGCGCCTGCGCTGCGAGCTCAGCTCACGCTGGAGCTGCAGGCCGCGCTGGGGTAGCTGCCGTTGTGGGACGCCCTGCATGGGAAGCAGTAGGATGATAAATAGTACAGTGCGACAAGAGTCAACTGGTGTACCATTTTGAAACGACACCATTTCTCGAGCAGGATAACTATGAATTTAACATTTAAAACTCCCCGAAGATAAATGAAACCTTAAGGCTTAATGAGTTAACTAATGCAGCTGGAATAGACCGCGACAAGTATTTCATAATAATCTAAACGTTCGAAATTTAGCCTATTTCTCCAACTAAATCCACCGCTAATTGTGGCAAATATGGAATAGCGTCTAGGCACGAGCTCAGCTCACCCAAGAGCTGCAGGCGGAGTACGGGAAGCAGTTGGATCATAGCGAGATGTTCGAGCCGAGTTAACTAGTAGCATTTGTAACTGAAATTGACCAGCAGCCTTATGGCGTAAGTCGTCTGAGCTATGAACTTCATATAGACTTTTACGCTTGACACCTTGCACCAGCTTCATCTGTCAAATTGGTATCACGCAAGTAGCATCATAATGGAGGCCAAACCCAAGCTCATTGAATGAAGCCTAGAAGCCTTCGGTGATACCCCGCAATCGATGAAATTGTATGAGCATGAGATGAACCATAGACACACGCTATGAACTTCCCATAAGGCTGCAGAGCACTATTATTCTGTTACCTTTCGATGATTTTGTCCACCGCTGGACATATGTCTCCACAATTGAACTCCAATTTTTGCGATGTGTGACTTCATTATTCCCTATCTAACTCACAAAACTAAACACTGTTCTAACAGCAGGTTTTTAGGTCATAAATCTAAACAATTGAATATACTGTTAAGTAAAATCAGACTGCATTAGTACAGTTGCTGCTGTAGGCTGCACGGGAAAAGATAGAGATGTGTGAACGGACTCACTGCAAGTGAAATTCAATGCACAAAGGGAAGTATACCTCTCGCCACGAGTTATGAGCGGTGGCCTTGAATGTGCAGTTGTCACTTTTCAATACTTGTATATATGTGCAGTAATTCCCGCCAACGTCGTCCAGCGCTCTTAATTCGTGGCGCGAGGTATAATATGCATTCCAAATAGAGTTATTCGCTGGAATGTTTGTTCCTTAGCCAGTTAGCGTAAGCGTAACGTTAACCCAAGTACCAGGTATTTAGAACTTGAAAACGACTTACCTTTGTTAATCTGAGATTGTCTACGAAATGTTGCAATAACAGATTTTTGACTTCCAAAGGAATCGATAATTGTAATTAAAATTCTCTTGATATTCGCCGTTGGTATTAATGTTAGGACTTGGAATATAATTTGGGAAATTGAACAGAGGGATCAACGATTCGCACGCTCATGTCATACATATAACCAGCGAGGCGGCAATCTCTGTTTTATTAACCAAGCTGTTTAAAATAAAGCAATACCTATAGTTTTGTAAGAAGAATAGCAGTACGTTTTTTATATTGAATAATTATAGAAGTTTTTATAGGTTTTATCTGTTATCTATCTTTATAATTCATTGTCACTTATTTGGAACTGATTGAGTATAAAAAAAAATGAATAGTATTTTAGTATTTTGAATTGTGTTTATAGATATCTAAATTATCGTTGATTGTGTTCTCCGACCATTAGACATAATCATTACTGTATTTCAGATTTAGGATGAGGCTAAATGGACGCATTTTTTCAAGCATTTGCCCGCTGGTACACGTAGCTAAGTAGTTCTCAAATCTCGTTTAACTTTGGCCTTGATTATGAAACTTAATACAGAATAAATGAAAATGACTTTGTTGTTAAAATAAATGTTGGCTGAGAAGGGAAGAAATGTTCATTTCAAAACACTCGAAGCCTTTCTCTCTTCACGCCTTTCAACCCAGATCAATGCATATACCCTTTCCTTTCAATTTAAAAACGTTTAAAAACGAACGAAAACGAACATAACGTTCGTACGTTTTGAAAACGAACATATCGTTCCACTTCACTACACGTATATCGCCGGAAAACTGTAGTACAGTAACCGTTCCTACCATTTGTTTAGTGAACAAAACAAAACCTTAACTAAGAGATGATATATATGCAAAGGTTTTTGCTGGTGTCTGAAAAGTTCTTTACATTTGTGAATACAGACCTCAACAGGTGGTTGCTAACATGAGCAAGGGTTCGTTATAATTTGTGGAACCTGCACACTATTAGACCTGCAGAGCCATTTTCAAAGGGGAACTAGGTATCAGAAAATCAGATCTTTACGTGAATATAACAGTGCATCATTTTAAGTATACAATTAATTCTGAAACCAACAGAAAATCGGAACTTCCGTATTCAGGTGTGAGTAGTTACATGTGAAAATAAAAACATTTATCAACCAGCTTATGTAAAACCAAAAATCACTCAAAACTAATAGAACATAGGACAGTAATATAATAAATATTACTGTAATGGTACACGAGGTTCGGTACATTTGATACTTCATTCTGCGTGGTAGAGAGCTAGCCCAACGCCGCGCTGTTTTGAATACGAGAATCGGTTCAGATAACGTTTGGGGGGTTTTGCGTTGCTTACTGGCAAAGTTCGCAAAAAAAAGACGCGTGGGTTCATTCGTGGAATTTCAGTTCAGGTCAAGTTTTTTTGTCGCATTCCTGCGAGATGTGTAGAGATCAGAGCCGATTTGGCTGCGCGTTGAATAAAATTATGAGTAACTAAATAATGAAAGGTTATTATGGAACGGAGAAAGCTATTATGTTGATTGCAAATACACAATTGCGAATGAGGTATGAAATGGAGGGTCTGACATCTCTAGTCTGAATATCATACTAGTGGTCTTTGCCACGCGCGTCTAGCGGTCGGGTAATGCTTAATTAATCGCAACAAGCTTTTATTGGTCAGCGATCAACAGATTCTGTGTATCGGCAGTACCAAATGATTTGAGTGATCACCTACGGTTGATCATAGTGAATATGCGTACACACAATTTGTAGAACGGCGGATCTGCATGGCATGGTTGAAATTAGACCCTGTGTAGTGGGTGATAAGAAGCTTCGCTTGGGCAGAGCGTTTTCGCAAAGGACGCATGTGGGGCGTATAAATACAATTGTGGGGGAAGGGAGAGCATTCAGTCTCAGCGTCTAGCTACTGTGACAGTCGTCTTCACGAGTTCTAAACAGTTTTGTCTGCCGTGTTACGCGTCAGAACTATACGAATTGGTGATTGCGAAGTTTCAGTGGGTTTTCGTGAGTGTCTGAAGCGCCGAGATATACCTCGGTTCCTACCTTTATATCAACCTACCCCTAATTCCAAAACTATCCTTGGGTCGTTAGGAAAGAACTTTTAAGTCAATTTATCTGAGTCTGAGTCTGGGCTTGGAGCGACCCTAAATTCCTTTTTCCTTCACCATAGGGTTCCTGGATTGGCTCTTAGGATATTCGCGGGCTAATCCTCTCCTCATTCCTTCGAATAGCGAGTTTTGTAATTCCCACACACACAGTCGTTAAACATTCAAGCACATTCAAATCAAACTCAACCATTTTCGAGTGGTGTCGATAATGGACGTGGTATAACACTAGGTTTTTAGACTAGGCTAGACAGGAGTTTAGTTGCGGCTAAACCTAGGTTGGCAGGGCATAGGGAGACTGTTTGATCGATGAGGTTCCGCGGATGGAAATAACAAATTCAGAACAAAGTTAAACCGGTGTCAACACAGATAACATATCCTGTTGATATTTTGACATTTGAGTGTTGTCGGGGACGCGCGAAGAGATCAATTTACAGTCTAAAGTTCATTGTTTAGGTCCGGGTAGGTGTTTTGCATTGCCTTGGGTCAGATTGGATTCAAGTTGCATTTTTGAAATTAAATGTAAATTTCGCTGGATGTCTAATGTGTAAGTTGAGTCGGTATATATGATTTGGCTCAGCCCAGGACGTGCTGCGGCTAGTGGAATTCATAGTTCGGTATTTATCGAATTATGCACTTCGCTATGGTGTGGGTTAGATATCCTAAAACAATAATGCTTGCATTTCGATAACATCCAGCTCAAATTGCGCAGAGTTGAAGGTTTCAAAACGTTACGGACCTTTTGAGGTAACCGCTAGTTCAGAACCCATTTCGGAACTCAAATCGCAATTGTGTAAACCGGTCTTTTCGGATCGTTATTGCCGTGAACCAAATATATAATTGGAACCACCACAAGCCGCTACTAGCGAGCACATGAAATATCATTGAGTACTCACGTCGTAAAACTACGACGGATATCTATACTATAACTGTGATCGATCACTAAAACTAAAACTAAAACTAAAACAAAAGATGTTCCAATGCGCTCATATATACAAAACCAGATGGTGCCATCACATAAAATATAACAACGATCGTTTTGGCGCAATACACCGCTGACTGATGCGAATTACCGGCTCGCGGACATATATGCTTTCTCTGTCTAACTAGAAACTGTAACTTCTGAACCAAACTTCGTTCGACTATTGTACGCCTAACGGATTTCTCGACGAACGAGAAATTCAGGCTTATCATTCTTACTTACAAAACTTACAGCCGAATCGGGTCCTCTCATTTTGGGATAGATAGAATAGACGATCATAGCTACTGATAGCGGCGGCTACGACCTTGGCCGGGGGCCATTACAGATTTTTGGAGCCGAGACCGAAGGATATCCTAGATAGTCTGATACCTAGATATTCCTAGATATTCTAAAAGAATCAAGGTCTAACGCGTTACTTTTAAAAATAACACAACGTAGAAACGATTTTAAACAGCTCAGTTTTGTAAATAAGAAATAAGCAAAAAAAGGGGCATTGTTTTCAGACGAGCTACGACTAGGAAAAAAAACGTTAGTCGGGTAGCACGAGACGATAGCACGGGTTGACGACCCGAATGGCCGAGTCGGTAGTGACGCTGCCTACGAAACCGGGGGTCCCGGGTTCGAGTCCCGGTGGGGGCAAATGTTTGTTTGATGAGAGCGGTTGTTTGTGCCCTGGTCATGGTTGTTTATCTATCTAAGTATAATATTTCTCTATATAAGTATATATAACGTTGTCTAGTACCCGAGATACAGGGAATCCTAGTTTGGGGCTAGATCAATGTGTGTAAAGGGTGTCCAAGGTATTATTATTATTATTATTATTATTATTATTCACTTTTGCAAACAAGTGAAATGGCGTCAGGGCAGGTGACGCAATTATTATCTGAAATAGTGAATAAATTAGACAGTTTGGAAAGGGGTTCCAGCACGAGCAATGCTAGTAGGACTTCGGACAGACAGACTGACAGACAGGAACTAGAGACGTTTGAACAATCGGTAGAAAAACGTCAATCATGCATTGTGAAAATGACACAGAAGTTGCCGACATTCGATGGGCGGAATTCGGAAAATCCGATGATTTTCTTAAGAGATTTAAAGGCTTATATTAAAGTCTCGGGAGATAGTTCTAGGGCTTTGATATGGGCAACGGATAGTTTGGTAGGAATTGCAAAAGTTCGAATGAGCATATACAGAGACTCATGGCGAACCTATTCTGATTTTGAAAAAGATTTCAGAGAGGTATTCTGGGGTGATAATGAACAGGAATTAATTAAGCAAAGATTCCTAACTGCGAAGTTTGATTCTAAGAAAGGACAAAGTATGGAAGAATTCTTTGCCTCTCAATTGAATAGCATATATGAGCTTACGATACCGTTTACTGATACGGAGAAAATCAACACGATTTTCAGACAGTTGCCGCGTGATATTCAAGTAGCGTTTTTTGCTAGAAAGGAGACTATGACCATACGGGATGCGGTCGAATTCCTTCGGCATTTAGAACGGAATGTCGATGGAGGATTAAGTGCGATACATGGTTCGGAACCTATGAATACGAATAACGTAAGGCAGGATAGCTACATGCGTGGGCAATATCGAGCTATGCGGGTAAATACGTTACGTTATAACGCGATAAGTCGTAGTAATAATTATAACGCGGTAACGAAGGCGCGAAACGAATTTGGGACGCGCGGTCGCGGTTATTTTCGCGGTAGAGGCAGACAGCCTCAGCCTAGCTTCAAGGCAATAGGGTTTCAGAGGGGTTCAGGAGATACAGAGGCAGGGCAAATTTCAAGTGACAGGAATAATGCGATAAGTCAGAATTCAAAAAACTAGTGGACTCGCGCGGTTCGTTCGCGCTCAGATATTTATTACGGTTCGGGTGGACAGCCGATCGAATTGGGAAAAAGCATAGACTGTATGATTTGTGTAATTTGGATTCGAACGTGGGTGTGAATGAATTTATTCAATTATTAGCGCATAAAGCGCACGGATATGCCGTGTGTTTAGAGGAAAAATCTAGATCGAATTGTAGAGATCGAAATGACAGACGCTTACATACGATATTCAGAGACGACGATTCGACTGAGTGTGGGCGCGAGTTATGTAGTACTTTGACATTACCTGAGATAGATGTGCGTATTGGGAATATTGTTGTAAGGAGTTTGATTGATTCGGGGAGCGAAATCAGTGTAATAAGTCGGAGAGTGTACGAAGAAGTATGCAGTCAATTGGGAAAACCGACGGAAATACCGATTCCAAGTTTGAGAATCACAGGTGCATTTGGAGTCAGTAAGGAGAAGGTTGATAAATTAGTAACGTTACCATTAACGATAGGTGAATGCGTTATCGATACTCCAATGCTAGTATTAACAAGGGTGCCTAAAGATTTAATTTTGGGGTTTGATTTTATACAACAGACGCGAGCGAGTTTAATGTGTGAGGGTAATAAGAGGCTAATTATACGAAGCGCCGGGCGGATGTGTGAAATACCATTAGGTACTGGCCCTAATCAGGATTTTTGCTGTTGTACAATGGAAGTACAGAACCAAGATACCTGTAGAAATATGATAGAGGAATATGTGAATAATTCATCAATACCTGTAGAACACAAAACAAGGTTATTGCCGGTGTTAAATAAACATGCAGAGTTGTTTAGCGATAGGATAGGTCGGACAAATAAATATATACATAAGATAAAAATGAGAGATGAAACGCCTTTCGTAAAACGAAGCTATCCCATACCGTTCGCATATCGCGATAAAGTAACAAAACGTTTGGAAGAGATGGAATTGATAGGTATTATTAGCAGGCAATCTACGGATTTCAGCAGTCCATTGACTTGTACATTAAAGAAAACAGGAGAGGTCCGTATTTTGCTAGATGCGCGACAATTGAACATGGGAATGGTCGGGGAGGTTGAAACCACACCTTTAATGAGTGAGATATTGCAATCCGGGCGCCGGATAAATTACATAGGAGTTATTGATATCAAAGATGCGTATTTTTCTATACCATTATCAGACGAATCTAAACGATACACGGGTTTTGTATATCAAGGCAGAAGTTATGTTTACAACGTTTTACCTCAGGGGTTGAAAACCAGTGTGGGTTCATTTTCGAGGGCGATGGACTTAATTCTAGGGCCAGAGGTTAGGTCATATTGTTTAAATTTTGTTGACGATTTGGCAATTTTAACTGAGGGTGACTTCGAACAGCATTTGTCTCAAGTGGACACGGTTCTGAGTAAATTGAAAGACGCGGGCTTCACATGCAAACTAAAAAAATGCGAGTTCGCACAAAAAAAGGTCAAGTTATTGGGGCACATTTTGTCTACACAAGGTTTGCAGATGGACCCGGACAAAATTGAAACACTTAAATTATATCCGTCACCCAGAACTGTCAGGCAATTGAGGGCGTTTTTGGGGTTCATAAATTACTTTCGGAGGTTTATAAAAAATTTTGGAACGTTGACACAGCCCTTGTACAATTTATTACGGTCTGGAGTCAAGTTCGTCTGGAATGCGCAGATGCAAAGTGCTTTTGACGAGATAAAAAATCAATTCTTAGAAAGTATAATTTTGAGTCAGCCATTGGCGGGAAAAACATATTATGTTCAATGTGACGCCAGCGCTATAGGAATTGGGGGCTTTGTTTATCAATTAGATGATTCGGGCCAGGAACTAATTATAGGGTTCTGTTCGCAGGCATTCAAGGGTGCCCAGACTAGATGGTCGATCAGTGAACAGGAAATGTATGCAGTTATATACACTTTAAAGCGATTTGAGATATACTTGCGGGGAGAAAAGGTTATTATTAGAACTGATCATAAAAGTTTGACGTTCATTAAGTCGTGGACCTTATTAGGGGCACGCGTAACGAGGTGGATTATGTTTTTAGAGCAATTCGATTACGACATAGAATTTGTGCGAGGGACTGATAATCAAATTGCCGACACGCTAAGCAGGCAAATAGCGGGACCTGGAGGTATGATTGACAGTACAAATGTTCAGCCGGGGATATTCTGGTTTCAGGCATCGAATACCGCAAGTGTTATTTCGAGTTTACGGGACATTGCGAGATTACAAAGCGAAGATGAGCGGTTAAATCGAATTAGCGGTTGTATCAGACGTAATGTAGTAGATACGGGGACAAGAGGTTTTGAAAATTATAAGCTAGTAGGTGATACGTTATATTTTCACGTGCCGAAGCGGAACGTACAGTTGCTAGTAATTCCGAAATCACTACAGGAGGAACTAATTTTACACATACATGAAGAAATAGGTCACTACGGCAGATATAAAATATTAGCACTGATGAAGGACAGATATTATTTTCTTCATATGAGTAGGGTGATAAGCGCGCTGATAAGAAGTTGTGACATATGTCAAAAGGTCAAACCAAGTACTAACAATACCGTTGGTCCTTGTACACCGGTGTTGGCGGAAAGGTTGGGTGAGAAAGTTTTTTCGGACCTTTATGGGCCATTGCCCGTAGGTAAATTCGGATATCAATATATATATGTGATTCAAGACGTGTACAGTAAAGTAATAAAATTATATCCAATGCGAAAAGCGACAGGTAGGAGCGTGCTCGCTTGTACAAAGAGATTTCATAGGGAAATACCTATCGAAACTATAATTACGGACTCAGGACCACAGTTCATATCGAAAGTTTGGGAATTTGGACTCAAACAGCTGGGGATTCGGGTCACTCATACGTCGGTGTATTGTCCAAATTCTAATAGCGTAGAAAGAGTGAATCGCGAGCTAGGTCGGCTGATTAGAACTTATTGCGGCGGAAGTAATCGTAGTTGGGTAGACGTGTTACCGGACATTCAGAATTGCTATAATAATATCGAACACACAAGCACAGGCTTTGCGCCTAATGAGTTAGCGTTTGGTAGGCGGGAACCGTTAACTATTGACAAGGAATTAGGCGATGAATGGTTATTAGGCCATAGTGTGCGAGATATGGAACAGGTGCGGAATGTAGCGATAGAAAACTCTAAAAGTTCTAGTGAACGACGTAAGCGACAGGCGGAAAAACGGCGTAAGTTAGAAGTCTATCGTATAGGTGATTATGTGAAACTTAAGACTTTTGTGCGTTCAAATAAAGAACATAAAATCATGCGGAAATTTTCGTTGTTGTATAAAGGGCCTTATGTTATTTCGGCAGTGGTATATCCTAACTGTTATACGTTAGTAGATCCGGGTTCAAATGAGATATTGGGTAACTTCAATACTATAAATATAGCCAGGTATTATGTGAGGACGAATAAGGGCGTAGATAAATAAGATAGTGTATAAAAGTTATATAATTAAGCTGTAAGCTGTAAATTTGAGTAACTACTTTGTAGATTTAAGGATCTTGCATGGTTTGGAAACAAAAACAAAAAAAAAAAAACAAAAAAAAAAAAACAATTTGTATATATATAGTAATACGAATTAGGATAAATTGCGGGTAAGCGAGGTTGTATAGTTAGATAGATAAATAAGACAAGACAGGAGAGAACTCAATCGAGTTGTGTAAATATTATATACATAATTGACAGATTCATCGGTCTGTGTACACGATTTGAGATGTCCGTACATATAGAGTAGATATGTACAAAGCATGGGTAGCATAGTGGTAATGAGATCCTTGCGCCATGTTAACTGAGATAAACAGTGTCTCAAGGTCTGGGAGGGGGCTGTAATGGTACACGAGGTTGGGTACATTTGATACTTCATTCTGCGTGGTAGAGAGCTAGCCCAACGCCGCGCTGTTTTGAATACGAGAATCGGTTCAGATAACGTTTGGGGGGTTTTGCGTTGCTTACTGGCAAAGTTCGCAAAAAAAAGACGCGTGGGTTCATTCGTGGAATTTCAGTTCAGGTCAAGTTTTTTTGTCGCATTCCTGCGAGATGTGTAGAGATCAGAGCCGATTTGGCTGCGCGTTGAATAAAATTATGAGTAACTAAATAATGAAAGGTTATTATGGAACGGAGAAAGCTATTATGTTGATTGCAAATACACAATTGCGATTGAGGTATGAAATGGAGGGTCTGACATCTCTAGTCTGAATATCATACTAGTGGTCTTTGCCACGCGCGTCTAGCGGTCGGGTGATGCTTAATTAATCGCAACAAGCTTTTATTGGTCAGCGATCAACAGATTCTGTGTATCGGCAGTACCAAATGATTTGAGTGATCACCTACGGTTGATCATAGTGAATATGCGTACACACAATTTGTAGAACGGCGGATCTGCATGGCATGGTTGAAATTAGACCCTGTGTAGTGGGTGATAAGAAGCTTCGCTTGGGCAGAGCGTTTTCGCAAAGGACGCATGTGGGGCGTATAAATACAATTGTGGGGGAAGGGAGAGCATTCAGTCTCAGCGTCTAGCTACTGTGACAGTCGTCTTCACGAGTTCTAAACAGTTTTGTCTGCCGTGTTACGCGTCAGAACTATACGAATTGGTGATTGCGAAGTTTCAGTGGGTTTTCGTGAGTGTCTGAAGCGCCGAGATATACCTCGGTTCCTACCTTTATATCAACCTACCCCTAATTCCAAAACTATCCTTGGGTCGTTAGGAAAGAACTTTTAAGTCAATTTATCTGAGTCTGAGTCTGGGCTTGGAGCGACCCTAAATTCCTTTTTCCTTCACCATAGGGTTCCTGGATTGGCTCTTAGGATATTCGCGGGCTAATCCTCTCCTCATTCCTTCGAATAGCGAGTTTTGTAATTCCCACACACACAGTCGTTAAACATTCAAGCACATTCAAATCAAACTCAACCATTTTCGAGTGGTGTCGATAATGGACGTGGTATAACACTAGGTTTTTAGACTAGGCTAGACAGGAGTTTAGTTGCGGCTAAACCTAGGTTGGCAGGGCATAGGGAGACTGTTTGATCGATGAGGTTCCGCGGATGGAAATAACAAATTCAGAACAAAGTTAAACCGGTGTCAACACAGATAACATATCCTGTTGATATTTTGACATTTGAGTGTTGTCGGGGACGCGCGAAGAGATCAATTTACAGTCTAAAGTTCATTGTTTAGGTCCGGGTAGGTGTTTTGCATTGCCTTGGGTCAGATTGGATTCAAGTTGCATTTTTTAAATTAAATGTAAATTTCGCTGGATGTCTAATGTGTAAGTTGAGTCGGTATATATGATTTGGCTCAGCCCAGGACGTGCTGCGGCTAGTGGAATTCATAGTTCGGTATTTATCGAATTATGCACTTCGCTATGGTGTGGGTTAGATATCCTAAAACAATAATGCTTGCGTTTCGATAACATCCAGCTCAAATTGCGCAGAGTTGAAGGTTTCAAAACGTTACGGACCTTTTGAGGTAACCGCTAGTTCAGAACCCATTTCGGAACTCAAATCGCAATTGTGTAAACCGGTCTTTTCGGATCGTTATTGCCGTGAACCAAATATATAATTGGAACCACCACAAGCCGCTACTAGCGAGCACATGAAATATCATTGAGTACTCACGTCGTAAAACTACGACGGATATCTATACTATAACTGTGATCGATCACTAAAACTAAAACTAAAACTAAAACAAAAGATGTTCCAATGCGCTCATATATACAAAACCAGATGGTGCCATCACATAAAATATAACAACGATCGTTTTGGCGCAATACACCGCTGACTGATGCGAATTACCGGCTCGCGGACATATATGATTTCTCTGTCTAACTAGAAACTGTAACTTCTGAACCAAACTTCGTTCGACTATTGTACGCCTAACGGATTTCTCGACGAACGAGAAATTCAGGCTTATCATTCTTACTTACAAAACTTACAGCCGAATCGGGTCCTCTCATTTTGGGATAGATAGAATAGACGATCATAGCTACTGATAGCGGCGGCTACGACCTTAGCCTGGTGCCGGTACATTACTTCTAAACATTGCTTTTATACCAACTGCAAATCGAGCCGTTCCCACACTTTATGTGTGATATGATAACGATAAGGCTACGGTAGCAGCTACCTATAACTACAACTCTTACTCAGTGTTTACGGTCGCGTGAGAGTGAGTCTATGTAGGCAGATAGTACTGTTGACAACAAGTTTAAACATGATAATACGTAGGTGAACATACAGGATGCAAGAGAAACAAGGACATCATTCTGAACATTTTTTTTTGTTTGACACGGAATTGATCAGACCGACTTTATTCTTCACTTCGCTGAGATTCCGATTTTAGCGGATAGTTGATTTGTGTGGGAAATAAAAAATTAAGTAAGTAAGTACAAAATCGGTTAAACTGGTATACAGGGTATAACAGAAAGGTGTAGTTATATTTAAGGGGGGGTTGCTAGGGACATAATTCTGAATAACTTTCACAATGAAACCTATTTGATCAGAGCAACTTTAATTTTCACTTCTCTATACAAATAATCTGACTGCTCTCGGACCAAATCGGTTTGATAAAAATTGTTTAGTATTTATGCTTCGGAACGCACTTTTTTTTGTTGCGCGACTCGGACCGCGAGTGATCGGAACGGAACTTGCTAGCTGTCACTTGTATAGAAACGAGATGACGAGTTAGAGGTTACTTTTTTGACATGGAGAAAATGTCGCAACATGGCATTCGGGCCTTGGCTGTAATAATTGTCTAACACAGGTGTGGGGCCTGGTCGGAGTGTTAATTTGTAATACTCATCACGGAACAATCGTCCAATCGTCGGGAAATAAGTAGATTCACGTCATCGGAGTGAGTGCTTCGCGTTGTGAAAGGTTGAAGTGGTTCGGTCCCCAATTCGTCGCGTTCGGCAGCGACGGCGACAGCATCGGGCTATGACGAGAGTAAGATTTGACTCCTCTCCCTCCACCCTTGTGCTCCTCATCCCGTGTTCCTGCCTCGAATTGAGCTTTCTAATTCCGGTCCACGGCGTCAAAGGTCAGTACTCCTGGTGAAAAACAACCCTACCAAGATTCCACGCCCGTTCGGTTGAGGCGTGGAATTTAATCATTTTGGTAGCAGGCGCGGTTCCCTAGTGGGAAATCGATTCACGGACGGTTGTAGGGTTGTTTTTTTGCCACATTGTAGCTGGGAGAGGGTGGATACCTCAGATTGGTCAGCAACCATTTTGTGAGTGAGTCGTGTGGTCGGTATACAACAATTTAGGTTCATTTTCAGTTAGTGAACGTATAATTGACGATTTAGTTAACAATTATTATAAATTTGTAGTCGGAAACTACTCGGTGTGCATAAGAAACAGTCATTCGGTCAGACTATAGTATTGCAGTCGGGTTCCTTAGTATTGCAGTGTTATTTCGGATTACAGAGCAGGGTCAGTAGAAGTGTGGGTCATATCGGAGGGGCCACTTCTAGAAAAATAGTTTTTTTTATAATACCTTTTTGTGTGTTATTTGTATTGTGCTTTATGGTGGCATTCTCTAATTGATTTAGAGTGTATAGTTATAAGGTGTATGTCCACAGGGCGACCATATTAAATATTTTTTAGGATTGCATTGTTTTAGTGGTTGCCTTAGTTTTGACAACTTAGTTTTAATTTCTGTGCCCAGCGCTGACGGGCAAGTGCTGATCTCTGGCTATACTTAGTTTGGTAGTGAAGTATAGAACCAGAATCTATTAAATCGGTCAACATGGCACCTTCACCCTTGACGGTACTGCGGAATGGTGTCCGGGAGGAAATGAGATGGCTCGCCCATACTCATCAAGCGTGTGGAGGACGCAATGACACGCATCGGGAAGGTGTGTCGGCTGGCTGCGGAGGCTGAAGCTCTCGAGCTTACTGATGAAGCTTCGGTGGCTACAGTGAAACAGCTCTGCGCGGATGCTGACCAAGCGATGGAATGCTTGGGTGACATCGAGCGTCGCGCGGAGAAAATTAAGCGGTCGCGAAGGAATGACCGTGGGGAGGGTAACGGAGACCCACCCCCGAAGGGTGTTGTTGTACGGCTGCCACACCTGGAGATTCCGGCCTACAGTGGGGCAATTGATGAGTGGCCGGCATTCATTAATTTATTTAATAGTTTGGTCCACGGTCGGGACGACCTGGACAACGCCTACAAGTTGGCCCAACTATTGATGGC
Organism: Argyresthia goedartella; assembly: GCA_949825045.1. Taxonomy (NCBI): domain Eukaryota; kingdom Metazoa; phylum Arthropoda; class Insecta; order Lepidoptera; family Argyresthiidae; genus Argyresthia; species Argyresthia goedartella. The sequence goes on along the minus strand of OX463812.1, from coordinate 36,891,420 downwards.
TCTGCGGGGTGAACCGAAGGAGTTGGTCGGTCACCTAACGGTCACGGCGGGCAATTATGAGATAGCCAGGTCCATATTGTTTGACCGCTACCAACACAAACGGCGGTTGGTTGATGCGCAGCTGGGGAAGCTGTTTAGCATCCCTAAAGTAACCCGGGATGTTGACATCCGAGTACAGGTGCTCAACCCTGTGCTGGTGGCCACTAAGGCCCTTCAGAACCTTGGTCTTCCGGTAGACCAATGGTCATACATTGTTTTGTATATGGTTTTGTCACGGTTGCCTGCCCCCACGGGGGGGTGGGCGGTCGAAACAATTTGGCGTTTTGAATGCCGCGCCGTCGGGTGACGGCTGTGTGCACTGCGACAGTGCCGGTCATGAAGTGACCAGTTGCGCCAACTTTAAAGCGCTCGGGGTAGCTGCCCGCAGGAAGATAGTCTTCCGCCACCGATTGTGTTTCGGTTGTTTGGGGCCGCACACGCTGAGCGAGTGCTCGCGTGCGTTCCCCTGTGAGTGCTGTGGTGGCAAGCACCACATAGTGTTGTGCCTGAATCGGTCAGGCCCTTCGGACGGTTATCAGGGCCGGACTCAGGCTGGTCGGCCACAGGGCCCAACCCGGGCCGGACCCAGTCCCCCTCCGGGCAACGGGAGTCACCAACGGGGTGACTGGGGTACCCGCGGACGGGACCCCCCCCCGAGGGGAAAGGGGCAGCGCGGGGGGTAACATGCGGGATAGCCGGGGTTCGGTCGCCGCTGTCCACGGTCAGCAAGGACTTCGGGCCGCTGGCTCACCGCGTGTTACGGGCGGGTGTCAGATGGCACCTATGAGTGGCGCGAAGGCTGGGAGCCCACCACCTTCTGCGCCACCCTGCCCGTCGCTCTGGGAGGCGAACAGGGAGGCGAACAGTCGGATGTCGCCCCCATTCCTAGAGCGCCCCAGGTTGGATCCGATCTCCCCCATCCATCCACGGTGGCCACCGGGCACACCGTACACCGTCCGGTATGGTCGGATACCGGGACAGCGAGGGGCCTATTATCCGGGTTGGGACCCCTTGATGAACATACGGTCTGATATGCCGGTTGCGTATCAGCAGCCGAGTTACTCCACGGCCGACGAAGGTCTCAGCGGGTTCGGATCCCGCGGAGGTTCCCGCTAGGGACACGCCGCCCACTTACAGGGTGCCGCCACTCCACAGACGGTCATGCTCCCCACCGCCTCTGTGATAGCGTGGAGTTCGGACGGCAAATCATGTGTGGCACGAGCACTATTGGACTCGGGGGCCCAGGGGTGCTTAGTCTCATGCAACCTTGTAAGACGGTTGGGCATTTCGGTAAGGGAGTATCCACATTCCATTCGGGGAATTGGGAACACGGAAGTCGGTTCCGTTAAGGGAGTATGTCGGATTGCTCTCTCGTCACGGGTGGATTCATCGGTGAATCTGACGGTCACGGCATTAGTCATGCCTAATGTGATGGGCTCACACCCTCACGTACAGTTGTCGCCCTCGGTGCGACAGTTGGTCGCTGGGTTGTCACTGGCTGACCCGGAGTTTGATATTCCGGGCCCAGTAGACATTTTATTGGGTGTCGATGCCTTGGGATACCTGTTAGTGCCAGGTGTCCACGTGTTGCAGGCGACTGGTCTGGTTTCGGTCAACACCAGACTGGGCCATGCGGTAATGGGTCTGGTCATGCCGGCTGCCCCACGCCTAGCGACTCGTAGTCCCTTATTCGGTTCTGTACTCTCGGAGGTGATACAGAAGTTTTGGAAGGTGGAGAAACCACCTACGGTCCGCCGGTTGGACCCGGTTGAAGAAGAGTGTGAACAGTTTTATCGGAACAATACTGGTCGCCTTCGGTCAGGTCGATTTCTCACACGTCTTCCATTCCGGAGTGATCGCCTACCGCTGGGCAGTTCACACCATGCAGCCGAGATGCGGCTTCTGTCGATGGAACGACGCATGAAGCGTGACGGGATTTTCCGGCAGAAGTACGTCGACTTCATGCGGGAATACGAGTCGCTCGGCCACATGTCGGTTTCGGGTATCGACTGGAAGCGTGAAGACCACTGCTTCCTGCCTCATCACGCGGTCTTGAGGACCCCGGAGGGCAAAATACGGGTAGTGTTCGATGGATCGGCATCAACATCTAACGGCATGAACCTGAACCAGTGCTTGCATTCAGGGCCGAAGTTGAACCATGACATCGCGGATGTTATCACACGGTTCCGTCGACACAATGTTGTGTTTGTAGCTGACATCCGGATGATGTTTAGAAAGACGGTCATTCACCCTGACGATCGACGGTATCAGCTGATACTGTGGCGAGAGAGCCCAGATCAGCCCATCAAGGTGTACGAGCTGAACACCAACACGTACGGGCTACGGTCTAGTCCTTATTTGGCGATTCGCACTCTGCGGGAGTTAGCGGATCGAGAACGGTTAAATTTCCCTAGAGGAGCAGCAATCCTGGAGCAGGATATCTACGTGGACGATATCTGTACCGGTGCAGATTCCGTAGAGAAGGCGCTCGCTCGTCGGGACGAGCTAGTTGAGCTCTTACGGGGTGGAGGTTACGAGCTCCGGAAATGGGTGTCGAACTCTCCAGAGTTACTGTCTGGTCTTCCGGATGACTACCAGCAGGATCCCCACATTTTTGAAAATTTGGAAAATCCAAATATGTTGTCGGTATTAGGCGTCCAGTACCAGTCGGTGTCAGACATGTTTTCGTATCGGGTCGAGTTGGACTCCCCGAAGGTCTGGACGAAACGGAACGTCCTTTCAACGGTGGCTAGGACATTTGATCCAAACGGGTGGATCACCCCGGTAACATTTCAGCTCAAGTGTTTTATGCAGCAATTGTGGTCTGCTGAGCTGAAATGGGACGACCCGATCGGCGGGTCATTAAGCTCAGAGTGGGACTCGTTCTTTTCGACCCTCCCTGGCATCAATCGGATTTCACTGCCACGGAGGTTGGTCCCCACCAAACGATACACCGCCACCCTGCATGGGTTTTGCGATGCCTCGAGAAGGTCTACGGAGCTGCGGTATATCTGCGTACGGTCGACTCCTCGGCGGAGGTTGATGTGCGGTTGGTCATGGCCAAGAGCAAGGTTGCGCCGTTGCGCACTCGCCTGACCATTCCCAAATTAGAGCTTTCGGGAGCGGCTCTCCTGACTCGTCTGCTCAACCACACGATGACGGTTCTTCGTGGGTCAATAGCGTTAGAAGATACGGTCTACGCTTGGACGGACAGCCAGATCGTGTTATGCTGGCTGAAGGCTTCAGTTCACAAGCTGGAGATTTTTGTGGCGAATCGGGTTTCGCAGATTTTGAATTCGGAGGTTCCCTTAATCTGGAGACATGTTCCAGGGGAAATGAACCCAGCAGACTGTGCGTCTCGTGGGTGTCACGCTCCGGAGTTGGTTGGACATCCCTTGTGGTGTGGTCCAAAATGGTTGACTCAATCCGAATCGGATTGGCCAATGAGTCCACGCGTTACCTCGGCGAACGGCGCCTTGACAGTCGGTGTCTGTACGACGCAAACAGAGCCGGAAGAGGAGTTCAGCCTGCTGGAACGGTACAGCTCGCTCGACAAGCTGGTCAATGTGACCGCCTGGATCTTCCGATTTGTGCGGAATTGTCGCAATTCTGAGGCGCAACGGGTACGGACACAGATCCTGACACCACGGGAACGGAACCATGCGTTGTTCGCATTGGTACGGAACGTGCAGACGGTGCACTTTAAGTCCGAACTGGACATTCTGAGACGCGGACGCGTCCAACTGAAGGGAGCTGTGGCTCGGCTCAACCCGTTTATTGACCCTCAAGGATTGCTGAGGGTAGGAGGTTGGCTTTGGAATGCCAACCTGCCTTATGCGGCTCGCCACCCGTTGTTACTCCCTAGGAAAGGGAAGTTGGTCGAACTGCTGTTTTTGTTGCACGACTCGGACCGCGAGTGATCGGAACGGAACTAGCTAGCTGTCGCTTGTATAGAAACGAGATGACGAGTTAGAGGTTACTTTTTTGACATGGAGAAAATGTAGGCACATGGCATTCGGGCCTTGACAATTATTACAATTGTCTAACACAGTTGTCGGGCCTTGTCGGAGTGTTAATTTGTAATACTCATCACGGAACAATCGTCCAATCGTCGGGAAAAAAGTCGATTCACGTCATCGGAGTGAGTGCTTCGCGTTGTGAAAGGTTGAAGTGGTTCGGTCCCCAATTCGTCGCGTTCGGCAGCGATGTCGACAGCATCGGGTTACGACGAGAGTAAGATTCGACTCCTCTCCCTCCACCCTTGTGCTCCTCATCCCGTGTTCCTGCCTCGAATTGAGCTTTCGAATTCCGGTCCACGGCGTCAAAGGTCAGTACTCCTGGTGAAAAACAACCCTACCAAGATTCCACGCCCGTTCGGTTAGGCGTGGAATTTAATCAAAAAAAGTTGCTCAGAATAGTCTCCCGAACAACCTTTTGTTACACCTTGTAAGGGAAGGCAGTAGGTATACACAACTTTATGTAGTACTTAACTCAATGAAGATGTTCACACGGTTTGTCCTCTAGGTATTGCAACCGACAAAGCCGAAAATGTCTTTACATTTAGATGAACATGTGAAATATCATACTGTACGTATGACGTTGCTACTTCAGTCGTCAATAGTAATTGACACCCAACATTCACATGATATCAATTCTGAACATATTAAACTTTAGAACTGATGGATACGTCGTAGTCAAACGCCAGCTATTTGCACACTAGTCTTTATTGGCATCGTGGAGTGGGGACGCAGCCCGCACGCAGATACATAACAATCCCTTCACCAATAGTTCTGAAGTAATCTTAACCTAACTTAATGTTTGTTTAAACAATACCTATATAGTTCCTAAAAGCCAAATAATAGTCCTTATGTTTGTAGTTGATTTTCGGCCTAACTCGCATACTACGAGTGCCGCCGATTACGAGCGCCTCAGTGTCCGAACCAGTACCCTCAGGTTGTGCAGTGTAGCCGTCACCTGGGGCGTTCTCATTATCTTCGGCGCTGACTCTGACGTCAACATTAGCCTCTTGCGAGACGTGTGACGCGGTAGGCAGCGGCGGCGGCGGCGGCGGCGGCTCACTACTCTCTATCCCCTCCGCGCACGGCGCTGCGGCGGCTGCAGAGGCGGCGGCGCTGGTCGACGCCCGCACGCTCGGCTGGTCTGAAGATGTTCCTACATCAGGAATCACGTCTGCATCCCAGGACTCGTTTTGAACTGATGCGCCTTGGTATTTTCTTATTTGGTCCACGTGACGGTTCACAGTACAGTTCAACTCGGGTACAAAAATAGTGTACATAACTTTACCAATCTTATTCGAAATTGTTCCTCTTATCCAGTGATAGTTAGTTTTCGTAGTATATTTCTTAGTCATCACTTTATCTCCTGTCTCAAAGTTCGCCCTCTTCTTACCGCCATAATGTTTACTCTGTAAAGACTGGTTCCTAGCTACAGTCTCCGTGAGGTCAGCGACCGAGGACGATAGCGACGACTCGGTAGATGATAACAAATCCAACCGACATCTCAATTTGTGGCCGTACAATAATTCTGCAGGAGACTTTTCAGTGGTGCTATGACGGGAATTACGATAGTCGAAAGGATATTTTTGTATCTTACTATCTAATGCTTTAGTGTTACTACTCATTAATATAGTTTTAAGTCCTTTTTTTACAATTTTCACCGAACTCTCGGCTTGCCCGTTGGTGGACGGATGATAGACCGGAGATAGTACATGACGTATCCCGTTCAACTTACAGAACATTTGAAAACGCTCTGATGTAAAAGCGGTACCATTATCACTGACCAATGTATGTACTACTCCTACCTACTCTCGAAAACAATTCCTGTAACTTTCCTATTACTGCTTCTGTTGAAGTGCCAGAGCTCATCGAAAAACATTCGACCCATTTAGAGAAAGCGTCTACTACAATAAGGTACATTTTGTTATGAAACGGACCCAAAAAGTCAATATGTATCCTATGAAAAGGGCTCGGCGGGTAGGGCCAGGGCGCGAGCGGCGCGTGCGGCGGTGCCGGGCGGAGCTGCGCGCACACGCCGCAACCGCCCGCCAGCCGCTCCACTGCGGCGTCCACGCCCGGGAACCAAAACCGACTTCTAGCTTCTGCCTTCATCTTTACAATACCAAAATGAGATTCATGCAACTCCCTTATGACGTTATCCCTTAATGACTCTGGAATCACAACTTTATGACCCCTCATAAGACAGCCATTCTCTTCTGATAATTGATAACGGCATAGAAGGTACGGTTTTAAACTTGCATCGCTAACTTTCCGTGGCCAACCTTCCTTTACATATCTAATGACCTGTTTTAAAATCACATCTTGTTTCGTGGCGATCCGTAACTCGGTCAAGGTTACCGGTAGTTGTCCATCCACTATGAAATTGACATACGCGGCCCGGTCCCCCCCGGCAAGTGTATCGGATCTTGCATCTCGCTCGCTCACGGCGCTAGCCGGTAATGAGCACCGAGACAAATAATCTGCGGTGTTATTTGCACTACGCACGAATTCAATTTCATAATTATACGCTGCTAAAAACATCGCATAACGTTGTAGCCTATTGGCCGATACCTCTGGTATTCCCTTTTGTGAACCGAAAATAGAGATTAAAGGTTTATGGTCCGTGCGTAACACGAACGGGTCTGACCTTCCGTATAGATATTGATGGAACCGTCTCACTCCAAATATAATAGCTGTAGCCTCCTTCTGTATTTGTGAGTACCTTTTCTCTGCGTTTGAAAGCGACCGTGATGCATAACAAACTGGTCTCTCTGACCCATCTTGACTAATTTGCGATAATATCGCCCCCAATCCGCTTGGTGACGCATCTACCGTTAACACAATTTTTGCGTTGTGATTAAAATGTGCTAACACACTTTCTGAAGCCAATTCCTTTTTAATTTTATCAAAGGCCTTTTGTTGTTCTGACGACCAAACCCACTTGACTCCTTTATTTAATAACAAATATAAAGGAGCAAGTATACCCGACGCCCCTGACACAAAGTTTCTGTAGTAATTTGTCATCCCTAAAAACGACTGAAGTTCGTTGACGTTTGTGGGTACTGGTGCTTCCAACATTGCCTTGACCTTGCCTTTTGACTTTCTAATTCCGTTCTTATCAATCACATAACCCAAATAGGTAACTTCATCTTGAAAAAACTTACATTTATCTCTGCGCAAAGTTAGACCTGCTTCTTCAAACCGTTTTAATACTATTTTTAACCTATCCATATGTTCCTTCCTATCTTTACCTGTCACTAGGACGTCATCGAGAAAACAGAGGACCCCGTCTAGATCTGCTACTAGCCCGTGCATGACTTTTGCAAAGATAGCCGGACTGCTAGAAAGACCGAATATTAAACGCTTATATTTAAAAAGGCCTCTGTTTGTATTTATACATGTTAGCATTTGTGTGTCATCCTCTTCTGACAGTATTAATTGATTAAAAGCCTGTTGGAGATCTAGTTGGCTAAATTGTTCCCCCCCATGTAATTTCGTGAATAGATCTTCTACTGTTGGTAACGGAAACTTATCTATAACCAATTGTTTATTCAGAGTTGCTGAATAATCAGCGCAAATTCTAACTTTTCCGTTAGCTTTTAATACTGGAACTATAGGCGAAGCAAAGTCCGAAACATCCACTGGCTCAATAATGCCTATTTTTTGTAGTCTATCTAACTCTTCGTTTATCTTATCTTTCAGCGCGAACGCTACTGGTCTAGCTTTCATAAAAACAGGTTTTGCGTCTGGTTTCAGAGAAAGTTTTTTATTTTATATCTATTAAAACTTCCTAGTTTATCTGAAAAGACTGTAGGAAATTGTGAACTCAACATATCTATCTCGTCTTTCTCTGTCCCTGCACAGTATTTAACTGGTGCAATTTCCAATTTAAATGTAGTCATGAAATCACGACCTAACAACGATAGCCCTCCCGCGCGTACCACATACACATAAAGCGTGTGTGTATGCTCCCTATACGTTACGGGTAACTTTACATAACCTATCGCGTCTATTTTGCTTCCCGTGTAACTTGTGAGATTTTTCCTGCTCAGTGATAACGGTATTTCCGAAAAATATTTATTGTAAGTCGATTCAGCTATAATTGAGACTGCCGAACCACTACCAACTTCGAATTCAATGTTTACTCCGTTCACTGAAATAGTCTCCCGCATTGGCATACCCTTCACACATCGAATATTATAAATATTCTTACCGTCGTCGCTATCGGCCTCTGAACCTTCCTCGATAAGTTTAACACTTAGCTTTTTAGGGCACATTCGACGTAAATGCCCTTTACACTGACACACTTTGCATTTATATGACTTAAACCGACACTGGGCCTCTTTATGGTTTGAATAACCATAAACGGCACACTTATCTCCCCTGAGCTTGTTATGGTTCGCGATGCTGTAGACCCCGCCACCTGAAGTGAGTTGCGCGGCGCCGGCACCGGTCCCGGCCGGGCCCGGCACTGCTGTAGCACCTGCGCGCGCACACCTCACGTTCTCGGCCAGCTGAACCGCCTTGCTCAGTGTCAGCTCCTTAATTTGCTGCGCAAACAGCTTGTTGCGCTCGTGACCGACCCTCATGCCCATGACGAATCGATCCAGTAATGATTCTTCTAAGTTGTTAAATCCACAATACGCTGCCAAACCCCTTAGCCTGGCCGCCCATTGCGCGTGACTTTCGCCTGACCTCTGCACCGCTGCATAGAACATGGATCGTTCAGCGAAGCTGCATCTCTTTGGAGTAAAATGATCGTCCAAAACTTTAACGATCTGATGATAGGTCAGGTTTTCCAATTTCTTTGGAAGTGCGAGGTCACTCGCCAGCTTGTATGTAGATTCCGTGAGTGCGCTTAACAAGATGGCGCGTCGCTTCCCGCCGGTTTTGTCATCTCCGTCGCTCACATTATTAGCAATACACCATTGCTCCAGCCGGTTCCGATAAACCTCCCATTCTTGTGATAAATGATCGAACGATGATAAAATTCCGAATGAGTACGTTGAACTCATTTTCACGTCGCGTATTTTTAATCCCATCCTCGTCGCCACTGATGGATACGTGGTAGTCAAACGCCAGCTATTTGCACACTAGTCTTTATTGGCATCGTGGAGTGGGGACGCAGCCCGCACGCAGATACATAACAAGAACTTACTTGGCGAACACTCAGTTTATCAGTTAGTTTAAGTATAGTGTTTCGCTTACAGAAATGAAACCACTGTGTTTTTGTTAAGTTAGCAGTAAATTCGATAAACTGTGTGAAAGAAATACAATTCCTTTTCCATTATTTAAACGAAACTCTGCATAAAAATAAATTGAAGCCTTTGGTCGTACTATGAATATCACATACAATTTTGATAATTTTCCATATAGGTAAAGAGATTTAACTTCCAGCAAACCATAGTATGATCAGACAAAATATACTTAAAAATCAGGTCTCACTCAACCTTCAAAACTTTTTTTTTGTTCTTATTTTTGTGTACTTAGTACTTAATCTTAACCTTTAACTGGTGACAAGGGGTCTTACAGGCCCAGCGGCATCAGTAAAACAACATTTTGGCACCTTCTCCGGGTTTCCTTGGGCTCATCACCTGAGTAGCTTCGAGTTTACTTGCGTCCATGCCGTAGAAGGGGATAGCTGTGTCGGACAGGCTCAAATCGGTAAGTTACATTGGCGTAAAGTTCGGCAGGGGTCTCTCAGTCCCCTCGTCACCAGTTACGTTACACAAAAACCATGTCACCAGTCAAAGGTTAATATAAGTTACAGGTTAACTTGAAAGCGGTAAAAAAAAAAGGTTGACGATCACTGCCTTACACCTGTAGTCAGCAAAAAAATATGTATAAAATGAGTGAATTTGTTGCAAAATGTTATAATTTGTTCAGCGAGCACGACAACATCTCCTAAAGTTACCTAGTGGTTCAAGTGAAATTAGTGAAAAACCAGTCACAAGCAGCAAAATTAAATGTTCGTAAGAGTATTTTGTTTATTTGTTGATGCTTATCCCCAGTTTGACATTATATTTTTTTTGTTAATTACCGACTTCTTGCATTCTGTTAAAACAGTCACTTATTGTACTTATACAATTATTTCTTTATAAGTTAGTAAACGATTTGTTCTTTATGAATTGAAATAAATTACTTGCTTTTTATAACAGGTCTGACCACGACGTTGAAATAGATACCCGCAACACCATCAGCGAGAAAGAGTGGCGTCAGAAGAGAGCAGGCTCATTTCTGAATTTGGATTCAGAAGACGAGGTCCACCAATCGTAAGTATTTTTTATTATTATCTAGTGTGGGAAGTTTCTTAAAAGTCTTCAAACTACTTTTTTAACCAATAAGTATTACTAATAGTGGTGAACAGCTTCAGGACTGTGACTAAGCCGCCTAAGGAGCCGAAGAAACGCAAAGCCTCAGCAGCAACAGCAAGCACCGCTAGCAGCGCCAGTGGCCAGGCCAAACAAAAGATAACCTCGACGGTGGTATCAACACCGAGCAACATGAAATTTACTTTGACCGACCTCTTTGGTGATGAAGAGGATGCTGTGACAATAGCAGAAGTCAAAGTGAACCCGCTCAAAAGTGTGCTTTGGCGTCGTGTGGCTGGAAGATTGCTCAAAAGAAGTGAGGATCTTGAGGGGGATCTCTTTGTTGAGTTACGGGTATATAATAAAGAGGATATTATCAACGTGGATGCGCGCCAGCGCTATTGGAAAGCGACCGTTAACTTACGCTATCAAGTAAATGATAGCGAACCAGAGCTCGAAGCACTCTATAAATTTATCCACTTGGCTAAGGCTAAATTTACAAATGAAGGTACTTTCTGTATCGAGAATTCTAGTAAGTAATTAGACATTTATGGAATTCATTCATTGGATTCATTAAAATAAACATTACCTAAGTATATAACATAAACACGCAACGCAGCGCCAGTGACCAGGCAAAAAAAAAAAAAAGCTCGATGGTGGTATCAACACCAACCAACAAGAAATTTACGTTGACCGACCTCTTTTGGTGAGGATGCGGTGACAATAGCAGAAACCAAAGTGTCGTGTTGCTGGAAGATTGCTCAAAAGAAGTGAGGATCTTGAGGGGAATCTTTTTGGTGAGTTACGGGTATATAATAAAGAGTACATTATCAACGTGGACGCGCGGCATCTCTATTGGAAAGCTGTCGTTAACTTACGCTATCAAGTAAATGATAGCGAGCTAGAGCTCGAAGCACTCTATAAATTTATCCACTTGGCTAAGGCTAAATTTACAAATGAAGGTACTTTCTGTTTCGAGAATTCTAGTAAGTAATTAGACATTGATATAATTCATTTATTGGATTTATTAATATAAACATTACTTATATTACATAAACACTACATTATTTCATATTCAACCTGATAGGAATGTGTTAAATGTGTAAACATATTTAGGTTGTTAGGCTTTGATAAAGTTTGTGTCATACATGTCATAGTCAGCTTGTAAAAATCGTCAAGTTGCTTTTCCTACTAGAGTCATCCATATTAGCTGAAAGCTAGTAAATAACTTTAGATACATAGATACTTTGATATACCAGTCCTACGCGTTAGCAATCTTACAGTGATATATACTTGACATTAAATAGATAAATTAGGAAAACTTTCAGTTTATTTCCGCAGTGTCATAGTTTGAAACTTGTTTCAATATGAGTGATAAAACAATATTTTGTGAGGTTTGTGATAAATCAATTAAAAGTCGGGTTTTCTCTTCTCATTTACGTTCAATTTTACACAAAAATAACAGTTTGGTGTGTGTTAGTGACAACATTTCGAAAATTTCAAGTGCATTCAGGAGTCGGATAGCTTCTTATCGCGTTTATTTCAATGAGCAAGTCAGGTGTGTGATAGCGATCCACAATCCCTATCTTCAACAGAGACTCATTTACCACCCCGCGAATATATCTGGCGCCTACGTCGTCATGTGAGACAAATACTCGATGCAAAAGTTCAATCCTACAATTCTATTAAGGTTAACTTTGAGTTCTTTGCGCAATACTATTTGCCGAAAAATGATGTGACTGAATTTGCGACTGAAAATATATCTATTTTCCAAAACTATGAGTTTAATGAAATATTTTCCTCAGTCTTAGATAAAATTTGTACAAAGCTAAGTGAGTTTCAAAATCGGGAAAGCGGCTGGTCATTTTTGGCAAACATGTATTTAAAAGTCAATGTTAACAAATATAGTCCACTGCGAGCCTCCAGCTATATTGAGTTGCCGAAAAACATTAAAAATAAACGGGCTTGCGTCAACATAAAAAACTTTGACAATTATTGCTTCCTTTGGTCTATAATAGCTGCATTATTTCCAAAAGTGAATAACCCGAACAGAGTCATATCGTACCCACATTTTTCTGAGGTTCTTAATATGACTGATATGACTTTCCCTGTATCTCTCTCAGATATAAAAATATTCGAAAAAAATAATTCAGAGATAAGCGTCAATGTGTATGGATTGAAAAATAAACAAACCATATTTGGACCTCTTTACAAAACAAAAGCTAAGCGACAAAGCCACATTAATTTACTCTATTTCGAGAATGGTACAAAATCTCATTATTGCTGGATGAAGGACTTGAGCAAAATGCTCCATGCACAACAAACAAAAAACCATCGTAAAATTTATTTTTGTGATGAATGTCTCATATTCTTCAATGATAGTGGCAAGTTGGCTACTCACATATGTGGTGGTGTTGCGACTACATTTCCGAATCCAGGTAGCTGTACACAATTTACCCACTTCGAGAGGATGCTTTCTTTGCCATTTACGATTTATGCGGACTTCGAATCTTTTCTAGAACCTTACAAAGATAGAAACGAAAGCTGTAACTCAACGACTACAACTCACAAACATATCCCAGCAGCTTTTGCATACTATATTGTTTGTTCGTATGACTCTAACCTCAATAAGTATAGATCTTACCGTGGACCAAATAGCGCACATGTTTTTATAGAATACTTGAAGCGTGATGTTTTACGAATAAAGTCAATATTGGATCACAAAGTAGCAATGATTTACAATGAAAGCGATTCAATGTCTTACGAGAATGCTAAGTTTTGTCACATTTGTTCTGAAAGGCTACTGGATGATAAGGTTAGAGATCATTGTCATTTAACAGGACGATTTCGAGGCGCAGCGCATTCATACTGCAACCTACGCTTTGCACTAAAAAAAATTGTAAATGTATTTTTCCACAATTTATCAGGATATTATTGTCACTTATTTATTAAGCAATTAGGAGAAAGAAGTGGTGCAATCAAAGTTATTGCAAAAAACAAAGAAAAGTACATGTCTTTTACAAAGTGTTTTATGAGTGCTAGCAATGAGTATATAGCGGTTCGATTTGTTGACTCCTTTAACTTTTTATCTACTAGTTTGGACAAGTTGTCTTCAAATCTTGACAAAGATGACTTTATTCACTTGAAAAATCATTATCCTGAACACGATCACTTTGAATTAATGCGATGTAAAGGTGTTTACCCTTATGAATATGTCACTGGCTGGGAATCATACAAAGAAACTTGTTTACCTGACCACAAACATTTTTTCAGTAGCTTGACAAACGAACACATATCTGAATCTGACTATGAGCATGCGAAACGAGTTTGGAATACATTATGTATATCTAACCTAGGAGAATATACTGACCTTTATTTGAAATCAGATGTTATCTTGTTGTCAGATATATTTAAAAAATTTCGAAAGGCGTGTATTTAATTGTATTGAAAACTATAAATTAGACCCTGCTCATTACATAACAGCACCAAGTCTTAGTTTCGATGCTATGTTATTAAAGACAAGAGTTAAGCTTGAACTTATCACTGATTTGGAAATGTATCGAATGATACAAAGTGGAATAAGGGATGGTATCTGTTTATGTTCCAACCGATATGCTAAAGCCAACAATAAATATGTTAATAATTACAACCCTACTATTGAATCGAATCATCTTTTATATATTGATTGTAACAACTTGTACGGACATGCAATGACAGGAAACTTACCGTGTTCTGATTTTAAGTTAATGGATAAAGAAGATATCGATAGACTAAATATACTACAAATATTTAAGGATTCTCAATTCGGTTATATTTTAGAGGTTGATTTGAAGTATCCAGAACATCATCATGATTTCCATAACGATTTACCATTTTGCCCTCAAAACTTTACCCCATTTGGTTCAAAGACAGGAAAACTAATACCTAACTTATACGATAAATTTAGATATGTTATTCACTACATCCATTTACAGACATGTATTCAACATGGATTGATTTTGAAACATATTCATCGTGTCATTCAATTCAGACAGAGCCCATTCCTAAAGCACTATATAGATTTAAATACATCTCTACGTCAAACTGCAAAATCACAGTTTGAACAACATTTCTTTAAATCGTTGAACAATAGAATATTTGGAAAAACTTTAGAAAATGTAGAAAAACGTGTAACTATTAAACTAATAAATAAATGGAGTGATAATACAAATAAAACTAAAAGATCGCACTCAGCAGATCTATTGATTGCAAAACCAAACTTTCACAGTGTGTCTGTTTTTTCCGAAAACTTCGTTGCCATCCAAATGAAACCTGAAAGTGTTGTATTAGATAAACCTATTTACATAGGTTTTACAGTATTAGAGCTCTCTAAAAGTCACATGTACAATTTTCATTACTCAGTTATGAAACCATTCTATAAAGAGAAAATCCGACTTTGTTATACAGATACAGACAGCTTTTTATATTCTATACAAACCGATGATGTTTATAGTGATTTGAAATTACATTTTCATCGATATTTTGATACAGGTAATTATCCTGTAAACAACATTTACGGTATCCAACCAAGAAACAAAAAAGTCCCCGGGTTATTTAAAGACGAGCTTGGTGGTCAAAATATAGAAGCGTTTATTGGTTTGCGATCCAAGCTTTACTGCATTTAGACAAGAAACGATGTAATTAAAAAAGCAAAGGGTATTCAAAAAGCTGCAGTTCGCAGTTTAAATTTCTCAGAATATAAAAGTGTACTAAAAACTGGACAAATAATTCGCAAAAAAAATGTATTTTTTAAATCTCTGCGACATCAGTTATTTACCCAGGAACTGTGTAAAGTAGCGTTATCATCATTATAAGACAGAAACAATGTCATGGGGACATTTCGAATCATTGTTTTAGTTAGTCTTAGTATAATCACTAATTTAAGTGAAGTGATGTAAAATTATGAGCAATAAACACATAAATCGTATAACTCGTTTTTTTAATAAACCCTCAACCACCAACTCCTTGCAGTCTAGAACGGTATACTTATATGGAACACGCAGGGAACACGCTTACAATAACATTTAGATACAAGCACATTTAGTTTTTTTTTACATTCACAGGGAATCGAACCCAGGTCCTCTCAAATCTACCATGCGAGATGCAGAGCCACAGAGGCTGTAACAGTTTTTACATAGAAGGGTTTATACCGTGTGTTTGGAGTATGGAGCGACGAAACATTTTGGGGAGTTAGGGACATCATTCTGAACAACTTTCACTATTAAACCGATTTGATCAGATCAACTTTATTTTTCACTTTATACAAATCCTGATAACCGCTCGGCTTAAAATGTATTGAAATGTTAAAAAAAAGTTGCTCTAATCAAATCGCTTTCATAGTGAAAGTTGTTTAGAACGATGTCCTTTACTCCCCAAAAAAAATATTAGTCGCTGCATATTCCAAACACCCTGTAGTAGTAAACATCATAATCGCTTGAAAAAGAGTGTGGCTTTTTGATGACTACTTACATACTAAGCAAAGGAATTGCAAACTATTCACGCGTTTGATATGTAGGTTGACAAAAGTAAAGATTCTAGAGGTACCTACAAACCTTTGCCTTGTCTCCGGTTACTTACTTGTTCCCACGTTACAAAAATATGACGTCGAAGTAATACTATTATTGATATCAAATTAAAACCTAACTTGGGCCGCATTATTGTAATGTGACTCCAAAATGTATTTACCTCCTTTGATGAGCAATTGAACATGCATCATTCCATAACAAAAAGTGCACTTAATCACACGTGAATCTCCCACTCTCAAGCATTGCAAGATCTTAGCTCAGGTATGTTTTACTTTGATTTCTTTACTTATAATTTTACACGTCGCGTAGAGAATTGTGTGTCAGTAGCTAATAGCGAGGGAGCAAAAAAAAAGTAACCTGTTTTGACTTGAGCACGGTGTCGGTCGAGACGCGCCGCGCGGGCTACAAATAAACAGGGTTTTGTGCTCTCGCTATGGCTATCGCTGTCATGTTAATACCTGGGTGGCGAGTCACGTACGGCAGCGGCTAATAGCGGGGGGTAAGAAAACTGGTTTTGACTTGTCAGCGGTGTGCCGAGAAGCGCCGCGCGCGCTATTAACAAAACAATTTCACGCCCCGCTATTAGCCACTGCCAAGATATAACCGTACGCGACTCGCGACCCAGAGTGAAGCGCTTGCGAAATATCGAACATATGAAAACGTCGCTTGCATCCATAGTAAAGTGACATGGCGGGTAATGCTAAAGTGCGGTCCACTCCACCGCTTTTATTTTCTTTGGACTTAAGTAATTTATTTTTATTTTTTACAGGATGTCATCAAATCTGAACAACCCCTTTTACTACGCACAAAATATTATAGAGGGATTTGAGAGTGATGAAGAAGAGATCCAGCCACCTGTTTCGTCTCCACCTCCTCCGATATCAGCTTACAGTCCACCACCACCACCACCACCACCACCGCTACCACAACTGACCCCCTACCAGACTTCACCACCCAACAATAAGAAGCGGGGGTTAGAAGATGATGGGTCGTACGTGGTGGTGAAAAAAGCGCGCAGAGGGTTGCGCCCAATAAAGATTGAGATTTATGACCTCACAGATAATTCTACCAGTGACCCATATCTGAAGGCACAACACGTTGTTGTGGATGGGCTAGACGATGTTCTAGATATGACGGAGAACGTCATAAAAAAATTTCAAGAACAATAAGTTATACGTATTAACTTTTTCTTAATAGGTAACCGTGTGCACTTAAAAATAATCTTTATCAGAATAAAAATATTTTCATTAATATTCTTGTTTACTTATCCGCTTTACATAACTATTAGGAGAAGGTTAATCAATTTAAAAAAGTAGTTATTCAAAATACACCTTTATTTGGGTTCCCCAAGGGTCGTTACTAGCACCGTTACTGTTTATAATTTTCATTTTTGATATTTCCAACTGTTTTAAAAATTCTCAATTCTTACTTTTTGCCGATGATATGAAAATATTTAGAACTGTTAACGATGCTATTGACTCAGCATTACTGCAAGACGACCTTCTGCAAATCGATATTTACTGCCTCAACAATAAACTTGACCTAAATGTATCCAAATGCTTTACTGTGTCCTTTACTCGTAAACGCAACGTATTTAATAACAATTACTCATTAAAAAAAAAACCTTTACTTACACGTCTTCATGAAATTAGAGACCTTGGTGTCATTATGGATAGCAAACTTATCTTTGATACGCACATAAATTCAATTACCAGTAAAGCCTACAAGGCCTTAGGGTTTATTATTCGTTCCTGCAAAAATCTGCGTCGCCTTAAATCCGTAAAAGTTATCTACTGTGCATTTGTCAGGAGCCACCTCGAATATGCTTCACAAGTTTGGAACCCTAGTTACAAAGTATATATTAATAAGTTAGAGAGCATTCAAAAGAAATTTATTCGACATATTAAATTCAAATTTAAACTTCCAAGACTACCCTATAACCAATTATGCATCAAACTCCACCTACTTCCATTGCATGTACGGCGATACATAACTGACATCACCTATCTGATGAAAATAGCCCAGAGCCTTGTCGACTGTCCCGCCTTATTAGCTAAGCTTCATCTCCTCGTCCCCTCACGTTCTCAGTCTCGCCGAAGACGGTCATTGTTTGTTCCTTGGGCTCGCACAAACTTTAGACAAAATTCTTACTTTATCAGAGCTATACGATCTTTCAACGACCTTTGTATTGAAAATGAAGACATTGATTTGTTCGCTAGTAGTATTTCCGTTATCCGTAAAGTATTAACCTCTAAGTTTTGTGACTCGGTTGAGGCCTCATTACCGATATAACCCAGTATAATGGTGTGCCATCTTCCTTCTTCTATTATTGGACATAGTTACCGTGTCTGGTGTTTCGTGTATCGCTTTTCTTTCACCTGTGCTAATTGCTCAAAATATTGCTAGCTGTGAAAACTTTTTGTTGGCTTTCTGTATCTATGTGTGTAATTTATTGTGTTAGTGATAAGCTGTTAGTTTTCCTAATAAAAAAAAAATATATAAAAAAAAAAAAAAAAAATTAGATTGATACTCTTGCATCCAATTTCGTATAAGTATTACATGTTTCAATGCACATATCTTTTTGTGATTTATACACATCAAATCATTAAATTTAGGAATAGGATGATCCCACCAAACGTCACCATTTTCAGGAACATTAGACTTAACATTATTATTATTCCCATATCTAATATCATCTAGAGTTTTTAAATTAGGACAACCCATTTCCTCAATATTAGTCACATTACAGTTGATACAAAGATCCTTTACCCACTGGATTTTTTCATTACCCTTCACAAATGATTAATTCCACGCCTCAACCGAACGGGCGTGGAAACTTGAGGGGTGGTTTTCACCAGCACAGGGAGTATCGCAAGTGGTACTGACCTTGACGCCTTGGGCCGGAACTCGAAAGCTCAATTCGAGGCAGGAATGCGGGATAAGGAGCACAATGGGTGGGTGGAGAGGATTCGAATCTTACTCTCGTCGTAGCCCGATGCTGTCGCCGTCGTGTTGCTTGCCGACACGAGGAGTCGCTGTCCGAATGCGACGAGTTGGGGACCGAACAACTTTAACCTTCACAACACGAAGCACTCACTCCGCTGACGTGAATCTACTTATTTCCCGACGATTATTATAGTTAACACTCCGACCAGGCCCGACACCTGTGGTAGACAATTATTACTACTGAAATACAGCCAAGGCCCGATCGCCATGTGCTGACATTTTCTCTCACGACAAGAAAGTAACCTCTAATCTAACTCGTCATCTCGTTTCTATACAAGTGACAGCTGCAGTTCCGTTTCCGCTAGTGATGTCCCGATCACTCGCGGTCGATCCGCGCAACGAAAACCGGTGCATTCCGAAGCATAAATATTAAACAACAAATATTTCACAATTTTGTAGATATGGTTTTACAACTTTTTTGAACACATGCATGTCAATAAATCCTTCTCTCCAGTAAATACCTCGATTTCTCTCAATCCAATTTACATGTTTTTTTTCAGCAGGTGTTAAAGATGAATAAGCAAAAGGTGGATTAACTAAAAACATTTGTGTGTACTTGTTAGTAGCTAACGCGAATTCTTTCACGATAAAATTATTTTTATAGTCTTTGAACCCTTGCAAATCAACCACTAAGTATTGTTTCATCATGATATTTTCTTTACAATGCTCGTCAAAGGTTTATATTCAATCAAACAATCGTTTAATATGAGACTGTAGGCACTAGTTTTAGCAGGTATTTCAGCTGTGGATTCAATTTCCACACGTACATCTACTGGTCCAGTTTTTAGAGTTTCGTTTTGACGACAACAGTCAATTACAAATAAAGGTGCTTTAGTTTTGAACTCAGCTGGACTAAGCAACGGTTCACTCCGACGACCTTAATACGACTGTTGAAAGTTTATATATGCTTCATATATTAAAGAGAACTTATCATGATTGAAATCCGTGTTTAAACTCTCATACGGATAATATACAGAATTAAGTTATACTTTAACGTCACGTAGATTACAGTGATCGAATCGAGAAGCATCAACTGATCCATTATTTCTCCGATTGGTTTGTTATCCTATTATTACATAGCGAGGCTTTTCTAATTGTGAAGAAGTCTTTATTGCCCATGTATGTTTCGTAGTATTTGGTGAGAGTGGGTATTCATATGGATCCCAATTTCTAAACGAGATATTGATAGAACGATCTTTTTCCAAATATTTCAGTAAGTTGATTCTTTCTCTGTCTGATACCTTAATATGTGGGATTTGCCATAGTATTTTAGTAAGATCAAACTTTTCTAAAACTTCGTTGGTACTAAGCTGCATAGAATTCAAATTAGTATTACTTCTCAAAAGAACTAGTTCATGTTTACAATTGATAATTATTTTATTATAGTCTTCAGCGAACCCTAAGATTTTATTGAGTGGAATGTTAGCTGCGAAAATTCCTCCTTTTACCTTGTTGCTATCAACACTCCACCCCCAATTCTTGTTAGCATTATTTTCCAACTCACTCAATGACAATAACGACTTCATAGTTGTTGTGACACCCACATTTTTTACCTTGTCTATCTCAACTCCGTTTAACCCATATCGGATATCTTGGAAAAGGAATAGAAATGGATTATTTGTAAAATCCACGGATGGCATTACTTCTTTGGTAGCACTGTTAATAACTTTAAGTGACCCTTCGATATAAAGTGAACTTTCAGATGGCAAAAGGTATAGATCTTGTTGATTGACTGGTATGCGGATTTCATCATTATTGTTGTAGCTGGCGATGTATGGTTTGTATGAATGAAACTGATAATTTTCTATACTATTATCATATGTTAAAGGTTCAGATATGTTTAAAATATTCATTTTATAATTTTTGGTAATTTCAGAATTTTTTTAGTTTCTTTTGACAGTTTTCTTTGACGATGTTTAATATTTATGCATCGGAAACGCACCGCTTTTTGTTGCGCGAATCGATCGCGAGTAATCGGCACATCACTAGCGAAAACGGAACTAGCAGCTGTCACTCGTACCGGAACGAGATGTAAAATTGGAGGTTATCTTTACTCTTGGTCTTTTTCTCATCGGGAGAACAACATGTCGGCTCGGGCCTCGTGTCATTGATGGTATTTCGTTGTACCAATTACTAAATACAGGCGTCGGGCCTGGTCGGGGTGTTAATCATCTACATCGTCGGGAAATAAGTAGATTCGCGTCAGCGGTCAAGTGATCCGTGTGGATTGGTCAACGTCGTATTGGTAGCGGCGACTCCACGTCGGCAGGCAGCACGACAGCGAAACGACGGCAAGGATTCAATCCATATCCTATCCCAACTGTGCCCCCTTTCCCGAATTCCTGTCTCGAATCGAGCCTTCGATCTCCTGTCTACGGTGACAAGGTCAGTAAAAATTCATTCACTTCTTTTCTCTCACGTGTTGGCAAAAGCACACCCCCTTCGGATTCCACGCCGTTCGGTAGGCGTGGAATATTAAACATTTTGGTAACAGGAGCGCGGTTTTCCTAGTGGGAAATCATCGATTCACGGTTGCCTTTGTCACATTGTAGTTAGGAGAAAAGAATATCTCAGATTGGCTCAAGTCGGCAATGAGTCTGTGGTCGGTATACCACGATTTAAGTTCATTTTCGGTAAGTGAAAGTATACGTGCCAATTTAGATAACAGTTGTTATAAATTTGTAGTCGGAAACTACTGTTGTTGCGCATAAAAGATTGAACAGTCATTCTGCAAAGCCTAGATTGTATTACTTGCGGTAGAACGTCGGGTTCTATAGTCCTACAGTGCTATTTCGGTTTACACAGCAGGGTCGGGCTATTTAGGGGGTATTAAGCTGATTTGCTGACCTCAAAGGAAGTGTGGTTCATAAGAAGCCACTTATTATTTTGTATTGTTTTCATAATCAAGTTTTGTGGGTTATTTTTGTATTGTGTTTTATGGTGGCATTCTCTAATTGATTTAGAGTGTATATTATAAGGTGTATGTCCACAGGGCGACCATATTAAATATTGTTTAGGATTTAATTGTTTTGGTGGTTGCCTTGGTTTTTACAACTTAGTTTTAATTTCTGTGCCCAGCGCTGACGGGAAAGTGCTGGTATCTGGCTGTGCTTAGTTCGGTAGTGAAGCATAGGACCAGAAACAATTAAATCGGTAACCATGGCACCTTCGCCCTTGACGGTACTGCGATATGGTGTCCGTGAGGAGATGAGATGGCTCGCCCATACTCACAAGTATGTGGAGCGACCTGACATGGACGATGTCCTGCTCAAGCGTGTGGAGGACGCAATGACACGCGTCGGGAAGGTGTGTCGGCTGGCCGCGGAGGCTGAAGCCCTCGGGCTTACGGATGAGGCTTCGGTGGCCGCAGTGAAGCAGCTCTGCGCGGATGCTGACCAAGCGATGGAGTGCTTGGGCGACATCGAGCGTCGCGCCGAAAAAATTAAGCGGTCGCGTCGGGATGACCGCGGGGAGGATAGCGGAATCCCGCCCCCTAAGGGTGTTGTTGGACTGCTGCCACACCTGGAGATTCCGGCCTTCGGTGGGGCAATTGATGAGTGGCCGGCATTCATCAATTTATTCGATAGCCTGGTCCACGGTCGGGACGACCTGGACAACGCCTACAAGTTGGCCCAACTATTGATGGCACTGCGGGGTGAACTGAAGGAGTTGGTCGGTCACCTAACGGTTACGGCGGGCAATTATGAGATTGCCCGGGTCATATTGTTTGACCGCTACCAACACAAACGGCGGTTGGTTGATGCGCAGCTGGGGATGCTGTTCAGCGTCCCAAGAGTAACCCGGGATGTTGACATCCGGGTACAGGTGCTCAACCCTGTGCTGGTGGCCACTAAGGCCCTTCAGAACCTTGGTCTGCCGGTAGACCAATGGTCATATATCGTGTTGTATATGGTTTTGTCACGGTTGCCTGCAGCTGTTCAAAGTCGGTTTGAACAGCTGCATGGGGGCAGTAGCTCGGAACTGCCCACGCTCGTCCAATTAACGGATTTTTTGGAGGGTGAATGCAGGCGATGCGACACATTGGATACGGAGGCCAGTGTGCAGCGCCAACCCACGCGGATGCGGGAGGGGCCGCGCCCCCCGCCCCAACGGGGGGGTGGGCGGTCAAAACAATTTGGCGTTTTGAATGCCGCGCCGTCGGGTGACGGCTGTGTGCACTGCGACAGTGCCGGTCATGAGGTGACCAGTTGCGCCAACTTTAAGGCGCTCGGGGTAGCTGCCCGCAGCAAGGTAGTCTTCCGCCACCGATTGTGTTTCGGTTGTTTTGGGCCGCACCCGCTGAGCGAGTGCTCACGCGCGTCCTCCTGTGAGTGCTGCGGTGGCAAGCACCACATCATGTTGTGCCTGAACCGGTCAGGCCCATCGGACGGTCACCAGGGCCGGACTCAGGTTGGTCGGTCACAGGGCCCAACCATGGCCGGACCCAGTCCCCCTCCGGGCAACGGGAGTCACCAACGGGGTGACTGGGGTACCCGCGGACGGGACCCCCCCCGAGGGGAAGGGGGCAGCGCGGGGGGTAACAGGCGGGATAGCCGGGGTTCGGTCGCCGCTCTCCAGGGCCAGCGAGGACTTCGGGCCGCTGGCTCACCGCGTGTTACGGGCGGCTGTCAGATGGCACCTATGAGTGGCGCGAAGGCTGGGAGCCCACCACCTTCTGCGCCACCCTGCCCGTCGCTCTGGGAGGCGAACAGTCGGATGTCGCCCCCATTCCTAGAGCGCCCCAGGTTGGATCCGCTCTCCCCCCTCCATCCACGGTGGCCACCGGGCACACCGTTCGCAGTCCGGTATGGTCGGGTACTGGGACAGCGAGGGGCCTATTATGCGGGTTGGGACCCCCTGATGTACATGCGGTCTGATATGCCACCGGTGGCATATCAGCAACCGAGTTACCAGGCCGACGGGGGTCCCAGCGGGTTCGGATCCCGCGGCGGTTCCCGCTAGGGACACGCCGCCCACTTACAGGGTGCCGCCACTCCACAGACGGTCATGCTCCCCACCGCCTCGGTGATAGCGTGGAGTTCGGACGGCAAATCTTGTGTAGCACGAGCACTATTGGACTCGGGGGCCCAGGGGTGCTTAGTCTCGTGCAACCTTGTAAGACGGTTGGGCATTTCGGTAAGGGAGTATCCACATTCCATTCGGGGAATTGGGAACACGGAATTCGGTTCCGTTAAGGGAGTATGTCGGATTACTCTCTCGTCACGCGTGGATTCATCGGTGAATCTGACGGTCACGGCATTAGTCATGCCTAATGTGATGGGCTCACACCCTCACGAACGGTTGTCGCCCTCGGTGCGACAGTTGGTCGCTGGGTTGACACTGGCTGACCCGGAGTTCGATATTCCGGGCCCAGTAGACATTTTATTGGGTGTCGATGCCTTGGGATACCTGTTAGTGCCAGGTGTCCACGTGTTGCAGGCGACTGGTCTGGTTTCGGTCAACACCAGACTGGGCCATGCGGTAATGGGTCCGGTCATGCCGGCTGCCCCACGCCTAGCGACTCGTAGTCCCTTATTCGGTTCTGTACTCTCGGAGGTGATACAGAAGTTTTGGGAGGTGGAGGAACCACCTACGGTCCGCCGGTTGGACCCGGTTGAAGAAGAGTGTGAACAGTTTTATCGGAACAATACTGGTCGCCTTCGGTCAGGTCGATTTCTCACACGTCTTCCATTTCGGAGTGATTGCCCGCCGCTGGGCAGTTCACACCATGCAGCCGAGACGCGGCTTCTGTCGATGGAACGACGCATGAAGCGTGACGGGATTTTCCGGCATAAGTACGTCGACTTCATGCGGGAATACGAATCGATCGGCCACATGTCGGTTTCGGGTATCGACTGGAAGCGTGAAGACCACTGCTTCCTTCCCCATCACGCGGTCTTGAGGACCCCGGAGGGCAAAATACGGGTAGTGTTCGATGGATCTGCATCAACATCTAACGGCATGAACCTGAACCAGTGTTTGCATTCAGGGCCGAAGTTGAATCATGACATCGAAGATGTTATCACACGGTTCCGTCGACACAATGTTGTGTTTGTAGCTGACATCCGGATGATGTTTAGACAGACGGTCATTCACCCTGACGATAGACGGTATCAGCTGATACTCTGGCGAGAGAGCCCAGATCAGCCCATCAGGGTGTACGAGCTGAACACCAACACGTACGGGCTACGGTCTAGTCCTTATTTGGCGATTCGCACTCTTCGGGAGTTAGCGGATCGAGAACGGTTAATTTTCCCTAGAGGAGCAGCGATCCTGGAGCAGGATCTCTACGTGGACGATATCTGTACCAATGCAGATTCCGTAGAGGAGGCGCTCGCTCGACAGGACGAGCTAGTTGAGCTCTTACGGGGTGGAGGTTACGAGCTCCGGAAATGGATGTCGAACTCTCCAGAGTTACTGACTGGTCTTCCGGATGACTACCAGCAGGATCCCCACATTTTTGAAAATTTGGAAAACCCAAATATGTTGTCGGTATTAGGCGTCCAGTACCAGCCGGTGTCAGACATGTTTTCGTATCGGGTCGAGTTGGACTCCCCGAAGGTCTGGACGAAACGGAACGTCCTTTCAACGGTGGCTAGGACATTTGATCCAAACGGGTGGATCACCCCGGTAACATTTCAGCTCAAGTGTTTTATGCAGCAATTGTGGTCTGCTGAGCTGAAATGGGACGACCCAATCGGCGGGTCATTGAGCTCAGAGTGGGACTCGTTCTTTTCGACCCTCCCTGGCATCAATCGGATTTCACTGCCACGGAGGTTGGTCCCCACCAAACGATACACCGCCACCCTGCATGGGTTTTGCGATGCCTCGGAGAAGGGCTACGGAGCTGCGGTGTATCTGCGTACGGTCGACTCCTCGGGGGAGGTTGATGTGCGGTTGGTCATGGCCAAGAGCAAGGTTGCGCCGTTGCGCACTCGCCTGACCATTCCCAAGTTAGAGCTTTCGGGAGCGGCTCTCCTGACTCGTCTGCTCAACCACACGATGACGGTTCTTCGTGGGTCAATAGCGTTGGAAGATACGGTCTACGCTTGGACGGACAGCCAGATCGTGTTATGCTGGCTGAAGGCTTCAGTTCACAAGCTGGAGATTTTTGTGGCGAATCGGGTTTCGCAGAT
Source organism: Argyresthia goedartella (assembly GCA_949825045.1). Taxonomy (NCBI): domain Eukaryota; kingdom Metazoa; phylum Arthropoda; class Insecta; order Lepidoptera; family Argyresthiidae; genus Argyresthia; species Argyresthia goedartella. The sequence continues at coordinate 36,865,348 of OX463812.1, read as the reverse complement.
TTTGACTTCGGAGGTTCCCTTAATCTGGAGACATGTTCCAGGGGAAATGAACCCAGCAGACTGTGCGTCTCGTGGGTGTCATGCTCCGGAGTTGGTTGGACATCCCTTGTGGTGGGGTCCAAAATGGTTGACTCAAGCCGAATCAGATTGGCCAATGAGTCCACGCGTTACCACGGCGAACGGCGCCTTGACAGTCGGTGTCTGTACGACGCAGCCAGAGCCGGAAGAGGAGTTCAGCCTGCTGGAACGGTACAGCTCGCTCGACAAGCTGGTCAATGTGACCGCCTGGATTTGCCGATTTGCGCGGAATTGTCGGAATTCTGAGGCGCTACGAGTGCGGACACAGGTCCTGACACCACGGGAACGGAACCATGCATTGTTCGCATTGATACGGAACGTGCAGACGGTGCACTTTAAGTCCGAATTGGACATTCTGAGACGCGGACGCATCCAACTGAAGGGAGCTGTGGCTCGGCTCAACCCGTTTATTGACCCTCACGGATTGCTGAGGGTAGGAGGTCGGCTGCGGAATGCCAACCTGCCTTATGCGGCTCGCCACCCGTTGTTACTCCCTAGGAAGGGGAAGTTGGTCGAACTGTTGATACAGGATCGACACATTCGGAATGGGCATGTCGGATGCCACGCCTTGATGGCGTTTCTCCAGCGCGAGTTCTGGATTCTATCGGGAAGACGCTTAGTGCGTAGCGCCGTATTTCGGTGCCTGCCTTGTTATCGGGCCAAGGCGGCTACGATGCAGCCCCAGATGGGCGATTTGCCCTCGGATAGGGTTAACGGAATCCGGCCCTTTGCGGGTGTCGGAACGGATTTCGCGGGACCATTCATGGTCAAGTCTTCACAGCTACGGAACGCCAGATTAGTGAAGGCATACCTGTGCGTCTTCGTGTGCTTGGCCACGAAGGCAGTCCACTTGGAGGTGGTCAGTGACCTCACTACAGAGGCATTTATCGTATGTCTAGATCGGTTCGTCTCACGAAGGGGCCTTCCGACATTAATCCGTTCGGACAACGGCACAAATTTTGTCGGAGCCAGGCGATATCTGCAGGAGGTCACTCAATTCCTGAACGGTAACCAGGACGCCATCGGTACGGCTTGCTCCCGACGAGGGATTGAATGGGTTTTCAGTCCGCCGGGATGTCCTCATTGGGGAGGAATTTTTGAGGCTGCGGTTAAATCGGCTAAGTCGCACCTGACGAGGATCATCGGTGAGACCTCTCTACGCTTTGAAGAGCTTGCGACGCTGTTCTGTAAAATTGAAATGACACTGAACTCGCGTCCGTTGTGCCCGCTCAGTTCGGATTCAAATGATTTGGAAGCGTTGACGCCGGGTCACTTCCTGATAGGTCAGCCCCTTAACGCCCTGCCAGAATACCCATTCGGTGATGTTAAGTTAAGTCGGTTAACTAGGTGGCAGATGTTGCAGCAGATGGCTCAAGATTTTTGGAAACGGTGGTCCCTTGAGTACTTGCACATCTTGCAGCAGCGCCTTAAGTGGACTGACCGGACGAGCCCGCCTCAAGTCGGTGATTTGGTGCTGATTAAGGATGCGAACCTGCCATCATTGAGATGGAGACGAGGACGGATCGTCAATTTGTACACGGGTCGGGATGGCACGCCTCGATCAGCAGAAGTCAAGGTGGGGGACTCGGTCCTCAAGAGAGCGGTCGCAACACTTTCTCGCCTTCCTATTGATTAGGGACAGGTTCGGGCCTGTCCGGGCGGGTGACTGTTTAATATTTATGCTTCGGAAACGCACCGGTTTTTGTTGCGCGAATCGATCGCGAGTTATCGGCACATCACTAGCGAAAACGGAACTAGCAGCTGTCACTCGTACCGGAACGAGATGTAAAATTGGAGGTTATCTTTACTCTTGGTCTTTTTCTCATCGGGAGAACAACATGTCGGCTCGGGCCTCGTGTCATTGATGGTATTTCGGTGTACCAATTACTAAATACAGGCGTAGGGCCTGGTCGGAGTGTTAATCATCTACATCGTCGGGAAATAAGTAGATTCGCGTCAGCGGTCAAAAGATCCGTGTGGATTGGTCAACGTCGTATCGGTAGCGGCGACTCCACGTCGGCAGGCAGCACGACAGCAAAACGACGGCAAGGATTCAATCCATATCCTATCCCAACTGTGCCCCCTTTCCCGAATTCCTCTCTCAAATCGAGCCTTCGATCTCCTGTCTACGGTGACAAGGTCAGTAAAAATTCATTCACTTCTTTTCTCTCACGTGTTGGCAAAAGCACACCCCCTTCGGATTCCACGCCGTTCGGTAGGCGTGGAAAATTAAACAGACGAGATGGCTTTTCTTTATTTCTCGAGTGATACTAGGTCGTTTTGGTGATTGTGCAGGCTTTTTATTGAAATCAATCATCTTTTCTTTAGGTGCAAATAGAGCTGGATCCCTTCTTTCCGGAAATTTATTAGATTGTTTTGAGCATCCAATATTCTAATGGTAATATTGTTCACACTCGTATGATTAACAGGAAAGTAAATAATATTTTTGGGAGTTTCTATGATTCTATAGCCTGGTGGTACGTTAGGCGCAAATTCATATATAATATGACTTGGTTCTCCGTTCACAAAAGATCCGCTTACGATATCACATTCGATTCGTACTATGGTTGTGGGTAGAATGCTGATAGGAAACTGTGAGTCATGCCATATATTGCTTTTTAACATCTCTTCCCCAAAACCTAAAATAGATCCGATAGAATTTTCTCTTTCGAAATGTATATCCTTAGAACAAAACAACTTTGTTGTTAAGGTATTATTGTTGCAGGTTAATTTTAAATCACAGTCTTTCACATTTTGTTTTAAAAAATCATTTATATCTTCAAGTTCATAGGAGGAAACTTCAGGTATTTTAACACTTTCATCTTTACCATAGTAGAATGTATTGTTTCTATCATCTATATTTGGAATTGAATTAAATGTTGAAAAATATAAAAGACCACATTCATAATCGCTATTGAGTTGCAAAGGTGGTGAATAGTATGTCGATAGAAAAGAATCATTTCCCGTAATAGATACTGTAAAGGACATGATGAAAGTGATCACCAAAGTTTTGAAACACGTTATTTATAAATGTTTACTCCAAAATTGACGTAAGAGTTTTATACATAAATGCCCACAATTTGAAGTGTTGTACGTCTGATACTGATTAAAATTATAACAAATATTAACGTTTTGTAAATAATTTAAAAGTTCGAGCGGTGGTCTCAGATCACCAAAACTGTCGAAATATTCACAGTAGTTATTTATTTTTGCGTAGGCTACCCAATGCGTTCCAGGTCTATCTGAACTATCTAAGTCAACAACAGCACATTCATATTTATATGTTTTTTTTGGAAGTCCATCCCTCATGAACACGCCTCGAAAAAACAGGATTTCCAATGTGAAGTCAATGATGTCCAGATTAGATAGTGGGCGGGATGGTAGCCTTTTCCTTAGTTTTTTGTCTGACGAACAAACAATCCTTCCCCTTTTTTATATGGTTTTATATAAAGACCTTTACCAATTGCGATAGATTCCATCATTTTATTATGGCGTTCGGATTCTTGTAAGTTCTTTTTAGTTGATTGGTAATCATTAACAGCTTTCGCTATACTATAAAGAAAATGGATGAAGTGTTGATTAAAATCAGCGATAAAAACAAATTTTTTATAATTTGTGGTGATTTTAATGTTAATCTGTTAGAGGATAATAATATTTGTACTAGATTAAAATCTTTATTTTTATGTCACAACATGAACTATCTGTTTTTGGAGCCTACTAGAATTACTGCAACATCTGATACCTGCATTGACAATATATTTACTAACATAACGCCCATTTTCAAATCGGTCATCAATAAATTAACCACTGATCACTTTGGTCAGAGAGGTATATTCAATATAAAAATAAAAAAGGACCAAAAAGAGGATATTACATGTGTGCCCGTTAGTGACACTCGGCTTGAACACTACAGGAATAATATTTTAGATAAACTATGGGAAATACCATACAGTGACGATCCAAATTTGTTGTACAACTCAGTATTTAACCTTGTCAAAAATGAATATGATACGGTATTTAAATCAAAAACTATAAAAGTTAATAACAAAGCTTTGTTTAGTGATTGGGCGAAAGTTGGAATTCATAGGAGCAGACGAAGTTTATATGAACTCTATGAAGAGAAATCATATAACAAAAATACGGCCTTTCTAGATTATGTTCGAAGTTATTCAAAAATGTTTAAACGCGTTTGTGCCGTAGCTAAATCTAATTTCAATAAAACAAAATTGAATCTAGTAGCAATGTAATGAAAACGACTTGGCAAATTATAAACAGAGAGACTGGAAAGGCCAAAGCTACACATAATAACTTCAAGCTTAAGATAGATAATCAATTGCTAAGTACAGACCTAGAAGTAGCAAAAGCTTTCGAAAATTTCTTTACGGACATTCCAGTTTCAACAACCAAGTCTTTAAATTCATCTCCCGCTGCTGCTGAATCTATACTTAAACAAAACTTTGAGGATTGTAAAACAGATTTTAAATTTAGGCACGTAAATAATGAAGACATTGTAAAAGCGAAAAAAGACAGCTGACGCCCATGGTCTATCAGTAAAAATTATTAGTTCCATTGTAGATTGTATTGCACCTCACCTTTGTTGTATATTTAATCAATGTATAGATAATGGTGTGTTTCCTGACTTGATGAAACTAAGTAAAGTTATACCTTTATTCAAAGCTGGTAGTACATCAGACCCCACCAATTTTAGACCCATATCGATACTACCAACGCTTAGCAAAATATTTGAAAAACTCATACTTAATCAATTGCAAAGTCATTTTTATCTCAATAATTTAATTCATATTGCTCAGTTTGGTTTCACAAAGGGTCGTTCAACAGCCGATGCTGGTGTTGAACTAATCGACAATATTTTTGATGCCTGGGAAGACGCAATGGATGCAATAGGTGTCTTCTGCGATCTATCCAAGGCTTTTGATTGCGTCCATCATGACACTCTTCTCAGGAAGTTACGCCACTTGGCACTTGGCACTTGGCCTTCTGGAGTCATATCTAACAGGTAGGGTTCAGATGGTCGATGTTAATGGGAAAAGATCACCTGGGTCTTCAATAAGTATGGGCGTACCGCAAGGTTCAATTCTTGGTCCTTTCTTGTTTTTAGTATATATTAATGATTTACCTTACCTTGTTAAAGCAAAACATGGGTTAGTATTGTTTGCCGATGATACTTCTTTGATATTTAAAGTTAAAAGACAGCAATCAAATTATGACGAGGTAAACAATGCTATCTCTAGTATAGTGAACTGGTTTACTGTTAACAATTTATTACTTAATGAAAAGAAAACTAAATGTATTTAATTCGTGTTACCCAATGTGAACCCGGTAACTACAGACATATTTATAAAAGGACAGAGATTGGACCTTGTGCAGTCGACTGTCTTTTTGGGCATTACTTTAGACGCCAAACTACAATGGGATCCTCATATAAATAAATTGTCAAACAGACTGAGTTCGGCAGCGTTCGCAGTTAAAAAAATTAGAGCTCTTACCGACGTAGACACCGCTAGACTAGTCTACTTTAGTTACTTTCATAGTCTAATGACCTATGGTATTTTATTGAAATGAAATGAAATGAAATAGTTTATTTGTGTTCTAGAGAGTGATTACAGTTCACTTGTTATACATACGTTAAAAACGTTATAACAGTGTCAGAGTGACTTTAACTCCCTATGGTAGGGTTTCCCCTGTGTTATAGGATAAGTTGAAATATCTCTTCCCTTTTTGTTTGTACATATAGTATATGTAAATAGGTTAAATATTACAACTTAATTTTACAAAAAGAAAACATTTTAAAAATTAAAATTAAAAATTAATGCACATTGTGTGTTTGTTTGTGTGTAAGTAGTACAGTATGTGTAGTTGTAGAGTGTTATGTAAGTATGTATGCTGAGGTGTGTAGTGCATGTAAGTGTAGTGTAGTTTTATACTATGACTAAAAAGTGTATGTGTAAGTTTAGTATGATAATACTTCTATAAATTCTTCGAAGTCCTCGTATGTATATGATCTCAACCATTTGAAAATAATTTTCTTGCATTCACAGACATTTTTTGTGTATATTTCTACTTTTTTATTAATTTTATTATAAAGATAAGGACCCAAAAATTTAAAAAAACGCTGCATAAATTTAGTGTTTGTAAAAATTGTTTGACAGACTATGTCTTTTCTACGTTTTGTGATAGTTTGTTTTTCAAGCATTTTATGTTGCTTCATTAATATGCTATGAATAAACATTTGCCGCACGGTTAGAATGTCACAGAAATTATAAAGATCTACAGTAGGAAAGATTCTGGGTTTAAAAGTACAAACCTTTAGAACTGCACGTTGGGCACGCTCTAATGATAGAAGAGTAGTTTTATTTGCACCACCCCAACAAGAGATACAGTAACATAGAACAGATTGACATAAGGCAAAATATATATTTTTCATAAGCATTGGTTCAACAATATGTCTCAGACCCTTAAATATATAAATCAGTTTACGAACTTTTGCAGTCATGGCTTGGATATGTTTTTTTAAATTTAGGTTTTGATCCAGCTCTACACCCAGATATTTAATTGAATCTGTTTTTTCTAAGGCTTTTCAAGAACAGTCGTTATTTTCAGTACAAATATGACTAAATAATTTGAAATTTTCCGAGGGTTGGGTCGAACTGTTTATTGAAAACGTGATGTATTTGATTTTACTTACGTTTAATGTTAAAACATTTTTCTGAAGCCAATCTGAGACTCTGTTAAAACCAAATTGAGCACTCTCAAAGACCATTTGCCAGTTTTTCTCTCTAAAAAGTAACACAGTGTCATCAGCATAGGCGACAATACTTCCGCAGGGCAATTTGAGGTTGCAAAGCTCATTTATATACAGCAAAAATAAAGTTGGGCCGAGAATACTACCCTGCGGAACTCCCCATTCGACTGGCTGGGGTTCACTTATATTATCACCTATCCTGACACTCTGTCTTCTATCAGACAGGTAGCTTTTAAACAGCATAAGTTGAGTACCCCTTACACCCACAGACTCAAGTTTGTTTACAAGGAGAGCGATCGAGACCGTGTCAAATGCTTTGGCCAGGTCAAGGAAGATGCCTAGGCATCTCTCTCCGCTATCTAAACTCTCCGCTATTAAATTGGTCACTACATGAACGGCATCGGAGGTGGACTTTCGTGAACGAAAACCAAGTTGTCTTTCGGACAAGATTTTGTTTTTTTTCAAGATAGTTTATTAATCGAGTATTGATAATACGCTCTAGAATTTTGGACATGGACGGGAGAATTGAGATAGGTCTATAGCATTCGACACGATCCCGCTCACCCCCCTTGTGAACAGGGACAACCAGGGATCTTTTGAGAGCACAAGGAAAGATTCCTTGGTCAAGACTAAGATTAAAAATATAGCACAGCAAAGGCACCAGTATATCTTTATGTTGTTTTAAAATTTTGTTTGGTATATTGTCCCACCCAACTGAACATTCGTTTTTGAGCTGCATAATAAGCCTGTTCACCTCTTCACAGTCAGTTTGTATTAAGGCGAAAGAGTGCGGGCTCCTGTCTGGCAGAGAAACTGTTTGATTGTTTTGTATAAGAGTAATATCTTCAGCGGATTTTTTACCAACGTTTAAAAAATACTGGTTGACTAAATCGATCGATTTTTGTGGAGATTTGTCAATCTTCAATAATTCGTTTGGACTTTTTTTATTTTTTTCAGTTGATGTAATTAATTTTATAGCTTTCCATATGTCCTTATTATTGTTGCCTGCTTTAGTTAACAATGATTTCTCATAAATTCTTTTTAATTTCTTGATTAAATTATTGCAAAAATTTCTGTATCTGTTGTAGACTAATTTGAATGTGTCATTTTCTCGTTGTGACATTGATTTTTTATGTAATTTGTCTCTATTTCTGAGGCATCGTATTAAACCGGGTGTTAACCAAGGTTTGAGAATTTTTTTTCTAGATGAAATTTTCTTTATTGACTGATTTCTGTCCAGCGCAACTTGAAACAACCTAATAAACTCATTCGTAGCCGCATCTGGGTCTTGCATTTTATATATATGAGAGAAATCTGTATGTATCAGATCTGTTTAAAAATCTTCATTATTCAATGTGTGTGTTTTAGTAGGAGACATCAAAAACTTTTCACACTCCAAACATAGACTGAACAGAACAGCCTTATGATCTGTAACTGTAGATTGCAGAACTATTGTAACAAATTTGCTTTTTGACCTGACAAGGACATGGTCCAGACATGCACGACTAGCATCTCTGGTAACAAATAAATGTCCAGGGAGTAGCCTATTTGTAGCCGCAATGTTAAGATAAATTTCCGCATCTAAATCTTGGTGATCAGGATTTATATCGATGTTAATGTCCCCGGCCACTATAATATTTTTAAAAGAGGAAACCTCATGCAGTGCTTCATTTAACGAGACAAAAAAACTATCAAGTTTTTTGTAGCATGGGGAGCGATATATAACTAGTATCGCAGTATCGAAACCCTGTTTAATAATAAGGCAGTTTCCCTCCTTAAAAGATGCTTCGTTTATAGAGATACTAAGACTTTCTCTGTAGTAGATGACCACTCCATCATTTTGATTAATACATTTTTTACTTGCATACGACGTGTATCCCTGTAATATTGGTATAATGGGATCGCCAGATAACCAACACTCAGTCAGTATAATGACGTCACACTCTACTATTAGTTCATGAAGCAGTGCAAGGAATCCTGACATATTGCATCCAATACTTCGTATATTTTGCGTAATTACATTAAGGTTATTTATTGATTGTGGAATATATTTATGACAGTTTAAAGTGTCACTTTGAACGGAATTGCAAGTCAAAATTTGTTCTAGATCCTCTATTATATCCTTTGCAAGATTAAAAATTAAACATTGTAAGATAAATGGGCGACCATAGTGGGTACATAAACTGGGAAAAATATGTAACAGAGGATTTAGGCTGACAAGTCCTTGGTATTAAAGGTTTTTGAATTGGATGATATCTAAAATTTGGTTGAAATAGTGTGTAGTAACTGGATTGTGTGTGTGTATTTTTAAAATGTGTGTAAGTATGTATGACTGTGTTTATGTACTGGTATATGATAGTAGAAAGATAATTTATATGAAAGTGCTTGCTTATGTAGGATTGCAAAAGAGTTAATTTAAGGGCATGATCTAGTCATTTTATGGATAGCTTCTTCGTAAGTTCTTCTACTTGTGCTTCATCTTTGATTAGTAGAAACTGGGCTCCCTCTACTTTTCTAAGATAGACACGTCCATTTGACGTCCAGACGTATTTGTAGCCTGCAGCCTTTTTGAACTCACGCGCCAAGAAGAGCAAGCGCTTCGTTTTTGGCGTTAGATGTTCTGACGCAAAGATCTGTTCAGCTGTTTCCTTTATACCCAGATGACCAGAGTTCAGATTGTTGGTGGGATTATTTGTATTAAAGGTATTGATACAATTTAGCAAGCTTGTTTTGGACAGTGTGTTGTTCATCTCTATTATAACCGAAGCGTTTTTGTTTTCTCGCTTGCTTGGGAGCCTATATACGTCTCGTATGTCTGTTTTCTGGGCTACAAAACGAATTTCTTGACAGAGATTTACTGCGTAGCCAAAAAGATCTTCTTTTGTCTCTTTGATTTTTTTGGGGACGTTTCTCAATTCGATTGAGGTTTGTGGGGTCACGCTGCGAATGCTAATAGTATATTTATTCTGCAGAAACGGGCTGTTCGTGCAATTTATAGATTAGGGCCTAGAGTTTCACTGAGGGAAAAGTTTAAAGAAATCAATATTCTGACATTTGTGTCTCAATATATCTATGACAATCTTGTGTATGTAAAAAGAAATATAACTAATTTTCAGAAGTACAGTGATATACACAATTTTAATACTAGAAATAAAGACAAGTTGGTTGCTTATGTAAGCCGACTACATAAAATTAGTAATTCTTTTAAAGGCAATTGTATACGCTATTACAATAAGGTCCCTACTGATATTAAAAACTTACCTTTAGACAAGTTTAAAATAATAATAAAACAGAAATTGTATAAAAAAGGTTACTATAGGATATCTGATTACTTAGAGGACAGATGTCCATGGGAATAGATTGTTTGAGTAACAGGCTGTTTCGATATATAATTAGCATTCATTTTGTAATTTGACAATATTTTATTTAAAAAAGGAAACGCAAAAGATGCGACGACTGTGGAGTTTCTTCGGTGAGCTCTTCTCCACAGATTCCGCCATTGTGTTAGTGAACTCACCCAAAAAAATGTAATGACGGATCTAAGTGATGTAACAACATCCTATGGAAATAAATGATTTTTGATTTGATTTGATTTGGAATAAGAGGTAATATACCACCAGTTTTTGGTATTGGTATAATTCTAGGTAGTTTCACTTGACAATTTTTTGGGAAACATTTTTTGCTGCTAAATACATATATTTGATTGCAGCTTTATCGCTCTTAGGTTTATATTTTTTTTAGTTCGCTGTCAAACCTTTAACAATTTTTTTGAAGTTTTTAACACCACCTTCTACTTTGACTTTAGTTTTCATCACTTTATTAACAAGCCAAGAAGCGATTTTTTCTCCTTTACTAGCATCTTTGGATCGCATCCGTTTCTTTGCCATATCGATTAATTGAATGACAGCCTGTCTTCGATCTTCACTATTATTAGAAATGTATGCAATATCGTGTTACATACAAGCGTTATCGAATTTGTTTACCCCCCTTTCTCCTCTGGCTAAACGTTTTTGTAAGCGTGTACCCGGACCACAGTACTGATAGCCTGGTATATGTAACTCAAAAGGTAAATTATTTATTAAACTGTTAACAAGTCCTTCACTTTTCATTATCCACACATTAATGTTAATAATACAAAGATCCTAATTCTTTTATATTCATACTAATGTACTAAATCTCATTTTTTTATCCAACTGTTTTCATTCTCACCTAACCCTAACCATTTTTTTTTTTTTTTGAACGATAAGAAATTTATTAAGCAAAAGATTCATGAAAATAAGTACAGAGAATATAAATAAGATATTCATTCTAGTTCAAGACGTGTGGGACTGCCGCTCCATCCTCATATAGGCCTGTGCGATTCCACCTATGGCGGGTGCCACGGATGCACATGCTGCTAGCCCTGATGATGGCGGTTTGAATTCTTGCTCGTAGCCAGCCCATTATTGTGGCAGGGGTCCGGTTACAGCGGTCCGCCAGCGTTTCGGCGAGGTGTTTAGTGAATGATATCATTTGTGGAGCAAAAACTCCGTCGACAGAGGTTACTAAAGGGGTGAAGGTGGTGTGGCGCGTCTCGCATGGGTCGCAGTACTTCTTTTTCTTTTCTTCTTCAGCTGAACGAAGGACAGCCGCTACGGGGCGTGATGCGTGGGAGGGAGCGTCGGTGTCTATGACACGGATATCAAATAACGCCTCCCTCTGGGCAATCCATACCCCCCGACAAGCCAAGTCTCCGCGCAGCCCAGTATCGCCTTCGGAGATGACTGGCTCTTTCGTGACGGTTCCCCAGGCTTGCTGGCACAGTTCACAGAAAAGATCCCTTATTTCGTTATGTCTGCGTGTGATAAGGCCACCTGTTTTGCAGCACAAGGCGTGGTCCACGTTGAAGTTGTCATTGCCGCAGCCGTCGCAAGTCGCAGGCATGGAGATTGGTGTGCGGTGGTATCTTATGGCCAGGGCATCTCTAAATTCGTGGGGTGATAAGTCGAAGTTGTCTTTTCTTGTCGGTATTACTGAAAGCCATGTTGATGTTTTTGTTTTCATTTTTGTCGCTATTGATCTTTCTATTGCTCTTTTCTTTTTGGATGGTAATTTTGTTAGAATGCTTTCTAGAGTTTCGTTCTCGTATGTTTCTTTTTTCTTGTTTCCTTCCTTTCTTGCGTCACGCAAAGAATTGTAGTGTTCAGCAAGGTTTATGTCTTTTATCTCGGTTAGGGCTGTTGAAAGTATTGTAGATCCCTGTTTTGAGATTTGGTATGCACGGTTTGGTGTGTTGAAGGGGTCAGAAAGGGCAAGTCCGCCTTTGTGGACTGGGAGGGTAAATAGCTGGGTTTCAAGTTTTGTGATTTCGCCTCCGATTAGTGTTGGTATGAATTTGTCGTGTAATGTGTTAGTTAAGGGTTCAAAAAGTTCTTCTGAATTTTTTAAGACACGTAGTAGGAAGGACCATTTAAACTGAGCTGCTTTAGTTAGGGCAGTGTAAGCGGCTTGAGGTGAGTTTTTGCAGATTGTTGTGAGTTTCTCGATGATAGATATCCATTCGGCTACATTCTTTTTTACGAAGTCGTCCCCTCCTGTCCCTATGTAGCCTCCTAGGAAGCGGGAGCCGGTAACTATGGAGACGATGGTACCGGAGAACGTCTTTTCTGCGGTAGACTTGTCAGTTTCTGACACTATTAGAAATGATTTTTTACCTTGTGGTAAGTATCCGTATGCTGGGCCTGTTTTATTTAAGTTGTCCCACCATTGTCGTAGGCTTTGGAAAGTGCCTTGCGCGGAGGAGTCATCGGCGTACCAGCATTGTGTGACTGTGTTTTCGGTTTTAAGTTTGTTAATTATTGGTAGTGTTGCAAGCGCGTACAGTGGCATTGCGAGTGGGTCTCCTTGGGTTACGCCTTCTCTGCTATATAGTCTTGTATCAGAATCGCGAAATACCAATTCAGCGTGGCCATTGTAAGTATTATAAAGAAAGCGGGCGCAGTGTGGCCAGTATATTCTTGCTTGCCAGAGGGCTAGTTGTCTATTCATGGCGTTAAAAGCATTGTTCGCGTCAACGAGGAGCATTCCCCAGTTTGAACCAGGTTGGCAATCTCTTTGGAAGACATCGGTCATGGCATGAATGGCGCCTTCGATGCCACTGCCCAGTCCACTGCAGAGCTGTGACTGGCCGCATGCTTCAGTAACTTCAGAGCCTGTTGCTAAGATCATGCATTTGGATAATATTCTTCGTAGGCATTCGCCGATGCCGATAGGTCTTACGCCTGGGCATTTGTCTAAAGCAACAAGTCGGCTTGACATTAATGCTTGTATTTGGGTCCAGGGTATGGTTTCATTGCTAAGTTTCGTTGTGAGCTGCGCTACGGCTTCTCTTAAATGGGCGCTTGCTTGGCCCTAACCATTTTACAAATAGTTTATTACCCTTTCTTTTGATAACTCTTTCAATCAAATACACATTAACATGTTTTGTTTTAAGAAGTTCTTTTTCATAAAAACAACCTTTAATTAAGTTTTGTCTTTTATCTCGTAAATTATAGGTTATGGGGTTAGTTTTATTAATACTTTTAATAACAAATATTTCTGTAGACCAATTTGGTGTATATCCTTTATCAAAACAACTTTTATATTTGCTCACATGCACGTGATCACCTACTTTAAAATTACTATTGTTTTTGGGTGGTAATTTCTTTTGAGACTTTAATATGTTGTTTGCAACAATACTCGTATTCTGTTGATTTACGTCTATTGGCTTAAATCCAATCGTTCTATGTTTAGAAGCATTGTATGTATTAATCACGTTCTTTATGGGGTCGCCTAACCATTTATGATTACCAGCCAAACTGAAATGCTTATATAGTTGGGTTTTTAGAGTTCTAATTAATCTTTCAACAATTGAAGCTTTTTTTACTGAAAATGAAGAGTAGTGGTTAATATCATACAATTTCATAAGTTTCTGAAAGTTTTGGTTATAAAACTCTGTTCCTTGGTCAGTTTGCAAATTAGTAGGTGATCTTCCACATTTTAGTATATCATGGAAAGAAGACACAATTTCCATCATCGATTTCGTTTTAAGTGGTTTTACCCATGCAAATTTTGAGAATGCATCAATGATAACCAAAATAAACTTATGTCCTCTATTTTGATGGGAAAACGATCTTATATCTATTAAATCAGCTTGCCACAGATCATCTATTCCTTTTAAGACCACATGTCTACGTATAAAATTTTGGTTATAAAACTCTGTTCCTTGATCAGTTTGCAAATTAGTAGGTGATCTTCCACATTTTAGTATATCATGGAAAGAAGACACAACTTCCATCATCGATTTCGTTTTAAGTGGTTTTACCCATGCAAATTTTGAGAATGCATCAATGATAACCAAAATAAACTTATGTCCTCTATTTTGATGGGAAAACGATCTTATATCTATTAAATAAGCTTGCCACAGATCATCTATTCCAGCGGTTCCCGAATGGTGTTCCGCGGAACCCTGGGGTTCCGTAGAAGGCTCTCAGGGGTTCCGCAAAAATTCAAGATTGAGATGTTTTTTTTTCTAGTCTAGCTAGCTATTTTTAATTTTACTCGTACCTTTGATATATTTAGATATAGATATGGGATTTTTTTTTAAATGGACGTAATTATTATCTTAATTTAAAATATTGTATTCCGAAATTACGTTTAGTTACCTATCTATGTAGGTTGGTACCGCTCGCGAGTGTAAATACGAGTTCGCGACGGGTAGCAAGGTCTGGCGGCCGGACGGGGAGCTGCGGCGGCGGGAGCGGGGGTCACAGCGTCCGCCCGCGCCGCCCGCCAGTCACCAAATCAGTCGAGTCAGCACGATAAGTGAGACTGCACATGATTACGTTTTTGATGACACATGCTCAAAACTCGACAGTAACGATAAAAAGCAACATTAAAGATAGTAATTGCAGTGATTGTTTTCAGTTTTACGCGCATTGTTATAATAAGCAGGTATGTTTTAATATTTTTACTTATTATAAAACGATAAGAAGTAGATTTTTCCTAAAATATTTCTGTTTCTTACTTACAGTTAACTATGGATAAATGGCTAAAAACTGGGCTTGCTAAGGGGAAACGTGGTGCAAGCTTTTCGAACACTAATGCTAATACTAACCAACCTAACCAAGCTTTTGACCAAGTTTCACCATCACCAGAAGGAGAGTTAATTGAAAACATTCCGGAAGATACCAGTGGTGCTAGTTGTTTAGTAAGAAAATAATCATTTAATTTAATGTACCTACTCATAATAACCTGTGTGTCGCCGCACACGGGTGTTTGTGGCGGCGTTTTGAAGCGTATGGCGACCACAAGAAGCGAGCAGCGCGTGGCCACCTCACGCTTCAAAATGCCGCCACACGTCATCCACCCTACCTTATATCTATTATGATATGGCGCGCATGTCCATAAACGTGGCTGCCGCGCGCTTCAGCTTCCTTAGTGGCCGCTTCTAGTTTCTTGCAGCGGCGTTTGTGGCTGTCGTGTACGGGGACACTCACACAAACTAAGCTACGATTTTATAACTTAATTCTAATTTTTTTAAAGTCACATGTGTGTGCCAGCCAGGGTGATTGGTACTAAATAGGGTGCCAGCACTTTTATAAGAACTTATTTTTTATTCCATAATTTTTTCAGAGAATAGGTATGGAAGACTCTTTTGTTGTACAAAATCAGCAAAATGCAGTGACACCAACTACCGACCGGACTGAACGTCAAGAGGGAACTTCTTCAAAAAAGAGGAAATATGATGAGTCCTATCTGAGCTATGGATTTATACCGGTAAGGAATGCTGAAAATCCTGATGGGAAATGTGTTGTTTGCAACAGGATTTTGTTTAATAGCTCTCTGGCACCTGCAAAACTTAAGCGTCACCTTGACACTAATCATCCTCACCTCAAAGATAAAAACATTAGTTTTTTTGAAAGACATAGAGATGTACATCAAGCAGGTGTGACGGCTTTACAAAAATATGTAAAAACCGATAATGAAAACGCAACGAAAGCCTCATTTATGCTAAGTTATAGGATTGCACGAGCTGGAAAACTTCATACAATCGCCGAGGATTTATTAAAACCATGCATATCTGAAGTTGTCACCTGCGTGCTTGGAGAGGATTCAGCCAAGAAAGTCGCAGCAGTTCAGTGTTCGAACAACATCGTATCTGACCGTATTCATAAGATTTCAGACCACATCGAAGATGAATTGATAGGTAGGTTGAAAGAGAGCAATGCATTTGCAATGCAACTGGACGAAAGTACGGATGTTGCTGGACTAGCGATACTGCTCGTTTTTGTTAGATATCCATTCGGAGGATCTATCGAAGAAGATTTGTTTCTCTGTGCTCCTTTGGAGACCAATACGAATGGAGATGAAATTTTTAAAGTCATTGATGACTACATGAAAAAACACAATATTGATTGGAACAAATGTAGAGATGTATGCAGCGATGGAGCTGCAGCCATGATTGGAAAAGTAAAAGGAACAGTGTCAAGAATTAAGACTGTTGCGCCAAATTGTACTAGCAGTCATTGCATTTTACATCGACATGCTCTTGCCGTGAAAAGAATGCCATCTGATTTAAAACAAGTCCTTGATCAAGCCGTACAAATCGTCAATTTTGTGAAAATGCGTCCACTGCAGTCAAGGCTATTCAAAAAGACGTGTGAAGACATGGAAAGTCAGCACCAATCACTCCTTCTACACACGGAAGTGAGATGGCTTTCCAGAGGAAGGGTTTTGACCAGATTTTACGAATTGCGCGATGAACTGAAGCTTTTCTTACAGACCCTCCCTTCGCCATCTCGAACTGTTGCGCGACGAGCGGTGGTCAATGAGATTGGCTTATCTGGCCGACATATTTGATAAATTGAACATAGTGAGCAGCTCTCTGCAGGGAAGACAGATAACCATGTTTACAGTGAGCGACAAAATATCTTCATTGAAAGAGAAAATCGCCTACTGGATTGAATGTCTTGGACAAAAAAGTTATGACTGCTTTCCGCTACTCCAGCAATTTCTCGAAAATATAACATCTTCAAATCGCTCCAGACATGGAAAAAAGTATATGTGAACATTTGACAAACCTGAAAAAGTCTTTGGACGAATATTTTCCAGAAGAAAAGTTACAGTTACAGGAAATCGAATGGGTCCGAAATCCATTTAGGATTCATACCAAACCTTCAACATTGACTGTGTCGGAGTATGAAAATTTAATTGATATTAAAAATTCATCCACACTCAAACAACTTTTTTAATCAAAAGCTACCACGAACCCGAGCCAATTTTGGTTTGGCCTGAAAAACGAATACCCGGGCATCGTCGAAAAGGTTATCATGGCGTTACTTCCATTTTTGTCAACTTATAGATGCGAGGCTGGGTTTTCAGCTTACGCCTACACGAAAAATAAGTTTAGGAGTAGGCTAAGTGCTGCACCAGACCTCCGAATCCAATTGTCAGACATAAAACCTGACTTCAATGTTATTTTGTCAAAAACTATGAAAAGATTTCTTTCTTCGCATTAAGTTTATCTAAATTAAATATCTTTTTGTTATAACTAAATAAATATTTTTATCTTAAAAAGTCTTTCTTTTAAAGTTAAACTATACTTACAAGATGCGAACACCAAGCCGAAAAGCCTCAGTATGGTGTGATCTCACGTAAAAAAACAATGTTACAGTAAGTTTACTTCTTACTTGACCTAGGGTTCCGCACAAAAATGGTGAGCCAAAAAGGGTTCCGTAGCCAAAAGAATTCGGGAACCGCTGATCTATTCCTTTTAAGACCACATGTCTACGTATAAAATTTCTACGTGCTTGTTTATGAATCTCATCAACAATTTGCTGTTTGCTCATACTATTGTGATGTAATTTTCTTTAAAATATTGACGAGTTCGTCTTTTGTATAATAATTTGTATTAAGTTTTACCACTAAGTTTTTTTTTTTTTAATGTTGTAAGTTCATCATGCATTTCATCCCTCGTTGGTGCTAACTTTATCAATTTATCGACGTATGCTTTATTAACAGCTTCGTCTGAAGTTCGAGGTGATTTCAAACCTTTTAATCGAGCATGACGTAAATCTATATATAAATCTATAAAGCGACTTGGTCGAAAAAGGGATATTACAATGTTCAAGATTACTTAAATGACAGGACTGTATGGGGTTAATCTGGCTCAACACAGACCTTGCTGTTAATAGTTTTGTAATTATTTATTCCTGCTTATTTAATCATAACAATAAAAAAAATCATATTTGTATTAGTTAAGCACAACCTATTTTTAAAAGAGATCTAAAAATCAATCTGTGGGAGTTTCTACGCCCTTCTACTCCCACAGTGGTCCAATGTAGAGAAGAGGAAAAAATGACGCTTGCTAAGTATATGTAAATATCTACAGTAATAAAGTACTTTGACTATTGACTATCACCAACTATATTTTCCGATTGACGCAATCGCTTATGTACGTGATGACCAAATTTATCAATATTCATCATAAGAGTGTATACTGGATGAAAGATAATGATACACTGGTATTACTACACTGATTTATAGATATTTATTTAACCAATAATACCACTTTCCTGCAACTCAACAACAATCAAGACCGGTATTGCCAGCATCTCGAGATGCTACGAGCAATTTTAGTCTTTCAACTAGTTCATTAGGGTCATCCCAATAAACATAATCAGTATTTTTTTTAGTCGTTTCATTAAAGGTAATCCAGAACCTTTACTTACATTTTCAACACTGGTGGAAATGCTTTTACTATTCTTGAATAGTGGTTTGATGATACTAAGATATCTAAAGCCTTTGTTTGATTTAATTGGTTTCTTTGAATCAAAATCCCTCCGATGCGCATTAGTGATCAGAAGTAGTTGTTTATAGTTTTCCATATCTCTTGTGGTAATCTGATTCATATCTGGAGTTTTCTTAAACAACAGTTCTGTCAAACCGGGTGTTGCCACGTATTTCTCTCTATTGACTATAATAAATTTATTTTTTAGAATAACTCGACATGATCCTAACATGTGTTTCCCGCGAACAATTTTTACACCAAAAGGAATGTCTTGATATACATTGGAATCCATTAACCAGGAGAAGGAGCTGTTGGGACTTGTATTAGTATCCGTTGCAGTGTTATACGAGATATTAGATAAATTTCGTTTTCTGATTCACACGAACTGCTTCTAGATTCTGATGTAATCAATAGTTCTGTTGGATTTTCGAAAACAGTTTTTTCTTGAATTATATCACTCTCGTTAGAAGATAGTTCATCAGTGCTGTAGTGCTTACGCTTTTTAATTACCTTAGGTGACTTTTTTGGATGTGAGTTGTCATCTGTAAGATTGTTTGACGCTTTGTGTTTAGAAATCTGGTTTAAGGAATCAGTTATTTGTTTAAACATCGTTTGTAAAACTAAGTTATTGTTATCACTATTTTCTTGAATCTGTTTTACTTTTCTTCGAACTGCATCAGCAGATTTAATTATCTCTTTTTTTAAAGTCTTTTCAAGCTGCATTTTATATCTTGTCTCCACAACAACATTCATGTTAGTGATGAAATTGTTAATTTTTAAGACATAAATACTATGTGTAGTATAAATCTTTTATTACTCAACAATAAATGTGTCAAATTTCAACCTATAACAACCATTGTTTTTTTCACAATCTTTGTTAATAACAAGATAACTATATGGTTCACACCAAATTTTGGAACACATATTTCTAAATACCTTCCAACTCATGTCTATATTGACGTGTTCATCATAAACATGCTTCATATTTATCTCATCCTGCTTGAATAGTACAATAAGATTAGCATTATCACGAATAAGTTGTTGGGGTACTTTACTTTAAGTTTGATTGAGATAAAAAGAATCTATATTTTTATGTCTTCCCATAACAAAGTAGTCCCTAATACTGGTTTGATTTTCAAATGCAACGTCATCAAATATGATGATTGAATTAGAGAGAGCCTCTTCTGGCTTCAGCACGTCTTCTTTTTCATGGTATTTTGCGAATCCGATATCTTGAATAATAAGTGTGAGGTTCACCTCTACCACTGTTTGGAATACAATGACATTGTTAACTTATTATCAATTAATTTAAAGTATCCAAAATGTATTTTGAATTCAATAATTTTCATTTATTATTTTATATTTCAGTAGGTTTTCTCTGGTCAACTAAACAAATGCTAGGAATGGTACTGTACTACAGATTCCTGACGTTATACGTGTAGTGAAGTGGAACGATATGTTCGTTTTCAAAACATTCGAAGCCTTTCTTTCTTCACGCCTTTCAACACAGATTCTTCAGCCTTCGCTCCGCTCCTCTCCGAGTCGCGCAACGCTTCGCGTTGCCGCTTCAGGCTTGAACGTGTTTAAATTGAACTGTTATGCGTGGAAAGGGTATATGCATTGATCTGGGTTGAAAGGCGTGAAGAGAGAAAGGCTTTGAGTGTTTTGAAACGAACATTTCTTCCCTACTTGACTGAATATATATTTCTTTCTTAAGTCATTTATCTCTATTCACCCGACTGCACAAGTAGGAAGGTAATGTTTTTCGGGAGTATGTTTGTATGACCATTTCGTTAGCACGCGCTACAGCCCAAACGAGTTGACGGATTTTAATAAATGTGGTGTCGTTGGGTTCACCCCTGTTGTGGGAGTGACGTAGGCTTTACAGTGTGAATCTTCATACTACTATGCACATAACGATCTGGGTTGAAGAACATCAACTTCACCGACAAAAAAATAAAAATAAAAATCTCCCCTCTCCCAATTTTTTTACAGCCATTTTGATATTGAAAAGCGCTATCTGGGTACCAACTGCAAAAAAAAATATAATTTCGGAATGGAAGGATTTTTCGTAGTGAAATTGACTGAGTCTTGATGATGACGAAGTGCTGCCAGTAATAAAAAGTTGCAGAAAAAGTGGTAACTGTAAACAAAAATTACGCTTTCTTTAAGAAATAATTGTGATTTTTCGTGTTTTTTTTTAGTAATTGCAGATTTCCACAAAATTTGATTTGTGGAAATCTGCAATTACTAAAAATAGTAAATTTGGTTCCCAAAATGGAATTATTTTATAACGGAATATTATTCTTAAAAGAGTTAGCTGTCAGACGACACCAAAATTGTGTTTCTAACCGCTCAGTTGACATCGCCTCCGGAAATTATCATGCATCGATTGCCACGGCGCGGCAAAAAAAAATCGTCGATTGCCATAAAAAACACGTCATCGAGGGCCCGCCCGCTGCGCGGCGGCTCGCTCTACAAAAACATTATTTATGACTATGGGTTCTTGAGAATACCGCTTGAACTGTTGTTATTGTTAGTGCTCGTAAACTAAACATTATAATGGCATAAGTGTTGATTGAATTTGATACTCTTGTACAGTCATACATAGCTGTAAACATAGACTTCAAGCGTAAAATCGACTAGGGTCAATGTAAAAATAAATATCTCAAAAAGTAAAGCCATAACCTACTTATTTTATTTCTTTAAAATATTCCTGTATTAGTATTCCTGAAAATGAACAATTATCAGCTAAATACTCACATAATTATTTAATATCACAACACAAATTCCACAACACAACAACACTTGACACTGGCGTGAACGGAATGAATTGCATCATTCTTTTTCCATCGCTGGGATTGTTTGAAACGTTGTCGTATCTCAAAATAAAGGTTATTTAACTGAGAACGAGATGGAATACGACCCTTACTGAATTAATCATTAGTGTGACAGAGACAATAGGTTTTGTCACATAGTCCGTCGCAAAATGCCTCTGGGTAGTAGTACTACCCATTTGCAATCTACGGTAAAAAATGCTTGGGTAGTAGTACTACCCATTTGAAATCTACGGTAAAAAAATGCTTGGGTAGTAGTACTACCCAATTGCAATCAAGCGGATAAATAATACACCTTTTGTAAATCTTTATGTGATACCTATTTTCACTTTTCGGAGCTGAGCTTAATCATAAAACCTAGAGATTACTTACCCTGCCAGCACAAACCTTCTGAGTAAGTTTTGTTTCACAGCAGTCATAGAAACTAATTGCTGAATAAGACTACCGTAATTAGCTGATTTGGCGCTTACTAAGACGTTATTCAAGCAATTCGGCCACAAAATTATACTGCTCATAGCTGTGTAACAGCAACGCAACAGATGAAGATGAAAGTTTTGTTTCACAGCAGTCATAGAAACTAATTGCTGAATAAGAATACCGTAATTAGCTGATTTGGCGCAACTTTATGCTGTAGTCCTTTCAAAGCTCAATATTTATATAATACACTGCGTTAAGCTTATTTCAGTATATTTTATCAAGAAGTTAATCAAATTTGACCATCCGAACGAACGCGCCTCAGTTTGTATGATGGGATCTCTGTTTTATTGACATGAACTACCTACGCCATTATATTGTACCTATCGGTAAGTAAAATAATTTTACCCTTATACAATGCTTAAGAAAGAAACTGTAGGTGCGCGTGAAACTTTACCGTGTATTTATATATACATTTCGTGTAAAATTTTCACGCGCTACCTGATAAACCGCGTTTTTGAGAAATAAACAACATTAATATACCGAGGCCATGGCTCACAGTAAAGTCTTAGTAGGACAACTGTAAACACAAAAGGGTTGTTTTTAGTCCGTATAACACACGAGCTGATGCCCGCTCAATATGTGGGGACCCGGACATAGCAGGGAGGTCTGACTCCTGGGCATGGGTAATTCCATTTTTTTCCCCCCAAAAAAAATGTACAAAACGGTTGACGCTCAGGCCTCGGTCAACTGCTCTCCTAGGCGAGTAGGTCTCATGGTTACCCCCTGACCGATTGGTTATTCCTGTGACGACAGTCCCATGGTTACCCCCTGACCGGCGGAACACTGTAGATAACCCCCCTCTCCCGCTCCCGTGACGTCGGTCTCATGGTTACCCCCTGACCGACGGAACACTGTAGATACCCCCCTCTCCCGCTCCCGTGACGTCGGTCTCATGGTTACCCCCTGACCGACTGGCTATTCCTGTGACGTCGGTCCCATGGTTACCCCCTGACCGACGGAACACCGTAGATACCCCCCCTCTTCCGCTCCCGTGACGTCGGTCTCATGGTTACCCCCTGACCGACTGGCCATTCCTGTGACGTCGGTCCCATGGTTACCCCCTGACCGACGGAACACTGTAGATACCCCCCCTCTCCCGCTCCCGTGACGTCGGTCTCATGGTTACCCCCTGACCGACTGGCTATTCCTGTGATGTCGGTCCCATGGTTACCCCCTGACCGACGGAACACTGTAGATACCCCCCCTCTCCCGCTCCAGTGACGTCGGTCTCATGGTTACCCCCTGACCGACTGGCTACCCAGTGACCGACGAGGTCCCGTAAGATAGGTAGTGCAACCCCGATAAAGTAAATTCAATAGATGATAGGCATTAGCGTAGGTGAAGAAACAACTACGCGCCGTTATATCTCGAGGGGAAGGCCCACCGCCATAGGGGGTGCTATCAGTAAATAAAGTACCGTCACAGCCTATGTCTCTTGTGAATCCGTGGTGTTGCTATTCCTATGTACAGTCAGTAGTCTAGAATGTAGTAGATAGGTTAAATGAAATAAAAGCGTCTCATGAATTTTAATCTGTGTTTTACCCTAAACGATTCCTAGACAGGATATCTGGTCAGATCCTCACATTGAGATAGCTAGGCTCATTGCAAGAAGCAAAGGTCTACGTGGACCGGGCAACCAGGCTGAGCTAGCCCGAAGGGTGCCCCGTCACAAAGTAGTGTACCTAGTATAGCAAACTTGGCAGTTTTATTTGCTGATTTTGAAATCTGAGTCAGTACTAGGCAGTCTTGTGGCTACTATTAGATTAGTGTTGGTACCAAACCGACATCTGGGCAGTCCTTTCTAGACAGTCTTGTGGCTACTCCATAGTGTTTTTTATGGGGAAATATTAAACTGCACATTAATAATACTGACTTGCACAGCAAATATACTGATTTTTACAGTTAATAGCAAATATCAGGGCAAAATACTGCGGTAGCTTAGGTGAAGAGTAAAGGGGGTAAGCCCCCTTTATCCTTCATATTAGGTTGAACATGTAAGAACAACAAAAATACTTAAAACATAAAAAGAGTTTTTGCTGATCCTTTTTTGCTGTGAAAATCAGTATTTTGATGAGCAATAAAATACTAGCCTTTTTTATGAGCCTTAGTAGCCGGAACTGAGGCGATTTCGAATATCAATACTACAAACAATGACTTACTGTTTTTGTAAAAATCCTATTAAAAAATAACCTCAAAATGCGATTTTTGAAAATTCATAACAAAAAACCCCTAGTTTCCGACAATTGAGACTTAGGGGGGGAGGTCCCCTCGCTCCCGCCTCCCCCCTCTCACCCTCCCGTCCCCCAAATTCAAGTGTCCGTGATCAAAACCTTTACCAAATTACCGGAATTCAGATGCTTTCCAATGGTGAAGGTCATCTAGACCACAGAATACATTATATATAGGATAATCTAGACCTCGCATGGATCTTTTTTCGGTGGGTAATTTACAAGTAAGTAAAAACTGTTACTTTCAGCATATCGTCAGCTCGCCATTTTGTAGTAAGATTCTTAAAATTTCCATCACGCCATCCCACGACTAATCGTTTCATTAGACCTAAGTCAATAAGATGTTATGAATCAGAAATAGGAAAATCTTCTATCAAAAGTAGTGTATCAGATTTTAGAGGATCTCTATATTTATTTTTTCTGAATTCTTCATTTGTTGTCTTAGGACATCTTGAGTTTGGAAACACGACAGTATGATACTGATGCGATTACTCTCCTACAGTCGTACATTTTAAACATCCATGCTTAGAGTTGAAGTTGCAAACCTCTGAAAATGTAAAATATTTTCAATTAGGGATCGTCATTGTAGTACGACCGAAGACCTCTTTTATTTATAAAATAGTAGTTTATCTACTTTCACCATAAAATACGGAATGGATTACGGCGACCATTCCAAATCGGTTCCGTGTTAAGAATAAAACAACTTTATTGCTAAAAAGAAGTTTCAAATGTAATTTAACACGTTAAGTCATCCATCTTGAACATTGTAATCTCCCTTTTTCGACAAAGTCGCTTTAACATGGTTTTTAAATTTCTCAAATGGCAATTTCAAGATCTCCAGAGGTATCTTGTTGTAGTAGAGAATGCATTGAACCTTGAAATAATTGCTAACCTTCGCGAGTCTAAACCAGTTTTTTTCCAGTTTTCACGGTGTGCGGGCGTCTTCGCGTTGTGTGATAGATCGCGTATCATGTCGCCGTCAAATAAAGTGAAATGCGCGAATTGTAATATTGTGATCGACGAGCTGCTAGCGTTCATGCGGAACAAGCTGGACATCATGGATGAGGCCAGCCTCCACCAAATCTGCACTACATCATTCTCGGCGGAGGAGATTGTGTCGTCGACGTCGTTGATGTTTGAATCCTTACCAACTGGCAAAAAGAGGATTTATCGTAAGGGAGGTAATAAACAACACCGTGACCTCCAGGACATGATGTCACTATTTAAAGGTATGCCATGAGCCAGATGCCATGCCACTGTTTGTAGCCCACGACCTGCAAAAACTACCGCCCGTGACCTTTGATCATGTGGACGTGACTCATCTATTGAAGGACTTGCTTAAACTGAAGGAGCATATACATATACGCAGTTTGTTAAGGAGAACTACGCCACGAAGGCACAGGTTGACAAATTGCGAGAAGAACGGCAAAATCCTATAGCAGACTCATTACCCAATACTGATTTTGTTAACTGTCGCAGCCGTGGTGGTGCGTATGTTGCAGGCAATTTGTATGATTCAACATTTTACAAACGGCGTAGTCCGTTTACAAACGCGCGCTGCTATGTAATATGTCGAAGGCGAATTGACACTCCTTTATGTTTTTAGTATGTTTTGTTGTTCTTACATGTTCAACCTAACACGAAGGATAAACGAGGCTTCGCTTCGCTC
Organism: Argyresthia goedartella; assembly: GCA_949825045.1. Taxonomy (NCBI): domain Eukaryota; kingdom Metazoa; phylum Arthropoda; class Insecta; order Lepidoptera; family Argyresthiidae; genus Argyresthia; species Argyresthia goedartella. Next base: position 36,839,487 of record OX463812.1, on the reverse strand, counting down.
ACCCTCTTTACCCTTCACCTAAGCTACCACAGCGTTTTGCCCTGAGAATTTGCTATTTTAATTTCAATTTGCAATTTGCCTTCGGCATATTACATAGCAGCGCGCGTTTGTAAACGGACGACGCCGTTTGTAAAATGTGGAATCTTACAATTTGCCTGCCACATGTATATGGATAGCGGCCCAATGGGTTTGTTATTGCATCAGTGTATTCTGTCGGAGGAGGGAGGTGGAGCTGCACAGCCAGGTTGGCGGTCTATCTCGACACCTCTGCCTTGTCATACTTCCAGAACTTGGATAGAACAAAGGCAGCCATCGAAGATTCCGAATTCGTCCTACCCTCATCTTGCTCGATAAACAACGAGCCGCTGATCTTGTCATCAAAGTCAAAGTACTTTATTTAAATATACTTAGCAAACGTCATTTTTTGCCTCTTCTCTACATTGGACCACTGTGGGTGGGAGAAGAAGGGCGTAGAAACTCCCACAGATTGATTTTTAGATCTCTTTTAAAAATAGGTTGTGCTTAACTATTACAAATATGAAAATTTTAATTATTATGATTATTAAGCAGGAATAAATAATTACAAAATTATTAACAGAAAGGTTTGTGTTGAGCTAGATTAACCCCATACAGTCCTGTCATTTAAGTAATCTTGAACATTGTAATATCCCTTTTTCGACAAAGTTGCTTTAACATGCTTTTTAAATTGCTCAAATGGCAATTTCTAAATCTCCAGAGGTATCTTATTATAGTAGAGAATGCACTGACCCTTGAAAGAATTGCTAACCTTCGCGAGTCTAAATCGGGGCGCACACAGTCTGTGATTATTTCTTAGGTTAACATTACAGCTATCGCTAAGTTTGGAAAATAATGTAAGGTTCTTGCGTACATACATTATATATTTTTTTCACAATTTTTACTTCCGATGCATCAGATTTAACGTCGTTGACTTCTGCCTTTTGAATTCTATTGCTTAGGTATGATCTTAGTAGATCCAACGCTTTATTTCTAACTCCGTAATGATTTAATTTCATTAGTATCGTTTCATTAGTATCGTATAGACATTGTGCTAATTGTATTTGTATCAGGTTTTTTTTTTGGATTTATATGTGCTGTGTATAACGCCTTGGATTGTTATCTTTAAAGTTGTACACTAAGATGGAATGAATAAATAAATAATCCTCCGCTGTCCGTCCGTCCGTCTTTCATCATCTCATGAACCGTGATAATTAGACAGATGAAATTTTCACAGATGATGTATTTCTGTTGGTGTTCTAAGAAAAAATACTAAAAAACAGTATAAAATAAATATTTAAGGGGGCTCTCATGCAACAATTCTTTCAATACCACATACAAACTTATGAATAGGTACACCTGGTTACGTGTATAGAGTGTGAAAGTGCATCATTTCATAAAGTAGTATCAGAGTAACTACAATAAAAATATATTAATGCATTAGGTTTGCGAAGTATCCCCTTTGTTGTTATAGACACAATGCTGAGCAAAACACAATTTGATGCGTAGCTCTTCTTATCATTTCTGGGTCGTTTCGGATGGCGTTAGTGCAACGTAGAAACTGATCTAGAAGATCTGCCTCCGTGTTGATGGGGGCTTTACATTTTTTTTTGTATCAACGTGCCCTTTAAAAAAAGAATCCAGTGATGTCATATCTGGCGAACGTGGAGGCCATGCTACCGGCCCTTGCCGACCAATCCAGCGATTTGGGAATTGTTCAGTCAAATATGTCTAGTTATGGGCTGGACAGCCGTCCATTAGTAGGTACATATCTTGTCTTACACCGATTGGTACCTCTTCCAACAATTATATAAGTAACTCGTCCTGCAAAAGCGCCAGAAAACGATAGCCCCTCAAAGCCCTTGGTAATATTGCAGGACCAATCAGCATATTGTCTATAAGCGCCCTAACTACCCCGACCGATTTCGGTCACGGCAACCGCTTCATGAGCTTTGAATACGCTCGTGTGCTCGCATGTGGCTTGTGTAGCCAAGAAGAATGAAGATCCTCGCGCATTGCGGGCATGTGAGCACACCATTAATATAATTATACTGAGTCAGCGCAGGTCGGGCTTTTAACTCATCGCGCTTGGTGTCAAGCTTGGCGCGCCGGTGTATTTCAAAGTCACGGACTTTGGTTTTAACCAAAACCCTCCACTCGGGTCTGAGGGCGGCTTGCTTCTCCCACTGGGAAGGCTCTATGCCGCACCTCTTCATGCGCCGCTTCAACACATCTTTGTACCTGAGGAGTTTTCCGCCACGCTTGCGCTTGCCCTCCTCAAGTTCTGAGTAGAAAATTTGCTTCGCGACCCTCTGCTCTGCCATCCTTGACACGTGTCCACACCACCGAAGCTGTCGCCGCATGAGGTAGGCCTCAATGCCACCCACATTGGCACGTCGCAGCACTTCAGTGTTCCGCACGCGATCAGACCATCTGATATTCATTATCTTGCGAAGACATCTGAGGTGGAAACGATCTAGCATGCGGATGTGACGGCGGTACACGGTACAAGTTGCCGCAGCATACAGGAGATTAAGCAGGACGATCGCCATGTACACTGAGATCATCGTACCTATCTTTATTTCGTGTAAACAGAAGACCTTGCTATCCAGCTTGCCGAATGCTGCAGCTGCAGCTGCGATCCTGCTGTTGGTCTCTGAATCAAGGTCGCACTTGGATGTTAAAGCGCTCCCCAGATAGCGGAACTTATCGACCTGCTTCTGCTCGTCCTCGCCAAGTTTGATGTTCAGCGACTCGTAACAGTCGATATCTAGAGACATCATCTCCGTCTTTTTGACGCTGATCTTCAGGCCAAATTTACGGCAAGACTTGTCGAGATCGGACATGAGGTGTTGCAGGCTTTCTGGAGATTCTGTCACAAAGCATAGGTCATCTCCGTAGATGATCTCAGTGACCACCGCGTGTGAGACTTTTGTGCGGGCTTTTAGTCTCGCCAGGTTAAAAAGACTGCTATCGGTGCGGAAACGGATGCGGACCCCTTCTGGAGAGACTTTTGTAACCTCCCGAACTATGACCACAAAGTACAACGCGAACAATGTAGGCGCGAGAACGTAGCCTTGTTTGACCCCACAGGTAATGGGGAAAAACTGATTGTTCATCGTTGATAGCAACACAGCATTGCATATCGTCGTAGAGGAGTCTGAGAAGTCTCACAAATATTTCTGTGCACCCTCCAGCCCGTCCAGATGGCTTTCTCGTGGAACGCTGACAAAGACCTTCTCAAGATCAATAAACCGCAGGTACACGGGACGACCCTGCTCTCTGCTTTTCTCTTGCAGTTGACGCAATGAGAAGACAGCCTCAGCTGTGCCTCCATGAGGTCGGAAGCCGAACTGGGTCTCAGGTAGCAGTCCTTCTGATAGTTTCATCAGGCGGTTTAGGAGCACTCTGGCAAAGACTTTTCCAGGGACTGATAGAAGCGAAATACCGCGATAGGAATCACAATCGGAACGGTCGCCTTGCCCTTACATAGAGCCCTTATGTTCAATACTTTGAAAGTAGACCTGACCTGTTCTTTTTTTCCACATAAGATCAAAATGCTCCTATATTGCCGAATGTAATTCCTCACCGCCCTATTTAAGCAGTTCTCCCGGTATAAAGTCAGCGCTAACCGCACGTTTGTTATGTTGTTGTTTTATTGCAATACCAACCTCGCCTCGTAACAATGGCTCATCCGTCTCGCTAGGTACGGGGAGTTGAGGGATCGAGTAGATGTGTTCCAGGTCCGCAGACCAGTCCATATTCAGCAGAGTGTTGAAGTGTTCCACCCATCGTTTAAGTACTTCTTCCTTGTTTTTAAGAAGCCCTTCGGCATTTTCAGGCTTAAGTGGCACTTTGCAAGAGTGGTCGAACGTATCAGTTTTCGAACCTCACCGTAGAATTCCCCTAGCTGGTTATTGTCCGCGAGCCATTGCATTTGGCGAGCTTTGTCCTGCCACCATTTATTCTTAGTTTCCCGGGTTAGCCTACACAGCTCCAGGTCACTTTGTCTGATCTCCGCAATACCACGTTGGTTTGTCCTGTGCTGCCTGAGGAGACGCCGGTGTTTGTCGATTGCCTCCTTAAGAGCTTTATCATTCTCATCAAACCTATCCTCGTTCTGACGGACTTTTAGACCCAAGGTAGTTGTGGCGGTGTCTAAAATAAAAATAGATAGAGTCTCCCAGTCAGCATCAACATACCGACCTCCGTGTGGGTTTACGGCAATTTGATAGGCAATGCTTCGGCATACTTCTCCCTCGTCCCGAAATGCTTTATCCCGTCCAAGTTTAGACTTGGTGGCTTAGTTCTGACGGATCTACAAGGACGAAGGAGGCGAAGACGCAGATTTGCGACTAAAAGCCGATGATCCGTCCAGCAGTGTGCACATCCCATGACGCGGGTGATTTGGACTTGGGAAACATCTTGCCTCACTATGAGATGCCAAAGATGCCTTGGATCTTGGTTGCACCCACGAGTTCTTGTGCTTGGCGGGAAGTCAGAACATAGTGTTCGTGATCGCCTGGTCGAACTAAGCACAAAGATTGAGTAGCAGGAGTGCGTTCTTGCTGCCTACTCCGTATCTGCCTTGGATTTTAGGCCAAGCTGCATAATCCTGTCCTACCCTGGCATTCAAGGCCCCCAGTAAAAGGATCTGGTCCCTGGGACGAATGTGCTCGATACAGTGAGAGAACTCCTCGTAAAATCATTCCTTAATGTCATCAGATATCTAGCGTAGGAGCATAGACACTGATGACATTCAGGCAGTTATTATGGTGCAGTTGCAGGCGCAAATTTGTAATACGGTGTGAGATGGGCACCGGAACCTATTTCAGATATTTGACAATCTGATTCTTGATCGCGAATCACACGCCGGATCGTCGCGGCTAAGAAGAAGCAAGACCTTTCCAGAAGAAAGTGTATCCACCATCATGCTCCATCAGCTCTCCTTCGTCGGTGAGATATTTTTCGGTGATAGCAGCCACATCTACTTTATATCGAGAGCTCACTAGCTACAATGGCCGTCTTCCGCTCGGGACAGATGTTCTCTTTGCCATCAAGGAGTGTTCTTACATTACATGCGCCAAATGTCATTTCAGATTTTCTTGGTGTTTTTATATTCTTTTTTTCATTGTTGCGTCGACCACGAAATTAAGGATACGGTGGCACTTATACAGAGATTTCATTAATTTTTAAAATAATTTTTAAAATTTTAAAAATTTTAAATTGATTAGATTTAATAGCCTGCAGACAGCTCAAGGAGTCCGAAAAGATGATTGATTTGTCTAATTTATGGGATAAGACATACGAGATACTACGAAGATTGCCACCTATTCACCAGTGAATACCGATGAAAGGCGGGTGCATTTGTAATTAAGAATAATTTTATATCTAAGTATGTATCCAAACGGCGGAATCCACACATCCTAATTCATCAAGTTAGAGGCATCACAAAAGAAGTATGACCAATCACTCCAATTTCTACTAATAATTTGATTAAAAATTCTGTTACAGTCCAAATTTTTTTAGAGATACCCAGAGATAAAATAATATTTGCGGGATATATTAAGGAATTAAAATCAGTTTAAAAAATTGGATTCGTTTAGCTTTGGTAGAGTGATTGGTTAATACCACGTAGTTTTTGAAAGCTCTTCATCAGGCAAGATGGTTCTTTATGGACCCAATAGTCATTTCCTGTTTCAGTATACGACGTCAAAGTCCTTAATTTTGAAATAAGTGGGTGGCTCTCTACCTGTGTCGCTTTGAGAAAGAATCTGTCGGCGAGGTATTGTCTTCGGATTTTAAGGCGATGATCCACATTCACTACTTGTAAGGCGTTTGTAGGAGAGGACTTCATGGCCCCCGAAACAATAAGTAGGCACTTAAGATGTATTTTTTGTAGACGATGAAGTGCCATTTTTCTGCATGGCTCCAGAAGAAAGGACCCGTAGTCAAAATGGCGTTGTAAAGTAATGCAGTATGGGTGGGCTCCCCACCATACGCCAAAGAAGCAACGCAAAATGTTGAATTTTCGCATTTGTTGGCCACATACACATGTGAGGGATGCCCGTCATTTTTGAGTCAATTATAACTCCAAGAAATTTCACCGATCGAGCAACAGGGACCATTTGGTTGTCAATGTATATGGCTACACTGGGACTTGTTCTATTTCTGGAGAAAACTACTACATTGCTCTTAGGAGCCGACAGAGACAGGCCATGGTCGTTCAGCTAAGCCCCTAAATAATATAGAGCTGAATTCAAACGGTTAGAAGCATCTTCAATTGAGTCTAAAGAAATATATAAGCCTAGATCGTCGGCATATTGAAGTATATTACTGTTGGGTATGTTCCGGACTTCCTGCGAATGTCTACTACACGTAATCGTCATCTTTTCCAGTGTGTGTTGTCTCAACAACTCCTTTATACCATGTGTTTTTGGGGTTACTTGAATCAGCCACGATTACTAAATCTCCTGTTTCCAGCGGTCTTTGCTCTTTTGCCATTTTTTTCTAGGCAGAAGCGTCGGCAACTTCTCTCATCCATCTCGACCAAAACATGTCGGTCAAACGTAGACAAATTCGCCATTGTTTACCATATTCTCGATTTCGGATAAGAGGGTGATCACTACTTCTTCTCATAGTGCTCGGTCGGTCGTCTACAGGGGGGTCGAAAATGCCCTGAATAGTTTTCAGTAAAGGATCGTTACGATTGTGCTCGACGCTTCAAAACAAAATCACATCGTCCCGCAAAAATAAAATCACATCGTCGTAACTATTAAAATATTTGTCAAAATGTTGTAGTGTGAGAGACAAAGTTTATCTTCTTTAAATACCAAAAGCGATAAAAGTATTATGCCTGACGTCACCTGGCTTTAAGGCTAATATTGAGAGTAGCATACTTAACTTCCTTTCCGTTGCGACGAAATTAGCCCCAAATAGCTTCCTGTTTAAAACTCCTAAAATACATGTCATATCCGTTTTGAACCTCAGCAACATTGCGCGCGTAAAGGTTCAGAAATGGCGGCAATTGTAGCCAGCGTTATTGTGCGCGCTCAATTTTCAGGTCATCATTAGCGTTTTGGATTTCTTTCCGTGCGCACGCGTTTAACAAATTTGAAAATATTCCAAGTTACTTTTCGAAATATCCTTGGAATTTTGTTACGGTTATAGTGTTAATTGATCAGTGTAACAGCAAAAAATAATCCGTTTAATAAAAACCGCGGTAGATAGCCCCGCGTAGTGAATCATCGAGGAGTGATCGCTACAGCAGTTCCACTTCCACGTCTCTGGAGAGGAGGAGCAGCCGGAGGAGAAGACTTCGGGGGAGTAAGAAAGAATTCAAGGACAAGTAATCTCGAAAAATCGTTCCAAGTTTCAGCTAGTAACATCTCGGCAATGCATGATCGTATGCTAAACAGATCGAGTGATGCAATGTTTAGTAACACACACAATCTCGCAATAAGATATGCTTAATTCTGACATTGAATTTGCTATGAATATCACTCCCTTTGATATAGGAGTGATATTTATAAGTAGCTATTTGTAACTACCCTCGAAAGTACAACCATTGCATTCTTCCGAATCTCACGCCGAGAAAATCATAAGTAAACCAATCCAATCAGATTAGGTATTTGCCGTTCGCATGAGATACAAAGTTTTATTGTTCTGTGCTGGAGTTCAATGAACTCGAGTGCGCCAAGTCCTTAGATGGCAATCATACTTGGCGGGAACGTAGTGACCGCCCATGGTTTGATCAAGCAGAAGGAGGCGCAAAAAGGGATATTTTCGACGGTTATGTCTTGGCTTGTTGAGCACCAAGCAGATTCCGGCTACAGGGATAAGGTATGTAATACAATCAACGAGATGTCTTCCGAGGGGGAATATAATAAAATCGATTCTTATCAATTGCGAAATATTGACGTTGGACGAGTGGATCTCTACTCAATCTATACTCAATGCATTCACGACCATCGCGAAATGGTAACCTCGTGCAAGATTGTGCCCTCGATGGATATTCCATAAATAATCCCAGTTTTACAGATTTTATGTCCGAGGAAGGAGAAACCTGGAGATTGTTCGTGAGTTTGACCTCCAGAGCAAGGCAAACAGAGGAGGCAAGCCCTTGTGCAAAGGGCTCCCCGCAACTGTTAGCCCGCGCCCGCGCGCAGCGGTGTCGCGCCCCCGCCGCCCGGAGCCCGGCTAGCGCTCCGGGCCGCCAGCCTGCGCAAGGCTGGCGCGCGCGCAGAGAGGAAGCAGGAGGCAAACGACGACACGGCGACTGCGTGCATTTTTGTGAGTTCGACCTGCAGAGCAAGGCAAATAAAGAAGGTGAGCCCTTGCGCTGCTGGCTGCCCGCTACACTCAGCCCGCGCCCGCGCGCAGCGGTGACGCGCCCCCGCCACCCGGAGCCGGCATACGGCGAGCGCTCCGGGCCGCCAGCCTGCGCAAGGCTGGTGCGTGCACGGAGGGGAGGCAGGAGGCGAACGACGACGCCGCGACTACGAGCCGCAGCCAAATGTAAGTGCCGCAGCCTAGTCTGAGCGCCATAAGTACACCAATCAGCGCAGCTTGGCTACAGAGAAATTGAAATTCCCTAGTGAAGTGACCTGTTGATCAATCTTCGATGGTAATATACCGCTGATACAGTTTCTGCAACTTATTCCACCTGCAAGGTTTAAAGCGACATTGACATGCAGTTACGTCAGCCGTTAGCGGTTATGCCGGTAGTGCCTGCGCGTAAGGGGACATTGCTACTAAACGCTCGTGTGAGTATGAAATGACTCAGTCTATGCGAGACGGTTCAATTAAACATCTTGCGCAAAGATGTAGATATCTGATGGCTGGTTGTCATGCATTTCTAGTATCTAACTCAGTCTCTGCAACGTTTCCATCTGTGCAAGGTTCAAAGCAACATTTTCATACAGAAAAATCGCCTGATGTTGGTAGAAAGAGGCGGACAGAGTGGAGGCAAACAATTTTCTTACAGTTTTATTGTAACGTTTTACTCATTTACGTGATATCTTAACCCTTTTTAAACCAGTGACGAAGAAATATAAAATCAACACTATTTTATATTCCATTTATAATAATTACTTTATGTAACTTTCTTTGCTTCGAAATCAATAATTTCTATTTTAGCGCTGCTGCTTTTAATGGATTTAAAGGGAGTTCTAAACATTAGGTATGTGGCTGGAGGACCGGCTGTCTATATGTATAATACAATACTCAAAGGGTAAAAGGGTAATCATAAACTGCTCTAATTGTGGTGTTGGACTTACCTTTAATATGTTAAACCATATTTTTAAAGAACTGAGTACCTACCTAGTTGATTTCCTCCAACCCCTAATATAACAACGCGTTACAATCTAACAACAGAGCCGTCGTTTTTCAACCCGACTACTTTCATCAATCCGGCAGGATATGGTCGGCAATATGCCTACTTCACTGCTTCAGATAGTTATCATTGTAGCAGTCACCTTTCAGATTCACTATCCAAAGATATAGTCTGCTAATATTATTCAGACAGTTATCCACCAGGATATTGTCGGAACCATATAGAGAAGTTATCTACATTACTTCTCACAAATGACCTACGTGTCACTGGACCGCGCAGTTCTTCATAATTCACTAGGTAAGTGGCTGTAAGAATTCACTTTTCAGTATATTAGCCAAAAGGAGCTGATGACAGTCCTCGAGTCTCTCAGGACATTAGTATAAATTTGAGATTGTATATCGTGATATTTTTTTTTCACATCTCCACTATTTATTTGGTTGTTTCTCAATAGTCGCTTTACTTCGACATATCCCAAGCGAACAGCAAAGGCAGCTTTAACCAAGTCGACGAAATCGAGGTAATCTAACCATAATGTGTCTTGGATGTGGCCGGTGCGGCATACAGCCCACAAGCAGAGTTCCTTAATATTTCTACAGCTGTTCCGTACAGTACCTACATAGTAAAGGAATAATAATTATAAAGTGAGTAGCAATGGAGTATTGAATATCGGACTGAGCATGATATACATTAGCATGTTGAGCGTGGGCGCCATTGTGCCTCTGCCGCCCCGTATGGGAAAAGGCGTGACGCTATGTTATGTTAGGACACCAACCTGGTATTTCTACCAGTGAACTGTTTTTCAAAACTTTTATCCATTACACATTATTATTATAATGAATGTTATGACCACGCCGGATTATCCCAGTGAAGTATGTACTTTTATGGTTCAGTCCTAGGTAACATGGTTTCACATAATGTTGTATATACATCTGCGGGTAATAATGAAAACGCGTTCAGATACTTGAATTAGGTATCTGATCAATGATAATTGAATACGATAGATACTAAACTTCTTTATCACTGTAGGCATTTACAAATATGCTTATTACACGTAAACTTGTCTTTTTCTCTATGCTTGCCCACTTCATCATCTTCAGTTTAGTCAGATAGCCACACTAGCTCCTGTAATAGAATCAGCCTATTCTTCGCAGAAGAGATACGAAAAGTTATTTAGATTAATTGAGTAACTTTATTATTAAAGTCAGATTACAGACTTGTTCGCCAGTCTTTTGCAAAGACCAATCATATGTGGAAGTACACAATCAGTGGTAATGCATCCAGGAGGCGCACTCCCAATTCAAAATACAACAATTGTAATTTGATTATACCTACTGCTAATCACTAATTTCATCAATGTTTTGTGTTTAAATCAGATTGGCACTGTCTGTGCAAGGTACAAATTATAATAACTCATTTTCAGATGTATTCGATTCGGCACGCCTACGTCTCTAGCTCCGAGTTTCGTAGGTCTGGTGACCGACCTGATATCCTGACCTCACAACTGCAGTCTTGGTAGTCGTCGAGGTGAATGGCGAGCTAGCAGCCAACCACCGAGCACCAATCTCGGTGAACATGTACTTAAGTGCTGACTGAAGGGAAAACCTACTGTAAAGCTTTGCATATTCTTAGATTCATATAGATCAGATGAGTCTTAATATCCAGAAACTAACAAACCAAGTCTAACCTAGCCAGCCCAAAACTCGGCTGGCCTCAAAAGATGACTTCATCAGACCTTTCTTAAGTCTGTGTTTGTTTTTATCTATTTGCCTTATTTTTGAGTTGCATTTGCGCAGCCTATCTTTGCATCACGTACACGATGATGCATACACATTCAGTATCATAATTTATATAAGGTTTCCATAAATTAACTCCTAGTCATATCACATTGGCGTTTTTAACTCAGCAGTCGATACCAAACACTACTCAATATAAGGCTTAAAGCCAGGTAACGTCAGATATAATATAGCAATTTTACCTGAAAATAAAATTGTTATTATATATACTTACCTGGCTTTAAGCCTAGGTAAATCGCTGCCTGCTGTGCACATTACTGTGCATTGCATGATTGTCTCACATTCTTTCTTTATTGAGATGCCAATGACCTGAAAATTGAGCGCGCACAATAACGCTGGCTACAATTGCCGCCATTTCTGAAACTTTACGCGCGTAATGTTGCTGAGGTTCAAAACGGATATGACATGTATTTTAGGAGTTTTAAACAGGAAGTGAGCTATTTGGGGCTAATTTCGTCGCACCGGAAAGGAAGTCAAGTATGCTACTCTCAATATTAGGCTTAAAGCCAGGTAAGTATTTATAATAACAATTTTATTTTCCGGTAAAATTGCTATTTTTTTAAAGGATCAATTTGTTACGATCAAATTTGCATTTGAAATACAGTATTAATTTTGATTGTATTTGTGGCGGAATGTCTTCTACTTACTTGACACTTATCAGTTTATTTTGGACAATTCACACAATATCTTTATAAATTATAGCTTACGTGTTATTATTATGAATAAGCTACATCATTGTAAAATTTTATCCATTCAGTAGTTTTTGCGTAAGAGTAACAAATATCCATACATTTATACTCACAAACTTTCGCGTTTATAATATTAGTAGGATATGGCAGATTTTTTTCCTACTTATACTAGTATATTTTGGACAATTCACACAATATATTTATAAATTATAGCTTAAGTGTTATTCCGAGCTACATTATTGTAAAATTTCATTAAAATCCATTAAGTAGTTTTTGAGTAATAGTATCAAACAAATCCATACTCACAAACTTTCGAGTTTATAATATTAGTAGGAAGTAGGATAAAATTATCGTTTTACCTCCCTCCATACACATCACAAACACTTGACAATAAAAGAATATTTATTTTGACACCAGTCATAAATTAAAAAATATCGACAGCTGAAAAATTTGTCTGTCAAAATTAAAGACAGCTGCCAAAAATAGAAACAGTAGTGACAGCTGTCCAAATTGTGCCAGCTGTCTAAAATAATAACTCTGTTAGCCAACAGTTTTACCATGAATATCAATAAACAGTTTTCTAATAGGAAAGCAGGCTATCCCTGCCGAAGTCCCTGGTTATCAAACAGGATTGTATTTCCTGATGGAAAGCTGGCTATGAAGAAGTATTATGAAACGAACAAGTGTTTTTCTATCTTCACGCCGCTGGCCTGCCGTCTTGTGTCCGCCTACTGAGCTTTTTTACCCCCAGTACTTTCCGGGATACCACCAGCCTCCTCCTGCTGCAGCTGCAGTGAAAAATATGCGATATAAAACTATTAGCATAACATGTAACACATGACGACATTGGGAAGTCTATAAAAGATAAGTATGTATGAACCCTATGTAGTTTTACAGAACGGAATTAGTTTTTACAGAACACTTAAAATCTATATGGGGTCGCCTCGCTCCGCTACGCTTCGCTCGACTTCAGGCTTAGCACAAAGTTGTGACCTGCCTAACACTCCATTTAGAACCATTTAGGCCAAACTTGTGTTAGCCGGAGTCTTACCGTTTCGTTTCAATCGGCGATATATTGTTTTTGATGAAAAAAAAACAGAATTTTACAGGTCAATGGTAATAAATGCCATTTTGAACAACTATTGTTTTTTACAAGTTATTTGTAATTGTATTTGTAAGTGTATTTGTAATTCATAATTAAGTACTGATAAATTAATCTGACAAAACTTGTTTAAGGCATCTTTAATTGAGATATGATTTTACAGACTTTAGAAGTACTAGAAAAAATCCTCTGCTTTTATGCAAGTTTTTTTTGCAGCAATTTTAAAAAAAGACAGGAGTTTTCGTATGTGAAAGTTCTATCTTTTGAGATATCACATATAAAAGGTATCTCATAAATTGTTGAAAAGAGGACCTTTACATATTTTTTTAAGTCGGTAGCCCACATTGAAAATTACATACATCGATAGAGGAAAACCAAAAATATAAAATTGTAATGTAACAAAATGTCCTGGTGTTATATTTGCGACAAATTAGGTTTTATAAAATGAAAAATAACTTGCTTAAAAGCAGATAATATTTTCTAGCAATTCAGAGGTCAGTAAAAATCATGTCTCAAGTCACAAATGCCTTGAAAACGTCTTGTTAACAGTGTAAGTGTAGTAACTTAAACAGTGGGTACTTAATTAGCAATAATAAAAAAATAAATCCTAGAGCCATCTCGTGGTATTTGCAATATTGAAATAGTGCTGCACCAAGCGATAAAGGTCTTGAACTAGATATGCTTTCGTAGCTTCTCTCATTACGCCGCCGATGACATATTTTGTTCTACGTGGTCTATCTGTATTAGTATAATACACCGTGACATTTTAGTGGTTTTAAAGCGGAGGCTAGGTGAATTGCCTTGAGCAGTAGGAATCATATTGTCATTTTTTTTAAATCAAGGCATATTTGTTTTTATTTGAAACAGTGAGAAACATTAGTAGCCCTCTTTTACTACGCACGGCGGGTCGGCGACGTCAAAGGCCTTCAAAGGAGCTAGCCGCCTAGTGCAAGCGCATGCCATCAGCCAATCACCGCACTTGCACGCCGCAACCGATGCTATCTGCCCCCGCCCCCAACCCTTTGATTTTCGGCGCGCGCGTCTTTAGTTACCCACAGCACATCACTTGTGCAGGTGCAATACGTGACGCTGCTTAAAAAACGCGCAAAAATGGATCGGCATTACGCATACTCAAATTTGGAGTATCCTAGTATGGTGCAACAATATGCTATTGCGAATTACAACACAGCAGAAGCTCGACGGCTCTACGCACAATCGGACCACCTTAACCATCTCAGAATGCAGGGCATCCTAAACCCACAGGTTTCTTCAATAAACACTTTCCTGGCGGCTACTCAACGATTGATTGATCATCATGGAAAGTTTAGGGTACCAGAGCATGCCCAAGCCCGAGGTCGACCCCACATTTAAAGACCAAAACTCGATGAGGATATCATTCAACCAACGCAATGAACATTATTGGGCTTTTAACAACCCCCACGTGATCCGTGAGTGTTCTCATCAAGTGCGTTTTAACATTAGACGTTTTTTTGTGGTCCGAGCTGAAGCGCCTGGTGTACACTCGGAAATACGAAACTCGAGATGAATTAAAGACTGAGACAATAGACGCTTTTAATGTAGTGAGACGTGACATAGACTCTTTATTAAAGTTAAAACGTGATTGCGTTAAACGGGCACGTTTTTGTATTGAACGAAATAGCCTGCACTTCGCACATTTGCTCCATTATCATATCAGTGAGTGTAAATAACTAAATTAAAAAGGGAGTGTAAATTTGTAGTAAACTTCGTGAGCTGTGTGAAACATCTGCAATGTTGGTAAGTACCTACCAACATTGCAGACGACTTTACCAAGTGGTAAAGGCGTTTGGTAAGAGGTACCTATCTAATCTAATAGCATATCACGATTTTACCTACGGAATGGTTAGGCGACGCGCTACTACCTACTAGTTCGCAATTTTTTGCAAAGGAGATTCCTCAATTATTTTTATTTTTATTTTACGACTAGGGCCGGTATAAATTGTCGAAATGGATAGTAAAGTTAATTGCAAATCGCCTTCCTGCGGCTTAAAAACCACTTAAAAGTCAGGGTGTATATAAGTATCTGTGCTTATTGCCAAACTCTCAATTTTACTCACCGGTCCAGGGCGCTTCTGTTGTTGTTGTTGTTGTTGTTGTTGTTGTTGTTGTTGTTGTTGTTGTCGTCCTTGTAGGAACTGAATAAAACAAAACAAAAATATTAAAGCACGAGCTTCGAATGCTCGACCGACTACTCAAAATTTGACGGCTTCTCAAAGTTTCACAAAACCGAATTGGTTTTTACAGTACACTTTGAATTTATATGAAGTCGCCTCAATCCGCTCCGCTTTGCTGGATGGACTCCAGGGGGTATACAAAGTTGTGACATTACATTTAAAACCGTTTAGACCATACTTGTGTTAGCCGGAGTCTTACCGTTTCGCTTTAATCGGTTTTTTATTGTTCTTGACGAAAAATTTAGAAGTAATACATGCAATTTTTAACAACTTTTGTTTTTTAACAACATTAATTAAGTACTGATAAATACATCAAGCAAAACTTGTTTAAGGCATCTTTAATTGAGATATGATTTTTACAGACCTTTGAAGTGATAGAACATTTCCAATGCTTTTAAGCAAGGTTTTTTTTGACAGAAATACAAAGAAGTAGAGTATTTTTTTTTTATATATATGTTCTATCTTTTGAGATATCATGTACAAAAAGTATATCATAAATTGTTGAAAATAGGACCTCCGAACCAAATTGAGGAAGAAAAATCCACCTTTACATGCTTTTTTAAGTTGGTAGCACACATTGAAAATTACATACATCGATAGAGAACCATCAAAATAATCAAAATATGTCATCTAACATAATGTCCTAGTGTTAAATTTGCGAGAAATTAGGTTTATAAAATAAAATAAAAACTTGCTTAAAAGCAGATGATATTTTCTAGCCATTTAAAGGTCTGCAAAAACCAGGTCTCAAGTCACAAATGCCTAGAAAAAGTATTGTTAAATGACCTAAACAGTGGGTACTTAATTAGCAATCATTATAGAAGAAATCAATAATTGGTCAAAATCGCAATTATTGGGTTTTTTCATCAAAACCAATAAAACATCAATAAAAACAAAACGGTAAGACATACACCAAAATAAAATTGGCCTAAACGGTTCTAAATGGTGTACTATCTCCTTTTTAAGGCTTTTCATCGATATACTAAACATTAAATGTAAAAAAGTGCTACAGAAAAATCGGTTGGTGTTCTTTTGAATTTTATCTCCTAGAGCCATCTCGTGGTATTTGCAATATTGAAATAGTGCTGCACCAAGCGATAAAGGTCTTGAACTAGATATGCTTTCGTAGCTTCTCTCATTACGCCGCCGATGACATATTTTGTTCTACGTGGTCTATCTGTATTAGTATAATACACCGTGACATTTTAGTGGTTTTAAAGCGGAGGCTAGGTGAATCGCCTTGAGCAGTAGGAATAATATTGCCATTTTTTTAAATCAAGGCATATTTGTTTTTATTTGAAACAGTTAGAAACAATAGTAGCCCTCTTTTACTACGCACGGCGGGTCGGCGACGTCAAAGGCCTTCAAAGGAGCTAGCTGCCTAGTGCAAGCGCATGCCATCAGCCAATCACCGCACTTGCACGCCGCAACCGATGCTATCTGCCCCCGCCCCCAACCCTTTGATTTTCGGCGCGCGCGTCTTTAGTTACCCACAGCACATCACTTGTGCAGGTGCAATACGTGACGCTGCTTAAAAAACGCGCGAAAATGGATCGGCATTACGCATACTCAAATTTGGAGTATCCTAGTATGGTGCAACAATATGCTATTGCGAATTACAACACAGCAGAAGCTCGACGGCTCTACGCACAACCGGACCACCTGAACCATCTCAGAATGCAGGGCATTCCAAACCCACAGGTTTCTTCAATAAACACTTTCCTGGCGGCTACTCAACGATTGATTGATCATCATGGAAAGTTTAGGGTACCAGAGCATGCTCAAGCCCGAGGTCGACCCCACATTTAAAGACCAGACCTCGATGAGGATATCATTCAACCAACGCAATGAACATTATTGGGCTTTTAACAACCCCCACGTGATCCGTGAGTGTTCTCATCAAGTGCGTTTTAACATGAGACGTTTTTTTGTGGTCCAAGCTGAAGCGCCTGGTGTACACTCGGAAATACGAAACTCGAGATGAATTTAAGACTGATACAATAGACGCTTTTAATGTAGTGAGACGTGACTTAGACACTTTATTAAAGTTAAAACGTGATTGCGTTAAACGGGCACGTTTTTGTATTGAACGAAATAGCCTGCACTTCGCACATTTGCTCCATTATCATATCAGTGAGTGTAAATAACTAAATTAAAAAGGGAATGTAAATTTGTAGTAAACTTCGTGAGCTGTGTGAAACATCTGCAATGTTGGTAAGTACCTACCAACATTGCAGACGACTTTACCAAGTGGTAAAGGCGTTTGGTAAGAGGTACCTATCTAATATAATAGCATATCACGATTTTACCTACGGAATGGTTAGGCGACGCGCTACTACCTACTAGTTCGCAATTTTTTGCAAAGGTTCCTCAATTATTTTTATTTTTATTTTACGACTAGGGCCGGTATAAATTGTCGAAATGGATAGTACAGTTAATTGCAAATCGCCTTCCTGCGGCTTAAAAACCACTTAAAAGTCAGGGTGTATATAAGTATCTGTGCTTATTGCCAAACTCTCAATTTTACTCACCGGTAGTGGGCGCAGCTGTTGTTGTTGTTGAAGTCGTCGTTGTAGGAACTAAATAAAACAAAACAAAAATATTAAAGCACGAGCTTCGAATGCTCGACCGACTACTCAAAATTTGACGGCTTCTCAAATTTTCACAAAACCGAATTGGTTTTTACAGTACACTTTGAATTTATATAAAGTCGCCTCAGTCCGCTCCGCTTTGCTGGACTCCAGGGGGTACACAAAGTTGTGACATTACATTTAAAACCGTTTAGACCATACTTGTGTTAGCCGGAGTCTTACCGTTTCGCTTTAATCGGTGTTTTATTGTTCTTGACGAAAAATTTAGAAGTAATACATGCAATTTTTAACAACTTTTGTTTTTAACAACATTAATTAAGTACTGATAAATACATCAAGCAAAACTTGTTTAAGGCATCTTTAATTGAGATATGATTTTTACAGACCTTTGAAGTGATAGAACATTTCCAATGCTTTTAAGCAAGGTTTTTTTTTGACAGAAATAAAAAGAAATAGAGTATTTTTTTTTAATATATATGTTCTATCTTTTGAGATATCATGTACAAAAAGTATATCATAAATTGTTGAAAATAGGACCTCCGAACCAAATTGAGGAAGAAAAATCCACCTTTACATGCTTTTTTAAGTTGGTAGCACACATTGAAAATTACATACATCGATAGAGAACCATCAAAATAATCAAAATATGTCATCTAACATAATTTCCTAGTGTTAAATTTGCGAGAAATTAGGTTTATAAAATAAAATAAAAACTTGCTTAAAAGCAGATGATATTTTCTAGCCATTTAAAGGTCTGCAAAAACCAGGTCTCAAGTCACAAATGCCTAGAAAAAGTATTGTTAAATGACTTAAACAGTGGGTACTTAATTAGCAATCATTATAGAAGAAATCAATAATTGGTCAAAATCGCAATTATTGGGTTTTTTCATCAAAACCAATAAAACATCAATAAAAACAAAACGGTAAGACATACACCAAAATAAAATTGGCCTAAACGGTTCTAAATGGTGTTCTATCTCCTTTTTAAGGCTTTTCATCGATATACTAAACATTAAATGTAAAAAAGTGCTACAGAAAAATCGGTTGGTGTTCTTTTGAATTTTATCTCCTAGAGCCATCTCGTGGTATTTGCAATATTGAAATAGTGCTGCACCAAGCGATAAAGGTCTTGAACTAGATATGCTTTCGTAGCTTCTCTCATTACGCCGCCGATGACATATTTTGTTCTACGTGGTCTATCTGTATTAGTATAATACACCGTGACATTTTAGTGGTTTTAAAGCGGAGGCTAGGTGAATCGCCTTAAGCAGTAGGAATAATATTGCCATTTTTTTTAAATCAAGGCATATTTGTTTTTATTTGAAACAGTTAGAAACATTAGTAGCCCTCTTTTACTACGCACGGCGGGTCGGCGACGTCAAAGGCCTTCAAAGGAGCTAGCCGCCTAGCGCAAGCGCATGCCATCAGCCAATCACCGCACTTGCACGCCGCAACCGATGCTATCTGCCCCCGCCCTCAACCCTTTGATTTTCGGCGCGCGCGTCTTTAGTTACCCACAGCACATCACTTGTGCAGGTGCAATACGTGACGCTGCTTAAAAAACGCGCGAAAATGGATCGGCATTACGCATACTCAAATTTGGAGTATCCTAGTATGGTGCAACAATATGCTATTGCGAATTACAACACAGCAGAAGCTCGACGGCTCTACGCACAACCGGACCACCTGAACCATCTCAGAATGCAGGGCATTCCAAACCCACAGGTTTCTTCAATAAACACTTTCCTGGCGGCTACTCAACGATTGATTGATCATCATGGAAAGTTTAGGGTACCAGAGCATGCTCAAGCCCGAGGTCGACCCCACATTTAAAGACCAGACCTCGATGAGGATATCATTCAACCAACGCAATGAACATTATTGGGCTTTTAACAACCCCAACGTGATCCGTGAGTGTTCTCATCAAGTGCGTTTTAACATGAGACGTTTTTTTGTGGTCCGAGCTGAAGCGCCTGGTGTACACTCGGAAATACGAAACTCGAGATGAATTTAAGACTGATACAATAGACGCTTTTAATGTAGTGAGACGTGACTTAGACACTTTATTAAAGTTAAAACGTGATTGCGTTAAACGGGCACGTTTTTGTATTGAACGAAATAGCCTGCACTTCGCACATTTAATCCATTATCATATCAGTGAGTGTAAATAACTAAATTAAAAAGGGAATGTAAATTTGTAGTAAACTTCGTGAGCTGTGTGAAACATCTGCAATGTTGGTAAGTACCTACCAACATTGCAGACGACTTTACCAAGTGGTAAAGGCGTTTGGTAAGAGGTACCTATCTAATATAATAGCATATCACGATTTTACCTACGGAATGGTTAGGCGACGCGCTACTACCTACTAGTTCGCAATTTTTTGCAAAGGTTCCTCAATTATTTTTATTTTTATTTTACGACTAGGGCCGGTATAAATTGTCGAAATGGATAGTACAGTTAATTGCAAATCGCCTTCCTGCGGCTTAAAAACCACTTAAAAGTCAGGGTGTATATAAGTATCTGTGCTTATTGCCAAACTCTCAATTTTACTCACCGGTAGTGGGCGCAGCTGTTGTTGTTGTTGAAGTCGTCGTTGTAGGAACTAAATAAAACAAAACAAAAATATTAAAGCACGAGCTTCGAATGCTCGACCGACTACTCAAAATTTGACGGCTTCTCAAATTTTCACAAAACCGAATTGGTTTTTACAGTACACTTTGAATTTATATGAAGTCGCCTCAGTCCGCTCCGCTTTGCTGGACTCCAGGGGGTACACAAAGTTGTGACATTACATTTAAAACCGTTTAGACCATACTTGTGTTAGCCGGAGTCTTACCGTTTCGCTTTAATCGGTGTTTTATTGTTCTTGACGAAAAATTTAGAAGTAATACATGCAATTTTTAACAACTTTTGTTTTTAACAACATTAATTAAGTACTGATAAATACATCAAGCAAAACTTGTTTAAGGCATCTTTAATTGAGATATGATTTTTACAGACCTTTGAAGTGATAGAACATTTCCAATTCTTTTAAGCAAGGTTTTTTTTTGACAGAAATAAAAAGAAATAGAGTATTTTTTTTTAATATATATAGTCTATCTTTTGAGATATCATGTACAAAAAGTATATCATAAATTGTTGAAAATAGGACCACCGAACCAAATTGAGGAAGAAAAATCCACCTTTACATGCTTTTTTAAGTTGGTAGCACACATTGAAAATTACATACATCGATAGAGAACCATCAAAATAATCAAAATATGTCATCTAACATAATTTCCTAGTGTTAAATTTGCGAGAAATTAGGTTTATAAAATAAAATAAAAACTTGCTTAAAAGCAGATGATATTTTCTAGCCATTTAAAGGTCTGCAAAAACCAGGTCTCAAGTCACAAATGCCTAGAAAAAGTATTGTTAAATGACCTAAACAGTGGGTACTTAATTAGCAATCATTATAGAAGAAATTAATAATTGGTCAAAATCGCAATTATTGGGTTTTTTCATCAAAACCAATAAAACATCAATAAAAACAAAACGGTAAGACATACACCAAAATAAAATTGGCCTTAACGGTTCTAAATGGTGTACTATCTCCTTTTTAAGGCTTTTCATCGATATACTAAACATTAAATGTAAAAAAGTGCTACAGAAAAATCGGTTGGTGTTCTTTTGAATTTTATCTCCTAGAGCCATCTCGTGGTATTTGCAATATTGAAATAGTGCTGCACCAAGCGATAAAGGTCTTGAACTAGATATGCTTTCGTAGCTTCTCTCATTACGCCGCCGATGACATATTTTGTTCTACGTGGTCTATCTGTATTAGTATAATACACCGTGACATTTTAGTGGTTTTAAAGCGGAGGCTAGGTGAATCGCCTTGAGCAGTAGGAATAATATTGCCATTTTTTTTAAATCAAGGCATATTTGTTTTTATTTGAAACAGTTAGAAACATTAGTAGCCCTCTTTTACTACGCACGGCGGGTCGGCGACGTCAAAGGCCTTCAAAGGAGCTAGCCGCCTAGTGCAAGCGCATGCCATCAGCCAATCACCGCACTTGCACGCCGCAACCGATGCTATCTGCCCCCGCCCTCAACCCTTTGATTTTCGGCGCGCGCGTCTTTAGTTACCCACAGCACATCACTTGTGCAGGTGCAATACGTGACGCTGCTTAAAAAACGCGCGAAAATGGATCGGCATTACGTATACTCAAATTTGGAGTATCCTAGTATGGTGCAACAATATGCTATTGCGAATTACAACACAGCAGAAGCTCGACGGCTCTACGCACAACCGGACCATCTGAACCATCTCAGAATGCAGGGCATTCCAAACCCACAGGTTTCTTCAATAAACACTTTCCTGGCGGCTACTCAACGATTGATTGATCATCATGGAAAGTTTAGGGTACCAGAGCATGCTCAAGCCCGAGGTCGACCCCACATTTAAAGACCAGACCTCGAGGATATCATTCAACCAACGCAATGAACATTATTGGGCTTTTAACAACCCCCACGTGATCCGCGAGTGTTCTCATCAAGTGCGTTTTAACATTAGACGTTTTTTTGTGGTCCGAGCTGAAGCGCCTGGTGTACACTCGGAAATACGAAACTCGAGATGAATTAAAGACTTATACAATAGACGCTTTAATGTAGTGAGACGTGACATAGACACTTTATTAAAGTTAAAACGTGATTGCGTTAAACGGGCACGTTTTTGTATTGAACGAAATAGCCTGCACTTCGCACATTTGCTCCATTATCATATCAGTGAGTGTAAATAACTAAATTAAAAAGGAAGTGTAAATTTGTAGTAAACTTCGTGAGCTGTGTGAAACATCTGCAATGTTGGTATGTACCTACCAAAATTGCAGACGACTTTACCAAGTGGTAAAGGCGTTTGGTAAGAGGTACCTATCTAATCTAATAGCATATCACGATTTTACCTACGGAATGGTTAGGCGACGCGCTACTACCTACTAGTTCGCAATTTTTTGCAAAGGAGATTCCTCAATTATTTTTATTTTTATTTTACGACTAGGGCCGGTATAAATTGTCAAAATGGATAGTACAGTTAATTGCAAATCGCCTTCCTGCGGCTTAAAAACCACTTAAAAGTCAGGGTGTATATAAGTATCTGTGCTTATTGCCAAACTCTCAATTTTACTCACCGGTAGTGGGCGCAGCTGTTGTTGTTGTTGAAGTCGTCGTTGTAGGAACTAAATAAAACAAAACAAAAATATTAAAGCACGAGCTTCGAATGCTCGACCGACTACTCAAAATTTGACGGCTTCTCAAAGTTTCACAAAACCGAATTGGTTTTTACAGTACACTTTGAATTTATATGAAGTCGCCTCAATCCGCTCCGCTTTGCTGGACTCCAGGGGGTACACAAAGTTGTGACATTACATTTAAAACCGTTTAGACCATACTTGTGTTAGCCGGAGTCTTACCGTTTCGCTTTAATCGGTGTTTTATTGTTCTTGACGAAAAATTTAGAAGTAATACATGCAATTTTTAACAACTTTTGTTTTTTAACAACATTAATTAAGTACTGATAAATACATCAAGCAAAACTTGTTTAAGGCATCTTTAATTGAGATATGATTTTTACAGACCTTTGAAGTGATAGAACATTTCCAATGCATTTAAGCAAGGTTTTTTTTGACAGAAATAAAAAGAAATGGAGTATTTTTTTTTATATATATGTTCTATCTTTTGAGATATCATATACAAAAAGTATATCATAAATTGTTGAAAATAGGACCTCCGAACCAAATTGAGGAAGAAAAATCCACCTTTACATGCTTTTTTAAGTTGGTAGCACACATTGAAAATTACATACATCGATAGAGAACCATCAAAATAATCAAAATATGTCATCTAACATAATGTCCTAGTGTTAAATTTGCGAGAAATTAGGTTTATAAAATAAAATAAAATCTTGCTTAAAAGCAGATGATATTTTCTAGCCATTCAAAGGTCTGCAAAAACCAGGTCTCAAGTCACAAATGCCTAGAAAAAGTATTGTTAAATGACTTAAACAGTGGGTACTTAATTAGCAATCATTATAGAAGAAATCAATAATTGGTCAAAATCGCAATTATTGGGTTTTTTCATCAAAACCAATAAAACATCAATAAAAACAAAACGGTAAGACATACACCAAAATAAAATTGGCCTAAACGGTTCTAAATGGTGTACTATCTCCTTTTTAAGGCTTTTCATCGATATACTAAACATTAAATGTAAAAAAGTGCTACAGAAAAATCGGTTGGTGTTCTTTTGAATGTTATCTCCTAGAGCCATCTCGTGGTATTTGCAATATTGAAATAGTGCTGCAATAAGCGATAAAATTCTTGAACCAGATATGCTTTCGTAGCTTCTCTCATTACGCCGCCGATGACATATTTTGTTCTACGTGGTCTATCTGTATTAGTATAATACACCGTGACATTTAAGTGGTTTTAAAGCGGAGGCTAGGTGAATCGCCTTGAACAGTAGGAATAATATTGTAATTTTTTTTAAATCAAGGCATATTTGTTTTTATTTGAAACAGTTAGAAACATTAGTAGCCCTCTTTTACTACGCACGGCGGGTCGGCGACGTCAAAGGCCTTCAAAGGAGCTAGCCGCCTAGTGCAAGCGCATGCCATCAGCCAATCACCGCACTTGCACGCCGCATCCGATGCTATCTGCCCCCGCCCCCAACCCTTTGATTTTCGGCGCGCGCGTCTTTAGTTACCCACAGCACATCACTTGTGCAGGTGCAATACGTGACGCTGCTTAAAAAACGCGCGAAAATGGATCGGCATTACGCATACTCAAATTTGGAGTATCCTAGTATGGTGCAACAATATGCTATTGCGAATTACAACACAGCAGAAGCTCGACGGCTCTACGCACAACCGGCCCACCTGAACCATCTCAGAATGCAGGGCATTCCAAACCCACAGGTTTCTTCAATAAACACTTTCCTGGCGGCTACTCAATGATTGATTGATCATCATGGAAAGTTTAGGGTACCAGAGCATGCTCAAGCCCGAGGTCGACCCCACATTTAAAGACCAGACCTCGATGAGGATATCATTCAACCAACTCAATGAACATTATTGGGCTTTAAACAACCCCCACGTGATCCGCGAGTGTTATCATCAAGTGCGTTTTAATATTAGACGTTTTTTTGTGGTCCGAGCTGAAGCGCCTGGTGTACACTCGGAAAAACGAAACTCGAGATGAATTAAAGACTGATACAATAGACGCTTTTAATGTAGTGAGACGTGACATAGACGCCTTATAAAAGTTAAAACGTGATTGCGTTAAACGGGCACGTTTTTGTATTGAACGAAATAGCCTGCACTTCGCACATTTGCTCCATTATCATATCAGTGAGTGTAAATAACTAAATTAAAAAGGGAGTGTAAATTTGTAGTAAACTTCGTGAGCTGTGTGAAACATCTGCAATGTTGGTAAGTACCTACCAACATTGCAGACGACTTTACCAAGTGGTAAAGGCGTTTGGTAAGAGGTACCTATCTAATATAATAGCATATCACGATTTTACCTACGGAATGGTTAGGCGACGCGCTACTACCTACTAGTTCGCAATTTTTTGCAAAGGTTCCTCAATTATTTTTATTTTTATTTTACGACTAGGGCCGGTATAAATTGTCGAAATGGATAGTACAGTTAATTGCAAATCGCCTTCCTGCGGCTTAAAAACCACTTAAAAGTCAGGGTGTATATAAGTATCTGTGCTTATTGCCAAACTCTCAATTTTACTCACCGGTAGTGGGCGCAGCTGTTGTTGTTGTTGAAGTCGTCGTTGTAGGAACTAAATAAAACAAAACAAAAATATTAAAGCACGAGCTTCGAATGCTCGACCGACTACTCAAAATTTGACGGCTTCTCAAATGTTCACAAAACCGAATTGGTTTTTACAGTACACTTTGAATTTATATGAAGTCGCCTCAGTCCGCTCCGCTTTGCTGGACTCCAGGGGGTACACAAAGTTGTGACATTACATTTAAAACCGTTTAGACCATACTTGTGTTAGCCGGAGTCTTACCGTTTCGCTTTAATCGGTGTTTTATTGTTCTTGACGAAAAATTTAGAAGTAATACATGCAATTTTTAACAACTTTTGTTTTTTAACAACATTAATTAAGTACTGATAAATACATCAAGCAAAACTTGTTTAAGGCATCTTTAATTGAGATATGATTTTTACAGACCTTTGAAGTGATAGAACATTTCCAATGCATTTAAGCAAGGTTTTTTTTGACAGAAATAAAAAGAAATGGAGTATTTTTTTTTATATATATGTTCTATCTTTTGAGATATCATATACAAAAAGTATATCATAAATTGTTGAAAATAGGACCTCCGAACCAAATTGAGGAAGAAAAATCCACCTTTACATGCTTTTTTAAGTTGGTAGCACACATTGAAAATTACATACATCGATAGAGAACCATCAAAATAATCAAAATATGTCATCTAACATAATTTCCTAGTGTTAAATTTGCGAGAAATTAGGTTTATAAAATAAAATAAAAACTTGCTTAAAAGCAGATGATATTTTCTAGCCATTTAAAGGTCTGCAAAAACCAGGTCTCAAGTCACAAATGCCTAGAAAAAGTATTGTTAAATGACCTAAACAGTGGGTACTTAATTAGCAATCATTATAGAAGAAATTAATAATTGGTCAAAATCGCAATTATTGGGTTTTTTCATCAAAACCAATAAAACATCAATAAAAACAAAACGGTAAGACATACACCAAAATAAAATTGGCCTAAACGGTTCTAAATGGTGTACTATCTCCTTTTTAAGGCTTTTCATCGATATACTAAACATTAAATGTAAAAAAGTGCTACAGAAAAATCGGTTGGTGTTCTTTTGAATTTTATCTCCTAGAGCCATCTCGTGGTATTTGCAATATTGAAATAGTGCTGCACCAAGCGATAAAGGTCTTGAACTAGATATGCTTTCGTAGCTTCTCTCATTACGCCGCCGATGACATATTTTGTTCTACGTGGTCTATCTGTATTAGTATAATACACCGTGACATTTTAGTGGTTTTAAAGCGGAGGCTAGGTGAATCGCCTTGAGCAGTAGGAATAATATTGCCATTTTTTTTAAATCAAGGCATATTTGTTTTTATTTGAAACAGTTAGAAACATTAGTAGCCCTCTTTTACTACGCACGGCGGGTCGGCGACGTCAAAGGCCTTCAAAGGAGCTAGCCGCCTAGTGCAAGCGCATGCCATCAGCCAATCACCGCACTTGCACGCCGCAACCGATGCTATCTGCCCCCGCCCTCAACCCTTTGATTTTCGGCGCGCGCGTCTTTAGTTACCCACAGCACATCACTTGTGCAGGTGCAATACGTGACGCTGCTTAAAAAACGCGCGAAAATGGATCGGCATTACGCATACTCAAATTTGGAGTATCCTAGTATGGTGCAACAATATGCTATTGCGAATTACAACACAGCAGAAGCTCGACGGCTCTACGCACAACCGGACCATCTGAACCATCTCAGAATGCAGGGCATTCCAAACCCACAGGTTTCTTCAATAAACACTTTCCTGGCGGCTACTCAACGATTGATTGATCATCATGGAAAGTTTAGGGTACCAGAGCATGCTCAAGCCCGAGGTCGACCCCACATTTAAAGACCAGACCTCGAGGATATCATTCAACCAACGCAATGAACATTATTGGGCTTTTAACAACCCCCACGTGATCCGCGAGTGTTCTCATCAAGTGCGTTTTAACATTAGACGTTTTTTTGTGGTCCGAGCTGAAGCGCCTGGTGTACACTCGGAAATACGAAACTCGAGATGAATTAAAGACTTATACAATAGACGCTTTTAATGTAGTGAGACGTGACATAGACACTTTATAAAAGTTAAAACGTGATTGCGTTAAACGGGCACGTTTTTGTATTGAACGAAATAGCCTGCACTTCGCACATTTGCTCCATTATCATATCAGTGAGTGTAAATAACTAAATTAAAAAGGAAGTGTAAATTTGTAGTAAACTTCGTGAGCTGTGTGAAACATCTGCAATGTTGGTATGTACCTACCAAAATTGCAGACGACTTTACCAAGTGGTAAAGGCGTTTGGTAAGAGGTACCTATCTAATCTAATAGCATATCACGATTTTACCTACGGAATGGTTAGGCGACGCGCTACTACCTACTAGTTCGCAATTTTTTGCAAAGGAGATTCCTCAATTATTTTTATTTTTATTTTACGACTAGGGCCGGTATAAATTGTCAAAATGGATAGTACAGTTAATTGCAAATCGCCTTCCTGCGGCTTAAAAACCACTTAAAAGTCAGGGTGTATATAAGTATCTGTGCTTATTGCCAAACTCTCAATTTTACTCACCGGTAGTGGGCGCAGCTGTTGTTGTTGTTGAAGTCGTCGTTGTAGGAACTAAATAAAACAAAACAAAAATATTAAAGCACAAGCTTCGAATGCTCGACCGACTACTCAAAATTTGACGGCTTCTCAAAGTTTCACAAAACCGAATTGGTTTTTACAGTACACTTTGAATTTATATGAAGTCGCCTCAATCCGCTCCGCTTTGCTGGACTCCAGGGGGTACACAAAGTTGTGACATTACATTTAAAACCGTTTAGACCATACTTGTGTTAGCCGGAGTCTTACCGTTTCGCTTTAATCGGTGTTTTATTGTTCTTGACGAAAAATTTAGAAGTAATACATGCAATTTTTAACAACTTTTATTTTTTAACAACATTAATTAAGTACTGATAAATACATCAAGCAAAACTTGTTTAAGGCATCTTTAATTGAGATATGATTTTTACAGACCTTTGAAGTGATAGAAAATTTCCAATGCATTTAAGCAAGGTTTTTTTTGACAGAAATAAAAAGAAATGGAGTATTTTTTTTTATATATATGTTCTATCTTTTGAGATATCATATACAAAAAGTATATCATAAATTGTTGAAAATAGGACCTCCGAACCAAATTGAGGAAGAAAAATCCACCTTTACATGCTTTTTTAAGTTGGTAGCACACATTGAAAATTACATACATCGATAGAGAACCATCAAAATAATCAAAATATGTCATCTAACATAATGTCCTAGTGTTAAATTTGCGAGAAATTAGGTTTATAAAATAAAATAAAAACTTGCTTAAAAGCAGATGATATTTTCTAGCCATTCAAAGGTCTGCAAAAACCAGGTCTCAAGTCACAAATGCCTAGAAAAAGTATTGTTAAATGACTTAAACAGTGGGTACTTAATTAGCAATCATTATAGAAGAAATCAATAATTGGTCAAAATCGCAATTATTGGGTTTTTTCATCAAAACCAATAAAACATCAATAAAAACAAAACGGTAAGACATACACCAAAATAAAATTGGCCTAAACGGTTCTAAATGGTGTACTATCTCCTTTTTAAGGCTTTTCATCGATATACTAAACACTAAATGTAAAAAAGTGCTACAGAAAAATCGGTTGGTGTTCTTTTGAATGTTATCTCCTAGAGCCATCTCGTGGTATTTGCAATATTGAAATAGTGCTGCAATAAGCGATAAAATTCTTGAACCAGATATGCTTTCGTAGCTTCTCTCATTACGCCGCCGATGACATATTTTGTTCTACGTGGTCTATCTGTATTAGTATAATACACCGTGACATTTAAGTGGTTTTAAAGCGGAGGCTAGGTGAATCGCCTTGAACAGTAGGAATAATATTGTAATTTTTTTTAAATCAAGGCATATTTGTTTTTATTTGAAACAGTTAGAAACATTAGTAGCCCTCTTTTACTACGCACGGCGGGTCGGCGACGTCAAAGGCCTTCAAAGGAGCTAGCCGCCTAGTGCAAGCGCATGCCATCAGCCAATCACCGCACTTGCACGCCGCAACCGATGCTATCTGCCCCCGCCCCCAACCCTTTGATTTTCGGCGCGCGCGTCTTTAGTTACCC
Source organism: Argyresthia goedartella (assembly GCA_949825045.1). Lineage (NCBI taxonomy): Eukaryota > Metazoa > Arthropoda > Insecta > Lepidoptera > Argyresthiidae > Argyresthia > Argyresthia goedartella. The sequence goes on along the minus strand of OX463812.1, from coordinate 36,809,778 downwards.
ACAGCACATCACTTGTGCAGGTGCAATACGTGACGCTGCTTAAAAAACGCGCGAAAATGGATCGGCATTACGCATACTCAAATTTGGAGTATCCTAGTATGGTGCAACAATATGCTATTGCGAATTACAACACAGCAGAAGCTCGACGGCTCTACGCACAACCGGCCCACCTGAACCATCTCAGAATGCAGGGCATTCCAAACCCACAGGTTTCTTCAATAAACACTTTCCTGGCGGCTACTCAATGATTGATTGATCATCATGGAAAGTTTAGGGTACCAGAGCATGCTCAAGCCCGAGGTCGACCCCACATTTAAAGACCAGACCTCGATGAGGATATCATTCAACCAACTCAATGAACATTATTGGGCTTTAAACAACCCCTACGTGATCCGCGAGTGTTATCATCAAGTGCGTTTTAATATTAGACGTTTTTTTGTGGTCCGAGCTGAAGCGCCTGGTGTACACTCGGAAAAACGAAACTCGAGATGAATTAAAGACTGATACAATAGACGCTTTTAATGTAGTGAGACGTGACATAGACGCCTTATAAAAGTTAAAACGTGATTGCGTTAAACGGGCACGTTTTTGTATTGAACGAAATAGCCTGCACTTCGCACATTTGCTCCATTATCATATCAGTGAGTGTAAATAACTAAATTAAAAAGGGAGTGTAAATTTGTAGTAAACTTCGTGAGCTGTGTGAAACATCTGCAATGTTGGTAAGTACCTACCAACATTGCAGACGACTTTACCAAGTGGTAAAGGCGTTTGGTAAGAGGTACCTATCTAATCTAATAGCATATCACGATTTGACCTACGGAATGGTTAGGCGACGCGCTACTACCTACTAGTTCGCAATTTTTTGCAAAGGAGATTCCTCAATTATTTTTATTTTTATTTTACGAATAGGGCCGGTATAAATTGTCGAAATGGATAGTACAGTTAATTGCAAATCGCCTTCCTGCGGCTTAAAAACCACTTAAAAGTCAGGGTGTATATAAGTATCTGTGCTTATTGCCAAACTCTCAATTTTACTCACCGGTAGTGGGCGCAGCTGTTGTTGTTGTTGTCGTCCTTGTAGGAACTAAATAAAACAAAACAAAAATATTAAAGCACGAGCTTCGAATGCTCGACCGACTACTCAAAATTTGACGGCTTCTCAAAGTTTCACAAAACCGAATTGGTTTTTACAGTACACTTTGAATTTATATGAAGTCGCCTCAATCCGCTCCGCTTTGCTGGAATTCAGGGGGTACACAAAGTTGTGACATTACATTTAAAACCGTTTAGACCATACTTGTGTTAGCCGGAGTCTTACCGTTTCGCTTTAATCGGTGTTTTATTGTTCTTGACGAAAAATTTAGAAGTAATACATGCAATTTTTAACAACTTTTGTTTTTTAACAACATTAATTAAGTACTGATAAATACATCAAGCAAAACTTGTTTAAGGCATCTTTAATTGAGATATGATTTTTACAGACCTTTGAAGTGATAGAACATTTCCAATGCTTTTAAGCAAGGTTTTTTTTTGACAGAAATAAAAAGAAATAGAGTATTTTTTTTAATGTATATGTTCTATCTTTTGAGATATCATGTACAAAAAGTATATCATAAATTGTTGAAAATAGGACCTCCGAACCAAATTGAGGAAGAAAAATCCACCTTTACATGCTTTTTTAAGTTGGTAGCACACATTGAAAATTACATACATCGATAGAGAACCATCAAAATAATCAAAATATGTCATCTAACATAATGTCCTAGTGTTAAATTTGCGAGAAATTAGGTTTATAAAATAAAATAAAAACTTGCTTAAAAGCAGATGATATTTTATAGCCATTTAAAGGTCTGCAAAAACCAGGTCTCAAGTCACAAATGCCTAGAAAAAGTATTGTTAAATGACTTAAACAGTGGGTACTTAATTAGCAATCATTATAGAAGAAATCAATAATTGGTCAAAATCGCAATTATTGGGTTGTTTCATCAAAACCAAGAAAACATCAATAAAAACAAAACGGTAAGACATACACCAAAATAAAATTGGCCTAAACGGTTCTAAATGGTGTACTATCTCCTTTTTAAGGCTTTTTATCGATATACTAAACATTAAATGTAAAAAAGTGCTACAGAAAAATCGGTTGGTGTTCTTTTGAATTTTATCTCCTAGAGCCATCTCGTGGTATTTGCAATATTGAAATAGTGCTGCACCAAGCGATAAAGGTCTTGAACTAGATATGCTTTCGTAGCTTCTCTCATTACGCCGCCGATGACATATTTTGTTCTACGTGGTCTATCTGTATTAGTATAATACACCGTGACATTTTAGTGGTTTTAAAGCGGAGGCTAGGTGAATCGCCTTGAGCAGTAGGAATAATATTGCCATTTTTTTTAAATCAAGGCATATTTGTTTTTATTTGAAACAGTTAGAAACATTAGTAGCCCTCTTTTACTACGCACGGCGGGTCGGCGACGTCAAAGGCCTTCAAAGGAGCTAGCCGCCTAGTGCAAGCGCATGCCATCAGCCAATCACCGCACTTGCACGCCGCAACCGATGCTATCTGCCCCCGCCCTCAACCCTTTGATTTTCGGCGCGCGCGTCTTTAGTTACCCACAGCACATCACTTGTGCAGGTGCAATACGTGACGCTGCTTAAAAAACGCGCGAAAATGGATCGGCATTACGCATACTCAAATTTGGAGTATCCTAGTATGGTGCAACAATATGCTATTGCGAATTACAACACAGCAGAAGCTCGACGGCTCTACGCACAACCGGACCACCTGAACCATCTCAGAATGCAGGGCATTCCAAACCCACAGGTTTCTTCAATAAACACTTTCCTGGCGGCTACTCAACGATTGATTGATCATCATGGAAAGTTTAGGGTACCAGAGCATGCTCAAGCCCGAGGTCGACCCCACATTTAAAGACCAGACCTCGATGAGGATATCATTCAACCAACGCAATGAATATTATTGGGCTTTTAACAACCCCCACGTGATCCGCGAGTGTTCTCATCAAGTGCGTTTTAACATTAGACGTTTTTTTGTGGTCCGAGCTGAAGCGCCTAGTGTACACTCGGAAATACGAAACTCGAGATGAATTAAAGACTGATACAATAGACGCTTTTAATGTAGTGAGACGTGACATAGACACTTTATTAAAGTTAAAACGTGATTGCGTTAAACGGGCACGTTTTTGTATTGAACGAAATAGCCTGCACTTCGCACATTTGCTCCATTATCATATCAGTGAGAGTAAATAACTAAATTAAAAAGGGAGTGTAAATTTGTAGTAAACTTCGTGAGCTGTGTGAAACATCTGCAATGTTGGTAAGTACCTACCAACATTGCAGACGACTTTACCAAGTGGTAAAAGCGTTTGGTAAGAGGTACCTATCTAATCTAATAGCATATCACGATTTTACCTACGGAATGGTTAGGCGACGCGCTACTACCTACTAGTTTGCAATTTTTTGCAAAGGAGATTCCTCAATTATTTTTATTTTTATTTTACGAATAGGGCCGGTATAAATTGTCGAAATGGATAGTACAGTTAATTGCAAATCGCCTTCCTGCGGCTTAAAAACCACTTAAAAGTCAGGGTGTATATAAGTATCTGTGCTTATTGCCAAACTCTCAATTTTACTCACCGGTAGTGGGCGCAGCTGTTGTTGTTGTTGTCGTCCTTGTAGGAACTAAATAAAACAAAACAAAAATATTAAAGCACGAGCTTCGAATGCTCGACCGACTACTCAAAATTTGACGGCTTCTCAAAGTTTCACAAAACCGAATTGGTTTTTACAGTACACTTTGAATTTATATGAAGTCGCCTCAATCCGCTCCGCTTTGCTGGACTTCAGGGGGTACACAAAGTTGTGACATTACATTTAAAACCGTTTAGACCATACTTGTGTTAGCCGGAGTCTTACCGTTTCGCTTTAATCGGTGTTTTATTGTTCTTGACGAAAAATTTAGAAGTAATACATGCAATTTTTAACAACTTTTGTTTTTTAACAACATTAATTAAGTACTGATAAATACATCAAGCAAAACTTGTTTAAGGCATCTTTAATTGAGATATGATTTTTACAGACCTTTGAAGTGATAGAACATTTCCAATGCTTTTAAGCAAGGTTTTTTTTTGACAGAAATAAAAAGAAATAGAGTATTTTTTTTTAATATATATGTTCTATCTTTTGAGATATCATGTACAAAAAGTATATCATAAATTGTTGAAAATAGGACCTCCGAACCAAATTGAGGAAGAAAAATCCACCTTTACATGCTTTTTTAAGTTGGTAGCACACATTGAAAATTACATACATCGATAGAGAACCATCAAAATAATCAAAATATGTCATCTAACATAATGTCCTAGTGTTAAATTTGCGAGAAATTAGGTTTATAAAATAAAATAAAAACTTGCTTAAAAGCAGATGATATTTTCTAGCCATTTAAAGGTCTGCAAAAACCAGGTCTCAAGTCACAAATGCCTAGAAAAAGTATTGTTAAATGACTTAAACAGTGGGTACTTAATTAGCAATCATTATAGAAGAAATCAATAATTGGTCAAAATCGCAATTATTGGGTTTTTTCATCAAAACCAATAAAACATCAATAAAAACAAAACGGTAAGACAGACACCAAAATAAAATTGGCCTAAACGGTTCTAAATGGTGTACTATCTCCTTTTTAAGGCTTTTCATCGATGTACTAAACATTAAATGTAAAAAAGTGCTACAGAAAAATCGGTTGGTGCTCTTTTGAATTTTATCTCCTAGAGCCATCTCGTGGTATTTGCAATATTGAAATAGTGCTGCACCAAGCGATAAAGGTCTTGAACCAGATATGCTTTCGTAGCTTCTCTCATTACGCCGCCGATGATATATTTTGTTCTACGTGGTCTATCTGTATTAGTATAATACACCGTGACATTTTAGTGGTTTTAAAGCGGAGGCTAGGTGAATCGCCTTGAGCAGTAGGAATAATATTGCCATTTTTTTTAAATCAAGGCATATTTGTTTTTATTTGAAACAGTTAGAAACATTAGTAGCTCTCTTTTACTACGCACGGCGGGTCGGCGACGTCAAAGGCCTTCAAAGGAGCTAGCCGCCTAGTGCAAGCGCATGCCATCAGCCAATCACCGCACTTGCACGCCGCAACCGATGCTATCTGCCCCCGCCCTCAACCCTTTGATTTTCGGCGCGCGCGTCTTTAGTTACCCACAGCACATCACTTGTGCAGATGCAATACGTGACGCTGCTTAAAAAACGCGCGAAAATGGATCGGCATTACGCATACTCAAATTTGGAGTATCCTAGTATGGTGCAACAATATGCTATTGCGAATTACAACACAGCAGAAGCTCGACGGCTCTACGCACAACCGGACCACCTGAAACATCTCAGAATGCAGGGCATTCCAAAACCACAGGTTTCTTCAATAAACACTTTCCTGGCGGCTACTCAACGATTGATTGATCATCATGGAAAGTTTAGGGTACCAGAGCATGCTCAAGCCCGAGGTCGACCCCACATTTAAAGACCAGACCTCGATGAGGATATCATTCAACCAACGCAATGAACATTATTGGGCTTTTAACAACCCCCACGTGATCCGCGAGTGTTCTCATCAAGTGCGTTTTAACATTAGACGTTTTTTTGTGGTCCGAGCTGAAGCGCCTGGTGTACACTCGGAAATACGAAACTAGAGATGAATTAAAGACTGATACAATAGACGCTTTTAATGTAGTGAGACGTGACATAGACACTTTATTAAAGTTAAAACGTGATTGCGTTAAACGGGCACGTTTTTGTATTGAACGAAATAGCCTGCACTTCGCACATTTGCTCCATTATCATATCAGTGAGTGTAAATAACTAAATTAAAAAGGGAGTGTAAATTTGTAGTAAACTTCGTGAGCTGTGTGAAACATCTGCAATGTTGGTAAGTACCTACCAACATTGCAGACGACTTTACCAAGTGGTAAAGGCGTTTGGTAAGAGGTACCTATCTTATCTAATAGCATATCACGATTTTACCCACGGAATGGTTAGGCGACGCGCTACTACCTACTAGTTCGCAATTTTTTGCAAAGGAGATTCCTCAATTATTTTTATTTTTATTTTACGACTAGGGCCGGTATAAATTGTCAAAATGGATAGTACAGTTAATTGCAAATCGCCTTCCTGCGGCTTAAAAACCACTTAAAAGTCAGGGTGTATATAAGTATCTGTGCTTATTGCCAAACTCTCAATTTTACTCACCGGTAGTGGGCGCAGCTGTTGTTGTTGTTGAAGTCGTCGTTGTAGGAACTAAATAAAACAAAACAAAAATATTAAAGCACGAGCTTCGAATGCTCGACCGACTACTCAAAATTTGACGGCTTCTCAAAGTTTCACAAAACCGAATTGGTTTTTACAGTACACTTTGAATTTATATGAAGTCGCCTCAATCCGCTCCGCTTTGCTGGACTCCAGGGGGTACACAAAGTTGTGACATTACATTTAAAACCGTTTAGACCATACTTGTGTTAGCCGGAGTCTTACCGTTTCGCTTTAATCGGTGTTTTATTGTTCTTGACGAAAAATTTAGAAGTAATACATGCAATTTTTAACAACTTTTGTTTTTTAACAACATTAATTAAGTACTGATAAATACATCAAGCAAAACTTGTTTAAGGCATCTTTAATTGAGATATGATTTTTACAGACCTTTGAAGTGATAGAACATTTCCAATGCTTTTAAGCAAGGTTTTTTTTCGACAGAAATAAAAAGAAATGGAGTATTTTTTTTTATATATATGTTCTATCTTTTGAGATATCATGTACAAAAAGTATATCATAAATTGTTGAAAATAGGACCTCCGAACCAAATTGAGGAAGAAAAATCCACTTTTACATGCTTTTTTAAGTTGGTAGCACACATTGAAAATTCAAGACTATCTTATGGTATAGTTTTGTGGGGAAATTGTACCGATGTAAATGACATTTTCATTTTGCAGAAGAAATGTTTAAGAATACTGGTAAATATTGACCAAACGATGTCTTGTAAACCATTTTTTGAGAAACATGATATATTAACCCTTACATCTATCTACATTTTTGAAGCCTGCAAATTTGTCAGAAAACATCCCAACCTGTACTCCCCAATACATACTATAAAACGAAATGACCGAAACCTACATACATTAAAAGTACCATTCTCTAAACTAAAATTAATATCCTCAGGGCCGCATTCCATGGTAATAAAAATATACAACCACATACCAAATAGTATAAAAAATATAGATAAAGCTACGCTATTTAACAAACATTTAAAAAATTTCCTAATACACAAAAGCTACTACAATATAAAAGAATTTTTTGACGATAAGATGACATAATGACAAATCGACAAGACAATAATAATAATATTTAGGAGCATGCCGTAATATAATTTAACATTGATTTAGTTTGATTTAATTTAATTTAAATATAAGGGACTTGTTATAAACTGTTATAGATAAATGTAGATGTTACTTTTTAATTTTGAATTCTATTGTCGTTGGAATATAAATATTTATTAAAGTTCAAGTTAACATGAACATTTTAAATGTAATAGAAATAAGTAATTAATTATGTAATATTAAGTAAAACCTGTATCTCTCAAAATTGCAACGCCTCTTCGAGGCGTCACATGTATACCTGTATCCTGCCTGTACTACCTTTTTTAATGTAATGTGACAGCAATAAATGATTTGATTTGATTTGATTTGAAAATAACATACATCGATAGAGAACCATCAAAATAATCAAAATATGTCATCTAACATAATGTCCTAAATTTGCGAGAAATTAGGTTTATAAAATAAAATAAAAACTTGCTTAAAAGCAGATGATATTTTCTAGCCATTTAAAGGTCTGCAAAAACCAGGTCTCTAGTCACAAATGCCTAGAAAAAGTATTGTTAAATGACCTAAACAGTGGGTACTTAATTAGCAATCATTATAGAAGAAATCAATAATTGGTTAAAATCGCAATTATTGGGTTTTTTCATCAAAACCAATAAAACATCAATAAAAACAAAACGGTAAGACATACACCAAAATAAAATTGGCCTAAACGGTTCTAAATGGTGTACTATCTCCTTTTTAAGGCTTTTCATCGATATACTAAACATTAAATGTAAAAAAGTGCTACAGAAAAATCGGTTGGTGTTCTTTTGAATTTTATCTCCTAGAGCCATCTCGTGGTATTTGCAATATTGAAATAGTGCTGCAATAAGCGATAAAATTCTTGAACCAGATATGCTTTCGTAGCTTCTCTCATTACGCCGCCGATGACATATTTTGTTCTACGTGGTCTATCTGTATTAGTATAATACACCGTGACATTTTAGTGGTTTTAAAGCGGAGGATAGGTGAATCGCCTTGAACAGTAGGAATAATATTGTAATTTTTTTTAAATCAAGGCATATTTGTTTTTATTTGAAACAGTTAGAAACATTAGTAGCCCTCTTTTACTACGCACGGCGGGTCGGCGACGTCAAAGGCCTTCAAAGGAGCTAGCCGCCTAGTGCAAGCGCATGCCATCAGCCAATCACCGCACTTGCACGCCGCAACCGATGCTATCTGCCCCCGCCCCCAACCCTTTGATTTTCGGCGCGCGCGTCTTTAGTTACCCACAGCACATCACTTGTGCAGGTGCAATACGTGACGCTGCTTAAAAAACGCGCGAAAATGGATCGGCATTACGCATACTCAAATTTGGAGTATCCTAGTATGGTGCAACAATATGCTATTGCGAATTACAACACAGCAGAAGCTCGACGGCTCTACGCACAACCGGCCCACCTGAACCATCTCAGAATGCAGGGCATTCCAAACCCACAGGTTTCTTCAATAAACACTTTTCTGGCGGCTACTCAATGATTGATTGATCATCATGGAAAGTTTAGGGTACCAGAGCATGCTCAAGCCCGAGGTCGACCCCACATTTAAAGACCAGACCTCGATGAGGATATCATTCAACCAACTCAATGAACATTATTGGGCTTTAAACAACCCCCACGTGATCCGCGAGTGTTCTCATCAAGTGCGTTTTAATATTAGACGTTTTTTTGTGGTCCGAGCTGAAGCGCCTGGTGTACACTCGGAAAAACGAAACTCGAGATGAATTAAAGACTGATACAATAGACGCTTTTAATGTAGTGAGACGTGACATAGACACCTTATAAAAGTTAAAACGTGATTGCGTTAAACGGGCACGTTTTTGTATTGAACGAAATAGCCTGCACTTCGCACATTTGCTCCATTATCATATCAGTGAGTGTAAATAACTAAATTAAAAAGGGAGTGTAAATTTGTAGTAAACTTCGTGAGCTGTGTGAAACATCTGCAATGTTGGTAAGTACCTACCAACATTGCAGACGACTTTACCAAGTGGTAAAGGCGTTTGGTAAGAGGTACCTATCTAATCTAATAGCATATCACGATTTGACCTACGGAATGGTTAGGCGACGCGCTACTACCTACTAGTTCGCAATTTTTTGCAAAGGAGATTCCTCAATTATTTTTATTTTTATTTTACGAATAGGGCCGGTATAAATTGTCGAAATGGATAGTACAGTTAATTGCAAATCGCCTTCCTGCGGCTTAAAAACCACTTAAAAAGTCAGGGTGTATATAAGTATCTGTGCTTATTGCCAAACTCTCAATTTTACTCACCGGTAGTGGGCGCAGCTGTTGTTGTTGTTGAAGTCGTCGTTGTAGGAACTAAATAAAACAAAACAAAAATATTAAAGCACGAGCTTCGAATGCTCGACCGACTACTCAAAATTTGACGGCTTCTCAAAGTTTCACAAAACCGAATTGGTTTTTACAGTACACTTTGAATTTATATGAAGTCGCCTCAATCCGCTCCGCTTTGCTGGACTCCAGGGGGTACACAAAGTTGTGACATTACATTTAAAACCGTTTAGACCATACTTGTGTTAGCCGGAGTCTTACCGTTTCGCTTTAATCGGTGTTTTATTGTTCTTGACGAAAAATTTAGAAGTAATACATGCAATTTTTAACAACTTTTGTTTTTTAACAACATTAATTAAGTACTGATAAATACATCAAGCAAAACTTGTTTAAGGCATCTTTAATTGAGATTTAATTTTTACAGACCTTTGAAGTGATAGAACATTTCCAATGCTTTTAAGCAAGGTTTTTTTTTGACAGAAATAAAAAGAAATAGAGTATTTTTTTTAATATATATGTTCTATCTTTTGAGATATCGTGTACAAAAAGTATACCATAAATTGTTGAAAATAGGACCTCCGAACCAAATTGAGGAAGAAAAATCCACCTTTACATGCTTTTTTAAGTTGGTAGCACACATTGAAAATTACATACATCGATAGAGAACCATCAAAATAATCAAAATATGTCATCTAACATAATGTCCTAGTGTTAAATTTGCGAGAAATTAGGTTTATAAAATAAAATAAAAACTTGCTTAAAAGCAGATGATATTTTCTAGCCATTTAAAGGTCTGCAAAAACCAGGTCTCAAGTCACAAATGCCTAGAAAAAGTATTGTTAAATGACTTAAACAGTGGGTACTTAATTAGCAATCATTATAGAAGAAATCAATAATTGGTCAAAATCGCAATTATTGGGTTTTTTCATCAAAACCAATAAAACATCAATAAAAACAAAACGGTAAGACATACACCAAAATAAAATTGGCCTAAACGGTTCTAAATGGTGTACTATCTCCTTTTTAAGGCTTTTCATCGATATACTAAACATTAAATGTAAAAAAGTGCTACAGAAAAATCGGTTGGTGTTCTTTTGAATTTTATCTCCTAGAGCCATCTCGTGGTATTTGCAATATTGAAATAGTGCTGCACCAAGCGATAAAGGTCTTGAACTAGATATGCTTTCGTAGCTTCTCTCATTACGCCGCCGATGACATATTTTGTTCTACGTGGTCTATCTGTATTAGTATAATACACCGTGACATTTTAGTGGTTTTAAAGCGGAGGCTAGGTGAATCGCCTTGAGCAGTAGGAATAATATTGCCATTTTTTTTAAATCAAGGCATATTTGTTTTTATTTGAAACAGTTAGAAACATTAGTAGCCCTCTTTTACTACGCACGGCGAGTCGGCGACGTCAAAGGCCTTCAAAGGAGCAAGCCGCCTAGTGCAAGCGCATGCCATCAGCCAATCACCGCACTTGCACGCCGCAACCGATGCTATCTGCCCCCGCCCTCAACCCTTTGATTTTCGGCGCGCGCGTCTTAAGTTACCCACAGCACATCACTTGTGCAGGTGCAATACGTGACGCTGCTTAAAAAACGCGCGAAAATGGATCGGCATTACGCATACTCAAATTTGGAGTATCCTAGTATGGTGCAACAATATACTATTGCGAATTACAACACAGCAGAAGCTCGACGGCTCTACGCACAACCGGCCCACCTGAACCATCTCAGAATGCAGGGCATTCCAAACCCACAGGTTTCTTCAATAAACACTTTCCTGGCGGCTACTCAACGATTGATTGATCATCATGGAAAGTTTAGGGTACCAGAGCATGCTCAAGCCCGAGGTCGACCCCACATTTAAAGACCAGACCTCGATGAGGATATCATTCAACCAACGCAATGAACATTATTGGGCTTTTAACAACCCCCACGTGATCCGCGAGTGTTCTCATCAAGTGCGTTTTAACATTAGACGTTTTTTTGTGGTCCGAGCTGAAGCGCCTGGTGTACACTCGGAAATACGAAACTCGAGATGAATTAAAGACTGATACAATAGACGCTTTTAATGTAGTGAGACGTGACATAGACACTTTATTAAAGTTAAAACGTGATTGCGTTAAACGGGCACGTTTTTGTATTGAACGAAATAGCCTGCACTTCGCACATTTGCTCCATTATCATATCAGTGAGTGTAAATAACTAAATTAAAAAGGGAGTGTAAATTTGTAGTAAACTTCGTGAGCTGTGTGAAACATCTGCAATGTTGGTAAGTACCTACCAACATTGCAGACGACTTTACCAAGTGGTAAAGGCGTTTGGTAAGAGGTACCTATCTAATCTAATAGCATATCACGATTTTACCTACGGAATGGTTAGGCGACGCGCTACTACCTACTAGTTCGCAATTTTTTGCAAAGGAGATTCCTCAATTATTTTTATTTTTATTTTACGACTAGGGCCGGTATAAATTGTCAAAATGGATAGTACAGTTAATTGCAAATCGCCTTCCTGCGGCTTAAAAACCACTTAAAAGTCAGGGTGTATATAAGTATCTGTGCTTATTGCCAAACTCTCAATTTTACTCACCGGTAGTGGGCGCAGCTGTTGTTGTTGTTGAAGTCGTCGTTGTAGGAACTAAATAAAACAAAACAAAAATATTAAAGTACGAGCTTCGAATGCTCGACCGACTACTCAAAATTTGACGGCTTCTCAAAGTTTCACAAAACCGAATTGGTTTTTACAGTACACTTTGAATTTATATGAAGTCGCCTCAATCCGCTCCGCTTTGCTGGACTCCAGTGGGTACACAAAGTTGTGACATTACATTTAAAACCGTTTAGACCATACTTGTGTTAGCCGGAGTCTTACCGTTTCGCTTTAATCGGTGTTTTATTGTTCTTGACGAAAAATTTAGAAGTAATACATGCAATTTTTAACAACTTTTGTTTTTTAACAACATTAATTAAGTACTGATAAATACATCAAGCAAAACTTGTTTAAGGCATCTTTAATTGAGATATGATTTTTACAGACCTTTGAAGTGATAGAACATTTCCAATGCTTTTAAGCAAGGTTTTTTTTTGACAGAAATAAAAATAAATGGAGTATTTTTTTTTATATATATGTTCTATCTTTTGAGATATCATGTACAAAAAGTATATCATAAATTGTTGAAAATAGGACCTCCGAACCAAATTGAGGAAGAAAAATCCACTTTTACATGCTTTTTTAAGTTGGTAGCACACATTGAAAATTACATACATCGATAGAGAACCATCAAAATAATCAAAATATGTCATCTAACATAATGTCCTAGTGTTAAATTTGCGAGAAATTAGGTTTATAAAATAAAATAAAAACTTGCTTAAAAGCAGATGATATTTTCTAGCCATTTAAAGGTCTGCAAAAACCAGGTCTCAAGTCACAAATGCCTAGAAAAAGTATTGTTAAATAACTTAAACAGTGGGTACTTAATTAGTAATCATTATAGAAGAAATCAATAATTGGTCAAAATCGCAATTATTGGGTTTTTTCATCAAAACCAATAAAACATCAATAAAAACAAAACGGTAAGACATACACCAAAATAAAATTGGCCTAAACGGTTCTAAATGGTGTACTATCTCCTTTTTAAGGCTTTTCATCGATATACTAAACATTAAATGTAAAAAAGTGCTACAGAAAAATCGGTTGGTGTTCTTTTGAATTTTATCTCCTAGAGCCATCTCGTGGTATTTGCAATATTGAAATAGTGCTGCAATAAGCGATAAAATTCTTGAACCAGATATGCTTTCGTAGCTTCTCTCATTACGCCGCCGATGACATATTTTGTTCTACGTGGTCTATCTGTATTAGTATAATACACCGTGACATTTTAGTGGTTTTAAAGCGGAGGCTAGGTGAATCGCCTTGAACAGTAGGAATAATATTGTATTTTTTTTTAAATCAAGGCATATTTGTTTTTATTTGAAACAGTTAGAAACAATAGTAGCCCTCTTTTACTACGCACGGCGGGTCGGCGACGTCAAAGGCCTTCAAAGGAGCTAGCCGCCTAGTGCAAGCGCATGCCATCAGCCAATCACCGCACTTGCACGCCGCAACCGATGCTATCTGCCCCCGCCCCCAACCCTTTGATTTTCGGCGCGCGCGTCTTTAGTTACCCACAGCATATCACTTGTGCAGGTGCAATACGTGACGCTGCTTAAAAAACGCGCGAAAATGGATCGGCATTACGCATACTCAAATTTGGAGTATCCTAGTATGGTGCAACAATATGCTATTGCGAATAACAACACAGCAGAAGCTCGACGGCTCTACGCACAACCGGCCTACCTGAACCATCTCAGAATGCAGGGCATTCCAAACCCACAGGTTTCTTCAATAAACACTTTCCTGGCAGCTACTCAATGATTGATTGATCATCATGGAAAGTTTAGGGTACCAGAGCATGCTCAAGCCCGAGGTCGACCCCACATTTAAAGACTAGACCTCGATGAGGATATCATTCAACCAACTCAATGAACATTATTGGGCTTTAAACAACCCCCACGTGATCCGCGAGTGTTCTCATCTAGTGCGTTTTAATATTAGACGTTTTTTTGTGGTCCGAGCTGAAGCGCCTGGTGTACACTCGGAAAAACGAAACTCGAGATGAATTAAAGACTGATACAATAGACGCTTTTAATGTAGTGAGACGTGACATAGACACCTTATAAAAGTTAAAACGTGATTGCGTTAAACGGGCACGTTTTTGTATTGAACGAAATAGCCTGCACTTCGCACATTTGCTCCATTATCATATCAGTGAGTGTAAATAACTAAATTAAAAAGGGAGTGTAAATTTGTAGTAAACTTCGTGAGCTGTGTGAAACATATGCAATGTTGGTAAGTACCTACCAACATTGCAGACGACTTTACCAAGTGGTAAAGGCGTTTGGTAAGAGGTACCTATCTAATCTAATAGCATATCACGATTTGACCTACGGAATGGTTAGGCGACGCGCTACTACCTACTAGTTCGCAATTTTTTGCAAAGGAGATTCCTCAATTATTTTGATTTTTATTTTACGAATAGGGCCGGTATAAATTGTCGAAATGGATAGTACAGTTAATTGCAAATCGCCTTCCTGCGGCTTAAAAACCACTTAAAAGTCAGGGTGTATATAAGTATTTGTGCTTATTGCCAAACTCTCAATTTTACTCACCGGTAGTGGGCGCAGCTGTTGTTGTTGTTGTCGTCCTTGTAGGAACTAAATAAAACAAAACAAAAATATTAAAGCACGAGCTTCGAATGCTCGACCGACTACTCAAAATTTGACGGCTTCTCAAAGTTTCACAAAACCGAATTGGTTTTTACAGTACACTTTGAATTTATATGAAGTCGCCTCAATCCGCTCCGCTTTGCTGGACTTCAGGGGGTACACAAAGTTGTGACATTACATTTAAAACCGTTTAGACCATACTTGTGTTAGCCGGAGTCTTACAGTTTCGCTTTAATCGGTGTTTTATTGTTCTTGACGAAAAATTTAGAAGTAATACATGCAATTTTTAACAACTTTTGTTTTTTAACAACATTAATTAAGTACTGATAAATACATCAAGCAAAACTTGTTTAAGGCATCTTTAATTGAGATATGATTTTTACAGACCATTGAAGTGATAGAACATTTCCAATGCTTTTAAGCAAGGTTTTTTTTGACAGAAATAAAAAGAAATAGAGTATATTTTTTTTAATATATATGTTCTATCTTTTGAGATATCATGTACAAAAAGTATATCATAAATTGTTGAAAATAGGACCTCCGAACCAAATTGAGGAAGAAAAATCCACCTTTACATGCTTTTTTAAGTTGGTAGCACACATTGAAAATTACATACATCGATAGAGAACCATCAAAATAATCAAAATATGTCATCTAACATAATGTCCTAGTGTTAAATTTGCGAGAAATTAGGTTTATAAAATAAAATAAAAACTTGCTTAAAAGCAGATGATATTTTCTAGCCATTTAAAGGTCTGCAAAAACCAGGTCTCAAGTCACAAATGCCTAGAAAAAGTATTGTTAAATGACTTAAACAGTGGGTACTTAATTAGCAATCATTATAGAAGAAATCAATAATTGGTCAAAATCGCAATTATTGGGTTTTTTCATCAAAACCAATAAAACATCAATAAAAACAAAACGGTAAGACATACACCAAAATAAAATTGGCCTAAACGGTTCTAAATGGTGTACTATCTCCTTTTTAAGGCTTTTTATCGATATACTAAACATTAAATGTAAAAAAGTGCTACAGAAAAATCGGTTGGTGTTCTTTTGAATTTTATCTCCTAGAGCCATCTCGTGGTATTTGCAATATTGAAATAGTGCTGCACCAAGCGATAAAGGTCTTGAACTAGATATGCTTTCGTAGCTTCTCTCATTACGCCACCGATGACATATTTTGTTCTACGTGGTCTATCTGTATTAGTATAATACACCGTGACATTTTAGTGGTTTTAAAGCGGAGGCTAGGTGAATCGCCTTGAGCAGTAGGAATAATATTGCCATTTTTTTTAAATCAAGGCATATTTGTTTTTATTTGAAACAGTTAGAAAAGTTAGTAGCCCTCTTTTACTACGCACGGCGGGTCGGCGACGTCAAAGGCCTTCAAAGGAGCTAGCCGCCTAGTGCAAGCGCATGCCATCAGCCAATCACCGCACTTGCACGCCGCAACCGATGCTATCTGCCCCCGCCCTCAACCCTTTGATTTTCGGCGCGCGCGTCTTTAGTTACCCACATCACATCACTTGTGCAGGTGCAATACGTGACGCTGCTTAAAAAACGCGCGAAAATGGATCGGCATTACGCATACTCAAATTTGGAGTATCCTAGTATAATGCAACAATATGCTATTGCGAATTACAACACAGCAGAAGCTCGACGGCTCTACGCACAACCGGACCACCTGAACCATCTCAGAATGCAGGGCATTCCAAACCCACAGGTTTCTTCAATAAACACTTTCCTGGCGGCTACTCAACGATTGATTGATCATCATGGAAAGTTTAGGGTACCAGAGCATGCTCAAGCCCGAGGTCGACCCCACATTTAAAGACCAGACCTCGATGAGGATATCATTCAACCAACGCAATGAACATTATTGGGCTTTTAACAACCCCCACGTGATCCGCGAGTGTTCTCATCAAGTGCGTTTTAACATTAGACGTTTTTTTGTGGTCCGAGCTGAAGCGCCTGGTGTACACTCGGAAATACGAAACTCGAGATGAATTAAAGACTGATACAATAGACGCTTTTAATGTAGTGAGACGTGACATAGACACTTTATTAAAGTTAAAACGTGATTGCGTTAAACGGGCACGTTTTTGGATTGAACGAAATAGCCTGCACTTCGCACATTTGCTCCATTATCATATCAGTGAGTGTAAATAACTAAATTAAAAAGGGAGTGTAAATTTGTAGTAAACTTCGTGAGCTGTGTGAAACATCTGCAATGTTGGTAAGTACCTACCAACATTGCAGACGACTTTACCGAGTGGTAAAGGCGTTTGGTAAGAGGTACCTATCTAATCTAATAGCATATCACGATTTTACCTACGGAATGGTTAGGCGACGCGCTACTACCTAATAGTTCGCAATTTTTTGCAAAGGAGATTCCTCAATTATTTTTATTTTTATTTTACGACTAGGGCCAGTATAAATTGTCAAAATGGATAGTACAGTTAATTGCAAATCGCCTTCCTGCGGCTTAAAAACCACTTAAAAGTCAGGGTGTATATAAGTATCTGTGCTTATTGCCAAACTCTCAATTTTACTCACCGGTAGTGGGCGCAGCTGTTGTTGTTGTTGAAGTCGTCGTTGTAGGAACTAAATAAAACAAAACAAAAATATTAAAGCACGAGCTTCGAATGCTCGACCGACTACTCAAAATTTGACGGCTTCTCAAAGTTTCACAAAACCGAATTGGTTTTTACAGTACACTTTGAATTTATATGAAGTCGCCTCAATCCGCTCCGCTTTGCTGGACTCCAGGGGGTACACAAAGTTGTGACATTACATTTAAAACCATTAAGACCATACTTGTGTTAGCCGGAGTCTTACCGTTTCGCTTTAATCGGTGTTTTATTGTTCTTGACGAAAAATTTAGAAGTAATACATGCAATTTTTAACAACTTTTGTTTTTTAACAACATTAATTAAGTACTGATAAATACATCAAGCAAAACTTGTTTAAGGCATCTTTAATTGAGATATGATTTTTACAGACCTTTGAAGTGATAGAACATTTCCAATGCTTTTAAGCAAGGTTTTTTTTTGACAGAAATTAAAAGAAATGGAGTATTTTTTTTTATATATATGTTCTATCTTTTGAGATATCATATACAAAAAGTATATCATAAATTGTTGAAAATAGGACCTCCGAACCAAATTGAGGAAGAAAAATCCACTTTTACATGCTTTTTTAAGTTGGTAGCACACATTGAAAATTACATACATCGATAGAGAACCATCAAAATAATCAAAATATGTCATTTAACATAATGTCCTAGTGTTAAATTTGCGAGAAATTAGGTTTATAAAATAAAATAAAAACTTGCTTAACAGCAGATGATATTTTCTAGCCATTTAAAGGTCTGCAAAAACCAGGTCTCAAGTCACAAATGCCTAGAAAAAGTATTGTTAAATAACTTAAACAGTGGGTACTTAATTAGTAATCATTATAGAAGAAATCAATAATTGGTCAAAATCGCAATTATTGGGTTTTTTCATCAAAACCAATAAAACATCAATAAAAACAAAACGGTAAGACATACACCAAAATAAAATTGGCCTAAACGGTTCTAAATGGTGTACTATCTCCTTTTTAAGGCTTTTCATCGATATACTAAACATTAAATGTAAAAAAGTGCTACAGAAAAATCGGTTGGTGTTCTTTTGAATTTTATCTCCTAGAGCCATCTCGTGGTATTTGCAATATTGAAATAGTGCTGCAATAAGCGATAAAATTCTTGAACCAGATATGCTTTCGTAGCTTCTCTCATTACGCCGCCGATGACATATTTTGTTCTACGTGGTCTATCTGTATTAGTATAATACACCGTGACATTTTAGTGGTTTTAAAGCGGAGGCTAGGTGAATCGCCTTGAACAGTAGGAATAATATTGTAATTTTTTTTAAATCAAGGCATATTTGTTTTTATTTGAAACAGTTAGAAACATTAGTAGCCCTCTTTTACTACGCACGGCGGGTCGGCGACGTCAAAGGCCTTCAAAGGAGCTAGCCGCCTAGTGCAAGCGCATGCCATCAGCCAATCACCGCACTTGCACGCCGCAACCGATGCTATCTGCCCCCGCCCCCAACCCTTTGATTTTCGGCGCGCGCGTCTTTAGTTACCCACAGCACATCACTTGTGCAGGTGCAATACGTGACGCTGCTTAAAAAACGCGCGAAAATGGATCGGCATTACGCATACTCAAATTTGGAGTATCCTAGTATGGTGCAACAATATGCTATTGCGAATTACAACACAGCAGAAGCTCGACGGCTCTACGCACAACCGGCCCACCTGAACCATCTCAGAATGCAGGGCATTCCAAACCCACAGGTTTCTTCAATAAACACTTTCCTGGCGGCTACTCAATGATTGATTGATCATCATGGAAAGTTTAGGGTACCAGAGCATGCTCAAGCCCGAGGTCGACCCCACATTTAAAGACCAGACCTCGATGAGGATATCATTCAACCAACTCAATGAACATTATTGGGCTTTAAACAACCCCCACGTGATCCGCGAGTGTTCTCATCAAGTGCGTTTTAATATTAGACGTTTTTTTGTGGTCCGAGCTGAAGCGCCTGGTGTACACTCGGAAAAACGAAACTCGAGATGAATTAAAGACTGATACAATAGACGCTTTTAATGTAGTGAGACGTGACATAGACACCTTATAAAAGTTAAAACGTGATTGCGTTAAACGGGCACGTTTTTGTATTGAACGAAATAGCCTGCACTTCGCACATTTGCTCCATTATCATATCAGTGAGTGTAAATAACTAAATTAAAAAGGGAGTGTAAATTTGTAGTAAACTTCGTGAGCTGTGTGAAACATCTGCAATGTTGGTAAGTACCTACCAACATTGCAGTTGACTTTACCAAGTGGTAAAGGCGTTTGGTAAGAGGTATGTTCAGGCTTCTCGGCAACTAATGACCTCGCAGGGGCCCATCAGCTACGAGGTAGCGTAGCGATCAGATGCCAAGAAGTGTGAACGTCGGCGATTCACCGAGCTAAAGTAAATAGATTCGATCTAACCTGGTCTGTGCTTCGGTCCCGTCAACCTCCTGTCTCTCTGCAAGGCCCGGGTGCACCCTAGGCTCTTCTTGGTAGACAGGTTCTTCAGCCAACCAGGTATGACTGGCAGGCCAGCACAGTGTTCCAACACAGGTTATGTTACGTGGGAAAAACCAATCGGCCACGTAAATGCGAACTTTATCTGGTTCGGGGAACCACAACACACTCAGCTATATAGACAATCCTGAGGGGAACCCGAATACATTCCAGATGGCTTGCGATTTAATTTCAATACCCTATACCAATACGCGTTACATTGCGAGGGCTTTCGTCTGTCAGTTGTCAAAAAACTGCCAGGTTGGCAGCAACGTCAAATTCAAAATGGCCGTTCCGAAACCATCGATCGAATATCGATTTGGAATCGAACAATCACCCGCCCGGACAGGCACCCACCTGTCCCCTAATCTACGGCCAGCCGAGACAACGTTGCTACCGCTCGTTTTAGAACCGAGCCTCCTACTAGAACCTCCGCAGACCGGGGGGTCCCGTCCTTGCCAGGGAACAAGTTAACAATGCGCCCCCTGCGCCAACGTAGTGGCGGTAGGTTAGCATCCTTAACCAGAACGAGGTCACCAACACTAGGGGGGCTGGTTTTGTCAGTCCACTTAAGGCGCTGTTGTAAGATATGCAGATACTCGAGCGACCAACGCTTCCAGAAATTCTGAGTAAACTGCTGCAACATCTGATACCTTGACAACCGATACAATTTCACTTCCTCGAAGGGGTGCTCGGGCAACGCGTTAAGTGGCTGTCCTATCAAGAAATGGCCTGGGGTCAGAGCCTCCAGGTCATTTGGATCCGAGCTGAGCAGACACAACGGTCGCGAATTGAGAACGGCCTCGATCTTACAAAACAATGTCGCGAGCTCCTCAAAAGTCAGCGCGGTCTGACCTACTATACGCCCCAAGTGCGTCTTAGCTGACTTAACTACGGCCTCACAAATCCCACCCCAGTGGGGGCAAATCGGTGGGCTGAAGGTCCACTGTATACCCCGACGGGAGAGGGCCGTTCCAATATCCACTTTATTTACATTCAAAAAGTTGACTATCTCTCGTAAGTATCGTTCCGCACCGACGTAGTTAGTGCCGTTATCAGAGCGGATCAAAGTTGGAAGTCCCCTTCGAGAAACAAACCTATCCAAACAAGCAATGAAAGCCTCTGTCGAGAGATCAGCAACGAGCTCGAGATGTACCGCCTTGGTGGATAAACAAACAAACACACATGAGCTATACCGGTCCAGCAGAAACCCGGCGTCAGGGTCCTCAGCCTTCTGGGTAACATGCACGGCCGCTCTGGGGCCATGATCCGAAGATACTACTACATGGCTGTGGGGCCAGTCCGATTTTCTCCTGGCAAGCCAGGGTGGTCCCCACCACAAATGGTGTCTAACGAGTTCAGGAGCCCGACATCCCCTGGATGCACAATCAGACGGGTTCAATTCTCCTGGTACATGTCTCCAGGTCAGTGGGACCTCAGACGACACAATCTGGGAGACACGGTTCGCAACAAAAACCTCTAAGTTATGGACCGAAGCCTTCAGCCAGCACAAAACAATCTGGCTGTCCGTCCACGCGTACACCGTATCCTCAAAAACCACTGACCCACGCAACACTGTTAGAGTGTGATTCAAAAGTTTGGTCAAAAGAGCAGCCCCGGACAGTTCCAGTTTTGGAATCGTCATCCTTGTCCGAATAGGCGCTACCTTGCTTTTTGCCAAAACCAAACGCACTTCAACCTCCCCGGTGGAGGTGACGGTTCGCAATTAAACCGCTGCCGCAAACCCTCGTTCAGAGGCATCACAAAACCCGTGAAGGGTTGCCCTGTAATCCCCAGCAGGGACCAATTTCCTCGGCAGCGATACATTATTTATATTGAGGCCCAACCATTTTGCTAAATCATTCGATACAATGCAGCCCTGAGCTCCAGAATCCAATAGGGCGCGAACGTATGTTGGGTTGCCCGCCAAATCCCAAACAAGCACAGAGGCGATCGGTAACACCACCGTCTCCGGTTGGGGGGCAACAAATTGTTGGGCCGCAAATTCCTAGCGAGGGCCCCCGGGGCCCCACTGTGCCTGTAACCGATCAGGTAGGCAGCTATACGCCAGAGGGTCCCATTGTACAAATGGCCCACGCGCCGGTTTCATTGCCACCCTACGACGCCCCCCGAAGGGGAGTGGGCGTGAATTCAACCGTGGCCGCTCCATGAGCGGGGGGGACATCACATGCGACCAACGAGGACGAGGCGACGAGCTGGGCGACAACTGAGGCGGCGTCCGAACCGCATCCGCATAGCTCGAAGGTGTCCCATGCCACCCGCCCGTTACGGCCTGCTCAACATACCCAATGTCCCGCTGAGTCGGATGCTGAGTCGCAACCGAAAACTCAGGGCCCCCCATGTGATGACCCTGAGTGCGGCCCTGCAACCCTGGGTGGCTGCGTGCTTGTGGCCCCATTGCCCGCTGAGTCGGATGCTGAGTCGCAACCGAAAACTCAGGGCCCCCCATGTGATGACCCTGAGTGCGGCCCTGCACCCTAGTACCGCCCTGTGCACGTGGGGACATTGGCCCCTGAGTTGCGCTCCGAGTCGCAAACGAATTCTCAGGGCCCCATGCCGTGTCACCCTGGATACGGCCCTGTGGAGGCTGTTGGCCGGACCGGTTCATGCACAACAGATTGTTGTGGGCCCCACCACAATATCCGCACATTTTTGTGCGCGTGCAGTACCTAGCCATGTGTGGCCCGAGGCACAGGAAACACCAGCTCCGCTGCTTGGCCATCCGGCGCCGTCCCTGAACCCTAAGTTCCCCGAACTTATTGCAATTGGCCACAGCATGGCCAATCTGCCTACAACATGGGCAGGTCTCACTATGTGGGGTCAATGCACTCACAGTCCCATATGACTGCCGGTTGGTGCGGTCCTTCCTCGTCGGAGGGCCCCTACTCACAGCGCTCCCGGCAGCTCTCTGTGGCTCCGAAGGATGGGTGACCGTCAACCCCAAATTCTCTGCCCGTCGAGCCTCCTCTTCCAAGAATCCGACCAAGTCGGAGAAGGCGGGCAGGTCCTCGGCCGACCTCCCGTGAGACTGTTCGAAACGAGTCTGCACGTCAGCGGGTAGGCGGGAAAGTACAATGTACAGCAGTAGGTACGACCATTCACCAACCGGAAGTCCAAGATTCTCTAGAGCCTTGGTGACGGACAACAATGGGTTCAAAACCTCCGTCTGTATGGCCCCGACCTTGTTCACAACCGGGATACTAAACAAACGGTTCAGTTGGGCATCGGCCAACCTCCGTTTGTTATGGTAACGTCTGACCAACAATTGTCTGGCCGTTTCATAGTTACCCTCCGTAACTGTCAAATGAGCGACCAGCTCCCTAGGCTCACCCCTCAATGCTGCCACCAGCTGAGCCATCTTGACAGACTTGGTAATGTCCGATCGCATGTGCACCAAACTGTCGAACAGATTGATGAAGCTCATCCATTCACCGGACACTCCGTCAAAAGTAGGCATAGTTATGGCAGGTAACCTGGACCCCGAACCCTGAAGCGGCAGAGGTGCTTCAATGTCACCACCATGGCTGGACTCGCGCTGTCTACGTATGTCCGCAGCCTTCTGCGTGATAGCAGCTGCCATCTCCATACATTGGTCGACATCCCCTAGCAACCGTGACAGCCTGTCAGGTGCGCAACCATCAACTGATTCCGCCTGCGCGGACAATTCGAGCACCCTGTTGTAACGTTCCTTAACGTCCATAGACCGCTCCAATACCACATCATGCCTATCTAAACGGTCTATCAGACCGTGTGCGGAGGAAAACCATCTGAGTTCCTTAGAAACACCCTTCTGTATTTCAGATAACGACATGATCGGAACGATACTTACTCACAATTTGCAGTAACTCAATTTTATTGGACCCTCCAGTCTATAACCCAAACGAGGGAACCCTAAACTATAACTTAAACAATGTTGATTTCCTTAAACAATAGGAACCGAGTTTTATATCTATATAAATTCTGTAAATACAATTTAGTTTCCCTTTATCATTATAACACACACAGATAGTCAATATTAGTTCAAGTTATAAATTGCTATAAACTGAAAACAATGTAATAGCCTGCTATCAATAGATGTAACTACCTATGTTAACCAAACATTCATTAGCATTACTAGACCACTAATAGATTGACTAACTGGTACTTCAATGCAAATTTCAATTCACCTACAATGTACCTAAGTTGAGTACCTACTATTCTGAGTCACATCTCAGTACAACTGGTCATTTAGGGAAAACTGTAATATCTGTCTGTCTACTACCAGCAATAGACTTATAGCTTACAATACTACCAATCTATGTGGATACAGGAACAACACCAAGTTAGCTAATAACCGCCTATACCTACAGATTGATAGTCCCAAATCGTGGGTTCCTGGAGCCCTTGACGGCTGCAAATCTCAGGAAACCACGCTCTTGCTACCAAAATGTTCAGGCTTCTCGGCACCTAATGACCTCGCAGGGGCCCATCAGCTACGAGGTAGCGTAGCGATCAGATGCCAAGAAGTTTGAACGTCGGCGATTCACCGAGCTAAAGTAAATAGATTCGATCTAACCTGGTCTGTGCTTCGGTACCGTCAACCTCCTGTCTCTCTGCAAGGCCCGGGTGCACCCTAGGCTCTTCTTGGTAGACAGGTTCTTCAGCCAACCAGGTATGACTGGCAGGCCAGCACAGTGTTCCAACACAGGTTATGTTACGTGGGAAAAACCAATCGGCCACGTAATTGCGAACTTTATCTGGTTCGGGGAACCACAACACACTCAGCTATATAGACAATCCTGAGGGGAACCCGAATACATTCCAGATGGCTTGCGATTTAATTTCAATACCCTATACCAATACGCGTTACATTGCGAGGGCTTTCGTCTGTCAGTTGTCAAAAAACTGCCAGGTTGGCAGCAACGTCAAATTCAAAATGGCCGTTCCGAAACCATCGATCGAATATCGATTTGGAATCGAACAAGGTACTTATCTAATCTAATAGCATATCACGATTTGACCTACGGAATGGTTAGGCGACGCGCTACTACCTACTAGTTCGCAATTTTTTGCAAAGGAGATTCCTCAATTATTTTTATTTTTATTTTACGAATAGGGCCGGTATAAATTGTCGAAATGGATAGTACAGTTAATTGCAAATCGCCTTCCTGCGGCTTAAAAACCACTTAAAAGTCAGGGTGTATATAAGTATCTGTGCTTATTGCCAAACTCTCAATTTTACTCACCGGTAGTGGGCGCAGCTGTTGTTGTTGTTGTCGTCCTTGTAGGAACTAAATAAAACAAAACAAAAATATTAAAGCACGAGCTTCGAATGCTCGACCGACTACTCAAAATTTGACGGCTTCTCAAAGTTTCACAAAACCGAATTGGTTTTTACAGTACACTTTGAATTTATATGAAGTCGCCTCAATCCGCTCCGCTTTGCTGGACTTCAGGGGGTACACAAAGTTGTGACATTACATTTAAAACCGTTTAGACCATACTTGTGTTAGCCGGAGTCTTACCGTTTCGCTTTAATCGGTGTTTTATTGTTCTTGACGAAAAATTTAGAAGTAATACATGCAATTTTTAACAACTTTTGTTTTTTAACAACATTAATTAAGTACTGATAAATACATCAAGCAAAACTTGTTTAAGGCATCTTTAATTGAGATATGATTTTTACAGACCTTTGAAGTGATAGAACATTTCCAATGATTTTAAGCAAGGTTTTTTTTTTGGCAGAAATAAAAAGAAATAGAGTATTTTTTTTTAATATATATGTTCTATCTTTTGAGATATCATGTACAAAAAGTATATCATAAATTGTTGAAAATAGGACCTCCGAACCAAATTGAGGAAGAAAAATCCACCTTTACATGCTTTTTTAAGTTGGTAGCACACATTGAAAATTACATACATCGATAGAGAACCATCAAAATAATCAAAATATGTCATCTTACATAATGTCCTAGTGTTAAATTTGCGAGAAATTAGGTTTATAAAATAAAATAAAAACTTGCTTAAAAGCAGATGATATTTTCTAGCCATTTAAAGGTCTGCAAAAACCAGGTCTCAAGTCACAAATGCCTAGAAAAAGTATTGTTAAATGACTTAAACAGTGGGTACTTAATTAGCAATCATTATAGAAGAAATCAATAATTGGTCAAAATCGCAATTATTGGGTTTTTTCATCAAAACCAATAAAACATCAATAAAAACAAAACGGTAAGACATACACCAAAATAAAATTGGCCTAAACGGTTCTAAATGGTGTACTATCTCCTTTTTAAGGCTTTTCATCGATATACTAAACATTAAATGTAAAAACGTGCTACAAAAAATCGGTTGGTGTTCTTTTGAATTTTATCTCCTAGAGCCATCTCGTGGTATTTGCAATATTGAAATAGTGCTGCACCAAGCGATAAAGGTCTTGAACTAGATATGCTTTCGTAGCTTCTCTCATTACGCCGCCGATGACATATTTTGTTCTACGTGGTCTATCTGTATTAGTATAATACACCGTGACATTTTAGTGGTTTTAAAGCGGAGGCTAGGTGAATCGCCTTGAGCAGTAGGAATAATATTGCCATTTTTTTTAAATCAAGGCATATTTGTTTTTATTTGAAACAGTTAGAAACATTAGTAGCCCTCTTTTACTACGCACGGCGGGTCGGCGACGTCAAAGGCCTTCAAAGGAGCTAGCCGCCTAGTGCAAGCGCATGCCATCAGCCAATCACCGCACTTGCACGCCGCAACCGATGCTATCTGCCCCCGCCCTCAACCCTTTGATTTTCGGCGCGCGCGTCTTTAGTTACCCACAGCACATCACTTGTGCAGGTGCAATACGTGACGCTGCTTAAAAAACGCGCGAAAATGGATCGGCATTACGCATACTCAAATTTGGAGTATCCTAGTATGGTGCAACAATATGCTATTGCGAATTACAACACAGCAGAAGCTCGACGGCTCTACGCACAACCGGACCACCTGAACCATCTCAGAATGCAGGGCATTCCAAACCCACAGGTTTCTTCAATAAACACTTTCCTGGCGGCTACTCAACGATTGATTGATCATCATGGAAAGTTTAGGGTACCAGAGCATGCTCAAGCCCGAGGTCGACCCCACATTTAAAGACCAGACCTCGATGAGGATATCATTCAACCAACGCAATGAACATTATTGGGCTTTTAACAACCCCCACGTGATCCGCGAGTGTTCTCATCAAGTGCGTTTTAACATTAGACGTTTTTTTGTGGTCCGAGCTGAAGCGCCTGGTGTACACTCGGAAATACGAAACTCGAGATGAATTAAAGACTTATACAATAGACGCTTTTAATGTAGTGAGACGTGACATAGACACTTTATTAAAGTTAAAACGTGATTGCGTTAAACGGGCACGTTTTTGTATTGAACGAAATAGCCTGCACTTCGCACATTTGCTCCATTATCATATCAGTGAGTGTAAATAACTAAATTAAAAAGGGAGTGTAAATTTGTAGTAAACTTCGTGAGCTGTGTGAAACATCTGCAATGTTGGTAAGTACCTACCAACATTGCAGACGGCTTTACCAAGTGGTAAAGGCGTTTGGTAAGAGGTACCTATCTAATCTAATAGCATATCACGATTTTACCTACGG
Source organism: Argyresthia goedartella (assembly GCA_949825045.1). Classification (NCBI taxonomy): domain Eukaryota; kingdom Metazoa; phylum Arthropoda; class Insecta; order Lepidoptera; family Argyresthiidae; genus Argyresthia; species Argyresthia goedartella. The sequence goes on along the minus strand of OX463812.1, from coordinate 36,782,007 downwards.
AATGGTTAGGCGACGCGCTACTACCTACTAGTTCGCAATTTTTTGCAAAGGAGATTCCTCAATTATTTTTATTTTTATTTTACGACTAGGGCCGGTATAAATTGTCAAAATGGATAGTACAGTTAATTGCAAATCGCCTTCCTGCGGCTTAAAAACCACTTAAAAGTCAGGGTGTATATAAGTATCTGTGCTTATTGCCAAACTCTCAATTTTACTCACCGGTAGTGGGCGCAGCTGTTGTTGTTGTTGAAGTCGTCGTTGTAGGAACTAAATAAAACAAAACAAAAATATTAAAGCACGAGCTTCGAATGCTCGACCGACTACTCAAAATTTGACGGCTTCTCAAAGTTTCACAAAACCGAATTGGTTTTTACAGTACACTTTGAATTTATATGAAGTCGCCTCAATCCGCTCCGCTTTGCTGGACTCCAGGGGGTACACAAAGTTGTGACATTACATTTAAAACCGTTTAGACCATACTTGTGTTAGCCGGAGACTTACCGTTTCGCTTTAATCGGTGTTTTATTGTTCTTGACGAAAAATTTAGAAGTAATACATGCAATTTTTAACAACTTTTGTTTTTTAACAACATTAATTAAGTACTGATAAATACATCAAGCAAAACTTGTTTAAGGCATCTTTAATTGAGATATGATTTTTACAGACCTTTGAAGTGATAGAACATTTCCAATGCTTTTAAGCAAGGTTTTTTTTTGACAGAAATAAAAAGAAATGGAGTATTTTTTTTTATATATATGTTCTATCTTTTGAGATATCATGTACAAAAAGTATATCATAAATTGTTGAAAATAGGACTTCCGAACCAAATTGAGGAAGAAAAATCCACTTTTACATGCTTTTTTAAGTTGGTAGCACACATTGAAAATTACATACATCGATAGCGAACCACCAAAATAATCAAAATATGTCATCATAATGTCCTAGTGTTAAATTTGCGAGAAATTAGGTTTATAAAATAAAATAAAAACTTGCTTAAAAGCAGATGATATTTTCTAGCCATTTAAAGGTCTGCAAAAACCTGGTCTCAAGTCACAAATGCCTAGAAAAAGTATTGTTAAATGACTTAAACAGTGGGTACTTAATTAGCAATCATTATAGAAGAAATCAATAATTGGTCAAAATCGCAATTATTGGGTTTTTTCATCAAAACCAATAAAACATCAATAAAAACAAAACGGTAAGACATACACCAAAATAAAATTGGCCTAAACGGTTCTAAATGGTGTACTATCTCCTTTTTAAGGCTTTTCATCGATATACTAAACATTAAATGTAAAAAAGTGCTACAGAAAAATCGGTTGGTGTTCTTTTGAATTTTATCTCCTAGAGCCATCTCGTGGTATTTGCAATATTGAAATAGTGCTGCAATAAGCGATAAAATTCTTGAACCAGATATGCTTTCGTAGCTTCTCTCATTACGCCGCCGATGACATATTTTGTTCTACGTGGTCTATCTGTATTAGTATAATACACCGTGACATTTTAGTGGTTTTAAAGCGGAGGCTAGGTGAATCGCCTTGAACAGTAGGAATAATATTGTAATTTTTTTTAAATCAAGGCATATTTTTTTTTATTTGAAACAGTCAGAAACATTAGTAGCCCTCTTTTACTACGCACGGCGGGTCGGCGACGTCAAAGGCCTTCAAAGGAGCTAGCCGCCTAGTGCAAGCGCATGCCATCAGCCAATCACCGCACTTGCACGCCGCAACCGATGCTATCTGCCCCCGCCCCCAACCCTTTGATTTTCGGCGCGCGCGTCTTTAGTTACCCACAGCACATCACTTGTGCAGGTGCAATACGTGACGCTGCTTAAAAAACGCGCGAAAATGGATCGGCATTACGCATACTTAAATTTGGAGTATCCTAGTATGGTGCAACAATATGCTATTGCGAATTACAACACAGCAGAAGCTCGACGGCTCTACGCACAACCGGCCCACCTGAACCATCTCAGAATGCAGGGCATTCCAAACCCACAGGTTTCTTCAATAAACACTTTCCTGGCGGCTACTCAATGATTGATTGATCATCATGGAAAGTTTAGGGTACCAGAGCATGCTCAAGCCCGAGGTCGACCCCACATTTAAAGACCAGACCTCGATGAGGATATCATTCAACCAACTCAATGAACATTATTGGGCTTTAAACAACCCCCACGTGATCCGCGAGTGTTCTCATCAAGTGCGTTTTAATATTAGACGTTTTTTTGTGGTCCGAGCTGAAGCGCCTGGTGTACACTCGGAAAAACGAAACTCGAGATGAATTAAAGACTGATACAATAGACGCTTTTAATGTAGTGAGACGTGACATAGACACCTTATAAAAGTTAAAACGTGATTGCGTTAAACGGGCACGTTTTTGTATTGAACGAAATAGCCTGCACTTCGCACATTTGCTCCATTATCATATCAGTGAGTGTAAATAACTAAATTAAAAAGGGAGTGTAAATTTGTAGTAAACTTCGTGAGCTGTGTGAAACATCTGCAATGTTGGTAAGTACCTACCAACATTACAGACGACTTTACCAAGTGGTAAAGGCGTTTGGTAAGAGGTACCTATCTAATCTAATAGCATATCACGATTTTACCTACGGAATGGTTAGGCGACGCGCTACTACCTACTAGTTCGCAATTTTTTGCAAAGGAGATTCCTCAATTATTTTTATTTTTATTTTACGAATAGGACCGGTATAAATTGTCGAAATGGATAGTACAGTTAATTGCAAATCGCCTTCCTGCGGCTTAAAAACCACTTAAAAGTCAGGGTGTATATAAGTATCTGTGCTTATTGCCAAACTCTCAATTTTACTCACCGGTAGTGGGCGCAGCTGTTGTTGTTGTTGTCGTCCTTGTAGGAACTAAATAAAACAAAACAAAAATATTAAAGCACGAGCTTCGAATGCTCGACCGACTACTCAAAATTTGACGGCTTCTCAAAGTTTCACAAAACCGAATTGGTTTTTACAGTACACTTTGAATTTATATGAAGTCGCCTCAATCCGCTCCGCTTTGCTGGACTTCAGGGGGTACACAAAGTTGTGACATTACATTTAAAACCGTTTAGACCATACTTGTGTTAGCCGGAGTCTTACCGTTTCGCTTTAATCGGTGTTTTATTGTTCTTGACGAAAAATTTAGAAGTAATACATGCAATTTTTAACAACTTTTATTTTTTAACAACATTAATTAAGTACTGATAAATACATCAAGCAAAACTTGTTTAAGGCATCTTTAATTGAGATATGATTTTTACAGACCTTTGAAGTGATAGAACATTTCCAATGCTTTTAAGCAAGGTTTTTTTTTGACAGAAATAAAAAGAAATAGAGTATTTTTTTTTAATATATATGTTCTATCTTTTGAGATATCATGTACAAAAAGTATATAATAAATTGTTGAAAATAGGACCTCCGAACCAAATTGAGGAAGAAAAATCCACCTTTACATGCTTTTTTAAGTTGGTAGCACACATTGAAAATTACATACATCGATAGAGAACCATCAAAATAATCAAAATATGTCATCTAACATAATGTCCTAGTGTTAAATTTGCGAGAAATTAGGTTTATAAAATAAAATAAAAACTTGCTTAAAAGCAGATGATATTTTCTAGCCATTTAAAGGTCTGCAAAAACCAGGTCTCAAGTCACAAATGCCTAGAAAAAGTATTGTTAAATGACTTAAACAGTGGGTACTTAATTAGCAATCATTATAGAAGAAATCAATAATTGGTCAAAATCGCAATTATTGGGTTTTTTCATCAAAACCAATAAAACATCAATAAAAACAAAACGGTAAGACATACACCAAAATAAAATTGGCCTAAACGGTTCTAAATGGTGTACTATCTCCTTTTTAAGGCTTTTCATCGATATACTAAACATTAAATGTAAAAAAGTGCTACAGAAAAATCGGTTGGTGTTCTTTTGAATTTTATCTCCTAGAGCCATCTCATGGTATTTGCAATATTGAAATAGTGCTGCACCAAGCGATAAAGGTCTTGAACTAGATATGCTTTCGTAGCTTCTCTCATTACGCCGCCGATGACATATTTTGTTCTACGTGGTCTATCTGTATTAGTATAATACACCGTGACATTTTAGTGGATTTAAAGCGGAGGCTAGGTGAATCGCCTTGAACAGTAGGAATAATATTGTAATTTTTTTTATATCAAGGCATATTTGTTTTTATTTGAAACAGTTAGAAACATTAGTAGCCCTCTTTTACTACGCACGGCGGGTCGGCGACGTCAAAGGCCTTCAAAGGAGCTAGCCGCCTAGTGCAAGCGCATGCCATCAGCCAATCACCGCACTTGCACGCCGCAACCGATGCTATCTGCCCCCGCCCCCAACCCTTTGATTTTCGGCGCGCGCGTCTTTAGTTACCCACAGCACATCACTTGTGCAGGTGCACTACGTGACGCTGCTTAAAAAACGCGCGAAAATGGATCGGCATTACGCATACTCAAATTTGGAGTATCCTAGTATGGTGCAACAATATGCTATTGCGAATTACAACACAGCAGAAGCTCGACGGCTCTACGCACAACCGGACCACCTGAACCATCTCAGAATGCAGGGCATTCCAAACCTACAGGTTTTTTCAATAAACACTTTCCTGGCGGCTACTCAACGATTGATTGATCATCATGGAAAGTTTAGGGTACCAGAGCATGCTCAAGCCCGAGGTCGACCCCACATTTAAAGACCAGACCTCGATGAGGATATCATTCAACCAACGCAATGAACATTATTGGGCTTTTAACAACCCCCACGTGATCCGCGAGTGTTCTCATCAAGTGCGTTTTAACATTAGACGTTTTTTTGTGGTCCGAGCTGAAGCGCCTGGTGTACACTCGGAAATACGAAACTCGAGATGAATTAAAGACTGATACAATAGACGCTTTTAATGTAGTGAGACGTGACATAGACACTTTATTAAAGTTCAAACGTGATTGCGTTAAACGGGCACGTTTTTGTATTGAACGAAATAGCCTGCACTTCGCACATTTGCTCCATTATCATATCAGTGAGTGTAAATAACTAAATTAAAAAGGGAGTGTAAATTTGTAGTAAACTTCGTGAGCTGTGTGAAACATCTGCAATGTTGGTAAGTACCTACCAACATTGCAGACGACTTTACCAAGTGGTAAAGGCGTTTGGTAAGAGGTACCTACTTAATCTAATAGCATATCACGATTTTACCTACGGAATGGTTAGGCGACGCGCTACTACCTACTAGTTCGCAATTTTTTGCAAAGGAGATTCCTCAATTATTTTTATTTTTATTTTACGACTAGGGCCGGTATAAATTGTCGAAATGGATAGTACAGTTAATTGCAAATCGCCTTCCTACGGCTTAAAAACCACTTAAATTCAGGGTGTATATAAGTATCTGTGCTTATTGCCAAACTCTCAATTTTACTCACCGGTAGTGGGCGCAGCTGTTGTTGTTGTTGAAGTCGTCGTTGTAGGAACTAAATAAAACAAAACAAAAATATTAAAGCACGAGCTTTGAATGCTCGACCGACTACTCAAAATTTGACGGCTTCTCAAAGTTTCACAAAACCGAATTGGTTTTTACAGTACACTTTGAATTTATATGAAATCGCCTCAATCCGCTCCGCTTTGCTGGACTCCAGGGGGTACACAAAGTTGTGACATTACATTTAAAACCGTTTAGACCATACTTGTGTTAGCCGGAGTCTTACCGTTTCGCTTTAATCGGTGTTTTATTGTTCTTGACGAAAAATTTAGAAGTAATACATGCAATTTTTAACAACTTTTGTTTTTTAACAACATTAATTAAGTACTGATAAATACATCAAGCAAAACTTGTTTAAGGCATCTTTAATTGAGATATGATTTTTACAGACCTTTGAAGTGATAGAACATTTCCAATGCTTTTAAGCAAGGTTTTTTTTTGACAGAAATAAAAAGAAATAGAGTATTTTTTTTTAATATATATGTTCTATCTTTTGAGATATCATGTACAAAAAGTATATAATAAATTGTTGAAAATAGGACCTCCGAACCAAATTGAGGAAGAAAAATCCACCTTTACATGCTTTTTTAAGTTGGTAGCACACATTGAAAATTACAAACATCAATAGAGAACCATCAAAATAATCAAAATATGTCATCTAACATAATGTCCTAGTGTTAAATTTGCGAGAAATTAGGTTTATAAAATAAAATAAAAACTTGCTTAAAAGCAGATGATATTTTCTAGCCATTTAAAGGTCTGCAAAAACCAGGTCTCAAGTCACAAATGCCTAGAAAAAGTATTGTTAAATGACTTAAACAGTGGGTACTTAATTAGCAATCATTATAGAAGAAATGGTCTATCAGTAAAAATTATTAGTTCCATTGTAGATTGTATTGCACCTCACCTTTGTTGTATATTTAATCAATGTATAGATAGTGGTGTGTTTCCTGACTTGATGAAACTAAGTAAAGTTATACCTTTATTCAAAGCTGGTAGTTCATCAGACCCCACCAATTTTAGACCCATATCGATACTACCAACGCTTAGCAAAATATTTGAAAAACTCATACTTAATCAATTGCAAAGTCATTTTTATCTCAATAATTTAATTCATATTGCTCAGTTTGGTTTCACAAAGGGTCGTTCAACAGCTGATGCTGGTGTTGAACTAATCGACAATATTTTTGATGCCTGGGAAGACGCAATGGATGCAATAGGTGTCTTCTGCGATCTATCCAAGGCTTTTGATTGCGTCCATCATGACACTCTTGTCAGGAAGTTACGCCATTATGGTGTAAAAGATCAGGCACTTGGCCTTCTGGAGTCATATCTAACAGATAGGGTTCAGATGGTCGATGTTAATGGGAAAAGATCACCTGGGTCTTCAATAAGTATGGGCGTACCGCAAGGTTCAATTCTAGGTCCTTTCTTGTTTTTAGTATATATTAATGATTTACCTTACCTTGTTAAAGCAAAACATGGGTTAGTATTGTTTGCCGATGATACTTCTTTGATATTTAAAGTTAAAAGACAGCAATCAAATTATGACGAGGTAAACAATGCTATCTCTAGTATAGTGAACTGGTTTACTGTTATCAATTTATTACTTAATGAAAAGAAAACTAAATGTATTAAATTCGTGTTACCCAATGTGAACCCGGTAACTACAGACATATTTATAAAAGGACAGAGATTGGACCTTGTGCAGTCGAATGTCTTTTTGGGCATTACTTTAGACGCCAAACTACAATGGGATCCTCATATAAATAAATTGTCGAACAGACTGAGTTCGGCAGCGTTCGCAGTTAAAAAAATTAGAGCTCTTACCGACGTAGACACCGCTAGACTAGTCTACTTTAGTTACTTTCATAGTCTAATGACCTATGGTATTTTATTGTGGGGTCACGCTGCGAATGCTAATAGTATATTTATTCTGCAGAAACGGGCTGTTCGTGCAATTTATAGATTAGGGCCTAGAGTGTCACTGAGGGAAAAGTTTAAAGAAATCAATATTCTGACATTTGTGTCTCAATATATCTATGACAATCTTGTGTATGTAAAAAGAAATATAACTAATTTTCAGAAGTATAGTGATATACACAATTTTAATACTAGAAATAAAGACAAGTTGGTTGCTTATGTAAGCCGACTACATAAAATTAGTAATTCTTTTAAAGGCAATTGTATACGCTATTGCAATAAGGTCCCTACTGATATTAAAAACTTACCTTTAGACAAGTTTAAAATAATAATAAAACAGAAATTGTATAAAAAAGGTTACTACAGGATATCTGATTACTTAGAGGACAGATGTCCATGGGAATAGATTGTTTGAGTAACAGGCTGTTTCGATATATAATTAGCATTCATTTTGTAATTTGACAATATTTTATTTAAAAAAGGAAACGCAAAAGATGCGACGACTGTGGAGTTTCTTCGGTGAGCTCTTCTCCACAGATTCCGCCATTGGGTTAGTGAACTCACCCAAAAAAATGTAATAACGGATCTAAGTGATGTAACAACATCCTATGGAAATAAATGATTTTTGATTTTGATTTTTAATCTTTTGAAATCAATAATTGGTCAAAATCGCAATTATTGGGTTTTTTCATCAAAACCGATAAAACATCAATAAAAACAAAACGGTAAGACATACACCAAAATAAAATTGGCCTAAACGGTTCTAAATGGTGTACTATCTCCTTTTTAAGGCTTTTCATCGATATACTAAACATTAAATGTAAAAAAGTGCTACAAAAAATCGGTTGGTGTTCTTTTGAATTTTATCTCCTAGAGCCATCTCGTGGTATTTGCAATATTGAAATAGTGCTGCAATAAGCGATAAAATTCTTAAACCAGATATGCTTTCGTAGCTTCTCTCATTACGCCGCCGATGACATATTTTGTTCTACGTGGTCTATCTGTATTAGTATAATACACCGTGACATTTTAGTGGTTTTAAAGCGGAGGCTAGGTGAATCGCCTTGAACAGTAGGAATAATATTGTAATTTTTTTTTAAATCAAGGCATATTTGTTTTTATTTGAAACAGTTAGAAACATTAGTAGCCCTCTTTTACTACGCACGGCGGGTCGGCGACGTCAAAGGCCTTCAAAGGAGCTAGCCGCCTAGTGCAAGCGCATACCATCAGCCAATCACCGCACTTGCACGCCGCAACCGATGCTATCTGCCCCCGCCCCCATCCCTTTGATTTTCGGCGCGCGCGTCTTTAGTTACCCACAGCACATCACTTGTGCAGGTGCAATACGTGACGCTGCTTAAAAAACGCGCGAAAATGGATCGGCATTACGCATACTCAAATTTGGAGTATCCTAGTATGGTGCAACAATATGCTATTGCGAATTACAACACAGCAGAAGCTCGACGGCTCTACGCACAACCGGACCACCTGAACCATCTCAGAATGCAGGGCATTCCAAACCCACAGGTTTCTTCAATAAACACTTTCCTGGCGGCTACTCAACGATTGATTGATCATCATGGAAAGTTTAGGGTACCAAAGCATGCTCAAGCCCGAGGTCGATCCCACATTTAAAGACCAGACCTCGATGAGGATATCATTCAACCAACGCAATGAACATTATTGGGCTTTTAACAACCCCCACGTGATCCGCGAGTGTTCTCATCAAGTGCGTTTTAACATTAGACGTTTTTTTGTGGTCCGAGCTGAAGCGCCTAGTGTACACTCGGAAATACGAAACTCGAGATGAATTAAAGACTGATACAATAGACGCTTTTAATGTAGTGAGACGTGACATAGACACTTTATTAAAGTTAAAACGTGATTGCGTTAAACGGGCACGTTTTTGTATTGAACGAAATAGCCTGCACTTCGCACATTTGCTCCATTATCATATCAGTGAGTGTAAATAATTAAATTAAAAAGGGAGTGTAAATTTGTAGTAAACTTCGTGAGCTGTGTGAAACATCTGCAATGTTGGTAAGTACCTACCAACATTGCAGACGACTTTACCAAGTGGTAAAGGCGTTTGGTAAGAGGTACCTACTTAATCTAATAGCATATCACGATTTTACCTACGGAATGGTTAGGCGACGCGCTACTACCTACTAGTTCGCAATTTTTTGCAAAGGAGATTCCTCAATTATTTTTATTTTTATTTTACGACTAGGGCCGGTATAAATTGTCGAAATGGATAGTACAGTTAATTGCAAATCGCCTTCCTACGGCTTAAAAACCACTTAAATTCAGGGTGTATATAAGTATCTGTGCTTATTGCCAAACTCTCAATTTTACTCACCGGTAGTGGGCGCAGCTGTTGTTGTTGTTGAAGTCGTCGTTGTAGGAACTAAATAAAACAAAACAAAAATGTTAAAGCACGAGCTTCGAATGCTCGACCGACTACTCAAAATTTGACGGCTTCTCAAAGTTTCACAAAACCGAATTGGTTTTTACAGTACACTTTGAATTTATATGAAGTCGCCTCAATCCGCTCCGCTTTGCTGGACTCCAGGGGGTACACAAAGTTGTGACATTACATTTAAAACCGTTTAGACCATACTTGTGTTAGCCGGAGTCTTACCGTTTCGCTTTAATCGGTGTTTTATTGTTCTTAACGAAAAATTTAGAAGTAATACATGCAATTTTTAACAACTTTTGTTTTTTAACAACATTAATTAAGTACTGATAAATAAATCAAGCAAAACTTGTTTAAGGCATCTTTAATTGAGATATGATTTTTACAGACCTTTGAAGTGATAGAACATTTCCAATGCTTTTAAGCAAGGTATTTTTTTGACAGAAATAAAAAGAAATAGAGTATTTTTTTTTAATATATATGTTCTATCTTTTGAGATATCATGTACAAAAAGTATGTCATAAATTGTTGAAAATAGGACCTCCGAACCAAATTGAGGAAGAAAAATCCACCTTTACATGCTTTTTTAAGTTGGTAGCACACATTGAAAATTACATACATCGATAGAGAACCACCAAAATAATCAAAATATGTCATCTAACATAATGTCCTAGTGTTAAATTTGCGAGAAATTAGGTTTATAAAATAAAATAAAAACTTGCTTAAAAGCAGATGATATTTTCTAGCCATTTAAAGGTCTGCAAAAACCAGGTCTCAAGTCACAAATGCCTAGAAAAAGTATTGTTAAATGACTTAAAAAGTGGGTACTTAATTAGCAATAATTATAGAAGAAATCAATAATTGGTCAAAATCGCAATTATTGGGTTTTTTCATCAAAACCAATAAAACATCAATAAAAACAAAACGGTAAGACATACACCAAAATAAAATTGGCCTAAACGGTTCTAAATGGTGTACTATCTCCTTTTTAAGGCTTTTCATCGATATACTAAACATTAAATGTAAAAAAGTGCTACAGAAAAATCGGTTGGTGTTCTTTTGAATTTTATCTCCTAGAGCCATCTCGTGGTATTTGCAATATTGAAATAGTGCTGCACCAAGCGATAAAGGTCTTGAACTAGATATGCTTTCGTAGCTTCTCTCATTACGCCGCCGATGACATATTTTGTTCTACGTGGTCTATCTGTATTAGTATAATACACCGTGACATTTTAGTGGTTTTAAAGCGGAGGCTAGGTGAATCGCCTTGAGCAGTAGGAATAATATTGTCATTTTTTTAAAATCAAGGCATATTTGTTTTTATTTGAAACAGTTAGAAACATTAGTAGCCCTCTTTTACTACGCACGGCGGGTCGGCGACGTCAAAGGCCTTCAAAGGAGCTAGCCGCCTAGTGCAAGCGCATGCCATCAGCCAATCACCGCACTTGCACGCCGCAACCGATGCTATCTGCCCCCGCCCCCAACCCTTTGATTTTTGGCGCGCGCGTCTTTAGTTACCCACAGCACATCACTTGTGCAGGTGCAATACGTGACGCTGCTTAAAAAACGCGCGAAAATGGGTCGGCATTACGCATACTCAAATTTGGAGTATCCTAGAATGGTGCAACAATATGCTATTGCGAATTACAACACAGCAGTAGCTCGACGGCTCTACGCACAACCGGACCACCTGAACCATCTCAGAATGCAGGGCATTCCAAACCCACAGGTTTTTTCAATAAACACTTTCCTGGCGGCTACTCAACGATTGATTGATCATCATGGAAAGTTTAGGGTACCAGAGCATGCTCAAGCCCGAGGTCGACCCCACATTTAAAGACCAGACCTCGATGAGGATATCATTCAACCAACGCAATGAACATTATTGGGCTTTTAACAACCCCCACGTGAACCGCGAGTGTTCTCATCAAGTGCGTTTTAACATTAGACGTTTTTTTGTGGTCCGAGCTGAAGCGCCTGGTGTACACTCGGAAATACGAAACTCGAGATGAATTAAAGACTGATACAATAGACGCTTTTAATGTAGTGAGACGTGACATAGACACTTTATTACAGTTAAAACGTGATTGCGTTAAACGGGCACGTTTTTGTATTGAACGAAATAGCCTGCACTTCGCACATTTGCTCCATTATCATATCAGTGAGTGTAAATAACTAAATTAAAAAGGGAGTGTAAATTTGTAGTAAACTTCGTGAGCTGTGTGAAACATCTACAATGTTGGTAAGTACCTACCAACATTGCAGACGACTTTACCAAGTGGTAAAGGCGTTTGGTAAGAGGTACCTATCTAATCTAATAGCATATCACGATTTTACCTACGGAATGGTTAGGCGACGCGCTACTACCTACTAGTTCGCAATTTTTTGCAAAGGAGATTCCTCAATTATTTTTATTTTTATTTTACGACTAGGGCCGGTATAAATTGTCGAAATGGATAGTACAGTTAATTGCAAATCGCCTTCCTGCGGCTTAAAAACCACTTAAAAGTCAGGGTGTATATAAGTATCTGTGCTTATTGCCAAACTCTCAATTTTACTCACCGGTAGTGGGCGCAGCTGTTGTTGTTGTTGAAGTCGTCGTTGTAGGAACTAAATAAAACAAAACAAAAATATTAAAGCACGAGCTTCGAATGCTCGACCGACTACTCAAAATTTGACGGCTTCTCAAAGTTTCACAAAACCGAATTGGTTTTTACAGTACACTTTGAATTCATATGAAGTCGCCTCAATCCGCTCCGCTTTGCTGGACTCCAGGGGGTACACAAAGTTGTGACATTACATTCAAAACCGTTTAGACCATACTTGTGTTAGCCGGAGTCTTACCGTTTCGCTTTAATCGGTGTTTTATTGTTCTTGACGAAAAATTTAGAAGTAATACATGCAATTTTTAACAACTTTTCTTTTTTAACAACATTAATTAAGTACTGATAAATACATCAAGCAAAACTTGTTTAAGGCATCTTTAATTGAGATATGATTTTTACAGACCTTTGAAGTGATAGAACATTTCCAATGCTTTTAAGCAAGGTTTTTTTTTGACAGAAATAAAAAGAAATAGAGTATTTTTTTTTAATATATATGTTCTATCTTTTGAGATATCATGTACAAAACGTATATAATAAATTGTTGAAAATAGGACCTCCGAACCAAGTTGAGGAAGAAAAATCCACCTTTACATGCTTTTTTTAGTTGGTAGCACACATTGAAAATTACATACATCGATAGAGAACCACCAAAATAATCAAAATATGTCATCTAACATAATGTCCTAGTGTTAAATTTGCGAGAAATTAGGTTTATAAAATAAAATAAAAACTTGCTTAAAAGCAGATGATATTTTCTAGCCATTTAAAGGTCTGCAAAAACCAGGTATCAAGTCACAAATGCCTAGAAAAAGTATTGTTAAATGACTTAAACAGTGGGTACTTAATTAGCAATCATTATAGAAGAAATCAATAATTGGTCAAAATCGCAATTATTGGGTTTTTTCATCAAAACCAATAAAACATCAATAAAAACAAAACGGTAAGACATACACCAAAATAAAATTGGCCTAAACGGTTCTAAATGGTGTACTATCTCCTTTTTAAGGCTTTTCATCGATATACTAAACATTAAATGTAAAAACGTGCTACAAAAAATCGGTTGGTGTTCTTTTGAATTTTATCTCCTAGAGCCATCTCGTGGTATTTGCAATATTGAAATAGTGCTGCAATAAGCGATAAAATTCTTGAACCAGATATGCTTTCGTAGCTTCTGTCATTACGCCGCCGATGACATATTTTGTTCTACGTGGTCTATCTGTATTAGTATAATACACCGTGACATTTTAGTGGTTTTAAAGCGGAGGCTAGGTGAATCGCCTTGAACAGTAGGAATAATATTCTCATTTTTTTAAAATCAAGGCATATTTGTTTTTATTTGAAACAGTTAGAAACATTAGTAGCCCTCTTTTACTACGCACGGCGGGTCAGCGACGTCAAAGGCCTTCAAAGGAGCTAGCCGCCTAGTGCAAGCGCATGCCATCAGCCAATCACCGCACTTGCACGCCGCAACCGATGCTATCTGCCCCCGCCCCCAACCCTTTGATTTTCGGCGCGCGCGTCTTTAGTTACCCACAGCACATCACTTGTGCAGGTGAAATACGTGACGCTGCTTAAAAAACGCGCGAAAATGGATCGGCATTACGCATACTCAAATTTGGAGTATCCTAGTATGGTGCAACAATATGCTATTGCGAATTACAACACAGCAGAAGCTCGACGGCTCTACGCACAACCGGACCACCTGAACCATCTCAGAATGCAGGGCATTCCAAACCCACAGGTTTCTTCAATAAACACTTTCCTGGCGGCTACTCAACGATTGATTGATCATCATGGAAAGTTTAGGGTACCAGAGCATGCTCAAGCCCGAGGTCGACCCCACATTTAAAGACCAGACCTCGATGAGGATATCATTCAACCAACGCAATGAACATTATTGGGCTTTTAACAACCCCCACGTGATCCGCGAGTGTTCTCATCAAGTGCGTTTTAACATTAGACGTTTTTTTGTGGTCCGAGCTGAAGCGCCTGGTGTACACTCGGAAATACGAAACTCGAGATGAATTAAAGACTGATACAATAGACGCTTTTAATGTAGTGAGACGTGACATAGACACTTTATTAAAGTTAAAACGTGATTGCGTTAAACGGGCACGTTTTTCTATTGAACGAAATAGCCTGCACTTCGCACATTTGCTCCATTATCATATCAGTGAGTGTAAATAACTAAATTAAAAAGGGAGTGTAAATTTGTAGTAAACTTCGTGAGCTGTGTGAAACATCTGCAATGTTGGTAAGTACCTACCAACATTGCAGACGACTTTACCAAGTGGTAAAGGCGTTTGTTAAGAGGTACCTATCTAATCTAATAGCATATCACGATTTTACCTACGGAATGGTTAGGCGACGCGCTACTACCTACTAGTTCGCAATTTTTTGCAAAGGAGATTCCTCAATTATTTTTATTTTTATTTTACGACTAGGGCCGGTATAAATTGTCGAAATGGATAGTACAGTTAATTGCAAATCGCCTTCCTGCGGCTTAAAAACCACTTAAAAGTCAGGGTGTATATAAGTATCTGTGCTTATTGCCAAACTCTCAATTTTACTCACCGGTAGTGGGCGCAGCTGTTGTTGTTGTTGAAGTCGTCGTTGTAGGAACTAAATAAAACAAAACAAAAAAATTAAAGCACGAGCTTCGAATGCTCGACCGACTACTCAAAATTTGACGGCTTATCAAAGTTTCACAAAACCGAATTGGTTTTTACAGTACACTTTGAATTTATATGAAGTTGCCTCAATCCGCTCCGCTTTGCTGGACTCCAGGGGGTACACAAAGTTGTGACATTACATTTAAAACCGTTTAGACCATACTTGTGTTAGCCGGAGTCTTACCGTTTCGCTTTAATCGGTGTTTTATTGTTCTTGACGAAAAATTTAGAAGTAATACATGCAATTTTTAACAACTTTTGTTTTTTAACAACATTAATTAAGTACTGCTAAATACATCAAGCAAAACTTGTTTAAGGCATCTTTAATTGAGATATGATTTTTACAGACCTTTGAAGTGATAGAACATTTCCAATGCTTTTAAGCAAGGTTTTTTTTTTACAGAAATAAAAAGAAATAGAGTATTTTTTTTTAATATATATGTTCTATCTTTTGAGATATCATATACAAAAAGTATATCATAAATTGTTGAAAATAGGACCTCCGAACCAAATTGAGGAAGAAAAATCCACCTTTACATGCTTTTTTAAGTTGGTAGCACACATTGAAAATTACATACATCGATAGAGAACCATCAAAATAATCAAAATATGTCATCTAACATAATGTCCTAGTGTTAAATTTGCGAGAAATTAGGTTTATAAAATAAAATAAAAACTTGCTTAAAAGCAGATGATATTTTCTAGCCATTTAAAGGTCTGCAAAAACCAGGTCTCAAGTCACAAATGCCTAGAAAAAGTATTGTTAAATGACTTAAACAGTGGGTACTTAATTAGCAATCATTATAGAAGAAATCAATAATTGGTCAAAATCGCAATTATTGGGTTTTTTCATCAAAACCAATAAAACATCAATAAAAACAAAACGGTAAGACATACACCAAAATAAAATTGGCCTAAACGGTTCTAAATGGTGTACTATCTCCTTTTTAAGGCTTTTCATCGATATACTAAACATTAAATGTAAAAAAGTGCTACAGAAAAATCGGTTGGTGTTCTTTTGAATTTTATCTCCTAGAGCCATCTCGTGGTATTTGCAATATTGAAATAGTGCTGCACCAAGCGATAAAGGTCTTGAACTAGATATGCTTTCGTAGCTTCTCTCATTACGCCGCCGATGACATATTTTGTTCTACGTGGTCTATCTGTATTAGTATAATACACCGTGACATTTTAGTGGTTTTAAAGCGGAGGCTAGGTGAATCTCCTTGAGCAGTAGGAATAATATTGTCATTTTTTTTAAATCAAGGCATATTTGTTTTTATTTGAAACAGTTAGAAACATTAGTAGCCCTCTTTTACTACGCACGGCGGGTCGGCGACGTCAAAGGCCTTCAAAGGAGCTAGCCGCCTAGTGCAAGCGCATGCCATCAGCCAATCACCGCACTTGCACGCCGCAACCGATGCTATCTGCCCCTGCCCCCAACCCTTTGATTTTTGGCGCGCGCGTCTTTAGTTACCCACAGCACATCACTTGTGCAGGTGCAATACGTGACGCTGCTTAAAAAACGCGCGAAAATGGATCGGCATTACGCATACTCAAATTTGGAGTATCCTAGTATGGTGCAATAATATGCTATTGCGAATTACAACACAGCAGTAGCTCGACGGCTCTACGCACAACCGGACCACCTGAACCATCTCAGAATGCAGGGCATTCCAAACCCACAGGTTTTTTCAATAAACACTTTCCTGGCGGCTACTCAACGATTGATTGATCATCATGGAAAGTTTAGGGTACCAGAGCATGCTCAAGCCCGAGGTCGACCCCACATTTAAAGACCAGACCTCGATGAGGATATCATTCAACTAACGCAATGAACATTATTGGGCTTTTAACAACCCCCACGTGATCCGCGAGTGTTCTCATCAAGTGCGTTTTAACATTAGACGTTTTTTTGTGGTCCGAGCTGAAGCGCCTAGTGTACACTCGGAAATACGAAACTCGAGATGAATTAAAGACTGATACAATAGACGCTTTTAATGTAGTGAGACGTGACATAGACACTTTATTAAAGTTAAAACGTGATTGCGTTAAACGGGTACGTTTTTGTATTGAACGAAATAGCCTGCACTTCGCACATTTGCTCCATTATCATATCAGTGAGTGTAAATAACTAAATTAAAAAGGGAGTGTAAATTTGTAGTAAACTTCGTGAGCTGTGTGAAACATCTACAATGTTGGTAAGTACCTACCAACATTGCAGACGACTTTACCAAGTGGTAAAGGCGTTTGGTAAGAGGTACCTATCTAATCTAATAGCATATCACGATTTTACCTACGGAATGGTTAGGCGACGCGCTACTACCTACTAGTTCGCAATTTTTTGCAAAGGAGATTCCTCAATTATTTTTATTTTTATTTTACGACTAGGGCCGGTATAAATTGTCGAAATGGATAGTACAGTTAATTGCAAATCGCCTTCCTGCGGCTTAAAAACCACATAAAAGTCAGGGTGTATATAAGTATCTGTGCTTATTGCCAAACTCTCAATTTTACTCACCGGTAGTGGGCGCAGCTGTTGTTGTTGTTGAAGTCGTCGTTGTAGGAACTAAATAAAACAAAACAAAAATATTAAAGCACGAGCTTCGAATGCTCGACCGACTACTCAAAATTTGACGGCTTCTCAAAGTTTCACAAAACCGAATTGGTTTTTACAGTACACTTTGAATTCATATGAAGTCGCCTCAATCCGCTCCGCTTTGCTGGACTCCAGGGGGTACACAAAGTTGTGACATTACATTTAAAACCGTTTAGACCATACTTGTGTTAGCCGGAGTCTTACCGTTTCGCTTTAATCGGTGTTTTATTGTTCTTGACGAAAAATTTAGAAGTAATACATGCAATTTTAAACAACTTTTGTTTTTTAACAACATTAATTAAGTACTGATAAATACATCAAGCAAAACTTGTTTAAGGCATCTTTAATTGAGATATGATTTTTACAGACCTTTGAAGTGATAGAACATTTCCAATGCTTTTAAGCAAGGTTTTTTTTTGACAGAAATAAAAAGAAATAGAGTGTTTTTTTTTAATATATATGTTCTATCTTTTGAGATATCATGTACAAAAAGTATATAATAAATTGTTGAAAATAGGACCTCCGAACCAAATTGAGGAAGAAAAATCCACCTTTACATGCTTTTTTTAGTTGGTAGCACACATTGAAAATTACATACATCGATAGAGAACCACCAAAATAATCAAAATATGTCATCTAACATAATGTCCTAGTGTTAAATTTGCGAGAAATTAGGTTTATAAAATAAAATAAAAACTTGCTTAAAAGCAGATGATATTTTCTAGCCATTTAAAGGTCTGCAAAAACCAGGTATCAAGTCACAAATGCCTAGAAAAAGTATTGTTAAATGACTTAAACAGTGGGTACTTAATTAGCAATCATTATAGAAGAAATCAATAATTGGTCAAAATCGCAATTATTGGGTTTTTTCATCAAAACCAATAAAACATCAATAAAAACAAAACGGTAAGACATACACCAAAATAAAATTGGCCTAAACGGTTCTAAATGGTGTACTATCTCCTTTTTAAGGCTTTTCATCGATATACTAAACATTAAATGTAAAAAAGTGCTACAAAAAATCGGTTGGTGTTCTTTTGAATTTTATCTCCTAGAGCCATCTCGTGGTATTTGCAATATTGAAATAGTGCTGCAATAAGCGATAAAATTCTTGAACCAGATATGCTTTCGTAGCTTCTGTCATTACGCCGCCGATGACATATTTTGTTCTACGTGGTCTATCTGTATTAGTATAATACACCGTGACATTTTAGTGGTTTTAAAGCGGAGGCTAGGTGAATCGCCTTGAACAGTAGGAATAATATTGTCATTTTTTTTAAATCAAGGCATATTTGTTTTTATTTGAAACAGTTAGAAACATTAGTAGCCCTCTTTTACTACGCACGGCGGGTCAGCGACGTCATAGGCCTTCAAAGGAGCTAGCCGCCTAGTGCAAGCGCATGCCATCAGCCAATCACCGCACTTGCACGCCGCAACCGATGCTATCTGCCCCCGCCCCCAACCCTTTGATTTTCGGCGCGCGCGTCTTTAGTTACCCACAGCACATCACTTGTGCAGGTGAAATACGTGACGCTGCTTAAAAAACGCGCGAAAATGGATCGGCATTACGCATACTCAAATTTGGAGTATCCTAGTATGGTGCAACAATATGCTATTGCGAATTACAACACAGCAGAAGCTCGACGGCTCTACGCACAACCGGACCACCTGAACCATCTCAGAATACAGGGCATTCCAAACCCACAGGTTTCTTCAATAAACACTTTCCTGGCGGCTACTCAAAGATTGATTGATCATCATGGAAAGTTTAGGGTACCAGAGCATGCTCAAGCCCGAGGTCGACCCCACATTTAAAGACCAGACCTCGATGAGGATATCATTCAACCAACGCAATGAACATTATTGGGCTTTTAACAACCCCCACGTGATCCGCGAGTGTTCTCATCAAGTGCGTTTTAACATTAGACGTTTTTTTGTGGTCCGAGCTGAAGCGCCTGGTGTACACTCGGAAATACGAAACTCGAGATGAATTAAAGACTGATACAATAGACGCTTTTAATGTAGTGAGACGTGACATAGACACTTTATTAAAGTTAAAACGTGATTGCGTTAAACGGGCACGTTTTTCTATTGAACGAAATAGCCTGCACTTCGCACATTTACTCCATTATCATATCAGTGAGTGTAAATAACTAAATTAAAAAGGGAGTGTAAATTTGTAGTAAACTTCGTGAGCTGTGTGAAACATCTGCAATGTTGGTAAGTACCTACCAACATTGCAGACGACTTTACCAAGTGGTAAAGGCGTTTGTTAAGAGGTACCTATCTAATCTAATAGCATATCACGATTTTACCTACGGAATGGTTAGGCGACGCGCTACTACCTACTAGTTCGCAATTTTTTGCAAAGGAGATTCCTCAATTATTTTTATTTTTATTTTACGACTAGGGCCGGTATAAATTTTCGAAATGGATAGTACAGTTAATTGCAAATCGCCTTCCTGCGGCTTAAAAACAACTTAAAAGTCAGGGTGTATATAAGTATCTGTGCTTATTGCCAAACTCTCAATTTTACTCACCGGTAGTGGGCGCAGCTGTTGTTGTTGTTGAAGTCGTCGTTGTAGGAACTAAATAAAACAAAACAAAAAAATTAAAGCACGAGCTTCGAATGCTCGACCGACTACTCAAAATTTGACGGCTTATCAAAGTTTCACAAAACCGAATTGGTTTTTACAGTACACTTTGAATTTATATGAAGTTGCCTCAATCCGCTCCGCTTTGCTGGACTCCAGCGGGTACACAAAGTTGTGACATTACATTTAAAACCGTTTAGACCATACTTGTGTTAGCCGGAGTCTTACCGTTTCGCTTGAATCGGTGTTTTATTGTTCTTGACGAAAAATTTAGAAGTAATACTTGCAATTTTTAACAACTTTTGTTTTTTAACAACATTAATTAAGTACTGCTAAATACATCAAGCAAAACTTGTTTAAGGCATCTTTAATTGAGATATGATTTTTACAGACCTTTGAAGTGATAGAACATTTCCAATGCTTTTAAGCAAGGTATTTTTTTGACAGAAATAAAAAGAAATAGAGTATTTTTTTTAATATATATGTTCTATCTTTTGAGATATCATATACAAAAAGTATATCATAAATTGTTGAAAATAGGACCTCCGAACCAAATTGAGGAAGAAAAATCCACCTTTACATGCTTTTTTAAGTTGGTAGCACACATTGAAAATTACATACATCGATAGAGAACCATCAAAATAATCAAAATATGTCATCTAACATAATGTCCTAGTGTTAAATTTGCGAGAAATTAGGTTTATAAAATAAAATAAAAACTTGCTTAAAAGCAGATGATATTTTCTAGCCATTCAAAGGTCTGCAAAAACCAGGTCTCAAGTCACAAATGCCTAGAAAAAGTATTGTTAAATGACTTAAACAGTGGGTACTTAATTAGCAATCATTATAGAAGAAATCAATAATTGGTCAAAATCGCAATTATTGGGTTTTTTCATCAAAACCAATAAAACATCAATAAAAACAAAACGGTAAGACATACACCAAAATAAAATTGGCCTAAACGGTTCTAAATGGTGTACTATCTCCTTTTTAAGGCTTTTCATCGATATACTAAACATTAAATGTAAAAAAGTGCTACAGAAAAATCGGTTGGTGTTCTTTTGAATTTTATCTCCTAGAGCCATCTCGTGGTATTTGCAATATTGAAATAGTGCTGCACCAAGCGATAAAGGTCTTGAACTAGATATGCTTTCGTAGCTTCTCTCATTACGCCGCCGATGACATATTTTGTTCTACGTGGTCTATCTGTATTAGTATAATACACCGTGACATTTGAGTGGTTTTAAAGCGGAGGCTAGGTGAATCGCCTTGAGCAGTAGGAATAATATTGTCATTTTTTTTAAATCAAGGCATATTTGTTTTTATTTGAAACAGTTAGAAACATTAGTAGCCCTCTTTTACTACGCACGGCGGGTCGGCGACGTCAAAGGCCTTCAAAGGAGCTAGCCGCCTAGTGCAAGCGCATGCCATCAGCCAATCACCGCACTTGCACGCCGCAACCGATGCTATCTGCCCCCGCCCCCAACCCTTTGATTTTCGGCGCGCGCGTCTTTAGTTACCCACAGCACATCACTTGTGCAGGTGAAATACGTGACGCTGCTTAAAAAACGCGCGAAAATGGATCGGCATTACGCATACTCAAATTTATAGTATCCTAGTATAGTGCAACAATATGCTATTGCGAATTACAACACAGCAGAAGCTCGACGGCTCTACGCACAACCGGACCACCTGAACCATCTCAGAATGCAGGGCATTCCAAACCCACAGGTTTCTTCAATAAACACTTTCCTGGCGGCTACTCAACGATTGATTGATCATCATGGAAAGTTTAGGGTACCAGAGCATGCTCAAGCCCGAGGTCGACCCCACATTTAAAGACCAGACCTCGATGAGGATATCATTCAACCAACGCAATGAACATTATTGGGCTTTTAACAACCCCCACGTGATCCGCGAGTGTTCTCATCAAGTGCGTTTTAACATTAGACGTTTTTTTGTGGTCCGAGCTGAAGCGCCTGGTGTACACTCGGAAATACGAAACTCGAGATGAATTAAAGACTGATACAATAGACGCTTTTAATGTAGTGAGACGTGACATAGACACTTTATTAAAGTTAAAACGTGATTGCGTTAAACGGGTACGTTTTTGTATTGAACGAAATAGCCTGCACTTCGCACATTTGCTCCATTATCATATCAGTGAGTGTAAATAACTAAATTAAAAAGGGAGTGTAAATTTGTAGTAAACTTCGTGAGCTGTGTGAAACATCTACAATGTTGGTAAGTACCTACCAACATTGCAGACGACTTTACCAAGTGGTAAAGGCGTTTGGTAAGAGGTACCTATCTAATCTAATAGCATATCACGATTTTACCTACGGAATGGTTAGGCGACGCGCTACTACCTACTAGTTCGCAATTTTTTGCAAAGGAGATTCCTCAATTATTTTTATTTTTATTTTACGACTAGGGCCGGTATAAATTGTCGAAATGGATAGTACAGTTAATTGCAAATCGCCTTCCTGCGGCTTAAAAACCACATAAAAGTCAGGGTGTATATAAGTATCTGTGCTTATTGCCAAACTCTCAATTTTACTCACCGGTAGTGGGCGCAGCTGTTGTTGTTGTTGAAGTCGTCGTTGTAGGAACTAAATAAAACAAAACAAAAATATTAAAGCACGAGCTTCGAATGCTCGACCGACTACTCAAAATTTGACGGCTTCTCAAAGTTTCACAAAACCGAATTGGTTTTTACAGTACACTTTGAATTCATATGAAGTCGCCTCAATCCGCTCCGCTTTGCTGGACTCCAGGGGGTACACAAAGTTGTGACATTACATTTAAAACCGTTTAGACCATACTTGTGTTAGCCGGAGTCTTACCGTTTCGCTTTAATCGGTGTTTTATTGTTCTTGACGAAAAATTTAGAAGTAATACATGCAATTTTTAACAACTTTTGTTTTTTAACAACATTAATTAAGTACTGATAAATACATCAAAGCAAAACTTGTTTAAGGCATCTTTAATTGAGATATGATTTTTACAGACCTTTGAGAAGTGATAGAACATTTCTAATGCTTTTAAGCAAGGTTTTTTTTTGACAGAAATAAAAAGAAATAGAGTATTTTTTTTAATATATATGTTCTATCTTTTGAGATATCATGTACAAAAAGTATATCATAAATTGTTGAAAATAGGACCTCCGAACCAAATTGAGGAAGAAAAATCCACCTTTACATGCTTTTTTAAGATGGTAGCACACATTGAAAATTACATACATCGATAGAGAACCATCAAAATAATACCAAAATATGTCATCTAACATAATGTCCTAGTGTTAAATTTGCGAGAAATTAGGTTAATAAAATAAAATAAAAACTTGCTTAAAAGCAGATGATATTTTCTAGCCATTTAAAGGTCTGCAAAAACCAGGTCTCAAGTCACAAATGCCTAGAAAAAGTATTGTTAAATGACTTAAACAGTGGGTACTTAATTAGCAATCATTATAGAAGAAATCAATAATTGGTCAAAATCGCAATTATTGGGTTTTTTCATCAAAACCAATAAAGCATCAATAAAAACAAAACGGTAAGACATACACCAAAATAAAATTGGCCTAAACGGTTCTAAATGGTGTACTATCTCCTTTTTAAGGCTTTTCATCGATATACTAAACATTAAATGTAAAAAAGTGCTACAGAAAAATCGGTTGGTGTTCTTTTGAATTTTATCTCCTAGAGCCATCTCGTGGTATTTGCAATATTGAAATAGTGCTGCACCAAGCGATAAAGGTCTTGAACTAGATATGCTTTCGTAGCTTCTCTCATTACGCCGCCGATGACATATTTTGTTCTACGTGGTCTATCTGTATTAGTATAATACACCGTGACATTTTAGTGGTTTTAAAGCAGAGGTTAGGTGAATCGCCTTGAACAGTAGGAATAATATTGTCATTTTTTTAAATCAAGGCATATTTGTTTTTATTTGAAACAGTTAGAAACATTAGTAGCCCTCTTTTACTACGCACGGCGGGTCGGCGACGTCAAAGGCCTTCAAAGGAGCTAGCCGCCTAGTGCAAGCGCATGCCATCAGCCAATCACCGCACTTGCACGCCGCAACCGATGCTATCTGCCCCCGCCCCCAACCCTTTGATTTTCGGCGCGCGCGTCTTTAGTTACCCACAGCACATCACTTGTGCAGGTGCAATACGTGACGCTGCTTAAAAAATGCGCAAAAATGGATCGGCATTACGCATACTCAAATTTGGAGTATCCTAGTATGGTGCAACAATATGCTATTGCGAATTACAACACAGCAGAAGCTCGACGGCTCTACGCACAACCGGACCACCTGAACCATCTCAGAATGCAGGGCATTCCAAACCCACAGGTTTCTTCAATAAACACTTTCCTGGCGGCTACTCAACGATTGATTGATCATCATGGAAAGTTTAGGGTACCAGAGCATGCTCAAGCCCGAGGTCGACCCCACATTTAAAGACCAGACCTCGATGAGGATATCATTCAACCAACGCAATGAACATTATTGGGCTTTTAACAACCCCCACGTGATCCGCGAGTGTTCTCATCAAGTGCGTTTTAACATTAGACGTTTTTTTGTGGTCCGAGCTGAAGCGCCTGGTATACACTCGGAAATACGAAACTCGAGATGAATTAAAGACTGATACAATAGACGCTTTTAATGTAGTGAGACGTGACATAGACACTTTATTAAAGTTAAAACGTGATTGCGTTAAACGGGCACGTTTTTGTATTGAACGAAATAGCCTGCACTTCGCACATTTGCTCCATTATCATATCAGTGAGTGTAAATAACTAAATTAAAAAGGGAGTGTAAATTTGTAGTAAACTTCGTGAGCTGTGTGAAACATCTGCAATGTTGGTAAGTACCTACCAACATTGCAGACGGCTTTACCAAGTGGTAAATGCGTTTGGTAAGAGGTACCTATCTAATCTAATAGCATATCACGATTTTACCTACGGAATGGTTAGGCGACGCGCTACTACTTACTCGTTCGCAATTTTTTGCAAAGAAGATTCCTCAATTATTTATATTTTTATTTCACGAATAGGGCCGGTATAAATTGTCGAAATGGATAGTACAGTTAATTGCAAATCGCCTTCCTGCGGCTTAAAAACCACTTAAAAGTCAGGGTGTATATAAGTATCTGTGCTTATTGCCAAACTTTCAATTTTACTCACCGGTAGTGGGCGCAGCTGTTGTTGTTGTTGAAGTCGTCGTTGTAGGAACTAAATAAAACAAAACAAAAATATTAAAGCACGAGCTTCGAATGCTCGACCGACTACTCAAAATTTGACGGCTTCTCAAAGTTTCACAAAACCGAATTGGTTTTTACAGTACACTTTGAATTTATATGAAGTCGCCTCAATCCGCTCCGCTTTGCTGTACTCCAGGGGGTACACAAAGTTGTGACATTTCATTTAAAACCGTTTAGACCATACTTGTGTTAGCCGGAGTCTTACCGTTTCGCTTTAATCGGTGTTTTATTGTTCTTGACGAAAAATTTAGAAGTAATACATGCAATTTTTAACAACTTTTGTTTTTTAACAACATTAATTAAGTACTGATAAATACATCAAGCAAAACTTGTTTAAGGCATCTTTAATTGAGATATAATTTTTACAGACCTTTGAAGTGATAGAACATTTCCAATGCTTTTAAGCAAGGTTTTTTTTTGACAGAAATAAAAAGAAATAGAGTATTTTTTTTAATATATATGTTCTATCTTTGAGATATCGTGTACAAAAAGTATATCATAAATTGTTGAAAATAGGACCTCCGAACCAAATTGAGGAAGAAAAATCCACCTTTACATGCTTTTTTAAGTTGGTAGCACACATTGAAAATTACATACATCGATAGAGAACCATCAAAATATGTCATCTAACAAAATGTCCTAGTGTTAAATTTGCGAGAAATTAGGTTTATAAAATAAAATAAAAACTTGCTTAAAAGCAGATGATATTTTCTAGCCATTCAAAGGTCTGCGAAAACCAGGTCTCAAGTCACAAATGCCTAGAAAAAGTATTGTTAAATGACTTAAACAGTGAGTACTTAATTAGCAATCATTATAGAAGAAATCAATAATTGGTCAAAATCGCAATTATTGGGTTTTTTCATCAAAACCAATAAAACATCAATAAAAACAAAACGGTAAGACATACACCAAAATAAAATTGGCCTAAACGGTTCTAAATGGTGTACTATCTCCTTTTTAAGGCTTTTCATCGATATACTAAACATTAAATGTAAAAAAGTGCTACAGAAAAATCGGTTGGTGTTCTTTTGAATTTTATCTCCTAGAGCCATCTCGTGGTATTTGCAATATTGAAATAGTGCTGCACCAAGCGATAAAGGTCTTGAACTAGATATGCTTTCGTAGCTTCTCTCATTACGCCGCCGATGACATATTTTGTTCTACGTGGTCTATCTGTATTAGTATAATACACCGTGACATTTTAGTGGTTTTAAAGCGGAGGCTAGGTGAATCGCCTTGAGCAGTAGGAATAATATTGTCATTTTTTTTAAATCAAGGCATATTTGTTTTTATTTGAAATAGTTAGAAACATTAGTAGCCCTATTTTACTACGCACGGCGGGTCGGCGACGTCAAAGGCCTTCAAAGGAGCTAGCCGCCTAGTGCAAGCGCATGCCATCAGCCAATCACTGCACTTGCACGCCGCAACCGATGCTATCTGCCCCCACCCCCAACCCTTTGATTTTCGGCGCGCGCGTCTTTAGTTTCCCACAGCACATCACTTGTGCAGGTGCAATACGTGACCCTGCTTAAAAAACGCGCGAAAATGGATCGGCATTACGCATACTCAAATTTGGAGTATCCTAGTATGGTGCAACAATATGCTATTGCGAATTACAACACAGCAGAAGCTCGACGGCTCTACGCACAACCGGACCACCTGAACCATCTCAGAATACAGGGCATTCCAAACCCACAGGTTTCTTCAATAAACACTTTCCTGGCGGCTACTCAAAGATTGATTGATCATCATGGAAAGTTTAGGGTACCAGAGCATGCTCAAGCCCGAGGTCGACCCCACATTTAAAGACCAGACCTCGATGAGGATATCATTCAACCAACGCAATGAACATTATTGGGCTTTTAACAACCCCCACGTGATCCGCGAGTGTTCTCATCAAGTGCGTTTTAACATTAGACGTTTTTTTTGTGGTCCGAGCTGAAGCGCCTGGTGTACACTCGGAAATACGAAACTCGAGATGAATTAAAGACTGATACAATAGACGCTTTTAATGTAGTGAGACGTGACATAGGCACTTTATTAAAGTTAAAACGTGATTTCGTTAAACGGGCACGTTTTTGTATTGAACGAAATAGCCTGCACTTCGCACATTTGCTCCAATATCATATCAGTGAGTGTAAATAACTAAATTAAAAAGGGAGTGTAAATTTGTAGTAAACTTCGTGAGCTGTTTGAAACATCTGCAATGTTGGTAAGTACCTACCAACATTGCAGACGACTTTACCAAGTGGTAAAGGCGTTTGGTAAGAGGTACCTATCTAATCTAATAGCATATCACGATTTTACCTACGGAATGGTTAGGCGACGCGCTACTACCTACTAGTTCGCAATTTTTTGCAAAGGAGATTCCTCAATTATTTTTATTTTTATTTTACGACTAGGGCCGGTATAAATTGTCGAAATGGATAGTACAGTTAATTGCAAATCGCCTTCCTGCGGCTTAAAAACCACTTAAAAGTCAAGGTGTATATAAGTATCTGTGCTTATTGCCAAACTCTCAATTTTACTCACCGGTAGTGGGCGCAGCTGTTGTTGTTGTTGAAGTCGTCGTTGTAGGAACTAAATAAAACAAAACAAAAATATTAAAGCACGAGCTTCGAATGCTCGACCGACTACTCAAAATTTGACGGCTTCTCAAAGTTTCACAAAACCGAATTGGTTTTTACAGTACACTTTGAATTTATATGAAGTCGCCTCAATCCGCTCCGCTTTGCTGGACTCCAGGGGGTACACAAAGTTGTAACATTACATTTAAAACCGTTTAGACCATACTTGTGTTAGCCGGAGTCTTACCGTTTCGCCTTAATCGGTGTTTTATTGTTCTTGACGAAAAATTTAGAAGTAATACATGCAATTTTTAACAACTTTTGTTTTTTAACAACATTAATTAAGTACTGATAAATACATCAAGCAAAACTTGTTTAAGGCATCTTTAATTGAGATATGATTTTTACAGACCTTTGAGAAGTGATAGAACATTTCTAATGCTTTTAAGCAAGGTTTTTTTTTGACAGAAATAAAAAGAAATAGAGTATTTTTTTTAATATATATGTTCTATCTTTTGAGATATCATGTACAAAAAGTATATCATAAATTGTTGAAAATAGTACCTCCGAACCAAATTGAGGAAGAAAAATCCACCTTTACATGCTTTTTTAAGTTGGTAGCACACATTGAAAATAACATACATCGATAGAGAACCATCAAAATAATCAAAATATGTTATCTAACATAATGTCCTAGTGTTAAATTTGCGAGAAATTAAGTTTATAAAATAAAATAAAAACTTGCTTAAAAGCAGATGATATTTTCTAGTCATTCAAAGGTCTGCAAAAACCAGGTCTCAAGTCACAAATGCCTAGAAAAAGTATTGTTAAATGACTTAAACAGTGGGTACTTAGTTAGCAATCATTATAGAAGAAATCAATAATTGGTCAAAATCGCAATTATTGGGTTTTTTCATCAAAACCAATAAAACATCAATAAAAACAAAACGGTAAGACATACACCAAAATAAAATTGGCCTAAATGGTTCTAAATGGTGTACTATCTCCTTTTTAAGGCTTTTCATCGATATACTAAACATTAAATGTAAAAAAGTGCTACAGAAAAATCGGTTGGTGTTCTTTTGAATTTTATCTCCTAGAGCCATCTCGTGGTATTTGCAATATTGAAATAGTGCTGCACCAAGCGATAAAGGTCTTGAACTAGATATGCTTTCGTAGCTTCTCTCATTACGCCGCCGATGACATATTTTGTTCTACGTGGTCTATCTGTATTAGTATAATACACCGTGACATTTTAGTGGTTTTAAAGCGGAGGCTAGGTGAATCGCCTTGAGCAGTAGGAATAATATTGTAATTTTTTTTAAATCAAGGCATATTTGTTTTTATTTGAAAAAGTTAGAAACATTAGTAGCCCTCTTTTACTACGCACGGCGGGTCGGCGACGTCAAAGACCTTCAAAGGAGCTAACCGCCTAGTGCAAGCGCATGCCATCAGCCAATCACCGCACTTGCACGCCGCAACCGATGCTATCTGCCCCCGCCCCCAACCCTTTGATTTTCGGCGCGCGCGTCTTTAGTTACCCACAGCACATCACTTGTGCAGGTGCAATACGTGACGTTGCTTAAAAAACGCGCGAAAATGGATCGGCATTACGCATACTCAAATTTGGAGTATCCTAGTATGGTGCAACAATATGCTATTGCGAATTACAACACAGCAGAAGCTCGACGGCTCTACGCACAACCGGACCACCTGAACCATCTCAGAATGCAGGGCATTCCAAACCCACAGGTTTCTTCAATAAACACTTTCCTGGCGGCTACTCAACGATTGATTGATCATCATGGAAAGTTTAGGGTACCAGAGCATGCTCAAGCCCGAGGTCGACCCCAAATTAAAAGACCAGACCTCGATGAGGATATCATTCAACCAACGCAATGAACATTATTGGGCTTTTAACAACCCCCACGTGATCCGCGAGTGTTCTCATCAAGTGCGTTTTAACATTAGACGTTTTTTTGTGGTCCGAGCTGAAGCGCCTGGTGTACACTCGGAAATACGAAACTCGAGATGAATTAAAGACTGATACAATAGACGCTTTTAATGTAGTGAGACGTGACATAGACACTTTGTTCAGGCTTCTCGGCACCTAATGACCTCGTAGGGGCCCATCAGCTACGAGGTAGCGTAGCGATCAGATGCCAAGAAGTGAGAACTTCGGCGATTCACCGAGCTACTAATTATGGAGTCGATCTAACCTGGTCTGTGCTTCGGTACCGTCAACTTCCTGTCTCTCTGCAAGGCCCGGGTGCACCCTAGGCTCTTCTTGGTAGACAGGTTCTTCAGCCAACCAGGTATGACTGTTAGGCCAGCTTCGACGAGCACAGTGTTCCAACACAGGTAATGTTACGTGGGAAAAACCAATCGGCCACGTAAATGCGAACTTTATCTGGTTCGGGGAATCACAACACACTCAGCTATCTAGACAATCCTGAGGGAACCCCGAATACAATTCCAGATGGCTTGCGATTTAAATTCAATACCCTAATCAATACGCGTTACATTGCGAGGGCTTTTCGTCTGTCAGTTGTCAAAAACTGCAAGGTTGGCAGCAACGTCAAATTCAAAAAGGCCGTTCCGAAACCATCGATCGAATATCGATTTGGAATCGAACAATCACCCGCCCGGACAGGCACCCACCTGTCCCCTAATCTACGGGCAGCCGATACAACGTTGCTACCGCTCGTTTTAGAACCGAGCCTCCTACTAGAACCTCTGCAGACCGGGGGGTCCCGTCCTTGCCAGGGAACAAGTTAACAATGCGCCCCCTGCGCCAACGTAGTGGCGGTAGGTTAGCATTCTTAACCAGAACGAGGTCACCAACACTAGGGGGGCTGGTTTTGTCAGTCCACTTAAGGCGCTGTTGTAAGATATGCAGATACTCGAGCGACCAACGCTTCCAGAAATTCTGAGTAAACTGCTGCAACATCTGGTACCTTGACAACCGATACAATTTCACTCCCTCGAAGGGGTGCTCGGGCAATGCGTTAAGTGGCTGTCCTATCAAGAAATGGCCTGGGGTCAGAGCCTCCAGGTCATTTGTATCCGAGCTGAGCGGACACAACGGTCGCGAATTGAGAACGGCCTCGATCTTACAAAACAATGTCGCGAGCTCCTCAAAAGTCAGCGCGGTCTGACCTACTATACGCCCCAAGTGCGTCTTAGCTGACTTAACTACGGCCTCAAAAATCCCACCCCAGTGGGGGCAACTCGGTGGGCTGAAGGTCCACTGTATACCCCGACGGGAGAGGGCCGTTCCAATATCCACTTTATTTACATTCAAAAAAATGACTATCTCTCGTAAGTATCGTTCCGCACCGACGTAGTTAGTGCCGTTATCAGAGCGGATCAAAGTTGGAAGTCCCCTTCGAGAAACAAACCTATCCAAACAAGCAATGAAAGCCTCTGTCGAGAGATCAGCAACGAGCTCGAGATGTACCGCCTTGGTGGATAAACAAACAAACACACATGAGCTATACCGGTCCAGCAGAAACCCGGCGTCAGGGTCCTCAGCCTTCTGGGTAACATGCACGGCCGCTCTGGGGCCATGATCCGAAGATACTACTACATGGCTGTGGGGCCAGTCCGATTCTCTCCTGGCAAGCCAGGGTGGTCCCCACCACAAATGGTGTCTAACGAGTTCAGGAGCCCGACATCCCCTGGATGCACAATCAGACGGGTTCAATTCTCCTGGTACATGTCTCCAGGTCAGTGGGACCTCAGACGACACAATCTGGGAGACACGGTTCGCAACAAAAACCTCTAAGTTATGGACCGAAGCCTTCAGCCAGCACAAAACAATCTGGCTGTCCGTCCACGCGGACACCGTATCCTCCAAAACCACTGACCCACGCAACACTGTTAGAGTGTGATTCAAAAGTTTGGTCAAAAGAGCAGCCCCGGACAGTTCCAGTTTTGGAATCGTCATCCTTGTCCGAATAGGCGCTACCTTGCCTTTTGCCAAAACCAAACGCACTTCGACCTCCCCGGTGGAGGTGACGGTTCGCAAATAAACCGCTGCCGCAAACCCTCGTTCAGAGGCATCACAAAACCCGTGAAGGGTTGCCCTGTAATCCCCAGCAGGGACCAATTTCCTCGGCAGCGATACATTAATTATATTGAGGCCCAACCATTTTGCTAAATCATTCGATACAATGCAGCCCTGAGCTCCAGAATCTAATAGGGCGCGAACATATGTTGGGTTGCCCGCCAAATCCCAAACAAGCACAGAGGCGATCGGTAACACCACCGTCTCCGGTTGGGGGGCAACAAATTGTTGGGCCGCAAATTCCTAGCGAGGGCCCCCGGGGCCCCACTGTGCCTGTAACCGATCAGGTAGGCAGCTATACGCCAGAGGGTCCCATTGTACAAATGGCCCACGCGCCGGTTCCATTGCCACCCTACGACGCCCCCCGAAGGGGGGTGGGCGTGAATTCAACCGTGGCCGCTCCATGAGCGGGGGGGACATCACATGCGACCGACGAGGACGAGGCGACGAGCGGGGCGACAACTGAGGCGGCGTCCGAACCGCATCCGCATAGCTCGAAGGTGTCCCATGCCACCCGCCCGTTACGGCCTGCTCAACATACCCAATGTCCCGCTGAGTCGGATGCTGAGTCGCAACCGAAAACTCAGGGCCCCCCATGTGATGACCCTGAGTGCGGCCCTGCACCCCTGGGTGGCTGCGTGCTTGTGGCCCCATTGCCCGCTGAGTCGGATGCTGAGTCGCAACCGAAAACTCAGGGCCCCCCATGTGATGACCCTGAGTGCGGCCCTGCACCCTAGTACCGCCCTGTGCACGTGGGGACATTGGCCCCTGAGTTGCGCTCCGAGTCGCAAACG
This sequence comes from Argyresthia goedartella, assembly GCA_949825045.1. Taxonomy (NCBI): domain Eukaryota; kingdom Metazoa; phylum Arthropoda; class Insecta; order Lepidoptera; family Argyresthiidae; genus Argyresthia; species Argyresthia goedartella. Next base: position 36,749,000 of record OX463812.1, on the reverse strand, counting down.
AATTCTCAGGGCCCCATGCCGTGTCACCCTGGGTACGGCCCTGTGGACGTGGGGACGTTGGCCCCTGAGTTGCGCTCCGAGTCGCAAACGAATTCTCAGGGCCCCATGCCGTGTCACCCTGGATACGGCCCTGTGGAGGCTGTTGGCCGGACCGGTTCATGCACAACAGATTGTTGTGGGCCCCACCACAATATCCGCACAATTTTGTGCGCGTGCAGTCCCTAGCCATGTGTGGCCCGAGGCACAGGAAACACCAGCTCCGCTGCTTGGCCATCCGGCGCCGTCCCTCAACCCTAAGTTCCCCGAACTTATTGCAATTGGCCACAGCATGGCCAATCTGCCTACAACATGGGCAGGTCTCACTATGTGGGGTCAATGCACTCACAGTCCCATATGACTGCCGGTTGGTGCGGTCCTTCCTCGTCGGAGAGCCCCTACTCACAGCGCTCCCGGCAGCTCTCTGTGGCTCCGAAGGATGGGTGACCGTCAACCCCAAATTCTCTGCCCGTCGAGCCTCCTCTTCCAAGAATCCGACCAAGTCGGAGAAGGCGGGCAGGTCCTCGGCCGACCTCCCGTGAGACTGTTCGAAACGAGTCTGCACGTCAGCGGGTAGGCGGGAAAGTACAATGTACAGCAGTAGGTACGACCATTCACCAACCGGAAGTCCAAGATTCTCTAGAGCCTTGGTGACGGACAACAATGGGTTCAAAACCTCCGTCTGTATGGCCCCGACCTTGTTCACAACCGGGATACTAAACAAACGGTTCAGTTGGGCATCGGCCAACCTCCGTTTGTTATGGTAACGTCTGACCAACAATTGTCTGGCCGTTTCATAGTTACCCTCCGTAACTGTCAAATGAGCGACCAGCTCCCTAGGCTCACCCCTCAATGCTGCCACCAGCTGAGCCATCTTGACAGACTTGGTAATGTCCGATCGCATGTGCACCAAACTGTCGAACAGATTGATGAAGCTCATCCATTCACCGGACACTCCGTCAAAAGTAGGCATAATTATGGCAGGTAACCTGGACCCCGAACCCTGAAGCGGCAGAGGTGCTTCAATGTCACCACCATGGCTGAACTCGCGCTGTCTACGTATGTCCGCAGCCTTCTGCGTGATAGCAGCTGCCATCTCCATACATTGGTCGACATCCCCTAGCAACCGTGACAGCCTGTCAGGTGCGCAACCATCAACTGATTCCGCCTGCGCGGACAATTCGAGCACCCTGTTGTAACGTTCCTTAACGTCCATAGACCGCTCCAATACCACATCATGCCTATCTAAACGGTCTATCAGACCGTGTGCGGAGGAAAACCATCTGAGTTCCTTAGAAACACCCTTCTGGATTTCAGATAACGACATGATCGGAACGATACTTACTCACAATTTGCAGTAACTCAATTTTATTGGACCCTCCAGTCTATAACCCAAACGAGGGAACCCTAAACTATAACTTAAACAATGCTGTTTTCCTTAAACAATAGGAACCGAGTTTTATATCTTTTCTGTAAATACAATTTAGTTTCCCTTTATCATTATAACACACACAGATAGTCAATATTAGTTCAAGTTATAAATTGCTATAAACTGAAAACAATGTAATAGCCTGCTATCAATAGATGTAACTACCTATGTTAACCAAACATTCATTAGCATTACTAGACCACTAATAGATTGACTAACTGGTACTTCAATGCAAATTTCAATTCACCTACAATGTACCTAAGTTGAGTACCTACTATTCTGAGTCACATCTCAGTACAACTGGTCATTTGGGGAAAACTGTAATATCTGTCTGTCTACTACCAGCAATAGACTTATAGCTTACAATACTACCAATCTATGTGGATACAGGAACAACACCAAGTTAGCTAATAACCGCCTATACCTACAGATTGATAGTCCCAAATCGTGGGTTCCTGGAGCCCTTGACGGCTGCAAATCTCAGGAAACCACGCTCTTGCTACCAAAATGTTCAGGCTTCTCGGCACCTAATGACCTCGCAGGGGCCCATCAGCTACGAGGTAGCGTAGCGATCAGATGCCAAGAAGTGTGAACGTCGGCGATTCACCGAGCTACTAATTATGGAGTCGATCTAACCTGGTCTGTGCTTCGGTCCCGTCAACTTCTTGTCTCTCTGCAAGGCCCGGGTGCACCCTAGGCTCTTCTTGGTAGACAGGTTCTTCAGCCAACCAGGTATGACTGGCAGGCCAGCTTCGACGAGCACAGTGTTCCAACACAGGTTATGTTACGTGGGAAAAACCAATCGGCCACGTAAATGCGAACTTTATCTGGTTCGGGGAATCACAACACACTCAGCTATCTAGACAATCCTGAGGGAAACCCGAATACAATTCCAGATGGCTTGCGATTTAAATTCAATACCCTAATCAATACGCGTTACATTGCGAGGGCTTTTCGTCTGTCAGTTTTCAAAAACTGCAAGGTTGGCAGCAACGTCAAATTCAAAAAGGCCGTTCCGAAACCATCGATCGAATATCGATTTGGAATCGAACACACTTTATTAAAGTTAAAACGTGATTGCGTTAAACGGGCACGTTTTTGTATTGAACGAAACAGCCTGCACTTCGCACATTTGCTCCATTATCATATCAGTGAGTGTAAATAACTAAATTAAAAAGGGAGTGTAAATTTGTAGTAAACTTCGTGAGCTGTGTGAAACATCTGCAATGTTGCTAAGTACCTACCAACATTGCAGACGACTTTACCAAGTGGTAAAGGCGTTTGGTAAGAGGTACCTATCTAATCTAATAGCATATCACGATTTTACCTATGGAATGGTTAGGCGACGCGCTACTACCTACTAGTTCGCAATTTTTTGCAAAGGAGATTCCTCAATTATTTTTATTTTTATTTTACGACTAGGGCCGGTATAAATTGTCGAAATGGATAGTACAGTTAATTGCAAATCGCCTTCCTGCGGCTTAAAAACCACTTAAAAGTCAGGGTGTATATAAGTATCTGTGCTTATTGCCAAACTCTCAATTTTACTCACCGGTAGTGGGCGCAGCTGTTGTTGTTGTTGAAGTCGTCGTTGTAGGAACTAAATAAAACAAAACAAAAATATTAAAGCACGAGCTTCGAATGCTCGACCGACTACTCAAAATTTGACGGCTTCTCAAAGTTTCACAAAACCGAATTGGTTTTTACAGTACACTTTGAATTTATATGAAGTCGCCTCAATCCGCTCCGCTTTGCTGGACTCCAGGGGGTACACAAAGTTGTGACATTACATTTAAAACCGTTTAGACCATACTTGTGTTAGCCGGAGTCTTACCGTTTCGCTTTAATCGGTGTTTTATTGTTCTTGACGAAAAATTTAGAAGTAATACATGCAATTTTTAACAACTTTTGTTTTTTAACAACATTAATTAAGTACTGATAAATACATCAAGCAAAACTTGTTTAAGGCATCTTTAATTGAGATATAATTTTTACAGACCTTTGAAGTGATAGAACATTTCCAATGCTTTTAAGCAAGGTTTTTTTTTGACAGAAATAAAAAGAAATAGAGTATTTTTTTAATATATATGTTCTATCTTTTGAGATATCGTGTACAAAAAGTATACCATAAATTGTTGAAAATAGGACCTCCGAACCAAATTGAGGAAGAAAAATCCACCTTTACATGCTTTTTTAAGTTGGTAGCACACATTGAAAATTACATACATCGATAGAGAACCATCAAAATAATCAAAATATGTCATCTAACATAATGTCCTAGTGTTAAATTTGCGAGAAATTAGGTTTATAAAATAAAATAAAATCTTGCTTAAAAGCAGATGATATTTTCTAGCCATTCAAAGGTCTGCAAAAACCAGGTCTCAAGTCACAAATGCCTAGAAAAAGTATTGTTAAATGACTTAAACAGTGGGTTCTTAATTAGCAATCATTATAGAAGAAATCAATAATTGGTCAAAATCGCAATTATTGGGTTTTTTCATCAAAACCAATAAAACATCAATAAAAACAAAACGGTAAGATATACACCAAAATAAAATTGGCCTCAACGGTTCTAAATGGTGTACTATCTCCTTTTTAAGGCTTTTCATCTATATACTAAACATTAAATGTAAAAAAGTGCTACAGAAAAATCGGTTGGTGTTCTTTTGAATTTTATCTCCTAGAGCCATCTCGTGGTATTTGCAATATTGAAATAGTGCTGCACCAAGCGATAAAGGTCTTGAACTAGATATGCTTTCGTAGCTTCTCTCATTACGCCGCCATTGACATATTTTGTTCTACGTGGTCTATCTGTATTAGTATAATACACCGTGACATTTTAGTGGTTTTAAAGCGGAGGATAGGTGAATCGCCTTGAGCAGTAGGAATAATATTGTCATTTTTTTTAAATCAAGGCATATTTGTTTTTATTTGAAACAGTTAGAAACATTAGTAGCCCTCTTTTACTACGCACGGCGGGTCGGCGACGTCAAAGCCCTTCAAAGGAGCTAGCCGCCTAGTGCAAGCGCATGCCATCAGCCAATCACCGCTCTTGCACGCCGCAACCGATGCTATCTGCCCCCGCCCCCAACCCTTTGATTTTTGGCGCGCGCGTCTTTAGTTACCCACAGCACATCACTTGTGCAGGTGCAATACGTGACGCTGCTTAAAAAACGCGCGAAAATGGATCGGCATTACGCATACTCAAATTTGGAGTATCCTAGTATGGTGCAACAATATGCTATTGCGAATTACAACACAGCAGAAGCTCGACGGCTCTACGCACAACCGGACCACCTGAACCATCTCAGAATGCAGGGCATTCCAAACCCACAGGTTTCTTCAATAAACACTTTCCTGGCGGCTACTCAACGATTGATTGATCATCATGGAAAGTTTAGGGTACCAGAGCATGCTCAAGCCCGAGGTCGACCCCACATTAAAAGACCAGACCTCGATGAGGATATAATTCAACAACGCAATGAACATTATTGGGCTTTTAACAACCCCCACGTGATCCGCGAGTGTTCTCATCAAGTGCGTTTTAACATTAGACGTTTTTTTGTGGTCCGAGCTGAAGCGCCTGGTGTACACTCGGAAATACGAAACTCGAGATGAATTAAAGACTGATACAATAGACGCTTTTAATATAGTGAGACGTGACATAGACACTTTATTAAAGTTAAAACGTGATTGCGTTAAACGGGCACGTTTTTGTATTGAACGAAACAGCCTGCACTTCGCACATTTGCTCCATTATCATATCAGTGAGTGTAAATAACTAAATTAAAAAGGGAGTGTAAATTTGTAGTAAACTTCGTGAGCTGTGTGAAACATCTGCAATGTTGGTAAGTACCTACCAACATTGCAGACGACTTTACCAAGTGGTAAAGGCGTTTGGTAAGAGGTACCTATCTAATCTAATAGCATATCACGATTTTACCTATGGAATGGTTAGGCGACGCGCTACTACCTACTAGTTCGCAATTTTTTGCAAAGGAGATTCCTCAATTATTTTTATTTTTATTTTACGACTAGGGCCGGTATAAATTGTCGAAATGGATAGTACAGTTAATTGCAAATCGCCTTCCTGCGGCTTAAAAACCACTTAAAAGTCAGGGTGTATATAAGTATCTGTGCTTATTGCCAAACTCTCAATTTTACTCACCGGTAGTGGGCGCAGCTGTTGTTGTTGTTGAAGTCGTCGTTGTAGGAACTAAATAAAACAAAACAAAAATATTAAAGCACGAGCTTCGAATGCTCGACCAACTACTCAAAATTTGACGGCTTCTCAAAGTTTCACAAAACCGAATTGGTTTTTACAGTACACTTTGAATTTATATGAAGTCGCCTCAATCCGCTCCGCTTTGCTGGACTCCAGGGGGTACACAAAGTTGTGACATTACATTTAAAACCGTTTAGACCATACTTGTGTTAGCCGGAGTCTTACCGTTTCGCTTTAATCGGTGTTTTATTGTTCTTGACGAAAAATTTAGAAGTAATACATGCAATTTTTAACAACTTTTGTTTTTTAACAACATTAATTAAGTACTGATAAATACATCAAGCAAAACTTGTTTAAGGCATCTTTAATTGAGATATAATTTTTACAGACCTTTGAAGTGATAGAACATTTCCAATGCTTTTAAGCAAGGTTTTTTTTTGACAGAAATAAAAAGAAATAGAGTATTTTTTTTAATATATATGTTCTATCTTTTGAGATATCGTGTACAAAAAGTATACCATAAATTGTTGAAAATAGGACCTCCGAACCAAATTAAGGAAGAAAAATCCACCTTTACATGCTTTTTTAAGTTGGTAGCACACATTGAAAATTACATACATCGATAGAGAACCATCAAAATAATCAAAATATGTCATCTAACATAATGTCCTAGTGTTAAATTTGCGAGAAATTAGGTTTATAAAATAAAATAAAATCTTGCTTAAAAGCAGATGATATTTTCTAGCCATTCAAAGGTCTGCAAAAACCAGGTCTCAAGTCACAAATGCCTAGAAAAAGTATTGTTTAATGACTTAAACAGTGGGTTCTTAATTAGCAATCATTATAGAAGAAATCAATAATTGGTCAAAATCGCAATTATTGGGTTTTTTCATCAAAACCAATAAAACATCAATAAAAACAAAACGGTAAGATATACACCAAAATAAAATTGGCCTCAACGGTTCTAAATGGTGTACTATCTCCTTTTTAAGGCTTTTCATCTATATACTAAACATTAAATGTAAAAAAGTGCTACAGAAAAATCGGTTGGTGTTCTTTTGAATTTTATCTCCTAGAGCCATCTCGTGGTATTTGCAATATTGAAATAGTGCTGCACCAAGCGATAAAGGTCTTGAACTAGATATGCTTTCGTAGCTTCTCTCATTACGCCGCCGATGACATATTTTGTTCTACGTGGTCTATCTGTATTAGTATAATACACCGTGACATTTTAGTGGTTTTAAAGCGGAGGATAGGTGAATCGCCTTGAGCAGTAGGAATAATATTGTCATTTTTTTTAAATCAAGGCATATTTGTTTTTATTTGAAACAGTTAGAAACATTAGTAGCCCTCTTTTACTACGCACGGCGGGTCGGCGACGTCAAAGCCCTTCAAAGGAGCTAGCCGCCTAGTGCAAGCGCATGCCATCAGCCAATCACCGCTCTTGCACGCCGCAACCGATGCTATCTGCCCCCGCCCCCAACCCTTTGATTTTTGGCGCGCGCGTCTTTAGTTACCCACAGCACATCACTTGTGCAGGTGCAATACGTGACGCTGCTTAAAAAACGCGCGAAAATGGATCGGCATTACGCATACTCAAATTTGGAGTATCCTAGTATGGTGCAACAATATGCTATTGCGAATTACAACACAGCAGAAGCTCGACGGCTCTACGCACAACCGGACCACCTGAACCATCTCAGAATGCAGGGCATTCCAAACCCACAGGTTTCTTCAATAAACACTTTCCTGGCGGCTACTCAACGATTGATTGATCATCATGGAAAGTTTAGGGTACCAGAGCATGCTCAAGCCCGAGGTCGACCCCACATTAAAAGACCAGACCTCGATGAGGATATAATTCAACAACGCAATGAACATTATTGGGCTTTTAACAACCCCCACGTGATCCGCGAGTGTTCTCATCAAGTGCGTTTTAACATTAGACGTTTTTTTGTGGTCCGAGCTGAAGCGCCTGGTGTACACTCGGAAATACGAAACTCGAGATGAATTAAAGACTGATACAATAGACGCTTTTAATATAGTGAGACGTGACATAGACACTTTATTAAAGTTAAAACGTGATTGCGTTAAACGGGCACGTTTTTGTATTGAACGAAACAGCCTGCACTTCGCACATTTGCTCCATTATCATATCAGTGAGTGTAAATAACTAAATTAAAAAGGGAGTGTAAATTTGTAGTAAACTTCGTGAGCTGTGTGAAACATCTGCAATGTTGGTAAGTACCTACCAACATTGCAGACGACTTTACCAAGTGGTAAAGGCGTTTGGTAAGAGGTACCTATCTAATCTAATAGCATATCACGATTTTACCTATGGAATGGTTAGGCGACGCGCTACTACCTACTAGTTCGCAATTTTTTGCAAAGGAGATTCCTCAATTATTTTTATTTTTATTTTACGACTAGGGCCGTTATAAATTGTCGAAATGGATAGTACAGATAATTGCAAATCGCCTTCCTGCGGCTTAAAAACCACTTAAAAGTCAGGGTGTATATAAGTATCTGTGCTTATTGCCAAACTCTCAATTTTACTCACCGGTAGTGGGCGCAGCTGTTGTTGTTGTTGAAGTCGTCGTTGTAGGAACTAAATAAAACAAAACAAAAATATTAAAGCACGAGCTTCGAATGCTCGACCGACTACTCAAAATTTGACGGCTTCTCAAAGTTTCACAAAACCGAATTGGTTTTTACAGTACACTTTGAATTTATATGAAGTCGCCTCAATCCGCTCCGCTTTGCTGGACTCCAGGGGGTACACAAAGTTGTGAAATTACATTTAAAACCGTTTAGACCAAACTTGTGTTAGCCGGAGTCTTACCGTTTCGCTTTAATCGGTGTTTTATTGTTCTTGACGAAAAATTTAGAAGTAATACATGCAATTTTTAACAACTTTTGTTTTTTAACAACATTAATTAAGTACTGATAAATACATCAAGCAAAACTTGTTTAAGGCATCTTTAATTGAGATATAATTTTTACAGACCTTTGAAGTGATAGAACATTTCCAATGCTTTTAAGCAAGGTTTTTTTTTGACAGAAATAAAAAGAAATAGAGTATTTTTTTTAATATATATGTTCTATCTTTTGAGATATCGTGTACAAAAAGTATACCATAAATTGTTGAAAATAGGACCTCCGAACCAAATTGAGGAAGAAAAATCCACCTTTACATGCTTTTTTAAGTTGGTAGCACACATTGAAAATTACATACATCGATAGAGAACCATCAAAATAATCAAAATATGTCATCTAACATAATGTCCTAGTGTTAAATTTGCGAGAAATTAGGTTTATAAAATAAAATAAAATCTTGCTTAAAAGCAGATGATATTTTCTAGCCATTCAAAGGTCTGCAAAAACCAGGTCTCAAGTCACAAATGCCTAGAAAAAGTATTGTTAAATGACTTAAACAGTGGGTTCTTAATTAGCAATCATTATAGAAGAAATCAATAATTGGTCAAAATCGCAATTATTGGGTTTTTTCATCAAAACCAATAAAACATCAATAAAAACAAAACGGTAAGATATACACCAAAATAAAATTGGCCTCAACGGTTCTAAATGGTGTACTATCTCCTTTTTAAGGCTTTTCATCTATATACTAAACATTAAATGTAAAAAAGTGCTACAGAAAAATCGGTTGGTGTTCTTTTGAATTTTATCTCCTAGAGCCATCTCGTGGTATTTGCAATATTGAAATAGTGCTGCACCAAGCGATAAAGGTCTTGAACTAGATATGCTTTCGTAGCTTCTCTCATTACGCCGCCGATGACATATTTTGTTCTACGTGGTCTATCTGTATTAGTATAATACACCGTGACATTTTAGTGGTTTTAAAGCGGAGGATAGGTGAATCGCCTTGAGCAGTAGGAATAATATTGTCATTTTTTTTAAATCAAGGCATATTTGTTTTTATTTGAAACAGTTAGAAACATTAGTAGCCCTCTTTTACTATGCACGGCGGGTCGGCGACGTCAAAGCCCTTCAAAGGAGCTAGCCGCCTAGTGCAAGCGCATGCCATCAGCCAATCACCGCTCTTGCACGCCGCAACCGATGCTATCTGCCCCCGCCCCCAACCCTTTGATTTTCGGCGCGCGCGTCTTTAGTTACCCACAGCACATCACTTGTGCAGGTGCAATACGTGACGCTGCTTAAAAAACGCGCGAAAATGGATCGGCATTACGCATACTCAAATTTGGAGTATCCTAGTATGGTGCAACAATATGCTATTGCGAATTACAACACAGCAGAAGCTCGACGGCTCTACGCACAACCGGACCACCTGAACCATCTCAGAATGCAGGGCATTCCAAACCCACAGGTTTCTTCAATAAACGCTTTCCTGGCGGCTACTCAACGATTGATTGATCATCATGGAAAGTTTAGGGTACCAGAGCATGCTCAAGCCCGAGGTCGACCCCACATTAAAAGACCAGACCTCGATGAGGATATAATTCAACCAACGCAATGAACATTATTGGGCTTTTAACAACCCCCACGTGATCCGCGAGTGTTCACATCAAGTGCGTTTTAACATTAGACGTTTTTTTGTGGTCCGAGCTGAAGCGCCTGGTGTACACTCGGAAATACGAAACTCGAGATGAATTAAAGACTGATACAATAGACGCTTTTAATATAGTGAGACGTGACATAGACACTTTATTAAAGTTAAAACGTGATTGCGTTAAACGGGCACGTTTTTGTATTGAACGAAACAGCCTGCACTTCGCACATTTGCTCCATTATCATATCAGTGAGTGTAAATAACTAAATTAAAAAGGGAGTGTAAATTTGTAGTAAACTTCGTGAGCTGTGTGAAACATCTGCAATGTTGGTAAGTACCTACCAACATTGCAGACGACTTTACCAAGTGGTAAAGGCGTTTGGTAAGAGGTACCTATCTAATCTAATAGCATATCACGATTTTACCTATGGAATGGTTAGGCGACGCGCTACTACCTACTAGTTCGCAATTTTTTGCAAAGGAGATTCCTCAATTATTTTTATTTTTATTTTACGACTAGGGCCGGTATAAATTGTCGAAATGGATAGTACAGTTAATTGCAAATCGCCTTCCTGCGGCTTAAAAACCACTTAAAAGTCAGGGTGTATATAAGTATCTGTGCTTATTGCCAAACTCTCAATTTTACTCACCGGTAGTGGGCGCAGCTGTTGTTGTTGTTGAAGTCGTCGTTGTAGGAACTAAATAAAACAAAACAAAAATATTAAAGCACGAGCTTCGAATGCTCGACCGACTACTCAAAATTTGACGGCTTCTCAAAGTTTCACAAAACCGAATTGGTTTTTACAGTACACTTTGAATTTATATGAAGTCGCCTCAATCCGCTCCGCTTTGCTGGACTCCAGGGGGTACACAAAGTTGTGACATTACATTTAAAACCGTTTAGACCATACTTGTGTTAGCCGGAGTCTTACCGTTTCGCTTTAATCGGTGTTTTATTGTTCTTGACGAAAAATTTAGAAGTAATACATGCAATTTTTAACAACTTTTGTTTTTTAACAACATTAATTAAGTACTGATAAATACATCAAGCAAAACTTGTTTAAGGCATCTTTAATTGAGATATAATTTTTACAGACCTTTGAAGTGATAGAACATTTCCAATGCTTTTAAGCAAGGTTTTTTTTTGACAGAAATAAAAAGAAATAGAGTATTTTTTTTAATATATATGTTCTATCTTTTGAGATATCGTGTACAAAAAGTATACCATAAATTGTTGAAAATAAGACCTCCGAACCAAATTGAGGAAGAAAAATCCACCTTTACATGCTTTTTTAAGTTGGTAGCACACATTGAAAATTACATACATCGATAGAGAACCATCAAAATAATCAAAATATGTCATCTTACATAATGTCCTAGTGTTAAATTTGCGAGAAATTAGGTTTATAAAATAAAATAAAAACTTGCTTAAAAGCAGATGATATTTTCAAGCCATTCAAAGGTCTGCAAAAACCAGGTCTCAAGTCACAAATGCCTAGAAAAAGTATTGTTAAATGACTTAAACAGTGGGTTCTTAATTAGCAATCATTATAGAAGAAATCAATAATTGGTAAAATCGCAATTATTGGGTTTTTTCATCAAAACCAATAAAACATCAATAAAAACAAAACGGTAAGACATACACCAAAAGAAATTGGCCTCAACGGTTCTAAATGGTGTACTATCTCCTTTTTAAGGCTTTTTATCTATATACTAAACATTAAATGTAAAAAAGTGCTACAGAAAAATCGGTTGGTGTTCTTTTGAATTTTATCTCCTAGAGCCATCTCGTGGTATTTGCAATATTGAAATAGTGCTGCACCAAGCGGTAAAGGTCTTGAACTAGATATGCTTTCGTAGCTTCTCTCATTACGCCGCCGATGACATATTTTGTTCTACGTGGTCTATCTGTATTAGTATAATACACCGTGACATTTTAGTGGTTTTAAAGCGGAGGATAGGTGAATCGCCTTAAGCAGTAGGAATAAAATTGTCATTTTTTTTAAATCAAGGCATATTTGTTTTTATTTGAAACAGTTAGAAACATTAGTAGCCCTCTTTTACTACGCACGGCGGGTCGGCGACGTCAAAGCCCTTCAAAGGAGCTAGCCGCCTAGTGCAAGCGCATGCCATCAGCCAATCACCGCACTTGCACGCCGCAACCGATGCTATCTGCCCCCGCCCCCAACCCTTTGATTTTCGGCGCGCGCGTCTTTAGTTACCCACAGCACATCACTTGTGCAGGTGCAATACGTGACGCTGCTTAAAAAACGCGCGAAAATGGATCGGCATTACGCATACTCAAATTTGGAGTATCCTAGTATGGTGCAACAATATGCTATTGCGAATTACAACACAGCAGAAGCTCGACGGCTCTACGCACAACCGGACCACCTGAACCATCTCAGAATGCAGGGCATTCCAAACCCACAGGTTTCTTCAATAAACACTTTCCTGGCGGCTACTCAACGATTGATTGATCATCATGGAAAGTTTAGGGTACCAGAGCATGCTCAAGCCCGAGGTCGACCCCACATTTAAAGACCAGACCTCGATGAGGATATCATTCAACCAACGCAATGAACATTATTGGGCTTTTAACAACCCCCACGTGATCCGCGAGTGTTCTCATCAAGTGCGTTTTAACATTAGACGTTTTTTTGTGGTCCGAGCTGAAGCGCCTGGTGTACACTCGGAAATACGAAACTCGAGATGAATTAAAGACTGATACAATAGACGCTTTTAATGTAGTGAGACGTGACATAGACACTTTATTAAAGTTAAAACGTGATTGCGTTGAACGGGCACGTTTTTGTATTGAACGAAATAGCCTGCACTTCGCACATTTGCTCCATTATCATATCAGTGAGTGTAAATAACTAAATTAAAAAGGGAGTGTAAATTTGTAGTAAACTTCGTGAGCTGTGTGAAACATCTGCAATGTTGGTAAGTACCTACCAACATTACAGACGACTTTACCAAGTGGTAAAGGCGTTTGGTAAGAGGTACCTATCTAATCTAATAGCATATCACGATTTTACCTACGGAATGGTTAGGCGACGCGCTACTACCTACTAGTTCGCAATTTTTTGCAAAGGAGATTCCTCAATTATTTTTATTTTTATTTTACGACTAGGGCCGGTATAAATTGTCGAAATGGATAGTACAGTTAATTGCAAATCGCCTTCCTGCGGCTTAAAAATCACTTAAAAGTCAGGGTGTATATAAGTATCTGTGCTTATTGCCAAACTCTCAATTTTACTCACCGGTAGTGGGCGCAGCTGTTGTTGTTGTTGAAGTCGTCGTTGTAGGAACTAAATAAAACAAAACAAAAATATTAAAGCACGAGCTTCGAATGCTCGACCGACTACTCAAAATTTGACGGCTTCTCAAAGTTTCACAAAACCGAATTGGTTTTTACAGTACACTTTGAATTTATATGAAGTCGCCTCAATCCGCTCCACTTTGCTGGACTCCAGGGGGTACACAAAGTTGTGGCATTACATTTAAAATCGTTTAGACCATACTTGTGTTAGCCGGAGTCTTACCGTTTCGCTTTACGATTAAAGACCGATGTGTTTTATTGTTCTTGACGAAAAATTTAGAAGTAATACATGCAATTTTTAACAACTTTTGTTTTTTAACAACATTAATTAAGTGCTGATAAATACATCAAGCAAAACTTGTTTAAGGCATCTTTAATTGAGATATGATTTTTACAGACCTTTGAAGTGATAGAACATTTCCAATGCTTTTAAGCAAGGTTTTTTTTTGACAGAAATAAAAATAAATAGAGTATTTTTTTTAATATATATGTTCTATCTTTTGAGATATCATGTACAAAAAGTATATCATAAATTGTTGAAAATAGGACCTCCGAACCAAATTGAGGAAGAAAAATCCACCTTTACATGCTTTTTTAAGTTGGTAGCACACATTGAAAATTACATACATCGATAGAGAACCATCAAAATAATCAAAATATGTCATCTAACATAATGTCCTAGTGTTAAATTTGCGAGAAATTAGGTTTATAAAATAAAATAAAAACTTGCTTAAAAGCAGATGATATTTTCTAGCCATTCAAAGGTCTGCAAAAACCAGGTCTCAAGTCACAAATGCCTAGAAAAAGTATTGTTAAATGACTTAAACAGTGGGTACACCGTACACCGTCCGGTATGGTCGGATACCGGGACAGCGAGGGGCCTATTATCCGGGTTGGGACCCCTTGATGTACATACGGTCTGATATGCCGGTTGCGTATCAGCAGCCGAGTTACTCTAAGGCCGACGGAGGTCTCAGCGGGTTCGGATCCCGCGGAGGTTCCCGCTAGGGACACGCCGCCCACTTAAAGGGTGCCGCCACTCCACAGACGGTCATGCTCCCCACCGCCTCTGTGATAGCGTGGAGTTCGGACGGCAAATCATGTGTGGCACGAGCACTATTGGACTCGGGGGCCCAGGGGTGCTTAGTCTCGTGCAACCTTGTAAGACGGTTGGGCATTTCGGTAAGGGAGTATCCACATTCCATTCGGGGAATTGGGAACACGGAAGTCGGTTCCGTTAAGGGAGTATGTCGGATTACTCTCTCGTCACGGGTGGAATCATCGGTGAATCTGACGGTCACGGCATTAGTCATGCCTAATGTGATGGGCTCACACCCTCACGATTCGCCACAAAAATCTCCAGCTTGTGAACTGAATCACAAGCTGGAGATTTTTCTGGCGAATCGGGTTTCGCAGATTTTGAATTCGGAGGTTCCCTTAATCTGGAGACATGTTCCAGGGGAAGGGAACCCAGCAGACTGTGCGTCTCGTGGGTGTCACGCTCCGGAGTTGGTTGGACATCCCTTGTGGTGGGATCCAAATTGGTTGACTCAAGCCGAATCGGATTGGCCAATGAGTCCACGCGTTACCACGGCGAACGGCGCCTTGACAGTCGGTGTCTGTACGACGCAACCAGAGCCGGAAGAGGAGTTCAGCCTGCTGGAACGGTACAGCTCGCTCGACAAGCTGGTCAATGTGACCGCCTGGATCTGCCGATTTGCGCGGAATTGTCGGAATTCTGAGGCGCAACGAGTGCGGACACAGGTCCTGACACCACGGGAACGGAACCATGCGTTGTTCGCATTGGTACGGAACGTGCAGACGGTGCACTTTAAGTCCGAACTGGACATTCTGAGACGCGGACGCGTCCAACTGAAGGGAGCTGTGGCTCGGCTCAACCCGTTTATTGACCCTCAAGGATTGCTGAGGGTAGGAGGTCGGCTGCGGAATGCCAATCTGCCTTATGCGGCTCGCCACCCGTTGTTACTCCCTAGGAAAGGAAAGTTGGTCGAACTGTTGATACAGGATCGACACATTCGGAATGGGCATATCGGATGCCACGCCTTGATGGCGTTTCTCCAGCGCGAGTTCTGGATTCTATCGGGAAGACGCTTAGTGCGTAGCATCGTATTTCGGTGCCTGCCTTGTTATCGGGCCAAGGCGGCTACGATGCAGCCCCAGATGGGCGATTTGCCCTCGGATAGGGTTAACGAAATCCGGCCTTTTGCGGGTGTCGGAACGGATTTCGCGGGACCATTCATTATCAAGTCTTCACAGCTACGGAACGCCAGATTAGTGAAGGCATACCTGTGCGTCTTCGTGTGCTTGGCCACGAAGGCAGTCCACTTGGAGGTGGTCAGTGACCTCACTACAGAGGCATTTATCGCATGTCTAGATCGGTTCGTCTCACGAAGGGGCCTCCCGACATTAATCCGTTCGGACAACGGCACAAATTTTGTCGGAGCCAGGCGATATCTGCAGGAGGTCACTCAATTCCTGAACGGTAACCAGGATGCCATCGGTACGGCTTGCTCCCGACGAGGGATTGAATGTGTTTTCAGTCCGCCCGGATGTCCTCATTGGGGAGGAATATTTGAGGCTGCGGTTAAATCGGCTAAGTCGCACCTGACGAGGATCATCGGTGAGACCTCTCTACGCTTTGAAGAGCTTGCGACGCTGTTCTGTAGGATTGAAATGACACTGAACTCGCGTCCGTTGTGCCCGCTCAGTTCGGATCCAAATGATTTGGAAGCGTTGACTCCGGGTCACTTCCTGATAGGTCAACCCCTTAACGCCCTGCCAGAATACTCATTCGGTGATGTTAAGTTAAGTCGGTTAACTAGGTGGCAGATGTTGCAGCAGATGGCTCAAGATTTTTGGAAACGGTGGTCCCTTGAGTACTTGCACATCTTGCAGCAGCGCCTTAAGTGGACTGACCGGACGAGCCCCCCTCAAGTCGGTGATTTGGTGCTGATTAAGGATGCGAACCTGCCATCATTGAGATGGAGACGAGGACGGATCGTCAATTTGTACACGGGTCGGGATGGCACGCCTCGATCAGCAGAAGTCAAGGTGGGGGACTCGGTCCTCAAGAGAGCGGTCGCAACACTTTCTCGCCTTCCTATTGATTAGGGACAGGTTCGGGCCTGTCCGGGCGGGTGTCTGTTTAATATTTATGCTTCGGAACGCACCGGTTTTTTGTTGCGCGGATCGACCGCGAGTAATCTGGACATCACTAGCGGAAACGGAACCGCAGCTGTCACTCGTACCAACGAGATGAAAAATTAGAGGTTATCTTTCTTGTCGTGAGAAAAAACATGTCATGGCGTCGGGTCATTGACTGTATTTCGGTGAAACAATTGTCTAACACAGGTGTCAGGCCTGGTCGGAGTGTTGATCATAATAATCGTCGGGAAATAAGTAGATTCGCGTCAGTGATTCGTGTTGTGAAGGACATCGTCGTATCGGACAGCGACTCCTCGTGTCGGCAAGCAGCACGCCGGTGACAGCGTCGGACAGCGAAACCAGTGAGATTCGGTTCCTCTCCTATCACAATTGTGCTCCTATCCCGTTTTCCTGCCTCGAATCGAGCTTTCGATTTCCGGTCTACGACGGCAAGGTAAAGTGCCACTCACGATTTTCTCCCGTGCTGGCAAAAACCCAGCCCCTCATGATTCCACGCCGATTAATTTTAAATGTTTAATTCCACGCCTCAACCGAACGGCGCGGAATCATGAGTGGCTGGGTTTTTGCCAGCACGGGAGAAAATCATGATTGATACCTTGTGAACTGAAGCCTTCAGCCAGCATAACACGATCTGGCTGTCCGTCCAAGCGTAGACCGTATCTTCTAACGCTATTGACCCACGAAGAACCGTCATCGTGTGGTTGAGCAGACGAGTCAGGAGAGCCGCTTCCGAAAGCTCTAACTTGGGAATGGTCAGGCGAGTGCGCAACGGCGCAACCTTGCTCTTGGCCATGACCAACCGCACATCAACCTCCCCCCCGAGGAGTCGACCGTACGCAGATACACCGCAGCTCCGTAGCCCTTCTCCGAGGCATCGCAAAACCCATGCAGGTTGGCGTTGTATCGTTTGGTGGGGACCAACCTCCGTGGCAGTGAAATCCGATTGATGCCAGGGAGGGTCGAAAAGAACGAGTCCCACTCTGAGCTCAATGACCCGCCGATCGGGTCGTCCCAGTTCAGCTCAGCAGACCACAATTGCTGCATAAAACACTTGAGCTGAAATGTTACCGGGGTGATCCACCCGTTTGGATCAAATGTCCTAGCCACCGTTGAAAGGACGTTCCGTTTCGTCCAGACCTTCGGGGGGTCCAACTCGATCAGATACGAAAACATGTCTGACACCGGCTGGTACTGGACGCCTAATACCGAAAACATATTTGGATTTTCCAAATTTTCAAAAATGTGGGGATCCTGCTGGTAGTCATCCGGAAGACCAGTCAGTAACTCTGGAGAGTTCGACATCCATTTCCGAAGCTCGTAACCTCCACCCCGTAAGAGCTCAACTAGCTCGTCCCGTCGAGCGAGCGCCTCCTCTACGGAATCTGCACCGGTACAGATATCGTCCACGTAGAGATCCTGCTCCAGGATCGCTGCTCCTCTAGGGAAATTTAACCGTTCTCGATCCGCTAATTCCCGCAGAGTGCGAATCGCCAAATAAGGACAAGACCGTAGCCCGTACGTGTTGGTGTTCAGCTCGTACACCCTGATGGGCTGATCTGGGCTCTCTCGCCACAGTATCAGCTGATACCGTCTATCGTCAGGGTGAATGACCGACTGTCTAAACATCATCCGGATGTCAGCTACAAACACAACATTGTGTCGACGGAACCGTGTGATAACATCCGCGATGTCATGATTCAACTTCGGCCCTGAATGCAAACACTGGTTCAGGTTCATGCCGTTAGATGTTGATGCCGATCCATCGAACACTACCCGTATTTTGCCCTCCGGGGTCCTCAAGACCGCGTGATGGGGCAGGAAGCAGTGTTCCTCACGCTTCCAGTCGATACCCGAAACCGACATGTGGCCGAGAGACTCGTATTCCCGCATGAAATCGACGTACTTCTGCCGGAAAATCCCGTCACGCTTCATGCGTCGTTCCATCGACAGAAGCCGCGTCTCGGCTGTATGGTGTTTACTGCCCAGCGGCGGGCAATCACTTCGAAAAGGAAGACGTGTGAGAAATCGACCTGACCGAAGGCGACCGGTATTGTTCCGATAAAACTGTTCACACTCTTCTTCAACCGGGTCCAACCGGCGGACCGAAGGTGGTTCCTCCACCTCCCAAAACTTCTGTATCACCTCCGAGAGTACTGTCGCACCGAGGGCGACAACCGTACGTGAGGGTGTGAGCCCATCAAATTAGGCATGACTAATGCCGTGACCGTCAGATTCACCGATGAATCCACCCGTGACGAGAGAGTAATCCGAAATACTCCCTTAACGGAACCGACTTCCGTGTTCCCAATTCCCCGAATGGAATGTGGATACTCCCTTACCGAAATGCCCAACCGTCTTACAAGGTTGCACGACACTAAGCACCCCTGGGCCCCCGAGTCCAATAGTGCTCGTGCCACACAAGATTTGCCGTCCGAACTCCACGCTATCACAGAGGCGGTGGGGAGCATGACCGTCTGTGGAGTGGCGGCACCCTGTAAGTAGGCGGCGTGTCCCTAGCGGGAACCTCCGCGGGATCCGAACCCGCTGAGACCTTCGTCGGCCGTGGAGTAACTCGGCTGCTGATATGCCACCGGCATATCAGACCGTATGTACATCAGAGGGTCCCAACCCGCATAATAGGCCCCTCGCTGTCCCGGTATCCGACCATACCGGACTGTGTACGGTGTGCCCGGTGGCCACCGTGGATGGAGGGAGGAGAGCGGATCCAACCTGGGGCGCTCTAAGAATGGGGGCGACATCCGACTGTTCGCCTCCCTGTTCGCCTCCCAGAGCGACGGGCAGGGTGGCGCAGAAGGTGGTGGGCTCCCAGCCTTCGCGCCACTCATAGGTGCCATCTGACACCCGCCCGTAATACGCGGTGAGCCAGCGGCCCGAAGTCCTCGCTGACCCTGGACAGCGGCGACCGAGCCCCGGCTATCCCGCCTGTTACCCCCCGCGCTGCCCCCTTCCCCTCGGGGGGTTCCCGTCCGCGGGTACCCCAGTCACCCCATTGGTGACTCCCGTTGCCCGGAGGGGGACTGGGTCCGGCCCTGGTTGGGCCCTGTGACCGACCAACCTGAGTCCGGCCCTGGTGACCGTCCGAAGGGCCTGACCGGTTCAGGCACAACACGATGTGGTGCTTGCCACCGCAGCACTCACAGGGGAACGCGCGTGAGCACTCGCTCAGCGGGTGCGGCCCCAAACAACCGAAACACAATCGGTGGCGGAAGACTACCTTCCTGCGGGCAGCTACCCCGAGCGCCTTAAATTTGGCGCAACTGGTCACTTCATGACCGGCACTCTCGCAGTGCACACAGCCGTCACCCGACGGCGCGGCATTCAAAACGCCAAATTGTTTTGACCGCCCACCCCCCCGTGGGGGCGGGGGGCGCGGCCCCTCCCGCATCCGCGCGGGTTGGCGCTGCACACTGGCCTCCGAATCCAATGTGTCGCATCGCCTGCATTCACCCTCCAAAAAATCCGTTAATTGGACGAGCGTGGGCAGTTCCGAGCTACTGTTCCCATGCAGCTGTTCAAACCGACTTTGAACAGCTGCAGGCAACCGTGACAAAACCATATACAAAACGATATATGACCATTGGTCTACCGGCAGACCAAGGTTCTGAAGGGCCTTAGTGGCCACCAGCACAGGGTTGAGCACCTGTACCCAGATGTCAACATCACGGGTTACTCTTGGTATGCTAAACAGCTTCCCCAGCTGCGCATCAACCAACCGCCGTTTGTGTTGGTAGCGGTCAAACAATATGGACCGGGCTATATCATAATTGCCCGCCGTGACCGTTAGGTGACCGACCAACTCCTTTGGTTCACCCCGCAGTGCCATCAATAGTTGGGCCAACTTGTAGGCGTTGTCCAGGTCGTCCCGACCGTGGACCAAACTATCGAACAAATTGATGAATGCCGGCCACTCATCAATTGCCCCACCGAAGGCCGGAATCTCCAGGTGTGGCAGCCGTCCAACAACACCCTTAGGGGGCGGGTCTCCGCTACCCTCCCCGCGGTCATTCCGTCGCGACCGCTTAATTTTTTCCGCGCGACGCTCGATGTCGCCCAAGCACTCCATCGCTTGGTCAGCATCCGCGCAGAGCTGCTTCACTGCAGCCACCGAAGCCTCATCCGTAAGCCCGAGGGCTTCAGCCTCCGCAGCCAGCCGACACACCTTCCCGACGCGTGTCATTGCGTCCTCCACACGCTTGAGCAGGACATCGTCCATGTCAGGTCGCTCCACATACTTGTGAGTATGAGCGAGCCATCTCATCTCCTCACGGACACCATACCGCAGTACCGTCAAGGGCGAAGGTGCCATGGTTACCGATTCAATTGTTTCTGGTCCTATGCTTCACTACCGAACTAAGCACAGCCAGAGACCAGCACTTGCCCGTCAGCGCTGGGCACAGAAATTAAAACTAAGTTGTAAAAACCAAGGCAACCACTAAAACAATTAAATCCTAAACAATATTTAATATGGTCGCCCTGGACATACACCTTATAAATATACACTCTAATATCACCATAAAACACAATACAAAAATAACCCACAAAACTTGATTATGAAAACAATACAAAATAATAAGTGGTGGGCTCCGAGACTATAAACCTAAACAATATAGCACCCTAAACCACACTGGATTCCGAAATCCAAGCTATTTTTAATATAATGAAGGTAGCTGTGACCTTCTAGAAGTGGCCCCTCCGATATGACCCACACTTCTACTGAGGTCAGCAAAATCAGCTTAATACCCCTTAAATAGCCTGACCCTGCTCTGTAAACCGAAATAACACTGCAGTACTATAGAACCCGACGTTCTACCGCAAGTAATACAATCTAGTTACTTCGCAGAATGACTGTTAAATCCTTTATGCGCACAAACAGTAGTTTCCGACTACAATTTATAATAATTGTTAACTAAATTGACAATTATACTTTCACTAACCGAAAATGAACTTTAATTGTGGTATACCGACCACAGACTCATTGCCGACTTGCCGGCCAATCTGAGATATTCTTTTCTCCCAACTACAATGTGGAAAAAAACAACCCTACAACCGTCCGTGAATCGGTGATTTCCCACTAGGAAACCGCGCCTGCTACCAAAATGTTTAATTCCACGCCTCAACCAAACGGCGTGGAATCATGAGGGGCTGGGTTTTTGCCAGCACGGGAGAAAATCGTGAGTGGCACTTTACCTTGCCGTCGTAGACTGGAAATCGAAAGCTCGATTCGAGGCAGGAATACGGGATAGGAGCACAATTGTGATAGGAGAGGAACCGAATCTCACTGGTTTTGCTGTCCGACGCTGTCGCCGGCGTGCTGCTTGCCGAAACGAGGAGTCTCTGTCCGATACGAACGAAGTCCTTCACAACACGAATCACTGACGCGAATCTACTTATTTCCCGACGATTATTATGATCAACACTCCGACCAGGCCCGACACCTGTGTTAGACAATTGTTACACCGAAATACAGTCAATGGCCCGACGCCTGAGCAGACATGTTTTTTCTCACGACAAGAAAAGATAACCTCTAATTTTTCATCTCGTTGGTACGAGTGACAGCTGCGGTTCCGTTTCCACTAGTGATGTCCCGATTACTCGCGGTCGATCCGCGCAACAAAAAACCGGTGCGTTCCGAAGCATAAATATTAAACAGTCACCCGCCCGGACAGGCCCGAACCTGTCCCTAATCAATAGGAAGGCGAGAAAGTGTTGCGACCGCTTTCTTGAGGACCGAGTCCCCCACCTTGACTTCTGCTGATCGAGGCGTGCCATCCCGACCCGTGTACAAATTGACGATCCGTCCTCGTCTCCATCTCAATGATGGCAGGTTCGCATCCTTATTAAGCACCAAATCACCGACTTGAGGGGGGCTCGTCCGGTCAGTCCACTTAAGGCGCTGCTGCAAGATGTGCAAGTACTCAAGGGACCACCGTTTCCAAAAATCTTGAGCCATCTGCTGCAACATCTGCCACCTAGTTAACCGACTTAACTTAACATCACCGAATGGGTATTCTGGCAGGGCGTTAAGGGGCTGACCTATCAGGAAGTGACCCGGCGTCAACGCTTCCAAATCATTTGGATCCGAACTGAGCGGGCACAACGGACGCGAGTTCAGTGTCATTTCAATTTTACAGAACAGCGTCGCAAGCTCTTCAAAGCGTAGAGAGGTCTCACCGATGATCCTCGTCAGGTGCGACTTAGCCGATTTAACCGCAGCCTCAAAAATTTTTCCCCAATGAGGACATCCCGGCGGACTGAAAACCCATTCAATCCCACGTCGGGAGCAAGCCGTACCGATGGCGTCCTGGTTAACGTTCAGGAATTGAGTGACCTCCTGCAGATATCGCCTGGCTCCGACAAAATTTGTGCCGTTGTCCGAACGGATTAATGACGGGAGGCCCCTTCGTGAGACGAACCGATCCAGACTTGCGATAAATGCTTCCGTAGTGAGGTCACTGACCACCTCCAAGTGGACTGCCTTCGTGGCCAAGCACACGAAGACGCACAGGTATGCCTTCACTAATCTGGCGTTCCGTAGCTGTGAAGACTTGACCATGAATGGTCCCGCGAAATCCGTTCCGACACCCGCAAAGGGCCGGATTTCGTTAACCCTGTCCGAGGGCAAATCGCCCATCTGGGGCTGCATCGTAGCCGCCTTGGCCCGATAACAAGGCAGGCACCGAAATACGACGCTACGCACCAAGCGTCTTCCCGATAGAATCCAGAACTCGCGCTGGAGAAACGCCATCAAGGCGTGGCATCCGATATGCCCATTCCGAATGTGTCGATCCTGTACAACAGTTCGACCAACTTCCCTTTCCTAGGGAGTAACAACGGGTGGCGAGCCGCATAAGGCAGGTTGGCATTCCGCAGCCGACCTCCTACCCTCAGCAATCCTTGAGGGTCAATAAACGGGTTGAGCCGAGCCACAGCTCCCTTCAGTTGGACGCATCCGCGTCTCAGAATGTCCAATTCGGACTTAAAGTGCACCGTCTGCACGTTCCGTACCAATGCGGACAACGCATGGTTCCGTTCCCGTGGTGTCAGGACCTGTGTCCGCACTCGTTGCGCCTCAGAATTCCGACAATTCCGCGCAAATCGGCAGATCCAGGCGGTCACATTGACCAGCTTGTCGAGCGAGCTGTACCGTTCCAGCAGGCTGAACTCCTCTTCCGGCTCTGGTTGCGTCGTACAGACACCGACTGTCAAGGCGCCGTTCGCCGTGGTAACGCGTGGACTCATTGGCCAATCCGATTCGGCTTGAGTCAACCAATTTGGATCCCACCATAAGGGATGTCCAACCAACTCCGGAGCGTGACACCCACGAGACGCACAGTCTGCTGGGTTCATTTCCCCTGGAACATGTCTCCAGATTAAGGGAACCTCCGAAGTCAAGATCTGCGAAACCCGATTCGCCACAAAAATCTTCAGCTTGTGAACTGAAGCCTTCAGCCAGCATAACACGATCTGGCTGTCCGTCCAAGCGTAGACCGTATCTTCTAACGCTATTGACCCACGAAGAATCGTCATCGTTTGGTTGAGCAGACGAGTCAGGAGAGCCGCTCCCGAAAGCTCTAACTTGGGAATGGTCAGGCGAGTGCGCAACGGCGCAACCTTGCTCTTGGCCATGACCAACCGCACATCAACCTCCCCCGAGGAGTCGACCGTACGCAGATATACCGCAGCTCCGTAGCTCTTCTCCGAGGCATCGCAAAACCCATGCAGGGTGGCGGTGTATCGTTTGGTGGGGACCAACCTCCGTGGCAGTGAAATCCGATTGATGCCAGGGAGGGTCGAAAAGAACAAGTCCCACTCTGAGCTCAATGGCCCGCCGATCGGGTCGTCCCATTTCAGCTCAGCAGACCATAATTGCTGCATAAAACACTTGAGCTGAAATGTTACCGGGGTGATCCACCCGTTAGGATCAAATGTCCTAGCCACCGTTGAGAGGACGTTCCGTTTCGGCCAGACCTTCGGGGAGTCCAACTCGACCCGATACGAAAACATGTCTGACACCGGCTGGTACTGGACGCCTAATACCGACAACATATTTGGATTTTCCAAATTTTCAAAAATGTGGGGATCCTGCTGGTAGTCATCCGGAAGACCAGTCAGTAACTCTGGAGAGTTCGACATCCATTTCCGGAGCTCGCAACCTCCACCCCGTAAGAGCTCAACTAGCTCGTCCCGTCGAGCGAGCGCCTCCTCTACGGAATCTGCACCGGTACAGATATCGTCCACGTAGAGATCCTGCTCCAGGATCGCTGCTCCTCTAGGGTAGTTTAACCGTTCTCGATCCGCTAACTCCCGCAGAGTGCGAATCGCCAAATAAGGACTAGACCGTAGCCCGTACGTATTGGTGTTCAGCTCGTACACCCTGATGGGCTGATCTGGGCTCTCTAGCCACAGTATCAGCTGATACCGTCTATCGTCAGGGTGAATGACCGTTTGTCTAAACATCATCCGGATGTCAGCTAAAAACACAACATTGTGTCGACGGAACAGTGTGATAACATCCGCGATGTCATGGTTCAGCTTCGGTCCTGAATGCAAACACTGGTTCAGGTTCATGCCGTTAGATGTTGATGCCGATCCATCGAACACTACCCGTATTTTGCCCTCCGGGGTCCTAAAGACCGCGTGATGGGGCAGGAAGCAGTGGTCTTCACGCTTCCAGTCGATACCCGAAACCGACATGTGGCCGAGCGACTCGTATTCCCGCATGAAGTCGACGTACTTTTGCCGGAAATTCCCGTCACGCTTCATGCGTCGTTCCATCGACAGAAGCCGCGTCTCGGCTGCATGGTGTGAACTGCCCAGCGGCGGGCGATCACTCCGAAATGGAAGACATTTACACTCACTAATAAAAGTCAATAATAAAAGTTATGTCAAAAAGAATAATAATGTAAAAATCGCATAATAATAAGAATAATACCACTACAGGTAAAAATTAATAAAATTACATGTCAGAATAAAAAAATAAATAAAAAATAAAATAGGTCACAATTTTATTACAATCATAAGTTAATTAAGTCAGTGGTTAACTTATTCGTCAATAAATTCTGACACTGAGTAGTATGCTTTGCTTAGGAGGTACTTTTTAACCTTTGTTACAAAGATGTTTAGTATGTTGATGGATTTTATCTCCACTGGTAGTTTATTAAATAAGGTAGGGCCCATACCCTTCAATGATTTGCTGGTTTTAGCAAGACGACTGGTCGCACAATACAAGTCGTGGGGCCGTCGAGAAGAATACCTACGGTCTGGGTTCTGGAAGCTTGGGTACTCCGATGGGTTCTGCCTCACATACTTCAGTACTTCCAAGATGTACATAGAGGGTAGTGTGAGAATACCTAGCTTAATGAAGAGTTCCCGAGCCGGGGTGTCGTTAGGTACTCCGGCAATTCTACGCACTGCACGTTTCTGAATGAGAAATGGTCTGTCGCGTTCAGCAGCCATTCCCCACAAGTCTATACCATACAAAAGTATCGAATGGAAGTAGCCATAGTATGTAGTTAGTAAGTGCTCTCTAGACAGAGTAGGTGAGAGTCTCGATAGTGCATAATACGCACTGTTTAATTTTTTGCACAAAGAGTCAATGTGGTGAGTCCACTGCAATCCTGCGTCAAAAGTGAATCCAACAAAGCGAACAGTGTCGGTGGCAGGCAGAGTGACCCCGTTCACTACGAGTGGAACCTGGGGAGCCCCACCTACGTTGCGCAACGAGAATCTCAGTACCTGGGTCTTATCAAGGTTTAGTAGCATGCCATTTACTGTGAACCATTCAGTTAGACATAGGGTAATCGATTGGAGGTGTTTCTTTAATTCAGCCTCATCTTTACCGTCCACGATAACACAGACATCATCAGCGTACATCAGGGACTTGGCTGTTCCGGAGACGATATGGGGTAGGTCGTTCATCAGGATGACGAACGTGGTATTCCCTACGTTGGACCCCTGCGGCACTGATCTATCCCCGACCAGACCGGGTTCAGAAACTTCACCGTCTATCACCGTAATCTGCGTCCTGTCAGCGAGGAAGGACATAAATAGTTGGAGAGTTAGGCCACGTACTCCATAATGTTCCAGCTTGGCTCCAATAAGAGAGTGATCAATAAGGTCAAACGCTCGTGACAGGTCGCAGAACACAGCCGCCACGTGGCGTTTTCGTTCCAGCAGTTCGAGCACCTCCCGATGCAGTACGCGTGCGCAGCCCACCGTGGACCGGCAGGCCTTATAAGCATATTGGTGTTCCGAAAGAACTGAATTTTTATTCAAAAAGTTAATTAGCCTCTCACACAAGCCCATCTCAAATATCTTCGAGAAGGTTGGAACGAGAGAAATAGGTCTGTAACTTTTTATTTCCGTCTTGTTGCCTTTGCCTTTCCATATGGGAACCACTTTTATTCGCTTCAGAGATGAAGGATAAGTGCCCTGGGAGGCGCATTTATTGAATAAATCGCATAATATAGTTAGTGTACTTAGAGGTAGTTTGCATAGTATGTCACATGGAAAGTCGTAGATGTCTTTAGTAGACTTTTTTTTGATTTTTTTAATGATGCAATTTAGTTCAGGTACTGTAAACGGGACCAAGAACATAGATGTAGATATGGTAGGTATGTTCGTACTCAGTAGTCTTATGGCCTCATACACATTAGGTCTTAGTGGTGTATCGCGTACTATAGATAGGTAGTATTGGTTAACCTTAGTTGCCAGTTCTCGTGCCGAACCTGACGGACCAACAACACTTCGTTGCAAGACAGCCAGTGGGTTGCTACCTGGGCCTTTGCACGTCTCCATCTTAATTACATTCCAGATACTCTTGGACTGGTTAGAACTACTATCTATTAAGTTGTTAATGTACTCAGATCTAGCCTTCCGAAGCATAATATTGTGCTTACATTTAAAATCAAGAAACAAAGTCTTAATATCATTGTTGAGTGGGTAGGTATCTTTATATAATTCTAGCAAGGATAAAATTTCATTTTGTTTATGCAAGTTATCATTCTTCCATCTAACATCTAACCGACACTCAGGCACCTTCCTTAGCGGGCAATGATTGTGGAATAATTGCACGACCGTATTCATAAATGTGTCAAAACTTTCAATTTTATTATAATTCAATAGGTTCATGTCAATATTAATATCATTTAAAAATGTCGTCAAATTATTTTGCGATGTTATTCGCTTCTGTACATGTCTTACTTCATTCAATTTAGAGTTGTATATAATTTGGATATAAATACCTTTATGATCAGACAGATGCGTATCTGCCGGTGACGTTATCACGTTGTTGCGATCCAAATCTGTATAGACCTGGTCCAAGCAGGTCGAGGAGGCACCCTGCACTCGTGTAGGGAAGTTCACCCTCGAGGACAGGTTATACTGGGCACATAGATCCAATAACTGACGTTTAGGGCTCGATGTTATTAGCAGATTTACGTTGAAATCACCTACTAGGAGAATATTGCATTTCTCATGAATGATAAAATCCATCAATGACCTTAGTTGCTTTAAAAATATCTCGAAGCTAGCTTCCTCAGTGTTAGAACGATATACACATATTACCAGTAAATTAAAGTAAACACATTGTATAGCCGTAAATTCACAGTGGATTTCAACCGAGAAATCACGAATATCGGGCCTATCAATAACATCGATTGATTTGTTTACATAAATGCACACACCACCATGCTCGCGCGTGGGCCGGCAATAACTGGATAACAATTCATAATTAATTATATTCACATGTTTTGCTTCGTCAACTTTTAACCAGTGCTCCGACATGAGAAGAATGTCGCAGGGATATTCAGATTGCGTATGATGTTCAACATTTGGAGTTTTATTTCTTAGGGATTGAACATTCTGATACCAGATTCGTAGGGTCTTGCCAGAGGTGGGTTTACTGGGTGCTGATGGTGCTGGCTGTGATGAAGGTGCAACAGGACTGGTGGTGAGTAAGATGGGAGCGGTGACCTTAGGGCATCTTGGCAAGATTGGCCGCGGCGTGGTCAGTGTGGGCGGCGAGGGGTGAGTCTGCTCGTCGCTCAGTGAGCTGTTCCCCCCGCTGGTCAACGCGGGGGCGGTGGAGAAACCAGTCAACGAACCTGACTCGCGGGGGCCATACCGACGCATCACTAAAGGTTTCGTATAGTCCCTCTGGAAAGCCGATGATAAATGAGGCGTGCCTAGTTGACTTTATCACTCGTTTCTCTACGAAATAGTCATTGGATTTGGCCACTTTGTTTAGGAATGTGTGTATATTTGCTTCTGTTGTCTCGGGTTTAAAGGCCCACGCTTGTATATATTTAAGCTGTTCCACTGTTTGAATTTCATTGTCAGGGGTACCTGTACCTACAGTGATTCGCGCTTTAGGTCTGCGCTTCTTGTGTGATACGGTTTTCCAACTATCATTGTCGTCATGTTGCATGATTAGCGGGTTGGGACTGCTGAGCTTAGAAGTCGCGTTGGGGATGACACTATTAGAGGGTGCTGTTACTGGTGGACTTGGGGCTGCTTGTGGTGTCTCGTGGTTGGGTGTTGCTATTGATTTCAAGGGCAATGATGCCCTCTTTTTCGGTTGCAGCTGTGCGCGTGCCTTTGTAGACACGGCATTGGGAGTATTGCGTTTCGTTTGTCGGCTGTCGTGCTCGCTGACGGCCGGCTTCACTGATTGGGCGGCAGTGGTCACAGCGGTACTGGGATTGGCTGGGTGCTGCTGCAGTACGGCCGCTTGCGCAGCGGTTTGAAGTGTGGCGGATTGTTTAGGTACACTAACGGATTTCAGCACACTTATTTCTTCCTTTAGAGCACTAACACATGCAATAAGAGAGCGAATTTGTTGCTCAAGTGGTAATATAGCACTTTTCACTGCTTTATTTAGAGCATCTAAGTCGGGATTAGCCATTTTTACCATTGTTAGGAATTAAAATGAGTGGAGCTCAGAATGACCGACTTATCGCTACCGCATGTGCGGACGGTATATATATAGGCAATATAGGCATACTATTGCTTGTATAGTCCAGCCCCAGCCCATCTTTGGAGTTGTCGTCGTCATCAGTTATCTCTGTCTCTGATTTTGTTATTTCTTGGTTTTCAGAATGTTATATTTAAAAAAAAACTCATTTTGTAGGTGTAGTTATGTAGTTGAAATAACAAAATTCAGATTGATGAAAAAGTCCGAGGCGAGAATCGAACACGAACCTCTTGTTTAGGTGACAGACATGATGCAGACCGCTGAGCCACACGTCGGTGATTGGAAGCGACGAAATTATCGGTCTATATGAGTGGCACCGCTGCAACTGCCCTCTATTGAGCATATGGGACACTTGTTTAACCCGTGGCGTGCGTGACGAGAAGTAAACTGCTAAGTAATTAAGTTAGCCGGTTCAATCTGCATAGGCGAGATGTCGTTGTTATGCGTGTCCTTCAGGTTTGAATTAAACGCTTGCGAAATCATGATTTTTTGTTATTTCCACTGATGCACACACTAGAGTCACTTAATGTTTCGTTTTTATCACTGTTCACGGGGTAAATGTTATATTCAAAAGGATTTTCGCACTGGGTCTTTCAGATTTACTGGTGGTTTGATTATGTTTGCACTGGTTATTGTTTCTTTATTACATCACTAATTAAAGCTAGTCAGTTTGAGATAACACTCACACACGCGTTTTGTCGATCAAACTTTATTACTTGATAGTATTTATGTGGTTACATAGATTCCATTTTTTATTTAATGTTTACTACACAGCGTCAAAATATTGATGTTTACGTTGCAGCGCCCCCTGGCGGATGTAACTCATTTGGAACGATCCCTAGACGCTATAATCGATTATGGTGCCACTCGGAACGCGCTGGAGTTCAGCAAGCCTTAATAAGAAGAAGTAAATAGTATTTGACAACATTAACAGATAGACAGCCACCAACAACACCAGCGCCATCTGCAATCACCACCATCTGCTTTCGTAGATTCTCTGATTACGCCGCCGGTGATATATTTTGTTCTACGTGGTCTATCTGTATTAATGTGATATATAAGTATCCGTGCTTATCGCCAAACTTTCATTTTTACTCACCGGTATCGGGCGTAGTTGTTGTTGAATCTGTTGTTGGATTCGTCGTTGTAACGACTAAATAATACAAAAAAATAATATGAAAGCCCGAGCTTCGAATACTCGACCGAAATTTTAAAATTTGACAAAGTTTCACAGAACCGAATTGATTTTTACAGAACACTTTGAATTCATATGGGGTCGCCAACCTTCGCTCCGCTTTGTTCGGCTCCAGGGGGTACACAAAGTTGTGACCTACCTAACATCCCATTAAGAACCGTTTAGGCAGTACTTGTGTTAGCCGCAGTCTTACGGTTACGTTTTAATCGGCATTTTATTGTTTGTGACAAAAAATCCAGAAGTAGTAAATGTGATTTTGAACAATTATTGGTTTTTTCACAAGTTCTTCCTAATTAAGTACTGATAAATAAATCTAAGAAAACTTGTTTAAGGCAACTTTAATTAAGATATGATTTTTACAGACCTTAGAAGTGCTAGAAATTTTCCACTGCTTTTAAGCAAGAATCTTTTGACAGCAATTTAAAAAAAAGGCAGGCGTTTTTGCTTGAGAAAGTTTCTATGTTCTATCTTTTGAGATATCATGTACAAAATGTAACTCATAAATTGTGGAAATTAGGACCTCCGAACGGAATTGAGGGGGAAAAAATCCCCCTTTACATGTTTTTTAAGTTGGTAGCATACATTGAAAATTACATACATCGATAGAGGACCATAAAAAAAATGTCATCTACCATAATGTCCCAGTGTTATATTTGCGAGAAATTAGGTTTTATAAAATAAAATAAAATCTTGCTTTAAATTTAAAGCAGACGATATTTTTTAGCAATTCAAAGGTCTGTGAAAATTATGTCGCCACAAATTCCTAGAAAAAGTTATGTTAAATTACTTAAAGAGTATATAATTTACCAGCATTTATTGAAAAATAAATCAATTATTGTTCAAAATCCCAATTATTTTCGATTAACTGTAAAATTCTGGGTGTTTTCATCAAAACCAATAAAACATCGATAAAAACGAAACGGTAAGACTTAATATTTTATAGCAATACCTTAGAAATAAAAAACATGTAAAAGAAAGGGATAGGCAAGTAATGGCATGCCGTAACAATGTGAAAAATGGCGATTTTCATGAAAAACTTTAAACCGTCAATAGTCGAATTACATGAAACTTTCACTGAAGTTAAGTTGGGCTTATTCGATGCGCCTCAAGCAGGTCTACCTTCGATGTTGCTGTGGCGCGTGTGTTTTAGGACATCCTGTATAAGTATTTGTGCTTATTGCCAACTCTCAATTTTACTCACCGGTAGCGGGCGTATTTGTTGTTGTAGATGTTGTTGAAATCGTCGTTGTAGGAACTGAATAAAACAAAACAAAAATATTAAAGCACGAGCTTCGAATGCTCGACTACTCAAAATTTGGCAGCTTCTCAAAGTTTCACAGAACCGAATTGGTTTTAAGAGTACACTTTGAATTTATATGAGGTCACCTCGCTCCGCTCCACTTTGCTCGGATCCAGGGGTATAAAAAGTTGTGATCTACCTAACATCACATTTAAAACCGTTTGGGCCATACTTGTGTTAGTCGGAGTCTTACCGTTTCGTTTTAATTGGTGTTAAAAATCTAGAAGTAATACATGCAATTTTGAATAAATATTGTATTTTACAAGGTTAAATTAAGTGCTGTAGATACATAAAGGCATCTTTAATTGTGATATGATTTTTACAGACCTTTGAAGTGATAGAACATTTCTAATGCTTTTAAGCAAGGTATTTTTGATAGCAATTAAAAAAAAAGACGGGAGTTTTCGTATGTGAAAAATTATATGTTCTATCTTTTGAAACATCATGTACAAAAGTATCTAATAAATTGTTGAAAATAAGACCTCCGAACCAAATTGAGGAAGAAAACACCCACCTTTACATGCTTTTTTAAGTTGGTAGCACACATTCAAAATTACATACATCGATAGAGGACCATCAAAAATATCAAAAAGTATATAAGTATTATGGGTATGGTTGTCCAAATGAAGCAGGTTATTGAATGTTTCAACTCTTCCATTAAACATTGTGGTGAAGGCTGAGCATATGTAGACCGGCAGTCACAGGATTATATTCGTATGTTGCTGAGTTTGAAGAGCGTTCCGAATGTCTTGCTCAAGTTGTTTGTCGGAAGTCGGCCTCCCCTATCATAATTATGCACTAGTCATTCTGTGTGTAATTTTCTATTTTTTTCTATTCCACGCAGCAGTTCCATCACTTCCACACCGGGGAATAGGTAGTGACAGATACTCCCGTGCTGTCCTAGTTTATCCTGTGCAATATCTAGGATCCTGTTGCGACTGTTGCCTGTAACTAAACAGATCCTCGGTGTTTTATCTGCGTTTACGATGGTTGTTCCGACATTTTTGTCGATTGGTCTACTTGAAGTTTCCAAGTCGATATTGTTCTGGGTGTTACTACAAATATCCGCTTTGGAGTTATGTGGCATAGGTAATATTTTTTGCGGTGTTGACTTATTTAGATTTTTCGATTTTTTTTCCCTTTGGCGTGACGCAGTCATTCTTGAGGCTATCTGTTATTTTCTTACATAGATGATTTTTTTTAATCGACTCTTCTAAGCTGATTTTCAGATTCAAATTTTCGAAGTTCAAGTTATCGATTTCTTCATGCGCTGCTTTTACATATGTTTTTAATTGATCTATTTGCTGTTTTAGTCCCTTTATTTGGTCATCCTCGTCACCCGACAATATAGGCATACTATTGCTTGTATAGTCCAGCCCCAGCCCATCTTTGGAGTTGTCGTCGTCGTCAGTTATCTATGTCTCTGATTTTGTTATTTCTTGGTTTTCAGAATGTTATATTTGAAAAAAAAACTCATTTTGTAGGTGTAGTCATGTAGTTGAAATAACAAAATTCAGATTGATGAAAAAGTCCGAGGCGAGAATCGAACACGGACCTCTTGTTTAGGTGACAGACACGATGCAGACCGCTGAGCCACACGTCAGTGATTGGAAGCGACGAAATTATCGGTCTATATGAGTGGCACCGCTGCAGCTGCCCTCTATCGAGCATATGGGACACTTGTTTAACCCGTGGCGTGCGTGACGAGAAGTGAACTGCTAAGTAATTAAGTTAGCCGGTTCAATCTGCATAGGCGAGATGTCGTTGTTATGCGTGTCCTTCAGGTTTGAATTAAACGCTTGCGAAATCATGATTTTTTGTTATTTCCACTGATGCACACACTAGAGTCACTTAATGTTTCGTTTTTATCACTTTTCACGGGGTAAATGTTATATTCAAAAGGATTTTCGCACTGGGTCTTTCAGATTTACTGGTGGTTTGATTATGTTTGCACTGGTGATTGTTTCTTTATTACATCACTAATTAAAGCTAGTCACTTTGAGATAACACTCACATACGCGTTTTGTCGATCAAACTTTATTACTTGATAGTATTTATGTGGTTACATAGATTCCATTTTTTATTTAATATTTACTACACAGCGTCAAAATATTGATGTTTACGTTGCAGCGCCCCCTGGCGGATGTAACTAATTTGGAACGATCCCTAGACGCTATAATCAATTATGGTGCCACTCGAAGTAGAAGTAAATAGTATTTGACAACATTAACAGATAGACAGCCACCAACAACACCAGCGCCATCTGCAATCACCACCATCTGCTTGTAACGGAAATGTAAAGATCTGAGACACATTTTTTTATTTGCTTTAAAAAGTTGGCAGGCGTTGGCAGGTTTGGGCAACGTGATTTAATGATTCAACTATGAACTGCAAAAAGAGAAGCCAAATATTCTTAAACCAAACAAATAACGGTGATGTAAGATTGGTGTTGACCAATGCTCAATTAAGCGGCAAGATAAATTTGGTATAAACATAACTATGGAGATTAGTGGTTATCGAAGGCATCGCAAATTTCACAAGGCCTCATTTAAGCTCAAGTGGCTCATCGCGTTGTTACCAGACTTGAAATATTAAGGTTCGAGGTTCGATTCTCCGTTGTCAACTTTTCTTTTTCTATTTTACCTTTGGTTTTGGGTTATTAATTGTGTGTCCTTTCTGAATAGCTATTCGGGAGTGTCGGGTTGTGCTAATTAAATTTAAGTCCTAGAAGTTAATTGCTTATCATGCATCTTTGTAAATGTTTTCTACCTTGTTTGAACTACTGAATATGTCGTCACAGTAATTGCTTATTAATTCTATAATCGTCATTATTTATCTGGTCTAGAAATCTATGCGTGGAATGCGCCGGATTAATTATGAAATGAAAGGGCGACATCTTTGAATGGATGGTGTGACGAAACAAGCATTTGGTTTGTTTCTCAGTAGGTAGAAATATATATTTTTTTAAAAGTCTCCAAAATGTGGATAAACTTTAAGAGCTATGAAATAAGTTGAGAATCATAAATTTAAAATGAATATGGTTAAACTTCACCGTTGCTTTCAGTGGATGTCGAATTATGACCATTTTACACATTTGTGATGTTGTTTTGAAGTGTCGCATTTGCCATGGCTCATTCAATCGAAACTCATACGTAAGGGTGTTTAGTTACGATATAGTTTGGTGGGTCAAACAGATGCGTAGTTAGTTCAATGAAGGAGGTACAGATGGCGGTCGATCGCCTTTAAATTCCAGATGGTTTAACTCAAATAAGAACTTTATTCACTATAACTGCAATAAGATGTTTTATATAGAAAAAAAATGAGTATTATTTTATTTAGATTAGTTTATGATGTTATAGAGTCTATTTCTAGTTGAACTGTGTGGTCTAAATATAAAGAGTGTATACGGTGTAGACCAGTAACCAATCAGAGCACTGAGTTTCGAAAGGAAACGAAACGAACCAATGAGAATGACTCGCGGAGTTTGAGATGGTGTTTTGGCGAGCATGTCTGGGGCGACGTTTTGGTGAGAAGAGAAAATATAAAAGGGATGGGTCGAGATGAGAGGGGGCTTTTTGTTGCTGGTCGTCGAGTGAAGTGTGAGTTAAGACTCAGAGGGGGAGCCATTCAGTCTCCGCGTCAAACTACTGTGAAACACGTCTTTCTGGAATTCTATACAGTTCAATTCGCCGTTTTACGCGTCTTGAACTGGGATAGTTGTGATTGCATGTTGCAGTGGATTTTCGTGAGTATCTGAAGCGCCGAAATATACCTCGGTTCCTATTCTTTAAATCAACCTACCCCAAATTCCAAAACTATCCTTGGGTCGTTAGATAAGAACTTGTAGGTAATTTATCTGAGTCTGAGTCTGGGCTTGGAGCGACCCTAATTTCCTTTTTCCTTCACCATAGGGTTCCTGGATTGGCTCTTAGGATATTCGCGGGCTAATCCTCTCCTCATTCCTTTCGTGTAGCGAGTTTTGAAATTCCCACACACACAGTCATTAAACATACAAACACATTCAAATCAAACTCAACCATTTTCGAGTGGTGTCGATGATGGACGTGGTATAACACTAGGATTTTAGACTAGGCTAGACAGGAGTTTAGTTGCGGCTAAACCTAGGTTGTCGAGGTTATGTAGTTAGGGAGACAAACAATATTATTTAGGTTTATGTAACAAACAAGTATCTGAAATTCGTATGATTGCAAATAATTACGTTATTTCCTTCTCACTTTTGAAGTACCTAAATACTTATAAAACTATCTAACAAACTAAATTTTTTTTTTGATTGTGGCTGTTTTGATCTTTCTTTTCTTGACCTTATATCATATTGGTTGGCCTACCTAACTTTACATTAAATGACAAACATATTCTAAATTCAAAGAAACTAATTTATATATAAAATATCTGGATGAACATCAATATGGTTACGGAATAAAACTTAAGAGAGGGGGCATGTTACAATATGAATAAGCCGTGACCAGGATGTATATTTGCAGTCTAATGTTTGGATAACTTGATATTGGCTATGATTAGCCACAATTTGTTGTACGTGCGTTGGAAGAGGTTTTTTAAATGTTGTAAGGAGAGCTAAATCGACTAAATGACTAGATTCTCGGGTGTGAAAAAATAGAAAGTGATTATGATTAAAGGTGTGAGGTATACGTTTTAAAAGGGTTAAGGGGTGGAAATGGGCAAAAAGCTAATTTTGAATTAAGGGGTGGGAATTTTATTATGTTAACAAATTGACTGTCCTATATTATATAAGACGAAGGGTTGGTACTGGTCGTTATATGACATATCATATCCTAGACTGACAATGTGTTAACAGTTGAGTGTGATTTTACAGGAAAATAAGTAAACTACGAAAAAAAAAATAAGTGCAGTGTACAAAGAAAAATAGCAAATTTTTTAAATTATTTTTAATTTCAAAAATTTAAGGGGTGATTGTAACGGAAATGTAAAGATCTGAGACACATTTTTTTATTTGCTATAAAAAATTGGCAGGCGTTGGCAGGTTTGGGCAACGTGATTTAATGATTCAACTATGAACTGCAAAAAGAGAAGCCAAATATTCTAAACCAAACAAATAACGGTGATGTAAGATTGGTGTTGACCAATGCTCAATAAAGCGGCAAGATAAATTTGGTATAAACATAACTATGGAGATTAGTGGTTATCGAAGGCATCGCAAATTTCACAAGGCCTCATATAAGCTCAAGTGGCTCATCGCGTTGTTACCAGACTTGAAATATTAAGGTTCGAGGTTCGAGTCTCCGTTGTCAACTTTTCTTTTTCTATTTTACCTTTGGTTTTGGGTTATTAATTGTGGGTCCTTTCTGAATAGCTATTCGGGAGTGTCGGGTTGTGCTAATTAAATTTAAGTCCTAGAAGTTAATTGCTTATCATGCATCTTTGTAAATGTTTTCTACCTTGTTTGAACTACTGAATATGTCGTCACAGTAATTGCTTATTAATTCTATAATCGTCATTATTTATCTGGTCTAGAAATCTATGCGTGGAATGCGCCGGATTAATTATGAAATGAAAGGGCGACATCTTTGAATGGATGGTGTGACGAAACAAGCATTTGGTTTGTTTCTCAGTAGGTAGAAATATATATTTTTTTAAAAGTCTCCAAAATGTGGATAAACTTTAAGAGCTTTGAAATAAGTTGAGAATCATAAATTAAAAATGAATATGGTTAAACTTCACCGTTGCTTTCAGTGGATGTCGAATTATGACCATTTTACACATTTGTGATATTGTTTTGAAGTGTCGCATTTGCCATGGCTCATTCAATCGAAACTCATACGTAAGGGTGTTTAGTTACGATATAGTTTGGTGGGTCAAACAGATGCGTAGTTAGTTCAATGAAGGAGGTACAGATGGCAGTCGATCGCCTTTAAATTCCAGATGGTTTAACTCAAATAAGAACTTTATTCACTATAACTGCAATAAGATGTTTTATATAGAAAAAAAATGAGTATTATTTTATTTAGATTATTTTATGATGTTATAGAGTCTATTTCTAGTTGAACTGTGTGGTCTAAAATATAAAGAGTGTATACGGTGTAGACCAGTAACCAATCAGAGCACTGAGTTTCGAAAGGAAACGAAACGAACCAATGAGAATGACTCGCGGAGTTTGAGATGGTGTTTTGGCGAGCATGTCTGGGGCGACGTTTTGGTGGGAAGAGAAAATATAAAAGGGATGGGTCGAGATGAGAGGGGGCTTTTTGTTGCTGGTCGTCGAGTGAAGTGTGAGTTAAGACTCAGAGAGGGAGCCATTCAGTCTCCGCGTCAAACTACTGTGAAACACGTCTTTCTGGAATTCTATACAGTTCGATTCGCCGTTTTACGCGTCTTGAACTGGGATAGTTGTGATTGCGTGTTGCAGTGGATTTTCGTGAGTATCTGAAGCGCCGAAATATACCTCGGTTCCTATTCTTTAAATCAACCTACCCCAAATTCCAAAACTATCCTTGGGTCGTTAGATAAGAACTTGTAGGTAATTTATCTGAGTCTGAGTCTGGGCTTGGAGCGACCCTAATTTCCTTTTTCCTTCAACATAGGGTTCCTGGATTGGCTCTTAGGATATTCGCGGGCTAATCCTCTCCTCATTCCTTTCGTGTAGCGAGTTTTGAAATTCCCACACACACAGTCATTAAACATACAAACACATTCAAATCAAACTCAACCATTTTCGAGTGGTGTCGATGATGGACGTGGTATAACACTAGGATTTTAGACTAGGCTAGATAGGAGTTTAGTTGCGGCTAAACCTAGGTTGTCGAGGTTATGTAGTTAGGGCAACAAACACGATTATTTAGGTTTATGTAACAAACAAGTATCTGAAATTCGTATGATTGCAAATAATTACGTTATTTCCTTCTCACTCTTGAAGTACCTAAATACTTACAAAACTATCTAACAAACTAAATATTTTTTTTGATTGTGGCTGTTTTGATCTTTCTTTTCTCGACCTTATATCATGTTGGTTGGCCTACCTAACTTTACATTAAATGACAAACATATTCTAAATTCAAAGAAACTAATTTATATATAAAATATCTGGATGAACATCAATATGGTTACGGAATAAAACTTAAGAGAGGGGGGATGTTACATGCTTTCGTAGATTCTCTGATTACGCCGCCGGTGATATATTTTATTCTACGTGGTCTATCTGTATTAATGTGATATATAAGTATCTGTGCTTATCGCCAAACTTTCATTTTTACTCACCGGTAGCGGGCGTAGTTGTTGTTGAATCTGTTGTTGGATTCGTCGTTGTAACGACTAAATAATACAAAAAAATAATATGAAAGCCCGAGCTTCGAATACTCGACCGAAATTTCAAAATTTGACAAAGTTTCACAGAACCGAATTGATTTTACAGAACACTTTGAATTCATATTCATTCATGGGGTCGCCAAACTTCGCTCCGCTTTGTTCGGCTCCAGGGGGTACACAAAGTTGTGACCTGCCTAACATCCCATTAAGAACCGTTTAGGCAATACTTGTGTTATCCACAGTCTTACGGTTACGTTTTTATCGGCATTTTATTGTTTGTGACAAAAAATCCAGAAGTAATAAATGTGATTTTGAACAATTATTGGTTTTTTCACAAGTTCTTCCTGATTAAGTACTGATAAATAAATCTAAGAAAACTTGTTTAAGGCAACTTTAATTAAGATATGATTTTTACAGACCTTTGAAGTGCTAGAAATTTTCCACTGCTTTTAAGCAAGAATTTTTTGACAGCAATTTAAAAAAAGGCAGGCGTTTTTTCTTGAGAAAGTTTCTATGTTCTAAATCAAATCAAAAATCAATTATTTCCATAGGATGTTGTTACATCACTTAGATCCGTCATTACATTTTTTTTGGGTGAGTTCACTAACACAATGGCGGAATCCGTGGAGAAGAGCTCACCGAAGAAACTCCACAGTCGTCGCATCTTTTGCGTTTCCTTTTTTAAATAAAATATTGTCAAATTACAAAATTAATGCTAATTATATATCGAAACAGCCTGTTACTCAAACAATCTATTCCCATGGAGATCTGTCCTCTAAGTAATCAGATATCCTATAGTAACCTTTTTTATACAATTTCTGTTTTATTATTATTTTAAACTTGTCTAAAGGTAAGTTTTTAATATCAGTAGGGACCTTATTGTAATAGCGTATACAATTGCCTTTAAAAGAATTACTAATTTTATGTAGTCGGCTTACATAAGCAACCAACTTGTCTTTATTTCTAGTATTAAAATTGTGTTTATCACTGTACTTCTGAAAATTAGTTAAATTTCTTTTTACATACACAAGATTGTCATAGATATATTGAGACACAAATGTCAGAATATTGATTTCTTTAAACTTTTCCCTCAGTGACACTCTAGGCCCTAATCTATAAATTGCACGAACAGCCCGTTTCTACAGAATAAATATACTATTAGCATTCGCAGCGTGACCCCACAATAAAATACCATAGGTCATTAGACTATGAAAGTAACTAAAGTAGACTAGTCTAGCGGTGCAATACAATCTACAATGGAACTAATAATTTTTACTGATAGACCATGGGCGTCAGCTGTCTTTTTCATTTCCAGGGATTTAAACGCTTTTACAATGTCTTCATTATTTACGTGCCTAAATTTAAAATTTGTTTTACATTCCTCAAAGTTTTGTTTAAGTATAGATTCAGCAGCAGCGGGAGATGAATTTAAAGACTTGGTTGTTGAAACTGGAATGTCCGTCAAGAAATTTTCGAAAGCTTTTGCTACTTCTAGGTCTGTACTTAGCAATTGATTATCTATTTTAAGCTTGAAGTTATTATGTGTAGCTTTGGCCTTTCCAGTCTCTCTGTTTATAATTTGCCAAGTCATTTTCATTACATTGCTACTAGATTCAATTTTGTTTTTAATGAAATTAGATTTAGCTACGGCACAAACGCGTTTAAACATTTTTGAATAACTACGAACTTAATCTAGAAAGGCCGTATTTTTGTTATATGATTTCTCTTCATAGAGTTCATATAATCTTCGTCTGCTCCTATGAATTCCAACTGTCGCCCAATCACTAAACAAAGCTTTGTTATTAACTTTTATAGTTTTTGATTTAATACCGTATCATATTCATTTTTGACAAGGTTAAATACTGAGTTGTACAACAAATTTGGATCGTCACTGTTCAGGCTTCTCGGCACCTAATGACCTCGCAGGGGCCCATCAGCTACGAGGTAGCGTAGCGATCAGATGCCAAGAAGTGTGAACGTCGGCGATTCACCGAGCTAATACTTATGGAGTCGATCTAACCTGGTCTGTGCTTCGGTCCCGTCAACCTCCTGTCTCTCTGCAAGGCCCGGGTGCACCCTAGGCTCTTCTTGGTAGACAGGTTCTTCAGCCAACCATGTATGACTGGCAGGCCAGCTTCGACGAGCACAGTGTTCCAACACAGGTTATGTTACGTGGGAAAAACCAATCGGCCACGTAAATGCGAACTTTATCTGGTTCGGGGAACCACAACACACTCAGCTATATAGACAATCCTGAGGGGAACCTCGAATACATTCCAGATGGACTGCGATTTAATTTCAATGCCCTAATCAATACGCGTTACATTGCGAGGGCTTTTCGTCTGTCAGTTGTCAAAAACTGCAAGGTTGGCAGCAACGTCAAATTCAAAATGGCCGTTCCGAAACCATCGATCGAATATCGATTTGGAATCGAACAATCACCCGCCCGGACAGGCACCCACCTGTCCCCTAATCTACGGGCAGCCGAGACAACGTTGCTACCGCTCGTTTTAGAACCGAGCCTCCTACTAGAACCTCCGCAGACCGGGGGGTCCCGTCCTTGCCAGGGAACAAGTTAACAATGCGCCCCCTGCGCCAACGTAGTGGCGGTAGGTTAGCATCCTTAACCAGAACGAGGTCACCAACACTAGGGGGGCTGGTTTTGTCAGTCCACTTAAGGCGCTGTTGTAAGATATGCAGATACTCGAGCGACCAACGCTTCCAGAAATTCTGAGTAAACTGCTGCAACATCTGATACCTTGACAACCGATACAATTTCACTCCCTCGAAGGGGTGCTCGGGCAACGCGTTAAGTGGCTGTCCTATCAAGAAATGGCCTGGGGTCAGAGCCTCCAGGTCATTTGGATCCGAGCTGAGCGGACACAACGGTCGCGAATTGAGAACGGCCTCGATCTTACAAAACAATGTCGCGAGCTCCTCAAAAGTCAGCGCGGTCTGACCTACTATACGCCCCAAGTGCGTCTTAGCTGACTTAACTACGGCCTCAAAAATCCCACCCCAGTGGGGGCAACTCGGTGGGCTGAAGGTCCACTGTATACCCCGACGGGAGAGGGCCGTTCCAATATCCACTTTATTTACATTCAAAAAGTTGTCTATCTCTCGTAAGTATCGTTCCGCACCGACGTAGTTAGTGCCGTTATCAGAGCGGATCAAAGTTGGAAGTCCCCTTCGAGAAACAAACCTATCCAAACAAGCAATGAAAGCCTCTGTCGAGAGATCAGCAACGAGCTCGAGATGTACCGCCTTGGTGGATAAACAAACAAACACACATGAGCTATACCGGTCCAGCAGAAACCCGGCGTCAGGGTCCTCAGCCCTCTGGGTAACATGCACGGCCGCTCTGGGGCCATGATCCGAAGATACTACTACGTGGCTGTGGGGCCAGTCCGATTCTCTCCTGGCAAGCCAGGGTGGTCCCCACCACAAATGGTGTCTAACGAGTTCAGGAGCCCGACATCCCCTGGATGCACAATCAGACGGGTTCAATTCTCCTGGTACATGTCTTTAGGTCAGTGGGACCTCAGACGACACAATCTGGGAGACACGGTTCGCAACAAAAACCTCTAAGTTATGGACCGAAGCCTTCAGCCAGCACAAAACAATCTGGCTGTCCGTCCACGCGTACACCGTATCCTCCAAAACCACTGACCCACGCAACACTGTTAGAGTGTGATTCAAAAGTTTGGTCAAAAGAGCAGCCCCGGACAGTTCCAGTTTTGGAATCGTCATCCTTGTCCGAATAGGCGCTACCTTGCTTTTTGCCAAAACCAAACGCACGTCGACCTCCCTGGTGGAGGTGACGGTTCGCAAATAAACCGCTGCCGCAAACCCTCGTTCAGAGGCATCACAAAACCCGTGAAGGGTTGCCCTGTAATCCCCAGCAGGGACCAATTTCCTCGGCAGCGATACATTATTTATATTGAGGCCCAACCATTTTGCTAAATCATTCGATACAATGCAGCCCTGAACTCCAGAATCTAATAGGGCGCGAACGTATGTTGGGTTGCCCGCCAAATCCCAAACAAGCACAGAGGCGATCGGTAACACCACCGTCTCCGGTTGGGGGGCAACAAATTGTTGGGCCGCAAATTCCTAGCGAGGGCCCCCGGGGCCCCACTCTGCCTGTAACCGATCAGGTATGCAGCTATACGCCAGAGGGTCCCATTGTACAAATGGCCCACGCGCCGGTTCCATTCCCAACCTACGATTCCCCTTAAAGGGGGGTGGGCGTGAATTCAACCGTGGCCGCTCCATGAGCGGGGGGGACATCACATGCGACCGACGAGGACGAGGCGACGAGCGGGGCGACAACTGAGGCGGCGTCCGAACCGCATCCGCATAGCTCGAAGGTGTCCCATGCCACCCGCCCGTTACGGCCTGCTCAACATACCCAATGTCCCGCTGAGTCGGATGCTGAGTCGCAACCGAAAACTCAGGGCCCCC
Source organism: Argyresthia goedartella (assembly GCA_949825045.1). Classification (NCBI taxonomy): domain Eukaryota; kingdom Metazoa; phylum Arthropoda; class Insecta; order Lepidoptera; family Argyresthiidae; genus Argyresthia; species Argyresthia goedartella. The sequence continues at coordinate 36,705,019 of OX463812.1, read as the reverse complement.
CATGTGATGACCCTGAGTGCGGCCCTGCACCCCTGGGTGGCTGCGTGCTTGTGGCCCCATTGCCCGCTGAGTCGGATGCTGAGTCGCAACCGAAAACTCAGGGCCCCCCATGTGATGACCCTGAGTGCGGCCCTGCACCCTAGTACCGCCCTGTGCACGTGGGGACATTGGCCCCTGAGTTGCGCTCCGAGTCGCAAACGAATTCTCAGGGCCCCATGCCGTGTCACCCTGGGTACGGCCCTGTGGACGTGGGGACGTTGGCCCCTGAGTTGCGCTCCGAGTCGCAAACGAATTCTCAGGGCCCCATGCCGTGTCACCCTGGATACGGCCCTGTGGAGGCTGTTGGCCGGACCGGTTCATGCACAACAGATTGTTGTGGGCCCCACCACAATATCCGCACAATTTTGTGCGCGTGCAGTCCCTAGCCATGTGTGGCCCGAGGCACAGGAAACACCAGCTCCGCTGCTTGGCCATCCGGCGCCGTCCCTCAACCCTAAGTTCCCCGAACTTATTGCAATTGGCCACAGCATGGCCAATCTGCCTACAACATGGGCAGGTCTCACTATGTGGGGTCAATGCACTCACAGTCCCATACGACTGCCGGTTGGTGCGGTCCTTCCTCGTCGGAGGGCCCTTACTCACAGCGCTCCCGGCAGCTCTCTGTGGCTCCGAAGGATGGGTGACCGTCAACCCCAAATTCTCTGCCCGTCGAGCCTCCTCTTCCAAGAATCCGACCAAGTCGGAGAAGGCGGGCAGGTCCTCGGCCGACCTCCCGTGAGACTGTTCGAAACGAGTCTGCACGTCAGTGGGTAGGCGGGAAAGTACAATGTACAACAGTAGGTACGACCATTCACCAACCGGAAGTCCAAGATTCTCTAGAGCCTTGGTGACGGGCAACAACGGGTTCAAAACCTCCGTCTGTATGGCCCCGACCTTGTTCACAACCGGGATACTTAACAAACGGTTCAGTTGGGCATCGGCCAACCTCCGTTTGTTATGGTAACGTCTGACCAACAATTGTCTGGCCGTTTCATAGTTACCCTCCGTAACTGTCAAATGAGCTACCAGCTCCCTAGGCTCACCCCTCAATGCTGCCACCAGCTGAGCCATCTTGACAGACTTGGTAATGTCCGATCGCATGTGCACCAAACTGTCGAACAGATTGATGAAGCTCATCCATTCACCGGACACTCCGTCAAAAGTAGGCATAGTTATGGCAGGTAACCTGGACCCTGAACCCTGAAGCGGCAGAGGTGCTTCAATGTCACCACCATGGCTGGACTCGCGCTGTCTACTTATGTCCGCAGCCTTCTGCGTGATAGCAGCTGCCATCTCCATACATTGGTCGACATCCCCTAGCAACCGTGACAGCCTGTCAGGTGCGCAACCATCAACTGATTCCGCCTGCGCGGACAATTCGAGCACCCTTTTGTAACGTTCCTTAACGTCCATAGACCGCTCCAATACCACATCATGCCTATCTAAACGGTCTATCAGACCGTGTGCGGAGGAAAACCATCTGAGTTCCTTAGAAACACCCTTCTGGATTTCAGATAACGACATGATCGGAACGATACTTACTCACAATTTGCAGTAACTCAATTATATTGGACCCTCCAGTCTACAACCCAAACGAGGGAACCCTAAACCACAACTTAAACAATGCTGTTTTCCTTAAACAATAGGAACCGAGTTTTATATCTATATAAATTCTGTAAATACAATTTAGTTTCCCTTTATCATTATAACACACACAGATAGTCAATATTAGTTCAAGTTATAAATTGCTATAAACTGAAAACAATGTAATAGCCTGCTATCAATAGATGTAACTTCCTATGTTAACCAAACATTCATTAGCATTACTAGACCACTAATAGATTGACTAACTGGTACTTCAATGCAAATTTCAATTCACCTAAAATGTACCTAAGTTGAGTACCTACTATTCTGAGTCACATCTCAGTACAACTGGTCATTTAGGGAAAACTGTAATATCTGTCTGTCTACTACCAGCAATAGACTTATAGCTTACAATACTACCAATCTATGTGGATACAGGAACAACACCAAGTTAGCTAATAACCGCCTATACCTACAGATTGATAGTCCCAAATCGTGGGTTCCTGGAGCCCTTGACGGCTGCAAATCTCAGGAAACCACGCTCTTGCTACCAAAGTTGTTCAGGCTTCTCGGCACCTAATGACCTCGCAGGGGCCCATCAGCTACGAGGTAGCGTAGCGATCAGATGCCAAGAAGTGTGAACGTCGGCGATTCACCGAGCTAATACTTATGGAGTCGATCTAACCTGGTCTGTGCTTCGGTCCCGTCAACCTCCTGTCTCTCTGCAAGGCCCGGGTGCACTCTAGGCTCTTCTTGGTAGACAGGTTCTTCAGCCAACCATGTATGACTGGCAGGCCAGCTTCGACGAGCACAGTGTTCCAACACAGGTTATGTTACGTGGGAAAAACCAATCGGCCACGTAAATGCGAACTTTATCTGGTTCGGGGAACCACAACACACTCAGCTATATAGACAATCCTGAGGGGAACCTCGAATACATTCCAGATGGACTGCGATTTAATTTCAATGCCCTAATCAATACGCGTTACATTGCGAGGGCTTTTCGTCTGTCAGTTGTCAAAAACTGCAAGGTTGGCAGCAACGTCAAATTCAAAATGGCCGTTCCGAAACCATCGATCGAATATCGATTTGGAATCGAACAGTCACTGTATGGTATTTCCCATAGTTTATCTAAAATATTATTCCTGTAGTGTTCAAGCCGAGTGTCACTAACGGGCACACTACATGTGTGCCCGTTAGTGACACTGTATGGTATTTCCCATAGTTTATCTAAAATATTATTCCTGTAGTGTTCAAGCCGAGTGTCACTAACGGGCACACATGTAATATCCTCTTTTTGGTCCTTTTTTATTTTAATATTGAATATACCTATCTGACCAGAGTGATCAGATGTTAATTTATTGATGACCGATTTGAAAATGGGCGTAATGTTAGTAAATATATTGTCAATGCAGGTAGCAGATGTTGCAGTAATTCTAGTAGGCTCCAAAAACAGATAGGTCATGTTGTGACATAAAAATGAAGATTTTAATCTAGTACAAATATTATTATTCTCTAACAGATTAACATTAAAATCACCACAAATTATAAAAAAATTGTTTTTATCGCTGATTTTAATCAACACTTCATCCATTTTCTTTTCGAATAAATCAAAGGATGAATCTGGTGGTCTGTATACGCTCATTACAATAAGTTGTTCAAGTTCAATACAGGCTATTTCCATGGTACGCTCAACAGACAGGCTCACTATGTCAACTCGTTCCTTATATTTAAAACTATTATTTACAAGTATTAAGGAGCCACCGCGATCAGCTGTTTTTCTGTTGAACGAACTAGCAACGTGGTGGTTATTAAAGTTGAACATGAACTGATAACTCTTTAAAAAGTGCTCTGTTATACATAAAATATCAATATTATTACAGTTCATCAATAACTCAATTTCCAGTTCTTTACTTAACATGCCCTGTATATTTTGATGAACCACGTTTAAAATATTCTTACCTTTACATTTTTCATTACTAGTAACTTGATTTAATGGGCAAGATGAAGGTATATTTATACAAATATTAATATTACTGCCAGAGTTACTCTCTGTTGTCCTATTCTATCTTTTGAGATATCATGTACAAAATGTATCTCATAAATTGTGGAAATTAGGACCTCCGAACGGAATTGAGGGGGAAAAATCCCCCTTTACATGTTTTTTAAGTTGGTAACATACATTGAAAATTACATACATCGATAGAGGACCATAAAAAAAAATGTCATCTACCATAATGTCCCAGTGTTATATTTGCGAGAAATTAGGTTTTATAAAATAAAATAAAATCTTGCTTTAAATTTAAAGCAGACGATATTTTTTAGCAATTCAAAGGTCTGTAAAAATTATGTCGCCACAAATTCCTAGAAAAAGTTATGTTAAATTACTTAAAGAGTATATAATTTACCAGCATTTATTGAAAAATAAATCAATTATTGTTCAAAATCCCAATTATTTTCGATTAACTGTAAAATTCTGGGTGTTTTCTTCAAAACCAATGAAACATCGATAAAAACGAAACGGTAAGACTTACACCAACATAAAATTGGCCTAAATAGTTTGAAATGGTGTACTATCTTCTTTTTAAGGGTTTGTATCGATCTACTAAACATTAAATGTAAAAAAGTGCAACCTTTTGAATTTTTTTTTCCCAGAGCCATCTCGTGGTATTTGCAATATTTCAATAGTGCTGCACCAAGCGATATAGGTTTCGAACTAGATATGCTTTCGTAGCTTCTCTGATTACGCTGACGGTGACATTTGTTCTATGTGGTCTATCTGTATTAGTATATTATATGAGTATCTGTGCTTATTGCCAAACTCTAAATTTTACTCACCGGTAGCGGGCATATTTGTAGTTGTAGATGTTGTTGAAATCGTCGTTGTAGGAACTAAATAAAACAAAACAAAAATATTAAAGCATGAGCTTCGAATGCTCGACCGATTACTCAAAATTTGACAACTTCTCAAAGTTTTCACAGAACCGAATTGGTTTTTAGAGTACACTTCGAATTTATATGAGGTCACCTCGCTCCGCTCCACTTTGCTCGGCTCCAGGGGGTATAAAAAGTTGTGATCTACCTAACATTACATTCAAAACCGTTTGGGCCAAGGTATTTTTGATAGCAATTAAAAAAAAAAAGACGGGAGTTTTCGTATGTGAAAAATTATATGTTCTATCTTTTGAAACATCATGTACAAAAGTATCTAATAAATTGTTGAAATTAGGACCTCCGGAAATTAGGCGGAGTTCCGGATTGATGACTAAATGTGGCGTGAACTCCCATTTAATGCTATCTCTTGGTACAAGTTTACGACTATTTCTGAATCGGCATAACATACGCAAGTTTTTAAAAGTATTATCTCATTCCGTGCCAAGTTTTTTTTTTTTCAGGACAATCGGTCAAAGGAGTGGTCAAAGTTTGTGCAAAAGATTTAAACTTTGACTAATTCATCATTGTCTCGTATTTTACATGAGTTATCGATAAAATAATACTTAGGTCATCTTTAGTATTTTATAGCAATACCTTAGAAATAAAAAAACATGTAAAAGAAAGGGATAGGCAAGTAATGGCATGCCGTAACAATGTGAAAAATGGCGATTTTCATGAAAAACTATAAACCGTCAATAGTCGAATTACATGAAACTTTCACTGAAGTTAAGTTGGGCTTATTCGATGCGCCTCAAGCAGGTCTACCTTCGATGTTGCTGTGGCGCGTGAGTTTTAGGACAACCTGTATAAGTATCTGTGCTTATTGCCAACTCTCAATTTTACTCACCGGTAGCGGGCGTATTTGTTGTTGTAGATGTTGTTGAAATCGTCGTTGTAGGAACTGAATAAAACAATACAAAAATATTAAAGCTAGAGCTTCGAATGCTCGACCGACTACTCAAAATTTGGCAGCTTCTCAAAGTTTCACAGAACCGAATTGGTTTTTAGAGTACACTTTGAATTTATATGAGGTCACCTCGCTCCGCTCCACTTTGCTCGGCTCCAGGGGTATAAAAATTTGTGATCTACCTTACGTCACATTTAAAACCGTTTGGGCCATACTTGTGTTAGTCGGAGTCTTACCGTTTCGTTTTAATCGGTGTTAAAAATCCAGAAGTAATACATGCAATTTTGAATAAATATTGTATTTTACAAGGTTAAATTAAGTACTGTAGATACATAAAGGCATCTTTAATTGTGATATGATTTTTACAGACCTTTGAAGTGATAGAACATTTCCAATGCTTTTAAGCAAGTTATTTTTGATAGAAATTAAAAAAAAAGACGGGAGTTTTCGTATGTGAAAAATTATGTGTTCTATCTTTTGAAACATCATGTACAAAAGTATCTAATAAATTGCTGAAAATAAGACCTCCGAACCAAATTGAGGAAGAAAACACCCACCTTGACATGCTTTTTTAAGTTGGTAGCACACATTCATAATTACATACATCGATAGAGGACCATCAAAAAAATCAAAAAGTATATAAGTATTGTGGGTATGGTTGTCCAAATGAAGCAGGTTATTGAATGTTTCAACTCTTCCATTAAACATTGTGGTGAAGGCTGAGCATATGTAGACCGGCAGACACAGGATTATATTAGAATGTTGCTGAGTTTGAAGAGCGTTCCGAATGTCTTGCTCAAGTTGTTTGTCGGAAGTCGGCCTCCCCTATCATAATTATGCACTAGTCATTCTGTGTGTAATTTTCTATTTTTTTCTATTCCACGCAGCAGTTCCATCACTTCCACACCGGGGAATAGGTAGTGACAGATACTCCCGTGCTGTCCTAGTTTATCCTGTGCAATATCTAGGATCCTGTTGCGACTGTTGCCTGTAACTAAACAGATCCTCGGTGTTTTATCTGCGTTTACGATGGTTGTTCCGACATTTTTGTCGATTGGTCTACTTGAAGTTTCCAAGTCGATATTGTTCTGGGTGTTACTACAAATATCCGCTTTGGAGTTATGTGGCATAGGTAATATTTTTTGCGGTGTTGACTTATTTAGATTTTTCGATTATTTTTCCCTTTGGCGTGACGCAGTCATTCTTGAGGCTATCTGTTATTTTCTTACATAGATGATTTTTTTTAATCGAGTCTTCTAAGCTGATTTTCAGATTCAAATTTTCGAAGTTCAAGTTATCGATTTCTTCATGCGCTGCTTTTAAATATGTTTTTAATTGATCTATTTGCTGTTTTAGTCCCTTTATTTGGTTATCCTCGTCACCCGACAATATAGGCATAATATTGCTTGTATAGTCCAGCCCCAGCCCATCTTTGGAGTTGTCGTCGTCGTCAGTTATCTATGTCTCTGATTTTGTTATTTCTTGGTTTTCAGAATGTTATATTTGAAAAAAAAAACCCATTTTGTAGGTGTAGTTATGTAGTTGAAATAACAAAATTCAGATTGATGAAAAAGTCCGAGGCGAGAATCGAACACGGACCTCTTGTTTAGGTGACAGAAACGATGCAGACCGCTGAGCCACACGTCAGTGATTGGAAGCGACGAAATTATCGGTCTATATGAGTGGCACCGCTGCAGCTGCCCTCTATCGAGCATATGGGACACTTGTTTAACCCGTGGCGTGCGTGACGAGAAGTGAACTGCTAAGTAATTAAGTTAGCCGGTTCAATCTGCATAGGCGAGATGTCGTTGTTATGCGTGTCCTTCAGGTTTGAATTAAACGCTTGCGAAATCATGATTTTTTGTTATTTCCACTGATGCACACACTAGAGTCACTTAATTTATTTATTTATTTATTTACTTATTTTCTTTATAATATTATAATATAATGTTTCGTTTTTATCACTGTTCACGGGGTAAATGTTAAATTCAAAAGGATTTTCGCACTGGGTCTTTCAGATTTACTGGTGGTTTGATTATGTTTGCACTGGTTATTGTTTCTTTATTACATCACTAATTAAAGCTAGTCACTTTGAGATAACACTCACATACGCGTTTGTCGATCAAACTTTATTACTTGATAGTATTTATGTGGTTACATAGATTCCATTTTTTATTTAATGTTTACTACACAGCGTCAAAATATTGATGTTTACGTTGCAGCGCCCCTTGGCGGATGTAACTCATTTGGAACGATCCCTAGACGCTATAATCGATTATGGTGCCACTCGGAACGCGCTGGATTTAAGCAATCCTTAATAAGAAGAAGTAAATAGTATTTGACAACATTAACAGATAGACAGCCACCAACAACACCAGCGCCATCTGCAATCACCACCATCTGCTTTCGTAGATTCTCTGATTACGCCGCCGGTGATATATTTTGTTCTACGTGGTCTATCTGTATTAATGTGATATATAAGTATCTGTGTTTATCGCCAAACTTTCATTTTTACTCACCGGTAGCGGGCGTAGTTGTTGTTGAATCTGTTGTTGGATTCGTCGTTGTAACGACTAAATAATAAAAAAAATAATATGAAAGCCCGAGCTTCGAATACTCGACCGAAATTAAAAAATTTGACAAAGTTTCACAGAACCGAATTGATTTTACAGAACACTTTGAATTCATATTCCTTCATGGGGTCGCCAAACTTCGCTCCGCTTTGTTCGGCTCCAGGGGGTAAACAAAGTTGTGACCTGCCTAACATCCCATTAAGAACCGTTTAGGCAATACTTGTGTTAGCCGCAGTCTTACGGTTACGTTTTAATCGGCATTTTATTGTTTGTGACGAAAATCCAGAAGTAATAAATGTGATTTTGAACAATTATTGGTTTTTTCACAAGTTCTTCCTAATTAAGTACTGATAAATATATCTAAGAAAACTTGTTTAAGGCAACTTTAATTAAGATATGATTTTTACAGACCTTTGAAGTGCTAGAAATTTTCCACTGCTTTTAAGCAAGAATTTTTTGACAGCAATTTAAAAAAAGGCAGGCGTTTTTGCTTGAGAAAGTTTCTATGTTCTATCTTTTGAGATATCATGTACAAAATGTATCTCATAAATTGTGGAAATTAGGACCTCCGAACGGAATTGAGTAGGAAAAATCCCCCTTTACATGTTTTTTAAGTTGGTAGCATACATTGAAAATTACATACATCGATAGAGGACCATAAAAAAAATGTCATCTACCATAATGTCCCAGTGTTATATTTGCGAGAAATTAGGTTTTATAAAATAAAATAAAATCTTGCTTTAAATTTAAAGCAGACGACATTTTTTAGCAATTCAAAGTTCTGTGAAAATTATGTCGCCACAAATTCCTAGAAAAAGTTATGTTAAATTACTTAAAGAGTATATAATTTACCAGCATTTATTGAAAAATAAATCAATCATTGTTAAAAATCCCAATTATTTTCGATTAACTGTAAAATTCTAGGTGTTTTCATCAAAACCAATAAAACATCGATAAAAACGAAACGGTAAGACTTACACCAACATAAAATTGGCCTAAATAGTTTGAAATGGTGTACTATCTTCATTTTAAGGGTTTGTATCGATCTACTAAATGTAAAAAAGTGCAACAGAAAAATCAGGATGTTGTTCTTTTGAATTTTATTTTCCCAGAGCCATCTCGTGGTATTTGCAATATTTAAATAGTGCTGCACCAAGCGATATAGGTTTCGAACTAGATATGCTTTCGTAGCTTCTCTGATTACGCCGACGGTGACATTTGTTCTACGTGGTCTATCTGTATTAGTATATTATATGAGTATCTGTGCTTATTGCCAAACTCTAAATTTTACTCACCGGTAGCGGGCGTATTTGTAGTTGTAGATGTTGTTGAAATCGTCGTTGTAGGAACTTAATAAAACAAAACAAAAATATTAAAGCACGAGCTTCGAATGCTCGACCGATTACTCAAAATTTGACAACTTCTCAAAGTTTTTACAGAACCGAATTGGTTTTTAGAGTACACTTCGAATTTACATGTGGTCACCTCGCTCCGCTCCACTTTGCTCGGCTCCAGGGGCTATAAAAAGTTGTGATCTACCTAACATTAAATTTAAAACCGTTTGGGCCATAGGCCAAGGTATTTTTGATAGCAATTAAAAAAAAAGACGGGAGTTTTCGTATGTGAAAAATTATATGTTCTATCTTTTGAAACATCATGTACAAAAGTATCTAATAAATTGTTGAAATTAGGACCTCCGGAAATTAGGCGGAGTTCCGGATTGATGACTAAATGTGGCGTGAACTCCCATTTAATGCTATTTCTTGATACAAGTTTACGACTATTTCTGAATCGGCATAACATACGCAAGTTTTTAAAAGTATTATCTCATTCCTTGCCAAGTATATTTTTTTTCAGGATAATCGGTCAAAGGAGTGGTCAAAGTTTGTGCAAAAGATTTAAACTTTGACTAATTCATCATTGTCTCGTATTTTACATGAGTTATCGATAAAATAATACTTAGGTCATCATTAGTATTTTATAGCAACCTTAGAAATAAAAAAAACATGTAAAAGAAAGGGATAGGCAAGTAATGGCATGCCGTAACAATGTGAAAAATGGCGATTTTCATAAAAACTTTAAACCGTCAATAGTCGAATTACATAAAACTTTCACTGAAGTTAAGTTGGGCTTATTCGATGCGCCTCAAGCAGGTCTACCTTCGATGTTGCTGTGGCGCGTGAGTTTTAGGACACCCTGTATAAGTATCTGTGCTTATTGCCAACTCTCAATTTTACTCACCGGTAGCGGGCGTATTTGTTGTTGTGGAAATCGTCGTTGTAGGAACTGAATAAAACAAAACAAAAATATTAAAGCACGAGCTTCGAATGCTCGACCGACTACTCAAAATTTGGCAGCTTCCCAAAGTATCACAGAACCGAATTGGTTTTTTGAGTACACTTTGAATTTCTATGAGGTCACCTCGCTCCGCTCCACATTGCTCGGCTCCAGAGGTATAAAAAGTTGTGATCTACCTAACAACACATTAAAAACCGTTTGGGCCATACTTGTGTTAGTCGGAGTCTTAACGTTTCGTTTTAATCGGTGTTAAAAATCCAGAAGTAATACATGCAATTTTGAATAAATATTATATTTTACAAGGTTAAATTAAGTACTGTATAGCATCTTTAATTGAGATATGATTTTTACAGACCTTTGAAGTGATAGAACATTTCCAATGCTTTTAAGCAAGGTATTTTTGATAGCAATTAAAAAAAAAGACGGGAGTTTTCGTATGTGAAAAATTATATGTTCTATCTTTTGAAACATCATGTACAATATCAATACATACAATACATGTATCTAATAAATTGTTGAAAATAAGACCTCCGAACCAAATTGAGGAAGAAAACACCCACCTTTACATGCTTTTTTAAGTTGGTAGCACACATTCAAAATTACATACATCGATAGAGGACCATCAAAAAATCAAAAAGTATATAAGTATTGTGGGTATGGTTGTCCAAATGAAGCAGGTTATTGAATGTTTCAACTCTTCCATTAAACATTGTGGTGAAGGCTGAGCATATGTAGACCGGCAGACACAGTTTGATTATGTTTGCACTGGTTATTGTTTCTTTATTACATCACTAATTAAAGCTAGTCACTTTGAGATAACACTCACACACGCGTTTTGTCGATCAAACTTTATTACTCGATAGTATTTATGTGGTTACATAGATTCCATTTTTTATTTAATGTTTACTACACAGCGTCAAAATATTGATGTTTACGTTGCAGCGCCCCCTGGCGGATGTAACTCATTTGGAACGATCCCTAGACGCTATAATCGATTATGGTGCCACTCGGAACGCGCTGGAGTTCAGCAAGCCTTAATAAGAAGAAGTAAATAGAATTTGACAACATTAACAGATAGACAGCCACCAACAACACCAGCGCCATCTGCAATCACCACCTGCTTTCGTAGATTATCTGATTACGCCGCCGGTGATATATTTTGTTCTACGTGGTCTATCTGTATTAATGTGATATATAAGTATCTGTGCTTATCGCCAAACTTTCAATTTTACTTACCGGTAGCGGGCGTAGTTGTTGTTGAATCTGTTGTTGGATTCGTCGTTGTAGCGACTAAATAATACAAAAAAATTATATGAAAGCCCGAGCTTCGAATACTCGACCGAAATTTCAAAATTTGACAAAGTTTCACAGAACAGAATTGATTTTTACAGAACACTTTGAATTCATATGGGGTCGCCAAACTTCGCTCCGCTTTGTTCGGCTCCAGGGGGTACACAAAGTTGTGACCTACCTAACATCCCATTAAGAACCCTTTAGGCAGTACTTGTGTTAGCCGCAGTCTTACGGTTACGTTTTAATCGGCATTTTATTGTTTGTGACAAAAAATCTAGAAGTAATAAATGTGATTTTGAACAATTATTGGTTTTTTCACAAGTTCTTCCTAATTAAGTACCGATAAATAAATCTAAGAAAACTTGTATAAGGCAACTTTAATTAAGAAATGATTTTTACAGACCTTTGAAGTGCTAGAACATTTCCAATGCTTTTAAGCAAGGTTTTTTTTTGACAGAAATAAAAAGAAATAGAGTATTTTTTTTAATATATATGTTCTATCTTTTGAGATATCGTGTACAAAAAGTATACCATAAATTGTTGAAAATAGGAATCAATCCGCTCCACTTTGCTGGACTCCAGGGGGTACACAAAGTTGTGGCATTACATTTAAAATCGTTTAGACCATACTTGTGTTAGCCGGAGTCTTACCGTTTCGCTTTACGATTAAAGACCGATGTGTTTTATTGTTCTTGACGAAAAATTTAGAAGTAATACATGCAATTTTTAACAACTTTTGTTTTTTAACAACATTAATTAAGTGCTGATAAATACATCAAGCAAAACTTGTTTAAGGCATCTTTAATTGAGATATGATTTTAACAGACCTTTGAAGTGATAGAACATTTCCAATGCTTTTAAGCAAGGTTTTTTTTTGACAGAAATAAAAAGAAATAGAGTATTTTTTTAATATATATGTTCTATCTTTTGAGATATAATGTACAAAAAGTATATCATAAATTGTTGAAAATAGGACCTCCGAACCAAATTGAGGAAGAAAAATCCACCTTTACATGCTTTTTTAAGTTGGTAGCACACATTGAAAATTACATACATCGATAGAGAACCATCAAAATATGTCATCTAACATAATGTCCTAGTGTTAAATTTGCGAGAAATTAGGTTTATAAAATAAAATAAAAACTTGCTTAAAAGCAGATGATATTTTCTAGCCATTCAAAGGTCTGCAAAAACCAGGTCTCAAGTCACAAATGCCTAGAAAAAGTATTGTTAAATGATTTAAACAGTGGGTACTTAATTAGCAATCATTATAGAAGAAATCAATAAATGGTCAATATCGCAATTATTGGGTTTTTTCATCAAAACCAATAAAACATCAATAAAAACAAAACGGTAAGACATACACCAAAATAAAATTGGCCTAAACGGTTCTAAATGGTGTACTATCTCCTTTTTAAGGCTTTTCATCGATATACTAAACATTAAATGTAAAAAAGTGCTGCAGAAAAATCGGTTGGTGTTCTTTTGAATTTTATCTCCTAGAGCCATCTCGTGGTATTTGCAATATTGAAATAGTGCTGCACCAAGCGATAAAGGTCTTGAACTAGATATGCTTTCGTAGCTTCTCTCATTACGCCGCCGATGACATATTTTGTTCTACGTGGTCTATCTGTATTAGTATAATACACCGTGACATTTTAGTGGTTTTAAAGCGGAGGCTAGGTGAATTGCCTTGAGCAGTAGGAATAATATTGTCATTTTTTTTAAATCAAGGCATATTTGTTTTTATTTGAAATAGTTAGAAACATTAGTAGCCCTTTTTTACTACGCACGGCGGGTCGGCGACGTCAAAGGCCTTCAAAGGAGCTAGCCGCCTAGTGCAAGCGCATGCCATCAGCCAATCACTGCACTTGCACGCCGCAACCGATGCTATCTGCCCCCACCCCCAACCCTTTGATTTTCGGCGCGCGCGTCTTTAGTTACCCACAGCACATCACTTGTGCAGGTGCAATACGTGACCCTGCTTAAAAAACGCGCGAAAATGGATCGGCATTACGCATACTCAAATTTGGAGTATCCTAGTATGGTGCAACAATATGCTATTGCGAATTACAACACAGCAGAAGCTCGACGGCTCTACGCACAACCGGACCACCTGAACCATCTCAGAATACAGGGCATTCCAAACCCACAGGTTTCTTCAATAAACACTTTCCTGGCGGCTACTCAACGATTGATTGATCATCATGGAAAGTTTAGGGTACCAGAGCATGCTCAAGCCCGAGGTCGACCCCACATTTAAAGACCAGACCTCGATGAGGATATCATTCAACCAACGCAATGAACATTATTGGGCTTTTAACAACCCCCACGTGATCCGCGAGTGTTCTCATCAAGTGCGTTTTAACATTAGACGTTTTTTTTGTGGTCCGAGCTGAAGCGCCTGGTGTACACTCGGAAATACGAAACTCGAGATGAATTAAAGACTGATACAATAGACGCTTTTAATGTAGTGAGACGTGACATAGGCACTTTATTAAAGTTAAAACGTGATTTCGTTAAACGGGCACGTTTTTGTATTGAACTAAATAGCCTGCACTTCGCACATTTGCTCCAATATCATATCAGTGAGTGTAAATAACTAAATTAAAAAGGGAGTGTAAATTTGTAGTAAACTTCGTGAGCTGTTTGAAACATCTGCAATGTTGGTAAGTACCTACCAACATTGCAGACGACTTTACCAAGTGGTAAAGGCGTTTGGTAAGAGGTACCTATCTAATCTAATAGCATATCACGATTTTACCTACGGAATGGTTAGGCGACGCGCTACTACCTACTAGTTCGCAATTTTTTGCAAAGGAGATTCCTCAATTATTTTTATTTTTATTTTACGACTAGGGCCGGTATAAATTGTCGAAATGGATAGTACAGTTAATTGCAAATCGCCATCCTGCGGCTTAAAAACCACTTAAAAGTCAAGGTGTATATAAGTATCTGTGCTTATTGCCAAACTCTCAATTTTACTCACCGGTAGTGGGCGCAGCTGTTGTTGTTGTTGAAGTCGTCGTTGTAGGAACTAAATAAAACAAAACAAAAATATTAAAGCACGAGCTTCGAATGCTCGACCGACTACTCAAAATTTGACGGCTTCTCAAAGTTTCACAAAACCGAATTGGTTTTTACAGTACACTTTGAATTTATATGAAGTCGCCTCAATCCGCTCCGCTTTGCTGGACTCCAGGGGGTACACAAAGTTGTGACATTACATTTAAAACCGTTTAGACCATACTTGTGTTAGCCGGAGTCTTACCGTTTCGCTTTAATCGGTGTTTTATTGTTCTTGACGAAAAATTTAGAAGTAATACATGCAATTTTTAACAACTTTTGTTTTTTAACAACATTAATTAAATACTGATAAATACATCAAGCAAAACTTGTTTAAGGCATCTTTAATTGAGATATGATTTTTACAGACCTTTGAAGTGATAGAACATTTCCAATGCTTTTAAACAAGGTTTTTTTTTGACAGAAATAAAAAGAAATAGAGTATTTTTTTAATATATATGTTCTATCTTTTGAGATATCATGTACAAAAAGTATATCATAAATTGTTGAAAATAGGACCTCCGAACCAAATTGAGGAAGAAAAATCCACCTTTACATGCTTTTTTAAGTTGGTAGCACACATTGAAAATTACATACATCGATAGAGAACCATCAAAATAATCAAAATATGTCATCTAACATAATCTCCTAGTGTTAAATTTGCGAGAAATTAGGTTTATAAAATAAAATAAAAACTTGCTTAAAAGCAGATGATATTTTCTAGCCATTTAAAGGTCTGCAAAAACCTGGTCTCAAGTCACAAATGCCTAGAAAAAGTATTGTTAAATGACTTAAACAGTGGGTACTTAATTAGCAATCATTATAGAAGAAATCAATAATTGGTCAAAATCGCAATTATTGGGTTTTTTCATCAAAACCAATAAAACATCAATAAAAACAAAACGGTAAGACATACACCAAAATAAAATTGGCCTAAACGGTTCTAAATGGTGTACTATCTCCTTTTTAAGGCTTTTCATCGATATACTAAACATTAAATGTAAAAAAGTGCTACAGAAAAATTGGTTGGTGTTCTTTTGAATTTTATCTCCTAGAGCCATCTCGTGGTATTTGCAATATTGAAATAGTGCTGCACCAAGCGATAAAGGTCTTGAACTAGATATGCTTTCGTAGCTTCTCTCATTACGCCGCCGATGACATATTTTGTTCTACGTGGTCTATCTGTATTAGTATAATACACCGTGACATTTTAGTGGTTTTAAAGCGGAGGCTAGGTGAATCGCCTTGAGCAGTAGGAATAATATTGTAATTTTTTTTAAATCAAGGCATATTTGTTTTTATTTGAAACAGTTAGAAACATTAGTAGCCCTCTTTTACTACGCACGGCGGGTCGGCGACGTCAAAGGCCTTCAAAGGAGCTAGCCGCCTAGTGCAAGCGCATGCCATCAGCCAATCACCGCACTTGCACGCCGCAACCGATGCTATCTGCCCCCGCCCCCAACCCTTTGATTTTCGGTGCGCGCGTCTTTAGTTACCCACAGCACATCACTTGTGCAGGTGCAATACGTGACGTTGCTTAAAAAACGCGCGAAAATGGATCGGCATTACGCATACTCAAATTTGGAGTATCCTAGTATGGTGCAACAATATGCTATTGCGAATTACAACACAGCAGAAGCTCGACGGCTCTACGCACAACCGGACCACCTGAACCATCTCAGAATGCAGGGCATTCCAAACCCACAGGTTTCTTCAATAAACACTTTCCTGGCGGCTACTCAACGATTGATTGATCATCATGGAAAGTTTAGGGTACCAGAGCATGCTCAAGCCCGAGGTCGACCCCACATTAAAAGACCAGACCTCGATGAGGATATCATTCAACCAACGCAATGAACATTATTGGGCTTTTAACAACCCCCACGTGATCCGCGAGTGTTCTCATCAAGTGCGTTTTAACATTAGACGTTTTTTGTGGTCCGAGCTGAAGCGCCTGGTGTACACTCGGAAATACGAAACTCGAGATGAATTAAAGACTTATACAATAGACGCTTTTAATGTAGTGAGACATGACATAGACACTTTATTAAAGTTAAAACGTGATTGCGTTAAACGGGCACGTTTTTGTATTGAACGAAATAGCCTGCACTTCGCACATTTGCTCCATTATCATATTAGTGAGTGTAAATAACTAAATTAAAAAGGGAGTGTAAATTTGTAGTAAACTTCGTGAGCTGTGTGAAACATCTGCAATGTTGATAAGTACCTACCAATATTGCAGACGACTTTACCAAGTGGTAAAGGCGTTTGGTAAGAGTTACCTATCTAATCTAATAGCATATCACGATTTTACCTACGGAATGGTTAGGCGACGCGCTACTACCTACTAGTTCGCAATTTTTTGCAAAGGAGATTCCTCAATAATTTTTATTTTTATTTTACGACTAGGGCCGGTATAAATTGTCGAAATCGATAGTACAGTTAATTGCAAATCGCCTTCCTGCGGCTTAAAAACCACTTAAAAGTCAGGGTGTATATAATTATCTGTGCTTATTGCCAAACTATCAATTTTACTCACCGGTAGTGGGCGCAGCTGTTGTTGTTGTTGAAGTCGTCGTTGTAGGAACTAAATAAAACAAAACAAAAATATTAAAGCACGAGCTTCGAATGCTCGACCGACTACTCAAAATTTGACGGCTTCTCAAAGTTTCACAAAACCGAATTGGTTTTTACAGTACACTTTGAATTTATATGAAGTCGCCTGAATCCGCTCCGCTTTGCTGGACTCCAGGGGGTACACAAAGTTGTGACATTACATTTAAAACCGTTTAGATACCATACTTGTGTTAGCCGGAGTCTTACCGTTTCGCTTTAATCGGTGTTTTATTGTTCTTGACGAAAAATTTAGAAGTAATACATGCAATTTTTAACAACTTTTGTTTTTTAACAACATTAATTAAGTACTGATAAATACATCAAGCAAAACTTGTTTAAGGCATCTTTAATTGAGATATGATTTTTACAGACCTTTGAGAAGTGATAGAACATTTCTAATGCTTTTAAGCAAGGTTTTTTTTTGACAGAAATAAAAAGAAATAGAGTATTTTTTTTAATATATATGTTCTATCTTTTGAGATATCATGTACAAAAAGTATATCATAAATTGTTGAAAATAGTACCTCCGAACCAAATTGAGGAAGAAAAATCCACCTTTACATGCTTTTTTAAGTTGGTAGCACACATTGAAAATAACATACATCGATAGAGAACCATCAAAATAATCAAAATATGTCATCTAACATAATGTCCTAGTGTTAAATTTGCGAGAAATTAGGTTAATAAAATAAAATAAAAACTTGCTTAAAAGCAGATGATATTTTCTAGCCATTCAAAGGTCTGCAAAAACCAGGTCTCAAGCCACAAATGCCTAGAAAAAGTATTGTTAAATGACTTAAACAGTGGGTACTTAATTAGCAATCATTATAGAAGAAATCAATAATTGGTCAAAATCGCAATTATTGGGTTTTTTCATCAAAACCAATAAAACATCAATAAAAACAAAACGGTAAGACATACACCAAAATAAATTGGCCTAAACGGTTCTAAATGGTGTACTATCTCCTTTTTAAGGCTTTTCATCTATATACTAAACATTAAATGTAAAAAAGTGCTACAGAAAAATCGGTTGGTGTTCTTTTGAATTTTATCTCCTAGAGCCATCTCGTGGTATTTGCAATATTGAAATAGTGCTGCACCAAGCGATAAAGGTCTTGAACTAGATATGCTTTCGTAGCTTCTCTCATTACGCCGCCGATGACATATTTTGTTCTACGTGGTCTATCTGTATTAGTATAATACACCGTGACATTTTAGTGGTTTTAAAGCGGAGGCTAGGTGAATCGCCTTGAGCAGTAGGAATAATATTGTCATTTTTTTTTAATCAAGGCATATTTGTTTTTATTTGAAAAAGTTAGAAACATTAGTAGCCCTCTTTTACTACGCACGGCGGGTCGGCGACGTCAAAGGCCTTCAAAGGAGCTAGCCGCCTAGTGCAAGCGCAAGCCATCAGCCAATCACCGCACTTGCACGCCGCAACCGATGCTATCTGCCCCCGCCCCCAACCCTTTGATTTTCGGCGCGCGCGTCTTTAGTTACCCACAGCACATCACTTGTGCAGGTGCAATACGTGACGCTGCTTAAAAAACGCGCGAAAATGGATCGGCATTACGCATACTCAAATTTGGAGTATCCTAGTATGGTGCAACAATATGCTATTGCGAATTACAACACAGCAGAAGCTCGACGGCTCTACGCACAACCGGACCACCTGAACCATCTCAGAATGCAGGGCATTCCAAACCCACAGGTTTCTTCAATTAACACTTTCCTGGCGGCTACTCAACGATTGATTGATCATCACGGAAAGTTTAGGGTACCAGAGCATGCTCAAGCCCGAGGTCGACCCCACATTTAAAGACCAGACCTCGATGAGGATA
This sequence comes from Argyresthia goedartella, assembly GCA_949825045.1. Classification (NCBI taxonomy): domain Eukaryota; kingdom Metazoa; phylum Arthropoda; class Insecta; order Lepidoptera; family Argyresthiidae; genus Argyresthia; species Argyresthia goedartella. Next base: position 36,685,868 of record OX463812.1, on the reverse strand, counting down.
TCATTCAACCAACGCAATGAACATTATTGGGCTTTTAACAACCCCCACGTGATCCGCGAGTGTTCTCATCAAGTGCGTTTTAACATTAGACGTTTTTTTGTGGTCCGAGCTGAAGCGCCTGGTGTACACTCGGAAATACGAAACTCGAGATGAATTAAAGACTGATACAATAGACGCTTTTAATGTAGTGAGACGTGACATAGACACTTTATTAAAGTTAAAACGTGATTGCGTTAAACGGGCACGTTTTTGTATTGAACGAAATAGCCTGCACTTCGCACATTTGCTCCATTATCATATCAGTGAGTGTAAATAACTAAATTAAAAAGGGAGTGTAAATTTGTAGTAAACTTCGTGAGCTGTGTGAAACATCTGCAATGTTGGTAAGTACCTACCAACATTGCAGACGACTTTACCAAGTGGTAAAGGCGTTTGGTAAGAGGTACCTATCTAATCTAATAGCATATCACGATTTTACCTACGGAATGGTTAGGCGACGCGCTACTACCTACTAGTTCGCAATTTTTTGCAAAGGAGATTCCTCAATTATTTTTATTTTTATTTTACGACTAGGGCCGGTATAAATTGTCGAAATGGATAGTACAGTTAATTGCAAATCGCCTTCCTGCGGCTTAAAAACCACTTAAAAGTCAGGGTGTATATAAGTATCTGTGCCTATTGCCAAACTCTCAATTTTACTCACCGGTAGTGGGCGCAGCCGTTGATGTTGTTGAAGTCGTCGTTGTAGGAACTAAATAAAACAAAACAAAAATATTAAAGCACGAGCTTCGAATGCTCGACCGACTACTCAAAATTTGACGGCTTCTCAAAGTTTCACAAAACCGAATTGGTTTTTACAGTACACTTTGAATTTATATGAAGTCGCCTCAATCCGCTCCGCTTTGCTGGACTCCAGGGGGTACACAAAGTTGTAACATTACATTTAAAACCGTTTAGACCATACTTGTGTTAGCCGGTGTCTTACCGTTTCGCTTTAATCGGTGTTTTATTGTTCTTGACGAAAAATTTAGAAGTAATACATGCAATTTTTAACAACTTTTGTTTTTTAACAACATTAATTAAGTACTGATAAATACATCAAGCAAAACTTGTTTAAGGCATCTTTAATTGAGATATGATTTTTACAGACCTTTGAGAAGTGATAGAACATTTCTAATGCTTTTAAGCAAGGTTTTTTTTTGACAGAAATAAAAAGAAATAGAGTATTATTTTTAATATATATGTTCTATCTTTTGAGATATCATGTACAAAAAGTATATCATAAATTGTTGAAAATAGTACCTCCGAACCAAATTGAGGAAGAAAAATCCACCTTTACATGCTTTTTTAAGTTGGTAGCACACATTGAAAATTACATACATCGATAGAGAACCATCAAAATAATCAAAATATGTTATCTAACATAATGTCCTAGTGTTAAATTTGCGAGAAATTAAGTTTATAAAATAAAATAAAAACTTGCTTAAAAGCAGATGATATTTTCTAGTCATTCAAAGGTCTGCAAAAACCAGGTCTCAAGTCACAAATGCCTAGAAAAAGTATTGTTAAATGACTTAAACAGTGGGTACTTAATTAGCAATCATTATAGAAGAAATCAATAATTGGTCAAAATCGCAATTATTGGGTTTTTTCATCAAAACCAATAAAACATCAATAAAAACAAAACGGTAAGACATACACCAAAATAAAATTGGCCTAAATGGTTCTAAATGGTGTACTATCTCCTTTTTAAGGCTTTTCATCGCTATACTAAACATTAAATGTAAAAAAGTGCTACAGAAAAATCGGTTGGTGTTCTTTTGAATTTTATCTCCTAGAGCCATCTCGTGGTATTTGCAATATTGAAATAGTGCTGCACCAAGCGATAAAGGTCTTGAACTAGATATGCTTTCGTAGCTTCTCTCATTACGCCGCCGATGACATATTTTGTTCTACGTGGTCTATCTGTATTAGTATAATACACCGTGACATTTTAGTGGTTTTAAAGCGGAGGCTAGGTGAATCGCCTTGAGCAGTAGGAATAATATTGTCATTTTTTTTTAATCAAGGCATATTTGTTTTTATTTGAAAAAGTTAGAAACATTAGTAGCCCTCTTTTACTACGCACGGCGGGTCGGCGACGTCAAAGACCTTCAAAGGAGCTAACCGCCTAGTGCAAGCGCATGCCATCAGCCAATCACCGCACTTGCACGCCGCAACCGATGCTATCTGCCCCCGCCCCCAACCCTTTGATTTTCGGCGCGCGCGTCTTTAGTTACCCACAGCACATCACTTGTGCAGGTGCAATACGTGACGTTGCTTAAAAAACGCGCGAAAATGGATCGGCATTACGCATACTCAAATTTGGAGTATCCTAGTATGGTGCAACAATATGCTATTGCGAATTACAACACAGCAGAAGCTCGACGGCTCTACGCACAACCGGACCACCTGAACCATCTCAGAATGCAGGGCATTCCAAACCCACAGGTTTCTTCAATAAACACTTTCCTGGCGGCTACTCAACGATTGATTGATCATCATGGAAAGTTTAGGGTACCAGAGCATGCTCAAGCCCGAGGTCGACCCCACATTAAAAGACCAGACCTCGATGAGGATATCATTCAACCAACGCAATGAACATTATTGGGCTTTTAACAACCCCCACGTGATCCGCGAGTGTTCTCATCAAGTGCGTTTTAACATTAGACGTTTTTTTGTGGTCCGAGCTGAAGCGCCTGGTGTACACTCGGAAATACGAAACTCGAGATGAATTAAAGACTGATACAATAGACGCTTTTAATGTAGTGAGACGTGACATAGACACTTTATTAAAGTTAAAACGTGATTGCGTTAAACGGGCACGTTTTTGTATTAAACGAAACAGCCTGCACTTCGCACATTTGCTCCATTATCATATCAGTGAGTGTAAATAACTAAATTAAAAAGGGAGTGTAAATTTGTAGTAAACTTCGTGAGCTGTGTGAAACATCTGCAATGTTGGTAAGTACCTACCAACATTGCAGACGACTTTACCAAGTGGTAAAGGCGTTTGGTAAGAGGTACCTATCTAATCTAATAGCATATCACGATTTTACCTATGGAATGGTTAGGCGACGCGCTACTACCTACAAGTTCGCAATTTTTTGCAAAGGAGATTCCTCCATTATTTTTATTTTTATTTTACGACTAGGGCCGGTATAAATTGTCGAAATGGATAGTACAGTTAATTGCAAATCGCCTTCCTGCGGCTTAAAAACCACTTAAAAGTCAGGGTGTATATAAGTATCTGTGCTTATTGCCAAACTCTCAATTTTACTCACCGGTAGTGGGCGCAGCTGTTGTTGTTGTTGAAGTCGTCGTTGTAGGAACTAAATAAAACAAAACAAAAATATTAAAGCACGAGCTTCGAATGCTCGACCGACTACTCAAAATTTGACGGCTTCTCAAAGTTTCACAAAACCGAATTGGTTTTTACAGTACACTTTGAATTTATATGAAGTCGCCTGAATCCGCTCCGCTTTGCTGGACTCCAGGGGGTACACAAAGTTGTGACATTACATTTAAAACCGTTTAGACCATACTTGTGTTAGCCGGAGTCTTACCGTTTCGCTTTAATCGGTGTTTTATTGTTCTTGACGAAAAATTTAGAAGTAATACATGCAATTTTTAACAACTTTTGTTTTTTAACAACATTAATTAAGTACTGATAAATACATCAAGCAAAACTTGTTTAAGGCATCTTTAATTGAGATATAATTTTTACAGACCTTTGAAGTGATAGAACATTTCCAATGCTTTTAAGCAAGGTTTTTTTTTGACAGAAATAAAAAGAAATAGAGTATTTTTTTTAATATATATGTTCTATCTTTGAGATATCGTGTACAAAAAGTATACCATAAATTGTTGAAAATAGGACCTCCGAACCAAATTGAGGAAGAAAAATCCACCTTTACATGCTTTTTTAAGTTGGTAGCACACATTGAAAATTACATACATCGATAGAGAACCATCAAAATAATCAAAATATGTCATCTAACATAATGTCCTAGTGTTAAATTTGCGAGAAATTAGGTTTATAAAATAAAATAAAAACTTGCTTAAAAGCAGATGATATTTTCTAGCCATTCAAAGGTCTGCAAAAACCAGGTCTCAAGTCACAAATGCCTAGAAAAAGTATTGTTAAATGACTTAAACAGTGGGTTCTTAATTAGCAATCATTATAGAAGAAATCAATAATTGGTCAAAATCGCAATTATTGGGTTTTTTCATCAAAACCAATAAAACATCAATAGAAACAAAACGGTAAGACATACACCAAAATAAAATTGGCCTCAACGGTTCTAAATGGTGTTCTATCTCCTTTTTAAGGCTTTTCATCTATATACTAAACATTAAATGTAAAAAAGTGCTACAGAAAAATCGGTTGGTGTTCTTTTGAATTTTATCTCCTAGAGCCATCTCGTGGTATTTGCAATATTGAAATAGTCCTGCACCAAGCGATAAAGGTCTTGAACTAGATATGCTTTCGTAGCTTCTCTCATTACGCCGCCGATGACATATTTTGTTCTACGTGGTCTATTTGTATTAGTATAATACACCGTGACATTTTAGTGGTTTTAAAGCGGAGGATAGGTGAATCGCCTTGAGCAGTAGGAATAATATTGTCATTTTTTTAAATCAAGGCATATTTGTTTTTATTTGAAACAGTTAGAAACATTAGTAGCCCTCTTTTACTACGCACGGCGGGTCGGCGACGTCAAAGGCCTTCAAAGGAGCTAGCCGCCTAGTGCAAGCGCATGCCATCAGCCAATCACCGCACTTGCACGCCGCAACCGATGCTATCTGCCCCCGCCCCCAACCCTTTGATTTTCGGCGCGCGCGTCTTTTGTTACCCACAGCACATCACTTGTGCAGGTGCAATACGTGACGTTGCTTAAAAAACGCGCGAAAATGGATCGGCATTACGCATACTCAAATTTGGAGTATCCTAGTATGGTGCAACAATATGCTATTGCGAATTACAACACAGCAGAAGCTTGACGGCTCTACGCACAACCGGACCACCTGAACCATCTCAGAATGCAGGGCATTCCAAACCCACAGGTTTCTTCAATAAACACTTTCCTGGCCGCTACTCAACGATTGATTGATCATCATGGAAAGTTTAGGGTACCAGAGCATGCTCAAGCCCGAGGTCGACCCCACATTTAAAGACCAGACCTCGATGAGGATATCATTCAACCAACGCAATGAACATTATTGGGCTTTTAACAACCCCCACGTGATCCGCGAGTGTTCTCATCAAGTGCGTTTTAACATTAGACGTTTTTTTGTGGTCCGAGCTGAAGCGCCTGGTGTACACTCGGAAATACGAAACTCGAGATGAATTAAAGACTGATACAATAGACGCTTCTAATGTAGTGAGACGTGACATAGACACTTTATTAAAGTAAAACGTGATGGCGGTAAACGGGCACGTTTTTGTATTGAACGAAATAGCCTGCACTTCGCACATTTGCTCCATTATCATATCAGTGAGTGTAAATAACTAAATTAAAAAGGGAGTGTAAATTTGTAGTAAACTTCGTGAGCTGTGTGAAACATCTGCAATGTTGGTAAGTACCTACCAACATTACAGACGACTTTACCAAGTGGTAAAGGCGTTTGGTAAGAGGTACCTATCTAATCTAATAGCATATCACGATTTTACCTACGGAATGGTTAGGCGACGCGCTACTACCTACTAGTTCGCAATTTTTTGCAAAGGAGATTCCTCAATAATTTTTATTTTTATTTTACGACTAGGGCCGGTATAAATTGTCGAAATGGATAGTACAGTTAATTGCAAATCGCCTTCCTGCGGCTTAAAAATCACTTAAAAGTCAGGGTGTATATAAGTATCTGTGCTTATTGCCAAATTCTCAATTTTACTCACCGGTAGTGGGCGCAGCTGTTGTTGTTGTTGAAGTCGTCGTTGTAGGAACTAAATAAAACAAAACAAAAATATTAAAGCACGAGCTTCGAATGCTCGACCAACTACTCAAAATTTGACGGCTTCTCAAAGTTTCACAAAACCGAATTGGTTTTTACAGTACACTTTGAATTTATATGAAGTCGCCTCAATCCGCTCCACTTTGCTGGACTCCAGGGGGTACACAAAGTTGTGGCATTACATTTAAAATCGTTTAGACCATACTTGTGTTAGCCGGAGTCTTACCGTTTCGCTTTACGATTAAAGACCGATGTGTTTTATTGTTCTTGACGAAAAATTTAGAAGTAATACATGCAATTTTTAACAACTTTTGTTTTTTAACAACCTTAATTAAGTGCTGATAAATACATCAAGCAAAACTTGTTTAAGGCATCTTTAATTGAGATATGATTTTTACAGACCTTTGAAGTGATAGAACATTTCCAATGCTTTTAAGCAAGGTTTTTTTTTGACAGAAATAAAAAGAAATAGAGTATTTTTTTTAATATATATGTTCTATCTTTTGAGATATCATGTACAAAAAGTATATCATAAATTGTTGAAAATAGGACCTCCGAACCAAATTGAGGAAGAAAAATCCACCTTTACATGCTTTTTTAAGTTGGTAGCACACATTGAAAATTACATACATCGATAGAGAACCATCAAAATAATCAAAATATGTCATCTAACATAATGTCCTAGTGTTAAATTTGCGAGAAATTAGGTTTATAAAATAAAATAAAAACTTGCTTAAAAGCAGATGATATTTTCTAGCCATTCAAAGGTCTGCAAAAACCAGGTCTCAAGTCACAAATGCCTAGAAAAAGTATTGTTAAATGACTTAAACAGTGGGTACACCGTACACCGTCCGGTATGGTCGGATACCGGGACAGCGAGGGGCCTATTATCCGGGTTGGGACCCCTTGATGTACATACGGTCTGATATGCCGGTTGCGTATCAGCAGCCGAGTTACTCTTAGGCCGACGGAGGTCTCAGCGGGTTCGGATCCCGCGGAGGTTCCCGCTAGGGACACGCCGCCCACTTACAGGGTGCCGCCACTCCACAGACGGTCATGCTCCCCACCGCCTCTGTGATAGCGTGGAGTTCGGACGGCAAATCATGTGTGGCACGAGCACTATTGGACTCGGGGGCCCAGGGGTGCTTAGTCTCGTGCAATCTTGTAAGACGGTTGGGCATTTCGGTAAGGGAGTATCCACATTCCATTCGGGGAATTGGGAACACGGAAGTCGGTTCCGTTAAGGGAGTATGTCGGATTACTCTCTCGTCACGGGTGGAATCATCGGTGAATCTGACGGTCACGGCATTAGTCATGCCTAATGTGATGGGCTCACACCCTCACGATTCGCCACAAAAATCTCCAGCTTGTGAACTGAATCACAAGCTGGAGATTTTTGTGGCGAATCGGGTTTCGCAGATTTTGAATTCGGAGGTTCCCTTAATCTGGAGACATGTTCCAGGGGAAGGGAACACAGCAGACTGTGCGTCTCGTGGGTGTCACGCTCCGGAGTTGGTTGGACATCCCTTGTGGTGGGATCCAAATTGGTTGACTCAAGCCGAATCGGATTGGCCAATGAGTCCACGCGTTACCACGGCGAACGGCGCCTTGACAGTCGGTGTCTGTACGACGCAACCAGAGCCGGAAGAGGAGTTCAGCCTGCTGGAACGGTACAGCTCGCTCGACAAGCTGGTCAATGTGACCGCCTGGATCTGCCGATTTGCGCGGAATTGTCGGAATTCTGAGGCGCAACGAGTGCGGACACAGGTCCTGACACCACGGGAACGGAACCATGCGTTGTCCGCATTGGTACGGAACGTGCAGACGGTGCACTTTAAGTCCGAATTGGACATTCTGAGACGCGGACGCGTCCAACTGAAGGGAGCTGTGGCTCGGCTCAACCCGTTTATTGACCCTCAAGGATTGCTGAGGGTAGGAGGTCGGCTGCGGAATGCCAATCTGCCTTATGCGGCTCGCCACCCGTTGTTACTCCCTAGGAAAGGAAAGTTGGTCGAACTGTCGATACAGGATCGACACATTCGGAATGGGCATATCGGATGCCACGCCTTGATGGCGTTTCTCTAGCGCGAGTTCTGGATTCTATCGGGAAGACGCTTAGTGCGTAGCGTCGTATTTCGGTGCCTGCCTTGTTATCGGGCCAAGGCGGCTACGATGCAGCCCCAGATGGGCGATTTGCCCTCGGATAGGGTTAAGAAATCCGGCCTTTTGAGGGTGTCGGAACGGATTTCGCGGGACCATTCATGGTCAAGTCTTCACAGCTACGGAACGCCAGATTAGTGAAGGCATACCTGTGCGTCTTCGTGTGCTTGGCCACGAAGGCAGTCCACTTGGAGGTGGTCAGTGACCTCACTACAGAGGCATTTATCGCATGTCTAGATCGGTTTGTCTCACGAAGGGGCCTCCCGACATTAATCCGTTCGGACAACGGCACAAATTTTGTCGGAGCCAGGCGATATCTGCAGGAGGTCACTCAATTCCTGAACGGTAACCAGGATGCCATCGGTACGGCTTGCTCCCGACGAGGGATTGAATGTGTTTTCAGTCCGCCGGGATGTCCTCATTGGGGAGGAATATTTGAGGCTGCGGTTAAATCGGCTAAGTCGCACCTGACGAGCATCATCGGTGAGACCTCTCTACGCTTTGAAGAGCTTGCGACGCTGTTCTGTAGGATTGAAATGACACTGAACTCGCGTCCGTTGTGCCCGCTCAGTTCGGATCCAAATGATTTGGAAGCGTTGATTCCGGGTCACTTCCTGATAGGTCAGCCCCTTAACGCCCTGCCAGAATACTCATTCGGTGATGTTAAGTTAAGTCGGTTAACTAGGTGGCAGATGTTGCAGCAGATGGCTCAAGATTTTTGGAAACGGTGGTCCCTTGAGTACTTGCACATCTTGCAGCAGCGCCTTAAGTGGACTGACCGGACGAGCCCCCCTCAAGTCGGTGATTTGGTGCTGATTAAGGATGCGAACCTGCCATCATTGAGATGGAGACGAGGACGGATCGTCAATTTGTACACGGGTCGGGATGGCACGCCTCGATCAGCAGAAGTCAAGGTGGGGGACTCGGTCCTCAAGAGAGCGGTCGCAACACTTTCTCGCCTTCCTATTGATAAGGGACAGGTTCGGGCCTGTCCGGGCGGGTGACTGTTTAATATTTATGCTTCGGAACGCACCGGTTTTTTGTTGCGCGGATCGACCGCGAGTAATCGGGACATCACTAGCGGAAACGGAACCGCAGCTGTCACTCGTACCAACGAGATGAAAAATTAGAGGTTATCTTTCTTGTCGTGAGAAAAAACATGTCATGGCGTCGGGCCATTGACTGTATTTCGGTGAAACAATTGTCTAACACAGGTGTCAGGCCTGGTCGGAGTGTTGATCATAATAATCGTCGGGAAATAAGTAGATTCGCGTCAGTGATTCGTGTTGTGAAGGACATCGTCATATCGGACAGCGACTCCTCGTGTCGGCAAGCAGCACGCCGGTGACAGCGTCGGACAGCGAAACCAGTGAGATTCGGTTCCTCTCCTATCACAATTGTGCTCCTATCCCGTTTTCCTGCCTCGAATCGAGCTTTCGATTTCCGGTCTACGACGGCAAGGTAAAGTGCCACTCACGATTTTCTCCCGTGCTGGCAAAAACCCAGCCCCTCATGATTCCACGCCGATTAATTTTAAATGTTTAATTCCACGCCTCAACCGAACGGCGCGGAATCATGAGTGGCTGGGTTTTGCCAGCACGGGAGAAAATCATGCTTGATACCTTGTGAACTGAAGCCTTCAGCCAGCATAACACGATCTGGCTGTCCGTCCAAGCGTAGACCGTATCTTCTAACGCTATTGACCCACGAAGAACCGTCATCGTGTGGTTGAGCAGACGAGTCAGGAGAGCCGCTTCCGAAAGCTCTAACTTGGGAATGGTCAGGCGAGTGCGCAACGGCGCAACCTTGCTCTTGGCCATGACCAACCGCACATCAACCTCCCCCCCGAGGAGTCGACCGTACGCAGATACACCGCAGCTCCGTAGCCCTTCTCCGAGGCATCGCAAAACCCATGCAGGTTGGCGTTGTATCGTTTGGTGGGGACCAACCTCCGTGGCAGTGAAATCCGATTGATGCCAGGGAGGGTCGAAAAGAACGAGTCCCACTCTGAGCTCAATGACCCGCCGATCGGGTCGTCCCAGTTCAGCTCAGCAGACCACAATTGCTGCATAAAACACTTGAGCTGAAATGTTACCGGGGTGATCCACCCGTTTGGATCAAATGTCCTAGCCACCGTTGAAAGGACGTTCCGTTTCGTCCAGACCTTCGGGGGGTCCAACTCGATCAGATACGAAAACATGTCTGACACCGGCTGGTACTGGACGCCTAATACCGAAAACATATTTGGATTTTCCAAATTTTCAAAAATGTGGGGATCCTGCTGGTAGTCATCCGGAAGACCAGTCAGTAACTCTGGAGAGTTCGACATCCATTTCCGAAGCTCGTAACCTCCACCCCGTAAGAGCTCAACTAGCTCGTCCCGTCGAGCGAGCGCCTCCTCTACGGAATCTGCACCGGTACAGATATCGTCCACGTAGAGATCCTGCTCCAGGATCGCTGCTCCTCTAGGGAAATTTAACCGTTCTCGATCCGCTAATTCCCGCAGAGTGCGAATCGCCAAATAAGGACTAGACCGTAGCCCGTACGTGTTGGTGTTCAGCTCGTACACCCTGATGGGCTGATCTGGGCTCTCTCGCCACAGTATCAGCTGATACCGTCTATCGTCAGGGTGAATGACCGTCTGTCTAAACATCATCCGGATGTCAGCTACAAACACAACATTGTGTCGACGGAACCGTGTGATAACATCCGCGATGTCATGATTCAACTTCGGCCCTGAATGCAAACACTGGTTCAGGTTCATGCCGTTAGATGTTGATGCCGATCCATCGAACACTACCCGTATTTTGCCCTCCGGGGTCCTCAAGACCGCGTGATGGGGCAGGAAGCAGTGGTCCTCACGCTTCCAGTCGATACCCGAAACCGACATGTGGCCGAGAGACTCGTATTCCCGCATGAAATCGACGTACTTCTGCCGGAAAATCCCGTCACGCTTCATGCGTCGTTCCATCGACAGAAGCCGCGTCTCGGCTGTATGGTGTTAACTGCCGAGCGGCGGGCGATCACTTCGAAAAGGAAGACGTGTGAGAAATCGACCTGACCGAAGGCGACCGGTATTGTTCCGATAAAACTGTTCACACTCTTCTTCAACCGGGTCCAACCGGTGGACCGAAGGTGGTTCCTCCACCTCCCAAAACTTCTGTATCACCTCCGAGAGTACTGTCGCACCGAGGGCGACAACCGTACGTGAGGGTGTGAGCCCATCAAATTAGGCATGACTAATGCCGTGACCGTCAGATTCACCGATGAATCCACCCGTGACGAGAGAGTAATCCGAAATACTCCCTTAACGGAACCGACTTCCGTGTTCCCAATTCCCCGAATGGAATGTGGATACTCCCTTACCGAAATGCCCAACCGTCTTACAAGGTTGCACGATACTAAGCACCCCTGGGCCCCCGAGTCCAATAGTGCTCGTGCCACACAAGATTTGCCGTCCGAACTCCACGCTATCACAGAGGCGGTGGGGAGCATGACCGTCTATGGAGTGGCGGCACCCTGTAAGTAGGCGGCGTGTCCCTAGCGGGAACCTCCGCGGGATCCGAACCCGCTGAGACCTTCGTCGGCCGTGGAGTAACTCGGCTGCTGATATGCCACCGGCATATCAGACCGTATGTACATCAGAGGGTCCCAACCCGCATAATAGGCCCCTCGCTGTCCCGGTATCCGACCATACCGGACTGTGTACGGTGTGCCCGGTGGCCACCGTGGATGGAGGGGGGAGAGCGGATCCAACCTGGGGCGCTCTAGGAATGGGGGCGACATCCGACTGTTCGCCTCCCTGTTCGCCTCCCAGAGCGACGGGCAGGGTGGCGCAGAAGGCGGTGGGCTCCCAGCCTTCGCGCCACTCATAAGTGCCATCTGACACCCGCCCGTAACACGCGGTGAGCCAGCGGCCCGAAGTCCTCGCTGACCCTTGACAGCGGCGACCGAACCCCGGCTATCCCGCCTGTTACCCCCCGCGCTGCCCCCTTCCCCTCGGGGGGGGTCCCGTCCGCGGGTACCCCAGTCACCCCATTGGTGACTCCCGTTGCCCGGAGGGGGACTGGGTCCGGCCCTGGTTGGGCCCTGTGACCGACCAACCTGAGTCCGGCCCTGGTGACCGTCTGAAGGGCCTGACCGGTTCAGGCACAACACGATGTGGTGCTTGCCACCGCAGCACTCACAGGGGAACGCGCGTGAGCACTCGCTCAGCGGGTGCGGCCCCAAACAACCGAAACACAATCGGTGGCGGAAGACTACCGTCCTGCGGGCAGCTACCCCGAGCGCCTTAAATTTGGCGCAACTGGTCACTTCATGACCGGCACTCTCGCAGTGCACACAGCCGTCACCCGACGGCGCGGCATTCAAAACGCCAAATTGTTTTGACCGCCCACCCCCCCGTGGGGGCGGGGGGCGCGGCCCCTCCCGCATCCGCGCGGGTTGGCGCTGCACACTGGCCTCCGAATCCAATGTGTCGCATCGCCTGCATTCACCCTCCAAAAAATCCGTTAATTGGACGAGCGTGGGCAGTTCCGAGCTACTGTTCCCATGCAGCTGTTCAAACCGACTTTGAACAGCTGCAGGCAACCGTGACAAAACCATATACAAAACGATATATGACCATTGGTCTACCGGCAGACCAAGGTTCTGAAGGGCCTTAGTGGCCACCAGCACAGGGTTGAGCACCTGTACCCGGATGTCAACATCACGGGTTACTCTTGGTATGCTAAACAGCTTCCCCAGCTGCGCATCAACCAACCGCCGTTTGTGTTGGTAGCGGTCAAACAATATGGACCGGGCTATATCATAATTGCCCGCCGTGACCGTTAGGTGACCGACCAACTCCTTCGGTTCACCCCGCAGTGCCATCAATAGTTGGGCCAACTTGTAGGCGTTGTCCAGGTCGTCCCGACCGTGGACCAAACTATCGAACAAATTGATGAATGCCGGCCACTCATCAATTGCCCCACCGAAGGCCGGAATCTCCAGGTGTGGCAGCCGTCCAACAACACCCTTAGGGGGCGGGTCTCCGCTACCCTCCCCGCGGTCATTCCGTCGCGACCGCTTAATTTTTTCCGCGCGACGCTCGATGTCGCCCAAGCACTCCATCGCTTGGTCAGCATCCGCGCAGAGCTGCTTCACTGCAGCCACCGAAGCCTCATCCGTAAGCCCGAGGGCTTCAGCCTCCGCAGCCAGCCGACACACCTTCCCGACGCGTGTCATTGCGTCCTCCACACGCTTGAGCAGGACATCGTCCATGTCAGGTCGCTCCACATACTTGTGAGTATGGGCGAGCCATCTCATCTCCTCACGGACACCATACCGCAGTACCGTCAAGGGCGAAGGTGCCATGGTTACCGATTCAATTGTTTCTGGTCCTATGCTTCACTACCGAACTAAGCACAGCCAGAGACCAGCACTTGCCCGTCAGCGCTGGGCACAGAAATTAAAACTAAGTTGTAAAAACCAAGGCAACCACTAAAACAATTAAATCCTAAACAATATTTAATATGGTCGCCCTGGACATACACCTTATAAATATACACTCTAATATCACCATAAAACACAATACAAAAATAACCCACAAAACTTGATTATGAAAACAATACAAAATAATAAGTGGTGGGCTCCGAGACTATAAACCTAAACAATATAGCACCCTAAACCACACTGGATTCCGAAATCCAAGCTATTTTTAATATAATGAAGGTAGCTGTGACCTTCTAGAAGTGGCCCCTCCGATATGACCCACACTTCTACTGAGGTCAGCAAAATCAGCTTAATACCCCTTAAATAGCCTGACCCAGCTCTGTAAACCGAAATAACACTGCAGTACTATAGAACCCGACGTTCTACCGCAAGTAATACAATCTAGTTACTTCGCAGAATGACTGTTCAATCCTTTATGCGCACAAACAGTAGTTTCCGACTACAATTTATAATAATTGTTAACTAAATTGACAATTATACTTTCACTAACCGAAAATGAACTTTAATTGTGGTATACCGACCACAGACTCATTGCCGACTTGCCGGCCAATCTGAGATATTCTTTTCTCCCAACTACAATGTGGCAAAAAAACAACCCTACAACCGTCCGTCAATCGGTGATTTCCCACTAGGAAACCGCGCCTGCTACCAAAATGTTTAATTCCACGCCTCAACCAAACGGCGTGGAATCATGAGGGGCTGGGTTTTTGCCAGCACGGGAGAAAATCGTGAGTGGCACTTTACCTTGCCGTCGTAGACTGGAAATCGAAAGCTCGATTCGAGGCAGGAATACGGGATAGGAGCACAATTGTGATAGGAGAGGAACCGAATCTCACTGGTTTCGCTGTCCGACGCTGTCGCCGGCGTGCTGCTTGCCGACACGAGGAGTCGCTGTCCGATACGAACGAAGTCCTTCACAACACGAATCACTGACGCGAATCTACTTATTTCCCGACGATTATTATGATCAACACTCCGACCAGGCCCGACACCTGTGTTCGACAATTGTTACACCGAAATACAGTCAATGGCCCGACGCCTGAGCAGACATGTTTTTTCTCACGACAAGAAAAGATAACCTCTAATTTTTCATCTCGTTGGTACGAGTGACAGCTGCGGTTCCGTTTCCACTAGTGATGTCCCGATTACTCGCGGTCGATCCGCGCAACAAAAAACCGGTGCGTTCCGAAGCATAAATATTAAACAGTCACCCGCCCGTACAGGCCCGAACCTGTCCCTAATCAATAGGAAGGCGAGAAAGTGTTGCGACCGCTCTCTTGAGGACCGAGTCCCCCACCTTGACTTCTGCTGATCGAGGCGTGCCATCCCGACCCGTGTACAAATTGACGATCCGTCCTCGTCTCCATCTCAATGATGGCAGGTTCGCATCCTTAATCAGCACCAAATCACCGACTTGAGGGGGGCTCGTCCGGTCAGTCCACTTAAGGCGCTGCTGCAAGATGTGCAAGTACTCAAGGGACCACCGTTTCCAAAAATCTTGAGCCATCTGCTGCAACATCTGCCACCTAGTTAACGGACTTAACTTAACATCACCGAATGGGTATTCTGGCAGGGCGTTAAGGGGCTGACCTATCAGGAAGTGACCCGGCGTCAACGCTTCCAAATCATTTGGATCCGAACTGAGCGGGCACAACGGACGCGAGTTCAGTGTCATTTCAATTTTACAGAACAGCGTCGCAAGCTCTTCAAAGCGTAGAGAGGTCTCACCGATGATCCTCGTCAGGTGCGACTTAGCCGATTTAACCGCAGCCTCAAAAATTCCTCCCCAATGAGGACATCCCGGCGGACTGAAAACCCATTCAATCCCACGTCGGGAGCAAGCCGTACCGATGGCGTCCTGGTTAACGTTCAGGAATTGAGTGACCTCCTGCAGATATCGCCTGGCTCCGACAAAATTTGTGCCGTTGTCCGAACGGATTAATGACGGGAGGCCCCTTCGTGAGACGAACCGATCCAGACATGCGATAAATGCTTCCGTAGTGAGGTCACTGACCACCTCCAAGTGGACTGCCTTCGTGGCCAAGCACACGAAGACGCACAGGTATGCCTTCACTAATCTGGCGTTCCGTAGCTGTGAAGACTTGACCATGAATGGTCCCGCGAAATCCGTTCCGACACCCGCAAAGGGCCGGATTTCGTTAACCCTGTCCGAGGGCAAATCGCCCATCTGGGGCTGCATCGTAGGCGCCTTGGCCCGATAACAAGGCAGGCACCGAAATACGACGCTACGCACCAAGCGTCTTCCCGATAGAATCCAGAACTCGCGCTGGAGAAACGCCATCAAGGCGTGGCATCCGATATGCCCATTCCGAATGTGTCGATCCTGTATCAACAGTTCGACCAACTTCCCTTTCCTAGGGAGTAACAACGGGTGGCGAGCCGCATAAGGCAGGTTGGCATTCCGCAGCCGACCTCCTACCCTCAGCAATCCTTGAGGGTCAATAAACGGGTTGAGCCGAGCCACAGCTCCCTTCAGTTGGACGCATCCGCGTCTCAGAATGTCCAATTCGGACTTAAAGTGCACCGTCTGCACGTTCCGTACCAATGCGGACAACGCATGGTTCCGTTCCCGTGGTGTCAGGACCTGTGTCCGCACTCGTTGCGCCTCAGAATTCCGACAATTCCGCGCAAATCGGCAGATCCAGGCGGTCACATTGACCAGCTTGTCGAGCGAGCTGTACCGTTCCAGCAGGCTGAACTCCTCTTCCGGCTCTGGTTGCGTCGTACAGACACCGACTGTCAAGGCGCCGTTCGCCGTGGTAACGCGTGGACTCATTGGCCAATCCGATTCGGCTTGAGTCAACCAATTTGGATCCCACCATAAGGGATGTCCAACCAACTCCGGAGCGTGACACCCACGAGACGCACAGTCTGCTGGGTTCATTTCCCCTGGAACATGTCTCCAGATTAAGGGAACCTCCGAAGTCAAGATCTGCGAAACCCGATTCGCCACAAAAATCTTCAGCTTGTGAACTGAAGCCTTCAGCCAGCATAACACGATCTGGCTGTCCGTCCAAGCGTAGACCGTATCTTCTAACGCTATTGACCCACGAAGAATCGTCATCGTTTGGTTGAGCAGACGAGTCAGGAGAGCCGCTCCCGAAAGCTCTAACTTGGGAATGGTCAGGCGAGTGCGCAACGGCGCAACCTTGCTCTTGGCCATGACCAACCGCACATCAACCTCCCCCGAGGAGTCGACCGTACGCAGATATACCGCAGCTCCATAGCTCTTCTCCGAGGCATCGCAAAACCCATGCAGGGTGGCGGTGTATCGTTTGGTGGGGACCAACCTCCGTGGCAGTGAAATCCGATTGATGCCAGGGAGGGTCGAAAAGAACAAGTCCCACTCTGAGCTCAATGGCCCGCCGATCGGGTCGTCCCATTTCAGCTCAGCAGACCATAATTGCTGCATAAAACACTTGAGCTGAAATGTTACCGGGGTGATCCACCCGTTAGGATCAAATGTCCTAGCCACCGTTGAGAGGACGTTCCGTTTCGGCCAGACCTTCGGGGAGTCCAACTCGACCCGATACGAAAACATGTCTGACACCGGCTGGTACTGGACGCCTAATACCGACAACATATTTGGATTTTCCAAATTATCAAAAATGTGGGGATCCTGCTGGTAGTCATCCGGAAGACCAGTCAGTAACTCTGGAGAGTTCGACATCCATTTCCGGAGCTCGTAACCTCCACCCCGTAAGAGCTCAACTAGCTCGTCCCGTCGAGCGAGCGCCTCCTCTACGGAATCTGCACCGGTACAGATATCGTCCACGTAGAGATCCTGCTCCAGGATCGCTGCTCCTCTAGGGTAGTTTAACCGTTCTCGATCCGCTAACTCCCGCAGAGTGCGAATCGCCAAATAAGGACTAGACCGTAGCCCGTACGTATTGGTGTTCAGCTCGTACACCCTGATGAGCTGATCTGGGCTCTCTCGCCACAGTATTAGCTGATACCGTCTATCGTCAGGGTGAATGACCGTCTGTCTAAACATCATCCGGATGTCAGCTACAAACACAACATTGTGTCGACGGAACAGTGTGATAACATCCGCGATGTCATGGTTCAGCTTCGGTCCTGAATGCAAACACTGGTTCAGGTTCATGCCGTTAGATGTTGATGCCGATCCATCGAACACTACCCGTATTTTGCCCTCCGGGGTCCTAAAGATCGCGTGATGGGGCAGGAAGCAGTGGTCTTCACGCTTCCAGTCGATACCCGAAACCGATATGTGGCCGAGCGACTCGTATTCCCGCATGAAGTCGACGTACTTTTGCCGGAAATTCCCGTCACGCTTCATGCGTCGTTCCATCGACAGAAGCCGCGTCTCGGCTGCATGGTGTGAACTGCCCAGCGGCGGGCGATCACTCCGAAATGGAAGACGTGTGAGAAATCGACCTGACCGAAGGCGACCAGTATTGTTCCGATAAAACTGTTCACACTCTTCTTCAACCGGGTCCAACCGGCGGACCGTAGGTGGTTCCTCCACCTCCCAAAACTTCTGTATCACCTCCGAGAGTAAAGAACCGAATAAGGGACTACGAGTCGCTAGGCGTGGGGCAGCCGGCATGACCGGACCCATTACCGCATGGCCCAGTCTGGTGTTGACCGAAACCAGACCAGTCGCCTGCAACACGTGGACACCTGGCACTAACAGGTATCCCAAGGCATCGACACCCAATAAAATGTCTACTGGGCCCGGAATATCGAACTCCGGGTCAGCCAGTGACAATCCAGCGACCAACTGTCGCACCGAGGGCGACAACCGTACGTGAGGGTGTGAGCCCATCACATTAGGCATGACTAATGCCGTGACTCTCAGATTCACCGATGAATCCACCCGTGACGAGAGAGTTATCCGACATACTCCCTTAACGGAACCGACTTCCGTGTTCCCAATTCCCCGAATGGAATGTGGATACTCCCTTACCGAAATGTCCAACCGTCGTACAGGGTTGCACGAGACTAAGCACCCCTGGGCCCCCGAGTCCAATAGTGCTCGTGCCACACAAGATTTTCCGTCCGAACTCCACGCTATCACCGAGGCGGTGGGGAGCATGACCGTCTGTGGAGTGGCGGCACCCTGTAAGTGGGCGGCGTGTCCCTAGCGGGAACCTCCGCGGGATCCGAACCCGCTGGGACCCCCGTCGGCCTGGTAACTCGGCTGCTGATATGCCACCGGTGGCATATCAGACCGCATGTACATCAGGGGGTCCCAACCCGCATAATAGGCCCCTCGCTCTCCCGGTACCCGACCATACCGGACTGTGAACGGTGTGCCCGGTGGCCACCGTGGATGGAGGGAGGAGAGCGGATCCAACCTGGGGCGCTCTAGGAATGGGGGCGACATCCGACTGTTCGCCTCCCTGTTCGCCTCCCAGAGCGACGGGCAGGGTGGCGCAGAAGGTGGTGGGCTCCCAGCCTTCGCGCCACTCATAGGTGCCATCTGACACCCGCCCGTAACACGCGGTGAGCCAGCGGCCCGAAGTCCTCGCTGACCCTGGACAGCGGCGACCAAACCCCGGCTATCCCGCCTGTTACCCCCCGCGCTGCCCCCTTCCCCTCGGGGGGGGTCCCGTCCGCGGGTACCCCAGTCACCCCGTTGGTGACTCCCGTTGCCCGGAGGGGGACTGGGTCCGGCCCTGGTTGGGCCCTGTGACCGACCAACCGGAGTCCGGCCCTGGTGACCGTCCGAAGGTCCTGACCGGTTCAGGCACAACACGACGTGGTGCCTGCCACCGCAGCACTCACAGGGGGACGCGCGTGAGCACTCGCTCAGCGGGTGCGGCCCCAAACAACCGAAACACAATCGGTGGCGGAAGACCACCTTCCTGCGGGCAGCCACACCGAGCGCCTTAAAGTTGGCGCAAGTGGTCACTTCATGACCGGCACTGTCGCAGTGCACACAGCCGTCACCCGACGGTGCGGCACTCAAAACGCCAAATTGTCTTGACCGCCCACCCCCCCGTGGGGGTGGGGGGCGCGGCCCCTCCCGCATCCGCGCGGGTTGGCGCTGCACACTGGCCTCCGAATCCATGGTATCGCATCGCCTGCATTCACCCTCCAAGAAATCCGTTAATTGGACGAGCGTGGGCAGTTCCGAGCTACTGCCCCCATGCAGCTGTTCAAACCGACTTTGAACAGCTGCAGGCAACCGTGACAAAACCATATATAACACGATATATGACCATTGGTCTACCGGCAGACCAAGGTTCTGAAGGGCCTTAGTGGTCACCAGTACAGGGTTGAGCACCTGTACCCGGATGTCAACATCCCGGGTTACTCGTGGGATGCTGAACAGCTTCCCCAGCTGCGCATCAACCAACCGCCGTTTATGTTGGTAGCGGTCAAACAATATGACCCGGGCAATCTCATAATTGCCTGCCGTGACCGTTAGGTGACCGACCAACTCCTTCGGTTCACCCCGCAGTGCCATCAATAGTTGGGCCAACTTGTAGGCGTTGTCCAGGTCGTCCCGACCGTGGACCAGGCTATCGAATAAATTGATGAATGCCGGCCACTCATCAATTGCCCCATCGAAGGCCGGAATCTCCAGGTATGGCAGCCGTCCAACAACACCCTTAGGGGGCGGGTCTCTGCTACCCTCCCCGCGGTCATCCCGACGCGACCGCTTAATTTTTTCGGCGCGACGCTCGATGTCGCCCAAGCACTCCATCGCTTGGTCAGCATCCGCGCAGAGCTGCTTCACTGCAGCCACCGAAGCCTCATCCGTAAGCCCGAGGGCTTCAGCCTCCGCGGCCAGCCGACACACCTTCCCGACGCGTGTCATTGCGTCCTCCACACGCTTGAGAAGGACATCGTCCATGTCAGGTCGCTCCACATACTTGTGAGTATGGGCGAGCCATCTCATCTCCTCACGGACACCATATAGCAGTACCGTCAAGGGCGAAGGTGCCATGGTTACCGATTTAATTGTTTCTGGTCCTATGCTTCACTACCGAACTAAGCACAGCCAGATACCAGCACTTTCCCGTCAGCGCTGGGCACAGAAATTAAAACTAAGTTGTAAAAACCAAGGCAACCACCAAAACAAATAAATCCTAAACAATATTTAATATGGTCGCCCTGTGGACATACACCTTATAATATACACTCTAAATCAATTAGAGAATGCCACCATAAAACACAATACAAAAATAACCCACAAAACTTGATTGTGAAAACAATACAAAATAATAAGTGGCTTCTAGAAGTGGCCCCTCCGATATGAACCACACTTCCTTTGAGGTCAGCAAAATCAGCTTAATACCCCTTAAATAGCCCGACCCTGCTGTGTAAACCGAAACAACACTGCAGCACCATAGAACCCGAAGTTCTACCGCAAGTAATACAATCTAGTTACTTCGCAGAATGACTGTTCAATCTTTTATGCGCACAACCAGTAGTTTCCGACTACAACTTTATAACAACTGTTAACCAAATTGACACTTATACTTTCACTAACCGAAAATGAACTTTAGTCGTGGTATACCGACCACAGACTCATTGCCGACTTGAGCCAATCTGAGATATTCTTTTCTCCCAACTACAATGTGGCAAAAGGCAACCCTACAACCGTGAATCGATGATTTCCCACTAGGAAAACCGCGCCTGCTACCAAAATGTTTAATTTCCACGCCTACCGAAAGGCGTGGAATATGAGGGGGTGGGCTTTTGCCAGCACGTGAGAGAAAAGTGAGTTGAATTGTTACTGACCTTGTCGTCGCAGACTGGTAGATCGAAAGCTCGATTCGAGACAGGAATGCGGGAGAGGAGACAGTTTTGGGATAAGAGAGGAATCGAAACCTTGCCGTCGCTGCCGACGCTGTCGCCGGCGTGCTGCCTGCCGACACGTGGAGTCGCCGCTACCGATACGACGATGTCCAATCAACACGGATCACTTGACCGCTGACGCGAATCTACTTATTTCCCGACGATGTAGATGATTAACACTCCGACCAGGCCCGACGCCTATATTTAGTAATTGGTACACCGAAATACCATCAATGGCACGACGCCTGAGCAGACATGTTGTTCTCCCGATGAGAAAGTAGTAAAGATAACCTCCAATTTTTTCCTCTCGTTGGTACGAGTGACAGCTGCGGTCCGTTTCCGCTTAGTGATGTCCCGATTACTCGCGGTCGATCCGCGCAACAAAAAACCGGTGCGTTCTGAAGCATAAATATTAAACAGTGGGTATGGTTGTCCAAATGAAGCAGGTTATTGAATGTTTCGACTCTTCCATTAAACATTGTGGTGAAGGCTGAGCATATGTAGACCGGCAGACACAGGATTATATTCGTATGTTGCTGAGTTTGAAGAGCGTTTCGAATGTGTTGCTCAAGTTGTTTGTCGGAAGTCGGCCTCCCCTATCATAATTATGCAGTAGTCATTCTGTGTGTAATTTTCTATTTTTTTCTATTCCACGCAGCAGTTCCATCACTTCCACACCGGGGAATAGGTAGTGACAGATACTCCCGTGCTGTCCTAGTTTATCCTGTGCAATATCTAGCATCCTGTTGCGACTGTTGCCTGTAACTTAACAGATCCTCGGTGTTTTATCTGCGTTTACGATGGTTGTTCCGACATTTTTGTCGATAGGTCTACTTGAAGTTTCCAAGTCGATATTGTTCTGGGTGTTACTACAAATATCCGCTTTGGAGTTATGTGGCATAGGTAATATTTTTTGCGGTGTTGACTTATTTAGATTTTTCGATTTTTTTTCCCTTTGACGTGACGCAGTCATTCTTGAGGCTATCTGTTATTTTCTTACATAGATATAATAATAATAATAATAATACCTTGGACACTATTTACACACATTGATCTAGCCCCAAACTAGGATTCCCTGTATCTTGGGTACTAGACAACGATACACATACTTATATAGATAAATATTATACTTAGATAGATAAACAACCATGACTAGGGTACAAACATCCGTTCTCATCAAACAAATATTTGCCCCCACCGGGACTCGAACCCGGGACCCTTGGCTTCGTAGGCAGGGTCACTGCCGACTCGGCCATTCGGGTCGTCAATGATGATTTTTTTTAATCGACTCTTCTAAGCTGATTTTCAGATTCAAATTTTCGAAGTTCAAGTTATCGATTTCTTCATGCGCTGCTTTTACATATGTTTTTAATTGATCTATTTGCTGTTTTAGTCCCTTTATTTGGTCATCCTCGTCACCCGACAATATAGGCATACTATTGCTTGTATAGTCCAGCCCCAGCCCATCTTTGGAGTTGTCGTCGTCGTCAGTTATCTATGTCTCTGATTTTGTTATTTCTTGGTTTTCAGAATGTTATATTTGAAAAAAAAACTCATTTTGTAGGTGTAGTCATGTAGTTGAAATAACAAAATTCAGATTGATGAAAAAGTCCGAGGCGAGAATCGAACACGGACCTCTTGTTTAGGTGACAGACACGATGCAGACCGCTGAGCCACACGTCAGTGATTGGAAGCGACGAAATTATCGGTCTATATGAGTGGCACCGCTGCAGCTGCCCTCTATCGAGCATATGGGACACTTGTTTAACCCGTGGCGTGCGTGACGAGAAGTGAACTGCTAAGTAATTAAGTTAGCCGGTTCAATCTGCATAGGCGAGATGTCGTTGTTATGCGTGTCCTTCAGGTTTGAATTAAACGCTTGCGAAATCATGATTTTTTGTTATTTCCACTGATGCACACACTAGAGTCACTTAATGTTTCGTTTTTATCACTTTTCACGGGGTAAATGTTATATTCAAAAGGATTTTCGCACTGGGTCTTTCAGATTTACTGGTGGTTTGATTATGTTTGCACTGGTGATTGTTTCTTTATTACATCACTAATTAAAGCTAGTCACTTTGAGATAACACTCACATACGCGTTTTGTCGATCAAACTTTATTACTTGATAGTATTTATGTGGTTACATAGATTCCATTTTTTATTTAATATTTACTACACAGCGTCAAAATATTGATGTTTACGTTGCAGCGCCCCCTGGCGGATGTAACTAATTTGGAACGATCCCTAGACGCTATAATCAATTATGGTGCCACTCGAAGTAGAAGTAAATAGTATTTGACAACATTAACAGATAGACAGCCACCAACAACACCAGCGCCATCTGCAATCACCACCATCTGCTTGTAACGGAAATGTAAAGATCTGAGACACATTTTTTTATTTGCTTTAAAAAGTTGGCAGGCGTTGGCAGGTTTGGGCAACGTGATTTAATGATTCAACTATGAACTGCAAAAAGAGAAGCCAAATATTCTTAAACCAAACAAATAACGGTGATGTAAGATTGGTGTTGACCAATGCTCAATTAAGCGGCAAGATAAATTTGGTATAAACATAACTATGGAGTTTAGTGGTTATCGAAGGCATAGCAAATTTCACAAGGCCTCATTTAAGCTCAAGTGGCTCATCGCGTTGTTACCAGACTTGAAATATTAAGGTTCGAGGTTCGATTCTCCGTTGTCAACTTTTCTTTTTCTATTTTACCTTTGGTTTTGGGTTATTAATTGTGTGTCCTTTCTGAATAGCTATTCGGGAGTGTCGGGTTGTGCTAATTAAATTTAAGTCCTAGAAGTTAATTGCTTATCATGCATCTTTGTAAATGTTTTCTACCTTGTTTGAACTACTGAATATGTCGTCACAGTAATTGCTTATTAATTCTATAATCGTCATTATTTATCTGGTCTAGAAATCTATGCGTGGAATGCGCCGGATTAATTATGAAATGAAAGGGCGACATCTTTGAATGGATGGTGTGACGAAACAAGCATTTGGTTTGTTTCTCAGTAGGTAGAAATATATATTTTTTTAAAAGTCTCCAAAATGTGGATAAACTTTAAGAGCTATGAAATAAGTTGAGAATCATAAATTTAAAATGAATATGGTTAAACTTCACCGTTGCTTTCAGTGGATGTCGAATTATGACCATTTTACACATTTGTGATGTTGTTTTGAAGTGTCGCATTTGCCATGGCTCATTCAATCGAAACTCATACGTAAGGGTGTTTAGTTACGATATAGTTTGGTGGGTCAAACAGATGCGTAGTTAGTTCAATGAAGGAGGTACAGATGGCGGTCGATCGCCTTTAAATTCCAGATGGTTTAACTCAAATAAGAACTTTATTCACTATAACTGCAATAAGATGTTTTATATAGAAAAAAAATGAGTATTATTTTATTTAGATTAGTTTATGATGTTATAGAGTCTATTTCTAGTTGAACTGTGTGGTCTAAATATAAAGAGTGTATACGGTGTAGACCAGTAACCAATCAGAGCACTGAGTTTCGAAAGGAAACGAAACGAACCAATGAGAATGACTCGCGGAGTTTGAGATGGTGTTTTGGCGAGCATGTCTGGGGCGACGTTTTGGTGAGAAGAGAAAATATAAAAGGGATGGGTCGAGATGAGAGGGGGCTTTTTGTTGCTGGTCGTCGAGTGAAGTGTGAGTTAAGACTCAGAGGGGGAGCCATTCAGTCTCCGCGTCAAACTACTGTGAAACACGTCTTTCTGGAATTCTATACAGTTCAATTCGCCGTTTTACGCGTCTTGAACTGGGATAGTTGTGATTGCGTGTTGCAGTGGATTTTCGTGAGTATCTGAAGCGCCGAAATATACCTCGGTTCCTATTCTTTAAATCAACCTACCCCAAATTCCAAAACTATCCTTGGGTCGTTAGATAAGAACTTGTAGGTAATTTATCTGAGTCTGAGTCTGGGCTTGGAGCGACCCTAATTTCCTTTTTCCTTCACCATAGGGTTCCTGGATTGGCTCTTAGGATATTCGCGGGCTAATCCTCTCCTCATTCCATTCGTGTAGCGAGTTTTGAAATTCCCACACACACAGTCATTAAACATACAAACACATTCAAATCAAACTCAACCATTTTCGAGTGGTGTCGATGATGGACGTGGTATAACACTAGGATTTTAGACTAGGCTAGACAGGAGTTTAGTTGCGGCTAAACCTAGGTTGTCGAGGTTATGTAGTTAGGGAGACAAACAATATTATTTAGGTTTATGTAACAAACAAGTATCTGAAATTCGTATGATTGCAAATAATTACGTTATTTCCTTCTCACTTTTGAAGTACCTAAATACTTATAAAACTATCTAACAAACTAAATATTTTTTTTGATTGTGGCTGTTTTGATCTTTCTTTTCTTGACCTTATATCATGTTGGTTGGCCTACCTAACTTTACATTAAATGACAAACATATTCTAAATTCAAAGAAACTAATTTATATATAAAATATCTGGATGAACATCAATATGGTTACGGAATAAAACTTAAGAGATGGAGGATGTTACATGCTTTCGTAGATTCTCTGATTACGCCGCCGGTGATATATTTTATTCTACGTGGTCTATCTGTATTAATGTGATATATAAGTATCTGTGCTTATCGCCAAACTTTCATTTTTACTCACCGGTAGCGGGCGTAGTTGTTGTTGAATCTGTTGTTGGATTCGTCGTTGTAACGACTAAATAATACAAAAAAATAATATGAAAGCCCGAGCTTCGAATACTCGACCGAAATTTCAAAATTTGACAAAGTTTCACAGAACCGAATTGATTTTACAGAACACTTTGAATTCATATTCATTCATGGGGTCGCCAAACTTCGCTCCGCTTTGTTCGGCTCCAGGGGGTACACAAAGTTGTGACCTGCCTAACATCCCATTAAGAACCGTTTAGGCAATACTTGTGTTAGCCACAGTCTTACGGTTACGTTTTTATCGGCATTTTATTGTTTGTGACAAAAAATCCAGAAGTAATAAATGTGATTTTGAACAATCATTGGTTTTTTCACAAGTTCTTCCTGATTAAGTACTGATAAATAAATCTAAGAAAACTTGTTTAAGGCAACTTTAATTAAGATACGATTTTTACAGACCTTTGAAGTGCTAGAAATTTTCCACTGCTTTTAAGCAAGAATTTTTTGACAGCAATTTAAAAAAAGGCAGGCGTTTTTGCTTGAGAAAGTTTCTATGTTCTAAATCAAATCAAAAATCATTTATTTCCATAGGATGTTGTTACATCACTTAGATCCGTCATTACATTTTTTTTGGGTGAGTTCACTAACACAATGGCGGAATCTGTGGAGAAGAGCTCACCGAAGAAACTCCACAGTCGTCGCATCTTTTGCGTTTACTTTTTTAAATAAAATATTGTCAAATTACAAAATTAATGCTAATTATATATCGAAACAGCCTGTTACTCAAACAATCTATTCCCATGGAGATCTGTCCTCTAAGTAATCAGATATCCTATAGTAACCTTTTTTATACAATTTCTGTTTTATTATTATTTTAAACTTGTCTAAAGGTAAGTTTTTAATATCAGTAGGGACCTTATTGTAATAGCGTATACAATTGCCTTTAAAAGAATTACTAATTTTATGTAGTCGGCTTACATAAGCAACCAACTTGTCTTTATTTCTAGTATTAAAATTGTGTTTATCACTGTACTTCTGAAAATTAGTTAAATTTCTTTTTACATACACAAGATTGTCATAGATATATTGAGACACAAATGTCAGAATATTGATTTCTTTAAACTTTTCCCTCAGTGACACTCTAGGCCCTAATCTATAAATTGCACGAACAGCCCGTTTCTACAGAATAAATATACTATTAGCATTCGCAGCGTGACCCCACAATAAAATACCATAGGTCATTAGACTATGAAAGTAACTAAAGTAGACTAGTCTAGCGGTGCAATACAATCTACAATGGAACTAATAATTTTTGCTGATAGACCATGGGCGTCAGCTGTCTTTTTCATTTCCAGGGATATAAACGCTTTTACAATGTCTTCATTATTTACGTGCCTAAATTTAAAATTTGTTTTACATTCCTCAAAGTTTTGTTTAAGTATAGATTCAGCAGCAGCGGGAGATGAATTTAAAGACTTGGTTGTTGAAACTGGAATGTCCGTAAAGAAATTTTCGAAAGCTTTTGCTACTTCTAGGTCTGTACTTAGCAATTGATTATCTATTTTAAGCTTGAAGTTATTATGTGTAGCTTTGGCCTTTCCAGTCTCTCTGTTTATAATTTCCAAGTCGTTTTCATTACATTGCTACTAGATTCAATTTTGTTTTTAATGAAATTAGATTTAGCTACGGCACAAACGCGTTTAAACATTTTTGAATAACTACGAACTTAATCTAGAAAGGCCGTATTTTTGTTATATGATTTCTCTTCATAGAGTTCATATAATCTTCGTCTGCTCCTATGAGTTCCAACTGTCGCCCAATCACTAAACAAAGCTTTGTTATTAACTTTTATAGTTTTTGATTTAAATACCGTATCATATTCATTTTTGACAAGGTTAAATACTGAGTTGTACAACAAATTTGGATCGTCACTGTATGGTATTTCCCATAGTTTATCTAAAATATTATTCCTGTAGTGTTCAAGCCGAGTGTCACTAACGGGCACACTACATGTGTGCCCGTTAGTGACACTGTATGGTATTTCCCATAGTTTATCTAAAATATTATTCCTGTAGTGTTCAAGCCGAGTGTCACTAACGGGCACACATGTAATATCCTCTTTTTGGTCCTTTTTTATTTTAATATTGAATATACCTATCTGACCAGAGTGATCAGAGGTTAATTTATTGATGACCGATTTGAAAATGGGCGTAATGTTAGTAAATATATTGTCAATGCAGGTAGCAGATGTTGCAGTAATTCTAGTAGGCTCCAAAAACAGATAGGTCATGTTGTGACATAAAAATGAAGATTTTAATCTAGTACAAATATTATTATTCTCTAACAGATTAACATTAAAATCACCACAAATTATAAAAAATTGTTTTTATCGCTGATTTTAATCAACACTTCATCCATTTTCTTTTCGAATAAATCAAAGGATGAATCTGGTGGTCTGTATACGCTCATTACAATAAGTTGTTCAAGTTCAATACAGGCTATTTCCATGGTACGCTCAACAGACAGGCTCACTATGTCAACTCGTTCCTTATATTTAAAACTATTATTTACAAGTATTAAGGAGCCACCGCGATCAGCTGTTTTTCTGTTGAACGAACTAGCAACGTGGTGGTTATTAAAGTTGAACATGAACTGATAACTCTTTAAAAAGTGCTCTGTTATACATAAAATATCAATATTATTACAGTTCATCAATAACTCAATTTCCAGTTCTTTACTTAACATGCCCTGTATATTTTGATTAACCACGTTTAAAATATTCTTACCTTTACATTTTTCATTACTAGTAACTTGATTTAATGGGCAAGATGAAGGTATATTTATACAAATATTAATATTACTGCCAGAGTTACTCTCTGTTGTCCTATTCTATCTTTTGAGATATCATGTACAAAATGTATCTCATAAATTGTGGAAATTAGGACCTCCGAACGGAATTGAGGGGGAAAAATCCCCCTTTACATGTTTTTTAAGTTGGTAACATACATTGAAAATTACATACATCGATAGAGGACCATAAAAAAAAAATGTCATCTACCATAATGTCCCAGTGTTATATTTGCGAGAAATTAGGTTTTATAAAATAAAATAAAATCTTGCTTTAGATTTAAAGCAGACGATATTTTTTAGCAATTAAAAAGGTCTGTGAAAATTATGTCGCCACAAATTCCTAGAAAAAGTTATGTTAAATTACTTAAAGAGTATATAATTTACCAGCATTTATTGAAAAATAAATCAATTATTGTTCAAAATCCCAATTATTTTCGATTAACTGTAAAATTCTGGGTGTTTTCTTCAAAACCAATAAAACATCGATAAAAATGAAACGGTAAGACTTACACCAACATAAAATTGGCCTAAATAGTTTGAAATGGTGTACTATCTTCTTTTTAAGGGTTTGTATCGATCTACTAAACATTAAATGTAAAAAAGTGCAACCTTTTGAATTTTTTTTTCCCAGAGCCATCTCGTGGTATTTGCAATATTTAAATAGTGCTGCACCAAGCGACATAGGTTTCGAACTAGATATGCTTTCGTAGCTTCTCTGATTACGCTGACGGTGACATTTGTTCTATGTGGTCTATCTGTATTAGTATATTATATGAGTATCTGTGCTTATTGCCAAACTCTAAATTTTACTCACCGGTAGCGGGCATATTTGTAGTTGTAGATGTTGTTGAAATCGTCGTTGTAGGAAATAAATAAAACAAAACAAAAATATTAAAGCATGAGCTTCGAATGCTCGACCGATTACTCAAAATTTGACAACTTCTCAAAGTTTTCACAGAACCGAATTGGTTTTTAGAGTACACTTCGAATTTATATGAGGTCACCTCGCTCCGCTCCACTTTGCTCGGCTCCAGGGGGTATAAAAAGTTGTGATCTACCTAACATTACATTTAAAACCGTTTGGGCCAAGGTATTTTTGATAGCAATTAAAAAAAAAAAGACGGGAGTTTTCGTATGTGAAAAATTATATGTTCTATCTTTTGAAACATCATGTACAAAAGTATCTAATAAATTGTTGAAATTAGGACCTCCGGAAATTAGGCGGAGTTCCGGATTGATGACTAAATGTGGCGTGAACTCCCATTTAATGCTATCTCTTGGTACAAGTTTACGACTATTTCTGAATCGGCATAACATACGCAAGTTTTTAAAAGTATTATCTCATTCCGTGCCAAGTTTTTTTTTTTCAGGACAATCGGTCAAAGGAGTGGTCTAAGTTTGTGCAAAAGATTTAAACTTTGACTAATTCATGATTGTCTCGTATTTTACATGAGTTATCGATAAAATAATACTTAGGTCATCTTTAGTATTTTATAGCAATACCTTAGAAATAAAAAAACATGTAAAAGAAAGGGATAGGCAAGTAATGGCATGCCGTAACAATGTGAAAAATGGCGATTTTCATGAAAAACTATAAACCGTCAATAGTCGAATTACATGAAACTTTCACTGAAGTTAAGTTGGGCTTATTCGATGCGCCTCAAGCAGGTCTACCTTCGATGTTGCTGTGGCGCGTGAGTTTTAGGACAACCTGTATAAGTATCTGTGCTTATTGCCAACTCTCAATTTTACTCACCGGTAGCGGGCGTATTTGTTGTTGTAGATGTTGTTGAAATCGTCGTTGTAGGAACTGAATAAAACAATACAAAAATATTAAAGCTAGAGCTTCGAATGCTCGACCGACTACTCAAAATTTGGCAGCTTCTCAAAGTTTCACAGAACCGAATTGGTTTTTAGAGTACACTTTGAATTTATATGAGGTCACCTCGCTCCGCTCCACTTTGCTCGGCTCCAGGGGTATAAAAATTTGTGATCTACCTTACGTCACATTTAAAACCGTTTGGGCCATACTTGTGTTAGTCGGAGTCTTACCGTTTCGTTTTAATCGGTGTTAAAAATCCAGAAGTAATACATGCAATTTTGAATAAATATTGTATTTTACAAGGTTAAATTAAGTACTGTAGATACATAAAGGCATCTTTAATTGTGATATGATATTTACAGACCTTTGAAGTGATAGAACATTTCCAATGCTTTTAAGCAAGTTATTTTTGATAGCAATTAAAAAAAAAGACGGGAGTTTTCGTATGTGAAAAATTATGTGTTCTATCTTTTGAAACATCATGTACAAAAGTATCTAATAAATTGCTGAAAATAAGACCTCCGAACCAAATTGAGGAAGAAAACACCCACCTTGACATGCTTTTTTAAGTTGGTAGCACACATTCAAAATTACATACATCGATAGAGGACCATCAAAAAAATCAAAAAGTATATAAGTATTGTGGGTATGGTTGTCCAAATGAAGCAGGTTATTGAATGTTTCAACTCTTCCATTAAACATTGTGGTGAAGGCTGAGCATATGTAGACCGGCAGACACAGGATTATATTAGAATGTTGCTGAGTTTGAAGAGCGTTCCGAATGTGTTGCTCAAGTTGTTTGTCGGAAGTCGGCCTCCCCTATCATAATTATGCAGTAGTCATTCTGTGTGTAATTTTCTATTTTTTTCTATTCCACGCAGCAGTTCCATCACTTCCACACCGGGGAATAGGTAGTGACAGATACTCCCGTGCTGTCCTAGTTTATCCTGTGCAATATCTAGGATCCTGTTGCGACTGTTGCCTGTAACTAAACAGATCCTCGGTGTTTTATCTGCGTTTACGATGGTTGTTCCGACATTTTTGTCGATTGGTCTACTTGAAGTTTCCAAGTCGATATTGTTCTGGGTGTTACTACAAATATCCGCTTTGGAGTTATGTGGCATAGGTAATATTTTTTGCGGTGTTGACTTATTTAGATTTTTCGATTTTTTTTCCCTTTGACGTGACGCAGTCATTCTTGAGGCTATCTGTTATTTTCTTACATAGATGATTTTTTTTAATCGAGTCTTCTAAGCTGATTTTCAGATTCAAATTTTCGAAGTTCAAGTTATCGATTTCTTCATGCGCTGCTTTTAAATATGTTTTTAATTGATCTATTTGCTGTTTTAGTCCCTTTATTTGGTTATCCTCGTCACCCGACAATATAGGCATAATATTGCTTGTATAGTCCAGCCCCAGCCCATCTTTGGAGTTGTCGTCGTCGTCAGTTATCTATGTCTCTGATTTTGTTATTTCTTGGTTTTCAGAATGTTATATTTGAAAAAAAAAAAACCATTTTGTAGGTGTAGTTATGTAGTTGAAATAACAAAATTCAGATTGATGAAAAAGTCCGAGGCGAGAATCGAACACGGACCTCTTGTTTAGGTGACAGAAACGATGCAGACCGCTGAGCCACACGTCAGTGATTGGAAGCGACGAAATTATCGGTCTATATGAGTGGCACCGCTGCAGCTGCCCTCTATCGAGCATATGGGACACTTGTTTAACCCGTGGCGTGCGTGACGAGAAGTGAACTGCTAAGTAATTAAGTTAGCCGGTTCAATCTGCATAGGCGAGATGTCGTTGTTATGCGTGTCCTTCAGGTTTGAATTAAACGCTTGCGAAATCATGATTTTTTGTTATTTCCACTGATGCACACACTAGAGTCACTTAATTTATTTATTTATTTATTTACTTATTTTCTTTATAATATTATAATATAATGTTTCGTTTTTATCACTGTTCACGGGGTAAATGTTATATTCAAATGGATTTTCGCACTGGGTCTTTCAGATTTACTGGTGGTTTTCTTTATTACATCACTAATTAAAGCTAGTCACTTTGAGATAACACTCACATACGCGATTTGTCGATCAAACTTTATTACTTGATAGTATTTATGTGGTTACATAGATTCCATTTTTTATTTAATGTTTACTACACAGCGTCAAAATATTGATGTTTACGTTGCAGCGCCCCTTGGCGGATGTAACTCATTTGGAACGATCCCTAGACGCTATAATCGATTATGGTGCCACTCGGAACGCGCTGGATTTAAGCAATCCTTAATAAGAAGAAGTAAATAGTATTTGACAACATTAACATATAGACAGCCACCAACAACACCAGCGCCATCTGCAATCACCACCATCTGCTTTCGTAGATTCTCTGATTACGCCGCCGGTGATATATTTTGTTCTACGTGGTCTATCTGTATTAATGTGATATATAAGTATCTGTGTTTATCGCCAAACTTTCATTTTTACTCACCGGTAGCGGGCGTAGTTGTTGTTGAATCTGTTGTTGGATTCGTCGTTGTAACGACTAAATAATAAAAAAAATAATATGAAAGCCCGAGCTTCGAATACTCGACCGAAATTAAAAAATTTGACAAAGTTTCAAAGAACCGAATTGATTTTACAGAACACTTTGAATTCATATTCATTCATGGGGTCGCCAAACTTCGCTCCGCTTTGTTCGGCTCCAGGGGGTAAACAAAGTTGTGACCTGCCTAACATCCCATTAAGAACCGTTTAGGCAATACTTGTGTTAGCCGCAGTCTTACGGTTACGTTTTAATCGGCATTTTATTGTTTGTGACAAAAATCCAGAAGTAATAAATGTGATTTTGAACAATTATTGGTTTTTTCACAAGTTCTTCCTAATTAAGTACTGATAAATATATCTAAGAAAACTTGTTTAAGGCAACTTTAATTAAGATATGATTTTTACAGACCTTTGAAGTGCTAGAAATTTTCCACTGCTTTTAAGCAAGAATTTTTTGACAGCAATTTAAAAAAAGGCAGGCGTTTTTGCTTGAGAAAGTTTCTATGTTCTATCTTTTGAGATATCATGTACAAAATGTATCTCATAAATTGTGGAAATTAGGACCTCCGAACGGAATTGAGTAGGAAAAATCCCCCTTTACATATTTTTTAAGTTGGTAGCATACATTGAAAATTACATACATCGATAGAGGACCATAAAAAAAATGTCATCTACCATAATGTCCCAGTGTTATATTTGCGAGAAATTAGGTTTTATAAAATAAAATAAAATCTTGCTTTAAATTTAAAGCAGACGACATTTTTTAGCAATTCAAAGTTCTGTGAAAATTATGTCGCCACAAATTCCTAGAAAAAGTTATGTTAAATTACTTAAAGAGTATATAATTTACCAGCATTTATTGAAAAATAAATCAATCATTGTTCAAAATCCCAATTATTTTCGATTAACTGTAAAATTCTAGGTGTTTTCATCAAAACCAATAAAACATCGATAAAAACGAAACGGTAAGACTTACACCAACATAAAATTGGCCTAAATAGTTTGAAATGGTGTACTATCTTCATTTTAAGGGTTTGTATCGATCTACTAAATGTAAAAAAGTGCAACAGAAAAATCAGGATGTTGTTCTTTTGAATTTTATTTTCCCAGAGCCATCTCGTGGTATTTGCAATATTTAAATAGTGCTGCACCAAGCGATATACAGAAGCGATTTTTACAGAACACTTTGAATTCATATGGGGTCGCCAAACTTCGCTCCGCTTTGTTCGGCTCCAGGGGGTACACAAAGTTGTGACCTACCTAACATCCCATTAAGTACCCTTTAGGCAGTACTTGTGTTAGCCGCAGTCTTACGGTTACGTTTTAATCGGCATTTTATTGTTTGTGACAAAAAATCTAGAAGTAATAAATGTGATTTTGAACAATTATTGGTTTTTTCACAAGTTCTTCCTAATTAAGTACTGATAAATAAATCTAAGAAAACTTGTTTAAGGCAACTTTAATTAAGATATGATTTTTACAGACCTTTGAAGTGCTAGAAATTTTGCACTGCTTTTAAAGCAAGAATTTTTTGACAGCAATTTAAAAAAAAGGCAGGCGTTTTTGCATATGAAAGTTTCTATGTTCTATCTTATGAGATATGATGCACAAAATGTGGAAATTAGGACCTCCGAACCGAATTGAGGGGGAAAAAATCCCCCTTTACATGTTTTTTAAGTTGTTAACATACATTGAAAATTACATACATCGATAGAGGACCATAAAAAAAAATGTCATCTAACATAACGTCCTAGTGTTATATTTGCGAGAAATTAGGTTTTATAAAATAAAATAAAATCTTGATTTAAAGCAGATGATATTTTTCAGCAATTCAAAGGTCTGTGAAAATCATGTCTCAAGCCACAAATTCCTAGAAAAAGTTATGTTAAATTACTTAAAGAGTATATAATTTACCAGCATTTATTGAAAAATAAATCAATCATTGTTCAAAATCCCAATTATTTTCGATTAACTGTAAAATTCTAGGTGTTTTCATCAAAACCAATAAAACATCGATAAAAACGAAACGGTAAGACTTACACCAACATAAAATTGGCCTAAATAGTTTGAAATGGGTTACTATCTTCATTTTAAGGGTTTGTATCGATCTACTAAATGTAAAAAAGTGCAACAGAAAAATCAGGATGTTGTTCTTTTGAATTTTATTTTCCCAGAGCCATCTCGTGGTATTTGCAATATTTAAATAGTGCTGCACCAAGCGATATAGGTTTCGAACTAGATATGCTTTCGTAGCTTCTCTGATTACGCCGACGGTGACATTTGTTCTACGTGGTCTATCTGTATTAGTATATTATATGAGTATCTGTGCTTATTGCCAAACTCTAAATTTTACTCACCGGTAGCGGGCGTATTTGTAGTTGTAGATGTTGTTGAAATCGTCGTTGTAGGAACTAAATAAAACAAAACAAAAATATTAAAGCACGAGCTTCGAATGCTCGACCGATTACTCAAAATTTGACAACTTCTCAAAGTTTTCACAGAACCGAATTGGTTTTTAGAGTACACTTCGAATTTACATGTGGTCACCTCGCTCCGCTCCACTTTGCTCGGCTCCAGGGGCTATAAAAAGTTGTGATCTACCTAACATTAAATTTAAAACCGTTTGGGCCATAGGCCAAGGTATTTTTGATAGCAATTAAAAAAAAGACGGGAGTTTTCGTATGTGAAAAATTATATGTTCTATCTTTTGAAACATCATGTACAAAAATATCTAATAAATTGTTGAAATTAGGACCTCCGGAAATTAGGCGGAGTTCCGGATTGATGACTAAATGTGGCGTGAACTCCCATTTAATGCTATTTCTTGATACAAGTTTACGACTATTTCTGAATCGGCATAACATACGCAAGTTTTTAAAAGTATTATCTCATTCCGTGCCAAGTATATTTTTTTTCAGGACAATCGGTCAAAGGAGTGGTCAAAGTTTGTGCAAAAGATTTAAACTTTGACTAATTCATCATTGTCTCGTATTTTACATGAGTTATCGATAAAATAATACTTAGGTCATCTTTAGTATTTTATAGCAACCTTAGAAATAAAAAAAACATGTAAAAGAAAGGGATAGGCAAGTAATGGCATGCCGTAACAATGTGAAAAATGGCGATTTTCATAAAAAACTTTAAACCGTCAATAGTCGATTTACATAAAACTTTCACTGAAGTTAAGTTGGGCTTTTTCGATGCGCCTCAAGCAGGTCTACCTTCGATGTTGCTGTGGCGCGTGAGTTTTAGGACAACCTGTATAAGTATCTGTGCTTATTGCCAACTCTCAATTTTACTCACCGGTAGCGGGCGTATTTGTTGTTGTAGATGTTGTGGAAATCGTCGTTGTAGGAACTGAATAAAACAAAACAAAAATATTAAAGCACGAGCTTCGAATGCTCGACCGACTACTCAAAATTTGGCAGCTTCTCAAAGTATCACAGAACCGAATTGGTTTTTTGAGTACACTTTGAATTTATATGAGGTCACCTCGCTCCGCTCCACATTGCTCGGCTCCAGAGGTATAAAAAGTTGTGATCTACCTAACAACACATTAAAAACCGTTTGGGCCATACTTGTGTTAGTCGGAGTCTTAACGTTTCGTTTTAATCGGTGTTAAAAATCCAGAAGTAATACATGCAATTTTGAATAAATATTATATTTTACAAGGTTAAATTAAGTACTGTATAGCATCTTTAATTGAGATATGATTTTTACAGACCTTTGAAGTGATAGAACATTTCCAATGCTTTTAAGCAAGGTATTTTTGATAGCAATTAAAAAAAAAGACGGGAGTTTTTGTATGTGAAAAATTATATGTTCTATCTTTTGAAACATCATGTACATTATCAATACATACAATACATGTATCTAATAAATTGTTGAAAATAAGACCTCCGAACCAAATTGAGGAAGAAAACACCCACCTTTACATGCTTTTTTAAGTTGGTAGCACACATTCAAAATTACATACATCGATAGAGGACCATCAAAAAATCAAAAAGTATATAAGTATTGTGGGTATGGTTGTCCAAATGAAGCAGGTTATTGAATGTTTCAACTCTTCCATTAAACATTGTGGTGAAGGCTGAGCATATGTAGACCGGCAGACACAGTTTGATTATGTTTGCACTGGTTATTGTTTCTTTATTACATCACTAATTAAAGCTAGTCACTTTGAGATAACACTCACACACGCGTTTTGTCGATCAAACTTTATTACTCGATAGTATTTATGTGGTTACATAGATTCCATTTTTTATTTAATGTTTACTACATAGCGTCAAAATATTGATGTTTCCGTTGCAGTGCCCCCTGGCGGATGTAACTCATTTGGAACGATCCCTAGACGCTATAATCGATTATGGTGCCACTCGGAACGCGCTGGAGTTCAGCAAGCCTTAATAAGAAGAAGTAAATAGAATTTGACAACATTAACAGATAGACAGCCACCAACAACACCAGCGCCATCTGCAATCACCACCTGCTTTCGTAGATTATCTGATTACGCCGCCGGTGATATATTTTGTTCTACGTGGTCTATCTGTATTAATGTGATATATAAGTATCTGTGCTTATCGCCAAACTTTCAATTTTACTTACCGGTAGCGGGCGTAGTTGTTGTTGAATCTGTTGTTGGATTCGTCGTTGTAGCGACTAAATAATACAAAAAAATTATATGAAAGCCCGAGCTTCGAATACTCGACCGAAATTTCAAAATTTGACAAAGTTTCACAGAACAGAATTGATTTTTACAGAACACTTTGAATTCATATGGGGTCGCCAAACTTCGCTCCGCTTTGTTCGGCTCCAGGGGGTACACAAAGTTGTGACCTACCTAACATCCCATTAAGAACCCTTTAGGCAGTACTTGTGTTAGCCGCAGTCTTACGGTTACGTTTTAATCGGCATTTTATTGTTTGTGACAAAAAATCTAGAAGTAATAAATGTGATTTTGAACAATTATTGGTTTTTTCACAAGTTCTTCCTAATTAAGTACTGATAAATAAATCTAAGAAAACTTGTTTAAGGCAACTTTAATTAAGATATGATTTTTACAGACCTTTGAAGTGCTAGAAATTTTGCACTGCTTTTAAAGCAAGAATTTTTTGACAGCAATTTAAAAAAAAGGCAGGCGTTTTTGCATATGAAAGTTTCTATGTTCTATCTTATGAGATATGATGTACAAAATGTGGAAATTAGGACCTCCGAACCGAATTGAGGGGGAAAAAATCCCCCTTTACATGTTTTTTAAGTTGGTAACATACATTGAAAATTACATACATCGATAGACCATAAAAAAAAATGTCATCTAACATAACGTCCTAGTGTTATATTTGCGAGAAATTAGGTTTTATAAAATAAAATAAAATCTTGATTTAAAGCAGATGATATTTTTCAGCAATTCAAAGGTCTGTGAAAATCATGTCTCAAGCCACAAATTCCTAGAAAAAAATTTGTTAAATTACTTAAAGAGTTTATAATTTACCAGCAATTATTGAAAAATAAATCAATTATTGTTCAAAATCCCAATTATTTTCGATTAACTGTAAAATTCTGGGTGTTTTCATCAAAACCAATAAAATATCGATAAAAACGAAACGGTAAGACTAACACCAACATAAAATTGGCCTAAATAGTTTGAAATGGTGTACTATCTTCTTTTTAAGGGTTTGTATCGATCTACTAAACATTAAATGTAAAAAAGTGCAACAGAAAAATCAGGTTGTTGTTCTTTTGAATTTTAATTTCCCAGAGCCATCTCGTTGTATTTGCAATATTTCAATAGTGCTGCACCAAGCGATATAGGTTTCGAACTAGATATGATTTCGTAGCTTCTCTGATTACGCCGAAGGTGACATTTTTTCTACGTGGTCTATCTGTTTTAGTATATTATATGAGTATCTGTGCTTATTGCCAAACTCTAAATTTTACTCACCGGTAGCAGGCGTATTTGTAGATGTAGATGTTGTTGAAATCGTCGTTGTAGGAACTAAATAAAACAAAACAAAATTATTAAAGCACGAGCTTCGAATGCTCGACCGATTACTCAAATTTTGACAACTTCTCAAAGTTTTCACAAAACCGAATTGGTTTTTAGAGTACACTTCGAATTTATATGAGGTCAACTCGCTCCGCTCCGCTTTGATCGGCTCCAGGGGATACACAAATTTGTGACCTACCTAACATTACATTTAAAACCGTTTAGGCCATACTTGTGTTAGCCGGAGTCTTACCGTTTCGTTTTAATTGGTGTTTTATTGTTCTTGACAAAAAAACTAGAAGTAATACATGCAATTTTGAACAACTTTTGTTTTTTTACAAGGTTTAATTAAGTACTGAAAACTAAATCAAAGCAAAACTTTTTAAGGCATCTTCAATTGAGATATGATTTTTAGAGACCTTTGAAGTGATATAACATGTCCAATGCTTTAAGTAAGGT
Organism: Argyresthia goedartella; assembly: GCA_949825045.1. NCBI lineage: Eukaryota > Metazoa > Arthropoda > Insecta > Lepidoptera > Argyresthiidae > Argyresthia > Argyresthia goedartella. Next base: position 36,646,092 of record OX463812.1, on the reverse strand, counting down.
TTTTTGACAGCAATTTAAAAAAGACAGGAGTTTTTGTATGTGAAAAATTATATATTCTATATTTTGAGATATCATGTACAAAAGGTATCTCAAAAATTGTTGAAATTAGGATCTCCGTACCAAATTGAGGAAGAAAAAATCCACCTTTACATGCTTTTTTAAGTTGGTAGCACACATTGAAAATTACATACATCGATAGAGGACCGTCAAAAAAAAATCAAAAAATGTCATCTAACATTGTCCTAGTGTTACATTTGCGAGATATTAGGTTTATAAAATAAAATAAAAACTTGCTTAAAAGCAGATGATATTTTCTAGCCATTCAAAGTTCTCCAAAAACCAGGTCTCAAGTCTTAAATGCCAAGAAAAAGTCACGTTAAATTACATAAACAGAAGGTACTACATTATCAATTATTGAAAAAGAAATCAATTATTGTTCAATATCGCAATCATTTTCATTTTCGGTTAACTGTAAAATTCTGGGTGTTTTCATCAAAGACAATAAAACACAAACAAGAACGAAATAAAAATTTCCACTAACATAAAATTAACCTAAATGGTTTTAAATGGTGTATTATCTCCTTTTAAAGGCATTGTATAGATTTACTAAACATAAAATGTAAAAAAGTGCAACAGAAAATCGGTTGTTGTTCTTTTGAATTTTTTACTTCTAGAGCCATCTCGTGGTATTTGCAATACACATTTCAATATTGCTGCAGCAAGTGATGTAGTTCTCGAACTAGATATGCTTACGTAGTTTCTCAGACTACGCCGCTGGTGACATATTTTGTTCTACGTGGTCTATCTGTATAAGTGTAATATATAAGTATCTGTGCTTTATCGCCAAACTTTCATGTTTACTCACCGGTAGCGGGCGTAGTTGTTGTTGTATCCGTTGTTGGATTCGTCGTTGTAAAGTCTAAATAAAACAAAAAAATAACATTAAAACCCGAGCTACAAATGTACAAAAGTTATCTCATAAATTGTTGAAATTAGGACCTCCGAACCAAATTGAGGGAAAAAATCCCCCTTTACATGTTTTTTTAAGTTGGTCGCATACATTGAAAATTACATACATTGATAGAGGACCATAAAAAAAATGTCATCTAACATAACGTCCTAGTGTTATATTTGCGAGAAATTAGGTTTTATAAAATAAAATAAAATCTTTATTTAAAGCAGATGATATTTTTCAGCAATTCAAAGGTCTGTGAAAATCATGTCTCAAGCCACAAATTCCTAGAAAAAAATTTGTTAAATTACTTAAAGAGTAGGTAATTTACCAGCAATTATTAAAAAATAAATGAATAAAGATAAAGATAAAGATATTTATTTTTTGGTGAAGCATAGGTTTGTAGGATGGTTGTAATATAACAGGCAAGTGTATCACTATGATCTGCCGTGAGGCGTTCGAACATTTGTTTTGAATTCTAAAATTAGACTTAAATAATACAGAACACATGCATGCACACATAAAATTAAAAGTTATTAATGAATAATGTCAAGCTTTATAAAATGTCAGCAAGAAAATCATATATGGTGTAGCCTTTACAATAAGTATTTTTTTAAGATTAAATTTAAAGATATTTATATTGTTAGTAGCTCTTAATGTCTTCGGTAGTTTATTGTATATTTTGGTGGTCATGCCAAATGTACTTTTATCATAGTATGCAGTTTTTCGTGGCTTAGCGCTCAGTTTGTCTTGATTGCGTTTGCCCTTCATGAAATTGAAAAGATGGAGATTGGATTTCACAAACACTGCCGTTTCAAATATGTATAGCGATGGTACTGTTACGATCTTAAGATTAATAAAATGGTCCTTACAGGTATCTGTACTAATAAGTTTACATATTGCACGTACACATTTCTTTTGTGCTTTAAATATAACATCTTTTTTGTCGCATTTCCCCAGAACATTATGCCATAACGTAATGATGACTCGACAAATCCATAATATGCCGTTAAAACAGCGTCCCTGTTGACCTGTTTAGAAAGCATACATAGAGCATATGAAAATTTACTTAGTTTATTGCTCAGTAAGTCTATGTGTGTATTCCATGCCATGTTGTTGTCAATGTGAAGTCCTAAGAATTTCGTAGTCTCAGTCTCTTCTATTTGTCTACCCTCATAGTTAATGTTTAATGTCAGTTGTTTTGTATGTCCATTCTTAAATTTCATTAATTTTGTTTTGTTAATATTAATTAGAAGATTATTGTTATTAAGCCAGTTAATTATACTTATTAGAGAATTATTAATGTCACTTTCATATGTATTTAGATTATATCCTATAAATGTAACGGTGCTATCATCAGCGAAAAGTACCATGGGATGATTCACACATTTTGGTATGTCATTGATGTATACAATAAACAACAATGGACCCAAAACACTTCCTTGTGGAACACCACAATTTATGTCCCTAGTGTCAGATGGATATGTCAATTCCATTTTTGATTCAGTGCATATTTACGTGATATGAGTCAATTGTTTCCTATTACCTAAATAAGATTTGATAAGATCATGTGCGTTACCCCGAATACCATATGTGTATAGTTTATCTAAGAGTAAATTGTGGTCCACATAATAAAAAGCCTTGGTTAGGTCCATAAATAGGGACGTGACTGGTTTATCAATATCAACATTTGTCATGATTTTACTTAAAAAGTCGTATATTGCCATGTTAATATTTTTACTTTTCCTGAAACCCTTTTGTTCATCTACTAATATTTTATGTTTTTCAAAGCATTTGTATAGCCTGTCAAAAATGGCCTTCTCAACTATTTTGGAGAATATTGGTATCAGTGCTATGGGTCTATAGCAGTTGATATATTCCCTATCGTCTTTTTTAAAAACTGGTTTTACTATGGAAGTCTTGAGGCGATCAGGAAAGGTTCCGTGTTGTAAGCATAAGTAAATCAAATGAGAGAGAATCGGTGCAATACTACTACTCACAGCTTTGATAATTTTTGTGGCTATACCATCGTCACCAGTAATGTTGGTGTTCTTAAGGGCTTTTATATATTTAAGAATGTCAAGGGGAGATGTGGGAGTCAGAAATATAGAATTATTTAGTAATGTCATAGTTAGTTTACCTGTTTTAGTAGTGTTAGTATTTGGTTGGACTTGATCAATGAAATGATTATTAAAGGCTTGTGCTATCACTGACGACCCGAATGGCTGAGTCGGCAGTGACCCTGCCTACGAATCCAAGGGTCCCGGGTTCGAGTCCAGGTGGGGGCAAATATTTGTTTGATGAGAACGGATGTTTGTACCCTGGTCATGGTTGTTTATCTATCTATGTATAATATTTATCTATATAAGTAAGTGTATCGTTGTCCAGTACCCAAGATACAGGGAATCCTAGTTTGGGGCAAGATCAATGCTGCCCTGTGATAGCTAAAAGGTCGTTAAGCCACAAAACCTAGTTTTGAGATATAAGCAAAAAACGTGGGAAATTTTTGAATTATTGGCGTTTCATAACTATTGTTCGCACAGAAAACATGGAAATATGAAATGATAGATCTTTCAATTTGCCATCGAATGGCAAATCTCGATTTCTAAGAACTAGTTTTAAATAGGAAATATGCTCTTTTGGCTTTCAAGCTGTGTAAAATTTGGTCCATTTACCATAAACACTTTACTTAAAGGTCACTAAGTATACTTTAGCGTCTATATAGTGTAGGATTTCTAAGCAAACATGTATCTAGATTTTATAAGGTTGAAATTTATCTGCAATTCCTACGCTAAGCAGTCGCTAAGGTGGTTAACGACTTTAAAGTTAAGTATTTATTAGTTTTAGTGCCATCGAACCTTACCTTAAAGTGCATTACAGTTGTTTAACTGCCTTTTTGACTAGGATTTTAGCGTAAGCGTCATTTTAGTTGTTTAAAACGGCATTCTACAATAGAATTACTACTCTATAAGGTAGTTAAGCTTCAAACCTTGTATTTGAGATCGACAGTGCAAAACATTAAATTACGGTTTAGGATCTAAATAAAAGAAAATAAATGTCAAGTAGTAATTATTCGTTTATTAAAAAAGTAAGTTTATACAATTAAGTATAACTTGATACAAATTGAGCCCTGGAGCTCTATTTTTGAATTGCTCTTTTACAAACGAGCGCTCTTTTCCACTGGGTAGCGCGGTCCGTGGCGCGCGTTATCGGCTTTTGTCGATGCTCCGTGGTGCTCAACAACTTTGAGCACTATTGAGCAGATTTGAGCATCGACAAAAGCCGACAAACGTATGCCACGTACCGTGCTAAGCAGTAGAAAAGAGCGCTCGTTTGTAAAAGAGCAATTCAAAAATAGAGCTCCAGGACTCATAAGTCCGTACAATTAGACATTTTAGACATAACAAAAAAAGAAAACAACATAGCAAAACAACAAATTATAGTTAACTTAGGCAGATACACGTTTAAAGACTCATAAGTCCGTACAATTAGACATTTTAGACTTACAAAAAATACAAAACAACATAGCAAAACAACAAATTATAGTAAACTTAGTTAGGCAGATACACGTTTAAAGTATTGCTACTTTATTGAAACATTTATGAATTATTAAATTACTTTTACCTCACAATAGCCTTAAAATGTATCTCTCACTTGTTTATCACATTATTCGATATGACTACATAAAAACGCTTTAAGCTAACAATGTTTTATTTATGTGTAATGGGTAGGTATCTAGAAACTCAGTCTTATCAGTCATTTACTTATATCTCTATATAATATTTTTATCAAAAATACCTTGACTATTAATCTTAATATCTAAATAAAAATGGCAGTTACACATCAGTCTTTCAATAAATTCAGTCAATTATAAGTAGTGATCATTCATCACTAGTTGGTAAATTTTTCCAGAATAGCAGTTTATGTGGGGGTATTATATCGCCCAATTTGTTTATAATACCAGCTTTTCTCTGTGAATCGATCCCTTTCGGAAATGAGTGGAATGTTATGGTAAAAGCACTTGGATTTTTTAGGTACTTATCATTCATAAATTGTAATGACGTGAATTCGTCATCAAAGTCATTTTTGTACTGCAAACCGAAACTTTTGCGTACGAATGAGACCTGCACCATGTTTTTTAGGTATGCTCTGGGACTTGATTTTTGGATTCTCCTGTCCGAGGTGAGATTAGGCACGTTTAAAAAGTTTTCTGGACTCATTGCCTTAACGGATACTTTTCCATTGTTTATCGATGCTACAGCATCGATAACATCTGTAAAATCGTAAAGTTTACCCAATTTTCTCATCGCTTGTTCCACTTGCTTATGTACTTGGTCCGAGCTCATATAGGTATGCCCGGGTTCAAAATAAAACAGCGTAATCTTGTTGGTACAGATCAGATCTGAATTTACTAGGTGGACAAGCAGTGCAAACAAAAGCCAGTTTTTGTTCTGTGCACTGCAGTTGTCCACCCAGATATTGATGTTATGGACATCACGATTGCGAATTATGATAGCATAAAACGCACTCATTATATCTTCCTGCTTTCTTCCCGAGATTGCATCATTCCATAAAACAGTTAGCGGTTTGCTGTCATTGGTGATTGTTCCCACAGGCGCAAAGGTTTGGTTAAAAGCCACCAGTCTCTGGGCAAATATAACTGATTGGAATGTATTCATCCTCGGTAACATGATCACCTTTTCCAGGTCTGCAGTAAAATATATTTTATTCTTGTCTTGCAGAATGATTTTGTGATAACAATAAAGCTGCCTTGCTTTGATGTATTTGTCCTCATGTTTAGAGAAATCTACACAATTGCTGCATTCTGCTACCAACTGAGCAGTTATATCATGCGAAGTCAGCTTTTTGTGCAAATCATAAGCCTCACATGTCTCACACTCTTCATTACCCAGCCTTGTGAACGATATATTCATATCTTTGACATGTTTTCTATACAATTCATACGAAACAGTTTGATTAGGATGAGTTGCACAAAAATCTTTGTGCATCATGGTGATATTAATATCACTTGGGAGATATCGCCTTAACGGTGCATGTTCCCGTCTATAGTGTGGTGATGCAGGTTGGAATGATTCCACATGTCGTGTAAGTATCTGGCGATCAAACAGCGGTGTTTTCTGGTGCTTGCCTCGCATGTCTTGTGAAATGCCAGTTGATGGTATGTCGTTGTCATCAAAGCGCAAAATTTTATGATTATTTTGATTGTACCCTAATGTGGTTAGAAAAAATATTTTGCATACCACGACTGCAATTCCATTTCTTGCATGAAACCAAAAATCTCTTTTTGGTTTTCTTTTTGGTTCGCTAGTAATAGTTTTTCTTTTGGGGACTGCTGTTGCAACTCTCGACATCACATACAGTTTTCTTTGTTCCCATGTTAAGTTCCAAAAATCTTTGTTCAGGTTTTCGCGGTCTTCTTCATTAAATTTTGTGAAACATTTTTTTATACACTTATCGTTACATCCAGGTTTCACGGCATATTCCATTCTCTTATTCTCTTTTTTCGCCTTAGTTCTTTCAGCCACACTGGTGCCATATCTGCGTCTCTTGGTTAGATTGTTTTCAGCATTATTGATTTCTTCGTTTGTATTGGTGCAGTTTGATTCGTTTTCATAATTTTTTTCTAGGTAGTCGTAGGTATTTCTTCGCTTACGAGCATTTTTTTCAGGTACTGGGAATATTATTTCACTGGAATCGATAGTGACACGTCTTGTTTTGTTAGTATACTTGTCATTTACAGCTTGAAGTGGTGACTGGTGTGATAGGAGCAGACCAGGTTCGGTGGATTTTGTTTTTTTCGAAGACGATGTTGGATTGTTACTGTCGGAATTAGTTAAATGTTTTTTCTTGGTGAGAACTTTCTTTTTTGTAGTTTTAGATGGTGGCTGGGGTAAGGAGCACGAAGCAGGTACCGTAGATTTTGTTTCCAGCAAGTGTTTTATTGACGCAACTGGTTGGTCATCGTCGGAATCTTGACTTGAATCCGAAGGTACATAGTCTTTGTCTAAAACAGAATCATCAGAATCGAAGTCAAAAGATTCTAACGCAGTGATTGCCATTGCTGGTCTTGGCATCATATTATCGCCACTCTGTCTGTCCTTTTCGGGAACCAGCAAACTGCCCAAGTTATGAAGTTTAACTTGTTGTTCTTGAGGTGTAGAATTTTCTGACGCAAATTCTTCATGACAAGTCAGGTCCATCGGTCCACATGAAACAGGTGAAGAGGTGATATGCTGTTGCGTTTTGGAAGATGACACTTCAATGTCACCAGTGACATTTTCTTTGGAACGTTTCGGAAACGTCTTATTAAGATTTACTAAATGGCTCTTCACATCACGAAAATATTGTGAAGACATTGTATTTTGTGTTTCACAAAAGTTTTCAAACACGGGCAAAGTCATGGAGTATGGCCGTGCGTACAGTCTATTTATACTTTCTTCTAAATTTGTGTCTGCTTCCTTATTCTCCTTATTATTTGTGGTTGAGTCTGACTGGTGACCTATGCTTAAGGCAGCGTTGTCAGCTGCTACCATACTAAGCATCTTTTTTGAGAAGTCATCGATCCCCTGTAAGGAACATGTTACATATTATTATTTCCCTAATAGTATATAGGACGCTATGAATAGATAACTTATCTAGAAGCAAGGTATTTGTCAAGACGAATCTAACGAGCCACACGATGAGGTTGCGTTGTTCTATTACCGAGTTCCCATGGCCACCTTCCGTCTCGTTCAGAAAAATATTGCATCCAACTCATATACCTATGCAAAATTTCGTCTCAATTGGATGACGGAAAGTGGTTCAAATTCGATTCCTACAGTTTCGACGCGAAAATACAAACATACAGACATACATACTTTGCAACTTACAAAAAGCTTTTAGAAATCAATTTTAAGGATACTTACCGCCCAGGAACCCCAGCCATCACAACAATTTGGCGGGAGTCTTTCTGTCTAGCGACGCGCGTCCACCCACTCGCAATCACGGCGTAAGAGAGACTAGCGACCGCGGCGCGGCGCGGCGTGGCGGGCCTGGCGGGCGGGTGACGGGGGCTCCGCGACGCGAGAGCAGATTATGGCTTTTTAGCTTGGTATTGTTACTTAGCGTCCCTATAGCTAAGGATTCGGGTGCAAAGTTTAACTCCTTGGAGTATTTAAAGGCCAATAGGGCTTTTGCGAAAAGTAAATTATTATATTTTATTCAAGTCATCCTACGCTATAAAGACGTTAAGAGTATTTAACGTCCGTTAAGTCTAGTATTTAAGTATAATGGTTTTTTAGCGTAGATTAGCAAAGTGATCTAGATAATTCAACCTTAACATAAGTATCGCGAAAGTATCTTAACTCCTTTATTGTGTAGTAAAGTCAGTTAATGTGTTTTTTGTTATGCAGAGTGTGAAATAATTGCGATACAATGATGGCGTTAAGGGCTGCACATGGCCATTTACCTATGTATTTACGGTTAACGTAGTTTAAGCAGTGTTCAACATAGATTTTACCGTATTTAACGCCTTTTTATCTAGATCTATCTCCTGAACCAGAAACATTACAAAAACGACTGTAATACAGATAGATAGAGGTTTTTTTTTCTATGAAGGATGGCATTTAAAAGTCAAAATCGTCCCGTTGTGGCTTAACGACGTTTTAGTTAGCGGAGGGCAGAATGTGTGTCAATAGTATCCAAGGTATTATTATTATTATTATTATTTGTTGAGGTTCTTTTATCGCTACTCCATTGCTTTGTATTATCGTTATGTTGTTTTGTGGTATATTATTTTTGGCTTTATTAATTACACTCCATGTTGCTTTACATTTATTATTTGACGTTTTGATGAGGTAATCATTTTGGGACTTTTGTGTTAGGTCGATGACTCCTTTTAATCGTTTTGTGTACTGTTTGAATTTATTTTTATCATCAGCAGTTGGGTTGAGTCTATATATCCATAATAGTTCACGTTTTCTTTTGCAACAACGTTTGATGCCCTTAGTAATCCACTTAGATTTAACGAGTATATGCTTTTTTCTCTTTTGAACAGGGAAGCAAAGGTCATAAAATAACACGAAGATATCGTGAAATAAGTTAAAGGCTTCATCAGGATCATTACATTCAAATGCTTCAGAAAAACCAAGTTGAGTTATACAGGTCATAAATTTATGTGGGTTTTCATCACTATAGTCTCTTCTTTTGATGAAATAGTGTTGTAGGAGACAACTTTTTTTGACTGGGAATCTGAGGATCTGTGCAGAGTGGTCTGACATTGCAAGTTCTATGACTTGACCTACACTTCTTTGCACGTTGTGGGCAAAATTATCTAAGCACGTTCCACTGTCTGGACGAGTTGGTTCTTTAAACTGTAGTTTTAGATTGTAAGCTGATAGGAGTTGTATAAAAGTGTTCGCAGCATAAGAGTTTATTAACGTGTCAATGTTAAAGTCCCCCGCCACTATAACCTTCTTGTTTCTATAACATGTTTGACTCAGAACTAGGTCTAGTGTTTCAAAAGACCTATCCAAACATTCCTTTCTCCTTTTTTTGCTAGGAACCCTATACATAGATATAATTATAATGCCATGTTCTATTATTTATATTCCACAACATTAGACAATATTAGGTAGACTGCATTTCTGGATATCTTTGATTTCTCTGAATTTGTCAAATTTACTTATAATAATACAAGACCCTCCGTTTCTTTTTTTTCCTACTGAAGTGTGCGGCCAAGATATTGTTAGGTATATTTATTTGAGAAGTATCCGCCGGTATCATATTATGCTCGGTGATACATATCAGATCTATCTGACTATGTATACTTTTCAATTCATCTAATTGCACTGTAAGATAATCAGACTTGTTAATTAACCCATTTATGTTTTGGTGCAGAATATTTATGTTCTTATACACGAAAAAGATTATTATTGTTCGTGTTTGTACTTATGTCAATTCTATTCAAATCATTATTCATCTCATTTAAGTCATTATTCACATTAATTAAGTGATTATTACTATCGTTAATATTAAAAAATCTATCGCAACCATCATTATTATTAGTTATGTCAGTAATTGTGCCAACATCAATTGTGTTCAAAATTGTGTCAGTCTGAGGTTGTTCTGTTTGCACGTATTTATCTTGCATTTGCTTGCCATGTGTGTGGGTTTCGTACGAAGCTACTGAGTGTTTGTATGTTGTTATTTGTGTGGCGTACTCAAGTTGCAGTAGTCTTCTCAGTAGCTGCCTACTCAAGACTCTCGTGAAATGAAGTCCCCTCGGGAGAGATTTGTCGTAATCCATATTCAAGAAGGATACATATTTGTACTTGCTACATATAAATCTAAGCTCATAATTAAGTTTCCAACAAAGTCCATGTTCAGTCCGATTCCTTAGGCTTCAAAAACAATAATTAAAAAATTAAAAGCTGACGGATGTCAAACTGTTACTACTTTCTGGCGCCTCCAAAATTGCACATATTGTTCACACAATGTGTAGCAACTCACTGATATGACTGAGGTGCTCTGCCTTACTGTAGTTATATCCATATCCGATCCCGACGAAGGCGGCCAGGGCCAGAGCAGCAAAGATCATCACCACGATGACGCAAGCCAATAATAAAGTGATACACCTGCAAATAAGAACTTTAGCTCATATCCAAAGGTTGTTATGGTCCAAAACGTGTAGCGAAATGTATTTTTTTCTGTCATAGCATTATTATCACGGCAGCAATGCCACTCATGATTCTCGTGCTGTCTATTACTTATGTATGATATCTATTAGTTACTATGTACCCCATCATTGTGCGATAACTAAACCAAACCGCCTATAGATGCCGCTAATCACAATGATTAGTTCAAAAGTTACGAAATGTTCTAAAATAAGCGATAGCTGTAATGTTCACTTAAGAAATAATCACTGATTAGTTGCGCTCCGGTTTAGACTCGCGAAAGTTAGCAATCCTTTCAAGGGTCAGTGCATTCTCTACCACGAAAAAAGATTTAGAAATTGCCATTTCAGTAATTTAAAAACCATGTTATAACGATTTTGTGTAAAATCATATGTTAGGTGACTATTATGTACCTAATGAAAGAATTAAAACACGAGTGTGGATTCATGAAAGTAGTGGACAGCCGAGTTTCATATTAACATTACACGGGTGTTGTAATGCGTAATTATGTACAGTTATATACACTGATTTATATACAACTAACATAAGCTCTCTATGATGTGTTCAGGAACCGCATGTTACGACCGGCATTGCGCCATTGACATTTAATTTCGAATACAACGACATCTTGACTGGTATAAGATTTGAGGTCAAATCAAATTGCTTTGTTTATCAGAGATTTTAGAAATTTGAATGTAATAAGAACGTTAAATTCGATGTTATTATGAAGCAATACGCAATAACAATAAGCAATAAAATTTTCACAGATAACAAATATGATCTAACAAAACAGTTTATCTTTAAGCTGATCATAATTTGCGGTTTTTGAACGCATCATAGACGGTTTATTATGTATGTTATGAAATTACAATATTCAAGATTCCATAAATGACAAGAGAGCTCATCCAACTCAATACAGAACTCGCTGTTAAGAATTTTGTAATTATTTATTCTTGTTTATTGCTTATAACGACTAACCCATATAAGGGTTTCATAGGTTTTGAACTTTATTACCAAGAAAATCGCGAACCATTCCGGGTAAAGCCATGCGTTTAGGGGTAAATGTTGTAAAATTTGTATTAGTTAAACACAACCAATTTTTAAAAGAGATCTTAAAATCTATTTGTGGAATTTTCTCGGTCTTCTCCTCCTACAGCGGTCCAATGTAGAAAAGGGGCAAACAATTATATTTACTCAGTATGAGTACAATCCCCGTAGAAAGCTAATGCGTTTGACAGTTCCCTTCAAAGTTGTTATTTCACGTCATCGGCCAGAAAAAGCAGAACAGAAACATCTAAAAAGCCCGAGGGAATAAAACGTAGTACGTTTAGCCACTTTGTTGGTCGAGTATGATCGCGACTGAAAGAGAGAAAGAGAGAGAGAATGTTACATGATTTCATCTGGTGCCTATTTAATTTAATTGTCACCTATGAAGGTATTAAATGTTATATAAACATTTGACATTTGTAAGGTTTCGTGAGATTTTTTTATTTCTCCCCTTTTCGCTATCTCTGCTGGCCGGAAAAGAAAAAATAATGACACAACAATTAAGGCAAATTTTATATTTTTTGCCCAAATGCTCACAATAGAATCTTCAGAGGTGACGTCTGTCATAAAAGTTCCTTTTTAGGGTCTCTGCGTCGCAGCAGGTTAACTGTATCCACTTTTTTTGGCCACTTTATCCTACTAATGTCAGAGTTACACCTTCACAAGAAATCCTAGAAAAAAACATACATGACATAGGAACTGCGTATTTTAATAGAAAAACCAAATATTTCATTGAAAACACGCAGTGGGCTGCAAATGTTGCCATATTTTTTTTTTAATTTTATTGCCAAGGTGTAGCTTGGCGCGACTCTACCTACGGCAAGAATAAAGGTGAGAAATGAGGATAGGCATTACTATAGTACGGGCGAAAGGAACATTCCGGTGAGGCCATACATCATTAGGCCGGCCCCGCCCCTTTTACTGCCTGCTTGTATTGTGTTATTTATAATAATAATTTGTTTTGTTAGTTTCGAACTCAATCTTAAGAAAAAAATCACAAATACAGATTATCGTAAAAAAATTATATTGAAGTAAAATAAATATAATGACAAGGTTGTATCAAAAGGTCATTCTTGTAATAAGGTACAAACTTAATCAAAAAATATAACTTTATATAATCAATAAAATAAAAATAAATAACATAATAAATATCAATGAATAAAAACTCAAAAAATAAACCGATTGCTATATTTATTCATGCGTCATTCATCGATAAACAATATCAACTTTAGCCGCGTCCTTGTTGATAGCTCGGTTTATTACCCCATCGGAACGTTCCTTTGGCCCGAACTATAGGAGTGTCATTGAATGTAGAATAATGCTCCTTCGTTTCCCTAAACGTATACAGTAACAATAACATAATTTGTTATGGAAAACCTACTTTATCGAATTACATATTAATATCACATTGACGAGATGAGTAGAACAATACAAGTCACTATAAAAGCCTCGCTCGCGAAATAATTGTGAAGTAATATGATCATTTTGCAAAGGGAAGAGAAAACTCGAAGAGTTTGCTTAGCGTAGTGAGTAAAGAATGTATCGGACTCTGCACAGAACGTGATAGTTTCCAAAGAAACGTATAAGAATTTGCTAGGTTAACTCAAATTAAAAGTTGCAGAACATGTAATTATCTCTACAGGACTGGTCAAAAATAAGAAGGAAAAAATAAAATACTGTGACTACTGGTTGTAATATAAAAACCCCGATAAAGATAGCAAGGAGAAAAAAAATAGACTGGATGACTTAAATATACAGCGCGGATAGAAATTCCTACTATGAAATAATTAATGGCTGCTGCTAAGCAATATTTAAACTGTGAAGGAAGTGAGACCACATTAAGACCAAACACATATAGAACAAATTGGGATATCGACATTTTTTTTTATCAATTAAGGATGACTGTGAGTGTGTGGACGAGTCGCCGTTCATCATTGCAGAGTTGCGCGAATCAGTTTCGCCCAATACCAATATAACTACACGTTTGTTTCTGTAACTACAGTCACTGTATTTAGCAGAAAAATTATTAATGTATCACAATAGAGGCATCACATCATGAACATACACAGTAAACTAGAAATTCATGTTAATTCAACCACACATTTGTTACGAAGTTACACTCATCAAAAAACAAACAACTCTGTTTCGTTTTTCTTTAAATTCTAAATATGAAATTAGTATCTGCCAACTAGGTTTTTCAAACTAAGGTTTTAACCTACCTAGAGTTTCATATCTCTCACTCACCAGTCGCTCTCATTCCTCTCACGCACCATTCAAGCTTCCCTCAAACTACTGGCTTGGTCAGATGCCCTGACTAATCCAATAGTTAGAGGGAAGGCCACCATACGTGTGGTTTTCACACACTGTAGCCTGATAAGCCCATGCTCGACTGCCTCTCTGATAAAATGGTGGCGCACTTCAATGTGCTTAGTGCGCTGGTAATGCATTGGGTTCTGGGCAATTGCAATAGCAGATTGACTGTTGCTGAATACTTTTAGCGCCGTCTCAGGATTACCTATGATATCAGCGACAAATTTCTTGAGGAACATTGCTTCTTTTGCGGCTTCTGACAGTGCAACGTATTCTGCCCCAGCGATTGATAGGGCGATACTCCTCTGCTTTCTGCTATCCCAGCTTATGGCCCCTGCTCTCCATAAAAACACCACTCCTGTACATGACCTCCAGACATAACAAGCAGCATGGCTTGCATCTGCATATCCTTGCAGTCTCCTATATTCTCACTGTAGGCAAGTCCTAGGCTCTTCGTGCCTTTTAGGTAACTAAGTACATGTTTCGCCGCTATCCAGTGGCTCTCGTATAGCAGTTGTTGAATGGCTCAGGTAGTTTACAGCGTTTGCTATGTCAGGTCTCGTACAAATGGATAGTTACATGAGTGAGCCGATAAGTAACCATCAGGTATATGTTCGAGTCCTGGCTCGCTGAGCTTCTCTCCAGGTACTGGTGGCGTTGCTGAACTCTTGCAGTCAACCATCTGGAACAATTTCATGACCTTGTCAATGTACTTCTCCTGGTCAACTCTAATTTCCGACTTAGTTTGAGTGATGTACATTCCAAGAATAAGCTCTGCCTTACCGAGGTCTTTCATCTCAAACTTGGTGATTAGATCTTTCTTCACTTTGGCCAGTTCCTTGGCATCATTCCAAAAAATGATCATGTCATCCACATAGACCGCTATGATGATAACTTTTCTGTTTCCGGATCTTGTGTAAACTCAGGGTACATTCTTAGACCGCTGGAACTTTAGCTGCAACAACTCTTGATTCAGATTGCAGTTCCAGGCTCTAGGCGCTTGCCTGCGTCCATACAGTGAGCGCTTGAGAAGACAGACATGGTCTTCCTTCCCTTTCTCTTCGAATCCCTCTGGTTGCGTCATATTTATTATATCAGACAGTTCTCCACTCAAAAATGCCATCTTGACATCCATATGGTCTATGTTTAGTCCATCCTTGGCTACCATTGCCAATAAAGTTCTGTGAGAGCTGTGTCGAACCACTGAAATCAAAATCTATTCCAAATCTTTGGTTGAAACTTCTTGCCACTAGTCGTGCCTTGTATCGGATTCTATTTCCCGGCTCTTCTTTGATTCGAAAAGGCGAAAAAGCCATGCAGGTGGTTTCACCAAGATTCATGTTTTGTTTTTCTTAAGTGAATCAAGCTCCTCCTGAATCGCTTTTCTCCAATCTCCACTATCTTTCCTTCAAAGTGCCTCTTTGACCGAGATTGGGTTCCGTTCAGGTATCTGTTGCTTGGTACAGAACATGATCATGGAACTGCCTTTGTTTTCTTTTTCTTTCAGGATACCTCTTCATTGAGGTTTCTGGCTCTTTATCTTCAACTTGAGACACAGGTGGGTTTTCCATGCTGTCCCTCGGAGACATCTTCTTCAGCAAAGGAATCAGCATCATTACCATCCACATAAATCTCAGATAAATCCTGTTGTCCCTGTGGTTCGGTTGGTGTATCCTCATTTAAGTCAAGGGTAACTTCACTGATGCTCGAGCTTAAGTCCTGTCCTTAGAGTCTTAAGTCCTTGTCAAATCAACTTCTTTAGCTGCGGGCCTCTATTCGACTTGTTTAGCACATGACATTTTGTATTACTCATTTTATAAGAATATCACACCTTTCGCTTCAACAAGTTTGTACTCTTTTGTGTTGCTCGGGTATCCAATAAATATAAGTTCCTTGCTTTTTGGATCTAGTTTCTTCCTTTTCTGGTCAGGTATGTGCATGAACGCTCTGCATTCAAAGACTCAGGTCGCTCTTTTCCCCAGACCACGCTTCTTCTGGAGTCTCTCTACTCACCGCACTCGTAGGTGACCTGTTCTTTAGGTATACAACCGTATCAACTACTTCTGCCCAGAATTTTCTCGGAAATCTTGATTCTTTCAGCATACGTCTGGCCTTCTCCGTAATGGTTATTTTTGCTCGCTCTGCAACTCTAGTTTGTTGCGGGGTGTATTCCACTGTAGGTTGATGTATTTGTCTATGTCTTTTGAGGTATTCTCTCATCGTTTTGTTCACGTACTCCTTTCCATTGCCTCATCTCAGAATTTTGATGTTATTTCAGTATGGTTTTCAACTAGCGTTTTGAATTCTGTAAACTTAATAAAAACGTCGCTTTTATTCTTTAAAAAATAAACAAAAGTTTTCCTAGTTTTGATATCAACGAAGGTGACAAAGTAACGATGCCCACCGAGCGAATTAACGGATAATAGTCCACAAAAGTGACTGTGAATCAATCCAAGGATATCTCTAGCCCTCCAACCTTAAGTTTTACAAAAAAGTACTTTGGTTTGCTTTCTGCGCACGCACTGCAGTTTGATGAAAGTATCGGAAAACTTACCCCAATCGCCATTTTATCTTTGAGTAATTTGAGATTTCTCATACCAAGGTGTCCCGTCCTCTTATGCCACAGAAAGATTACTGTAGGCCCCTTTGTTACAATCGCACTTACGCTCTATAAGTTTGATGCTAACTCTGGAACATAAGTTAAATTTCCAATTGTAAGACTTATGTTAACTAACTGATAAATTACAGTACCTTCTTTTATGCCTAAATAACAAAGGTCTGGGTTCATTTTTAATGTCTTTAATCCACGAAGCACTATACGTCATATGTGTAGACGCTCCTGAGTCAATCACCCAGTCATCGCATGACGGGTTACAGAGAGCGCGTGCGCGTTGTTGGCCTCTTTCTTGTTCTTCAGATTATCTGGACATTCGGTATCACTCTCAGTAGATCCATTGACCAGATCCTTTGCAGTGTTCGCAACGCCAGATGCTATTGCCATTTTTATTAAAAAACATTTTTATGAAATCTATGGTCCACAAATAATAGTACAGTTCCACGTCCATTTTTAATAAACTTCATCACTTCGTTACTCATTTTTCTACGTTATATTTTATAAAGGACATCAGTAAAATAATACCTCATATTACTAACGCATACATTTTTAATATTTCATGACGTTAAGCAATAAAATTGTAATGTCAAAGCATCTCATATTTATTATTTATTACTTTTAGAAGTCTAAGGCAATTATCGATAAAGTATTAGTAGCAAAACATTGGATCTTCTGCGATAGTTAGTTCTCAATAGGTCCATAACTGGATCTAGTGAGAAAGACATTCCTCAGTAGATCCTTACCTTCAAATCTGCATCTGCTTAACGAATCTAGCGAAAAAACTACTTCTCAGTAGATCCACACGTCAAATATAGGATCTATTGAGACAAAAATATCTCACTAGATCCAATAGGGATCTGGTCAGTGGATCTAGTGCGTAGTAGCGTGGTCTATCATAGATGAAGCACATCCCCTTGGTCTTTTGTTTAACTTCTTTATATGAATAATACTCGTGCCTTTTTTGCACTTGTTTCCAAGAGTTTGTGCACTTGTGTTAGCGGTATATAATATCTTCCATTTGGAACAGTTTATTATTCACGTAGTCAACCGTCAATTGGATATTACTCTCCAAGGTCTGTCGGTTCTTGAACTGTGTTCATTACAGCTGACACGAAGTTAAGAGCAGTTCTCTAGAGTGAGTGACTATGTACTCACTCTAGAGAACTGCTCTAACTTCGTGCTTACTAACTTCGATAGTAATCTGCATCTGCTATTTAATCCTTTATCTTCAAACGCCTCACTTAAGGCTTGCCAGGCTTCTCTTGCCGTTTTCGCCTTACTCACATGGACGTGACATTGGGGTTTTACCATTAGACATATTTTATCAATAAAGGATGACTGTAAATGTGTGGACGATTCGCCGTTCATTATCACAGAGTTGCGCGAATCAGTTTCGCCTAATACCAATAAAGACGATAAATAATAACTACACGTTTGTTTCTATAACTACAGTCACTGTATTTAGCAGAAAAATTATTAATGTATCACAATAGAGGCATCACATTATGAACATACGCAGTAAACTACAAATTCATTTTAATTCAACCACACATTTGTTACGAAGTTACACTCATCCAAAAACAAACAACTCTGTTTCGTTTTTTTTTTAATTTTAAATATGAAATTAGTATCTGCAAACTAGGTCTGTTAAATGAACGTTTTAACCTACATAAAGTTTCAGACCTCTTTCAGTAATCGAGAGGCCCAACATGAAGAGCTGGTTCTTTACCCCGTATGAAAGCTAATGATTGACTTGGTGCTGACAAAAAACCGTGATAAATATATTGCCGAAACGGGTTCC
This sequence comes from Argyresthia goedartella, assembly GCA_949825045.1. Lineage (NCBI taxonomy): Eukaryota > Metazoa > Arthropoda > Insecta > Lepidoptera > Argyresthiidae > Argyresthia > Argyresthia goedartella. Next base: position 36,627,694 of record OX463812.1, on the reverse strand, counting down.
ATGCCCATTATACAGTGAAAAAGGTCTCCTAAGCCGATGGCTTCATGTTGGCAGCGAAAACGGAGTAATATATAGCGCTCTCCTAATGTTTAAAGCTAATAGTAGTTTATGTGACTACCACATAATGGAGGGCATTAATACTCGCAGAGTGGGATCATGAAACGAGCGGAAGTTTCATAATAATATCACTCGAGTTTTAATGCCTAATTATGTACAGTTACATACACTAGTTTATCTACACACATATCATAAGCTCTCTTTACTGTGTTCAGGAACCGCATGTTCGACCGGCATGGTAGCATTGATAATTGCTCAGCACTTGTTTAGGTTGTTCAGTATTACCAACTTCACAGCCAAAGTAGAGGCGGCACGCAGGCGGGCATCGGCATTCGAAATTTGAATGTCATACTATGTAGTAAATTAACACATTATGGTCATAATATTCAATATTCCGATACGAAATGAGTTTTTACAAAGTACTTTAACATTATGCTGATTGTAAGATGCGGTTTTTGAACAAAACAAATAATGGCGACTTCCATGTCCAAATTAACTCCGATAATTTAACAAAGTGTATCAATGGATAACACACCATAAAATAGTAAAGAGGAAATCAGGCCTCCCAACATAGGTTCAGGGTACAGAAAAGCAGTGGTCGAGTGGCTCAAGGCACATAACATATTTTTCCAGAAAAATGTATGAAACCGGTATTATACATGATCATCAAATCCCACAAAACTCCTAAAAATTACATCATTGATAAGATTTTGGCTGATCATGGTCATAAAACAGTATAATTACTGCCTTATAAGTTCAGCTGGAATCTAAAATATAGTCATTGACTCTAGATGGTTTAATGTCGATTACACCTGTCGACTGAAAGAAAGAGGTCAACCATGTCAAACACCTCGAAAAAAATTACTGGTGCGCTGATAGATTGATCGATGAGGCGTTCGTTATTAATACCAGGTCTGACAGTGAATCAGACACTACATAATGCAGCACTTACTCCGAATCCGAACAGGAGTACAAGGATCGTGCCAAAAGAAATAAGATACTCCATTGTCATTTAACTGATACTGGCCACCATCATGAATGCTGATTAAATAGCTATAAATAAAAAAATGGAATACTCCAGAAATCTGCGTTATATTTTTTTAAATATTATTTTTCTGATTGAATCTGGCGGCAATTTGCGGTTATGGAAAGGAACTTAGTCGGCGAGATTTTCGAGTTATGATATATAATGACTTTACATTCATACGTACATTCAAATGCTCATGCCTATTTACCGGAAGAAGGGTAGGCAGAGACAAAAGGGTTTATAGTCCCAAAAATGTTTTGAACTTTTAACCACGACTTTTGGTGAGACTGCTTGTTCTCGTGCTGTTTTTAATTGTTTTGCTGAATTTAAAAGAGGGCGGGAGAGCTTTGAAGATGAGGTGAATTCGGAGCGACCGCCAACCGCAGTTACTCAAGAAAATGTGCAAGCCGTGGAAAATAATACCGTGAGAACCGTCGAATTATGTACGTACAGCTTGAGAGAGGTCTAGGCATTGGATCAGCAGCACTGCAAACCATAATTCATGGACAACTGTCCCTCCATAAGTGTTGTTGGAGATAGGTGCAGCAGAAACTCAACGATTTACAGAGAGAACGCAGCGTAGATTTGTGTAAATTTATGATAAATAAATTCGACGCTGGCAAGAAGTAAACTGTGTATGATATACTGATAGGTAACAAAACATGGTTCCATAACTACCATCCTGAAACAAAGCGGTAGTCAACGGTATGGTGCTTTGAAGATGAACCGACTCCTCGACTCCGAACCTAACAAAATTTCACCGAGCACGAAGCACACAGAAACAAATGGTTGCCTCATTGTTCTGCAAGTCAGGCCAAATTGCGAACTGAGAGGAACTGTCAACTCAGAATGGTATGTGTCAGTTTGTGCTCCACAAGTGTTGTCAGCTTGGTGTGATAAGCGGCCAAATTCAGGAACCCAGCACCTGCTCTGGCACCATGACAACACGGCCCCGCATACTTCTGCCAGAATTATTGACTATTTTTGTTCGAAAAAATGACACTGTACTCCCTCACCCGCCATATTCTCCTGACCTGGCACCCTGTGATTTTTAGCTGTTTCCGAAAATGAAAGAAAAATTAAAAGGAAATCCATTTGAAACCAAAGAAGATGCCCTGGCTGCCTATAATTATGAAATTAATGAGGTACCCAAATAAAATGTGTGAAATGGTCACTGACATTTTCCAAGTGGTAAACCACTACATTATACATACTAATACTAAACTATACAAATACTAAACTATACATTATAATAAAGTATAAACTTTGTAGTTTTTTAATATCTAATTTCTTTTAGCATGACCCTCGTACATGAGTGAAGTTGATATTTAAATTTGAAGAATAAAATTAAACCTGTATTATGACACCACGTACGAACCCAAGGTTCCCGTGGACCTAATTAAGATGATGTTAAGTTCTTCTGTTTACAGTAAATAAATAAAAATAATTAAAAATATTTGATATATCCTGATTTATACTTAGATAGTACCTAGAAGTGTTTTTGATGATACTTTAAGCTGTAGGTCCCGGCTACTATCTACGTGGTAGTGGTCGTCTTAATCTTACTCTTATCCAAGTAAAGGTCTCTGCCTCTCGTTGGGGACATGAAGGGGCTACATTCAGTACCTATCATACTATTATACTCAGAGATATTCCTTGGTTGCTCCCGCCACAAGCAGAAATACTCCTTACAGAGATATTATTCGACCGAATTGGAGATACTTAGTAGTTGTCTGCTAACTATACTCACAGAAATGGCGTCACTATGATGATAAGCGCCTTGACGTTACGCGCATTACCATTCTGGGGGGTTATTTATGTAAATATATATAGTAATAAATACATTTTGACTTTGACTTTGACGTAAGGACTATTGGATAACTGGTTGTAATGTGGGCACGACTTTACGCGTACCTCTCAATGAAATCCAGGATCCATCCACAGCAAGCGAATAAGCAGCACATATCACAACTTCACACAATGACGGAGGACGGGAATCGTTCGCGATTCAGCAACTGGAAGTCACTGTAATGCTCATGCTTATTGAGAACAAGGGTTCCATGAAATCCTTGCCCTCTCTGATAATTGCGCTTGGTTACTACGTGCCTGTAAACAGAAAAACAATATATACAGAGTCCCACAAGTATCTGGATTTATTCTCAGGGAGTCTGGAGTGGCTGGACATACTCTACGATAATTGTGCTACATACCGCAATGTGTTAATTGCCCTATATGGTCGACGATCTCTATGGTGTAGCGGGCTAGTCTGTGCTTATCAAGCGAGAGGTCCGGTTTCGAATTCCGGCTGGAGAGGAAGGAAAAATCCCCAGGTCTTGAATATTTATGTGTGTGTCACGTCGCTGTTTCTGGTTCCCACAGGGTGTTCTAGTGTGGGGCCGGATGCAATATATGTGCCTGCATGTACATGTACACGAGTATGTTCATGTTAAAATGTAATTAAGACTCGTTAAATAAGTAATTCGGTTGAATCTGGTACAATTCAAGCATGCTACGATGATTTGGACTAATAGTTTTTTATTAGCGTTTATGAGTAGGAGTCAAATACAATTACCCTGTATAAATATGAAAAATTGTTTAAAGTATCGGCCCTCGTCGTCGATCGTCGATGAAATGAATTTGCCACTACCGGATTTTGATGAACATAACCCTTACAAAATCTATTGTGACTTCTTCAACATTATTCAAACAGCATTCGATACAGTTTTGAAATTAAAGATAGTTAGTGCCAACAACCGTAAATCTAAATTTAATGACTGGGCAACATTTGGAATTCAAAATCATAAACCGCGAAACTGGCAAAGTTATACCAAGGGAGAATGATTTCTGCTTAAAGATATAATGTTGTTGAACGCTGAGGTAGCTCGAGCTTTTGGAACATTCTTCACCAATGTACCCGATTGTACCCTTACTCACAACAGAGCGTCTAAATTCATCTTCATATGAAGCAGAGATTTTGTTAAAAAACAGCACTAGCATCAGTATTGTAGATTTTGAATTTCATCATGTATATTCCCAGGGTATTGTCAAAACGTATAGATTACTTAACTTAAAAAATACTGAAGACCTGTGGCGTATATAAGTCAATATTGGTTCAATAATACAAGTTATAACCCCACTTAGCTTATATATTCAATAAATTTGTTGACGATGGAGCTTTCCCAGACCTTATGAAACACAGTAAACTGATACCTCTGCTTAAGTCGGGATACAAGGGTTATCCTTCAAATTTCAGACCAATATCTGTTCTTCCAGTACTAAGTAAAATTTTTGAAATGATTGTACAATTAATTGCTCTCACACTTCAACCGTACAAAACAACTCCACGCCAAACAATACGGTTTCAATAGGGGTAAATCGACTACGGATGCAGGTATTACCCTTTTATCTCATATTTATTCTGCATGGGAGGCCGCACAGGATGCTATCAATGTTTTTTGCGATCTGTCGATGGCATTTGTTTATGTTGATCGGGATACGCTACTAATTGAATTAATTCATTAATTAAATAATTACGGAGTTAGAAATATATAAAGCGATAAAGCGTTGGATCTACTAAAATCAAACCTAAGCAATAGAATTTAACAGGCAGTGGTCAACGGCGTTAAATCTGATGGATCGGGAGTAAAAATTGGCGTTCCACAAGGTCCCATATTAAGCCCTTTCTTATTCCTGGTATAAATTAACGATCAGCTTTTCGTGGTGGAGAAATTGACTGACATAGTGTTGTTTGATGATAATACTTCACTAGTCTTCAAAATAGAAAGACAAAAAGAAGATTTTGATGATGATAATGGAGTATTGTCTTTATCCTTGAATTGGTTCACATTTAATTATGTATTGTTAAATTCTGGCAAAACCAAATATTTTAAATTCTCACTTCCAAATGTCAGGCAAGTTGAGACCAGTTTGGTGTTAAACGGCAGCACGTTAGAATTAGTAAATGACACGATTTTTCTTAGAATAACAATTGATAACAAATTGCAGTGGGGACCCCACATATATAAATTAGCTGGTAAACTAAGTTCTGCGGCTTACGCTGTTAGGAGCATCAGACAAAACATGGATGTGGCTACATCTAGGCTAGTATATTGTAGTAACTTTCATAGTGTCATGTACTATGGTATCTTGTTGTGGGGGAAAGCAGCGGATATTCAAAATATTTTTATTTTACAGAAAAGAGCTATTCGAGCAATTTGTAATTTTCATCGCACAGACTCCTTAAGAGAGCTTTTTAAAGAAATTGAGATACTAAATGTAGCTAGTCAATTTATTTTCGAAAATATAATGTATGTACGCAAGAACCTTACAACATTTTCCAAACTTAGCGATAACTGTTTATTACTGACTATTGCGCCCCGGTTAAGACTCGCGAAGGTTAACAATTCTATCAAGGGTCAATGCATTCTCTACTAAAACAAGATACGATTGTTGTTCAATGACGGGACTGTATGGGGTTAATCTGGCGCAAGACAGACCTTGCTGTTAATAATTTTGTAATTATTTATTCCTGCTTATTAATTATTATAATGATATTATACTATTTGTATTAGTTAAGCACAAGCAATTTTTAAAAGAGATCTAAAAATCAATCTGTGGGAGTTTCTACGCCCTTCATCTCCTACAGTGGTCCAAACAGTGGACAAAAAATTACGATTGCCAAGTATATGTAAATATCTACAGTAATAAAGATATTTGGAATTTGGAATTTCACCCATGCCGGTCAAAGCCGATCAAAATCTTCGTCGTTACCTTTGTTTTTCAACCTTCGGTAGGGCTTATCTTTAGGGGTTTTAAGTTAATAAAAAAATGTTTTGCATATATATTTCCGTCGAACCTTTTTTGGGAGAATGTGCTAATATAGCAAAGAATTATTAATATGAGAGACAGAAACGGTCCGCCAAGGAAATATTAGAGCTTATATAGTCATGTTTATTGGCAGAGGCTGTTCACTCACAATAGTAAAAGTAATGCCTAAATGGATTGCTGATTTACACCTGTACATACTTAAATTAATCTACACACGTATCATAAACCCTCTTTACTGCGTACAAAAACCGCAAGTTACGATCAGCATAATGTTAAACTAAACTGGTAAAAACTCATAACTTATCTGATTTTTCTACATATTATGACATTCAAATTTCGAATGCCGACGCCCGCCTGCGTGCCACCCCTGGTTTGTTTGTGAAGTTGGTACTACTGAACAAGCTAAACAACTGCAGAGCCACAATGCCGGTCAAACATGCGGTTCCTGAACACATCAAAGAGAGCTTTAGATATGTATGTAGATAAACTAGTGTATGTAACTGTACATAATTAGGCATTAAAACTCTCGAGTGATGTTATTATGAAACTCGCCTTCGGCTCGTTTCATAAACCCACTCGCGAGTGTTGATACCCTCCATTATATAGTAGTCACATAAACTACTATAATATTGTCGTCCATAATATTATGCAACAGTAAAATAAAATGCCAACAAAATGTTAAAGCTTTACGTGAAGCTGATCGAAGGTTGAATCTACACGTGAGTGCAGTGCGTTTACATTTGGAGTTTATTTACTTTTTAACATGGCGTAAAGCAGGCTTCGATTATTGCAGAAAATAAGTTTATCGCATTAGAATACAATATTTTTCTCATTGTTGACGTGGTTTGCTTTGGCTTTTATGTCATAAATACGTAAGAATTCGATGATTCCGGCAATGTTTGAAGCTTTCTATAAAGACCGAAGTTGACTCTGTAAATTTAATGTACTTTCCATCATAATTTACGCCGCGATCGGTTCCACACAATACGTTACATTGCAACACTAGAAGGAATAGAGCCACATTCGTAGAAAGACAAGCATATATTACGCTCGTATGGCTACAGCTTGAAACATTGAATTATGAGCATTTCATACCAGTCCTTGACTTCAGTACTATGAAACATACTTACTTCAAGTATAAAACAGAGTACAAGCAGCACAATTAGTGCCTGACGCTATTCCAAACTTGTATAACATATAAATAGATAAACTTAGACAAAAAATTTAGTATAATACAGAATATAAGCATGTATACTTATCTTGTTCTTTACCAGCATTCACCTATTTCTCACAAATATTTACCAAAATGGCGTTCATGGAGATATCCAACAAGCGGAAAATATATTTACGACAAGATATACTAATAAAACCACACTAAAAAATACATTTACCATCTATTTACAGCAGAATTAAAAAATGTAAACAAATGTCAGAAATACTAACCAAAGAGAAAGTTTTCATATTTTTTCCTTTGACCGAGATTAGCCTTGTGATCCTGTTTTAAACTAATTAATATTTTTTGATTAAAATAAATATAACAACGGAAAACTAATTTAACAAAAAACATCGGTGTTAAATCAGATTAACCAATAACATTGTGGCATAAGAAGTTTTTATTGGATTCGAAAAGCTCGATAAACAATCGGATATTCTGGTATCGAGTGGCTGTCGCTGTCGTGCTTCAGCGCTTCAGTCGTATAGAACTGTGTCCATGGGCGGCCGTGTCCCCGCCCGCCCAAGCTAGAGGCATACATCGCGAGAACCCAGACGCGCCGAAAACTAAAATAAAATGTTTCTACTTTTTAACGTGACACGCTAAGGAATCGGACCGAGTGCCAAGTGAAAAAAGTTTTTCTACGGGTAGATTAAATATCGTCTGTTTGGTGTTTGACGATTATACTGAAGGTAATTATGCTGAAAGTTCGCCGGCAGATCTATTTGTTGTAGCAAGTTTTATGACTGTTTCGTATGTAAATGTTGGGATGTGATAATAGTTTCTTGGTAAGAAAGAAGCTTTGATCCTAGCCTGTATATCCTGAAAATTCTTGAAAAGGATTAATAAGAAAAGGATGAGGAATCATGTCTTAATTTTATTTGTGCTTTGATTTTCATGTTGGTATATCATGTCGAATAGACCACGAGCACATTAAAACAATTTAACGCCGAAAATCGCAAGTTAAAATTGACAGTTGACAGAGCTTGCGTCAGTCTGCTTCTCCTTTCGCATAGAAAAGGAAAGGAAGATTGACAACAACTATTACGTCACTTCCTCTGATGGTGTTTTAAAACAAGTGGTGTATGACGTAACAATGAACTCGTATTTTTGGTTGAAAATCAATACTACATAAAATATTAACGTGAAAAAGTGGGCTATTTTATGTTTTTACGCCTCAAACTATTTATAGAGTAGGGAAAAAAAAAAGTTCACAAAAAGTAATCGCTAAAAAATCGCAATTAATTTACGTTCACATGAAGTCTGAGATGAAACCCGTTTCGATTACGATTTACAGGAAAGGATGATTCCATGTTCTATTGCACGTTAATCATCGCAGGAAAATCGCGGCATAAAAGGGATTTGATTACTAAGATTCATTGAACCATCGCCTCGTGAAGGTATTTTAAAGGACACGTTACAGAGGTGTTCATCTCCTATAATATCTTGAAATCGATCAAGCTCGAGCAATATGCAAGTCAGTTCTCGTTGATGAAGTCTTGATAGGTACCTCCAGCCTTACTGATAAAAAAGTTTTATTTCAGCGTTGTAACCCTGTAATACTCGCAGCTAAACGCTTCATAAAGCTGGTATCGCATAATGCTTATCATTTTATTCTGGGATCTGGGAATTCCTATCATAATACCTTTCAAATTGACAAATCGAGTAAACAAAAGACCGCTCTAAGAATTTCGTCGATAGATAAACATGAAAACGATACTACGAAACCTGTCTACTTTATATAATACGAATATATACACTGCACATAAGTGAAAAAAATGCCAGATTGCATCTCATTTCATGATCAATAATAACATAAACACCACTAATAATTCACCAAGTTAAAAACTTAAAAGAAACCGACTTTAGGTCTTTTTTCTTCTTTCCCGGTCGGGAAGCGAATGTCGTCTTTACATACACTCGAAAACGATACTACCAAACCTGTCTACTTCACACATTACGAATATACGAAAAGTGAAAATAAAAGTGGCCAAGTGCGAGTTTCGTTGTAGCAAGTAATTATGTGACTGGATGTTTGTGTTGTAACTTTGTTTTTAATAGTGTTTGTATGAATGACAAAGTTATCTCTGCGGTTTTAATAAATGTTTTATATCTTAAAAACAGCTTATTAAAAATATATGCTGTGTATTAAGATACACAGCATATATTTTTTTTTTGTAGATTTTTCACTCTCCTACTTTAAATTTAAAAGTTCCCCCTAACTTTTAAAGTAGGAGAGTGAAAGATCTACTCCCTACTCACACATTTTTCCAGTTTGGAAGGGTCTGTCTCTTTAACGATTTACTTTGAGGAAAAATGGTTTCAGGAATCTTTGAATGGAATGTCATTTTTGAAGACCTATCTATAGTCACCCCACATATATAGGTTTGATGAAAAAATATATTTTTGGTTTCAGTTCCATTTATTTTTTAACAATTTAAATTTTTAAATTTTTGTATAAAAATAGTAAAGCGATGTACAGAATACATCTACATACCAAGTTTCAACGGTGTAGTCCCAATAGTTCCTGCATAAAGTTGCTGTGACATGCGGACGGACGGACGGACAGACAGACTTGACGAAACTATAAAGGTTCCTTGTCTCTCTACGGAACCCAAAAAATGCCAGATTGCATCTCATTTCATGATAAAGAACGTATACACCACTTATATATTCACCAAGTTAAAACTTGAAAAAAACCAAACCCTATTTCTTCTTTTCCGGCCGGGATGCGGGTGTCGTCAAAATACGCGACTGTCCAAATTCCAAATTCCAAATACCAAATTCCAAATGACTTTATTACTGAAGATATTTACATATGCTTAGCAATCGCAATTTTTTGCCACTTCTCTACATTGGACCACTGTGGGAGAAGTAGGGCGTAGAAACTCCCACAGATTGATTTTTAGATCTCTTTTAAAAAATGCTTATGCTTAACTAATACAAAATATAATATTTAGTCATTATCATAATTAATAAGCAGGAATAAATAATTACAAAACTTTTAACAGCAAGGTCTGTGTAGTGCCAGATCAACTCCATACAGTCCCATCATTTAAGAAATCTTGAACATTGTAATATCCCTTTTTCGACAAAGTCGCTTTAACATGGTTTTCAAAGCAAAAATTGAATGTCTGTTAAATTCCACGCCTTAACCAACAGGGCGTGGAATCTTGGTAGGGTTGTTTTTCAGTGGAATTCGAAAGCTCAATTCGAGGCAGGAATACGGGATGAGGAACACCAGGGGGGGGGGGGATGAGGGGAGTCGAATCTTACTATCGTCGCAGCCCGCTGCTGTCGCCGTCGTGATGCTTGCCGACACAAAGGGTCGCTGTCCGAACGCGACGAATTTTTCCCCGAATCACTTCAACCTTTCACAACACGAAGCACTCACTCCGATGACGTGAAATTTACTTATTTCCCGACGATTGTTCCGTGCTTATTATAATTGACATTCAACCAAGCTTGCCGATGCTGGCGCCGACTTTTTTCCATGTGCAAAAAATTAACCTCTAACTCGTCATTTCGTTTCTATGCAAGTGACAGCTAGTGATGACCCAATCACTCGCGGTCGATCCGCGCAACGAAAAACCGGTGCGTTCCGAAGCATAAATATTAAACAATGTCACTGTCAGACATTTATTATTTATTATTTTATATTATACATAGTCAGGTCATAAGTTCTGTCACATGTGCAATATGAAATAATTTAGACATGTTTATTATTTATGTAAACATTTATATAGCAAAATGAACTTAATAAAACATATATTCTTACGGTAATAAAGTTTATTCAAAATGACCCCCGCTATTTTGAATAGAGGCCTTTATTCTGCGCGGCCAGTCCTCTATCGCAGCATGAACGAGGTCCATGTCAATATCGGCGGCTGCCTTAATCAAGGATGCCTTGAGTGACTCCAAATCAGGATGAGGCTTTGAGCAGGCCTTTTACTCCAAGTGTTGCCATATCTTGTAATCTAACGGACTCAAATCTGGACTGGAGGAGGGCCAGTCTTCGTGCCGGATGAAGTCGATTTCACGCGCCGCCAGCCAGTCTTGTGTGCTTTTCGCTCTATGAGCTGGCGCAGAATCTTGTTGGAATACCCAGTGCCTGTTATTAAAAATGGTATGAGAAACAGGTTCCACAAGGTTCTTGAGGACTATATTTTGATACACAAATGCATTCGTTTTTACGCCTTTCTCACAAAAATATACCTCAGTTAAGCCCCAATAAGAGACTCCCAACCAAACCATGAGCGAGGATGGAAAATGACCTCGTTGTACACGCGGAATACGGTTCCTCGCTTCTTCACTGCTGTGTGCGTACACCTTATTATTTTGTTTGTTGTAGCTCTCTTCCACGGTGAAAATTTTTTCATCCGAAAAAAGAATTTCCCGATGCTTTTTTCCCGCGTACCGCTTCAATAAAGCGCGACCTCTCTTCAGTCTCAGGTCCATTAAACGAGCGTCCAAACGATGTCCTGTTTTTCTTTGATATGCCCTAAGCCCTAAGTCTTCATTTAACACCCTTTTCGCCGTGGTCCTGCTTAACCCCATCTGAAGGGCCAACAGTTTCTGCTTACGTTTGGGATTTCTTTGAATTCGCGCTTTCACAGCTTTTATCACTGCTGGAGTCCTAACAGAGCGAGGGCGACCACTTCTTGACCTGTCATCTACACTAGAGTCTTCATTGTATCGTTTTATGGTACGATAAACGAATCTTTTGGTTATATTCAAATTTTTCAGTAAGTCGAAAATCTGAATTGGCGCGTAACCGCAACGATGCAACGCAATAACTGCGACACGGTCTTCTTTAAGTGTCCACTCCATATTTAAAAATGAGGAAAATTCTAAAAAGTACACATTTTTATTTTCATGAAAAATTCGAAATTCGAATTCAATAAACTTTTTTGTGGCCAGCGTTCTAAATTAAAAAGTTTTTATTGTGTGACAGAACTTATGACCTGACTGTGTATATTAAGTCCACAAATATTACACCACATAATAGTAGTTTATGTGACTGGTACATGAGGGCATTAACACTCGAGAGTGGGTTTATGAAAAGAAGGCGAGTTTCATAATATTATCACTCGAGAGTTTTAATGCCTAATTATGTACAGTTACATACACTAGTTTATCTATACACATATCATAAGTTCTCTTTGATGTGTTCAGGAACCGCATGTTTGACCGGCATTTTGGCATTGATCATTGCTTTGCAATTGTTTAGCTTGATCTGTAGTACTAGGCGCGGCAACTAGGGGCGGCACGCAGGCGGGCGTCGGCTTTCGAAATTTGAATGTCATAATTTGACAAATTGTTGTACATTATGGTCATGCTGTACAAATTTTCAGATAAGAAATGAGTTTTTACCAAATAGTTTTACATTATGCTGGTCTTAACGTGAGGTTTTTAGACGCAGTAAAGATAATTTATAATACGTGTGTAGATAAACGAATATACGGTATTTATAGAACTCAATCATCTTATGACAACGACCTTTAACACCACTGATAAGTCACAGTAAAGCAATAATACACAATTTCGTTTATTTCTATGATATCATAATTCCAGTCTTTTTGCTTTAGAAACCAAACTACTGGAGCGAATTCTAATTTGCAAAAAATGGGACCAGAGTGGGAGGTTACCCTTTCAAATAAAAAAGGTTTTTTTTTTCAATAATAGTAGTTTATGTGACTGCTACATAATGGAGGGCATTAATACTCGAGACTGGTTTCATAATGATATCACTCGAGAGTTTTAATGCCTAATTATGTACAGTTACATACACTAGTTTATCTACACACATATCATAAGCTCTCTTTGATGTGTCCAGGAACCGCATGTTTGACCGGCATTGTGGCCTGCAGTTTTTTAGCTTGTTCTGTAGTACAAACTTCCAGCAGGCGGGCGTCGGCGTTCGAAATTTGAATGTCAGTACCAACTTCACAGACAAACTAGGGACGGCACGCAGGCGGGCGTCGTCGTTCGAAATTTGAATGTCATAATATGTAGAAAAATTACACATTATGGTCATAATGCGTAATTTTTCAGATAAGAAATGAGTTTTTACCAAGTAGTTTAACTTTATGCTGATCGTAACGTGCGGTTTTTGTACGCAGTAAAGAGGGTTTATGATACTTGTGTGGATAAAATAATAAAATACATCGGAACTGAGAACCTCTCCTTTTTTGAAGTCGTTAAAAAAGGGTGTATAAGGGTTGTGTAACTATTCTACTATTTTATTTTGTGCGCTGGTAACACAAAACAAAGGCAAGGTTTCAAGATTCAAGGTTTTAAGGGATCCGGAGAGAAACAAGGAACCCTTATAGTTTCGTCAAGTCTGTCTGTCTGTCTGTCCGTCTGTCAGTCTGTCCGTCTGTCAGTCTGTCCGTCTGTCCGTCTGTCCGTCCGTCCGTCCATATACCACTGAAACTTTATTCCGAAACTATCAAAGCGACACAGTTGAAACTTGGTTTTGTAGTGTAGATGTATTTTGTGAACCGCTTTACGATTTTTATACAAAAATAGAAAGAAATAAAAATTAAGAGAGACACAACATTAACACTGTCTTTTTAACATAAAGTTGTGTTTACAAAATACAACTGCTGGAAATATACAATTCTGATATTGTCAAACGTTTTTGTTGAAATAGCTTCAGCTTGAGACACGTTTCTAGATTTATTGGACTACATTGTCAAATACCGTATTCGTAAAGTTTTATTGACTACATCGGACTATATTTCAATCTATCCCACATGTAGTCTTAAACAGTGTAACGTGTAGTAAACTGGCCATCAAGGTATTATTAAGTCTTGATCAAGTAGTTTTTGGCAACTGACGCTCACCGCCATTAACCACACCACACACCAGCCCACAGCACAATCAAGTTTCGTTTAATGACACATAAATATACCATTAATGACTCGTGATTCTGCCGAGTACATCTTGCATTTCCTACAAAATATATATTTTGGGTGTCTTTCCCAAGCGTGCTAATACTACTACTACTTCTAACACACACAAACTCACAAACATACACACATTCAGGTGCGCGATACTTGACACGAAGACGCGATATTTTAAAAAACCGGCCAAGTGCGAGTCGGGCTCGCGGTCGAAGGGTTCCGTGCAATGGTAGGGATGTTGTGGAGTGCATAATTTGGATTTTACATAGCAACATGTTGTTTACAAAGTTATTTAAACTCCATGTAGGTAACCAGGTGCATTCATAAGTTTGTATGTGGTATTGATAGAATTGTTGTATGGGAGCCCCGTTAAATATTTATTTTATTCTGTTTTTTAGTATTTGTTGTTATAGCGGCAACATAAATACATCATCTGTGAAAATTTCATTTGTCTAACTATCACGGTTCATGAGATACAGCCTGGTGACAGACGGACAGATAGACAGACAGGCAGCGGAGTCTTAGTAATAGGGTCCCGTTTTTACCCTTTGGGTACGGAACCCTAATAAACGAGTTGTAAAAAAATTATGAAAAATGAGAAATTCTTATTTCTAAGTAACCAATCAACTACTGAAGTGATGGATGACAGTTATATCACTTTCTATGAACATAAATGACGCGTATTAAAATATGTAATCAATTACAAATGAAAACTTCAGGTTGTAGACATGCGTTAACGTGATTAATCGTGTTGTGGCCAGTACAGGATTTTCAATTTCCCCAAAGTTGAGCAAATCATAGAATCAGGATGGATAACATCAAAGATTGACCGAATCTATGGGACACCGGCTTTGCAAATCAGAAACGTTCAAAGGCTTTTTGATATTATCTTCTGAAAAGGGCCTTTGAAGGTGATCGTGGACGGACCCACCGGACTTGCAGCTGGAAAACTCACACTAGGGACCAGGTCTTTCTGTCAAATACCTAACCTGGACCGCAGATAACTTTTATATATGTCACCATAAGGTTGTCAAAACCGTTAGTTTATCATCTAACGTTTTTTCTCGTTAGTTTACAAACTATCGATGAATTGTAAACTGTACCGTACTATATACGCGATATGACGCGTTAGTTTATAACTAGCGGCCCTGTGGGCAGTAGACCTCGCTAACAGGGGGGACTGTGAACCAATTTAAAGGTAAGTACAGTGACGAGCAATAAAAAGAAAAACACCCACAAAACGCCGACAAACACCCATCCAATTTTTTAAAACATTTAATTTAAATTTTGAACACAATATTTACGTTTTTAATTGGTAATATGCTGATGCGCTGTTAAATGTACTTCAATATTGCAGACGGCGTCATTAAGCTAGCCTTTCCGGTTTAGGAGTAATTTGGTGTTATGTCACTGGAACTTTTTCATTGCTCGTCAGTGTATTTTAGATTCAATCAAAATCAAGTAGTAAGGTAGCTGCACCAATAACTTTGTAACCTACATTTTGCGATTAAAAATACAATCTATTGACTTTTCACGGAAATAGTTATAGTCTATTTCACTCACTCTCATGGTCTGATTAGATCCTCTTTACTAATTTTTATTTATTTTATTTTATTTTATTTTTCTTGTATGGAAAACTTACAGCTAAAATTTTACAGTTTAACACTAAAAATGTACAGTTGATAGCCAATTACAAGTTTTCACTAATTGACGACAGAGTATAATAACAAATTGATTCCTATGAATGCAGACATACCTAACTGGAAACACGAAACCAAATAAAATACAGTATTATTAATACCTACATTTTTATGAATGTTACATGAGTGAGTACCTAACCACATATGCATATTACGTTAATTATTACAAAGAAACAACACAAGCCTATATTGAGACATATATACCTACTTCTACTTGTAAATTACAACATTAAGAGATACGCGAGACGTATAAACAGTTAATACAAGAACATAGTTTAATATTGCTTAGCACTAAACTTAAATAGTTGAGCTAAACTTACTGGTCAGATAATAGCTGACAGACCGAGCACTACTACAAAACATGTCGATATCCATACAGTCAAAACTAAGTGAATTGAAAGAGCGCGAAGCTCTCAAAAGAAACGAGTTCTGCCTGTAATTGGTATGAACGAGTGGAACATGCAACAGTGATTTGAGACGTAATTGACGTGCGGGGACTAACAGATGGATTTTATTCAGCAAATCTGGACAATCAATACTATTCTGAGCCAGCCTAGTGAGGAATATTATATCTGCAGCTTCACGCCTGATTTGAAGAGGGAGAAGGTGGAATTGATTGCAATGAAACTCATAGCTCCGTCTTGGAATTCTAAATTTGTAACATAGATAGCGAATAAACTTTTTTTGGATGGACTCAATTTTTGAAATATAGACGTCATAGCGTGGGTTCCACACCTGAGATGCGTACTCCAAGTTGCTTCTTACAAGAGTGCAGTAAATTATCTTAATAGACTTCATCAACTTGAAATTTTAACAGGAGCGTATAAGGAATCCTAGTAATTTATATGCTTTCTTTACTATTGTATCAATATGTTTATCAAAAAGTAATTTTGAGTCCATTATTATACCCAAATCCCTTATCTCATTACAGCTGGAAATAGATTTATCGCTGAGACTATAAGAGCTCCGATACATGTTTCTTTTACGCCCAAATGAAATGGAGAAGCACTTTGAGACATTTATATCCAAACTGTTAAGTCAATACAATATGCAATACGTATCAAGTCTATTAAGATCGTCCTGTAGTAAATCAGAGTCCTCCGGACTATTGACCACTCTAAACACCTTCATATCATCAGCAAATAGGAGGAATTCGGAATGATTAAAGCAAATGTCTATATCATTAATAAAAATAATAAATAGGAGGGGTCCTAATAGAGATCCCTGTGGTACCCCAGAAGGAATATTTTTCCATGTTGACATATAACCATTCAATACCACCGATTGCGTCCTGTTGGATATGTAAGACTTGAACCAGCGAAATAAATCGCCACGTACTCCGGCTAGTAGAAGCTTTTTGAGCAGCATTTCATGGTCAATTCGGTCGAATGCTTTACTGTAATCAGTATAAACGGCATCAATTTGATTATGGTTATCCATTTGTTCTGTGATAAGTGATAAGTTAAGTTATCCATTTGTTCTGTGATGAGTCGCTGACCAACAACCATACTTGTCGCTGTGAGCATAAAGGTGGTTGTTTGACAGCGGGCAACTCTCCGGGCTTGTGTGACAGTTTACCAACACAAGGTGTTACTGATAATAGTTCTGCCAAGTCTAATATGACCACAACACCTGATATTATAATGTACTGTGATGAGATTGGAAGTGGCATGGGCTCAGCACTCCACTCATACTCTAAGGGACATAGTGTTATTAGTAATTGCTCACCTTTTAGCACTGTAGATAATATTATAAATCAAATTTTGAATGACAGCACTATCACAGCCAGTGCCACACTGATAATTTTCATGGGCAATAGGGGAGATGTGAACAAAAATAATTTAATAAAATTTTATGAAACATTGAATGGTCTTAGTGTGAAAAAAATTATATTGTTCACATTTCCCTACTGCAACCAATTGA
Organism: Argyresthia goedartella; assembly: GCA_949825045.1. Classification (NCBI taxonomy): domain Eukaryota; kingdom Metazoa; phylum Arthropoda; class Insecta; order Lepidoptera; family Argyresthiidae; genus Argyresthia; species Argyresthia goedartella. The sequence continues at coordinate 36,610,039 of OX463812.1, read as the reverse complement.
CACAAAATGAAAATGTATATAGACATAATATGAATATAACTATGTACAATTTATGTACATATAATAATAAGTTTGATATTATTGACACTAAAAATTATATTAGTAATTATTTTACTATGACTAAAGGTACATTTTACCTTTCAAATTATTGTAAACGACAAATAGCTATGTCACTATTATATTTATATGACATTACAGCCAAAAATTTGGCTTCTAACTCTGCTTTTACTGAGCAGCCTAATATGAATCTGGTATCAGACCAGAATAACAGGATGCATTTAAATTAGTTCATAGGACAACAGAGGACCCAGGCTCTGGCAACATATGTTCTAGTATATTAGAAAACCCTAAGAATAAGGGAAGCTCACATGCTAAGTATATAAGCCTGGTTCATCAGAATATTCAATGTATTAGAGGCAAAGATCTACAAATAGAGTTATTTTTAAATTGTAATAAAATTGACATTTTGTGCATAACAGAGCACTGGTTAACTATTAATGAAATTATGTTTAGCTTTAAGGATCACCAGGTTGGTAGTTCTTTCACCTGACTTAATTCAATACATGGTGGGGCATTAATCATACTAAACAATCATATGAAATTCAAGGAACGTAAGGACATTGTTTCCTTATCTGTTGAACGAACTATATAACTTGCAGCTGTGGAATTAGAACAGTTCATCGTTATATGTGTCTATAGGCCACCCTTGAGCGACTTTGAAATGTTCGAGAAAATAATGGAATCCGTCCTAACTATTTCATCACACAGTACGAAACGATTAATTATATGTGGTGACTTTAATGTTAATCTGTTAGAAAGAACTACTCTCAGCGTTAGATTAATAAATCTTTTCTCATCATTTAGGCTTAGCCATTTATTTATGGAGCCAACAAGAGTGACTGCTACTAGTGCTACATGCATTGACAACATTTTTACTGATGTTATTCCAATCAGTAAAAGTGTTATCAGTGAATTGGATTCAGATCATTTAGGTCAATTATTTCAATTTGATTCTATTAGAGAACCTGTCATTAAAAAGAAAATTTCGTTTGTGCCAATAACTGCTGACCGGTTAGAAAGAATGAGATACTCTTTAGCCCAGGAACTACCGTTTTTGGCTGCTGAACAGTCTCCTAATATAATGTATAACTTATTCTTTGAAACCTTTATGAAACAGTACAGCGCGATATTCACTTCAAAATCGGTTGTGGTTAGTGGTTCAAACGACTTTAGTACGTGGGCTACTGCAGAGTTGCATAAACGCAGGCAAGCATTGTATGCATTGTATGAGGAACGACGGTTCAACATGAGTGACGAATTTAAAGAACAAGTCAAACAGTTCTCCAAACAATTTAAATTAGACTGTCATACAGCTAAACGTAATTTTCTGAGTAGTAAAATTAAGAATAGTTCCGATGTTATAAAAACGACTTGGAAAATAATTAATGAGGAGGCCGGTCGTAGTAAAAAAGCGAGTCACGATTACGAACTAAAAATCAATGGACAGCTTACGAGTTCTAGCTTAGAAGTTGCAACTGAATTTGAATCGTTTTTTACTAATGCACCGGCTTCCACGACTAAGTATTTAAATTCGTCACCTTTGTCTGCTGTTGCAATATTAAAAGATAATGTCTCAGAGTGTGCTTCATACTTGAATTTTAAGCACGTCACAAGTTCAGATGTCGTAAAGGCATTTAAATTGATAAATGTTAAGAAAACGAATGATCTTTGGGGACTCTCTGTTCACGTCGTTAAATCCCTGATCGAATTAATTGCACCTGACCTAGCGGTCATTTTCAACAATTGTATAGACTGCGGTGAATTTCCTGATTTAATGAAACAAAGTAAGATAATTCCCCTCTTCAAAGCAGGTAGTACTCAAGACCCCACCAATTTCAGACCTATATCAATACTACCAACTTTTAGTAAAATTTTTGAGAAATTAATCTTATCACAGCTATTACATCATTTTGAATCAAATAAGCTAATGCATAACAAACAGTTTGGATTCACTCGCGGTCGTTCAACAACAGATGCCGGAATTCAGTTCATTGAAAGTATTTTTGATGCCTGGGAAGAGTCACAAGATGCCCTAGGCATTTTTTGTGACTTATCTAAGGCTTTTGATTGCGTTTGTCATGAAACATTGATCAGGAAATTACATCATTATGGAGTTAGAGACACGTCATTGAATTTGTTAAAATCTTATCTGAACGGAAGAATACAAAGGGTAGACGTAAACGGAGAACGATCACCAGGATCATTGGTTTCTTTGGGCGTGCCACAGGGCTCAATATTGGGACCCTTCCTATTCCTCATCTATATAAACGACTTACCCTATCTAGGAAGGGACTGTCATGATATGGTACTGTTTGCTGATGACACCTCACTTATTTTTAAAACAAAGCGAAACCAACACGCTACTGATGATCACGTGAACAATACCATATCAAGAGTGGTAAATTGGTTTAATGTTAATAATTTGCTATTAAATGAGAAAAAGACTAAATGTGTTAAGTTTCTTACTACTAACGTTAAAAATAATCAGACATGTATAACAATTAAAAATGAGGAATTGGAATTGGTAACCAGCACAGTGTTTCTAGGTAAAACGTTGGATTCCAAACTCCAATGGGGTCCACATATTGATAAGCTATCGAACAGACTGAGCTCTGCAGCTTTTGCATGCAGGAAAATCCGTCACTTGACAGATTTAAAAACAGCCAGATTAGTTTATTTTAGTTATTTTCATAGTATTATGTCCTACGGTATTCTGCTCTGGGGCAGAGCTGCTGACATAAATACTATTTTTGTGCTGCAGAAGCGGGCTGTTCGTGCGATTTATAAAATGAATAATAGAGATTCTCTTAGAAATAAGTTTAAAGAAGTAAATATATTGACAGTCCATAGTCAATATATTTACGAGAATATTATGTATGTCCATAAGAACATTGTTAACTTTCGAAGAAACTGTGACATACATAACTTTAATACTAGAAACAAGGACAAACTTGCAGTGCCCACTACTCGGCTCCATAAAATAAAAAACTCGTTCAAGGGTAATTGTGTAAGATTTTACAATAAACTCCCAAGCACTTTGACAGATCTATCAATTAATAAGTTCAAGAAATACATCAAGCAAAGGCTTATTTCTAAAGCTTACTACAGTATTAAAGAGTACATAGACGATAAAAATGCTTGGGACTGAATTGTTCTAATTAATTGTGAGCATCCTCACTGCCAGAGTTTCTTTTACTGGACACTTGGAGGCCTTTTACACCTCCAAAGATTAATTTAATTATACAACTCTTGACTGTTGGGACCATTTACATCTCCTATTATCATTGTATTATTGACTAAAGAGACTATACATCTCTGTTATTTATATTTTAATTATTTTATTATGACATTTGAGACTCTTTACATCTCTCAGAAACAATAATTAAGTACTTTTTGTTTCTGATAATATGATAATAATAACAAATGTTCTGTAAAAAATGAAATGAAATGACATGTGAAAGTGCCCTTGTGGCCTATTTACAGAATAAACGTTTTGAGTTTTTTGAGTTTTTTTTAAAACTCATTGAAAACTAGAAGGTTTGAGATTGTAGATCTTTTCTTTAGAAAACCATGTTGAAATGCGTTAAAAGTTAGCTTCAGTGATGCATAAATCTGATCATAAACGATGCGCTCAAATATCTTAGCAATAAGGCATAGTTTAGAAATTGGTCGATAGTTGCTGACGATGTTTTTTGGACCTTTCTTGTGGATCGGACTAATAAAGGCAGACTTCCACAATAATGGCAGTACGCCCTCGCTCAATGATCGTTGGAATAAAATGGCTAAAGGGACTGCAAGTGCTTTAGAGCAATTGACAAGAAATACTGCTGGTAATTTATCTGGGCCAGCTGACTTTTTAAGATCTAAAGTTCCAAGGAGCTTACAAATGATGTCGACAGATATTTCAATAGACGCAATATCAGCTAGCGGAGTTGGGATGCCATCGTTCATGTTTTCGTCCACTTGTACGGACCCAGAGTTTGATTGTAAAAATGAAGAATGAAAATATTCAGAAAACAAATTACTTATTTCAGGTCCTGACGTTGACGAAACATTTAAGTGTTTCATGCACGATGGAAATGAAAATCCCTTCCGTTTGCTTTTAATGAAAGACCAAAATGCCCGAGGGTTTGATGATAATGAACTTTCGACATGGGCTATGTAATCATTGAAACATATGGTTTGGAGCCGCTTTACTCTTTCTCTTAGAAAATCAAAGGTCTGTTTATCACATAGGTTACCATATTTCTTAAACTTTCGGTGGAATTTAATTTTTTCGTTAATTACTTTAATAATGGCATGATTATACCATGGCGGATATTTGTCTACTTTTGTAACACGCTGAGGTATATGTTTATTCTGAAGTTCGTATAAAATATCATAAAATTTCCCCACAGCTTCGTCAACTGAGCCCGCACTAAGTGCCAGTCAGTTGAATTAATTTCATTATTAATTTTGGTAAAGTCAGCACGATTATAACAATACATTGAGCGTTTGCATGGTACAAGTGGTTCGAGTTTTACAAATGAGACAGTAATATAAAGAGCTTGGTGATACGGGTCCTCTGTTACCAGAGGGTCAGTGCACAGTGAAACTGAAACGTGGTCATTTGAGAGAACTAAATCTAGTATTTGATCGAACTTATTGACAATTGGGTTAAATTGTTGCAGACCACAAAAACTAACCGTATCTAAGAAGTTATTTATGTGTTCACTTGATAAACTAGCTGCCTCAATCCCATTCTCAGATACAACCCACTCAATGCAGCTCATATTATAATCCGTCTCCTACTTCGAGGAGTCCAAACTTGGTATGTTTTGAAAATATTTCTTGGATTTTTAGAAAACAGGCGGCCGAAAGTTAATGGTGTAGTATGATGTAAGATCCTGCTCATGATGCCCTTTAATTTAATACCCCACACGATAGGTTTCAGAAAAAAAAACCATACAAAAAAATAATGACGTCATAACTCCCCCCCCATCAAGAAAAGCTCTCGACAAACATATATTTTAATTCAAGGAACACATGTGCCCAGTTCTGTGAGGATCGCTTGAAAACTGTGGCCCCTAGACCGGAACTGACAGACACACATAGAGACAGAAGAAAAAAAATTTGGCCTCCTATCTTGTCGAAATGGAGCCCTTCGCTCGCTCGGTCAATAATTCCAAGAAATTGTGAACTGGATTAAAGGTGAATTACAAACGAAAACGAAACGTAAATTCTTACTCCTGTGTCGGTCTGGTTTACAATTTGTCGATAGTTAACTAACACGTTAACTGACATATACATTTTTAAACACTATTATGGTCCATATAGAATAGTTGTCCACATATCGATATGATAGTTTCTATCGTTGAAAGCAACATAATGATCGTTAGGTGAATATAATGGTACAATACGATTTAAATCAGTTAACGATTCGGCCAACCTCGGAAATTGTTGTGAATACCTTATTTCTCACTAGAGAGAGATAGAGAGATCGGATTTAGGCGATGATATCCGAGAAAAGCCGAATTTTAAACTGAATTTAATCTTATTGTAATGACAAGGATTAGAGACGTCGAATAGTGGACAAAAATTCAACCAATAATGATCATAATTGATAATTTCTTTATTGCACACAAATCATACAAAAAACAAGAGTTACATAATAAATAATAGTTTAAAAAAACTAAAAAAACACGCTTTTATAGCTAACCGAACTAAAAATTAGAAAATAATTTTTTATTTCAGAGAGTTTATAATACAGTAGTAGAAGATCGAACAATCAATCAGAATTTATCACCTCAAAATAAAATTATAATAAAGTTTAAGTAATTAACAAAAGAATTCAATTCAGAGTAAACAGCGTGGGGTGCTTGATAAAGTAAATGTAACAACCATTTTATTGGCAACTATGAGAGATAATCTATGAGAGGAGAGTTATGAAAAGTAGTAAAATGCACCCCACGCTTTTTACTCTGAATTGAATTATTTTGTTAATTACTTAAACTTTATTATAATTTTATTTTGAGGTGATAAATTCTGATTGATTGTTCGATCTTCTACTACTGTATTATAAACTCTCTGAAATTAAAAATTATTTTCTAATTTTTAGTTCGGTTAGCTATAAAAGCGTGTTTTTTTAGTTTTTTTAAACTATTATTTATTTTTCATTTTTTAGTTCGATTTATCAATTAGTTATTTGTTGACATGTGGTATTGAAATTTCTCACAAATTATTTCGCAATCTCATCATTTCATTCAAAGCTTCACTGTTGCATGGGGTTTTTCGTGTTAACTTAGAACAATCGAGTTCTTCAATCCGAATACCGTCTAAAGATCTTACACGACTAAGTGCTACATAAGCTTGTCCAGCAGCAAACAGTCGCGAGCCTAGATAAATGACTGCATGATCGACTGTACAACCTTGCATCTTGTGGACGGTCGAAGCCCAACTCAGGATTAATGGCAACATTCGTCTCTCAGCAGTTCCATAACTGTATTTCGCTGGGAACTGTATCGATATTGGTTTAATCATGTGCACACCATCTGATCTGAAATCGATACGGACTGACGGGATGTCTTCCGCGTATAGCTGGCCTCTGCGAAAATTTGGCCAGATAATTTGTGTGATAAAACCCATATTGCCATTCACTAAACCTTTCGACACGTCAATGTTTGTCCTCAACATCACTTTAGCTCTTACGAATATTTTCAATACATTCGGAAGACCTCTGGTTTTATTAATATCGCTAGGTATCACAGAATCTAAGTCCTTGTTACCTAGATTTCGGGTAGCATCAATGAGTTGGTCTTGTGCTTTTATTGTATAACTAACTGTCACTTTATTCTTAAAACTCTGGAGAACTTTTTCGTTGTGTCTAGCAACCTGATCATTCGTTGGGTAAATTCTTAATGCACTCTCGATTGAGAATTCATTAGTCGCATCTGTTGAAACTTTTTCAAGTAGAATTTCAAGATGCCTAGACGTCATTTCTCCAACTCTAAGGGCGTTAAGCACATCTATAAATGTCGTGTCTCCTTGTTGACGCATATTTTGTTTAAGTTCAATCAGACCGAACTGTCGCCACAAATGTGTAGCTGGCTTCATGTGTTCTGGTTGTTGAAAAACTTGATGTCCTCGAACAGGTGGTAACTGCATTAGATCACCAAAGAGAATCACGTTTATGCCTCCAAAACAAGCGTCCGAGGTTTTCAGCTGTCGCAAACGAGTTAAATCAATATGTAAGGGGGCGTCGATACAATAATTCTTTCAATACCACATACAAACTTATGAATGCACCTGGTTACATACATGAAGTATGAAAGTAGTCGCACCAATAACTTTGTAAACAACATTTTGCTATGTTTTAATCCTGGCCGTCCTAATAAGGATAATGGAAAACTGTTATCAAATTATTGCATTGTCATCGGTCCTTGATACGTATGCAAAGTTTCAAATTAATCAGACTTCTGGAAACTGGTGAAAATTAAGTTCAAAGATTCCGTTACATACATAGATACATACATACATACAACCCAAGCTTATAAAAGCGTGTTAAACAGTGTACAACGGCGAGCTTATCTCTAATAAGAGATCTCTTCCAGCAAACTAGGTTAACATGGGAAAAGTTGATGATTGAGCAGGGGTAGATCTTGCTCTTTCGCCTACTATCTTGCCATTATCTTCACCGGATAAAAGTTTTTACGAACATATAGGTACAGTGTTTACGTCTGAACTTCAACATTTTAGTTAGCTAAATAAAAGTTAAGCTTACCTTTTCGCTCTATCTTAATTAAACTAGGGAACTTTGCTTTATAAAAGCTAGTAAGAGCAACTAGTTTATTAGCCCTTAGAGCCTCCATACAACCAGTTTTTCAACAAAATAAAATAAAATATTATCTACAGCTAAATACATTTTACTACAACAAATATAATTATCACCAAAATATTTTTTTCCGAAATGGGTAAATGATCACCAAAAGTTGCAGAAAATGTCAGGACAAAATACCGCGGTAGCTTAGGTGAAGGGTAAAGGGGGTGAGCAAAGCGAAGCCCCCTTTATCCTTCCTGTTAGGTTGAACATGTAAGAACAAAAAATAATACTTAAAACATAAAAAGAAGTTTGCTGATAATTTATCCAAACACAATTTGGTGGTCGTTTACTAATTCTGGCGGTCGTTTCGAATTTATTGGTATTAAAATAGGTTCATTTTTGGTGATCTTTTAAACATAAGTCATTTATAAATACACGTTCAAGCTATTTAAACCCTCAACAGTAAAAATTCCCAGGTATAATCAGAATTTTCTGTCGATGGAATGACGATTTTGAGGATGACCGAGAGGAAAACAGTCAACTCACAAACATGTTGTATAGCCTTTTCTTTTCCAAACGGGTGGCAGATGCACCTTTGCACCCACGTTTAGCAGGTGATTCAACACTCGTTTTTGCATGTTAGGGGGCTAGACCGGCCATTGACTCTACTGCTATACATTTCTAATTTCCAAACGAATAATAATTACCACTGAAAATCACCATTTGAAGAAATGTCTAAAAGATTTCTGGACAAAAATTTTAACTATGACTTTATCTACTGCGAGTATTCCATAGTATTCCATGGTATGCTCATTTCAGACTCTTAATATTGGCTTGACCCATATTCTGAACTCTAACAGTGAAGCCACTCCTAGTTCTTGACTTCCTGTACCTATTATATCTACAGGATATAACAGAAGTGAACATCGGTCGCGATTCTGCGACTGCCAACCACTGTATAGTATGATGTTCATATCTATCGAGGATAAGTGTTCTAAGTTATAATCCTGGCTCTGTCTGGTATTTGGAGTTGGTTTCTACGTTCCTTTACCTACCTGTGACGAATTTACACATATTTTCAAAGCATGTGACGAATTCACTTTCAATATATGGAGTGTACAAAATGTGACGAGTTTACTTTTGTGACGAGTTTACTTTGTGACGAATGTACACAGACCCCTGTAAACAGCAAACAGAGTCCCACTGAGTTTCTGGATGTATTCTTAGTCAGTCTGGCAGGACATACTTACACGTTACGATAATCACACCAATTACTGCACTGTGTTAACCAGACTTCTGTGGGGCAATCAAAAAGCCCGCGATTTTGAACCTTATTGGCTGGGAATGAAGTTCAAAACCTAATAAAATCCAAATTCCGGTCGCTCTTACAGACGAAGGTTTAATTGAACTTTATAGCCGACGATCCCTGTGGCGTTGCGGTTCGAGGCTCCCGAGCAAGAGGTCCCGGGTTCGAATTTCGCCCGGGGAGGAAGAAAAACAAATTGGCAGGCCATGGTACAGAAAATGCCCGTCGAACCTATATTGTTTGCTGATAACATAATTATACAAGGTGACATTTAATCGGCTGACCAAATTGTAGGAAATGATAGTAGTACCCGTCATTATTCACAGCTTTCCCCAAGAAACATATGGTCGGAAACGAAAAAAAAATTTTGGGTCCCCCATAGTAACTTGTAATCAGCTGATCGGGTCAATGTACTGAGGGACATTTTTTTCTCCATTTGCGACCATATGTTTCTTGGGGAAAATCGTTCATAATGATGGATACTACCATTCCTCAACATATGGTCCGCTAATTAAATGTCCTCTTGTATAGGTACAGCGAGAAGGCCAAACTGTTGTGGTTGTATTTGATACATTGTTAGTGGCAGACGAGTATTTGCGTCACTTCATTCCCTACGGAGATTGCAGTACTTCCTGCCGCGGCAGACTAAAATTACCCTTGCTCAGTCCCTCCTACTACCTTTTATCGACTACTGCTTTTATCAATTTTGCTGGATCAGTGCGAACTGTTATGAGGCAGTCCCCGTAAGAGTTTTAAAAAAAAACTCTCTGGTATACACAAACACTTTATTAGCAAAACACAATCCCAAATCTTATAATATACTGAATAACTCAATTACATGAATTCACTCGTGACGAGATGAAAATATTGCAATAATTACCGGCAAAGACAGAGTAACGACTAACTCGGGTTTAGGTAAAAAAATGGTTTTTATACAATGCAACCATGACGTCATTGGCTTTACACGGCATGTGGCTTTTCTGCTGACGTAAGAAATCGGTACATAGTGTTACTGGATATAACAGCCCCCCCGTTAAAACGAAGCTTTATCTCAGATAGATGAAGCTGAGTTAATCAAAACTTCAAATTACTTATTTTCTTACTATCTATGATTATGAATAAATTCTAACACTCTAAATTAGTAACTTGTTATGTTTCTCGTTGAGCTAAAATTTACTTTAGATTTTGGAACATTTGCAGGGGGTAAAGATTTTACAGATTTTTTGTCTTCATCTGATGACATTTCATACATTTCCACTGAATGGTTTACATTAGATTCATGAAAATTTTCCCTTTTATTATGACACTGATTGAAGATCTGAATACAGCAGTTGGACGGTGAACTTCTTTTGTTACAATATTTATACAACTTATTTATCATATACACAAATATGAAACCGATTATAGTAAGGGTAAAACTAGAGTAATAAGTACCGTATTTAATGAAGTGCGATTGTTGTTGAATATTATTTATATCGTTTTCTAAGCTGTCTAATTTATGGGATGCATATTTAAGAGAATCAAGGTTAATGTTATTAAGCGAAATAGGTGATAGTGAAGGTAAGGTGTGATTAAACTTTTCCTTTCTACAACAATCGTCTTCAATAATATTAAATTTCTAACTAAAACAGGCTCTATCGGAATGATAGGACGGGCAAGGCTGGTGGCGGTGTTGCTATTTATCTTCGTTCCGATACTTCTTGTAAAGTCATCAGCCACTCACCTAGTCTGTACTCTGGATCCGCTGAACACCTCTTTCTTGAGCTATGCCTCCATCACACTAAGGTCCTTCTGGGTGTCTTCTATAGCCCCTCTCTCCTCATCGACTACTTTGACTCTTTTGAAAGCATCCTTAATGATCTATCTCCCCTATACAGTGACACACTTATCCTAGGTGATTTCAATACCTGTTTACTTAAAAATTATGTTCGCTCTGCCAAACTCCAGTCTATCGTAAGCTCCCTAAATTTAAATATTCTTCCCCTGAGTGCAACTCACTTCCAGCCCCACTGCACCCCCTCTCTCTTGGATCTTATGATTGTTTCTAACATATCCAAGGTCGCAACGCATGGCCAACTTAACGCCCCCTTCTCCTTTCATGGTCTGATTTATCTCTCGTTCAAGTTAAGGCCTCCCAAGCGCGCAGGGAAATTCCTGGATATTCGCAGTTTCAAGGGTATGGATCTCAGCTCCCTTGAGTCTGATGCCGCCTCTATAGACTTGTCCCCTGTCGTCTGTAGTGAGCCCGTTGATGAAAAAGTCCAGCATTTCCAATCGAATGTCCTGAGTTTGTTCGACAAACATGCTCCTGTCAAAAAGGTTAGGGTCAAACATCTCCCTGCGCCCTTGCTTACTGACACCATCAAGGGTCTGATGGCCCAGAGAAACCGTGCCAAATGTAGATATAAGAAGGATCTGACGGACGATAATCTCCTTATATACAAACGTCTCCGTAATCGTTGCACCCGTCTTTGTCGAGATGCCAAACGCCGCCATATCTACGAGAGTATTGAGAGTTACACTCCTGCACAGGTTTATAAGTTCCTGAAGACCCTCGGTGTTGGTAAGTCCCAGGACGCAGTAACCGGTAGTGTCGACCTCAACGGTCTCAACAAATTCTTTGCTGTCTCCCCTGTCGTGATGGACCCCCCTGTCAAGGATGCTACCATTCGTTACTTGCGCACCAGAAAGACATCCAGTAGCTTACCTTTCAACCTCAGGTCTGTCGGAGTTGGCGTAGTAAAGAAGGCTTTTCTAGCAATATCGTCAAAGGCTATAGGTGATGACAAGATCTGCTTTCAGATGCTTTTCAGTGTACTTGATCATTTGTTACAACCCATAACGCATATAATCAATGCGTCGCTGAGCGAGTACTGCTTCCCGAGCCAGTGGAAAAGAGCATTAGTGTTACCCCTACCTAAAACATCTAACCCGTCCTCCTTCAAAGAGTTCCGTCCCATTTCCATCCTACCAATCCTTTATTTATTTATTTATTTATTTATTTTCCTGTCCTTTCCAAAATCCTTGAATCAATTGTCCACACCCAGCTGTCCTCGTACCTTTCCTCCATGAATTTACTGAACCCTTTTCAGTCTGGTTTTAGACCGGGGCATAGCACCACCACAGCACTACTCAAGGTAACTGACGATATCCAACTGGCAATGGATAAGAAGCAGCTGACAGTCCTGACTCTCCTAGACTTTAGCAGCGCCTTCAACTGCGTCGACTTCGATATACTTGTTGAAATCTTAAAATCGCTTAACGTCTCTTCACACTCGGCTCGCTGGTTTGACTCTTACTTGAGAGACCGCCAGCAGCGCATCAAGTCTGAAGAGGTCACTACAGAATGGTGCAAGCTCTCTACAGGTGTTCCGCAGGGTGGCATCCTTTCCCCTCTTCTCTTCTCAGTTTTCATCCATTCCATCTCGGATGTATTGTCTTCCTCGTATCATCTTTATGCAGATGACCTTCAAATTTATCGGCATTTTCCCCTGTGTGATCTGACTTCGACTGTTGAGGCTTTGAATGCTGACCTCGACAACATCAGGAAATGGTCTCTTTCGTATGGGCTATTAGTCAACCCGGACAAGTCTCAGGTGATGATACTAGGTACACGGCACTTACTTGATTTGTTGCAGAATAAGTCCGTTGATCCCGTTATATTTGACGGTACCATTGTCAAGTATAGCGAGAAAGCCAAAAATCTTGGCGTTGTTTTTGACAATCTATTATCCTGGTCGCCCCATGTTTGTGAGGTCAGCAGACGAGTCTTTGCATCCTTTCATTCTCTTCGGCGTTTGCAGTTCTTCCTGCCTAGGCAGACTAAAATCATGCTAGCTCAGACCCTTCTTCTGCCTTTAATAGACTACGCCGATGTTTGCTGGGCCAGTGCGAACGAAGATCTACTGAACAAACTCGAGCGACTCCAAAATCTCGGGATTCGGTTTATTTTCGGATTTCGTAAGTACGACCACGTGTCCCAATATCGTAGGGAATTAGGCTGGCTCCCGATCCGACTTCGTCGTGATATGCACATTCTCTCCATCCTCTTCAATATTTTGAGAAATCCGTGCTACCCTGCATATCTTCGTGAACGTTTTGAGTATCTTTTCTCAGGAGATAGACTTCGGAGATCTCACACGGTGTCACTTTTGTCAATTCCTCAGCACAACACTGTTGCTTACGAGCACTCGTTTAGGTTAAGGGCAATACGTTTGTGGAATGCACTTCCTTGCGCTATAAGGGATTGCAAATCCTTGGTCACTTTCAAGAAAAAATTGAAACAGCATCTCCTCTCTTCCGAATAGTGGGTATCTCATAGTATTTATGCTAGCTAGCTAGGGGTGATTCGGTGCGGATCTGCTATTCTATTCTAATCACCTTTAGTACATAAGCACTATACTCGTACATATATATTTTATATAAATTACAACTACCTACTGTAGAACCATATATCTCCCTCTGTTGGTAACTTTATATACAAATTCAAGTACTTATACATTTTTTAACTTGAACTTGAACTTAGTGTTGTTCTGAGTACCTTTGTCAATTTTTTTTTGTGAAAACTTTATTGGCTTGTGTGTTAACTCATTGTTTTTTTTTTTGTTATGTAATAGATTAAGCTGTTTGTTTTCCTAATAAAGAAAATAAAAATAAAAAAAATAAAAATTATGTATATCTATTTATTTATTGTATTCTATTTATTTATTTTATAGTAATTACGTAGGGTGTATTGTGATTTATTTGATAGTATATTTATTTTATTTATTTCTTTTAACTCTTAATTGTAAATTGGACTACCTCTCTATATTTTATTTTTCTCTTTTCTTCACAGGTTAGCTGTAAGAAATTTCTTTTTAGAAATAAGCTCACCTTTGCATACTGTTTCTGTTATAATTTCCACTGTGTTTTCTGTGCAATAAAGGATTATTATTAAATTTTATATCAAACTCACTACGTATAAGAATTTGCTTAGAACTAGAAGGTAGTAATTGTATCGTTTTACAATAGCCAACACAATCATCTGTAAGTTTTAAGATACCTGTTCCTATGATTGCATAATCGTTAATTTTATCACATCGATTTAGTATACCCAAGATACAACGTCAACGCTTGAAAGGTGTCTCGATAAAACTGTGCTTAAATTACTTCTAAGCAAAGTTGCGCTCTCAGTAACGCGCGCTTCGTTGTCGGGTGAACATGCCAAAGTGCTCCGTGAAAAAGTGCAAAAATAATACCTTAACCACGTTGAAAAAGGATGGCATATCGTATTTTCGGTAAGTACTAGATAATATTTTTGTAATGAAGTGAATTTGTGGCAAAATACGCCTTCAAAATCGTTAAAAACATAATTGTTTTAAATTTATTTCAACACTTCTCTTCATTTGAACCAACGCAGTATGAAGTGGAACAAAGTCAAATACTAAATGAATAGAGTCGCTTATTGTTTTTTTCTTTCTGCGGTATTTCAATAATCTGGAATTAATATTAAATAACTATAGCCGGTCCAGAGAAGGACAAAATTTATTCGAATGGTGATTGGTGTTTTTCATTATAGTTAAATATGTTTTTATTTATTATTCCAGATTTCCTAAAAATGAAATTGAAAGGGAAAAATGGCGGAAAATTATAGCTAATGAGAGGAGTGGAGATTTTTTTAAGCCAAATGATTCTAGTGTGGTTTGCTCTTGTTACTTCTCAGAAAATGACATGTATTATACGAAGAAAGGCTTTCGGAAAGTAAAGAAAGGGGTCATACCATGTATTGCAGTAAGTTTTTACATAAAGTATTGTGATCTAGTGTGTACATAACATAAGTACACATGTTAATACCTATCAATCTTTTTCAGATTGAAAAATCAACGACACAATTTGAAAATGTATCACCAGGTTCGGCAAGGAATGATCCTAGCACAGCCAGACTTGGTGACGATTCGGAGGTAAGAAAATATTGGAAATTTATGTTTGCAGTTTAGCTATTGTTAATATCTTCATAGCGGCGTTTGATCTAATCATGAAATTTATTTGTAGGTCAAAATTTTAACGAGCCAACCAGTACCCTCTATCACAACTACCACTCTAACATTAATTGCATTAACAAACAAACTTGCTATGCCCACTGATGTAGAGAAATCGTTAGTATTGCAGTCAAAATCAGAGGTAAGCAAATTAACTGATTCGTTCGATCTGGACTTTATTATAATATAGGAACAGATAATAAACAAGTTTGTTGTTTCAGGAAAATAGTACAGTGGAAGCTGTGCCTCAAAACGAACAGATCACTGAACTCAATCGCTGTACGCCGTCTCCGATATCATCGGATTTGACCTCAATTTTGGATACTCCAAAAACATCTCATTACAAAAAAACACTCAGAATATGCCAAAAAACCATTGATTTAAAAAATAAACAAATCCAAAATTTAAAAAAAGAACAAAAGACTTAAGAAGCGAAACTTAACACTTAAAGAAATCGTCACAGACTTAAAAAAGAAACGGCTCGTTGATGAATCGTTAAGTAATGATTGACATTTTTGACGCGAACCATGATACACACCCACCCACATACATACACACAGTGCAAGTTAAATAAAAGCTTTTAAAAATAAGTTAATTTTAACCACCTCAACCTGTTTTATTATTTTAATGAACCGAGTTAGTACTGAGTACAGTTTCATGACCACTCCATTATTCCTCTGTTCCAAAGTAAACATTTGTTATGATTGTCACGCTGCGTAAACTGAATTCTACTTAATAGTCATTGATTTAAGGAATAGTATTGTTTAAAATAATCTTACCTACGGCTGACAGCAATAAAATTTTACGACTTGCGCGATGGTCTAATTTTGTAATGTCATAACAGCCCATCGCGCGCAATAGAAATCCCACCTTAATTCCATTGATATAAGGTTGCATAAAAGGAAAATTGAAATGTTCTTAAGTACATTATGCGTTTTAGATTTGCCTTTGTAAACGCACACACATGTAACTTAGCAATGGGACAGATTTGAGACTTAGATTTGTAGGAGATAGTGTATCTTGGGTATACTAAATCGATGTTTTATCATCACATTTTACAGTTAGTTGAGTGCGTTTAGATTGGACAAAGATCCATCTATTATTATTCAAAACATGCCAAATGTCTACTTCGCCGAAAATAAGTTTAGTGTCACATTCTTTCGGTAAAGAATTTGTAAGCTCGGTAATTAGTCGAGTCTCACAACACGGATTAGTTATAGTAGAGTAAACAGTTGATAAAGGGCAAATCGAATATTCATCGTTAATACTATCACAATAAAGTAGATTATCCATTAAAGTGTAATGTAACTTATCATCACTTAGAATTAAGTATGGTTTTGTGGGTTGAATAAGAGAAAATCTGTTAGGATTGTTTTTATCGTGAGGGATTGGCAACGGAAGCATTTTGTAAACAATGTATTTCTCTGCATAGATTAGAGGAATACTTAAAACAAAAACTATCTTTTTTTTTTTTTTTATTTTTTTTTTTTTATCTTTTTTTTTATCTTTATTTAAAGGACTTGGTACACAAAATGAAGCGACCATGCCGTCCTGTAATGCTACAATACTACTTAATCTTAATACATCTTAATACTAATCATAGCCTAGCTTGTAAGCCAACCTTAACTAATTTATACAAAGCTTTGGCCTCGTTTGAGTAAGGAAATGCTAAAATAGAATTACAGCCTCCTACCGAACTAAAAATATGTTTATCATAAATTGCACTTCTTGCGGCTTCGTTTCGAACACATTCCACCAAAATATGATATACGTCTTCAATTATCCCACATTCTGCGCATTTTGGAGATACCACTTTTTTCATCAAAAACGCGAATTTGTTAAGTGGAATGTGGCCGGATCGAATTCTAAATGCAGTCACAAGTGAACCTCTATCTAAATTTAAAGACTCAAACCACGGGTAACGAAAAGGCTCTGATTGAATAGTTTTATACCAAATCCCTTTATGTAAGGAGATGCTGTTGAAGTATTCAGTCCAACTTGTGAAGATGTTCTGTTTTAAAGTTGGTATCACATCTGTATAAAATGGCAGCACACTAGTAGGACGACAATTTGGACACGTCTATTATGCTATGTATATTTTCTATGCTAAGAGGAACTGGGAAGTCTAACTTCCTATTAAAATGGTTACTATTTGTCATTTGTTCCTTATATAAATTCATAGGGGATAGAACAGAGGGATGAAGGATATTCATTTTGGAGAATAGGATAGAGTTGAAGACAGAGTCGAGAAAATTAGAAATGGTTAACAACGAACTTTCGACCACATTAATTAAGTTATTAATTCGCGCCATGTAGGTAAGCTGATCACTTATCAGTGTAACTTGAGTCAGTGCCGTATTCATAGTACTGAGTTGAACGTTAAGTTTTTGTTCATTGGAGTTCAATCGAGAGATAGTGGAATTAAATGTGTTTATGCTGGACTTTACGATATCAATATTTTCTTTCATGAGATGGAATAGTTCATTTTCGTTTTTCTGACAAGATTCTATGGCAGCATCGTATTTCCTGGCATCTTCTGCATCGAAGGAACCGAAGAAGAATTTTAATATTTCGCCTCCAAACTCCAGGGCTCTTTTGTATCGATTTACGTTGTTTGTCAGATTTCCAGATATTAAGTGAGATAATGATAGCAGTTTTATGTGATTTGATTGTAAGAGTGTTTCTGTGGATGTTGATATATCCTTGCGTTCGAGAAAGTTGTTCAGGTTAGCTTTACTACATAACTCGATTGTTTTGCTGAAAAGCCTATGGATGTTTTGAAGATAAGGGTCTATTGATACTATATCTATATGTGTTACAACTTTCCATGAATCACGATAGAAACGGATTGCAGATGAAGGCTCGAAATAGATTCCAGGGCTCTCGAGAATTGGTGTAACTTTACTTCCTGCATGACAACGTTGAGATAATATTTTGAAAAGGGGATATATAAACATAGTTAAGTGCGTGCCGGTTTTATTTCGTTCACGTGGTATTTAGTAAATCGACAATTGATGCATAAGGTCACATTGTTTTTGTTGTGTACTTTAATTATCTTATAGGGGCCTTTCCAGACAGGGGATAAAGCCTTACGTAGCCTGTGATGTTGTTTTAGGTAGACAAAATCGCCTGTTTTATAAGCAGGCTCTCGGGAAGGTGAATCATAATACTGCTTAGAGGTTTCTTTACTTTTTGAAATGTATTCTAATGCTTTTTCGCGACTAAAACGCATTCGATATTTTAGGGCTCGGATGTACTCGTCATATGTAAGATTCTCGTTAGTGTCGTATAGTGAGTTAGGTATATGTGGTTTATGTCCATATAAGAGTTCATAGGGGGTGAATTGAGTGGTAGTGTGCGGGGTAGTATTATAACAGAGTATCGCAGTGGCCAGATAGCAATGCCAGTCATTTTGGTTCTCATTTACGAAGGATTTTAAATATTCTTTTAATGTGGCGTGACTGCGTTCCAGGGCACCGTTTGTTTGAGGGTGATAAGGCGTTGAAAACAGGGATTTTATTTTGAAAATATTTGTGATTTGCTTGAAGAGGTCAGAGGTGAAACACGTCCCAAGGTCAGTTAGTATCATTTTAGGTATTCCAAAAAGAGACATGAAATGAATTAAATTTCGTGCTACTTCATCGCTTGTTGAAGTAACCATCGGATAAGCACAGGAGAATTTCGTGAGATCATCCTGGAGTGTGAGAATGAACCTAAAATTCTGGAGTCCTGCTTCAGGAAGGGTGCCAACTATATCGAGGGCTAAGCGCTCAAACGGTTTAGTGCTGGATGAGGTAATGATCATAGGTGCTTTGTTACATTTTCGGAGAGGTTTGTTGATTTGACAGGATTTACATGTTTTGACATAATTTTCTATGTCAGACCTCATCGATTTCCAATAATATGAAGATTTTATACGGTTAACCTCTGGAATGTCCCTGTACAGCGAATCTCGTGGACCCTAACGCGTCCAAGGTTCTGGCGAAAATAAACTTTCAATCGACTTGCGTTAGGAATTTGATAAGTTTGTTAGGTTATTTTATTAGTTTCCTAACATGTTATATACCATAATAAAGTTTATGAAATTACCTATCTTGTGATGTATAGTACTCACATGTGATAATAAAGTTGATAAGGCTTTTCACCGATTGTTTGCAGAATCCATTATTTGACACTGACACCTCTATTTATATTTCGTTCTTACGGGCCAAACACAAAACTTACACTATTTTCCATTTTTCACATCACCACTATTAATTTCTCCAGCGATAAGATGTATTATTTTATCACAAAATACAGTAATTACTTCACAATAAATAAATATTGACAAACATAAAATGTAAGTCTGCGGCCGGTCGCCTGCTGAAAATGGCGACATGGCTTGGTATTTTATTTATTTTGATAAATAGGCTGTCTCAATGTCAGTTCCAATCATATCACACGGTTGCCAACTAAACTACTCATAATCTTAGACTAATTCCGGGAACGTTCTGAAACTTGGTGAATATTCATAAAACGTTGAAGTTTGCAATACTTTCTATGCGCTTATGCAGCGCACAGGACGCTAGCCGCCCAAAAAAGTTATGCGCTTATGTAGCGCATAGGACGTTTGACGGGTTAAACATCCTGTTTATTTCAGGGTGCCCCGCGATTGTGGAGTCATCTTTTTTTTTCAAGATTTGAGGGATTTCTGCCAGAGTTGGATAAATGAGTTGATTTTTGTATATGTGTATATGGATATTGGTATTATTAAAGACGTATGCGATCATATTATATAGTTTAGTATAGGAGAGTTTACTATAAGGTTCAGCGAAATCTGATATGGCTAGATCTGCCAAAGTAGGGTTATTCTGTAATATGAAGTTTTTCAGGGACAATAAAGGGTCGAATATAGTTTTGTAATTAGTTTCATCGTAATGGTGAATTTTAGTAAACAAGAAGTAGTATGTCTTATTATCGCTAGGGAATGGAAGCACAGTGAATGGTTCTCGTTCAGAATTCTGTAGAGCTTCTGAGATTCCCAGTTGAGATAGTATTTCCTCACAACTAGGCATGGAAACGTCAAAGTCCAGGGAAGTGGGGATGGCAATTGATGATAATTTGGATAAATGCAGTTTTTGCGAATGTTCTGTGATTTTAGTGTTTGACGTTTCTAAGGTTTTAGTAAACTGTTTTTTGAAATATTCCTCGTAAGTGGTAGAGGTAGGGTCACGTTGACTTTGTTTACGAGTCGTTACATGAATAGGAATGCGAGAGAGTGCGTCGGCATTTGAATTTAATTTTCCTTATTTATATATAATTTCGTAGTCATACTCTTCGAGCTTTAATCTCCATCGTATGAGTCGACTTCCAGGGTCCTTTACATTGAAGAGCCAGGTGAGAGGACGGTGATCGGTCACAATCTTGAATTTATTACCGTAAAGATAGGGACGGAAACATTTCACGGCGAAAATGATAGCAAGGAGTTCTTTTTCAGTCGTAGAGTAATTACACTCTGCTTTATTCATAGTGCGAGAGGCGAATGCGATGGGAAGATCCTTTCCGATAGGACAGCGCCGACTGCACTATTTCTCGCGTCAGTCGTCACAACGAAAGGTTGTGAAAAATCTAGGTACTGTAGTAGTGGTGCCGTGGTAAGTTTTTCTTTAAGGTGGTTGAACGCTTAATCTTGTTCTGAGGACCAATGGAAGTCTACATCTTTCTTCAGAAGAGAAGTGAGGGGTTTGGTAATTTTCGAAAAATTGTCTATGAACCTGCGGTAATAGCCGACTAAACCGAGGAACGATTTGATTTCTTTAGGATTTCGAGGGATTGGAAATTCTGTAACTGCTTTAACTTTGTCGGGGTTAGGTTGCACGCCTTTGTCAGTGATGACGTGCCCTTAGTATGTTACTTCGCGACGTAAAAACTCGCATTTATCGGGCTGTAATTTAAGGTTGAATTCACGGAATCTGTCAAAGACAAGATGAAGTTTTTGAATGTGACTAGTGAGGTCATTGGAGTAGATAATACAGTCATCGAGATAAATATAGCAATGTAGGCCTTGCAGGCCTGAAAGGACAGAGTTCATGAGGCGTTGGAAGGTTGATGGTGCATTTTTGAGGCCGAAGGGCATCCTGTTGAATTCGAAATGGCCAGAGATGCCATTGGGGTTAAGAACCGTAAATCCGGTTTTTGCTGAGTCAGCAGAATCCATTTTGATTTGATGAAACCCTGAAACAAGGTCAAGGGTGGAAAAATATTTAGAGTGCCCTAATTGATCCAGTATATCGGTGATGAGTGGTATTGGGTAAACCTCAGTTACTGTTATGTCATTGAGACGTCTGTAATCTATCACTATGCGCCATTTTTTTTGACCTGAGGCATCTATTTTCTTTGGAACAATCCAGACAGGCGCACTCCAAGGTGATATAAAGGGTTTTATAATATTTTGCTATACAATTAGCTAAGTATACTCCGTCGCATATTGTATGATCTAGTACGAGTCCTTCTTTAATTTCGGATAATTCGGAATCAGAGTTCAAAATAGCACATTCGATGATGCCTTCGGAACGTGCCGGGATTATGTAAGATGGTTGATTGAAATGGATTTTTAAAGTGTGACCATATAGGGAAATTGATTGCGTTTTGTAGTCTATGTTTGAGTCAAAGAATCGCAAGAAATCATTACCTATTATACCGTCATATTTGAGATTTATTTCGTCCTTGATGACGTGAAATTTGTACGCAATATTTTTGTCCTGTAGACGGAATTGTAGTTGTAGGGAACCCAATGTCTCGCAATATGAGTCCGTATCATTAATTCCTTTTAGTTTGATGATTTCAGACGAGAGTGGTAACTTCCTTTCGAAGCTGGAGTACTTGACAATGCTGACACTTGCTCCAGTATCAATCAGAAAACAGAGAGGGTTTTTGGAGTAGGGTATAGTTAAGTAAGTATAAGGTAGGGATATTTTTTTACTTGGTGCTTTAGTTTCATAGCAAGGTAGGTGAGGATTAATTATAGGTTTTAGTTTAGGAATGATCTCGGAAAATTGCGGCGGAGTCTGTGAGTAGTTTTCATTGCCGGTCCCGGCAACCACTTCGGCATACGTTTTGGTTTTGCATGGTCTAGTAAAGGAATCAGCGTGAGGGTTGGTGACCATGGGTTTTGAAGGTGTGTTCCTTGTTAGGACCCAGCTTATTTAAATTAGGATTCAGTGGTCGCTGAGTTAAAATACTCCCATGATTTTTCGGGGTTGTCATAGATTTAGTATGAATCGGCTGGTATGATATAGGACAAGATTCAGGGGCTCGTTTTTTATAAGATTCAGTGCGAGATACCGTGGCAGATTTTGTAAAAGATACAGTGGGCGACGTAGTACACGATTTAGTAAGAGATGCAGTGTGCGACATAGTCGGCGATTTAGTAAGAAATACAGCGGGCGACATAGTACGCGATTTAGCAAAAGATACAGTGGGCGACATAGTACGCGATTTGGCAAAAGATAGAGTGGGCGACATAGTACGCGATTTAGCAAAAGATACAGTGGGCGACATAGAACGCGATTTAGTAAGAGATACAGTGGGCGTGTCATTCATATTTTCTTTAGATTTCGGCAGACACGAAACCGAAATCGTATTCAGTTTAAAGTCTGATCGTCCTCATTGAATTCTTGCGATTCGCCTTCACAAAAATGCGCTTGCGCTGCCATGTTAGGTGCAGTTGCACTTTGTAATTGAGACCTGTTCGCGGTCTGTTGATAAGAATTCGCATTCGCGGAATTGAAGCGCATATTGTTATTGTATTGTCTTTTGCGACACTCGCTTATGGAATGCCCTACGTTTTGCAGTAGTTGCAAGTTTTGGGTCCCCTTTGGGGATTAGGAAAACGTTGGTTGTGTATCGGGCGTGTTTGAGAGCTAGTAGAGGGATGAGGCTGAATATTGTTATGCTGAGGTTGGTATGAAGACTGGGGCCGAAGGTGATAAGATCGTTCATTACGATCTTTTTTGTTACGGAAACATTCAGATGAGGAATGTCCCGTTTTATGACAGATATTACAGGTTTTCGGGGCCTTGGACGTGGAGAGATTGAGATTAAACAACTTCTCTTCCTCAATCGCATGCGTAATTGCTTCGTTGAGGATCAATGGATTGCGGCACCTGACTATATGCGAGAAACTAGAGTTAAGGCCTAGCAAGAATGTGTTCAGTGCAATGTCTTCCATCGCAGCTACGCGTCCGGGGAGTTCAGTTTTATTCTTACAGGAGTATTGGACGTCAGCTAAAATCCGGGTAAGGCATGATTCTACTCGGATTGAATATTCGATTACCGTTTCTGAATAACCTTGCTTACAGCTTTGAAGCTCCAAAAGAAGGTGAGTCGAGTGCTTTTTTTCGGCGAATGTAGTCTTAAGAAAGTCCTTTATCTCAGCCCATGTCTGAAAGGTTTTTAAACAGCAAGCTGCTTGGGCTTTTCCTTCTAACTGGGATAGGATGTATTTACATAGAACATTCTGTTGCTCTGTATTCGCAAGCGAAATTGCATTTTCACAATTCGTAATAAAGGGGGGTAGAGATTCACGATTCCCATCATGGGGTTTAATAAATTTAGTTAGCACGGATAGTGTTATTTTGTCACTCATTTTACTTTTGGGTAGATCAGAATCTTGTCTCAAATCAGAGTCGGATGAGCTAGTATTTGAACTGTTGGCGTCCGAGAAGGAATCTTCAGATTCTTTCTTTATTGCAGGAAGCATGAATTAGGCAGCAGAACAGAGCATCAGATGGTCATAAAAGATTTAGGAACATAGAAAATACTATAATGTTTTATATATACAATAAAAGAAACAAAAATTAAAGTAAGAAAATACCTCACTAGCTTAAATTATGATGAAACTGAAAATATTTTAAAATAAACGAATATGTTTAACTAATAAAATAAATACGAATAAATAATAAATATACGAACTTTAGATGTGCTTTTAACCACATATTTTTTATTAAAATATTTAATCTTTTGTCAATATAGGAACCTATTTTTTACAATTTTAGAATCATTTTGTATATTTAAACTTGTTTAAGTACACATTAATTAGTTTAAAGCCATACCTCACACACACTAACTCTAGCACGTAATGAAATTAATCAATGCAACACAATTCACAATTTTCCGCTTACGATCGATAAGTTCATGGCACTCGATTTGTGTCGGTTTCCGCGATACAGGTTAGCCTAGTGCGGAGATCGCAGTAACTATATTAAAATTTATCCGAATACCCACACATGCTATTAGTAAGTTTTCACAATTGTAATCTATTTTGGCAAAATAAACGTATTTGTATTTGTATTTGTATATTATTTAAAGTCTGTAGGGTTTCGCGTCAAATAACTGATAACTAAATAACTTCACTCAAGTCTGGCTTTGGATTTCACTAGTAAATGACAGAAAATAGACTCACAAAATAAGCACGATGTTCAGGAACATTTTGGAGGTTTGCATTTGTCGAAGTAAATTGCAACGTGACGAGTTGATGATCCAGGGAGTCGTATTACAGTTGAAGCCACTTATGTTATCCCACCGCTGCCACCAATTTGTTATGAGGCATTCCCCGTAAGAGTTTTTAAAAAAAACTCTCTGGTATACACAAACACTTTATTAGCAAAACACAATCCCAATTCTTATAATATACTGAATAACTCAATTACATGAATTCACTCGTGACGAGATGAAAATATTGCAATAATTACCGGCAAAGACAGAGTAACGACTAACTCGAGTTTAGGTAAAAAAATGGTTTTTATAGAATGCAACCATGACGTTATTGGCTTTACACGGCATGTGGCTTTTCTGCTGACCTAAGAAATCGGTTCATAGTGTTACTGGATATAACAGAACGAAGAACGACTTCATAACTTCGAGATTCGGGTTGTCTTTGGGCTGCGCAAGTATGACCACGTCTCACATTATCGCAAGGAGTTGGGGTCTCTTCCGATCCGTCTTCGTCGTGATATGCACATTTTTCCTATCTGTTCAATATTTTAGTAAATCCTTGCTACCCCACATATCTTCCAAACAATTGATATTGTATTTTATATAGTATAAACATTATTTATTATATTCATATATTATTATGTTTTAGTTTCGTAAATAATTAGAGGTATACCGTGCTACTTTAAAAAAATCTTACACATAATTTAACCTCAAAACAAACGTCAAATGCCATACATTTTTTTCTTCGAACAAGTTTTAAACAGGAGTTTATTTGTTTGTGGTAAGACCCATCCAGTTTTATTGCGCACTCTCCTGTTGCACAACTTTTTCTGTTCTGCCTAGGTTTGCTGGTACAAATCTCTCTTAAGAGAGAAGCTTGCCCTAAAAATGTTTTGTTTTCTTACCATTAAGATTTCTGTGCAATAAACAATATGAATATGAATGTGTGTGACGTCGCTGTTTCTGGTTCCCACGACACAGGGTATCCAAGTGTGGGGCCAGAAGAAATGTAAGTGCCTGCATATAAGTGTTTAGATAGCATGTGAAATCCCACATTAGTTCCGAAGGCAAAGCTACGTAATGTTACAAAACTTGGAGTAGATACTTCTTTTGTTGAAAAATATTTTTTCGAAATATTTTTCTGAGCTATGCTAACTGTGATATATCGACAAAATCTAAACTTTTTCAGTTCAGTTCAGTTCAAAAATTTTTATTCATAATAGAACAAAAATTTAAACTTAATGAACGTCAAAATTTGAAACTTAATGAACGTCAAAAAAGTTATTTCTCTGCTGTTCAAAAGAAGTCCCGAGATAAACAAATTATAATAACAATTTTGGGACCTTTTTAGGGTTCCGTACCCGAAGGGTTCCAAACGGGACCCTATTACAAAGACTCCGCTGTCCGTCCGTCCGTCTGTCACCAGGCTGTATCTCACGAACCGTGATAGTTGGACAGTTGAAATTTTCACAGATGATGTATTTATGTTGCCGCTATAACAACAAATACTAAAAAACAGGATAAAAGATATTTAAGGGGGCTCCCATACAACAATTCTTTCAATACCACATACAAACTTATGGATGCACCTGGTTACGTACATGGAGTGTGAAAGTAACCGCACCAATAACTTTGTAAAGAATATTTTGCTGTGTAAAATCCAAACTATTCACTCCACAACATCGCTTCCATTGAACGGTGGTACGGAACCCTTCGTGCGCGATTTAGACTCGCACTTGACCGGTTTTCTAGATTTTGCGTTACCCAGAAACGCGATTGGAGGAATTTTGCTCGATAGAAATAATTATTGAAATGAGGTTTTAATTTACACTTTTTTGATTTCTGCCATTTAAAATAGTATTCAGACTTTTAAAATAATTATTTACATGAATTTTGACGATACTATGGAAAGTTTTATAGCCATTTTAGTTTATATATCAATTTAAAACCGTCTGTTTCCCATTTTTCCTCGATTCCATCCGTCTCACACTGCGGGACTTTCCACCTGGAGTAACTGGGACCTTTGCACGGACCCCTTAACTTCCCACCAACCCAACCCCATTTAGAGGCATCGCGAATTTCAACCTCATGCTATGGTAATAAAATCCAAAACCTACGATGGTCAAATGACCTCTATTGCAGTCACGGGTCATTGAGGGGTTAAAGTATGACCGAAAGTAAGCTTCTGCGGATGTTTAAGTAACACTTACTTGAACAGTTATTTGTGTATTCGACGTAACCTATTCAGTCATTTTATCAGCATCACTCACAATTCAATGAGGTACAGATGTACCGGAAACCAAATATGTTAAAGGCGAAATAGTTTATCAAATGGACGCCCTTGTGATAATTACAAGGCTAACGAAGAACTACTGAACAAACTCGAACGACTTCACAATCTCGGCATTCGGTTTACCTTCGGGCTGCGCAAATACGACCGTGTATCACAACATCGCAAGGAGTTGAAGTGGCTGCCGATCCGTCTTCACCGGGATTCACACATTCTCAATTTCAATTCAAACCACGCTATCGAACCTTCCTGCGAGACAGTTTTCAATTCCTTTCTTTCAACAGACTTCGGAGAACTTACACAGTTTCCATGCTCACAACTCCACAGCATAACACCGAAGTACTCGTTTATTTCGTTATATTGTTGTACACATAGGTCTACCCCTACTCAGCAAATAACCGTTCCCATCTTATCCTGGTTTTCTGGAAGAGATTTCTGATCAGGTATAAGCTCGCCTTTGTTCACAATTTTTATGTAACTCTTGTTTTTTATATGATCTGTTTTCAATAGAGAAATTATGAATTACGTTTTGTTTTGACTTCCGATTTCCGTTCCGTACCCGAACGATACCAAACGGGACCAAATTCCAAATTCCAAATGTCTTTATTACTGTAGATATTTACATTTACTTAGCAATCGTCATTTATTGCCACTTCTCTACATTGGACCACTGTGGGAGAAGAAGGGCGTAGAAACTCCCACAGATTGATTTTAGATCTCTTTTAAAAATTGCTTGTGCTTAACTAATACAAATTTTATAATATCATAATTAATCAGTAGGAATAAATAATTACAAAACTATTAACAGCAAGGTCTGTGTTGAGCCAGTTTAACCCCATACAGTCCCATCATTTAAGTAATCTTGAACATTGTAATATCCCTTTTTCGACAAAGTCGCTTTGACATGGTTTTTAAATTGCTCAAATGGCAATTTCAAGATCTCCAGAGGTATCTTGTTGTAGTAGAGAACGCATTGACCCTTGAAAGAATTGCTAACCTTCGCGAGTCTAAACCGGGGCGCAAGTAGTCTGTGATTGTTTCTTAGATTAATATTACAGCTATCGCTAAGTTTGGCAAATGTTGTAAGGTTCTTGCGTACATACATTATGTTTTCGAAAATAAATTGACTAGCTACAGTTAGTATGTCAATTTCTTTAAAAAGCTCTCTTAAGGAGTATGTGCGTTTTAAATTATAAATTGCTCGAATAGATCTTTTCTGTAAAATAAAAATAGTTTGAATATCCGCTGCTTTCCCCCACAACAAGATACCATAGGACATGATACAATGAAAGTAACTAAAATATACTAGCCTAGATGTAGCCACATCCATGTTTTGTCTGATGTTCCTCACAGCGTAAGCCGCAGAACTTAATTTACCAGCCAATTTATTTATATGGGGTCCCCACTGTAATTTGCTATCAATGGTTATTCCAAGAAACTTCGTGTCATTTACTAATTCTAAAGTGCTGCTATCTAACACCAAACTGGTCTCAACTTGCCTGACATTTGGAAGTGAGAATTTGATACATTTGGTTTTACCAGCATTTTACAATAAATTATTAACTGTGAACCAATTCAAGGTTAAAGACAATACTCCAATAACATCATCAAAGTCTTCTTTTTGTCTTTCAGTTTTGAAAACCAGTGAAGTGTCATCAGCAAACAACCTATATCAGTCAATTTGTCCACCCTATTACTAAGCCTCCGCTGTCCGTCCATCCGTCCGTCCGTCTATCAGTGGACGTACTGACGGACAGACGGACTTAGAGAGTTGAAATGTTTAAAGAATGTGTATTTCTGTTGCCGTTGCCACAACAAACAATGAACAAAACGAAGTTTTGTAAATTAAAAGGAGTCCCCATACAACGATGTGTAGCTAGCCGCGATATACCAAACTATTACATAATTCAAATATGATCGTAGATTTCGCGGCTTATCACTTGGTTGGTTGTGGTACAATTGGTTTGATATCGGATTCCAAATCTTAGGGTTTTAGGTTCGAATCCACATTCGGATAAAATTTTATCCGGCAACAAATATAATGATCACCAGAATATTTGTTTCTTACCCAAAATGGGTAAATGATCACCAAAAGTTGCAGAAAATATCAGAGAAAAATACTGCGGTAGCTTAGGTGAAGGGTAATTTATCCTACGTGTCAGGTTGAACATGTAAAAACAACAAAAATACTTAAAACATAAACTTAAGTACACAAAACATAAAAAGAAGTTTGGTGATCATTTATCTAAACACAATTTGGTGGTCGTTTACTTATTCTGGCGGTCGTTTCGAATTTATTGGTAGTAAAATAGGTGCGTTTTTGGTAATCGTTTAAACATAAGCCATTTTATTCTCTTCTTGTTATTTTATGTATGTTATTGGCGAGTCCGACCCGCATACCGGTTCTCACGCACGTAGTTTAGTTATGTCGTGGACGTCTGAGTGGCTAATGCGGGTAGCCTCGGATGATCGGGAAAATGCTGAAAACAAAATCATCATTATTTCCATAAAATTTAATTAATGTTTTCAGATGCTGTTTTTGTAAAATAACGATGGTATTACGGAAGTCAGAATAGACTAATGCGTGTACAGTTTCTAACAAGTAATTTCCTTTGTATATTCTTCTGACAGAGATTCCAGAAAGAAAAGGAATTTCGCTTGAACTGGAAAATAATGTTTTCACTTAATTGTGCTTAGGGATGTTGACGTCACGTACCTTGCCGGTGATGCCAGGAAAGCTTGGACGCACGCCTGTCCGGGACAAAATTTCCCGGTTGTGTGACGAGCCGCCCTGCCTTCAACAGCGCGAGAGCTTGCTTAACGTGGCAAGTGACTCTGCAGAACGTGCATGTCTGTGAACCAGGGACCAAGAGTCAGGGCACTGGCTGCAAGCCATCCCTTCCAGATAGCTTGGTACACTGCTGGACTGAACCATCCTCATACAGGCCGTCTGCCTGCGATTTAAGACGAATTAAATCGGTTCCCCCTCCGGTCGAGTAGATCTGAATACCAAAACGAACTGGCCCCACTACGTACTTAACTCAAAAAATATTATAAAATATGACTGATTTTCAATATGTCTTTGTTTTTGAATGTCTCTAAGTCGTAATGTACATTCAGACACATTCGTGACGATGAAACAATATCGTAAACCCTACTTGCATCTTATTTTTTTTAATTATTATCAGTCTTTATCAATATCTATGTCGGTGTGGGTATACGTACTTCTTAGGGAATACATTATAATGGTAAGATAAATGCCACTTATTATTAGAAATGTCACTTGAAAAATAATTTCTTGTCCTTGCCTTGTCATTACAAATTTTCTCGTCTTGATCAAAAGTATTGTAATGAATTACAATTTTATTTTAAAGTCATTACTTATCTGTTGTGTGTTATAACGAAAAATAGGACTCTGAAATTTATAGACAATCAAAAAGGTAAACCATCTCTAGTGCATGATGGAGACAGGTATAACTTTTCAAATAACAATAAATCAGGCTCTAGCATGTGGAGGTTTATCAATCTAACTGAATACTCGGCATGGGTCACATTTGATGCTGAAAGACGCAGTATCATTAGGCAAACTACTCAAGCATGCCGATCTCCGAAGAAGATATATTTATTGTAAAAAGGTGGTGTCTGCAAATATGACACCAGTCAAAAAGGTATTTGAAAATTGTCTTTCCAATGTCAAAGATCATTCAAGACAATATTTGAGGGGTAAAAAGTTCCCTTTATAGACAAGGACATGATAAAATTTTTGGGTCAAAAATATTCTGAATGTAATCGATGGCCGGATATAGGTATTCCAAAACAATTATCAGGAAGTTTTCTTGTCATTGAAAATTGTGAGGATGAGACAATTCTAGTTTTGTCGACACCCATTACCAGAATATTACTCAGAGATGAAGACAGAAATAGACAATGTTATGGTGATGGGACTTTTAAACGAACCTTTTTTCTTTTATGTTGGAGGAGAAAAAAATTGAATTTCTCATACCCAGGAGTCAGACCTCCCTGCAATGTCCGGTTCCCTACACATTGAGCGGGCATTAGCTCGTGTGGTATACGGACTAGAAACAACCCCTTGATTAATTTTTTAACAGTGATCGTTTAGATTTAGATTTACAAGGGTTTTAAACGGACGCCTAAACAGTTTTCTCAAATGTTCACGATTTAACCTGATGTCGGCAGAAACAACAAATCACCGAACGTAGTGCCTGTTGTGTATCCGCTTTTGCCTAAAAAGTCTCAAGAGACTTACATCAGAATGTTAAGGTTGCTGAGGGACAAATTAGGTTTAAGAATTCGTATGTAATTTTTGAAATTGCAATAATCAATGCCGTAAAAGAGGTTTTTCCGCGCACTGAAGTCTTTTATTACCATTAGTGATTTACCACAGATATTTAGTGAGAATGTCTGCTTATTTTTCCTTACTTCCTCAAGAAAAAAATCTTAGTGCATGGTCATCTTTGCAAGCCCTTTTCCCTCAAACTCAAATCACTTCATCGTGCTTAGCTAATATAAATATAGAAAATAATTCATAACTTTGACTTTATGATACCTTGGTACCTTGGACACTATTTAAATACATTGATCTAGCCCCAAACTAGGATTCCCTGTATCTTGGGTACTAGACAACGATACACATACTTATATAGATAAATATTATACGTAGATAGATAAACCACCATGACTGGTAGTAGTAGGTAGGTAGCTATTTTCTCATCAAACAAATATTTGCCCCCACCGGGCTCGAACCCGGGACCCTTGGCTTCGTAAGCAGGGTCACTTTACTTGCCTATGTTTTCACAATGCCTTGAAAAATATGATTTTGGTGTACTTTCTTCTTTAGATACGTGTTTAGTGCATTACAGATTATTTATGATGCATATGTTAAGCGAACATTTGACTGTACAAGTAAATTCTACAATGATGATAGAAAGACGTAATATCTTATCAAAAACATATCATGTAAAAATGACAGTCTTGCTTCTGAGGTAGAAAGTTATGAGATGTAATTTTAAACCAAGGTAATGTAAAATCTATCCAACAGCTACGCCATGCACAATCACTATTTTAATAGCAACATTTTAGGTTACCGTATCAATATTAGACCTCTTTATTTATTTTATAAAAGAATGCGAGCGTTGTTACAAGAACGCAGACTGAACGAACGTATAAATTAATTAAATTTCCATTAGTGGATACTCCGGAAGAAGTCGTATTATGAAAGTGTATTATATAATGACCTCCTAAGAATAGTTTCTCAAGAGGTTATAAAGTGCGCTTGCCTTTGGGAGTACCAAAGGCTCATAAATGATTCACGTGTTTCCCAGGACCACCACCGAGTAATACTAAGGTGAACGCACACCGTCCGCCTCGGACGAGCCGAAACGAATAGAATTTTAGACTTCTTTATATGAAATCATAAACCTCGCAGACATGTCGGCGTCGAATCGTCCGAATCCCGAGAACGCGACGACGTCATAAAATCCATTCTGGGCGGACACTGCGGATAGGTTAACCGCTACCTATAAAATGGCTATTTCAGGCCACCTCGAAACGAAAGATCAGCGGTAATGTAAGGGTTATGTCTCTGCTACCCCCGTTAAGGAAAAGGCGTGATGCTAAATTTGTACCTACCTATCTATCAATTTAGAGAGCACGCGTGTTAATTTAAATGTTAGTTTGTTTTCAAAAATCTTTATTTACTTTAAATAAGAATGGTACAACCCAGTGTAAGTTAATCCTAGGTTATAGCTTGTATATGTAAATTGACAAGATGTCTACAGGACACCGGCATCTGGCGTTAAACCAGTTAATTGCACCCTATATTTATTATTTATTTATTTCCACATTTTTTAACACTTGTAAGGATATATCTATTTTTGACACTTTTTTATTATTATTATTTACATTCACATTCACATTCGGATGTAACTGCTGAGTCTCCGCGTCTCCTAGGTGAGAGCTGAACACCAGTGCTGCTCTTAATGAGCAATAAACACTGAGCTTTGACCTTTTCGCGTCAATGCATTGCGCCTACATACCTACCTATATTCTTCTTTTTGTTTTATGTATCTTATGTATTTTTGTTTTTATTACTTTGCTATAATTTAAGTTCTTTTATAGTTGCACCTCCGTCACTTTTATTTTGTATGAGTGCTGCTTTGATGGAATAAACGTTAATCAATCAATCATATATTATGTAATAATTAGGCACATACTTAATGTTTTATTATGCTTGCTTGATAATGTTATGACGTTCATAAGGTCTCAATGTTAGTGCTATTTTGAATAAAAATATTTGAACTGAACTGAACTTGAACAGGCTGTGGAGCCTCTTAAAACTTATAGCATAAGTAAAATAAAAACACAACATGTTGTAGGAAGATAAAATCATTGTTACAATTTGCACACTTCGTTTTAGTAAGCAAACTATTGCTAGGAACATAAATGATGTGGTATAAGTTGTCTAGCTGCGGGTAGAATGCAAAATACAGGTACGCGTAGTTTGAGTAAGCAAGGTGCGGTCGCTTTACCAGTTATCTTTTGTTAAGTGATAACAAGACACAAAACATGAGGTAAGCAAACCGAAATAATAACAACTTCATACATTATTTTGACATACTGGGGAACGCAGGCGGGAGTTGTGCGATGTGTGTGATTTCGATATACTGCTTATCTCCTGCTCACTTAAAAGCCCGGTAAATCGGTGGTTTTTTGCGGCAGCAAACCTCTTGGGAAAAGTCCTTATGGCTTCTGAAATCCCGTCTATATTTCTCTTCGCGAGGTTGGGGTTTGACGATGATATTGTGTTGCACTTATCCATGCTGTCGCTGGGGTCCTCTGTTGATAACTTTATCGACATGGGGAGGACCCATCACTAATTTGTTCCATCACTAATCTATGTTTTTGTGTGACTCTGTACTTTTTGGGCGAGGAGACGGAATAGCACAAAACGCGTGTGGCGACTCGAGCACCGAACCGTTGAATTATTTTAAATGATACTACCAGAAAACCATGCAATAAGATATATTGACCCTGGTCTCGCCCGTACATTGAGAGAGCGGGCGTGGACGAGTGGTTTTTTTGTCTCCGTGACAGTGTTAGAGTCGTCATTCGTCATACGTCAATCTCCTTCTCCTAGTTTTGCTTAGAAAAGGTAAACAAGAAGGATTAAGTATTGAACGTTCCCTGTATTATAACTTCTGTGACACAGAAGTCACGGTCCGCAATACACGGAGCTAAGTAAAAATAATAAAATGGAGGTGTCTTCGGAGGGCCCTCGTTCTCACTGCCTGCACCGATGCACAAACACTTCACAACAGTAGTTAGGGGATGGGAATTTTGGGGAATTCAGACAAACATAATATATAGCCGAAAAGTCCGTAATAGTTGAACATTTAAATATTTTCGTCAGAGGACGTGCGCACGCGAAACTCAAGGCAAACAAGTGTCCCGAAACGAACAGAATGAGTGAGCGGCGATTGAAAGGAATGAAGTTAGCTCTAAACCAAACACCTACTAGTAAATAGATGGAGTGAATTCTACCAATTGTATCTATGGAGGCACCATTAACAGCCTCCATACAAGCGAATTCTTATAAATGAAGTCTTCCTACCAATAAACATGTGTGGAGGCACCTTTATGAATCACAGTCAGTTCGTCTACGTGTGAGGTGCTAGATTTATTTAAGGTCTTCGCGAGGTTCCTTTCATTGAGCGATATATTGCCGGCCGCGGGGCGCCTCTTCGGGGACTTATGTGCTTTGATCAAACGTTGAACATATAATTGGAGAGGTTCTTTTTCAGGGTTGCTAGCTTACTTTTATTTAGAAAATTGTCAACCTAGCAATTGGGATGTTAATAGGGCATTTAAAATCTGACTGAACTAACTGTGGCGCAGTTAGCGAAACGGTACCCAAGTTCGTATTTAGATAGCGTACGATTAGTTTGGTTGTCTTGCTTTTTGTTTGACACGCCGGGTTTCGTTTGCGCAGACCATAAAAGGGTTGTAAAACGACAATCGAATAGAGCTAGCTGAGCACGATATGTATGTAATTCTTGTGATACGCTCTCTGGCATCTCTGGCAACCCTACCTCCTCCCACGGCTCGAGCAAAACACGTTCACTTCAGAAATTAGATGTCTTGTTAGTCTTCGGATCCCACAGGGAATACAAAAAAGATTAACTAGTTACGGTGGGATTCTAAGTCCTTTGTTTCTCTAGACAAAGCTATTTGACCTCAGTCGGATTTAACCGAGAAATTGATTGCATAAACCCAAGACGAACCAAGGTATCCTAGTGTGGGGCCAAAAGCGATGTATGTGTCTGTATGTAAATGTTTAAATGTTATACATCAGATAATTTGTTGGGTACTTATATATAGTGTTATAGTATCTGTGATTGTATTACGAATTGACATTCCAGTACGCCTTTCCTACTTAATTGGTGATCAGGTTTTTGTATTAATTGGTTCGTTATTTGCTCTAAATTAGTATGAAGTTATAAAAGTATATTTTTCTTCATCGTCGAAGGGGATTTTTTTATTTTATCATATTATATAATTTTGATACCTGTAGATTGGATAATGCTGCGCTTTTCCTGCTAAATTACTACGTAGGCTTGTAACGCTTATAAGGTCGTAGCAAACGTTACGCCCCGTTACGATCGTGCTACGAAAGCATGATTGAGCCGGTTGTAGCAAGGGACAAAAATGTGCTACGCGCCCTTTACGTAGTACTATGAAAAATCGTCTGCTGTAATATAACAGGATAAGTATTCCATACTTATCAAGTCATAGTCCAACTAAATACAGGATTTATACACACAATGTATATGTCACCGCAAGATTGTCAAAACCGTTAGTTGATAAACTAATCTTTTTTTTTTCGTTAGTTGGTCAACTATCGATAGATAGTAAACTGTAGTATATGACGCGTTACTGCTTACTATATGACGCGTTAGTTAATAAACTAACGGTTAAAACCTTTGAATAGTAAACTGGTTTAAACTTGAATTGCAAACGAAATACCAGGGCAAACACCGCGGTAGTTTAGGTGAAGACTAGATGGAGGCGAGCGCAGCGAAGCCCCCGAATAGTCTTCGTGTTAGGTTGACATCTAAGAACAAAAGAAACATAAATTCTTAACATTGTCGGTCTGATTTACTATTTGTCGATAGTTGATAAATGATGGTTTTGACTAGTTATGCAACGAATTCTACTTTACGAATACGAATATCAAATCTACTATTCGGTGAATATGAATACGAATCCGAATATCTCGCCATGGTAATAAAAGACTAATTTATTTGATGAATTTATATTCTCCTAATAATTAAAATTTACAATAGGCAAATTTTTATTTAAAAAACATAAAATTTGTAGATTTTCTGGTTTTAGGCGATTTCTTTTTTCAGTCTGGATGTTTCCAGCTGTTGAAAAAAGTCTTTCCGAGGCGACCGAACATAACTTCAGTGAAGAATATTTTTGGGCGAGTTTTTCAGACTTGGAAAATGGACATCTTCTCGCCAAATGCCTATGCACACGTCGTATTTTTACCTGCCGACGACCGACGCGCGTATTCGCCGAATACTTCGGTAAATGTCTATTATTCGGCGAATACGAATATTCGTATTCGTATTAGTTGCATCACTAGTTTTGACTATCTTACGGTGACATATACACAATTAGTCACAAACATTGTTTACCTAAACCTTACGATTACTCGAGATTTACCTAAGCAGCGAAGCAGCGAATAAAACAATGCCTTTAAAATAAAATACCTTCACAGGTAGGTAGGCTTCAGCTCACGCTGAGCTATAATGATCTCGTCTGTCTTTATCAAACTGTCGGATACCTGATACCTGTTCTCAAAGACGAACATTTGAGCCTTTAATGGATTAATATAATATACGCGGGATGTGTCTTTACCCGATTGTAGCTGTAAAGATACCCCGCTTTCATTTTAAACTATACTTAACGCTTTTAAGCATATGTTAATTGCAGAAATATTCAATAGTCATATTTCTCATTGTAATGTCCAATTATGATCGTATTATTGTGGTAGGACTTGCTACGTTGTGTAATTTTTTGTTTCAGAAAACCCAGATTCTTTCAGGTAGAGAAAATCAATGATAAATAAATTAATAGTTTGAGTTGAAGGTGATGTAATTGGTCATAAAAAAATGTTTAGAAACATTTGGAAAGAACCTTGGGCGAGGCAAACATCGAATAATTATAAGCATAAAAGAAGGTAGTTATAGTTCCCTAAATCTAGATTCTGTCGCTGTTGTCATTAAAAATGGGGAAGGGGGGAGTGGAAGATGTCCCAAACCTCGCATCTGCTTGTGAATTCCAACCAGCGTTGCTAAGTGAAAGATCTCGCAACCAGATATTATATTGAAATCCCTTTATTGAGGAGTGAGGATTTCCCTAAGCTTGGCACAGGATGCTACAATAGGGCCTAACGGACTCTTATACCCATATTCTTAGTCATTTCCTCGAGATTTCCTCGACTCGACTCGACCTCACTTGAGGAAATTTGTATGCTTAATTGATAAATATCTCCTCGACTTGAGCGATTCCCTTACTCGAGTCGAGGAATCAACTGTCAAACTCAAGGTACCTCTCGACCAGCCTTGAGGCGTCCTCGAAATTGTAAAAGATGCTTTCAAAGTTTCAACGCACTTCGTCGTCCATGTTTAAACGTAATTTGTTCTTAAAAATGTTTGACGAAGAAGATTTTGATGATTGAACAGTTTATTGATCATGTTTTTGATGATCCGTACGACTACCCGACTCGACGTTATTAACGCGACGCTTCAAATTTTTTTCCCGACTTACACTGACACACGTCCGTATTTGGAAAATCTAAATGATGAAATATCTCAAAGAATTGTATTATATGTTTTATCATAGAGTTATTAAGTAAACAAAGAGTTTCTGGATGTTATCCTCTACAGGCCGCATTTCTCAACGGATTCTCGTGATTTTTTGTGAGCAGGAGAGTTACCACAATGTCTTATGCCGATTCAGATTAGGAACCTAATTTGATCCGCAAAATTACCGTGTCCGTCTTAAAACAAGTCTTGGTACTTATTAGGTAAATAAAGCCCATTATGGCGAATTGGAATTGAAATGGTTGCCATGGTGATGTTCTTATTTTGAACCTAATTAGAATCGGAAAAAGGTTATGATAACCCCCGTTCAATAATAGAATTTAGTTTACGGAATTTCTTCAAAATGGCGGACATTTGGGGGTTTTAAAATTTCAATAAACCGCTACAGTCTAAATAGCTTAACGAATTTAATAAAATGATACATAGGATTTGTAGAGACCGCGAGAGTAACAGACTATATAATTTTAGTGAAAAGTCAATAGGTTGGGTTTAAGACCGCAAAATATAATTTAGGTGCGGCTACTTCCATACTCCATGTAGGTACGTAACCAGGTGCATTCATAGGTTGTATGCGTTAGTAAAAGAAAGTATCACTCGCGAGGTCCACAGCTAACAGAGCCACTAGTTTATAATAATTATCGTTTGACATTTCAGTTTCTAGAATTTTCGACGTTATTGTATTTTGCATGTCTAAAGTTTCAACGAAATGGGGTTACAGGATCTTTAACATGGTTTATCTCGAAAACCTTACGCATTGGGACATTTTGTCATACAACATTTTTATTCATGCCGTGCGCCGCTCTCTGTTAAAAAATATCTCTAAAACTATGGTTACCACTAGACCAAATTGTTCAAACCACTTTCACCCACCGATGAAGTGCCATCGAGCTTGTATGATGATGGAGCTCGAAGGTGGGAGAGGAACCCTGGAATGTCTACTAATAATGCCATCGACTTCGGGATGATTTCATTACAGTTTTCGTGACGAGCTCGATTAATTTCTCCTGATAATATTCTCATCATCATAACCTGATGATGGAAGGGGGAAGACGGAACTCTGGGTTGCTAACTAGTTGCGTCTTATTGTGATAAGACTAGTTGGTTTCAGCTAGAGGTACAGCTGTAGAGTAATATCTCTACAAAAGCTTGTATTTTCTCTATAATTTGAATACACTAAATCCTTAACCTCTCAAAAACCGAGGGTTGTTGGGACGTGTGACCATTTTGAACCTCATGCCATGGTAATAAAATTTAAAACCTATAACGGAAAAGTGGCGTTAGCTAACACCGGTGGTATTCAAGAGGTTAAATAACGTTTAATTTACATAATGAAACACACATTTCTGCTGGTCCAGCAATGCGCTCGCTAGCAGATATTCAGTTTATCCTTACATAGCTTTAATTTCATAATCTGGTAGTTTTCATAAACGTGAGTGTGCCACATCAAGGCTTTGAATCTGCAATAATAGAGGGCGAAACTGAATTCTCAAACAAATTTTCATTTGACATGCGCGTTGGTCGGCTCAACGTGTTCCTATGTAGATACTACACATAAGCTGGTATTATAACGCTTATCGAATTATTATAGTGGTAAGTTCATTTCGTAAATGTCGAGTCGATCCAAAGAAGATACTATCTAAATTTCTATCTATAATTTAATCAGTACCTATCGGTAAACGTGATCAGAATAAAAAAAGACATTCTGACATATTATCATTGTTTTAGTATGCTTTATCTTTGATATGTTGAAGGCGTACTAACGCACTAAACTGACAACTTATAGAAAGTATATTGACTTACTTAAGACAATATACTTTTCATTAGTCCAATCTATATTGACTTATTGCATACCAGCCTGGGGAGTACTATACTAGACTGCTCAAACTAGAAAGAGCGCAAAGGTTCTTACTAAAGGTGGCCTTTAAACCATACCGCACTTCTACAGAAGATCTTTACCAGTATTGTGAACTACTAGCGATATGACAACTGTATATTGAGCGCACAGTACTTAGAGTCCACTCAACTACAACCTTTGTCCCAGCCCAATCTTCTAAAAGAAGATCGGATATGGTCTATAAGGTTCCCTTCATTAAAAACTATCTTTACCAGGAATCAGTATCTAGGCAAAGCTAATCGCTTGTGTAACAAAAGCAATAAAATTTTAAACATACACCCCCTTACAAAATGTAAAGCAAAAAATCTAATACGAAACTGGTTACTAAAGCAAAATTATGAACAAACTGAAAAAAATCTAGAAATTGTAGTCTAGAAACTTCTGACTTAACTTTATTTCTTTAAAAGAAATTCCAAAATTGTTGTTTATCTATATATCAATATTTATATATTATTTATTATATATATATATACAACATACACTATATAATATACTACATAAAACATCGTATTCATAATCAAATGTTAAGTTAAATGTTCCTAGGTTACTTAATTTTTTCACACATTAAATAGTGTCTAAAGGAAGAGGCAGATGCGCCTTAAAACACAGGTTTATTAAACTTATTTTAAGGTTCCAATGTATTTTTCTTCTATATATTACTTTGTTGAATAAATTTCATTTTCATTTTTCATTTTCAACTTGAAATCCTACAGCTGTTTTTGGGTTTCCACAGATTTTAAAACTAGATTTTTATTTAGCTAGTTTAGTTGTCACGCCTCATGTCAGGAATGGGTCGGATTGTATTCGCAATAATAGCCAGCTAGCGAGCGTGAGTATGCGAGTGTGTTGTTGGTTAAAGCTGAAACAACTGAACTTATTTGGCTGCAATCTGAAATACGGATTTTTTTATCGAGAATATCACTTACGCGTTAATACCAAATAGCACATTTCCAGGGATACCTGCATAAAAATTATAGTTCATTAAAATTCAACTTCAAAAACTTACAACGCATGGATCATGTAGTTACAATCTCGTGAAATATAAGTAAATAAATAAATGTAGCCCATTAATGTCCCCAACGAGGGGCACAGGCGTTTAACCGGATACGAGTAAGATTAAGCCATACTCCCCCACGCTGGCTCAGTGCGGGTTGGTGGAGGGGTTTTACGACCACTACCACTTAGCGATAGTAGCCGGGGCCTACAGCTTAAAGTGTCATCCGAAACACTGAACGTCCGATAATGTACTTAAGATAAATTAATTATCTCATTGGTACATGGTCAGGAATCGAACCTGCATCTCCTGTGTGAGAAGCAAGCGTGAAACCCATTAGTCCACGGAGCTCATGTTAAATAAACTCGTTATAATAGTAGTTTATGTGACAGCTACATAATGGGGGGCGTTAATACTCGAGAGATTCATAATAATATCACTCGAGAGTTTTGATGCCTAATTATGTACAGTTACATACACTAGTTTATCTACACACCTAGACTTTGCGAGACTTTGCGAGGCGGTTATAGGAGACATCTCAACAATGCGTGCATCTTGAGACTGCCTTTCTTAACAACCACAAGGAAAAATCAAACAAAATGAATAAAGTAATAGGAATAAGGAGCTGTCTACAGAGCGAACACGAATTATTTAATACTTTGCTGCTCTGAGATATGACTAGGATCGACTGGCATCTTTTTGATGTGTTAATTTAGGCGATATGAAAAAATATGGGTGTTTTTTTTTTAATCCATTTGTCCACTATAAGATTTTGGTGAACGATGGCAGCACGGCCACCGAGTGATACACTTTTAATTGTTGTACAAAGTAATATATTTACAACAGCAAGATAGTGAAGAGAGTAAAATACTACAGTCTTAACAAAATAAAAGGCCCGATGACAGCGTCCGTGTCACTGACGTAATAAGGTTGAATTTAGTTTGGGCCACCGGGTCTTTTATTTTGTGAACACTGTAGAGTAAATACGGGTCGTTGCTAGGCAACGCCCGGAAACGGACGTCATACCAAAGAGGTAGACCGCCACAAAGTCATCTTCTGATTTGATTTTTGGGTTAACGTTTATTGAGTATGGATGTTCTTGATATCATTTAACTACGAAAATACCTCTTAATTGTTTTATTTTTTCCTGTAATTCAGAAATCCTAACTAATTTAATTGCGAATTGCATGCAAAATGTGGATATTATCTATTCGTAAACTCTCCTTGAAAATCTTTTTGACCAAAATAGCGTAATTTATTAGTAAACAATTTTTAAGTGGTTTAACGCTACGTTAGTTTTAGTTTGAGTCGAGCGAATTGTTGCGCTCTCATTTATTTCTTATGTGGAAGTAATTAACTCAGTAATTTTCGTTTACATTCGTATTCCTTTTATATATATTTTTTCGTTTTCCCTTCAGCAAAATCGGAACACACCAGGATTTCTCGCTTGATTGGAGAATTTCTCGCCTTTGTTATTTCATAGTAAAAGTCCAAATTCAAATTTCAAATTTCAAATGTCTTTATTACTGTAGATATTTACAAATACTTAGCAATCGTCATTTTTTACCACTTCTCTACATTGGACTACTGTGGGAGAAGTAGGGCGTAGAAACACCCACAGTTTGATTTTTAGATCTCTTTTAAAAATTGCTTGTGCTTAATTAATACAAACTTTATAATATCATTATAACATAATTAATAAGCAGGAATAAATAATTACAAAATTATTAACAGCAAGGTCTGTGTTGAGCCAAATTAACTCCTTACAGTCCCATCATTTAAGTAATCTTGAACATTGTAATATCCCTGTTTCGTCAAAGTCGCTTTAACATGGTTTTTAAATTGCTCAAATGGCAATTTCAAGATCTCCAGAGGTATCTTGTTGTAGTAGAGAATACATTGACCCTTGAAAGAATTGCTAACCTTCGCGAGTCTAAACCGGGACGCAAGTAGTCTGTGATTATTTCTTAGGTTAACATTACAGCTATCGCTAAGTTTGGGAAATTTTGTAAGGTTCTTGCTTACGTACATTATATTTTCGAAAATAAATTGACTAGCTACAGTTAGTATGTCAATTACTTTAAAAAGCTGTCTTAAGGAGTCTGTGCGTTTTAAATTATAAATTTCTCGAATAGCCTTTCTGTAAAATAAAAATAGTTTGAATATCCGCTGCTTTCCTCCATAACAAGATACCATAGGACATGACACTATGAAAGTAACTAAAATATACTAGCCTAGATGTAGCCACATCCGTGTTTTGTCTGATGTTCCTAACAGCGTTAGCCGCAGAACTCAATTTACCAGCCAATTTTTCTATGTGGGGTCCCCACTGCAATTTGTTATCAATGGTTATTCCAAGAAACTTCGTGTCATTTACTAATTCTAACGTATTGCTGTCCAACACTAAACTGGTCCCAATTTGCCTGACATTTGGAAGTGAGAATTTGATACATTTGGTTTTACCAGATTTTTGTGCTGCTGAACCATGAGACTCCTCTTCTAATTGTGTGATTTGGTTGTGGGCATCAGACAGGTTCTTTTCCAGGGTAGAAATTCTCTTCAAAGCAAACTCATATTCAGCAGCGCACTGGTCAAAACCATGAATTATCATTTTTGACCTATTTTGTTCTTCAAGTACATTTTCATATAGTGAGTGTAAAGTAGACAGCTCGGTTTTTAGTTTATTATTATTACCTAATGCTTCTAGCAATATCTTTTCATTGTCCTCCCGTTCACAATTCAACTGGCTACACAATTCCCTAGATAGTTTTAATTCTTCGTAATTCTTTATTGCACTCACATGACTGTAAAAATAGCTTATGATATAAAAGAAGTGTACAAAGGCGAGCTTATCTCTAAATAAGAGATTTCTTCCAGCAAACCATGTTGGATAGGAAACGGAGATGATAGGTAAGGGAAAGAATTGCGCGTACAATTAAGACTATATTCTAAGATAATACATTACACATACATAAAACCCTATTGCTAAGAAATATAGACTACATACACAGTTACATACATACAGCATATCAATAAATATCTTACAAATATACTAATACTAATATATTATATAGCTAAATAGAAAGTGAAAGATAGTGCTTCTTTAGTCGGTTCTTAAAGATATTCAGTGATGGACTGTCCCTGATGGTGCAGGGAAGTTCATTCCACAGCCGTTCATTCTAAACCCGTGCTCGTAGGTTGCAGTGGTGCGTTGTGGGGCTTTAAGCATAGTAGCCATGTAAGTTCTCCGAGGCCTGCATGAAGAAAGAAATTCGAAGCGATCACGCAGGAAGTTAGGGTACCGAGGGTTCCACAAAATATTGTAAAGAAGGCATAGGATATGAGAGTCCCGTCGAAGACGAATCGGAAGCCAATTCAACTACCTGCGATGTTGAGAAACGTGATCATATTTTCGCAGTCCGAAGATAAACCGAATCCCGAGGTTTTGAAGTCGTTCGAGTTTGTTCAGTTGCTCTTCATTTGCGCTTACCCAGCAAACA
Organism: Argyresthia goedartella; assembly: GCA_949825045.1. Classification (NCBI taxonomy): domain Eukaryota; kingdom Metazoa; phylum Arthropoda; class Insecta; order Lepidoptera; family Argyresthiidae; genus Argyresthia; species Argyresthia goedartella. The sequence goes on along the minus strand of OX463812.1, from coordinate 36,565,796 downwards.
TCAGCATAGTCAATGAGGGGAAGTAAAGGAGACTGGGCGAGAATAATTTTGGTCTGTCGAGGAAGAAAGTTCTGAAGTCTCCTGAGAGAGTGAAAGGTAGCGTAAACTCGCCTGCTGACCTCGCTGATATGCGTTGACCAGGTTAACTGGTTATCGAAAACAACACCCAGGTTTTTCGCTGTGTCGCTATACATGATTACGGTACCGTTATAAGATACAGGAGGGACAGACTGTTGCTTCTTTTTTTCTTTTTCTTCTTCTTCTAAAGCCAGGTTAAGTTGGGATTCTACTTGGCGTGCTTTACGGGTCTGAATGCGACTGTCCATTATAGATATGAAAGGAAAATAGTATGTATCAGTGTCAAAAAACTACCAGAATAATTGTCAGCCAATTGAGGTTATGTCAGCTGAGCCGAGTTCGAAATGATTTCCACTTACGTGATTTATTTGGTAGAAATTAGATTCCAGATGTTATGTTTTCGCTTAGAATACACAGAAAGTAGAACGAAATCACTCCGAACCGAGAATAACAATGACAAAGACAAATTTCTGTAACCGTAAAAAAATTGGCCAGTTTGAATCAAATACAAGTCACTCACATAAAATATTTATAGTCACACGTATATTTATGATTATACTATTAAATACAACTAGAATTGTAGTTTAATTACACAAGAAAACAATTTATATTTAAATTTTACATAGGATAAATCTCAGTCGGTTATTGACCTCAGTTTTCCAAACGTAGAGAAGAGGCAAAACAATCGGTCAAGTGTGGATCGGACTCGGGTGGTACCAACCTACTAGAATAGTTAAGTAAAAATATATATATACACAGTCAGGTCATAAGTTCTGTCACACAATAAAAACTTTTGAATTTAGAACGCTGGCCACAAAAAAGTGTATTGAATTCGAATTTCGAATTTTTCATGAAAATAAAAATGTGTACTTTTTAGAATTTTCATCATTTTTAAATATGGAGTGGACAATTAAAGAAGACCGTGTCGCAGTTATTGCGTTGCATCGTTGCGGTTACGCGCCAATTCATATTTTCGACTTACTTAAAAATTTTAATATAACCAAAAGATTAGTTTATCGTACCATAAAACGATACAATGAAGACTCTAGTGTAGATGACAGGTCAAGAAGTGGTCGCCCTCGCTATGTTAGGACTCCAGCAGTGATAAAAGCTGTGAAGGCGCGAATTCAAAGAAATCCCATACGTAAGCAGAAACTGTTGGCCCTTCAGATGGGGTTAAGCAGGACCACGGTGAAAAGGGTGTTAAATGAAGACTTAGGGCTTAGGGCATATCGAAGAAAAACAGGACGTCGTTTGGACGCTCGTTTAATGGACCTGAGACTGAAGAGATGCCGCGCTTTGTTGAAGCGGTACGCGGGAAAAAGCATCGGGAAATTCTTTTTTCGAATGAAAAAGTTTTCACCGTGGAAGAGAGCTACAACAAACAAAATGATAAGGTGTACACACACAGCAGTGAAGAAGCGAGCAACCGTATTCCGCGTGTCCAACTAGGTCATTTTCCATCCTCGCTCATGGTTTGGTTGGGAGTCTCTTATTGGGGCTTAACTGAGGTACATTTTTGTGAGAAAGGCGTAAAAACGAATGCAGTTGTGAATCAAAATACAGTCCTCAAGAACCTTGTGGAACCTGTTTCTCATACCATGTTTAATAACAGGCACTGGGTATTCCAACAAGATTCTGCGCCAGCTCATAGAGCGAAAAGCACACAAGACTGGCTGGCGGCGCGTGAAATCGACTTCATCCGGCACGAAGACTGACCCTCCTCCAGTCCAGATTTGAGTCCGTTAGATTACAAGATATGGCAACACTTGGAGGAAAAGGCCTGTTCAAAGCCTCATCCTGATTTGGAGTCACTCAAGGCATCCTTGATTAAGGCAGCCACCGATATTGACATGGACCTCGTTCGTGCTGCGATAGACGACTGGCCGCGCAGAATAAAGGCCTGTATTCAAAATCGCGGGGGTCATTTTGAATAAACTTTATTACCATAAGAATCTATGTTTTATTAAGTTCATTTTGTTATGTAAATGTTTACACAAATAATAAACATGTCTAAATTATTTCATATTGCACATGTGACAGAACTTATGACCTTATCATTTTGTTTGTTGTAGCTCTCTTCCACGGTGAAAATTTTTTCATACGAGAAAAGAATTTCCCGATGATTTTTTCCCGCGTACCGCTTCAACAAAGCGCGGCATCTCTTCAGTCTCAGGTCCATTAAACGAGCGTCCAAACGATGTCCTGTTTTTCTTCGATATGCCCTTAGCCCTAAGTCTTCATTTAACACCCTTTTCACCGTGGTCCTGCCTAACCCCATCTGAAGGGCCAACAGTTTCTGCTTACGTATGGGATTTCTTTGAATTCGCGCCTTCACAGCTTTTATTACTGCTGGAGTCCTAACAGAGCGAGGGCGACCACTTCTTGACCTGTCATCTACACCAGAGTCTTCATTGTATCGTTTTATGGTACGATAAACGAATCTTTTGGTTATATTCAAATTTTTCCGTAAGTCGAAAATCTGAATTGGCGCGTAACCGCAACGATGCAACGCAATAACTGCGACACGGTCTTCTTTAAGTGTCCACTCCATATTTAAAAACGAGGAAAATTCTAAAAAGTACACATTTTTATTTTCATGAAAAATTCGAAATTCGAATTCAATAAACTTTTTTGTGGCCAGCGTTCTAAATTCAAAAGTTTTTATTGTGTGACAGAACTTATGACTTGACTGTGTATATTAGACGTGATGATGTCATAGATCATATGGCGGATGTACCGTACTAACCTAGTAATCTGCGAGTATGTAGTAGCATTTAAGTAAATCTACACATTATAAACAACCAAAAATATCTACACAACCAGTGTAAACATTATGATAGCAAGCTGTGCGTGGATGTTGACATAATTTTGAGACGAATACTACTACTACTTTCGCTGTGTTGATATTTCAGGCTGACTAGGATATATACATATATATATATATATATATTTGAGTAGCTCGTGCTAACTGAGATATGAGATATCCGATGCTAACTGTACAGAATAAGTTGGAATCTTTGCCAGACCTAATAGCAAGCTCGGGACAGTATTGAGGATTGCAGTCAGCTCCGAATATTTCTCTCGGTATGTTGCCAGACGCTGTTTCGCCCTTTAGTAGATAAAAGTCCTCCTACACATAAATTGTGCTTTGTGCCCAAAAGGAACAACAATGTTTCACATATTTTTTGTTATTTAAAAACACAACCTATAAAGGGCACCGAAAATTAATATTGGCTCCAGAAGGTATAAACCTTGAGGCGGTAGAGATGTCGCAGGCAATTTTACATAATTCATGGAATAACGAATGGGCATCGTCTTATAAAAAAACGGCCAAATGTGAGTCGGATTCGCACACGAAGGGTTCCGTACCATTATGTATAAAAACGACAAAAAACACGTTTCGTGTATGGGAGCCCCCCCTTAAATATATAGTTTTATTTTAATTTAGTTAATTATTTTTAATGTTACTATAAAACTAAATATTCTGTGAATATTTCAAGCCTGTTGCCGTTATCAATATCGAGCAAAAACTAGCAAAAAAATCACGTATGTTGTATGGGAGCCCCCTTAACTATTTATTTTATTCTATTTTTTAGTATTGTTATAGCGGCAACAGACATACATCATCTGTGAAAATGTAAACTGTCTAACTGTCACGGTTCATGAGATACAGCCTGGTGACAGACGGACAGACAGACCATTTCATTAATTTTATTATGTACGAATTGCAAAAAACATTATACGTTCGAAATGGAAGGGTTTGACGGGTAAAAATTAAATGGATAGTGATGACTGATGATGGAGGTCAGGCGGTACTGCCGGAATCAAATAGTTAAACTAGTGGCTCTGTGACCTCGCGAGGGAGAGGAAAGTGCGTTTTTTTTCTTTTATTTTCCACCCCCTCAAACCCCAGACCCCTTAAAGTTTATTGGATGAACAAGTGGAGTTATTATAAAAACAAATGATCCGACTGCATTTTCTTTCAATTTCATATACAAACATATGACAGGTGCGTTCATATATTTGTAAGTGTTGTAGCTTGATTTGTTGCTGTTTGATTTTTTCATGAAATAACCAACCATGAATTGACTATATCATGAAATGGTTATATTTCATGAAATGATCAGAAAGCGTTTTATTTCAAGAAAAAAAAACATTTGTATTCATTACTACGTGGTATTTTTTGTGTAATACATATCGACGTAACACGAAGACTATTCGGGGGCTTCGCTGCGCTCGCCCCGTTCAGTCTTCACCTAAGAGGCCTTGTAGGACCAACTACCGCAGTGTTTTGCCTCGAAATTTCTTCGTTCAATGAAAGTTCTAATACAACCATGGCTGGCTATATCATGATATAGTCAATTCTACGATATGGTTACCACATATTCACCAATAACTTCGTAAGCTCATATCTCCGCCATTTAAAAAAAGTTTAAAAAGTTAAGAAATTAAACCTATCAGCGAATTTTCTACAGAATATGTAATAGAAGCATGTGCGACTTATCTGCCCAAAGGAAATATTTTATTGGTGACTATGTACTGGAATACAAGAGAGGATAACATATTTTGTGACCGTTTAAAATTAATATTAAAATTTATAAAAAAATAATATTCTAAATCTAAGGCAACATTAGGCGGAGACATCAGCATAAATATCCTTCAAAAAAGTCCTAAAAGTAACAAATTCCTAGAATTTATGTCGGAATTCATACTTAAACAACATATAAAGGAACCCACCAAGGGCGTACCCAGGATTTCAGCTGGGGGGGGGGGCAGCTCATACCATGGAACCCATATATATTACTCCAACATCATCAACGTGCCTAGATTTAATATTCACAAACTTTGACCATAAAACAATATTTACATCAGTCGAAAATTACGGCTTTACGAATCACTTATCTACATCTCTACACTACTCCCATTATTACGTGAAAGTCGACATGATTTACAATTAAGAGAGTATTTAATGATAAAATATAGACTTATATACAACAGAAATTAGTACAATTTATTGTAATAACATACTGAAAGAAAAAAATATTGTAAATGAAAATTATAATTTCTTTCATGACATACTTATAAAAACTTTCTGGTGTTAGTTAAAGGGTCCTGTTTTTATCCTTTGGGTATGGAACCCTAAAAACAGATACCACATTGTAGAAATAGAACATTTTGATTATTAAAACGCAGAAATAACAAACATCCAATCTGGCAGTACATGAGTAAACGCATCAATCCCACAAGGAAGGTTGGCTTTTATTTCTGATCTATATAAACGATCTCCCCGAAACAATGAACGAACCATGTATATTATTCGCTGACGATATTTCTATGCTTACATCATGCCAAAACAATAACGATATAAACGTTAATCTTAACTCTATCCTTGACAAAACTGATAAGTGGCTACGTGACCACAACCTAGAGATAAACTATAATAAGACAAAAATAATGACATTTCATCTCCATAAAAAAACAGCGTTAGACATCAATTTCATTTATAATGACATTAAGATATAATCATTTAACGAATTTACGTTACTCGGCTTGAATATTGACCATCACTCTAATTGGAAAAATCATAAAGTCAATGCAAAGACTTAAACCGATGTTAATACAGACCATTTAGAACCATTTGAGCTAAACATAAGGGCGAAGTCTTACCGTAAAATTTTTATTGATGATTTAGTGTTTTTGAAGAAAAAATCCAGATTTTCACAGTTAAGTGATTATCATTGCGAAACTAAATAATAATTGGATTACTTTACAATTGATTCTAATAAATCATTTAATAAGCATTCTAATAAATTGTGATTTGTGCATCTGCTACGTCAGACTGGGTTTTTACAGACCATTGCAGAGCACGGCAAATTTCAATCATCAATAAAAAAAAAACGGACCTAATTTAACAAAAACAAGTGTAAGATTTTTATGTGCAAATCTAAATAAAACATTCTTAGTTAATGATCTTTCATTTAAGGTATTATTGACGTAGATACCTCTCACATTCTTGAAGTTATGACCTACTCACCAGTTTTTGGGAGAAAAAAATACTTTTTAGACAGTCTTTTTAATTAATTAAATGTATGCTATTCATGCTCGAAATGAGACTGTTCCTCACACAGACACGAGCCCGTCTTCGGACTTCTGTGATCGTGATTTTGAGAATCATTTCATCTTTTATGGTGTCGACAGCCAGTCTTATTTTTGAAATCAACTCTTCTTTTGTATTGATGGCTACGTTGGAATAGACCAGTTCTTTGGCTCTTCCCCACACAAAATAGTCCATTGGGGTCAGGACTGGTGAACGAGCAGGCTAAGGAATAGGCCCGTCTTTGCCGATTCAGCATTTGGGAAAACTGTCGTCAAGATAGCTTCTGACTTCAGTAGTCCAATGTGCTGGACAGCCGTCTTGTTGGAATTTGAGTTCCCGATCGTAAAGTATGAATTCTGCTTGAGAGGCATGGGTATGAGTGTTGTGTGAGTGCGTGCGTGTTAGTGATGCGTATACTAGTGAGTGGACGGTATGATGAGAGCAGCGCAACGCTACGGAGGAGTTTTGCAGGTTGTATATCGTTCCGCTGAGGATCACTCGCCGGCAGTGACAAGCAAGACTTCAACTGTTGTGAAGTTTCGTGTCACTATTATTTTTAAATTAAGACAGATAGCGAAAAATCTGTGTCATATATGAAATTATGTTTTATTGTATTTTTGAATGTTAATAAATATACTAATTCCTATTTATAAAAGTTATCTAGTTGCTGTGTTTATATTGCCTAGCTTAGGGTTTATCTTGATGGGGTAAGATTTGTGACTCATCAGTTATATCGCGGCTGGTGTTAAAACACTTCTCTTCTATGGGGACAACGTTTAATTTACAAAACCTCGTGTAGTTCATTATTTGTTATTGTAGCGGCAATAGAAATATACACACACATAATACAGACACATATACAAGATAGCTTAAGTTATACCTGATAAATAAGTACCTCGTTATAACATAAATAATAAAATACATAAAAATATAGGTGTACATGCATATAATGATCCCACTTTTATTAAATTAAAATTCTATTTTAACTAAGATAGGTACCTAATATTTATCAAACACAAATGTTAGATGTAAGTTAGCTATTAAGACATTGTAGTGCTTCAGGGTTCATTGTTGGATATACTATATTGTTAAAGTGTACCACAATGACGCAATAAATATATGAGTATGAGTATGAGCATGTGAAAATTTCAATGTTGTTAATATCGGTTCATCAGATTGAACGCGCAGACGAATATTCAACAGACGGGCAGCGGAGGATTTGTAATACGGTCCCGTTTGGCACCCTCGGGTACGGAACCCTTCAAAATGTTTAGAGTAATAGTTGTAGATTATTTTAGTTGTATTTATTTTATTATTATAGGTACATTATTGTAGGTATATGATTGTTTTTAAATATTTTTTGTTTTTTTTTCAACATATTTAATCTGCAGCTTCTCCTCAAATATTGGCAAGATGTAAAGATTTATTTTTATAAAGAAGAGATAACCTTGATTAAACGGTATTCAACTGATTTATGGTTTTTTGACGTGCAGATAAATTAATGGCGATTACGACTAAACTATGCGGATTCGGAGTCTTAATTATCTGTAGATGAAAATTGTAGTCCTGAACGTGTCTTTACGCTCTAAAGACTATGTTATTTCAGTTTTCGCTTCTCCAAAATAGAGCCTCGGCATATTGTCTGATTTAACACCACTATTATAGTCTATTCTATAGTTCTAGTGGTACCGGTCGCAAAGGTCGCACACATAAGCTTCAATAAAGGCTAACCATACTATACTCAACACAATATAACACTATAAAGCAAGCATCGAGGCCTGGCCTTGGCTTACCATCGATTGAGACACTGTCGCTTACAATAATGCCATACAGTTTAATATCTGAAGCATTCGACTTTTGTAAGTCGTAAGTAAACAAATCGGAACACGAAATCTTTCTCGATAAGCTTTATGCACACAAGAGCCGACATTGATCGGCTTGAAAAGACCTATATTTTTTTATTTTTTTTAAATCTAAATTAAGGGAACACACCTTTTTTGTCGGTTTGTCTCCTATTCGAGACGTGAAACCGGATGTTAGTGTGGTATGAAATAGTTATTTGTGTCTCAAGGGAGCATAATGATGTATTTACGGCGAGGGTGGTATATTGAATCCTGAGCGTAACGTAATCCTGAGTGACACATACAAATATTGAATCCTGAGCCTAACGTAATCCTGAGTGACGCATACAACTTTTCACACCACTATGAGGAAAATTTAAATAAAATGCCCTAAAAATAATGAAATAACTTTTATTTAAGTCCTATCGAAGAAAGTGAATCCTGACCCACTATGGAACCTTGTAAAATTAACACCGTGCACTGAGTCAAACAGTCGCGATTCTACAATGCTCCATTGTGGCTCAGGATTCACTTTTTCGATAGCATTCCACGGCAAAAGTAACGCGAGTCACGCTGCCATTGCGTGTTTTTTCATTAAAGATATAAATTTAAATGTTATTTTATCTTTACTCTTTATACCTAGATATAATTTATTGTGAATTTTTTTCTCATATTACGAAAACTTCATAAATTTTCATACAACGTTGATAAAGTTAAAACTTAAAACATGTTCGTTTTTAATCGATCACGATGAAATTCCAAACGATTATTTTATGAATGTCTGTGTTCAATTGGCACATTGCGTAAATGCTACATGCCAATTAATAAATTAAAAAAGTAGCTTAAACAGAAAAGTAGCATTTTGCTACCTCTCGTCGTGGAGCAAAACAGCTGTCATAAGAGTCATTTTATTGATACTAACTTAGTGGCGCCACTTCTGAAGTAGCAATAACGTGGGTCTATAGCACTGCAGTTCATTTTGTTCATTCAACTTTGACGTTTTCTACTCTGTGTACAGATTAATTATATTTTTATATCGGGAAACATTTAGAAGGACGTAAAAAGTTTTCGAACAACAGATTTTGTGTTAATTCTCATGAACTCATGATTCATAAGATTAGTTAATCTTGAGATTAGTTGCCATTTAGCTAACGGAAAATTAACGGTGATTTCGTGCAACTCAACGTGAGTCTGTTAGTGAGGAAATATTGCTTTAAAACCTGTATTTTTTTACCTGTCAAAATATATACGAGAATATCATGCATGTAAAAACATAGCTTTATTTAAAACTGTAGGTGATAGCCATACAATTAACACTAGAAATAGAAATAGGTTAGCACTACCATTATTTAGACTAAATAAAATAGGCACATCATTCAGGGGGTATTCGCTTCTACAATAAAATACCACAGGAATCATTGATCCTTCCTGAAAAGAGATTCAAAAACTATGTTAAAAATGAGCTGATAAGAAAGTCCTATGATAGTATTAAGGAATACTTAGATGAGAAAACTGCATGGTCCATACCATCTCAGCGCACAGAAATTCGACGAGGGGCGATGGATCAAGTCTATGACTCGCCGGCGAATTTCCTTAGACCGAAACCAGTAGTACCTATTGTGAAGTCACTTTTTAAAAAAGAAGGTACCTATGGGGGAGTTTCTGCCGTTTCCTATTCACCCCGAGGCCCACCTCCCGAAACGGTGTAGTCTCTTTTTTATACAAAAAAAATGACTTGTTGTAAGTAAGTATAATTTTGACGTCAAGATAATTTATTAATTTATATTCAATAAAAAAATGAATCAGAATCAGAATCTGAATCTTTAAAATGTCAATTAATCAAATAAATCGATACACTCTTCAAACATTTGTGAATTGGATACAGCAAATTTGGATAGATTTTAACATTCTTTTTTCAATTTAGATTATTTGCGATTGTCTTGGTAGCATCCCTAGTGGTTAAAAGTAGATTTTATGAAGTTTTCGGTTATCTGTCCCATCACTTCTAAAAATTTTATGGGCTGTAGTGGTAGTTATTAGAATAAAAAACCCAAACACAATGATCACATAAACAGCTACCTATTGACATTCTATTCCAGTTTAGATAAACCATTTCCAGTTCCGTTTCATGCGATATGAGGGGTAATCTTTAAGGTTCGTTTAGGGAGACGCGGGGCGTTGCGCGTCGCCTCAAGCGGCGCGATTTTTACCCGTTCAGTGAGACGCGAACGATGGTACGGTCAGTGCCAATACCAACTTCAATTTTAAACTTATTCTTAAATCAAGTCAAACAATAATAATACCTTGGACACTATTTACACACATTGATCTAGCCCCAAACTAGGATTCCCTGTATCTTGGGTACTTGACAACGATACACATCTTATATAGATACATATTATACTTGGATAGATAAACAACGATGACTAGGGTACAAACATCCGTTCTCATCAAACAAATATTTGCCCCCACCGGAACTCGAACTCGGGACCCTAGGCTTCGAAATCGCGGATCATATGTTTAATTTTACCGCGCCACGCGTTGCTCGACGCGCCGCGCACCGGCCCGCGTCCCCCTAAACGAGCCTTAAGGTCGTCTAGTCATCCAAAGGTCTATGGGGAAAAACAGAGTCAGTGTGCCAACTCATTTTCTTTCCATTTGTCGACGCATTGTTGTGTTTGTATTGTTTTTTCAATCCCTAATTAAGGCTTTCTCACAAAGCTAGCAAGAAATACATGCCCGGAGCTCATACTTCTGTTCTGTGTTCAAAGGAACAACAAGACCCACAAACGCTGGAGAAATCTAGCTTGAACAAATGACGGCTATTCGCGTATTAATTCGCCGCTAGGGGCGCTGATGTAGCGTGGTCTCCCGATACAAAATCATCTCATCTAAATCGTATCTTTTTTAAAATTTAGTTTTTTGACCACAGCTGCTAGAATAACGGGAACCCTCATTAATAATAATAAAAATTAATTAATATTAGAGGACAATATTACACAAATTGAACTGGCCCATAGTAAGCTCAACAAGGCTTGTGTTAGACGACCTCTGTGGTGAAGAGGTTGTGGCTCTGCCTACCAAGCGAGAGGTCCCGGGTTCGATCCCCGGCTGGGGGTAAAAAAAAGAACCTAGTTCTTCGATGTTGATATATGTATGTGTGACGTCGCTGTTTCTGTTTCCCACGACACAGGTTGTCCTATTGTGGGGCCAGAAGCAATGTATGTGCCTGTATGTAAATGTTTATGTTCATGTTATGAATACTAAACGAAGATATATTTGATAGAAATAAATACTTATGTAAATTCATAGAAAACATTCAAGACTAAGAAACAAATATTCATGCACATCACACAAATATTTGCCCTGACCGGGATTAAGACCAGGACAAATTAAGAAAATATATTTCATTTGCTTTAGGAAATAGTACTAGCTGATGCCCGCAACTTCGTCTGCTTGTTCCTAGGAATTATCATTTACCGAGATAACGTTACCCACCTTCTAGTGCAGTCGGATGAAAAGTAACCTATTTGTTAATCTAGCTCATAAAATATCTCTGTTCTAAATTACATTCCAATCCGTTCAGCCGTTTGAGTGTAATTGAGGCACAAACACATAAACATCCAAATATCTAAACATCTCTACTTTCACATTTATAATAATAGTTGGAAGTTGGATTATTTCTTCCAGCATAACAAATACTTAGGTCTTAAAATATGCAGCTCTACCTGAGCCCTGTTACGTCAAATCTTCAAGCTCATAACCTCATTACATCATGACGTCACTAATATAGCATTCCTAGCAAGTGTAAGCGTCACTTCTCAAGAGCAGCTCTGGGATTAAGATTAACTAACTTTATGGGGCTTGTTCGACCCCGCTAGCCTTCGGAATGGATATTACCTACTCATAGTGTTGTGAAGACCTATAGTGCGGGTGCACTACGCAATCGAAGACCTCTGTGACTCTGGGGTTGTGGTTCTGCGTACCATGCGAGAGATCTCTGGTTCGAACCTCGGCTGAGATAAAAAAAAAAAATTACTCCACAAATTCCAAAATTCCAAATGTCATTTTTCGTTTTTGCGACTTCTCTACATTGGACCACTGTGGGAGAAGTAGGGCGTAGAATCACCCATAGATTGTTTTTTAGATCTCTTTTAAAAATTGCTTGTGCTTGACTAACACAAAGGACTAACTGGAGGAAGGTGGCAGCACTTGCCATGTAAACAATAGCTCTTAGTGTTAAAATCTATTTTAAAATGTAAAAACTTACTTTCCTGTAATAAATATGTACTAAAAGTGTAAAATAGCCGTCGAGTGATGTAATGAAACAATGATTATCACACCGAAAACATTATTAGTGAAAATAATAGTGAAAAACCATTCTACTCTGTGAAGCCATCTAAAACGTGAAAAAACAACAATAAAAACTCGGTTTTGTAGTGACACCAGTGGATTATCATGAAGTGATTATTATACATACGAGGCGAGACTAATAAACCTGTAATAGTGTCATCAAGAAAATAACAACCTAAAAATACGTATGCATTATTTTCAAAACAATATTTAACGACCATATAGCAGCGCCATCTATAACGACTGTATAGCAGCGCCATCTATGAACGAGTAGCGAAACCTAAAGCCCATTTTCTAATAAATAAGTAATACACCAGAGGGCACTACTAAGATTTATGCTACCACACACTAGACGGCAGCACAGGTTGGAAATTAAATCTATATTGTTAATTGCATACGTACGTACGTTATCATGGCAACTCAAAAAAATTGTTCAGCATGCTTCCAACCTTTACTAAGCAAAAACTTTCTATGTTGCACCATATGCAATGATAACTATGATCTGGACTGCGTTGGCGTTTCAGAAAAAATATTTTTAAACCTTATGTCAAAGGAACGTAAGAGCAGCTGGAAATGCCCAAAATGTATCTCCAATACACGGAAAACGGATAATACTAATACTCCAATAAGAACCAATGTACAAACTGACACCATAGAAAGGTACGAGGGAGACGAATCAACTTGTAACATAACACAGAGATCAAAATGCCCAAAAATAATTAACAATGACTACTTATTTGCGTTAAACGACACACTACCAGGCGGAGACACGGAGAAATTCAGCCCTTCACAAAACAGTTTCAACGTAATAATGGAAATAAAAATACTACAAAAAACTTTAAACTCATTTCTGAGCAACCAAGATCAACGCGAAGAAAAGCTCTGTGCAAACTTCAATCAACTACAGATGGGAATAAATGGAATAAACGACAGACTGAATACTATGGAGACAAACATACTACAGATAAAACAGATAACCGAAACACATTCCCAGAAGATTACAATTTTAGAAAAAGAAAACGAATTACTAAAACGCGATATAGCAGAAATAAAGAGTAACTCTATATCTTCTTCATCCTCTACAGATTGCAAGCCCACCACCACCAATTCCAATGCTACTATACCCCAAATACAAAACCAGAACAATCAAACAAAAATGACACCTACCTTGACCCCGAATGTATCTACACACGATGGAGACCATGACAGACTCCTAGTGCTGTATGGATTGGACGAATACAGAGACGAAACAGAACATCAACTCTACGGAAGAATTGCCCAAGTTTTCAACGAAATATCTGGCACAAATGTCACTGGAGACGTAGAGGAAATTACAAGGATAGGCCGTAGAGGCTGGCGAAGACCCCTTAAAATCGAGATGCTAAGCAAAAGGCTGACCAAATATTTGTTGTCTAACAGAAACCATTTTCGAGGTACTGGGTTGTGGATATCGGAATACCTAGATGAAAATGAGTTAAATAATAGAAACCAAAATCAACGGAACCGACGAACTTCAAAATACGTAAACACAATCAAAGACGCAACAACAGCAGATCAACGTAACAGCACAGAACACATTATATACCAGTCTTTTCGTGGAGGACCTAAACCAAACAGCACAGAACACACCAAAAACCAGTCCTTTCGTGGAAGACCCAGACCAAGACCAACATTATAAATTACTATTCCAGAATATCCAGAGCATCAACAACAAACTAGACCAACTAGTCGCATTTGTTCAAGAAAATACATCTTATACATCATTATGTATAAGCGAGACATGGCTTACTCAAGAGAAGATTCCCATGATACAAGTACCCGGATATATAATGGCAGCATCCTATTGTCGAAGAAATCGTAGTGGCGGAGGAGTATGTATACTGCTAAAAGATAACTTAGAATACAGGGAAATTACGGAAAGATCAAAATTTTCAGTAAAATATTGTCTAGAAATATGCGGAATTGAATTAATTAACGAAGGTATTATAATAATTAGCCTATATTGGAATGGAAAAAATGAAGAAAACTACATTGAACAATTGAGTAGGATATTGCTCTACATACGTAACAAATTTTCTAAACATAAAGTAATAATTGGGGGCGACTTTAACACAAATGTGTTAACCATTAGCAAGAGATCTAACACACTAATAAGCACTATGCTACAATATAACTTTACACAGCTAATTAAAGAACCTAGACACTTTACACCAACATCATCAACCTGTATAGACCTCATATTTACCAATTACGTCGATAGAGCATGCCCAGGAACAGTCAACCATTTAGGTTTCACTCACCATAGCGCCACTGTCCTACAAATAAAGAAAACTACCCCACAAAAAGACAATGAAAGGGCGTGGACCATACAAAAAAGACTATTCAGTTACAACAATATGAAAGATCTCAAAATAAATTTACAGACTATAAATTGGCCATACATATTAAATAAGAATAATAATATAAATGAGAACTATAATAATTTTAACAAAATAATGACAGGACTTCTAAATTTACATATTCCTAAAAAACATATTAAAATTACATCGACTTCAAACAAAACATGGCTCACTAAAGGCATAAAGATCTCATGTCGAAATAAGAGACTTCTAAAGCTATTAACTATTAACAGCGATAGTGAAATACTGAAAACCCATTATAAATCCTACGAAAAACTATTAAAAAGAACAATAGATAATTCTAAAAAACTATTATACATACGTCAAATAAAAAAATCGAGTAATAAAATAAAAACTATGTGGAACATCATCAAAGAGAGAACAAACAAAAAACCCAAGAAAGACCACGAAAATATAAAACTTGAAGTAAACGGAACTATAAATCCAGATCCAAATTGTGTCGCAAACACCTTTAATTCCTATTTTTCATCCATAGGGGCCACAGATGCCAAAATACCCGGACGCCCCGTCATAAACCCAACTAAAAACTCAATGTACCTCAACCCGGTGTCACAAACTGAAGTATTGCGAATAATTAAACAGATAAAAAATAAAAAAAGCTCTGGAATTGACGAATTACCACCTTGTCTAATTAGATTCTGTGCCGAAGAACTAACTACACCACTAACACTAATAATAAACCAATCATTTAACGAAGGCACTTTCCCTGAATACCTAAAGAAAGCAATAGTCAAACCAATTCATAAGAAAAAGTCAAAAAATAAACTTGATCACTATCGCCCTATAGCTAACCTGCCAACATGCTCCAAAATTATGGAAAAAGCCATGTGTAATAGAGTATACCGCTTTTGTGAGAAATATAAAATCTTTGATGACTCCCAAAACGGCTTTAGAAAAAAGCGATCAATCGTAAGCGCAGTATTCAAATATACTCAAGAAATCCTTAAAATATTAGATGATAAGAAATATGCAGTAGGGATATTAATCGACATGTCAAAAGCCTACGACAAAGTCCAGTTTAATATACTGTTGGATAAACTGTACGGTATAGGAATTCGCGGGAAGGCACACGATTGGTTCAGATCATACCTAGCAAATAGAGAGCAATATGTGGAGGTAGAGCACTTCGATGAAAACACCAAACAAATAACCCGCATTCGCTCTGACAGACAGATACTAAACTCATCAATTCCCCAAGGTGGTGTCGCTGGATGCCTTCTTTTTCTTGTGTATATTAATGATTTGCCTAAAACAATCGAAGAGCCATGTGTCCTCTTTGCCGATGATGTTTCCTTGATAACGACGTGCGAAAACCAACTACAAGTAGAATCAAAAATAAAAAATGCTCTAACCAACGTAAATTCCTGGCTCGAAGACCACAATATGGAAATGAATCTAACAAAAACAAAATTAATAGGATTCTACCCATACCATAAGTCCCCACTAGAAATAAATATTAATTACAATGGCTCTAAGCTTGCGGTGGTCGAGTCAGCAACACTGTTAGGCATCACAATAGATAAGAACTTAAACTGGAAATCTCACATCGAAAAAATCACAGCCAAATTATCCTCATTCTGTTATGCGCTCTACGAAACAAAAAAACAACCGACATAAATACAGCTATCACTACATACTATGCCTATGCCCATGCGTGGCTAAGCTATGGAGTCTTGCTTTGGGGGGCAAGTACTGATGTACAGAAACTATTCGTTATGCAAAAGAAACTGATACGAGTAATAGCAAATCTGGATACAACACACAGCTGCCGGCCTTACTTCCAAAAATATAAAATTCTAACATTACCTTCTATCTATATTTGGGAAGCATGTAGGTTTGTTCAAAACAATATACATCTATATAAACGAAGAGGAGAAAACAATGGTCTATCACTAAGAAACCATAAGAATTTGTTGTACCCACAATCTAGATTAGCGTTAAAAACTAAAAATGCCTATGTTATGACAATAAAAATATACAACAAATTGCCTGAAAATATGAAGACCATAGAAAATGAAGCCAAATTTATAAAACACCTAAAACACTTCTTGCAGGGGAAGAGTTACTATTCAGTAAGAGAATACTTAGATGATAATCTTTAAAATTGTATATTTATTACCTATTGCTTATTGTGTAACTTAAATGCATATATAAAGTATATTAATCTGTTAAAAAATAATTATTATATCAAGAGATGTTGAGTTCCTACTTTAGTTAAGAATAGATTATAAGAATATTACTTACATTATATAGAATAGAATATTGCTTGTGCCCAACAGGGTCCATAATTATCCACCACTAATATTAAGATCTTATTGTTATTATGGAGTGCAATAAATAAATGAATATGAATATGAATATGAACAAATTTTATAATATCATTATTTAATAATTAATAAGTAGGAATAAATAATTACAAAATTATTAACAGCAAGGTCTGTGTTGAGCCAGATTACAGTGCCATCATTTAAGTAATCTTGAACATTGTGTAACGGAAATGTAAAGATCTGAGACACATTTTATATTTGCTATAAAAAGTTGGCAGGCGTTGGCAGGTTTGGGCAACGTGATTTAATGATTCAACTATGAACTGCAAAAAGAGAAGCCAAATATTCTTAAACCAAACAAATAACGGTGATGTAAGATTGTTGTTGACCAATGCTCAATTAAGCGGCAAGATAAATTTGGTATAAACATAACTATGGAGATTAGTGGTTATCGAAGGAATCGCAAATTTCACAAGGCCTCATATAAGCTCAAGTGGCTCATCGCGTTGTTACCAGACTTGAAATATTAAGGAGGTACAGATGGCGGTCGATCGCCTTTAAATTCCAGATGGTTTAACTCAATTAAGAACTTTATTCACTATAACTGCAATAAGATGTTTTATATAGAAAAAAAAATGAGTTTTATTTTATTTAGATTATTTTATGATGTTATAGAGTCTATTTCTAGTTGAACTGTGTGATCTAAAATATAAAGTGTGTATACGGTGTAGACCAGTAACCAATCAGAGCACTGAGTTTCGAAAGGAAACGAAACGAACCAATGAGAATGACTCGCGGAGTTTGAGATGGTGTTTTGGCGAGCATGTCTGGGGTAGGACGTTTTGGTGGGAAGAGAAAATATAAAAGGGATGGTTCGAGATGAGAGGGGGCTTTTTGTTGCTGGTCGTCGAGTGAAGTGTGAGTTAAGACTCAGAGGGGGAGCCATTCAGTCTCCGCGTCAAACTACTGTGATACACGTCTTTCGGGAATTCTATACAGTTCGATTCGCCGTTTTACGCGTCTTGAACTGGGAGAGTTGCGATTGCGTGTTGCAGTGGATTTTAGTGAGTGTCTGAAGCGCCGAGATATACCTCGGTTCCTATTCTTTAAATCAACCTACCCCAAATTCCAAAACTATCCTTGGGTCGTTAGATAAGAACTTGTAGGTAATTTATCTGAGTCTGAGTCTGGGCTTGGAGCGACCCTAATTTCCTTTTTCCTTCACCATAGGGTTCCTGGATTGGCTCTTAGGATATTCGAGGGCTAATCCTCTCCTCATTCCTTTCGTGTAGCGAGTTTTGAAATTCCCACACACACAGTCATTAAACAGACAAACACATTCAAATCAAACTCAACCATTTTCGAGTGGTGTCGATGATGGACGTGGTATAACACTAGGATTTTAGACTAGGCTAGACAGGAGTTTAGTTGCGGCTAAACCTAGGTTGTCGAGGTTATGTAGTTAGGGAGACAAACACGATTATTTAGGTTTATGTAACAAACAAGTATCTGAAATTCGTATGATTACAAATAATTACGTTATTTCCTTCTCACTCTTGAAATACCTAAATACTTATAAAACTATCTAACAAACTAAATATTTTTTTGATTGTGGCTGTTTTGATCTTTCTTTCATTCTTTCTTCTTGACTAATTTGTATATAAAATATCTGGATGAACATCAACATGGTTACGGAATAAAACTTAAGAGACGAGTAGGTGCAAATAAAAATGTCCCGTAACCGATCAACAAACATGTTGGACTGATGGATGGGAGATATCACGGTACCAAATCATATAAAAAAATATAACCCAAATAGTGAATATGTGGTTGATTGGCGGGTAAACTAACTCGAGAGGGATTTGAGTGGATTTGGGCGGTCTCTAGGTGCTGGTGTATTCAGTTGGCTAATTCCAGGTCTTCAGCTGTCTTAAAATAATGCAGTCACGTAGATTGTGTATGGGAATGAGTGGGAGGGGGATGGCCCCAAAACAGGTGAAAGATAGCGCCAAGAGCGTTTCTAATGAACACATAGTTAACCCTATGTTGTAAGCATTATTTTATAAGATTTAAGCTTATTTTGCTTAGCTAAATCTAACTTCGTCTTGTCTTGTCTTGGGTCCGTAGAACTCGGTTGACCTCCACTGGCGTCAGGCGGGGTTAAAAGGACCGACCTTAGGGCCCTTGTCCCTTCTGGACGTGAGCTCTAGCACAAACCCACCTTTATAAACACATGTAATCGAAATGCCTTTTAAAAATGCTTATTTACTTGGAAGTTATTCTAATAAGCATGGACTCGATAATTATCAATATTTTTATGTCACTTATATTCATCACTGGCTGGGGAACCTCATGACGATACTTTTTAACCAAAACCACTCTAAAAAGAACTTTAGGTTATTACTATCACAACGTCTGCAATCCTACCCATAGACGATCAACCACTACTTTGGCCAAATCATCTAAATAAGATACCCGCAATCGTTGGTATTAGAACCTTTCCAATTGGAGAAATATTCCAATAAAAATGCGTGAGGGTTAAATTCCGTCTGACAATAAATTAATGGTTAGCTGGTTATATCTTTAAATTTACTGTTCATAGAATCGTTCGGTTAACTCGTAGGGTTTATTCATATTATTTCAAAACTGTTGAATCCACTAGTTACCAATAATTATCACAAACGGAAAGTCAGAGGATCAACAGGTTATTTCAATAGCAGTACCTAGCTAGGTACTCACATATTTTATAATGTTAATTATATACAAGCCGCGCCACGAATAGAGTACGTTGGGCGACGTTTTGGCGGGAATTACTGCGCGTATGTACAGATATTGAAAGGTGACTACTGCGCATTCAAGGTGACCGCTCACAACGTGTGGCGCTACGGATATATACCTATGGGTCGGTAGAAACCCTACCTACGAAGCCAGGGTTCGAGTCCCGGTGGGGACAAGTGTTTGTCCGATGAGTGCGGATGTTTGTACTCTAGTCATGGTTCTTTGTCTGTCTAGGTTTAATATTTATCTATATATTTACGTGTGTCGTTGTCTGGTGCCCGGGGTGCGGGGAGTCCTAGTTTGGGGCTGGAACAATAGGAGTAGATGGTGTCCAAAGTATTATTATGTATCTGGGAAACCAAAAGATAAATGATTCGAAGAATTCTTATAAGATACTTAGGTATCTATCTTAGTTAAAAGAATAAGGTGTTGTGGTTGTGATTCTGCCTACAATACGAGTGATCACGAGTTTGATTCCCGGCCGAGGGCAATAGGATCAGAGTATGTGCCTATGTATAAACGCAATGTATGTATAGTTTGTGTATTCTTTATGAGGGGAAGTAATGCGATGTTTTATTTAGGAAGCTTAATAGGAAATTCGTTTAATGAAATACCTATCTTTGTGAAATACTTTCGTTAGCAAGTAGGTACCTAAATATATGTTTGGTAGGACACGAATTGACATTGGCATATGACTTCATAGGGGTATGACGAAATGAATGTAGGTATTAAATACGATTATGGAGTTAACAATGCCTCGATAGATATCACGGGTTGTCGATTGAGCAGTTATAGGCATTGAACTACTAGCTCAATGGATATAGGTACCTATCTATAGGTACATGGTTAGATAGAACGTTAGATTGAGGTTTCTAAGTTAATTACCTATGTAGAATAAGTACCCATACTTACTTATGTGTGGAAAGGAAGATATATTTTTATTGTTTTTAAACCATGTTTCCGGGAGTACCTACCTATAATATAACGTGGGATATTCGGTTTAAATATATATAAATAACTAGGTAATAAAATAATAGAATATTATGGGGTTCTCAATAGGGTATACTTATGATTTACTAACATTTTATTCCTTATTTATTTACTCCTATCCCTCTCCCTGATAATGTCTGTTATTTAAAGGAATTTATTTACTTCTCGTATTAAGTAATATCTGTCCTTATATACTCTATTTTTACCTGAATCCTAGATAAAGTCAGTCAACTGTCACATTATTCATATTTATGTTGAATGAAATTGAGAGTTTGAATTAATATTCAATTTGTGGTTATTCCAGCGACGTGGAATGAAGTTTGAAATATTAATAAAGCACTAAATTGTAGTATTTGGAGTCAATGAGACTATAAACTTATTGAAAGTAGTTACTGAGTTGACTAATTTCTGCAACAACGTTTTCAATTTGATATGTTCGACTCGATGTCGAGAATTCAGAGTTTAAATAAACAAACCTGCAATTCTCGTCTTAACTGAATGATGATAAACGTTCAATTTCCCTAGACCTTGTATTGCAATCATGGAAGGCGGTCATGGTTAATTTTATTAATACAATAGTTATTAATTAATTACCTTTGATCAAATTATGGAATAAGCCGTCGCAAAACCACCGCCAATGTTCACATAACGCCAGAATGAAGCAATAGAAGTACGGAAATTCACAGTTATGCTCTATTCAGATGTGCATATTTATATTACTATACGGATACATATACTTATATCTTCGCACTTTACGAAGTAACAATATCATGTTTGGATCTGCTGATGGTAGATTGAAGGTCAATTCATTAACCTTAAAATGAATCATGCTACTTACGCACTTCTATGGATGTGCAGAAATATTTAATACTTCATGCTATGCTATTGTGCATTACTAAAAGACAAATAAGTCTTTATTGAAACATATAACGTGTAACATAAACAACCAGTGAAACTTCATTGTGTATGTTTATAGTTTTCTATATGTAGAGTAGAACCAATTTGAGATAAGTCATCCTCAATCGGAACTGGAGAAGTCAGAATATCTTCGGGGTGAGAGTTCGCAACTAAACCCAAAACCTGTTTTTTAAGAAGCAAAACAGTATTAGCTGGTTCCTCACATCTAATCTTTACTTCGTATTCGAGCTCGGCCTTGTTAAGGAATTCGTACTTAATAACCCTTTCCATTGTTATAGTTAAGTGTAGAGTCAAGTGTTATAGAAGTGAAGTGAAGTGAAGTGAAGTAATGTAAATTAAATGTAGGCCTAAATAATCCAGATGAGTTGAAAAACTAGATGAAGTTTTGTTTTAGAATTTGGAAAAAAGTTCCACTGCCACAAGATAGACATGCACTTATTGAAGTTAGCCATGGTTCCCCTTCAGAACTCCACCTTGGTATCTTCAAAACATTCAAGAAAATATCTTTAAAATACTATTGGCCGGGTATGTTTAAGGACATTGCCAATTTAATCTCGACATGTGAAACCTGCCTAACCTACAAACACCCTAATCATTCTCCCTATGGTCTTATGGGTAAACCTAAACTTTGCTCCAGACCTTTTCAAACTATATCCTTGGATCTTATGGGTCCATTGCCTATGACCCGGAGAAAAAATCAGTATATTCTGGTAATTAACTGCAATTTTACTAAATATACTATGATTTTTCCCCTTAAACGGGCTACTTCAGCTAATATCATTAATGTTTTAGAAAATTCAGTGTTTCTAGCTCATGGCATTCCCCAAACTATAATAATGGACAACGCTGTTCAATTTCAGTCGCGAGAATTCCACTCATTCTTAAATTCTTATAACGTTCCTTGTATTTTTCACACAGCTTTATATTGTCCTCAGGTTAATCCTACAGAGAAATTTAATAGCACGATTATTACAGCTCTAGCATCCCTAGTAGGAGACGATCATAGATCCTGGGACAACCATCTTACTAAGATTCAGTTCGCAATGAACAGCGCTACAAACGTTGCTACTGGCTTTACTCCAAACTTTTTAGTCTTTGGTAGGGAAACAATACCTTGTGGTTCCTTCTATACTCCAACTCAGAATCTCGAGGAATTGATATTTATGCCCCGTGATATTTACGCGTCTAATGCTGGTCTCCTCTCATCTATCTTTCACAGAGTTCAAACTAAACTTCACATAGCTCACGCTAAAAATAGCGCTCGCTATGATCTTCGCCGGACTTTTAAAGAATTTAATGTGGGAAATACTGTTTGGCGTAAAAACCATGTTTTAAGCAATGCTGGCACATACTTTAATGCTAAACTTGCCCCTAAATTCATTAAGTGTAAAATAGTAACCAAACTTTCACCATTGGTATACGTTCTAGAAGACCCTAACGGAGTTAGAGGCAAGTGGCACATTAAAGACATTAAATCCTAAATTTTCTTGACTTCTATTAACTGTTACTTTGTATATATGTAAAAATATCACCATCATTTTCACCTTATTATTTTATTTCTTCCTTTAATCCAGTGTTCTTCAACACATTTTACTTTAGGACCTCGAATTTTCGTTGGTTAGTCTTCACTTATTTTTTTTAATCTTTATTTCAGACACATCTCGTTGGCGATGTGGCTGATCTCTGGCTTCGAGCTCTACCGCTCTGGCCGCTCTTAATCTTGTCTTAAGTCGTAGCGACTAAAGCTACCTTAGGATTAATTTGTTTCTCTTTACCTCTACTTAATTTTTTTTTTCCACGCAGGAGCGGATGACAACTCCTTAAGTAAGCCTGAATGTCCTTTTGAAAACACACTTTTAGAGTGGTAGTCATTGAATGTGAACTCCACCCTTACCTGAATGAAGATGATGAATGTAAGTGATGGTATATCTGATTTTGCCTGGTGATGTCTGTTTCTGCAAAGCTGTGTTTTTCTGGTTTATTTTTGTACATATAAAAATTTTTGCTGAGTCAAAAATTTTTCCAGGGTCGGGGGGAAAATGTAGTATTGTGCTACTTACATGCTATTCTTGCTTCCTAACCCTTAGCTCCAGCTCCACCATCAGTCCTTTTTGTTTGTCCTTCAGGGTGCTTGCTCTATTACGCTGGATACTTGGTGAGCTGTGCTGCTTATTATTAGTCATCACTTTTATTTCCATAGGAACCTGTAATGTTTTAAACCATAAGAATACATTAATAAATCATGTTCGCTCTGCATTTTCATGTTATCAGCACTTCTAAATCGATAGGGAAGGGGCTTACCTTTGGTGACCTTGTTTTTGGCTTTCTCCGAAACTCTACAATCTCGGGCTTCGTGCGCGCTGGTGCGCTACTATTTTTCCTTTTGTTGTTATATAATTTTGGCTAAGTGAACTATTTAAATTTTATATTACGAGCCTGAAACCAACAATTGACATTTGATTTGTTGATTGTTTATCTGGTTGTCATGGCAATGTCCATTCAAACTCGTTAGCGGTCTGATATGTTTACTTTAATACTTTTACAAAAATACTCTTTCTCTCTTGGCCACTCTCAATAATTACGTTTAATTTAAATAATTTTTAGAACTCTCCAAAAAAGGTATAAAAGCGGAACATTTCTTCAATTCTGCAGAGTCTCACGTCAGTTTCTGAACTGGAAGTACCAGTAAAGGCCTTATCCCGGGGTCGCTCAACCCCGGGATCCTGCGAAGCCTTCAAACTCCTTCCAATCTCCAAATTCTCCATCTACAACGGGATCCTGCGAGCCTTCAAACTCCCTCGAAACCTTCAAATCAATCTTCAAACAACGGGATTCTGCGAGCCGCGTCTACGCCGCTACCATTCCTACAACGAAGATTTCTACAACGGGATTCTGCGAGCCGTGCCAACGCCGCTACTGTTCCTACAACGACGATTTCTACAACGGGATCCTGCGAGGCGTAACTACAAGTACGCCGCTACTGTTCCTACAACGACGATTTCAACAACATTTACAACAACAAATACACCTGCACCCAGGTCTCCGCTTCCTTCTTTCTATCCAGACATCTGTATTTTATAAAACCGGTTTCACATCTCATCCATCCTCATCTTCGCATCATCTTTTTTTATAGACTTCACTGTAAATACTATACTTCTAATAAACTGATACTACTAAATTTTATCTTGGTTGTTTGCTGTTAGGTTCTGGTTAGGTTCAGATCCTCACACGACAATATTTAATATAATCTTATTACATAAATATCAGATATTTATTGATGAGACAGTTGAATGTCATTCACAAACTATAATCCCATCCTGATCGGTCATACCCCATCCCAATCCGGTTAATCTATGACTAAATCCAATTCAGAATACTTATACGCTACTCTTTTTATAAACGAGTATCAGAACTACAAATTAATTGGTTTCGTAGAATTATCTGGGTAGAAGACCGAATCAAGTGGTAGGGGTTTCTTCCCCAAAATTGTATATATATCAAATTTTCCTTTTATTATTTTAATATTTATAATTTTTATTTCATTTTAGTCAATACTCAAAATATACTATGACATTTTATTATATGAATCTGCTTTATAAGATTATTAATCATTTAATGGATATTAATCTGTATCATTCTGGTTAGTGAGGACATATTTAAGTATATATCTTTTATTGAAATTTAAAATTACTAAATATTCAATTTAAAACATTCCTTGTTTAAAATCTATTGTCAAAGTTGACAGCACTTCTTACTCATACCTCTAGAATTAGGGTTACTGGTTTCACAAGTAGTAGGAGTTCTAATTTACTAGACGATCTATTTTATTTGGCCATCACAATTAATAAGAGACTGCGTTTAATGAAGGGTGGCCGAGATAGAAAGGGGGGATGTTACAATATGGATAAGCCGTGACCAGGATGTATATTTGCAGTCTAATATTTGGATAACATGATATTGGCTATGATTAGCCACAATTTGTTGTACGTGCGTTGGAAGAGGTTTTTTAAATGTTGTAAGGAGAGCTATATCGACTAAAAGACTAGATTCTCGGGTGTGAAAAAATAGAAAGTGATTATGATTGAAGGTGTGAGGTAAACGTTTTAAAAAGGGTTAAGGGGTGGAAATGGGCAAAAAGCTAATTTTGAAATAAGGGGTGGGAATTTTATTATGTTAACAAATTGACTGTCCTATATTATATTAGACGCAGGGTTGGTACTGGTCGTTATATGATTTATCATATCCTAGACTGACAATGTGTTAACAGTTGAGTGTGATTTTATAGGAAAATAAGTAAAGTACGATAAAAAAAAAGTATACAAAGAGAAGACAGTTGATGTAAATGATGTAAGAATACAAGTACGAAAAAATCTTCAAAAGGAGAGTGAAAATCGTCAAGCGAAATTCAATAGGACTCATAGGTTAATTAAATTTGAAGTAGGTGATTTTGTAAAGATTCGCAAACTAAACAAATCTGATGCCAAATTAAAATTAACAAAGAAATTTGAGTTGTTATATGAAGGACCTTTTATCGTAGCCGAAGTACCCTTCGCAAATGTATACACTCTAATGAATCAAACGACTAAAGAAATTCGGGGAAATTTCAATGCGATACATCTGTCAAAGTATTATGTATAATGATGAAACATAAAGTGTAAAAATATAAGGTATAGGTAATAAGAATTAAGAAATAAGTAATAACATAACTTATGTTAGTAATTTAGGATAACCAAGTAAAATATATTTTTTTAATACCTAAGCGTCTCAACGCTGGAGAAATCTAATTTTGATTTTGTTTCAATATACTCATGGTAAAATATCTGTGTAATGTAGTAAACCTATGTCTTGATTTGTTTATTTGTTATAATCGAATGTTAGTATCCCATTATATTTTGATAATAATGTTAATTACAAATAGAAAATTTAGTACCATTTTTGTAATATTTAACAGAAAATTCTAATTGTAAAGATTAAATAAAGAACTAGCTAACCAAACCCCCATCCAGAGCGAAGATACACTTGTAAAAATGAATTGAGTTGGATATTTAACTACACATTACCGGATTTGGCACTCATATAATTCTAAATATCAGCAATTCTTAATTGAAATACAAGTTGATATTCGTTTTAGCCCGGTCTTTGGTAGGGGAACAATTAGGATAAGATAAAAATTATTGTAAATATATTTTTTAAATAAAGTATAACAAATTGGTAATAATTGGCTTTAATAATGAATAATAATAATAATAAAAATACTTAAAGGTTTTATAAAAAAAAAATTAGTCATTAGTTTTAGTTAAGGTCGTAAAGAATGGTAAAATATTTAAAGAATAGCAAATTTTTTAAATTATTTTTAATTTCAAAAATTTAAGGGGTGATTGTAACGGAAATGTAAAGATCTGAGACACATTTTTTATTTGCTATAAAAAGTTGGCAGGCGTTGGCAGGTTTGGGCAACGTGATTTAATGATTCAACTATGAACTGCAAAAAGAGAAGCCTTAAACCAAAACCAAACAAATAACGGTGATGTAAGATTGGTGTTGACCAATGCTCAATTTAGCGGCAAGATAAATTTGGTATAAACATAACTATGGAGATTAGTGGTTATCGAAGGCATCGCAAATTTCACAAGGCCTCATATAAGCTCAAGTGGCTCATCGCGTTGTTACCAGACTTGAAATATTAAGGTTCGAGGTTCGATTCTCCGTTGTCAACTTTTCTTTTTCTATTTTACCTTTGGTTTTGGTTTATTAATTTGTGGGTCCTTTCTGAATAGCTATTCGGGAGTGTCGGGTTGTGCTAATTAAATTTAAGTCCTAGAAGTTAATTGCTTATCATGCGTCTTTGTAAATGTTTTCTACCTTGTTTAAACTTCTGAATATGTCATCACAGTAATTGCCTATTACTTCTATAATCGTCATTATTTATCTAGTCTAGAAATCTATACGTAGAATGCGCCAGATTAATTATGAAATAAAAAAGCGACATCTTTGAATGGATGGTGTGACGAAACAAACATTTGGTTTATTTCTCAGTAGGTAGAAATATATATTTTTTTAAAAAGTCTCCAAAATGTGGATAAACTTTAAGAGCTATGAAATAAGTTGTGAATCATAAATTTAAAATGAATATGGTTTAACTTCACCGTTGCTTTCAGTGGATGTCGAATTATGACAATTTTACACATTTGTGATGTTGTTTTGAAGTGTCGCATTTGCCATGGCTCATTCAATCGAAACTCATACGTAAGGGTGTTTAGTTACGATATAGTTTGGTGGGTCAAACAGATGCGTAGTTAGTTCAATGATGGAGGTACACATGGCGGTCGATCGCCTTTAAATTCCAGATGGTTTAACTCAAATAAGAACTTTATTCACTATAACTGCAATAAGATGTTTTATATAGAAAAAAAATGTGTATTATTTTATTTAGATTATTTTATGATGTTATAGAGTCTATTTATAGTGGAACTGAGTGATCTAGAATATAAAGTGTGTATACGGTGTAGACCAGTAACCAATCAGAGTACTGAGTTTCGAAAGGAAACGAAACGAACCAATGAGAATGACTCGCGGAGTTTGAGATGGTGTTTTGGCGAGCATGTCTGGGGTAGGACGTTTTGGTGGGAAGAGAAAATATAAAAGGGATGGTTCGAGGTGAGAGGGGGCTTTTTGTTGCTGGTCGTCGAGTGAAGTGTGAGTTAAGACTCAGAGGGGGAGCCATTCAGTCTCCGCGTCAAACTACTGTGACACACGTCTTTCGGGAATTCTAAACAGTTCGATTCGCCGTTTTACGCGTCTTGAACTGGGAGAGTTGTGATTGCGTGTTGCAGTGGATTTTCGTGAGTGTCTGAAGCGCCGAGATATACTCGGTTCCTATTCTTTAAATCAACCTACCCCAAATTCCAAAACTATCCTTGGGTCGTTAGATAAGAACTTGTAGGTAATTTATCTGAGTCTGAGTCTGGGCTTGGAGCGACCCTAATTTCCTTTTTCCTTCACCATAGGGTTCCTGGATTGGCTCTTAGGATATTCGCGGGCTAATCCTCTCCTCATTCCTTTCGTGTAGCGAGTTTTGAAATTCCCACACACACAGTCATTAAACAGACAAACACATTCAAACCAAACTCAACCATTTTCGAGTGGTGTCGATGATGGACGTGGTATAACACTAGGATTTTAGACTAGGCTAGACAGGAGTTTAGTTGCGGCTAAACCTAGGTTGTCGAGGTTATATAGTTAGGGAGACAAACACGATTATTTAGGTTTATGTAACAAACAAGTATCTGAAATTCGTATGATTACAAATAATTACGTTATTTCCTTCTCACTCTTGAAATACCTAAATACTTATAAAACTATCTAACAAACTAAATATTTTTTTGATTGTGGCTGTTTTGATCTTTCTTTCATTCTTTCTTCTTGACTAATTTGTATATAACCGATCAACAAACATGTTGGACTGATGGATGGGAGTTATCACGGTACCAAATCATATAAAAAAATATAACCCAAATAGTGAATATGTGGTTGATTGGCGGGTAAACTAACTCGAGAGGGATTTGAGTGGATTCGGGCGGTCTCTAGGTGCTGGTGTATTCAGTTGGCTAATTCCAGGTCTTCAGCTGTCTTAAAATAATGCAGTCACGTAGATTGTGTATGGGAATGAGTGGGAGGGGGATGGCCCCATAACAGGTGAAAGATAGCGCCAAGAGCGTTTCTCATGAACACATAGTTAACCCTATGTTTACTTATAAATTGTGTTTACAATTTTGAGTGGTTGTAAGCATTATTTTATAAGATTTAAGCTTATTTTGCTTAGCTAAATCTAACTTCGTCTTGTCTTGTCTTGGGTCCGTAGAACTCGGTTGACCTCCACTGGCGTCAGGCGGGGTTAAAAGTACCGACCTTAGGGCCCGTGTCCCTTCTGGACGTGAGCTCTAGCACAAACCCTCCTTTATAAACACATGTAATCGAAATGCCTTTTAAAAATGCTTATTTACTTGGAATTTATTCTAATAAGCATGGACTCGATAATTATCAATATTTTTATGTCACTTATATTCATCACTGGCTGGGGAACCTCATGACGATACTGTTTAACCAAAACCACTCTAAAAAGAACTTTAGGTTATTACTATCACAACGTCTGCAATCCTACCCATAGACGATCAACCACTACTTTGGCCAAATCATCTTAATAAGATACTCGCAATCGTTGGTATTAGAACCTTTCCAATTGGAGAAATATTCCAATAAAAATGCGTGAGGGTTAAATTCCGTCTGACAATAAATTAATGGTTAGCTGGTTATATCTTTAAATTTACTATTCATAGAATCGTTCGGTTAACTCGTAGGGTTTATTCATATTATTTCAAAACTGTTGAATCCACTAGTTACCTATAATTATCACAAACGGAAAGTCAGAGGATCAACAGGTTATTTTAATAGCAGTACCTAGCTAGTTACTTACATATTTTATAATGTTAATTATATACAAGCCGCGCCACGAATAGAGTACGTTGGGCGACGTTTTGGCGGGAATTACTGCGCGTATGTACAGATATTGAAAGGTGACTACTGCGCATTCAAGGTGACCGCTCACAACGTGTGGCGCTACGGATATATACCTATGGGTCGGTAGAAACCCTACCTACGAAGCCAGGGTTCGAGTCCCGGTGGGGACAAGTGTTTGTCCGATGAGTGCGGATGTTTGTACTCTAGTCATGGTTGTTTGTCTGTCTAGGTTTAATATTTATCTATATATTTACGTGTGTCGTTGTCTGGTGCCTGGGGTGCGGGGAGTCCTAGTTTGGGGCTGGAACAATGGGAGTAGATAGTGTCCAAAGTATTATTATGTATCTGGGAAACCAAAAGATAGATAATGATTCGAAGAATTCTTATAAGATACTTAGGTATCTATCTTAGTTAAAAGAATAAGGTGTTGTGGTTGTGATTCTGCCTACAATACGAGTGATCACAGTGAGTCGACACACGCTCGATATGTGCACATCGTCTCGACAATTTTAATTAAATTACTGTCCATAATGCCGCCGAAATTAGCCCCGAGTGAAACCAACGCAGTGCTGAAGGCTTTTGCTAGTCTGGAGTGTAAATTAAGTGCTCAAAATGAGGAAATTAGTGCTTTAAAACAGCAAATACAAGAACTGCACTCGTTCATCAAAAACTGGAAAGAGGAGGGTACATCTAAACAGACATGTTCCCGATGCGAGGCTGCAGCGATTTCGAAGTCGCCTCGACCGGAATCGTCTATGTCCGCGACCCCGGGGCTAAGCGCTACGGGTGCGAGCGAGACGGAACCGTTGCGCGACGCAGCGATGCCGCTGTCCACGTCGAATAAACCATTTGGATGTAAACAACCGAACTTCGTTTCAATTGTGAAGACAAGACGCAATAAGAAGGTGAACCAGGATGCGCCGAGGAACCAGCCTCTCTTATCGGAGGCAAACCATGATAAATGCAACTCGCAGCCTTCTAACTCCAACGCAAGTCACAGTCAGCCTCGTGACTTAGACGCTCAAGATGACTGGAAGCTAGTGACACGAAACCGTCAGCGTCGTCAGCGTCAGGTGGTGAGAGGAAGTGGACCCGCGAGCGATATTCTAAGTGCAGCAGACCGCATAAAATATTTACACGTATGGGGTGCTCGTTTGGGTACAACAGACAAAAACATCGTCGACTACCTTAATGCAAAGGAAGCCAACAACCTATACTCTGCTTCTAAATTGTCACCGAAACGACAAGTAGACTATTTATCATTCAAAGTCGGTGTACCCGAACACATGCTGAATGAATGTCTAGGTACAAAATTTTGGCCCAAGGGCTTTTCAGCTGAGCGCTGGTTATTTCGTCTCGAAAGAACACAACCGGAACAACAACATGTTGAACAAGGTACAAGCTAAACTGTTCGATTCCAAATCGATATTCGATCGATGGTTTCTGAACGGCCATTTTGAATTTGACGTTGCTGCCAACCTAGCAGTTTTTTGACAACTGACAGACGAAAGCCCTCGCAATGTAAACGCGTTTTGGTTAGGGTATTGAAATTAAATCGCAGGCCATCTGGAATGTATTCGGGTTTCCCTCAGGATTGTCTATATAGCTGAGTGTGTTGTGGTTCCCCGAACCAGATAAAGTTCGCATTTACGTGGCCGATTGGTTTTTACCATGTAACATAACCTGTGTTGGAACACTGTGCTCATTGAAGCTGGCCGCCAGTCATAGGAGGTTGGCTGAAGAACCTGTCTACCAAGAAGAGCCTAGGGTGCACCCGGGCCTTGCAGAGAGACAGGAGGTTGACGGGACCGACGCACAGACCAGGTTAGATCGACCCCAATTACTTCAGCTCGGTGAATCGCCGACGTTCACACTTCTTGGCAACTGATCGTTACGCTACCTCGTAGCTGATGGGCCCCTACGAGGTCATTAGGTGTCGAGAAGCCTGAACATTTTGGTAGCAGAGCGTGGTTGGGGTCGATCTAACCTGGTCTGTGCTTCGGTCCCGTCAACCTCCTGTCTCTCTGCAAGGCCCGGGTGCACCCTAGACTCTTCTGAGAATTCGTTTGCGACTCGGAGCGCAACTCAGGGGCCAACGTCCCCACGTCCACAGGGCCGTACCCAGGGTGACACGGCATGGGGCCCTGAGAATTCGTTTGCGACTCGGAGCGCAACTCAGGGGCCAACGTCCCCACGTGCACAGGGCAGTACCAGGGTGCAGGGCCGCACTCAGGACCATTACATGGGGGGCCCTGAGTATTCGGTTGCGACTCAGCATCCGACCCAGCGGGACATTGGGTGTGTTGAGCAGGCCGTAACGGGCGGGTGGCATGGGACACCTTCGAGCTATGCGGGTGCGGTTCGGACGCCGCCTCAGTTGTCGCCCCGCTCGTCGCCTCGTCCTCGTCGGACACATGTGATGTCCCCCCCGCTCATGGAGCGGCCACGGTTGAATTCACGCCCACCCCCCTTTACGGGGAATCGTAGGTTGGGAATGGAACCGGCGCGTGGGCCATTTGTACAATGGGACCCTCTGGCGTATAGCTGCATACCTGATCGGTTACAGGCACAGTGGGGCCCCGGGGGTCCTCGCTAGGAATTTGCGGCCCAACCATTGGTTGCCCCCCAACCGGAGACGGTGGTGTTACCGATCGCCTCTGCTTGTTTGGGATTTGGCGGGCAACCCAACATATGTTCGCGCCCTATTAGATTCTGGAGCTCAGGGCTGCATTGTATCGAATGATTTAGCAAAATGGTTGGGCCTCAAGGTAAATAGGTATAATAAATCAATACGGGGCGTGGGGAATGTTACGGTTACGAATGTAGTTGGTCAATCAGTGATCACGTTCTCTCCACGTTATGACATTTTGACAAAAACATCCGTGCAAGCTTTAGTAATGACGCATGTCATGTGCAGACACCCCTTGGTGAAGTTGAATCCGGCCGTTCGATTCCTGACATCAGGACTCAAGTTGGCGGATCCCGATTTTGACACTCCAGCCCCGGTCGACCTGCTACTGGGAGCAGACGTTCTGGGTAGGTTTCTGTTGTCGGATCGGCGAGTTCTTCAGCCGGACGGGTTGATTGCTGTGGATACTAAGTTTGGTCACGTGATCATGGGTCCGGCATTGCCAATGGTTAGGCCTGCCGAGTCAGATGGCATACTTATTGGCTCAGCGTTCTCAGACGTTATCCAACGTTTCTGGGAGATAGAGGAACCTCCCACCGTTCGTCGAGTCGACGCAGACGAAGAAGAGTGCGAGTTGTTTTACCAGAATAGTACTGGTCGCCTTCGTTCTGGTCGTTTTGTAACTCGACTGCCTTTCAGGGCCGATAGACTGCCACTAGGAGAATCTAGGAAGATGGCTGAGACGAGATTGATGTCGATGGAGCGTAGGATGACAAGGGACGCCGTATTTAAGCAAAAATATGTTGATTTCATGAGGGAGTATGAGTCGTTAGGACACATGTCGGTATCGGGTGTGGACTGGAGATCTGAGGATCATTGTTTCCTTCCACACCATGCCGTCCTACGAACCCCTACCGGCAAGATTCGAGTTGTTTTTGATGGGTCAGCACCTACCTCGAACGGGATGTCCCTGAATCAGTGTCTACATTCGGGACCCAAGTTGAGTCGTGATATTTCGGATATTCTCACGAGCTTTCGGAGGCACCAGATTGTATTTGTCGCAGACATTCGGATGATGTTTTGGCAAACGGTAATTCATCCGGCTGACAGAAGGTATCAGTTGATACTTTGGCGTGAGTCCACGGCCGAGCCAGTCAAAGTCTATGAGTTAAACACGAACACGTATGGGTTACGGTCTAGCCCGTATTTGGCGATGCGTACCCTGCGGGAGTTGGCGTCGCGTGACCATGTGAGCTATCCTAGAGCCGCCGCTATCCTGGAGCAAGATTTGTACGTCGATGACGTCTGCACAGGGGCAGCCAGTGTAGAGGAAGCTCTGGACCGACGTGACGAGCTCATTCAATTCCTGGAACGAGGCGGCTATGAACTACGCAAGTGGATGTCCAACTCCCCTGAGTTGATGGCTGGTCTCCCAGATGAGTTTCAACAAGACCCGCACGTTTTTGAGAATCCTGACAATCCTAACATGTTGTCAGTACTTGGAATTCAGTACCGGCCCGTCCATGATGAGTTTACCTATCGGGTGGTTTTAGAAACACCGAAGGCCTGGACGAAGCGGTCAGTACTGTCAACGATTGCGAGAACGTTCGACCCGAATGGATGGATTTCTCCAGTCACCTTTGCTCTCAAATGTTTTATGCAAAGGCTATGGGCGGCTCAGTTGACCTGGGACACCCATCTCTCAGGTGATTTATTGATTGATTGGACGCGAATGTTCACCTCGCTATCGGACATAAATAATGTATCGCTGCCGAGGAAATTGGTCCCTGCTGGGGATTACAGGGCAACCCTTCACGGGTTTTGTGATGCCTCTGAACGAGGGTTTGCGGCAGCGGTCTATTTGCGAACCGTCACCTCCACCGGGGAGGTCGACGTGCGTTTGGTTTTGGCAAAAAGCAAGGTAGCGCCTATTCGGACAAGGATGACGATTCCAAAACTGGAACTGTCCGGGGCTGCTCTTTTGACCAAACTTTTGAATCACACTCTAACAGTGTTGCGTGGGTCAGTGGTTTTAGAGGATACGGTGTACGCTTGGACGGACAGCCAGATTGTTTTGTGCTGGCTGAAGGCTTCGGTCCATAACTTAGAGGTTTTTGTTGCGAACTGTGTCTCCCAGATTGTGTCGTCTGAGGTCCCACTGACCTGGAGACATGTACCAGGAGAATTGAACCCGTCTGATTGTGCATCCAGGGGATGTCGGGCTCCTGAACTCGTTAGACACCATTTGTGGTGGGGACCACCCTGGCTTGCCAAGAGAGAATCGGACTGGCCGCACAGCCATGTAGTAGTATCTTCGGATCATGGCCCCAGAGCGGCCGTGCATGTTACCCAGAAGGCTGAGGACCCTGACGCCGGGTTTCTGCTGGACCGGTATAGCTCACTTGACAAGTTGATAAACGTGTCCACTTGGATTAGGAGATTCGCTCGAAATTGTCGTACTCCTCGCGATCAGCGAACGTTGAACCCTATTCTGACTCCGGCAGAGCGAAACGAGTCGCTGTTGAATTTGGTCCGGTTGGTACAGTCCTCGAAGTTTGGGGCAGAATTGGAGATTATACGAAGTGGACGTTCGAAATTGAAGGGAGCCGTCGCGCGTCTCAACCCCTTTGTTGATTCGACCGGGTTACTTCGGGTAGGAGGGAGATTGCGCAATGCGAATCTGTCGTATTCGGCTCGTCACCCACTTCTGCTCCCCAAGGGGGGACAGTTAGTTGAATTGCTGGTGACTGATCGTCATATTAAAAACGCGCATGTCGGCTGTAACGCGTTGTTGGCCACGCTCCAGCGGGAGTTTTGGATCTTATCTGCCCGCCGTGTCATACGGAACATCGTGTTTCGGTGCATGCCTTGTTATCGACTTAAGGCTGCCACGATGCAACCTCTCATGGGGGACTTGCCCCCTGATCGTGTGAATGAGGTCAGACCGTTTTCAGGTGTTGGTACGGATTTTGCAGGACCGTTTATGGTGAAGAGTTCACGATTGCGTACCGCTAGGCAATACAAGGCGTACCAATGTGTGTTTGTTTGTTTATCCACCAAGGCGGTACATCTCGAGCTCGTTGCTGATCTCTCGACAGAGGCTTTCATTGCTTGTTTGGATAGGTTTGTTTCTCGAAGGGGACTTCCAACTTTGATCCGCTCTGATAACGGCACTAACTACATCGGTGCGGAACGATACTTACGAGAGATAGTCAACTTTTTGAATGTAAATAAAGTGGATATTGGAACGGCCCTCTCCCGTCGGGGTATACAGTGGACCTTCAGCCCACCGATTTGCCCCCACTGGGGTGGGATTTTTGAGGCCGTAGTTAAGTCAGCTAAGACGCACTTGGGGCGTATAGAAGGTCAGACCGCGCTGACTTTTGAGGAGCTCGCGACATTGTTTTGTAAGATCGAGGCCGTTCTCAATTCGCGACCGTTGTGTCCGCTCAGCTCGGATCCAAATGACCTGGAGGCTCTGACCCCAGGCCATTTATTGATAGGACAGCCACTTAACGCGTTGCCCGAGCACCCCTTCGAGGGAGTGAAATTGTATCGGTTGTCAAGGTATCAGATGTTGCAGCAGTTTACTCAGAATTTCTGGAAGCGTTGGTCGCTCGAGTATCTGCATATCTTACAACAGCGCCTTAAGTGGACTGACAAAACCAGCCCCCCTAGTGTTGGTGACCTCGTTCTGGTTTAGGATGCTAACCTACCGCCACTACGTTGGCGCAGGGGGCGCATTGTTAACTTGTTCCCTGGCAAGGACGGGACCCCCCGGTCTGCAGAGGTTCTAGTAGGAGGCTCGGTTCTAAAACGAGCGGTAGCAACGTTGTCTCGGCTGCCCGTAGATTAGGGGACAGGTGGGTGCCTGTCCGGGCGGGTGATTGTTCGATTCCAAATCGATATTCGATCGATGGTTTCTGAACGGCCATTTTGAATTTGACGTTGCTGCCAACCTAGCAGTTTTTTGACAACTGACAGACGAAAGCCCTCGCAATGTAAACGCGTTTTGGTTAGGGTATTGAAATTAAATCGCAGGCCATCTGGAATGTATTCGGGTTTCCCTCAGGATTGTCTATATAGCTGAGTGTGTTGTGGTTCCCCGAACCAGATAAAGTTCGCATTTACGTGGCTGATTGGTTTTTACCACGTAACATAACCTGTGTTGGAACACTGTGCTCATTGAAGCTGGCCGCCAGTCATAGGAGGTTGGCTGAAGAACCTGTCTACCAAGAAGAGCCTAGGGTGCACCCGGGCCTTGCAGAGAGACAGGAGGTTGACGGGACCGAAGCACAGACCAGGTTAGATCGACCCCAATTACTTCAGCTCGGTGAATCGCCGACGTTCACACTTCTTGGCAACTGATCGTTACGCTACCTCGTAGCTGATGGGCCCCTACGAGGTCATTAGGTGCCGAGAAGCCTGAACATAAACAGTTCTTACTTTATGCATACTACCAAAATGTAAGAGGTCTTAGAACTAAATTATGTACATGGCGAAATAACTTATTACTTATACCAGATAACATACACCTAATTGGTATAACGGAAGCCAACTTAATTGAATCGATAACTGACGCTGAAGTATGTACTGGAGACTGGTCAATCATGAGAAGAGATCGCGAAGGTGGTCAGGCAAGGACACCGGGTGGTGGAGTGATGCTGCTGTCGCGGGCATCCGTGCAGCTCGAGCGCCAGCCTCATCTGGAGACCAGCGACGGCGAGGACCTGTGGGCTCGGTTTGCAGTGAACCAACACTACGTATACGTATGTGTTGTGTACATCACGCCGGACTCAAGTGACGCAATGTATACTAAGTGGTTCGACAGTGTAGAAAATGTGTGGGCAATAATACCAAGTCAAAGAATCTTAATTCTCGGTGACTTGAACCTGTATAGTGCAAGTCTTAATACAATTAATTATTTTAATTGTTTTCAATCTATATGTAACTTACATCAGTATAATAGCGTGCCTAATATGAATGGGAGAATGTTAGATGTGGTGATGACGAGCCCGGAGTTGGACGGTGCGGTGTAGGTGCGGCGGTCGGAGCCGGGTGAGGAGCTCAGTAGGATCGATGCTCAGCATCACCCGCCACTTGACGTGTGCGTCGAGTACGACTTTACCTATACACCTACAGATACCATCGATCCTTCCAATGTAGATATTTCTAGGGATTGGAACTTCAGTAAGGCTGACTATTTAAAGCTATACATTATTTTAAAGGATAAAAACTGGAATGAACTATATCAGTACACATCGACTGAAAGTGCAATAAATTACTTCTACAAAGCTATATATACTGTATTCGACCTCTGCATACCAAAGAAATTACGGAAGCGATCGTGTAGTAGAATTTATCCTGTCTATTACACGAGAGCAATTATCCGTGACATTGAGATTAAGGCTCGTTTTCATCGGGAGTGGAAACGGACCGGGATTGAGGATGCTCGCGGTGAATTTAAGCGTTTGCGAACCAAAATAAAAATGGACACACAATTAGCATATCGTTCATATGTAAGAGATATATCTGTAAAGTTGCACAAAGAACCCGCTAAATTCTGGGAATTCGTTAACACGCTACGCAGCCGAGGAGGCGTCGGGGCGAGGGTCACAAAGGGTGATCAGGAATATCAAGGGGCCGCGGCGGCTACCGCCTACGCGAATCACTTCCACTCAGTATTCCTACCACAACAACCGTCACTCGATCCGGCTCCTGCTAGTGCAACCGACTCGGGGTCTCGTAGGATTGATATTGGTTACATAAGTTCGGATGTTATTTGTTGTGCAATAAAGAATCTAAATCCGAAAACGTCACCAGGCCCAGACGCTCTTCCGGCTTA
Source organism: Argyresthia goedartella (assembly GCA_949825045.1). NCBI lineage: Eukaryota > Metazoa > Arthropoda > Insecta > Lepidoptera > Argyresthiidae > Argyresthia > Argyresthia goedartella. The sequence goes on along the minus strand of OX463812.1, from coordinate 36,527,060 downwards.
TGTAATCAAAGGTTGTATGGATGAGTTACTCGGCCCAATAAAGTTTATTTTTAACCTCATCTTGGAAAGTGGGGATTACCCTCAGGATTGGAAAATATGAGAATATGAGAAAATAGGAGACACCCGGGATGGGTGTCTCCTATTTTCCTATTGGTAGATTGAAGGTCAAATCATTAACCTTAAAATGAATCATGCTACTTACGCACTTCTATGGATGTGTAGAAATATTTAATACTTCATGCTATGCTATTGTGCATTACTAAAAGACAAATAAGTCTTTATTGAAACACATAATGTATAACATAAACAACCAGTGAAACTTCATTGTGTATGTTTATAGTTTTCTATATGTGGAAGAATATTTAATATAATCTTATTACATAAATATCAGATATTGATTGATGAGACAGTTGAATGTCATTCACAAACTATAATCCCATCCTGATCGGTCATACCCCATCCCAATCCGGTGAATCTATGACTAAATCCAATTCAGAATACTTATACGCTACTCTTTTTATAAACGAGTATCAGAACTACAAATTAATTGGTTTCGTAGAATTATCTGGGTAGAAGACCGAATCAAGTGGTAGGGGTTTCTTCCCCAAAATTGTATATATATCAAATTTTCCTTTTATTATTTTAATATTTATAATTTTTATTTCATTTTAGTCAATACTCAAAATATACTATGACATTTTATTATATGAATCTGCTTTATAACTTTATTAATCATTTAATGGATATTAATCTGTATCATTCTGGTTAGTGGGGACATATTTAAGTATATATCTTTTATTGAAATTAAAAATTACTAAATATTCAATTTAAAACATTCCTTGTTTAAAATCTATTGTCAAAGTTGACAGCACTTCTTACTCACACTTCTAGAATTAGGGTTACTGGTTTCACAAGTAGTAGGAGTTCTAATTTACTAGACGATCTATTTTATTTGGCCATCACAATTAATAAGAGAATGCGTTAAAAAGAAGGGTGGACGATATAGAGTGAGGGGATGTTACAATTGTAATATCCCTTTTTCGACAAAGTCGCTTTAACATGGTTTTTAAATTGCTCAAATGGCAATTTCAAGATCTCCAGATGTCTTGGATGTTGCTGTTTCTGGTTCCCACGACACAGGGTTTCCTAGTATGGGGCCAATAGCAATGTATGAGTCTGTGTAGAATTTACAAAAGTTATATTATCTCCAGAGTTTTATTATAAAGGAAGTAACAGAAACGTGTTATCATATTTTAAGGAGTTTTTAAGTACGTCAGCCTCAACAACGTTCGTTTATTTATTTATTTATTGCTCCACGACATTCAGTACCTTCCTATCACATGGAACTTTATTATCTGTTACCATTAAGCCCCTAATACGCTAGTAAACGTTAAACATAAATAATTACATACAGGCACATACATTGCTTCTGACCCCACACTAGGATACCCTGGAAACAGCGACATCACACACCAATAAACATCCAAGACCTGGGGATTTTTTCCCTTTTATCCCCGGCCGGGGATCGAACCCGGGGACCTCTCGCATGGTACGCAGAGCCACAGAGGTCGTGAAAGTCGTAATAGTAGTTCAATGTCTGTTGCACATACAAAGTGCGTTGACTGCGCCGAGAAGGAGAACACTACGAGCTGTCGGCTTCTGTAAAATTGAGTTTACACCGTGCGCGGGTGCATCGCGGCGTGTGTTTGAGTTGAGCACTATTCCCAAGTGCCCTCCGGGAGGGGATCAAAGGGTCTCGACTCGACAGTTCAAGATTCACTCTCCTCTAAATGCTAGTTAGTATTCCAGTTGAGTACTAAGTTCTTTGTTACTGCGAATTTTGTTGAGATTAGATGCGATAGGGTAATAACTTGACACCTTTGCTTGCATAGAATCTATTCCAATCTTCTACTCTAAAGAAAGGTGTGATGATTGAATTGGATATAACTTTAGAGACATACCTTCATTTAAATCCAAAATGATCTGCTTTTTGGGTATTTTTTGCACCCATATTAGATTATTATTTACGGATGATGGTGTACTGTCAGCTCCTTAGTCGTGAAAACACGGAATAAGTTTTTGTCTTTAAAACGTAACGTTATAAGTTTATGGTAAATTAACAGCAAATATGAAATGGGGGATTAGTTATAAATAAATTCGCGATTCGAACTCTCTTTTCTCAACACCTTGGCTCTTGGGGTTCCCTAGTCAAAGGGTTCCAACGGGGCTGACGGTCTTTCTGTCATCGCGGGAACCTCCATGTCAACCTACCATGAGAGTACCGTCGGCAGATTATTTATATCCTGAAAGTTTATGTTTGGCTAAATTGATGTATTCTTATTGCTGAATAAACTTTGAAGAGGTAAATCCTTGTAATTTCCAATATATCGGGTCTGAAATGAAAGGTATATATAGCCTGCGACCTTAACCCACACATAGTCGCTAAGGTTTGATACGTCCCAGTGGTCAGACACGTAAAAAGGTTGTGTTGTAGTCACGCCATACTGAATTTCTTATACTGTATATTCAGAAAATTGTAATTGCACTGACATAATACAGGCTGTAACGCAACAGTTATCGCAAAACTCATATTTGTGACAAAAGAGAAATAGACTGGACATCCATCCTTACAAATGTTTGCATTTATTTTATGATCTCCAACAAAATACATCATCGTATCTCCACTATTGGAGATTAGTAGTCAGCTTATCGTACTCATTCCCATTCTTAACCATTCATTTTGATGATGATGTCCGACCGAGATCGGTCACGCCGACCGACCGCTTCAACTACACATCGCTCGTGTGGCAGGTGCAAGTTGCTGTTCTCTGTAACCTTGCATGTGGGCATACCGTGTATAAACTTATATCTTAACCATCACCATGATAGGATTTCATAATACATAAGTCTTTATTGCACAAAGATAAATAAAAAGTTACATTTGTGGAAAACATATGTACAAAGGCGAGCACATCTCTAAAAAGAGATTTCTTCCAGCAAACCATGGCATGATAGGAAAATTTACTAAGAAAGGGTTTACTAGGCAGTGTATAATATCTAATAACTTGTCGTGTAACGATACGAACCTAACCAGAACCTAACAGAAAACAACCAGGATAAAATTTAGTAGTGACAGTTTATTAGTTATTTACAGTGAAGACTATAGAAATATGATACGAAGATGAGGATGGATGAGATGAGAACAGGTTTTTATAAAATATAGATTAGGTATAGAAAAAAAAGAAGCGGAGGACACGGAGAGTAGGAGACCGGTGGGGTGATGACCAGGATGCAGGTGTATTTGTTGTTGTAGATGTTGTTGAAATCGTCGTTGTAGGAACGGTAGCGGGCGTATTTGTAGTTACGGCTCGCAGGATCCCGTTGTAGAAATGGCTCGCAGGATCGCGTCGTAGGCACGACTCGCAGGATCGCGTTTTAGGGACGGCTCGCAGGATCCCGTTGTAGGAATGGCTCGCAGGATCCCGTTTGTAGGAACGGCTCGCAGGATCGTGTTTGTAGGAACGGCTCGCAGGATCGTGTTTGAAGGAACGGCTCGCAGGATCCCGGGGTAGTGCGACCCCGGGATAAGGCCTTTAGGTGGTTCTTCTCGCTTAGAAGCTGACGTGAGACTCCAGAATTTCAGAAATGTTCCGCTCTTAGTCCCTTTTTGGAGAGTTCTAAAAAATATTTAAATTAAAAGCATTTTTTGTGAGTGGCCTAGAGAGAAAAAGTATTTTTGTAAAAGTATTGAAGCAAACATATCAGACCGCTAACGAGTTTGAATGGACATTGCCATGACAACCAGATAAACAACGACGTCAACAAATGTCAAAGTTTGGTTTCAGGCTCGTAATACGGAAAACAACAAAAAAAACATGAAGTAAATGAAGTAACAATGAATATAAAAAGGTAGCGCACCAGCGCGCACGAAGCCCGAGATTGCAGAGTTTCTGAGAAAGCCAAATACAAGGTCACCAAAGGTGACCAAACCCCTTCGCTATCGATTTAGAAGAGCTGATAGTGTGAAAATACAAAGCGAAAATGATTTGTTAATGTGTTCTTATGGTTTAAAACGTTACAGGGTCCTATGAAAATAAAGGTGATACCAAATAACAAGCTGTACAGCTCAGCAAGCATCCAGCTGAAAAACCAGGAAAATGACATGTAAGTAGCATAACACTACATTTTCCCCCCGACCCTGGAAAAATTTTTGACTCAGCAAAAATTTTGATAAGTACAAAAATAAACCAGAAAAACACAACTTTGCAGAAACAGACATCACCAGGCAAAATCAGATATACCATCTCTTATATTCCTCATCTTCATTCAGGTAAGGGTGGAGTTCACATTCAATGACTACCACTCTAAAAGTGTGTTTTCAAAAGGACATTCAGGCTTACTTAAGGAGTTGTCATCCGCTCCTGCGTGGAAAAAATAAAATAAAATAAGTAGAGGTAAAGAGAAACAAATTAATCCTAAGGTAGCTTTAGTCGCTTTGCCTTAAGATTAAAACGGCCAGAGCGGTAGAGCTCGAAGCCAGAGATCAGCCACATCGCCAACGAGATGTGTCTGAAATGAAGAATATACATATAAACAAATTAACAGTTAATAGAAGTTAAGAAAATGTATGCTACTTACATGCAAAAATTTTATATAAAGATTCGTATCACCTTCAGGACAGAAGTTTGAGAAACAAGAGGAGGTTCCATGACAGTCGGATCAGCAGGAAGGTCAAGTGATGGAGAGTCATTTGCAGTTGAAGGTGGAGTCATTGTTATAGTTAAGTGTAGAGTCAAGTGTTATATGTAGAAGTGAAGTGAAGTGAAGTGAAGTGAAGTGAAATGAAGTGAAGTGAAGTAATGTAAGTTAAATGTAGGCCTAAATATAATCCAGATGAGTTGAAAAACTAGATGAAGTTTTGTTTTAGAATTTGGAAAATATTCCAATTTCCATTGTTATAGTTAAGTATAGAGTCAAGTGTTATAGAAGTGAAGTGAAGTGAAGTGAAGTGAAGTAATGTAAGTTAAATGTAGGCTTAAATATAATCCAAATGAGTTGAAAAACTAGATGAAGTTTTGTTTTAGAATTTGGAAAATATTTAGGCTCAAATATTTATCGCAAAGTGTAGAGTCAAGTGTTATAGAAGTGAAGTGAAGTGAAGTGAAGTAAACTAATGTAAGTTAAATGTAGGCCTAAATATAATCCAGATGAGTTGAAAAACTAGATGAAGTTTTGTTTTAGAATTTGGAAAATATTTAGGCTCAAATATTTATCGCAAAGTGTAGAGTCAAGTGTTATAGAAGTGAAGTGAAGTGAAGTGGAGTAATGTAAATTAAAAGTAGGCCTAAATATAATCCAGATGGGTTGAAAAACTAGATGAAGTTTTGTTTTAGAATTTGGAAAATGTGAAAAGGATAATAGATAAAGATTTAAGAGTGAAAAAGAAAGCAAATCAAAGGGAAAGAGACAAGACGCAGAAAAGGTGAAGAGTGGAGAAGAACTTTTACGTTGGGCGCCAAAATGTCGTGTAACGATACGAACCTAACCAGAACCTAACAGAAAACAACCAGGATAAAATTTAGAAGTGACAGTTTATTAGTTATTTACAGTGAAGACTATAGAAAAATGATACGAAGATGAGGATGGATGAGATGAGAACAGGTTTTTATAAAATATAGATTAGGTATAGAAAAAAAAGAAGCGGAGGACACGGAGAGTAGGAGACCAGTAGGGTGATGACCAGGATGCAGGTGTATTTGTTGTTGTAGATGTTGTTGAAATCGTCGTTGTAGGAATGGTAGCGGGCGTATTTGTAGTTACGGCTCGCAGGATCCCGTTATAGGAACGGCTCACAGGATCGCGTCGTAGGCACGGCTCGCAGGATCGCGTTGTAGGGACGGCTCGCAGGATCCCGTTGTAGGAACGGCTCGCAGGATCCCGTTTGTAGGAACGGCTCGCAGGATCGTGTTTGTAGGAACGGCTCGCAGGATCTTGTTTGAAGGAACGGCTCGCAGGATCCCGGGGTAGTGCGACCCCGGGATAAGGCCTTTAGGTGGTTCTTCTCGCTTAGAAGCTGACGTGAGACTCCAGAATTTCAGAAATGTTCCGCTCTTATACCCTTTTTGGAGAGTTCTAAAAATTATTTAAATTAAAAGCAATTTTTGTGAGTGGCCTAGAGAGAAAAAGTATTTTTGTAAAAGTATTGAAGCAAACATATCAGACCGCTAACGAGTTTGAATGGACATTTGTCGTGTGAGGATACGAACCTTACCAGAACCTAACAGAAAACAACCAGAATAAAATTTAGAAATGACAATTTAATTGGGCTATTTACAATGAATTAATTTAAAAAAATGAAAGGAAGATGAAGATGAATGAGGTGAAACAGGTTTTATAAAATACAGATGTCTGGATAGAAAGAAGGAAGCGGAGAACACGAAGAGAAGTAGACCAGTGGGGTGATGACCAGGTTGCGGGCGTATTTGTAGTTGTAGATGTTGTTGAAATCGTCGTTGTAGGAACGGTAGCGGCGTACTGGTAGCTACAGCTCGCTGGATCCCGTTGTAGAAATCGTCGTTGTAAGAACGGTAACGGCGTACTGGTAGCTACAGCTCGCTGGATCCCGTTGTAGAAATCGTCGTTGTAGGTACGGTAGCGGCGTACTGGTAGCTACAGCTCGCTGGATCCCGTTGTAGAAATCGTCGATGTAGGAACGATAGCGGCGTAGGCACGGCTCGCAGAATCCCGTTGTAGGTGGAGTATTTGAAGATTTGAAGGAGTTTGAAGGCTTCGCAGGATCCCGGGGTAGAGCGACCCCGGGATAAGGCCTTTAAGTGATACTTCCAGGTCAGAAGCTGACGTGAGACTGTCCAGAATTGAAGAAATGTTCCGCTTTTATACCCTTTTTGGAGAGTTCTAAAAATTATTTGAATTAAACGTAATTTTTGTGAGTGGCCAAGAGAGAAAAAGTATGTTTGTAAAAGTATTAAAGTAAACATATCAGACCGCTAACGAGTTTGAATGGGCATTGCCATGACAACCAGATAAACAAAGACGTCAACAAACGTCAAAGGTTTGTTTCAGGCTCGTAATACGAAAAACCAAATATAAAACCATGAAGTAAATGAAGTAACAAGGTATATAAAAAAGTAGCGCACCAGCGCGCACGAAGCCCGAGATTGCAGAGTTTCGGAGTAAGCCAAAAACAGGGTCACCAAAGGTAAACCCCTTCCCTATCGATTTACAAGAGCTGATAGCATGAAAATGCAGAGCGAAAACGATTTGTTAATGTATTCTAATGGTTTAAAACGTTACAGGGTCCTGTGAAAATAAAGGTGATGACCAATAATAAGCCGCACAGCTCACCAAGTATCCAGCGTAATAGAGCAAGGTACCCTGAAGGACAAACAAAAAGGACTGATGATGGAGCTGGAGCTAAGAGATAGGAAGCAAGATTAGCATGTAAGTAGCATCAGCTAAGAGATAGGAAGCAAGAATAGCATGTAAGTAGCATAACACTACACATTGCCATGACAACCAGATAAACAACGACGTCAACAAATGTCAAAGTTTGGTTTCAGGCTCGTAATACGGAAAACAACAAAAAAACCATGAAGTAAATGAAGTAACAATGAATATAAAAAGGTAGCGCACCAGCGCGCACGAAGCCCGAGATTGCAGAGTTTCTGAGAAAGCCAAATACAAGGTCACCAAAGGTAAACCCCTTCGCTATCGATTTAGAAGAGCTGATAGTGTGAAAATACAAAGCGAAAATGATTTGTTAATGTGTTCTTATGGTTTAAAACGTTACAGGGTCCTATGAAAATAAAGGTGATACCAAATAACAAGCTGTACAGCTCAGCAAGCATCCAGCTGATGAACCAGGAAAATGACATGTAAGTAGCATAACACTACAAACTTTTCTTTAATAAATAATTAATAAATAAATTAAATATCTATAAAATATGTAAAAAGCCTATATCATAGTTTCGTATAGGTATTTTATTAAATAAATACCAATATATACATAAACGTGTACAACGTATAGTAATAAAAATAATATATATGCTATAACTAATGTCATGAAAGAGAGAGGAAGTGCTTTTTTACCCGGTTTTTGAAAGGATTTGTCAAAAAGCCCACCTTCAAACACCCCACCTATAAATGTAAGTTGTTACTTAACTCAATATCAAACAAACCGATACTCATATAGGTACGTATAGTCCCTTACACCCTAACTTACACCCTAACTGAGGTCACCTATCCTACAACAGTAGGATGATCATACTATTTCTAGGAAGGACACTCATCATCATCAAGGATGTATAGTATCAGAGTATGCCTTCTGTGGGCATGAACACAACCATGCTGAAGAAAGATCACTAAAATATGGGAGGCGTATCGCGGATGGCGTAACACCAGTCGATTATTTCGGCTTTACAGATGTCTAATGTCCTAACAGTAACATCTATTAGATAGACTAGATAAGGTTTTTTTTTTCAGACGACCGTAGGCTTGACCCACCTCTTTGTGAACGGAAAAACATTAATAAATAGGGGCAAGGCCGGGTACCAATTGTAATGGTACACAAGAGTCAGCACATTTAATACTTCATTTTGCGTGACAGAGGGGAGGGCTAGCCCATCGCCGCACGGTACTCATTGATTACAATAGTCGGTTCAGTTCACGCTTGGGTTATTGAGTGATTCGAAGTGAGATGGCCAGAAAGGGGGTGAGAACTTGGTTGGTTCGAGGAAGAGAGGTCGGGTCAGGTTTTTTGTCGCATTCTTGCGAAATGTGTAGGAATCAGAGCCGATTTGGTTGCGCGCTGAATAAATTATGAATAACTAAATAATGAAAGGTTTCTTATGAAACTATACGGAGAAAGCTAATGTGTTGACTGCAAATATACAATTGCGTTTGATTGGTACGATGTGGTGAGTTTGACATCACGGGTTTGAATATCATTCTAGTGATCTTTGTCTTAGACGCTAGCGGTCGGGCAGGCTTAATTAATCGCAACCGCTTTTATGGCCAGCGATCAACAAATTTTGTGTATCGGCAATACCAAATGACTTGAGTGATAACCGACGGTTGATCATAGAAAATATGCATACACAAAATTGTAGAACGGCGGGCGTGCATAGCATGGTTGATTGAAATTGGACCCTGTGTGGTTAGAGTTAAGAAGCCTTCGCTTGGGCAGTTTGTGTCACGCAAAGGACGCCTTTTTTTTCAGACATGTGGGGTCTATAAATACGAGCGCGTGGGTCATTCCGTCCCTACGTCAAACTAGTGTGATACACGTCTTTCGGTAATTATATACAGTTCGGTCTGCCGTTTTACGCGTCTGGAACTGGAAGATTTGTGATTACGTGTTACAGTAGATTTTCGTGAGTGTCTGAAGCGCTGAGATATACCTCGGTTCCCATCCTTTAAAACAACCTACCACAAATTCCAAAACTATCCTTGGGTCGTTAGATAAGAACTTGTAGGTAATTTGATCTGAGTCTGAGTCTGGGCTTGGAGCGACCCTAATTTCCTTATTCCTTCACCATAGGGTTCCTGGGTTAGCTCTCAGGATATTCGCGGGCTAATCCTCTCCTTATTCCTTTCGTGATGCGAGTTTTGAAATTCCCACACACACAGTCGTTAACCATACAAACACATTCAAATCATACTCAACCATTTTCGAGTGGTGTCGATAATGGACGTGGTATAACACTAGGATTTTAGACTAGGCTAGACAGGAGTTTAGTTGCGGCTAAACCTAGGTTGTCAAGGCATAGGGAGACTGTTTGATCGATGAGGTTCCGCGGATGAAAATAACAAATTCAGAACAAAGTATAAACGTTGTCCACTCAGATAACCTATCACGTTGTTATTTTTGACATTTGAGTGTTGTCGGGGACGCGCGAAGAGATCAAATTCATTGTTTAGGAATGGGTAGATTGTTTTGCTTTGCTTTGGATCGGTTTGGATTCAAGTTGCATCTTTAAATTAAATGTAAATTTCGCTGGAGATTCTAACGTGTAGTTTGTGTCAAGCATTTATTTTGCTGGGCTCAGTCGAGGAAGAGCTGTGGTTAGCCTGATACTTAGTTCGGTATTTTCCGAAGTATGTAACTCGCTGTGGAGTGGGTTAGATCTCCAAAAGCGCTAATGAAAACGTTTCGATAACATCCAGCTCAAATTGCGCAGAGTTGAAGGTTTCAAAACGTTACGGACCTTTTGAGGAAACCGCTAGTTCAGACCCATTTCGGAATATCAAATCGCAATTGTGTAGACCCGGTCTATTTGGATCGTTATTGCCGTGAACTAATTATATAATTGGAGCCACACTAGCCGCTACTAGCGAGCACATGAAATATCATTGAGTACTCACGTGGTAACACTACGACGGATATCTATACGATATCCCAAACAAATATTATAAATTGTGGTCGACCACTTAAAAAGAAGCTCCATGCGCCCATATATACAAAAAATAAATGGTACCATTACACAAAATATAACAAAGATCGATCTGGCGCAAAACACCGCTAACTGATGCGAAATACCGGCTTGCGGACATACTTGCTTTCTCCGTTTAACTTGATACTCTAACTTCCTGAACCAATCTTCCGTTCGACTATTGTACGCCTACTGAACTTCTCAACAAACGAGAAATTTTGACTTATCATTCTTAACTTGAAATTTTTACAGCTGAATCGGGACATCTAAGCTGGGGGTAGATAGAATAGACGATCATAGCTTCTGACAACGGTAGCTCGACCTTAGCTATTTATGCCGTTACAGATTTTCTGGTGCCGAGACCGAAGGATATTCTAGAGTACAAGAGTACAATACCTAGATACCTAGATATTCTAAAAGAATCAAGGTCTAACGCGTTACTTTTAAAAATAACACAACGTAGAAACAATTTTAAACAGTTCAGTTTTGTAAGTAAGATAAATAAGCAACAACAAAAAAAAGCGGCATTGTTTTCACAATTCATCGAACAAGCCGAAGGTTTAGTATTGAGAAATAATGGGCTGGCCTAAAAAAAACGTTAGTCGGGTTGTACAAGACGACTCACTTTCGCAGACAAGTGTTTCTAATAATGGAATGGTGTCAGGACAGGTGACTCAATTGTTATCTGAAATAGTGAGCAGGTTAGACAGTTTGGAACGGGGGTCAAGTGCGAGCAATGCTAGTAGGACTTCAGACAGACAGATGGACAGACAGGAACTAGAGACGTTTGAACAATCGGTAGAAAAACGTCAAACATGCATAGTGAAAATGACACAGAAGTTGCCGACATTCGATGGGCGGAGTTCGGAAAATCCGATGATTTTCTTAAGAGATTTAAAGGCTTATATTAAAGTCTTGGGAGATAGTTCAAGGGCTTTGATATGGGCAACGGATAGCTTGGTAGGAATTACAAAAGTTCGAATGAGCATATACAGAGACTCATGGCGAACTTATTCGGATTTTGAAAAAGATTTCAGAGAGGTATTCTGGGGAGATAATGAACAGGAATTAATTAAACAAAGATTCCTAACCGCGAAGTTCGATTCCAAGAAAGGTCAAATTAAGGAAGAATTCTTTGCCTCTTAATTGAATAGCATATATGAGCTTACGATACCGTTTACTGATACGGAGAAGATCAACACGATTTTCAGACAGTTGCCGCGCGATATTCAGGTAGCGTTTTTTGCTAGAAAGGACCCAATTACGATGCGAGACGCGGTCGAGTTTCTTCGGCAATTAGAACGTAATATCGATGGGCATTAAATGCGTTGCATAGGTCGGAGACAATAAATACGAACAATGTAAGTCGGAATAGCTACATGCGAGGGCAATATCGTGCTTTGCGAGTAAATACGATGCGATATAACGCGGTGAGTCGTAGGAATAATTAAAACGCGGGAACAAAGGCACGAAACGAATTTGGGACGCGCGCTCGCGATTATTTTCGCGGTAGAGGTAGACAGTCTCAGGCTAGTTTCAAGGCAATAGAGTTTCAAAGGGGCAATGATAGTTCAGGTAATACAGAGGCAGGGCAAAGTTCAAGTTACAGGAATAATGCGATGAATCAGAATTCAAAAAACTAGTGGACTCCCGCGGGTCGTTCACGCTCAGATATTTATTACGCTTTGGGTGGACAGCCGATCAAATTGAAAGAAAGCATAGACTGTATGATTTGTGTAATTTGGATTCGAACGTGGGTGTTTATGAACAAGAAAATTATAAACAAGAAAACATCAATAAGTTTGTGGAATGCATAGAGAGCCTATCTTTTTCAGACGTCCTGAGTATAAATAACGCAAATGAAGCCTTTAATTTATTTCATAGTTTAATATGCCTATTCTATGAGCTATGTTTTCCAAAAATACTAATAAAAAAATACAAAAATAAGAAAACATGGATTACGAAGGGTTTAAAAAGGTGTTGCCGAAACGAAAAAACGAAAACTTAGACTAGGTTATTATATGAACAAAAAGGAGAAATTAAAGACGTTCTCAAAACTACTAAGACAATGTATTAACTCTATAAGACTACATAAAAAGAGAACATACATACAAAACGCAAAAAATGCTTGTAAGTCTACTTGGAATATAATAAATAGTAATTTGGGCAACAAAAAGAACAGAAAGGATATACAAAGTATAAAAACAAAGGAAACTATACACAGCGATGGTAATGAAATAGCAACAGATTTTAATAATTTTTTTACAGACACAGTTAAAAACTCAGTAGAACCTCAAAATAACAAATTCGACTCAAATCCTTCCAGAAATAATATTTACACTATATTTTTCCAGCCCACAGACCCTTCCGAAATCTTCAAAATAATTCTATCTCTTCGCAATACAAACTCTGTTGGTATTGATGACATAAATACTAAATTACTTAAGATTATCGCTCGACATATATCAAGTCCCCTATCTCATATAATAAACCTGTGCTTGGAGCAAGGATGCTTTCTAGAAAAATTAAAATTTTCAATTGTATTGCCTGTGCACAAAAAAGGCGACAGACAAGAACTAAATAACTACCGACCAATAACTCTGATACCATTTTTCTCAAAAGTAGTCGAAAAGACAGTATATAAGAGAACAATGGACTTTCTGGAAAAATATAATATTTTGACAATAGAACAAAACGGATTCAGAAGAAACAAGTCAACAACGCTAGCCAGTTTTAACTTGATGAAACACGTAATAATGGGCCTCAATGACAGGTTCCCAATGGTAGCATTATTTCTTGATTTAAGCAAGGCCTTCGATTTTGTTGACCACCGTATTCTTCTAAATAAGCTCGAAAACGTTGGTATAAGAGGTACGGCACTGAATTTCTACAAAAGCTATTTAACTCAACGTTCTCAAATAACTCGGATAACCAAATGTGTAGACGAAACGAACACGGTGAAATCTTTTGACTCTTCACCAGAGATGATATCATGTGGTGTTCCACAAGGAAGTATCCTCGGACCTCTCTTGTTTTTAGTGTACGTTAATGAACTACCTAACACGCTAAAATGTGATAGCGTAATGTTTGCTGACGACACTACAATTATTGTAAAGGGAGAAAATATTGACACTTTTGAAACTGACATAAACCAAACCTTAGATAATGCTCTAATGTGGCTTAAGAGTAAAAATCTAATTATAAATTCAGATAAAACAAAGTACATTCAATTTACAACAAAGAAAAACCAGAAAGCTAAACTAAATATAGCAATAAATAATAATAAAATACAAGAAGTAAATCAAACAAATTTTTTAGGCATTGTCCTTGATGAACAATGCACTTGGAAACCACAAGTCGAAGCAGTATGCAATAAAATAAATAAATTCGTATTCGCTATAAGAAAAATAAGGCAAATTACGTCAGTAGAAACTGCGCTTCTAGTATATCACAGCTATGTCTGCGCTACTTTGCGATATGGTGTAGTTCTGTGGGGAAATTCCACAGAAAGCCACAGAGCTTTTGTTGCACAAAAAAATGTCTTAGGGCTATATGGGGCATGTCTTGGAGAGAATCATGCCGACCGATCTTTCAGAAATATAAAATTCTCACTTTTTACGGCATTTATATTCTTGAAGTCTGTAAATTTGTTAAGAGAAACCTGGAGCTATTTGAAATGCATAATAATGAAAATGAAAGAACAGTGAGGCATAAAACGTTAACCTATCCTAAAAATAGACTCGAGCTTGTTAGACGAAATAGTCATTACATGGCAATAAAAATATTTAATTCCCTGCCGAAAGACATAAGTTCTCTCCCAGAAAATAGATTCGACAAAGCGCTTTCTAACTGGTTGGTTAAAAAATGTATATGCAGTATAAATGATTTCTTAAAACCGTAATGAATTTCAAATCCAATAATGACATCTTAAATTCTTGACATTGTATAATAATTTTGTAAATAATATAGCTTCTAATTTTAAATCATTATATTTGTATACCATATAATGGTGCTACACGCTTGTCCGTATTTATGTATTATATAAAACCTACATGTACCGTGTTTGCTGACAAATAAAGACTTGAATTGAATTGAATTGAATTTATTCAATTACTAACGCATAAAGCGCATGGATATGCCGTGTGTTTAGATGAAAAATCGAGATTGGATTGTAGAGACCGCAATGACAGGCGTTTAACATGTCATCACAGCGATGCTATTTTATATTTCGACATGAATAATTTTATTCATAACTTTACTCTGACACGGGATACATTGTACCTGTCTAATAAATATAGAAAATTAGTAGCTACATTGTTAGCTTATAATATATGTGACGCAGCTATAGTTGGTTTGACTAAGTTCAACTTGACATCAGCTTATTTTAAGAGTAATATGACATGCACCCCCATTGGGAATTCACCTGTTAATTATACTTTGCATGCAACATTGGAATCTGTTCCAAGTAATTTAAATTAGTTCATAAGACAATAGAGGAAATCTCTAGCATACAAGAGCCACTAAATATGTCAAAATGTAAGCCCCAGTTAAATATTGCCCATCAAAACATCCAGGGGCAACCTAACAAAGAATTTAGAACATTAGAATTATTTCTAAAAAATTCTGACATTGATATTATTTGTGTTACTGAACACTGGTTGAAGGAAAATATGATGTCTTTTAACATAAATAATTACAAAATTGTCAGTTGTTACAATAGAAAGACTGCTGATAGAGGTGGTTCTTTAATCTTAGTGAAAAATAATATTAAGGTGAAACAACGGAAAGATATTCTTGCACTTACTGTTGGAAGACAAATAGAGGTATCCTGTGTTGAGTTAGATAGCCATATTATTGTTTGTGTCTACAGGCCACCGAGGGATGAAAAAGGCCATGGCAATTTCGAAATATTTGAGAAAATTATGGAGGAAGCCCTCATTAAACTTTGTAATAACAGAAAAAAGTTAATTATTTGTGGCGATCTTAATGTAGATCTGCTTGTAGATACAACACTGAAGCGACGATTAATAACTCTGTTCAAATCATTTAATTTATGTCATGTATTTCTAGAGCCGACTAGAATTACACTTACCAGCCAAACTTGCTTAGATAACGTTTTTTGTGACTTTAGTTTATCAAGCGAAATTGACTGTCGAAGGAGTTAGCTTGTGGACACATTAATTACTCAGTTGACCCTTAATTTTCCACCAACCAGTGCTTTGAATGTGGACACGAAGGTTAGTAACACTATACAAAGTACTAGAATGTATCACAGCACATTTACTTTTGTTTGGACATGAACAATTTTTATTCCGTTTCCCAAAAACAGAACTAAGTGAGCTTAGTAACACTGCTTACATTTTGTTTCAGGTACTGGTTGTTTAGCATTTTGCCACAGGCTCCTACCAGACGATTGGATGAGAAAGCCGGAAACACTGTGTTTACCATTCAAGTGTCTCCACAATTGTAAAACAAGTCACCTTAGCATTCAACAAGCCAGAAATCTTAAATTTTCCTTTCAACTTCGTGATAGGAAGCAAATTAAAAGGAAGTAAGTAACTATATGTTAACATCATTCCATTCAATTCAAATCAGATTACATTTACCTACGGCTGGGTATAGGCCTCCTCTATACCACACTATCTACTCTGGTCCTGAGCCTCCCGCAGCCACTGCTTGCCAGCCAGCGTCTCAGCGTCCATCTATCCGGTGGTCTGCCTATCTGCCTCATACATCATACAATTCCTATTTATTAGTTTGCCTATCACAATTTATTTTAGATTATTACTTTTGGTTTGGTAATGAACAAAAAAAAGCATACCAAGATTGTGTGGCTTATAAGTTTTAATATATACTTTACTGCACAAAACAGAGAATCCAAAAAATTATATAAAGGTAAAAACATGTACAAAGGCGAGCTTATCTCGCATCTCTCTAAGTGAAGATGGCTTAATTTTAAAAAAGATTTACCGTGTCATTCAATTCAAACAAAACCCATTCCTTAAACAATATATAGATTAAAATACATCCCTTCGTCAAACTGCTAAATCTCAATTTGAACAAGATTTCTTTAAACTGCTGAACAATAGCATATTCGGAAAAACTTTGGGAAACGTTGATAATCGTATTAATGTAAAATTAGTAAACAAATGGAGTGACAATACTAACAAAACTAAAAGAACATACACAGCAGATCTGTTGATATCAAAACCTAATTTCCATAGCGTTTCTGTTTTTTCCGAAAATTTTGTTGCTATTCAGATGAAACCTGATAAAATCCTGCTAGACAAACCGATTTACATAGGTTTTACAGTATTAGAATTATCTAAAAGTCACATGTATAATTTTCACTATACTGTCATGAAACCGTTCTATAAAGAGAAAATTTGACTTTGTTATACAGGCACTGACAGCTTCTTATATTCCATGCAAACCAAAGATATTTACAGTGATATAAAAATGTATTTTCATCAGTATTTTGACACAAGTAATTATCCTATGAATAATGTTTATGGTATTCAACCAAAAAATAATAAAATTCCAAGGTTATTCAAAGATGAGCTTGGGGGTCAAAATATTGAAGAATTCATAGGGCTTTATTGGTTGGTTGGCTCTAAACTTTATTGTATTAAAACAAAAAACGGTGTAATTAAAAAAGCAAAAGGTATCCAAAAAGCTGCTGTGCGTAGTTTGAATTTCACAGACTATAAAAGAGTTCTAAATACGGGGGAAATAATACGTAGAAAAAACGTGTTTTTTAAGTCACTAAAACATCAGATATTTACTAAAGAACTTAATAAAGTTGCATTATCATCTAACGATGATAAGCGAATTATTTTAAGAAATAAGATTGATACTTTGTCATGGGGGCATTATCAATCATTATTTTAATGAGTTATAACTGTGTTAACTTTAAGTTATGTGTAAGAATTAGTTTTATGTAACACGAAATTTTGTGATTTTGTTCTACTATTTTACGTTTCATAAAGAAAGATTTATTAAATGAACACCTGTTTTATTTCCTAAGTGAATCATAACTCTAACCTATTTTATGATTAATAATTGAGGCATATATTAGCAAACCCGGCAATCTCCACTAAAAATATTTCATTGCTTTTGAACTTTATTGCAAAGCCATAAGATTGAGATTTGAAAACCGGGTTTTGCTTTTATATGACTCAATTTAAACTATGGTTCTTGAGCTGAACCAACGATATCACGTGGTGGTGGTGTGTGTTTGGTAGGTCTCACTAGGCAACGGTCACGTTGTGACTTGTAGAGCGTGATTCGATTCGATGAAAGTTAGGTAGGTATCAAAAGTGCATACTTGCATGAAGTCGAGAAGTGCAGAACGTTAGTCCCTGTCGGATCACATGTCATTCAACAACAAAAGGTTTACCAAGTCACACGTAAATTACAGCAAAGGAATTTTTACTTCGGTATGTGTTTTTCCAAGTTATTGTTATCTTTATGTTTTTTTTACTTATCGATTTTAGTTTTTCTAGAACCTAACAATTACTCCTTTTTTTTCAGAAGATGTCGTCTGATATGAACAATCCTTTCTACTATGCTCAGAATATCTAAGAGGGTTTTGATAGTGATGTAGAAGAACTACCTCCTATCTTAGCCTCCCCACCTCCAACTTCGGCCTACAGTCCTCCACCAGAAACAACCGGCAAGAACAAAATAACGAGCAGATCATCAAAGAAGAGAAATTTATCAGATAATGAAGGATTGTCTTACGTAA
The DNA here is from genome assembly GCA_949825045.1 of Argyresthia goedartella. NCBI lineage: Eukaryota > Metazoa > Arthropoda > Insecta > Lepidoptera > Argyresthiidae > Argyresthia > Argyresthia goedartella. The sequence goes on along the minus strand of OX463812.1, from coordinate 36,508,862 downwards.
TGAGCAAAAAATCTCGAAAGGGCTTACGCTTAATAAAGATTGAGATATTTGACCTAACTGATCATACCAACAGCAAGGAACCAGCATTGAAGGCACAGCATGTAGTACTGGACCCCATCGATGAAATATTAGATATGAGTGAAAGTGTTGTGAGAAAAATTTCTAAAACATTATGTGAAAGATATTAATTAAACTCAAAATATGATTAAGTATGTGTTTAATGTTAAATTAGCATAAGTTTTCTAGTGTTATATAATATGTCTTAAAAATAAAGTTACCCTCGATTTCGATATAAATCATGTATTTTGATTTTCTTGAGAAATAGGTAGGTAGGTAGGTGTTATTGAGATGTTTAGGTAGACAATTTAATTAAACACAAGTAAGGACATTGGTCAAATCTGACCCAGTTTTCAAAAAGTTGTGTAGAGTGACAATTTCGGTATTATACTATTAATACTGGATACAGCATTGACTGTACAATTTTTTTTTTTTTTGCGCCGGGAAAAAAAAGTTACAACAAGAAAACTGCCAGAAGATTAAAGGTCGATTCACACTTATCCAGGGGTCCCACCGATCCAGCACAGGTCCGGCACAGGTCCGTGTCAGTCAAAAATATTTTTTGGACCACACGGACCTGTGTCAGAACAGTGGGATTCCTGGTATGTATGAATCGACCTTAAAGCTACCTGTACTGTTGTTGTAGTCACCACAACCACAATTAGTCCGGGGTTTCGTGCTACTGAGGGGTAGAATTCAATCACGGCACATACGTAGGATACAATACTACACTTACGTTTTATTCGAGCCGGGAAGTAATAGGAGAGACGGAATAAAGGGACATTAATGTTCGTGCATTCATGGTAGACGAACTCTAGGAAGTTGCGCGCACGTTATTAGTGTAGTATATTACCTATCGTGGGCAAGGCATTTAGATATAAACATGGCTCCCGCAGCTTTTCTGGATGACATAATAGCGCCTATCGATATAGACAGAGCAGAAGAAGAATTATTAGCAGATTAGAAGGAAAATGTGAAATACTTACTAACATCTAGCTTTTAATGTCAGTTTTTTACTTTACTTGCATCTTTGTATGGTTAGTGTGCCATTTATTCTTAATTAAACTTTTGATTTTACATTTGTCTTTTCTTCCGATTCCCATTACCCACAGAGATGCGACTACTACCATTTTAAACTACATGCTCGATTCTATAATGTCACAAAGTTTCATTAGTGTACGCCCTGGGTCACGCTTACATACATACATTCCTGGGCACTTTTTTGTGATGTTTTTGTTACAGGTGGAGCACTTTTTCAAAACCATTATTATGAGGGTAGTGTAGTATTATAACTCTAGATGACCCTAACATGTGTTTACCCCGAACCATTCTCACACCAAATGGAACATCTTGGTATACACCGGAACTCATCAACCAAGAGAGAGAACTATTTAGGCTTTCATCATTACCCGCTGCTGTGTTGTATGATGTATTAGATAAGTTTAAATTATAGTTTTCGTTTTCAGATTCACTCGTACCGCTTTCGGTTTCAGATACAAGCAAACTTTTTGGTTCAGTTTGTTTTGATATTACAGTCAGCCTTCTTTTGCTTTTTACGTCAGCAGTATCACTTTCATTGAATTGACTTTCAGATAGCTCATCAGAGTTGCTACGCTTACGCTTTTTGATTAGCATCCGTGGGGACATTTCCACTTGTAAGTCTTCATTTAATGGAATCCTTTGAATATTTTGTTTCGAAATCTGGTTTAAAGAATCAGTTATGGGCTTAAACATTGTTTCTAGAACTAAATTATTGTTATGTTCTTGAATCTGCTTTACTTTTCTTCTAACTGCATCGGCAGATTTAACTATTTCTTTTTTTAACGTCTTTTCCAGGTCCATTATTATTTCGTGTGTCTAGTCTCTGCGACATCAAATGTTATGGTGATTCAACTAATGCCTTTCAAGGACATAAATAGAAATAGAAAATGTTATTCAACAACAAATGTATCAAATTTAAATCGATAGCAACCACTGTTTTTTTCACAATCATTGTTTATACGGTTCGCTCCAAATTTCGGAACACATATTTTTAAAATTATTCCAACTCATGTCTACATTTACGTGCTCATCATAAACATGTTTCATATTTATTTCATCTTGCTTGAAAAGAATTATAAGATTGGCGTTGTCACGTACAAGTTGTTTTGGTACTTTAGTGTACGTTTGATTTAGATAAAAAGAATCTATATTTTTATGTCTAACCATTGCAAAGTAGTCTCTAATACTGCTTTGGTTTCCACATGCTACATCATCAAATATTATGATAGAGTTAGGCATAGCCTTTTCAGGGCTAAGTATGTTTTCGTTTTCATGATATTTTGCGAACCCCACAGAAGGAACTAAACTCAAAACACGTTCCAAACATATGTATTTAGCTTGGTATAAGGTTTTTGAGTAAATATAAACATTTTTAAAACAAAGCCCTTCTTTATGCAGTAAGAGACCGATTATCAAATTAGTTTTACCACAGTTCGATGGACCACAAATTATACATCGAATAGAGTTGGGTAAGAGAGAGCCGTGTCGTCCGTTTCGTTTTATTCTGTCGAAACAATACTTTTCAAACTGTAATGATTGCTTTTGTTTAATAAATCTCATATTTATTGAAATGGTTTAAACTCTACCACTGTTCGGAAACAAGTGTAATATTTACATTGAATTTAAAGTATTTTTAATTGTCAGTCTTAACGTATTTATCAAACTGTAATAAGCGGTCAATGAAATAAAATTAGGTGAGGGTTATTGTTACATTTGAATCAATTAGAAATCGAAATAAATTCTTTCCATGCTTCCCTTCGCCTTTCCATACATCACAGCTCAATTTAAACACGTTCAAGCCGAAGCGGCAACGCGAAGCGTTGCGCGACGCGAAGAGGAGCGGAGCGAACGGAAAGAATTTATTTTGATTTCTAATTGATTTAAAAGGAACAATAACCCTCTACTCGTACGGTTGCTAGTAATTCCGGAGTCATTACAGGAGGAACTTATATTACACATACATGAAGAAATAGGTCACTACGGCAGATATAAAATATTAGCACTGATGAAGGACAGATATTACTTTCTTCATATGAGTAGGGTGATTAGCACGGTGATAAGAAGTTGTGACATATGTCAAAAGGTCAAACCAAGTACTAACAATACCGTTGGTCCTTGTACACAGGTGTTGGCGGAAAAGTTGGGTGAGAAAGTTTTCTCGGACCTTTATGGGCCATTGCCCGTAGGTAAATTCGGATATCAATATATATATGTGATTCAAAACGTGTACAGTAAGGTAATAAAATTGTATCCAATGCGGAAAGCGACAGGTAGGAGCGTGCTCGCTTGTACAAAGAGATTTCATAGGGAAATACCTATCGAAACTGTAATTACAGACTCAGGACCACAGTTCATATCGAAGTTTGGGATTTTGGTCTCAAATAGCTGGGGATTCGGGTCACTCATACGTCGGTGTATTGTCCAAATTCTAATAGCGTAGAAAGAGTGAATCGCGAGCTAGGTCGACTAATTAGAACTTATTGCGGCGGAAGTAATCGAAGTTGGGTCGACGTGTTACCGGACATTGAAAATTGCTACAATAATATCGAACACACAAGCACCGGATTTGCTCCTAATGAGTTGGCGTTTGGTAGGCGGGAACCGTTAACTATTGAAAAGGAATTAAGCGATGAATGGTTATTAGGTCATAGTGTGCGAGATACGGAACAGGTGCGGAATGTAGCGATAGAGAACTCTAAAATTTCTAGTGAACGACGTAAGCGACAGGCAGACAAACGGCGTGAGTTAGAAGTCTATCGTATAGGTGATTATGTGAAAATTAAGACTTTTGTGCATTCAAATAAAGAACATATAATCCTGCGGAAATTTTCGTTGTTGTATAAAGGGCCTCATGTTATTTCGGCAGTGGTATATCTGAATTGTTATACTTTAGCAGATCCGGTTTCAAATGAGATATTGGGTAACTACAATACTATAAATATAGCCAGGTATTATGTGAGGACGAATAAGGGTGTAGACAAATAAGATAGTGAATAAAAGTTATATAAGTAAGCTTTAGTCTGTAAATTTGAGTAACTACCTTGTAGATTTAAGGATCTTGCAGGGTTTAGAAAGAAAGGAAAAAAAATGTATATATATATATAGTAATATGAATTAGGATAAGGTGCGGGTGTGCGAGGTTGTATAGTAAGGTAGATAAATAAGATAAGACAGGGGAGAGCTCAATCGAGTTGTGTAAATATTATATGCATAATTGAAAGATTCATCGGTCTGTGTACATGATTTGAGATGTTCGTGCGTATAGAGTAGATATGGACAAAGCATGGGTTAGCATTATGGTAATGAGATCCTTGCGCCATGTTTAACTGAGATAAACAGTGTCTCAAGGTCTGGGAGGGGGCTGTAATGGTACACAAGAGTCAGTACATTTAATACTTCATTTTGCGTGACAGAGGGCTAGCCCATCGCCGCACGGTACACATTGATTACAATAGTCGGTTCAGTTAACGCTTGGGTTATTGAGTGATTCGAAGTGAGTTGGCCAAAAAGGGGCTGAGAACGTGGTAGGTTCGAGGAAGAGAGATCGGTTCAGGTTTTTTCGTCGCATTCTTGCGAAATGTGTAGGAATCAGAGCCGATTTGGTTGCGCTAAATTATGAATAACTAAATAATGAAAGGTTTCTTATGAAACTATACGGAGAAAGCTAATGTATTGACTGCAAATATACAATTGCGTTTGATTGGTACGATGTGGTGAGTTTGACATCACGGGTTTGAATATCATTCTAGTGATCTTTGTCTTAGACGCTAGTGGTCGGGCAGGCTTAATTAATCGCAACCGCTTTTATGGCCAGCGATTAACAAATTTTGTGTATCGGCAATACCAAATGACTTGAGTGATAACCGACGGTTGATCATAGAAAATATGCATACACAAAATTGTAGAACGGCGGGCGTGCATGACATGGTTGATTGAAATTGGACCCTGTGTGGTTAGAGTTAAGAAGCTTTCGCTTGGGCAGTTTGTGTCATGCAAAGGACACCTTTTTTTTCAGACATGTGGAATCTATAAATACGAGCGCGTGGGTGGGGGAGTCATTCAGTCCCTTCGTCAAACTACTGTGACACACGTCTTTCGGTAATTCTATACAGTTCGATCTACCGTTTTACGCGTCTGGAACTGGAAGATTTGTGATTACGTGTTACAGTGGATTTTCGTGAGTGTCTGAAGCGCCAAGATATACCTCGGTTCCTATCCTTTAAATCAACTTACCCCAAATTCCAAAACTATCCTTGGGTCGTTAGATAAGAACTTGTAGGTAATTTGATCTGAGTCTGAGTCTGGGCTTGGAGCGACCCTAATTTCCTTTTTCCTTCACCATAGGGTTCCTGGGTTAGCTCTTAGGATATTTGCGGGCTAATCCTCTCCTCATTCCTTTCGTGTAGCGAGTTTTGAAATTCCCACACACACAGTCGTTAACCATACAAACACATTCAAATCATACTCAACCATTTTCGAGTGGTGTCGATAATGGACGTGGTATAACACTAGGATTTTAGACTAGGCTAGACAGGAGTTTAGTTGCGGCTAAACCTAGGTTGTCAAGGCATAGGGAGACTGTTTGATCGATGAGGTTCCGCGGATGAAAATAACAAATTCAGAACAATGTATAAACGTTGTCCACTCAGATAACCTATCACGTTGTTATTTTTGACATTTGAGTGTTGTCGGGGACGCGCGAATAGATCAAATTCATTGTTTAGGAACGGGTAGATTGTATTGCTTTGCCTGGGATCGGTTTGGATTCAAGTTGCATCTTTAAATTAAATGTAAATTTCGCTGGAGATGCTAACGTGTAGTTTGTGTCAAGCATTTATTTTGCTGGGCTCAGTCAAGGAATAGCTGTGGTTAGCCTGATTCTTAGTTCTGTATATTCCGAAGTATGTAACTCGCTGTGGAGTGGGTTAGATCTCCAAAAGCGCTAATGAAAACGTTTCGATAACATCCAGCTCAAATTGCGCAGAGTTGAAGGTTTCAAAACGTTACGGACCTTTTCAGAAAACCGCTAGTTCAGACCCATTTTGGAATATCAAATCGCAATTGTGAAGACCCGGTCTATTTGGATCGTTATTGCCGTGAACTAATTATATAATTGGAGCCACACTAGCCGCTACTAGCGAGCACATGAAATATCATTGAGTTCTCACGTCGTAACACTACGACGGATATCTACACGATATCCCAAACAAATATTATAAATTGTGGTCGACCACTTAAAAAGAAGCTCCATACGCCCATATATACAAAAAATAAATGGTACCATTACACAAAATATAACAAAAATCGATCTGGCACAAAACACCGCTAACTGATGCGAAATACCGGCTTGCGGACATACTTGCTTTCTTCGTTTAACTTGAAACTCTAACTTCCTGAACCAATCTTCCGTTCGACTATTGTACGCCTACTAAACTTCTCAACAAACGAGAAATTTCGACTTATCATTCTTAACTTGCAATTTTTACAGCTGAATCGGGACATCTAAGCTGGGGGTAGATAGAATAGACGATCATAGCTTCTGACAACGGTAGCTCGACCTTAGCTAGTTATGCCGTTACACAATGACTCAGCAACTTGACAACTACAATAAGACTATCACTTAGAACTGACCACTCATATCCTATTACGACTATCTTGGGATCGTAATCATCTCATCTGATGGTTTGATAAGCTACAGTCTTCACAAAATCAAATCAACCTTATTACCTCAGTGACACGGACGCTGTCACCGGGCCTGTAGGATAAAACTATAGCAACGTGACAAGGTACAGCAAAGTTTGCAGCTCTAAGCCCTCTGAAAGTACACCTGAATTCTTTGGTATCTAAGGAAAATTAATTTACTGAATCAACTTGCCATAAATTATATTACGGAGAATACGTATAATAATTATAAAATACTAGTTTTCCAATTATTCATATAAATATGTGCAATGTAAAATCTTAGTTTACATAACTGATAGGTCTCACTCAGCAGACATTAGACCTGGATCACTTATGATAATGACTAAATATTATATTTTGTATTAGTTAAGCATAAGCAATTTTTAAAAAGAGATCTAAAAATCAATCTGTGGGAGTTTCTACGCTCTTCTTCTCCCACAGTGGTCCAATGTAGAGAAGTGGCAAAAAATGACGATTGCTAAGTATATGTAAATATCTACAGTAATAAAGACATTTGGAATTTGAATTTATCAGCCTCGCGATCCTAGGACGCCAGTTTGGACACCCGGATCGGCTGATGCGATCGAGACGCGCCGTACCACCGTTCCGTACCGAACGGGCGCCCAAGCCAGCGTTCTTGGATCGCGACGCTGATATGATACGGAGGTACAAAAAATATGTCTGGACCCACCTTTACGGTTTGATTATATCCCTGCGCTAATTCGATGAGGAGATAATTTGATCAGTTGAAACCTACAAAGTGCGACTAAAAGTTAAATGGAAACCAATCATAGTTTTGAATGGTCTACCGTCTCTGTATTGTTTGCAATAACATAATGCGAAAGGTATACTCTTTATATTGAAGAAATGTGTACGTAGCCCTATTTTACCGTATTTTCCTATTAGTCGTTTTACGAGCACTATTTTGCTTTCTAGCTTGCACGTTAGTAGCATTTATTTCTAGGACAAACAAAGAGCTATTTAGAGTGAAGTACAGTCAATAGCGAACAAACATACTCGCAGAATACTATTAGTCCACAGAATTTAACTAAACCTCAATTTTAATTAGAAAACAAAACCATTGCAACGAAGTAAAAACAGAAAGATTTTTACACTCAACATTTTAGTGATAGATAGTAAGATAAGATAGGTTTCAAACTATATTTTTAAATACAATAATCCACTGCCAGAAAGCAGCTTGCGAGGCAACCCAAAAACTATAACAGAACTTTCTGTGTCGTCAGCACCTGACCGACCACTTCAAAGTAAATTGAGTTTTGTTTCTTTTTGACCTGAGCCGCGACCTCAAGTGAAGAGCGACACGCCCTAATGTTCCGCAAAAAATAGGAAGCTATTCTTTTTAAAAAGATTTTTAATTTCTAGTGTAAGATATTTATAGGAAATAGCGGCTCCAAAGGAAGTATCACATCGTGGTGGAAGTCGTTGAGTAATACAGGTGTATACCTGGTAGGTACACACATCGGGTCAAAGTCAAAGTCAAAGTCAAAGTACTTTATTACTGTAGATATTTACATATACTTAGCAAACGTCATTTTTTGCCTCTTCTCTACATTGGACCACTATGGGAGAAGAAGGGCGTAGAAACAACCACAGATTGATTTTTAGATCTCTTTTAAAAATAGGTTGTGCTGAACTCATACAAATAAGAAAAAATTAACTGTTATGATTAATAAGCAGGAATAAATAATTACAAACTTATTAATAGCAAGGTCTGTGTTGAGCCAGATTACCCCATACAGTCCTATCATTTAAGTAATCTTGAACATTGTAATATCCCTTTTTCGACAAAGTCGCTTTAAACTGCTTTTTAAATTGCTCAAATGACAATTTCAAAATCTCCAGAGGTATCTTATTGTAGTAGAGAATGCACTGATCCTTGAAAGAATTGCTAACCTTTGCGAGTCTTAATCGGGGCGCACATAGTCTGTGATTATTTCTTAGGTTAACATTACAGCTATCGCTAAGTTTGGAAAATGTTGTTAGGTTCTTGCGTACATACATTATATTTTCGAAAATAAATTGACTAGCTACTGTTAGTATGTCAATTTCTTTAAAAAGCTCTCTTAAGGAGTCTGTTCGTTTTAAATTATAAATTGCTCGAATAGCTCTTTTCTGTAAAATAAAAATAGTTTGAATATCCGCTGCTTTCCCCCACAACAAGATACCATAGGACATCACACTATGAAAGTAACTAAAATATACTAGCCTAGATGTAGCCACATCCGTGCTTTGTCTGATGTTCCTAACAGCGTAAGCCGCAGAACTTAATTTACTATCCAATTTATCTATGTGGGGTCCCCACTGCAACTTGCTATGAATGGTTATTCCAAGAAACTTCGTATCATTTACTTATTCTTACGTGCTGTTGTCTAACACTAAACTGGTCTCAACTTGCCTGACATTTGGAACTGAGAATTTGATACACTTGGTTTTACCAGCGTTTAACAATAAATTATTACCTGTGAACCAATTCAAGGTCAAAGACAATACACCATTAACATCATCAAATTCTCCTTTTTGTCTTTAAATTTTTAGGACCATTGAAGTATCATCAGCAAACAACACTATGTCAGTTAATTTATCCACCATGAAAGGCAGATCGTTAATATATACCAGGAATAAGAAGGGCCTAATATGGAACCTTGTGGAACGCCAATTTTAACACAAAATCCATCAGATTTAACGCCGTTAACTTCTGCCTTTTGAATTATATTGCTTAGGTATGATCTTCGTAGAGCCAACGCTTTATTTCTAACTCCGTAATGATTTAATTAAATTAATAGCGTATATATATAAATTTAATTAATAGGTCAAAACTAACCATAGTTTCTGTGAAATATCCTACCCAAAGTTTACCTTTTTCCAGTAATGGGACTTCAAAGATTTAAAAGAAAAAAGGACTTTTAAACATATTTCTAAAACTCAAAACTCAAAACTCAAAACGTTTATTCTGTAAATAGGCCACAAGGGCACTTTCACATGTCATTTCATTTCATTTTTTACAGAACATTTGGTATTATTATCATATTATCAGAAAAAAAAAGTTTTTAATTATTGTTTCTGAGAGATGTAAAGAGTCTCAAATGTCATAATAAAATAATTAAAATATAAATAACAGAGATGTATAGTCTCTTTAGTCAATAATACAATGATAATAGGAGATGTAAATGGTCCCCACAGTCAAGAGTTGTATAATTAAATTAATCTTTGGAGGTGTAAAAGGCGTCCAAGTGTCCAGTAAAAGAAACTCTGGCAGTGAGGATGCTCACAATTAATTAGAACAATTCAGTCCCAAGCATTTTTATCGTCTATGTACTCTTTAATACTGTAGTAAGCTTTAGAAATAAGCCTTTGCTTGATGTATTTCTTGAACTTATTAATTGATAGATCTGTCAAAGTGCTTGGGAGTTTATTGTAAAATCTTACACAATTACCCTTGAACGAGTTTTTTATTTTATGGAGCCGAGTAGTGGGCACTGCAAGTTTGTCCTTGTTTCTAGTATTAAAGTTATGTATATCACAGTTTCTTCGAAAGTTAACAATGTTCTTATGGACATACATAATATTCTCGTAAATATATTGACTATGGACTGTCAATATATTTACTTCTTTAAACTTATTTCTAAGAGAATCTGTATTATTCATTTTATAAATCGCACGAACAGCCCGTTTTTGCAGCACAAAAATAGTATTTATGTCAGCAGCACTGCCCCAGAGCAGAATACCGTAGGACATAATACTATGAAAATAACTAAAATAAACTAATCTGGCTGTTTTTAAATCTGTCAAGTGACGGATTTTCCTGCATGCAAAAGCTGCAGAGCTCAGTCTGTTCGATAGCTTATCAATATGTGGACCCCATTGGAGTTTGGAATCCAACGTTATACCTAGAAACACTGTGCTGGTTACCAATTCCAATTCCTCATTTTTAATTGTTATACATGTCTGATTATTTTTAACGTTAGTAGTAAGAAACTTAATACATTTAGTCTTTTTCTCATTTAATAGCAAATTATTAACATTAAACCAATTTACCACTCTTGATATGGTATTGTTCACGTGATCATCAGTAGCGTGTTGGTTTCGCTTTGTTTTAAAAATAAGTGAGGTGTCATCAGCAAACAGTAGCATATCATGACAGTCCCTTCCTAGATAGGGTAAGTCGTTTATATAGATGAGGAAGAGGAAGGGTCCCAATATTGAGCCCTGTGGCACGCCCAAAGAAACCAATGATCCTGGTGATCGTTCTCCGTTTACGTCTACCCTTTGTATTCTTCCGTTCAGATAAGATTTTAACAAATTCAATGACGTGTCTCTAACTCCATAATGATGTAATTTCCTGATCAATGTTTCATGACAAACGCAATCAAAAGCCTTAGATAAGTCACAAAAAATGCCTAGGGCATCTTGTGACTCTTCCCAGGCATCAAAAATACTTTCAATGAACTGAATTCCGGCATCTGTTGTTGAACGACCGCGAGTGAATCCAAACTGTTTGTTATGCATTAGCTTATTTGATTCAAAATGATGTAATAGCTGTGATAAGATTAATTTCTCAAAAATTTTACTAAAAGTTGGTAGTATTGATATAGGTCTGAAATTGGTGGAGTCTTGAGTACTACCTGCTTTGAAGAGGGGAATTATCTTACTTTGTTTCATTAAATCAGGAAATTCACCGCAGTCTATACAATTGTTGAAAATGACCGCTAGGTCAGGTGCAATTAATTCGATCAGGGATTTAACGACGTGAACAGAGAGTCTCCAAAGATCATTCGTTTTCTTAACATTTATCAATTTAAATGCCTTTACGACATCTGAACTTGTGACGTGCTTAAAATTCAAGTATGAAGCACACTCTGAGACATTATCTTTTAATATTGCAACAGCAGACAAAGGTGACGATTTCGTTAGCAATTTGCCTTTTGTAGGAGATGTCGCCTAGTTCTCTTGAAAATATCTTTGTATTTCTTCCTCTACGTCGACGTCTACACACGTGGTCTACCCAAAATCCATATTTCGTCTTTGCACCGAGCCAGTTTCTCTTAATCGTCGGTAAGCACCATCAGACACATGTATAGCTAACAGCTAGTTGTGTCATGCATTTTTCTCATGAATAGACCCTTTTTTGAAATTTACTTGTGGTTAACAACATATAAAAAAAATATTGCGGTCGCACTCTCATGGGCGTCCAAACAATAGCTTTATCGCCATTTTGTTCCAAGAACCAAAAGTTGATCAAAAATTAAATAGAACAAGACATTACGCAAGACATTACAGCTATTACGCATGGAACAGGTCAAATCGTGCTATAAAAATAACAATACTCAGGTGTTTCGTCACCTATTTACAACATCCTATAGTAGTTTATGTGACTGCTACATAATGGAGGGCATTAATACTCGAGAGTCGAGAGTTTTAATGCCTATTTATGTACAGTTGTATACACTAGTTTATCTACACATATATTTATAAGCTCTCTTTGATGTGTTCAGGAACCGCATGTTTGACCGGCATTGAGGCTCTGCAGTTGTTTAGCTTATTCTGTAGTACCAACTTCACAGACAAACTAGGGGCGGCATGCGGGCGGGCGTCGGCGTTCGAAATTTGAATGTCAGTACCAACTTCACAGACAAACTAGGGGCGGCACGCAGGCGGGCGTCGGCTTTCGAAATTTGAATGTAGTATGGTCATAATGTGTAATTTTTCCGATAAGAAATTAGTTTTAACAAGTACTTTAACATCATGCTGATCGTAACGTGCGGTTTTTGTACGCAGTAAAGAGAGTTTATGATACGTGTGTAGATAAAAATCCTAACCCTTTGTTTAAAGCACCGCTCATCTTTGAGTTCACTATGATCTTCCTTGTCGCCTAGTTTTGCCAAGAATAATAAAACAAAATTCAACTACTGTACCTTTTTCAATAGCTAGACAACTGTAAGTATTTTTAGGATTGTTTAACAATTACTAGTATATTTTATGGTGACACAGCTATAAAGTCAAACTATTGAGTAAAAATGTGATATTTTGCTTTCTTAATAAGCCTGTATTTGGGTTGTTTTTTTTGTAGTGGTCGGTTCTTTTTTTTTTTTTTATATTCAATTTTTACCTAAAATCGGCAAACAAACGGGATTGAATCACCAGGAAAAGGAGAATTGCTAACAATTGTATATAAAAGTGATGTTTTTCTTCAAAATTATTAGTCCCATAACCCGGAAACGGTATTTTTGGTGTACCTAGAGTTAGTTTTGACCCATACTAGCATCTCCCAAGACACGTAGCTCGACTTTTTAGTAAGCCTGTTTAATTGACCAAAAAGTAAAAGTTAAAAAAAACTAATTCCATCCAACGATATTCAATTAGCAACCATATTTTGTTTATTATATACTTCCCGAGAGCGAAATACTGTAAATAAATTTACATCGCTGTAGCTTTGCCTTTATTAGTTGAAGAGTTCCTACGATTTCTCCATGATTTCATCATCAGATCCTGAAGATGTTTATAAACTGTTGAGAAACTCTCCCCTGGCACGTTACCATACCTCCACTTCGCCGTATCCATTATGACGAGCATACTTTAGAAAGGCAATAAATGTTATGATAACCAAAATATTTTTTTCCTGCCCAAAATGGATAAATGAACACCAAAAGTTACAAAAATTTTCAGGGCACTGCGGTAGCTTAGGTGAAGGGTAAGTTTATCCTTCGTGTTAGGTTGAACATGTAAGAACAATAAAAAATACTTAAAACATCAACTTAAGTACACAAAACATAAATAGAAGTTTGGTGATCATTTATCCAAACACAATTTGGTGGACATTTATCCATTCTGGCAGTCATTTCGAATTTATTGATAGTAAAATAGGTACGTTTTTGGTAATCGTTTAAACACAAGCCTATTAGAAACCGTAATAAAGTAATTATATCGCAACCTATGAGAGACCTAGTAAACCCTTTTATTCAAAGAACTAATTTCCAAATCAGTCCATCTGTATTGGGGAAATCGCTGAACATACATAAAAAAACAATGAAACCGGTCAAGTGCGAGTAGGACGTCGGACCCGCACATGAAGGGTTCCATACCATTGTTCACGGAAAAACATAAAACGGCAGTCTTTTGTACGAGTACACCTTTTTAAGTTTTAATAATAAAATAATTAGGTAGGACTACATACAAGGCCGTGCAATGAAACATTGAAAAAGAGTTTTGTGTATGTAGTATGTAAGTATTTAACATGTAGGTACTCAGGTTAACGTAACTCTTTGCTCATTGAAACCGGAAGTGGATAGAAATTGGGTAACTTATTTACAGAAATAAAACCAAATAAGATAAAAAACTTAACATTATTATTATATTTATAATAATTCGAATGATCAATTATTAATCGTATACTGACAAATAACTAAGGACAAAACTATACCTGCAATTAAAGATCTCTTCCGATAAGACCGGGTGAGTCCAGTTTTCACCGATAAATAAATAAAACTAAATAGCTAAGAAAATAGCCATACCTATAATTTCTTGTATGAGTACTTCTGTTAATTCTTTAAAACCGGTATGTTTCATTATTTGTTGTTAAAGCGGCAATAGAAATATAGCCTCTGTGAAAATTTCAGCTGTCTTCCTATTTCGGTTGATCCGGTAGAGCCCTGTGACGGAAGAGAACTAGAGAAGACTAGAGAAAACTAGAGACTAGAGAACGGTTTGCAATTCGAATATTCATTTTATTCGAATATCCGGTCCAATTTCAAAATATAATAATTCATTTAAAATATTCGCATATTCGAATAGTCAATAAAGTAATAAAGATACTTATATTTTGTGCCTGTATATAAATGTTTATGTTTTAAAGTGATAATTGATAATGATATGTAAACCTGAACTGAACCCTCATTAAAATATTGCTTGTAGGCTATGTTACGTAAATTATATAAGCCAGAATTAGAAAGCCCAAACCACGCACTAAACTGCAAGAATGGAGGATTAATAAAAAAGGATATAATAAACAGAGAGATGACTGTAAAAATTGGGGCAAACTAGTCTGGGAAACTAGCACAATAGAACCCATAATGCAGGACGCAAATATAAATAAACCAGAACTGTTTATTGACCTGTTAGTAAACAGTGTTACTAAACCTAAGGAAAGCGTTCTTCGACGTACGAATAGTAAATGCTGACGCTTCCTCTTACATCAACCTCACCTGGCAAAAACAGCACAGAGACATTGCCGAGAGAAACACTCAAAATAAGACTGAGCAGCTGAAGACCTAAGAGCCTCATTAACCTTACTAGTCATTTAACGCGATGGAGCCCTAGGAACTGAATGTAGTATTACAGTTTAAAAAACGCATCAAAGCTTTACAAGAAATGGGAAAAAGCATATTCTCAAATAGTGTACTGGCTAAGGGGGAAATTCAAATCTTAGTTAAAAGAGTAGTTCCCATGAGAGTAAGAGGCACGCGAGAACAGGTATAAGCCTATCAATGCGAATACTTTGGTGACAGCTTATCTAGTGAAACAGAAATACCTACATGTATTTTTATATTTTAACTTTTATCGACAGGGATTGTAACCGCTAAGGGTCGCAGGAATGCAGGGCTGATGGGATTGGGAAAGATTGAGATGAGCAGATGACAAAATATGCGTTTGAGGTTTAAAAAAAAAAACTCAAAACGTTTATTCTGTAAATAGGCCACAAGGGCACTTTCACATGTCATTTCATTTCATTTTTTACAGAACATTTGGTATTATTATCATATTATCAGAAAAAAAAAGTACTTAATTATTGTTTCTGAGAGATGTAAAGAGTCTCAAATGTCATAATAAAATAATTAAAATATAAATAACAGAGATGTATAGTCTCTTTAGTCAATAATACAATGATAATAGGAGATGTAAATGGTCCCCACAGTCAAGAGTTGTATAATTAAATTAATCTTTGGAGGTGTAAAAGGCCTCCAAGTGTCCAGTAAAAGAAACTCTGGCAGTGAGGATGCTCACAATTAATTAGAACAATTCAGTCCCAAGCATTTTTATCGTCTATGTACTCTTTAATACTGTAGTAAGCTTTAGAAATAAGCCTTTGCTTGATGTATTTCTTGAACTTATTAATTGATAGATCTGTCAAAGTGCTTGGGAGTTTATTGTAAAATCTTACACAATTACCCTTGAACGAGTTTTTTATTTTATGGAGCCGAGTAGTGGGCACTGCAAGTTTGTCCTTGTTTCTAGTATTAAAGTTATGTATATCACAGTTTCTTCTTAGATGGTTAGATGGGAAGGTGGAGCAAGTGGTCAAGGTACCTGGACGGCTTCTTGGGGTGTGCCAGCCTTCCTCGGTCTGCGACTGCAGGTTCAGCACCAGGGCCTGGATCCTCCAGGTCAGCAAAAGGTCACGCGCAACCTCGTGGGTATGTAACGCGCGGTATAGGGTTTTAACGTAGTAGGTACGTGCACGCACACTATTCACTAGCGATGGAATTGGATGCGAAATGTGTCGACTGGTATTTGTTTCGGAGCGGATAAATGCGCAGCGATGCGAGCCGAGATTTCGTGTTCAAAACTTCAAGGAGCAAACTTCAAAGATGGCGTCGATCCACTCGCGAGATCGAAACTCTCTGGTTTTCACTGACGTCACGCACTGCGTTCCGTTTGTGCGTGAACATCCTGGGCGGGCGGAGCTGAGGTTATTCTTGAGCTGAATCTGTTGGGAGCCTGAATAACTTGAAGACAGGCCTTCTCAGGTTTCCTTGGGCTGTGTCGAGGTCCACCACTCGTACCACTTCGTCTTTTCCGGGTATTGTGCGGGTGATTCTTCCCATCTTTCATTGTAGCGAAAGCAGGCCATCTTCTGTGATGAGTACCAGTTCACCGACTTGAGGAGGTGAGGAAGGGGAGAGCCATTTGCAGCGGGTTTGGAGGGTAAGGAGGTATGAGGTGGACCAAAGGATTCTGAAGCGTTGAGAGAGAGCTTGTATGAGCTGAAAACGTCTACGAGCTGAGATGGGCTGAGTATCGAGTGAATGCTCGGGTAGAGCGGTGAGAGGGCGTCCTATAATGAAATGTCCCGCAGTGAGGGGTTCAAAGTCCAAAGGGTCGGACGGGAGTGGGCAGAGGGGTCTTGAGTTGAGCACAGCTTCAATTCTGGCTAAGAGAGTGGAAAACTCTTCAAAAGTGAGGTGCTGTTCACCTATGACACGATAGAACAGTTGTTTGGTGGATTTCACATTTATATCGTGCAGTGCGCCGAACCATGGTCCCTTTGGGGGGTTCAGTAACCAAGTTATCTGTTGAGTAGCGAGTTTATGAGTGATTGCATCATTATTTGAGCTGAGAAATTCTTGGACCTCCCTGAGCTGATTTCTAGCGCCTATATAGTTTGTGCCGCAATCGCACGAAGGGATACAAATCGTTGTAATGCCGCAAAAAACGCTTCCGTGTTAAGGGCAGAGACGGCCTCTAAATGAACCGCTTTCGTTGTGAGGCAAACAAAAATACAAAAGTATGCCTTTAGGAGCTTTACGTTGCGCAGAGTGCTGGATTTAACGAGAAACGGACCGGCAAAATCGGTTGTGACCTGGCTAAATACAGGCTGAGGGGTGACCCTATCTACTGGAAGGTCAGCCATGATCGGGGCTGTAGTTTGAGTGCGACACCGGAAGCATCTGATGCACTGAAATACGCGGTGTCTGATAATACGGCGGGCGGAGAGAATCCAGAATTGCTGGCGTAAGATTGCGTGTAATGTGTCAGCGCCAGGATGGCAGTGTATTTTGTGGTAATGGTCAATAATGAGATCCACTAGAGGACTTGAGCTGGAAAGAATGAGTGGGTGTTGAGCGTCGTACCTAATTGACGCTTGAGAGAGTCGGCCTCCGACTCTCAAGAGGTCGTTTTTAATAAATGGTGACAGATGTTGGAGACGCGTGAGACAAATCTTGCCGGTCTGCAACCGGTTAATGTGCTCTGCGAACTCATTGTGCTGAACTGAGCGGATCCAGTACATTAGAGCTTCCCTACGTTCATTTGCTGTCAACGGACCAGCACGCCGTACGTCTGAGCCGTGCTTGGCGTTGAATATGAACCTCTGGATGCAAGCCGTCACTCCTACGAGCTTGTCCAGTGACCTGAATCGAGTAAGCAAATCCAGATCAAGATCTGGGAGCGCTATGTGAGCTGATACCTTTTTTGGTTTAAGACCTAGAACAGCATGATGGCCTAATAAGGGTGGCATTATGGGCCAGGCGCAAGGAGGCTCCTTGAGCCAATTGGGAGACCACCACAGTTCATGTTGTGAGAGTGATTGAGCCGACATTCCCCTGCTTGCAAAGTCGGCAGGGTTCAGGTCTGTGGGCACATGTCTCCACATGAGACGGGTCGCGCTAGCAGCGACCTTAGCCACTCGATTGGCTTCAAAAGTCTTTAGCCGATGAGGGGGCGTATTGAGCCATGCCAATACTATGGTGCTGTCGGACCAACATGTGTGATGTGCGATAGTAATGTGAGCCGAAAGGTGGGTCGACACTCTAGTCATGAGCTGAGATAAGAGGGTTGCAGCTGAAAGCTCCAACTTGGGAATGGTGAGGTGGTTCTTAATTGGTGCCACCTTTGACTTGGCCATGATCAGATGTACGGTGACATGTCCATTTGCGTCGAGTTCATGCAGGTAAATGACAGCTGCATAACCAGCTATGGAGGCGTCTGCGAATCCACAAAGCGAGTACGTGGACGTGGACTTGTGTTTACAAATGCGCCGAGGTAAATGAATATTTGAGAGCTGAGGAAGATCTTCCGAAATTTGCTGCCATTCTGTGTAGATTTCTACGGGAGTGGGTTCATCCCATCCTATTTTGAGAAGCCATAACTTCTGAAGAAGTATTTTTGCGCGGAAGACTGTGGGGGTTACCCAACCATTTGGGTCATAAAGAGAAGAATGATCTGTGCTGAGAATTGATCGTTTTGTAATTTTTGTTATGGGGGGTAGAGAAATGCGATAAGTGAATTCATCAGTTTGAGGGATCCACTGTATGCCTAATACTTTAATTGAAGTTGAGTCGGACGTGATGCTGAAATCTTTGGGCATGTCACACTGATCATCAGGGAATCTATCAAGGAGCTGAGGTGAGTTTGAGGTCCATTTACTGAGCTGGAAGCTACCTAGGGCCAATAAATCAATGAGTTCATTTTGAAGTGCCTGAGCAGATTCCACAGAGTCATGACCTGTGAGTATGTCATCGACAAAAATTTAACTGCGTATAATATGAGCAGCATGAGGGTAGCGATGACCTTCGTCATCAGCTAATTGGAGCAGAGTACAAATAGCATGATATGGACTGGACCATAATCCGTATGTGACGGTATTGAGCGCATAAGTGAGCAGGGGCTGGTCGGGTGACGACCGCCATAGAATGAGCTGATAATGTCTTTGTTCTGGGCGAATGAGAATTTTCCTGAACAGCATTCGGATGTCAGTACTAAATACTACCGAGTGAGTTCTAAATGACATGATGATGTCAACAATGTCTTGTTGAAGTGCTGGGCCTGTGTGTAGGCATTCATTTAAGCTTATGCCATTTGAGCTTTTGCAGCTTCCGTCGACTACACAACGTAGCTTTTCTGTACCTGACTTAAATATGCCGTGGTGTGGTATATAAAAGTGCGGTTTATGAGCGAATGTGTTGGGATGGCAAAGCGACATATGGCCTAACCTTATGTAGTCTGTCATGAAGTCTACGTATTTTGAGTGAAAGAGCGGATTTGATTGCAGCTTTTTCTCTAAATTGAGAAACCTGCGTAGTGCAATTGCATGTGTGTTACCTTATGTCGGTGCGTTGTGCAGAAATGGTAGTGTGACCATATATTGGCATGTAGGCTCACGTTTTGTTGTGGTGCGAAAGATTTCCTCGCACTGGTCTTGCAATGGGCTGGTATGTTTGTGTACTTGGGGTTCCTCTGACTCCCAAAACCTTTCTAGGTCTTTGTGTATATCATGAGTGGATGGATTGGGATCTGTATGAGTGCCGATAGTGTGGAGTGAGCTTACTGATTTGACCGGTGATATGTAAAGATTTTCAATCGGACCTATTAATGTGTAGTCAAAAATCGTGCCGAAGGCAATAGGCTTCCCGGGGCCCAACGATACCTTAGTCCCGTCCAAAACCTGACCTAAAACGTCTGAGCCGAGTATGAGATCAACCGGAGCTGGTGTGTGATATCCTCGATCTGCGAGGGGAATCGGTGGTTGGCCTATTGTGTTTGTGAGATCTGGTACCTTCTCGAGCGGTAGGTATCCCGTAACATTTTTCAAAATGTGGGCTGTGGCTGTAATTGTAGGCGTGTCACGATTTGTGGGCCTACATATAATGGTAATTGATGCCTTTGAGTGTTGTGTGTGCTGATCGCCAACTCCTGTTATTTTTAGTGACAAGGGTTTTAGCGGTAATTTTAAACTTCAAGCCATGTGCTGAGAAATTAAAGTTAATATTGAACCGCAGTCCAATAATGCCCTCGCTGATTGAAACTGGCCATGTACGTCCGCTATCTTTAGCGAGACGGTTGGCAATGAAATTGGCGTGTTGATAATGTGTCCTACATGTTCAGTAGTATTTGAGTGAGTGTCTAATGCGTCCGATTTCGTCGACCGGAAATGTGCTGTATAAGTATGCAAAGGCCTTGTATGTGTGGGTAAGTGTGAGTTTGGGTGAGCGGATTGTGTTTGTTGGGCGGATGTATGTGTGATATGGGCGGGTGGATGTGCGGATTCTATGCTCTCATTGTGCTCGGTGATTGTAGGTAGTCATGTTTCATAACGACCTACTCGAGACCTACTGGGCGATCGTGATTGAGGTGGACTGGGTCGTGGGGTAGAAGTTCGCGTCACGTGCGCCGCAAACTCTTGTCGAGCATCCATCAGGGGCCGAGTGCGGGGATCAGAGGGGGGGGGGGGGGGGGCGAGTGGGGGAGAGAGATTTAGGCGAGTAATGTGCTGAGTGATGAGCTGATTGATGGTTGGGTGAGTTGTTGTCCTGATGGAGAGAAGTGTGGTGACTATCTTTGCCACACTCCTTGCATGTCCCTGTGGACTTGCAATCTTTCGCAAAATGAGGTCCCAAACAACGCCTACACAGGTTTTTTTCGTATATGAACGCCCATCTGTTTTCAACTGTCTGGGCGTTGTATTGTAGGCAGGCAATCATTTTATGCCCCCTAAGTTTGCAGTACGGGCAAGGCATATTGCCCGTAGACGGGTAATGGGCTGGTTGAGCAGAGTAAGCGTGCCCTTGTATGTGCTGAGGGGCGCTATAATGTGGGCTTGGCTGGCTGGGGGGGTACGTGGGACTGGGCTGACGGCGGGGGTACGTGGGACTGGGCTGACGGGGGGTGTAACTTGGGCCGGGCCTACTATGTTTGTGTGTGTAAGTGGGTTGAACTGATTGAGCGAGCTGAGTCAGTTGCGCAAGTCTTCCTGATGGACCCGGGCGCGATGAGGCCCCGGCCTGGTGGCTAGTCGGGCCAGACCACTCATTCTCAACATAACGCGCGTGTTTCTCTAAGACCTCAATGAGGTTCTTGAGTGTGGGCAGAGTGGAACGGGAACCGTACTTCCGTTCAAACAAAGTACGTAACTCGCCCTGAAGCTTACGTACCACTATGGACACGAACACGTAGTCCGAATCCTTCATGGGCAGTTCCAAATTGTTCAAGGCGGAGTGAGCCGAGATGAGCGGAGTAAGAAATAGTGCGCGGATATTAGAGCGCGCATCAATTTGCGGCAAGCCCAAAATGATATCTACAAAACGGTCGATCAGGACACGACGGTTCTCAAATCGCCTAGTTAAAATGTCCATCGCCGTTGCGTAGTTATCATTGG
The DNA here is from genome assembly GCA_949825045.1 of Argyresthia goedartella. Taxonomy (NCBI): domain Eukaryota; kingdom Metazoa; phylum Arthropoda; class Insecta; order Lepidoptera; family Argyresthiidae; genus Argyresthia; species Argyresthia goedartella. Next base: position 36,487,195 of record OX463812.1, on the reverse strand, counting down.
TGGGCTGAAGATGTGATACCATGTTGTAAGCCTCCCCCGAAAGGCACGAGAGCAAATAATGCAGCTTGACGGCGTCCGAGACTGTCGACATTTCGTCGGTCAAGCTCCTAAATATGGCTACAAAAGCGGGCCAGTCTTCAACCTTTGAGCTGAACTTGGGCAACGGTATCTTGGGCAGGACTGCGGCGGGCGTATGTGAGCTGATTGGGTGCAGAGTTATGGACTGGGCTGACTTTTCACTTAACTTGGTGAACGTCACAAGTACCTCATTGTAGTCCTCGACCGCGCACTCGTATTTTTCCGTGTACGTAACCTCCACTTCATCATCGTCATCATAGTCGATGATCTCGTAATAGACCTTGTCTAAATTCGACTTCAGCCCTTCCAATTTAATGTAACGGGCTGTGAAATCGGCCAACGCGTACTTGGCCTTGTCGCCGGCCAGTACTGCCAAGCCTATCTCTTTGAGCTGAGTTATCCCTTTTACGGCCTCCCGAAACTTCGCTGCCTGCGATTTTGACGGCATTTTTAAATATTTGAGCGGGCGAAATATATATGTAAACAACAACTTTGTCACTTTGAGCTGATAAGTGTGTGGGCGCAAGTTAAGTAAACAACAAAACAGATTCCAAATTATAAATACAATGACCCAATATGAAGGTATTGTATCGCTAACTCACACCCTGTATAATGAGAGACACCCTGTATATTATGTGTGAGCAATAATGTATGCGAGAACACCCCCTACTTTCAATAAGCAGATTTCAAGGGGATTAAACAATATTTCTGAGCTGATAGCAATTCCATCCAACCGGCGGAACTGAATTGAAAAACCGTACCCTGAATGTATATAATTATATCAATGTGCCGACAACAAACAATACTTAGAAAAGGATATTGTACTAGGTATGTGCCGAAATACCGCTATGTCCTAATTTGAAGCGATTATCTCTGAATGCCTAATGAAAGCTTGTACTTATAGGTAGGTACAGAACTCATGCGCCGACAATATAACTTGTTTCGATTTGCTTCGACGTTACACGTATCACTGAGCTACGCTATTATATGTAGTTATATCTCTGTATGAGTCGACTGTGAATAATTCAACATGTAAACAACTTAGTAGGTAGGTACCTAGAAATAGAGCTTAGGCCGACAAATGAATTTGGAATGATCTGCCTCGACGATACAATGTATATTTAGGTATTTGCTTGGGGATACGAGATTAATACGTTTGTTCTGATAGCCAAGGACAAAGGTATACAACACTAATGCAATCTTTCACTGTTGTAAATTCTCGCTATACGTTAGATAACTCAATTAGGGGTCGCAACTGAATTGTAGGGTAGGTACCTATGCGGTATTTGTAAATGAGAAACTGAAGAAAAATTTACTTACGCGGGCGGAAAATTTACTTATTTGTAGCTAGTTAAATACAATTATAGGAGTAGGTAATTACAACGTTTTCTGTGGAATCCACAAACCTTAATCTTATCGTGTTTTCACTTTGCAGTGAAACGGTGATATGTGAACAACCTACACTCAATTACTTGTTGCTGGGAAATAGAATACAAGTGAGATGTTTTGAAATATAATTATTTTAGGTACTGGGTTTTTGAGCGGATATGGGCGGAAGGGCTCACAGGCCTGTGATTGAAAGGTTATAAAAAACGGGACAAAAATAATGGAAATTTGAGCTGTTGAGAGTGGAATGTATTTAGAATAATAGGTGGGTTCAAAGGTTCGAAGGGCCAGAAAATGTGACCGCTAAGGGTCGCAGGAATGCAGGGCTGATGAGAATGGGAAAGATTGAGATGAGCAGATGACAAAATATGGGTTTGAGGTTAGATGGGAAGGTGGAGCAAGTGGTCAAGGTAGCTGGACGGCGTCTTGGGGTGTGCCAGCCTTCCTTCGGTCTGCGACTGCAGGTTCAGCATCAGGGCCTGGATCCTCCAGGTCAGCAAAAGGTCACGCGCAACCTTGTGGGTATGTAACGCGCGGTATAGGGTTTTAACGTAGTAGGTACGTGCACGCACACTATTCACTAGCGATGGAATTGGATGCGAAATGTGCCGACTGGTATTTGTTTCGGAGCGGATAAATGCGCAGCGATGCGAGCCGAGATTTCGTGTTCAAAACTTCAAGGAGCAAACTTCAAAGATGGCGTCGATCCACTCGCGAGATCGAAACTCTCTGGTTTTCACTGACGTCACGCACTGCGTTTCGTTTGTGTGTGAACAGCGATCATTTAATAGGGTACTATACAAATTTTTGTGATGATGTCTTCTGAGTTCTGCTTTATGTATTATCTGAATTATGTATCATTTCACTATTGATATGTACGCCGGAATTTAACCACAATTAAAAATAGTTGCTTATTCTAGTTATTAATGTTTATTGGGATAATTGATAATTAAAAGATTATTTAGCCTGGTTACTAATAATAATGATTGTGATATAAAATAGATACCTCTAGTTCAACAATAATTTATTTATCTAGTAAATCAACATTCCTCTTTAAAATTCAACCCCGACTTTACAGAGTTTTCTTACAGTCACATACTTTAAAAACATCCTTTTCTCATATTTTTTTTTGTTTCCTGGGTCATTTAATTGATAACAGAATTGATAGACAAGTTCATTTATACTCTCTCAACATCCATTATCTTAAAGCTGCTGTTTCCAAATTTCTAAAAACTCTATCGTATGATCAAACTGAAGATCTCCTACTATCGTTATGTTGCATTAATATTGTATTATTTTCAATCAATGTTAAAAAATTATCGAATATCCGAATATTCGAATATTTTGCTCTAGAAGTATTCATTTTATTCGAATAGTAAAATTAATAGAATAGTGCTAACCCCGGTGACAGACGGACGGATAGACGGACAGCGGAGGCTTAGCAATAGGGTCACGTTTGGAAACCCTTTAAAGCAACTTATGAAAAAATCCGATGAATTGAGAACCTCTTACTCTTTGAAGTCAGTTAAATGCAGGTTTAGTTAAGAAATTGGAAAGATCTTCATCATCAAAGTGATGTGTACTGCTGAAACGCCACTGTGCTTGCACTTTCGGTATTTGAATTAAATTGAATGAAGAGGCACATGATATTCATACATTGATCGAAACATGATTCTCGGGACATCCAGGCAGGTAGCTCTGAATACGCTGACGATACCAAAAATTTAAAATTTAACGTTCAGTATATCAGTGACCGTAAGCATTTCTAGAATTTTCGTCTGCCGCAGAAAAGCACTTATGTTTCGCTCTACCACTTTAGGGTTCGTAATAAATAATATTAGGCGTCGGTGAGTGCATTATAAGCGGGACCTTAGAGCCCCTTAAAATGGAGGTTTCGTCAAAATTCACGCAACATTTACTTACCTAGTTAAAATTATAAAATTATACTTCGTAGATGCTTAGTAGATTTAAAACTAAAAATATAATTTTGAAATCCAGAGGTCTTATTAAAACGAAACGAACGACTCCAAACTTGATGTGGTTAGAATTGAGAATTCCAGGATTCCGACTACCAACCCCAGCTCCATCATCTCCTGGCGATGTTCTCCCATCCATGATGGGAGGACATCGCCAGGAGATATGAATAGGACTTTTTACGATGGAAATGGAAAAAAATACTCAGATTTTACTATTTTCTGATGACATATCATTATTTTTAAGGTGAATAGACAAGAAGAAATTCTAGTTCAATGTGAACAACCTGTTATTAAACTCAAAGAAGACCGTACCAAAAAGGAGAAAGTGTGTCAAAAATTATCAAATTTTGAAAATGTATCAAATTTTGTCTGCCTAATGTACCACAGGTTGAAATGATTGTAAAAATAGGATCTGAAAGATTGGACCTCGTTGGGCACACAATCTTTCTTGATATCACTATAGATTCGAAACTTCAATGGGGTCCTCACATAACTAATCGCGCAGGAAGACTCAGCTCAGCCGCTTTTGCGGTCAGACATATCAGATATCTTACAGATGTTGAAACTGCCAGATTGATTTACTTTAGGTATTTTCACAGTATTTTGTCTTATGAATTACTGCTCTGGGGGAGAGCAGCAGATATAAATAGGATATTTATCTGTAAAAAACTAGCCAAGTCTCGATGGAGCTGCTTATTTATCTCTAAAAAGTAATGAAATCTAGACAAAGTCGTGCCAAGTCTAAGGTTCCTTACTGAGATTTCTTTATTATTATAGTTAATGTTGTGTGACTTGGCCGTTGAACATTCTTTATACGTTAGTGGGTACAATTCAATTTTGTTAACGCGTAATGTTATATCTGTTGTAACTACCTATGTTATATCTGTTACTCTCGATTTCAATAAAAAATAAGTCATGGCAAAATTATTATTATTTTACATACTTATTTGCTTAAAATAGAATTCCTTTGTATACCCTTAACGGGCAGCATAAAACCATCACGGAAGGCGCCTGCAGTCATTTTCTAATATTTCATAACGTGTCCCTATCAGGAAACTTGCAGCTTGTAATTTATTGTAATTCAATACGACGCCGTTCAAAATTGACGTGTACCCACTAACGTATAAAGAATGTTCAACGGCCAAGTCACACAACATTAACTATAAAATAATAATAAACAAATCGCAGAAAGGAACCTTAGACTTGGCACGACTTTCTCTAGATTTCAATACTTTTTAGAGATAAACAAGCAGCTCCATCGAGACTTGGCTAGTTTTTTACAGAATATTTTTGGTGGGATTTCAATTCTTTTTGTAGAAACGTGGGCATATTGATTTATTTTATTAGATTTTCGGGAGATATCCGGGAGATATGAAAACGTCATACACCGAATCTATACCAAGAGAAAACCAAGCTCTTGTGTTTTCTAATCAGTGTCATCAAGTACTCCAGATCTTCGATTATCCTAGTTTTTATAGTTTTCCCTTTATGTGGCCCTTGAACCCTAACTCTGTACCAAATTTCAGCTCTCTGAGTTTATGGGAAGTACTAGTTCTATTCTGATGATCATGAGTGAGTGGGTGTCATAAATGCGAAACTTTGCTTTCGCTTAACTTCGGAACTAAATGACCCACAGACTTGAAATTTTGGATTTTAAGTAGGTATGTGATTATAGCTTACTGGATGATGAAAATTTCTGCGTTCTGGCCTTATCCAGAGGTTCTCAAATAGGGGCCTGAAAATGCGGCGAAATGGTTCCAGTAAAGGATGGTACAGCAGTGTTTGCTTCGCGCTCGACTTAGCGGGGGCACTGCCGTGCCCCCCGATAGGAGAACATCATGCATGTCAGAAAAAACATAGCCTTATTTAAAACTGTAGGTGATAGTCATACAATTAACACTAGAAATAGAAATATGTACCATCAATAGCACTATTATTTAGACTAAGTAAAGTAGGCACATCATTCATGAGGCACTGTTTTCGCTTCTACAATAAAATACCACAGTAATCATTGATCCTTCCTGAAAAGAGGTTCAAAAACTATGTTAAAAATGAGCAGATAAGAAAGAAAGAAAAATATAAATATACCTTATCTGTGACGGTCGTCAACTTGTCTTAACATTACGTGAAAATATGACTAACATAGTCGACCGGCACATCCTATCATAGTATTAAGGGATACTTGGATGCACAGATCACCCCCAATAGATATCGCATGATGAGACATTTGCACTGGACCGAACTCACCGAATTCGGAGGAAGGAAGGGTGTGCGGGGAACAAACAAGCGGGCGTGTGATTGGCTAATTCAAGGTCGCGCTAGAAAGCACCGAAGATCTAGTGATGCGACATCGAAATTACTGAAATAGCCACTTATCGATACATACGGTGTCAGTCAGTGACATTGAATCAATTCCGACATAAGACCTACAATTTTCTGAACCACAATTAAAGTCACAGATTGAACATTATATTTATATATAATAGTATAAGTTATGTTAAAAAAATCAAATAAATTATATGCTAGAAAGTAAAAAAAAAAAGTGTTTTTATTCAGCAATTTATTTACATAATTATATCAGAATACACTTAAAATAACTGTGTAGATAATATTTTGAGGGTACAAAGATACATATTAGTAGCTATTCTCAACTTACCTAATATGAGTTCTGAGTACCGCATGGTAGGCAGAGCCACAACCGCTGCGCCATAAAGGTATTAATACAACAAACGTATACAATTATTTCGCATTAATGTAGCACTTTCAAACTAAGATAATTTACTTGGCGAAATCCCAACATCATTTATATAAAAAGATCGATAAAAACTTGAGCGCGAAACACTACACAACACTAGTGATATCGCATGATTTTGCTAAAAAAAGACAAGTAATTCTCATCACCGCAGGTGAGAAAGAGACATTTTCAAAAGACATCAACGGGTAGTGCAAGTTCTATTAATTATTGAATATTATGAACCGTTGTATCTTGAACTTTGCTTCACTGGCAAAATAAAATTATTTTTTGAGGATTTTACTTACCAGTGGAATGTTATACCATCTCTTTGGAAGTTTGAAGTCTTGGTAGACTTCCTACACCACTTTACAATACAAAACGGCATTAAAATTGTTTGTTTTTTTCGGAAAATATTTTTTTAAGGTTTAATTTTTGACAATACGCACAGGTCTGACACTTGGTCGCGACTGAAGAAGCGCATTCAAGCTTTGTTTCGTATAATACCTATTGAGCTAATGCGTGGTGAGCGTCGCTTGCCTTGTATACGGTATCTATTGGGGGTGATCTGTGCTTGGATGACAAAACTGCATGGTCCATACCATCTCAGCAGACATAAATTCGACGAGCGACGATTTTCCTTAGACTGAAACCAGTACCTGTTGTAAGTCACTTTAAAAAAATAAGGTATTATATATAAAAATAACCCCTTATTTTTATATATAATACTTTGTTTGAAACGGCAAGAAACTTCCCAATTTCTTGCGGTTTCTTCTTAACCCCGAGGCCCACCTTCCGAAACTAAACCGTTTCGGAAGGTGGGCCTCGGGGTTAAGTACTTATAAGTATAATTTTGACGTTGAATACGATAATTAATTTATTTATATTCAATAAAAAATTGAATCTTGAATCTGAATCAATGAATCGAATGTAGCCCAAACTCGATGGGTTTATCCACTCAAACGTCCAGCACGCGGCAGCGACACTGTCCGTAACGTCCGAAGCGCCGTTCGTCGCTAAGTTCGCAACGGCGGCCGCGACCTTCGCGACTAAAACTTTTATTCCTCCAAAACTACCCCAGCTATGGTAAAATAAAAAATACTTACGTGCAGGCAGATAAACATAGAATCTAATAAAAAATGCATTTATGTACATACAGTACAAGAAAGCAATAAAATAAAGCAAGTTCGTGAATTGAAAAAAAAAAACAGTTGTTTCCTTCTAATCGAGTTTTATACCAGGAAATGAAAGTATATTTATCAAAGACTCTACATCTAATAAAACTAGATTATGTACCCTTTCAAATGATACCAATATCTTATTTAAAATATTTAATTTTCTATCAGAAACAATTGAAACTATCAAGGCACTCCTCACCAGACCGCAGAGTCGCGGGCGGTCTGAAAATCGGGCAAAATGGCCGCCGAATTAAGGCCCAGTACACACTAGGAATTTTTCAAATGAAACAAATTTTATATTATTGTCATCATTTATATATATATATTAAAAGCCTAAGCCTCTAGAAATCCCAGGACATTAAACTAAGCACTGTCCTGATAATTAGATATATTATTTAGAAGATTCACAACACAATAACAACTTAGATGATTCTACTTCAATTTTTCGACAACGAATGCCCGAGAGCTCATCCAACCACGACCTCTCGAGCCTTCATTTCCCACTAAAAATTGCTTCCGTTGCTTCGGCAATAATTATTTTCCCTCGCTGAAGCAACTTCCGCCGCCCATTTAATATTTACTTTACGCCTGACGATTTCCGTTTCCACCAACATTTATTTATTTTATTCTGACAGCTCGAACCGGAAATCGTCACGTCTTCTCTTTTTTTTAAATTAAATGGATTACAGAAACGGATATGACATTCTTTGACAAATAATCATTTTGGCAACAGGAAGTGAACACATAATTCATAAATTCTTAACAAGATTAACAAATAACTACAAACATAATTATTTAAGAATGGAAATAATCCAGTAATATTAAAAATATAGTATTTTCATTTATGGATTAACTACCATATGAAATCTCAACCGAATTCAGACAAAAATTTATCAAAAAGCTTACAGTCGGCCATTCTGCAAATACGAGTCCTCTCGTTATTCAATAATAAATAACATAAAAAAAAAATGCTTATAAGTTGGCATGCGTCTTTACATTGCCTACTTTACTTACTTGTACCTATTATAAAGTAAATTCATAACAATACTTCTAGAATTACATAAAACAAACATAATATGTATTTTACGTTTCACTTGATACATTTTTCATTTCAATGATCTTAATAATTAGGTAAATAAGTACCGAATTCGTTCGGCCATCTTCCATATTTTAAATTGTTCCATCAATTTAACCAGACATTAATATACATATATACAAATCTTGAACAAAGTTCATGATCTAAACTTTTTACACAATACAATACTTTAATACTTTTCTAAACAATACAATAGATCAATTTCTAATTAACAACGATACACTGTTTTAAAAGCACACACGATACAGCCATTTTAATGATCAGACATAATCCGATACAATTCCATTAAATCTAACACACTCCCATTTGTCGTTAGACTCCATTGTGTGTAGATTCAACATCATATCAACAAAATAAATTCCATTAAATCTAACACACTCCCATTTGTCGTAAGACTCCATTGTGTGTAGATCCAATCAACATAATATCAACAAAATTAACTCCATTAAATCTAACACACTCCCATTTGTCGTAAGACTCCATTGTGTGTAGATCCAATCAACAAAATAAATTCCATTAAATCTAACACACTCCCATTTGCCGTAAGACTCCATTGTGTGTAGATCCAATCAACAAAATAAATTCCATTAAATCTAACACACTCCCATTTGTCGTAGGACTCCATTGTGTGTAGATCAACTCAACATCATATCAACTAAATCAAAAATAATAATAATCAATTTCATAACTTAAATCTTTTTCTCCTTAGTATATTCAGTTATTCATTACTCAATTCAATCATCCTAGACTCAAGATCTATGCACCGTTATGTTCATCACTAACCTCCCCATTGTCATCAGAAATTTCTTCGTTAGAATCGGCCAGATATTCCTGATTAAAAGCCATCCAAGGATGTATTTTATCCACCGAGATAACACCCTCATATCTTTTATTATTTTTACGCGTAAGAGGCGTGTCTTCAACTACATACCGATCATTAGTCAATACTTTTACCACCCTATACGGTCCTTGCAGTTTTGGTAGAAGTTTTTTGGATTTTCCATTATTGCTGCAAATGTCTCGCTCAATTCGAACTAAATCACCTACATTATATTTTGCAGCCATTTTCCTACTTTTGTCAAATCGAGATTTTTGTTTCTCCTGTTCGTTACTTATTTTAACATTTACTTCACTTCTAATGGCTTCTAAAGATCCACCATGACCACCACTTCCTACTTCCAATAGCGAAGCGACTAAACCGTCACTTTTTGTTCTTAGTCTTAATCGAAACAAAACTTCTGCAGGGCTTTTACCCAAGGCTTTGTTTAGAGTTGTATTCAGTCCCAGTTGTATTTCCTCTAAATGTTTGTCCCATTCATTTTCTTTACAATTGTGATTCTTTACTGCTAAAGAGGCCAGAATAGTGCGGTTGTATCGCTCTACCTGGCCGTTCGCTCTAGGTGTGGCTACGGAATTCAGAACGTGCCTTATTCCTAATTTTTGGACGAAATCCTTGAATCCTTTACTGGTAAATGATGTACCACGATCACTATTCAGTCGAGTAGGAACTCCAAATAGACTAAAGTATTGATTTAGTATTTTTATCGTTGATTTCGTTTTTGTATTTTTAACTCCGTAAAGGTTGATGTATTTCGTGTAAGCATCAATAATGACCAAAAGATATGTATTTTTGGCTTTACTTTTTATAAATGGTCCTAAGTGATCCATGTGTATAGTGTGAAATGGCTCTTCTATCTTGGGGATTGGATGTAAAAACCCTTGTCTTTTTCCACTAGGCGTCTTGTAGTAAGAGCATTCGAGACACGATTACCTATATATACCTCTTGACGAACTTGTTCATTCCGGAATACCAATAAAGAGACTTAACTTTATCTAACGTCTTCTCGACTCCAAAATGTCCAAGCTCATCATGGTTTTTCTGTAGCAATTGCCATCTAACTCCCCTTGGAACCACCCATTTTAGTTGGCCATCGACTACTCTATACACTTTGCCATTTTTCAACTTATAGTTCTGATGTATCTCTGCTACTTTAGGTGTGTCCGAATCGTCTAGTGTTCGTTTAATATATGAAATATCATCATCTTCGTTTTGCATAGTAGATAACCAATCCTCGGTTTCTATGGCTAAAACATCGAAGACAGGCTCTGGCTCGACAATCATTGGAACAGCATTCCTGCTTAGGGCGTCTACGTGGCTCATCCGAGTACCAGGCCTGTATTCGATGGTACAGTCATATTCTTGCAACTGTAGCCACCATCTCCCAATTCGTGGTATGACATCTCGCTTTGAGAGGGTTGTCCTAATAGCGTTGCAATCCGTGACTATGATAAATTTGATTCCAAGAACGTATACCCGGAAACGATTCAACGAGGCAACAACCGCCAGTGTTTCCAATTCGAAGGAATGATATTTCTGTTCCTCAGGACTTGTTTGTCTACTATAGTAGGCTACAGCTCGTTGTCGACCCTGATCATCCTCTTGCAATAAAATCCCCGCTATGCCTGTTTTACATGCGTCTATGTGGACTTGAGTTTTGGCGTTTGGATCATATAACGCCAGTATTGGTCGTTTAATTAACTCTGATTTTAAAGTCATAAAAGCTTTCTCTTGATCCTGATTCCACTCCCATTTAGCGTTCTTCTTCAGCAGCTTCGTCAGAGGGCTCGCCATTATAGCAAAATCCTTGACAAATCTGCGGAAAAAGCTAGCCAGTCCTATAAATTGGCGGACCTCGTGTTGATTACCAGGACGTCTAAAGTTTTCTACAGCATCTGTTTTTCGCTGACCTGGCCTCACACCTTCGATGGATAATTCAAAGCCTAGATAATCTATCTTAGTACAGAAAAAGTGGCACTTAGTCAACTTTAGGGTTAGGCCTGCTTCTTTAATGAGTTTTAAAACAGTTTCCAATCGCTCCATGCCCTCTTTGATAGTATTTGCCGGTATGATTATATCGTCCATGAACGCAAAAGCTTCATTATTTTTAACGTCTTTAAGCATTTTATTTATCGTTTTTTGAAATACGGATGGCGCATTAGCCAAACAAAAGGGCATACGCGTGAATTGATACTGGCCATCTAAAGTGACAAATGCCGTTTTATCCTGAGACGAAGGAGCAATTGCTATCTGATAATAACCAGAAGCTAAGTCAAGTGTGATAAAATACTTATTTCCCCCCAGTTGGTCTATTTGATCCTCTATCCGAGGCATAGGATAATGTTCTTTCACAGTCTTAGCATTCAAAGCCCTATAATCAATGCATAATCTTTGGTCACCCGTTTTCTTTTGAACCAACAGAACAGGACTTGCGTAAGATGATGATGATTCAGTAATGATACCGCAATCTAACATCTCCTGAATCATCTCCTTAACTTTATTCCGTTCAGAGTAAGCTAATCTGTATGGCCTGTAGACAACAGGCGTAACGTCATTTAATGTAATTGTCATTTCACATAAGTTAGTAAGCCCTAAATCCGATAAGCTAAAAGAAAAGCAACACTTGTATTTATGTAGTAAAACTTCTAGTTCCCTCCTGTCCTCCAAACTAAAGTCTTGGTCTGTTTTAATATTATCAGCAAATGTCCCAGAATCCATGCGTTCTATTCGTTCCACAATATTAACCTCAAAAGTTTCCTTTTCATGATAGATATGAGCTCTTGTTAATAATTGTCCTTTCTTTACTATAACAGGTTCTGAACCCAAACTTATAGCCATCACGCATCCTATTCCATTATTTATTTCATAAACACCCGGAAGAATGTAATACCTCTTATTAGGACCCATTTCTCTAACCGATTCTCGCACATAAACCCTGCAAGTGGCATCGTTGTCCGCTCTTACTGTTAACGCCTCCATATGTTTTATTTCAGAGTCAGAGTTTATGAACAATTTAAGTTTTCCAGAGTTTAAAGTCTGCGGCTGTCTATGTAAGATCAGTTGCTCATCAGTTTTAATGATAACAATGCCAGCTTGTTCGGTAAAAGTGTGACCTAATAATATAGGATGTTTGAGTAAACTATCAGGTACAATAAGAACTTCTATCGAAGCTATCACTCCTTGCACCTGCAAATCCACTATCGCTTTTCCTATTGGTTCAATAGAAGCATCACCGAACCCTTTCAAGGTGGGAACCTCGCAATTAGAACTATACTTTACCCCAAGATCATTAAAATCACTCACTCTCATCAGTGTACACTGACTCCCGAGATCTACATAACAGGTCTTAACTTTACCATTGACTGTAATAGGTAACACGTACTTCTCGTCTAACTGGCCAGCTAACTTCACTTCAGACACTTGATTTCCTGACTCTTTTTTATTGTTATCGCTCATGTTATTTCTATTTAATCTCTTACAGTTGTTACTTTGATGTCCAAGTCGCTTACATATGGAGCAAGTCAATAGTGGTTTGGTGCACTTAAAACTTGGATGCCCTACCCCATCGCAGTTAAAGCACCTCATTGTTAAGCTCGTTTTGACCGTATTATTTTCATTCGTTGCGACACTTCTTTTTTTAAAGAAGGGTATGCGCCGATCTTTTGTGTCCTCAACTTTGACAGATTTAAAATAGCTAAGAAGATCCTCAGGCTGCGAATAATTCGCTGCCTGTGCACCCAAACGCATCCCTTTGTCATCTAACCCATATATGATACAGTCGATAGCCTTTTTTTCCGTTATCTCACAGCGATTTAATAAATTTATTTTATGGTAATAATACTCTTCCAAAGTTTCATTATATCGAACCTTTCAATCTAACATTTCGTGCAATAATCGAGCATAGTTTTGCACGGTAGGAAACATCTTTTTGAGTTTTTATTTCCACTCCGGCCAATTAAAATTCAATGAGGGTAAACCTTGGTACCAAACTTTCGCTACCCCCACTAACTTCGGTAAAGCATAATGAATAACTTGGGTCTCCGACCATTTATACAACGCAGAACATTCCTCTACTTTTAACAACCAAGCGTCGATGTTTTGTTCTTTGTTTGCTGGGTCGAATTCGGGGACCGCGTTGGTATTCATCGAAAAATGATTTTGAGTCTGTAACGTTGAATTGGGCAATGTTTTTAACAGTGCCATAACGTCTTTAATCGAAAATACTGTTTGTTCTTTCCTACTGTAACTAGCTTGAGAGTCTTCTGAATTATTGGACGAACTGACAGTGCGGCGTCGTCTCCGCTTGATTGTTGGAGATCTGTCATCTCGTTGTTGCCCCTGATGATTCGACGCTCTGCGTCGGGATCGTTCTGGTGAGCTTGACCGCTTCCGATGCCGTCTCTCTTTCGACCGATCACCTGAAAGTGAGAGCGCACGCGAAGGCCGCGAGCACCGCGTTCGCGAGCGCCCGCTGCGTCGCCGTTTCCGACCTGCTTGCCGCCTCTCCATACTACGACCGCGCAACGATTGCTAACCATTGGAACTGGAACCAGTTGAGCGTGATCGCGTTCGCTGTGGCCGCAAGTGTCGTGGTCTCGAGCGTCGTGGTCTCGAACATCCGCTGTGACGCCGCTTACGCCGGCCCTCTTGTCGCCGATCCCTGCTACGACCGCGCGTACTCCGTTCCGGCGTTGCGGGCGAACGACTACGAGTTCGATCTTTCGACATCGTATATTATTCTGTAATTAAAACATGAGTTATTTTGTGTTCTCTTTATTTACTCGTTTGCTGGTCGATTAGCAAGACTGTTTAAAACACTAAATAAATTTAGACCCTTTTACACTAACAGTATTGCCACTTCAATTAGTAAAAGCGGTTTTCATCTATAAACCAGATTTTTGTGCAGATAGCCATATACACAGTCCATTACTGAGGTTAGAAAAATCATTACCAATATCTTGATCAACACAAAAGGGAGGAGGCTTATACCCAGCGGTGGGTGGAAACAAGCTGCCGATGATGATAATTATGATCTAGCCCGATCACGAAACAAATTTCGATAGGAAACTACCGAAAAGTCAATTTTCAGTGATTCTTATTCTATATGACATAGCGTATAACTTCCTGCGTTCTCGAAAACGTTTGTCGATATCGAAAACCTTCGTGATCGAGGCCTTAATTGATTATTTACTCGTCAAAAAATATTATGGTCTTTATCTGACACTTTCGCAATAAAATAAATGTTTCATTACTTACGTCAATTTCAATTGGAATCACTATACTTCAAACCTTAAACGAATCAAAAAGAAAAGAAAAGTCAACATACCTTTAATTCCGTGTATTGATTGATACGTTTATCCTTTTACCTTACTAGTGAACGTGTGAATATTTTGAATATTCCTGGTTTCTTATCCCACTTCTGAACTAAAAGTCTAAGCCTCTAGAAATCCCAGGAAATTAAACTAAGCACTGTCCTGATAAGTAGATATATTATTTAGAAGATTCACAACACAATAACAACTTAGATGATTCTACTTCAATTTTTCGACAACGAATGCCCGAGAGCTCATCCAACCACGACCTCTCGAGCCTTCATTTCCCACTAAAATTTGCTTCCGTTGCTTCGGCAATAATTATTTTCCCTCGCTGAAGCAACTTCCGCCGCCCATTTAATATTTACTTTACGCCTGACGATTTCCGTTTCCACCAAAATTTATTTATTTTATTCTGACAGCTCGAACCGGAAATCGTCACGTCTTCTCTTTTTTTAAATTAAATGGATTACAGAAACGTATATGACATTCTTTGACAAATAATCATTTTGGCAACAGGAAGTGAACACATAATTCATAAATTCTTAACAAGATTAACAAATAACTACAAACATAATTATTTAAGAATGGAAATAATCCAGTAATATTAAAAATATAGTATTTTCATTTATGGATTAACTACCATATGAAATCTCAACCGAATTCAGACAAAAATTGATCAAAAAGCTTACAATATATATTATTGTTTTCTTTGACATTTCAAATTTGACACCATAATAAAGGACCTTTTTAATTAATATTAAATTATTTCTAATATTATACAAATATTATTTACATACTTAAGACGAAAATATGTTTACACATCCTGCTTGCCATCCTTTACATCCATTATTTCAGAAACAATGTAGTATTTATATTATACTAGCTGTTGCACGCGACTTCGGCTGCGCGTATATAAATGGAAAAAAAACTAAAAATAAAAAATCAAGTCGTCTAATGGATTTGAACCGAAGTCAATAAAATCTGAGTCATTTTTGCATTCCTGAATCGCGGCAGCAAAGTTTTTGTTTAGTTTACCATAAATACACCGTCCAACTATTATTAACGATTGGTCCTGAAACGGGCTCCCCAAAACTTTCACATTTATAATATTAGTGGGATATATATGGATGGCAAGCAGGAGGTGTGTGCATATACATAATTTATTTTGTTGTGATGTCCACTTGCTATAGCGATAATAAGTGTTTTTTATTTATATATAATATATAATATATATAAACAAATAAAAAAATATATGTATGTATTGTATATATATTATTATGTGTCTATAAATTTATATATTTTTTCTATATAAATAAAAAACACTTATTATTACTATATCACGTGGACAACTTCGAACGATTTAGATAACATTTTCTATAATATCTAGATGACTGGATTTCTGGATGTAAAGTTGGTCAAGCGGGCCACCACGTCACGTCAGGTCGTTCAAAGTCACGTCGTCGGGTTTGTCAATTCTGGATTTTTGTGGTATTCCCTAAAACAGATTTCGATGCATAAGTTGACATCACATTGAGCACACTTCCAGATCGTCCTCGTGTCCCTCTTTCTCCGTGTGCACATCCAGCAACGAGGTCTTTTTGTGGATGAACGCACGGGAAAGTGGTCGTGGTCTACCGTCGGTCGGCTGTTTGTACGTCGGGTTACCTTTCCCGTCTGTCTGTTTGTGTAAAGTCGTGGTTCAGTCGTCAAGTCGATCTGTGCGTGTCGTTTAACAAGGCCTTCCGCCAGGATTGTCAAGTCAAATACTATTTTGGCAGTAGCGTTGGTGGGACGTGCAATGTTGCTCAGTCGGTCAGCTGTCTCGTCGGCGGGTCGCTCATTAGTCGCGTTGTCAGTATCATTAGTCACGTCATTGGTCGCGTCGTTAATGTCATCATTGAACGCGTCGTGGTTGTATTCATTGGCCGCATCGTTGCTCTCGTCGTTGTTCGCGTTGTTAGTCTTTTTCCCTTCATATACTCTGAATTTCCAGAGATAGCCAGTGCGAGACTCGCAAAGTTCAAACGATTTTACGCCAACTTGGGCAGCTTTGGTGGCAATTTTTTGAGCAAAGCTCAATCGCCCATGCCACTTTATCAGAGATTCGTCAATGGCTATCTCTTGGCAAGGCATGTACATAGTCGAGAACTTGTCATTCAGGTAGTCAATTACGGGCTGGATTTTAGCCAGCTTTGTCCTGTCTGTCAATGTCTGGTTGTCGACGAAATGGTACATCGATTTCAGCAATAAGAATCGGTTGTACGACATGATCCGCGAGAAGTATGGCATGGTGCCGAAGCCATTGAAAGAAAAATACTTCTCTTCTTCGGGCATGGGATACAGACCCATCAGTATTAATATAGCTAAAAAAGTTACCATTTCGTCGGGATTAGTCGGAGTCCACCTATGCAGTCGTGATTTATGAAGTGGCACGTTTTTAGATTGCAAAATTGCAATCTTTTGTTCTGCATATCGGTTAGTTTCTACGCAAAGTCTGTCAATAAAGTTAAGAGTCAAACATTTTGTCGAACAAGTCAACCGGCGTCAAGTCTGTTAAATCAAAAGTCGGCCCCGATGTCCCCGTAAAAGTCTCTCGTCGCCCGGTAAATACTAGTTTCTCTCTGCTCCAGTCAAATTGATAAAAGTCTTCGTCCTGTATTAATTCGCGCAATGCTCCGTCGTTACTTTCGTCTTCAGTTCGTAAAATTTGTATCTGTAACTCAGTCATGTCATTGAACGAAGCTGGCTCGCTCGCAGCGTTGCGTACAGTCGCACATGCGTCTTGTTCAATGTCTATGTCTAGGTCTTCGTCACTGTCATCCTCTAACAACCAATCTTCTACCGTGGCTACAAAGTCAGCATCTAAAACATCTGGAACAAAAAACACATGTTTGTGATATCTAGACGAAAAGGCAACGTATGTGCGGACAAGCTTAATAATGACAATTTAATACGCACTAATGGAACGTCTATCCGTCTTGGACGTCTTGGGTGCAGCACTAGAAGTCTCCACTTCGACTTCATTGCCGATTACGATGACATCTATGATAAAAAGAAAATACGTATTAAAATAAATCACTATTAAAAGCTTGCAGAAATGTGTCTAGGTATGGTTCGAGTCACCTTTTCAGACGAGGTTGGTGAAATATAACACATTTTAATTGGAGTCCGCGAAGCCCAATCCAAACTTAATGCTGTAGAGTCTGCTTGGTGAACTATAGGAGGAATTGGGGACAGTGTCCTCTTCAGGCGTACCCATGTCCATTATATCCTCCACCTCTAGATCAGGTGCAAGTTCGGGCTCCAGTGCGGGTACGGGCTCAGGTTCTGGTTCGGCTTCCAATACGGGTTCGGGTTCGGGCTCCGGCGCGGGCGCGGGCTCCAGTGCGGATTCAGGTTCGAGCTCGAGCGCGGGCTCAAAGAACGGGCAAGGGTCGCGTTCAAGAGAGGGCCTGCAATAAAATGACACCCATTAAAATTATACCGTTACTCAAAACGAACCTGAACATAAAGTGTTGAAATATTGATATTTTTAAGTACCGTGCTTTTTTTTTCTCGGGGGCGCGACTGGAAGGAGGACCCGCTGAAGTTGTGCGGTACGCTTCCGGTTTATATATTCCTTCCGTACTCCAGCGGGCATGGTGTTTATTCTCCGTTTAAGCAATGCCGCCTCCGCCCTAGCGTGAATCAGATCCGGACTACAAAAAAAAGTATATTAGGTCACAGATAATCTTAACACAAAAATAAGTAACAGTAACACTTACTGGTCTAGGCCACGACCGCGTCCACGTCCCCGTCCCCGCACACCCCCTCTTCCCTGCCCGCTTGTACTTGCACTCGTAGAGCTAAAATTTAAATAAAACTTATATTATTTTGCTTTTGTAATAAACTAATTAAAAAAAAATACAACTACTAGGTATAAATATTTACGGCAATTGCTGATCCTGAAGACCACCACGCCCGCGTCCACGATTGGCACGCCCATTCCCACGTAATTGTTGGTCACTATAGTAACAAAACAAACACATGAGTATATATATATATATATAATGTTCCGGTAAATTTATCATGCAGCCAAGAATCGCCAACCCAATACAGTGTTAAAGGTACATGCTGTGTGATGAATATATTTTTTATTAGTGCAGATAAAAAAAAACCTAAAGAAAGACACCACCACATTTATATAAGGAGGAAAAAAGACACCATCACGTTTATATAAGTAATCACTAATCACAAAATAAGCTGCACCACAAAACAGATAATACATTAAAAAAAGGCAAAAACTGACTTCAATCTGATTATAATGAAGCTAGATGGTAGACAACTCATTAGCACTTATCCAGTGACCGTTTCACCACTGAAAAGTCAAGTCGCCATATAAAATTTCAAGAAATTTTGAATTAAAAACAAAGTGCTGAACCGATTTTGATAAAAAATGTATGGGAGAAATCTGTAAGTACATACTTTCGATTTTTTTTTTATTAAAACGGTTTATACATGACGGAGTTCTGAGATAGCAATAATAAAAAACCATCGGAATAGAGAAACTCCTCTTTTTTTGAAGTCGATGAATAAACACAAAAACGAGAGCCAAACACCATCACTTTTTTAAAATCACAAAAAAATCTGCACCACAAAATAACCGGTACCTAACTGTGTTACAAAGACTGTACAAGGGATAAAGAAGAAATAACCTGCACCACAAAACAAATGAAGACAAAATGCAAAAAAAAAAAATGTTAAAATTTTATTCATTCGTGTATACAAACCCTTATGGTTTTATGTTGATCCGTCCAATGGGACGGGAGTCCCGGATACGAAATTCTGAAACGCGTAGTGTATTAATCATTAATCTGGACATATTTCGCATTCATTTCATAAACAGTTCTAAGTATTATTATAACAATAAGTTATTGATCTGATTTAGACCATTTTTTTCAGAAATAATGCTCAATCATGGTCAAAACGTATCATTGAATCGACAAAAGACGGCCATGTTTCAGAACCGTAACTTTCCAAGTCAGATTATTCAATATAAACGTTTTGAAACGAAGTAATTATACATATTTCGTAAAACCAATATCTTAACGATTAATTTGATATACGCTTACCCTAGAAATACGTTATACAATCAGAGTACTTACCACATTTCAACTCGAGATTGTATACACACAACACTGCGATTCTGCGAAACTGACCGAATGAACTTTGTAATTTTTTTTCTTAAATAATTTGTAGGAACACAGACTAAGAAACGCTGACTGTGGATAGTGTACACAATACTAGCGTCATCTAGTATCGAGTAGCAGAACTAGCTATGGCTGCGTTCAAAGAAAAACGTAAAATAAATACTGGTTTTGGTTCTGGGACGCTAGTCCCAGGGACGTAATACGGTAGTATCATTTCTGGGACCGTAGTCCCATTGGACAGTTAAGTGGTTATAAGTAAGCATCCTAAGATACCCACTCCCAACTTCGAGGTCCATCATCAGAACGGCTCGACGGGACCGTTTATTGTATTTTCATTTGAACTACATAAGCAGCTCAAGTTTCGTAATGATAGTAGAACTAAAAGTGGGCGAAATTTCCGTTGCTATATTTGTTACACAATATTATTTAGTTACCAGTCGTCGTAAGGGTGTCATTAACCCTCTCAACAGCTATAAAAAATGGCTATAAAAAGCCAAATTGTCATGGCGGCCAGCCATTAAAGTTTTTTTTTCGTTAACTCAGTCAGTCGACCAATCAAGTGTGAGATACCATCGAGAAGGTACGTTTATACTCTATTTCCGGTCAGTATTGCCAGTAATAAAAGAGAAAAGAGGGTAGTAGTAATTATTTTATAAAAATAAATATAAATATTGTTCCAAGTCTATACTAGATGTTTATGCGCGAGTGGACGGTAGGTAAATTAAAATTTAATGCAAGTCCATACTAGGTGTTCATACGTGACTGACAGGTTAACACGTTACCTGCGTAACAGGTCGATAGACCCAGTACAACGGCTTTCGTTCAGTGCGGGAGCAAGATGTAGTGTACTCTCTCTGGGGGGGAACGCATAACAAGAAGGGGCCAGGGCTCCCCTGTCCCCCTAGTATAGTTTTTTTGTGAGGAAATTTATAGTTTTCGAGCAATAATTTATTTATATTTATTCAAATTTGAGGATATCTTGACATAATTTATTGGGAAAATGAAAAAAGGGGGTTGCATTAGTGTATCGCATCCCAATGTAGGGAGAGAAGGGATTCACCCCCTAAATTGGGGAGCTCGAGACTCCCCTTATTTGAGAGACTCCCCTCTTTTAACTTCTAACCTAACATATTATATAAACCCATTTGAAATTTAGCCACAACAACCTACTCTTGCCATATTACTTTCGATACGAGAGACACGGAGTGGCTATTTTGGCTGGTAACTTTTCGCCCAAAAACGTGCACTAATGCCAATAATCTAACTAATATTATAAATGTGAAAGTAGCGATGTTAGGATGTTTGGATGTTTAGATGTTTGTGTGTTTGTGCCTCAATCACGCTAAATCGGCTGAACGGCTTTAAATTAAATTTAGCACAGAGGTAGTTTATGAGCAAGTTTAACATATAGAAGACTTTTTATCCGACTGCACCAGAAGGAGGGTAACGTTATCTCGGTTAATGATAATTCCTATGAACATGCAGATGAAGTTGCGGGGATCAGCTAGTATTGGCTATAATGTCATAATATTGCCTATGTTTGGTATTATTGTCGTTTCAATATTTAAATTTTTACGTTTCGTTCACAAAGAACTTCCAATTTTATTTTTTAAATAATAAAAATGTATTGTCTGTAAAGTCGGTTTTCAGACGATAATTTTACGTGATAACGTCATAAGAAACGCTTAGGGCGATCGTGACTCTCTAAGGCTTGTTGTCATACTGTTGTCTATGTTTGGTAGTATTGTCGTTTCGATACTTCAATTTTTACGTTTCGTTCACAAAGACTTTCCAATTTTATTTTTAATAATACAAGTTGGTTGTCTGTAAAGTCGGTTTACGGACCATTATTTTACGTGATAAGGTCATAAGAAACGCTTAGCCCGATCGTACCTCTCTACCGCTTGTTCCGCGCTCTCGCTTGTATGCTCGGCTCAAGCGGAACGTGATAATGAGTCATGCTTTTTCGTGCATGATGCCGGCGTTCATCAATTTATAAGACGTCATCATGTCACATATCTTCTTCTTTCCTTTCCAAAAATAAATGCACTTTGGTAAGATAAGTGATATTAGCAATCGATTTCACACCTCATTACAATCAAAGGACAATAGCGAACCCCGATAGTGAAAAATAGTTGGGCTAAATACTCTACGTCTTTATATGAAATAATATTTAAATATTCTGCTTAAACTGTCACAAATACAGCGTGAGTATTATTCATTATAAGGCCAAAAACATCTTTAACAGACGATTCAAGCAGCGCCCGATATACACCTGCGCCCGTGGCTATACAGTCCGATTCAGGAGCAGCAGCCACGGCCGCACGCGTGGCACTCCTGTTGTGACGCTGCTGGTTGTGCGTGCAGTCCGCGACAACTCTTCTCCACTCGTTTTGGCCGCTGGCGACCTTTTGCCATCTGTCGGCTTCGATTTTGATCGCGGCCAAGTCACGCTTGGCGCAATCTTTGAGACGCAACAGGGGCCGCCGTAAATTTATTTATTATTTCCTTTTAACTCCAGGGTGAATCGGATGCTATCTGTGTTTTATGCGATGTGTCGAAGGCATTTGATTGTGTTGATCATGATACGCTACTAATGAAATTAAATCATTACGGAGTTAAAATATAGTGTTGGAATCTACTAAGATCATATCTAAGCAATATAATTCAACAGGCAGAAGTCAACGGTGTTAAATCTGATCCATCGGAAAAATTGGCGTTCCACAAGGTTCCATATTAGGCCCTTTCTTATTCCTGGTATATATTAACGATCTGCCTTTTATGGTGGTGAAATTGACTGACATAGTTTTGTTTGCTGATGATACTTCACTGGTCTAAAAAATTTAAAAATATAAAGAAGATTTTGATGATGTTAATGTAGTATTATCTCTAACCTTGAATTGGTTCCCAGTTAATAATTTATTGTTAAATGCTGGTAAAACCAAATGTATCAAATTCTCACTTCCAAATGTCAGGCAAGTTGGGACCAGTTTTTCTGTGGTTACATTTCGGTCCACGCATTCTTATAAGTTAGTCTAATTGTCATTCACCCCACACAAATTTTACTAAAAACGTTCCGTTTCTAAAGATTTATAAATAAAAAAAAACATAATTAATTAAATACTTGACAAATCGTTCAAGTTAAACCCCATCTAACCCCAAGTAACCAATTTTAGTATCAATCTGTCAGGGTTACGAAGCCAACCGAAGTAATTTTCCATATTAGTGCAGACAGTTAGATATGGCAAAAAATATGTAACATTGTGCTTTTTATATGGAATTGTTAAAGTAAATCCGAGTAGAGTTCTCCTAGACTTAAAAACAAGACGAATAGTTCAAATTAACCCCATTAACCCCCCGTAATCAATTTTACTAAGTATCAATCTGTCAGGGTTGGAAAGCCAACCCAAGTAATTTTCCTTAATAGGGCAGACAGCTAGACAGACAAAATGAATGTCAAAGTTTACTTTGACATTCATTTTTTCCGAGTAAAGTTTTAATTCGCAGTCTATCTGTCCGCCCTGATACTTCCTGTAGAGATATAAGTACGAGTATGTAGTCGATTATTACCATGTCCAGAGATTCCCATTTCTACAGATTTTCATGGTACCTCTGTATATGCAAGTATATCAAGCTCGAATTTCATATGGCTAAAATTAAATGCACCCATAGAATCTCCCTTGTAAACAAAACAAAATGTGTTTTAGCCGAAATCAGATAAAAGTGTTTAGAATTTTTTAAACAACAACATTTTTAGGGTTCCGTATCCGAGGGCTGCCACACGGTACCCTATTACTAAGCCTCAGCTGTCCGTCCGTCCATCCATCTGTCACATAGTGATAGATAGTTGGACAGTTGAAATTTTTACAGATGATGTATTTCTATTGCCGCTATAACAACAAATACAAAAAAAACAGAATAAAATAAATATTTAAGGGGGCTCCCATACAACAAACTTTTTTTCTCTCGCATTTTCTCGATATTGATAATGGCAACAGGTAGACGCTTCTAATGTTCACAACAAATTTAGTTTTACTTTAAAAAAATATTTGAGGGGGGCTCCCATACAACAAACGTATTTTTTTGCCGATAGATAATGGTACGAAACCCATCGTGCGCGAGTCCGACTCGCACTTGGTCGGTGTTTAGGGTTCCGAACCCAACGGGTAAGAACGGAACCCTATTACTAAGACTTCGCTGTCCGTCCGTCCGTCCGTCCGTCCGTCTGTCACCAGGCTGTATCTCAAGAACCTAGCTAGCTAGAGAGTTGAAATTTTCACAGATTATGTATTTCTGTTGCCGCTATAACAACAAATACTAAAAAACAGGATAAAATAAATATTTAAGGGGGCTCCCATACAACAATACTACATACAAACTTATGGATGCACCTGGTTACGTACATGGAGTGTGAAAGTTACCGCACCAATAACTTTGTAAACAATATTTTGCTGTGTAAAATCCAAACTATTCACTCCACACCATCGCTTCCATTGAACGGTGGTACGGAACCCTTCGTGCGCGATTTAGACTCGCACTTGACCGGTTTTTATTTCTTATTTCTTTTTGCGATGCCATGCTTGTTTCAAGATGTTCAATACAATATCCAAGACACACTTTATCGATTATCTAACTCGTTGGCTTATTAAAAATTAAAGGAGTTGGTCACGGTTGGCTCATTTAGAATTAAATAAGGTTTTGTTGTTTATCTTCACTTCAATGTAAACGCAAAGGTCTGACGAAGCTTTGGCTATTTCTACGGTTCCCTAAAACCATTATCTATTTCTTAAGACGATTTCTCTTTTTGCCTATATAAATTGTATTTTGATTTTTGTATTTCCTATTAAACTATTTTTTGTTTGCGTTTAGATCGGCTTTTGGCGTCTTATGTCAAATAGACCCTTCGGTCAAATGACCCTTCGATCAAATGACCCATCAGTCAAATACTGTTGGTCAAACGGCTTTCGGTCAAATGGTTTTCGTTCATTATTCCTAATCTCGTACTTTTATTGGTTTTATTAAATACGTAGAGTAGCTGTATGTAAATAAAGAGTGGCATAATTCCATATTCCCAAGTAACTCGTGGCATTTTCATTGAAGTGTCCTCAAGACGTTTTATTGGTTCTATGCTGACTACTCTGTAACGGCTCGCGTCGCTTATTAGAAAATTTTCTTGAATATCGTTGAGATGGGTAGCTGTTGTAGTACTGTGCTTAAACCTATTGATAGAAAACTATAGACACTTAAAGTAAGTGCTAAAAATAAACCCTACATTAAACTACACAATGAAATAAAAATAAAAAAAGGTCAAGTGCAAGTATAACTCGCGCACGAAGAGTTCCGTACCACCGTACAATGGTAGGGATGGTATGGAGTGAATAGTTTGGATTTTACATAGCATAATGTTGTTTATAAAGTTATTGGTGCGGCTACTTTCATACTCCATGTAAGTAAACATGTGCTTTAATAAGTTTTTATGTGGTGTTGAAATAATTGTTGTATGGGAGCCCCCTTAAATTTATATTTATTTTATTCTGTTTTTTTTTAGTATTTGTTGTTATAGCGGCAACAGAAATACATCACCTGTGAAAATTTCATCTGTCTATCTGTCACGGTTCATGAAATTTAGCCTGGTCACAGACAGACGGAAGGATAGCGGAGGCTTAGTAATAGGGTCCAGTTTAGCGCCCTTTGGGTACGGAACCCTAAAAATCATACGGTTACATCCTATAAGTATAAATCCTCCTTTGAGAACTTGTTCTCAACTTGTTCGAGCTGACACTCTTGAGTGTCAGCTCAGACAGACTAAAACCGGTATGCTTAATCCTTTCCTCCACTCAAGTTCACCTCGACTCAACCTCAACTCAACTTTACTCAAGAGATTGGTTTGCTAAGTTGTCAAAATCCGCATCGACTAGAAGATTTTTATCCGTCGAGTGGAATGGGAGTGGAGGAATTGGGAGGAATGAACTGTCCAATTCAAGGTAACTTTCTATGAATCTTAAGGTTTCCTTCGACATGTCAACATTTCATGCAGTGTCCAAATTCAAATTCCAAATGTCTTTATTACTGTAGATATTTACATATAATCGTCATTTTTTGCCACTTCTCTATATTGGACAACTGTGGAATTATTTTCCATAGAGGGCAAATCTGAAGAGCACACATTGAACAGGGTTGAACTTGAACCACATTTTATCGACATTTTTTAAAGCGTTTAAGTTACGAAATTCGCTTTAACATAGTTTTAAAATTGCTCTAATGGCAATTTCAAGATCTCCAGAGGTATCGTGTTGTAGTAGAGAATGCATTGACTCTTGAAAAAATTCACGAATCTAAAACAGGGCGCAAGAAGTCTATGATTATTTCTTACAAACTTGTAGGTTAACATTACAGCTATCGCTAAGTTTGGAAAATGTTGTTCTTGCGTACTTACATTATATTTTCGAAAATCAATTGACAGAAATAAATAATTACAAAATTATTAACGGCAAGGTCTGTGTTGAGCCAGATTAACCCCATGTCCAGAAAGAACCACAATCTAAAGATTTGCTGAAGAGTAGATAAAGGGGCAGTGAGAGTTCTGCTGCGAGCAGCAGATATAATGGGGATTTATACCGCCGGCGTTACTATTTACGGGTGGTTGTTGGGAACGGCTCGTGCAAACGGTGAAGACTGCCCTCCAAGCAACTTTAAAGGAAAGAGCCCCTAGAGAAGAGCTGCTTCATACCTTATTTCTTGACGCGGAGGCTCTAGTGAACTCAAGGCATCTGACGTATGTCAAAGAAAACAAAGAGGGCCAGGCCCTTACACCATTCCATTTCCTAATTGGAGCTTCCTCGAATCAGCAGCTGCCAGGCTATTTGAATAATTGAGTATTCTCAAAGAGAAAAGAGTGGCAAAAAGTTCTACGTCTTTTAGGACACTTCTAGAGCAGATGGTTAAAAGAGTACTTGCCCAGTCTTAAATCTAAGAGCATCACGGAACCCATTACGAAAACTTAAAGGTTGACGATTTGGTGCTGGTGGTCGATCCCGATTTACCAAGAAGAGTGTTGTCAATGGGTAGAATACTAGCGGTACATCCGGGCAGAGACGGAGTTGTCCGAGTGGCTGATATTGCTACCAAAGGTGGCATAACGAGGAATCCCACCAGGAAGCTGGCTCTACTCCAGCAGGAAGCTGTGCAGCTATGCTATACGGGGGGGATGATGTTGAGGTTTTATATTATTTATAGTATTTTTCTAGTTTTGTCTATTTTCGGAGTTGTATTGTTTTTCAAGCAGTTGTCAATAAAATTTTCCTGATCCGTGATTCCCTGAGTTTATCGAAGATTCCGGCACAGCCTGATTCTTGAACCAACGAAATGTAGTCAGGAGTATCTGTTTCGTCCAGTAGGTAAATTTTATGTCACCGGCTATTATTGTATTCGTTGAGGGGTGAGATTTAAATAGCCTATCTAGTGACTCGATAAAATTGGTTTTATTGGAGAACTAGGGTGACCTGTAACCCTGCGTGTTACAAGTCACCCTAGACCTGCGTATATTAGGAGTGATGCTGGGAATTCTATAAGCAGGCTGTTGGCATCAGTTAAGTCTGGCTCAAGTACGTTCACTGCCCAGATGTCGCGAACGAATGTGACCACACCACCAGCTTTGTTGATGAACTTGCGTGTATAGAACGCAGTATACCCCTGAATTGACCTCACAAGCGACGACTCGGACAGGTGACATTCTGTGAGAATAATAATATCAAAAGCGATATTGAATCTTTCCAAGATAACTACACAATATATCAAAATTACTTTGCCTACTTCTGATATTGAATGAGAGTAGTCTGAAGTTAGGCTCAAGAATAAGATTCCCCCTACAAAGCTCTGGAAGATCAAGTTCTTTGCACGGTATATCTAGCGATGTATCTTTATAGCCTTCTAGGCTTAGGCCGGCGGGAGTTTTAAGGCCATCTCAAGTGTTTGTATACCTCGCCGTGGACTATGCAAATTAATGAGTAGGGGATAATTTTCCTGTACGCACGTAATAGGATCACGTGTATAAGTTTATGTTACCGTTTTAAGTGCGTGTGTAATGTATAATGTATATGTAGACGATATATGCAATATAGTAATTTATATAAGGATAATTTAATTATGGGACATACGGATAGAATACACACCCTGACATTTAAGTGGTTTTAAAGCCGCAGGGAGGCAATTTTCAATTAACTGTACTATCCATTTCGACAATTTATACCGGCCCTAGTCGTAAAATTAAAATAAAAATAATTGAGGAATCTCGTTTGCAAAAAATTGCGAACTAGTAATAGCGCGTCGCCTAACCATTCCGTAGTTAAAATGGTGATATGCTATTAGATTAGATAGGTACCTAGTTAAAGTGGTAGAGGCGTTTAGTAGGAACTTACCAACATTGCATATTTTTCACAGTTTACTACAAATTTACACTCCCTTTTTAATTACTTATTTACACTCACTGATATGATAACGGAGCAAATGTGCGAAGTGCAGGCCATTTCGTTCAATACAAAGCCGTGCCCGTTTCACGCAATTACGATTTAACTTTAATAAAGTGTCTCTGTCACGCCTCACTACATTAAAAGCGTCTGTTGTCGCAGTCTTTTATTCATCTCGAGTTTCGTATTTCCGAGTGTACACCAGGCGCTTCAGCTCGGACCACAAAAAAAAGACTAATGTTAAAACTCACTAGATGAGAACACTCGCGGATCAAGTGGGGATTGTTAAAAGCCCAATAATGTTCATTGCGTTGGTTGATAGTCCAACACGCGTGAAAGTCGACTCGTCAGTCCACATTTTTTTTTATCTTGATTTGCCAACAGCTGACTACTGACTAAACGCAATCCTGGCCGGTCCATCGTTGTCGAGAAGGGCGTGAACACGCCTTAAATGGTACGGGTGTAACTTTTCTGAGTTCAACAGTTTCCACACGTAATATACTGGCCCACGTTGAACCGAATCGCAGCCATTCGGGTGCTTAGCCGAGGATCGCGTTCGAGATACTCGATGATGTCCTCATCGAGGTCTGGTCTGTAAATGTGGGGTCGACCTCGGGCATGCTCTGGTACCCTAAACTGTCCACAATGATCAATCAATTGTTGGATAGCCGCCAGGAAAGTGTTTATTGAAGGAACCTGTGGGTTTGGGATGCCTTGCATTCTGAGATGGTTCAGGTGGTCCGATTGTGCGTAGAGCCGGCGAGCTTCTGCTGTGTTGTAATTCGCAATGCATATTGTTGCACCATACTAAGATACTCTAAACTTGAGTATGCGTAATACCGATCAATTTTCACGCGTTTTTTAAGCAGCGTAATGTATCGCACGAGTGAGGTGCTGTGGGTAACTAATGTCTGATGATCAATGGGCGTGGAAGATTCTTTTTCAGGTTTTCTGGTTCAACTATAGAATATCCGTGTCCGCCAACTGAACACCGAGCTTAGCGGCAATGAGGGTTTTCGATACTTTTTCTGCCACCAGGCGACGCCTCGTAGGCGTCAGGTCTAGATAGTACAAAGTCAGAAAACCCTCGAGGGTTTTCGATACTTTTTCTGCCACCAGGCGGCGCCTCGTAGGCGTCAGCTCTAAACAGCTGTCAGATAGTACAAAGCCAGAAAACCCTCATTTGGAGCGCGATATGATGAGGGTTCTCGCTGTCTAACTCTGGCACACAATAGACTTCTACTTCGTTAGCTAATGACATTTGTTCTTGAGTGTGAATTTGTGCCTGCAGTTGGTTGACCTCCCTCTTCAGCAATATTACCTCCTCGGCTTGCCTTTCCAGTGCTGCTACTTCGATTTCTGCGGAGTCCATTCGGACTAGACAGAAATTAATTGACGTGTTTATGGTGTCTATGCGTTCCCCTAAAGAGAGAACGTCCTCTCGGAGCAGCCTAATCTCGGAAAAAAGCTTTTGAAGGTCCGACTGAGGTATCGGAGATATATATATATATAGGTTTTATCGTTCTAAATGTAATATTATTGATGTCTGGAGAGCATGGGATATCCGAGTTATTACCCACTTTTCTTATGTTGCATTTGCATTCCGGGCACTGCCAAGATGATTTTTCAGCTGGGATTTTGCCACCCATACAATCATTCAGGTGGAAGCTTTTTCGGCACGGTTCATTAGTATAGATTATGAAATCATCATCAGAAAACTCGCTGAAGCAGGCATTACACAACATTCTGAAGTAGGTCTACAAGTCTTCCAATAAAGATGGTAATCCGATGGCTTAGCTGCAGCGCTATGTCGATAGCTTGTAGTTCGTAGTTGATTTGCTCCTTTTTGTTCTTCGAGGGTAGTTCTATCTTACAACACTTAAATTTATTGGCTCCCTATTTTAAATTAATTTAATAATAAAAACAATCATCCCATGTACAATTATTTATTATAAAACTAACCTAGACTCTCAACATCACATTCTCAATAAATATCTTACATAAATAGTTATCCAAGAACAAGTTCAACAATGGACCTATATACAGAGCTTTCCAAGAACATGGACACTATTGTAAAGTCCTTTGGCGAATGGATGGAGAAATATGAGCAAGACATGCATGCTGCCACACCTGCTCCCGCTGCTAAGAACATCAGCAGCTTGGCGAGTAAGTTTTGATTTAAATGGGTCAGCAGAAATTGCGTAAAGAGAGCTTAAGGAGTCCGAGAAAATTAAAGTGTTATCCATCGAATGGGATTCCGCATACAAGATGGCTTCAAGGATTGCCGTCGCCTCCCCGGAAAAAACGAAGGAACCCGGAGGTAGTTTGAAGTTTAAGATAATTCGGAATTTAGGGATCCACACGGCTGATTTTACAATAAACTCCCAAGCACTTTGACAGATCTATCAATTAATAAGTTCAATAAAAACATCAAGCAAAGGCTTATTTCTAAAGCTTACTACAGTATTAAAGAGTACATAGACGAAAAAAATGCTTGGGACTGAATTGTTCTAATTAATTGTGAGCATCCTCACTGCCAGAGTTTCTTTTACTGGACACTTGGAGGCCTTTTACACCTCCAAAGATTAATTTAATTATACAACTCTTGACTGTGGGGACCATTTACATCTCCTATCATCATTGTATTATTCACTAAAGAGACTATACATCTCTGTTATTTATATTTTAATTATTTTATTATGACATTTGAGACTCTTTACATCTCTCAGAAACAATAATTAAGTACTTTTTTTTTCTGATAATGATACAAATAATAATACCAAATGTTCTGTAAAAAATGAAATGAAATGACATGTGAAAGTGCCCTTGTGGCCTATTTACAGAATAAACGTTTTGAGTTTTGAGTTTTTGAGTTTTGAGCTGCTCCAACATTCCCGGTAGAGGAAAGCTTGGATGCATCCTTGAATATGGGCAGCCACTCTGACCACTTTTCTGTAATTATTCTATTTAATTGCCTATTGGGTTGACGTGAATCTTTTTTAATGCCAAAATCTAATAACATTTAAGGTTTAAAAATAAGACAATGATATGGGAACGAAAAGAGGGGAAAAGTTTCATAATGGAATATGGGGTGACGGATTTATTCAAATTACAGTTTGTTCTTTTTTCCCTCATTTTGACAACTCATGACAACTGACAAATGTGATAAAATGTTTTCGTTCCGAAATCAGCATAGACATTATTTTTTTATATATTATATTTTACGGCCCTGCAAAGACATTTTGTATAAATACTTGTGATAATACCTTAACTGTGAGAATTCGTCTGTTTGCATTTTAATCTTTTATTTGTACTTTTTCTTGTCCTGAATTGTCTTGATGTTATTGTTTTTGTGAGATAAATTGAGTGATGGTAGAGATACCATCACTCCATTTATGGTTGGTCTAGGTTTAAGTATGCTGCTTATTTAAACCAGTTAGTTACATTACTAGATATTATATTAGAAATTACATAAATATTTATATATATAGGTATATATTTATAGTTTTCATAATTAGTTATACATACCTACATGGATTATTTACCTGTTAATATCAATCAAAGTTTCTTTTCCTGCTCTTAAAACGACGATGTTGACGATTTTCTAAGTGCAGAAAGCAACGTCTCCGCTTCGGAAGAACCCCTTTCTGCCAACATTAGGACTGTCTTCGGTGGTGTAGAGGAAAACATGAACATCGTGCATATCAATGCACAAAGCATTCCCTCCAGCTACCCGGACCTGCTCGAGGCTTTTAGTGACCAATGCGTAGACGACATTCTTGTCTCCGAGTCATTACTAAAGCCATCGCTGTCATCTTCCTCGTACTCCCTTCTAGGTTTCAGGCTTTACAGGAACGACAGAGTCGGGAAAGCCGATGGGGGCGTCGCTATCTATCTGCGTGCGGAAATCCCGTGCAAGGTGATCAGAGCGTCCCCAAGCCAGTACTCCGAGTCTGCTGAATATCTCTTTCTTGAAATAAGTCTTCACCATATCAAGGTCCTCCTCGATGTTCTTTATAGCCCCTCTCTTCGCATCGACTACTTCGACACATTAGAATCCCTCCTCAATGAACTCTCACCTCTTTATAATGTCTCCTCAAAAACCATTCCCGTACTAACAAACTAAAGTCCATAGTCGACTCCTTCAATCTGCATATTCTGCCTCTTGATGCCACTCATTTCCAACCCCACTGCTCTCCCTCTCTCTTTGATATTATGATCATCTCTAACTTGGATAAGGTCGCCGTACATGGTCAACTCAAATCTCCTTTCTCGTTTCATGACCTTATCTATCTCTCGTACAAGATCAGGCCTCTCAAGAGCAGGGCAAAATTTCTTAATATTCGTAGCTTTAGGGATATTGACCTAGAGTCTCTTACGTCGGATGCCTTGTCGATCGTCTGGTTCCCTGTAATTTCGAGCGAGACCATGGACGAGAAAATCGACAATTTCAATAGCATAGTCCTAGGACTTTATGATAAGCATGCGCCTATAAAAAAAAGTCAGAGTGAAACACCTACCCGCCCCATGGCTAACAGATACTATTAGGCGTCTAATGGCCAAGAGGAACAGAGCCAAGTGTAAATACCGTAACAATCCGACAAATGACAATTTCCTTTCTTACAAATGTCTTAGCAACCGCTGCAACCGTCTCTGTCGTGATGCTAAACGTCGGCACATCCACGAGAGTATTGAAAGTTACACACCAGCTCAGGTGTGGAAGTTTTTAAAAACTCTTGGTATAGGTAAGTCCCAGGACCTACATGCTGGTGATGTAGATCTCAATGGTCACAACCAGTTCCTTTCTGCCCCGCCTGTTGTGATGGATCCCAAGGTTAAACAACACCACACCATTCAACTTGAGTAATGTTGAAATAAATGCCGTCAAGAAGGCGCCATTAGCAGTCAACTCGAGAGCTGTAGGCGATGACAAAGTTTGCCTTAAAATGCTACTGACAATCCTAGACGAACTATTACCAGCAATAACACACGTTATAAACTATTCTTTATCTAATGGCGTTGTCCTCACAAAGTGGAAAAAAGCATTAGTCATCCCACTACCCAAAACCTCTAGTCCCACCTCTTTCAAAGAGTACCGTCCCATTTCAATCTTGCCCATCCTCTCCAAAGTCCTTGAGACCATTGTCCATAACCAGCTTTCCTATTACCTCTCCTCAAACAATCTGCTAAACAAGTGCCAGTCAGGATTCCGACTGGGTCATAGCACCGTCACGGCTCTGCTGAAGGTCACAGATGACATCCAGCTAGCCATGGACCGCAAACAGCTTTCCGTGTTGGCTTTACTTGATTTCAGTAGTGCCTTCAACAGCGTAGATTTCGACATTCTCGTTGAGCTTCTCAGATCCCTGAACGTCTCTTCCTTCTCTGCCAGCTGGTTCGACTCTTATTTGAGGGATCGGCAACAGCGTATCAGGTCGGAGGAGACTTCCACTGAATGGTGTGACCTCCTTTCAGGCGTCCCTCAAGGTGGTATTCTTTCTCCTATTCTATTCTCGATTTTCATAAACTCCATCTCGGACATCCTGTCTTCCTCATATCATCTTTATGCTGATGATCTCCAGATTTTTCACCACTTCTCTTATAACGATGTTAACTCTGCTGTTGCGGCACTGAACGCTGATTTGGGGGGGGTGAGAAGCTGGGCTTCATCTTTCGGACTACTGGTCAACCCGAGCAAGTCCCAGGCTATGATAATAGGTACCAGACATTCTCTTAACTTGTTACACCAACAGCCCATTCCACCTGTCACTTTCAATGGTACCATAATCATGTATAGCGATAAAGCTAAAAACCTGGGTCTTATCTTTGATAACCAGCTGTCATGGTCTTCGCATGTTAATGAAGTCAGTGTCCGAGTATTTGCGACTTTTCAATCTCTTAGGAGACTTTAGTACTTCTTGCCTCGACAGACCAAAATCACACTCGCTCAGTCTCTCCTTCTACCCCTCATCAACTATGCTGATGTATGCTGGGTCAGTGCTAACGAAGAACTACTGAACAAACTCGAACGACTTCAAAATCTCGGGATTCGGTTTATCTTCGGGCTGCGCAAGTACGTACCATGTATCACAACATCGCAAGGAGTTGAAGTGGCTGCCGATCCGTCTTCGCCGGGATTCTCACATTCTCAATTTCCTCTACAACATTTTACGGAATCCACGCTATCCAACTTTCCTACGAAACAGTTTTCAATTTCTTTCTTCCAGCAGGCCTCGGAGAACTCACGCATTTTCTTTGCTCACAACTTCACAGCATAACACCGCGTCCTATGAGCACGGGTTTAGACTCCGAG
Source organism: Argyresthia goedartella (assembly GCA_949825045.1). Classification (NCBI taxonomy): domain Eukaryota; kingdom Metazoa; phylum Arthropoda; class Insecta; order Lepidoptera; family Argyresthiidae; genus Argyresthia; species Argyresthia goedartella. Next base: position 36,452,630 of record OX463812.1, on the reverse strand, counting down.
CCATTCGGTTGTGGTTGTCCTACTCGCAATATATTTAAAAGTCGCGTCTTTAGAATTACAGGTAGTATGTATGTAAGTATTTATTAGCACATTTATATATAATATTAGTAGTTATTTATTATAAGTATTTAGTATATAATTATAGTCATTAAATGTTTTATTGTATTTATTAATTATTATGTAAGTACTCGTTTATTTCCTCATATTGTTGTACACATAGGTCTACCCCTGCTCAGCAATCAACATCCAACTTTAACCTGGTTTGCTGAAAGAGATCTCTTATTAGAGATAAGCTCGCCTTTGTACATTATTTTTATGTAACTCTTTATTTATATCATTTGTGTGCAATAAAGAAATTATGATTATGATTATGACGTGCGTAGCGATACTACACCGCGGCAATGCTACGCTGATAGCTCGTAGTTGATGTGTGTAGTGTTAGGCAATTTCGCGTGTGCCATTCACCTATTCGGTAGCTTGGCGGTTTAGAGCGCCCCGGACGGAGCATCTCGCTGTACAGGGTACCGGTTCGATCCCACGTCGGGTCACGCCGAAGTTGTATTGAATCAGAAGAAACGAAGTCGAAATTCACTCACTGGTACTTGGCTGGGGCAGCTCAGCTCACAGCCAACTTAGTCGGAGCCGCAGTCCTTCGCGATGTCGATGCCTTACACACCCAGTTGAAAACTGTTGGCTTGTATACTCCAAAAACGGATTAGTCATCACAAAGTGAAGAAGAAGTATACAAACACAGGATACAAGGTAGTTACAATGTCTGACCTGTATGGAGACGGTAGAGTCAGCGTTAACGCACCTCAACCGGCCTCTACCAGGAATTGTGATGTTTAGTCTATAAGGATCCTAGCTCTTACAGTTGTGTTTTAGAATAAGTCAGTCATAATTAGACCACTAAACGAATTGCTTGTTCCTTTTATTTTAAAAAGTTAGTTTTTAAAAACATAACTTTCCTTTGTCGCGATTTGACTGGCGCAGCCGGTAGGATTTCGGTGCGAAGTCGCCTGCGTGTGAGGATCCCCAAATCGATCCTAGTGCAGTGAAATTTATTCGTATACGTTTCAACGTTTAAACCGAAAAACTGACCAAACAAATAAATTCGTCTTATTCTACGACGCAAGGAGATACAGCTTCAATTGGAGGAAATGGAAAAGGGCTTGATGCTGTGAGTAGACTTCTTTACTTTCCCGTCCTTCCCATTCTTATTCCATTGGCTGTTTAATTAAGTTTAGTAGTTAAGTTTAATTTTAGTAAATCCCCACAATCCCTCAAGAAATGCTGGGCATTATTCCGAAGTTTGATGGTGATGTGAGGCTACTAAATTTATTTGTTACAAAGGCCGAATATGTGATCAATGCTTTTCGTAGTCCGGACGAAAATGCCGCCCAAGACACATTTAGATTTCACGCAATCACAGGCCGATTGACTGGTAAAGCCGCTCACCTTATCAGTGAAAGGCAAGAAATCAGTAGTTCGACTGACTTAAAACCAGTATTTACTCAACATTTCGGTGACCCAAAATCTGAAGAGTGCATAGCCATCGAATTAGAGCGTTTAAAATAAATCCAGGTGAATCGTTTTTAGACTTTTGCCACCGAATTCAGAATGTGAAGTGTACTATGTTTTCAAAGGGAAACGTGATCTAACCGGATTATATGAGGGCCCCAAAAAGGATAATTTATGATCGAATGGCGTTGAATGTATTTATCTATAACTTACCAGAGGATATGATTTGCATTGTGCGTCTACACGAGTGTGATTCACTAGAAGATGCCCTATCGGTAGTAATGGAGGAAGTGAATATCCTGAATCAATACCACGTAAAATACAAATTTCTTCAGAATTATTCCCCGAAAACAACACAAAACAACAATCCACCAATGCCAAATTTAAAACCTGTTTTCCCACAAAACAAATTTTTGGAACAAATCCCCAAATTTGGTCAACCGCAAAACCAAGGCTTTAAGTTCGGCGTACCATACAAAAACCAAGCACCACCTCAAGCTCAAGGCTTTAGGTTTGGAATCCCCCAAAATCAGGTACCGAGGAACATTCTGCCCTACCAAAATATGCAACCTCAACATAGACCAGTCATGCCATATAACCAACCCAGATTCAATAGCTATCAGCCAGCTAACCCACCACCATTTAAATTCGGTATTCCACCTGCCTTTCAACAGATGCAAGGCCAAAGGCCTCAAGGTCCACAGGCCCTGAGATTCGACAATGACGTTTCCATGCGCATCGCACCTCATCAAAATCCAAATATCACCCCACGTAAAACAAATAATTTGTTTTACACCGAAATGGCTTACCAACCCGAATATCCCGCCGAGTACCTCTATATGATGGAAAGAAATAATGACACTTACCAATACCCGGACGCAGATACTGTCGAATACCCCGTAGATGAGTGCGCGCTTTCGAAAGCCAAACTCAAGATTATGCCCAAACTTCTGAAACTGAAAATTTTCAGTTACAAGACAGACAGACAGACCCCCAGAAATAATATACCTAAATAATCATGGAACACTAAGATTACCCCATATAGAGATTTCCGAGATTGGCACTAAATTCATGATTGACACAGGAAGCTCTAGATCTTTCATTCGCCCTGAAATAGCAAAAAGATACTTTCCTGAATTTATATACAACGACCCATTCGAGGTAATGAGCTCTCACGCGCGAAATTATCACAACGAAGTTATAACTATCCCCCTATTAAAGACGTTTCGAAGCACCAACACTCACAAATTTTGTCTGTTTGAAGTTGACAGTAGTTTTGGCGGACTGATAGGCTCCGACTTACTGAAACAATTAGATGCAAACATCGACATGAAGTACCATCACTCGAGACACAAAGATTCCCATTATTTACAGCCCACCTTACAAAGTTCACATTGAAACCCGATCCGAAACACGAGCGAAAATTCCTGTTGACATCCTTGAAGGAGAAGCGATTATTAATTTCATAAATTTTGGTAATGGTGTTAGGACCCCTGCCGCATTAGTAACCTGTACACAAGGGTATGCTACGACGGTTATTCAAAATGCATCAGATGATTATTATGACATAGCATTCCAACAACCTCTGGCGGTCACTAAATATGAAAAGCAGGAGATTAAAGTTAATAACATTGGTTCCACGGATGACGACAACAGTAATGAAATTTTAAAACAAAATCTATCATAACTCCGTTTAGACCACATGAATTCTGAAGAACGAAACAAAATCCTTAACTTGTGTACAGATTACAAAGACATTTTTTACAATGAAAACTGCCACTGACATTTACTAATTCTGGTTAAACACAAAATCAGGACTGTCAACGAATATCCCATATACGTAAAACCGTATCGTCAACCCCCGACTGAATCCGCTGAAATCAGAAATCAGGTAGAGAAATTACTAAATGACAATGTCATACAGGAATCCCACTCACCATGGAGTGCTCCTGTGCACCTCGTGCCAAAAAAACTCGACGCTAGTGGAGAACAAAAGTACCGAATGGTTATAGACTACAGACGACTTAATGAAATTACAGTTGACGACAAATACCCTCTCCCCAACATAATAGACCTTTTTGACAAACTTGGCAAAAGCTGCTATTTCTTTGTACTTGATTTAGCAAGCGGATACCACCAAATTGAGGTAGAAAAAGAAGATCAACCTAAAACTGCGTTCTCAACCCAATTTGGACAATATGAATTCCGTCAAATGCCGTTCGGGCTTAAAACAGCTCCAGCGACATTCCAAAGAGCTAAGGACAATGTTCTGCGCGGGTTTCAGGGCATACACTGTTTAATATATCTTGATGATATTATAGTCTTTTCCACGAGCCTCGAGGAACATTGGCCGAAGCTAAAAGCGGTTTTTGATAAATTGAGAGAAACAAACTTAAAAGTGCAATTGGATAAATCCGAGTTTCTATGCAAGGAAGCCGCTTACCTGGGACACACTATTACGCCTGAAGGACTGAAACTAAACACGGACAAAATTGACGCAATCTTAAACTACCCCTTACCTAAGACCACGACCGAAATAAAAAGCTTTTTAGGACTGATTGGCTATTACAGAAAATTTATTAAAGACTTCTCTAAAATAACCCAACCTATGACTGCATGCCTAAAGAAGAACAGTAAAATAGTAATTGACGACAAATGTATAAATTAATTCCAAAAATGTAAAGAACTACTGGTTAGTGCACCCCTTTTACAATACCCCGACTTCACTAAACCATTCATATTGACGACAGATGCCTCCGACTTTGCTATTGGAGCGAACAGATAAACTTGTATTCCCTGCAATGCCAGAAAATATTATCAAAATTGAACAGACAATTACTTTAAAATCATACCTTAAGAATCATGAAATCACATTTGTTATGGAAATACCTTTAGTTAAGAAAGAAACTTACTTTTATTATAAAATTGTACCCTTAAATATCACAGATCCTGAAACAAACCTTACCCTTATTATTTTACCAAAATATCCTTATCTCCTTGTGAAGGGGTTGAAGGCTAGCTCATTGGCTATGCCATTTACTAACATTGAAAAAAACACTTACCTCTGTAAGGATTTACAAACCATAGTACCCGTTGAAGATACCTGCATACTCGACTTGATGAGATATGGCCATAACGTTACGTGCACAAGAATCCCAGTTGAAGTTGAAAGTTATTATTATTATTAAAATATCAAGATTGAGGCTATCCAGACAAATAGATGGATACTGTATACCAAGTCAGCCATGGATCTTACAAGAATATGTGCAAATGAAATCCTACATTACAACGTTCTTGGTACCTATCTGCTTACCATCGATGATAACTGTGAATATAACATCGCAACCCACCATTTGAGGAAACATACCTTCAACGGAATTGAAATTATTTACCCGAAATTGCCATTGGTGAAATCTCCTGAAAACCTGAAAATTGACTTCAACAAAAATATAGAACCAATAAAGATTAGAGATTTTGACCTTACTGATCTAAAAGTTCATATGCTGGAATCACATATGCTGGAAAATTATCAAGTGGAGAGCGATAGCACAGTGCACACGAACATTAGCGTAGGAACTATAGTTTTATATATAATCTTAACCGTAAGCCTTATAATTTTTATTTTATATAAATAGAAATAGAAATAGTTTATTTAACAAAAGGTTTACAGATACACTTAATTTAATACATTGACACCTACTTGCTAATAAATGACTCGTACACAAAGTAAAAGTTACCAGTGGCCCTCACACTAGGTCAGACCTGTATCGTGAGGACCTGGATCTTTGATATAATGTTGGCTCATTTTATAGGCCTATTACATCCCATAGACTAGAGACATATACGAAAAACTTAGATATAAATTTGCCAGTACCGGATTTTAATGAACAGAACCCAAACAAAATCTACTCAGACTTCTTCAACATTATTCAGACAGAATTCAATAAAGTTTTCAAATTAAAGAAAGTCAGTGACTACAACGGTAAATCTAAATTTAATGACTGGGCAACGTTTGGAATTCGTAAAAGTAGAGTTATCTTGTATGACCTTTATTATCAAAAAACCTATAACTTTGATCGAAAATTTCATGACTATGTTAAAAAATATTCCAAAACTTTCAAGTTGGTTTGTAGAACTGCAAAAACTTTACACATTAACCCGTCAAACGTCCTATGCGCTACATAAGCGCATAACTTTTTTGGGCGGCTAGCGTCCTGTGCGCTGCATAAGCGCATAGAAAGTATTGCAAACTTCGACGTTTTATGAATATTCACCAAGTTTCAGAACGTTCCCGGAAGTAGTCTAAGATTATGAGTAGTTTAGTTGGCAACCGTGTGATATGATTGGAACTGACATTAAGACAGCCTATTTATCAAAATAAATAAAATACCAAGCCATGTCGCCATTTTGGGCAGGCGACCGGCCGCAGACTTACATTTTATGTTTGTCAATATTTATTTATTGTGAAGTAATTACTGTGTTTTGTAATAAAATAATACATCTTATCGCTGGAGAAATTAATAGTAGTGATGTGAAAAATGGAAAATAGTGTAAGTTTTGTGTTTGGCCCGTAAGAACGAAATATAATTAGAGGTGTCAGTGTCAAATAATGGATTCTGCAAACAATCGATGAAAAGCCTTATCAACTTTATTATCACATGTGAGTAATATACATCACAAGATAGGTAATTTCATAAACTTTATTATGGTATATAACATGTTAGGAAACTAATAAAATAACCTAACAAACTTATCAAATTCCTAACGCAAGTCGATTGAAAGTTTATTTTCGCCAGAACCTTGGACGCGTTAGGGTCCACGAGATTCGCTGTACAGGGACATTCCAGAGGTTAATAGAAAAATTAAAAATTCAAATAATAGAATGAAAACAGTTTGGCAAATAATAAACCGCGAAACTGGCAAATTTATACCAAGGGACAGTGATTTCTGCCTAAAGATAGGTGATGATGTTGTTAAATCTAACGCTGATGTTGCTCGAGCTTTTGAAACATTCTTCACCAATGTACCCGTACTCACAACGGACCGTCTAAATTCATCTCCATTTGAAGCAGAGACTTTATTAAAAAATAACACTAGCGTCAGTAATGTATATTTAAAATTTCATCATGTATATCCCCAGGACATTGTCAAAACGTTTAAATTACTTAACTTAAAAAATACGGAAGACCTGTGGGGTATATCAGTCAAAGTCATTGGTTCAGTAATTCTAGTTATAGCCCCACACTTAGCTTATATATTCAATAAATGTGTTGACGATGGGGCTTTTCCAGACCTCATGAAACACAGTAAACTTATACCGCTGTTCAAATCGGGAGATAAGGGCGATCCTTCAAATTTCAGACCAATATCTGTTCTTCCAATACTAAGTAAAATATTTATAAAGATTATACTCAATCAAATGCTCTCACACTTCAACCGTACAAAACAACTCCACGCTAAACAATATGGTTTCACTAGGGGTAAATCGACTACGGATGCAGGTATTTCCCTTGTATCTCATATTTATTCTGCATGGGAGGCCTCACAGGATGCTATCGGAGTTTTTTGCGACCTGTCGAAGGCGTTTGATTGTGTTGATCATAATACGCTATTAATTAAATTAAATCATTACGGAGTTAGAAATAAAGCGTTGGATCTACTAAGATCATACCTAAGCAATAGAATTCAAAAGGCAGAAGTTAACGGCGTAAAATTTGATGGATCGGGTGTTAAAATTGGCATTCCACAAGGTTCCATATTAGGCCCTTTCTTATTCCTGGTATATATTAATGATCTGCCTTTCATGGTGGAGAAATTAACTGACATAGTGTTGTTTGCTGATGATACTTCAATGGTCTTCAAAATTGAAAGACAAAAAGGAGATTTTGATGATGTTAATGGTGTATTGTCTTTAACCTTGAATTGGTTCACAGTTAATAATTTATTGTTAAACGCTGGTAAAACCAAGTGTATCAAATTCTCACTTCCAAATGTCAGGCAAGTTGAGACCAGTTTGGTGTTAGACAACAGCACGTTAGAATTGGTAAATGATACGAAGTTTCTTGGAATAACCATTGATAGTAAATTGCAGTGGGGACCCCACATAGATAAATTGGCTGGTAAATTAAGTTCTGCGGCTTACGCTGTTAGGAACATCAGACAAAGCACGGATGTGGCTACATCTAGGCTAGTATATTTTAGTTACTTTCATAGTGTGATGTCCTATGGTATCTTGTTGTGGGGGAAAGCAGCGGATATTCAAACTATTTTTATTTTACAGAAAAGAGCTATTCGAGCAATTTATAATTTAAAACGAACAGACTCCTTAAGAGAGCTTTTTAAAGAAATTGACATACTAACAGTAGCTAGTCAATTTATTTTCGAAAATATAATGTATGTACGCAAGAACCTTACAACATTTTCCAAACTTAGCGACAGCTGTAATGTTAACCTAAGAAATAATCACAGACTATGTGCGCCCCGTTTTAGACTCGCGAAGGTTAGCAATTCTTTCAAGGGTCAGTGCATTCTCTACTACAATAAGATACCTCTGGAGATTTTGAAATTGCCATTTGAGCAATTTAAAAAGCATGTTAAAGCGACTTTGTCGAAAAAGGGATATTACAATGTTCAAGATTACTTAAATGACAGGACTGTATGGGGTTAATCTGGCTCAACACAGACCTTGCTGTTAATAATTTTGTAATTATTTATTCCTGCTTATTAATCATAACAATTAAATTTTTCATATTTGTATTAGTTAAGCACAACCTATTTTTAAAAGAGATCTAAAAATAAATCTGTGGGAGTTTCTACGCCCTTCTTCTCCCACAGTGGTCCAATGTAGAGAAGAGGCAAAAAATGACATTTGCTAAGTATATGTAAATATCTACAGTAATAAAGTACTTTGACTATTGACTATTGCTCTATTTTTATGTATGATTGGCTGGCCAGAGGTGTTCTAGGTGTAATAATAAAATAATAATCTTTAATAGTGTGACAGGCATGAAGTGTTGTAAAAGTATGTAACCAAAACAAAAAAAAATACATAGTTAGCTCAAGTGGTTGCAAATTAAGTTATAATTTAATTATAGTAGATATACATATACAATCTAGGGAAAAAGGATGGTGGGAGGGGGAAAGGATGTAGGGACAAGGATTACGCGTCGATTTTCAGGAGATCCTCTGTTTCTCGATATGTAAGGGTTTTTAGCCACTTAAGAATAAGGAGCTTAGAAGTGCCTACCGTACACTGTTTAGTGGCACAGTGCTTAAGAACCCTGTTGTATAAAAATGCTGATAAAAATTTAGGGAAGCGGCGGGCGAATGAGGTTTTGACTTCAGTTATCGGGACACGGAAGACCCTTTTCTTCAGCAGTTCTTCGTAATTGGTGCTGTGGATTGTGTGGCGATGCATATGAGTGGCAGTTCTGTAGATGAATGTTTGGCGTGTGGTGAGTAGGTCTGCTTCTGCATATAGAGCTGCAGTCGGGAAACTCTATGGCTTTTTTAGCATTACTTTGATCACCGACCATTGAGCTCTCTCTAGTTTGAGCATAGCAGTTATTCCAGATCCGCCCCATACCTTGATGCAGTAGCTCAGTACTGAGTCGCACAAGGCTTTGTAGACTAGTCTAAGGACATTTTTGCGAGCCGAGTGTTGTAGCGCGTGCATTACAAATATGAGTTTCTCACTCTTGACTCTGTATCGGAGATGTGGGTCTTAAAGGACAGGTTCTGGTCAATTGTTACTCCCAGATATTTGATGGTGTCGACACGATCTATCTCCGCACACTCACATCGGTTCTGGTTACAGAAGGAGTGGATTCGCATATGAATGTTGGGTTTGGATTCCGAGGCCCGGGTTTTGTGAAAGCACATGTATTTTGTTTTTTTGCCATTCAGTGTGAGGAGATTTATGTTCAACCAATTAGCGATACTTGCCATCTCCTGTTCACCTTTTTCCAGGACCTCATCCCAATTGTCGCCATTGAAGACAGCAACAGTCTCGTCAGCATAGCAAATGATGTTCACGTCTGGGGACGGAGCTTTATGAATGTCGTTTATATAAATCAGGAAGAGGGTGGGTCCGAGTACACTTTCCTGGGGTACGCCGACGTCAATTGGTAGTTCTCGACTAATGTTTTCGTCTATTTTTATGCTGAGTTTCCTGTCGGTGAGGTAGCTTCCGAACCAGTTCAGGGTTTGTCCTCGGAGCCCATGGTGTTCCAGCTTCTTGAGAAGTAGGGATATGGACACGGTGTCGAAGGCCTTTGCCAAATCTAAAAAGACTCCGATGCACTTTTTCCCTGCGTCAAGGTAAGAAGATAAGGTCAACCAAGGACCCGACGGCATCCTCGGTGGATATTCCCCTTCTGAAGCCAAATTGTTTGTCTGAGATCAGTCGGTGTTTCTCAAGATAAGAGACCAGTCGCCAGTTCACAAGTCTCTCGAGTATCTTTGAGAGGATGGGAAGCAGGGATATAGGTCGGTAGTTTTCTGGAAACTTCCTGTTGCCACTTTTATATATGGGGATGACTCTTGCAAGCTTCCACGATTGGGGAAAGATGCCTGTTGATAGACTGAGGTTGAAGATGTGGGTTAAGGGGACAACGATTTCGCTGCATATCTCTTTAATTACTCTAGGGATGAGGCCGTCGTGACCAGGAGCACTGTCGTTTTTGAGGTTCAAAATGATTTTCCGCACTTCGTGAATATCTGTTGGAAGCATGAAAAAGGATTCAGGAGCACATTCATTCAGCTTTACCCCCGTGGTAAGTTCCCCGTGTGATTTCTGATGTTTATGAAGTATCTTATTGGCTAGGTCTACGCCCACGCTGGCAAAATATTCGTTGCAGAGGTTCACCGACTCTTGTGGATCTGGCTTTATTTTTGTCAGCTCGGTTGCGGAAGACATTTTTCGATTGCGATTACTAATGTTGTTAATAACTTTCCAGAGACTTTTTGGGTCATTCTTTTTAATTTCTATTTCAGCACTTTGATATTCACGCTTGAGTTTTCGAAGCATTCCACACAAAAAATTCTGTATCTGCTGTGAGTAAGCTTTCGGACTGGGTCATTGGGATGTTTCCTTGATTCAAGATGGAGTTTATCTCGGTGTTTGATACATCTCATTAAGCCTGGAGTAATCCATGGTTTCAAGATAAGGCTGGATCTGCTTAGCCGCTTCAAGGATGTGTGTTTATCCACCGCGGTATTCAGGGTATGGTTGAATAAGGAGACGGCCGATTCAACCTCTGCAGCGTTCATAACTGGGACCCAGTCTGCGTTTTGTAGTTCAGAAATCACTCCAGGGAAATCGACTTTTTTAAATACTCTCTCAGGTTTCTAAGGGCAGCCTTTGGACAGAGACAACGCCATTATCGCTAAATTATGGTCAGTCACGTCTGTAATAGCTACCAAACCGAGGACTAATTTGGTGCTGGCTCGAATGAATATGTGGTTAAGGCAGTTATTTAGTCTTGTTGGCTTGGTGATTGCGGGAATGAATCCCAGTTCAGCCATTGTACAAAGGTATTCCGTGCTTACCATATCCTGTTTGTCAAGGATATTAATATTAATATCTCCAGCAACAATCACCGATTTTTCGTTTTTGAGGCCTGATAAGAAGTCGTTAAGAGATGCAGTGAATCTTTCGCAATTTGTAAAAGACGGGGATCGGTAAATGCCTAGGATGGTTGTAGAGGTTGGGAGCTCGATGGACAGACATTCGGCTTCATCTAAGGTAGGCTCATGGACACTTGCATTCCATGAGTCTTTTATGTAGGCAGTTACACCGCCACTTCGATTGTGGTTGTGTTTGGTGAAGAAGGAGTTGTAGCCTTGTATTTCTCCTACGCCTGCTCCCGGAGCCAACCAGCAATTGGTGAGTACGATGATGTCAAAACTTGTGTTTAAGCGTTTAAGGGTTACCGAAAACTCGTCAAAATTACGATTAATACTGCGGATATTAAAGGTCAGAATTCTGAAATTCAGTTCTTCCGTTAATGACTCGGAACATTTTTCCACTGAATCATGCAATTGACATTCTATTGAATACGAGTGGTCTATTCGGTTAACAATTTCCAAAAAGTCAAGGGGGCAGCTATTTGAGAAAGCGGGAAGGAATGTCAGTTGCATAAAAGCATGGCGAGCTGATGCGGAGACAAGGCTGTGCTGAATTTTGTTTGTGAGGATTTGGGAGATCAGTTTCATGGAGTTGGCTAGGGTATGGAGGAAGGAAAGTGAAGGGATGGATCTTAGGAGCATATATATAAAGCAAAGCACAAAAATTAAAGGTTTCGTCAAGTACGGTGATAGATGTAAAGAATAAAGTGCACTAAATTGGACGAAAATCCGTGGCTTTAGGGCTGATGAAGGGGCCAACTTTCTGATCAATATCTGCTTCGGAGCGTATGAGGATGGCAGGCATTTTTTCAGCTTTGTGCATGAAAATTTTACCGTCACGCACCCATGAGAACCGGAACCTATGCTGCAGTGCCCGTTGCCTTGCGCTCCGAAATAACAGCCTGTTTGCTTTGGTCAGTCGCTCGTTTAAGTAGACATCCAGATTGGTACCGGGTACTATGTCTAGCGAGGTGACGTTTTTCCTATCTTTTGCCGCCCTTACTATCTCGTCCCGTTTAGCTCGGTGAACTAGCTTGACCACAATAGGACGGGGCAGGTTCTTGGGATTAGAGGGTGACTGAGGTAGGGGCGATCGCCGGGATCCAGCTCGGTGAAATCCGTCAATGTCTGACTCGGTGAGCACAACCCCAATCTTGGTGGCAGTTGTTAGTACCAATTGACGGATGTTTTCGTTCTCAGTCTCTGGTATTCCAGCAATCTCGATGTCATTCCGTAGTCCTTGTTGCTGCAGGTCAGCTACGGAGGAGCGAAGGTCGGTGATTTCTTGGTTTTTAAGCCGTATAATATTATCATTTTCTGGGGTTGGCGAGGGGACCGACATCATTGAAATTTGGTTTCTTAGTTCGGTAACTTCTTTTCTAAGTAGGGTGAGTTCTTCATTTTGAAGCGATAGGTCGTTGACTGCGACTCTAAGCTGTCTTAGCTCTGTAAGGATGACAGCGGTGTCGAACGCCGTGCCATACTCCATCGAAGAATCCAAATTAAGGTCACTGAACAATAACAAAAATAAATGTATTCAGTTTATACTCCCCAATGTTAAACAAGTCTCGGCTAATGTTAATGTTAAAGGTGAAAATTTAGAAATTGTAGATAATACGGTATTCCTAGGAATCACCTTAGATAATAAGCTTCAGTGGGGGCCACACATAGATAAGCTATCAAAAAAACTCAGTTCCACAGTTTATGCAGTTAAATAAATCCGTCTTTTTACGGACGTGGAAACAGCTAGACTAGTTTACTTCAGCTACTTCCATAGCATTATGTCTTACGGCATACTGCTGTGGGGGAACGCTGCAGACATTAACATTATATTTGTGCTGTAAAAGAGGGCTGTTCGTGCAATCTACAATGTGGGTCCTAGAGAGTCTCTGCGTTTTAAATTTAAGGAAATTAACATTATGACAGTGCCGTGTCAGTATATTTACTCTCATTCTTGGGGATTTCAACACCTGTCTCCTCAAAAAGAATTCCCGTTCTGCCAAACTCAGGTCCATAGTTGATTCATTCAATCTCCACATCTTGCCACTTGAAGGCCACTCATTTCCAGCCGCATTGTTCTCCCTCTCTTCTAGACATCATAATCGTCTCGAACTTGGATAAGGTTGCCTCTCACGGTCAACTTAACTCTCCTTTCTCCTTCCACGATCTCATCTACCTCTCCTATAGGATTAGGTGTCCGAAGAGCAGAACGAAATTCATAGATATTCGAAGCTTCAAAGGCATAGATGTGGAGTCCCTTAGGTCTGATGTCTCACTGGTCGATTGGTCCCCTGTCATCTTGAGCGAGAACGTTGACGACAAAATCCACAACTTTAATGCAATTGTCTTGGGACTGTACGACAAACATGCTCCCATTAAGAAAGTCAGGGTAAAACACCTGCCGGCGCCCTGGCTTAACGATGCTATCAAGCGCCTAATGGCCAAGAAAAATCGCGCTAAGTGTAACTACAAAAAGGATCCGACAGATGACAACTTTCTTTCCTACAAATGCCTTCGCAATCGATGCAATCGTCTCTGTCGAGATGCCAAGCGCCGCCACATCTTCGAGTGTATCGAAAGGTACACCCCAGCTCAGGTGTGGAAATTCCTGAGGACACTTGGTATTGGCAAATCCCAGGACATGCATTCGGGTGATGTTGATCTGAACGCTCTCAATCAATTCCTCTCTGCTCCACCAGTTGTAATGGACCCTTCTATCAAGGAAGCCACTCTTCAGAGTCTGCGCTCTAGGTCATTACCCAACACCACTCCTTTCAACCTGAGCAATGTTGGAAGCGACACGGTTAAGAAAGCATTTCTAGCAATTAGCTCCAAAGCTGTAGGAGATGATAATATCTGTCAACGAATGATTCTAACTATCCTTGATGATCTGCTTCCGGCCATAACACATATTTTAAATTTCTCCATTTCCAATTGTTCTTTCCCTACTGCTTGGAAACAAGCATTAGTTATCCCTCTCCCCAAAACATCCAATCCCACCTCCTTTAAAGAGTATCGCCCCATTTCTATCCTGCCGATCCTTTCTAAAGTCCTCGAATCCATTGTCCATACTCAGCTCTCCCATTATCTATCCTCTAAAAATCTACTTAATCCTTTTCAGTCTGGCTTTAGAACGGGTCATAGTACTGTTACGGCTTTATTAAAAGTGACTGATGATATTCAGGTCGCCATGGATCTAAGGCAGCTCTCGGTGTTGGCTCTGCTGGACTTCAGCAGTGCTTTTAACTGTGTTGACTTCGACATTCTCGTTGAACTTCTCAAATCTCTTAACGTCTCCTCCCTCTCTGCCAGCTGGTTTGACTCTTACCTAAGGAACCGAAAACAGCGTATCAAGTCGGAGGATGCTTGTACGGAGTGGTGTGACCTCTCTTCCGGTGTCCCCCAAGGTGGCATTCTCTCTCCTCTTCTATTCTCAATATTTATCAATTCCATATCCGATGTCCTCTCTTCTTCCTATCATCTCTACGCGGATGACCTTCAGATCTATCGTCACTTCTCTCCTGATGATGTTAATTCCGCTGTGGAAGCGTTAAACGCTGACTTGGCTGGTATTAGTGTATGGGCATCGTCATTTGGGTTGCTGGTTAATCCGAATAAGTCCCAGGCCATGATTATAGGTACCAGACACTCTTTAAACACGTTGCAGCAATTGTCTGTCCCTTCTGTAACTTATAACGGTACTGTAATCATGTATAGCGATAAAACTAAAAACCTGGGTGTCATCTTTGATAATCAATTGTCCTGGTCAATGCATGTCAATGAGGTCAGCAGGCGAGTTTACGCAACCTTTCATTCCCTCAGGAGACTTCAGAACTTTCTTTCTCGCCGGACCAAAATAACTCTCGCTCAGTCCCTTCTTCTCCCCCTCATTGATTATGCTGATGTTTGCTGGGTGAACGCAAATGAAGAACAACTGAACAAACTCGAACGACTTCAAAATCTCGGGATTCGGTTCATCTTCGGACTGCGCAAGTATGACCACGTATCTCAGCATCGCAGGGAGCTGAATTGGCTACCGATTCGGCTTCGACGGGACTCTCATATCCTGTGTTTCCTTTATACTATTTTGTGGAACCCTCGTTACCCTAACTTCCTACGTGATCGCTTCAAATTTCTTTCTTCAAGCAGGCCTCGGAGAACTCATATGGCGTCTACGCTCAAAGCTCCAGATCGCTCCACTGCAGCCTACGAGCACGGGTTCAGAATCCGAGCCGTACGACTGTGGAATGAGCTTCCCTGCACTATCAGGGACAGTCCATCTCTAAATATATTCAAAAACCGGCTAAAGAAGCACTATCTCTCCCTTTCCAGTTAGATAATATATATATATATTTGTATGTATTAGTTTATTATACGGTTTATTCATATTTTTACGTTGTATTTAAGTAATTGTGTATGCAGTCTATTTTTAGCAATTAGGGTTATCAGTATAATACATACTGTTTGTAGTATATATTAGTCGTAGTATTTATAGAGTTTTATTGTACGCGCAGGTCTTCCCCCGCTCAACCATCACCTCTCCTACCATCTTGGTTTGCTGGAAGAAATCTCTTTTGAGAGATAAGCTCGCCTTTGTACATGTTTTTTTCTATTATAAGTTATCTGTATGACTGTTTTGTGTAGTACAATAAAGAAATTACAAATTACAAATTTATGAAAACCTAATGTACGACCACAAAAATATTGATACATTTCCTAAGAATAGCGACAGGCACAATGTCAACACTAGAAATAGGAATAAACTAGCTATACCTACTACTAGGCTACATAAGGTTAATGTATCTTTTAAAGGGCAATGTATTCGCTTTTACAACAAAATACCGACTGAGTTAAAAGAATTGCCTGTAAATAAATTTAAAAATGTTGTTAAAAATCACTTATGTAAAAAAGGTTACTACAAAATATCAGATTATGTAGAAGACAAGAAAGCTTGGGAAGGTGTTTGCTCCAATTCTGTAAAAAATAACGTTTAAAGCTGGAGGTTTCTAGTGGCCTCTTTGCCTCCAGTATCTAAAACATCGAGGTGACGGAATTCAAATTGATTTCTATATTTCCCTGTACCTTATACATGTGTTAGTTTAAGATTTGACATTCTCCAAATGTTACCTATGTGTTTCTTATGGAAATAAACTCTTTTTGAATTTGAATTTGAATAAGTCAGTCATATAGTCTTGTGCCTGCTCGGTCATCAGAGAGAGCGCTCCGTACTAGTACATTTCAGTCAGTGTACTAGTACACTCTAACAACAAATTGGAAAATATTTTTATTTGACTAAGGATAGGTATTACCTATCTAGGTTTTATACAAAACAGATAGCACAGTCACTATCTTATTTTATTTTGAACTCAGTCAAGTTTTTGACTAATGAAACGCCTGCTTCTATTGAGTAGTGTAATAATAATGACATGTACTCCTTGGAATCTGTTCCAAGCTCTTTAAATTAACCCATAGGACAACAGAGAGTAACTCTGGCAGTAATATTAATATTTGTATAAATATACCTTCATCCTTGGCCATTAAATCAAGTTACTAGTAATGAAAAATGTAAAAGTAAGAACATTTTAAACGTGGTTCATCAAAATATACAGGGCATGTTAAGTAAAGAACTGGAAATTGAGTTATTCATGAACTGTAATAATATTGATATTTTATGTATAACAGAGCACTTTTTAAAGAGTTATCAGTTCATCTTCAACTTTAATAACCACCACGTTGCTAGTTCGTTCAACAGAAAAACAGCTGATCGCGGTGGCTCCTTAATACTTGTAAATAATAGTTTTAAATATAAGGAACGAGTTGACATAGTGAGCCTGTCTGTTGAGCGTACCATGGAAATAGCCTGTATTGAACTTGAACAACTTATTGTAATGAGCGTATACAGACCACCAGATTCATCCTTTGATTTATTCGAAAAGAAAATGGATGAAGTGTTGATTAAAATCAGCGATAAAAACAATTTTTTTATAATTTGTGGTGATTTTAATGTTAATCTGTTAGAGGATAATAATATTTTTACTAGATTAAAATCTTTATTTTTATGTCACAACATGAACTATCTGTTTTTGGAGCCTACTAGAATTACTGCAACATCTGCTACCTGCATTGACAATATATTTACTAACATTACGCCCATTTTCAAATCGGTCATCAATAAATTAACCTCTGATCACTCTGGTCAGATAGGTATATTCAATAATAAAATAAAAAAGGACCAAAAAGAGGATATTACATGTGTGCCCGTTAGTGACACTCGGCTTGAACACTACAAGAATAATATCTTAGATAAACTATGGGAAATACCATACAGTGACGATCCAAATTTGTTGTACAACTCAGTATTTAACCTTGTCAAAAATGAATATGATACGGTATTTAAATCAAAAACTATAAAAGTTAATAACAAAGCTTTGATTAGTGATTGGGCGACAGTTGGAATTCATAGGAGCAGACGAAGATTATATGAACTCTATGAAGAGAAATCATATAAAAAATACGGCCTTTCTAGATTATGTTCGTAGTTATTCAAAAATGTTTAAACGCGTTTGTGCCGCAGCTAAATCTAATTTCATTAAAAACAAAATTGAATCTAGTAGCAATGTAATGAAAACGACTTGGCAAATTATAAACAGAGAGACTGGAAAGGCCAAAGCTACACATTATAACTTCAAGCTTAAGATAGATAATCAATTGCTAAGTAAAGACCTAGAAGTAGCAAAAGCTTTTGAAAATTTCTATACGGACATTCCAGTTTCAACAACCAAGTCTTTAAATTCATCTCCCGCTGCTGCTGAATCTATACTTAAACAAAACTTTGAGGAATGTAAAACAGATTTTAAATTTAGGCACGTAAATAATGAAGACATTGTAAAAGCGTTTAAATCCCTGGAAATGAAAAAGACAGCTGACGCCCATGGTCTATCAGTAAAAATTATTAGTTCCATTGTAGATTGTATTGCACCTCACCTTTGTTGTATATTTAATCAATGTATAGATAATGGTGTGTTTCCTGACTTGATGAAACTAAGTAAAGTGTAGTGTTATGCTACTTACATGTCATTTTCCAGGATGTTCAGCTGGATACTTGCTGAGCTGCATAGCCGTATATTTTGTTCACCTTTATTTTCATAGGACCCTGTAACGTTTTAAACCATAAGAACACATTAACAAATCATTTTCGCTTCATATTTTCACACTATCAGCACTTCTAAATCGATAGCGAAGGGGTTTACCTTTGGTGACCTTGTATTTGGCTTTCTCCGAAACTCTGCAATCTCGGGCTTCGTGCGCGCTGGTGCGCTACCTTTTTATCTTTAGCTGTTATGTAATTTTGGCTATGTGAACTTATTCATTTTTCTATTACGAGCCTGAAACCAAAATCTGACATTTATTATGTTGTTGTTTATCTGGTTGTCATGGCAATGTCCATTCAAACTCGTTAGCGGTCTGATATGTTTGCTTCGATACTTTTACAAAAATACTTTTTCTCTCTTGGCCACTCACAAAAATTGCTTTTAATTTAAATAATTTTTAGAACTCTCCAAAAAGGGTATAAGAGCGGAACATTTCTGAAATTCGAGAGTCTCACTTCAGTTCTCGAACAAGAAGAATCACCTAAAGGCCTTATCCCGGGGTCGCACTTTCCCGGGATCCTGCAAGCCGTTACTGCAACGCGATCCTGCGAGCCGTTACTGCAACGCGATCCTGCGAGCCTCAACCCTGTTAAGCGCTTCGCTGAGTCTCCACTTCACCTACCCGTTCTCGGCTACACCTGCATCCTGGTCATCACTTCATTGAGTCTCCTCTCCACTTCACCTGGCCATTCTCGGCTACACCTGCTCATCAGGGACTTCAGGCCGACACGCTACCAGGGCCCCTACTCCTGCTGCTCGTCGGGGTCTGATGACCGAAAGGCCGCCGGCCACACTCTCCGACTGCAATTCCTACATCGCCCACCAGTGCCTCCACTGACCGGTCCAGACGTCTACTGCTTCATCGGTCTCCTACTCTCCGTGTCCTCCGCTTCCTTTTTTATACCTAGACATCTGTATTTTTTATAAAACCTGTTCTCATTTCATCCACCCTCATCTTCCTATCATTTTTCTATAGTCATTATATATAGCCCTAATAAACGGTCATTTCTAAATTTTATTCTGGTTGTTTTCTGTTAGGTTCTGGTTAGGCAAATATCTTTACACGACATTTTGGCGCCCAACGTAAAAGTTCTTCTCCACTCTTCACCTTTTCTGCGCCTTGTCTCTTTCCCTTTGATTTGCTTTCTCTTTCACTCTTAAATCTTTATCTATTCATCCTTTTTACATTTTCCAAATTCTAAAACAAAACTTCATCTAGTTTTTCAACTCATCTGGATTATATTTAGGCCTACATTTAACTTACATTACTTCACTTCACTTCACTTCACTTCACTTCACTTCACTTCTATAACACTTGACTCTACACTTAACTATAACAATGGAAAGGGTTATTAAGTACGAATTCCTGAACAAGGCCGAGCTCGAATACGAAGTAAAGATTAGATATGAGGAACCAGCTAATACTGTTTTGCTTCTTAAAAAACAGGTTTTGCGTTTAGTAGCAAATTCTCACCCCGAAGATATTCTAACTTCTCCAGTTCCGATTGAGGATGACTTGTCTCAAATTGGTTCTACTCTGACTTACCTGGATTGTAAAATTGAAAAATTTTTACAAGGTGAAACCAAATACTTACGATTAATAGAAACTTTTATTAATCATGTTTTTTACAGATTGGAGCGAATAGATACGGACTTATATCCAGACTCTAAAGCTAGTTTCGATACTTAGAAGATGAAATTTGATGCTATTTCTAAACAATTCGAATCCTTGACTCCACTTTCAACTGCAAATGACTCTCCATCACTGGACCTTCCTGCTGACCCGACTGTCATGGAACCCCCTCTTGTTTCTCAAACTTCTGTCCAGACCCATACCCCGTATCCTCCACCACCACCTCAATCTTTCCCTCCAACTAACGTCTTCAAAGATCTGAAAAGACACAATGGTAAAAGCTGTCCAAGATCCTTTCTTCAAAAACTTGAAGAATATAGCTTAGCTCGTGGCTTGTCCAGGGACTTGTTGATTTCTCAGGCGTTCGAAATTTTCACCGACAATGCCCTTCATTGGTTCAGATTTAAATATAATCATAATCCAAACTTAACTTGGAACGAACTTTCTTCTTTACTAATCAAAGTCTTTGGTGGTTTTGATTATGATCATAAACTTTTAGAAGCGATTAGGAATCGTACTCAAGGTCGTTATGAACCTATTGTCATCTATATGTCTGGAATGTTCGCTCGCCTTTCAAAAAGACTTTCTGAAACAGAACAATTGGAGATTATTTTGAGAAATATTCGCCCATGTTATTCAGTCTTCGTAGCTCTAAAGGACATTGACTCTATCGATTCCCTTCTGGCCACTTGCCAAAACTACGAAAAGTTCCTAGACAGAGACAAACTATTTAAAGAACCAAATTTGCAACAAAGTCCTCATGTTTCTGAATTCAACTACAAGCATTCCACTTCAAGTTCAGTTGACTCTCCAAACTCTTCTAATAACTCACGACCTTCTCCTCCCTTCATGAATAAATTCACTCCAACCTACAAATACCCTTCTAGAAAAGTTAATAGTCTCTCTCAAACTGCAGCTCCCCAAGAAAGTTCTTCTTGCGTTCGCTGTCGTAAACTAGGTCATACTTTGAACAGTTGCACTCAACCACGATTCGTGATTTGTTTCAAATGTGGTCTTAAGGGTTTTAAAACTGCAAAGTGCCCTACTTGTTCTCCCAAACCTAATACTAGTACAAAAAACTAACTGCTGACTTGAAGAGTAACTCAAACTTTGATAAGGTCGAGTGGACTAATTGGATCAAAACAATTCAAAACTTCTTTGCTTGCTACTGTACTAAATGTGGGTAGTTTCCACCTTCCTCAGTCGAGAATAAACCTTGGAACGAACACGCGTATTTTATTATTCGCCGATACTTTAATGGCGACGAGGATAAAAGTGCCTAAGAACAGTTATACCGAACATTTTATTAGTGTGTGGAGTGTCTGGAAATCTAGATAGTCATTGGAACGCAAAAATGTCTATTGGCAAGGTTGGGGCATTCAATGTGTCGTCGGGTAATTGGACCATATACGTGGAACGTTTGGAGATGTATTTTAAGGTTAACGATGTAAAAGACGAATTGTGGCTTCCGACTCTTATCGCGGTGATGGGCGAGGACGCCTATGAGTTGCTGAGTAACCTGGTCAGCCCAAAGAAACCGTCTACTATGAAATATAGTGACGTGGTCAGTGCGTTACGTAATCACCTCCACCCGAAACCATCAGCAATGGCTGAACGTTATCGATTCCGTCAAAGAAGACAATTGACGGAGGAATTTGTGTCACAATATATGACGGAGCTAAAGAAATTAGCGAAGGATTGTGATTTTGGAGGCGTTTTAGAAGAGAACCTGCGTGACCAATTTGTGTGCGGGTTGCGTAGTGACATCACTCGACAGAGGCTCTTCGCCGAAGAGGACCTGAAGTACGCCACAGCTTTGAAACTGGCTTGCTCACTGGAAGCGGCGGAGCGGGACGCAGCGGCAGTGGATCGAGCGGAGTTGGGCGGGCGGGTCAGCGCGCCGCCGCCCACGCCGACCGCGCCGGTGCTGGCGCTCACGACATCGTCGGGCCGGCGCGCGGGAAGACAAACACGTGCCGGGACGAGCTCGAGTACAGGGACAAGCCAGCGACAGACCAGGACATCGGAAGGGGGTGCGCATTGCACGGTGTGCGGGGCGGACAGCCATAGGCCAGAGGACTGCCGATACAAACGGTTCATTTGCAGCAGATGCAAGCAACGAGGCCACCTACGTAGGCAGTGCTCGGTACAGCCTGGACCAGCGCATTCCCGGTTTGGCAGCAGAAACGTCCATCACGTGGACGCGGCGCAGGAGTCGCCGCAGCAACGGGACTATAATCATATCGAGGATTCCTCGGACATGGAGGAAGACTTTCATCACCTCAGTTTGAACAGTTATAGACCAGTGAGCATGTGTTTGATGGTCGGTGATGCGAAAATAAAAATGGAGGTAGATACAGGTTTGGCGGTATCGTGCATTAGCAAGGCAACGTATGACACCTATTATAGTTCATACGACATTGAACCTTATCCCTTAATGTTAAAGTTCTATGACGGAAGTAAAGTAAAACCGCTGGGTTTTATCAAACCAAAGGTGGTATATAAGCAAGTTGTCATGAATCTGGAATTGTTCGTAATTGAAGGGGGCACGACTTCTTTGTTAGGCCGACATTGGTTGTATGAGCTAGGAATAAACATTCCCATGGTAGGAAGTTATTCCCGATCGGATCAGGTGGAAAACCAATACAACCTGTCAGCTGGAGAAAATACTGATCTAAAGTTATTACTCCACAGATATAAGGACTTATTCAGCGGAGGACTAGGAAGGTACAGCAAGGGTAAAGCTACACTGCACGTGCGCGAGGGTGCCGTGCCGGTGTTTTGTCGCGCGCGCCCGCTACCATACGCACTGCGGGAGACAATAGACGCGGCGCTGGACGGCATGCTACGCGGCGGCATCATCGAGCCGGTGGAGACCTCGGAGTGGGCTACGCCTTTGGTGCCGGTCCGCAAGGCTGATGGTGGCTTGCGTATTTGTGCGGATTACAAGGTAACCCTAAATCCTGTCTTGCTGATCGACAAATATCCTTTGCCTAAAGTGGAGGACTTATTTGTAGGCCTTAATGGAGCTAGGTTTTTTTCCAAAATTGATCTCTCACAGGCATACAATCAGATAGAACTAGATGACCCAAATAATTTAACGGTCATCAACACGCATAAAGGCCTATTCAAATACAAACGGTTGGTGTATGGATTATCGTCAAGTCCAGGCATATTCCAACGTATTATGTCAATGTTGTTACACGATATCGCTCATGTCCATGTATTTTTAGACGACATAGTTTTGGGTAGCTCAGATGAGAAATCGCATATAATCCTGATTGAAAAAGTTATGAAGAGATTGCAAGAGGCAGGTCTGAAGCTGAAAGAGCAAAAATTTTATTTCATGATGGATGAAGTATTTAGGTTTTATAATATCTAAAGATGGAATAAAAGTGGACCCCGAAAAAGTGGAAGCAGTGACAAAAATGCTGTGATGGAACGTCATTGAACAATGCGAAAGTCCTTGGTTATCCCCAGTCCACATCACTCCAAAAAAGAATGGGGAATGGCGTTTCTGCGTAGATAGCAGGAAGCTTAACTCAGTTACACGTCGTGATGCTTATAGTCTGCCTCTAATAAGCGAAATTTTGGACAACCTGAGAAATGCCAAACACTTATCAAGCATCGACATTGCGAAAGTATTTTGGGAGATTCCCTTGAATACTGCTGATAGAGATAAGACAGCACTTTATGTTCCTGGAAGAGGTATGTTCAGATTCAAAGTAATGCCTTTTGGTCTCACTAACTCACCTGCAACGCAACAAAGATTAATGGATACGCTATTTACTCCTGAATTTGAGAACAAGGTATTTTGCTATCTGGATGACATCATTATTATGAGCGAGACTTTTGATGAGCACATATCGCTTCTCATGAAAGTTCTGGAAAACTTTCATATGCTAATCTGACTATTAACTTTGAAAAGAGTCAATTCTTCAGGAAAGAACTGAAATACCTTGGTTTTCTAGTGGACGAGTATGGTCTACGTGCTGATCCAGAAAAAATAAAAGCTATTCTAGAATATCCGGTACCTACTTACAGAAAAGAAGTTCGAAGATTCATAGGCACCTGCAGCTGGTTTAGAAGATTCATTCCAAACTTCAGCACTATTGCCTCTCCACTCAACCAACTAACCTGTTCCGGGTAGAACGCTCCTAAATTTTTATGGAATTCCAGGGCTGCAGCTGCTTTCCAGAAACTTAAAGAAGCTTTGGTAACTGCTCCTGTCCTTGCTTGCCCTAACTTCGAACTACCCTTCTCTGTACATTGTGATGCATCAAATTATGGCATAGGAGCAATGCTTACTCAACATCGAGATGACAAAGAAGTCGTGATTGCTTACATGAGTAAAGCACTAAACAAAAATCAACAAAACTACTCAACTACTGAAAGAGAAACATTAGCTGTAATAACTGCACTAGAACATTGGAGATGTTACCTAGACAATGGTAAGGAATTTACAATATATACTGACCACGCTGCACTTAAATGGTTTCAGAACTTATCGAATCCATCTGGAAGACTTGCTCGCTGGACTCTACGCTTATCATGTTTTAATTTTGTCCTGAAACATAAAAAAGGAAAGGATAACGTTGTTCCTGATTTATTATCAAGACATAAGAATAAAGAACGTCCTGATACACGAGAAACTTCACCTCAAGGCGTACATCCTATTACGATTGAAGAACCACCTGATCGTGAACTTGAGCACTACAACAAGATTTTTCTCGGATGCTCCAACAACCCAGACGCATATCCCAACTATACTATCAGGGATAGCAAACTTTACCGCTGCATCCATTCTCCCGATCGTCTAAACGACGACTTTATTTGGAAAGAAGTTCCACTGCCGCAAGATAGACATGCACTTATCGAAGTTAGCCATGGTTCCCCTTCAGAACTCCACCTTGGTATCTTCAAAACATTCAAGAAAATATCTTTAAAATACTATTGGCCTGGTATGTTTAAGGACATTGCCAATTTAATCTCGACTTGTGAAACCTGCTTAACCTACAAACACCCTAATCATTCTCCCTATGGTCTTATGGGTAAACCTAAACTTTGCTCCAGACCTTTTCAAACTATATCCTTGGATCTTATGGGTCCATTGCCTATGACCCGGAGAAGAAATCAGTATATTCTGGTAATTAACTGCAATTTTACTAAATATACTATGATTTTTCCCCTTAAACGGGCTACTTCAGCTAATATCATTATAGTCTTAGAAAATTCAGTGTTTCTAGTTTATGGCATTCCCCAAACTATAATAATGGACAACGCTGTTCAATTTCAGTCGCGAGAATTCCACTCATTCTTAAATTCTTACAACGTTCCTTGTATTTTTCACACAGCTTTATATTGTCCTCAGGTTAATCCTACAGAGAAATTTAATAGTACGATTATTACAGCTCTAGCATCCCTAGTAGGAGACGATCATAGATCCTGGGACAACCATCTTACTAAGATTCAGTTCGCAATGAACAGCACTACAAACGTTGCTACTGGCTTTACTCCAAACTTTTTAGTCTTTGGTAGGGAAACAATACCTTGTGGTTCCTTCTATACTCCAACTCAGAATCTCGAAGAATTGATATTTATGCCTCGTGATATTTACGCGTCTAATGCTGGTCTCCTCTCATCTATCTTTCACAGAGTTCAAACTAAACTTCACATAGCTCACGCTAAAATTAGCGCTCGCTATGATCTTCGCCGGTCTTTTAAAGAATTTAATGTGGGAAATACTGTTTGGCGTAAAAACCATGTTTTAAGCAATGCTGGCGCATACTTTAATGCTAAACTCGCCCCTAAATTCATTAATTGTAAAATAATAACCAAACTTTCACCATTAGTTTACATTCTAGAAGACCCTAACGGAGTTAGAGGCAAGTGGCACATTTAAGACATTAAATCTTAAATTATCTTAACCTCTATTAAGTGTTAATTTGTATATATATATAAATATCACCAACATTTTCACCTTATTATTTTTATTTCTTTCTTTAATCCAGTGTTCTTCAACACATTTTACTTTAGGACCTCGAATTTTCGTTGGTTAGTCTTCACCTATTTTTTTTATCTTTATTGCTGATCTCTGGCTTCGAGCTCTACCGCTCTGGCCGCTCTTAATCTTAAGGCAAAGCGACTAAAGCTATCTTAGGATTAATTTGTTTCTCTTTACCTCTACTTATTTTTTTTTCCACGCAGGAGCGGATGACAACTCCATAAGTAAGCCTGAATGTCCTTTTGAAAACACACTTTTAGAGTGGTAGTCATTGAATGTGAACTCCACCCTTACCTGAATGAAGATGATGAATGTAAGAGATGGTATATCTGATTTTGCCTGGTAATGTCTGTTTCTGCAAAGCTGTGTTTTTATGATTTATTTTTGTACATATCAAAATTTTTGCTGAGTCATAAAATTTTCCAGGGTCAGGGGGAAAATGTAGTGTTGTGCTACTTACATGTCATTTTCCAGGATGTTCAGCTGGATACTTGCTGAGCTGCATAGCCGTATATTTTGTTCACCTTTATTTTCATAGGACCCTGTAACGTTTTAAACCATAAGAACACATTAACAAATCATTTTCGCTTCATATTTTCACACTATCAGCACTTCTAAATCGATAGCGAAGGGGTTTACCTTTGGTGACCTTGTATTTGGCTTTCTCCGAAACTCTGCAATCTCGGGCTTCGTGCGCGCTGATGCGCTAGCATTTTATCTTTAGCTGTTATGTAATTTTGGCTATGTGAACTTGTTCATTTTTCTATTACGAGCCTGAAACCAAAATCTGACATTTATTATGTTGTTGTTTATCTGGTTGTCATGGCAATGTCCATTCAAACTCGTTAGCGGTCTGATATGTTTGCTTCAATACTTTTACAAAAATACTTTTTCTCTCTTGGCCACTCACAAAAATTGCTTTTAATTTAAATAATTTTTAGAACTCTCCAAAAAGGGTATAAGAGCGGAACATTTCTGAAATTCGAGAGTCTCACTTCAGTTCTCGAACAAGAAGAATCACCTAAAGGCCTCATCCCAGGGTCGCACTGCCCCGGGATCCTGCGAGCCGTTACTGCAACGCGATCCTGCGAGCCGTTACTGCAACGTGATCCTGCGAGCCTCAACCCTGTTCAGCGCTTCGCTGAGTCTCCACTTCACCTACCCGTTCTCGGCTACACCTGCATCCTGGTTATCACTTCATTGAGTCTCCTCTCCACTTCAACTGGCCGTTCTCGGCTTTACCTGCTCATCAGGGACTTCAGGCCGACACGCTACCAGGGCCCCTACTCCTGCTGCTCGTCGGGGTCTGATGACCGATAGGCCGCCGGCCACACTCTCCGACTGCAATTCCTACATCGCCCACCAGAGTCCTCCACTGACCGGTCCAGACGTCTACTGCTTCATCGGTCTCCTACTCTTCGTGTCCTCCGCTTCCTTTTTTATACCTAGACATCTGTATTTTTTATAAAACCTGTTCTCATTTCATCCACCCTCAGTTTCTTATCATTTTTCTATAGTCATTATATATAGCCCTAATAAACGGTCATTTCTAAATTTTATCCTGGTTGTTTTCTGTTAGGTTCTGGTTAGGTAAATATCTTTACACGACAAAAGTTATACCTTTATTCAAAGCTGGTAGTACATCAGACCCCACCAATTTTAGACCCATATCGATACTACCAACGCTTAGCAAAATATTTGAAAAACTCATACTTAATCAATTGCAAAGTCATTTTTATCTCAATAATATAATTCATATTGCTCAGTTTGGTTTCACAAAGGGTCGTTCAACAGCCGATGCTGGTGTTGAACTAATCGACAATATTTTTGATGCCTGGGAAGACGCAATGGATGCAATAGGTGTCTTCTGCGATCTATCCAAGGCTTTTGATTGCGTCCATCATGACACTCTTGTCAGGAAGTTACGCCATTATGGTGTAAAAGATCAGGCACTTGACCTTCTGGAGTCATATCTAACAGATTGGGTTCAGATGGTCGATGTTTATGGGAAAAGATCACCTGGGTCTTCAATAAGTATGGGCGTACCGCAAGGTTCAATTCTTGGTCCTTTTTTGTTTTTAGTATATATTAATGATTTACCTTACCTTGTTAAAGCAAAACATGGGTATTGTTTGCCGATGATACTTCTTTGATATTTAAAGTTAAAAGACAGCAATCAAATTATGACGATGTAAACAATGCTATCTCTAGTATAGTGAACTGGTGTACTGTTAACAATTTATTACTTAATGAAAAGAAAACTAAATGTATTAAATTCGTGATACCCAATGTGAACCCGGTAACTACAGACATATTTATAAAAGGACAGAGATTGGACCTTGTGTAGTCGACTGTCTTTTTGGGCATTACTTTAGACGCCAAACTACAATGGGATCCTCATATAAATAAATTGTCGAACAGACTGAGTTCGGCAGCGTTCGCAGTTAAAAAAATTAGAGCTCTTACCGACGTAGACACCGCTAGACTAGTCTACTTTAGTTACTTTCATAGTCTAATGACCTATGGTATTTTATTGTGGGGTCACGCTGCGAATGCTAATAGTATATTTATTCTGCAGAAACGGGCTGTTCGTGCAATTTATAGATTAGGGCCTAGAGTGTCACTGAGGGAAAAGTTTAATGAAATCAATATTCTGACATTTGTGTCTCAATATATCTATGACAATCTTGTGTATGTATAAAGAAATATTACTTATTTTCAGAAGAACAGTGATATACACAATTTTAATACTAGAAATAAAGACAAGTTGGTTGCTTATGTAAGCCGACTACATAAAATTAGTAATTCTTTTAAAGGCAATTGTATACGCTATTACAATAAGGTCCCTACTGATATTAAAAACTTACCTTTAGACAAGTTTAAAATAATAATAAAACAGAAATTGTATAAAAAAGGTTACTATAGGATATCTGATTACTTAGAGGACAGATGTCCATGGGAATAGATTGTTTGAGTAACAGGCTGTTTCGATATATAATTAGCATTCATTTTGTAATTTGACAATATTTTATTTAAAAAAGGAAACGCACTCCACCGATTCCGCCATTGTGTTAGTGAACTCACCCAAAAAAATGTAATGACGGATCTAAGTGATGTAACAACATCCTATGGAAATAAATGATTTTTGATTTGATTTTATTTGATTTGCTCTATTAGTACTATTAGGACGTTGGATCTTATGAATAAAAAAATATGCCTGCTCGGTCATCACATCAGAGAGCGCTCCGTACTAGGACATTTCAGTCAGTGTACCAGTAAGATCTAACATCTTTATTAGTACTATTATGTATGACGTAGGATCGAATAAAAAATGGAGCTATTCGGTAAGCCTTTCTTTTCGTGCAGAGCAGAAACTTGAGGAATAGTCAAGTCGGGAGACAAGGGTGATCCGTCAAATTTCAGACCAATATCGGTTCTTCCAGCACTAAGTAAAAATTTTGAAAAGATTATACTCAATCAAATGCTCTCACACTTCAACCGAACAAAACAACTCCACGCCAAGCAATACGGTTTCACTAGGGGTAAATCGACTACGGATGCAGGTATTACCCTTATATCTTATATTTATTCTGCGTGGGAAGCCGCACAGGATGCTATCGGTGTTTTTTGCGATTTGTCGAAGGCTTTTGATTGTGTTGATCATGACACGTTACTAATGAAATTAAATCAAATCATTACGGAGTTAGAAATAAAGCGTTGGATCTACTAAGATCATACCTAAGCAATAGAATTCAAAAGGCAGAAGTCAACGGCGTTAAATCTGATGGATCGGGGGTAAAAATTGGCGTTCCACAAGGTTCCATATTAGGCCCTTTCTTATTCCTGGTATATATTAACGATCTGCCTTTTATGGTGGAGAAATTGACTAACATAGTGTTGTTTGCTGATGATACTTCACTGGTCTTCAAAATTGAAAGACAAAAAGAAGATTTTGATGATGTCAATAGAGTATTATCTTTAACCTTGAATTGGTTCACAGTTAACAATTTATTGTTCAATGCTGACCAAATCTATCAAATTCTCACTTCCAAATGTCAGGCAAGTTGGGACCAGTTTAGTGTTGGACAGCAATACGTTATAATTAGTAAATGACACGAAGTTTCTTGGAATTGCCATTGATAACAAATTGAAGTGGGGACCCCACATAGAAAAATTGGCTGGTAAATTAAGTTCTGCGGCTTACGCTGTTAGGAACTTCAGACAAAACACGGATGTGGCTACATCTAGGCTAGTATATTTTAGTTACTTTCATAGTGTCATGTCTTATGGTATCTTGTTGTGGGGGAAAGCAGCGGATATTCAAACTATTTTTATTTTACAGAAAAGAGCTATTCGAGCAATTTATAATTTAAATCGCACAGACTCCTTAAGACAGCTTTTTAAAGAAATTGACATACTAACTGTAGCTAGTCAATTTATTTTCGAAAATATAATGTATGTACGAAAGAACCTTACAAAATTTCCCAAACTTAGTGATAGCTGTAATGTTAACCTAAGAAATAATCACAGACTACTTGCGCCCCGGTTTAGACTCGCGAAGGTTAGCAATTCTTTCAAGGGTCAATGCATTCTCTACTACAACAAGATACCTCTGGAGATCTTGAAATTGCCATTTGAGCAATTTAAAATCCATGTTAAAGCGACTTTGTCGAAAAAGGGATATTACAATGTTCAAGATTATTTAAATGATGGGTCTGTATGGGGTTAATCTGGCTCAACACAGACTTTGCTGTTAATAATTTTGTAATTATTTATTCCTGCTTATTAATTATGATAATGACTAAATATTATACTTTGTATTAGTTAAGCATAAACAATTTTTAAAAAGAGATCTAAAAATCAATCTGTGGGAGTTTCTACGCTCTTCTACTCCCACAGTGGTCCAATGTAGAGAAGTGGCAAAAAATGACGATTGCTAAGTATATGTTAATATCTACAGTAATAAAGACATTTGGAAATTTGGAATTTTGGAATATTATGCTCTGATAACATTAACATATTTATACAATTCTATATGTCTGTTTGCATAGCAGAACTAAAAAGTTAAATAATATTTTATTTCCCTTCATACTTAAACAGGCTTAGGACTGTCATTCTAGTCAAGATGTCAATGCCGTGTCTGTGTGTGCGAGAGCGAGTCGGCATGGCTCAATGCGTCCCGCCCGCCGCCCCGCTCTCTCGGAGCGATGTCCTAATAGTCCTAATAGAGCGAATGTCAGATTAGCGTAGGGAAACGTTTCTTTTCGTTCATTACACAGTAAAGTTTCCTATTCGTTC
This sequence comes from Argyresthia goedartella, assembly GCA_949825045.1. Classification (NCBI taxonomy): domain Eukaryota; kingdom Metazoa; phylum Arthropoda; class Insecta; order Lepidoptera; family Argyresthiidae; genus Argyresthia; species Argyresthia goedartella. Next base: position 36,421,396 of record OX463812.1, on the reverse strand, counting down.
TTCGTACATGACCGACACAAGACTACAGTCATAATTAGACCACTAAATGAATTGCTCGTTCCTTTTATTTTAAAAAGTTAGTTTTTAAAAACATAACTTTCCTTCGTCGCGAATTGACTAGGTATATTCATGATATGGCCCAGTCAGCACTGCAAAACTTAGGTACAAGAAGTAGTGATAAACACACCGACAAACGCTTCAATGATTAGACTTCCTGAGTACCTTTCGTACAAATACCAGAAATACGTCACGTCTCGTCAGGCAATGGGTGATAGCTAAGAGACTAAGGAGATAATCTGTGAATGAGACTGAGTTGAGTAGGTACAAGCGTGTGGAGGCGTCGCATCGCAAGCGCTTGCGGCAAATCCCTTTGCTTTGTGACCAAAAAACCGATACTCGATCGGATCGGCTACAAGCTCTCTCGCAGACCTATGCGGACGCGCCATGACATTTTGGCTAGGTTCTGCACACAGAGTAAAGAAAGAGTTTCGTTTATCTGAGGTCCGACACCCACCTGTGGACATGCAAGATTGCGTTTTGTTATTAGTATATTAATGTGCGTAAAAATATTTTAATGACTAGAAATAACATGGGATCTCTCAAGGATGTGAAGAATAATTTATTTCACTCTAAAATTATCTCTTAAGCAACTCAATTTTTCAGCATGCATTCGCACGATATTCCATGAAAAATTAAAATCACGTTGACAACGAAACGAAACTGACATGACAAGACAAAGTTGCGGTGGCGACGGCAAGCGGGCAAGGGGATGTCGATTAATTTTTAAATAGATCGATTTTGAGATTTATTTGAATCGCGGGGAAAACATCGGTACTAAATAATCGATTCACAAAAATCGATTCAAAATGGAGCAAAAATTCGCACAATTATTAATTAATTAATTTTTATTTATCTTGGTGATCTCGCTCGCTAAAAATAAATAATAATGAGCGTTAATATTTCCTAACTTTATTTTGGGTAAAGTTAGTTGCTTTAATAAATAACATTTAATAAAAAACATGTTTTAGATTTATTACAAACACAAATAAAAAAATAGTTGAAATAATTTAGTTTGGACTCAGAATTATGGTTAGTTTAACTTCGAATCAAGGCTTTTCAAAAATAATCATCTGTGCAACCTTCCCCGGTGAGTCTGTTCCGGGACTCGGTCATAACATAATGTTTCCCACCAAAGTCAAAGTCAAAAGTCAAAGGTATTTATTTGTAAAACATAGGTTATAGTATCTCGTATCTCTATGTTTGGCGCAGTGGCATACAAATATTCAATTGTGTATTAAAATTACAGGGTCGTGTCATCTAGATATTCATTATGGATTAGTATATTTTATTCAATCATAACTTTCAAATTTCTATCTTAAATTGTATTACATTGTCTAACCTACGTATACTATCAGGCATGTGATTAAAAATTATGGATGCCAAGCCGAGCATTTTATTTTTATTTAATGATGTTTTGTGACTAGGCATGGTAATCTTTATCTCGTGACGCTTACTAGAAAAGTTAATAAATAATTGTCTATGGGTTTTGACAAACATTGCTACCTCATAGATGTATAGTGAAGGGAATGACATAATATTAAAACGTTTGAAGTGAGGCTTACAGCTGTCAGTGCGTCGGATTCCACAAATAGATCCTATGCATCTTTTTTGCGCTGTAAAACCATTATTTTTACCTACCCCATTCCCCCAAAATATTATACCAAATCTCAAGACAGAGTTTACATATCCGTTATACGCTAATATCACAGTTTCTTCTGATATACTATTTTTGAGAGTTTGTGCAGCACATAAGAATATTTATTAAGTTTTTTGCACGTTTCTACTATCTGAGTCGTCCATTTCATATTGTTGTCTATATGTATTTCCAAAAACTTTGAGACCTGTTGTTGTGATTTTTTAGGGTTCCGTACCCGAAGGGTTCCAAACGGGACCCTATTACTAAGACTTCGCTGTCCGTCCGTCCGTCCGTCCGTCCGTCTGTCACCAGGCTGTATCTCAAGAACCTAGCTAGCTAGAGAGTTGAAATTTTCACAGATTATGTATTTCTGTTGCCGCTATAACAACAAATACTAAAAAACAGGATAAAAGAAATATTTAAGGGGGCTCCCATACAACAATTCTTTCAATACCACATACAAACTTATGGATGCACCTGGTTACGTACATGGAGTGTAAAAGTAACCGCACCAATAACTTTGTAAACAATATTTTGCTGTGTAAAATCCAAACTATTCACTCCACACCATCGCTTCCATTGAACGGTGGTACGGAACCCTTCGTGCGCGATTTAGACTCGCACTTGACCTGTTTTTTTATTTTCGGTCCAATATTTTACAGGGTAACATTTTATATTTTTAATGGTGCTTGCAAATAATGACGCAAGTCGACGGCCCAATAATCTTAAGCCAAAAATCTAATGCATTTTTCATTTTTATGGGATTTGTTAGCAAAATTTGCCGTGGAACAAATTTGAAATTCCAAATGTCTTTATTACTGTAGATATTTACATACACTTAGCAATCGTCATTTTTTGCCACTTCTCTACATTGGACCACTGTGGGAGAAGGAGGGCGTAGAAACACCCACAGATTGATTTTTAGATCTCTTTTAAAAACTGCTTGTCTTAACTGATACAATAACATTTTCATAATTAATAAGCAGGAATAACCATTGGTCTGTCACGTAATCAAATATGACCGCGTAAAAAAGGGCCTGTCTGTCACTTAATCAAATATGACCGCGGTCTGAAGTATGCATATTTTGATCGAAAGGAAGAACAAAACATAGGACTATCTCTTTCTAACTTGCACCAAAATGTAGCCGAAAGAACAAGGATGGCATACTATCCATTGATTAGCCTCTTAAGCCAGCCATCGGCGGTTAGTAAGGCAATGAAGTGACGCGCTCGCCAGTGGCAAAGTATCTCTTGATCGTGTGCCTGCATCGACTCAAGATAAATAATTGCAAAAAATTGTATGAGGAGAAGTGTTATATTTATTGAATTCTTTGGTTTAAATATGTGAATAAAACACTAACATTTAGAAATAATGGTTTATTTTTTTATTTATTACGACCTTTGTACAATAAATTGGGAAAAATTCACTGACCCTTGATTTCAAATTAGAATTTAGATTATATTGCTAAGCTAAACTGGACTAAACGAGTTTTATTGGTTTAGCTTATTTAATATTCTTTCCAACCACGTAACATTCAGGTATAGGTCCCATAGAAAAAATAGAGTTATCGTAATTTTTTATGAAACGGGCCGCAGCGCGCCATGCTCCCCGCAGACCCCGTGAAATGGCAGCCATTTTGCGTATGCGCTCCTTGACAGTTCAATGGATAAATAATTACAAAATTATTAACAGCAAGGTCTGTGTTGAGCCAGATTAACCCCATACAGTCCCATCATTTAAGTAATCTTGAACTTTTTAATATCCCTTTTTCGACAAAGTCGCTTTAACATGGATTTTAAATTCCTCAAATGGCAATTTAAAGATCTCCAGAGGTATCTTGTTGTAGTAGAGAATGCATTGACCCTTGAAAGATTTGCTAACCTTCGCGAGTCTAAACCGGGGCGCAAGTAGTCTGTGATTATTTATTAGGTTAACATTACAGCTATCGCTAAGTTTGGGAAATTTTGTAGGGTTCTTGCTTACATTCGAAAATAAATTGACCAGCTATAGTTAATATATAAATTTATTTAAAAAGCTCTCTTAAGGAGTCTGTGTGTTTTAAATTATAAATTACTCGAATAGCTCTTTTCTGTAAAATAAAAATAGTTTGAATATCCGCTGCTTTCCCCCACAACAAGATACCATAATAGGACATGACACTATGAAAGTAACTAAAATATACTAGCCTAGATGTAGCCACATGCGTGTTTTGACTGATGTTCCTAACAGCGTAAGCCGCAGAACTTAATTTACCAGCAAATTTTTATACGTGGGGTCCCCACTGAAATTTGCTATCAATGGTTATTCCAAGAAACTTTGTATCATTTACTAATTATAACGTGCTGCTGTCCAACACTAAGCTGGTCTCAATTTGCCTGACATTTGGAAGTGAGAATTTGATACATTTGGTTTTACCAGCATTTAAAAATAAATTATTAACTGTGAACCAATTCAAGGTTATAATAATAATAATAATAATAATACCTTGGACACCTTTTACACACATTGATCTAGCCCCAAACTAGGATTCCCTGTATCTTGGGTACTAGACAACGATATATATACTTATATAGAGAAATATTATACTTAGATAGATAAACAACCATGACTAGGGTACAAACATTCGTTCTCATCAAACAAACATTTGCCCCCACCGGGACTCGAACCCGGGACCCTTGGTTTCGTAGGCAGCGTCACTACCGACTCGGCCATTCGGGTCGTCCATTAAAGATAATACTCCATTGACATCATCAAAATCTTCTTTTTGACTTTCAATTTCGAAGACCAGTGAAGTATCACCAGCACCCGCAAAATAATCGAGTCCACGATTCTGCTGTGTATGGATCGACTCAAAGATCGAATCGCTTCGAAAAAATCGACCCAAAATCGATTTTTCGGGCCCATGAAACGGAACGCATCCAATAAAGTAATTGTTTTGTTCCCAGTACATTTTGGTCTGAGTGGGTCAGATGATTTGTATGGAGAAGTGAAAAGTAAAATTTCTCTGATCAAATCGGTTTCATAACGAAAGTTGCTCAGAATGATGTCCCTAATAAAGTAGGTAGTTTCTCATTTTGCATTAATTCATTTACATCATTTTGTACAATTACGTAAACGACTTTATGATACATACTTACAGGTAAAGTTTGCCAAACCAAGTTCTGTCCTTAAAGTCTTAATATGGACAGAGCTATTTATGATTACTCACTTAATTATTTGAATCATGGATTTATGAGTCATGTGATGCATGAGAAAAACAAAGACAACGGGACCGTACGGCTTGGCGATTTCGGGCTAAAGAGAAGAGGTCTTTGCCCAGCAGTGGGTTGATGTGGGCCGAGTGAATAATACGATGAAGATGTTTCATGTGACATTTGCGTGATTCAATTCACGTCAGTTTTTGGGAATGCTGTGAAGAATGCATGCGCAGTATCGAATCATACAATTTTCATACATATCATGCATGGGCTTTCATTTTTATCTTGATCTGAATGCACTAACTACCTTTGTCTGTCGCTATTTTTTCATGTGTGGTGTGATGGTGAATGATGATGGTGCATCGCATGTTTTGCTTTAATAACAAAATTAACATAATCGCTGAAGATAATGAAGAGGTTTTTGACTTCTAAAGCGTTGACTCCTAAAGGAAAAAAAGATGATCAAGAAAATATCAATAGACCAGTGGATGAGACACCCCCTAAAAAAAAAGAAGCAAGTTTATAATTTTAACGAAAAATGGCAAGTAGATGTTACATTTAAAAATTGGATATCAAAAAGGGAACAACAAAACGGCTTAGTTACCGCCTTTTGTGCAATTTGTTATTGCACAATACTGAACCACAAGACTGCTCTTATTAGGCATCAAAATACAACAAAACATAAACAAAATGTTAACGCTATTAGTAAAACCATATCAATAGACGAAGCTTTGAAACCGAAAAAAGAAGAAGAACTAAATAAAAGAGCTGAACTCAAATTATGTGCTTTTCTCGTAGAAAATAATTTGCCACTGATGTTGTCCGACGATTTAATTCCTTTTCTGGCTAATACATTTCCTGATTCAGCAATAATCAAATCCTGTAATTTAGGAACAACAAAGGCAACTAATATCGTAAAAACTGTACTTGGTCCAATACTGGCAGAAGAGCTTGTATCAAAACTCAAAACAACATTTAGTATAATCATGGATGAGACTACAGACATAAGCGTTAAAAAGCAATGTGCGCTGGCAGTGATATATTTTGACGAGGATAAATTCTCGGTTTGCACTCAATTCATGGACATCTATGAAGTTACTTCTGGTAAAGCAAAAGACCTCACATATGCGTGATTAAATTGGCTTCAAAAGAAACAGATCCCTTTAAAAAACTTAGTTGGATTTGCTTCTGATACCACGAACAGCATGGTTGGGCAACACAATTCCGTTTTCAGCCACTTGAAAGAAAATGTACCACACATTGCATGTGTTAAGTGTAGCTGCCATATGATACATTTAGTGGCTTCTAAAGCTTGTCTGAAGCTTCCGAGATTTGTGGAAGATTTTCTAAAAAAATTTGGATCACATTTTAGCCGCAGTTCGCTCAGACCAGAGAAGCTAAGAGAATTACAACATTTTTTAATGTTTATGTCCACAAAATATTGAGTTCTTCCAATACAAGATGGTTATCCCTGCAAGCTTGCGTTAACCGAGTATTAGAACAGTATGATGTACTCGCAGAATACTTTAGACTCGAAGTTGTAGAAGATCCAAGTAAAATAACGGGAGGATATAATAGGCGTACTTGATAACAAACTCACAAAGGTTTACCTGGAATTTATGTCGTACGCCCTAGATATATTTAACGATTTCAACCGCCTGTTCCAGTCTGAAAAACCCTTACTCCACCAATTTAAACCAGAAATCCAAAAATTAATAAAAACAATATCCAGCAACTACATTCAATTCCATCACTGCAAAACTACCGATGCCTACCAAATAGAATATGCCAACCCCAGATTTTTTGTGCCCCTTGATAAAATATATTTAGGGGTAGCTGCACAAACATCAATAGAAGAATAGTCTAAAGAGATTCCCGAACCACGAACCATAATAACCGACTTCAAAAGAACCTGTTTAATGTTTTACATTGAATCCTTGAAACAAATAACACAGCGATTCGATTTTTCGGACCCACTGTACGGAATCATAGAAATCATTGATCCAAGTATAGCCCAAAAGTTTGAGATAAAAGATTTATCGAGCGTGTTGGAGCGATTCCCAAACGTCAAAGATGATGTTGATGGTGCAGTGCTTCAAAAATAATGGAAGAAACATGCTTTCCTTGAGCACAACGAATTTTTGAGTCAAAATATTGAAGAAAATTAGAGAAAAATTTTGCAGTTAAAGGATTTGACGGGCACTCCAATATTCCCAAATTTTAAAAAAAGTTATAAGGCTTTTGCTCGTGTTGCCTTTCTCGAATGCATGTGTTGAAAGAATCTTTAGCCAACTAAAACTAATAAAATGTGAGAATAGGAACAGGCTCAATACTGACACGATTTCGTCTTTGATGGCTACGAAAGCAAACATTTTAAGCGCCACAAAGTTTGAGCCCACAAAAGCTGATTCAGGCAAAAATACAATATAACAAGAGTGGTGAAGGTACTAATCGCACAATGTCACAATTTTTATGTAACAAATTTTCATAGCTATGAACCTAACTACGCCTTTTGGCGCCATCAAAAGCAATGACTATAGTCAATAGTCAAAGTACTTTATTACTGTAGATATTTACATATACTTAGCAAACGTCATTTTTTGCCTCTTCTCTACATTGGACCACTGTGGGAGAAGAAGGGCGTAGAAACTCCCACAGATTTATTTTTAGATCTCTTTTAAAAATAGGTTGTGCTTAACTAATACAAATATGAAAAATTTAATTGTTATGATTAATAAGCAGGAATAAATAATTACAAAATTATTAACAGCAAGGTCTGTGTTGAGCCAGATTAACCCCATACAGTCCTGTCATTTAAGTAATCTTGAACATTGTAATATCCCTTTTTCGACAAAGTCGCTTTAACATGCTTTTTAAATTGCTCAAATGGCAATTTCAAAATCTCCAGAGGTATCTTATTGTAGTAGAGAATGCACTGACCCTTGAAAGAATTGCTAACCTTCGCGAGTCTAAAACGGGGCGCACATAGTCTGTGATTATTTCTTAGGTTAACATTACAGCTGTCGCTAAGTTTGGAAAATGTTGTAAGGTTCTTGCGTACATACATTATATTTTCGAAAATAAATTGACTAGCTACTGTTAGTATGTCAATTTCTTTAAAAAGTTCTCTTAAGGAGTCTGTTCGTTTTAAATTATAAATTGCTCGAATAGCTCTTTTCTGTAAAATAAAAATAGTTTGAATATCCGCTGCTTTCCCCCACAACAAGATACCATAGGACATCACACTATGAAAGTAACTAAAATATACTAGCCTAGATGTAGCCACATCCGTGCTTTGTCTGATGTTCCTAACAGCGTAAGCCGCAGAACTTAATTTACCAGCCAATTTATCTATGTGGGGTCCCCACTGCAATTTACTATCAATGGTTATTCCAAGAAACATCGTATCATTTACCAATTCTAACGTGCTGTTGTCTAACACCAAACTGGTCTCAACTTGCCTGACATTTGGAAGTGAGAATTTGATACACTTGGTTTTACCAGCGTTTAACAATAAATTATTAACTGTGAACCAATTCAAGGTTAAAGACAATACACCATTAACATCATCAAAATCTCCTTTTTGTCTTTCAATTTTGAAGACCATTGAAGTATCATCAGCAAACAACACTATGTCAGTTAATTTCTCCACCATGAAAGGCAGATCATTAATATATACCAGGAATAAGAAAGGGCCTAATATGGAACCTTGTGGAACGCCAATTTTAACACCCGATCCATCAGATTTTACGCCGTTAACTTCTGCCTTTTGAATTCTATTGCTTAGGTATGATCTTAGTAGATCCAACGCTTTATTTCTAACTCCGTAATGATTTAATTTAATTAATAGCGTATTATGATCAACACAATCAAACGCCTTCGACAGGTCGCAAAAAACTCCGATAGCATCCTGTGCGGCCTCCCATGCAGAATAAATATGAGATACAAGGGAAATACCTGCATCCGTAGTCGATTTACCCCTAGTGAAACCATATTGTTTAGCGTGGAGTTGTTTTGTACGGTTGAAGTGTGAGAGCATTTGATTGAGTATAATCTTTTCAAATATTTTACTTAGTGTTGGAAGAACAGATATTGGTCTGAAATTTGAAGGATCGCCCTTATCTCCCGATTTGAACAGCGGTATAAGTTTACTGTGTTTCATGAGGTCTGGAAAATCCCCATCGTCAACACATTTATTGAATATATAAGCTAAGTGTGGGGCTATAACTAGAATTACTGAACCAATGACTTTGACTGATATACCCCACAGGTCTTCCGTATTTTTTAAGTTAAGTAATTTAAACGTTTTGAAAATGTCCTGGGGATATACATGATGAAATTTTAAATATACATTACTGACGCTAGTGTTATTTTTTAATAAAGTCTCTGCTTCAAATGGAGATGAATTTAGACTGTCCGTTGTGAGTACGGGTACATTGGTGAAGAATGTTTCAAAAGCTCGAGCAACATCAGCGTTGGATTTAACAACATCATCACCTGTCTTTAGGCAGAAATCACTGTCCCTTGGTATAACTTTGCCAGTTTCGCGGTTTATTATTTGCCAAACTGTTTTCATTCTATTATTTGAATTTTTAATTTTTCTATTAATGTGTAAAGTTTTTGCAGTTCTACAAACCAACTTGAAAGTTTTGGAATATTTTTTAACATAGTCATGAAATTTTCGATCAAAGTTATAGGTTTTTTGATCATAAAGGTCATACAAGATAACTCTACTTTTACGAATTCCAAACGTTGCCCAGTCATTAAATTTAGATTTACCGTTGTAGTCACTGACTTTCTTTAATTTGAAAACTTTATTGAATTCTGTCTGAATAATGTTGAAGAAGTCTGAGTAGATTTTGTTTGGGTTCTGTTCATTAAAATCCGGTACTGGCAAATTTATATCTAAGTTTTTCGTATATGTCTCTAGTCTATGGGATGTAATAGGCCTATAAAATGTTGGACCAGTCTTATCCTTAATACTAATTGGGAATGAAACTGTTTGACCACTGTGATCGGAGGGTAAGCAGTTAATTACACTTTTAGTTGTGAATGCACAGTCACAAAAAACGTTATCTAAGCAAGTTTGGCTTGTAAGTGTAATTCTAGTCGGCTCTAGAAATACATGACATAAATTAAATGATTTGAACAGAGTTATTAATCGTCGCTTCAGTGTTGTATCTACAAGCAGATCTACATTAAGATCGCCACAAATAATTAACTTTTTTCTGTTATTACAAAGTTTAATGAGGGCTTCCTCCATAATTTTCTCAAATATTTCGAAATTGCCATGGCCTTTTTCATCCCTCGGTGGCCTGTAGACACAAACAATAATATGGCTATCTAACTCAACACAGGATACCTCTATTTGTCTTTCAACAGTAAGTGCAAGAATATCTTTCCGTTGTTTCACCTTAATATTATTCTTCACTAAGATTAAAGAACCACCTCTATCAGCAGTCTTTCTATTGTAACAACTGACAATTTTGTAACTATTTATGTTAAAAGACATCATATTTTCCTTCAACCAGTGTTCAGTAACACAAATAATATCAATGTCAGAATTTTTTAGAAATAATTCTAATACAAGTTCTTTGCCAGGTAGCCCCTGGATGTTTTGATGGGCAATATTTAACTGGGGCTTACATTTTGACATATTTAGTGGCTCTTGTATGCTAGAGATTTCCTCTATTGTCTTATGAACTAATTTAAATTACTTGGAACAGATTCCAATGTTGCATGCAAAGTATAATTAACAGGTGAATTCCCAATAGGGGTGCATGTCATATTACTCTTAAAATAAGCTGATGTCAAGTTGAACTTAGTTAAACCAACTATAGCTGCGTCGCATATATTATAAGCTAACAATGTAGCTACTAATTTTCTATATTTATTAGACAGGTACAATGTATCCCGTGTCAGAGTAAAGTTATGAATAAAATTATTCATGTCGAAATATAAAATAGCATCGCTGTGATGACATGTTAAATTAAATAAATGAATATTCATTCTATGCACAGATTTGTTCTGTAGTTCTGTCAAATTACAGGCATATGGAAAATTGCATAGTATAAACATGCATTTCATCCTACTATGTAAGTCTAGAAGTGTTTCAACACTTTTATTCAAATCATTCCGACTAATGTTTGAATGATTTCCTACCATAATTACAATAGTGCTGTACTCATCATAGATACCGCGACTAATCATCTTCACTAGATCTACAAATGAACAATTTGGACAGCAAATGTTCGTTACTTTTTGGTTAAGCCGGTTATGTAATAGAGTCCCAAATCCTGCACCTACTTTGTCGGAGAACAACAGAGTTTTTCTCTGAACACATATTTTGGTAGCTGGCGGTACACGAGTGGAGGTGAGTGGCGGGACACACGTGTTAGAGTGCGGTTTGATGCACGTGGCGGCGGTTGGCGCGGCATTCGCGGCAGCGAGCGTCGCAACGTGCGCAACGGCGAACGGCGCGGCCCTCGGGGCAGCTTGCGGCATGACACACGCCTCAGCAGGGACAGCGAGCGGCGCGGTGCTCGCGCTGTTGAGCTGCGAGGTGTCTCCTCGTCGACGACGGCGACGCTGTTTTTTGATTGGGGCAGCGGTGGACGCTGCAACACTCTCGTTGAGGGGGGTCGAGACCAAAGTTAGTGATGTGGGCTCGTCCTCCTTGCTGGTCTCATTCTCCTCATTCTCAATTAGAACCCCCACCAATTCCGCATTCTGGCGTTGTAGCTGTACTAACTCAGACGTCGCGGCTCTGAGTTCTGCTAACTCACTTTGCTCTTTGGCATAACATTGTAGTGTATTTGCTAGCAGGTCATGTAGATGCTGGATTTCTACTCGGGCATGTTGAAGGTCCGACTGTAAACCTACATTTTTTCCCCGGAGCTCTTGCATTAAGGAGATTCTTAATATTCTGTTTGATTGCCGTTTCAAGGCTAATTTCAGTACTTTTATATTACCTCTAGTTTTTTTCATGAATTTATTTAATTTACAATATTTTTTAATTTTTCTGCTGCTTGTCTGCATGGCTTGAACAATAGTGCTTAGGTTGGCTACTTCTAGTTCTTGTTGGATAGAGGTAATGTGGCGAGATTCATTGTAGTCTTTTTCTATGCACATATCAGTCAACTTCAAGTTTGCCTCATTGAGTTGGTATTGGAGGAATTTACTGCGATCACAAGCAGAAGCAAGGTCAGTGCGCAGGGTGTCAAAAGATTCCACAAGTTTTTCCAATCTTTGAATCTCATTTTGCGACTCCTCGTGTGTTTCTCGCAAAGTAGACACACTATCTCTAAGCTGTGAGTTCTTGCAATACAATTTATCAAGAGTGTTGAATGTACTAATTTAAACTATTCAAATATTAAAATATTCTTAAAATATCACAAACTTTTAAGTGTGTGAAATGACATACCACTAAATTAATCGGTATATCTTACACATTATTAATCTTATGTTTTTTTGGTTTTTCAGGATCACCAGTCAATTATTCGATTAACAATGATTACGATTATTTAAGAACTAAGAGAAGAACTACCGAGACAAAGGAATTTTTTGTTTTTGATGTTTTTGTGTAATAAAGTGTCACTTTCTACATAAAATAAGTTAATGTTACTTTCCTCGTGAAAATGTTACTTTTTGAGCCGTGTCATGTTATATTTGACTATCTGCCAACACTGGCAACACTGTTGTTGAGTTTGGTTAACTTTGGTTCTAACTTTCCCGATATGTTTCGATTTAATTGATAAAAAACTTGCAAATAATTACCCAGCTTTAATACAGTACAAGATATGTTCTATTTATGATGGCGGACGAAGAGCCACTGGACATAGAACAAGAACTTGAAGGGCTATTGACGAAAGTGCAACCAAACCTACAGGTGTTATCAAAAGGGTAAGTAAATAAAATATTGCCTCGCCATTCTCGGTTAAGGTGGCCGTTGGGTTGGAGTGTAGGATTTTTTTTTTCAAGGGTCTGGTTCCGCCCCCTTATCGAATCTCTGACCTTAAACTGGACAATTCTCTGCTCTGAAGATTGGGGTTTTAAAACCTACCAGACCAAACAGGTCAGGATGGTCAGACTGTAGCAAGTAGCTTAGGGATCTAAATCTAAATGTAAAACCAGACAGTATTATAACTAGTGGTTCTGTGAGAAGCCTCCTAGACCTCGCAAGCCCTTCACCATACATACATACTTTTAAACGTATTGTCACTACTGAGGCACAAAAGGCTTTATGATAATAAGTTTATTTTGTGTAACAATTTAATAAAGAAAGTCCAATTTTAAATTGAATTTCAGGTGCTTGAATTTTCCAATTACTATGCAGATGTCTGAGCAAAATAGGGGTATAAGTTTTGGTGATGACTCTCGTTTCCTTGGTCCTAGGAGGTCAAATTTGGTGTCTAAGGGTCTAGTGAAGGAGGAGAGAACTGCGTAGTCTGATTAGGTTACAAAATGAAATCAAAAACTGAAATCCACTATAACAAATATGTTTGCTACATCAAACTCCCCTCTTCCTTTCCCCCTCACTCCCCCATCACACCCCAGAACTCTTGAAGTTTATTGGATCTCCAACTGCAACCCTGCCGAACCAGCCAAACCATGCCCCAAGTGAAAATTTACTCCAAAAAAGTTACTTGTGAGCGTTTAGTGACTAGTGCTGGTTTCGTTCACCCCAGTTTTCTTAAATCTGGCCAGATGATTACGGCAGATGTCTATTGTCAGCAACTGCAAATCATGATGGAAAAGCTAGCTGCTAAACAACCGAGGATGGTCAATCGCTCTAGGCCACTGCTGCTTCATGATAACGCTAGACTACACACTGTTATATAATACACTATTATAAATATAATAACCCGACTGCATTTTCTTTCAGTACCACATTGAAACTTATGAATGCACCTCGTTACGTACATGGAGTATGAAAGTATCCGCACCAATAACTTTGTAATGCCATAAGTCTGCCATTTGAAAAAAAAACTAAAAACTTACTCAACAAAAAAAAACTATTTAATAATTGAACCTGCTCACAAAATTTCACGAGAATCGGTTGAGAAATGCGAACTGTAGGCCAGAACAGACAGAGAGACAGAAGGACAAATGAATTTTTGGCCAATGTCGATACTCGATGTTTCTTCTTCAATAGTATATAGACCTATCCCCTCTCAATTCACCTCTACCAAACCAAACTCACTGTTCAAAATTACCTTGAAAATCATTAAAATATTAGGTCCTTACATATGAAATTGGCGTTTTGCATGGGAGGAACATAAAGTAGTTTTTTTTAAATATTATATATTTATTTAATCAAAGTATGTACCATTGCTATCTATACACTTTTGTCATCTCATAGTTAGTTCTTCGATCCTTTTACTAAAGAAAACATTCGGACGGGAATCAATAAAATATTTGAAGGTGGTTTGGACTGCCCCATCGGAGTTGAATTTTTTCCCTTTCAAGACGTTATTCAAATTTCGAAAAAAATGGTTATCCGTTGGAGCAAGCTCCGGAGGGTACGGTGGATGTCCTAGACATTCCAATTGAAGCTCCTCTAATATGGTAGCCGTCTGTTGTGCAGTGTGTGGTCTAGCGTTATCATGAAGCAGCAGTGGCCTAGAGCGATTGACCAGCCTTGTTTAGCAGCTAGCTTTTCCATCATGATTTGCAGTTGCTGAAAATAGACATCTGCCGTAATCGTCTGGCCAGATTTAAGAAAGCTGTAGTGAACGACACCAGCCTAGGCCACCAAATGCTCACAAGTAAATTTTTTGGAGTCAATTTTCGCTTGGGGCGTGATTTGGCTGGTTCGGCAAGGTTCAGCCATTGCGATGAGCGCTTCCTATTATCGTACAGGATCCACTTTTCATCACAGGTAATAATTCGATTTAAAATCCTTTCGTTATTCTGCCGGGTGAGTAATGCAACGCAGCAGTCAACGCGCGTTTGTTGATTTGCTTCACTCAGTTCGTGAGGTAGGTACCTTTAAAGCTTTTTCACCTTCCCAATTAACTTCAAATGGATTACCTTTCAAGCTTTTTCACCTTCCCAATTAACTTCAAGTGGATTAAAACAGTTCTATCACTAACACCGCAGCCTGCAGCTGACTCGGACGTGGTTTGCGATGGATCCGCTTCCATAATAGCCTTCAATTCTTCATTATCAACTTTGGTCTCCGGCCGTCCACGAGGCTTGTCTAAATTTCCAGAACGAAAACGTTGGAACCAAAAACGCACTGTGTTTTCTATTGCGGCACCGTCGCCATACACATCATTAATGCTTCGAGCCGTTTCTGCAGCACTGGTGCCACGGTAGAACTCATACACGTAAATAACGCAATATTTCAAGTTTTCCATTTTGTAAGCTGAGTGACGTAAGAAAAAAAAAACAATTGAGGAAAAAACAAATGAATTATAATTTTAGAAACACAAATACATGAGTAAATAGCTGTATAAATTTGAATTTGGTATTCCTAACCATAGAGGAGATATTTGAGACCTAAGGTCTTTATGTTCCTCCCATGCAAAACGCCAATGTCATATGTAAGGACCTTAGGTCTTTATGTTCCTCCCATGCAAAACGCCAATTTCATATGTAAGGACCTAATATTATCTAGAAATGAATCATTATTTTATTACTTTTAAATTGCAGAGTTTTACAAAAGTTGCACTTCAGCAATCAAAGAATGGTGAACAAACCAAACCTGATGTTTTGCAAGATACAGCTTATTTTGCTAAAAATACACATGTGTGAGTATTTTGTGCCGTATAACAACAACTAGAGAGAAGAACATTTATTTGCTCATGTGAAGATGTCTACAGATCTATTGAATGGCCATACAATAATCAAAAATATAATCAGCAACAACCACTATACTTTACTTTTAGGAATCTTATAATTAGTATAATGTTACAATAAAGAGGTTTATAAGGGGAGGAAGGGAACACTCTGACTGGGGCGTTTGCTCACGTCAAGAAGAAATACTTGGATCCCATAGTCCTTCACATCCTTCCTGGGACTTTAATTTCAAGGTTCTCGAAAGACACCCTAACCAAATTGTGATATTTACAAATAGACTTCACACACTGGCAAAGTTCATGCCTTAGCTTACAATAAGAGGAAGAAGAAGTAGTGCTAAATTTCAATAAATAATTAAATTAAACAATTCTCTCATTCCAGCAATATTTCAAGATTGGAGTTGACAAAGCCTCCATCGTTCCACATTCAGACTCTTTCCTTAGACCTCAAGTTGATGGGACTGTCCCTCCGTTGCTCGCTTGGAGAAGTCAGTGTTAAGGGGCTGTACAGCGCATTCAATGAAAATTTGTACAATCTAATTCCTGTTATGTCTGAAGGACATTTAATGTAAGTTACACTGTTGTAAGTAGATTGTATTTATAATCTTTCTCTAAGTGGGAGTGATACAGTCCCTCGATTGAGCACAAATCTTGGGGATATCCGTGGTACTTTATAAAATGCTGCCACCTAACATTGCGTTAGACCTCAACCTGTTAACAAGATCGCCTGCGCCACTTGAGTAGGCTTAAGTGGCATCTTCTAACACTTTCTAAAATCGGAGTAGGCCAAAGATCAATAAAAAACAAAACTCATTTTTGTTTGTAACTCTGGGATGTATATGAAAATCCATACTGACACACATTTTAAGATAATTTTTTTTCTAAATACCCGCTCACTTTCACATCCTTGCCGGCCGGAAAATATAAAAAAAAAAACGAGTTAACAATTGAGGAAAATTTTATGTTGTTGCCCCACATATGCCCACAATTGAGTCTTTAGTACTCTAGGTGACTTTTACGTCCTTTTAAGTTCTCTGAATCTCAGCAGATTAGATAAACAAAAGGGGTCTCTTATATCCTATCCTCATCAAAACATCCCTTAACCACTCAGCTGTGGGGTCATCAACAGATGATGATGACAGACCAAGCCATAAAGTTCAAAATCCGGGGTCAGTTTCTGATCTACCCACAGACGATTGGTTAAGTAACACTCAGCTTTCAATCTTGCGCTTAGCACCTGGGCCACATTGTCCGCCCGCTGATGCTACGGTCAAGATAATGATTCCGTTCAAGCTTACCAATATTGATGGTTAAACTAATTAATAACGCAAGATTTATCACATTAACCGGTTAGTATATATAATCACCACACATCCGTGGTGAATATGATTAATACTGATTTGCACAGCTAATATCAGGAAAAAACACTGCGGTAGCTCAGGTGAAGGGTAAAGGGGGTGAGTGAAGCAATTATGTTGACATAAACTTAAGTACACATAAAATATTCTACACCTATTAAACATACTGTGCATTATAGACAGACAATATTATGAAGAATTTAACTATTTGATTTATTTTATCTTTAATAAAACATATTTGATTAAGAAAATAAGGTTATCATTACTTTCACAAAACCCTCTTGGTGATGATTAATAATAACCGGTTAAAGTAGTTAATCGGACTGGTTTTGGCTATATTTATTATATTCACCAAAAACAGTGGTTAGTATGAATACTTTCCGGTAATTATGTATGCTAATCGGATTTATTGAGTTGACGGTAACATACATATATCTGTCAATTATCTACCTTTTTTGACGTCCTAGTAATAAAAATAAATTAGTAGTAGGCTAGTGGTAAAAATAAATTCAATTTTGTTTTAATCAGGTCTGTGCTCTCTGGATGTTTTATCGCGGTTTGTAAAAATATGACTCATTCATCAGTCTTACCAACAGCACAAAGAAGATACGTAGTTGACATAGATGGAAGGCATTGCAACCAACAAGCAAGAAGGTTGAATAATGCGCAGTGGCAGGTCAATGCGCAGGAGCAGAACGATAATATGGTCTTAAAGGATGATGATGATTTATTTCAGGATCTCACTATTTAACATGAGTGCTGAAGTGAATATGGGTTTGGTGCTGGAAGATGATGCATTCTCTTTCATCAACCCTGGAGTAGAATTCATACATGATGAAGTTCGAGTGAAGGTAAAGAACTGTTTCCTAAATAAAAAATCAAAGCCTGGTAAACCAAGTAGAATAGAACAGAATAATTTTTATTGTTCAAAATAACAGGGTTTACATATTTGAGGTCCTTGCCTCCCAAAGTAGGAAAAACCTGTATCATGGGAGACAGTTACTTCCCAGTGGGTACATATTTTATTTTGTACAATAGTAGGTACTTAACAATTTTTAGATTTATGCAGGTAATCAAAAAAGGTAAATCTACAGAAAAATAATAATAATCTACAGTATAAAAACAAATTAGGGTACACAATTGGCGGGTATTAGGGTATACAATTGGTGGGTAGTTTCAGTTTATTTATTCATGAACAATATAAAATTGTATTTGAAATTGCTTACAGACTAAAACATAAAATAATTAATTAACAAATCATGCAATTAAAACAATACAATATACATTTCACTATAAAAAATAACAATGTCAACAAATACATTTATCAAATTAATTACTTATATAATGTCAAAATTGTAAAATTGTAAAATAAAACCTAATATAAGAATAATAAGAACAATAAAAACAATAAATAACATCAATTCAGTCAACTTTTGTCCTCAAAAAACTCATCAACCCTGTAGTAACACTTGTTCAAAAGGAATGTTTTAAGCTTATTTTTAAGTATGTTGGGGCTCGTAATTTGTCTAAATTCTATTGGTAACATATTATAAATTTTTATCGCCTGATACCTAGATGAGTGTTGAACTACATTCAGTCTTGGTACAGTGAAACTCTCTAGGTGTTTCCTTCTTGTGTTTAATCGTCTTTCCCGTTCTTCCTCAGACTCTACTTTATTTAATCGCTTAAGTAAATCTACAGACTCAATTAATATGAACAGACTAGGAACTGTGAGGATACCTAATTTGATAAAAAATTCACGACAAGATATAACCTGTGGTATTCGTACCACTACTCTTGTGGCTCTCTTTTGGAGGATGAACGCTTTTTTGACATTATAATCGTAACTATTTCCCCAAAACTTTATACTGAATCTCAGTTTTTACTCTACTAGGGCATAATATACTGCTTTTAAATTGTAAATTTTTAGCTCATCTCGTAGACTTTGCAACGCATAACAAGCTGAGCTTAGAGTACTTTCGATGCCTTGCAGTTCAGCTTTCCAGTTTAAGTTAGCATCTATTTGAACGCCCAAGAATTTTACTGTGTCTGTCAAATCAATACCCTCTCCAAGCATTTTCAGATCAACGCTATCATTATTATCCGCTGTTGTTTTAAACAGTATTGCACATGTCTTATTGCTGTTCAACTTTAGATTATTTGAGTCAAACCATTGGTGGAATGAAAATAGCGCTGCATTAGCTTTTTCTTCAAGAGTGCTGAGGTGCTCTGCGTGAATAACAGCATTTGTATCAACAGCAAACACAACTAGCTGAGTGTCTAACAGATTTCGTGAAATATATTCTACCAAGTCATTTGTAAAGACAATAAACAGTATTGGACCCAAAATCGAACCCTGTGGTACACCTCTCTCGACGTTGGTAATTTTTGACTGATGTTTCGCTTCTTTACCATTTTCCCACGATGTTAATTCAAAATATTGCTTTCTGTGTTTTAAATATGATCTTAGTAGCTCCAGAAACTCACCACGGATGCCATAATGTTCTAGTTTTCTTATTAGAATAGTATGGTCAACCAAATCAAAAGCAGAACTGAGATCCAAAAATATGCCTAGAACCTTCATCTTAACATTAAGTTTAGAAACAACATCATCTATGAGTGTTTCCACTGCATCTGTGGTGCTAATGTTCATCTGGTAACCAAATTGTCTCTCACTTATCACTTGATTCTGCTGAAGGTGTCTTAAAAGTCTAATTTTAATGATTTTTTCAAAAACTTTTGAAAGTATTGGCAAAAGAGAAATTGGTCTATATTTACTAGGATCAGTTTTTGACCCCTTCTTGAATGTTGGTACAACTTTGGCCAGCTCAAGTTGCTCAGGGAATACACTCTCATTTAGGCAGTTATTAAATAAGTAAGTCAGAGGGACAGCTAGGATGTCTATGTTTTTTTGTATAACAGTTATTGGTATACCATCATGGCCACATGACTTTTTTGGTTCCATATTTTTTACAATTTTTGCGATTTCGATCGAAGTTGTTAACTCACACATTATGCTGCATTGTACTCTGTCCGTACTAGTAAGTGTATTGCTATGTCATTCCTATCTGATGTGGAGCCCTTTTTGTAAAATTCACAAGAGAAATGTTCAACCACCTCACTTGGTTTTTGTAATGTGATGTCATTAACTTTCAGCTGAATAGAATCTACTTTACAATTTTTAAGTTTGTTTCTGTGTTTGTTTATAACTTTCCAAATAGCTTTGGTAGAATTTCTAGCTTTTCCTATTTCATCTCGAATGGCAAATTTTCTAGCATTCCTCAATACTCTTCTGTATATTTGTAAGTAATTTTTAGTGTAAGTATGGTTATAATCTGCATCCTTCACTCCTTTTAATGGCAATAGAACACGTTTCATTTGACTAGAAACCCTAATTCCTTTAATGACCCATTTAAGTTTTTCAAATTCTTGCTGTTTTATTTGCTGACTGACTATTTTAAAACTATTTTTAAACGCTTCTTGAAATCTTTTCAGAAACATATTTATACCCATATTTGTCCAGTCTTGTTTTAAAATGTTATTTCTGAACATCATGTTATTTCTTTCATTAAAAACCCTACGCTTTACAATTATATGTTGTTCCTTTTTAACTGCTGCTATTGGATTTTCTAGTTGTACAATACAAAATACTCCTGCATGCCCATCTCCTATATTGTTTTGATCCACAGTGTTATGCAAAATATTATATTCAGGTATATTCGTTAGGAAATTATCTAGACATGACTCATATCCTTCCTCAAAATATGTAGCTGAACAAATCAAATGTCTAAAACCATAGCTTTCCAGCAAGTTTAAAAATTCTTTTTTTTGGTTACTTTCCGTCAACATATCTATATTGAAGTCTCCACTTATTATGCACTTCTTGTCAAAAAAATGTTCCAATAGTAATTCCAATTGCTCCATAAAAGATTCGAATAATGCTTTTTGGTTTTTATTTTTTGAAGCTCGATAACAACAGCAAATGTTTAGGTTGGTTTCTTTGTCTCTAATTCCGCATAATTCAAAACTGTCTTCTTGATACAACTTTTTACAGATTTCTATTTCCTCAAACTTTGAATTATTCAGTGCCAGTATAAGCGAACCCCCCTTGAATTAGAATCTCTTTAATTATATGCTGCTAAATTATAATTTTGAATACTAAATAGCGACATTGAACCCTTATTAAGGAAATGTTCGGTAATACATACATATTTTTGGTTACTTCCAAGGCTTTCTAGATATAACTCCAACTCATCTTTTTTGTTCGAAATGCCACAAAAATTTTGATGAAAAATGGAGACTGTAATATTGGTGTTACTTGATATTTCTTTAAGAGGCACGAAAAAACTCTAGTCCCACTGACTTTGGTCTTTTTCCAATTAGTCCTAATTTAATTTTATCAAACAGGTATGGCAGAGTACCTTTTTTTGAGACCAGGTTCGTAGCCGCTCCAATTTCATTTACTTTTGTTCTTTTTTTAGCAAAATAGTAAGGAATAGTACCCTTTTTTGCTGCAAGGACTGTGCATAAGTCTTTTGTCTCAAGTTTTTTTGTGGCAACAATATTGGATTGTGACTTTGACATGACACTATCTATAAACTGTTTTTTATATTTTATGTAATCAATTTCCGTGTTAAGATCCGCGCACAGTGTATCCAAGTAAAATTCCTGGTAGGAGTTATCATTCACATTATTTTATTTCAGTGTAAGTTGGATGAAATCACAATTCTGGAAGCCTCTTACAATTGATTTTATCTTAAAGTTTAGAAGTTTCTCATTCAAATTACAGGTTTCCTGCACATTAATAACAAAGACCTTATTACGTCTTAGTTTGTATAGAGCAATGCTCAGTTCTGATAGTAGACTGTGAGGGTTTTGGTCATGTTTACCTACAGCTAAAACATATATGTTTTCACGATTCTGATTACATCTGTCCTCCAAATCATGGAGAATCTGGGATCCTGTGGTCTTCGGCTTAATTAGTGCCAATACTTTATAGGTATTATTCAATAGATTTTCTTTCCGGGTGTTGATCATCTTGGCTGCTAGTCCTTTCACTTGTTCATCGCCAATTATCAAAATTTCCGCAGTTTTTAGGGTGAAACGAATTGGCTGTTTTGTTGGCTGAATTTTGAATTTTGACGTTTCCAGTTCCAGTCTGTGCCTCATTTGCGGAGACTTGTTTCGGTAGTAATGTGCCGTGGGATGGTCCAGTGATCCCAGGTTGTCTCGGATTTAGTTGATGGTCTGGCTGGCCCATCAATGTCATGGGCGTTAAACAGGTCTCCTTATAATCACTGTTGACAGTGGGTCTACTGGTCCCTTTCGGCTCGCCTTCGGTTATATGGATCACTTTTCGTAAGATGTAGGGGGTTTGATTCGAACCACTAGACGAGGCCATTTTTTGGATCACTCCATTGGTGAATTATCCGGGTGATACACGAGGGTACCCCATTTTCATCATACTATGACGTTATCGTCTGAATTGGGGTGAGAAGAATTTTGGTGGGGAAGTTTCGCCACCACCTATTCCAACAGACCTAAGGATCTCGATTTTCCTTTTGTGTTCATCCAATGTTTTCTTAATTGTACCATTTTCCAGGGTTAAGTTATCTATTTCACTATAAGCAACTAAGAGTTGCAGACGCAGCGTTTCATTTTCCTGCCTAAGCTGATTCAGCTCCTGGTCATTTTCTAATATAAT
This sequence comes from Argyresthia goedartella, assembly GCA_949825045.1. NCBI lineage: Eukaryota > Metazoa > Arthropoda > Insecta > Lepidoptera > Argyresthiidae > Argyresthia > Argyresthia goedartella. Next base: position 36,398,638 of record OX463812.1, on the reverse strand, counting down.
TGGCAAGCTTTGGGAAGACAGATTTACGAACGACCCATTCGCTTCAGAGTGTTTCATTATTTGTCTAGGCTTTCTATAGATGACATTTTCCTGCCTTGTTGATAGTGGAGAATCTGTAGAAATATGTCCGTTACCATCTATAATTATTTCTGTGTTTGGGGGAACAGCATCACGACATGAACCTGAACATTGTTGGCATTTAAAATCCAATTTTAAATCGTTGATGTTTGCCATATAGTATGCCGATGTAATATTATACATCTCTGTTATTTATATTTTAATTATTTTATTATGACATTTGAGACTCTTTACATCTCTCAGAAACAATAATTAAGTACTTTTTTTTTTCTGATAATATGATAATAATACCAAATGTTCTGTAAAAAATGAAATGAAATGACATGTGAAAGTGCCCTTGTGGCCTATTTACAGAATAAACGTTTTGAGTTTTGAGTTTTGAGTTTTATTTACACAGTTATGGGGAAATGTATTATTGCAGACCACGCATCTTAAAATTTCTGAGGAATAGACAGCTTCCAAGCAAGTCTTGCAGTACTTCGTCATGCTTAGGTACACCTCTTGTCTGCAGTTTAAAGTTTTGAACGGGTGTTACTGGTGGCGCCGTGTATGTGGTGGCCAGGCACGGTACTAATCCATTTGTTTTATGGCGCCCTCTATATTTTGAAGGTGGCGCCCTCTTTTATTGAGTAGCACGAAGTATTTGTTGTAGGTTAGTAACGCCCTCTGTTAGTCAGCAGAAGAAGCATTTATTGATTTTATTAGCGTCATCTGTTGGTGAGCGGATGCGAGTGTTCTATTTCTGGAGTTGGGTGGTGATGTCGTCTACCGGGCGTTTGCAAGATAAAAAAAATTAAATACGCTTTGTTTTGAAATATTGAACGGTTATTCTGTCACTTTTTTGGGCATTTCTTTGAAATTTGATCACTGTGTTCACTATTGGTTGTCCTTTCACTATTCTATTTCATGTCTTGTATGTTTATTTTAATTTCAGCACTGTGTCCTTGTATCTAATCGTGATTATCACAGAACATTTAGTCGTGATTAAAGTCCGATTTTTCCGTAGAACAATTTTGCTTGATTTTGGTATTTATTCTTGTTTCACTGACTTGCCTACGTCTGCACAGGCGAGTTGTCACCTCAGGTTTACACACGACTAAGATTTTTATTGAAATACACTGGTTTACTATTTTAAAACGTCTTTTATTGTGGAGTGTGTCACAATTTATTGTTTACTTTAGCAGCGCCCTCTGGCTTTATCTTTATCTGGTATAATACTAACACTAAAACTTAATTGTAATTATTATAAAGAGAGTGTGTAGTGTGATGTGAATGTAGAGTATAAATGTAGAGTGTAGTGTGTGTGTGTCTGTTAATTTTGTGTGTGTTGTGCATGTGGAGTTGGTGAAGGAAAGGAGGGGGATAATGAGTTGAGGTATGGAATCCAGGTAATATTGTTATTTTGGTTTCCTAATTTGGAATGTCAAGAAGCTTCTCCGTGTCTCCATAGGAGAGCCTCAGCAGCCATTTTTTTATTTATGTTTTGCAGACGGTTTTGGGTAGATGATAAAGCTCGACGTCTCTGCTAATTTTGTTGTAGAGACGAGGGCCGGTGATATAAAGCTGCCTTTGAACATGAGCGGTTTTACAGCTTTCTATCTCAAACACTCTGTCTTTTCTCCGCTTTAGGAGTAGCAAAGGATCGTATGGGCGACTTGTGTGTGTTCTCAGAATAGCCTGTTGGATGAAAAGTTGCCTTACCGGAAGCATTTTGCACTCAGTATAAAGTAATTCAGTGGGGTATCTAAAAGGCTTTCTTAGAAGTACTTTAAGGACAACTCTTTGAGCCCTTTCCAATTTTATAATTAGTGTTTTTGGTGCGCCACCCCAAGCCGCTATGCAATAAGATATAATTGACTGGGCCAAAGCATTATACACTGTATACAAAACATTTTCGTCTGCTGACGGTCTAAGCATTTTGAAGATATAAATGAGCTTTCTGTTGCGACTTGTTGGATTAATTATATGTGGCTTCCATGAGAGAGTGTCATCTATAATTACCCCTAAGTATTTTACTTTAACTACTCTATTGAGCGTCGGGCAAGAACAGTTTGAGTGACTAAATTTGCTAAAGTTGCAATTGTTGTGTGCTCTAACATTAAAAGAACCTTGAGGTGGTTTCCCTGAGGAGGTCAGTGGAAAGGTGAGATACATGGTTTTGTCAACATTTAGACTAAGAAGGTTAGCGACGAGCCATTTCATGACTACCTCGCGAGATACCTCTGCGTTTATCCTGGCTTTATCCCAGGTTTGACCCTCAACTAGGAGAGCAGTATCATCGGCGTAAGTGACAATATTGCAGTTAGGTGTAGAAAGTTTGCACAGATCGTTGATGTATAAAAGAAATAGTGTGGGGCCCAAGTTACTTCCCTGGGGTACACCGTATGACAGAGCGATATCATCACTTAGGTGATTCTCTATTTTTACTCTTTGAGTACGTTTGGTGAGATAATCTCTGAAAATGTCTAGGGCATGTCCTCTTATACCAGCAGAACTTAATTTATTTATAAATAGGGATATTGATACAGTGTCGAAGGCTTTTTTCAGGTCAAGGAAGATGCCAACGCACTTAGATTTTTTATCTAGAGTACTTGATATTTTCTCCGTTAATTGCAAAACGGCATCCTCGGTCGACTTGCCCTTGCAGAATCCATACTGATTATCAGCAATTATTTTGTATTTAGTTAAGAATCCTACTAATCGGTTATTTAGCACTTTTTCTAATATTTTAGACATGGTAGTAAGAACAGAGATAGGTCTATAATTTGTAATGTTCTCTCTGTCCCCACATTTGAGAATCGGGTGAACAAGAGCTTTTTTGAAAATTGTTGGAAATACACCTTTTGAGAGACAGAGTTTGCACACGTGAGTTATAATTGGCGCAAGAACAAAATGGCTCGATTTAATAACAGATGCAGAGATGCTATCCCAGCCTATTGCTGAGTCGCTTCGTAGATCTAAAATAATTTTATTTATCTCGGCAACATCCACTTCCAGAATAACAAGTGTGTTTAGTTGTGTATCTTGGAGAAAGGATTGGGAGGGCAATTCAGTGTTGCGGTGACCATCGTTTGAGGTGTGTTGAATTTTATTAGCAAGAGAGGCACCCACACTTGCAAAGAAATGGTTTACTTTGTTTAGAAAATAAAAGGGGGTCAGGTGACAGATGTATTAGTTCTCTAGGGGGGTGACTTGTTGTACGTATGAGTAATCTTTTTAATAACTTCCCATGTGGCCTTGGGTTTATTTTTAGCCTTTTCGAACTCATCCTTCTCGTATGAACGTTTAAGTTTCTTTAGCAGGTTATTACAGTAATTTATGTAGCTAGTGTAAATAATTTTGTTAACTTGATTATTAGGTGATTTCTTATTTCTTTATTTCTTATACATTTGAGTAGATGCCATAATATGTTCTAATTGTGTGGGTTGTACTATTTCGCGTTTCAGTTATCATGGCCATCACCACAGAAAAACAGGGGCTATGAGTTAACCACCACAGAGCAGATTGCAAAACACATTGGTATGAAAGTTTCCCAACAGATTTACTCAGTTGCCTTGTTATTTTGAACCTTTTAGAAAAACGTGTGTACAAGAACGTAAACATTGAAAGGAACGGTTGGAGTTTCCGCCCCCTTATCGACACTCTGACCAAAGGAACCCCTCTCAAACTATTTGTAAATAATTTATTGAGGAAAAGTGTTCAGAATCATTAGTAGAGTGCCCCTGCCTCAGTGTGATCAATATTGTATTATGAAACGTGTGTTCCAGACGACCTTCCTCTGACGGCAGCGATCAGCTTACCCCTCTATGCGCTGTTGCGTGAGAGGCTCCTCTTACACTTGCATCGGGTGCTGCGGCGAGCCACCAGCGTGTCCGACCTCATGTGCAGCAACCCCAGTCTACTGGAGGCTAATAGGTGAGACCCGCAAGAGTTATATACCTGTGGAATAACTACGGACGTTTACACATCGAGTAACTGAGCGTATCGAGCTGCAAATAGAAATTATGTACCTGCATTATGAATTATAGTCCGTACAGTTCGCTTACTTATTAATAAGTTATTTTATCTACACACGTATCATAAACCCTCTTTACTGCGTCCAAAAACCGCACGTTACGACCAGTTATACTACTTGGTAAAAACTCATTTCTTATCTGAATATTGATACATTATGACCATAATGTATAAATTTTCGACAAATTATGAAATTCAAATTTCGAACGCCGCTGCCCGCCTGCGTGCCCTAGTTTGTCTGTGAAGTTTGTACTACTGAAAAAGCTAAACAAGTGCAGAGCAATGATCAATGCCACAATCAAAGAGAGCTTATGATATGTGTGTAGATAAACTAGTGTATGTAACTGTAAATAATTAGGCATTAAAACTCTCGAGTGATATTATAATGAAACTCGCCTTCGACTCGTTTCAAAAACCCACTCTCGAGTTTATATGCCCTCCATTATGCATCAGTCACATAAACTACTATGTTTAATTCCACGCCTCAACCGAACGGCGTGGAATCGTGAGGGGCTGGGTTTTTGCCAGCACGGGAGAGAATCGTGAGTGGTACTTTAACTTGCCGTCGTAGACCGGAATTCGAAAGCTCGATTCGAGGCAGGAATACGGGATAGGAGCACAAGTGTGGTAGGAGAGGAACCGAATCTCACTCGTTTCGCTGCCCGACGCTGTCGCCGGCGTGTTGCTTGCCGACACGAGGAGTCGCTGTCCGATACGACGAGTTGGGGACCGTACAACTTCAACCTTCACAACACGAATCACTGACGCGAATCTACTTATTTCCCGACGATTATTATGATTAACACTCCGACCAGGCCCGACACCTGTGTTAGACAATTGTTACACCGAAATACATTCAAGGCCCGACGCCATGAGCAGACATGTTTTTTCTCACGACAAGAAGGCAACCTCTAATTTATCATCTCGTTTCGATACGAGTGACAGCTGCGGTTCCGTTTCCGCTAGTGATGTCCCGATTACTCGCGATCGAACCGCGCAACGAAAACCGGTGCGTTCCAAAGCATAAATATTAAACATACTAAATGGTGCCGACCTCTCCCTCTCGATATAAATATCAAATTTTGGGGAATGATAGTACCCATAATTATGAACAACTTTCCACAAAGAATGAATCATGGCCGTAAACGAGAAAAAAAAATGGTCTCCCATAGTAACTTGTAATCAGCTGCTAGGGTCAATGTACCCAGAGACGATTATTTTTTTCATTTTCGACCAGTTTTTTGGGGAAATTTGTTCATAATAATAGCTACTGACATTCCCAAATAAACGTTAAATACGATAAAGCCACCCTCTTGTCTTGATATAAATACCAATAAATATGAGAGGACCGATCACCCTATACAAAAAAAGTACTCCGCTAGAAAGGCGAAATCCTGTAATATTTCTCGATGTCACTAATATGTCTCGCCCGCTAGCTGTACCATGCAATAGATGCTGGGTGCTTAGGCTAATGGCGTAGTATAATCAATCATAATATCGAAGAAAAATCAGAGATGGCGCTTTTACTATTGTTTACGAGGGAGCGGCACACATACGCACATGAGTACAGAGACTAACACCTACACAATACAAATGCATGCGCAGGAGACGTGTCGCATCGCATATAAATGTGTGCTCAGACGCGAAAGAAGCGTTTTTGTTCTTAGGAAATTAACGCTTATACCTTCATCTTTCATAAATTAATCGCAACATATTTAAACTAAAAATTTAATTACGCTTTAAAGTATTATGGTTGTCAGTCCTCTCATTGGGTATGTCATGTCCAGGATCACACAATTTCACCCGAAGTTAAGGCATTGAACTTGGGAAAAGGGGCCAGCCATCACCGTCTACTCCAGTCTAAAAACCCTCCATATAGATCTTTATCAAAAAATAATAATAATACCTTGGACACTATTTACACACATTGATCTAGCCCCAAACTGGGATTTCCCGTATCTTGGGTACTAGACCACGATACACATACTAATATAGATAAGTATTATACTTAGCTAGATAAACAATCATGACTAGGATACAAACATCCGTTCTCATCAAACAAATATTTGCCCCCACCGGGGCTCGAACCCGGGACCCTTGGCTTCGTAGACAGGGTCACTGCCGACTCGGCCATTCGGGTCGTCAGTGGTCAGAGTTACCCACACTGTTTTGACCACACGTGTCTTGAAGTTGAGGTTTGGTGGCAAACGTCTATAGAAATAACCCGAGCTGCTGCGTCTCTATTTATCTCAGTGCAAGAGTGGACTGTTTGGCGGCCAGCGGGAACAAAGTGATCGATATGACACTCATCAACGTGCGGCGGACATTGCTGCAGAACCGAAGGGAAGTCATGGAGATGATGCCAATGCACGCCACGTTCATGCATAAAGTAAGAAAACTAAAGCTGGCGATCTGCTCCAAATCGACAGAAGGTTATGTTACGACATGTTAATAATGCCTAGTATTTAATCCCACATCAAAAATACTGATTTGCACAGCAAAAAAGGATCAACAGAAACACTATGTTTTAAAAAAAATATGTGTACTTAAGTTTATGTTTTAAGTATTTTTTGTTGTTCTTACATGTTCAACCTAACGCGAAGGATGAGAGAAGTCCCCTTCTCTTCGCTCACCCCCTTTACCCTTCACCTAAGCTACCGCAGCATTTTGCCCTGATATTTGATGTGGAAATCAGTATTTTGGATGTGCAGTTTGATATTTCCCGTTAATAATTACACCGGGTTAGAGCTCGTAGCTCACCTACACGACACCACTCCCGCACGGCAAAAGAATGTGGTAGGAGCGGTTGATCGTTGAGCGTTGGATCTTTTGGTGTAGACCCAGATGTCGAATATGTGCCACTCGATAGTATTTTATTTTATTTTATTAGGAGAACAAACAGTTTAACACACTCTATAAATAAACTTATATAATAACTAATAGGTTTAAGGTTTAAGGTTTAAGATATTTATTTCTCAAAAAGAATACAATATAGTGAGACTTGAGAAACAACACAAATAAATAATTACACAAATAGATTTCTTCCATCGCGCGAGACATTAAAGTAGGGTAGTCCTTGAAAAATGTAAATATTTATGTTAAGAATGTGGTGACTTTGAGATTTATATTTTTTAAAAGTTTTTTATAAATTGGTAGTGATCTCGCTTCTTTTATAGCTTTCGGTAGTTTGTTATACAGTCCAATAACCATTAATGTGTTCTCGCATGTAGAGTAGTATATATGGTATATCTAACAGAGCACAACCTGAGACCCATATTTGAATGAACATTATTTTACCTTTCGGGAGCGGTGAAGTTTAAGTGAGCTGTGACCTTAAGTCTCTAATACGCACGCTCCGCGCAAAAGTTATGTCAACCTCAAACAGTCCGTGCATCAGTATACTAAGCAGAAATATTTATATTTGATGTATGATAATTGTCAACGTCCCATATGCCCCCTCGGACGCCCCCTGAAGGGGCATATGGGATTTTTGAAGGACTCACGCCTCATATAAGGGGCATATGAAACTGTGAATCAAACCACAGTTTTCGTATGCCTCCCTACGGTGATTGTTAGGCGAACGTTGACAAATAAAAATGTTGCCAGTTTCGAGTCGTGTTTCTATTTATTTGAAAGTACAGTCAAGGGCAGATAGAGTCATTCCTTTTGAACATTGTAGCGTATTTATTTCGTAAGTCATAAGTTCCACGATCGCATACCTTTGACTTACATACCACATAGTAGGTAGGTACTCATCATATCATGGTCGCAAACGAAATTATATTTCTTTTTTTTAAATCGCACAACTAAAATACAAATTTTCACAGCAAAAAAGGATCAACAAAAATACACTTTATGTTTTAAGTATTTTTTTGTTCTGACATGTTCAGCCTAATACGAAGAATAAAGGGGTCTTCGCTTCGCTCACCCTCTTAGCACCTAGCTTAGGTGAAAGGTAAACCTTTCACCTAAGCTACCGCAGTATTTTGCCCTGATATTTGCTTTAAAAATCAGTATATTTGCTGTAAAAATCAGAATATTTGCTGTGCAAATCAGTATTATTGATGTGCAGTTAATTTTTTTCTTTTTTTTAATACCTACCTAACTTTTTTGTCACCTGGTTGAGTCAAAGTACTTTGGGATTATTTATTATTTTCCACCAAAGGTAAGTTAAAAATATAAAATAAAACACACGCAGCTGCAGTCATTAGGTTTTGTGGTATAATTTCAAAATACACAAATTGCTTACGGCTTCAATCTAAATTACAAATTAGACATTATTTGACATATATTAAAATAACTAACATTGTATGTAAGGCATTGTATGTAAGGCTCGACTCGGCCATCGACCCGAATGGCCGAGTCGGCAGTGACCCTGCCTACGAAACCAAGGGTTCCGGGTTCGAGTCCCGGTGGGGGCAAATATTTGTTTGATGAGAACGGATGTTTGTACCCTATTCATGGTTATTTATCTATCTAAGCATAATATTTATCTATATAAGTATGTGTATCGTTGTCTAGTACCCAAGATACAGGGAATCCTAGTTTGGGGCTAGATCAATGTGTGTAAATAGTGTCCAAGGTATTATTATTATTGCCTGTCCTTCCTATAGCATGTGAAAAGGCTTGGGAAGAAAAACCTAGGTAAGCTAAAAAGCTAGGTAAATTATTTATTGATAAAAAAATATAAGTATTAATATATAATCGGTCCAGGTTAAAAAAACTTGAAATAGCAAAAACTAGTTATTTAAACAGACACAATACTACTTTTCGTACAGATTTTCAAGAATAAAATCACAGGTATCATTATTTGTCATGGCAACATTTTCTTACTTACATTACTACCTACAAATAGCTAGGCTAGACCAAAACATCAAACATATAAACAAATCGATGTCAAATCTCTTTGGAGAGGTGTCAGCCACCCATCAATAACCATACTAATTTACAGCCTGTAAAGCTGTCCCGATATACGTCGTTCTATCAAAAGCTATACTTACTTACTACTTATGCTCCGCTACCAATGTAAGGGGGATTGCGTTCTTTTTTTGAAGTTTAGCAGATGAACAGTTAGAAATGTTATAAAGTAGTCAAAGTTCTTTATTACTGTAGATATTTAGATATACTTAGCAAACGTCACTTTTTGCCTCTTCTCTACATTGGAGCACTGTGGAAGAAGTAGGGCGTAAAACTCCCACAGATCGAATTTTAGATGTCTTTTAAAAATTGCTTGTGCTTATCTAATACAAAGATTACTATATTAATTATTATGATTAATAAGCAGGAATAATTACAAAATTATTAACAGCAAGGCCTGTTTTGAGCTAGATTAACCCCATACAGTCCGGGCATTTAAGTAATCTTGAGTATTGTAATTTCCCTTTTTCGACAAAGTCGCTTTAACATGCTTTTTAAATTGTTCAAATGGCAATTTCAAGATCTCCAGAGGTCAGTCAGCGTCTTGATCTACGCAAAACCATACGTCTTGCCACTGTGTCGGACCGCGCGTTGATACCAAAGTTTCTCAAACTTTTTTGTTAGCATAATGGTTATTTATGGTGGATGCCAGGAGGAGGTGACTGACACGATTCTGTGTTCAGCTTGCGGTATCTCCTTCGATTTCTCTTGTGCTGAGATTACCGAGGCCAAGTACCGGAGACTGGCAGAGAAGAAGAAGAGGGAATGGATGTGTCCCACCTGCTCCGTCAAGGCACCAGTTGTTACGAAGCCGCCAGGCGGGGGGCCTGTAGTTGCTCCTCCGAGTACTACTAAGCTGCCCCCGGGATCTCCAGCTGTGCCAACGCTCGAGCTCATCATGGAGCGCCTTGATGCCATGGTCCTTCAATTAGCTCCTCTGAAGAGTCTAGAAGTCATTCTCAGTGACATCTCCGAGTTGAAGAGCCAGACCGATGACATCCATTTGCGAATTAATGATGTGGAGAGCCGCGTTGTCCGCATGGAAGAGCGTCAAGTTGAAGCTGCTGAAATGAATGAACGGTTGTTACGTCTTGAGGAAGCTTCTGAAAGCCGAGAACAATGGCTGCGCTATCGAGATAAAAGGTGTTCCCCAAACAAAAGAGGAGAATCTTTTTGACATAATATTTAAAGTTGGGACCACCATTGGTTTCGCAATCCAGCGCGATCGTATTAATTTCGTTACCAGAGTTCCTTCGCGTGACGATAACAAGGGTAAATCAATAATTGTCTGCTTCGTTCATCGCTACGACAAGGAAAACTTTGTTGCTGCCGGACAAACTGTGAAGAATATGTCACTGGCTGATATCGGGATGCAGGGACATGGCAGTGTCTTCGTCAATGATCATCTGACCATCGAACAAAAACAACTATTAAATTCGGCCAAACTACTAGTTAAGGAGAAGGAGTTCGAATTTATTTGGGTGCGTCATGCGAAGATTATGGTACGGCGCAATCAGAATTCACCTATTTTTCAAATCAAGTCGAAGAGGGACCTGTCCAAAATTACGTAATCTACAACTATTGCTTTTAGTGTCATTCAACAGTTTACAAACTTTGAGAACCACTGCTCCCTGCTACTATCCGATATTGCTATTGTTTTCGCCTGTTGCTACACACACACTACTTCACTGCCTAGTAAACAACTTTTATTCCAACACCTTTTTAACTCAGCTCGTAATGACCCTAATGAGCCTTTCTGAAGTTTATTTAATGTCTAATTTGCCTCGTCGTTGCTGCCGCCGTCCGCTACCGTACTTGCCTATAAGTGATCATTGCTTTGATAATAACCCGTCCCTATGTTACCGAGTTCGCAGCAAGTGCTTGTTGCTTTGCCCGCTTTATTTGAGAATTAGTTTTTTCTTAGACATCTATTTAGTTTGTTATATTAAAACGCCGTGAATAATTTAAATCTGTACTATCAGAATGTAAGGGTACTGCGGACAAAGACTGATACTATTTTTCAGAATATCCTATTGAACAACTATGATATTGTCGCTTCAACCGAGACCTGGCTTCTAGATGAATTTTCAGATAATGAAATATTCGATGATAGGTACTTAGTGTGGCGTCGCGACCGTAACTATGCATCAACTGGGCAGACAAGAGGGGGAGGCGTATTGATAGCTGTTAAGCGCGAATTATGCTTGACGATCAATGCATGTTGGCAGTCCTCCGCAGAAGACATATGGGTAACGATTCCATTGACTTGTAACGAAAAAATCGTTACTACATTACATTTGTGTTCACTCTATCTGTGTGACGAAAATCTTGGTAATAGATTTAAGACACAACTTGAAAACTTTTAGTAACTGCATAACGGCTAAGGTCGAGCCACCGCTATCAGTAGCTATGATCGTCTATTCTATCTACCCCAAAAAGAGATGTCCCGATTCAGCTGTAAAATTTGTAAGTTAAGAATGATAAGTCTGAATTTCTCGTTCGTTGAGAAGTTCGTTAGGCGTACAATAGTCGAGCGGAAGATTGGTTCAGGAATTTAGAGTTTCAAGTTAGACAGAGAAAGCATATACGTCCGCAAGCCGGTAATTCGCATCAGTCAGCGGTGTATTGCGCCAGATCGATCGTTGTTATATTTTGTGTGATGGTACCATTTATTTTTTTGTATATATGGGCGCTTGGAACTTCTTTTAGTGGTCGACCACGATTTGTAATATTTGTTTGGGATATCGTATAGATATCCGTCGTAGTTTTACGACGTGAGTACTCAATGATATTTCGTGTGATCGCCAGTAGCGGCTTGTGGTGGTTCTAATTATATAATTAGTTCACGGCAATAACGATCCGAAAAGACCGGTTTACACAATTGCGATTTGATTTTCCGAAATGGGTTTGAACTAGCGGTTACCTCAAAAGGTCCGTAACGTTTTGAAACCTTCAACTCTGCGCAATTTGAGCTGGATGTTACCGAAACGTAGTCATTAGCGCTTTAGGAGATCTAATCCACACCATAGCGAAGTGCATAGTTCGATAATTACCGAACTATGAATTCCACTAGCCGCAGCACGTCCTCGACTGAGCCTAATCATATATATTTGACTCAGCCTACACATTAGACCTCCAGCGAAATTTACATTTAATTTAAAGATGCAACTTGAATCCAACCTGACCCAAGGCAAAGCAAAACAACCTACCCGGTCCTAAACAATGACCTTTAGACTGTAATTTGATCTCTTCGCGCGTCCCCGACAACACTCAAATGTCAAAATATCAACAGGATAGGTTATCTGTGTTGACACCGGTTTAACTTTGTTCTGAATTTGTTATTTCCATCCGCGGAACCTCATCGATCAAACAGTCTCCCTATGCCCTGCCAACCTAGGTTTAGCCGCAACTAAACTCCTGTCTAGCCTAGTCTAAAATCCTAGTGTTATACCATGTCCATTATCGACACCACTCGAAAATGGTTGAGTTTGATTTGAATGTGCTTGTATGTTTAATGACTGTGTATGTGGAAATTTCAAAACTCGCTACTCGAAAGGATTGAGGAGAGGATTAGCCCGAGAATATCCTAAGCGCCAATCCAGGAACCCTATGGTGAAGGAAAAAGGAATTTAGGGTCGCTCCAAGCCCAGACTCAGACTCAGATCAGTTACAAGTTCTTATCTAACGACCCAAGAATAGTTTTGGAATTTGGGGTAGGTTGATATAAAGGAAAGGAACCGAGGTATATCTCGGCGCTTCAGACACTCACGAAAATCCACTGAAACTCGCAATCACAATTCGCCCAGTTCTGACGCGTAAGACGGCAGACCAAAACTGTTTAGAATTTGAAAGACGACTGTCACAGTAGCTAGACGCTAAGACTGAGTGCTCTCCCTTTCCCCGCAATCGTATTTATAGTCCCCACATGTCTGGAAAAAAAATGGCGTCCTTTGCGAACACGCTCTGCCCAAGCGAAGCTTCTTATCACTCACTACACAGGGTCTAATTTCAACCATGCCATGCAGATCCGCCGTTCTACAAATTGTGTGTACGCATATTCACTATGATCAACCGTAGGTTATCACTCAAATCATTTGGTACTGCCGATACACAGAATCTGTTGATCGCTGACCATAAATGCTTGTTGCGATTAATTAAGCCTTCCCGACCGCTAGCGCGCGAAACAAAGACCACTAGAATGCTATTCGTACTAGTCGTGTCAAACTCTCCATCTCATACCAACCAAACGCAATTGTATATTTGCAATCAACATAATAGCTTTCTCCGTATCGTTCCATAATAACCTTCCATTATTTAGTTATTCATAATTTATTTCGCGCGCAGCCAATCGGCTCTGATCCCTACACATCTCGCAGGAATGCGACAAAAAAACCTTAACTGAACTCTGTTCCTGGAACCAAACCACGCGTCGGCTCATTGTTTTTTGCTAACTTACCCTGAGCTACGCAAAACCCCAAACGTTATATGAACCGATTCTCGTATTCAAAACAGCGCGGCGATGGGCTAGCCCTCTGTCACGCAAAATGAAGTATCAAATGTACTGACTCTCGTGTAACATTAAATTTTGTACCAAATTAATTCATTTAATGACTGACAATGTCCATGATAAATTTCTAATAGTCGGAGACTTTAATATGAGTAGTATAACCTGGTCTTCCATTGATGGCGGTCTTGATCCATGTAATCTGGTAGGTGAGCATGTGAAAGATTTTATTGACACTCTTAACACTTGTGGTCTTCAACAATTTATCAGTTTTGAAAAAAGCTTTGGTCGTATATTGGATCTAGTATTTTCGAATGAAAGTGTCGTGGTAATGTCATGTCCTGACCCATTAGTGCCAGAGGACCCATACCATAAGGCTTTGCATATAGATATACCGGTTACATTCTTCACCCCATTAAAATACATTCCGCATGTTTCCTTTAATTATTCCAAAGCTGACTATAAGCAAATACGTAAACACATCCATGATTTTGACTGGGTAGGTAAGCTTGGTAGTGGTAGTGTAGATGACGCTGTCGATATTTTCTATACATTAATTTATAAACTACGTGACTCATATGTTCCTAATCGCAGCTTATCTAAGAACAATTACCCACCTTGGTTTAGCACAGCTCTAATCAAAGTCATAAAGGAAAAGTTCAAATATTTCAAAAAGTATAAAAACTATGGGAATCTTTCTGACCAAATGTCTTTTTAAATTTTACGTGACCGAGCAAGTAGAATGGAGCGTGAATGCCACACTAATTACATAGCTAAAATTGAAGATTCTATAGTTAAAAATCCTAAGACCTTCTGGTCCTATATTAAGTCGAAACGCCAAGGTAGTGCATTTCCCTCGAATATGTCTTACGATGGTAAAACGTCCGACAATGGCAACACCATTGGTAATTTCTTCTCTGATTACTAGGATTCACCTAGTGATACTTAACCGGAGCGGACGTGTGTCAGTTTTGCCCAGAATTATTTATTTTATTTGTTTAATTTGCGCGGTTTGCTGCTGTTCACACATCAGTACCTCCCGTTCCATCTTGAGGAAAGTCCCTTATACCACGGCGGCCATATTTGGAAGTGTCGGACCTTTCACCAATTGTCGCGACTTCTACCGAAGAGCTCTGACCGAGACCGACATCGAGCCGCCCAGAGGATTGTATCAGCTGAGTCACCTCCACTTACCTTATAAACATAGAAAAACTCAGTAGTGTCTTCGTGACTCGAACCTCAACACTTTGGCACTTTAGCCGGCGCTCCTACCAATTGATCCAAGCGGGTCGTGCGGCCGAGCGGCGAAATTGTCAACCACAACCGGGTCGACATCGAGTTTACACATTTTTGCAATAGAGGGCAGCACTTGTAGTTTAAAATTAATTGCGCTAAATGCACTCTGCTCATTAAGCCGGAAGAATGCCTAAAATGTGCTTCGTGCGTAAAAACATTGCACTACCATTGTGCAGAGTATACTGAATTGGAGTTCAAAAAAGTCCTGCCAATGAATAAAACCAAACTTAAGTGTATACCATGCAAACAGAAGAAATCTCCTGCCAGTCCGGTTGTGATTAGCAGTACATCAGCGGATATTCAATCTTCCATCGTTAATATAGATATACAACAAGTAATAAAATGCTTTGAGACCAAATTTGATGAGGTAAAATACTTGTTGAAAGGACTAGAGACGTCGTTCAATAAAAAATCGCAAGAAATGCTGGACAAAATTGAAGGACTGTCTAGTAGAATAATAACTCTGGAGAATAACCTAGCCAATCAGTCACAAATTATGAGCAACCTTCAACAAATAAATGATGAGCTTCGGCTTGAAAATCGCACCCTCAGAGACAATTTTGATGACATGGATCAAAGATCGCGAAGCTGCAATATAGAGATTCAAAATATCCCGGAAAAGAAGGGCGAGAACCTGCTCCATGTCGTAGAGACCATTGGCAAGGCAATCGGTGTCCCTATTCCTGTATCCTGCATCACCGACGTCCATAGGGTGGTTCACAACCAACCAACACAGAAGGCAAAAAATATAATCGTGCACTTATCTACAAAAAGACTCCGTGACGACGTGATCGCGGCCGGTCGGACCCGCCGAGGGCTCACTGCATCGCAAGTGCTGAATGCGGCCGCGGGCGGCGCCACCGCGTACTCAACTGTGGCGGGCACTGCGCCCCCACCACCGTCGTCCCGGTTCTATATCAACGAACATCTTACACTCAAGAATAAAATACTGTACTCCAAAGCGCGCACCGTTGCGAACGATAAGAATTACAAATACATCTGGATTAAGAACGCAACAATTCTAGTACGCAAAGAAGACAACAGCCGGGTCATAACTATTCGCAGAGATGAAGATTTAGATAAAGTAGTGTGACTAATTTATTTATATTTTATTTATTTATATTTAAATTTTCTGTGTGTCGTTAAAATATACCGTCTCACAATCAATGTCATCGCATCTCTTGTAAATTCAATGTTTAAATACATGTTGTTATATTTTCCTGTTCTATACGTATATATTCTACTGTGCAAATCACGCAATCATTCACAACCACTATATATTTTAACTGTTGTTTATGGTGCAACCCATCCACTCATTTTCCATAATGTTATACTCATAAATTTGATATATTATAGTTTACATTATATATTAAAACTCAAACTTAAACAAAACAAATATTTCTTTAAATACATATTGCAATTTTATGTTATCAATGGTTGACTCAAATATTAGTATTTATTATCAAAACTGTGGTGGGTTGCGTGTTAAGCTTACGGAACTTAGATATAATATACAATTTTCATATTTTGATGTAATTATATTGACAGAAACTTGGCTGTTCAATAGTATTTTTGACTCGGAAATTGTAGACAACAGATATTCGATGTTTCGTCGCGATCGTAACTTGGTTGATTTTAACAAAAAGGACGGTGGAGGTATTGTTGTCGCTATCAATAAAAAAAATACTGCATCGCGACACTTTGAACTGGAAGATAAGACTACAGAGGAGTTATTTATAAGTATACCTCTGTGTAAATCTAATACTCTAATCCTATGCGTAACATATATACCTCCCAAAACTAACAAAAATTTATACGTTTCTCATTTCAATAAGCTACAGCACCTATTTATGAACTATCTACTTATACTTTCTATAATATAGGAGACTACAACATACCAGATTTGACTTGGTCCCCCCACTCTACTGGATTAATTTAGTACCCAATATTAAAACAGAACTTCATAAATCACTTGATAACACCATGGGTTTAATGCAACTCCAACAATACAATAATATTTACAACAACAATAATCGCTTATTAGATCTTATGTTTTCTAATAGTAGCAACTGCGTATGCTCTCCATCATACATTGAGTTATCGCGGCCTAATTACCAACACCACCCCCCGTTAATGTTCACCTTTGAAAATACAAAAACAGTAAAACAAATTCAACCAAAAAAAACTAACAAATTTAACTTTAATAAATGTGATTTTAACTATATCAAATCTGAACTGTCATTAATAAATTGGGAAAACGTTTTGAAAAATAAAAAAGTAACTGAAAGTGTTTCTATATTCTACGAAATCTTATTCAAAATTATTAATAAACATGTACCTCTATATAAAACAAAGTCACGAAATTTTCCATCATGGTTTTCTTAAGCATTATCAAGCACATTATCACGTAAAAAAACCGTGTGGAATAAGTGGAAAACTTACCATAATCTATCGGACTATAGAGAATTTTCACTCACACTTCAAAGAGTTAAATTACTTTTGAAAGAGGACTTCAATTCATATATCTCAAAAACCGAGTGTAATATTTCTGAAAACGTTAAACATTTTTGGAAATATGTAGCCTCTCTGAAGAAAAACGAATCGGGATATCCATCTAAAATGTCATTGGATAACAGAACATCTGACAGCCCATCCGAAATAGCTGATATGTTTAATGAATTCTTTAGCTCCGTTTTTGAACCGAATGATACTGATTTAAATGATATTAATATACATGAACTTAATACAAGTTCGGAAGCTGAAAACATCTCTAATCTGCATATTAGTAAATACCGAATTAAAAAAAGGCTTTCAACTCTAGATATATCTAAAGGGCTCGGTCCAGATAAAATAGGTCCAATATTTTTGAAAAACACTGTCGATCTTTTAGTAGATCCACTCTACATAATACTTAACCGCAGTGTTCAAGAAGGATGCTTCCCGGACTTCTTGAAACTAGCATATATCACGCCTCTACACAAATCGGGTTCTCGGAATAATATCACCTATTATAGACCCATATCTGTCCTCTCTACAATATCAAAGATTTTCGAGTCACTGGTTCAGGAATCTCTTTATACGCAAGTAAGACGAAATATTGCTAAACAACAGCACGGATTCATGAAAGACAAGTCCACGATAACTAACTTAGCTTTATACTCGAACTTTCTATTTAAGGCCATGGATGAAGGAGTTCAAGTGGATGTGATATACACGGATTTCCAAAAAGCATTTGACAAAGTGGATCATGTTTTGTTACTCGAGCAGCTAGCATACAATGGCATAACCGGAAACCTTCTTAAGTGGTTTGAGTCTTACTTAAAAATCTTAAAAAAAAAAAAATCTCTGGAAGATTGTATTAGTTTACAAGAAGACCTTAATAGATTCCACGAGTTTTGTCTAACTAACAAACTTCAACTTGCGCATAATAAATGTA
This sequence comes from Argyresthia goedartella, assembly GCA_949825045.1. Taxonomy (NCBI): domain Eukaryota; kingdom Metazoa; phylum Arthropoda; class Insecta; order Lepidoptera; family Argyresthiidae; genus Argyresthia; species Argyresthia goedartella. The sequence continues at coordinate 36,380,393 of OX463812.1, read as the reverse complement.
AACAGATAACTTTTACGCGTAAAAGGAACAAGATACTCCAACCATACAACATCGGTGGCCAAGAAATGGAGAGGGTTTCCTCAATTCGAGATTTGGGTGTCCTTTTCGATAAAAAACTCATTTTCGTCGACCATATAGAGAAAATTTGTACGAAAGCATATCAGATGCTCGGTTTTATATTAAGGGTTAGTAAAAACTTTAATAAAAAACTTACATATATGACACTCTATAAAACCCTAGTAAGATCCCAACTGGAGTATGCTTCTATTGTATGGAATCCCTTTTATGCCGTTTACAGTAACAAACTTGAGAACATACAAAAAAAGCCCTCAAATCGATACACTATAGACTTATATTGTAACGCTTGTTGGGGTCTGGGTAAAACAAAACACTAATTAACAGATTTACAAGGTTTAATTTAAGTAAACTCCAGGATGCCCAACAATTAGCAATGCGTTGATTTAGCTCTCAGGGATGAGTTCTAGAATTCACAATTATAGGTAAGCCGTGTCCACTTAGCACTGCCTTGATAGGTAACCACTTCCCTGTAACTATGCGGCAGGTGGTGGCGCGCGTCTGGTGATGTCACCGATGTAGTCCGGAGTCAGGCAAGGCGGATCAGCAGCGGAAAGTGGTCATCAGGGTCCCAATATAGTTTGGGTCCGGCAAGTAAAACCCCGACTGGGAAACACACACACCTATTAAAATTGATAGGTAGCTAAATAATTCATCTAGCTAAATAAATAATGCATCATTGAACACTGCGCTCCATGCACAAGACAATTAAACCATACAATTGGAATTAGTTTAAAATAAATAATAAATTAGCGCTCCAAAGTAGTGGTGGCGAATGTGAGGTACGGTAGCCCCGAGCAAAGTGAGTCCTGGCCGCACCCCGCTCCACGAGTGCGAGTGAATACACGTAGCAAAATGAGCTACGAAAACCTCATGTCACTCTATAAAGTACCTAGTTTGGCCTCTAGACGCACAATAACCGACGAATTATTTTTATATAACATATGTAACAACCACTATGATTGTCCGGAGCTTGTCGAAGAAATTAAATACCTTGCCCCACATACAGCAACGCCACGCCGTCCCTGTAAACTTTTTTATCTAAATCCAACGCGCACCAATTTCGGTCTTCGTGCGCCGCTACATCGAATTTGCCATACCTATAATGAGAGGTTGCTGTCGATAGACATATTTAGGAGCAAAAAACATCTTTTAAAAAAGAACTAACAAATCATATGGGTTTGAGTTTAAGGTAGATTAAGTATTTTAAAATTATCAAAAAAATATTTGTATCACATTATTTTTATAAATGTATGTTTTAGTGATGAACGTATAAGGTAGTAAGCTTACAATGTATTTTGTGTTTGTACTTAATTTATGTTTTGTAAAGTTTATTACTGTTGTTTGTCCAAATAAAGTAAAATAAAAAAATAAAAATACTTTCATTCTAATTTTATTATTACATCCAGCTCTGACAATGATAATGTGGGTCAAGCACATACACATGTCGAACCGCAGTGTCTGCGATAAACATAGTCAGGTCATAAGTTCTGTCACACAATAAAAACTTTTGAATTTAGAACGCTGGCCACAAAAAAGTTTATTGAATTCGAATTTCGAATTTTTCATGAAAATAAAAATGTGTACTTTTTATAGTTTTCCTCATTTTTAAATATGGAGTGGACACTTAAAGAAGACCGTGTCGCAGTTATTGCGTTGCATCGTTGCGGTTACGCGCCAATTCAGATTTTCGACTTACTGAAAAATTTGAAATTAACCAAAAGATTCGTTTATCGTACCATAAAACGATACAATGAAGACTCTAGTGTAGATGACAGGTCAAGAAGTGGTCGCCCTCGCTCTGTTAGGACTCCAGCAGTGATAAAAGCTGTGAAGGCGTTCGCGCGTTGAATTCGTTCAAAGAAATCCCATACGTAAGCAGAAACTGTTGGCCCTTCAGATGGGGTTAAGCAGGACCACGGTGAAAAGGGTGTTAAATGAAGACTTAGAGCTTAGGGCATATCGAAGAAAAACAGGACATCGTTTGGACGCTCGTTTAATGGACCTGAGTCTGAAGAGATGCCGCGCTTTGTTGAAGCGGTACGCGGGAAAAAAGCATCGGGAAATTCTTTTTTCGGATGAAAAATTTTTCACCGTGGAAGAGAGCTACAACAAACAAAATGATAAGGTGTACGCACACAGCAGTGAAGAAGCGAGCAACCGTATTCCGCGTGTCCAACGAGGTCATTTTCCATCCTCGCTCATGGTTTGGTTGGGAGTCTCTTATTGGGGCTTAACTGAGATAATTTTTTGTGAGAAAGGCGTAAAAACGAATGCAGTTGTGTATCAAAATAAAGTCCTCAAGAACCTTGTGGAACCTGTTTCTCATACCATGTTTAATAACAGGCACTGGGTATTCCAACAAGATTCTGCGCCAGCTCATAGAGCGAAAAGCACACAAGACTGGCTGGCGGCGCGTGAAATCGACTTCATCCGGCACGAAGACTGGCCCTCCTCCAGTCCAGATTTGAGTCCGTTAGATTACAAGATATGGCAACACTTGGAGGAAAAGGCCTGCTCAAAGCCTCATCCTGATTTGGAGTCACTCAAGGCATCCTTGATTAAGGCAGCCGCCGATATTGACATGGACCTCGTTCCTGCTGCGATAGACGACTGGCCGCGCAGAATAAAGGCCTGTATTCAAAATCGCGGGGGTCATTTTGAATAAACTTTATTACCATAAGAATCTATGTTTTATTAAGTTCATTTTGCTATATAAATGTTTACATAAATAATAAACATGTCTAAATTATTTCATATTGCACATGTGACAGAACTTATGACCTGACTATGTATTTAGTATCGCAGTTAATAGCTCCTATGTTCATAAGCTCCTTCAGTCTTTGGACCTGTGCAAGTCTGCCGGGCCTGATGCTATCCCGGCTTCGTTACTAGTTGCTTGTGCAAAAGAGCTGTCCGTTCCCATCACAATTTTGTTTAAAAGATCTCTCAACGAAGGTGTCACGCCGATTCGTTGGAAGTCTGCTTTTATTTCCCCCATACATAAAAAAGATTCCCGTGAGCGCGTTGAGCATTATAGGCCTATCTCAAAATTGTGTCTTATAGCCAAGGTTCTTGAGCGTGTCGTATATACTCAATTATATGAAGCGCTTAAATCTAGTTTCAGTCCTATGCAGCACGGTTTCTTAAGGGGCAGATCAACGGTATCTAACCTTGTACTTTTCCATGACTATATCAGTGAGCGTATGGACAATAACGACCAAGTCGATGTCATTTATACTGATTATAGTAAAGCTTTCGATCGCATCGATCACGATATCTTGCTTAAGAAACTTAGCAGAGTTGGCATTGGAGGCGATCTGCTCAAATGGTTTGCTTGGTCCTCTGCTATTTATATTATTTATCTATGATATTGATCAATGTTTTCAAACCTCTAGATTTCTGCTTTTTGCCGATGACATGAAGATTTTTAGAGTTGTTAATGGGGTCTCGGATGGTGAACTCTTACAGAGTGACTTATATAGGCTTGACGGCTACTGCGTAACAAATAAGCTGGATTTAAATGTCACCAAGTGTTTCTGTTTAATTTTCCATGCCTACCGAACGGCGTGGAATCCTGAGGGAGATGTGCCTTTGCCCGCACGTGAGAGAAAAAAATTGATGAAATTGTTACTACCTTGTCACCGCAGACAGGATAGATTGAAGGCTCAATTCGAGACAGGGGAATGCGGGAGAGGAGACAGTTTTGGAATGGGGGATGGGATCGAACCCTTGCCGTCGCTGTCCGACGCCGTCGCCGGCGCGCTGCTGGCGGCACGTGGAGTCGCCGCCTATACGACTATGTGCTTCACAACACAAATCACTTGACCGCTGACGCGAATCTAATAACGATCAATAGCCCGACGCTATGAGGTAGATTTACACTCCGACCAGGCCCGATGCCTGTATGATAATTGGTACACCGAAATACCATCAATGCCACGGGGCCCGAGCCGCCATGTTATTCTCCCGATGAGACAAGACAAAAGAGAAAAGATAACCTCCAACTTTACATCTCGTTCCGGTACGAGTGACATCTGCGGTCCGTTTCCGCTAGTGATGTCTCGATTACTCGCGATCGATTCGCGCAACAAAAAACCGGTGCGTTTCCGAAGCATAAATATTAAACAGTCACCCGCCCGGACAGGCCCGAACCTGTCCCTAATCAATAGGAAGGCGAGAAAGTGTTGCGACCGCTCTCTTGAGGACCGAGTCCCCCACCTTGACTTCTGCTGATCGAGGCGTGCCATCCCGACCCGTGTACAAATTGACGATCCGTCCTCGTCTCCATCTCAATGATGGCAGGTTCGCATCCTTAATCAGCACCAAATCACCGACTTGAGGGGGGCTCGTCCGGTCAGTCCACTTAAGGCGCTGCTGCAAGATGTGCAAGTACTCAAGGGAGCACCGTTTCCAAAAATCTTGAGCCATCTGCTGCAACATCTGCCACCTAGTTAACCGACTTAACTTAACATGACCGAATGGGTATTCTGGCAGGGCGTTAAGGGGCTGACCTATCAGGAAGTGACCCGGCGTCAATGCTTCCAAGTCATTTGGATCCGAACTGAGCGGGCACAACGGGCGCGAGTTCAGTGTCATTTCAATTTTACAGAACAGCGTCGCAAGCTCTTCAAAGCGTAGAGAGGTCTCACCGATGATCCTCGTCAGGTGCGACTTAGCCGATTTAACCGCAGCCTCAAAAATTTCTCCCCAATGAGGACATCCCGGCGGACTGAAAACCCATTCAATCCCACGTCGGGAGCAAGCCGTACCGATGGCGTCCTGGTTACCGTTCAGGAATTGAGTGACCTCCTGCAGATATCGCCTGGCTCCGACAAAATTTGTGCCGTTGTCCGAACGTATTAATGTCGGGAGGCCCCTTCGTGAGACGAACCGATCCAGACAAGCGATAAATGCCTCCGTAGTGAGGTCACTGACCACTTCCAAGTGGACTGCCTTCGTGGCCAAGCACACGAAGACGCACAAGTATGCCTTCACTAATCTGGCGTTCCGTAGCTGTGAAGACTTGACCATGAATGGTCCCGCGAAATCCGTTCCGACACCCGCAAAGGGCCGGATTTCGTTAACCCTATCCGAGGGCAAATCGCCCATCTGGGGCTGCATCGTAGCCGCCTTGGCCCGATAACAAGGTAGGCACCGAAATACGACGCTACGCACTAAGCGTCTTCCCGAGAGAATCCAGAACTCGCGCTGGAGAAACGCCATCAAGGCGTGGCATCCGATATGCCCATTCCGAATGTGTCGATCCTGTATCAGCAGTTCGACCAACTTCCCTTTCCTAGGGAGTAACAACGGGTGGCGAGCCGCATAAGGCAGGTTGGCATTCCGCAGCCGACCTCCTACCCTCAGCAATCCGTGAGGGTCAAAAAACGGGTTGAGCCGAGCCACAGCTCCCTTCAGTTGGACGCGTCCGCGTCTCAGAATGTCCAATTCGGACTTAAAGTGCACCGTCTGCACGTTCCGTACCAATGCGAACAACGCATGGTTCCGTTCCCGTGGTTTCAGGACCTGTGTCCGCACTCGTTGCGCCTCAGAATTCCGACAATTCCGCGCAAATTGGCAGATCCAGGCGGTCACATTGACCAGCTTGTCGAGCGAGCTGTACCGTTCCAGCAGGCTGAACTCCTCTTCCGGCTCTGGTTGCGTCGAACAGACACCGACTGTCAAGGCGCCGTTCGCCGTGGTAACGCGTGGACTCATTGGCCAATCCGATTCGGCTTGAGTCAACCATTTTGGACCCCACCACAAGGGATGTCCAACCAACTCCAGAGCGTGACACCCACGAGACGCACAGTCTGCTGGGTTCATTTCCCCTGGAACATGTCTCCAGATCAAGGGAACCTCCGAAGTCAAAATCTGCGAAACCCGATTCGCCACAAAAATCTCCAGCTTGTGAACTGAAGCCTTCAGCCAGCATAACACGATCTGGGTGTCCGTCCAAGCGTAGACCGTATCTTCCAACGCTATTGACCCACGAAGAACCGTCATCGTGTGGTTGAGCAGACGAGTCAGGAGAGCCGCTCCCGAAAGCTCTAACTTGGGAATGGTCAGGCGAGTGCGCAACGGCGCAACCTTGCTCTTGGCCATGACCAACCGCACATCAACCTCCCCCGAGGAGTCGACCGTACGCAGATACCCCGCAGCTCCGTAGCCCTTCTCCGAGGCATCGCAAAACCCATGCAGGGTGGCGGTGTATCGTTTGGTGGGGACCAACCTCCGTGGTAGTGAAATCCGATTAATGCCAGGGAGGGTCGAAAAGAACGAGTCCCACTCCGAGCTAAATGACCCGCCGATCGGGTCGTCCCATTTCAGCTCAGCAGACCACAATTGCTGCATAAAACACTTGAGCTGAAATGTTACCAGGGTGATCCACCCGTTTGGATCAAATGTCCTAGCCATCGTTGAAAGGACGTTCCGTTTCGTCCAGACCTTCGGGGAGTCCAACTCGACCCGATACGAGAACATGTCTGACACCGGCTGGTACTGGACGCCTAATACCGACAACATATTTGTATTTTCCAAATTTTCAAATATGTGGGGGTCCTGCTGGTAGTCATCCGGAAGACCAGTCAGTAACTCTGGAGAGTTCGACATCCATTTCCGGAGCTCGTAACCTCCCCGTAAGAGCTCAACTAGCTCGTCCCGTCGAGCGAGCGCCTCCTCTACGGAATCTGCACCGGTACAGATATCGTCCACGTAGAGATCCTGCTCCAGGATCGCTGCTCCTCTAGGGAAGTTTAACCGTTCTCGATCCGCTAACTCCCGCAGAGTGCGAATCGCCAAATAAGGACTAGACCGTAGCCCGTACGTGTTGGTGTTCAGCTCGTACACCCTGATGGGCTGATCTGGGCTCTCTCGCCACAGTATCAGCTGATACCGTCTATCGTCAGGGTGAATGACCGTCTGTCTAAACATCATCCGGATGTCAGCTACAAACACAACATTGTGTCGACGGAACCGTGTGATAACATCCGCGATATCATGATTCAATTTCGGCCCTGAATGCAAACACTGGTTCAGGTTCATGCCGTTAGATGTTGATGCCGATCCATCGAACACTACCCGTATTTTGCCCTCCGGGGTACTCAAGACCGCGTGATGGGGCAGGAAGCAGTGGTGTTCACGCTTCTAGTCGATACCCGAAACCGACATGTGGCCGAGCGACTCGTATTCCCGCATGAAGTCGACGAACTTCTGCCGGAAAATCCCGTCACGCTTCATGCGTCGTTCCATCGACAGAAGCCGCGTCTCGGCTGCATGGTGTGAACTGCCCAGCGGCGGGCGATCACTCCGAAATGGAAGACGTGTGAGAAATCGACCTGACCGAAGGCGACCAGTATTGTTCCGATAAAACTGTTCACACTCTTCTTCAACCGGGTCAAACAGGCGGACCGTAGGTGGTTCCTCCACCTCCCAAAACTTCTGTATCACCTCCGAGAGTACAGAACCGAATAAGGGACTACGAGTCGCTAGGCGTGGGGCAGCCGGCATGACCGGACCCATTACCGCATGGCCCAGCCTGCAACACGTGGACACCTGGCACTAACAGGTATCCCAAGGCATCGACACCCTGTAAAATATCCACTGGGCCCGGAATATCGAACTCCGGGTCAGCCAGTGACAACCCAGCGACCAACTGTCGTACCGAGGGCGACAACCGTACGTGAGGGTGTGAGCCCATCACATTAGGCATGACTAATGCCGTGACCGTCAGATTCACCGATGAATCCACCCGTGACGAGAGAGTAATCCGACATACTCCCTTAACGGAACCGACTTCCGTGTTCCCAATTCCCCGAATGGAATGTGGATACTCCCTTACCGAAATGCCCAACCGTCTTACAAGGTTGCACGAGACTAAGCACCCCTGGGCCCCCGAGTCCAATAGTGCTCGTGCCACACAAGATTTGCCGTCCGAACTCCACGCTATCACCGAGGCGGTGGGGAGCATGACCGTCTGTGGAGTGGCGGCACCCTGTAAGTGGGCGGCGTGTCCCTAGCGGGAACCCCCGCGGGATCCGAACCCGCTCAGACCTCCATCGGCCTGGTAACTCGGCTGCTGATATGCCACCGGTGGCATATCAGACCGCATGTACATCAGGGGGTCCCAACCCGCATAATAGGCCCCCGCTGTCCCGGTACCCGACCATACCGGACTGTGAACGGTGTGCCCGGTGGCCACCGTGGATGGAGGGGGGAGAGCGGATCCAACCTGGGGTGCTCTAGGAATGGGGGCGACATCCGACTGTTCGCCTCCCTGTTCGCCTCCCAGAGCGACGGGCAGGGTGGCGCAGAAGGTGGTGGGCTCCCAGCCTTCGCGCCACTCATAGGTGCCATCTGACGCCCGCCCGTAACACGCGGTGAGCAAGCGGCTAGAAGTCCTCGCTGACCCTGGATAGCGGCGACCGAACCCCGGCTATCCCGCCTGTTACCCCCCGCGCTGCCCCCTTCCCCTCGGGGGGGGTCCCGTCCGCGGGTACCCCAGTCACCCCGTTGGTGACTCCCGTTGCCCGGAGGGGGACTGGGTCCGGCCCTGGTTGGGCCCTGTGACCGACCAACCTGAGTCCGGCCCTGGTGACCGTCCGATGGGCCTGACCGGTTCAGGCACAACACGACGTGGTGCTTGCCACCGCAGCCCTCACAGGGGGACGCCCGTGAGCACTCGCTTAGCGGGTGCGGCCCCAAACAACCGAAACACAATCGGTGGCGGAAGACCACCTTCCTGCGGGCAGCCACACCGAGCGCCTTAAAGTTGGCGCAACTGGTCACCTCATGACCGGCACTGTCGCAGTGCACACAGCCGTCACCCGATGGCGCGGCACTCAAAACGCCAAATTGTTTTGACCGACCACCCCCCCGTGGGGGTGGGGGGAGCGGCCCCTCCCGCATCTGCGCGGGTTGGCGCTGCACACTGGCCTCCGAATCCATGGTGTCGCATCGCCTGCATTCACCCTCCAAAAACTCCGTTAATTGGACGAGCGTGGGCAGTTCCGAGCTACTGCCCCCATGCAGCTGTTCAAACCGACTTTGAACAGCTGCAGGCAACCGTGAAAAAACCATATATAACACAATATATGACCATTGGTCTACCGGCAGACCAAGGTTCTGAAGGGCCTTAGTGGCCACCAGCACAGGGTTGAGCACCTGTACCCGGATGTCAACATCCCGGGTTACTCTTGGGATGCTGAACAGCTTCCCCAGCTGCGCATCAACCAACCGCCTTTTGTGTTGGTAGCGGTCAAACAATATGACCCGGGCAATCTCATAATTGCCCGCCGTAACCGTTAGGTGACCGACCAACTCCTTCGGTTCACCCCGCAGTGCCATCAATAGCTGGGCCAACTTGTAGGCGCTGTCCAGGTCGTCCCGACCGTGGACCAGGCTATCGAACAAATTGATGAATGCCGGCCACTCATCAATTGCCCTACCGAAGGCCGGAATCTCCAGGTGTGGAAGCCGTCCAACCACACCCTTAGGGGGGGGGTCTCCGCTACCCTCCCCGCGGTCATCCCTACGCGACCGCTTAATTTTTTCGGCGCGACGCTCGATGTCGCCCAAGCACTCCATCGCTTGGTCAGCATCCGCGCAGAGCTGCCTCACTGCAGCCACCGAGGCCTCATCCGTAAGCCCGAGGGCTTCAGACTCGGCAGCCAGCCGACACACCTTCCCGACGCGTGTCATTGCGTCCTCCACACGCTTGAGCAGGACATCGTCCATGTCGGGTCGCTCCACATACTTGTGAGTATGGGCGATCCATCTCATCTCCTCACGGACACCATATCGCAGTACCGTCAAGGGCGAAGGTGCCATGGTTACCTATTTAATTGTTCCTGGTCCTATGCTTCACTGCCGAACTAAGCACAGCCAGATACCAGCACTTTCCCGTCAGCGCTGGGCACAGAAATTAAAACTAAGTTGTAAAACCCAAGGCAACCACTAAACAATTAAATCATAAACAATATTTAATATGGTCACCCTGTGGACATACACCTTATAATATACACTCTAAATCAATAAGAGAATGCCACCATGTGGCACAATACAAATAACACACAAAGGTTATTATAAAAAAAAACTATTTTTCTAGCAGTGGCCCCTCCGATAGGAACCACACTTCCTTTGAGGTCAGCAAAATCAGCTTAATACCCCTTAAATAGCCCGACCCTGCTGTGTAAACCGAAATAACACTGTAGGACTATAGAACCCGACGTTCTATCGCAAGTAATACAATCTAGGCTTCGCAGAATGACTGTTCAATCTTTTATGCGCACAAACAGTAGTTTCCGACTACAAATTTATAACAACTGTTAACTAAATTGGCACTTATACTTTCACTTACCGAAAATGAACTTTAATCGTGGTATACCGACCACAGACTCATTGCCGACTTGAGCCAATCTGAGATATTCTTTTCTCCCAACTACAATGTGACAAAGGCAGCCCTACAACCGTGAATCGATGATTTCCCACTAGGAAACCGCGCTTCTGCTACCAAAATGTTTAATTTCCCACGCCTACCGAACGGCGTGGAATCCTGAGGGGGATGTGCCTTTGCCCGCACGTGAGAGAAAAGAATTGATGAAATTGTTACTACCTTGTCACCGCAGACAGGATAGATTGAAGGCTCGATTCGAGACAGGGGAATGCGGGAGAGGAGACAGTTTTGGAATGGGGGATGGGATCGAACCCTTGCCGTCGCTGTCCGACGCCGTCGCCGGCGCGCTGCTGGCGGCACGTGGAGTCGCCGCCGATACGACTATGTGCTTCACAACACAAATCACTTGACCGCTGACGCGAATCTAATTACGATCAATAGCCCGACGCTATGAGGTACGGACTGTATGATAATTGGTACACCGAAATACCATCAATGCCACGGGGCCCGAGCCGCCATGTTATTCTCCCGATGAGACAAGACAAAAGAGAAATGATAACCTCCAATTTTACATCTCGTTCCGGTACGAGTGACATCTGCGGTCCGTTTCCGCTAGTGATGTCTCGATTACTCGCGATCGATTCGCGCAACAAAAAACCGGTGCGTTTCCGAAGCATAAATATTAAACAGTTTCTTCATAACTTTTACCCGTAAATTAAAACCGTACATAAATAATTATCAAATTAAGGATCTTCCGCTTTCTAGAGTATATGATAGCAGAGACCTTGGTGTTATTATTGACAGCAGACTTATCTTTGACCATCATATTGATGCAATTGTCAGTAAAGCCTCTAAGGCATTGGGGTTCTTCATGAGGTCGTCGAAGTCGTTTAAGCGAATGAAAACTATTAAAATTCTATATCGTGCTTATGTCCGCAGTCATCTGGAATATGCTTCGCAGGTTTGGAACCCGTGCTACGACGTCTACATCAATAGACTTGAACGGATTCAGAAGAAATTTACAAGATATACCGGCTTTAAGTTCAAGTTGCCCAAGCTCAGCTATGAGTATCGCTGTGCACGTTTACATCTGTTACCACTGAAACTTCGCAGGGATATCTCAGATATGGTATTCCTGATGAAAATAGTTAAGGGCACTGTTGACTGTCCATTGCTGCTTGGTAAAATTAAGTTTAAGGTCCCTAGTCGTAACGTTCGTAGACGACCGTTGTTCCAATTGCCTCTCGTGCATAGCAATTACAGAGAGAACTCCTTCTTGATAAGAGCGTGTTCTACTTTTAACCATCTCGGTGACAGGGACGACAACGGTTCTGACGGTGTTGATGACGACGATAATGATGACATTGATATATTCTGGAGCAGTGCGCAAACATTAAGGGCTCATATGATTCGTAAATTTTTAACATCTTTGGACAATGCTGGGTGAAGTAGTGGTGTATTTGACAGTTGATTGTATTACTGTTTAATTAATAATGATATCTTCATATTATTATTTGCTAATATTGCTGTAAGTAGATATTTCCCTAAATCATGTAATTGTATTTCAGCGTATAGTTCTGACTAAAAAGTAAGGTGTATTTTTACAAATTCTTTGTGTGATTCTTTACATTAATTTAAAACTTCAATGCAAGAACGTTTTGCGTGTAGTAAAATAATTGTGGGAGGTTATTATTAGCTCTTTAGTTAATATAGTATTTTGTATTTAGTGAGTAAAGCTGTTACCTCTCCTTAAAATATAAAATAAATAAATAAAATAAAATAAAAATAAGTATCTTGTTGTAGTAGAGAATGCATTTCAAAACCAATAAAACAAATAAGCCGGCTGCAATTCCTTTTTCATACCAACGTATGAATGCTGTGCACCCGGTTAGTTACTGGCGTATGAAAGTAGTCGCCAATAACTTAGTGAACTACATTTGCGATCTAAAATGCAACCTATTGACTTTGACAAAACAATCACACCTCATTTGTTAAAATTTGTGAAGCCATGTGGGATGTAGCGGTTTTTCTTTACATTTATAACCCCATTTAAAAAAAAACGACAAAAAAACATAATATATCGAATATCATTTGGTTTTAATTTGGCTGAAATTATAATTAATTTATGAAACTTTATCGTCCTTTCAATATGTCTATGCCATACTTTTATTATTTAGTCACCATTTAATTGCATTAAATATTAAATTCAATTAACAAAATAAGGACGGGAAATCACAACCTGCCATCGCACCTGCTCACAAAATTTTACGAGAATCGTTTCAGAAATGTAACCTTTAGAGAAGGAACAGCCGGAAATCCGGAAATACGAAGAAGGCATTTTTACGAGCTCATTCCTTCAAAACAAGGTTTGCGTAATCGGTCTAGTCGTTTGCGAGTTTCCCGCTTATCAACACATTTAGCTATACAATTCGAGGGTTCCTTACCTGAAGGATGCCAAACGGGACTATCACTAAGCCTGCGCTGTCCGTCCGTCGGTCTGTCTGTCTGTCCGCCAGCAGGATGTATCTCATGTAATAGGTACAGCGTTCAAATGTTCATCAGCATTTGTATTTCTATTGCCGCTGCAGCAACAAACAATAACTTACACGATGTTTTTCAATATTGCTTCCTCTGCGAATCACCAAATCTCGGCATATGCGCGCACCTTCAGGTTGCAGGCGGTCCGACTGTGGAACGCCTTCCTTGCAAAATAAGAGACAGTAACACTCTTTTCTATTTTTAAAACGGGGTAAAATAGCACTTCCTCTCTCTTTCATGATAGTAGTTATAGTATGTATGTATATTATTACTATATTTACAGGTTTAAACTACTAAAACTACTAATTTTATTGGTACTTATTTAGTAGTTTGGTATAAAGAAGTATTTTATTTTCCATATTTTATAGATATTTAATTAATTTATTTATTTATTTATTATAGATAATTTATTAGATATTGTGCACTGCCAACCCTTTCATGGTAAATTTTTCTATCATGCCTTGGTTTGCTGGAAGAAATTTCTTTTTTAGAGATAAGCTCGCCTTTGTTTATATGTTTTCCACAAATGTAACTTTTTATTTATCTTTGTACAATAAAGAATTATGTATTATGAAATCATCATCATTCAAATATCATTGATAATTTCGCTGTGTAATCAATCATAGTCTTCGGTGGCACAATTGTTTCGTCCTCCTATCCACAATCTTTAGGAACTGGTATCGAAACCAAATTAGGAATTAAATATCTTGTACGGTGGTACGGAACCCTTCGTCTGCGAGTCCGACCCGCACTTCACCGATTTATTGTAAATGAGGAGATGACGACGTCTCTTACAGATCGGCTCAATATCGTTCGTGGGCAAGCTGGAGACGGACTGCGGCTGGCTGAAGAACCTGGCGACTGTGAACCGCGAGGACGAGGTCAGCGTGGCCAGACCTGACCCCATGAAGGCAAGCTTCCGAGTCATTCTGCGGATTAAGGACTTGCAGGTGAACAGCAACAGACAACCTTCATAATACAGGCGTATATACATCATCAGCCCTTGTCATCCCAAAGCAAGCCATTCGCTGCGGTCACCCGCCAGCCTCGTCCACTGCTTTCCAGCCACCTTAGCAATGTCATCTGACCATCGGGCCGGTGGTCTGCCCGCTGGTCTCTGTCCTGTTCGCGGCCGCCACTCTGTGGCTGGTCTACCTTCCGTCCTCCCTTCTAACCAAGACGTCTATATACATAGACGTACATATTTTAGGGTTCCGTACCAAGGAAAAAGGGAACATGAACGGGATCACTTCGTTGTCCGTCTGTCTATCAAGACCCTTTTTCTCAGAAACGCGTGGGAGTATTAACACAAAACACATTGACAATTTACGTATATATGTATGTATGGCCAAGTACTGCCCAGAACGAACATATAGTGCATTTGTTCCTCAGGCCATCACTAATCTGTAAACCGAAGTCCTCCAAAGTGTATCCCAGGAGTCGAGTTAGCAACTAACACGCAATTTCGTTTAAGTGGATGACATAATTGTTTCAGTATTGATTTAGAAACCCAACGAGGACGGACTTCTTATTTTGCAAAAAAATGGACCAACCTGTACTCTTTCAATTATAGGAGATTCTAGGCCAAACGTTCAGACGGACGCACGGGCAGTGGAGGCTTAGTAATAGGGTCCCGTTTGCCTCATTTCTGGTACGGAACCCCAATAAACAGCGACGTAACCAACAAATAAAAATTCAACACTTAAGGTTCTTTTCCTCAGCTGGCAATGAAAATCGTGACCATTTTGGCGTCTTCTTCTACTGCTTCAGTCCGTCCCAGCCTTCACAGTCAGCTCCGAACTCCCTCTGGCTGTAGGCCTATCCTCAAAGTCGATCCCTGAAATTGATGCTAATGATTGTCATGGACAGCTCGGCTACGAATCCTACCGCATCAAGTGTTCCGGCGCGTGCTCGGCATCACTGTGGGACTGGCGAGATGGCAGCCGTTCGCGCAACTAGACCAACTCAGCGTGCAGCATATGGAATGAGTTACCTACTTAACTCTAGGTTAACAGCGTGGCGCATGCGCTACTGCGTCACTGTGGGACCAGCGAGATTTATTTATAAATGGCATGGCAGCCGTTCGCGCAACAAGACCAACTCAGCGTGCAGCATATGGAGTGAGTTACCTACTTAGCTCTAGGTTTACAGCGTGGCGCATGCGCTACTGCGTCACTGTGGGACCGGCGAGATGGCAGCCGTTCGCGCAACTAGACCAACTCAGCGTGCAGCATATGGAGTGAGTTACCTACTTAGCTCTAGGTTAACAGCTTGGCGCAAGTGCTACTAATCGTCACTGTGGGACTGGCGAGATGGCAGCCGTTCGCGCAACTAGACCAACTCAGCGTGCAGCATATGGAGTGCGTTACCTACTTAGCTCTAGGTTAACAGCTTGGCGCAAGTGCTATTGCGTCACTGGGGGACTGGCGAGATGGCAGCCGTTCGCATAACTAGACCAACTCAGCGTGCAGCATATGGAGTGAGTTACTTACTTAGCTCTAGGTTAACAGGCGCAAGTGCTACTGCGTCACTGTGGGACTGGCGAGATGGCAGCCGTTCGCGCAACCAGACCAACTCAGCGTGCAGCATATGGAGTAAGTTACCTACTTAGCTCTAGGTTAACAGCTTGGCGCAAGTGCTATTGCGTCACTGGGGGACTGGCGAGATGGCAGCCGTTCGCGCAACTAGACCAACTCGGCGTGCAGTATATAGAGTGAGTTACCCGCTTAGCTCTAGGTCAACAGCGTGGCGCAAGTGCTATTGCGTCACTGGGGGACTGGCGAGATGGCAGCCGTTCGCGCAACTAGACCAACTCAGCGTGCAGCATATGGAGTGAGTTACTTACTTAGCTCTAGGTTAATAGGCGCAAGTCCTACTGCATCACTGTGGACCGGCGAGATGGCAGCCGTTCGCGCAACTAGACCAACTCAGCGTGCAGCATATGAAGTGAGTTACCTACTTAGCTCTAGGCTAACAGCGTGGCGCATGCGCTACTGCGTCACTGTGGGACCGGCGAGATGGCAGCCGTTCGCGCAACTAGACCAACTCAGCTTGCAGCATATGGAATGAGTTACCTACTTAGCTCTAGGTTAACAGCTTGGCGCAAGTGCTACTAATCGTCACTGTGGGACTGGCGAGATGGCAGCCGTTCGCGCAACTAGACCAACTCAGCGTGCAGCATATAGAGTGAGTTACCTACTAAGCTCTGGGTTAATAGCGTGGCGCAAAAGCTACTGCTTCACTGTGGGACTGGCGAGATGGCAGCCAATCGCGCAACTAGACCAACTCAGCGTGCAGCATACAGAGTGAGTTACCTACTTAGCTCTAGGTTAACAGCGTGGCGCAAAAGCTACTGCGTCACTGTGGGACTGGCGAGATGGCAGCCGTTCGCGCAACTAGACCAACTCAGCGTGCAGCATATACAGTGAGTTACCTACTTAGTTCTAGGTTAACAGCGTGGCGCAAAAGCTACTGCGTCACTGTGGGACTGGCGAGATGGCAGCCGTTCGCGCAACTAGACCAACTCAGCGTGCTGCATATGGAGTGAGTTACCTACTGAGCTCTAGGTTAACAACTTGGCGCAAGTGCTACTAATCGTCACTGTGGGACTGGCGAGATGGCAGCCGTTCGCACAACTAGACCAACTCAGCGTGCAGCATATAGAGTGAGTTACCTACTTAATTCTAGGTAAACAGCATGGCGCAAAAGCTACTGCGTCACTGTGGGACTGGCGAGATGGCAGCCGTTCGCGCAACTTAGACAAACTCAGCGTGCAGCATATAGAGTGAGTCACCTACTTAGCTCTAGGTTAACAGCTTGGCGCAAGTGCTATTGCGTCACTGGGGGACTGGCGAGATGGCAGCCGTTCGCGCAACTAGACCAACTCAGCGTGCAGCATATGGAGTGAGTTACTTACTTAGCTCTAGGTTAACAGGCGCAAGTGCTACTGCGTCACTGTGGGACTGGCGAGATGGAAGCCGTTCGCGCAACTAGAACAACTCAGTGTGCAGCATATGGAGTGAGTTACCTACTTAGCTCTAGGTTAACAGCTTGGCGCAAGTGCTATTGCGTCACTGGAGGACTGGCGAGATGGTAGCCGTTCGCGCAACTAGACCAACTCAGCGTGCAGCATATGGAGTGAGTTACTTACTTAGCTCTAGGTTAACAGGCTCAAGTGCTACTGCGTCACTATGGGACTGGCGAGATGGCAGCTGTTCGCGCAACTAGACCAACTCAGCATGCAGCATATGGAGTGAGTTACTTACTTAGCTCTAGGTTAACAGGCGCAAGTGCTACTGCGTCACTGTGGGACTGGCGAAATGGCAGCCGTTCGCGCAACTAGACCAACTCAGCGTGCAGCATATAGAGTGTGTTACCTACTTAGTTCTAGGTTAACAGCGTGGCGCAAAAGCTACTGCGTCACTGTGGGACTGGCGAGATGGCAGCCGTTCGCGCAACTAGACCAACTCAGCGTGCAGCATATAGAGTGAGTTACCTACTTAGCTCTAGGTTAACAGCGTGGCGCAAAAGCTACTGCGTCACTGTGGGACTGGCGAGATGGCAGCCGTTCGCGCAACTAGACCAACTCAGCGTGCAGCATATAGAGTGAGTTACCTACTTAGTTCTAGGTTAACAGCGTGGCGCAAAAGCTACTGCGTCACTGTGGGACTGGCGAGATGGCAGCCGTTCGCGCAACTAGACCAACTCAGCGTGCAGAATATGGAGTGAGTTACCTTCTTAGCTCTAGGTTAACAGCTTGGCGCAAGTGCTATTGCGTCACTGGGGGACTGGCGAGATGGCAGCCGTTCGCGCAACTAGACCAACTCAGCGTGCAGCATATGGAGTGAGTTACTTACTTAGCTCTAGGTTAACAGGCGCAAGTGCTACTGCGTCACTGTGGGACTGGCGAGATGGCAGCCGTTCGCGCAACTAGACCAACTCAGCGTGCAGCATATAGAGTGAGTTACCTACTTAGTTCTAGGTTAACAGCGTGGCGCAAAAGCTACTGCGTCACTGTGGGACTGGCGAGATGGTAGTCGTTCGCGCAACTAGACCAACTCAGCGTGCAGCATATGGAGTGAGTTACCTACTTAGCTCTAGGTTAACAGCTTGACGCAAGTGCTATTGCGTCACTGGGGTACTGGCGAGATGGCAGCCGTTCGCGCAACTAGACCATCTCAGCGTGCAGCATATGGAGTGAGTTACTTACTTAGCTCTAGGTTAACAGGCGCAAGTGTTACTGCGTCACTGTGGGACTGGCGAGATGGCAGCCGTTCGCGCAACTAGACCAACTCAGCTTGCAGCATATGGAGTGAGTTAGCCGCTTTGCTCTAGTTTTACAGGCGCAAGTGCTACTGCGTCACTGTGGGACTGGCGAGATGGCAGCCGTTCGCGCAACTAGACCAACTCAGCGTGCAGCATATGGAGTGAGTTACCTACTTAGCTCTAGGTTAACAGCTTGACGCAAGTGCTATTGCGTCACTGGGGTACTGGCGAGATGGCAGCCGTTCGCGCAACTAGACCATCTCAGCGTGCAGCATATGGAGTGAGTTACTTACTTAGCTCTAGGTTAACAGGCGCAAGTGTTACTGCGTCACTGTGGGACTGGCGAGATGGCAGCCGTTCGCGCAACTAGACCAACTCAGCTTGCAGCATATGGAGTGAGTTAGCCGCTTTGCTCTAGTTTTACAGGCGCAAGTGCTACTGCGTCACTGTGGGACTGGCGAGATGGAAGCCGTTCGCGCAACTATAACAACTCAGTGTGCAGCATATGGAGTGAGTTACCTACTTAGCTCTAGGTTAACAGCTTGGCGCAAGTGCTATTGCGTCACTGGAGGACTGGCGAGATGGTAGCCGTTCGCGCAACTAGACCAACTCAGCGTGCAGCATATGGAGTGAGTTACTTACTTAGCTCTAGGTTAACAGGCTCAAGTGCTACTGCGTCACTATGGGACTGGCGAGATGGCAGCTGTTCGCGCAACTAGACCAACTCAGCATGCAGCATATGGAGTGAGTTACTTACTTAGCTCTAGGTTAACAGGCGCAAGTGCTACTGCGTCACTGTGGGACTGGCGAAATGGCAGCCGTTCGCGCAACTAGACCAACTCAGCGTGCAGCATATAGAGTGTGTTACCTACTTAGTTCTAGGTTAACAGCGTGGCGCAAAAGCTACTGCGTCACTGTGGGACTGGCGAGATGGCAGCCGTTCGCGCAACTAGACCAACTCAGCGTGCAGCATATAGAGTGAGTTACCTACTTAGCTCTAGGTTAACAGCGTGGCGCAAAAGCTACTGCGTCACTGTGGGACTGGCGAGATGGCAGCCGTTCGCGCAACTAGACCAACTCAGCGTGCAGCATATAGAGTGAGTTACCTACTTAGTTCTAGGTTAACAGCGTGGCGCAAAAGCTACTGCGTCACTGTGGGACTGGCGAGATGGCAGCCGTTCGCGCAACTAGACCAACTCAGCGTGCAGAATATGGAGTGAGTTACCTTCTTAGCTCTAGGTTAACAGCTTGGCGCAAGTGCTATTGCGTCACTGGGGGACTGGCGAGATGGCAGCCGTTCGCGCAACTAGACCAACTCAGCGTGCAGCATATGGAGTGAGTTACTTACTTAGCTCTAGGTTAACAGGCGCAAGTGCTACTGCGTCACTGTGGGACTGGCGAGATGGCAGCCGTTCGCGCAACTAGACCAACTCAGCGTGCAGCATATAGAGTGAGTTACCTACTTAGTTCTAGGTTAACAGCGTGGCGCAAAAGCTACTGCGTCACTGTGGGACTGGCGAGATGGTAGTCGTTCGCGCAACTAGACCAACTCAGCGTGCAGCATATGGAGTGAGTTACCTACTTAGCTCTAGGTTAACAGCTTGACGCAAGTGCTATTGCGTCACTGGGGTACTGGCGAGATGGCAGCCGTTCGCGCAACTAGACCATCTCAGCGTGCAGCATATGGAGTGAGTTACTTACTTAGCTCTAGGTTAACAGGCGCAAGTGTTACTGCGTCACTGTGGGACTGGCGAGATGGCAGCCGTTCGCGCAACTAGACCAACTCAGCTTGCAGCATATGGAGTGAGTTAGCCGCTTTGCTCTAGTTTTACAGGCGCAAGTGCTACTGCGTCACTGTGGGACTGGCGAGATGGCAGCCGTTCGCGCAACTAGACCAACTCAGCGTGAAGCATATGGAGTGAGTTACGCGCTTAGCTCTAGGTTAACAGCGTGGCGCAAGTTGCCGCCGTGGCTCAATGAGTCCCGGTTCTGATCATGTGATGAGTAAAAGATATAAGTAGTTTAGGTTATCGTATTTTACCTACTCTACATTATACTGAATTTGGAACGGAGATGGAAACATCTGCGTCTATAAGCTAGCCCTTTGTCACGCAAAACGGAGTATTGAATAACTGGCAAAACGTGGACGGTATTGTGCTTCTGCGATGCAGCACAAACTACTTTATTCGTATTCCATCAATCACAGTACCGAGACCGAAGCCGGTCAGAGAGAGCGTCATCATCACATTCGTAAACCAGCCGTCATTTCCCAGCGTCACCGAGCTGCACATGCCGGGCCTCGGCCCGCTGAGCTGGCTGTACCCGTCTGCGCGCGCGTGGGTCGCCGGCGCAGGCGCGGCCGCTGCGCCTGCGCTGCGAGCTCAGCTCACGCTGGAGCTGCAGGCCACGCTGGGGGAGCTGCCGTTGTGGGACGCCCTGCATGGGAAGCAGTAGGATGATAAATAGTACAGTGCGACAAGAGTCAACTGGTGTACCATTTTGAAACGACTTTTTCTCGAGCAGGATAACTATGAATTTAACATTTAAAACTCCCCGAAGATAAATTAAACCTTAAGGCTTAATTAGTTAACTAATGCAGCTGGAATAGACCGCGACAAGTATTTCATAATAATCTAAACGTTCGAAATTTAGCCTATTTCTCCAAGCAAATCCACCGCTAATTGTGGCAAATATGGAATAGCGTCAAGGCACGAGCTCAGCTCACCCAAGAGCTGCAGGCGGAGTACGGGAAGCAGTTGGATCATAGCGAGATGTTCGAGCCGAGTTAACTAGTAGCGTTTGTAACTGAAATTGACCAGCAGCCTTATGGCGTAAGTCGTCTGAGCTATGAACTTCATATAGACTTTTACGCTTGACACCTTGCACCAGCTTCATCTGTCAAATTGGTATCACGCAAGTAGCATCATAATGGAGGCCAAACCCAAGCTCATTGAATGAAGCCTAGAAGCCTTCGGTGATACCCCGCAATCGATGAAATTGTATGAGCATGAGATGAACCATAGACACACGCTATGGACTTCCCATAAGGCTGCAGAGCACTATTATTCTGTTACCTTTCGATGATTTTGTCCACCGCTGGACATATGTCTCCACAATTGAACTCCAATTTTTGCGATGTGTGACTTCATTATTCCCTATCTAACTCACAAAACTAAACACTGTTCTAACAGCAGGTTTTTAGGTCGTAAATCTAAACAATTGAATATACTGTTAAGTAAAATCAGACTGCATTAGTACAGTTGCTGCTGTAGGCTGCACGGGAAAAGATAGAGATGTGTGAACGTACTCACTGCAAGTGAAATTCAATGCACAAAGGGAAGTATACCTCTCGCCACGAGTTATGAGCGGTGGCCTTGAATGTGCAGTTGTCACTTTTCAATACTTGTATATATGTGCAGTAATTCCCGCCAACGTCGTCAAGCGCTCTTAATTCGTGGCGCGAGGTATAATATGCATTCCAAATAGAGTTATTCGCTGGAATGTTTGTTCCTTAGCCAGTTAGCGTAAGCGTAACGTTAACCCAAGTACCAGGTATTTAGAACTTGAAAACGACTTACCTTTGTTAATCTGAGATTGTCTACGAAATGTTGCAATAACAGATTTTTGACTTCCAAAGGAATCGATAATTGTAATTAAAATTCTCTTGATATTCGCCGTTGGTATTAATGTTAGGACTTGGAATATAATTTGGGAAATTGAACAGAGGGATCAACGATTCGCACGCTCATGTCATACATATAACCAGCGAGGCGGCAATCTCTGTTTTATTAACCAAGCTGTTTAAAATAAAGCAATACCTATAGTTTTGTAAGAAGAATTGCAGTACGTTTTTTATATTGAATAATTATAGAAGTTTTTATAGGTTTTATCTGTTATCTATCTTTATAATTCATTGTCACTTGTTTGGAACTGATTGTGTATAAAAAAAAATGAATAGTATTTTAGTATTTTGAATTGTGTTCATAGATACCTAAATTATCGTTGATTGTGTTCTCCGACCATTAGACATAATCATTACTGTATTTCAGATTTAGGATGAGGCTAAATGGACGCATTTTTTCAAGCATTTGCCCGCTGGTACACGTAGCTAAGTAGTTCTCAAATCTCGTTTAACTTCGGCCTTGATTATGAAACTTAATACAGAATAAATGAAAATGACTTTGTTGTTAAAATAAATGTTGACTGAGTAGGGAAGAAATGTTCATTTCAAAACACTCGAAGCCTTTCTCTCTTCACGCCTTTCAACCCAGATCAATGCATATACCCTTTCCATGCATTACAGTTCAATGAACGAAAACGAACATAACGTTCGTACGTTTTGAAAACGAACATATCGTTCCACTTCACTACACGTATATCGCCGGAAAACTGTAGTACAGTAACCGTTCCTACCATTTGTTTAGTGAACAAAACAAAACCTTAACTTAGAGATGATATATTTGCAAAGGTTTTTGCTGGTGTCTGAAAAGTTCTTTACATTTGTGAATACAGACCTCAACAGGTGGTTGCTAACATGAGCAAGGGTTCGTTATAATTTGTGGAACCTGCACACTATTAGACCTGCAGAGCCATTTTCACAGGGGAACTAGGTATCAGAAAATCAGATCTTTACGTGAATATAACAGTGCATCATTTTAAGTATACAATTAATTCTGAAACCAACAGAAAATCGGAACTTCCGTATTCAGGTGTGAGTAGTTACATGTGAAAATAAAAACATTTATCAACCAGCTTATGTTAAACCAAAAATCACTCAAAACTAATAGAACATAGGACAGTAATATAATAAATATTACTTCTAAACATTGCTTTTATACCAACTGCAAATCGAGCCGTTCCCACACTTTATGTGTGATATGATAACGATAAGGCTACGGTAGCAGCTACCTATAACTACAACTCTTACTCAGCGTTTACGGTCGCGTGAGAGTGAGTCTATGTAGGCAGATAGTACTGTTGATAACAAGTTTAAACATGATAATACGTAGGTGAACATACAGGATGCAAGAGAAACAAGGACATCATTCTGAACATTTTTTTTTGTTTGACACGGAATTGATCAGACCGACTTTATTCTTCACTTCGCTGAGATTCCGATTTCAGCGGATAGTTGATTTGTGTGGGAAATAAAAAATTAAGTAAGTAAGTACAAAATCGGTTAAACTGGTATACAGGGTATAACAGAAAGGTGTAGTTATATTTTAGGGGGGGTTGCTAGGGACATAATTCTGAATAACTTTCACAATGAAACCTATTTGATCAGAGCAACTTTAATTTTCACTTCTCTATACAAATAATCTGACTGCTCTCGGACCAAATCGGTTTGATAAAAATTGTTTAGTATTTATGCTTCGGAACGCACTTTTTTTTGTTGCGTGACTCGGACCGCGAGTGATCGGAACGGAACTTGCTAGCTGTCACTTGTATAGAAACGAGATGACGAGTTAGAGGTTACTTTTTTGACATGGAGAAAATGTCGCAACATGGCATTCGGGCCTTGGCTGTAATAATTGTCTAACACAGGTGTGGGGCCTGGTCGGAGTGTTAATTTGTAATACTCATCACGGAACAATCGTCCAATCGTCGGGAAATAAGTAGATTCACGTCATCGGAGTGAGTGCTTCGCGTTGTGAAAGGTTGAAGTGGTTCGGTCCCCAATTCGTCGCGTTCGGCAGCGACGGCGACAGCATCGGGCTACGACGAGAGTAAGATTTGACTCCTCTCCCTCCACCCTTGTGCTCCTCATCCCGTGTTCCTGCCTCGAATTGAGCTTTCGAATTTCAGTCCACGGCGTCAAAGGTCAGTACTCCTGGTGAAAAACAACCCTACCAAGATTCCACGCCCGTTCGGTTGAGGCGTGGAATTTAATCATTTTGGTAGCAGGCGCGGTTTCCTAGTGGGAAATCGATTCACGGACGGTTGTAGGGTTGTTTTTTTGCCACATTGTAGCTGGGAGAGGGTGGATACCTCAGATTGGTCGGCAACCATTTTGTGAGTGAGTCGTGTGGTCGGTATACAACAATTTAGGTTCATTTTCGGTTAGTGAACGTATAATTGACGATTTAGTTAACAATTATTATAAATTTGTAGTCGGAAACTACTCGGTGTGCATAAGAAACAGTCATTCGGTCGGACTATAGTATTGCAGTCGGGTTCCTTAGTATTGCAGTGTTATTTCGGATTACAGAGCAGGGTCAGGCTATTTAAGGGGTATTAAGCTGATTTTGCTGACCTCAGTAGAAGTGTGGGTCATATCGGAGGGGCCACTTCTAGAAAAATAGTTTTTTTTATAATACCTTTTTGTGTGTTATTTGTATTGTGCTTTATGGTGGCATTCTCAAATTGATTTAGAGTGTATAGTTATAAGGTGTATGTCCACAGGGCGACCATATTAAATATTTTTTAGGATTGAATTGTTTTAGTGGTTGCCTTAGTTTTGACAACTTAGTTTTAATTTCTGTGCCCAGCGCTGACGGGCAAGTGCTGATCTCTGGCTATACTTAGTTTGGTAGTGAAGTATAGAACCAGAATCTATTAAATCGGTCAACATGGCACCTTCACCCTTGACGGTACTGCGGAATGGTGTCCGGGAGGAAATGAGATGGCTCGCCCATACTCATCAAGCGTGTGGAGGACGCAATGACACGCGTCGGGAAGGTGTGTCGGCTGGCTGCGGAGGCTGAAGCTCTCGAGCTTACTGATGAAGCTTCGGTGGCTACAGTGAAACAGCTCTGCGCGGATGCTGACCAAGCGATGGAATGCTTGGGTGACATCGAGCGTCGCGCGGAGAAAATTAAGCGGTCGCGAAGGAATGACCGTGGGGAGGGTAACGGAGACCCACCCCCGAAGGGTGTTGTTGGACGGCTGCCACACCTGGAGATTCCGGCCTTCAGTGGGGCAATTGATGAGTGGCCGGCATTCATTAATTTATTTGATAGTTTGGTCCACGGTTGGGACGACCTGCACAACGCCTACAAGTTGGCCCAACTATTGATGGCTCTGCGGGGTGAACCGAAGGAGTTGGTCGGTCACCTAACGGTCACGGCGGGCAATTATGAGATAGCCAGGTCCATATTGTTTGACCGCTACCAACACAAACGGCGGTTGGTTGATGCGCAGCTGGGGAAGCTGTTTAGCATCCCTAAAGTAACCCGGGATGTTGACATCCGAGTACAGGTGCTCAACCCTGTGCTGGTGGCCACTAAGGCCCTTCAGAACCTTGGTCTTCCGGTAGACCAATGGTCATACATTGTTTTGTATATGGTTTTGTCACGGTTGCCTGCCCCCACGGGGGGGTGGGCGGTCGAAACAATTTGGCGTTTTGAATGCCGCGCCGTCGGGTGACGGCTGTGTGCACTGCGACAGTGCCGGTCATGAAGTGACCAGTTGCGCCAACTTTAAGGCGCTCGGGGTAGCTGCCCGCAGGAAGATAGTCTTCCGCCACCGATTGAGTTTCGGTTGTTTGGGGCCGCACACGCTGAGCGAGTGCTAGCGCGCGTTCCCCTGTGAGTGCTGTGGTGGCAAGCACCACATAGTGTTGTGCCTGAATCGGTCAGGCCCTTCGGACGGTCATCAGGGCCGGACTCAGGCTGGTCGGCCACAGGGCCCAACCCGGGCCGGACCCAGTCCCCCTCCGGGCAACGGGAGTCACCAACGGGGTGACTGGGGTACCCGCGGACGGGACCCCCCCCCGAGGGGAGAGGGGCAGCGCGAGGGGTAACATGCGGGATAGCCGGGGTTCGGTCGCCGCTGTCCACGGTCAGCGAGGACTTCGGGCCGCTGGCTCACCGCGTGTTACGGGCGGATGTCAGATGGCACCTATGAGTGGCGCGAAGGCTGGGAGCCCACCACCTTCTGCGCCACCCTGCCCGTCGCTCTGCTAGGCGAACAGGGAGGCGAACAGTCGGATGTCGCCCCCATTCCTAGAGCGCCCCAGGTTGGATCCGATCTCCCCCATCCATCCACGGTGGCCACCGGGCACACCGTACACCGTCCGGTATGGTCGGATACCGGGACAGCAAGGGGCCTATTATCCGGGTTGGGACCCCTTGATGTACATACGGTCTGATATGCCGGTTGCGTATCAGCAGCCGAGTTACTCCACGGCCGACGAAGGTCTCAGCGGGTTCGGATCCCGCGGAGGTTCCAGCTAGGGACACGCCGCCCACTTACAGGGTGCCGCCACTCCACAGACGGTCATGCTCCCCACCGCCTCTGTGATAGCGTGGAGTTCGGACGGCAAATCATGTGTGGCACGAGCACTATTGGACTCGGGGGCCCAGGGGTGCTTAGTCTCATGCAACCTTGTAAGACGGTTGGGCATTTCGGTAAGGGAGTATCCACATTCCATTCGGGGAATTGGGAACACGGAAGTCGGTTCCGTTAAGGGAGTATGTCGGATTGCTCTCTCGTCACGGGTGGATTCATCGGTGAATCTGACGGTCACGGCATTAGTCATGCCTAATGTGATGGGCTCACACCCTCACGTACGGTTGTCGCCCTCGGTGTGACAGTTGGTCGCTGGGTTGTCACTGGCTGACCCGGAATTTGATATTCCGGGCCCAGTAGACATTTAATTGGGTGTCGATGCCTTGGAATACCTGTTAGTGCCAGGTGTCCACGTGTTGCAGGCGACTGGTCTGGTTTCGGTCAACACCAGACTGGGCCATGCGGTAATGGGTCTGGTCATGCCGGCTGCCCCACGCCTAGCGACTCGTAGTCCCTTATTCGGTTCTGTACTCTCGGAGGTGATAAAGAAGTTTTGGAAGGTGGAGGAACCACCTACGGTCCGCCGGTTGGACCCGGTTGAAGAAGAGTGTGAACAGTTTTATCGGAACAATACTGGTCGCCTTCGGTCAGGTCGATTTCTCACACGTCTTCCATTCCGGAGTGATCGCCCACCGCTGGGCAGTTCACACCATGCAGCCGAGACGCGGCTTCTGTCGATGGAACGACGCATGAAGCGTGACGGGATTTTCCGGCAGAAGTACGTCGACTTCATGCGGGAATACGAGTCGCTCGGCCACATGTCGGTTTCGGGTATCGACTGGAAGCGTGAAGACCACTGCTTCCTGCCTCATCACGCGGTCTTGAGGACCCCGGAGGGCAAAATACGGGTAGTGTTCGATGGATCGGCATCAACATCTAACGGCATGAACCTGAACCAGTGTTTGCATTCAGGGCCGAAGTTGAACCATGACATCGCGGATGTTATCACACGGTTCCGTCGACACAATGTTGTGTTTGTAGCAGACATCCGGATGATGTTTAGACAGACGGTCATTCACCCTGACGATCGACGGTATCAGCTGATACTGTGGCGAGAGAGCCCAGATCAGCCCATCAAGGTGAACGAGCTGAACACCAACACGTACGGGCTACGGTCTAGTCCTTATTTGGCGATTCGCACTCTGCGGGAGTTAGCGGATCGAGAACGGTTAAATTTCCCTAGAGGAGCAGCAATCCTGGAGCAGGATATCTACGTGGACGATATCTGT
Organism: Argyresthia goedartella; assembly: GCA_949825045.1. Taxonomy (NCBI): domain Eukaryota; kingdom Metazoa; phylum Arthropoda; class Insecta; order Lepidoptera; family Argyresthiidae; genus Argyresthia; species Argyresthia goedartella. Next base: position 36,352,601 of record OX463812.1, on the reverse strand, counting down.
ACCGGTGCAGATTCCGTAGAGGAGGCGCTCGCTCGCTCGTCCCCAATTCGTCGCGTTCGGCAGCGACGTCGACAGCATCGGGCTACGACGAGAGTAAGATTCGACTCCTCTCCCTCCACCCTTGTGCTCCTCATCCCGTGTTCCTGCCTCGAATTGAGCTTTCGAATTCCGGTCCACGGCGTCAAAGGTCAGTACTCCTGGTGAAAAACAACCCTACCAAGATTCCACGCCCGTTCGGTTGAGGCGTGGAATTTAATCAAAAAAAGTTGCTCAGAATAGTCTCCCGAACAACCTTTTGTTACACCTTGTAAGGGAAGGCAGTAGGTATACACAACTTTATGTAGTACTTAACTCAATGAAGATGTTCACACGGTTTGTCCTCTAGGTATTGCAACCGACAAAGCCGAAAATGTCTTTACATTTAGATGAACATGTGAAATATCATACTGTACGTATGACGTTGCTACTTCAGTCGTCAATAGTAATTGACACCCAACATTCACATGATATCAATTCTGAACATATTAAACTTTAGAACTGATGGATACGTCGTAGTCAAACGCCAGCTATTTGCACACTAGTCTTTATTGGCATCGTGGAGTGGGGACGCAGCCCGCACGCAGATACATAACAATCCCTTCACCAATAGTTCTGAAGTAATCTTAACCTAACTTATTGTTTGTTTAAACAATACCTATATAGTTCCTAAAAGCCAAATAATAGTCCTTATGTTTGTAGTTGATTTTCGGCCTAACTCGCATACTACGAGTGCCGCCGATTACGAGCGCCTCAGTGTCCGAACCAGTACCCTCAGTTTGTGCAGTGTAGCCGTCACCTGGGGCGTTCTCATTATCTTCGGCGCTGACTCTGACGTCAACATTAGCCTCTTGCGAGACGTGTGACGCGGTAGGCAGCGGCGGCGGCGGCGGCGGCGGCTCACTACTCTCTATCCCCTCCGCGCACGGCGCTGCGGCGGCTGCAGAGGCGGCGGCGCTGGTCGACGCCCGCACGCTCGGCTGGTCTGAAGATGTTCCTACATCAGGAATCACGTCTGCATCCCAGGACTCGTTTTGAACTGATGCGCCTTGGTATTTTCTTATTTGGTCCACGTGACGGTTCACAGTACAGTTCAACTCGGGTACAAAAATAGTGTACATAACTTTACCAATCTTATTCGAAATTGTTCCTCTTATCCAGTGATAGTTAGTTTTCGTAGTATATTTCTTAGTCATCACTTTATCTCCTGTCTCAAAGTTCGCCCTCTTCTTACCGCCATAATGTTTACTCTGTAAAGACTGGTTCCTAGCTACAGTCTCCGTGAGGTCAGCGACCGAGGACGATAGCGACGACTCGGTAGATGATAACAAATCCAATCGACATCTCAATTTGTGGCCGTACAATAATTCTGCAGGAGACTTTTCAGTGGTGCTATGACGGGAATTACGATAGTCGAAAAGATATTTTTGTATCTTACTATCTAATGCTTTAGTGTTACTACTCATTAATATAGTTTTAAGTCCTTTTTTTACAATTTTCACCGAACTCTCGGCTTGCCCGTTGGTGGACGGATGATAGACCGGAGATAGTACATGACGTATCCCGTTCAACTTACAGAACATTTGAAAACGCTCTGATGTAAAAGCGGTACCATTATCACTGACCAATGTATGTACTACTCCTACCTACTCTCGAAAACAATTCCTGTAACTTTCCTATTACTGCTTCTGTTGAAGTGCCAGAGCTCATCGAAAAACATTCGACCCATTTAGAGAAAGCGTCTACTACAATAAGGTATATTTTGTTATGAAACGGACCCAAAAAGTCAATATGTATCCTATGAAAAGGGCTCGGCGGGTAGGGCCAGGGCGCGAGCGGCGCGTGCGGCGGTGCCGGGCGGAGCTGCGCGCACACGCCGCAACCGCCCGCCAGCCGCTCCACTGCGGCGTCCACGCCCGGGAACCAAAACCGACTTCTAGCTTCTGCCTTCATCTTTACAATACCAAAATGAGATTCATGCAACTCCCTTATGACGTTATCCCTTAATGACTCTGGAATCACAACTTTATGACCCCTCATAAGACAGCCATTCTCTTCTGATAATTGATAACGGCATAGAAGGTACGGTTTTAAACTTGCATCGCTAACTTTCCGTGGCCAACCTTCCTTTACATATCTAATGACCTGTTTTAAAATCACATCTTGTTTCGTGGCGATCCGTAACTCGGTCAAGGTTACCGGTAGTTGTCCATCCACTATGAAATTGACATACGCGGCCCGGTCCCCCCCGGCAAGTGTATCGGATCTTGCATCTCGCTCGCTCACGGCGCTAGCCGGTAATGAGCACCGAGACAAATAATCTGCGGTGTTATTTGCACTACGCACGAATTCAATTTCATAATTATACGCTGCTAAAAACATCGCATAACGTTGAAGCCTATTGGCCGATACCTCTGGTATTCCCTTTTGTGAACCGAAAATAGAGATTAAAGGTTTATGGTCCGTGCGTAACACGAACAGGTCTGACCTTCCGTATAGATATTGATGGAACCGTCTCACTCCAAATATAATAGCTGTAGCCTCCTTCTGTATTTGTGAGTACCTTTTCTCTGCGTTTGAAAGCGACCGTGATGCATAACAAACTGGTCTCTCTGACCCATCTTGACTAATTTGCGATAATATCGCCCCCAATCCGCTTGGTGACGCATCTACCGTTAACACAATTTTTGCGTTGTGTTATTAAAATGTGCTAACACACTTTCTGAAGCCAATTCCTTTTAAATTTTATCAAAGGCCTTTTGTTGTTCTGACGACCAAACCCACTTGACTCCTTTATTTAATAACAAATATAAAGGAGTAAGTATACCCGACGCCCCTGACACAAAGTTTCTGTAGTAATTTGTCATCCCTAAAAACGACTGAAGTTCGTTGACGTTTGTGGGTACTGGTGCTTCCAACATTGCCTTGACCTTGCCTTTTGACTTTCTAATTCCGTTCTTATGAATCACATAACCCAAATAGGTAACTTCATCTTGAAAAAACTTACATTTATCTCTGCGCAAAGTTAGACCTGCTTCTTCAAACCGTTTTAATACTATTTTTAACCTATCCATATGTTCCTTCCTATCTTTACCTGTCACTAGGACGTCATCGAGAAAACAGAGGACCCCGTCTAGATCTGCTACTTGTAGTGTATGCACACCTGAACCCTACTTACATCTATAAATAGCCTCTTTATTATGATTCATGACTCAATATACAACTGTCTTTCGAACATGTGACTGCCTCATTCCACACCTAATAGGCCGATCCTTACATGGCGACCGTGACAGGACAGCCTACCTCTCGCGAGGTAGTGCTGTGCCGAATGGCGATTAAATAAATTCAAATAATATTTAAATAATACTTGAAGAACTTGGAAACGAGAAATATAACGAAGATAAATATATAGAGAAAAAGAACGGGATGACCTATGAAGAGATTAGCGGATTGCAGCCAGAAGAAGACGGATAAATAGAAGAAAGAAGATAATTATAGAAGAAAGAATATATTTACACAAGAAGAGAAAAGAAAATATTACAGAAGATTTGTGCTGCCGGGTGCCGGGCGATTTCCTAAGCCTGATGATGTGGAAGCAGGGCGCTGGGCGTAACCGTACGGGTCAAGTGAGGCGCAGCTGGGAGATGTACGGTTCCCAGGATGTGCTGACTCCGAGCGAGCTGCGTGCGACACGGGCGATGACGTCGTGGCGTCAATGTGTTTTTTGGACAATGGGTTTTATTATACGTATGACATGTAAGTAAATTAAATTATTTGTCGATTAGTATATTTAAGTTTTGGCTAGATTTTGTATTGTCAAAGGGTTGACGATACGATCAATATTAATATAATTATTTTTCCAAATGAAGATTGCATGAAGTAACTAAAATAGTATTATGATGAATGGCATAGAACGAAAAGTTAGTAGTACAGTATAGTCAGCAAGAGAAGTGTGAATGAACGATTGATATTATTTTTTAGGAATGGAGATATTTTTGAAAGCCGAAAAGTAAATAAGTTAGACACGAGTTATTTGGGATGAGATGATTTGACAGTATTTTTTTATTTTTGAGGAGATTTTGAAAAATCTGGGAATAATGTGATAAAAAGTGTGAAGTATGAAGTTGAAAGTTTTGTTATTTTTTTGTTTTATAACCGCTAGTATTTTTTTTATATTGCATCATAATTCTGATTTACTCCAAATGTACAATCAAGTACATAAATGATTCAGTTGTTCATTTGACTTGGTAACAGTCAAAGTTATTCAAAAGTTAAGTATAGAAATTCAATCCAGTGTTCGCAGGCGAACCAAATATGGACATGCTACACTGCAGAAGAAACCAAATTAGATTAGAACATAACACATGTTTTGATTACAGAGAAACAGAATTGTTATTATAATAATTAGTAGTTCATGTTACCGCAGTGCGACTTGTATAGAGCGAAAGATTTTAGTTTCATGCGACTAATATGGAGGATACATAAAAGGTGATGGATGATTGATAGCGAGTTTAGGGTACCGCAGAGAGATTAAGTATGAAACCATTTTCAAGTTATAATACGGAATGAATTTGAATAGTATGGGATGTATAAATTTCATATTGTGTATGTATGTACAAAATATTTAGTATGCAAAAGAAGTTCAGCTTTAATCACAGATATACTTAAAAAAAAACGTACGACGGAACCACTAACGTTAGTTTATCATAAAAGTTTGTTTAGAAATTGTACTTGCATTTATTTTACAGATTGCATTCGAGTTTATTAATAGAATTATAGTCTGACCAGCGGATATGGTCACTTCGGATTCGGATACTTCATAAAAGTGAGAAAATATTGGTTGATAGTGAGAGTTGAAAAGTATGAAAATGAAATGGAACGAAAAGTTAACCACTGATGTGAAGATTTATTTAATATTTGCAAGTTTTAAGTTATGTTATGTGAGTACGTATTACCTAAGAAAGTTATATTTTTGTTTGGATTTGGGAATGTAGATTATTGTTGTCGTTAGGAATAAAAAGTATGAATTTGAGAGAAGGTATGGAATGTGCAGGATAGGTTACTCTAGGCCACAGAGTAAGTTAGTTGGGAACACTTCGTTTGTTAAGTTTTCGAGAAAAGTTGGACTGATCATCCAATCTTTACAGAATATCTTAAAACTCGAAGGATTCGTATTGATTGAGTATAAGTTATGTTTTTAGTATGGTACGTAACTATTGGCGAGTCCGATATGTTATTGTATTTTCATCAAAGTCTCAAAGGTACAAGGTACAAGGCACGAATCCTTCCTCTTCGATCATGATGTGAACGAGTTTCCTTCGTGAGAAAGTTGGATATCGATGACCTAATAAGCTCGCGAGCAGGCTCAGGCAGGTAGACCTGGAGCCAGGTACTAGTAGTCTATGTATTTAAGTATTATTATAAAAAGTACCTTATAAAGTAAATACCAGTGTGTATAAAAAGTACCTATAAATGTGCACTCACTACATGTGAATATTAAGGGTCCGGATCCCGATAATTAAAGTACCTATATGAAGTGATAAGGAGATTATAATAAAATAGAGACTTTGATTGATAGCGATTGTTTATGAAAAGCGAGTATATTTTTGATAGTTTTGCAATGAAGATTTATATTTTTATAAGATGTGACGATTTTCTTTTGAGATGGAAGTAGGTATGCAATGGATAAATAAACAAAAAAGTAGTTAGTGATTATGGAATAAAATTTGACAAAAGTAAATAAATGCGTGAAGAAAGGAAAGAGATTTAGAAGGAATGAGAAATGTGGAGTTTTGAAATTGCAACTGATTAATTGTTATAATTTTGTGTAAAAGTTCAATGTGTTAAAAATAAAACGTTCTCATGTTTGATGAAGGATTGAGAAATATGTACTTTTGTTTTGCGTTTCATTTATTTTATGATTTTGTGTTATTTTGTTTAAAATGTATAAAATTCGTTCATGTCGTCAACCCTACCCCTAAAACAGATAGATATTTTAGTTTCGTGTATTTACTTGTGTATGTACTTATTCGTTTATTTCGTGTATTCAAAATTAGTTTTAGAAAATACATAACCTGATGTTCTTATGTAATCATTATCAATGTACTTTAATGAAGTTGTTTAAAAATAGGTGTTAAAAAGGGGTGAGAAATAGTAATAAATGGTTATAGTTGATTTTGATAGTATTGAAAAAATTGTATCCAGCAAACAAAAATATAAAAGGTTTTCATTTGTTATATTTTTTACAGATTTTAAATTTTCAATTGATATTTTACACAGGTGATTTATTTTATTGTTATTTTTACAGAAATTAGTTACTTATTAGATTGTTGTTTTGATGTTATTAGATCTAAATTGTTAAATGTCATAAAAATTATATGCATATTTTTTACTTTCAAAAAAGGGGGAAGGTGTAGTGTATGCACACCTGAACCCTACTTACATCTATAAATAGCCTCTTTATTATGATTCATGACTCAATATACAACTGTCTTTCGAACATGTGACTGCCTCATTCCACACCTAATAGGCCGATCCTTACATGCCCGCATGACTTTTGCAAAGATAGCCGGACTGCTAGAAAGACCGAATATTAAACGCTTATATTTAAAAAGGCCTCTGTTTGTATTTATACATGTTAGCATTTGTGTGTCATCCTCTTCTGACAGTATTAATTGATTAAAAGCCTGTTGGAGATCTAGTTGGCTAAATTGTTCCCCCCCATGTAATTTCGTGAATAGATCTTCTACTGTTGGTAGCGGAAACATATCTATAACCAATTGTTTATTTAGAGTTGCTGAATAATCAGCGCAAATTCTAACTTTTCCGTTAGCTTTTAATACTGGAACTATAGGCGAAGCAAAGTCCGAAACATCCACTGGCTCAATAATGCCTATTTTTTGTAGTCTATCTAACTCTTCGTTTATCTTATCTTTCAGCGCGAACGCTACTGGTCTAGCTTTCATAAAAACAGGTTTTGCGTCTGGTTTCAGAGAAAGTTTTATTTTATATCTATTAAAACTTCCTAGTTTATCTGAAAAGACTGTAGGAAATTGTGAACTCAACATATCTATCTCGTCTTTCTCTGTCCCTGCACAGTATTTAACTGGTGCAATTTCCAATTTAAATGTAGTCATGAAATCACGACCTAACAACGATGGCCCTCCCGCGCGTACCACATACACATAAAGCGTGTGTGTATGCTCCCTATACGTTACGGGTAACTTTACATAACCTATCGCGTCTATTTTGCTTCCCGTGTAACTTGTGAGATTTTTCCTGCTCAGTGATAACGGTATTTCCGAAAAATATTTATTGTAAGTCGATTCAGCTATAATTGAGACTGCCGAACCACTATCAACTTCGAATTCAATGTTTACTCCGTTCACTGAAATAGTCTCCCGCATTGGCATACCCTTCACACATCGAATATTATAAATATTCTTACCGTCGTCGCTATCGGCCTCTGAACCTTCCTCGATAAGTTTAACACTTAGCTTTTTAGGGCACATTCGACGTAAATGCCCTTTACACTGACACACTTTGCATTTATATGACTTAAACCGACACTGGGCCTCTTTATGGTTTGTATAACCACAAACGGCACACTTATCTCCCCTGGGCTTGTTATGGTTCGCGATGCTGTAGACCCCGCCACCTGAAGTGAGTTGCGCGGCGCCGGCACCGGTCCCGGCCGGGCCCGGCACTGCTGTAGCACCTGCGCGCGCACACCTCACGTTCTCGGCCAGCTGAACCGCCTTGCTCAGTGTCAGCTCCTTAATTTGCTGCGCAAACAGCTTGTTGCGCTCGTGACCGACCCTCATGCCCATGACGAATCGATCCAGTAATGATTCTTCTAAGTTGTTAAATCCACAATACGCTGCCAAACCCCTTAGCCTGGCCGCCCATTGCGCGTGACTTTCGCCTGACCTCTGCACCGCTGCATAGAACATGGATCGTTCAGCGAAGCTGCATCTCTTTGGAGTAAAATGATCGTCCAAAACTTTAACGATCTGATGATAGGTCAGGTTTTCCAATTTCTTTGGAAGTGCGAGGTCACTCGCCAGCTTGTATGTAGATTCCGTGAGTGCGCTTAACAAGATGGCGCGTCGCTTCCCGCCGGTTTTGTCATCTCCGTCGCTCACATTATTAGCAATACACCATTGCTCCAGCCGGTTCCGATAAACCTCCCATTCTTGTGATAAATGATCGAACGATGATAAAATTCCGAATGAGTACGTTGAACTCATTTTCACGTCGCGTATTTTTAATCCCATCCTCGTCGCCACTGATGGATACGTGGTAGTCAAACGCCAGCTATTTGCACACTACTCTTTATTGGCATCGTGGAGTGGGGACGCAGCCCGCACGCAGATACATAACAAGAACTTACTTGGCGAACACTCAGTTTATCAGTTAGTTTAAGTATAGTGTTTCGCTTACAGAATTGAAACCACTGTGTTTTTGTTAAGTTAGCAGTAAATTCGATAAACTGTGTGAAAGAAATACAATTCCTTTTCCATTATTTAAACGAAACTCTGCATGAAAATAAATTGAAGCCTTTGGTCGTACTATGAATATCACATACAATTTTGATAATTTTCCATATAGGTAAAGAGATTTAACTTCCAGCAAACCATAGTATGATCAGACAAAATATACTTAAAAATCAGGTCTCACTCAACCTTCAAAACTTTTTTTTTGTTCTTATTTTTGTGTACTTAGTACTTAATCTTAACCTTTAACTGGTGACAAGGGGTCTTACAGGCCCAGCGGCGTCAGTAAAACAACATTTTGGCACCTTCTCCGGGTTTCCTTGGGCTCATCGCCTGAGTAGCTTCGAGTTTACTTGCGTCCATGCCGTAGAAGGGGATAGCTGTGTCGGACAGGCTCAAATCGGTAAGTTACATTGGCGTAAAGTTCGGCAGGGGTCTCTCAGTCCCCTCGTCACCAGTTACGTTACACAAAAACCATGTCACCAGTCAAAGGTTAATATAAGTTACAGGTTAACTTGAAAGCGGTAAAAAAAAAAAGGTTGACGATCACTGCCTTACACCTGTAGTCAGCAAAAAAATATGTATAAAATGAGTGAATTTGTTGCAAAATGTTATAATTTGTTCAGCGAGCACGACAACATCTCCTAAAGTTACCGAGTGGTTCAAGTGAAATTAGTGAAAAACCAGTCACAAGCAGCAAAATTAAATGTTCGTAAGAGTATTTTGTTTATTTGTTGATGCTTATCCCCAGTTTGACATTATATTTTTTTTGTTAATTACCGACTTCTTGCATTCTGTTAAAACAGTCACTTATTGTACTTATACAATTATTTCTTTATAAGTTAGTAGACGATTTGTTCTTTATGAATTGAAATAAATTACTTGCTTTTTATAACAGGTCTGACCACGACGTTGAAATAGATACCCGCAACACCATCAGCGAGAAAGAGTGGCGTCAGAAGAGAGCAGGCTCAATCTGAATTTGGATTCAGAAGACGAGGTCCACCAATCGTAAGTATTTTTTATTATTATCTAGTGTGGGAAGTTTCTTAAAAGTCTTCAAACTACTTTTTTAACCAATAAGTATTACTAATAGTGGTGAACGGCTTCAGGACTGTGACTAAGCCGCCTAAGGAGCCGAAGAAACGCAAAGCCTCAGCAGCAACAGCAAGCACCGCTAGCAGCGCCAGTGGCCAGGCCAAACAAAAGATAAGCTCGACGGTGGTATCAACACCGAGCAACATGAAATTTACTTTGACCGACCTCTTTGGTGATGAAGAGGATGCTGTGACAATAGCAGAAGTCAAAGTGAACCCGCTCAAAAGTGTGCTTTGGCGTCGTGTGGCTGGAAGATTGCTCAAAAGAAGTGAGGATCTTGAGGGGGATCTCTTTGTTGAGTTACGGGTATATAATAAAGAGGATATTATCAACGTGGATGCGCGCCAGCGCTATTGGAAAGCGACCGTTAACTTACGCTATCAAGTAAATGATAGCGAGCCAGAGCTCGAAGCACTCTATAAATTTATCCACTTGGCTAAGGCTAAATTTACAAATGAAGGTACTTTCTGTATCGAGAATTCTAGTAAGTAATTAGACATTTATGGAATTCATTCATTGGATTCATTAAAATAAACATTACCTAAGTATATAACATAAACACGCAACGCAGCGCCAGTGACCAGGCAAAAAAAAAAAAAGCTCGATGGTGGTATCAACACCAACCAACAAGAAATTTACGCTGACCGACCTCTTTTGGTGAGGATGCGGTGACAATAGCAGAAACCAAAGTGTCGTGTTGCTGGAAGATTGCTCAAAAGAAGTGAGGATCTTGAGGGGAATCTTTTTGGTGAGTTACGGGTATATAATAAAGAGTACATTATCAACGTGGACGCGCGGCATCTCTATTGGAAAGCTGTCGTTAACTTACGCTATCAAGTAAATGATAGCGAGCTAGAGCTCGAAGCACTCTATAAATTTATCCACTTGGCTAAGGCTAAATTTACAAATGAAGGTACTTTCTGTTTCGAGAATTCTAGTAAGTAATTAGACATTGATATAATTCATTTATTGGATTTATTAATATAAACATTACTTATATTACATAAACACTACATTATTTCATATTCAACCTGATAGGAATGTGTTAAATGTGTAAACATATTTAGGTTGTTAGGCTTTGATAAAGTTTGTGTCATACATGTCATAGTTAGTTTTTAAAAATCGTCAAGTTGTTTTTCCTACTAGAGTCATCCATATTAGCTGAAAGCTAGTAAATAACTTTAGATACATAGATACTTTGATATACCAGTCCTACGCGTTAGCAATCTTACAGTGATATATACTTGACATTAAATAGATAAATTAGGAAAACTTTCAGTTTATTTCCGCAGTGTCATAGTTTGAAACTTGTTTCAATATGAGTGATAAAACAATATTTTGTGAGGTTTGTCATAAATCAATTAAAAGTCGGGTTTTCTCTTCTCATTTACGTTCAATTTTACACAAAAATAACAGTTTGGTGTGTGTTAGTGACAACATTTCGAAAATTTCAAGTGCATTCAGGAGTCGGATAGCTTCTTATCGCGTTTATTCCAATGAGCAAGTCAGGTGTGTGATAGCGATCCACAATCCCTATCTTCAACAGAGACTCATTTACCACCCCGCGAATATATCTGGCGCCTACGTCGTCATGTGAGACAAATACTCGATGCAAAAGTTCAATCCTACAATTCTATTAAGGTTAACTTTGAGTTCTTTGCGCAATACTATTTGCCGAAAAATGATGTGACTGAATTTGCGACTGAAAATATATCTATTTTCCAAAACTATGAGTTTAATGAAATATTTTCCTCAGTCTTAGATAAAATTTGTACAAAGCTAAGTGAGTTTCAAGATCGGGAAAGCGGCTGGTCATTTTTGGCAAATATGTATTTAAAAGTCAATGTTAACAAATATAGTCCACTGCGAGCCTCCAGCTATATTGAGTTGCCGAAAAACATTAAAAATAAACGGGCTTGCGTCAACATAAAAAACTTTGACAATTATTGCTTCCTTTGGTCTATAATAGCTGCATTATTTCCAAGAGTGAATAACCCGAACAGAGTCACATCGTACCCACATTTTTCTGAGGTTCTTAATATGACTGATATGACTTTCCCTGTATCTCTCTCAGATATAAAAATATTCGAAAAAAATAATTCAGAGATAAGCGTCAATGTGTATGGATTGAAAAATAAACAAACCATATTTGGACCTCTTTAAAAAACAAAAGCTAAGCGACAAAGTCACATTAATTTACTCTATTTCGAGAATGGTACAAAATCTCATTATTGCTGGATGAAGGACTTGAGCAAGATGCTCCATGCACAACAAACAAAAAACCATCGTAAAATTTATTTTTGTGATGAATGTCTCATATTCTTCAATGATAGTGGCAAGTTGGCTACTCACATATGTGGTGGTGTTGCGACTACATTTCCGATTCCAGGTAGCTTTACACAATTTACCCACTTCGAGAGGATGCTTTCTTTGCCATTTACGATTTATGCGGACTTCGAATCTTTTCTAGAACCTTACAAAGATAGAAACGAAAGCTGTAACTCAACGACTACAACTCACAAACATATCCCAGCAGCTTTTGCATACTATATTGTTTGTTCGTATGACTCTAACCTCAATAAGTATAGATCTTACCGTGGACCAAATAGCGCACATGTTTTTATAGAATACTTGAAGCGTGATGTTTTACGAATAAAGTCAATATTGGATCACAAAGTAGCAATGATTTACAATGAAAGCGATTCAATGTCTTACGAGAATGCTAAGTTTTGTCACATTTGTTCTGAAAGGCTACTGGATGATAAGGTTAGAGATCATTGTCATTTAACAGGACGATTTCGAGGCGCAGCAGCGCATTCATACTGCAACCTACGCTTTGCACTAAAAAAAATTGTAAATGTATTTTTCCACAATTTATCAGGATATTATTGTCACTTATTTATTAAGCAATTAGGAGAAAGAAGCGGTGCAATCAAAGTTATTGCAAAAAACAAAGAAAAGTACATGTCTTTTACAAAGTGTATTATGAGTGCTAGCAATGAGTATATAGCGGTTCGATTTGTTGACTCCTTTAACTTTTTATCTACTAGTTTGGACAAGTTGTCTTCAAATCTTGACAAAGATGACTTTATTCACTTGAAAAATCCTTATCCTGAACACGATCACTTTGAATTAATGCGATGTAAAGGTGTTTACCCTTATGAATATGTCACTGGCTGGGAATCATACAAAGAAACTTGTTTACCTGACCACAAACATTTTTTCAGTAGCTTGACAAACGAACACATATCTGAATCTGAATATGAGCATGCGAAACGAGTTTGGAATACATTCTGTATATCTAACCTAGGAGAATATACTGACCTTTATTTGAAATCAGATGTTATCTTGTTGTCAGATATATTTAAAAAATTTCGAAAGGCGTGTATTTAATTGTATTGAAAACTATAAATTAGACCCTGCTCATTACATAACAGCACCAAGTCTTAGTTTCGATGCTATGTTATTAAAGACAAGAGTTAAGCTTGAACTTATCACTGATTTGGAAATGTATCGAATGATACAAAGTGGAATAAGGGGTGGTATCTGTTTATGTTCCAACCGATATGCTAAAGCCAACAATAAATATGTTAATAATTACAACCCTACTATTGAATCGAATCATCTTTTATATATTGATTGTAACAACTTGTACGGACATGCAATGACAGGAAACTTACCGTGTTCTGATTTTAAGTTAATGGATAAAGAAGATATCGATAGACTAAATATACTACAAATACCTAAGGATTCTCAATTCGGTTATATTTTAGAGGTTGATTTGAAGTATCCAGAACATCATCATGATTTCCATAACGATTTACCATTTTGCCCTCAAAACTTTACCCCATTTGGTTCAAAGACAGGAAAACTAATACCTAACTTATACGATAAATTTAGATATGTTATTCACTACATCCATTTACAGACATGTATTCAACATGGATTGATTTTGAAACATATTCATCGTGTCATTCAATTCAGACAGAGCCCATTCCTAAAGCACTATATAGATTTAAATACATCTCTACGTCAAACTGCAAAATCACAGTTTGAACAACATTTCTTTAAATCGTTGAACAATAGAATATTTGGAAAAACTTTAGAAAATGTAGAAAAACGTGTAACTATTAAACTAATAAATAAATGGAGTGATAATACGAATAAAACTAAAAGATCGCACACAGCAGATCTATTGATTGCAAAACCAAACTTTCACAGTGTGTCTGTTTTTTCCGAAAACTTCGTTGCCCTCCAAATGAAACCTGAAAGTGTTGTATTAGATAAACCTATTTACATAGGTTTTACAGTATTAGAGCTCTCTAAAAGTCACATGTACAATTTTCATTACTCAGTTATGAAACCATTCTATAAAGAGAAAATCCGACTTTGTTATACAGATACAGACAGCTTTTTATATTCTATACAAACCGATGATGTTTATAGTGATTTGAAATTACATTTTCATCGATATTTTGATACAAGTAATTATCCTGTAAACAACATTTACGGTATCCAACCAAGAAACAAAAAAGTCCCCGGGTTATTTAAAGATGAGCTTGGTGGTCAAAATATAGAAGCGTTTATTGGTTTGCGATCCAAGCTTTACTGCATTAAGACAAGAAACGATGTAATTAAAAAAGCAAAGGGTATTCAAAAAGCTGCAGTTCGCAGTTTAAATTTCTCAGAATATAAAAGTGTACTAAAAACTGGACAAATAATTCGCAAAAAAAATGTATTTTTTAAATCTCTGCGACATCAGTTATTTACCCAGGAACTGTGTAAAGTAGCGTTATCATCTAACGATGATAAACGGATCATTTTAAGAAATAAGATGGAAACAATGTCATGGGGACATTTCGAATCATTGTTTTAGTTAGTCTTAGTATAATCCCTAATTTAAGTGAAGTGATGTAAAATTATGAGCAATAAACACATAAATCGTATAACTCGTTTTTTTAATAAACCCTCAACCACCAACTCCTTGCAGTCTAGAACGGTATACTTATATGGAACATGCAGGGAACACGCTTACAATAACATTTAGATACAAGCACATTTAGTTTTTTTTTACATTCACAGGGAATCGAACCCAGGTCCTCTCAAATCTACCATGCGAGATGCAGAGCCACAGAGGCTGTAACAGTTTTTACATAGAAGGGTTTATACCGTGTATTTGGAGTATGGAGCGACGAAACATTTTGGGGAGTTAGGGACATCATTCTGAACAACTTTCACTATTAAACCGATTTGATCAGAGCAACTTTATTTTTCACTTTATACAAATCCTGATAACCGCTCGGCTTAAAATGTATTGAAATGTTAAAAAAAAGTTGCTCTAATCAAATCGCTTTCATAGTGAAAGTTGTTTAGAACGATGTCCTTTACTCCCCAAAAAAAATATTAGTGGCTGCATATTCCAAACACCCTGTAGCCGGTTCACCGCTTTCGCGCGCGCGCGAAAACCTCTGCCGGTCGGACCCTAATTCCGGTTATCGCCGCTCGCTAAGTGGCGTCGCGCGGCGCCTTACAAAAACATTATTTATGACTTAGGTACTTAAGAATACTGCTCGAAGTTTTGTTTTTGTTAGAGATCGTAAACAAACCATTGTAATGGACTGGCGTTGTTTATTTTAAAGACTCTTTGTACAGTCATACATTGATGTAAACACAGACTTCGAGCGAAAAATGGACTAAGGTCAATATAAACATTTTTTATTAAAAAAAGTAAATTGACAACCTATGTTTTTTATGTATTTAAAAGATTTCTGTATTACATTTACACATGAAAAAATAATAAACATGCATTTCGTAGATAAAAAATATTTATTTAAAATCTTATGTGTACGACCGACAGTAACGGTTGAAATTTCGACCTTGGGCAAACAATGTCGGTTTTTAACTTTTACATGAGGCATTTCAATATTGTTTTTGTTTAAAACGAGTGTTAGATAATCGTTCTTCAACTTATAGATTGTAATTGGAATAAAACATGAAAGTTTCACCAGAAATAGAGGAAACATTTCTGACTTACCTATTGACCGCGAGCGTGTTTACGAAACTCGTAAATTATGGCACAAAAACACTTTTCTACCTAAATCCTTTTGTACAAGTAGTCAGAAGGGGTGAATAAACAGTTATATACAAGAATATTAACAGTTATCAGCTAAAACACACAATACTTACCACAAAACACAATTTTTATCACAATTTGTCGAACACAAACACGCGAGGTCATGCGACTGAGTTTTGTTTTTTTTTTCAATCCTTCCACTCGTTGAATGTAGTGATGTCACATCAAAAAATAAAGACCAGTTCACTGAGAAAGAGATAGAATACAGTCCATACGGATAAAGTGACTGGTGTAAAAGAAATAGCATGTTTTTGTCACTGCGTCGTCAAATAAATCCTTTGGATAGTATACTATCCAAGTGCGATCTACGGAAGAAAATTTCTGGATGGTATAGTATCAAAGTCCGATCAAGCGGGTAGTAGTAAACATCATAATCGCTTGAAAAAGAGTGTGGCTTGTTGATGACTACTTACATACTAAGCAAAGGAATTGCAAACTATTCACGCGTTTGATATGTAGGTTGACAAAAGTAAAGATTCTAGAGGTACCTACAAACCTTTGCCTTGTCTCCAGTTACTTACTTGTTCCCACGTTACAAGAATATGACGTGGAAGTAATACTATTATTGATATCAAATTAAAATCTAACTTGGGCCGCATTATTCTAATGTGACTCCAAAATGTATTTACCTCCTTTGATGAGCAATTGAACATGCATCATTCCATAACAAAAAGTGCACTTAATCACACGTGAATCTCCCACTCTCAAGCATTGCAAGATCTTAGCTCAGGTATGTTTTACTTTGATTTCTTTACTTATAATTTTACACGTCGCCTAGAGAATTGTGTGTCAGTAGCTAATAGCGAGGGAGCAAAAAAAAAGTAACCTGTTTTGACTTGAGCACGGTGTCGGTCGAGACGCGCCGCGCGGGCTACAAATGAACAGGGTTTTGTGCTCTCGCTATGGCTATCGCTGTCATGTTAATACCTGGGTGGCGAGTCACGTAAGGCAGCGGCTAATAGCGGGGGGAAGAAAACTGGTTTTGACTTGTCAGCGGTGTGCCGAGAAGCGCCGCGCGCGCTATTAACAAAACAATTTCACGCCCCGCTATTAGCCACCGCCAAGCAATAACCGTACGCGACTCGCGACCCAGAGTGAAGCGCTTGCGAAATATCGAACATATGAAAACGTCGCTTGCATCCATAGTAAAGTGACATGGCGGGTAATGCTAAAGTGCGGTCCGCTCTACCGCTTTTATTTTCTTTGTACTTAAGTAATTTATTTTTATTTTTTACAGGATGTCATCTGTTCGATTCAGAATCGATACTCGATCGATGGTTTCGGAACGGCCATTATGAATTTGACAGTTGCTGCCAACAGAGCAGGTTTTTGACAACTGACAGACGAAAAGCCCCCGCAATGTGACGCGTATTGATTTTGGGCATTAAAATTAAATCGTAAGCCATCTGGAATTGTATTCGGGCTCCCCTCAGGATTGTCTTATAGCTGAGTGTATTGTGGTTCTCCGAACCAGATAAAGTTCGTATTTACGTAACACTGTGCGCGTCGAAGCTGGCCTGCCAGCCATACCTGGTTGGCTGAAGAACCTGTCTACCAAGAAGAGCCTAGGGTGCACCCAGGCCTTGCAGAGAGACAGGAGTTTGACGGGAACGAAGCACAGACCAGGTCAGATAGAATCTATTTACTTTAGCTCGGTGAATCGCCGACGTTCTTGCTTCTTGGCATCCGATCGCTACGCTACCTCGTAGCTATGGGCCCCTGCGAGGTCATTGGGTGCCGAGAGGCCTGAACATCATCAAAGCTGAACAACCCCTTTTACTACGCACAAAATATTGTAGAGGGATTTGAGAGTGATGAAGAAGAGATCCAGCCACCTGTTTCGTCTCCACCTCCTCCGATATCAGCTTACAGTCCACCACCACCACCACCACCACCACCACCACCACCACCGCTACCACAACTGACCCCCGTGGTTTCCTGAGATTTGCAGCCGTCAAGGGCTCCAGGAACCCACGATTTGGGACTATCAATCTGTAGGTATAGGCGGTTATTAGCTAACTTGGTTTTGTTCCTGTATCCACATAGATTGGTAGTATTGTAAGTTATAAGTCTATTGCTGGTAGTAGACAGACAGATATAACAGTTTTCCCTAAATGACCAGTTGTACTGAGATGTGACTCAGAATAGTAATTACATTACAGGTACATTGTAGGTGAATTGAAATTTGCATTGAAGTACCAGTTACCAGTTAGTCAATCTATTAGTGGTCTAGTAATGCTAATGAATGTTTGGTTAACATAAGTAGTTACATTTATTGACAGCAGGCTATGACATTGTTTTCAGTTTATAGCAATTTATAACTTGAACTAATATTGACTATCTGTGTGTGTTATATGATATAGGGAAACTAAATTGTTGTTTACAGAATTTGTGTAGATATAAACTCGGTTTCTATTGTTTGGGGAAATCAGCATTGTTTAAGTTATAGATTAGGGTTCCCTCGTTTGGGTTGTAGACTGGAGGGTCCAATATAATTGAGTTATTGCAAATTGTGAGTAAGTATCGTTCCGATCATGTCGTTATCTGAGATCCAGAAGGGTGTTTCTAAGGAACTCAGATGGTTTTCCTCCGCACACGGTCTGATAGACCGCTTAGATAGGCATGATGTGGTATTGGAGCGGTCTATGGACGTTAAGGAACGTTACAACAGGGTGCTCGAATTGTCCGCGCAGGCGGAATCAGTTGATGGTTGCGCACCTGACAGGCTGTCACGGTTGCTAGGGGATGTCGACCAGTGTATGGAGATGGCAGCTGCTATCACGCAGAAGGCTGCGGACATACGTAGGCAGCGCGAGTCCAGCCATGGTGGTGACATTGAAGCACCTCTGCCGCATCAGGGATCGGGGACCAGGTTACCCGTTATAACTATGCCTACTTTTGACGGAGTGTCCGGTGAATGGATGAGCTTCATCAATCTGTTCGACAGTTTGGTGCACATGCGATCGGACATTACCAAGTCTGTCAAAATGGCTCAGCTGGTGGCAGCATTGAGGGGTGAGCCTAGGGAGCTGGTCGCTCATTTGACAGTTACGGAGGGTAACTATGAAACGGCCAGGCAATTGCTGGTCAGACGTTACCACAACAAACGGAGGTTGGCCGATGCCCAACTGAACCGTTTGTTTAGTATCCCGGTTGTGAACAAGGTCGGGGCCATACAGACGGAGGTTTTGAACCCGTTGTTGTCCGTCACCAAGGCCCTAGAGAATCTTGGACTTCCGGTTGGTGAATGGTCGTACCTACTGCTGTACATTGTACTTTTCCGCCTACCCGCTGACGTGCAGACTCGTTTCGAACAGTCTCACGGGAGGTCGGCCGAGGACCTGCCCGCCTTCTCCGACTTGGTCGGATTTTTGGAAGAGGAGGCTCGACGGGCAGAGAATTTGGGGTTGACGGCCACCCATCCTTCGGAGCCACAGAGAGCTGCCGGGAGCGCTGTGAGTAGGGGCTCTCCGACGAGGAAGGACCGCACCAACCGGCAGTCATATGGGACTGTGAGTGCATTGACACCACATAGTGAGACCTGCCCATGTTGTAGGCAGATTGGCCATGCTGTGGCCGATTGCAATAAGTTCGGGGAACTTAGGGTTGAGGGACGGCGCCGGATGGCCAAGCAGCGGAGCTGGTGTTTCCTGTGCCTCGGGCCACACATGGCTAGGGACTGCACGCGCACAAAATTGTGCGGATATTGTGGTGGGGCCCACAACAATCTGTTGTGCATGAACCGGTCCGGCCAACAGCCACCACAGGGCCGTACCCAGGGTGACACGGCATGGGGCCCTGAGAATTCGTTTGTGACTCGGAGCGCAACTCAGGAGCCAACGTCCCCACGTCCACAGGGCCGTACCCAGGGTGATACGGAATGGGGCCCTGAGAATTTGTTTGCGACTTGGAGCGCAACTCAGGGGCCAGCGTCCCCACGTGCACAGGGTAGTACTAGGGTGCGGGGCCGCACTCAGGGTCATCACATGGGGGGCCCTGAGTTTTCGGTTGCGACTCAGCATCCGACTCAGCGGGCAATTGGGCCACAAGCGCGCAGCCACCCAAGGGTGCAGGGCCGCACTCAGGGTCATCACATGGGGGGCCCTGAGTTTTCGGTTGCGACTCAGCATCCGACTCAGCGGGCAATGGGGCCACAAACGCGCGGCCACCCAGGGGTGCAGGGCCGCACTCAGGGTCATCACATGGGGGGCCCTGAGTTCTCGGTTGCGAATCAGCATCCGACTCAGCGGCACATTGGGTGTGTTGAGCAGGCCGTAACGGGCGGGTGGCATGGGACAACTTCGAGCTATGCGGGTGCGGTTCGGACGCCGCCTCAGTTGTCGCCCCGCTCGTCGCCTCGTCCTCGTCGGTCGCATGTGATGTCCCCCCCGCTCATGGAGCGGCCACGGTTGAATTCACGCCCACCCCCCTTCGGGGGGCGTCGTAAGGTGGCAATGGAACCGGCGCGTGGGCCATTTGTACAATGGGACCCTCTGGCGTATAGCTGCCTACCTGATCGGTTACAGGCACAGTGGGGCCCCGGGGGCCCTCGCTAGGAATTTGCGGCCCAACAATTTGTTGCCCCCCAACCGGAGACGGTGGTGTTACCGATCGCCTCTGTGCTTGTTTGGGATTTGGCGGGCAACCCAACATACGTTCGCGCCCTATTAGATTCTGGAGCTCAGGGCTGTATTGTATCGAACGATTTAGCAAAATGGTTGGGCCTCAATATAAATAATGTATCGCTGCCGAGGAAATTGGTCCCTGCTGGGGATTACAGGGCAACCCTTCACGGGTTTTGTGATGCCTCTGAACGAGGGTTTGCGGCAGCGGTTTATTTGCGAGCCGTCACCTCCACCGGGGAGGTCGACGTGCGTTTGGGTTTGGCAAAAAGCAAGGTAGCGCCTATTCGGACAAGGATGACGATTCCAAAACTGGAACTGTCCGGGGCTGCTCTTTTGACCAAACTTTTGAATCACACTCTAACAGTGTTGCGTGGGTCAGTGGTTTTGGAGGATACGGTGTACGCGTGGACGGACAGCCAGATTGTTTTGTGCTGGCTGAAGGCATCGGTCCATAACTTAGAGGTTTTTGTTGCGAACCGTGTCTCCCAGATTGTGTCGTCTGAGGTCCCACTGACCTGGAGACATGTACCAGGAGTATTGAACCCGTCTGATTGTGCATCCAGGGGATGTCGGGCTCCTGAACTCGAGCTCGTGGCTGATCTCTCGACAGAGGCTTTCATTGCTTGTTTGGATAGGTTTGTTTCTCGAAGGGGACTTCCAACTTTGATCCGCTCTGATAACGGCACTAACTACATCGGTGCGGAACGATGCTTACGAGAGATAGTCAATTTTTTGAATGTAAATAAAGTGGATATTGGAACGGCCCTCGCCCGTCGGGGTATACAGTGGACCTTCAGCCCACCGAGTTGCCCCCACTGGGGTGGGATTTTTGAGGCCGTAGTTAAGTCAGCTAAGACGCACTTGGGGCGTATAGTAGGTCAGACCGCGCTGACTTTTGAGGAGCTCGCGACATTGTTTTGTAAGAACGGGGCCGTTCTCAATTCGCGACCGTTGTGTCCGCTCAGCTCGGATCCAAATGACCTGGAGGCTCTGACCCCAGGCCATTTCTTGATAGGACAGCCACTTAACGCGTTGCCCGAGCACCCCTTCGAGGGAGTGAAATTGTATCGGTTGTCAGGGTATCAGATGTTGCAGCAGTTTACTCAGAATTTCTGGAAGCGTTGGTCGCTCGAGTATCTGCATATCTTACAACAGCGCCTTAAGTGGACTGACAAAACCAGCCCCTCTAGTGTTGGTGACCTCGTTCTGGTTAAGGATGCTAACCTACCGCCACTGCGTTGGCGCAGGGGGCGCATTGTTAACTTGTTCCCTGGCAGGGACGGGACCCCCCGGTCTGCAGAGGTTCTAGTAGGAGGCTCGGTACTAAAACGAGCGGTAGCAACGTTGTCTCGGCTGCCCGTAGATTAAGGGACAGGTGGGTGCCTGTCCGGGCGGGTTATTGTTCGATTCAGAATCGATACTCGATCGATGGTTTCGGAACGGCCATTATGAATTTGACAGTTGCTGCCAACAGAGCAGGTTTTTGACAACTGACAGACGAAAAGCCCCCGCAATGTGACGCGTATTGATTTTGGGCATTAAAATTAAATCGTAAGCCATCTGGAATTGTATTCGGGCTCCCCTCAGGATTGTCTTATAGCTGAGTGTATTGTGGTTCTCCGAACCAGATAAAGTTCGTATTTACGTAACACTGTGCGCGTCGAAGCTGGCCTGCCAGCCATACCTGGTTGGCTGAAGAACCTGTCTACCAAGAAGAGCCTAGGGTGCACCCAGGCCTTGCAGAGAGACAGGAGTTTGACGGGAACGAAGCACAGACCAGGTCAGATAGAATCTATTTACTTTAGCTCGGTGAATCGCCGACGTTCTTGCTTCTTGGCATCCGATCGCTACGCTACCTCGTAGCTATGGGCCCCTGCGAGGTCATTGGGTGCCGAGAGGCCTGAACATCATCAAAGCTGAACAACCCCATTTACTACGCACAAAATATTATAGAGGGATTTGAGAGTGATGAAGAAGAGATCCAGCCACCTGTTTCGTCTCCACCTCCTCCGATATCAGCTTACAGTCCACCACCACCACCACCACCACCACCACCACCACCGCTACCACAACTGACCCCCTACCAGACTTCACCACCCAACAATAAGAAGCGGGGGTTAGAAGATGATGGGTCGTACGTGGTGGTGAAAAAAGCGCGCAGAGGGTTGCGCCCAATAAAGATTGAGATTTATGACCTCACAGATAATTCTACCAGTGACCCATATCTGAAGGCACAACACGTTGTTGTGGATGGGCTAGACGATGTTCTAGATATGACGGAGAACGTCATAAAAAAATTTCAAGAACAATAAGTTATACGTATTAATTTTTTCTTAATAGGTAACCGTGTGCACTTAAAACTATTCTTTATCAGAATAAAAATATTTTCATTAATATTCTTGTTTACTTATCCGCTTTACATAACTATTAGGAGTAGGTTAATCAATTTAAAAAAGTAGTTATTCAAAATACACCTTTATTAGATTGATACTCTTGCATCCAATTTCGTATAAGTAATACATGTTTCAATGCACATATCTTTTTGTGATTTATACACATCAAATCATTAAATTTAGGAATAGGATGATCCCACCAAACGTCACCATTTTCAGGAACATTAGACTTAACATTATTATTATTCCCATATCTAATATCATCTAGATTTTTTAAATTAGGACAACCCATTTCCTCAATATTAGTCACATTAAAGTTGATACAAAGATCCTTTACCCACTGGATTTTTTCATTACCCTTCACAAATGATTAATTCCACGCCTCAACCAAACGGGCGTGGAATCTTGAGGGGTGGTTTTCACCAGCACAGGGAGTATCGCAAGTGGTACTGACCTTGACGCCTTGGGCCGGAACTCGAAAGCTCAATTCGAGGCAGGAATGCGGGATAAGGAGCACAATGGGTGGGTGGAGAGGATTCGAATCTTACTCTCGTCGTAGCCCGATGCTGTCGCCGTCGTGTTGCTTGCCGACACGAGGAGTCACTGTCCGAATGCGACGAGTTGGGGACCGAACAACTTTAACCTTCACAACACGAAGCACTCACTCCGCTGACGTGAATCTACTTATTTCCCGACGATTATTATAGTTAACACTCCGACCAGGCCCGACACCTGTGGTAGACAATTATTACTACTGAAATACAGCCAAGGCCCGATCGCCATGTGCTGACATTTTCTCTCACGACAAGAAAGTAACCTCTAACTCGTCATCTCGTTTCTATACAAGTGACAGCTGCAGATCCGTTTCCGCTAGTGATGTCCCGATCACTCGCGGTCGATCCGCGCAACGAAAACCGGTGCGTTCCGAAGCATAAATATTAAACAACAAATATTTCGCAATTTTGTAGATATGGTTTTACAACTTTTTTGAACACATGCATGTCAATAAATCCTTCTCTCCAGTAAATACCTCGATTTCTCTCAATCCAATTTACATGTTTTTTTTCAGCAGGTGTTAAAGATGAATAAGCAAAAGGTGGATTAACTAAAAACATTTGTGTGTACTTGTTAGTAGCTAACGCGAATTCTTTCACGATAAAATTATTTTTATAGTCTTTGAACCCTTGCAAATCAACCACTATGTTTAATTTCCCACGCCTACCGAACGGCGTGGAATCTTGAGAGGGATGTGCCTTTGCCCGGACGTGAGAGAAAAGAATTGATGAATTTGTTACCTTGTCACCGCAGACAGGATAGATTGAAGGCTCGATTCGAGACAGGGGAGTGCGGGAGAGGAGACAGTTTTGGAATGGGAGATGGGATCGAACCCTTGCCGTCGCTGTCCGACGCCGTCGCCGGCGCGCTGCTGGCGGCACGTGGAGTCGCCGCCGATACGACTATGTGCTTCACAACACAAATCACTTGACCGCTGACGCGAATCTAATTACAATCAATAGCCCGACGCTATGAGGTAGATTTACACTCCGACCAGGCCCGATGCCTGTATGATAATTGGTACACCGAAATACCATCAATGCCACGGGGCCCGAGTCGCCATGTTATTTCTCCCGATGAGACAAGACCAAGAGTAAAGATAACCTCCAATTTTACATCTCGTTCCGGTACGAGTGACAGCTGCTAGTCCGTTTTCGCTAGTGATGTCTCGATTAATCGCGATCGATTCGCGCAAAAAAGAACCGGTGCCTTTCCGACGCATAAATATTAAACAGTCACCCGCCTGGACAAACCGAACCTGTCCCTAATCAATAGGAAGGCGAGAAAGTGTTGCGACCGCTCTCTTGAGGACCGAGTCCCCCACCCTGACTTCTGCTGATCGAGGCGTGCCATCCCGACCCGTGTACAAATTGACGATCCGTCCTCGTCTCCATCTCAATGATGGCAGGTTCGCATCCTTAATCAGCACCAAATCACCGACCTGAGGGGGGCTCGTCCGGTCAGTCCACTTAAGGCGCTGCTGCAAGATGTGCAAGTACTCAAGGAACCACCGTTTCCAAAATTCTTGAGCCATCTGCTGCAACATCTACCACCTAGTTAACCGACTTAACTTAACATCACCGAATGGGTATTCTGGCAGGGCGTTAAGGGGCTGACCTATCAGGAAGTGACCCGGCGTCAACGCTTCCAAATCATTTGGATCCGAACTGAGCGGGCACAACGGACGCGAGTTCAGTGTCATTTAATTTTTACAGAACAGCGTCGCAAGCTCTTCAAAGCGTAGAGAGGTCTCACCGATGTTCCTCGTCAGGTGCGACTTAGCCGATTTAACCGCAGCCTCAAAAAATCCTCCCCAATGAGGACATCCCGGCGGACTGAAAACCCATTCAATCCCTCGTCGGGAGCAAGCCGTACCGATGGCGTCCTGGTTACCGTTCAGGAATTGAGTGACCTCCTGCAGATATCGCCTGGCTCCGACAAAATTTGTGCCGTTGTCCGAACGGATTAATGTCGGGAGGCCCCTTCGTGAGACGAACCGATCTAGACAAGCGATAAATGCCTCTGTAGTGAGGTCACTGACCACCTCCAAGTGGACTGCCTTCGTGGCCAAGCACACGAAGATGCACAGGTATGCCTTCACTAATCTGGCGTTCCGTAGCTGTGAAGACTTGACCATGAATGGTCCCGCGAAATCCGTTCCGACACCCGCAAAGGGCCGGATTTCGTTAACCCTATCCGAGGGCAAATCGCCCATCTGGGGCTGCATCGTAGCCGCCTTGGCCCGATAACAAGGCAGGCACCGAAATACGACGCTACGCACTAAGCGTCTTCCCGATAGAATCCAGAACTCGCGGTGGAGAAACGCCATCAAGGCGTGGCATCCGACATGCCCATTCCGAATGTGTCGATCCTGTATCAACAGTTCGACCAACTTCCCTTTCCTAGGGAGTAACAACGGGTGGCGAGCCGCATAAGGCAGGTTGGCATTCCGCAGCCGACCTCCTACCCTCAGCAATCCTTGAGGGTCAATAAACGGGTTGAGCCGAGCCACAGCTCCCTTCAGTTGGACGCGTCCGCTTCTCAGAATGTCCAATTCGGACTTAAAGTGCACCGTCTGCACGATCCGTACCAATGCGAACAACGCATGGTTCCGTTCCCGTGGTGTCAGGACCGGTATCCGCACTCGTTGCGCCTCAGAATTCCGACAATTCCGCGCAAATAGGCAGATCCAGGCGGTCACATTGACCAGCTTGTCGAGCGAGCTGTACCGTTCCAGCAGGCTGAACTCCTCTTCCGGCTCTGGTTGCGTCGTACAGACACCGACTGTCGAGGCGCCGTTCGCCGTGGTAACGCGTGGACTCATTGGCCAATCCGATTCGGCTTGAGTCAACCATTTTGGACCCCACCACAAGGGATGTCCAACCAACTCCGGAGCGTGACACCCACGAGACGCACAGTCTGCTGGGTTCATTTCCCCTGGAACATGTCTCCAGATTAAGGGAACCTCCGAAGTCAAAATCTGCGAAACCCGACTGAAGCCTTCAGCCAGTATAACACGATCTGGCTGTCCGTCCAAGCGTAGACTGTATCTTCCAACGCTATTGACCCACGAAGAACCGTCATCGTGTGGTTGAGCAGACGAGTCAGGAGAGCCGCTCCCGAAAGCTCTAACTTGGGAATGGTCAGGCGAGTGCGCAACGGCGCAACCTTGCTCTTGGCCATGACCAACCGCACATCAACCTCCCCCGAGGAGTCGACCGTACGCCGATACACCGCAGCTCCGTAGCCCTTCTCCGAGGCATCGCAAAACCCATGCAGGGTGGCGGTGTATCGTTTGGTGGGGACCAACCTCCGTGGCAGTGAAATCCGATTAATGCCAGGGAGGGTCGAAAAGAACGAGTCCCACTCCGAGCTCAATGACCCGCCGATCGGGTCGTCCCATTTCAGCTCAGCAGACCACAATTGCTGCATAAAACACTTGAGCTGAAATGTTACCGGGGTGATCCACCCGTTTGGATCAAATGTCCTAGCCACTGTTGAAAGGACGTTCCGTTTCGTCCAGACCTTCGGGGAGTCCAACTCGACCCGATACGAGAACATGTCTGACACCGGCTGGTACTGGACGCCTAATACCGACAACATATTTGGATTTTCCAAATTTTCAAAAATGTGGGGGTCCTGCTGGTAGTCATCCGGAAGACGAGTCAGTAACTCTGGAGAGTTCGACATCCATTTCCGGAGCTCGTAACCTCCACCCCGTAAGAGCTCAACTAGCTCGTCCCGTCGAGCGAGCGCCTCCTCTACGGAATCTGCACCAGTACAGATATCGTCTACGTAGAGATCCTGCTCCAGGATTGCTGCTCCTCTAGGGAAATTTAACCGTTCTCGATCCGCTAACTCCCGAAGAGTGCGAATCGCCAAATGAGGACTAGACCGTAGCCCGTACGTGTTGGTGTTCAGCTCGTACACCCTGATGGGCTGATCTGGGCTCTCTCGCCACAGTATCAGCTGATACCGTCTATCGTCAGGGTGAATGACCGTCTGTCTAAACATCATCCGGATGTCAGCTACAAACACAACATTGTGTCGACGGAACCGTGTGATAACATCCGCGATGTCATGATTCAACTTCGGCCCTGAATGCAAACACTGGTTCAGGTTCATGCCGTTAGATGTTGATGCCGATCCATCGAACACTACCCGTATTTTGCCCCCCGGGGTCCTCAAGACCGCGTGATGAGGCAGGAAGCAGTGGTCGTCACGCTTCCAGTCGATACCTGAAACCGACATGTGGCCGAGCGACTCATATTCCCGCATGAAGTCGACGTACTTCTGCCGGAAAATCCCGTCACGCTTCATGCGTCGTTCCATCGACAGAAGCCGCGTCTCGGCTGCATGGTGTGAACTGCCCAGCGGTGGGCGATCACTCCGAAATGGAAGACGTGTGAGAAATCGACCTGACCGAAGGCGACCAGTATTGTTCCGATAAAACTGTTCACACTCTTCTTCAACCGGGTCCAACCGGCGTACCGTAGGTGGTTCCTCCACCTCCCAAAACTTCTGTATCACCTCCGAGAGTACAGAACCGAATAAGGGACTACGAGTCGCACGCCTAGCGAGCTAGTCGGGCAGCCGGCATGACCGGACCCATTACCGCATGGCCCAGTCTAGTGTTGACCGAAACCAGACCAGTCGCCTGCAACACGTGGACACCTGGCACTAACAGGTATCCCAAGGCATCGACACCCAATAAAATGTCTACTGGGCCCGGAATATCGAACTCCGGGTCTGCCAGTGACAACCCAGCGACCAACTGTCGCACCGAGGGCGACAACCGTACGTGAGGGTGTGAGCCCATCACATTAGGCATGACTAATGCCGTGACCGTCAGATTCACCGATGAATCCACCCGTGACGAGAGAGTAATCCGACATACTCCCTTAACGGAACCGACTTCCGTGTTCCCAATTCCCCGAATGGAATGTGGGTACTCCCTTACCGAAATGCCTAACCGTCTTACAAGGTTGCACGAGACTAAGCACCCCTGGGCCCCCGAGTCCAATAGTGCTCGTGCTACACAAGATTTGCCGTCCGAACTCCACGCCATCACCGAGGCGGTAGGGAGCATGACCGTCTGTGGAGTGGCGGCACCTTTTAAGTGGGCGGCGTGTCCCTAGCGGGAACCCCCGCGGGATCCGAACCCGCTCAGACCTCCGTCGGCCTGGTAACTCGGCTGCTGATATGCCACCGGTGGCATATCAGACCGCATGTACATCAGGGGGTCCCAACCCGCATAATAGGCCCCTCGCTGTCCCGGTACCCGACCATACCGGACTGTGAACGGTGTGCCCGGTGGCCACCGTGGATGGAGGGGGGAGAGCGGATCCAACCTGGGGCGCTCTTGGAATGGGGGCGACATCCGACTGTTCGCCTCCCAGAGCGACGGGCAGGGTGGCGCAGAAGGTGGTGGGCTCCCAGCCTTCGCGCCACTCATAGGTGCCATCTGACACCCGCCCGTAACACGCGGTGAGCCAGCGGCCCGAAGTCCTCGCTGACCCTGGACAGCGGCGACCGAACCCCGGCTGTCCCGCCTGTTATCCCCCGCGCTGCCCCCTTCCCCTTGGGGGGGGTCCCGTCCGCGGGTACCCCAGTCACCCCGTTGGTGACTCCCGTTGCCCGGAGGGGGACTGGGTCCGGCCCTGGTTGGGCCCTGTGACCGACCAACCTGAGTCCGGCCCTGGTGACCGTCCGATGGGCCTGACCGGTTCAGGCACAACACGACGTGGTGCCTGCCACCGCAGCCCTCACAGGGGGACGCCCGTGAGCATTCGCTCAGAGCATTGTTTCATCATGATATTTTCTTTACAATGCTTGTCAAAGGTTTATATTCAATCAAACAATCGTTTAATATGAGACTGTACTGTAGGCACTAGTTTTAGCAGGTATTTCAGCTGTGGATTCAATTTCCACACGTACATCTACTGGTCCAGTTTTTAGAGTTTCGTTTTGACGACAACAGTCAATTACAAATAAAGGTGCTTTAGTTTTGAACTCAGCTGGACTAAGCAACGGTTCACTCCGACGACCGTAATACGACTGTTGAAAGTTTATATATGCTTCATATATTAAAGAGAACTTATCATGATTGAAATCCGTGTTTAAACTCTCATACGGATAATATACAGAATTAAGTTATACTTTAACGTCACGTAGATTACAGTGATCGAATCGAGAAGCATCAACTGATCCATTATTTCTCCGATTGGTTTGTTATCCTATTATTACATAGCGAGGCTTTTCTAATTGTGAAGAAGTCTTTATTGCCCATGTATGTTTCGTAATATTTGGTAAGAGTGGGTATTCATATGGATCCCAATTTCTAAACGAGATATTGATAGAAGGATCTTTTTCCAAATATTTCAGTAAGTTGATTCTTTCTCTGTCTGATACCTTAATATGTGGGATTCGCCATAGTATTTTAGTAAGATCAAACTTTTCTAAAACTTCGTTGGTACTAAGCTGCATAGAATTCAAATTAGTATTACTTCTCAAAAGAACTAGTTCATGTTTACAATTGATCATTATTTTCTTATAGTCTTCAGCGAACCCTAAGATTTTATTGAGTGGAATGTTAGCTGCGAAAATTCCTCCTTTTACCTTATTGCTATCAACACTCCACCCCCAATTCTTGTTAGCATTATTTTCCAACTCACTCAATGACAATAACGACTTCATAGTTGTTGTGACACCCACATTTTTTACCTTGTCTATCTCAACTCCGTTTAACTCATATCGGATATCTTGGAAAAGGAATAGAAATGGATTATTTGTAAAATCCACGGATGGCATTACTTCTTTGGTAGCACTGTTAATAACTTTAAGTGACCCTTCGATATAAAGTGAACTTTCAGATGGCAAAAGGTATAGATCTTGTTGATTGACTGGTATGCGGATTTCATCATTATTGTTGTAGCTGGCGATGTATGGTTTGTATGAATGAAACTGATAATTTTCTATACTATTATCATATGTTAAAGGTTCAGATATGTTTAAAATATTCATTTTATAATTTTTGGTAATTTCAGAATTTTTTTAGTTTCTTTTGACAGTTTTCTTTGACGATGTTTAATATTTATGCTTCGGAAACGCACCGGTTTTTGTTGCGCGAATCGATCGCGAGTAATCGGCACATCACTAGCGAAAACGGAACTAGCAGCTGTCACTCGTACCGGAACGAGATGTAAAATTGGAGGTTATCTTTACTCTTGGTCTTTTTCTCATCGGGAGAACAACATGTCGGCTCGGGCCTCGTGTCATTGATGGTATTTCGGTGTACCAATTACTAAATACAGGGGTCGGGCCTGGTCGGAGTGTTAATCATCTACATCGTCGGGAAATACGTAGATTCGCGTCAGCGGTCAAGTGATCCGTGTGGATTGGTCAACGTCGTATCGGTAGCGGCGACTCCAAGTCGGCAGGCAGCACGACAGCGAAACGACGGCAAGGATTCAATCCATATCCTATCCCAACTGTGCCCCCTTTCCCGAATTCCTGTCTCGAATCGAGCCTTCGATCTCCTGTCTACGGTGACAAGGTCAGTAAAAATTCATTCACTTCTTTTCTCTCACGTATTGGCAAAAGCACACCCCCTTCGGATTCCACGCCGTTCGGTAGGCGTGGAAAATTAAACATTTTGGTAACAGGAGCGCGGTTTTCCTAGTGGGAAATCATCGATTCACGGTTGCCTTTGTCACATTGTAGTTGGGAGAAAAGAATATCTCAGATTGGCTCAAGTCGGCAATGAGTCTGTGGTCGGTATACCACGATTAAAGTTCATTTTCGGTAA
Source organism: Argyresthia goedartella (assembly GCA_949825045.1). Lineage (NCBI taxonomy): Eukaryota > Metazoa > Arthropoda > Insecta > Lepidoptera > Argyresthiidae > Argyresthia > Argyresthia goedartella. Next base: position 36,321,459 of record OX463812.1, on the reverse strand, counting down.
GTGAAAGTATACGTGCCAATTTAGATAACAGTTGTTATAAATTTGTAGTCGGAAACTACTGTTGTTGCGCATAAAAGATTGAACAGTCATTCTGCGAAGCCTAGATTGTATTACTTGCGGTAGAACGTCGGGTTCTATAGTCCTACAGTGCTATTTCGGTTTACACAGCAGGGTCGGGCTATTTAGGGGGTATTAAGCTGATTTGCTGACCTCAAAGGAAGTGTGGTTCATAAGAAGCCACTTATTATTTTGTATTGTTTTCATAATCAAGTTTTGTGGGTTATTTTTGTATTGTGTTTTATGGTGGCATTCTCTGATTGATTTAGAGTGTTTATTATAAGGTGTATGTCCACAGGGCGACCATATTAAATATTGTTTAGGATTTAATTGTTTTGGTGGTTGCCTTGGTTTTTACAACTTAGTTTTAATTTCTGTGCCCAGCGCTGACGGGAAAGTGCTGGTATCTGGCTGTGCTTAGTTCGGTAGTGAAGCATAGGACCAGAAACAATTAAATCGGTAACCATGGCACCTTCGCCCTTGACGGTACTGCGATATGGTGTCCGTGAGGAGATGAGATGGCTCGCCCATACTCACAAGTATGTGGAGCGACCTGACATGGACGATGTCCTGCTCAAGCGTTTGGAGGACGCAATGACACGCGTCGGGAAGGTGTGTCGGCTGGCCGCGGAGGCTGAAGCCCTCGGGCTTACGGATGAGGCTTCGGTGGCCGCAGTGAAGCAGCTCTGCGCGGATGCTGACCAAGCGATGGAGTGCTTGGGCGACATCGAGCGTCGCGCCGAAAAAATTAAGCGGTCGCGTCTGGATGACCGCGGGGAGGGTAGCGGAGACCGGCCCCCTAAGGGTGTTGTTGGACGGCTGCCACACCTGGAGATTCCGGCCTTCGGTGGGGCAATTGATGAGTGGCCGGCATTCATCAATTTATTCGATAGCCTGGTCCACGGTCGGGACGTCCTGGACAACGCCTACAAGTTGGCCCAACTATTGATGGCACTGCGGGGTGAACCGAAGGAGTTGCTCGCTCACCTAACGGTTACGGCGGGCATTATGAGATTGCCCGGGTCATATTGTTTGACCGCTACCAACACAAACGGCGGTTGGTTGATGCGCAGCTGGGGAAGCTGTTCAGCATCCCAAGAGTAACCCGGGATGTTGACATCCGGGTACAGGTGCTCAACCCTGTGCTGGTGGCCACTAAGGCCCTTCAGAACCTTGGTCTGCCGGTAGACCAATGGTCATATATCGTGTTGTATATGGTTTTGTCACGGTTGCCTGCAGCTGTTCAAAGTCGGTTTGAACAGCTGCATGGGGGCAGTAGCTCGGAACTGCCCACGCTCGTCCAATTAACGGATTTTTTGGAGGGTGAATGCAGGCGATGCGACACATTGGATACGGAGGCTAGTGTGCAGCGCCAACCCACGCGGATGCGGGAGGGGCAGCGCCCCCCGCCCCCACGGGGGGGGTGGGCGGTCAAAACATTTTGGCGTTTTGAATGCCGCGCCGTCGGGTGACGGCTGTGTGCACTGCGACAGTGCCGGTCATGAGGTGACCAGTTGCGCCAACTTTAAGGCGCTCGGGGTAGCTGCCCGCAGGAAGGTAGTCTTCCGCCACCGATTGTGTTTCGGTTGTTTGGGGCCGCACCCGCTGAGCGAGTGCTCACGCGCGTCCCCCTGTGAGTGCTGCGGTGGCAAGCACCACACCATGTTGTGCCTGAACCGGTCAGGCCCATCGGATGGTCACCAGGGCCGGACTCAGGTTGGTCGGTCACAGGGCCCAACCAGGGCCGGACCCAGTCCCCCTCCGGGCAACGGGAGTCACCAACGGGGTGACTGGGGTACCCGCGGACGGGACCCCCCCCGAGGGGAAGGGGGCAGCGCGGGGGGGTAACAGGCGGGATAGCCGAGGTTCGGTCGCCGCTGTCCAGGGCCAGCGAGGACTTCGGGCCGCTGGCTCACCGCGTGTTACGGGCGGATGTCAGATGGCACCTATGAGTGGCGCGAAGGCTGGGAGCCCACCACCTTCTGCGCCACCCTGCCCGTCGCTCTGGGAGGCGAACAGGGAGGCGAACAGTTGGATGTCGCCCCCATTCCTAGAGCGCCCCAGGTTGGATCCGCTCTCCCCCCTCCATCCACGGTGGCCACCGGGCACACCGTTCGCAGTCCGCTATGGTCGGGTACTGGGACAGCGAGGGGCCTATTATGCGGGTTGGGACCCCCTGATGTACATGCGGTCTGATATGCCACCGGTGGCATATCAGCAACCGAGTTACCAGGCCGACATGGGTCCCAGCGGGTTCGGATCCCGCGGAGGTTCCCGCTAGGGACACGCCGCCCACTTACAGGGTGCCGCCACTCCACAGACGGTCATGCTCCCCACCGCCTCGGTGATAGCGTGGAGTTTGGACGGCAAATCTTGTGTAGCACGAGCACTATTGGACTCGGGGGCCCAGGGGTGCTTAGTCTCGTGCAACCTTGTAAGACGGTTAGGCATTTCGGTAAGGGAGTATCCACATTCCATTCGGGGAATTGGGAACACGGAAGTCGGTTCCGTTAAGGGAGTATGTCGGATTACTCTCTCGTCACGCGTGGATTCATCGGTGAATCTGACGGTCACGGCATTAGTCATGCCTAATGTGATGGGCTCACACCCTCACGTACGGTTGTCGCCCTCGGTGCGACAGTTGGTCGCTGGGTTGTCACTGGCTGACCCGGAGTTCGACATTCCGGGCCCAGTAGACATTTTATTGGGTGTCGATGCCTTAGGATACCTGTTAGTGCCAGGTGTCCTCGTGTTGCAGGCAACTGGTCTGGTTTCGGTCAACACCAGACTGGGCCATGCGGTAATGGGTCCGGTCATGCCGGCTGCCCCACGCCTAGCGACTCGTAGTCCCTTATTCGGTTCTGTACTCTCGGAGGTGATACAGAAGTTTTGGGAGGTGGAGGAACCACCTACGGTACGCCGGTTGTGAAGGCATACCTGTGCATCTTCGTGTGCTTGGCCACGAAGGCAGTCCACTTAGAGGTGGTCAGTGACCTCACTACAGAGGCATTTATCGCTTGTCTAGATCGGTTCGTCTCACGAAGGGGCCTCCCGACATTAATCCGTTCGGACAACGGCACAAATTTTGTCGGAGCCAGGCGATATCTGCAGGAGGTCACTCAATTCCTGAACGGTAACCAGGACGCCATCGGTACGGCTTGCTCCCGACGAGGGATTGAATGGGTTTTCAGTCCGCCGGGATGTCCTCATTGGGGAGGAATTTTTGAGGCTGCGGTTAAATCGGCTAAGTCGCACCTGACGAGGAACATCGGTGAGACCTCTCTACGCTTTGAAGAGCTTGCGACGCTGTTCTGTAAAATTGAAATGACACTGAACTCGCGTCCGTTGTGCCCGCTCAGTTCGGATCCAAATGATTTGGAAGCGTTGACGCCGGGTCACTTCCTGATAGGTCAGCCCCTTAACGCCCTGCCAGAATACCCATTCGGTGATGTTAAGTTAAGTCGGTTAACTAGGTGGCAGATGTTGCAGCAGATGGCTCAAGATTTTTGGAAACGGTGGTCCCTTGAGTACTTGCACATCTTGCAGCAGCGCCTTAAGTGGACTGACCGGACGAGCCCCCCTCAAGTCGGTGATTTGGTGCTGATTAAGAATGCGAACCTGCCATCATTGAGATGGAGACGAGGACGGATCGTCAATTTGTACACGGGTCGGGATGGCACGCCTCGATCAGCAGAAGTCAAGGTGGGGGACTCGGTCCTCAAGAGAGCGGTCGCAACACTTTCTCGCCTTCCTATTGATTAGGGACAGGTTCGGGCCTGTCCGGGCGGGTGACTGTTTAATATTTATGCTTCGGAAACGCACCGGTTTTTGTTGCGCGAATCGATCGCGAGTAATCGGCACATCACTAGCGAAAACGGAACTAGCAGCTGTCACTCGTACCGGAACGAGATGTAAAATTGGAGGTTATCTTTACTCTTGGTCTTTTGCTCATCGGGAGAACAACATGTCGGCTCGGGCCTCGTGTCATTGATGGTATTTCGGTGTACCAATTACTAAACACAGGCGTCGGGCCTGGTCGGAGTGTTAATCATCTACATCGTCGGGAAATAAGTAGATTCGCGTCAGCGGTCAAGTGATCCGTGTGGATTGGTCAACGTCGTATCGGTAGCGGCGACTCCACGTCGGCAGGCAGCACGACAGCGAAACGACGGCAAGGATTCAATCCATATCCTATCCCAACTGTGCCCCCTTTCCCGAATTCCTGTCTCGAATCGAGCCTTCGATCTCCTGTCTACGGTGACAAGGTCAGTAAAAATTCATTCACTTCTTTTCTCTCACGTGTTGGCAAAAGCACACCCCCTTCGGATTCCACGCCGTTCGGTAGGCGTGGAAAATAAACAGACGAGATGGTTTTTTCTTTATTTCTCGAGTGATACTAGGTCGTTTTGGTGATTGTGCAGGCTTTTTATTGAAATCAATCATCTTTTCTTTAGGTGCAAATAGAGCTGGATCCCTTCTTTCCGGAAATTTATTAGATTGTTTTGAGCATCCAATATTCTAATAGTAATATTTTTCACACTCGTATGATTAACAGGAAAGTAAATAATATTTTTGGGAGTTTCTATGATTCTATAGCCTGGTGGTACGTTAGGCGCAAATTCATATATAATATGACTTGGTTCTCCGTTCACAAAAGATCCGCTTACGATATCACATTCGATTCGTACTATGGTTGTGGGTAGAATGCTGATAGGAAAGTGTGAGTCATGCCATATATTGCTTTTTAACATCTCTTCCCCAAAACCTAAAATAGATCCGATAGAATTTTCTCTTTTGAAATGAATATCCTTAGAACAAAACAACTTTGTTGTTAAGGTATTATTGTTGCAGGTTAATTTTAAATCACAGTCTTTCACATTTTGTTTTAGAAAATCATTTATATCTTCAAGTTCATAGGAGGAACCTTCAGGTATTTTAACACTTTCATCTTTACCATAGTAGAATGTATTGTTTCTATCATCTATATTTGGAATTGAATTAAATGTTGAAAAATATAAAAGACCACATTCATAATCGCTATTGAGTTGCAAAGGTGGTGAATAGTATGTCGATAGAAAATAATCATTTCCCGTAATAGATACTGTAAAGGACATGATGAAAGTGATCACCAAAGTTTTGAAACACGTTATTTATAAATGTTTACTCCAAAATTGACGTAAGAATTTTATACATAAATGCCCACAATTTGAAGTGTTGTACGTCTGATACTGATTAAAATTATAACAAATATTAACGTTTTGTAAATAATTTAAAAGTTCGAGTGGTGGTCTCAGATCACCAAAACTGTCGAAATATTCACAGTAGTTATTTATTTTTGCGTAGGCTACCCAATGCGTTCCAGGTCTATCTGAACTATCTAAGTCAAAAACAGCACATTCATATTTATATGTTTTTTTTGGAAGTCCATCCCTCATGAACACGCCTCGAAAAAACAGGATTTCCAATGTGAAGTCAATGATGTCCAGATTAGATAGTGGGCGGGATGGTAGCCTTTTCCTTAGTTTTTTGTCTGACGAACAAACAATCCTTCCCCTTTTTTATATGGTTTTACATAAAGGCCTTTACCAATTGCGATAGATTCCATCATTTTATAATGGCGTTCGGATTCTTGTAAGTTCTTTTTAGTTGATTGGTAATTATTAACAGCTTTCGCTATACCAGCCGCACCGCCAGCTAATGATCCCAATGCTGACAGGCCCGCAAATATCGGAATAAGAGGTAATATACCACCAGTTTTTGGTATAGGTATAATTCTAGGTAGTTTCACTTGACAATTTTTTGGGAAACATTTTTTTGCTGCTAAATACATATATTTGATTGCAGCTTTATCGCTCTTAGGTTTATATTTTTTTTAGTTTGCTGTCAAACCTTTAACAATTTTTTTGAAGTTTTTAACACCACCTCCTACTTTGACTTTAGTTTTCATCACTTTATTAACAAGCCAAGAAGCGATTTTTTTCTCCTTTACTAGCATCTTTGGATCGCATCCGTTTCTTTGCCATATCGATTAATTGAATCCACACATTAATGTTAATAATACAAAGATCCTTATTCTTTTATATTCATACTAATGTACTAAATCTCATTTTTTTATCCAACTGTTTTCATTCTCACCTAACCCTAACCATTTTAAAAATAGTTTATTACCCTTTCTTTTGATAACTCTTTCAATCAAATACACATTAACATGTTTTGTTTTAAGAAGTTCTTTTTCATAAAAACAACCTTTAATTAAGTTTTGTCTTTTATCTCGTAAATTATAGGTTATGGGGTTAGTTTTATTAATACTTTTAATAACAAATATTTCTGTAGACCAATTTGGTGTATATCCTTTATCAAAACAACTTTTATATTTGCTCACATGCACGTGATCACCTACTTTAAAATTACTATTGTTTTTGGGTGGTAATTTCTTTTGAGACTTTAATATGTTGTTTGCAACAATACTCGTATTCTGTTGATTTACGTCTATTGGCTTAAATCCAATCGTTCTATGTTTAGAAGCATTGTATGTATTAATCACGTTCTTTATGGGGTCGCCTAACCATTTATGATTACCAGCCAAACTGAAATGCTTATATAGTTGGGTTTTTAGAGTTCTAATTAATCTTTCAACAATTGAAGCTTTTTTTACTTAAAATGAAGAGTAGTGGTTAATATCATACAATTTCATAAGTTTCTGAAAGTTTTGGTTATAAAACTCTGTTCCTTGGTCAGTTTGCAAATTAGTAGGTGATCTTCCACATTTTAGTATATCATGGAAAGAAGACACAACTTCCATGATCGATTTCGTTTTAAGTGGTTTTACCCATGCAAATTTTGAGAATGCATCAATGATAACCAAAATAAACTTATGTCCTCTATTTTGATGGGAAAACGATCTTATATCTATTAAATCAGCTTGCCACAGATCATCTATTCCTTTTAAGACCACATGTCTACGTATAAAATTTTGGTTATAAAACTCTGTTCCTTGATCAGTTTGCAAATTAGTAGGTGATCTTCCACATTTTAGTATATCATGGAAAGAAGACACAACTTCCATCATCGATTTCGTTTTAAGTGGTTTTACCCATGCAAATTTTGAGAATGCATCAATGATAACCAAAATAAACGTATGTCCTCTATTTTGATGGGAAAACGATCTTATATCTATTAAATAAGCTTGCCACAGATCATCTATTCCTTTTAAGACCACATGTCTACGTATAAAATTTCTACGTGCTTGTTTATGAATCTCATCAACAATTTGCTGTTTGCTCATACTATTGTGATGTAACTTTCTTTAAAATATTGACGAGTTCGTCTTTTGTATACTAATTTGTATTAAGTTTTACCACTAAGTTTTTTTTTTTTTTATGTTGTAAGTTCATCATGCATTTCATCCCTCGTTGGTGCTAACTTTATCAATTTATCGACGTATGCTTTATTAACAGCTTCGTCTGAAGTTCGAGGTGATTTCAAACCTTTTAATCGAGCATGACGTAAATCTATATATAAATCTATAAAGCGACTTTGTCGAAAAAGGGATATTACAATGTTCAAGATTACTTAAATGACAGGACTGTATGGGGTTAATCTGGCTCAACACAGACCTTGCTGTTAATAGTTTTGTAATTATTTATTCCTGCTTATTTAATCATAACAATAAAAAAAAAACATATTTGTATTAGTTAAGCACAACCTATTTTTAAAAGAGATCTAAAAATCAATCTGTGGGAGTTTCTACGCCCTTCTTCTCCCACAGTGGTCCAATGTAGAGAAGAGGAAAAAATGACGCTTGCTAAGTATATGTAAATATCTACAGTAATAAAGTACTTTGACTATTGACTATCACCAACTATATTTTCCGATTGACGCAATCGCTTATGTACGTGATGACCAAATTTATCAATATTCATCATAAGAGTGTTTACTGGATGAAAGATAATGATACACTGGTATTAATACACTGATTTATAGATATTTATTTAACCAATAATACCACTTTCCTGCAACTCGTTTAAAATTGAGATTATTTCACCATCAAGACCGGTATTGCCAGCATCTCGAGATGCTACGAGCAATTTTAGTCTTTCAACTAGTTCATTAGGGTCATCCCAATAAACATAATCAGTATTTTTTTTTGTCGTTTCATTAAAGGTAATCCAGACAGAACCTTTACTTACATTTTCAACACTGGTGGAAATGCTTTTACTATTCTTGAATAGTGGTTTGATGATACTAAGATATCTAAAGCCTTTGTTTGATTTTATTGGTTTCTTTGAATCAAAATCCCTCCGATGCGCATTAGTGATCAGAAGTAGTTGTTTATAGTTTTCCATATCTCTTGTGGTAATCTGATTCATATCTGGAGTTTTCTTAAACAACAGTTCTGTCAAACCGGGTGTTGCCACGTATTTCTCTCTATTGACTATGATAAATTTATTTTTTAGAATAACTCGACATGATCCTAACATGTGTTTCCCGCGAACAATTTTTACACCAAAAGGAATGTCTTGATATACATTGGAATCCATTAACCAGGAGAAGGAGCTGTTGGGAATTGTATTAGTATCCGTTGCAGTGTTATACGAGATATTAGATAAATTTCGTTTACTGATTCACACGAACTGCTTCTAGATTCTGATGTAATCAATGGTTCTGTTGGATTTTCGAAAACAGTTTTTTCTTGAATTATATCACTCTCGTTAGAAGATAGTTCATCAGTGCTGTAGTGCTTACGCTTTTTAATTAGTACCTTAGGTGACTTTTTTGGATGTGAGTTGTCATCTGTAAGATTATTTGACGCTTTTTGTTTAGAAATCTGGTTTAAGGAATCAGTTATTGGTTTAAACATCGTTTGTAAAACTAAGTAATTGTTATCACTATTTTCTTGAATCTGTTTTACTTTTCTTCGAACTGCATCAGCAGATTTAATTATCTCTTTTTTTAAAGTCTTTTCAAGCTGCATTTTATATCTTGTCTCCACAACAACATTCATGTTAGTGATGAAATTTTTAATTTTTAAGACATAAATACTATGTGTAGTATAAATCTTTTATTACTCAACAATAAATGTGTCAAATTTTAACCTATAACAACCATTGTTTTTTTCACAATCTTTGTTAATAACAAGATAACTATATGGTTCACACCAAATTTTGGAACACATATTTCTAAATACCTTCCAACTCATATCTATATTGACGTGTTCATCGTAAACATGCTTCATATTTATCTCATCCTGCTTGAATAGTACAATAAGATTAGCATTATCACGAATAAGTTGTTGGGGTACTTTACTATAAGTTTGATTGAGATAAAAAGAATCTATATTTTTTTGTCTTCCCATAACAAAGTAGGCCCTAATACTGGTTTGATTTTCAAATGCAACGTCATGAAATATGATGATTGAATTAGAGAGAGCCTCTTCTGGCTTCAGCACGTCTTCTTTTTCATGGTATTTTGTGAATCCGATATCTTGAATAATAAGTGTGAGGTTCACCTCTACCACTGTTTGGAATACAATGACATTGTTAACTTATTATCAATTAATTTAAAGTATCCAAAATGTATTTTGAATTCAATAATTTTCATTTATTATTTTATATTTCAGTAGGTTTTCTCTGGTCAACTAAACAAATGCTAGGAATGGTACTGTACTACAGATTCCTGACGTTATACGTGTAGTGAAGTGGAACGATATGTTCGTTTTCAAAACATTCGAAGCCTTTCTTTCTTCACGCCTTTCAACACAGATCCTTCAGCCTTCGCTCCGCTCCTCTCCGAGTCGCGCAACGCTTCGCGTTGCCGCTTCAGGCTTGAATGTGTTTAAATTGAACTGTTATGCGTGGAAAGGGTATATGCATTGATCTGGGTTGAAAGGCGTGAAGAGAGAAAGGCTTTGAGTGTTTTGAAACGAACATTTCTTCCCTACTTGACTGAATATATATTTCTTTCTTAAGTCATTTATCTCTATTCACCCGAACGCACAAGTACGAAGGTAATGTTTTTCGGGAGTATGTTTGTATGACCATTTCGTTAGCACGCGCTACAGCCCAAACGAGTTGACGGATTTTAATAAATGCGGCGTCGTTGGGTTCACCCGTGTTGTGGGAGTGACGTAGGCTTTACAGTGTGAATCTTCATACTACTATGCACATAACGATCTGGGTTGAAGAACATCAACTTCACCGACAAAAAAATACAAATAAAAATCTCCCCTCTCCCAATTTTTTTACAGCCATTTTGATATTGAAAAGCGCTATCTGGGTACCAACTGCAAAAAAAAATATAATTTCGGAATGGAAGGATTTTTCGTAGTGAAATTGACTGAGTCTTGATGATGACGAAGTGCTGCCAGTAATAAAAAGTTGCAGAAAAAGTGGTAACTGTAAACAAAAATTACGCTTTCTTTAAGAAATAATTGTGATTTTTCGTGTTTTTTTTTAGTAATTGCAGATTTCCACAAAATTTGGTTCCCAAAATGTAATTATTTTATAACGGAATATTATTCTTAAAAGAGTTAGCTGTCAGACGACACCAAAATTGTGTTTCTAAATAATACTCCTTTTGTAAATCTTTATGTGATACCTATTTTCACTTTTCGGAGCTGAGCTTAATCATAAAACCTAGAGATTACTTACCCTGCCAGCACAAACCTTCTGAGTAAGTTTTGTTTCACAGCAGTCATAGAAACTAATTGCTGAATAAGACTACCGTAATTAGCTGATTTGGCGCTTACTCAGACGTTATTCAAGCAATTCGGCCACAAAATTATACTGCTCATAGCTGTGTAACAGCAACGCAACAGATGAAGATGAAAGTTTTGTTTCACAGCAGTCATAGAAACTAATTGCTGAATAAGAATACCGTAATTAGCTGATTTGGCGCAACTTTATGCTGTAGTCCTTTCAAAGCTCAATATTTATATAATACACTGCGTTAAGCTTATTTCAGTATATTTTATCAAGAAGTTAATCAAATTTGACCATCCGAACGAACGCGCCTCAGTTTGTATGATGGGATCTCTGTTTTATTGACATGAACTACCTACGCCATTATATTGTACCTATCGGTAAGTAAAATAATTTTACCCTTATACAATGCTTAAGAAAGAAACTGTAGGTGCGCGTGAAACTTTATCGTGTATTTATATATACATTTCGTGTAAAATTTTCACGCGCTACCTGATAAACCGCGTTTTTGAGAAATAAACAACATTAATATACCGAGGCCATGGCTCACAGTAAAGTCTTAGTAGGACAACTGTAAACACAAAAGGGTTGTTTTTAGTCCGTATAACACACGAGCTGATGCCCGCTCAATATGTGGGGACCCGGACATAGCAGGGAGGTCTGACTCCTGGGCATGGGTAATTCCATTTTTTCCCCCCAAAAAAAATGTACAAAACGGTTGACGCTCAGGCCTCGGTCAACTGCTCTCCTAGGCGAGTAGGTCTCATGGTTACCCCCTGACCGATTGGTTATTCCTGTGACGATAGTCCCATGGTTACCCCCTGACCGGCGGAACACTGTAGATACCCCCCCTCTCCCGCTCCCGTGACGTCGGTCTCATGGTTACCCCCTGACCGACGGAACACTGTAGATACCCCCCCTCTCCCGCTCCCGTGACGTCGGTCTCATGGTTACCCCCTGACCGACTGGCTATTCCTGTGACGTCGGTCCCATGGTTACCCCCTGACCGACGGAACACTGTAGATACCCCCCCTCTCCCGCTCCCGTGACGTCGGTCTCATGGTTACCCCCTGACCGACGGGCTTTTCCTGTGACGTCGGTCCCATGGTTACCCCCTGACCGACGGAACACTGTAGATACCCCCCCTCTCCCGCTCCCGTGACGTCGGTCTCATGGTTACCCCCTGACCGACGGAACACAGTAGATACTCCCCCTCTCCCGCTCCCGTGAAGTCGGTCTCATGGTTACCCCCTGACCGACTGGCTATTCCTGTGACGACAGTCCCATGGTTACCCCCTGACTGACGGAACACTGTAGATACCCCCCCTCTCCCGCTCCCGTGACGTCGGTCTCATGGTTACCCCCTGACCGACGGAACACTGTAGATACCCCCCCCTCTCCCGCTCCCGTGACGTCGGTCTCATGGTTACCCCCTGACCGACTGGCTATTCCTGTAACGACAGTCCCATGGTTACCCCCTGACTGACGAAAAACTGTAGATACCCCCCTCTCCCGCTCCCATGACGTCGGTCTCATGGTTACCCCCTGACCGACGGAACACTGTAGATACCCCCCCTCTCCCGCTCCCGTGACGTCGGTCTCATGGTTACCCCCTGACCGGTGGTTATTCCTGTGACGACAGTCCCATGGTTACCCCGTGACCGACGGAACACTGTAGATATCCACCCTCTCCCGCTCCCGTGACGTCGGTGTCGTGGTTACCTCCTGACCGACTGGCTATTCCTGTGACGTCGGTCCCATGGTTACCCCCTGACCGACGGAACACTGTAGATACCCCCCCTCTCCCGCTCCCGTGACGTCGGTCTCGTGGTTACCTCCTGACCGACTGGCTATTCCTGTGACGTCGGTCCCATGGTTACCCCCTGACCGACGGAACACTGTAGATACCCCCCCTCTCCCGCCCCCATGACGTCGGTCTCATGGTTACCCCCTGACCGACGGAACACTGTGTATACCCCCCCTCTCCCGCTCCCGTGACGTCGTTCTCATGGTTACCCCCTGACCGACTGGCTATTCCTGTGACGTCGGTCCCATGGTTACCCCCTGACCGACGGAACACTGTAGATACCCCCCCTCTCCCGCTCCCGTGACGTCGGTCTCATGGTTACCCCCTGACCGACGGAACACTGTAGATACTCCCACTCTCCCGCTCCCGTGACTTCGGTCTCATGGTTACCCCCTGACCGACTGGCTATTCCTGTGATGTCGGTCCCATGGTTACCCCCTGACCGACGGAACACTGTAGATACCCCCCCTCTCCCGCTCCAGTGACGTCGGTCTCATGGTTACCCCCTGACCGACTGGCTACCCCCTGACCGACGAGGTCCCGTAAGATAGGTAGTGCAACCCCGATAAAGTAAATTCAATAGATGATAGGCATTAGCGTAGGTGAAGAAACAACTACGCGCCGTTATATCACGAGGGGAAGGCCCACCGCCATAGGGGGCGCTATCAGTAAATAAAGTACCGTCACAGCCTATGTCTCTTGTGAATCCGTGGTGTTGCTATTCCTATGTACAGTCAGTAGTCTAGAATGTAGTAGATAGGTTAAATGAAATAAAAGCGTCTCATGAATTTTTATCTGTGTTTTACCCTAAACGATTCCTAGACAGGATATCTCGTCAGATCCTCACATTGAGATAGCTAGGCTCATTGCAAGAAGCAAAGGTCTACGTGGACCGGGCAACCAGGCTGAGCTAGCCCGAAGGGTGCCCCGTCACAAAGTAGTGTACCTAGTATAGCAAACTTGGCAGTTTTATTTGCTGATTTTGAAATCTGAGTCAGTACTAGGCAGTCTTGTGGCTACTATTAGATTAGTGTTGGTACCAAACCGACATCTGGGCAGTCCTTTCTAGACAGTCTTGTGGCTACTCCATAGTGTTTTTTATGGGGAAATATTAAACTGCACATTAATAATACTGACTTGCACAGCAAATATACTGATTTTTACAGTAAAAAGCAAATATCAGGGCAAAATACTGCGGTAGCTTAGGTGAAGAGTAAAGGGGGTAAGCCTTCTTTATCCTTCGTATTAGGTTGAACATGTAAGAACAACAAAAATACTTAAAACATAAAAAGAGTTTTTGCTGATCCTTTTTTGCTGTGAAAATCAGTATTTTGGTGAGCAATAAAATACTAGCCTTTTTTATGAGCCTTAGTAGCCGGAACTGAGGCGATTTCGAATATCAATACTACAAACAATGACTTACTGTTTTTGTAAAAATCCTAGTAAAAAATAACCTCAAAATGCGATTTTTGAAAATTCATAACAAAAAACCCCTAGTTTCCGACAATTGAGACTTAAGGGGGGAGGTCCCCTCGCTCACGCCTCCCCCCTCTCACCCTCCCGTCCCCCAAATTCAAGTGTCCGTGATCAAAACCTTTACCAAATTACCGGAATTCAGATGCTTTCCAATGGTGAAGGTCATCTAGACCACAGAATACATTATATATAGGATAATCTAGACCTCGCATGGATCTTTTTTCGGTGGGTAATTTACAAGTAAGTAAAAACTGTTACTTTCAGCATATCGTCAGCTCGCCATTTTGTAGTAAGATTCTTAAAATTTCCATCACGCCATCCCACGACTAATCGTTTCATTAGACCTAAGTCAATAAGATGTTATGAATCAGAAATAGGAAAATCTTCTATCAAAAGTAGTGTATCAGATTTTAGAGGATCTCTATATTTATTTTTTCTGAATTCTTCATTTGTTCTCTTAGGACATCTTGAGTTTGGAAACACGACAGTATGATACTGATGCGATTACTCTCCTACAGTCGTACATTTTAAACATCCATGCTTAGAGTTGAAGTTGCAAACCTCTGAAAATGTAAAATATTTTCAATTAGGGATCGTCATTGTAGTACGACCGAAGACCTCTTTTATTTATAAAATAGTAGTTTCTAATTATCTACTTTCACCATAAAATACGGAATGGATTACGGCGACCATTCCAAATCGGTTCCGTGTTAAGAATAAAACAACTTTATTGCTAAAAAGAAGTTTCAAATGTAATGTAACACGTTAAGTCATCTATCTTGAACATTGTAATCTCCCTTTTTCGACAAAGTCGCTTTAACATGGTTTTTAAATTTCTCAAATGGCAATTTCAAGATCTCCAGAGGTATCTTGTTGTAGTAGAGAATGCATTGACCCTTGAAATAATTGCTAACCTTCGCGAGTCTAAACCAGTTTTTTTCCAGTTTTCACGGTGTGCGGGCGTCTTCGCGTTGTGTGATAGATCGCGCATCATGTCGCCGTCAAATAAAGTGAAATGCGCGAATTCTAATATTGTGATCGACGAGCTGCTAGCGTTCATGTGGAACAAGCTGGACATCATGGATGAGGCCAGCCTCCACCAAATCTGCACTACATCATTCTCGGTGGAGGAGATTGTGTCGTCGAAGTCGTTGATGTTTGAATCCTTACCAACTGGCAAAAAGAGGATTTATCGTAAGGGAGGTAATAAACAACACCGTGCCTCCAGGACATGATCTCACTATTTAAAGGTATGCCATGAGCCAGATGCCATGCCACTGTTTGTAGCCCACGACCTGCAAAAACTACCGCCCGTGACCTTTGATCATGTGGACGTGCCTCATCTATTGAAGGACTTGCTTAAACTGAAGGAGCATATACATATACGCAGTTTGTTAAGGAGAACTACGCCACGAAGGCACAGGTTGACAAATTGCGAGAAGAACGGCAAAATCCTATAGCAGACTCATTACCCAATACTGATTTTGTTAACTGTCGCAGCCGTGGTGGTGCGTATGTTGCAGGCAATTTGTATGATTCAACATTTTACAAACGGCGTAGTCCGTTTACAAACGCGCGCTGCTATGTAATATGTCGAAGGCGAATTGACACTCCTTTATGTTTTTAGTATGTTTTGTTGTTCTTACATGTTCAACCTAACACGAAGGATAAACGAGGCTTCGCTTCGCTCACCCTCTTTACCCTTCACCTAAGCTATCGCAGCGTTTTGCCCTGAGAATTTGCTATTTTAATTTCAATTTGCAATTTGCCTTCGGCATATTACATAGCAGCGCGCGTTTGTAAACGGACGACGCCGTTTGTAAAATGTGGAATCTTACAATTTGCCTGCCACATGTATATGGATAGCGGCCCAATGGGTTTGTTATTGCATCAGTGTATTCTGTCGGAGGAGGGAGGTGGAGCTGCACAGCCAGGTTGGCGGTCTATCTCGCACACCTCTGCCTTGTCATACTTCCAGAACTTGGATAGAACAAAGGCAGCCATCGAAGATTCCGAATTCGTCCTACCCTCATCTTGCTCGATAAACAACGAGCCGCTGATCTTGTCATCAAAGTCAAAGTACTTTATTTAAATATACTTAGCAAACGTCATTTTTTGCCTCTTCTCTACATTGGACCACTGTGGGTGGGAGAAGAAGGGCGTAGAAACTCCCACAGATTGATTTTTAGATCTCTTTTAAAAATAGGTTGTGCTTAACTATTACAAATATGAAAATTTTAATTATTATGATTAATAAGCAGGAATAAATAATTACAAAATTATTAACAGAAAGGTTTGTGTTGAGCTAGATTAACCCCATACAGTCCTGTCATTTAAGTAATCTTGAACATTGTAATATATTTTTTTCGACAAAGTCGCTTTAACATGCTTTTTAAATTGCTCAAATGGCAATTTCTAAATCTCCAGAGGTATCTTATTATAGTAGAGAATGCACTGACCCTTGTAAGAATTGCTAACCTTCGCGAGTCTAAATCGGGGCGCACACAGTCTGTGATTATTTCTTAGGTTAACATTTCAGCTATCGCTAAGTTTGGAAAATGATGTAAGGTTCTTGCGTACATACTTTATATATTTTTTTCACAATTTTTACTTCCGATGCATCAGATTTAACGTCGTTGACTTCTGCCTTTTGAATTCTATTGCTTAGGTATGATCTTAGTAGATCCAACGCTTTATTTCTAACTCCGTAATGATTTAATTTCATTAGTATCGTTTCATTAGTATCGTATAGACATTGTGCTAATTGTATTTGTATCAGGTTTTTTTTTTGGATTTTATATGTGCTGTGTATAACGCCTTGGATTGTTATCTTTTAAAGTTGTACACTAAGATGGAATGAATAAATAAATAATCCTCCGCTGTCCGTCCGTCCGTCTTTCATCATCTCATGAACCGTGATAATTAGACAGATGAAATTTTCACAGATGATGTATTTCTGTTGGTGTTCTAAGAAAAAATACTAAAAAACAGTATAAAATAAATATTTAAGGGGGCAATTCTTTCAATACCACATACAAACTTATGAATAGGTACACCTGGTTACGTGTATAGAGTGTGAAAGTGCATCATTTCATAAAGTAGTATCAGAGTAACTACAATAAAAATATATTAATGCATTAGGTTTTCGAAGTGTCCCCTTTGTTGTTATAGACACAATGCTGAGCAAAACACAATTTGATGCGTAGCTCTTCTTATCATTTCTGGGTCGTTTCGGATGGCGTTAGTGCAACGTAGAAACTGATCTAGAAGATCTGCCTCCGTGTTGATGGGGGCTTTACATTTTTTTTTGTATCAACGTGCCCTTTAAAAAAAGAATCCAGTGATGTCATATCTGGCGAACGTGGAGGCCATGCTACCGGCCCTTGCCGACCAATCCAGCGATTTGGGAATTGTTCAGTCAAATATGTCCTTATAGGCGTCTAGTTATGGGCTGGACAGCCGTCCATTAGTAGGTACATATCTTGTCTTACACCGATTGGTACCTCTTCCAACAATTATATAAGTAACTCGTCCTGCAAAAGCGCCAGAAAACGATAGCCCCTCAAAGCCCTTGGTAATATTGCAGGACCAAACAGCATATTGTCTATGAGCGTCCTAACTACCCCGACCGATTTCGGTCACGGCAACCGCTTCATGAGCTTTGAATACGCTCGTGTGCTCGCATGTGGCTTGTGTAGCCAAGAAGAATGAAGATCCTCGCGCATTGCGGGCATGTGAGCACACCATTAATATAATTATACTGAGTCAGCGCAGGTCGGGCTTTTAACTCATCGCGCTTGGTGTCAAGCTCGGCGCGCCGGTGTATTTCAAAGTCACGGACTTTGGTTATAACCAAAGCCCTCCACTCGGGTCTGAGGGCGGCTTGCTTCTCCCACTGGGAAGGCTCTATGCCGCACCTCTTCATGCGCCGCTTCAACACATCTTTGTACCTGAGGAGTTTTCCGCCACGCTTGCGCTTGCCCTCCTCAAGTTCTGAGTAGAAAATTTGCTTCGCGACCCTCTGCTCTGCCATCTTTGACACGTGTCCACACCACCGAAGCTGTCGCCGCATGAGGTAGGCCTCAATGCCACCCACATTGGCACGTCGCAGCACTTCAGTGTTCCGCACGCGATCAGACCATCTGATATTCATTATCTTGCGAAGACATCTGAGGTGGAAACGATCTAGCATGCGGATTTGACGGCGGTACACGGTACAAGTTGCCGCAGCATACAGGAGATTAAGCAGGACGATCGCCATGTACACTGAGATCATCGTACCTGTCTTTATTTCGTGTAAACAGAAGACCAGCCGAATGCTGCAGCTGCAGCTCCGATCCTGCTGTTGGTCTCTGAATCAAGGTCGCACTTGGATGTTAAAGCGCTCCCCAGATAGCGGAACTTATCAACCTGCTTCTGCTCGTCCTCGCCAAGTTTGATGTTCAGCGACTCGTAACAGTCGATATCTAGAGACATCATCTCCGTCTTTTTGACGCTGATCTTCAGGCCAAATTTACGGCAAGACTTGTCGAGATCGGACATGAGGTGTTGCAGGCTTTCTGGAGATTCTGTCACAAAGCATAGGTCATCTCCGTAGATGATCTCAGTGACCACCGCGTGTGAGACTTTTGTGCGGGCTTTTAGTCTCGCCAGGTTAAAAAGACTGCTATCGGTGCGGAAACGGATGCGGACCCCTTCTGGAGAGACTTTTATAACCTCCCGAACTATGACCACAAAGTACAACGCGAACAATGTAGGCGCGAGAACGTAGCCTTGTTTGACCCCACAGGTAACGGGGAAAAACTGATTGTTCATCGTTGATAGCAACACAGCATTGCATATCGTCGTAGAGGAGTCTGAGAAGTCTCACAAATATTTCTGTGCACCCTCCAGCCCGTCCAGATGGCTTTCTCGTGGAACGCTGACAAAGACCTTCTCAAGATCAATAAACCGCAGGTACACGGGACGACCCTGCTCTCTGCTTTTCTCTTGCAGTTGACGCAATGAGAAGACAGCCTCAGCTGTGCCTCCATGAGGTCGGAAGCCGAACTGGGTCTCAGGTAGCAGGCCTTCTGATAGTTTCATCAGGCGGTTTAGGAGCACTCTGGCAAAGACTTTTCCAGGGACTGATAGAAGCGAAATACCGCGATAGGAATCACAATCGGAACGGTCGCCTTGCCCTTACATAGAGCCCTTATGTTCAATACTTTGAAAGTAGACGGGACCTGTTCTTTTTTTCCACATAAGATCAAAATGCTCCTATATTGCCGAATGTAATTCCTCACCGCCCTATTTAAGCAGTTCTCCCGGTATAAAGTCAGCGCTAACCGCACGTTTGTTATGTTGTTGCTTTATTGCAATACTAACCTCGCCTCGTAACAATGGCTCATCCGTCTCGCTAGGTACGGGGAGTTGAGGGATCGAGTAGATGTGTTCCAGGTCCGCAGACCAGTCCATATTCAGCAGAGTGTTGAAGTGTTCCACCCATCGTTTAAGTACTTCTTCCTTGCTTTTAAGAAGCCCTTCGGCATTTGCAGGCTTAAGTGGCACTTTGCAAGAGTGGTCGAACGTATCAGTTTTCGAACCTCACCGTAGAATTCCCCTAGCTGGTTATTGTCCGCGACAATAACCAGCCAAATATTTGTCCTGCCACCATTTATTCTTAGTTTCCCGGGTTAGCCTGCACAGCTCCAGGTCACTCTGTCTGATCTCCGCAATACCACGTTGGTTTGTCCTGTGCTGCCTGAGGAGACGCCGGTGTTTGTCGATTGCCTCCTTAAGAGCTTTATTATTCTCATCAAACCTATCCTCGTTCTGACGGACTTTTAGACCCAAGGTAGTTGTGGCGGTGTCTAAAATAAAAATAGATAGAGTCTCCCAGTCAGCACCAACATACCGACCTCCGTGTGGGTTTGCGGCAATTTGATAGGCAACGCTTCGGCATACTTCTCCCTCGTCCCGAAATGCTTTATCTCGTCCAAGTTTAGACTTGGTGGCTTAGTTCTGACGGATCTACAAGGACGAAGGAGGCGAAGACGCAGATTTGCGACTAAAAGCCGATGATCCGTCCAGCAGTGTGCACATCCCATGACGCGGGTGATTTCGACTTGGGAAACATCTTGCCTCACTGTGAGATGCCAGAGATGCCTTGGATCTTGGTTGCACCCACGAGTTCTTGTGCTTGGCGGAAAGTCGGAACATAGTGTTCGTGATCGCCTGGTCGAACTAAGCACAAAGATTGAGTAGCAGGAGTGCGTTCTTGCTGCCTACTCCGTATCTGCCTTGGACTTTAGGCCAAGCTGCATAATCCTGTCCTACCCTGGCATTCAAGGCCCCCAGTAAAAGGATCTGGTCCCTGGGACGAATGTGCTCGATACAGTGAGAGAACTCCTCGTAAAATCGTTCCTTAATGTCATCAGATGTCTAGCGTAGGAGCATAGACACTGATGACATTCAGGCAGTTATTATGGTGCAGTTGCAGGCGCAAATTTGTAATACGGTGTGAGATGGGCACCGGAACCTTTTTCAGATATTTGACAATCTGATTCTTGATCGCGAATCACACGCCGGATCGTCGCGGCTAAGAAGAAGCAAGACCTTTCCAGAAGAAAGTGTATCCACCATCATGCTCCATCAGCTCCCTTCGTCGGTCAGATATTTTTCGGTGATAGCAGCCACATCTACTTTATATCGAGAGCTCACGAGCTACAATGGCCGTCTTCCGCTCGGGACAGATATTCTCTTTGCCATCAAGGAGTGTTCTTACATTACATGCGCCAAATGTCATTTCAGATTTTCTTGGTGTTTTTATATTCTTTTTGTCATTGTTGCGTCGACCACGAAATTAAGGATACGGTGGCACTTATACAGAGATTTCATTAATTTTTAAAATAATCGGGAATCTAGTTTTTGACCGAAATTGATTAGATTTAATAGCCTGCAGACAGCTCAAGGAGTCCGAAAAGATGATTGATTTGTCTAATTTATGGGATAAGACATACGAGATACTACGAAGATTGCCACCTATTCACCAGTGAATACCGATGAAAGGCGGGTGCATTTGTAATTAAGAATAATTTTATATCTAAGTATGTATCCAAACGGCGGAATCCACACATCCTAATTCATCAACTTAGAGGCATCACAAAAGAAGTATAACCAATCACTCCAATTTCTACTAATAATTTGATTAAAAATTCTGTTACAGTCCAAATTTTTTTAGAGATACCCAGAGATAAAATAATATTTGCGGGATATATTAAGGAATTAAAATCAGTTTAAAAAATTGGATTTGTTTAGCTTTGGTAGAGTGATTGGTTAATACCACGTAGTTTTTGAAAGCTCTTCATCAGGCAAGATGGTTCTTTATGGACCCAATAGTCATTTCCTGTTTCAGTATACGACGTCAAAGTCCTTAATTTTGAAATAAGTGGGTGGCTCTCTACCTGTGTCGCTTTGAGAAAGAATCTGTCGGCGAGGTATTGTCTTCGGATTTTAAGGCGATGATCCACATTCACTACTTGTAAGGCGTTTGTAGGAGAGGACTTCATGGCCCCCGAAACAATAAATAGGCACTTAAGATGTATTTTTTGTAGACGATGAAGTGCCATTTTTCTGCATGGCTCCAGAAGAAAGGACCCGTAGTCAAAATGGCGTTGTAAAGTAATGCAGTATGGGTGGGCTCCCCACCATACGCCAAAGAAGCAACGCAAAATGTTGAATTTTCGCATTTGTTGGCCACATACTCATGTGAGGGATGCCCGTCATTTTTGAGTCAATTATAACTCCAAGAAATTTCACCGATCGAGCAACAGGGACCATTTGGTTGTCAATGTATATGGCTACACTGGGACTTGTTCTATTTCCGGAGAAAACTACTACATTGCTCTTAGGAGCCGACAGAGACAGGCCATGGTCGTTCAGCTAAGCCCCTAAATAATATAGAGCTGAATTAAAATGGTTAGAAGCATCTTCAATTGAGTCTAAAAAATTATATATAAGCCTAGATCGTCGGCATATTGAAGTATATTACTGTTGGGTATGTTCCGGACTTCCTGCGAATGTCTACTACACGTAATCGTCATCTTTTCCAGTGTGTGTTGTCTCAACAACTCCTTTATACTGTTAGGAATTGCATGTGTAAATGTTATTTTATTAATAATTATATTTGAGCTAAATTGTATGAGTTTTAAAAAAATGAAATCGTAACACAAGCAGTTGCGATTTCCGCCACCCGAAAGCGCGCAGAAAAATGGCGGCGGAAGTAGTACCCAAAATTAAATGAATATCGGATAAATGTTGTTAAAATATATCGTCATATTATAATGAGAAATTTACTATGTTAATGATTTAATTATGAGATTTATTGTGTGAGTTTTAAAATTATAAATTGTTACTTCCGCCACCCGAACACGCGCAGCGGAATGGCGGCGGAAGTAACAAACAAAATTAAAATTATATGGATAATAGACATTGTCAAAAACACAGAGTTAATTTAGTTATTCAATGTAAATAATTACAATATTTTTAAGTATACTTAATGTTGTCAACTTTGTAAAATTATATTTATGTTTGATTTCTCTAGAGGAACCTATAAAAGCTCGTGATTGTGAGTGGAGCGGGCAGTCTTGTACCGACACGACAGTGGATTGGAGCGAAATAAATTGTTCATAAGTCGAGTAAATCTTTTTATTGTCGTCGAGAGAAGTACTACCAGGATAGAGGAGTTTACATATCAGAAGTGTGCGATCCCAAACGTAAGTGTTAATTTATTTATTTTTGTACTTTTATAGTTAAGTGTCCACGTGGTTAAAAAGTAATCGGTTATGCTAGAACTTGGCCAGGGCTGCTCTCTGGCAGTACTGGCATCATGATTAAGCTATCATTGCTATATGTGGTTGGGGCAAATGACACCCCAATGGTATAGTAATTTTAGAAATGTGTTATGGTGGTGAATTTTCAAAATTGGTCATTATGACAGTATTTGGCTAGGGCTACTCTCTGGCAGTACTGGCATGATGATTAAGCTATCATTGCTGTATGAGGTTGGGGCAAACGACACCCCAATGGTATAGTAATTTTAAAAAATGTGTTATGGTGGTGAATTTTCAAAATTGATTGTTATGACAGTATTTGGCTAGGGCTACTCTCTGGCAGTACTGGCGTGATAATTATTATTTTTGTAATTGGTGGGGGCACACCCCAATAATAATAAGGTTTGCAGGATAATTAAATAGCACGTTGTGCTGAATTTGAATTGTATGGATATCGTAGTGCGGTATTTCCAAAAAAAAATAGTCCATAGAATGGTAATGTCGGTTCTAATATTTTCAGAACGTATATGGATACGAAAGAGGATAGTGATTGCGGTACGACACCGCCACTTAATCAAAGGAAGAGTCGTGTTCGGAAAGCAAGCGGTTCTGGCGATGAAGCCTACATATATCGGAAAAGGGATAGCAGTGTGGACAGGCGAGGAGGTAGAGTGAAACGGCAGAGACTGAGGACACGCAGCCCTGATGAAGAGCGCCGCAGCTGCAGAAGAAGTAGAAGTAAGTCTCCTACTTTTAAAAGCCGTCAAAGGGCGAAGCATCTCATTCCACGAATATCACGTGCAAGCCGTAGCAGATCACGTAGTTCAGAGTATAGAAGAAGCCATAGCCGTTCGATTAGTCGGTATTCTAGTAAGGAAGGAAGGGATAAAGTGAGAGAGCGCCGCAGCACGAATGGTTCGGACCAAATATTTGAATTGTTCGAAAAATTTAGTAAGAGTAGTAGGGAGCATTTTGGGAATACGACTGTGGTGCCCGAATTCGATCCATCCTCCAAAAATCAAACGATTGATACCTGGATTTCAAAGGTTAATGAGATAGCGGCCTTGTACAATTGGATAGACAAACAAGTAGTTCACTACGCCATACCAAAATTAATAGGGAATGCGAAGCGGTGGTACGAAGGGTTGACAACGGTGAACTTCACATGGCGCGAGTGGCAACGAAAACTTAAATCTGCCTTTCCATCAGACGAGAATTACGGACAGACCTTAACGGACATGCTTGGGAAAAGGGCAAGGTTTGGGGAGTCTCTCGAGGATTACTTCTACGAAAAAACCGCATTGCTAAATAGATGCGATATAAAGGGCAAAAGGGCAGTAGAATGTATAATTTTTGGAATAGAAGACAGGGCGGTTCGGTTAGGGGCTGAAGCTGCGCAGTTCGGGGAGCCGGATAAGCTGTTAGCTTATCTACGGAACATAAGAAGTAATAAGCAAGAAATGAGTAAAGTACCAATAAGAAGGTTTACCGCGGCGCGTGACCGCCCTACTAGTTCAATGGTTAGCAATCAGAATAAAGGACCTCTTAAATGTTTTAATTGTAAAGAAGGTCATGTTATTGCCAAATGTTTGAAACCCATCAAAAGGTGCTCACATTGCTCAATAGTAGGACACGATGTTATGGAGTGCTACCGGAGACCCAAAACTGACCCAAAAAGTGTTTTGAAAATAAAAAATCATACGCAAGATATAACTGACAATAAATATGTGCAAGAAGTATGGGTTAATGGTCAGGTTAAACGAGGGTTCGTAGATTTGGGCAGCGAATGCACGCTGATCCGTGAGTCCGACGCGACACAGATACTGGGAGACTGGAATAGAAACGATTGCACTATGCTAGCTGGGTTTGGGGGTGCAGTAGTGAAATCGTTAGGGTCAGTACTTGTCAAATTAGAAATTCAAGGAGTCAAAGCAGAAACACTGGTACACGTGGTACCAGATATATATTTGCAATATCCTGTATTGGTCGGGCAAACGTTTACAGAGCTACCATACGTTAACTTAAGCAAGATTGATAACGAATTGATAATAACTGAACAACTTAATGATGATGTCAATATCAAGCTACACGTTTCGGATGAGACCACCATAGGACCTGGGTGTACTTATGTAGATGTTTTCATGACGACAGACGAATACACTGGACCAGTTCTAGTGAACGGAAGCATTAGGTCACGACCAACTGATTACAGTGTAGAAGAAGGTGTATTTAGTTTGAAGAAGGGCAAGGGATTGGTGTTAGTAAATAACCTGTCAGATAAAGATGTAGGTTTCCATAAAGGGGAGTTAATAGCAAGAGCTAGAAAAATCAAATTATTTACTATTCGACACAATACCGTAAATAAAATAAATAGAGTAGATACAACAATTTCTTGAAGTCGTGAATCAATATAGAACTTGCTTTGCTAAAAATCTACGGGAGTTAGGACGTACTAACGTGGAGCAAATGAAGATAGAACTAACAGATCCGCAGCCAGTCGTTTACAGACCTTATCGGTTGTCACACACCGAGAGAGAGGAAGTACGAAGGATGATAGGTGAGCTATTAGAATACGGTATTGTTAGAGAGTCGTCCTCCCCCTTCGCTAGCCCGATAATTCTTGTGAGAAAAAAATCTGGGGAGCAACGCTTATGTATAGATTACAGAGCTTTAAATAGGAAAACGGTAAAGCAACATTATCCATTGCCAAGGATTGAAGATCAAATGGATAGATTGACAGGATTCAAGCTGTACACAACGCTAGATCTTGCTTCTGGCTATTACTAAATTGAATTACAGGAAGATGCAAAAGAAAAAACTTCATTCGTTACGCCAGATGGCCAATTAGAATTCAACAGGATGCCTTTCGGACTAACAAATGCACCTGCAGTCTTTCAACGCACTATAAATAAGGTTTTGGATTCTCTTCGATTCAATTCGGTTGTAGTTTACATGGATGATGTGCTTTTGCCATCCGTTGAATTTGCGGATGGCTTAAATAAATTAAAACAGGTTTTAGACAAAATAGCGGCAGCAGGATTGACGTTAAAACTGTCAAACGCAAATTCTTTTGCGGAAATATAGACTATCTAGGATTTGAGGTATCAGGGAAAGGGATAAGGCCAGGTCGGAACAAAATAGATGCAGTGCAAAGTTTTCCAACACCCATGAATGTACACAACGTCCGCCAATTCTTAGGATTGGCTAGTTTTTTTAGGCGTTTTATAAAGAACTTCGCATTAATTTCAAAACCTTTGTCCAAATTGCTAAAAAACAACTGCACCTGGTGCTGGGGCATGGAACAAGAGCAAGCTTTTAATGAGCTCAAAAATAATCTTGTCTCTTGTCCTATCTTAGCACTCTATGACCCAAAAGCTGAGACTGAATTACATACAGACGCCAGTAAGTTTGGTATAGGGGGCATGCTAATGCAGAAACAAGACGACGACACAACGAAGCCAGTTGCTTATTACAGTAAGCAGACTTCCCCGGACGAGCAACATTATTCTTCATATGAGTTGGAAACCTTGGCTGTAGTCAGCTGCTTAGTGAAATTCAGACCCTATCTAATCGGACTGAAGTTCACGGTCCTAAGAGATTATAACTCTTTGCGAGCGACAATGACAAAGAGAGATATGATACCACGTGTTGCCCGCTGGTGGAGTTTGATTCAGGAATTTGACTTCAATATGGTTTATAAGCCAGGTTCGACAATGAGCCATGTTGATGCATTAAGCAGAAATCCTGTAGCCACCAGTGATACAGCTCTCGATAGATTTGACCAGACTCTAGTTATGCACATTACAACGGACTGGTTAACAACTGTTAAAATGGGTGATGATGAGTCACAAAGGATCAAAAGAATTTTAGAAGATCCAGAATCTGATGATATAGCTCTAGTAAAAGAAAATTATTGCTTAAAAAAGGGATTGATATACAGAAAAACAAAGGATGGTTTGAAATGGTTGGTGCCTAGAGGTGTGAGATGGCAAATACTCCGAGCATGTCATGATAACATAGGGCATTTTTCTTTTGAAAAAACCTTAGACAAGGTTCGGGGGGATTATTGGTTTCCGAAAATTAACAAATTCGTTAAAAAGTACTGTCAATCATGTGTGCAATGTGCACATGGCAAGTCACCAGGTGGAAGACGATCAGGGTACTTACATCCGATTGAAAAGGTCTCAAGACCGTTTCATACCTTGCACGCGGATCACTTAGGTCCATTCAATGATAGTAAAAAGAAAAACAAATATATTTTGGCTATTATAGACGCTTTCACTAAATTTATTTTACTAAAACCCGTAAAGAATACTAAAAGTAATACTACCATATCAGTTTTCAGGGATTATTTTGGCTTGTTTGGAGTCCCATATAGGGTTATCACTGACAGAGGTAGCACGTTCACAAGTTCAAATTTTAGGGAATTTCTGGAGGGCAAAAGTGTATAACACGTTTTGAATTCAGTAGCAACGCCTAGAGCAAACGGTCAAGTTGAGCGTTACAATCGTACGGTCCTTGGTTCGTTAACAGCAATGATACACGGAAAAGATGAAAGAATATGGGATGAGGTACTGACAGACGTACAATGGGGTTTGAACAATACGATCAATAAGGCTACTGGGAAAACACCTGCAGAACTTTTATTTGGACTCAGACTTACAGGGGTGGCAGAAAGTGAATTAAAACTTTCTGTGGCATTAGCTGAAGATGTCTCATTAGTCAGTAATATAGAGGAGGCTAGATCAGAGGCTTTGGAAAATATTAAAAAGTCCCAAGAACAACAGAAAAAACGTTTTGATAAGGCACGATGTGCACCACGACAGTTTAAAGAAGGAGAGCTAATTAGAGTAGAAAGAGATATCATGCAGAAGGGTAGTCAGAAATTGGTACCTAAATGTTTTGGACCATATAAAATTACGAAAGTCTATCCAAATGACAGATACGAAGTCGAAGATATACCTATAACGAAAAAAAAGGGGAAAGCTAGCTATAAGGGAGTTTATTCGGTAGATAAAATCTATCCCTGGCTAACTTATCACACAATCGAATCTGAATCTTCGGAGGATAATATGGAGGATTGATTGAATTAGGACACCGGCAGTTTTTACAGTCTGGAAATTGTACATAAGGTCATTTAGTAAAAATAATTGGATGAGTTTGTATGGTAGCAAAGTTAGTAAGGTATTTATTTAAATGGAAAATACATAATGTCATTTAGTAGAGTGAAATTGGATGAGTTAGTATGGTAGCAAAGTTAGTAAGGTAATCTGAATTGAGTGAGTTAATTGTTATAGTTGGACCTATAAATAATCGTATATAAATGATTGTTTTAAAGTATTGGCTATTGGCTTTGCTGAAGTGTTGCAGAGATTTTGAATATTCGTTAAACAATCTATCTGAAAATCTAGTGTAAATTTGTGTAAAAATGGTCAGTTAAATTTTATTCTTTAGTAATGATTTATGATTTTGTAATGGTATAAAGTTATTAAGAAAAACAACATTGCACTTTTTGAAATATTTATTTTAAAATGAACAGTGGTATGTACTTTAATATGAATTCGCGAGGACGCGATGTGGTAGTCAGGATGGGCGAATGTTAGGAATTGCATAGTGTTGAATTTAAAAACTATCCTGATAAATGTTATTTTATTAATAATTAAATTTGAGCTATATTGTATGAGTTTTAAAAAAATGAAATCGTAACACAAGCAGTTGCTATTTCCGCCACCCGAAAGCGCGCAGATAAATGGCGGCGGAAGTATTACCCAAAATTAAATTAATATCGGATAAATGTTGTTAAAATATATCGTCATATTATAATGAGAAATTTATCATGTTAATGATTTAATTATGAGATTTATTGTGTGAGTTTTAAAATTATAAATTGTTACTTCCGCCACCCGAACACGCGCAGCGGAATGGCGGCGGAAGTAACAAACAAAATTAAAATTATATGGATAATAGACATTGTCAAAAACACAGAGTTAATTTAGTTATTCAATGTAAATAATTACAATATTTTTAAGTATACTTAATGTTGTCAACTTTGTAAAATTATATTTATGTTTGATTCCTCTAGAGGAACCTATAACAGCTCGTGATTGTGAGTGGAGCGGGCAGTCTTGTACCGACACGACAGTGGATTGGAGCGAAATAAATTGTTCATAAGTCGAGTAAATCTTTTTATTGTCGTCGAGAGAAGTACTACCAGGATAGAGGAGTTTACAATACCATGTGTTTTTGGGGTTACTTGAATCAGCCACGATTACTAAATCTCCTGTTTCCAGCGGTCTTTGCTCTTTTGCCATTTTTGTCTAGGCAGAAGCGTCGGCAACTTCTCTCATCCATCTCGACCAAAACATGTCGGTCAAACGTAGACAAATTCGCCATTGTTTACCATATTCTCGATTTCGGATAAGAGGGTGATCACTACTTCTTCTCGTAGTGCTCGGTCGGTCGTCTACAGGGGGGTCGAAAATGCCCTGAATAGTTTTCAGTAAAGGATCGTTACGATTGTGCTCGACGCTTCAAAACAAAATCACATCGTCCCGCAAAAATAAAATCACATCGTCGTAACTATTAAAATATTTGTCAAAATGTTGTAGTGTGAGAGACAAAGTTTATCTACTTTAAATACCAGAAGCGATAAATGTATTATGCCTGACGTTACCTGGCTTTAAGGCTAATATTGAGAGTAGCATACTTAACTTCCTTTCCGTTGCGACGAAATTAGCCCCAAATAGCTTCCTGTTTAAAACTCCTAAAATACATGTCATATCCGTTTTGAACCTCAGCAACATTGCGCGCGTAAAGGTTCAGAAATGGCGGCAATTGTAGCCAGCGTTATTGTGCGCGCTCAATTTTCAGGTCATCATTGGCGTTTTGGATTTCTTTCCGTGCGCACGCGTTTAACAAATTTGAAAATATTCCAAGTTACTTTTCGAAATATCCTTGGAATTTTGTTACGGTTATAGTGTTAATTGATCAGTGTAACAGCAAAAAATAATCCGTTTAATAAAAACCGCGGTAGATAGCCCCGCGTAGTGAATCATCGAGGAGTGATCGCTACAGCAGTTCCACTTCCACGTCTCCGGAGAGCAGGAGCAGCCGGAGGAGAAGACTTCGGGGGAGTAAGAAAGAATTCAAGGACAAGTAATCTCGATCTGTTATTTATATTTTAATTATTTTATTATGACATTTGAGACTCTTTACATCTCTCAGAAACAATAATTAAGTACTTTTTTTTTCTGATAATATGATACAAATAATAATAGTGAAGAAATAACAATGAAAGTGCCCTTGTGGCCTATTTACAGAATAAACGTTTTGAGTTTTGAGTTTTGAGTTTTTTTTTCGAAAAATCGTTCCAAGTTTCAGCTAGTAACATCTCGGCAATGCATGATCGTATGCTAAACAGATCGAGTGATGCAATGTTTAGTAACACACACAATCTCGCAATAAGATATGCTTAATTCTGACATTGAATTTGCTATGAATATCACTCCCTTTGATATAGGAGTGATATTTATAAGTAGCTATTTGTAACTACCCTCGAAAGTACAACCATTGCATTCATCTGCCGAGAAAATCATAAGTAAACCAATCCAATCAGATTAGGTATTTGCCGTTCGCATGAGATACAAAGTTTTATTGTTCTGTGCTGGAGTTCAATGAACTCGAGTGCGCCAAGTCCTTAGATGGCAATCATACTTGGCGGGAACGTAGTGACCGCCCATGGTTTGATCAAGCAGAAGGAGGCGCAAAAAGGGATATTTTCGACGGTTATGTCTTGGCTTGTTGAGCACCAAGCAGATTCCGGCTACAGGGATAAGGTATGTAATACAATCAACGAGATGTCTTCCGAGGGGGAATATAATAAAAGTCGATTCTTATCAATTGCGAAATATTGACGTTGGACGAGTGGATCTCTACTCAATCTATACTCAATGCATTCACGACCATCGCGAAATGGTAACCTCGTGCAAGATTTTGCCCTCGGTGGATATTCCATAAATAATCCCAGTTTTACAGATTTTATGTCCGAGGAAGGAGACACCTGGAGATTGTTCGTGAGTTTGACCTCCAGAGCAAGGCAAACAGAGGAGGCAAGCCCTTGTGCAAAGGGCTCCCCGCAACTGTTAGCCCGCGCCCGCGCGCAGCGGTGTCGCGCCCCCGCCGCCCGGAGCCCGGCTAGCGCTCCGGGCCGCCAGCCTGCGCAAGGCTGGCGCGCGCGCGGAGAGGAAGCAGGAGGCAAACGACGACACGGCGACTGCGTGCATTTTTGTGAGTTCGACCTCCAGAGCAAGGCAAATAGAGAAGGTGAACCCTTGCGCTGCTGGCTGCCCGCTACACTTAGCCCGCGCCCGCGCGCAGCGGTGACGCGCCCCCGCCACCCGGAGCCGGCATACGGCGAGCGCTCCGGGCCGCCAGCCTGCGCAAGGCTGGTGCGTGCGCGGAGGGGAGGCAGGAGGCGAACGACGACGCGGCGACTACGAGCCGCAGCCAAATGTAGGTGCCGCAGCCCAGTCTGAGCGCCATAAGTACACCAATCAGCGCAGCTTGGCTACAGAGAAATTGAAATTCCCTCGTGAAGTGACCTGTTGATCAATCTTCGATGGTAATATACCGCTGATGCAGTTTCTGCAACTTATTCCAACTGCAAGGTTTAAAGCGACATTGACATGCAGTTACGTCAGCCGTTAGCGGTTATGCCGGTAGTGCCTGCGCGTAAGGGGACATCGCTACTAAACGCTCGTGTGAGTATGAAATGACTCAGTCTATGCGAGACGGTTCAATTAAACATCTTGCGCAAAGATGTAGATATCTGATGGCTGGTTGTCATGCATTTCTAGTATCTAACTCAGTCTCTGCAACGTTTCCATCTGTGCAAGGTTCAAAGCAACATTTTCATACAGAAACATCGCCTGATGTTGGTAGAACGAGGCGGACAGAGTGGAGGCAAACAATTTTCTTACAGTTTTATTGTAACGTTTTACTCATTTACGTGATATCTTAACCCTTTTTAAACCAGTGACGAAGAAATATAAAATCAACACTATTTAATATTCCATTTATACTAATTACTTTATGTAACTTTCTTTGCTTCGAAATCAATAATTTCTATTTTAGCGCTGCTGCTTTTAATGGATTTAAAGGGCGTTCTAAAAATTAGGTATGTGGCTGGAGGACCGGCTGTCTATATGTATAATACAATACTCAAAGGGTAAAAGGGTAATCATAAACTGCTCTAAAACAATTCACACAATATATTTATAAATTATAGCTTAAGTGTTATTCCGAGCTACATTATTGTAAAATTTCATTAAAATCCATTAAGTAGTTTTTGAGTAATAGTATCAAACAAATCCATACTCACAAACTTTCGAGTTTATAATATTAGTAGGAAGTAGGATAAAATTATCGTTTTACCTCCCTCCATACACATCACAAACACTTGACAATAAAATAATATTTATTTTGACACCAGTCATAAATTAAAAAATATCGACAGCTGAAAAATTTGTCTGTCAAAATTAAAGACAGCTGCCAAAAATAGAAACAGTAGTGACAGCTGTCCAAATTGTGCCAGCTGTCTAAAATAATAACTCTGTTAGCCAACAGTTTTACCATGAACATCAATAAACAGTTTTCTAATAGGAAAGCAGGCTATCCCTGCCGAAGTCCCTGGTTATCAAACAGGATTGTATTTCCTGATGGAAAGCTGGCTATGAAGAAGTATTATGAAACGAACAAGTGTTTTTCTATCTTCACGCCGCTGGCCTGCCGTCTTGTGTCCGCCTACTGAGCTTTTTTACCCCCAGCCCTTTCCGGGATACCACCAGCCTCCTCCTGCTGCAGCTGCAGTGAAAAATATGCGATATAAAACTATTAGCATAACATGTAACACATGACGACATTGGGAAGTCTATAGAAGTTAAGTATGTATGAACCCTATGTAGTTTTATAGAACGGAATTAGTTTTTACAGAACACTTTAAATCTATATGGGGTCGCCTCGCTCCGCTACGCTTCGCTCGACTTCAGGCTTAGCACAAAGTTGTGACCTGCCTAACACTCCATTTAGAACCATTTAGGCCAAACTTGTGTTAGCCGGAGTCTTACCGTTTCGTTTCAATCGGCGATATATTGTTTTTGATGAAAAAAAACAGAATTTTACAGGTCAATGGTAATAAATGCCATTTTGAACAACTATTGTTTTTTACAAGTTATTTGTAATTGTATTTGTAAGTGTATTTGTAATTCATAATTAAGTTCTGATAAATTAATCTGACAAAACTTGTTAAAGGCATCTTTAATTGAGATATGATTTTACAGACTTTTGAAGTACTAAAAAAAATCCTCTGCTTTTATGCAAGTTTTTTTTGCAGCAATTTTAAAAAAAGACAGGAGTTTTCGTATGTGAAAGTTCTATCTTTTGAGATATCACATATAAAAGGTATCTCATGAATTATTGAAAAGAGGACCTTTACATATTTTTTTAAGTTGGTAGCCCACATTGAAAATTACATACATCGATAGAGGAAAACCAAAAATATAAAGTTGTAATGTAACAAAATGTCCTGGTGTTATATTTGCGACAAATAAGGTTTTATAAAATGAAAAATAACTTGCTTAAAAGCAGATAATATTTTCTAGCAATTCAGAGGTCAGTAAAAATCATGTCTCAAGTCACAAATGCCTTGAAAACGTCTTGTTAACAGTGTAAGTGTAGTAAATTAAACAGTGGGTACTTAATTAGCAATAATTAAAAAATAAATCCTAGAGCCATCTCGTGGTATTTGCAATATTGAAATAGTGCTGCACCAAGCGATAAAGGTCTTGAACTAGATATGCTTTCGTAGCTGCTCTCATTACGCCGCCGATGACATATTTTTTTCTACGTGGTCTCTCTGTATTAGTATAATACACCGTGACATTTTAGTGGTTTTAAAGCGGAGGCTAGGTGAATCGCCTTGAGCAGTAGGAATCATATTGTCATTTTTTTTTAAATCAAGGCATATTTGTTTTTATTTGAAACAGTGAGAAACATTAGTAGCCCTCTTTTACTACGCACGGCGGGTCGGCGACGTCAAAGGCCTTCAAAGGAGCTAGCCGCCTAGTGCAAGCGCATGCCATCAGCCAATCACCGCACTTGTACGCCGCAACCGATGCTATCTGCCCCCGCCCCCAACCCTTTGATTTTCGGCGCGCGCGTCTTTAGTTACCCACAGCACATCACTTGTGCAGGTGCAATACGTGACGCTGCTTAAAAAACGCGCGAAAATGGATCGGCATTACGCATACTCAAATTTGGAGTATCCAAGTATGGTGCAACAATATGCTATTGCGAATTACAACACAGCAGAAGCTCGACGGCTCTACGCACAACCGGACCACCTGAACCATCTCAGAATGCAGGGCATTCCAAACCCACAGGTTTCTTCAATAAACACTTTCCTGGCGGCTACTCAACGATTGATTGATCATCATGGAAAGTTTAGGGTACCAGAGCATGCTCAAGCCCGAGGTCGACCCCACATTTAAAGACCAGACCTCGATGAGGATATCATTCAACCAACGCAATGAACATTATTGGGCTTTTAACAACCCCCACGTGATCCGCGAGTGTTCTCATCAAGTGCGTTTTAACATTAGACGTTTTTTTGTGGTCCGAGCTGAAGCGCCTGGTGTACACTCGGAAATACGAAACTCGAGATGAATTAAAGACTGATACAATAGACGCTTTTAATGTAGTGAGACGTGACATAGACACTTTATTAAAGTTAAAACGTGATTGCGTTAAACGAGCACGTTTTTGTATTGAACGAAACAGCCTGCACTTTGCACATTTGCTCCATTATCATATCAGTGAGTGTAAATAACTAAATTAAAAAGGGAGTGTAAATTTGTAGTAAACTTCGTGAGCTGTGTGAAACATCTGCAATGTTGGTAAGTACCTACCAACATTGCAGACGACTTTACCAAGTGGTAAAGGCGTTTGGTAAGAGGTACCTATCTAATCTAATAGCATATCACGATTTTACCTACGGAATGGTTAGGCGACGCGCTACTACCTACTAGTTCGCAATTTTTTGCAAAGGAGATTCCTCAATTATTTTTATTTTTATTTTACGACTAGGGCCGGTATAAATTGTCGAAATGGATAGTACAGTTAATTTCAAATCGCCTTCCTGCGGCTTAAAAACCACTTAAAAGTCAGGGTGTATATAAGTATCTGTGCTTATTGCCAAACTCTCAATTTTACTCACCGGTAGTGGGCGCAGCTGTTGTTGTTGTTGAAGTCGTCGTTGTAGGAACTAAATAAAACAAAACAAAAATATTAAAGCACGAGCTTCGAATGCTCGACCGACTACTCAAAATTTGACGGCTTCTCAAAGTTTCACAAAACCGAATTTGTTTTTACAGTACACTTTGAATTTATATGAAGTCGCCTCAATCCGCTCCGCTTTGCTGGACTCCAGGGATTATACAAAGTTGTGACATTACATTTAAAACCGTTTAGACCATACTTGTGTTAGCCGGAGTCTTACCGTTTCGCTTTAATCGGTGTTTTATTGTTCTTGACGAAAAATTTAGAAGTAATACATGCAATTTTTAACAACTTTTGTTTTTTAACAACATTAATTAAGTACTGATAAATACATCGAGCAAAACTTGTTTAAGGCATCTTTAATTGAGATATGATTTTTACAGACCTTTGAAGTGATAGAACATTTCCAATGCTTTTAAGCAAGGTTTTTTTTTGACAGAAATAAAAAGAAATAGAGTATTTTTTTTTAATATATATGTTCTATCTTTTGAGATATCATGTACAAAAAGTATATCATAAATTGTTGAAAATAGGACCTCCGAACCAAATTGAGGAAGAAAAATCCACCTTTACATGCTTTTTTAAGTTGGTAGCACACATTGAAAATTACATACATTGATAGAGAATCATCAAAATAATCAAACTATGTCATCTAACATAATGTCCTAGTGTTAAATTTGCGAGAAATTAGGTTTATAAAATAAAATAAAAACTTGCTTGAAAGCAGATGATATTTTCTAGCCATTCAAAGGTCTGCAAAAACCAGGTCTCAAGTCACAAATGCCTAGAAAAAGTATTGTTAAATGACTTAAACAGTGGGTACTTAATTAGAAATAATTATAGAAGAAATCAATAATTGGTCAAAATCGCAATTATTGGGTTTTTTCATCAAAACCAATAAAACATCAATAAAAACAAAACGGTAAGACATACACCAAAATAAAATTGGCCTAAACGGTTCTAAATGGTGTACTATCTCCTTTTTAAGGCTTTTTATCGATATACTAAACATTAAATGTAAAAAAATGCTACAGAAAAATCGGTTGGTGTTCTTTTGAATTTTATCTCCTAGAGCCATCTCGTGGTATTTGCAATATTGAAATAGTGCTGCACCAAGCGATAAAGGTCTTGAACTAGATATGCTTTCGTAGCTTCTCTCATCACGCCCCCGATGACATATTTTGTTCTACGTGGTCTATCTGTATTAGTATAATACACCGTGACATTTTAGTGGTTTTAAAGCGGAGGCTAGGTGAATCGCCTTGAACAGTAGGAATAATATTGTCATTTTTTTTAAATCAAGGCATATTTGTTTTTATTTGAAACAGTTAGAAACATTAGTAGCCCTCTTTTACTATGCACGGCGGGTCGGCGACGTCAAAGGCCTTCAAAGGAGCTAGCCGCCTAGTGCAAGCGCATGCCATCAGCCAATCACCGCACTTGCACGCCGCAACCGATGCGATCTGCCCCCGCCCCCAACCCTTTGATTTTCGGCCCGCGCGTCTTTAGTTACCCACAGCACATCACTTGTGCAGGAGCAATACGTGACGCTGCTTAAAAAACGCG
This sequence comes from Argyresthia goedartella, assembly GCA_949825045.1. Lineage (NCBI taxonomy): Eukaryota > Metazoa > Arthropoda > Insecta > Lepidoptera > Argyresthiidae > Argyresthia > Argyresthia goedartella. Next base: position 36,284,707 of record OX463812.1, on the reverse strand, counting down.
CGAAAATGGATCGGCATTACGCATACTCAAATTTGGAGTATCCTAGTATGGTGCAACAATATGCTATTGCGAATTACAACACAGCAGAAGCTCGACGGCTCTACGCACAACCGGACCACCTGAACCATCTCAGAATGCAGGGCATTCCAAACCCACAGGTTTCTTCAATAAACACTTTCCTGGCGGCTACTCAACGATTGATTGATCATCATGGAAAGTTTAGGGTACCAGAGCATGCTCAAGCCCAAGGTCGACCCCACATTTAAAGACCAGACCTCGATGAGGATATCATTCAACCAACGCAATGAACATTATTGGGCTTTTAACAACCCCCACGTGATCCGCGAGTGTTCTCATCAAGTGCGTTTTAACATTAGACGTTTTTTTGTGGTCCGAGCTGAAGCGCCTGGTGTACACTCGGAAATACGAAACTCGAGATGAATTAAAGACTGATACAATAGACGCTTTTAAAGTAGTGAGACGTGACATAGACACTTTTTTAAAGTTAAAACGTGATTGCGTTAAACGGGCACGTTTTTGTATTGAACGAAATAGCCTGCACTTCGCACATTTGCTCCATTATCATATCAGTGAGTGTAAATAACTAAATTAAAAAGGGAGTGTAAATTTGTAGTAAACTTCGTGAGCTGTGTGAAACATCTGCAATGTTGGTAAGTACCTACCAACATTGCAGACGACTTCACCAAGTGGTAAAGGCGTTTGGTAAGAGGTACCTATCTAATCTAATAGCATATCACGATTTTACCTACGGAATGGTTAGGCGACGCGCTACTACCTACTAGTTCGCAATTTTTTGCAAAGGAGATTCCTCAATTATTTTTATTTTTATTTTACGACTAGGGCCGGTATAAATTGTCGAAATGGATAGTACAGTTAATTGCAAATCGCCTTCCTGCGGCTTAAAAACCACTTAAAAGTCAGGGTGTATATAAGTATCTGTGCTTATTGCCAAACTCTCAATTTTACTCACCGGTAGTGGGCGCAGCTGTTGTTGTTGTTGAAGTCGTCGTTGTAGGAACTAAATAAAACAAAACAAAAATATTAAAGCACGAGCTTCGAATGCTCGACCGACTACTCAAAATTTGACGGCTTCTCAAAGTTTCACAAAACCGAATTTGTTTTTACAGTACACTTTGAATTTATATGAAGTCGCCTCAATCCGCTCCGCTTTGCTGGACTCCAGGGATTATACAAAGTTGTGAAATTACATTTAAAACCGTTTAGACCATACTTGTGTTAGCCGGAGTCTTACCGTTTCGCTTTAATCGGTGTTTTATTGTTCTTGACGAAAAATTTAGAAGTAATACATGCAATTTTTAACAACTTTTGTTTTTTAACAACATTAATTAAGTACTGATAAATACATCAAGCAAAACTTGTTTAAGGCATCTTTAATTGAGATATGATTTTTACAGACCTTTGAAGTGATAGAACATTTCCAATGCTTTTAAGCAAGGTTTTTTTTTGACAGAAATAAAAAGAAATAGAGTATTTTTTTAAATATATATGTTCTACCTTTTGAGATATCATGTACAAAAAGTATATCATAAATTGTTGAAAATAGGACCTCCGAACCAAATTGAGGAAGAAAAATCCACCTTTACATGCTTTTTTAAGTTGGTAGCACACATTGAAAATTACATACATTGATAGAGAACCATCAAAATAATCAAACTATGTCATCTAACATAATGTCCTAGTGTTAAATTTGCGAGAAATTAGGTTTATAAAATAAAATAAAAACTTGCTTGAAAGCAGATGATATTTTCTAGCCATTCAAAGGTCTGCAAAAACCAGGTCTCAAGTCACAAATGCCTAGAAAAAGTATTGTTAAATGACTTAAACAGTGGGTACTTAATTAGAAATAATTATAGAAGAAATCAATAATTGGTCAAAATCGCAATTATTGGGTTTTTTCATCAAAACCAATAAAACATCAATAAAAACAAAACGGTAAGACATACACCAAAATAAAATTGGCCTAAACGGTTTTAAATGGTGTACTATCTCCTTTTTAAGGCTTTTTATCGATATACTAAACATTAAATGTAAAAAAGTGCTACAGAAAAATCGGTTGGTGTTCTTTTGAATTTTATCTCCTAGAGCCATCTCGTGGTATTTGCAATATTGAAATAGTGCTGCACCAAGCGATAAAGGTCTTGAACTAGATATGCTTTCGTAGCTTCTCTCATCACGCCGCCGATGACATATTTTGTTCTACGTGGTCTATCTGTATTAGTATAATACACCGTGACATTTTAGTGGTTTTAAAGCGGAGGCTAGGTGAATCGCCTTGAACAGTAGGAATGATATTGTCATTTTTTTTAAATCAAGGCATATTTGTTTTTATTTGAAACAGTTAGAAACATTAGTAGCCCTCTTTTACTACGCACGGCGGGTCGGCGACGTCAAAGGCCTTCAAAGGAGCTAGCCGCCTAGTGCAAGCGCATGCCATCAGCCAATCACCGCACTTGCACGCCGCAACCGATGCGATCTGCCCCTGCCCCCAACCCTTTGATTTTCGGCCCGCGCGTCTTTAGTTACCCACAGCACATCACTTGTGCAGGAGCAATACGTGACGCTGCTTAAAAAACGCGCGAAAATGGATCGGCATTACGCATACTCAAATTTGGAGTATCCTAGTATGGTGCAACAATATGCTATTGCGAATTACAACACAGCAGAAGCTCGACGGCTCTACGCACAACCGGACCACCTGAACCATCTCAGAATGCAGGGCATTCCAAACCCACAGGTTTCTTCAATAAACACTTTCCTGGCGGCTACTCAACGATTGATTGATCATCATGGAAAGTTTAGGGTACCAGAGCATGCTCAAGCCCAAGGTCGACCCCACATTTAAAGACCAGACCTCGATGAGGATATCATTCAACCAACGCAATGAACATTATTGGGCTTTTAACAACCCCCACGTGATCCGCGAGTGTTCTCATCAAGTGCGTTTTAACATTAGACGTTTTTTTGTGGTCCGAGCTGAAGCGCCTGGTGTACACTCGGAAATACGAAACTCGAGATGAATTAAAGACTGATACAATAGACGCTTTTAATGTAGTGAGACGTGACATAGACACTTTATTAAAGTTAAAACGTGATTGCGTTAAACGGGCACGTTTTTGTATTGAACGAAATAGCCTGCACTTCGCACATTTGCTCCATTATCATAGCAGTGAGTGTAAATAACTAAATTAAAAAGGGAGTGTAAATTTGTAGTAAACTTCGTGAGCTGTGTGAAACATCTGCAATGTTGGTAAGTACCTACCAACATTGCAGACGACTTCACCAAGTGGTAAAGGCGTTTGGTAAGAGGTACCTATCTAATCTAATAGCATATCACGATTTTACCTACGGAATGGTTAGGCGACGCGCTACTACCTACTAGTTCGCAATTTTTTGCAAAGGAGATTCCTCAATTATTTTTATTTTTATTTTACGACTAGGGCCGGTATAAATTGTCGAAATGGATAGTACAGTTAATTGCAAATCGCCTTCCCGCGGCTTAAAAACCACTTAAAAGTCAGGGTGTATATAAGTATCTGTGCTTATTGCCAAACTCTCAATTTTACTCACCGGTAGTGGGCGCAGCTGTTGTTGTTGTTGAAGTCGTCGTTGTAGGAACTAAATAAAACAAAACAAAAATATTAAAGCACGAGCTTCGAATGCTCGACCGACTACTCAAAATTTGACGGCTTCTCAAAGTTTCACAAAACCAAATTTGTTTTTACAGTACACTTTGAATTTATATGAAGTCGCCTCAATCCGCTCCGCTTTGCTGGACTCCAGGGATTATAAAAAGTTGTGACATTACATTTAAAACCGTTTAGACCATACTTGTGTTAGCCGGAGTCTTACCGTTACGCTTTAATCGGTGTTTTATTGTTCTTGACGAAAAATTTAGAAGTAATACATGCAATTTTTAACAACTTTTGTTTTTTAACAACATTAATTAAGTACTGATAAATACATCAAGCAAAACTTGTTTAAGGCATCTTTAATTGAGATATGATTTTTACAGACCTTTGAAGTGATAGAACATTTCCAATGCTTTTAAGCAAGGTTTTTTTTTGACAGAAATAAAAAGAAATAGAGTATTTTTTTTTTATATATATGTTCTATCTTTTGAGATATCATGTACAAAAAGTATATCATAAATTGTTGAAAAAAGGACCTCCGAACCAAATTGAGGAAGAAAAATCCACCTTTACATGCTTTTTTAAGTTGGTAGCACACATTGAAAATTACATACATCGATAGAGAACCATCAAAATAATCAAACTATGTCATCTAACATAATGTCCTAGTGTTAAATTTGCGAGAAATGAGGTTTATAAAATAAAATAAAAACTTGCTTGAAAGCAGATGATATTTTCTAGCCATTCATAGGTCTGCAAAAACCAGGTCTCAAGTCACAAATGCCTAGAAAAGTATTGTTAAATGACTTAAACAGTGGGTACTTAATTAGCAATCATTATAGAAGAAATCAATAATTGGTCAAAATCGCAATTATTGGGTTTTTTCATCAAAACCAATAAAACATCAATAAAAACAAAACGGTAAGACATACACCAAAATAAAATTGGCCTAAACGGTTCTAAATGGTGTACTATCTCCTTTTTAAGGCTTTTCATCGATATACTAAACATTAAATGTAAAAAAGTGCTACAGAAAAATCGGGTGGTGTTCTTTTGAGTTTTATCTCCTAGAGCCATCTCGTGGTATTTGCAATATTGAAATAGTGCTGCACCAAGCGATAAAGGTCTTGAACTAGATATGCTTTCGTAGCTTCTCTCATAACGCCGCCGATGACATATTTTGTTCTACGTGGTCTATCTGTATTAGTATAATACACCGTGACATTTTAGTGGTTTTAAAGCGGAGGCTAGGTGAATCGCCTTGAACAGTAGGAATAATATTGACATTTTTTTTAAATCAAGGCATATTTGTTTTTATTTGAAACAGTTAGAAACATTAGTAGCCCTCTTTTACTACGCACGGCGGGTCGGCGACGTCAAAGGCCTTCAAAGGAGCTAGCCGCCTAGTGCAAGCGCATGCCATCAGCCAATCACCGCACTTGCACGCCGCAACCGATGCTATCTGCCCCCGCCCCCAACCCTTTGATTTTCGGCCCGCGCGTCTTTAGTTACCCACAGCACATCACTTATGCAGGTGCAATACGTGACGCTGCTTAAAAAACGCGCGAAAATGGATCGGCATTACGCATACTCAAATTTGGAGTATCCTAGTATGGTGCAACAATATGCTATTGCGAATTACAACACAGCAGAAGCTCGACGGCTCTACGCACAACCGGACCACCTGAACCATCTCAGAATGCAGGGCATTCCAAACCCACAGGTTTCTTCAATAAACACTTTCCTGGCGGCTACTCAACGATTGATTGATCATCATGGAAAGTTTAGGGTACCAGAGCATGCTCAAGCCCGAGGTCGACCCCACATTTAAAGACCAGACCTCGATGAGGATATCATTCAACCAACGCAATGAACATTATTGGGCTTTTAACAACCCCTACGTGATCCGCGAGTGTTCTCATCAAGTGCGTTTTAACATTAGACGTTTTTTTGTGGTCCGAGCTGAAGCGCCTGGTGTACACTCGGAAATACGAAACTCGAGATGAATTAAAGACTGATACAATAGACGCTTTTAATGTAGTGAGACCAGACATAGACACTTTATTAGAGTTAAAACGTAATTGCGTTAAACGGGCACGTTTTTGTATTGAACAAAATAGCCTGCACTTCGCACATTTGCTCCATTATCATATCAGTGAGTGTAAATAACTAAATTAAAAAGGGAGTGTAAATTTGTAGTAAACTTCGTGAGCTGTGTGAAACATCTGCAATGTTGGTAAGTACCTACCAACATTGCAGACGACTTTACCAAGTGGTAAAGGCGTTTGGTAAGAGGTACCTATCTAATCTAATAGCATATCACGATTTTACCTACGGAATGGTTAGGCGACGCGCTACTACCTATTAGTTCGCAATTTTTTGCAAAGGAGATTCCTCAATTATTTTTATTTTTATTTTACAACTAGGGCCGGTATAAATTGTCGAAATGGATAGTACAGTTAATTGCAAATCGCCTTCCTGCGGCTTAAAAACCACTTAAAAGTCAGGGTGTTTATAAGTATCTGTGCTTATTGCCAAACTCTCAATTTTACTCACCGGTAGTGGGCGCAGCTGTTGTTGTTGTTGAAGTCGTCGTTGTAGGAACTAAATAAAACAAAACAAAAATATTAAAGCACGAGCTTCGAATGCTCGACCGACTACTCAAAATTTGACGGCTTCTCAAAGTTTCACAAAACCGAATTGGTTTTTACAGTACACTTTGAATTTATATGAAGTCGCCTCAATCCGCTCCGCTTTGCTGGACTCCAGGGGGTACACAAAGTTGTGACATTACATTTAAAACCGTTTAGACCATACTTGTGTTAGCCGGAGTCTTACCGTTTCGCTTTAATCGGTGTTTTATTGTTCTTGACGAAAAATTTAGAAGTAATACATGCAATTTTTAACAACTTTTGTTTTTTAACAACATTAATTAAGTACTGATAAATACATCAAGCAAAACTTGTTTAAGGCATCTTTAATTGAGATATGATTTTTACAGACCTTTGAAGTGATAGAACATTTCCAATGCTTTTAAGCAAGGTTTTTTTTTGACAGAAATAAAAATAAATAGTATTTTTTTAATATATATGTTCTATCTTTTGAGATATCATGTACAAAAAGTATATCATAAATTGTTGAAAATAGGACCTCCGAACCAAATTGAGGAAGAAAAATCCACCTTTACATGCTTTTTTAAGTCGGTGGCACACATTGAAAATTACATACATCGATAGAGAACCATCAAAATAATCAAAATATGTCATCTAACATAATGTCCTAGTGTTAAATTTGCGAGAAATCAGGTTTACAAAATAAAATAAAAACTTGCTTAAAAGCAGATGATATTTTCTAGCCATTCAAAGGTCTGCAAAAACCAGGTCTCAAGTCACAAATGCCTAGAAAAAGTATTGTTAAATGACTTAAACAGTGAGTACTGAATTAGCAATCATTATAGAAGAAATCAATAATTGGTCAAAATCGCAATTATTGGGTTTTTTCATCAAAACCAATAAAACATCAATAAAAACAAAACGGTAAGACATACACCAAAATAAAATTGGCCTAAACGGTTCTAAATGGTGTACTATCTCCTTTTTAAGGCTTTTCATCGATATACTAAACATTAAATGTAAAAAAGTGCTACAGAAAAATCGGGTGGTGTTCTTTTGAATTTTATCTCCTAGAGCCATCTCGTGGTATTTGCAATATTGAAATAGTGCTGCACCAAGCGATAAAGGTCTTGAACTAGATATGCTTTCGTAGCTTCTCTCATTACGCCGCCGATGACATATTTTGTTCTACGTGGTCTATCTGTATTAGTATAATACACCGTGACATTTTAGTGGTTTTAAAGCGGAGGCTAGGTGAATCGCCTTGAGCAGTAGGAATAATATTGTCATTTTTTTTTAAATCAAGGCATATTTGTTTTTATTTGAAACAGTTAGAAATATTAGTAGCCCTCTTTTACTACGCACGGCGGGTCGGCGACGTCAAAGGCCTTCAAAGGAGCTAGCCGCCTAGTGCAAGCGCATGCCATCAGCCAATCACCGCACTTGCACGCCGCAACCGATGCTATCTGCCCCCACCCCCAACCCTTTGATTTTCGGCGCGCGCGTCTTTAGTTACCCACAGCACATCACTTGTGCAGGTGCAATACGTGACGCTGCTTAAAAAACGCGCGAAAATGGATCGGCATTACGCATACTCAAATTTGGAGTATCCTAGTATGGTGCAACAATATGCTATTGCGAATTACAACACAGTAGAAGCTCGAAGGCTCTACGCACAACCAGAACACCTGAACCATCTCAGAATGCAGGGCATTCCAAACCCACAGGTTTCTTCAATAAACACTTTCCTGGCGGCTACTCAACGATTGATTGATCATCATGGAAAGTTTAGGGTACCAGAGCATGCTCAAGCCCGAGGTCGACCCCACATTTAAAGACCAGACCTCGATGAGGATATCATTCAACCAACGCAATGAACATTATTGGGCTTTTAACAACCCCCACGTGATCCGCGAGTGTTTTCATCAAGTGCGTTTTAACATTAGACGTTTTTTTGTGGTCCGAGCTGAAGCGCCTGGTGTACACTCGGAAATACGAAACTCGAGATGAATTAAAGACTGATACCATAGACGCTTTTAATGTAGTGAGACGTGACATAGACATTTTATTAAAGTTAAAACGTGATTGCGTTAAACGGGCACGTTTTTGTATTGAACGAAATAGCCTGCACTTCGCACATTTGCTCCATTATCATATCAGTGAGTGTAAATAACTAAATTAAAAAGGGAGTGTAAATTTGTAGTAAACTTCGTGAGCTGTGTGAAACATCTGCAATGTTGGTAAGTACCTACCAACATTGCAGACGACTTTACCAAGTGGTAAAGGCGTTTGGTAAGAGGTACCTATCTAATCTAATAGCGTATCAAGATTTTACCTACGGAATGGTTAGGCGACGCGCTACTACCTACTAGTTCTGTGAAATACTTCTACGAGAGCGAGATGAGTGTGAAGAGGAGATAGAAAAGCAAATTAAGAAAAATTCGGCGCTAAAAGAAGAGCTCAGTGAGTTGGACATCCAATGCCAGGATCTCAGTGCCCAGAGAGATGAACTACAACACCAAGTCGACTCATTTTACAAGTGTCATGATGTCCACCACGTAGCATTGCAACACATAGAATCACTTGAACAACAGCTTGCAGAGGCACACCACGAGCTTCAAGTTTTCAGCGAGCGGGAGGAACAGCGAGACAGTGCTACAACCAGGGCCTTATATAATGAGGTCATGAGCCAAACTGGCATACCAACTATTGACCTAACAGCTTGTGATCTCACGTGTGATAGTCCTAATAGATCGCAATCAGTAACCACTATGAGCTGTAGTAAAAACAAATTAAAGAAATATGTTAAATTGAATAATTATATAAAAAAAAAACACAAAAACTAGCTAATAGAAATAAAATATTTTGTAAAAATGTAAATTGTAGCAAGGAACGTGTCGAATTAATTAACGAAATCGATGATTGTAGATTATGTTTGGAAAAAACTACAGAAAAGTACGAATGTGACACACGGCGACTCCAGTCAGATATGCATATTTTAAACTCATCATTACAAAGTATTACACGTAAATATGAGTCAGCACAATACGAAATTAAGGAACATGTGTCGGCTATGAATAGTTTGTTGGAGACGTGTAAGTATAATTATGACACTTTCATATCTTTGACCGACAATCACATCTGTGATTGTAAACAAGCTCCAGCGGACTGTTCCGTGCCGACCGTGTGTCCCGCCGAGCAGCCGGCCGAACAGCTGATACTGACCCAGGCGCCGCCGTCAGTCGACTTGAGTACTAATAGTGTTATCAATAACGCCTCCTTCTCTCGGACAAAGGATAGGTATATAATGTACAGCGATGAACTTGGAAAAAATATGGGTTTACAACTTAGTCAGCGCGTGGGCCAGGCAATATTAAATAACTGTATGCCTGGCGCCACATATTCACAAATATTAAACAAAGTGTTGTCATCGCAGTTTTTAGAACCAACCACCCTAATTATTTTAATTGGTAGAAGGGAAAATGTATCTAAAAAACTAATTACTAAATACTTTTCCAAATTAAATTCTTTACAAAATGTAGATAGAATAAGATTGTTTCCCTTCAGCCAATCTTTGTCACAACATGAAAATCATATAAGACGTGATATTAATACATTTATACACACATTGACATGTCGTCATACTGAAAAATTTCATTTCATAGACACCATTATTTGTATTGGAAAATATTTTTATTTGACTAAGGATAGGTATTACCTATCTAGGTTTTATACAAAACAGATAGCACAGTCACTATCTTATTTTATTTTGAACTCAGTCAAGTTTTTGACTAATGAAACGCCTGCTTCTATTGAGCAGTGTAATAATAATGACATGTACTCCTTGGAATCTGTTCCAAGCTCTTTAAATTAACCCATAGGACAACAGAGAGTAACTCTGGCAGTAATATTAATATTTGTATAAATATACCTTCATCTTGCCCATTAAATCATGTTACTAGTAATGAAAAATGTTAAAGTAAGAATATTTTAAACGTGGTTCATCAAAATATACAGGGCATGTTAAGTAAAGAACTGGAAATAGAGTTATTCATGAACTGTAATAATATTGATATTTTATGTATAACAGAGCACTTTTTAAAGAGTTATCAGTTCATGTTCAACTTTAATAACCACCACGTTGCTAGTTCGTTCAACAGAAAAACAGCTGATCGCGGTGGCTCCTTAATACTTGTAAATAATAGTTTTAAATATAAGGAACGAGTTGACATAGTGAGCCTTTCTGTTGAGCGTACCATGGAAATAGCCTGTATTGAACTTGAACAACTTATTGTAATGAGCGTATATAGACCACCAGATTCATCCTTTGATTTATTCGAAAAGAAAATGGATGAAGTGTTGATGAAAATCAGCGATAAAAACAATTTTTTTATAATTTGTGGTGATTTTAATGTTAATCTGTTAGAGGATAATAATATTTGTACTAGATTAAAATCTTTATTTTTATGTCACAACATGAACTACCTGTTTTTGGAGCCTACTAGAATTACTGCAACATCTGCTACCTGCATTGACAATATATTTACTAACATTACGCCCATTTTCAAATCGGTCATCAATAAATTAACCTCTGATCACTCTGGTCAGATAGGTATATTCAATATTAAAATAAAAAAGGACCAAAAAGAGGATATTACATGTGTGCCCGTTAGTGACACTCGGCTTGAACACTACAGGATTAATATTTTAGATAAACTATGGAAAATGCCATACAGTGACGATCCAAATTTGTTGTACAACTCAGTATTTAACCTTGTCAAAAATGAATATGATACGGTATTTAAATCAAAAACAATAAAAGTTAATAACAAAGCTTTGTTAAGTGATTGGGCGACAGTTGTAATTCATAGGAGCAGACGAAGATTATATGAACTCTATGAAGAGAAATCATAAAACAAAAATACGGCCTTTCTAGATTATGTTCGTGGTTATTCAAAAATGTTTAAACGCGTTTGTGCCGTAGCTAAATCTAATTTCATTAAAAACAAAATTGAATCTAGTAGCAATGTAATGAAAACGACTTGGCAAATTATAAACAGAGAGACTGGAAAGGCCAAAGCTACACATAATAACTTCAAGCTTAAGATAGATAATCAATTGCTAAGTACAGACCTAGAAGTAGCAAAAGCTTTCGAAAATTTCTTTACGGACATTCCAGTTTCAACAACCAAGTCTTTAAATTCATCTCCCGCTGCTGCTGAATCTATACTTAAACAAAACTTTGAGGAATGTAAAACAGATTTTAAATTTAGGCACGTAAATAATGAAGACATTGTAAAAGCGTTTAAATCCCTGGAAATGAAAAAGACAGCTGACGCCCATGGTCTATCAGTAAAAATTATTAGTTCCATTGTAGATTGTATTGCACCTCACCTTTGTTGTATATTTAATCAATGTATAGATAATGGTGTGTTTCCTGACTTGATGAAACTAAGTAAAGTTATACCTTTATTCAAAGCTGATAGTACATCAGACCCCACCAATTTTAGACCCATATCGATACTACCAACGCTTAGCAAAATATTTGAAAAACTCATACTTAATCAATTGCAAAGTCATTTTTATCTCAATAATTTAATTCATATTGCTCAGTTTGGTTTCACAAAGGGTCGTTCAACAGCCGATGCTGGTGTTGAACTAATCGACAATATTTTTGATGCCTGAGAAGACGCAATGGATGCAATAGGTGTCTTCTGCGATCTATCCAAGGCTTTTGATTGCGTCCATCATGACACTCTTGTCAGGAAGTTACGCCATTATGGTGTAAAAGATCAGGCACTTGGCCTTCTGGAGTCATATCTAACAGATAGGGTTCAGATGGTCGATGTTAATGGGAAAAGACCACCTGGGTCTTCAATAAGTATGGGCGTACAGCAAGGTTCAATTCTTGGTCCTTTCTTGTTTTAAGTATAAATTAATGATTTACCTTACCTTGTTAAAGCAAAACATGGGTTAGTATTGTTTGCCGATGATACTTCTTTGATATTTAAAGTTAAAAGACAGCAATCAAATTATGACGAGGTAAACAATGCTATCTCTATTATAGTGAACTGGTTTACTGTTAACAATTTATTACTTAATGAAAAGAAAACTAAATGTATTAAATTCGTGTTACCCAATGTGAACCCGGTAACTACAGACATGTTTATAAAAGGACAGAGATTGGACCTTGTGCAGTCGACTGTCTTTTTGGGCATTACTTTAGACGCCAAACTACAATGGGATCCTCATATAAATAAATTGTCGAACAGACTGAGTTCGGCAGCGTTCGCAGTTAAAAAAATTAGAGCTCTTACCGACGTAGACACCACTAGACTAGTCTACTTTAGTTACTTTCATAGTCTAATGACCTATGGTATTTTATTGTGGGGTCACGCTGCGAATGCTAATAGTATATTTATTCTGCAGAAACGGGCTGTTCGTGCAATTTATAGATTAGGGCCTAGAGTGTCACTGAGGGAAAGTTTAAAGAAATCAATATTCTGACATTTGTATCTCAATATATCTATGACAATCTTGTGTATGTAAAAAAAAATATAACTAATTTTCAGAAGTACAGTGATATACACAATTTTAATACTAGAAATAAAGACAAGTTGGTTGCTTATGTAAGCCGACTACATAAAATTAGTAATTCTTTTAAAGGCAATTGTATACGCTATTACAATAAGGTCCCTACTGATATTAAAAACTTACCTTTAGACAAGTTTAAAATAATAATAAAACAGAAATTGTATAAAAAAGGTTACTGTTCAAGCCTCTCGGCACCCATGACCTCGCAGGGGCCCATAGCTACGAGGTAGCGTAGCGATGGGATGCCAAGAAGCAAGAACGTCGGCGATTCACCGAGCTAAATAAATAGATTCTATCTGACCTGGTCTGTGCTTCGTTCCCGTCAAACTCCTGTCTCTCTGCAAGGCCTGGGTGCACCCTAGGCTCTTCTTGGTAGACAGGTTCTTCAGCCAACCAGGTATGGCTGGCAGGTCAGCTTCGACCGCACGATTTCCGTAAATACGTACAGTATCTGGTTCGGAGAACCACAACACACTCAGCTATAAGACAATCCTGAGGGGAGCCCGAATACAACTCCAGATGGCTTACGATTTAATTTTAATTGCCCAAAATCAATACACGTACATTACGGGGGCTTTTCGTCAGTCAGTTGTCAAAACTGCTCTGTTGGCAGCAACGTCAAATTCAAAATGGCCGTTCCGGAACCATAGATCGAGTATCGATTCTGAATCGAACAATCACCCGCCCGGACAGGCACCCACCTGTCCCTTAATCTACGGGCAGCCGAGACAACGTTGCTACCGCTCGCTTTAGAACCGAGCCTCCTACTAGAACCTCTGCAGACCGGGGGGTCCCGTCCCTGCCAGGGAACAAGTTAACAATGCGCCCCCTGCGCCAACGCAGTGGCGGTAGGTTAGCATCCTTAACCAGCACGAGGTCACCAACACTAGGGGGGCTGGTTTTGTCAGTCCACTTAAGGCGCTGTTGTAAGATATGCAGATACTCGAGCGACCAACGCTTCCAGAAATTCTGAGTAAACTGCTGCAACATCTGATACCTTGACAACCGATACAATTTCACTCCCTCGAAGGGGTGCTCGGGCAACGCGTTAAGTGGCTGTCCTATCAAGAAATGGCCTGGGGTCAGAGCCTCCAGGTCATTTGGATCCGAGCTGAGCGGACACAACGGTCGCGAATTGAGATCGGCCTCGATCTTACAAAACAATGTAGCGAGCTCCTCAAAAGTCAGCGCGGTCTGACCTACTATACGCCCTAAGTGCGTCTTCGCTGACTTAACTACGGCCTCAAAAATCCCACCCCAGTGGGGGCAACTCGGTGGGCTGAAGGTCCACTGTATACCCCGACGGGAGAGGGCCGTTCCAATATCCACTTTATTTACATTCAAAAAGTTGACTATCTCTCGTAAGCATCGTTCCGAACCGATGTAGTTAGTGCCGTTATCAGAGCGGATCAAAGTTGGAAGTCCCCTTCGAGAAACAAACCTATCCAAACAAGCAATGAAAGCCTCTGTCGAGAGATCAGCAACGAGCTCGAGTTCAGGAGCCCGACATCCCCTGGATGCACAATAAGACGGGTTCAATTCTCCTGGTACATGTCTCCAGGTCAGTGGGACCTCAGACGACACAATCTGGGAGACACGGTTCGCAACAAAAACCTCTAAGGTATGGACCGAAGCCTTCAGCCAGCACAAAACAATCTGGCTGTCCGTCCACGCGTACACCGTATCCTCCAAAACCACTGACCCACACAACACTGTTAGAGTGTTATTCAAAACCTTGGTCAAAAGAGCAGCCCCGGACAGTTCCAGTTTTGGAATCGTCATCCTTGTCCGAATAGGCGCTACCTTGCTTTTTGCCAAACCCAAACGCACGTCGACCTCCCCGGTGGAGGTGACGGTTCGCAAATAAACCGCTGCCGCAAACCCTCGTTCAGAGGCATCACAAAACCCGTGAAGGGTTGCCCTGTAATCCCCAGCAGGGACCAATTTCCTCGGCAGCGATACATTATTTATATTGAGGCCCAACCATTTCCCTAAATCGTTCGATACAATGCAGCCCTGAGCTCCAGAATCTAATAGGGCGCGAACGTATGTTGGGTTGCCCGCCAAATCCCAAACAAGCACAGAGGCGATCGGTAACACCACCGTCTCCGGTTGGGGGGCAACAAATTGTTGGGCCGCAAATTCCTAGTGAGGGCCCCCGGGGCCCCACTGCGCCTGTAACCGATCAGGTAGGCAGCTATACGCCAGAGGGTCCCATTGGACAAATGGCCCACGCGCCGGTTCCATTGCCACCCTACGACGCCCCCCGAAGGGTTGTGGGCGTGAATTCAACCGTGGCCGCTCCATGAGCGGGGGGGACATCACATGCGACCGGCGAGGACGAGGCGACGAGCGGGGCGACAACTGAGGCGGCGTCCGAGCCGCATCCGCATAGCTCAAAGTTGTCCCATGCCACCCGCCCGTTACGGCCTGCTCAACACACCCAATGTGCCGCTGAGTCGGATGCTGAGTCGCAACCGAAAACTCAGGGCCCCCCATGTGATGACCCTGAGTGCGGCCCTGCACCCCTGGGTGGCCGCGTGCTTGTGGCCCCATTGCCCGTTGAGTCGGATGCTGAGTCGCAACCGAAAACTCAGGGCCCCCCATGTGATGACCCTGAGTGCGGCCCCGCACCCTAGTACTACCCTGTGCACGTGGGGACGCTGGCCCCTGAGTTGCGCTCCAAGTCGCAAACAAATTCTCAGGGCCCCATTCCGTATCACCCTGGGTACGGCCCTGTGGACGTGGGGACGTTGGCTCCTGAGTTGCGCTCCGAGTCGCAAACGAATTCTCAGGGCCCCATGCCGTATCACCCTGGGTACGGCCCTGTGGACGTGGGGACGTTGGCTCCTGAGTTGCGCTCCGAGTCGCAAACGAATTCTCAGGGCCCCATTCCGTATCACCCTGGGTACGGCCCTGTGGACATGGGGACGTTGGCTCCTGAGTTGCGCTCCGAGTCGCAAACGAATTCTCAGGGCCCCATGCCGTGTCACCCTGGGTACGGCCCTGTGGTGGCTGTTGGCCGGACCGGTTCATGCACAACAGATTGTTGTGGGCCCCACCACAATATCCGCACAATTTTGTGCGCGTGCAGTCCCTAGCCATGTGTGGCCCGAGGCACAGGAAACACCAGCTCCGCTGCTTGGCCATCCGGCGCCGTCCCTCAACCCTAAGTTCCCCGAACTTATTGCAATCGGCCACAGCATGGCCAATCTGCCTACAACATGGGCAGGTCTCACCTGCACCCCTGGGTGGGGTCAATGCACTCACAGTCCCATACGACTGCCGGTTGGTGCGGTCCTTCCTCGTCGGAGGGCCCCTACTCACAGCGCTCCCGGCAGCTCTCTGTGGCCCCGAAGGATGGGTGGCCGTCAACCCCAAATTCTCTGCCCGTCGAGCCTCCTCTTCCAAAAATCCGACCAAGTCGGAGAAGGCGGGCAGGTCCTCGGCCGACCTCCCGTGAGACTGTTCGAAACGAGTCTGCACGTCAGCGGGTAGTCGGGAAAGTACAATGTACAGCAATAGGTAGGACCATTCACCAACCGGAAGTCCAAGATTCTCTAGGGCCTTGGTGACGGACAACAACGGGTTCAAAACCTCCGTCTGTATGGCCCCGACCTTGTTCACAACCGGGATGCTAAACAAACGGTTCAGTTGGGCATCGGCCAACCTCCGTTTGTTGTGGTAACGTCTTACCAACAATTGCCTGGCCGTCTCATAGTTACCCTCCGTAACTGTCAAATGAGCGACCAGCTCCCTAGGCTCACCCCTCAATGCTGCCACCAGCTGAGCCATTTTGACCGACTTGGTAATGTCCGATCGCATGTGCACCAAACTGTCGAACAGATTGATGAAGCTCATCCATTCACCGGACACTCCGTCAAAAGTAGGCATAGTTATGGCCGGTAACCTGGACCCTGAACCCTGAAGCGGCAGAGGTGCTTCAATTTCACCACCATGGCTAGACTCGCGCTGCCTACGTATGTCCGCAGCCTTCTGCGTGATAGCAGCTGCCATCTCCATACACTGGTCGACATCCCCTAGCAGCCGTGACAGCCTGTCAGATGCGCAACCATCAACTGATTCCGCCTGCGCGGACAATTCGAGCACCCTGTTGTAGCGTTCCTTAACGTCCATAGACCGCTCCAACACCACATCATGCCTATCTAAACGGTCTATCAGACCGTGTGCGGAGGAAAACCATCTGAGTTCCTTAGAAACACCCTTCTGTATTTCAGATAACGACATGATCGGAACGATACTTACTCACAATTTGCAATAACTCAATTATATTGGACCCTCCAGTCTACAACACAAACGAGGGAACCCTAATCTATAACTTAAACAATGCTGGTTTCCCCAAACAATAGAAACCGAGTTTTATATCTACACAAATTCTGTAAACAACAATTTAGTTTCCCTATATCATATAAAACACACAGATAGTCAATATTAGTTCAAGTTATAAATTGCTATAAACTGAAAACAATGTCCAAACATTCATTAGCATTACTAGACCACTAATAGATTGACTATGCAAACTTCAAACTGCAAACATGATATGACTTCAATGCAAATTTCAATTCACCTACAATGTACCTGAATGTAATTACTATTCTGAGTCACATCTCAGTACAACTGGTCATTTAGGGAAAACTGTTATATCTGTCTGTCTACTACCAGCAGTAGACTTATAACTTATAATACTACCAATCTATGTGGATACAGGAACAAAACCAAGTTAGCTAATAACCGCCTATACCTACTGATTGATAGTCCCAAATCGTTCCTTCCTGGAGCCCTCGACGGCTGCAAATCTCAGGAAGCCACGCTCTGGCTACCAAAATGTTCAAGCCTCTCGGCACCCATGACCTCGCAGGGGCCCATAGCTACGAGGTAGCGTAGCGATGGGATGCCAAGAAGCAAGAACGTCGGCGATTCACCGAGCTAAATAAATAGATTCTATCTGACCTGGTCTGTGCTTCGTTCCCGTCAAACTCCTGTCTCTCTGCAAGGCCTGGGTGCACCCTAGGCTCTTCTTGGTAGACAGGTTCTTCAGCCAACCAGGTATGGCTGGCAGGTCAGCTTCGACCGCACGATTTCCGTAAATACGTACAGTATCTGGTTCGGAGAACCACAACACACTCAGCTATAAGACAATCCTGAGGGGAGCCCGAATACAACTCCAGATGGCTTACGATTTAATTTTAATTGCCCAAAATCAATACACGTACATTACGGGGGCTTTTCGTCAGTCAGTTGTCAAAACTGCTCTGTTGGCAGCAACGTCAAATTCAAAATGGCCGTTCCGGAACCATAGATCGAGTATCGATTCTGAATCGAACAGTTACTATAGGATATCTGATTACTTAGAGGACAGATGTCCATGGGAATAGATTGTTTGAGTAACAGGCTGTTTCGATATATAATTGGCATTCATTTTGTAATTTGACAATATTTTATTTAAAAAAGGAAACGCAAAAGATGCGACGACTGTGGAGTTTCTTCGGTGAGCTCTTCTCCACAGATTCCGCCATTGTGTTAGTGAACTCACCCAAAAAAATGTAAATAAATTATTTTTGATACTCTGACACGGGATACATTGTACCTGTCTAATAAATATAGAAAATTAGTAGCTACATTGTTAGCTTATAATATATGCGACGCAGCTATAGTTGGTTTAACTAAGTTCAACTTGACATCAGCTTATTTTAAGAGTAATATGACATGCACCCCCATTGGGAATTCAACTGTTAATTATACTTTGCATGCAACATTGGAATCTGTTCCAAGTAATTTAAATTAGTTCATAAGACAATAGAGGAAATCTCTAGCATACAAGAGCCACTAAATATGTCAAAATGTAAGCCCCAGTTAAATATTGCCCATCAAAACAACCAGGGGCTACCTGGCAAAGAACTTGTATTTGAATTATTTCTAAAAAATTCTGACATTGATATTATTTATGTTACTGAACACTGGTTGAAGGAAAATATGATGTCTTTTAACATAAATAATTACAAAATTGTCAGTTGTTACAATAGAAAGACTGCTGATAGAGGTGGTTCTTTAATCTTAGTGAAAAATAATATTAAGGTGAAACAACGGAAAGATATTCTTGCACTTACTGTTGAAAGACAAATAGAGGTATCCTGTGTTGAGTTAGATAGCCATATTATTGTTTGTGTCTACAGGCCACCGAGGGATGAAAAAGGCCATGGCAATTTCGAAATATTTGAGAAAATTATGGAGGAAGCCCTCATTAAACTTTGTAATAACAGAAAAAATTTAATTATTTGTGGCGATCTTAATGTAGATCTGCTTGTAGATACAACACTGAAGCGACGATTAATAACTCTGTTCAAATCATTTAATTTATGTCATGCATTTCTAGAGCCGACTAGAATTACACTTACAAGCCAAACTTGCTTAGATAACGTTTTTTGTGACTGTGCATTCACAAGTAAAAGTGTAATTAACTGCTTACCCTCCGATCACAGTGGTCAAACAGTTTCATTCCCAATTACTATTAAGGATAAGACTGGTCCAACATTTTATAGGCCTATTACATCCCATAGACTAGAGACATATACGAAAAACTTAGATATAAATTTGCCAGTACCGGATTTTAATGAACAGAACCCAAACAAAATCTACTCAGACTTCTTCAACATTATTCAGACAGAATTCAATAAAGTTTTCAAATTAAAGAAAGTCAGTGACTTCAACGGTAAATCTAAATTTAATGACTGGGCAACGTTTGGAATTCGTAAAAGTAGAGTTATCTTGTATGACCTTTATGATCAAAAAACCTATAACTTTGATCGAAAATTTCATGACTATGTTAAAAAATATTCCAAAACTTTCAAGTTGGTTTGTAGAACTGCAAAAACTTTACACATTAATAGAAAAATTCAAAATTCAAATTATAGAATGAAAACAGTTTGGCAAATAATAAACCGCGAAACTGGCAAAGTTATACCAAGGGACAGTGATTTCTGCCTAAAGATAGGTGATGATGTTGTTAAATCCAACGCTGATGTTGCTCGAGCTTTTGAAACATTCTTCACCAATGTACCCGTACTCACAACGGACAGTCTAAATTCATCTCCATTTGAAGCAGAGACTTTATTAAAAAATAACACTAGCGTCAGTAATGTATATTTAAAATTTCATCATGTATATCCCCAGGACATTGTCAAAACGTTTAAATTACTTAACTTAAAAAATACGGAAGACCTGTGGGGTATATCAGTCAAAGTCATTGGTTCAGTAATTCTAGTTATAGCCCCACACTTAGCTTATATATTCAATAAATGTGTTGACGATGGGGCTTTTCCAGACCTCATGAAACACAGTAAACTTATACCGCTGTTCAAATCGGGAGATAAGGGCGATCCTTCAAATTTCAGACCAATATCTGTTCTTCCAACACTAAGTAAAATATTTGAAAAGATTATACTCAATCAAATGCTCTCACACTTCGACCGTACAAAACAACTCCACGCTAAACAATATGGTTTCACTAGGGGTAAATCGACTACGGATGCAGGTATTACCCTTGTATCTCATATTTATTCTGCATGGGAGGCCGCACAGGATGCTATCGGAATTTTTTGCGACCTGTCGAAGGCGTTTGATTGTGTTGATCATAATACGCTATTAATTAAATTAAATCATTACGGAGTTAGAAATAAAGCGTTGGATCTACTAAGATCATACCTAAGCAATAGAATTCAAAAGGCAGAAGTTAACGGCGTAAAATCTGATGGATCGGGTGTTAAAATTGGCGTTCCACAAGGTTCCATATTAGGCCCTTTCTTATTCCTGGTATATATTAATGATCTGCCTTTCATGGTGGAGAAATTAACTGACATAGTATTGTTTGCTGATGATACTTCAATGGTCTTCAAAATTGAAAGACAAAAAGGAGATTTTGATGATGTTAATGGTGTATTGTCTTTAACCTTGAATTGGTTCACAGTTAATAATTTATTGGTAAACGCTGGTAAAACCAAGTGTATCAAATTCTCACTTCCAAATGTCAGGCAAGTTGAGACCAGTTTGGTGTTAGACAACAGCACGTTAGAATTGGTAAATGATACGAAGTTTCTTGGAATAACCATTGATAGCAAATTGCAGTGGGGACCCCACATAGATAAATTGGCTGGTAAATTAAGTTCTGCGGCTAGGCTATCTAGGCTAGTATATTTTAGTTACTTTCATAGTGTGATGTCCTATGGTATCTTGTTGTGGGGGAAAGCAGCGGATATTCAAACTATTTTTATTTTACAGAAAAGAGCTATTCGATCAATTTATAATTTAAAACGAACAGACTCCTTAAGAGATCTTTTTAAAGAAATTGACATACTAACAGTAGCTAGTCAATTTATTTTCGAAAATATAATGTATGTACGCAAGAACCTTACAACATTTTCCAAACTTAGCGATAGCTGTAATGTTAACCTAAGAAATAATCACATACTATGTGCACCCCGTTTTAGACTCGCGAAGGTTAGCAATTCTTTCAAGGGTCAGTGCATTCTCTACTACAATAAGATACCTCTGGAGATTTTGAAATTGCCACTTGAGCAATTTAAAAAGCATCTTAAAGCGACTTTGTCGAAAAAGGGATATTACAATGTTCAAGATTACTTAAATGACAGGACTGTATGGGTTTAATCTGGCTCAACACAGACCTTGCTGTTTATAATTTTGTAATTATTTATTCCTGCTTATTAATCATAACAATTAAATTTTTCATATTTGTATTAGTTAAGCACAACCTATTTTTAAAAGAGATCTAAAAATAAATCTGTGGGAGTTTCTACGCCCTTCTTCTCCCACAGTGGTCCAATGTAGAGAAGAGGCAAAAAATGACGTTTGCTAAGTATATGTAAATATCTACAGTAATAAAGTACTTTGACTATTGACTTTGACTATTTGATTTTGATTTGATTTGTTCGCAATTTTTTGCAAAGGAGATTCCTCAATTATTTTTATTTTTATTTTACGACTAGGGCCGGTATAAATTGTCGAAATGGATATTACAGTTAATTGCAAATCGCCTTCCTGCGGCTTAATAACCACTTAAAAGTCAGGGTGTATATACGTATCTGTGCTTATTGCCAAACTCTCAATTTTACTCACCGGTAGTGGGCGCAGCTGTTGTTGTTGTTGAAGTCGTCGTTGTAGGAACTAAATAAAACAAAACAAAAATATTAAAGCACGAGCTTCGAATGCTCGACCGACTACTCAAAATTTGACGGCTTCTCAAAGTTTCACAAAACCGAATTGGTTTTTACAGTACACTTTGAATTTATATGAAGTCGCCTCAATCAGCTCCGCTTTGCTGGACTCCAGGGGGTACACAAAGTTGTGACATTACATTTAAAACCGTTTAGACCATACTTGTGTTAGCCGGAGTCTTACCGTTTCGCTTTAATCGGTGTTTTATTGTTCTTGACGAAAAATTTAGAAGTAAACATGCAATTTATAACAACTTTTGTTTTTTAACAACATTAATTAAGTACTGATAAATACATCAAGCAAAACTTGTTTAAGGCATCTTTAATTGAGATATGATTTTTACAGACCTTTGAAGTGATAGAACATTTCCAATGCTTTTAAGCAAGGTTTTTTTTTGACAGAAATAAAAAGAAATAGAGTATTTTTTTTTTATATATATGTTCTATCTTTTGAGATATCATGTACAAAAAGTATATCATAAATTGTTGAAAATAGGACCTCCGAACCAAATTGAGGAAGAAAAATCCACCTTTACATGCTTTTTTAAGTTGGTAGCACACATTGAAAATTACATACATCGATAGAGAACCATCAAAATAATCAAAATATGTCATCCAACATAATGTCATAGTGTTAAATTTGCGAGAAATTAGGTTTATAAAATAAAATAAAAACTTGCTTAAAAGCAGATGATATTTTCTAGCCATTAAAAGGTCTGCAAAAACCAGGTCTCAAGTCACAAATGCCTAGAAAAAGTATTGTTAAATGACTTAAACAGTGGGTACTTAATTAGCAATCATTATAGAAGAAATCAATAATTGGTCAAAATTGCAATTATTGGGTTTTTTCATCAAAACCAATAAAACATCAATAAAAACAAAACGGTAAGACATACACCAAAATAAAATTGGCCTAAACGGTTCTAAATGGTGTACTATCTCCTTTTTAAGGCTTTTTATCGATATACTAAACATTAAATGTAAAAAAGTGCTACAGAAAAATCGGTTGGTGTTCTTTTGAATTTTATCTCCTAGAGCCATCTCGTGGTATTTGCAATATTGAAATAGTGCTGCACCAAGCGATAAAGGTCTTGAACTAGATATGCTTTCGTAGCTTCTCTCATCACGCCGCCGATGACATATTTTGTTCTACGTGGTCTATCTGTATTAGTATAATACACCGTGACATTTTAGTGGTTTTAAAGCGGAGGCTAGGTGAATCGCCTTGAGCAGTAGGAATAATATTGTCATTTTTTTTAAATCAAGGCATATTTGTTTTTATTTGAAACAGATAGAAACATTAGTAGCCCTCTTTTACTATGCACGGCGGGTCGGCGACGTCAAAGTCCTTCAAAGGAGCTAGCCGCCTAGTGCAAGCGCATGCCATCAGCCAATCACCGCACTTGCACGCCGCAACCGATGCTATCTGCCCCCGCCCCCAACCCTTTGATTTTCGGCGCGCGCGTCTTTAGTTACCCACAGCACATCACTTGTGCAGGAGCAATACGTGACGCTGCTTAAAAAACGCGCGAAAATGGATCGGCATTACGCATACTCAAATTTAGAGTATCCTAGTATGGTGCAATAATATGCTATTGCGAATTACAACACAGCAGAAGCTCGACGGCTCTACGCACAACCGGACCACCTGAACACCTTTTTTCCCCCCCCCGGATCTCATAGTGAGCAGTCGTCTATAAAAACTGCATTAAATCAAATTCTTATATTTAAATCGATTTAAAACAATTTTAATCCTATCAAAATATTAGGAGCGCATAACTCCAAAGTGCTCTCCGCTGATACAAATTCGCGCGCCACAACTCCCGCTGCGCGTCCGTGTTCACAGTCACGCAAGCCCCACCCACCTACGAGGATCTAATTCACGGACGAAGCAACGTCTCCTGCGCGTGAGTACAACTGCAGCGCCACTACTCCAGCAGCTACGCACTACTGATTGTACGCGCCGGGTAGTACGCAGGCCCCGCCCACCCACGTGGACCTCATTCATCATATCACATCGCACGCAACCACCTGCTGATTGCTGCGGCCCTGGTACCTTGCCGTCGTCGCATTGACTAAACAGGCTGCGTGGGGCGACACTGATCACTGCTCGTGAGTCTCGTGCGTGCATGACCGAAGCCGGCTAGCCATCTCCTATACCTCGCTCCGGCCCTGGTACTCCACCACGCTGACCACCTCCGAGTTTATAAATCTTGATCACGGAGGGCACTAGTATCTCACGATGGCATGCAAAATATGTAATCTTGACATCGCCACGATGGAATTAATGAAATGCGTTGCCTGCCAGTGCGCGTTCCATTTCAAATGTGCTGGAATGTCTGAATTTGATTTTAAACGTATACTGCCTATGAATAAAGGCAAATGGAAATGCGCTGAGTGTAAATCACTGAAAAAATACGTCACCCCACCACCGGCACTTGCACGGTCGGCCTCCCCCGTGGTAACAGCTATAGACTCACCTAGCCATGCCTCCATGATAAATGTCGATTCCGCTGCATTAACCTCATATTTCGACGCTAAATTTGAAGCGTTACGCAATGATTGGAAGTCTGATATCAATGCGGCCCTCGCCAATATCCACAATCAAATAAAGGCTGCTGTGTCCTCGGAAATTAAAGAAGCTATAGAATCGCTTAAGGATGAGTTCAGCGCCACAACCGACTTCCTGGCTGCTGGGCAAGAAGAGTGTAAGGACGAGCAGCTAGCTTCTAGCAAAAAATGCGCTGAGCTCGAAAAACAAATCATCCAGCTCCAGCAGGACATCGGAAAACTACAGCATCGTGTGGTGGCATCAGAAAAGCTCTCCCGGAGCCTCAATCTAGAGCTTCACGCAGTACCCGAGCGCAACAACGAAAATATCGTGCGGCTTTTCAAAGACCTGTGCGAGGTGATCAATGCTCCGATTACTGAACACGAAATTAGATCATGCCGAAGAATTGCAAAACTGGACAGTACTTCACCCAGACCCCGCACCATACTGATTACCTTGCCGTCCGAGCGTCACCGTGACAACATAATATCCGCGGTGAAGAAATATAACAAGGATCACCCCCAAGCTCACATCAGCTCAAACTTGATTGGCGTATCAGGAGCAGACGAGTCGATCTTCGTCGCGGAGCACCTGTCGCCGGAGGGTAAAGAACTACACGCAGCTGCGAGAAAATACAAGGCCCTTGGTTATAAATTTGTATGGGTGAAATTTGGAAGAGTATATGTCAGAAAAGACGAACAGTCACCACATATACATATAAAGGACAAGTCTGCTCTTGAAAAGCTGCCTATATATAGGTAAACCTTACCTACTCTAATTACTCGTATATGTTACTTTAGCTAATTGATATTAGTTTTCTCTTCCATGCGTATATTTTATCAAAATGTCAATAGAATAAGATCTAAACTAAACGATGTTTATCTCAGTCTGCTTAATGATGACTATGACATAGTCTGCTTGACCGAAACCAACTTTGATAGCGGCATTTACACGAGCGAGGTGATAGATGATGGGTACGTTGTTTTCCGTAGGGACCGCGAATCCACTACCTCTGCGAAACAGTCCGGTGGTGGCGTATTACTTGCAATAAAAAAGCACTTTCATGTCACGAGGCATCAGGATATGGAGACCTCTCTTGAAGATCTCTGGATAACGATGAGGACTGGCAAGGCCGGACTTTCCCTCGCAATTTGTCTCGTTTACCTGCCAGACTACCTCAAAATTGATGAGTTTAGGACTTGGATCGATAAATGTTCCAATAACCTGCTTGCGGACACTAGCGACTATAGAACTAAAACCATAATTCTGGGCGATTTCAACCTTCCTAACTTGCAATGGTCACCTGACCCAGCCTCCTCGTACAGCTTGATCAACACAGCCCCACTTGACTCCAAATCCGAGCTGCTGTTCAATCTAATGGCACTTGGTAACTTAAGCCAATGTAACAACATATGCAACGCCAACAATAGGATACTGGACCTATTCTTAACAGATTACCCTAACTTGACCCTGACTGAATGTGACGCCGTATCGCGAGTTGACAGGCACCACCCGGCATTCGTGGCTGAACTGCTGGATGTACCCAAGCCCTTAGTCTCAATGCCCAAAAAAACACTTAACTACCGCAAATGCGACTTAGCTAAGTGTAACCAAGCCCTTGATTGCATTGACTGGCCCATGGTATTAAGTAACTCTGATGTAAACGTAGACCTAGCGACATTCTATACCACTTTGAATGACATAATCAAACAAAATACCCCCCTTAAAAGAGTTGGTGACAATAGGCACCCCCTCTGGTTTTCAGAATCTCTAAAAGCTTGTATCGATGAGAAAAATAAAGTTCACAGACGGTACAAAAAATATCAGAATCCCCGGGATTATGATGAGTTCCAAATGCTACGAACCAGATCCAAAAAACTTATTAAGGACTGCTACAAATCGTTTCTGAGTAGTGTCGAAAACTCCTTGTGTGACACGACAAAATTATTTTTTACCTTCGTCAAGTCTAAAAAAGCAAACAACTCTCTCCCTGAAACTATGTACTTCGGCAACAAATCCGCACGCGGTGGGCTAGAGGTGTGTAATTTGTTCTCCGAATATTTTGCGTCAGTTTTTGAGAAGGACGACATCGATCACGATGGTGACTGTGAAGACTTAACCAACGTCGGTGAATGTAACAATACCCTAGCCAATATGACTATACCTCAAGATGCAGTTCGTAGAAAGTTGCTGACTGTAAATGTCAATAAGGGAGCTGGTCCTGACGGGATTCCCCCCTACTTCATTCAATCATGTGCCGGTGCTCTATCTATACCTCTTACGATCATCTTCAACAAGTCGTTCAGCACGAGCACTTTTCCAAATAATTGGAAATTGGCGTATGTTGTGCCTATCCATAAATCGGGTAATATTAGCAATTGTGGTAACTATCGCCCCATCAGCATATTATCATGCTTCGCTAAGGTGCTTGAGTCGTTCGTCTTCGATGTGCTCTATAGCCATGTCAAGCCACGTATTGTACTTGAGCAGCACGGCTTTGTCAAGGGAAAATCAACTGTCTCCAATCTGCTCGAGTACACAAACTACCTGTGTACGGCGTTCAACGACCGCTGCCAAGTGGACACAATCTACACAGATTTTTGTAAAGCTTTTGATAAAGTAAACCATCGTATTCTTTGTTGCAAACTATCACTATATGGGGTGCACGGAAACTTTCTGCGCTGGGTGGAATCATATATCAAAAACCGTAGCCAAATAATAGCGCTGAAAGGGCACTTATCGTCTCCAGCTGGAATCCCCTCTGGTATTCCGCAAGGATCTCTACTAGGACCTTTATTCTTCATAATTTTTATCAATGACCTGGTGATAAAATTCAATAGTCCTTGCTTGTTATACGCTGATGACCTCAAAGTCTTTACACGTGTCCGTACACAACGCGACTGCACAACCCTTCAGGAAGACTTGAACACACTGTCCCACTGGTGCGCAGACAACCGCATGTTTTTGGCTGCTGACAAGTGCTTCGTAATTACGATGACCTGTAACCACAATCCTGTCCTGTCCGATTATACCATAGGGGATGTAACGCTGCAAAGAAAACACGAAGCCCGTGACTTAGGCGTTATTTTCGACGACAAACTAAGTCTTAATCAACACTGCTCAGCCCTAGTAAAAAAATGTAACCAACTTCTTGGATTCATTTCAAGAGTAACTAAGTCCTTTAAGAAATCAGAGAGTCTCATTCTGTTGTATAATGCCCTTGTCCGCTCCAGATTGGAATATGCGTCTGTCATTTGGTCACCATTTTACAAAACCCACATCGATCATGTTGAGTCAGTCCAGAAGCGCTTCCTACGCATGCTCTGCGCGCGTCTCGGTCTTCGTCGCGCGGTCAAGTCTTACGATAAAAGATGCGAACGTTTCTCACTGGAATCCTTAGAGTCGCGTCGTAGACTCCAGGATCTGATCCATCTTCATAAAATAATAAATGGAGCAATAGTAACTTCTACTCTCTCAGAAATCAACTTTCAAGTACCAAGCAGGTCAGTCAGAATACCGCGTCCTTTCTTCATCCCAACATGCAGGTCGAACATCAGCGCCAATAACCCCATGCTTCGAATGTGTCGTCGCTACAATGAAGTTGTGGCCACCGAAGATGATGTTCCTGACATCTACCACGTCTCGTTGCCTTGCTTTAAATATAAAATGCGCAAAATCCTTAAGCAGGTATGATAAATCATTGATTGTACCAGATATCGATCATCATTTATTTATGTTTTTAAATTGTTTTTTATTTAGTTTTTTTAGTTCGATTTCATCTCTTAAGTGTAGAAAAATAAATTAAGTTTTTCCAATAGTTAAGTAGGTAATCTTTCCATTGTATGTAGTTTTTGTTTAGTTAGTTCTAGATTTACCTCACACCATGCTGTGTACACATAATTTTGGCGCTGGAGACAGCCCCTTTTGTACTTGTTTTGTTGCTGTAATTTGATGTATTATCTCTAGTGCTGTTTTGTGAAACTAATATAATAAATAAATAAATAAATGAACCATCTCAGAATGCAGGGCATTCCAAACCCACAGGTTTTTTCAATAAACACTTTCCTGGCGGCTACTCAACGATTGATTGATCATCATGGAAAGTTTAGGGTACCAGAGCATGCTCAAGCCCGAGGTCGACCCCACATTTAAAGACCAGACCTCGATGAGGATATCATTCAACCAACGCAATGAACATTATTGGGCTTTTAACAACCCCCACGTGATCCGCGAGTGTTCTCATCAAGTGCGTTTTAACATTAGACGTTTTTTTGTGGTGCGAGCTGAAGCGCCTGGTGTACACTCGGAAATACGAAACTCGAGATGAATAAAAGACTGATACAATAGACGCTTTTAATGTAGTGAGACGTGACATAGACACTTTATTAAAGTTAAAACGTGATTGCGTTAAACGGGCACGTTTTTGTATTGAACGAAATAGCCTGCACTTCGCACATTTGCTCCATTATCATATCAGTGAGTGTAAATAACTAAATTAAAAAGGGTGTGTAAATTTGTAGTAAACTTCGTGAGCTGTGTGAAACATCTGCAATGTTGGTAAGTACCTACCAACATTGCAGACGACTTTACCAAGTGGTAAAGGCGTTTGGTAAGAGGTACCTATCTAATCTAATAGCATATCACGATTTTACCTACGGAATGGTTAGGCGACGCGCTACTACCTACTAGTTCGCAATTTTTTGCAAAGGAGATTCCTCAATTATTTTTATTTTTATTTTACGACTAGGGCCGGAATAAATTGTCGAAATGGACAGTTAATTGCAAATCGCCTTCCTGCGGCTTAATAACCACTTAAAAGTCAGGGTGTATATACGTATATGTGCTTATTGCCAAACTCTCAATTTTACTCACCGGTAGTGGGCGCAGCTGTTGTTGTTGTTGAAGTCGTCGTTGTAGGAACTAAATAAAACAAAACAAAAATATTAAAGCACGAGCTTCGAATGCTCGACCGACTACTCAAAATTTGACGGCTTCTCAAAGTTTCACAAAACCGAATTGGTTTTTACAGTACACTTTGAATTTATATGAAGTCGCCTCAATCCGCTCCGCTTTGCTGGACTCCAGGGGGTACACAAAGTTGTGACATTACATTTAAAACCGTTTAGACCATACTTGTGTTAGCCGGAGTCTTACCGTTTCGCTTTAATCGGTGTTTTATTGTTCTTGACGAAAAATTTAGAAGTAATACATGCAATTTTTAACAACTTTTGTTTTTTAACAACATTAATTAAGTACTGATAAATACATCAAGCAAAACTTGTTTAAGGCATCTTTAATTGAGATATGATTTTTACAGACCTTTGAAGTGATAGAACATTTCCAATGCTTTTAAGCAAGGTTTTTTTTTGACAGAAATAAAAAGAAATAGAGTATTTTTTTTAATATATATGTTCTATCTTTTGAGATATCATGTACAAAAAGTATATCATAAATTGTTGAAAATAGGACCTCCGAACCAAATTGAGGAAGAAAAATCCACCTTTACATGCTTTTTTAAGTTGGTAGCACACATTGAAAATTACATACATTGATAGAGAACCATCAAAATAATCAAACTATGTCATCTAACATAATGTCCTAGTGTTAAATTTGCGAGAAATTAGGTTTATAAAATAAAATAAAAACTTGCTTAAAAGCAGATGATATTTTCTAGCCATTCAAAGGTCTGCAAAAACCAGGTCTCAAGTCACAAATGCCTAGAAAAGTATTGTTAAATGACTTAAACAGTGGGTACTTAATTAGCAATAATTATAGAAGAAATCAATAATTGGTCAAAATCGCAATTATTGGGTTTTTTCATCAAAACCAATAAAACACCAATTAAAACAAAACGGTAAGACATACACCAAAATAAAATTGGCCTAAACAGTTCTAAATGGTGTACTATCTCCTTTTTAAGGCTTTTCATCGATATACTAAACATTAAATGTAAAAAAGTGCTACAGAAAAATCGGTTGGTGTTCTTTTGAATTTTATCTCCTAGAGCCATCTCGTGGTATTTGCAATATTGAAATAGTGCTGCACCAAGCGATAAAGGTCTTGAACTAGATATGCTTTCGTAGCTTCTCTCATTACGCCGCCGATGACATATTTTGTTCTACGTGGTCTATCTGTATTAGTATAATATACCGTGACATTTTAGTGGTTTTAAAGCGGAGGCTAGGTGAATCGCCTTGAGCAGTAGGAATGATATTGACATTTTTTTTAAATCAAGGCATATTTGTTTTTATTTGAAACAGTTAGAAACATTAGTAGCCCTCTTTTACTACGCACGGCGGGTCGGCGACGTCAAAGGCCTTCAAAGGAGCTAGCCGCCTAGTGCAAGCGTATGCCATCAGCCAATTACCGCACTTGCACGCCGCAACCGATGCTATCTGCCCCCGCCCCCAACCCTTTGATTTTCGGCGCGCGTCTTTAGTTACCCACAGCACATCACTTGTGCAGGTGCAATACGTGACGCTGCTTAAAAAACGCGCGAAAATGGATCGGCATTACGCATACTCAAATTTGGAGTATCCTAGTATGGTGCAACAATATGCTATTGCGAATTACAACACAGCAGAAGCTCGACGGCTCTACGCACAACCGGACCACCTGAACCATCTCAGAATGCAGGGCATTCCAAACCCACAGGTTTCTTCAATAAACACTTTCCTGGCGGCTACTCAACGATTGATTGATCATCATGGAAAGTTTAGGGTACCAGAGCATGCTCAAGCCCAAGGTCGACCCCACATTTAAAGACCAGACCTCGATGAGGATATCATTCAACCAACGCAATGAACATTATTGGGCTTTTAACAACCCCCACGTGATCCGCGAGTGTTCTCATCAAGTGCGTTTTAACATTAGACGTTTTTTTGTGGTCCGAGCTGAAGCGCCTGGTGTACACTCGGAAATACGAAACTCGAGATGAATTAAAGACTGATACAATAGACGCTTTTAATGTAGTGAGACGTGACATAGACACTTTATTAAAGTTAAAACGTGATTGCGTTAAACGGGCACGTTTTTGTATTGAACGAAATAGCCTGCACTTCGCACATTTGCTCCAATATCATATCAGTGAGTGTAAATAACTAAATTAAAAAGGGAGTGTAAATTTGTAGTAAACTTCGTGAGCTGTGTGAAACATCTGCAATGTTGGTAAGTACCTACCAACATTGCAGACGACTTTACCAAGTGGTAAAGGCGTTTGGTAAGAGGTACCTATCTAATCTAATAGCATATCACGATTTTACCTACGGAATGGTTAGGCGACGCGCTACTACCTACTAGTTCGCAATTTTTTGCAAAGGTGATTCCTCAATTATTTTTATTTTTATTTTACGACTAGGGCCGGTATAAATTGTCGAAATGGATAGTACAGTTAATTGCAAATCGCCTTCCTGCGGCTTAAAAACCACTTAAAAGTCAAGGTGTATATAAGTATCTGTGCTTATTGCCAAACTCTCAATTTTACTCACCGGTAGTGGGCGCAGCTGTTGTTGTTGTTGAAGTCGTCGTTGTAGGAACTAAATAAAACAAAACAAAAATATTAAAGCACGAGCTTCGAATGCTCGACCGACTACTCAAAATTTGACGGCTTCTCAAAGTTTCACAAAACCGAATTGGTTTTTACAGTACACTTTGAATTTATATGAAGTCGCCTCAATCCGCTCCGCTTTGCTGGACTCCAGGGGGTACACAAAGTTGTGACATTACATTTAAAACCGTTTAGACCATACTTGTGTTAGCCGGAGTCTTACCGTTTCGCTTTAATCGGTGTTTTATTGTTCTTGACGAAAAATTTAGAAGTAATACATGCAATTTTTAACAACTTTTGTTTTTTAACAACATTAATTAAGTACTGATAAATACATCAAGCAAAACTTGTTTAAGGCATCTTTAATTGAGATATGATTTTTACAGACCTTTGAAGTGATAGAACATTTCCAATGCTTTTAAGCAAGGTTTTTTTTTGACAGAAATAAAAATAAATAGAGTATTTTTTTTAATATATATGTTCTATCTTTTGAGATATCATGTACAAAAAGTATATCATAAATTGTTGAAAATAGGACCTCCGAACCAAATTGAGGAAGAAAAATCCACCTTTACATGCTTTTTTAAGTTGGTAGCACACATTGAAAATTACATACATCGATAGAGAACCATCAAAATAATCAAAATATGTCATCTAACATAATGTCCTAGTGATAAATTTGCGAGAAATCAGGTTTATAAAATAAAATAAAAAGTTGCATAAAAGCAGATGATATTTTCTGGCCATTCAAAGATCTGCAAAAACCAGGTCTCAAGTCACAAATGCCTAGAAAAAGTATTGTTAAATGACTTAAACAGTGGGTACTTAATTAGCAATCATTATAGAAGAAATCAATAATTGGTCAAAATCGCAATTATTGGGTTTTTTCATCAAAACCAATAAAACATCAATTAAAACAAAACGGTAAGACATACACCAAAATAAAATTGGCCTAAACGGTTCTAAATGGTGTACTATCTCCTTTTTAAGGCTTTTCATCGATATACTAAACATTAAATGTAAAAAAGTGCTACAGAAAAATCGGTTGGTGTTCTTTTGAATTTTATCTCCTAGAGCCATCTCGTGGTATTTGCAATATTGAAATAGTGCTGCACCAAGCGATAAAGGTCTTGAACTAGATATGCTTTCGTAGCTTCTCTCATTACGCCGCCGATGACATATTTTGTTCTACGTGGTCTATCTGTATTAGTATAATACACCGTGACATTTTAGTGGTTTTAAAGCGGAGGCTAGGTGAATCGCCTTGAGCAGTAGGAATAATATTGTCATTTTTTTTAAATCAAGGCATATTTGTTTTTATTTGAAACAGTTAGAAACATTAGTAGCCCTCTTTTACTACGCACGGCGGGTCGGCGACGTCAAAGGCCTTCAAAGGAGCTAGCCGCCTAGTGCAAGCGCATGCCATCAGCCAATCACCGCACTTGCACGCCGCAACCGATGCTATCTGCCCCCGCCCCCAACCCTTTGATTTTCGGCGCGCGCGTCTTTAGTTACCCACAGCACATCACTTGTGCAGGAGCAATACGTGACGCTGCTTAAAAAACGCGCGAAAATGGATCGGCATTACGCATACTCAAATTTGGAGTATCCTAGTATGGTGCAACAATATGCTATTGCGAATTACAACACAGCAGAAGCTCGACGGCTCTACGCACAACCGGACCACCTGAACCATCTCAGAATGCAGGGCATTCCAAACCCACAGGTTTCTTCAATAAACACTTTCCTGGCGGCTACTCAACGATTGATTGATCATCATGGAATGTTTAGGGTACCAGAGCATGCTCAAGCCCGAGGTCGACCCCACATTTAAAGACCAGACCTCGATGAGGATATCATTCAACCAACGCAATGAACATTATTGGGCTTTTAACAACCCCCACGTGATCCGCGAGTGTTCTCATCAAGTGCGTTTTAACATTAGACGTTTTTTTGTGGTCCGAGCTGAAGCGCCTGGTGTACACTCGGAAATACGAAACTCGAGATGAATTAAAGACTGATACAATAGACGCTTTTAATGTAGTGAGACGTGACATAGACACTTTATTAAAGTTAAAACGTGATTGCGTTAAACGGGCACGTTTTTGTATTGAACGAAATAGCCTGCACTTCGCACATTTGCTCCATTATCATATCAGTGAGTGTAAATAACTAAATTAAAAAGGGTGTGTAAATTTGTAGTAAACTTCGTGAGCTGTGTGAAACATCTGCAATGTTGGTAAGTACCTACCAACATTGCAGACGACTTTACCAAGTGGTAAAGGCGTTTGGTAAGAGGTACCTATCTAATCTAATAGCATATCACGATTTTACCTACGGAATGGTTAGGCGACGCGCTACTACCTACTAGTTCGCAATTTTTTGCAAAGGAGATTCCTCAATTATTTTTATTTTTATTTTACGACTAGGGCCGGTATAAATTGTCGAAATGGATAGTACAGTTAATTGCAAATCGCCTTCCTGCGGCTTAATAACCACTTAAAAGTCAGGGTGTATATACGTATCTGTGCTTATTGCCAAACACTCAATTTTACTCACCGGTAGTGGGCGCAGCTGTTGTTGTTGTTGAAGTCGTCGTTGTAGGAACTAAATAAAACAAAACAAAAATATTAAAGCACGAGCTTCGAATGCTCGACCGACTACTCAAAATTTGACGGCTTCTCAAAGTTTCACAAAACCGAATTGGTTTTTACAGTACACTTTGAATTTATATGAAGTCGCCTCAATCCGCTCCGCTTTGCTGGACTCCAGGGGGTACACAAAGTTGTGACATTACATTTAAAACCGTTTAGACCATACTTGTGTTAGCCGAAGTCTTACCGTTTCGCTTTAATCGGTGTTTTATTGTTCTTGACGAAAAATTTAGAAGTAATACATGCAATTTTTAACAACTTTTGTTTTTTAACAACATTAATTAAGTACTGATAAATACATCAAGCAAAACTTGTTTAAGGCATCTTTAATTGAGATATGATTTTTAAAGACCTTTGAAGTGATAGAACATTTTCAATGCTTTTAAGCAAGGTTTTTTTTTGACAGAAATAAAAAGAAATAGAGTATTTTTTTTTAATATATATGTTCTATCTTTTGAGATATCATGTACAAAAAGTATATCATAAATTGTTGAAAATAGGACCTCCGAACCAAATTGAGGAAGAAAAATCCACCTTTACATGCTTTTTTAAGTTGGTAGCACACATCGAAAATTACATACATCGATAGAGAACCATCAAAATAATCAAAATATGTCATCTATCATAATGTCATAGTGTTAAATTTGCGAGAAATTAGGTTTATAAAATAAAATAAAAACTTGCTTAAAAGCAGATGATATTTTCTAGCCATTCAAAGGTCTGCAAAAACCAGGTCTCAATTCACAAATGCCTAGAAAAAGTATTGTTAAATGACTTAAACAGTGGGTACTTAATTAGTAATCATTATAGAAGAAATCAATAAATGGTCAAAATCGCAATTATTGGGTTTTTTCATCAAAACCAATAAAACACCAATCAAAACAAAACGGTAAGACATACACCAAAATAAAATTGGCCTAAACGGTTCTAAATGGTGTACTATCTCCTTTTTAAGGCTTTTCATCGATATACTAAACATTAAATGTAAAAAAGTGCTACAGAAAAATCGGTTGGTGTTCTTTTGAATTTTATCTCCTAGAGCCATCTCGTGGTATTTGCAATATTGAAATAGTGCTGCACCAAGCGATAAAGGTCTTAAACTATATATGCTTTCGTCGCTTCTCTCATCACGCCGCCGATGACATATTTTGTTCTACGTGGTCTATCTGTATTAGTATAATACACCGTGACATTTTAGTGGTTTTAAAGCGGAGGCTAGGTGAATCGCCTTGAGCAGTAGGAATAATATTGTCATTTTTTTAAAATCAAGGCATATTTGTTTTTATTTGAAACAGTTAGAAACATTAGTAGCCCTCTTTTACTATGCACGGCGGGTCGGCGACGTCAAAGGCCTTCAAAGGGGCTAGCCGCCTAGTGCAAGCGCATGCCATCAGCCAATCACCGCACTTGCACGCCGCAACCGATGCTATCTGCCCCCACCCCCAACCCTTTGATTTTCGGCGCGCGCGTCTTTAGTTACCCACAGCACATCACTTGTGCAGGAGCAATACGTGACGCTGCTTAAAAAACGCGCGAAAATGGATCGGCATTACGCATACTCAAATTTGGAGTATCCTAGTATGGTGCAACAATATGCTATTGCGAATTACAACACAGCAGAAGCTCGACGGCTCTACGCACAACCGGACCACCTGAACCATCTCAGAATGCAGGGCATTCCAAACCCACAGGTTTCTTCAATAAACACTTTCCTGGCGGCTACTCAACGATTGATTGATCATCATGGAAAGTTTAGGGTACCAGAGCATGCTCAAGCCCGAGGTCGACCCCACATTTAAAGACCAGACCTCGATGAGGATATCATTCAACCAACGCAATGAACATTATTGGGCTTTTAACAACCCCCACGTGATCCGCGAGTGTTCTCATCAAGTGCGTTTTAACATTAGACGTTTTTTTGTGGTCCGAGCTGAAGCGCCTGGTGTACACTCGGAAATACGAAACTCGAGATGAATTAAAGACTGATACAATAGACGCTTTTAATGTAGTGAGACGTGACATAGACACTTTATTTAAAACTTTAGTTAAAACGTGATTGCGTTAAACGGGCACGTTTTTGTATTGAACGAAATAGCCTGCACTTCGCACATTTGCTCCAATATCATATCAGTGAGTGTAAATAACTAAATTAAAAAGGGAGTGTAAATTTGTAGTAAACTTCGTGAGCTGTGTGAAACATCTGCAATGTTGGTAAGTACCTACTAACATTGCAGACGACTTTACCAAGTGGTAAAGGCGTTTGGTAAGAGGTACCTATCTAATCTAAAAGCATATCACGATTTTACCTACGGAATGGTTAGGCGACGCGCTACTACCTACTAGTTCGCAATTTTTTGCAAAGGAGATTCCTCAATTATTTTTATTTTTATTTTACGACTAGGGTCGGTATAAATTGTCGAAATGGATAGTACAGTTAATTGCAAATCGCCTTCCTGCGGCTTAAAAACCACTTAAAAGTCAGGGTGTATATAAGTATCTGTGCTTATTGCCAAATTCTCAATTTTACTCACCGGTAGTGGGCGCAGCTGTTGTTGTTGTTGAAGTCATCGTTGTAGGAACTAAATAAAACAAAACAAAAGTATTAAAGCACGAGCTTCGAATGCTCGACCGACTACTCAAAATTTGACGGCTTCTCAAAGTTTCACAAAACCGAATTGGTTTTTACAGTACACTTTGAATTTATATGAAGTCGCCTCAATCCGCTCCGCTTTGCTGGACTCCAGGGGGTACACAAAGTTGTGACATTACATTTAAAACCGTTTAGACCATACTTGTGTTAGCCGGAGTCTTACCGTTTCGCTTTAATCGGTGTTTTATTGTTCTTGACGAAAAATTTAGAAGTAATACATGCAATTTTTAACAACTTTTGTTTTTTAACAACATTAATTAAGTACTGATAAATACATCAAGCAAAACTTGTTTAAGGCATCTTTAATTGAGATATGATTTTTACAGACCTTTGAAGTGATAGAACATTTCCAATGCTTTTAAGCAAGGTTTTTTTTTGACAGAAATAAAAAGAAATAGAGTATTTTTTTTAATATATATGTTCTATCTTTTGAGATATCATGTACAAAAAGTTTATCATAAATTGTTGAAAATAGGACCTCCGAACCAAATTGAGGAAGAAAAATCCACCTTTACATGCTTTTTTAAGTTGGTAGCACACATTGAAAATTACATACATCGATAGAGAACCATCAAAATAATCAAAATATGTCATCTAACATAATGTCCTAGTGTTAAATTTGCGAGAAATCAGGTTTATAAAATAAAATAAAAACTTGCCTCAAAGCAGATGATATTTTCTAGCCATTCAAAGGTCTGCAAAAACCAGGTCTCAAGTCACAAATGCCTAGAATAAGTATTGTTAAATGACTTAAACAGTGGGTACTTAATTAGCAATCATTATAGAAGAAATCAATAATTGGTCAAAATCGCAATTATTGGGTTTTTTCATCAAAACCAATAAAACATCAATTAAAACAAAACGGTAACACATACACCAAAATAAAATTGGCCTAAACGGTTCTAAATGGTGTACTATCTCCTTTTTAAGGCTTTTCATCGATATACTAAACATTAAATGTAAAAAAGTGCTACAGAAAAATCGGTTAGTGTTCTTTTGAATTTTATCCCCTAGAGCCATCTCGTGGTATTTGCAATATTGAAATAGTGCTGCACCAAGCGATAAAGGTCTTGAACTAGATATGCTTTCGTAGCTTCTCTCATTACGCCGCCGATGACATATTTTTATCTACGTGGTCTATCTGTATTAGTATAATACACCGTGACATTTTAGTGGTTTTAAAGCGGAGGCTAGGTGAATTGCCTTGAGCAGTAGGAATAATATTGTCATTTTTTTTTAATCAAGGCATATTTGTTTTTATTTGAAACAGTTAGAAACATTAGTAGCCCTCTTTTACTACGCACGGCGGGTCGGCGACGTCAAAGGCCTTCAAAGGAGCTAGCCGCCTAGTGCAAGCGCATGCCATCAGCCAATCACCGCACTTGCACGCCGCAACCGATGCTATCTGCCCCCGCCCCCAACCCTTTGATTTTCGGCGCGCGCGTCTTTAGTTACCCACAGCACATCACTTGTGCAGGAGCAATACGTGACGCTGCTTAAAAAACGCGCGAAAATGGATCGGCATTACGCATACTCAAATTTGGAGTATCCTAGTATGGTGCAACAATATGCTATTGCGAATTACAACACAGCAGAAGCTCGACGGCTCTACGCACAACCGGACCACCTGAACCATCTCAGAATGCAGGGCATTCCAAACCCACAGGTTTCTTCAATAAACACTTTCCTGGCGGCTACTCAACGATTGATTGATCATCATGGAAAGTTTAGGGTACCAGAGCATGCTCAAGCCCGAGGTCGACCCCACATTTAAAGACCAGACCTCGATGAGGATATCATTCAACCAACGCAATGAACATTATTGGGCTTTTAACAACCCCCACGTGATCCGCGAGTGTTCTCATCAAGTGCGTTTTAACATTAGACGTTTTTTTGTGGTCCGAGCTGAAGCGCCTGGTGTACACTCGGAAATACGAAACTCGAGATGAATTAAAGACTGATACAATAGACGCTTTTAATGTAGTGAGACGTGACATAGACACTTTATTAAAGTTAAAACGTGATTGCGTTAAACGGGCACGTTTTTGTATTGAACGAAATAGCCTGCACTTCGCACATTTGCTCCAATATCATATCAGTGAGTGTAAATAACTAAATTAAAAAGGGAGTGTAAATTTGTAGTAAACTTCGTGAGCTGTGTGAAACATCTGCAATGTTGGTAAGTACCTACCAACATTGCAGACGACTTTACCAAGTGGTAAAGGCGTTTGGTAAGAGGTACCTATCTAATCTAATAGCATATCACGATTTTACCTACGGAATGGTTAGGCGACGCGCTACTACCTACTAGTTCGCAATTTTTTGCAAAGGTGATTCCTCAATTATTTTTATTTTTATTTTACGACTAGGGCCGGTATAAATTGTCGAAATGGATAGTACAGTTAATTGCAAATCGCCTTCCTGCGGCTTAAAAACCACTTAAAAGTCAAGGTGTATATAAGTATCTGTGCTTATTGCCAAACTCTCAATTTTACTCACCGGTAGTGGGCGCAGCTGTTGTTGTTGTTGAAGTCGTCGTTGTAGGAACTAAATAAAACAAAACAAAAATATTAAAGCACGAGCTTCGAATGCTCGACCGACTACTCAAAATTTGACGGCTTCTCAAAGTTTCACAAAACCGAATTGGTTTTTACAGTACACTTTGAATTTATATGAAGTCGCCTCAATCCGCTCCGCTTTGCTGGACTCCAGGGGGTACACAAAGTTGTGACATTACATTTAAAACCGTTTAGACCATACTTGTGTTAGCCGGAGTCTTACCGTTTCGCTTTAATCGGTGTTTTATTGTTCTTGACGAAAAATTTAGAAGTAATACATGCAATTTTTAACAACTTTTGTTTTTTAACAACATTAATTAAGTACTGATAAATACATCAAGCAAAACTTGTTTAAGGCATCTTTAATTGAGATATGATTTTTACAGACCTTTGAAGTGATAGAACATTTCCAATGCTTTTAAGCAAGGTTTTTTTTTGACAGAAATAAAAATAAATAGAGTATTTTTTTTAATATATATGTTCTATCTTTTGAGATATCATGTACAAAAAGTATATCATAAATTGTTGAAAATAGGACCTCCGAACCAAATTGAGGAAGAAAAATCCACCTTTACATGCTTTTTTAAGTTGGTAGCACACATTGAAAATTACATACATCGATAGAGAACCATCAAAATAATCAAAATATGTCATCTAACATAATGTCCTAGTGATAAATTTGCGAGAAATCAGGTTTATAAAATAAAATAAAAAGTTGCATAAAAGCAGATGATATTTTCTGGCCATTCAAAGATCTGCAAAAACCAGGTCTCAAGTCACAAATGCCTAGAAAAAGTATTGTTAAATGACTTAAACAGTGGGTACTTAATTAGCAATCATTATAGAAGAAATCAATAATTGGTCAAAATCGCAATTATTGGGTTTTTTCATCAAAACCAATAAAACATCAATTAAAACAAAACGGTAAGACATACACCAAAATAAAATTGGCCTAAACGGTTCTAAATGGTGTACTATCTCCTTTTTAAGGCTTTTCATCGATATACTAAACATTAAATGTAAAAAAGTGCTACAGAAAAATCGGTTGGTGTTCTTTTGAATTTTATCTCCTAGAGCCATCTCGTGGTATTTGCAATATTGAAATAGTGCTGCACCAAGCGATAAAGGTCTTGAACTAGATATGCTTTCGTAGCTTCTCTCATTACGCCGCCGATGACATATTTTGTTCTACGTGGTCTATCTGTATTAGTATAATACACCGTGACATTTTAGTGGTTTTAAAGCGGAGGCTAGGTGAATCGCCTTGAGCAGTAGGAATAATATTGTCATTTTTTTTAAATCAAGGCATATTTGTTTTTATTTGAAACAGTTAGAAACATTAGTAGCC
The DNA here is from genome assembly GCA_949825045.1 of Argyresthia goedartella. Taxonomy (NCBI): domain Eukaryota; kingdom Metazoa; phylum Arthropoda; class Insecta; order Lepidoptera; family Argyresthiidae; genus Argyresthia; species Argyresthia goedartella. The sequence continues at coordinate 36,243,275 of OX463812.1, read as the reverse complement.
CTCTTTTACTACGCACGGCGGGTCGGCGACGTCAAAGGCCTTCAAAGGAGCTAGCCGCCTAGTGCAAGCGCATGCCATCAGCCAATCACCGCACTTGCACGCCGCAACCGATGCTATCTGCCCCCGCCCCCAACCCTTTGATTTTCGGCGCGCGCGTCTTTAGTTACCCACAGCACATCACTTGTGCAGGAGCAATACGTGACGCTGCTTAAAAAACGCGCGAAAATGGATCGGCATTACGCATACTCAAATTTGGAGTATCCTAGTATGGTGCAACAATATGCTATTGCGAATTACAACACAGCAGAAGCTCGACGGCTCTACGCACAACCGGACCACCTGAACCATCTCAGAATGCAGGGCATTCCAAACCCACAGGTTTCTTCAATAAACACTTTCCTGGCGGCTACTCAACGATTGATTGATCATCATGGAAAGTTTAGGGTACCAGAGCATGCTCAAGCCCGAGGTCGACCCCACATTTAAAGACCAGACCTCGATGAGGATATCATTCAACCAACGCAATGAACATTATTGGGCTTTTAACAACCCCCACGTGATCCGCGAGTGTTCTCATCAAGTGCGTTTTAACATTAGACGTTTTTTTGTGGTCCGAGCTGAAGCGCCTGGTGTACACTCGGAAATACGAAACTCGAGATGAATTAAAGACTGATACAATAGACGCTTTTAATGTAGTGAGACGTGACATAGACACTTTATTAAAGTTAAAACGTGATTGCGTTAAACGGGCACGTTTTTGTATTGAACGAAATAGCCTGCACTTCGCACATTTGCTCCATTATCATATCAGTGAGTGTAAATAACTAAATTAAAAAGGAAGTGTAAATTTGTAGTAAACTTCGTGAGCTGTGTGAAACATTTGCAATGTTGGTAAGTACCTACCAACATTGCAGACGACTTTACCAAGTGGTAAAGGCGTTTGGTAAGAGGTACCTATCTAATCTAATAGCATATCACGATTTTACCTACGGAATGGTTAGGCGACGCGCTACTACCTACTAGTTCGCAATTTTTTGCAAAGGAGATTCCTCAATTATTTTTATTTTTATTTTACGACTAGAGCCGGTATAAATTGTCGAAATGGATAGTACAGTTAATTGCAAATCGCCTTCCTGCGTCTTAAAAACCACTTAAAAGTCAGGGTGTATATAAGTATCTGTGCTTATTGCCAAACTCTCAATTTTACTCACCGGTAGTGGGCGCAGCTGTTGTTGTTGTTGAAGTCGTCGTTGTAGGAACTAAATAAAACAAAACAAAAATATTAAAGCACGAGCTTCGAATGCTCGACCGACTACTCATAATTTGACGGCTTCTCAAAGTTTCACAACACCGAATTGGTTTTTACAGTACACTTTGAATTTATATGAAGTCGCCTCAATCCGCTCCGCTTTGCTGGACTCCAGGGGGTACACAAAGTTGTGGCATTACATTTAAAACCGTTTAGACCATACTTGTGTTAGCCGGAGTCTTACCGTTTCGCTTTAATCGGTGTTTTATTGTTCTTGACGAAAAATTTAGAAGTAATACATGCAATTTTTAACAACTATTGTTTTTTAACAACTTTAATTAAGTACTGATAAATATATCAAGCAAAACTTGTTTAAGGCATCTTTAATTGAGATATGATTTTTACAGACCTTTGAAGTGATAGAACATTTCCAATGCTTTTAAGCAAGTTTTTTTTTTGACAGAAATAAAAAGAAATAGAGTATTTTTTTTGTTAAATATATGTTCTATTTGAGATATCATGTACAAAAAGTATATCATAAATTGTTGAAAATAGGACCTCCGAACCAAATTGAGGAAGAAAAATCCACCTTTACATGCTTTTTTAAGTTGGTAGCACACATTGAAAATTACATACATCGATAGAGAACCATCAAAATAATCAAAATATGTCATCTAACATAATGTCCTAGTGTTAAATTTGCGAGAAATTAGGTTTATAAAATAAAATAAAAACTTGCTTAAAAGCAGATGATATTTTCTAGCCATTCAAAGGTCTGCAAAAACCAGGTCTCAAGTCACAAATGCCTAGAAAAAGTATTGTTAAATGACTTAAACAGTGGGTACACCGTACACCGTCCGGTATGGTCGGATACCGGGACAGCGAGGGGCCTATTATCCGGGTTGGGACCCCTTGATGTACATACGGTCTGATATGCCGGTTGCGTATCAGCAGCCGAGTTACTCCAAGGCCGACGGAGGTCACAGCGGGTTCGGATCCCGCGGAGGTTCCCGCTAGGGACACGCCGCCCACTTACAGGGTGCCGCCACTCTACAGACGGTCATGCTCCCCACCGCCTCTGTGATAGCGTGGAGTTCGGACGGCAAATCATGTGTGGCATGAGCACTATTGGACTCGGGGGCCCAGGGGTGGTTAGTCACGTGCAACCTTGTAAGACGGTTGGGCATTTCGGTAAGGGAGTATCCACATTCCATTCGGGGAATTGGGAACACGGAAGTCGGTTCCGTCAAGGGAGTATGTCGGATTACTCTCTCGTCACGGGTGGATTCATCGGTGAATCTGACGGTCACGGCATTAGTCATGCCTAATGTGATGGGCTCACACCCTCACGATTCGCCACTAAAATCTCCAGCTTGTGAACTGAATCACAAGCTGGAGATTTTTATGGCGAATCGGGTTTCGCAGATTTTGAATTCGGAGGTTCCCTTAATCTGGAGACATGTTCCAGGGGAAATGAACCCAGCAGACTGTGCGTCTCGTGGGTGTCACGCTCCGGAGTAGGTTGGACATCCCTTGTGGTGGGGTCCAAAATGGTTGACTCAAGCCGAATCGGATTGGCCAATGAGTCCACGCGTTACCACGGCGAACGGCGCCTTGACAGTCGGTGTCTGTACGACGCAACCAGAGCCGGAAGAGGAGTTCAGCCTGCTGGAACGGTACAGCTCGCTCGACAAGCTGGTCAATGTGACCGCCTGGATCTGCCGATGGCAACTGCCTTGATGGCGTTTCTCCAGCGCGAGTTCTGGATTCTATCGGGAAGACGCTTAGTGCGTAGCGTCGTATTTCGGTGCCTGCCTTGTTATCGGGCCAAGGCGGCTACGATGCAGCCCCAGATGGGCGATTTGCCCTCGGATAGGGTTAAAGAAATCCGGCCCTTTGCGGGTGTCGGAACGGATTTCGCGGGACCATTCATGGTCAAGTCTTCACAGCTACGGAACGCCAGATTAGTGAAGGCATACCTGTGCGTCTTCGTGTGCTTGGTCACGAAGGCAGTCCACTTGGAGGTGGTCAGTGACCTCACTACAGAGGCATTTATCGCATGTCTAGATCGGTTCGTCTCACGAAGGGGCCTCCCGACATTAATCCGTTCGGACAACGGCACAAATTTTGTCGGAGCCAGGCGATATCTGCAGGAGGTCACTCAATTCCTGAACGGTAACCAGGATGCCATCGGTACGGCTTGCTCCCGACGAGGGATTGAATGTGTTTTCAGTCCGCCGGGATGTCCTCATTGGGGAGGAATATTTGAGGCTGCGGTTAAATCGGCTAAGTCGCACCTGACGAGGATCATCGGTGAGACCTCTCTATGCTTTGAATAGCTTGCGACGCTGTTCTGTAGGATTGAAATGAGACTGAACTCGCGTCCGTTGTGCCCGCTCAGTTCGGATCCAAATGATTTGAAAGCGTTGACTCCGGGTCACTTCCTGATAGGTCAGCCCCTTAACGCCCTGCCAGAATACCCATTCGGTGATGTTAAGTTAAGTCGGTTAACTAGGTGGCAGATGTTGCAGCAGATGGCTCAAGATTTTTGGAAACGGTGGTCCCTTGAGTACTTGCACATCTTGCAGCAGCGCCTTAAGTGGACTGACCGGACGAGCCCCCCTCAAGTCGGTGATTTGGTGCTGATTAAGGATGCGAACCTGCCATCATTGAGATGGAGACGAGGACGGATCGTCAATTTGTACACGGGTCGGGATGGCACGCCTCGATCAGCAGAAGTCAAGGTGGGGGACTCGGTCCTCAAGAGAGCGGTCGCAACACTTTCTCGCCTTCCTATTGATTAGGGACAGGTTCGGGCCTGTCCGGGCGGGTGACTGTTTAATATGTATGCTTCGGAACGCACCGGTTTTTTGTTGCGCGGATCGACCGCGAGTAATCGGGACATCACTAGCGGAAACGGAACCGCAGCTGTCACTCGTACCAACGAGATAAAAAATTAGAGGTTATCTTTCTTGTCGTGAGAAAAAACATGTCATGGCGTCGGGCCATTGACTGTATTTCGGTGAAACAATTGTCTAACACAACAACAATTGTCGGGAAATAAGTAGATTGGCGTCAGTGATTCGTGTTATGAAGGACATCGTCGTATCGGACAGCGACTCCTCGTGTCGGCAAGCAGCACGCCGGTGACAGCGTCGGACAGCGAAACCAGTGAGATTCGGTTCCTCTCCTATCACAACTGTGCTCCTATCCCGTTTCCTGCCTCGAATCGAGCTTTCGATTTCCGGTCTACGACGGCAAGGTAAAGTGCCTCTCACGATTTTCTCCCGTGCTGGCAAAAACCCAGCCCCTCATGATTCCACGCCGTTTAATTTTAAATGTTTAATTCCACGCCTCAACCGAACGGCGCGGAATCATGAGTGGCTGGGTTGTTGCCAGCATGGGAGAAAATCATGATTGATACCTTGTGAACTGAAGCCTTCAGCCAGCATAACACGATCTGGCTGTCCGTCCAAGCGTAGACCGTATCTTCTAACGCTATTGACCCACGAAGAACCGTCATCGTGTCGTTGAGCAGACGAGTCAGGAGAGCCGCTCCCGAAAGCTCTAACTTGGAAATGGTCAGGCGAGTGCGCAACGGCGCAACCTTGCTCTTGGCCATGACTAACCGCACATCAACCTCCCCCGAGGAGTCGACCGTACGCAGATACACCGCAGCTCCGTAGCCCTTCTCCGAGGCATCGCAAAACCCATGCAGGGTGGCGGTGTATCGTTTGGTGGGGACCAACCTCCGTGGCAGTGAAATCCGATTGATGCCAGGGAGGGTCGAAAAGAACGAGTCCCACTCTGAGCTCAATGACCCGCCGATCGAGTCGTCCCAGTTCAGCTCAGCAGACCACAATTGCTGCATAAAACACTTGAGCTGAAATGTTACCGGGGTGATCCACCCGTTTGGATCAAATGTTCTAGCCACCGTTGAAAGGACGTTCCGTTTCGTCCAGACCTTCGGGGAGTCCAACTGGACCCGATACGAAAACATGTCTGACACCGGCTGGTACTGGACGCCTAATACCGAAGACATATTTGGATTTTCCAAATTTTCAAAAATGTGGGGATCCTGCTGGTAGTCATTCGGAAGACCAGTCAGTAACTCTGGATAGTTCGACATCCATTTCCGGAGCTCGTAACCTCCACCCCGTAAGAGCTCAACTAGATCGTCCCGTCGAGCGAGCGCCTCCTCTACGGAATCTGTACCGGTACAGATATCGTCCACGTAGAGATCCTGCTCCAGGATCGCTGCTCCTCTAGGGAAATTTAACCGTTCTCGATCCGCTAATTTCCGCAGAGTGCGAATCGCCAAATAAGGACTAGACCGTAGCCCGTACGTGTTGGTGTTCAGCTCGTACACCCTGATGGGCTGATCTGGGCTCTCTCGCCACAGTATCAGCTGATACCGTCTATCGTCAGGGTGAATGACCGTCTGTCTAAACATCATCCGGATGTCAGCTACAAACACAACATTGTGTCGACGGAACCGTGTGATAACATCCGCGATGTCATGGTTCAACTTCGGCCCTGAATGCAAACACTGGTTCAGATTCATGCCGTTAGATGTTGATGCCGATCCATCGAACGCTTCCCGTAATTTGCCCTCCGGGGTCCTCAAGACCGCGTGATGGGGCAGGAAGCAGTGGTCCTCACGCTTCCAGTCGATACCCGAAACCGACATGTGGCCGAGCGACTCGTATTCCCGCATGAAGTCGACGTACTTCTGCCGGAAAATCCCGTCACGCTTCATGCGTCGTTCCATCGACAGAAGCCGCGTCTCGGCTGCATGGTGTGAACTGCCCAGCGGCGGGCGATCACTCCGAAATGGAAGACGTGTGAGAAATCGACCTGACCGAAGGCGACCAGTATTGTTCCGATAAAACTGTTCACACTCTTCTTCAACCGGGTCCAACCGGCGGACCGTAGGTGGTTCCTCCACCTCCCAAAACTTCTGTATCACCTCCGAGAGTACAGAACCGAAGAAGGGACTACGAGTCGCTAGGCGTGGGGCAGCCGGCATGACCGGACCCATTACCGCATGGCCCAGTCTGGTGTTGACCGAAACCAGACCAGTCGCCTGCAACACGTGGACACCTGGCACTAACAGGTATCCCAAGGCATCGAAACCCAATAAAATGTCTACTGGGCCCGGAATATCGAACTCCGGGTCAGCCAGTGACAACCCAGCGACCAACTGTCGCACCGATGGCGACAACCGTACGTGAGGGTGTGAGCCCATCACATTAGGCATGACTAATGCCGTGACCGTCAGATTCACCGATGAATCCACCCGTGACGAGAGAGTAATCCGACATACTCCCTTAACGGAACCAACTTCCGTGTTCCCAATTCCCCGAATAGAATGTGGATACTCCCTTACCGAAATGCCCAACCGTCTTACAAGGTTGCACGAGACTAAGCACCCCTGGGCCCCCGAGTCCAATAGTGCTCGTGCCACACAAGATTTGCCGTCCGAACTCCACGCTATCACAGAGGCGGTGGGGAGCATGACCGTCTGTGGAGTGGCGGCACCCTGTAAGTGGGCGGCGTGTCCCTAGCGGGAACCTCCGCGGGATCCGAACCGGCTGAGACCTTCGTCGGCCGTGGAGTAACTCGGCTGCTGATATGCCACCGGCATATCAGACCGTATGTACATCAGGGGGTCCCAACCCGCATAATAGGCCCCTCGCTGTCCCGGTATCCGACCACACCGGACTGTGTACGGTGTGCCCGGTGGCCACCGTGGATGGAGGGGGGAGAGCGGATCCAACCTGGGGCGCTCTAGGAATAATAATAATAATACCTTGGACACTATTTACACACATTAATCTAGCCCCAAACTAGGATTCCCTGTATCTTGGGTACTAGACAACGATACACATACTTATATAGATAAATATTATACTTAGATAGATAAACAACCATGACTAGGGTACAAACATCCGTTTTCATCAATAAATATTTGCCCCCATCGGGACTCGAACCCGGGACCCTTGGCTTCGTAGGCAGGGACATTGCCGACTCGGCCATTCGGGTCGTCGATATGGTCGGGTCGTCGGAATGGGGGCGACATCCGACTGTTCGCCTCCCTGTTCGCCTCCCAGAGCGATGGGCAGGGTGGCGCAGAAGGTGGTGGGCTCCCAGCCTTCGCGCCACTCATAGGTGCCATCTGACACCCGCCCGTAACACGCGGTGAGCCAGCGGCCCGAAGTCCTCGCTGACCCTATACAGCGGCGACCGAACCCCGGCTATCCCGCCTGTTATACCCGCGCTGCCCCCTTCCCCTCGGGGGGGGTCCCGTCTGCGGGTACCCCAGTCACCCCATTGGTGACTCCCGTTGCCCGGAGGGGGACTGGGTCCGGCCCTGGTTGTGCCCTGTGACCGACCAACCTGAGTCCGGCCCTGGTGACCGTCCAAAGGGCCTGACCGGTTCAGGCACAACACGATGTGGTGCTTGCCATCGCAGCACTCACAGGGGAACGCGCGTGAGCACTCGCTCAGCGGGTGCGGCCCCAAACAACCGAAACACAATCGGTGGCGGAAGACTACCTTCCTGCGGGCAGCTACCCCGAGCGCCTTAAAGTTGGCGCAACTGGTCACTTCATGACCGGCACTGTCGCAGTGCACACAGCCGTCACCCGACGGCGCGGCATTCAAAACGCCAAATTGTTTTGACCGCCCACCCCCCCGTGGGGGCGGGGGGCGTGGCCCCTCCCGCATCCGCGCGGGTTGGCGCTGCACACTGGCCTCCGTATCCAATGTGTCGCATCGCCTGCATTCACCCTCCAAGAAATCCGTTAATTGGACGAGCGTGGACAGTTCCGAGCTACTGCCCCCATGCAGCTGTTCAAACCGACTTTGAACAGCTGCAGGCAACCGTGACAAAACCATATACAAAACTATATATGACCATTGGTCTACCGGCAGACCAAGGTTCTGAAGGGCCTTAGTGGCCACCAGCACAGGGTTGAGCACCTGTACCCGGATGTCAACATCCCGGGTTACTCTTGGTATGCTAAATAGCTTCCCCAGCTGCGCATCAACCAACCGCCGTTTGTGTTGGTAGCGGTCAAACAATACGGACCGGGCTATATCATAATTGCCCGCCGTGACCGTTAGGTGACCGACCAACTCCTTCGGTTCACCCCGCAGTGCCATCAATAGTTGGGCCAACTTGTAGGCGTTGTCCAGGTCGTCCCGACCGTGGACCAAACTATCGAACAAATTGATGAATGCCGGCCACTCATCAATTGCCCCACCGAAGGCCGGAATCTCCAGGTGTGGCAGCCGTCCAACAACACCCTTAGGGGGCGGGTCTCCGCTACCCTCCCCGGGGTCATTCCGTCGCGACCGCTTAATTTTTTCCGCGCGACGCTCGATTTCGCCCAAGCACTCCATCGCTTGGTCAGCATCCGCGCAGAGCTGCTTCACTGCAGCCACCGAAGCCTCATCCGTAAGCCCGAGGGCTTCAGCCTCCGCAGCCAGCCGACACACCTTCCCGACGCGTGTCATTGCGTCCTCCACACGCTTGAGCAGGACATCGTCCATGTCAGGTCGCTCCACATACTTGTGAGTATGGGCGAGCCATCTCATCTCCTCACGGACACCATACCGCAGTACCGTCAAGGGCGAAGGTGCCATGGTTACCGATTCAATTGTTTCTGGTCCTATGCTTCACTACCGAACTAAGCACAGCCAGAGACCAGCACTTGCCCGTCAGCGCTGGGCACAGAAATTAAAAGTAAGTTGTAAAAACCAAGGCAACCACTAAAACAATTAAATCCTAAACAATATTTAATATGGTCGCCCTGGACATACACCTTATAAATATACACTCTAAATCAATTAGAGAATGCCACCATAAACACACATAAAACACAAACACAAACACAATATAAAAATAACCCACAAAACTTGATTATGAAAACAATACAAAATAATAAGTGGTGGGCTCCGAGACTATAAACCTAAACAATATAGCACCCTAAACCACACTGGATTCCGAAATCCAAGCTATTTTTAATATAATGAAGGTAGCTGTGTCCTTCTAGAAGTGGCCCCTCCGATATGACCCACACTTCTACTGAGGTCAGCAAAATCAGCTTAATACCCCTTAAATAGCCTGACCCTGCTCTGTAAACCGAAATAACACTGCAGTACTATAGAACCCGACGTTCTACCGCAAGTAATACAATCTAGTTACTTCGCAGAATGACTGTTCAATCCTTTATGCGCACAAACAGTAGTTTCCGACTACAATTTATAATAATTGTTAACTAAATTGACAATTATACTTTCACTAACCGAAAATGAACTTTAATTGTGGTATACCGACCACAGACTCATTGCCGACTTGCCGGCCAATCTGAGATATTCTTTTCTCCCAACTACAATGTGGCAAAAAATCAACCCTACAACCGTCCGTGAATCGGTGATTTCCCACTAGGAAACCGCGCCTGCTACCAAAATATTTAATTCCACGCCTCAACCGAACGGCGTGGAATCATGAGGGGCTGGGTTTTTGCCAGCATGGGAGAAAATCGTGAGTGGCACTTTACCTTGCCGTCGTAGACCGGAAATCGAAAGCTCGATTCGAGGCAGGAATACGGGATAGGAGCACAATTGTGATAGGAGAGGAACCGAATCTCACTGGTTTCGCTGTCCGACGCTGTCGCCGGCGTGCTGCTTGCCGACACGAGGAGTCGCTGTCCGATACGAACGATGTCCTTCACAACACGAATCACTGACGCGAATCTACTTATTTCCCGACGATTATTATGATCAACACTCCGACCAGGCCCGACACCTGTGTTAGACAATTGTTACACCGAAATACGGTCAATGGCCCGACGCCTGAGCAGACATGTTTTTTCTCACGACAAGAAAAGATAACCTCTAATTTTTCATCTCGTTGGTACGAGTGACAGCTACGGTTCCGTTTCCGCTAGTGATGTCCCGATTACTCGCGGTCGATCCGCGCAACAAAAAACCGGTGCGTTCCGAAGCATACATATTAAACAGTAACCCGCCCGGACAGGCCCGAACCTGTCCCTAATCAATAGGAAGGCGAGAAAGTGTTGCGACCGCTCTCTTGAGGACCGAGTCCCCCACCTTGACTTCTGCTGATCGAGGCGTGCCATCCCGACCCGTGTATAAATTGACGATCCGTCCTCGTCTCCATCTCAATGATGGCAGGTTCGCATCCTTAATCAGCACCAAATAACCGACTTGAGGGGGGCTCGTCCGGTCAGTCGACGATATTTCCCGACGATTATTATGATCAACACTCCGACCAGGCCCGACACCTGTGTTAGACAATTGTTACACCGAAATACAGTCAATGGCCCGAAGCCTGAGCAGACATGTTTTTTCTCACAACAAGAAAAGATAACCTCTAATTTTTCATCTCGTTGGTACGAGTGACAGCTGCGGTTCCGTTTCCGCTAGTGATGTCCCGATTACTCGCGGTCGATCCGCGCAACAAAAAACCGGTGCGTTCCGAAGCATACATATTAAACAGTCACCCGCCCGGACAGGCCCGAACCTGTCCCTAATCAATAGGAAGGCGAGAAAGTGTTGCGACCGCTCTCTTGAGGACCGAGTCCCCCACCTTGACTTCTGCTGATCGAGGCGTGCCATCCCGACCCGTATATAAATTGACGATCCGTCCTCGTCTCCATCTCAATGATGGCAGGTTCGCATCCTTAATCAGCACCAAATCACCGACTTGAGGGGGGCTCGTCCGGTCAGTCAACTTAAGGCGCTGCTGCAAGATGTGCAAGTACTCAAGGGACCACCGTTTCCAAAAATCTTGAGCCATCTGCTGCAACATCTGCCACCTAGTTAACCGACTTAACTTAACATCACCGAATGGGTATTCTGGCAGGGCGTTAAGGGGCTGACCTATCAGGAAGTGACCCGGCGTCAACGCTTCCAAATCATTTGGATCCGAACTGAGCGGGCACAACGGACGCGAGTTCAGTGTCATTTCAATTTTACAGAACAGTGTCGCAAGCTCTTCAAAGCGTAGAGAGGTCTCACCGATGATCCTCGTCAGGTGCGACTTAGCCGATTTAACCGCAGCCTCAAAAATTCCTACCCAATTAGGACATCCCGGCGGACTGAAAACCCTTTCAATCCCACGTCGGGAGCAAGCCGTACCGATGGCGTCCTGGTTACCGTTCAGGAATTTAGTGACCTCCTGCAGATATCGCCTGGCTCCGACAAAATTTGTGCCGTTGTCCGAACGGATTAATGACGGGAGGCCCCTTCGTGAGACGAACCGATCCAGACATGCGATAAATGCCTCCGTAGTGAGGTCACTGACCACCTCCAAGTGGACTGCCTTCGTGGCCAAGCACACGAAGACGCACAGGTATGCCTTCACTAATCTGGCGTTCCGTAGCTGTGAAGACTTGACCATGAATGGTCCCGCGAAATCCGTTCCGACACCCGCAAAGGGCCGGATTTCGTTAACACTGTCCGAGGGCAAATCGCCCATCTGGGGCTGCATCGTAGCCGCCTTGGCCCGATAACAAGGCAGGCACCTAAATACGACGCTTCGCACCAAGCGTCTTCCCGATAGAATCCAGAACTCGCGCTGGAGAAACGCCATCAAGGCGTGGCATCCGATATGCCCATTCCGAATGTGTCGATCCTGTATCAACAGTTCGACCAACTTCCCTTTCCTAGGGAGTAACAACGGGTGGCGAGCCGCATAAGGCAGGTTGGCATTCCGCAGCCGACCTCCTACCCTCAGCAATCCTTGAGGGTCAATAAACGGGTTGAGCCGAGCCACAGCTCCCTTCAGTTGGACGCGTCCGCGTCTCAGAATGTCCAATTCGGACTTAAAGTGCACCGTCTGCACGTTCCGTACCAATGCGAACAACGCATGGTTCCGTTCCCGTGGTGTCAGGACCTGTGTCCGCACTCGTTGCGCCTCAGAATTCCGACAATTCCGCGCAAATCGGCAGATCCAGGCGGTCACATTGACCAGCTTGTCGAGCGAGCTGTACCGTTCCAGCAGGCTGAACTCCTCTTCCGGCTCTGGTTGCGTCGTACAGACACCGACTGTCAAGGCGCCGTTCGCCGTGGTAACGCGTGGACTCATTGGCCAATCCGATTCGGCTTGAGTCAACCATTTTGGACCCCACCACAAGGGATGTCCAACCAACTCCGGAGCGTGACACCCACGAGACGCACAGTCTGCTGGGTTCATTTCCCCTGGAACATGTCTCCAGATTAAGGGAACCTCCGAAGTCAAGATCTGCGAAACCCGATTCGCCACAAAAATCTCCAGCTTGTGAACTGAAGCCTTCAGCCGGCATAACACGATCTGGCTGTCCGTCCAAGCGTAGACCGTATCTTCTAACGCTATTGACCCACGAAGAACCGTCATCGTGTGGTTGAGCAGACGAGTCAGGAGAGCCGCTCCCGAAAGCTCTAACTTGGGAATGGTCAGGCGAGTGCGCAACGGCGCAACCTTGCTCTTGGCCATGACCAACCGCACATCAACCTCCCCCGAGGAGTCGACCGTACGCAGATATACCGCAGCTCCGTAGCCCTTCTCCGAGGCATCGCAAAACCCATGCAGGGTGGCGGTGTATCGTTTGATGGGGACCAACCTCCGTGGCAGTGAAATCCGATTGATGCCAGGGAGGGTCGAAAAGAACGAGTCCCACTCTGAGCTTAATGACCCGCCGATCGGGTCGTCCCATTTCAGCTCGGCAGACCACAATTGCTGCATAAAACACTTGAGCTGAAATGTTACCGGGGTGATCCACCCGTTTGGATCAAATGTCCTAGCCACCGTTGAATGGACGTTCCGTTTCGTCCAGACCTTCGGGGAGTCCAACTCGACCCGATACGAAAACATGTCTGACACCGGCTGGTACTGGACGCCTAATACCGACAACATATTTGGATTTTCCAAATTTTCAAAAATGTGGGGATCCTGCTGGTAGTCATCCGGAAGACCAGTCAGTAACTCTGGAGAGTTCGACATCCATTTCCGGAGCTCGTAACCTCCACCCCGTAAGAGCTCAACTAGCTCGTCCCGTCGAGCGAGCGCCTCCTCTACGGAATCTGCACCGGTACAGATATCGTCCACGTAGAGATCCTGCTCCAGGATCGCTGCTCCTCTAGGGAAGTTTAACCGTTCTCGATCCGCTAACTCCCGCAGAGTGCGAATCGCCAAATAAGGACTAGACCGTAGCCCGTACGTGTTGGTGTTCAGCTCGTACACCCTGATGGGCTGATCTGGGCTCTCTCGCCACAGTATCAGCTGATACCGTCTATCGTCAGGGTGAATGACCGTCTGTCTAAACATCATCCGGATGTCAGCTACAAACACAACATTGTGTCGACGGAACCGTGTGATAACATCCGCGATGTCATGGTTCAGCTTCGGCCCTGAATGCAAACACTGGTTCAGGTTCATGCCGTTAGATGTTGATGCCGATCCATCGAACACTACCCGTATTTTGCCCTCCGGGGTCCTCAAGACCGCATGATGGGGCAGGAAGCAGTGGTCTTCACGCTTCCAGTCGATACCCGAAACCGACATGTGGCCGAGCGACTCGTATTCCCGCATGAAGTCGACGTACTTCTGCCGGAAAATCCCGTCACGCTTCATGCGTCGTTCCATCGACAGAAGCCGCGTATCGGCTGCATGGTGTGAACTGCCCAGCGGCGGGCGATCACTCAGAAATGGAAGACGTGTGAGAAATTGACCTGACCGAAGGCGACCAGTATTGTTCCGATAAAACTGTTCACACTCTTCTTCAACCGGGTCCAACCGGCGGACCGTAGGTGGTTCCTCCACCTCCCAAAACTTCTGTATCACCTCCGAGAGTACAGAACCGAATAAGGGACTACGAGTCGCTAGGCGTAGGCAGCCGGCATGACCGGACCCATTACCGCATGGCCCAGTCTGGTGTTGACCGAAACCAGACCAGTCGCCTGCAACACGTGGACACCTGGCACTAACAGGTATCCCAAGGCATCGAAACCCAATAAAATGTCTACTGGGCCCGGAATATCGAACTCCATGTCAGCCAGTGACAACCCAGCGACCAACTGTCGCACCGATGGCGACAACCGTACGTGAGGGTGTGAGCCCATCACATTAGGCATGACTAATGCCGTGACCGTCAGATTCACCGATGAATCCACCCGTGACGAGAGAGTAATCCGACATACTCCCTTAACGGAACCGACTTCCGTGTTCCCAATTCCCCGAATGGAATGTGGATACTCCCTTACCGAAATGCCCAACCGTCTTACAAGGTTGCACGAGACTAAGCACCCCTGGGCCCCCGAGTCCAATAGTGCTCGTGCCACACAAGATTTGCCGTCCGAACTCCATGCTATCACCGAGGTGGTGGGGAGCATGACCGTCTGTGGAGTGGCGGCACCCTGTAAGTGGGCGGCGTGTCCCTAGTGGGAACCTCCGCGGGATCAGAACCCGCTGGGACCCCCGTCGGCCTGGTAACTCGGCTGCTGATATGCCACCGGTGGCATATCAGACCGCATGTACATCAGGGGGTCCCAACCCGCATAATAGGCCCCTCGCTCTCCCGGTACCCGACCATACCGGACTGTGAACGGTGTGCCCGGTGGCCACCGTGGATGGAGGGAGGAGAGCGGATCCAACCTGGGGCGCTCTAGGAATGGGGGCGACATACCGACTCTTCGCCTCCCTGTTCGCCTCCCAGAGCGACGGGCAGGGTGGCGCAGAAGGTGGTGGGCTCCCAGCCTTCGCGCCACTCATAGGTGCCATCTGACACCCGCCCGTAACACGCGGTGAGCCAGCGGCCCGAAGTCCTCGCTGACCCTAGAAAGCGGCGACCGAACCCCGGCTATCCCGCCTGTTACCCCCCGCGCTGCCCCCTTCCCCTCGGGGGGGGTCCCGTCCGCGGGTACCCCAGTCACCCCGTTGGTGACTCCCGTTGCCCGGAGGGGGACTGGGTCCGGCCCTGGTTGGGCCCTGTGACCGACCAACTGGAGTCCGGCCCTGGTGACCGTCCGAAGGTCCTGACCGGTTCAGGCACAACACGACGTGGTGCCTGCCACCGCAGCACTCAAAGGGGGACGCGCGTGAGCACTCGCTCAGCGGGTGCGGCCCCAAACAACCGAAACACAATCGGTAGCGGAAGACCACCTTCCTGCGGGCAGCCACACCGAGCGCCTTAAAGTTGGCGCAACTGGTCACTTCATGACCGGCACTGTCGCAGTGCACACAGCCGTCACCCGACGGCGCGGCACTCAAAACGCCAAATTGTTTCGACCGCCCACCCCCCCGTGGGGTTGGGGGGCGCGGCCCCTCCCGCATCCGCGCGGGTTGGCGCTGCACACTGGCCTCCGAATCCATGGTATCGCATCGCCTGCATTCACCCTCCAAGAAATCCGTTAATTGGACGAGTGTGGGCAGTTCCGAGCTACTGCCCCCATGGAGCTGTTCAAACCGACTTTGAACAGCTGCAGGCAACCGTGACAAAACCATATATAACACGATATATGACCATTGGTCTACCGGCAGACCAAGGTTCTGAAAGGCCTTAGTGGTCACCAGCACAGGGTTGAGCACCTGTACCCGGATGTCAACATTCCGGGTTACTCGTGGGATGCTGAACAGCTTCCCCAGCTGCGCATCAACCAAACGCCGTTTGTGTTGGTAGCGGTCAAACAATATGACCCGGGCAATCTCATAATTGCCCGCCGTGACCGTTAGGTGACCGACCAACTCCTTCGGTTCACCCCGCAGTGCCATCAATAGTTGGGCCAACTTGTAGGCGTTGTCCATGTCGTCCCGACCGTGGACCAGGCTATCGAATAAATTGATGAATGCCGGCCACTCATCAATTGCCCCACCGAAGGCCGGAATCTCCAGGTGTGGCAGCCGTCCAACAACACCCTTAGGGGGCAGGTCTCCGCTACCCTCCCCGCGGTCATCCCGACGCGACCGCTTAATTTATCGGCGCGACGCTCGATGTCGCCCAAGCACTCCATCGCTTGGTCAGCATCCGCGCAGAGCTGCTTCACTGCAGCCACCGAAGCCTCATCCGTAAGCCCGAGGGCTTCAGCCTCCACGGCCAGCCGACACACCTTCCCGACGCGTGTCATTGCGTCCTCCACACGCTTGAGCAGGACATGGTCCATGTCAGGTCGCTCCACATACTTGTGAGTATGGGCGAGCCATCTCATCTCCTCACGGACACCATATCGCAGTACCGTCAAGGGCGAAGGTGCCATGGTTACCGATTTAATTGTTTCTGGTCCTATGCTTCACTACCGAACTAAGCACAGCCAGAAACCAGCACTTTCCCGTCAGTAGGTAGAGGCCAAAGCGAGTCGAGTCGAGTCGAGTCGCACTCGTTCTGTTCCACACAAATTAATAATTTAAATATTCAAAAAGTGCTTATGAAGTCGTAAATATTACATCAAATTAAAGTGTTTGAAGTCACCAACAAGACGTACTAATTGATTTCTCATAAAGTCCATAAAATTGTTAACAATTAAGGAAAACATTTCAGAGTGTACCGTTAAAACGGTGGTGATTGTGAAGTGACACAAAGAAAGTGCAAAGTCCAATTCCGAGAATTATTGTTGCTCACCTTCATCTACTTGTATAATGCTTTTGCGAGCAAACAGTTAAGTATTTTCGCATACATCATTGCTCGATACATTGGCTCATTGGTTAAGAGCGCTGGCCGTTGAGAACATTGAAGTTGGTACCTCGGTTCGAAAACACAGAAAAACAAAACTTCTTTTTTATTTTTTTTTGGTGAAAATCTCGGAGAATGAATTGCCAAGTGTGCCGAAAAATAATATCACTTAGTGATCTGCTTAAATGTGCTACGTGCAGAAAGCATTTCCATTACCAATGCTTAAACATGCCTTCTGCCACATACTCAGAATTATATCCGAGAAAAAATCAGTGGAAATGTAAATCATGCTCAAATATTACCGTAACTCGCGGAAAGAATTTGAAAAGGAACACCCAAGTAAAAGATGTAGCACATAGTGATGAGAAAACTTCCTCGATCATCGTCGTCGGCCAAACACCGACAAAAACCCTACCTACTACAACGGGCCATATTTGTGAGGATAAGCCAAGCCCAATGCCAAGAAACCATTCGACGGACGATCTTTTCATGTACAACTTAGATAAGAGCTCGAGTCTTCTCGATACAACTGCGAGAAGCCTACCGAACGTAACGAACGTAAATGATTCCTTAGTAGAAAATTTGAAGGATCAGGTCTCTGCCTTAAATATAGACTTAAACAGTGCACATGAAGAGATTATAAACCTGAACGAAGAGAATACTAAATTAAAACTGGAGATTCAAGAACTTAATAAAAAAATCACTCTCTTGTTGAAACTGAGTTCTAGTGTCACTACTTCAACGCCAAAACAGCAGAAGGTTGGTTGGTCAAATACGTCTCGCATAAATTCTAAAAGTAATGTTATTGAAAAACCTGAAACTCCCAGCTGCCACGAGATCGAAAATAAAACCGAAAATAAAATAATGGTTCCACATGATGACAGCAACAGGGTCAAAGCGGCGATAAAGGACGGCAATGAACCTCCACCAAACCAAAACTGCAAGTCACCCAAAGAAAATATAACAAAAACTTCAGCGACTATGACAAGCAAGGCCTTCATTCATATTTTGGGGGATCAAGGTGCGCGAGGAATTGCTCAACATTTATGGAATTCAAAAAACAGTCTCTGGAACAAGGCCTACAAAGTCTCCGCTTTGGTCAAACCACATGCCTCGTGTTCAGAAATTCTCAAAGACTTTAAGGAACTGATCATGAGAATCAATAATGATGACATCTTAATCCTTATCGTAGGTTCTAGCGCCACATCATCAATTTTAAAATTCGATGTAGAGGACGTTTTGCGAAAAAAGAATATCCAAAATATTACATTTCTATGTGAATCCCCACACAGTCAACACGTAAATAAAAATAATTGTAACATAACAAAAACTGCAGTGGTTTACAAGTTCCAGACGAATCACTTCGTAGAATTAAAAAATGAATTAGATCTAGCTGACAAATTGAAAATAGAGATTGACTACCTGCATTACGAACACAAATTTATAACAAATTTTGGTAAAATTGTTAAAATCAGAGCAGCTCAGCATACACCCGGCACTTTCAAAATAGGTACAATCCCGTACTATTTTTACAAGCAAGAATCTAAAAATAGACAAAAAATACAGCAAAACATTTGTAAAAAACCAAAAAAAGGAACTATTCCTTATTACTTTACAAAAAATATATCTGATATCAGTGATACGAAAAGGAAGCGTTTTTTTCGTGAAGCGTAAATGTTTGAACTCCGAAATAACAGTAGCTCACATAAACATTCAAAGCCTTAATGATAGGAAGCAGGAACTACTTGAGGCGTGGCTTTGCTCTGAAAAGGGGCGTAGTGTAAAAGTGTTATGCATTACTGAACACCATAGGGTAAATTGCGATCTAAATAGAATGTCACTTAAGGACTTTGTACTGGCTTCATCCTTTTGTAGAGAAAACAGAAAAAGTAGAGGAGGTGTATGTATCTATGTTCATAACAGCTTGAAATTTGACGAGCTTCCCTCCATAAAAAAATTGTCAATTTCCAATGTTTTAGAAGTATGCGGCATAAACTTGTACAACTTCTATATAGTCTGTGCATATAGACCAAAGACCTTGAGAAATGATAACTTTATCGACAACCTGGAAAACATCTTAAGTCATATATTAAGCAAAGTCGACAGAAAGTTCTTGTTATGCGGGGACTTCAATGTAAATTTGCTAGTTGATGGCTTGGAAGCCAGGGATTTTTTGTGTCTTCTAAACTCTTTCGGTGCCGAAGCATTTGTAAAGGAACCCACGCGTATTACCGATCACAGCAGTACTTGCATCGACAATATGATTTCAAACGTGGAGCTACGAAATGTTAAAGTGGTCGAGCTAGGTATTTCAGATCATTGTCTTCAACATGCCACATTGGAAATCAAAATTAAATCAAATTCTGGTGCTACTTTTAAACAAGTAAGAGATTTCAGTAAAACTAACATAGATGAGTTGAAAAATTTCTTAGAGTCCGTTAACTGGGACCCGATTTACAGAAATCCCGATGTGGATGCCTCTTTTAATACATTTCACGACATATTTCTAAGCGCTATCGATAGGTTCTGTCCGCTGAAAAGGGTGAGAATGGAAAATAAATGTTTTACACCAAAATGGATAACACCAGGTATTCGAAAGTCCTGTGAAACCAAACGAGAACTTTTCATTCAACTAAAACAGTCTAAGGATAAAGCTGCACTGTCTAATCATTACAGGAACTATTGTTCAATTTTGCATAAAGTTATATCCTATGCAAAAAAGAAGGATAATGAGTATCTTATTCTAAATTCAAATAATCAGATAAAATCAATTTGGAATTTAGTTAATAAAACTGTTAAAGGACAAAAAAAATCGAAATTTGAGAGTTACAAAGGGCTAACAGATGGCGTAGAAACAATTGAAAATGAATTGGATGCTCCCGATTTATTTAACACCTTTTTCTCAATTGGAAATAATTCAAACATGGGAAACAGTAGATTCGAAATTATTGAGCTTCCTGCTTACATAGAAAACTCAATGTTTGTCACTCCTTTAACAAAAAATGAACTCCTGAAATTAGTCTCAAATTTAAACAATAAAAAAGCATGTGGTTATGACGGTTTGCCAATATTTATAATTAAAAATGTTATCGAGGTTATTGCTGACATGCTTGTTCATCTCATAAACCTGTCAATCAATACTGGAACTTTTCCAACAAGACTAAAAAGAGCGCAAGTCATACCGCTTCATAAAGGTGATAGTACACTCGATGTTTGTAATTATCGACCGATAGCATTATTGCCAACCTTATCAAAGATCTTTGAAAAATATTTTTCTGACCGTTTGGCAGGTTTTTTGGCGCGATATAAAATACTATCTAAGAATCAATTTGGTTTTCAAAAGGGAAGATCGACGTCGGATGCTGTTTTTGATATGATGGACTTCGTTGCAGAGTCATTAAATATAAAATCAAATGTCATGACTGTTCTATTAGATTTGTCTAAAGCATTCGACTCCGTTAATCACCAAATCTTAGCAAACATTCTGGAGAGGTATGGTATCAGAGGAAATTGTTTAGATTGGCTGAAATCGTACCTGAATCAGCGAAATCAAAGTGTACTGCTTCGTAAATTTGACGACAAGACTAAAACCATATCACACATGGAATCTTTGAGGATAGAAACTACTCGTGTGGTACCTCAAGGCAGTGTCCTAGGCCCTTTACTATTTATTCTATACATTAACCACTTACCTGAAATAATAGAAAACAAAATTACGATGTTTGCAGACGACGTTTCCGTATTTTTTAAATTTGAAAGGAAAGATAACACACATTTGTCCAAAGAAATATCTCAAACTGTCACTAATATCGCTAAGTGGTTGCAAGGTTTGGACTTAAGAACAAACGCGAGTAAAAGTAAACTCATTCACTTCCGTAATTACAACACTCCACAATTGGTATTAGATATTGCGGTAGAAAATACAGAGATTGCGCTGGTGAACCATGCTAGGTTTTTAGGTGTTATCGCGGATGAATACATGAACTGGAAAAAACACATTGAAGCCCTGGAAGGAAAACTGAGCAGCTTTTGTTACGCGTTGAGATGCTTGTCAAAGATTACTACTGCCCGCGCATCACTGCAGGCATACTACGCTTTCTTTCACTCAAGAATTCTGTACGGCTTGATTCTGTGGGGAGGCAGTGTAGATGTAAAAAAAATATTCATTTTGCAAAAAAGATGCATCCGTATTTTGTCTGGAATAAAATCGAATAGAGTTTCCTGCCGTGACTTATTTTTAAAATTGAAAATTCACTCAATTACAGCCCTTTACATAATAGAATTGTGCAAATTAGTGAGGCGCCATCCAGACAAATTCCCAATCAGTGATGAATGGAAAAGTGGTAGGTTAAGAGACTATTTTAGGCTAAATCTTAAATCTAAGCCTTGCAGAACTACGTCCTACAGTAAAAGTACTAGTCATATGGCTATTAGTATTTATAACAAACTACCAACAGAAATCAAGGATCTCTCTGGTAATCGGTTCCTAAAGTCTTTAAAGCAGTATTTATTAGTAATGTGCCCATATAATTTAAATGAATATTTTGAAAATAGTAAAAAGATTTTAATAGCATTATAATTGGCTTAATTTTATATCAGATAATAATACATAAATACAATATAATATAATTATAATTTAATTAAATTGTATACTCCATAATAATAAGATAATGTAATTATTATAAATAATTAATGATTATTATAATATTGCCATGCCGCTCCCGGTAAAATTACACGTACTTTTATGTTTAATCATTTCTTAAGACCTAAAATTATACTGTAATTTATCGCAATAAACGAATTGAATTGAATCAGCGCTGGGCACAGAAATTAAAACTAAGTTGTAAAAACCAAGGCGACCACCAAAACAATTAAATCCTAAACAATATTTAATATGGTCGCCCTGGACATACTCCTTATAAATATACACTCTAAATCAATTAGAGAATGCCACCATAAAACACAATACAAAAATAACCCACAAAACTTGATTATGAAAACAATACAAAATAATAAGTGGCTTCTAGAAGTGGCCCCTCCGATATGAACCACTCTTCCTTTGAGGTCAGCAAAATCAGCTTAATACCCCTTAAATAGCCCGACCCTGCTGTGTAAACCGAAACAACACTGCAGCACCATAGAACCCGACGTTCTACCGCAAGTAATACAATCTAGTTACTTCGCAGAATGACTGTTCAATCTTTTATGCGCACAACCAGTAGTTTCCGACTACAACTTTATAACAACTGTTAACCAAATTGACACTTATACTTTCACTAACCGAAAATGAACTTTAATCGTGGTATCCGACCACAGACTCATTGCCGACTTGAGCCAATCTGAGATATTCTTTTCTCCCAACTACAATGTGGCAAAAGGCAACCCTACAACCGTGAATCGATGATTTCCCACTAGGAAAACCGCGCCTGCTACCAAAATGTTTAATTTCCACGCCTACCGAACGGCGTGGAATATGAGGGGGTGGGCTTTTGCCAGCACGTGAGAGAAAAGTGAGTTGAATTGTTACTGACCTTGTCGTCGCAGACTGGTAGATCGAAAGCTCGATTCGAGACAGGAATGCGGGAGAAGAGACAGTTTTGGGATAGGAGAGGAATCGAAACCTTGCCGTCGCTGCCGACGCTGTTGCCGGCGTGCTGCCTGCCGACACGTGGAGTCGCCGCTACCGATACGACGATGTCCAATCAACACGGATCACTTGACCGCTGACGCGAATCTACTTATTTCCCGACGATGTAGATGATTATCACTCCGACCAGGCCCGACGCCTGTATTTAGTAATTGGTACACCGAAATACCATCAATGGCACGACGCCTGAGCAGACATGTTGTTCTCCCGATGAGAAAGTAGTAAAGATAACCTCCAATTTTTTCCTCTCGTTGGTACGAGTGACAGCTGCGGTCTGATTCCGCTTAGTGATGTCCCAATTACTCGCGGTCGATCCGCGCAACAAAAAAACCGGTGCGTTCCGAAGCATAAATATTAAACAGTGGGTATGGTTGTCCAAATGAAGCAGGTTATTGAATTTTTCGACTCTTCCATTAAACATTGTGGTGAAGGCTGAGCATATGTAGACTGGCAGACACAGGATTATATTCGTATGTTGCTGAGTTTGAAGAGCGTTCCGAATGTGTTGCTCAAGTTGTTTGTCGGAAGTCGGCCTCCCCTATCATAATTATGCAGTAGTCATCCTGTGTGTAATTTTCTATTTTTTTCTATTCCACGCAGCAGTTCCATCACTTCCACACCGGGGAATAGGTAGTGACAGATACTCCCGTGCTGTCCTAGTTTATCCTGTGCAATATCTAGGATCTTGTTGCGACTGTTGCCTGTAACTTAACAGATCCTCGGTGTTTTATCTGCGTTTACGATGGTTGTTCCGACATTTTTGTCGATTGGTCTACTTGAAGTTTCCAAGTCGATATTGTTCTGGGTGTTACTAAAAATATCCGCTTTGGAGTTATGTGGCATAGGTAATATTTTTTGCGGTGTTGACTTATTTAGATTTTTCGATTTTTTTTCCCTTTGGCGTGACGCAGTCATTCTTGAGGCTATCTGTTATTTTCTTACATAGATTACATAGATGTTTTTTTTAATCGAGTCTTCTAAGCTGATTTTCAGATTCAAATTTTCGAAGTTCAAGTTATCGATTTCTTCATGCGCTGCTTTTGAATATGTTTTTAATTAATCTATTTGCTGTTTTAGTCCCTTTATTTGGTCATCCTCGTCACCCGACAATATAGGCATACTATTGCTTGTATAGTCCAGCCCCAGCCCATCTTTGGAGTTGTCGTCTTCGTCAGTTATCTCTGTCTAAGATTTTGTTATTTCTTGGTTTTCGGAATGTTATATTTGAAAAAAAACTCATTTTGATGGTGTAGTTATGTAGTTGAAATAACAAAATTCAGATTGATGAAAAAGTCCGAGGCGAGAATCGAACACGGACCTCTTGTTTAGGTGACAGACACGATGCAGACCGCTGAGCCACACGTCAGTGATTGGAAGCGACGAAATTATCGGTCTATATGAGTGGCACCGCTGCAGCTGCCCTCTATCGAGCATATGGGACACTTGTTTAACCCGTGGCGTGCGTGACGAGAAGTGAACTGCTAAGTAATTAAGTTAGCCGGTTCAATCTGCATAGGCGAGATGTCGTTGTTATGCGTGTCCTTCAGGTTTGAATTAAACGCTTGCGAAATCATGATTTTTTGTTATTTCCACTGATGCACACACTAGAGTCACTTAATGTTTCATTTTTATCACTGTTCACGGGGTAAATGTTATATTCAAAAGGATTTTCGCACTGGGTCTTTCAGATTTACTGGTGGTTTGATTATGTTTGCACTGGTTATTGTTTCTTTATTACATCACTTATTAAAGCTAGTCAGTTTAAGATAACACTCACACACGCGTTTTGTCGATCAAACTTTATTACTTGATAGTATTTATGTGGTTACATAGATTCCATTTTTTATTTAATGTTTACTACACAGCGTCAAAATATTGATGTTTACGTTGCAGCGCCCCCTGGCGGATGTAACTCATTTGGAACGATCCCTAGACGCTATAATCGATTATGGTGCCACTCGGAACGCGCTGGAGTTCAGCAATCCTTAATAAGAAGAAGTAAATAGTATTTGACAACATTAACAGATAGACAGCCACCAACAACACCAGCGCCATCTGCAATCAACACCATCTGCTTTCGTAGATTCTCTGATTACGCCGCCGGTGATATATTTTTTTCTACGTGGTCTATCTGTATTAATGTGATATATAAGTATCTGTGCTTATCGCCAAACTTTCATTTTTACTCACCGGTAGCGGGCGTAGTTGTTGTTGAATCTGTTGTTGGATTCGTCGTTGTAACGACTAAATAATACAAAAAAATAATATGAAAGCCCGAGCTTCGAATACTCGACCGAAATTTCAAAATTTGACAAAGTTTCACAGAACCGAATTGTTTTTTACAGAACACTTTGAATTCATATGGGGTCGCCAAACTTCGCTCCGCTTTGTTCGGCTCCAGGGGGTACACAAAATTGTGACCTACCTAACATCCCATTAAGAACCGTTTTGGCAATACTTGTGTTAGCCGCAGTCTTACGGTTACGTTTTAATCGGCATTTTATTGTTTGTGACAAAAAATCCAGAAGTAATAAATGTGATTTTGAACAATTATTGGTTTTTTCACAAGTTCTTCCTGATTAAGTACTGATAAATAAATCTAAGAAAACTTGTTTAAGGCAACTTTACACTTTTGAACTTTTGAACTTTTGAACTCCCATTTAATGCTATTTCTTGATACAAGTTTATGACTATTTCTGAATCGGCATAACATACGCAAGTTTTTAAAAGTATTATCTCATTCCGTGCCAAGTATTTTTTTTTTCAGGACAATCGGTCAAAGGAGTGGTCAAAGTTTGTGCAAAAGATTAAAACTGACTAATTCATCATTGTCTCGTATTTTACATGAGTTATCGATAAAATAATACTTAGGTCATCTTATTATTTTATAGCAATACCTTAGAAATAAAAAAACATGTAAAAGAAAGGGATAGGCAAGTAATGGCATGCCGTTTTAATTATAATTTACGTTTTAATCGGCATTTTATTATTTGTGACAAAAAATCCAGAAGTAATAAATGTGATTTTGAACAATTATTGGTTTTTTCACAAGTTCTTCCTAATTAAGTACTGATAAATAAATCTAAGAAAACTTGTTTAAGGCAACTTTAATTAAGATATGATTTTTACAGACCTTTGAAGTGCTAGACATTTTCCACTGCTTTTAAGCAAGAATTTTTTGACAGCAATTTAAAAAAAGGCAGGCGTTTTTGCTTGAGAAAATTTCTATATTCTATCTTTTGATATATCATGTACAAAATGTATCTCATAAATTGTGGAAATTAGGACCTCCGAACGGAATTGAGGGGGAAAAATCCCCCTTTACATGTTTTTTAAGTTGGTAGCATACATTGAAAATTACATACATCGATAGAGGACCATAAAAAAAATGTCATCTACCATAATGTCCCAGTGTTATATTTGCGAGAAATTAGATTTTATAAAATAAAATAAAATCTTGCTTTAAATTTAAAGCAGACGACATTTTTTAGCAATTCAAAGGTCTGTGAAAATTATGTTCCCACAAATTCCTAGAAAAAGTTATGTTAAGTTACTTAAAGAGTATATAATTTACCAGCATATATTGAAAAATAAATCAATTATTGTTCAAAATCCCAATTATTTTCGATTAACTGTAAAATTCTGGGTGTTTTCATCAAAACCAATAAAACATCGATAAAAACGAAACGGTAAGACTTACACCAACATAAAATGGGCCTAAATAGTTTGAAATGGTGTACTATCTTATTTTTTAAGGGTTTGTATCGATCTACTAAACATTAAATGTAAAAAAGTGCAACAGAAAAATCAGGATGTTGTTCTTTTGAATTTTAATTTCCCAGAGCCATCTCGTGGTATTTGCAATATTTCAATAGTGCTGCACCAAGCGATATAGGTTTCGAACTAGATATGCTTTCGTAGCTTCTCTGATTACGCCGACGGTGACATTTGTTCTACGTGGTCTATCTGTATTAATATATTATATGAGTATCTGTGCTTATTGCCAAACTCTAAATTTTACTTACCGGTAGCGGGCGTATTTGTAGTTGTAGATGTTGTTAAATTGTCGTTGTAGGAACTAAATAAAACAAAACAAAAATATTAAAGCACGAGCTTCGAATGCTCGACCGATTACTCTAAATTTGACAACTTCTCAAAGTTTTCACAGAACCGAATTGGTTTTTAGAGTACACTTCGAATTTATATGAGGTCACCTCGCTCCGCTCCACTTTGCTCGGCTCCAGGGGGTATAAAAAGTTGTGAGTTTGGGCCATACTTGTGTTAGTCGGAGTCTTACCGTTTCGTTTTAATCGGTGTTAAAAATCCAGAAGTAATACATGCAATTTTTTAAGCAAGGTATTTTTGATAGCAATTATAAAAAATTATATGTTCTATCTTTTGAAACATCATTACAAAATTTATCTCATAAATTGTTGAAATTAGGACCTCCGGAAATTAGGCGGAGTTCCGGATTGATGACTAAATGTGGCGTAAACTCCCATTTAATGCTATTTCTTGATACAAGTTTACGACTATTTCTGAATCGGCATAACATACGCAAGTTTTTAAAAGTATTATCTCATTCCGTGCCAAGTATATTTTTTTTCAGGACAATCGGTCAAAGGAGTGGTCAAAGTTTGTGCAAAAGATTTAAACTTTGTCTCGTATTTTACATGAGTTATCGATAAAATAATACTTAGGTCATCTTTAGTATTTTATAGTAATACCTTAGAAATAAAAAACATGTAAAAGAAAGGGATAGGCAAGTAATGGCATGCCGTAACAATGTGAAAAATGGCGATTTTCATGAAAAACTTTAAACCGTCAATAGTCGAATTAAGTTAAGTTGGGCTTATTCGATGCGCCTCAAGCAGGTCTACCTTCGATGTTGCTGTGGCGCGTGAGTTTTAGGACACCCTGTATAAGTATCTGTGCTTATTGCCAACTCTCAATTTTACTCACAGGTAGCGGGCGTATTTGTTGTTGTAGATGTTGTTGAAATCGTCGTTGTAGGAACTGAATAAAACAAAACAAAAATATTAAAGCACGAGCTTCGAATGCTCGACCGACTACTCAAAATTTGGCAGCTTCTCAAAGTTTCACAGAACCGAATTGGTTTTTAGAGTATACTTTGAATTTATATGAGGTCACCTCGCTCCGCTCCGCTTTGATCGGCTTCAGGGGGTACACAAAGTTGTGACCTACCTAACATTACATTTAAAACCGTTTAGGCCATACTTGTGTTAGCCGGAGTCTCACCGTTTCAATTTAATCGGTGTTTTATTGTTCTTGACGAAAAATCCAGAAGTAATACATGCAATTTAGAACAACTCTTGTTTTTTTACAAGGTTTAATTAAGTACTGGTAAATACATTAAAGCATTTTTAATTGAGATATTATTTTGATAGACCTTTGAAGTGATAGAATGTTTTCAATGCTTTTAAGCAAGGTTTTTTGACAACAATTTAAAAAAAGGCAGGACTTTTTGTATGTGAAAAATTATATGTTCTTTCTTTTGAGATATCATGTACAAAAATTATCTCACAATTTGTTGAAATTATGAACTCCGAACCAAATTGAGGAAGAAAAATCCACCTTTACATGCTTTTTAAGTTAGTAGCACACATTGAAAATTACATACATCGATAGAGGACCATTAAAAAACATCAAAAAATGTCATCTAACATAATGTCCTAGTGTTACATTTGCGAGAAATTAGGTTTATAAAATAAAATAAAAACTTGCTGAAAAGCAGATGATATTTTATAGGCATTCAAAGGTCTGCAAAATCCAGGTCTTAAGTCTTGAATTCCCAGAAAAAGTTACGTTAAATTACTCAAACAGAAGGTACTTCATTATCAATTATTGAAAAAGAAATCAATTATTGTTCAATATCGCAATTTTTTTTGGTTAACTGTAAAATTCTGGGTGTTTTCATCAAAGACAATAAAACACAAATAAGAATGAAATTAAGATTTCCACTAACATAAAATTGACCTAAATGGCTCTCAATGGTGTACTATCTCCTTTTAAAGATTTTGAATCGATTTACTAAACATTAAATGTAAAAAAGTGCAACAGAAAATCGGTTGTTGTTCTTTTGAATTTTTAACTCATAGAGCCATGTCGTGGTATTTGCAATACATATTTCAAGAGTGCTGCACCAAGTGATGTACGTCTCGAACTAGATATGCTTTAAGAATAAGAATAAGAATAGTTTATTCATGAACATAGGTTATATGAGAGAGCGCTTATGGTTTTGACTATATCCTCTGGTATTGTTGGCTTCATGTACATCGATTGCTGTTGACGATTTATCGGGTGTGGATACGTTTTATTGCACGACTCTAGATTGGTTAGTTTTATTTGGTCTATGTAAAAATTGTTAAATGCTTCTGAAATATCTTGTGCATCGGTGACGTATTTGTCGTAAATTTTGATTTTCGCTATCGGTTCTCTAGGAAGAGAGTTTTTGGAGTTATTTATAATTTTTCATAACGTTTTTGATTTATTTATTTAATATTGTATGTTGTGATTATTTTGGGATCTTTGTGTTAATTTAACAATTTTTTTAAGTCGATTTGAATAGTTTTTTAGGTCATCTTTATTCTTTGTTGTGGGATCTAGTCTAGATTTCCACAGTAATCGTCATAAAACATAAGGAAAGCATAGGTCATAGAGCAGTAGGAATGTTTCCAGAAAGCAGTCATATGATTCATTGGCATCATTTATGTTGTACATGTCAGAGAAGGTGAGTGAATTTAGATGTTCTTTAAATTTGTCTAAATTTGCTTGGCCGTAATCTCTTTTGGTAGTTTTCCAAGAGTCGATTACACAAGTCGTTCTACGGGGCAATTCAAAATCTTTGCTGTAAGATCCGAGAGCCCGTAGTTAGTGAGTTTTCCTGTTACATGATTTATGTTGTGGGCAAAATTATCAAGGCATGTTTTTGATGATAATCTTGTTGGTTGATTGAATTGCAATTTTAGATTATATCCTAATAGAAAGTTTTTAAATTCCGTTGAGGTTGTAGACTTTTTGAGCGTATCAATATTGAATTCGCCGCCAAGAATCACTCGTTTACTCAGTTGTATGCATAGCTTGTGTAGTAATTTTTCCATTTGCTCATAGAATGTGTTTAGATGCAGAGTTTTATTTTTTATTTATGGGGATGCTATAAATACATACGATAATAATTTGTTGGTTAATTAATTCTATGGCACAGCATTCAAATATTCCTTTGATAAAGAGCTTAGTTATTTCTTTAATTTCTTTATAGTGTAGACCAGTTTTGATTAGTATACAAGCTCCACCTTTCCTCTTATCATCTCTGGAATAGTGTGCTGCAAGTTGGTAGTTTGGCAGCACTGCCAAATCCTCATCTCCTGCTATAATGTTGTGCTCCGTGATGCAGATGACGTCGACTACAACGTTCTCTGTATAAAGTTCTTCCAGGTATATTGACAACAAGTCAGATTTATTGATGAGACCCGCAATGTTCTGATGTAGTATGTTGAGACTTTCAATAACGAAAAAACTGTTGTTCTCTCTCTGTGCGCGTGTCTCGGGAAACTGTCTGCAGTTTATGAGAATCTATGCGCTATATATATATAATATATTTTGTGAGATTATTTCCGTTCTCTTATGTCATCAATCGATTGATTGATCAGTGCGAAGATTGTACGCATACCTTTGTTTGTTATCAATAGGTTAGTATATGTTTGGAATCTAATAAAGTAACGTATTTGTGGGTATGGTTGTCAAAATGAAGCAGGTTATTGAATGTTTCAACTCTTCCATTAAACATTGTGGTGAAGGCTGAGCATATGTAGACCGGCAGACACAGGATTATATTCGTATGTTGCTGAGTTTGAAGAGCGTTCCGAATGTGTTGCTCAAGTTGTTTGTCGGAAGTCGGCTTCCCCTATCATAATTATGCAGTAGTCATTCTGTGTGTAATTTTCTATTTTTTTCTATTCCGTGCAGCAGTTCCATCACTTTCACACCGGGGAATAGGTAGTGACAGATACTCCCTTGCTGTCCTAGTTTATCCTGTGCAATATCTAGGATCCTGTTGCGACTGTTGCCTGTAACTTAACAGATCCTCGGTGTTTTATCTGCGTTTACGATGGTTGTTCCGACATTTTTGTCGATTGGTCTACTTGAAGTTTCCAAGTCGATATTGTTCTGGGTGTTACTACAAATATCCGCTTTGGAGTTATGTGGCATAGGTAATATTTTTTGCGGTGTTGACTTATATAGATTTTTCGATTTTTTGTCCCTTTGGCGTGACGCAGTCATTCTTGAGGCTATCTGTTATTTTCTTATATAGATGATTTTTTTTAATCGAGTCTTCTAAGCTGATTTTCAGATTCAAATTTTCGAAGTTCAAGTTATCGATTTCTTCATAATTGATCTATTTGCTGTTTTAGTCCCTTTATTTGGTCATCCTCATCACCCGACAATATAGGCATACTATTGCTTGTATAGTCCAGCCCCAGCCCATCTTTGGAGTTGTCGTCGTCGTCAGTTATCTCTGTCTCTGATTTTGTTATTTCTTGGTTTTTGGAATGTTATTTTTGAAAAAAAACTCATTTTGTAGGTGTAGTTATGTAGTTGAAATAACAAAATTCAGATTGATGAAAAAGTCCGAGGCGAGAATCGAATACGGACCTCTTGTTTAGGTGACAGACACGATGCAGACTGCTGAGCCACACTTCAGTGATTGGAAGCGACGAAATTATCGGTGTATATGAGTGGCACCGCTGCAGCTGCCCTCTATCGAGCATATGGGACACTTGTTTAACCCGTGGCGTGCGTGACGAGAAGTGAACTGCTAAGTAATTAAGTTAGCCGGTTCAATCTGCATAGGCGAGATGTCGTTGTTATGCGTGTCCTTCAGGTTTGAATGAAACGCTTGCAAAATCATGATTTTTTGTTATTTCCACTGATGCACACACTATAGTCACTTAATGTTTCGTTTTTATCACTGTTCACGGGGTAAATGTTATATTCAAAAGGATTTTCGCACTGGGTCTTTCAGATTTACTGGTGGTTTGATTATGTTTGCACTGGTTATTGTTTCTTTATTATATCACTAATTAAAGCTAGTCAGTTTGAGATAACACTCAAACACGCGTTTTGTCGACCAAACTTTATTACTTGATAGTATTTATATGGTAACATCATAGATTCCAGTTTTTATTTAATGTTTACTACTCAGCGTCAAAATATTGATGTTTACGTTACAGCGCCCCCTGGCAGATGTAACTCATTTGGAACGATCCCTAGACGCTATAATCGATTATGGTGCCACTCGGAACGCGCTGGAGTTCAGCAAGCCTTAATAAGAAGAATTAAATAGTATTTGACAACATTAACAGATAGACAGCCACCAACAACACCAGCGCCATCTGCAATCACCACCATCTGCTTTCGTAGATTCTCTGATTACGCCGCCGGTGATATATTTTGTTCTACGTGGTCTATCTGTATTAATGTGATATATAAGTATCTGTGCTTATCGCCAAACTTTCATTTTTACTCACCGGTAGCGGGCGTAGTTGTTGTTGAATCTGTTGTTGGATT
Organism: Argyresthia goedartella; assembly: GCA_949825045.1. Lineage (NCBI taxonomy): Eukaryota > Metazoa > Arthropoda > Insecta > Lepidoptera > Argyresthiidae > Argyresthia > Argyresthia goedartella. The sequence continues at coordinate 36,211,117 of OX463812.1, read as the reverse complement.
CGTCGTTGTAACGACTAAATAATACAAAAAAATAATATGAAAGCCCGAGCTTCGAATACTCGACCGAAATTTCAAAATTTGACAAAGTTTCACAGAACCGAATTGATTTTTACAGAACACTTTGAATTCATATGGGGTCGCCAAACTTCGCTCCGCTTTGTTCGGCTCCAGGGGGTACACAAAGTTGTGACCTACCTAACATCCCATTAAGAACCGTTTAGGCAATACTTGTGTTAGCCGCAGTCTTACGGTTACGTTTTAATCGGCATTTTATTGTTTGTGACAAAAAATCCAGAAGTAATAAATGTGATTTTGAACAATTATTGGTTTTTTCACAAGTTCTTCCTAATTAAGTACTGATAAATAAATCTAAGAAAACTTGTTTAAGGCATCTTTAATTAAGAAATGATTTTTACAGACCTTTGAAGTGCTAGAAATTTTCCACCGCTTTTAAGCAAGAATTTTTTGACAGCAATTTAAAAAAAAAGGCAGGCGTTTTTGCGTGAGAAAGTTTCTATGTTCTATCTTTTGAGATATCATGTACAAAATGTATCTCATAAATTGTTGAAATTAGGACCTCCGGAAATTAGGCGGAGTTCCGGATTGATGACTAAATGTGGCGTGAACTCCCATTCAATGCTATTTCTTGATACAAGTTTACGACTATTTCTGAATTGGCATAACATACGCAAGTTTTTTAAAGTATTATCTCATTCCGTGCCAAGTATATTTTTTTTCAGGACAATCGGTCAAAGGAGTGGTCAAAGTTTGTGCAAAAGATTTAAACTTTATCTCGTATTTTACATGAGTTATCGATAAAATAATACTTAGGTCATCTTTAGTATTTTATAGCAATACCTTAGAAATAAAAAACATGTAAAAGAAAGGGATAGGCAAGTAATGGCATGCCGTAACAATGTGAAAAATGGCGATTTTCATGAAAAACTTTAAACCGTCAATAGTCGAATTACATGAAACTTTCACTGAAATTAAGTTGGGCTTATTCGATGCGCCTTAAGCAGGTCTACCTGCGATGTTGCTGTGGCGCGTGAGTTTTAGGACACCCTGTATAAGTATCTGTGCTTATTGCCAACTCTCAATTTTACTCACCGGTAGCGGGCGTATTTGTTGTTGTAGATGTTGTTGAAATCGTCGTTGTAGGAACTGAATAAAACAAAACAAAAATATTAAAGCACGAGCTTCGAATGCTCGACCGATTACTCAAAATTTGACAACTTCTCAAAGTTTTCACAGAACCGAATTGGTTTTTAGAGTACACTTCAAATTTATATGAGGTCACCTCGCTCCGCTCCACTTTGCTCGGCTCCAGGGGGTATAAAAAGTTGTGATCTACCTAACATTACATTTAAAACCGTTTGTGCCATACTTGTGTTAGTCGGAGTCTTACCGTTTCGTTTTAATCGGTGTTAAAAACCAGAAGTAATACATGCAATTTTGAATGAATATTGTACATTAAAAGGTTAAATTAAGTACTGTAGATATATTAAGGCATCATTAATTGAGATATGATTTTTAGAGACCTTTGAAGTGATAGAACATTTCCAATGCTTTTAAGGAAGGTATTTTTGATAGCAATTAAAAAAAAAATATATGTTCTATCTTTTGAAACATCATGTACAAAATTTATCTCATAAATTGTTGAAATTAGGACCTCCGGAAATTAGGCGGAGTTCCGGATTGATGACTAAATGTGGCGTGAACTCCCATTTAATGCTATTTCTTGATACAAGTTTACGGCTATTTCTGAATCGGCATAATATACGCAAGTTTTTATAAGTATTATCTCATTCCGTGCCAAGTATTTTTTTTTCAGGACAATCGGTCAAAGGAGTGGTTAAAGTTTGTGCAAAAGATTTAAACTTTGTCTCGTAGTTTACATGAGTTATCGATAAAATAATACTTAGGTCATCTTTAGTATTTTATAGCAATACCTTAGAAATAAAAAACATGTAAAAGAAAGGGATAGGCAAGTAATGGCATGCCGTAACAATGTGAAAAATGGCGATTTTCATGAAAAACTTTAAACCGTCAATAGTCGAATTACATGAAACTTTCACTGAAGTTAAGTTGGGCTTATTCGATGCGCCTTAAGCAGGTCTACCTTCGATGTTGCTGTAGCGCGTGAGTTTTAAGACACTCTGTATAAGTATCTGTGCTTATTGCCAACTCTCAATTTTACTCACCGGTAGCGGGCGTATTTGTTGTTGTAGATGTTGTTGAAATCGTCGTTGTAGGAACTGAATAAAATAAAACAAAAATATTAAAGCACGAGCTTCGAATGCTCGACCGACTACTCGAAATTTGGCAGCTTCTCAAAGTTTCACAGAACCGAATTGGTTTTTAGAGTACACTTTGAATTTATATGAGGTCACCTCGCTCCGCTCCGCTTTGATCGGCTTCAGGGGGTACACAAAGTTGTGACCTACCTAACATTACATTTAAAAACGTTTAGGCCATACTTGTGTTAGCCGGAGTCTCACCGTTTCATTTTAATCGGTGTTTTATTGTTCTTGACGAAAAATCCAGAAGTAATACATGCAATTTAGAACAACTCTTGTTTTTTTACAAGGTTTAATTAAGTACTGGTAAATACATTAAAGCATCTTTAATTGAGATATTATTTGATAGACCTTTGAAGTGATAGATTATTTTCAATGCTTTTAAGCAAGGTTTTTTGACAGCAATTTAAAAAAAAGACAGGAGTTTTTGTATGTGAAAAATTATATGTTCTTTCTTTTGAGATATCATGTACAAAAATTATCTCATAAGTTACTACAAATATCCGCTTTGGAGTTATGTGGCATAGGTAATATTTTTTGCGGTGTTGACTTATATAGATTTTTCGAATTTTTGTCCCTTTGGCGTGACGCAGTCATTCTTGAGGCTATCTGTTATTTTCTTATATAGATGATTTTTTTTAATCGAGTCTTCTAAGCTGATTTTCAGATTCAAATTTTCGAAGTTCAAGTTATCGATTTCTTCATAATTGATCTATTTGCTGTTTTAGTCCCTTTATTTGGTCATCCTCGTCACCCGACAATATAGGCATACTATTGCTTGTATAGTCCAGCCCCAGCCCATCTTTGGAGTTGTCGTCGTCGTCAGTTATCTCTGTCTCTGATTTTGTTATTTCTTGGTTTTTGGAATGTTATTTTTGAAAAAAAACTCATTTTGTAGGTGTAGTTATGTAGTTGAAATAACAAAATTCAGATTGATGAAAAAGTCCGAGGCGAGAATCGAATACGGACCTCTTGTTTAGGTGACAGACACGATGCAGACTGCTGAGCCACACTTCAGTGATTGGAAGCGACGAAATTATCGGTGTATATGAGTGGCACCGCTGCAGCTGCCCTCTATCGAGCATATGGGACACTTGTTTAACCCGTGGCGTGCGTGACGAGAAGTGAACTGCTAAGTAATTAAGTTAGCCGGTTCAATCTGCATAGGCGAGATGTCGTTGTTATGCGTGTCCTTCAGGTTTGAATGAAACGCTTGCGAAATCATGATTTTTTGTTATTTCCACTGATGCACACACTATAGTCACTTAATGTTTCGTTTTTATCACTGTTCACGGGGTAAATGTTATATTCAAAAGGATTTTCGCACTGGGTCTTTCAGATTTACTGGTGGTTTGATTATGTTTGCACTGGTTATTGTTTCTTTATTACATCACTTATTAAAGCTAGTCAGTTTAAGATAACACTCACACACGCGTTTTGTCGATCAAACTTTATTACTTGATAGTATTTATGTGGTTACATAGATTCCATTTTTTATTTAATGTTTACTACACAGCGTCAAAATATTGATGTTTACGTTACAGCGCCCCCTGGCAGATGTAACTCATTTGGAACGATCCCTAGACGCTATAATCGATTATGGTGCCACTCGGAACGCGCTGGAGTTCAGCAAGCCTTAATAAGAAGAATTAAATAGTATTTGACAACATTAACAGATAGACAGCCACCAACAACACCAGCGCCATCTGCAATCACCACCATCTGCTTTCGTAGATTCTCTGATTACGCCGCCGGTGATATATTTTGTTCTACGTGGTCTATCTGTATTAATGTGATATATAAGTATCTGTGCTTATCGCCAAACTTTCATTTTTACTCACCGGTAGCGGGCGTAGTTGTTGTTGAATCTGTTGTTGGATTCGTCGTTGTAACGACTAAATAATACAAAAAAATAATATGAATGCCCGACCTTCGAATACTCGACCGAAATTTCAAAATTTTGACAAAGTTTCACAGAACCGAATTGATTTTTACAGAACACTTTGAATTCATATGGGGTCGCCAAACTTCGCTCCGCTTTGTTCGGCTCCAGGGGGTACACAAAGTTGTGACCTACCTAACATCCCATTAAGAACCGTTTAGGCAATACTTGTGTTAGCCGCAGTCTTACGGTTACGTTTTAATCGGCATTTTATTGTTTGTGACAAAAAATCCAGAAGTAATAAATGTGATTTTGAACAATTATTGGTTTTTTCACAAGTTCTTCCTAATTAAGTACTGATAAATAAATCTAAGAAAACTTGTTTAAGGCAACTTTAATTAAGAAATGATTTTTACAGACCTTTGAAGTGCTAGAAATTTTCCACCGCTTTTAAGCAAGAATTTTTTGACAGCAATTTAAAAAAAAAGGCAGGCGTTTTTGCGTGAGAAAGTTTCTATGTTCTATCTTTTGAGATATCATGTACAAAATGAATCTCATAAATTGTTGAAATTAGGACCTCCGGAAATTAGGCGGAGTTCCGGATTGATGACTAAATGTGGCGTGAACTCCCATTTAATGCTATTTCTTGATACAAGTTTACGACTATTTCTGAATTGGCATAACATACGCAAGTTTTTTAAAGTATTATCTCATTCCGTGCCAAGTATATTTTTTTTCAGGACAATCGGTCAAAGGAGTGGTCAAAGTTTGTGCAAAAGATTTAAACTTTATCTCGTATTTTACATGAGTTATCGATAAAATAATACTTAGGTCATCTTTAGTATTTTATAGCAATACCTTAGAAATAAAAAACATGTAAAAGAAAGGGATAGGCAAGTAATGGCATGCCGTAACAATGTGAAAAATGGCGATTTTCATGAAAAACTTTAAACCGTCAATAGTCGAATTACATGAAACTTTCACTGAAATTAAGTTGGGCTTATTCGATGCGCCTTAAGCAGGTCTACCTGCGATGTTGCTGTGGCGCGTGAGTTTTAGGACACCCTGTATAAGTATCTGTGCTTATTGCCAACTCTCAATTTTACTCACCGGTAGCGGGCGTATTTGTTGTTGTAGATGTTGTTGAAATCGTCGTTGTAGGAACTGAATAAAACAAAACAAAAATATTAAAGCACGAGCTTCGAATGCTCGACCGATTACTCAAAATTTGACAACTTCTCAAAGTTTTCACAGAACCGAATTGGATTTTAGAGTACACTTCAAATTTATATGAGGTCACCTCGCTCCGCTCCACTTTGCTCGGCTCCAGGGGGTATAAAAAGTTGTGATCTACCTAACATTACATTTAAAACCGTTTGTGCCATACTTGTGTTAGTCGGAGTCTTACCGTTTCGTTTTAATCGGTGTTAAAAACCAGAAGTAATACATGCAATTTTGAATGAATATTGTACATTAAAAGGTTAAATTAAGTACTGTAGATATATTAAGGCATCATTAATTGAGATATGATTTTTAGAGACCTTTGAAGTGATAGAACATTTCCAATGCTTTTAAGCAAGGTATTTTTGATAGCAATTAAAAAAAAAAATATATGTTCTATCTTTTGAAACATCATGTACAAAATTTATCTCATAAATTGTTGAAATTAGGACCTCCGGAAATTAGGCGGAGTTCCGGATTGATGACTAAATGTGGCGTGAACTCCCATTTAATGCTATTTCTTGATACAAGTTTACGGCTATTTCTGAATCGGCATAATATACGCAAGTTTTTATAAGTATTATCTCATTCCGTGCCAAGTATTTTTTTTTTCAGGACAATCGGTCAAAGGAGTGGTTAAAGTTTGTGCAAAAGATTTAAACTTTGTCTCGTAGTTTACATGAGTTATCGATAAAATAATACTTAGGTCATCTTTAGTATTTTATAGCAATACCTTAGAAATAAAAAACATGTAAAAGAAAGGGATAGGCAAGTAATGGCATGCCGTAACAATGTGAAAAATGGCGATTTTCATGAAAAACTTTAAACCGTCAATAGTCGAATTACATGAAACTTTCACTGAAGTTAAGTTGGGCTTATTCGATGCGCCTTAAGCAGGTCTACCTTCGATGTTGCTGTAGCGCGTGAGTTTTAGGACACCCTGTATAAGTATCTGTGCTTATTGCCAACTCTCAATTTTACTCACCGGTAGCGGGCGTATTTGTTGTTGTAGATGTTGTTGAAATCGTCGTTGTAGGAACTGAATAAAACAAAACAAAAATATTAAAGCACGAGCTTCGAATGCTCGACCGACTACTCAAAATTTGGCAGCTTCTCAAAGTTTCACAGAACCGAATTGGTTTTTAGAGTACACTTTGAATTTATATGAGGTCACCTCGCTCCGCTCCGCTTTGATCGGCTTCAGGGGGTACACAAAGTTGTGACCTACCTAACATTACATTTAAAAACGTTTAGGCCATACTTGTGTTAGCCGGAGTCTCACCGTTTCATTTTAATCGGTGTTTTATTGTTCTTGACGAAAAATCCAGAAGTAATACATGCAATTTAGAACAACTCTTGTTTTTTTACAAGGTTTAATTAAGTACTGGTAAATACATTAAAGCATCTTTAATTGAGATATTATTTGATAGACCTTTGAAGTGATAGATTATTTTCAATGCTTTTAAGCAAGGTTTTTTGACAGCAATTTAAAAAAAAGACAGGAGTTTTTGTATGTGAAAAATTATATGTTCTTTCTTTTGAGATATCATGTACAAAAATTATCTCATAAGTTACTACAAATATCCGCTTTGGAGTTATGTGGCATAGGTAATATTTTTTGCGGTGTTGACTTATATAGATTTTTCGATTTTTTGTCCCTTTGGCGTGACGCAGTCATTCTTGAGGCTATCTGTTATTTTCTTATATAGATGATTTTTTTTAATCGAGTCTTCTAAGCTGATTTTCAGATTCAAATTTTCGAAGTTCAAGTTATCGATTTCTTCATAATTGATCTATTTGCTGTTTTAGTCCCTTTATTTGGTCATCCTCGTCACCCGACAATATAGGCATACTATTGCTTGTATAGTCCAGCCCCAGCCCATCTTTGGAGTTGTCGTCGTCGTCAGTTATCTCTGTCTCTGATTTTGTTATTTCTTGGTTTTTGGAATGTTATTTTTGAAAAAAAACTCATTTTGTAGGTGTAGTTATGTAGTTGAAATAACAAAATTCAGATTGATGAAAAAGTCCGAGGCGAGAATCGAATACGGACCTCTTGTTTAGGTGACAGACACGATGCAGACTGCTGAGCCACACTTCAGTGATTGGAAGCGACGAAATTATCGGTGTATATGAGTGGCACCGCTGCAGCTGCCCTCTATCGAGCATATGGGACACTTGTTTAACCCGTGGCGTGCGTGACGAGAAGTGAACTGCTAAGTAATTAAGTTAGCCGGTTCAATCTGCATAGGCGAGATGTCGTTGTTATGCGTGTCCTTCAGGTTTGAATGAAACGCTTGCGAAATCATGATTTTTTGTTATTTCCACTGATGCACACACTATAGTCACTTAATGTTTCGTTTTTATCACTGTTCACGGGGTAAATGTTATATTCAAAAGGATTTTCGCACTGGGTCTTTCAGATTTACTGGTGGTTTCATTATGTTTGCACTGGTTATTGTTTCTTTATTATATCACTAATTAAAGCTAGTCAGTTTGAGATAACACTCAAACACGCGTTTTGTCGATCAAACTTTATTACTTGATAGTATTTATATGGTAACATCATAGATTCCAGTTTTTATTTAATGTTTACTACACAGCGTCAAAATATTGATGTTTACGTTACAGCGCCCCCTGGCAGATGTAACTCATTTGGAACGATCCCTAGACGCTATAATCGATTATGGTGCCACTCGGAACGCGCTGGAGTTCAGCAAGCCTAAATAAGAAGAATTAAATAGTATTTGACAACATTAACAGATAGACAGCCACCAACAACACCAGCGCCATCTGCAATCACCACCATCTGCTTTCGTAGATTCTCTGATTACGCCGCCGGTGATATATTTTGTTCTACGTGGTCTATCTGTATTAATGTGATATATAAGTATCTGTGCTTATCGCCAAACTTTCATTTTTACTCACCGGTAGCGGGCGTAGTTGTTGTTGAATCTGTTGTTGGATTCGTCGTTGTAACGACTAAATAATACAAAAAAATAATATGAATGCCCGACCTTCGAATACTCGACCGAAATTTCAAAATTTTGACAAAGTTTCACAGAACCGAATTGATTTTTACAGAACACTTTGAATTCATATGGGGTCGCCAAACTTCGCTCCGCTTTGTTCGGCTCCAGGGGGTACACAAAGTTGTGACCTACCTAACATCCCATTAAGAACCGTTTAGGCAATACTTGTGTTAGCCGCAGTCTTACGGTTACGTTTTAATCGGCATTTTATTGTTTGTGACAAAAAATCCAGAAGTAATAAATGTGATTTTGAACAATTATTGGTTTTTTCACAAGTTCTTCCTAATTAAGTACTGATAAATAAATCTAAGAAAACTTGTTTAAGGCAACTTTAATTAAGAAATGATTTTTACAGACCTTTGAAGTGCTAGAAATTTTCCACCGCTTTTAAGCAAGAATTTTTTGACAGCAATTTAAAAAAAAAGGCAGGCGTTTTTGCGTGAGAAAGTTTCTATGTTCTATCTTTTGAGATATCATGTACAAAATGTATCTCATAAATTGTTGAAATTAGGACCTCCGGAAATTAGGCGGAGTTCCGGATTGATGACTAAATGTGGCGTGAACTCCCATTCAATGCTATTTCTTGATACAAGTTTACGACTATTTCTGAATTGGCATAACATACGCAAGTTTTTTAAAGTATTATCTCATTCCGTGCCAAGTATATTTTTTTTCAGGACAATCGGTCAAAGGAGTGGTCAAAGTTTGTGCAAAAGATTTAAACTTTATCTCGTATTTTACATGAGTTATCGATAAAATAATACTTAGGTCATCTTTAGTATTTTATAGCAATACCTTAGAAATAAAAAACATGTAAAAGAAAGGGATAGGCAAGTAATGGCATGCCGTAACAATGTGAAAAATGGCGATTTTCATGAAAAACTTTAAACCGTCAATAGTCGAATTACATGAAACTTTCACTGAAGTTAAGTTGGGCTTATCCGATGCGCCTTAAGCAGGTCTACCTGCGATGTTGCTGTGGCGCGTGAGTTTTAGGACACCCTGTATAAGTATCTGTGCTTATTGCCAACTCTCAATTTTACTCACCGGTAGCGGGCGTATTTGTTGTTGTAGATGTTGTTGAAATCGTCGTTGTAGGAACTGAATAAAACAAAACAAAAATATTAAAGCACGAGCTTCGAATGCTCGACCGATTACTCAAAATTTGACAACTTCTCAAAGTTTTCACAGAACCGAATTGGTTTTTAGAGTACACTTCAAATTTATATGAGGTCACCTCGCTCCGCTCCACTTTGCTCGGCTCCAGGGGGTATAAAAAGTTGTGATCTACCTAACATTACATTTAAAACCGTTTGTGCCATACTTGTGTTAGTCGGAGTCTTACCGTTTCGTTTTAATCGGTGTTAAAAACCAGAAGTAATACATGCAATTTTGAATGAATATTGTACATTAAAAGGTTAAATTAAGTACTGTAGATATATTAAGGCATCATTAATTGAGATATGATTTTAGAGACCTTTGAAGTGATAGAACATTTCCAATGCTTTTAAGCAAGGTATTTTTGATAGCAATTAAAAAAAATATATATGTTCTATCTTTTGAAACATCATGTACAAAATTTATCTCATAAATTGTTGAAATTAGGACCTCCGGAAATTAGGCGGAGTTCCGGATTGATGACTAAATGTGGCGTGAACTCCCATTTAATGCTATTTCTTGATACAAGTTTACGGCTATTTCTGAATCGGCATAATATACGCAAGTTTTTATAAGTATTATCTCATTCCGTGCCAAGTATTTTTTTTTCAGGACAATCGGTCAAAGGAGTGGTTAAAGTTTGTGCAAAAGATTTAAACTTTGTCTCGTAGTTTACATGAGTTATCGATAAAATAATACTTAGGTCATCTTTAGTATTTTATAGCAATACCTTAGAAATAAAAAACATGTAAAAGAAAGGGATAGGCAAGTAATGGCATGCCGTAACAATGTGAAAAATGGCGATTTTCATGAAAAACTTTAAACCGTCAATAGTCGAATTACATGAAACTTTCACTGAAGTTAAGTTGGGCTTATTCGATGCGCCTTAAGCAGGTCTACCTTCGATGTTGCTGTAGCGCGTGAGTTTTAGGACACCCTGTATAAGTATCTGTGCTTATTGCCAACTCTCAATTTTACTCACCGGTAGCGGGCGTATTTGTTGTTGTAGATGTTGTTGAAATCGTCGTTGTAGGAACTGAATAAAACAAAACAAAAATATTAAAGCACGAGCTTCGAATGCTCGACCGACTACTCAAAATTTGGCAGCTTCTCAAAGTTTCACAGAACCGAATTGGTTTTTAGAGTACACTTTGAATTTATATGAGGTCACCTCGCTCCGCTCCGCTTTGATCGGCTTCAGGGGGTACACAAAGTTGTGACCTACCTAACATTACATTTAAAAACGTTTAGGCCATACTTGTGTTAGCCGGAGTCTCACCGTTTCATTTTAATCGGTGTTTTATTGTTCTTGACGAAAAATCCAGAAGTAATACATGCAATTTAGAACAACTCTTGTTTTTTTACAAGGTTTAATTAAGTACTGGTAAATACATTAAAGCATCTTTAATTGAGATATTATTTGATAGACCTTTGAAGTGATAGATTATTTTCAATGCTTTTAAGCAAGGTTTTTTGACAGCAATTTAAAAAAAAGACAGGAGTTTTTGTATGTGAAAAATTATATGTTCTTTCTTTTGAGATATCATGTACAAAAATTATCTCATAATTTGTTGAAATTAGGAACTCCGAACCAAATTGAGGAAGAAAAATCCACCTTTACATGCTTTTTAAGTTGGTAGCACACATTGAAAATTACATACATCGATAGAGGACCATTAAAAAACATCAAAAAATGTCATCTATCACAATGTCCTAGTGTTACATTTGCGAGAAATTAGGTTTATAAAATAAAATAAAAACTTGCTGAAAAGCAGATGATATTTTCTAGGCATTCAAAGGTCTGCAAAATCCAGGTCTCAAGTCTTAAATGCCCAGAAAAAGTTACGTTAAATTATTCAAACAGTAGGTACTTTATTATCAATTATTGAAAAAGAAATCAATTATTGTTCAATATCGCAATTATTTTTGGTAAACTGTAAAATTCTGGGTGTTTTCATCAAAGACAATAAAACACAAACAAGAATGAAATTAAGATTTCCACTAACATAAAATTGACCTAAATGGCTCTCAATGGTGTACTATCTCCTTTTAAAGATTTTGAGTCGATTTACTAAACATTAAATGTAAAAAAGTGCAACAGAAAATCGGTTGTTGTTCTTTTGAATTTTTAACTCATAGAGCCATGTCGTGGTATTTGCAATACATATTTCAAGAGTGCTGCACCAAGCGATGTAGGTCTCGAACTAGATATGCTTCAAGAATAAGAATAAGAATAGTTTATTCATGAACATAGGTTATATGAGAGAGCGCTTATGGTTTTGACTGTATCACAACTACCCTCCGTGTTCGAACAGATAGACGTGTTGTTGTTCGGTCCATGCTAAATAATCAAAAAAGCAGTGTTAAAGTGACTTTTCTTAACTACACAGTGTTAATTATCGAACTATATACCCTGTTCTAAAGGAATCAGTTATATCCTACACTTATTGTCTGTGTCTTCGTGAATTATCTAGCAGTGAATTTACCGGCTAACCTCCGCGCACCGAGGGTGACTCACAACATCACCGGCACAGAGCTCCGTGATTAACATCTCGTTATTTCTTAGCCGGTAACTACTCCACACAATGGAATGCTTTAAATGCTCTTTGGTACTAAAACCTGAGGAAGCCCTCAGATGTGTAAATTGCCAAAAACAGTTTCACTATGTCTGCGTCGGCCTGGGTGAAGTTGATTATAAGAAGATTTTACCTATGAACAAGGCAAAATGGAAGTGCGCAACCTGCAAAATCACTAAGAAAAACGTAGCCGCCCCTCTCATGATTGATTCTGAGGGCTCCACTGACATCGGCATCGGCAGTCATGTCACTCATGTCATTTGGTATACGCGGAAGATACTAAGATTTTTAAAGTAGTCTCAACCCCAGAAGACTGCACTTTACTTCAATCTGATCTAAACATTTTCACAACTTATTGTGCCCGTAATCAGTTATTGCTTAATGTAGATAAATGTTATACGATAACATTTACCCGGAAATTTAATCCAGTATTAGCTGATTACAACCTCAATGGTATTCAAGTGAAAAGGGTAACGCAGATTAGGGACCTGGGGGTGCTGCTTGATTCTAAACTTCATTTCAATATATATATCGACCATATCATCGCTCGAGCCTACCAAAAACTTGGTTTGATTCTGCGTCTATCAAAACCCTTTAAGCGAGCAAAAACCATCATAACGCTATACTGCGCATATGTACGTAGTATTTTAGAATTTGGTTGTGTAGTGTGGAATCCCCACTATGCGGTACACGTTGCTCGTCTTGAGAAGATTCAGAATAAATTTTTAAAATCATTAGACTACAGGACCGGCACTAACTATAATGATAATAAAAGGCTGTGTGATAAGTTCAACATTGCCTCCCTAGAAAGCAGACGCACTTGTTTGGATGCCTCATTCCTATATAAATTGTTAAATGACCATATAGATTCGGCATGTTTACTTGAGAAGGTAAACTTGTTTGTTAACCGCATCTCCTCACGTTCACACTCACAAACTGATTGCCGACCAATCTGAGATACCCTTTTCTCCCAACTACAATGTGGCAAAAAAACAACCCTACAACCGTCCGTGAATCGATGATTTCCCACTAGGAAACCGCGCCTGCTACCAAAATGTTTAATTCCACGCCTCAACCGAACGGGCGTGGAATCTTGAGGGGTGGTTTTCACCAGCACAGGTCACACGTGGTACTGACCTTGACGCCTTGGGCCGGAACTCAAAAGCTCAATTCGAGGCAGGAATGCGGGATAAGGAGCACAATGGGTGGGTGGAGAGGAGTCGAATCTTACTCTCGTCGTAGCCCGATGCTGTCGCCGTCGGGTTGCTTGCCGACACAAAGCGTCGCTGTCCGAATGCGACGAATTAATCCCCGAATCACATTAACCTTCCTCGACACGAAGCACTCACTCCGATGACGTGAATGTACTTATTCCCGACGATTATTATAATTAACACTCCGACCAGGCCCGACACCTGTGTTAGACAATTATTACACTAAAATACAGTCAAAGCCCGAACGCCATGTGCTGACATTTTCTCTCACGACAAGAAAGTAACCTCTAACTCGTCATCTCGGTTCTAAGCAAGTGACGGCTGCTAGTTCCGTTTCCGCTAGTGATGTCCCGATCACTTGCGGTCGATCCGCGCAACGAAAACCGGTGCGTTCCGAAGCATAAATATTAAACAGCTAGGAAGTGAGTTTGCGAAGATATCTATATCTATCAGTCTTTTGTTATAAGTTTCGAAAGATCGTCGAAAGAATGTGTTTTTTGCATAGTTTGTGCTACATAGGGTAGAATAAAATGTTTTTTTTGAACGTGAGGAGATGCGGTTAACAAACAAGTTTACCATCTCAAGTAAACATGCCGAATCTATATGGTCATTTAACAATTTATATAGGAATGAGGCATCCAAACAAGTGCGTCTGCTTTCTAGGGAGGCAATGTTGAACTTATCACACAGCCTTTTATTATCATTATAGTTAGTGCCGGTCCTGTAGTCTAATGATTTTAAAAATTTATTCTGAATCTTCTCAAGACGAGCAACGTGTACCGCATAGTGGGGATTCCACACTACATAACCAAATTCTAAAATACTACGTACATATGCGCAGTATAGCGTTATGATGGTTTTTGCTCGCTTAAAGGGTTTTGATAGACGCAGAATCAAACCAAGTTTTTGGTAGGCTCGAGCGATGATATGGTCGATATATATATTGAAATGAAGTTTAGAATCAAGCAGCACCCCCAGGTCCCTAATCTGCGTTACCCTTTTCACTTGAATACCATTGAGGTTGTAATCAGCTAATACTGGATTAAATTTCCGGGTAAATGTTATCGTATAACATTTATCTACATTAAGCAATAACTGATTACGGGCACAATAAGTTGTGAAAATGTTTAGATCAGATTGAAGTAAAGTGCAGTCTTCTGGGGTTGAGACTACTTTAAAAATCTTAGTATCGTCCGCGTATACCAAATGACATGAGTCTGAGAAAATATTCATGATATCATTAATGTATAGAGTAAACAAAAATGGTCCCAAATGTGAACCCTGGGGTACGCCAGAGCCAATGGAGAGAAAGTCAGATGTGTATCCTTTTAGTGAGACAGCTTGACTTCTGTTGCTAATGTAGGACTTCAACCATCTAAACAGATCACCATGTATACCGATCTTCAGAAGTTTGGAAAGGAGTGTGTTATGATTAATTTTATCAAATGCTTTTGAAAAATCGGTATACACGGTATCAACCTGACATCCAGCGTCCATAGCATTAATTGCGAAATCTGTAAAAGTGACTAAGTTTGTGTCGACACTACGACCCTTAAAAAAACCATGTTGGAATTGAGAGATGTGACGTGATAGTGTTTGAGATAGTTCTTGTGTTACAAGTTTTTCAAATATTTTACCAAATATACATAATTTTGATATAGGCCTGTACTGTTTTACGTCACAGCTCTCACCTCCCTTATGTATTGGCGTTACAATTGCGGTTTTCCAAATATTTGGAAAACATCCCTCATTTAGTGACTTTTTGAAGATGATAGTAAGCGGTATGGAAAGTGAGGACGAGCATTTCGAGATAAAAATGGGATGAATCCCATCGTGACCTGCTCCCTTATTAACATCTACTTTATCTAAATGTCTCAAGATTAGTTTACGGGTAATTCTTACTGACGAAATATCTATCGGAGCATCGGATGAATTATAATTCAAACCAAAAATGGGATCCATTGAACTGCCATTAGTATCCTTTACAAAGACAGAATTAAAATACTCATTAAATAAATTACTGATTGAATGTCAATCTGAAGAGGATTTACCATTATAAACCATACGAAATGGTGTACTATCTTCTTTTTAAGGGTTTGTATTGATCTACTAAACATTAAATGTAAAAAAGTGAAACAGAAAAATCAGGATGTTGTTCTTTTGAATTTTAATTTCCCAGAGCCATCTCGTGGTATTTGCAATATTTCAATAGTGCTGCACCAAGCGATATAGGTTTCGAACTAGATATGCTTTTGTAGCTTCTCTCATTAGGCCGACGGTGACATTTGTTCTACGTGGTCTATCTGTATTAGTATATTATATGAGTATCTGTGCTTATTGCCAAACTCTAAATTTTACTCACCGGTAGCGGGCGTATTTGTAGTTGTAGATGTTGTTGAAATCGTCGTTGTAGGAACTAAATAAAACAAAACAAAAATATTAAAGCACGAGCTTCGAATGCTCGACCGATTACTCAAAATTTTACAACTTCTCAAAGTTTTCACAGAACCGAATTGGTTTTTAGAGTACACTTCGAATTTATATGAGGTCACCTCGCTCCGCTCCACTTTGCTCGGCTCCAGGGGGTATAAAAAGTTGTGAGTTTGGGCCATACTTGTTTTAGTCGGAGTCTTACCGTTTCGTTTTAATCGGTGTTAAAAATCCAGAAGTAATACATGCAATTTTTAAGCAACGTATTTTTGATAGCAATTCTAAAAAATTATATGTTCTATCTTTTGAAAAATCATGTACAAAATGTATCTCATAAATTGTTGAAATTAGGACCTCCGGAAAGAAGCCGGAGTTCCGGATTGATGACTAAATGTGGCGTGAACTCCCATTTAATGCTATTTCTTGATACAAGTTTACGACTATTTCTGAATCGGCATAACATACGCAAGTTTTTAAAAGTATTATGTCATTCCGTGCCAAGTATATTTTTTTTTCAGGACAATCGGTCAAAGGAGTGGTCAAAGTTTGTGCAAAAGATTTAAACTTTGTCTCGTATTTTACATGAGTTATCGATTAAATAATACTTAGGTCATCTTTAGTATTTTATAGCAATACCTTAGAAATAAAAAACATGTAAAAGAAAGGGATAGGCAAGTAATGGCATGCCGTAACAATGTGAAACTTTCACTGAAGTTAAGTTGGGCTTATTCGATGCGCCTCAAGCAGGTCTACCTTCGATGTTGCTGTGGCGCGTGAGTTTTAGGACACCCTGTATAAGTATCTGTGCTTATTGCCAACTCTCAATTTTACTCACCGGTAGCGGCCGTATTTGTTGTTGTAGATGTTGTTGAAATCGTCGTTGTAGGAACTGAATAAAACAAAACAAAAATATTAATGCACGAGCTTCGAATGCTCGACCGACTACTCAAAATTTGGCAGCTTCTCAAAGTTTCACAGAACCGAATTGGTTTTTAGAGTACACTTTGAATTTATATGAGGTCACCTCGCTCTGCTCCGCTTTGATCGGCTTCAGGGGGTACACAAAGTTGTGACCTAACTAACATTACATTTAAAACCGTTTAGGCCATACTTGTGTTAGCCGGAGTCTCACCGTTTCGTTTTAATCGGTATTTTATTGTTCTTGACGAAAAATCCAGAAGTAATACATGCAATTTAGAACAACTCTTGTTTTTTTACAAGGTTTAATTAAGTACTGGTAAATACATTAAAGCATCTTTAATTGAGATATTATTTTGATAGACCTTTGAAGTGATAGAATATTTTCAATGCTTTTAAGCAAGGTTTTTTGACAACAATTTAAAAAAAGGCAGGACTTTTTGTATGTGAAAAATTATATGTTCTTTCTTTTGAGATATCATGTACAAAAATAATCTCATAATTTGTTGAAATTAGGAACTCCGAACCAAATTGAGGAAGAAAAATCCACCTTTACATGCTTTTTAAGTTGGTAGCACACATTGAAAATTACATACATCGATAGAGGACCATTAAAAAACATCAAAAAATGTCATCTCACATAATGTCCTAGTGATACATTTGCGAGAAATTAGGTTTATAAAATAAAATAAAAACTTGCTGAAAAGCAGATGATATTTTCTAGGCATTCAAAGGTCTGCAAAATCCAGGTCTCAAGTCTTGAATGCCCGGAAAAAGTTACATTAAATTACTCAAACAGAAGGTACTTCATTATCAATTATTGAAAAAGAAATCAATTATTGTTCAATATCGCAATTCTGGGTGTTTTCATCAAAGACAATAAAACACAAATAAGAATGAAATTAAGATTTCCACTAACATAAAATTGACCTAAATGGCTCTCAATGGTGTACTTTCTCCTTTTAAAGATTTTGAATCGATTTACTAAACATTAAATGTAAAAAAGTGCAACAGAAAATCGGTTGTTGTTCTTTTGAATTTTTAACTCATAGAGCCATGTCGTGGTATTTGCAATACATATTTCAAGAGTGCTGCACGAAGCGATGTAGGTCTCGAACTAGATATGCTTTAAGAATAAGAATAAGAATAGTTTATTCATGAACATAGGTTATATGAGAGAGCGCTTATGGTTTTGACTATATCCTCTGGTATTGTTGGCTTCATGTACATCGATTGCTGTTGACGATTTATCGGGTGTGGATACGTTTTATTGCACGACTCTAGATTGGTTAGTTTTATTTGGTCTATGTAAAAATTGTTAAATGCTTCTGAAATCTCTTGTGCATCGGTGACGTATTTGTCGTAAATTTTGATTTTTGCTATCGGTTCTCTAGGAAGAGAGTTTTTGGAGTTATTTATAATTGTTCATGACGTCTTTGATTTATTTATTTAATATTGTATGTTGTGATTATTTTGGGATCTTTGTGTTAATTTAACAATTTTTTTAAGTCGATTTGAATAGTTTTTTAGGTCATCTTTATTCTTTGTTGTGGGATCTAGTCTAGATTTCCACAGTAATCGTCATAAAACATAAGGAAAGCATAGGTCATAGAGCAGTAGGAATGTTTCCAGAAAGCAGTCATATGATTCATTGGCATCATTTAGGTTGTAAATGTCAGAGAAGGTGAGTGAATTTAGATGTTCTTTAAATTTGTCTAAATTTGCTTGGCTGTAATCTCTTTTGGTAGTTTTCCAAGAGTCGATTACACAAGTCGTTTTACGGGGCAATTCAAAATCTGTGCTGTATGATCCGAGAGCCCGTAGTCAGTGACTTTTCCTGTTACATGATTTATCATGAGCGTATCAATATTGAATTCGCCGCCAAGAATCACTCGTTTACTCAGTTGTATGCATAGTTTGTGTAGTAATTTTTCCATTTGCTCATAGAATGTGTTTAGATGCAGAGTTTTATTTTTATTTATGGGGATTCTATAAATACATACGATAATAATTTGTTGGTTAATTAATCCTATGGCACAGCATTCAAATATTCCTTTGATAAAGAGCTTAGTTACTTCTTTAATTTCTTTATAGTATAGACCAGTTTTGATTAGTATACAAGCTCCACCTTTCCTCTTATCATCTCTGGAATAGTGTGCTGCAAGTTGGTAGTTTGGCAGCACTGCCAAATCCTCACCTCCTGCTATTATGTTGTGCTCCGTGATGCAGATGACGTCGACTACAACGTTCTCTGTATAAAGTTCTTCCAGGTATATTGACAACAAGTCAGATTTATTGATAAGACCCGCAATGTTCTGATGTAGTATGTTGAGACTAAAAAACTTTTGTTCTCTCTCTGTGCGCGTGTCTCAGGAAACTGTCTGCAGTTTATGAGAATCTATGCGCTATATATATACTATATTTTGTGAGATTCTTTCCGTTCTCTTATGTCATCAATCGATTGATTGATCAGTGCGAAGATTGTACGCATACCTTTGTTTGTTATCAATAGGTTAGTATATGTTTGGAATCTAATAAAGTAACGTATTTGTGGGTATGGTTGTCCAAATGAAGCAGGTTATTGAATGTTTCAACTCTTCCGTTAAACATTGTGCTGAAGGCTGAGCATATGTAGACCGGCAGACACATGATTATATTCGTATATTGCTGAGTTTGAAGAGCGTTCCAAATGTGTTGCTCTAGTTGTTTGTCGGAAGTCGGCCTCCCCTATCATAATCATGCAGTAGTCATTCTGTGTGTAATTTTCTATTTTTTTCTATTCCACGCAGCAGTTCCATCACTTCCACACCGGGGAATAGGTGGTGACAGATACTCCCGTGCTGTCCTAGTTTATCATATGCAATATCTAGGATCCTGTTGCGCCTGTTGCCTGTAACTAAACAGATCCTCGGTGTTTTATCTGCGTTTACGATGGTTGTTCCGACATTTTTGTCGATTGGTCTACTTGAAGTTTCCAAGTCGATATTGTTCTGGTTGTTACTACAAATATTCGCTTTGGAGTTATGTGGCATAGGTAATATTTTTTGCGGTGTTGACTTATTTAGATTTTTCGATTTTTTTTTCCTTTGGCGTGACGCAGTCATTCTTGAGGCTATCTGTTATTTTCTTACATAGATGATTTTTTTTAATCGAGTCTTCTAAGCTGATTTTCAGATGCAAATTTTCGAAGTTCAAGTTATCGATTTGTTCATGCGCTGCTTTAAAATATGTTTTTAATTGATCTATTTGCTGTTTTAGTCCCTTTATTTGGTCATCCTCGTCACCCGACAATATAGGCATACTATTGCTTGTATAGTCCAGCCCCAGCCCATCTTTGGAGTTGTCGTCTTCGTCAGTTATCTCTGTCTATGATTTTGTTATTTCTTGGTTTTCGGAATGTTATATTTGAAAAAAAACTCATTTTGTTGGTGTAGTTATGTAGTTGAAATAACAAAATTCAGATTGATGAAAAAGTCCGAGGCGTGAATCGAACACGGACCTCTTGTTTAGGTGACAGACACGATGCAGACCGCTGAGCCACACGTCAGTGATTGGAAGCGACGAAATTATCGGTCTATATGAGTGGCACCGCTGCAGCTGCCCTCTATCGAGCATATGGGACACTTGTTTAACCCGTGGCGTGCGTGACGAGAAGTGAACTCCTAAGTAATTAAGTTAGCCGGTTCAATCTGCATAGGCGAGATGTCGTTGTTATGCGTGTCCTTCAGGTTTGAATTAAACGCTTGCGAAATCATGATTTTTTTGTTATTTCCACTGATGCACACACTAGAGTCACTTAATGTTTCGTTTTTATCACTGTTCACGGGGTAAATGTTATATTCAAAAGGATTTTCGCACTGGGTCTTTTAGATTTACTGGTGGTTTGATTATTTTTGCACTGGTTATTGTTTCTTTATTACATCACTAATTAAAGCTAGTCAGTTTGAGATAACACTCACACACGCGTTTTGTCGATCAAACTTTATTACTTGATAGTATTTATATGGTTACATAGATTCCATTTTTTATTTAATGTTTACTACACAGCGTCAAAATATTGATGTTTACGTTGCAGCGCCCCCTGGCGGATGTAACTCATTTGGAACGATCCCTAGACGCTATAATCGATTATGGTGCCACTCGGAACGCGCTGGAGTTCAGCAAGCCTTAATAAGAAGAGTAAATAGTATTTGACAACATTAACAGATAGACAGCCACCAACAACACCAGCGCCATCTGCAATCACCACCATCTGCTTTCGTAGATTCTCTGATTACGCCGCCGGTGATATATTTTGTTCTACGTGGTCTATCTGTATTAATGTGATATATAAGTATCTGTGCTTATCGCCAAACTTTCATTTTTACTCACCGGTAGCGGGCGTAGTTGTTGTTGAATCTGTTGTTGGATTCGTCGTTGTAACGACTAAATAATACAAAAAAATAATATGAAAGCCCGAGCTTCGAATACTCGACCGAAATTTCAAAATTGATTTTTACAGAACACTTTGAATTCATATGGGGTCGCCAAACTTCGCTCCGCTTTGTTCGGCTCCAGGGGGTACACAAAGTTGTGACCTACCTAACATCCCATTAAGAACCGTTTAGGCAATACTTGTGTTAGCCGCAGTCTTACGGTTACGTTTTAATCGGCATTTTATTGTTTGTGACAAAAAATCCAGAAGTAATAAATGTGATTTTGAACAATTATTGGTTTTTTCACAAGTTATTCCTAATTAAGTACTGATAAATAAATCTAAGAAAACTTGTTTAAGGCAACTTTAATTAAGAAATGATTTTTACAGACCTTTGAAGTGCTAAAAATTTTCCACTGCTTTTAAGCAAGAATTTTTTGACAGCAATTTAAAAAAAAGGCAGGCGTTTTTGCGTGAGAAAGTTTCTATGTTCTATCTTTTGAGATATCATGTACAAAATGTATCTCATAAATTGTGGAAATTAGGACCTCCGAACGGAATTGAGGGGGAAAAATGCCCCTTTACATGTTTTTTATGTTGGTAGCATACATTGAAAATTACATACATCGATAGAGGACCATAAAAAAAAAATCATCTACCTTAATGTCCCAGTGTTATTTTTGCGAGAAATTAGGTTTTATAAAATAAAATAAAATCTTGCTTTAAATTTAAAGCAGACGACATTTTTAAGCAATTCAAAGGTCTGTGAAAATCATGTCGCCACAAATTCCTAGAAAAAGTTATGTTAAATTACTTAAAGAGTATATAATTTACCAGCATTTATTGAAAAATAAATCAATTATTGTTCAAAATCCCAATTATATTGGATTAACTGTAAAATTCTGGGTGTTTTCATCAAAACCAATAAAACATCGATAAAAACGAAACGGTAAGACTTACACCAACATAAAATTGGCCTAAATAGTTTGAAATGGTGTACTATCTTCTTTTTAAGGGTTTGTATCGATCTACTAAACATTAAATGTAAAAAAGTGAAACAGAAAAATCAGGTTGTTGTTCTTTAGAATTTTAATTTCCCAGAGCCATCTCGTGGTATTTGCAATATTTCAATAGTGCTGCACCAAGCGATATAGGTTTCGAAATAGATATGCTTTCGTAGCTTCTCTGATTACGCCGACGGTGACATTTGTTCTACGTGGTCTATCTGTATTAGTATATTATATGAGTATCTGTGCTTATTGCCAAACTCTAAATTTTACTCACCGGTAGCGGGCGTATTGGTAGTTGTAGATGTTGTTGAAATCGTCGTTGTAGGAACTGAATAAAACAAAACAAAAATATTAAAGCACGAGCTTCGAATGCTCGACCGACTACTCAAAATTTGGCAGCTTCTCAAAGTTTCACAGAACCGAATTGGTTTTTAGAGTACACTTTGAATTTATATGAGGTCACCTCGCTCCGCTCCGCTTTGATCGGCTTCAGGGGGTACACAAAGTTGTGACCTACCTAACATTACATTTAAAAACGTTTAGGCCATACTTGTGTTAGCCGGAGTCTCACCGTTTCATTTTAATCGGTGTTTTATTGTTCTTGACGAAAAATCCAGAAGTAATACATGCAATTTAGAACAACTCTTGTTTTTTTACAAGGTTTAATTAAGTACTGGTAAATACATTAAAGCATCTTTAATTGAGATATTATTTGATAGACCTTTGAAGTGATAGATTATTTTCAATGCTTTTAAGCAAGGTTTTTTGACAGCAATTTAAAAAAAAGACAGGAGTTTTTGTATGTGAAAAATTATATGTTCTTTCTTTTGAGATATCATGTACAAAAATTATCTCATAATTTGTTGAAATTAGGAACTCCGAACCAAATTGAGGAAGAAAAATCCACCTTTACATGCTTTTTAAGTTGGTAGCACACATTGAAAATTACATACATCGATAGAGGACCATTAAAAAACATCAAAAAATGTCATCTATCACAATGTCCTAGTGTTACATTTGCGAGAAATTAGGTTTATAAAATAAAATAAAAACTTGCTGAAAAGCAGATGATATTTTCTAGGCATTCAAAGGTCTGCAAAATCCAGGTCTCAAGTCTTAAATGCCCAGAAAAAGTTACGTTAAATTATTCAAACAGTAGGTACTTTATTATCAATTATTGAAAAAGAAATCAATTATTGTTCAATATCGCAATTATTTTTGGTAAACTGTAAAATTCTGGGTGTTTTCATCAAAGACAATAAAACACAAACAAGAATGAAATTAAGATTTCCACTAACATAAAATTGACCTAAATGGCTCTCAATGGTGTACTATCTCCTTTTAAAGATTTTGAGTCGATTTACTAAACATTAAATGTAAAAAAGTGCAACAGAAAATCGGTTGTTGTTCTTTTGAATTTTTAACTCATAGAGCCATGTCGTGGTATTTGCAATACATATTTCAAGAGTGCTGCACCAAGCGATGTAGGTCTCGAACTAGATATGCTTCAAGAATAAGAATAAGAATAGTTTATTCATGAACATAGGTTATATGAGAGAGCGCTTATGGTTTTGACTGTATCACAACTACCCTCCGTGTTCGAACAGATAGACGTGTTGTTGTTCGGTCCATGCTAAATAATCAAAAAAGCAGTGTTAAAGTGACTTTTCTTAACTACACAGTGTTAATTATCGAACTATATACCCTGTTCTAAAGGAATCAGTTATATCCTACACTTATTGTCTGTGTCTTCGTGAATTATCTAGCAGTGAATTTACCGGCTAACCTCCGCGCACCGAGGGTGACTCACAACATCACCGGCACAGAGCTCCGTGATTAACATCTCGTTATTTCTTAGCCGGTAACTACTCCACACAATGGAATGCTTTAAATGCTCTTTGGTACTAAAACCTGAGGAAGCCCTCAGATGTGTAAATTGCCAAAAACAGTTTCACTATGTCTGCGTCGGCCTGGGTGAAGTTGATTATAAGAAGATTTTACCTATGAACAAGGCAAAATGGAAGTGCGCAACCTGCAAAATCACTAAGAAAAACGTAGCCGCCCCTCTCATGATTGATTCTGAGGGCTCCACTGACATCGGCATCGGCAGTCATGTCACTCATGTCATTTGGTATACGCGGAAGATACTAAGATTTTTAAAGTAGTCTCAACCCCAGAAGACTGCACTTTACTTCAATCTGATCTAAACATTTTCACAACTTATTGTGCCCGTAATCAGTTATTGCTTAATGTAGATAAATGTTATACGATAACATTTACCCGGAAATTTAATCCAGTATTAGCTGATTACAACCTCAATGGTATTCAAGTGAAAAGGGTAACGCAGATTAGGGACCTGGGGGTGCTGCTTGATTCTAAACTTCATTTCAATATATATATCGACCATATCATCGCTCGAGCCTACCAAAAACTTGGTTTGATTCTGCGTCTATCAAAACCCTTTAAGCGAGCAAAAACCATCATAACGCTATACTGCGCATATGTACGTAGTATTTTAGAATTTGGTTGTGTAGTGTGGAATCCCCACTATGCGGTACACGTTGCTCGTCTTGAGAAGATTCAGAATAAATTTTTAAAATCATTAGACTACAGGACCGGCACTAACTATAATGATAATAAAAGTCTGTGTGATAAGTTCAACATTGCCTCCCTAGAAAGCAGACGCACTTGTTTGGATGCCTCATTCCTATATAAATTGTTAAATGACCATATAGATTCGGCATGTTTACTTGAGAAGGTAAACTTGTTTGTTAACCGCATCTCCTCACGTTCACACTCACAAACTGATTGCCGACCAATCTGAGATACCCTTTTCTCCCAACTACAATGTGGCAAAAAAACAACCCTACAACCGTCCGTGAATCGATGATTTCCCACTAGGAAACCGCGCCTGCTACCAAAATGTTTAATTCCACGCCTCAACCGAACGGGCGTGGAATCTTGAGGGGTGGTTTTCACCAGCACAGGGAGTATCACACGTGGTACTGACCTTGACGCCTTGGGCCTGAACTCAAAAGCTCAATTCAAGGCAGGAATGCGGGATAAGGAGCACAATGGGTGGGTGGAGAGGAGTCGAATCTTACTCTCGTCGTAGCCCGATGCTGTCGCCGTCGGGTTGCTTGCCTACACAAAGCGTCGCTGTCCGAATGCGACGAATTAATCCCCGAATCACATTAACCTTCCTCGACACGAAGCACTCACTCCGATGACGTGAATGTACTTATTCCCGACGATTATTATAATTAACACTCCGACCAGGCCCGACACCTGTGTTAGACAATTATTACACTAAAATACAGTCAAAGCCCGAACGCCATGTGCTGACATTTTCTCTCACGACAAGAAAGTAACCTCTAACTCGTCATCTCGGTTCTAAGCAAGTGACGGCTGCTAGTTCCGTTTCCGCTAGTGATGTCCCGATCACTTGCGGTCGATCCGCGCAACGAAAACCGGTGCGTTCCGAAGCATAAATATTAAACAGCTAGGAAGTGAGTTTGCGAAGATATCTATATCTATCAGTCTTTTGTTATAAGTTTCGAAAGATCGTCGAAAGAATGTGTTTTTTGCATAGTTTGTGCTACATAGGGTAGAATAAAATGTTTTTTTTGAACGTGAGGAGATGCGGTTAACAAACAAGTTTACCATCTCAAGTAAACATGCCGAATCTATATGGTCATTTAACAATTTATATAGGAATGAGGCATCCAAACAAGTGCGTCTGCTTTCTAGGGAGGCAATGTTGAACTTATCACACAGCCTTTTATTATCATTATAGTTAGTGCCGGTCCTGTAGTCTAATGATTTTAAAAATTTATTCTGAATCTTCTCAAGACGAGCAACGTGTACCGCATAGTGGGGATTCCACACTACATAACCAAATTCTAAAATACTACGTACATATGCGCAGTATAGCGTTATGATGGTTTTTGCTCGCTTAAAGGGTTTTGATAGACGCAGAATCAAACCAAGTTTTTGGTAGGCTCGAGCGATGATATGGTCGATATATATATTGAAATGAAGTTTAGAATCAAGCAGCACCCCCAGGTCCCTAATCTGCGTTACCCTTTTCACTTGAATACCATTGAGGTTGTAATCAGCTAATACTGGATTAAATTTCCGGGTAAATGTTATCGTATAACATTTATCTACATTAAGCAATAACTGATTACGGGCACAATAAGTTGTGAAAATGTTTAGATCAGATTGAAGTAAAGTGCAGTCTTCTGGGGTTGAGACTACTTTAAAAATCTTAGTATCGTCCGCGTATACCAAATGACATGAGTCTGAGAAAATATTCATGATATCATTAATGTATAGAGTAAACAAAAATGGTCCCAAATGTGAACCCTGGGGTACGCCAGAGCCAATGGAGAGAAAGTCAGATGTGTATCCTTTTAGTGAGACAGCTTGACTTCTGTTGCTAATGTAGGACTTCAACCATCTAAACAGATCACCATGTATACCGATCTTCAGAAGTTTGGAAAGGAGTGTGTTATGATTAATTTTATCAAATGCTTTTGAAAAATCGGTATACACGGTATCAACCTGACATCCAGCGTCCATAGCATTAATTGCGAAATCTGTAAAAGTGACTAAGTTTGTGTCGACACTACGACCCTTAAAAAAACCATGTTGGAATTGAGAGATGTGACGTGATAGTGTTTGAGATAGTTCTTGTGTTACAAGTTTTTCAAATATTTTACCAAATATACATAATTTTGATATAGGCCTGTACTGTTTTACGTCACACCTCTCACCTCCCTTATGTATTGGCGTTACAATTGCGGTTTTCCAAATATTTGGAAAACATCCCTCATTTAGTGACTTTTTGAAGATGATAGTAAGCGGTATGGAAAGTGAGGACGAGCATTTCGAGATAAAAATGGGATGAATCCCATCGTGACCTGCTCCCTTATTAACATCTACTTTATCTAAATGTCTCAAGATTAGTTTACGGGTAATTCTTACTGACGAAATATCTATCGGAGCATCGGATGAATTATAATTCAAACCAAAAATGGGATCCATTGAACTGCCATTAGTATCCTTTACAAAGACAGAATTAAAATACTCATTAAATAAATTACTGATTGAATGTCAATCTGAAGAGGATTTACCATTATAAACCATACGAAATGGTGTACTATCTTCTTTTTAAGGGTTTGTATTGATCTACTAAACATTAAATGTAAAAAAGTGAAACAGAAAAATCAGGATGTTGTTCTTTTGAATTTTAATTTCCCAGAGCCATCTCGTGGTATTTGCAATATTTCAATAGTGCTGCACCAAGCGATATAGGTTTCGAACTAGATATGCTTTTGTAGCTTCTCTCATTAGGCCGACGGTGACATTTGTTCTACGTGGTCTATCTGTATTAGTATATTATATGAGTATCTGTGCTTATTGCCAAACTCTAAATTTTACTCACCGGTAGCGGGCGTATTTGTAGTTGTAGATGTTGTTGAAATCGTCGTTGTAGGAACTAAATAAAACAAAACAAAAATATTAAAGCACGAGCTTCGAATGCTCGACCGATTACTCAAAATTTTACAACTTCTCAAAGTTTTCACAGAACCGAATTGGTTTTTAGAGTACACTTCGAATTTATATGAGGTCACCTCGCTCCGCTCCACTTTGCTCGGCTCCAGGGGGTATAAAAAGTTGTGAGTTTGGGCCATACTTGTTTTAGTCGGAGTCTTACCGTTTCGTTTTAATCGGTGTTAAAAATCCAGAAGTAATACATGCAATTTTTAAGCAACGTATTTTTGATAGCAATTATAAAAAATTATATGTTCTATCTTTTGAAAAATCATGTACAAAATGTATCTCATAAATTGTTGAAATTAGGACCTCCGGAAAGAAGCCGGAGTTCCGGATTGATGACTAAATGTGGCGTGAACTCCCATTTAATGCTATTTCTTGATACAAGTTTACGACTATTTCTGAATCGGCATAACATACGCAAGTTTTTAAAAGTATTATGTCATTCCGTGCCAAGTATATTTTTTTTTCAGGACAATCGGTCAAAGGAGTGGTCAAAGTTTGTGCAAAAGATTTAAACTTTGTCTCGTATTTTACATGAGTTATCGATTAAATAATACTTAGGTCATCTTTAGTATTTTATAGCAATACCTTAGAAATAAAAAACATGTAAAAGAAAGGGATAGGCAAGTAATGGCATGCCGTAACAATGTGAAACTTTCACTGAAGTTAAGTTGGGCTTATTCGATGCGCCTCAAGCAGGTCTACCTTCGATGTTGCTGTGGCGCGTGAGTTTTAGGACACCCTGTATAAGTATCTGTGCTTATTGCCAACTCTCAATTTTACTCACCGGTAGCGGCCGTATTTGTTGTTGTAGATGTTGTTGAAATCGTCGTTGTAGGAACTGAATAAAACAAAACAAAAATATTAATGCACGAGCTTCGAATGCTCGACCGACTACTCAAAATTTGGCAGCTTCTCAAAGTTTCACAGAACCGAATTGGTTTTTAGAGTACACTTTGAATTTATATGAGGTCACCTCGCTCTGCTCCGCTTTGATCGGCTTCAGGGGGTACACAAAGTTGTGACCTAACTAACATTACATTTAAAACCGTTTAGGCCATACTTGTGTTAGCCGGAGTCTCACCGTTTCGTTTTAATCGGTATTTTATTGTTCTTGACGAAAAATCCAGAAGTAATACATGCAATTTAGAACAACTCTTGTTTTTTTACAAGGTTTAATTAAGTACTGGTAAATACATTAAAGCATCTTTAATTGAGATATTATTTTGATAGACCTTTGAAGTGATAGAATATTTTCAATGCTTTTAAGCAAGGTTTTTTGACAACAATTTAAAAAAAGGCAGGACTTTTTGTATGTGAAAAATTATATGTTCTTTCTTTTGAGATATCATGTACAAAAATAATCTCATAATTTGTTGAAATTAGGAACTCCGAACCAAATTGAGGAAGAAAAATCCACCTTTACATGCTTTTTAAGTTGGTAGCACACATTGAAAATTACATACATCGATAGAGGACCATTAAAAAACATCAAAAAATGTCATCTCACATAATGTCCTAGTGATACATTTGCGAGAAATTAGGTTTATAAAATAAAATAAAAACTTGCTGAAAAGCAGATGATATTTTCTAGGCATTCAAAGGTCTGCAAAATCCAGGTCTCAAGTCTTGAATGCCCGGAAAAAGTTACATTAAATTACTCAAACAGAAGGTACTTCATTATCAATTATTGAAAAAGAAATCAATTATTGTTCAATATCGCAATTCTGGGTGTTTTCATCAAAGACAATAAAACACAAATAAGAATGAAATTAAGATTTCCACTAACATAAAATTGACCTAAATGGCTCTCAATGGTGTACTTTCTCCTTTTAAAGATTTTGAATCGATTTACTAAACATTAAATGTAAAAAAGTGCAACAGAAAATCGGTTGTTGTTCTTTTGAATTTTTAACTCATAGAGCCATGTCGTGGTATTTGCAATACATATTTCAAGAGTGCTGCACGAAGCGATGTAGGTCTCGAACTAGATATGCTTTAAGAATAAGAATAAGAATAGTTTATTCATGAACATAGGTTATATGAGAGAGCGCTTATGGTTTTGACTATATCCTCTGGTATTGTTGGCTTCATGTACATCGATTGCTGTTGACGATTTATCGGGTGTGGATACGTTTTATTGCACGACTCTAGATTGGTTAGTTTTATTTGGTCTATGTAAAAATTGTTAAATGCTTCTGAAATCTCTTGTGCATCGGTGACGTATTTGTCGTAAATTTTGATTTTTGCTATCGGTTCTCTAGGAAGAGAGTTTTTGGAGTTATTTATAATTGTTCATGACGTCTTTGATTTATTTATTTAATATTGTATGTTGTGATTATTTTGGGATCTTTGTGTTAATTTAACAATTTTTTTAAGTCGATTTGAATAGTTTTTTAGGTCATCTTTATTCTTTGTTGTGGGATCTAGTCTAGATTTCCACAGTAATCGTCATAAAACATAAGGAAAGCATAGGTCATAGAGCAGTAGGAATGTTTCCAGAAAGCAGTCATATGATTCATTGGCATCATTTAGGTTGTAAATGTCAGAGAAGGTGAGTGAATTTAGATGTTCTTTAAATTTGTCTAAATTTGCTTGGCTGTAATCTCTTTTGGTAGTTTTCCAAGAGTCGATTACGCAAGTCGTTTTACGGGGCAATTCAAAATCTGTGCTGTATGATCCGAGAGCCCGTAGTCAGTGACTTTTCCTGTTACATGATTTATCATGAGCGTATCAATATTGAATTCGCCGCCAAGAATCACTCGTTTACTCAGTTGTATGCATAGTTTGTGTAGTAATTTTTCCATTTGCTCATAGAATGTGTTTAGATGCAGAGTTTTATTTTTATTTATGGGGATTCTATAAATACATACGATAATAATTTGTTGGTTAATTAATCCTATGGCACAGCATTCAAATATTCCTTTGATAAAGAGCTTAGTTACTTCTTTAATTTCTTTATAGTATAGACCAGTTTTGATTAGTATACAAGCTCCACCTTTCCTCTTATCATCTCTGGAATAGTGTGCTGCAAGTTGGTAGTTTGGCAGCACTGCCAAATCCTCACCTCCTGCTATTATGTTGTGCTCCGTGATGCAGATGACGTCGACTACAACGTTCTCTGTATAAAGTTCTTCCAGGTATATTGACAACAAGTCAGATTTATTGATAAGACCCGCAATGTTCTGATGTAGTATGTTGAGACTAAAAAACTTTTGTTCTCTCTCTGTGCGCGTGTCTCAGGAAACTGTCTGCAGTTTATGAGAATCTATGCGCTATATATATACTATATTTTGTGAGATTCTTTCCGTTCTCTTATGTCATCAATCGATTGATTGATCAGTGCGAAGATTGTACGCATACCTTTGTTTGTTATCAATAGGTTAGTATATGTTTGGAATCTAATAAAGTAACGTATTTGTGGGTATGGTTGTCCAAATGAAGCAGGTTATTGAATGTTTCAACTCTTCCATTAAACATTGTGCTGAAGGCTGAGCATATGTAGACCGGCAGACACATGATTATATTCGTATGTTGCTGAGTTTGAAGAGCGTTCCAAATGTGTTGCTCTAGTTGTTTGTCGGAAGTCGGCCTCCCCTATCATAATCATGCAGTAGTCATTCTGTGTGTAATTTTCTATTTTTTTCTATTCCACGCAGCAGTTCCATCACTTCCACACCGGGGAATAGGTGGTGACAGATACTCCCGTGCTGTCCTAGTTTATCATATGCAATATCTAGGATCCTGTTGCGCCTGTTGCCTGTAACTAAAC
Organism: Argyresthia goedartella; assembly: GCA_949825045.1. NCBI lineage: Eukaryota > Metazoa > Arthropoda > Insecta > Lepidoptera > Argyresthiidae > Argyresthia > Argyresthia goedartella. The sequence continues at coordinate 36,179,628 of OX463812.1, read as the reverse complement.
AGATCCTCGGTGTTTTATCTGCGTTTACGATGGTTGTTCCGACATTTTTGTCGATTGGTCTACTTGAAGTTTCCAAGTCGATATTGTTCTGGTTGTTACTACAAATATTCGCTTTGGAGTTATGTGGCATAGGTAATATTTTTTGCGGTGTTGACTTATTTAGATTTTTCGATTTTTTTTTCCTTTGGCGTGACGCAGTCATTCTTGAGGCTATCTGTTATTTTCTTACATAGATGATTTTTTTTAATCGAGTCTTCTAAGCTGATTTTCAGATGCAAATTTTCGAAGTTCAAGTTATCGATTTGTTCATGCGCTGCTTTAAAATATGTTTTTAATTGATCTATTTGCTGTTTTAGTCCCTTTATTTGGTCATCCTCGTCACCCGACAATATAGGCATACTATTGCTTGTATAGTCCAGCCCCAGCCCATCTTTGGAGTTGTCGTCTTCGTCAGTTATCTCTGTCTATGATTTTGTTATTTCTTGGTTTTCGGAATGTTATATTTGAAAAAAAACTCATTTTGTTGGTGTAGTTATGTAGTTGAAATAACAAAATTCAGATTGATGAAAAAGTCCGAGGCGTGAATCGAACACGGACCTCTTGTTTAGGTGACAGACACGATGCAGACCGCTGAGCCACACGTCAGTGATTGGAAGCGACGAAATTATCGGTCTATATGAGTGGCACCGCTGCAGCTGCCCTCTATCGAGCATATGGGACACTTGTTTAACCTGTGGCGTGCGTGACGAGAAGTGAACTGCTAAGTAATTAAGTTAGCCGGTTCAATCTGCATAGGCGAGATGTCGTTGTTATGCGTGTCCTTCAGGTTTGAATTAAACGCTTGCGAAATCATGAATTTTTGTTATTTCCACTGATGCACACACTAGAGTCACTTAATGTTTCGTTTTTATCACTGTTCACGGGGTAAATGTTATATTCAAAAGGATTTTCGCACTGGGTCTTTTAGATTTACTGGTGGTTTGATTATTTTTGCACTGGTTATTGTTTCTTTATTACATCACTAATTAAAGCTAGTCAGTTTGAGATAACACTCACACACGCGTTTTGTCGATCAAACTTTATTACTTGATAGTATTTATATGGTTACATAGATTCCATTTTTTATTTAATGTTTACTACACAGCGTCAAAATATTGATGTTTACGTTGCAGCGCCCCCTGGCGGATGTAACTCATTTGGAACGATCCCTAGACGCTATAATCGATTATGGTGCCACTCGGAACGCGCTGGAGTTCAGCAAGCCTTAATAAGAAGAGTAAATAGTATTTGACAACATTAACAGATAGACAGCCACCAACAACACCAGCGCCATCAATAGTCAATAGTCAAAGTACTTTATTACTGTAGATATTTACATATACTTAGCAAACGTCATTTTTTGCCTCTTCTCTACATTGGACCACTGTGGGAGAAGAAGGGCGTAGAAACTCCCACAGATTTATTTTTAGATCTCTTTTAAAAATAGGTTGTGCTTAACTAATACAAATATGAAAAATTTAATTGTTATGATTAATAAGCAGGAATAAATAATTACAAAATTATTAACAGCAAGGTCTGTGTTGAGCCAGATTAACCCCATACAGTCCTGTCATTTAAGTAATCTTGAACATTGTAATATCCCTTTTTCGACAAAGTCGCTTTAACATGCTTTTTAAATTGCTCAAATGGCAATTTCAAAATCTCCAGAGGTATCTTATTGTAGTTCAGAATGCACTGACCCTTGAAAGAATTGCTAACCTTCGCGAGTCTAAAACGGGGCGCACATAGTCTGTGATTATTTCTTAGGTTAACATTACAGCTGTCGCTAAGTTTGGAAAATGTTGTAAGGTTCTTGCGTACATACATTATATTTTCGAAAATAAATTGACTAGCTACTGTTAGTATGTCAATTTCTTTAAAAAGCTCTCTTAAGGAGTCTGTTCGTTTTAAATTATAAATTGCTCGAATAGCTCTTTTCTGTAAAATAAAAATAGTTTGAATATCCGCTGCTTTCCCCCACAACAAGATACCATAGGACATCACACTATGAAAGTAACTAAAATATACTAGCCTAGATGTAGCCACATCCGTGCTTTGTCTGATGTTCCTAACAGCGTAAGCCGCAGAACTTAATTTACCAGCCAATTTATCTATGTGGGGTCCCCACTGCAATTTACTATCAATGGTTATTCCAAGAAACTTCGTATCATTTACCAATTCTAACGTGCTGTTGTCTAACACCAAACTGGTCTCAACTTGCCTGACATCTGCAATCACCACCATCTGCTTTCGTAGATTCTCTGATTACGCCGCCGGTGATATATTTTGTTCTACGTGGTCTATCTGTATTAATGTGATATATAAGTATCTGTGCTTATCGCCAAACTTTCATTTTTACTCACCGGTAGCGGGCGTAGTTGTTGTTGAATCTGTTGTTGGATTCGTCGTTGTAACGACTAAATAATACAAAAAAATAATATGAAAGCCCGAGCTTCGAATACTCGACCGAAATTTCAAAATTGATTTTTACAGAACACTTTGAATTCATATGGGGTCGCCAAACTTCGCTCCGCTTTGTTCGGCTCCAGGGGGTACACAAAGTTGTGACCTACCTAACATCCCATTAAGAACCGTTTAGGCAATACTTGTGTTAGCCGCAGTCTTACGGTTACGTTTTAATCGGCATTTTATTGTTTGTGACAAAAAATCCAGAAGTAATAAATGTGATTTTGAACAATTATTGGTTTTTTCACAAGTTATTCCTAATTAAGTACTGATAAATAAATCTAAGAAAACTTGTTTAAGGCAACTTTAATTAAGAAATGATTTTTACAGACCTTTGAAGTGCTAAAAATTTTCCACTGCTTTTAAGCAAGAATTTTTTGACAGCAATTTAAAAAAAAGGCAGGCGTTTTTGCGTGAGAAAGTTTCTATGTTCTATCTTTTGAGATATCATGTACAAAATGTATCTCATAAATTGTGGAAATTAGGACCTCCGAACGGAATTGAGGGGGAAAAATGCCCCTTTACATGTTTTTTATGTTGGTAGCATACATTGAAAATTACATACATCGATAGAGGACCATAAAAAAAAAATCATCTACCTTAATGTCCCAGTGTTATTTTTGCGAGAAATTAGGTTTTATAAAATAAAATAAAATCTTGCTTTAAATTTAAAGCAGACGACATTTTTAAGCAATTCAAAGGTCTGTGAAAATCATGTCGCCACAAATTCCTAGAAAAAGTTATGTTAAATTACTTAAAGAGTATATAATTTACCAGCATTTATTGAAAAATAAATCAATTATTGTTCAAAATCCCAATTATATTGGATTAACTGTAAAATTCTGGGTGTTTTCATCAAAACCAATAAAACATCGATAAAAACGAAACGGTAAGACTTACACCAACATAAAATTGGCCTAAATAGTTTGAAATGGTGTACTATCTTCTTTTTAAGGGTTTGTATCGATCTACTAAACATTAAATGTAAAAAAGTGAAACAGAAAAATCAGGTTGTTGTTCTTTTGAATTTTAATTTCCCAGAGCCATCTCGTGGTATTTGCAATATTTCAATAGTGCTGCACCAAGCGATATAGGTTTCGAACTAGATATGCTTTCGTAGCTTCTCTGATTACGCCGACGGTGACATTTGTTCTACGTGGTCTATCTGTATTAGTATATTATATGAGTATCTGTGCTTATTGCCAAACTCTAAATTTTACTCACCGGTAGCGGGCGTATTGGTAGTTGTAGATGTTGTTCAAATCGTCGTTGTAGGAACTAAATAAAACAAAACAAAAATATTAAAGCACGAGCTTCGAATGCTCGACCGATTACTCAAAATTTGACAACTTCTCAAAGTTTTCACAGAACCGAATTGGTTTTTAGAGTACACTTCGAATTTATAAGAGGTCACCTCGATCCGCTCCACTTGGCTCGGCTCCAGGGGGTATAAAAAGTTGTGATCTACCTAACATTTCATTTAAAACCGTTTGTGCCATACTTGTGTTAGTCGGAGTCTTACCGTTTCGTTTTAATCGGTGTTAAAAAACCAGAAGTAATACATGCAATTTTGAATGAATATTGTACATTAAAAGGTTAAATTAAGTACTGTAGATATATTAAGGCATCATTAATTGAGATATGATTTTTACAGACCTTTGAAGTGATAGAACATTTCCAATGCTTTTAAGCAAGGTATTTATGATAGCAATTAAAAAAAAAATTATATGTTCTATCTTTTGAAACATCATGTACAAAATGTATCTCATAAATTGTTGAAATTAGGACCTCCGGCAATTAGGCGGAGTTCCGGATTGATGACTAAATGTGGCGTGAACTCCCATTTAATGCTATTTCTTGATACAAGTTTACGACTATTTCTGAATTGGCATAACATACGCAAGTTTTTTAAAGTATTATCTCATTCCGTGCCAAGTATATTTTTTTTCAGGACAATCGGTCAAAGGAGTGGTCAAAGTTTGTGCAAAAGATTTAAACTTTGTCTCGTATTTTACATGAGTTATCGATAAAATAATACTTAGGTCATCTTTAGTATTTTATAGCAATACCTTAGAAATAAAAAACATGTAAAAGAAAGGGATAGGCAAGTAATGGCATGCCGTAACAATGTGAAAAATGGCGATTTTCATGAAAAACTTTAAACCGTCAATAGTCGAATTACATGAAACTTTCACTGAAGTTAAATTGGGCTTATTCGATGCGCCTCAAGCAGGTCTACCTTCGATGTTGCTGTGGCGCGTGAGTTTTAGGACACCCTGTATAAGTATCTGTGCTTATTGCCAACTCTCAATTTTACTCACCGGTAGCGGGCGTATTTGTTGTTGTAGATGTTGTTGAAATCGTCGTTGTAGGAACTGAATAAAACAAAACAAAAATATTAAAGCACGAGCTTCGAATGCTCGACCGACTACTCAAAATTTGGCAGCTTCTCAAAGTTTCACAGAACCGAATTGGTTTTTAGAGTACACTTTGAATTTATATGACGTCACCTCGCTCCGCTCCGCTTTGATCGGCTTCAGGGGGTACACAAAGTTGTGACCTACCTAACATTACATTTAAAACCGTTTAGGCCATACTTGTGTTAGCCGGAGTCTCACCGTTTCGTTTTAATCGGTGTTTTATTGTTCTTGACGAAAAATCCAGAAGTAATACATGCAACTTAGAACAACTCTTGATTTTTTACAAGGTTTAATTAAGTACTGGTAAATACATTAAAGCATCTTTAATTGAGATTTTATTTTGATAGACCTTTGAAGTGATAGAATATTTTCAATGCTTTTAAGCAAGGTTTTTTGACAGCAATTTAAAAAAAAAGACAGGAGTTTTTGTATGTGAAAAATTATATGTTCTTTCTTTTGAGCTATCATGTACAAAAATTATCTCATAATTTGTTGAAATTAGGAACTCCGAACCAAATTGAGGAAGAAAAATCCACCTTTACATGCTTTTAAGTTGGTAGCACACATTGAAAATTACATACATCGATAGAGGACCATTAAAAAACATCAAAGAATGTCATCTAACACAATGTCCTAGTGTTACATTTGCGAGAAATTAGGTTTATAAAATAAAATAAAAACTTGCTGAAAAGCAGATGATATTTTCTAGGCATTCAAAGGTCTGCAAAATCCAGATCTCAAGTCTTGAATGCCCAGAAAAAGTTACGTTAAATTACTCAAACAGAAGGTACTTCATTATCAATTATTGAAAAAGAAATCAATTATTGTTCAATATCGCAATTATTTTTGGATAACTGTAAAATTCTGGGTGTTTTCATCAAAGACAATAAAACACAAATAAGAATGAAATTAAGATTTCCACTAACATAAAATTGACCTAAATGGCACTCAATGGTGTACTATCTCCTTTTAAAGATTTTGAATCGATTTACTAAACATTAAATGTAAAAGAGTGCAACAGAAAATCGGTTGTTGTTCTTTTGAATTTTTAACTCATAGAGCCATGTCGTGGTATTTGCAATACATATTTCAAGAGTGCTGCACCAAGCGATGTAGGTCTCGAACTAGATATGCATTAAGAATAAGAATAAGAATAGTTTATTCATGAACATAGGTTATATGAGAGAGCGCTTATGGTTTTGACTATATCCTCTGGTATTGTTGGCTTCATGTACATCGATTGCTGTTGACGATTTATCGGGTGTGGATACGTTTTATTGCACGACTCTAGATTGGTTAGTTTTATTTGGTCTATGTAAAAATTGTTGTATAAATTGTAACCAATTCATCAAAACCAATAAAACATCGATAAAAACGAAACGGTAAGACTTACACCAACATAAAATTGGTCTAAATAGTTTGAAATGGTGTACTATCTTCTTTTTAAGGTTTTGTATCGATCTACTAAACATTAAATGTAAAAAAGTGAAACAGAAAAATCAGGTTGTTGTTCTTTTGAATTTTAATTTCCCAGAGCCATCTCGTGGTATTTGCAATATTTCAATAGTGCTGCACCAAGCGATATAGGTTTCGAACTAGATATGCTTTCGTAGCTTCTCTGATTACGCCGACGGTGACATTTGTTCTACATGGTCTATCTGTATTAGTATTTTATATGAGTATCTGTGCTTATTGCCAAACTCTAAATTTTACTCACCGGTAGCGGGCGTATTTGTAGTTGTAGATGTTGTTGAAATCGTCGTTGTAGGAACTAAATAAAACAAAACAAAAATATTAAAGCACGAGCTTCGAATGCTCGACCGATTACTCAAAATTTGACAACTTCTCAAAGTTTTCACAGAACCGAATTGGTTTTTAGAGTACACTTCGAATTTATATGAGGTCACTTCGCTCTGCTCCACTTTGCTCGGCTCCAGGGGGTATAAAAATTTGTGATCAACCTAACATTACATTTAAAACCGTTTGGGCCATACTTGTGTTAGTCGGAGTCTTACCGTTTCGTTTTAATCGGTGTTAAAAATCCAAAAGTAATACATGCAAGTTTGAATGAATATTGTACTTTACAAGGTTAAATTAAGTACTGTAGATATATTAAGGCATCATTAATTGAGATATGATTTTTACAGACCTTTGAAGTGATAGAACATTTCCAATGCTTTTAAGCAAGGTATTTTTGATAGCAATTAAAAAAGATTATATGTTCTATCTTTTGAAACATCATGTACAAAATGTATCTCATTAATTGTTGAAATTAGGACCTCCGGAAATTAGGCGGAGTTCCGGATTGATGACTAAATGTGGCGTGAACTCCCATTTAATGCTATTTCTTGATACAAGTTTACTACTATTTCTGAATTGGCATAACATACGCAAGTTTTTTAAAGTATTATCTCATTCCGTGCCAAGTATATTTTTTTCAGGACAATCGGTCAAAGGAGTGGTCAAAGTTTGTGCAAAAGATTTAAACTTTGTCTCGTATTTTACATGAGTTATCGATAAAATAATACTTAGGTCATCTTTAGTATTTTATAGCAATACCTTAGAAATAAAAACATGTAAAAGAAAGGGATAGGCAAGTAATGGCATGCCGTAACAATGTGAAAAATGGCGATTTTCATGAAAAATTTTAAACCGTCAATAGTCGAATTACATGAAACTTTCACTGAAGTTAAGTTGGGCTTCTTCGATGCGCCTCAAGCAGGTCTACCTTCGATGTTGCTGTGGCGCGTGAGTTTTAGGACACCCTGTATAAGTATCTGTGCTTATTGCCAACTCTCAATTTTACTCACCGGTAGCGGGCGTATTTGTTGTTGTAGATGTTGTTGAAATCGTCGTTGTAGGAACTGAATAAAACAAAACAAAAATATTAAAGCACGAGCTTCGAATGCTCGACCGACTACTCAAAATTTGGCAGCTTCTCAAAGTTTCACAGAACCGAATTGGTTTTTAGAGTACACTTTGAATTTATATGACGTCACCTCGCTCCGCTCCGCTTTGATCGGCTTCAGGGGGTACACAAAGTTGTGACCTACCTAACATTACATTTAAAACCGTTTAGGCCATACTTGTGTTAGCCGGAGTCTCACCGTTTCGTTTTAATCGGTGTTTTATTGTTCTTGACGAAAAATCCAGAAGTAATACATGCAATTTAGAACAACTCTTGTTTTTTTACAAGGTTTAATTAAGTACTGGTAAATACATTAAAGCATCTTTAATTGAGATTTTATTTTGATAGACCTTTGAAGTGATAGAATATTTTCAATGCTTTTAAGCAAGGTTTTTTGACAGCAATTTAAAAAAAAGACAGGAGTTTTTGTATGTGAAAAATTAAATGTTCTTTCTTTTGAGATATCATGTACAAAAATTATCTCATAATTTGTTGAAATTAGGAACTCCGAACCAAATTGAGGAAGAAAAATCCACCTTTACATGCTTTTTAAGTTGGTAGCACACATTGAAAATTACATACATCGATAGAGGACCATTAAAAAACATCAAAAAATGTCATCTAACATAATGTTCTAGTGTTACATTTGCGAGAAATTAGGTTTATAAAATAAAATAAAAACTTGCTGAAAAGCAGATGATATTTTCTAGGCATTCAAAGGTCTGCAAAATCCAGGTCTCAAGTCTTGAATGCCCAGAAAAAGTTACATTAAATTACTCAAACAGAAGGTACTTCATTATCAATTATTGAAAAAGAAATCAATTATTGTTCAATATCGCAATTATTTTTGAATAACTGTAAAATTCAGGGTGTTTTCATCAAAGACAATAAAACACAAATAAGAATGAAATTAAGATTTCCACTAACATAAAATTGACCTAAATGGCTCTCAATGGTGTACTATCTCCTTTTAAAGATTTTGAATCGATTTACTAAACATTGAATGTAAAAAAGTGCAACAGAAAATCGGTTGTTGTTCTTTTGAATTTTTAACTCATAGAGCCATGTCGTGGTATTTGCAATACATATTTCAAGAGTGCTGCACCAAGCGATGTAGGCCTCGAACTAGATATGCTTTAAGAATAAGAATAAGAATAGTTTATTCATGAACATAGGTTATATGAGAGAGCGCTTATGGTTTTGACTATATCCTCTGGTATTGTTGGCTTCATGTACATCGATTGCTGTTGACGATTTATCGGGTTTGGATACGTTTTATTGCACGACTCTAGATTGGTTAGTTTTATTTGGTCTATGTAAAAATTGTTAAATGCTTCTGAAATCTCTTGTGCATCGGTGACGTATTTGTCGTAAATTTTGATTTTTGCTATCGGTTCTCTAGGAAGAGAGTTTTTGGAGTTATTTATAATTGTTCATGACGTCTTTGATTTATTTATTTAATATTGTATGTTGTGATTATTTTGGGATCTTTGTGTTAATTTAACAATTTTTTTAAGTCGATTTGAATAGTTTTTTAGGTCATCTTTATTCTTTGTTGTGGGATCTAGTCTAGATTTCCACAGTAATCGTCATAAAACATAAGGAAAGCATAGGTCATAGAGCAGTAGGAATGTTTCCAGAAAGCAGTCATATGATTCATTGGCATCATTTAGGTTGTAAATGTCAGAGAAGGTGAGTGAATTTAGATGTTCTTTAAATTTGTCTAAATTTGCTTGGCTGTAATCTCTTTTGGTAGTTTTCCAAGAGTCGATTACACAAGTCGTTTTACGGGGCAATTCAAAATCTGTGCTGTATGATCCGAGAGCCCGTAGTCAGTGACTTTTCCTGTTACATGATTTATCATGAGCGTATCAATATTGAATTCGCCGCCAAGAATCACTCGTTTACTCAGTTGTATGCATAGCTTGTGTAGTAATTTTTCCATTTGCTCATAGAATGTGTTTAGATGCAGAGTTTTATTTTTATTTATGGGGATTCTATAAATACATACGATAATAATTTGTTGGTTAATTAATTCTATGGCACAGCAGTCAAATATTCCTTTGATAAAGAGCTTAGTTATTTCTTTAATTTCTTTATAGTGTAGACCAGTTTTGATTAGTATACAAGCTCCACCTTTCCTCTTATCATCTCTGGAATAGTGTGCTGCAAGTTGGTAGTTTGGCAGCACTGCCAAATCCTCACCTCCTGCTATTATGTTGTGCTCCTTGATGCAGATGACGTCGACTACAACGTTCTCTGTATAAAGTTCTTCCAGGTATATTGACAACAAGTCAGATTTATTGATGAGACCCGCAATGTTCTGATGTAGTATGTTGAGACTAAAAAACTGTTGTTCTCTCTCTGTGCGCGTGTCTCGGGAAACTGTCTGCAGTTTATGAGAATCTATGTGCTATATATATATACTATATTTTGTGAGATTCTTTCCGTTCTCTTATGTCATCAATCGATTGATTGATCAGTGCGAAGATTGTACGCATACCTTTGTTTGTTATCAATAGGTTAGTATATGTTTGGAATCTAATAAAGTAACGTATTTGTGGGTATGGTTGTCCAAATGAAGCAGGTTATTGAATGTTTCAACTCTTCCATTAAACATTGTGCTGAAGGCTGAGCATATGTAGACCGGCAGACACATGATTATATTCGTATGTTGCTGAGTTTGAAGAGCGTTCCAAATGTGTTGCTCTAGTTGTTTGTCGGAAGTCGGCCTCCCCTATCATAATCATGCAGTAGTCATTCTGTGTGTAATTTTCTATTTTTTTCTATTCCACGCAGCAGTTCCATCACTTCCACACCGGGGAATAGGTAGTGACAGATACTCCCGTGCTGTCCTAGTTTATCCTGTGCAATATCTAGGATCCTGTTGCGCCTGTTGCCTGTAACTAAACAGATCCTCGGTGTTTTATCTGCGTTTACGATGGTTGTTCCGACATTTTTGTCGATTGGTCTACTTGAAGTTTCCAAGTCGATATTGTTCTGGGTGTTACTACAAATATTCGCTTTGGAGTTATGTGGCATAGGTAATATTTTTTGCGGTGTTGACTTATATAGATTTTTCGATTTTTTTCCCTTTGGCGTGACGCAGTCATTCTTGAGGCTATCTGTTATTTTCTTACATAGATTAGAACGATAAGAAATTTATTAAGCAAAAGATTCATGAAAATAAGTACAGAGAATATAAATAAGATATTCATTCTAGTTCAAGACGTGTGGGACTGCCGCTCCATCCTCATATAGGCCTGTGCGATTCCACCTATGGCGGGTCTATGGTCAGCTGTCACGTCAAATAGACATATTTTTCACAAAAATACTTCATTTTAATATTATTTCCTTTAGACCCATTTATTTATCAACAAAATCCCTTGTTTTTATTAATCTTACCCTTATCCGAGAGCTAAACAACAAAATTATAGTGCAAATAGCTCAAGTAAGTAAATACCCACCCATATGTCACAAGCTGACACCGAATGCCCGCTATGCCCCAGGAAATTCAAGAAAAATGGGCTCCAGCGTCACATGAGATCAGCACACAACTATGTACTAAACCAATCAGCATCCGCTACTTTTAAAACAACCACCGATGGGCAAACACCAATGTCACCTTTGGAAGAAGCCTTCGGATCCCCATTCCTGAATGCCATCCAACCCAAGTCTGGCATCTGGCAAAGGCATTGGGACAACGTCTGTAACCTTCATGGCAAGCTATACGACCTCCCATGCGGTACTGCCAGTAGAAAATTCGTACACACTCTGGCCGACGAAATTGAGCATCTAACCAAATCAACCTACCCGTCTGAACGCGTATTAACCTTTGCTGCGGTCATACTGCAAAGAGACAAAAACGTTAGAAAAATGAAAGATATACTGAGACTACTCGATCGGCGCCTAAAACTCTGGGCAGACAAACGTTTCGAGGAACTCATAACGGAATCCACCAAAGCAGATAAATCTATATGGAATACAAGAAACCGGAAACAAAACAACAATGACCAAGAAACAAAATTATTCACACGACTGATACTACATGGAAAAACGCGGGAAGCGCTCAACTGGCTCCTTACAAAAGACACGAGCAAAGTTTTAAACCCAGACACTGAAGTTGATCCATCCGGTAAAACCGTCAGTGATGTGCTGAGAGAAAAGCACCCCCCGCCTAATACTCCAGATCCCGCTTTATTCACTCTCCCCAAAGACGTCACAAAACTCCCACCACTCCTTGAAATCGAAATAACTTGTGACCATGTCGAAACAATTGCGAGAGAACTACACGGCGGCGGAGGCCCCACTGGATGCACAGCCGAAAACTGGAGAGATTTCCTACTCCGCTTCGGCCAAGTAAGCGCCCATTTAAGAGAAGCCGTAGCGCAGCTCACAACGAAGCTTAGCAACGAAACCATACCCTGGACCCAAATACAAGCATTAATGTCAAGCCGACTTGTTGCTTTAGACAAATGCCCAGGCGTAAGACCTATCGGCATCGGCGAATGCCTACGAAGAATATTATCCAAATGCATGATCTTAGCAACAGGCTCTGAAGTCACTGAAGCATGCGGCCAGTCACAGCTCTGCAGTGGACTGGGCAGTGGCATCGAAGGCGCCATTCATGCCATGACCGATGTCTTCCAAAGAGATTGCCAACCTGGTTCAAACTGGGGAATGCTCCTCGTTGACGCGAACAATGCTTTTAACGCCGTGAATAGACAACTAGCCCTCTGGCAAGCAAGAATATACTGGCCACACTGCGCCCGCTTTCTTTATAATACTTACAATGGCCACGCTGAATTGGTATTTCGCGATTCTGATACAAGACTATATAGCAGAGAAGGCGTAACCCAAGGAGACCCACTCGCAATGCCACTGTACGCGCTTGCAACACTACCAATAATTAACAAACTTAAAACCGAAAACACAGTCACACAATGCTGGTACGCCGATGACTCCTCCGCGCAAGGCACTTTCCAAAGCCTACGACAATGGTGGGACAACTTAAACAAAACAGGCCCAGAATACGGATACTTACCACAAGGTAAAAAATCATTTCTAATAGTGTCAGAAACTGACAAGTCTACCGCAGAAAAGACGTTCTCCGGTACCAACGTCTCCATAGTTACCGGCTCCCGCTTCCTAGGAGGCTACATAGGGACAAGAGGGGACGACTTCGTAAAAAAGAATGTAGCCGAATGGATATCTATCATCGAGAAACTCACAACAATCTGCAAAAACTCACCTCAAGCCGCTTACACTGCCCTAACTAAAGCAGCTCAGTTTAAATGGTCCTTCCTACTACGTGTCTTAAAAAATTCAGAAGAAGTTTTTGAACCCTTAACTAACACATTACACGACAAATTCATACCAACACTAATCGGAGGCGAAATCACAAAACTTGAAACCCAGCTATTTACCCTCCCAGTCCACAAAGGCGGACTTGCCCTTTCTGACCCCTTCAACACACCAAACCGTGCATACCAAATCTCAAAACAGGGATCTACAATACTTTCAACAGCCCTAACCGAGATAAAAGACATAAACCTTGCTGAACACTACAATTCTTTGCATGACGCAAGAAAAGAAGGAAACAAGGAAAAAGAAACATACGAGAACGAAACTCTAGAAAGCATTCTAATAAAATTACCATCCAAAAAGAAAAGAGCAATAGAAAGATCAATAGCGACAAAAATGAAAACAAAAACATTAACATGGCTTTCAGTAATACCGACAAGAAAAGACAACTTCGACTTATCACCCCACGAATTTAGAGATGCCCTGGCCATAAGATACCACCGCACACCAATCTCCATGCCTGCGACTTGCGACGGCTGCGGCAATGACAACTTCAACGTGGACCACGCCTTGTGCTGCAAAACAGGTGGCCTTTTCTTACATAGATGATTTTTTTTAATCGAGTCTTCTAAGCTGATTTTCAGATGCAAATTTTCGAAGTTCAAGTTATCGATTTGTTCATGCGCTGCTTTAAAATATGTTTTTAATTGATCTATTTGCTGTTTTAGTCCCTTTATTTGGTCATCCTCGTCACCCGACAATATATTGCTTGTATAGTCCAGCCCCAGCCCATCTTTGGAGTTGTCGTCTTCGTCAGTTATCTCTGTCTCTGATTTTGTTATTTCTTGGTTTTCGGAATGTTATATTTGAAAAAAAACTCATTTTGTTGGTGTAGTTATGTAGTTGAAATAACAAAATTCAGATTGATGAAAAAGTCCGAGGCGTGAATCGAACACGGACCTCTTGTTTAGGTGACAGACACGATGCAGACCGCTGAGCCACACGTCAGTGATTGGAAGCGACGAAATTATCGGTCTATATGAGTGGCACCGCTGCAGCTGCCCTCTATCGAGCATATGGGACACTTGTTTAACCCGTGGCGTGCGTGACGAGAAGTGAACTGCTAAGTAATTAAGTTAGCCGATTCAATCTGCATAGGCGAGATGTCGTTGTTATGCGTGTCCTTCAGGTTTGAATTAGACGCTTGCGAAATCATGATTTTTTGTTATTTCCACTGATGCACACACTAGAGTCACTTAATGTTTCGTTTTTATCACTGTTCACGGGGTAAATGTTATATTCAAAAGGATTTTCGCACTGGGTCTTTCAGATTTACTGGTGGTTTGATTATTTTTGCACTGGTTATTGTTTCTTTATTACATCACTAATTAAAGCTAGTCAGTTTGAGATAACACTCACACACGCGTTTTGTCGATCAAACTTTATTACTTGATAGTATTTATATGGTTACATAGATTCCATTTTTTATTTAATGTTTACTACACAGCGTCAAAATATTGATGTTTACGTTGCAGCGCCCCCTGGCAGATGTAACTCATTTGGAACGATCCCTAGACGCTATAATCGATTATGGTGCCACTCGAAACGCGCTGGAGTTCAGCAAGCCTTAATAAGAAGAAGTAAATAGTATTTGACAACATTAACAGATAGACAGCCACCAACAACACCAGCGCCATCTGCAATCACCACCATCTGCTTTCGTAGATTCTCTGATTACGCCGCCGGTGATATATTTTGTTCTACGTGGTCTATCTGTATTAATGTGATATATAAGTATCTGTGCTTATCGCCAAACTTTCATTTTTACTCACCGGTAGCGGGCGTAGTTGTTGTTGAATCTGTTGTTGGATTCGTCGTTGTAACGACTAAATAATACAAAAAAATAATATGAATGCCCGACCTTCGAATACTCGACCGAAATTTCAAAATTTTGACAAAGTTTCACAGAACCGAATTGATTTTTACAGAACACTTTGAATTCATATGGGGTCGCCAAACTTCGCTCCGCTTTGTTCGGCTCCAGGGGGTACACAAAATTGTGACCTACCTAACATCCCATTAAGAACCGTTTAGGCAATACTTGTGTTAGCCGCAGTCTTACGGTTACGTTTTAATCGGCATTTTATTGTTTTTGACAAAAAATCCAGAAGTAATAAATGTGATTTTGAACAATTATTGGTTTTTTCACAAGTTCTTCCTAATTAAGTACTGATAAATAAATCTAAGAAAACTTGTTTAAGGCAACTTTAATTAAGAAATGATTTTTACAGACCTTTGAAGTGCTAAAAATTTTCCACTGCTTTTAAGCAAGAATTTTTTGACAGCAATTTAAAAAAAAGGCACGCGTTTTTGCGTGAGAAAGCTTCTATGTTCTATCTTTTGAGATATCATGTACAAAATGTATCTCATAAATTGTGGAAATTAGGACCTCCGAACGGAATTGAGGGGGAAAAATCCCCCTTTACATGTTTTTTAAGTTGGTAGCATACATTGAAAATTACATACATCGATAGAGGACCATAAAAAAAAAATCATCTACCTTAATGTCCCAGTGTTATTTTTGCGAGAAATTAGGTTTTATCAAATAAAATAAAATCTTGCTTTAAATTTAATGCAGACGACATTTTTAAGCAATTCAAAGGTCTGTGAAAATCATGTCGCCACAAATTCCTAGAAAAAGTTATGTTAAATTACTTAAAGAGTATATAATTTACCAGCATTTATTGAAAAATAAATCAATTATTGTTCAAAATCCCAATCATTTTGGATTAACTGTAAAATTCTGGGTGTTTTCATAAAAACCAATAAAACATCGATAAAAACGAAACGGTAAGACTTACACCAACATAAAATTGGCCTAAATAGTTTGAAATGGTGTACTATCTTCTTTTTAAGGGTTTGTATCGATCTACTAAACATTAAATGTAAAAAAGTGAAACAGAAAAATCAGGTTGTTGTTCTTTTGAATTTTAATTTTCCAGAGCCATCTCGTGGTATTTGCAATATTTCAATAGTGCTGCACCAAGCGATATAGGTTTCGAACTAGATATGCTTTCGTAGCTTCTCTGATTACGCCGACGGTGACATTTGTTCTACGTGGTCTATCTGTATTAGTATATTATATGAGTATCTGTGCTTATTGCCAAACTCTAAATTTTACTCACCGGTAGCGGGCGTATTGGTAGTTGTAGATGTTGTTCAAATCGTCGTTGTAGGAACTAAATAAAACAAAACAAAAATATTAAAGCACGAGCTTCGAATGCTCGACCGATTACTCAAAATTTGACAACTTCTCAAAGTTTTCACAGAACCGAATTGGTTTTTAGAGTACACTTCGAATTTATAAGAGGTCACCTCGCTCCGCTCCACTTGGCTCGGCTCCAGGGGGTATAAAAAGTTGTGATCTACCTAACATTACATTTAAAACCGTTTGGGCCATACTTGTGTTAGTCGGAGTCTTACCGTTTCGTTTTAATCGGTGTTAAAAATCCAAAAGTAATACATGCAATTTTGAATGAATATTGTACTTTACAAGGTTAAATTAAGTACTGTAGATATATTAAGGCATCATTAATTGAGATATGATTTTTACAGACCTTTGAAGTGATAGAACATTTCCAATGCTTTTAAGCAAGGTATTTTTGATAGCAATTGAAAAAGATTATATGTTCTATCTTTTGAAACATCATGTACAAAATGTTTCTCATAAATTGTTGAAATTAGGACCTCCGGAAATTAGGCGGAGTTCCGGATTGATGACTAAATGTGGCGTGAACTCCCATTTAATGCTATTTCTTGATACAAGTTTACTACTATTTCTGAATTGGCATAACATACGCAAGTTTTTTAAAGTATTATCTCATTCCGTGCCAAGTATATTTTTTTCAGGACAATCGGTCAAAGGAGTGGTCAAAGTTTGTGCAAAAGATTTAAACTTTGTCTCGTATTTTACATGAGTTATCGATAAAATAATACTTAGGTCATCTTTAGTATTTTATAGCAATACCTTAGAAATAAAAACATGTAAAAGAAAGGGATAGGCAAGTAATGGCATGCCGTAACAATGTGAAAAATGGCGATTTTCATGAAAAATTTTAAACCGTCAATAGTCGAATTACATGAAACTTTCACTGAAGTTAAGTTGGCCTTATTCGATGCGCCTCAAGCAGGTCTACCTTCGATGTTGCTGTGGCGCGTGAGTTTTAGGACACCCTGTATAAGTATCTGTGCTTATTGCCAACTCTCAATTTTACTCACCGGTAGCGGGCGTATTTGTTGTTGTAGATGTTGTTGAAATCGTCGTTGTAGGAACTGAATAAAACAAAACAAAAATATTAAAGCACGAGCTTCAAATGCTCGACCGACTACTCAAAATTTGGCAGCTTCTCAAAGTTTCACAGAACCGAATTGGTTTTTAGAGTACACCTTGAATTTATATGACGTCACCTCGCTCCGCTCCGCTTTGATCGGCTTCAGGGGGTACACAAAGTTGTGACCTACCTAACATTACATTTAAAACCGTTTAGGCCATACTTGTGTTAGCCGGAGTCTCACCGTTTCGTTTTAATCGGAGTTTTATTGTTCTTGACGAAAAATCCAGAAGTAATACATGCAATTTAGAACAATTCTTGTTTTTTTACAAGGTTTAATTAAGTACTGGTAAATACATTAAAGCATCTTTAATTGAGATTTTATTTTGATAGACCTTTGAAGTGATAGAATATTTTCAATGCTTTTAAGCAAGGTTTTTTGACAGCAATTTAAAAAAAAGACAGGAGTTTTTGTATGTGAAAAATTATATGTTCTTTGTTTTGAGATATCATGTACAAAAATTATCTCATAATTTGTTGAAATTAGGAACTCCGAACCAAATTGAGGAAGAAAAATCCACCTTTACATGCTTTTTAAGTTGGTAGCACACATTGAAAATTACATACATCGATAGAGGACCATTAAAAAACATCAAAAAATGTCATCTAACATAATGTTCTAGTGTAACATTTGCGAGAAATTAGGTTTATAAAATAAAATAAAAACTTGCTGAAAAGCAGATGATATTTTCTAGGCATTCAAAGGTCTGCAAAATCCAGGTCTCAAGTCTTGAATGCCCAGAAAAAGTTACATTAAATTACTCAAACAGAAGGTACTTCATTATCAATTATTGAAAAAGAAATCAATTATTGTTCAATATCGCAATTATTTTTGAATAACTGTAAAATTCAGGGTGTTTTCATCAAAGACAATAAAACACAAATAAGAATGAAATTAAGATTTCCACTAACATAAAATTGACCTAAATGGCTCTCAATGGTGTACTATCTCCTTTTAAAGATTTTGAATCGATTTACTAAACATTGAATGTAAAAAAGTGCAACAGAAAATCGGTTGTTGTTCTTTTGAATTTTTAACTCATAGAGCCATGTCGTGGTATTTGCAATACATATTTCAAGAGTGCTGCACCAAGCGATGTAGGCCTCGAACTAGATATGCTTTAAGAATAAGAATAAGAATAGTTTATTCATGAACATAGGTTATATGAGAGAGCGCTTATGGTTTTGACTATATCCTCTGGTATTGTTGGCTTCATGTACATCGATTGCTGTTGACGATTTATCGGGTGTGCATACGTTTTATTGCGCGACTCTAGATTGGTTAGTTTTATTTGGTCTATGTAAAAATTGTTAAATGCTTCTGAAATCTCTTGTGCATCGGTGACGTATTTGTCGTAAATTTTGATTTTCGCTATCGGTTCTCTAGGAAGAGAGTTTTTGGAGTTATTTATAATTTTTCATGACGTTTTTGATTTATTTATTTAATATTGTATGTTGTGATTATTTTGGGATCTTTGTGTTAATTTAACAATTTTTTTAAGTCGATTTGAATAGTTTTTTAAGTCATCTTTATTCTTTGTTGTGGGATCTAGTCTAGATTTCCACAGTAATCGTCATAAAACATAAGGAAAGCATAGGTCATAGAGCAGTAGGAATGTTTCCAGAAAGCAGTCATAGCATTCATTGGCATCATTTAGGTTGTACATGTCAGAGAAGGTGAGTGAATTTAGATGTTCTTTAAATTTGTCTAAATTTGCTTAGCTGTAATCTCTTTTGGTAGTTTTCCAAGAGTCGATTACACAAGTCGTTTTACGGGGCAATTCAAAATCTGTGCTGTATGATCCGAGAGCCCGTAGTTAGTGACTTTTCCTGTTACATGATTTATGTTGTGGGCAAAATTATCAAGGCATGTTTTTGATGATAATCTTGTTGGTTGATTGAATTGCAATTTTAGATTATATCCTTATAGAAAGTTTTTAAATTCCGTTGAGGTTGTAGTCTTTTTGAGCGTATTAATATTGAATTCGCCGCCAAGAATCACTCGTTTACTCAGTTGTATGCATAGCTTGTGTAGTAATTTTTCCATTTGCTCATAGAATGTGTTTAGATGCAGAGTTTTATTTTTATTTATGGGGATTCTATAAATACATACGATAATAATTTGTTGGTTAATTAATTCTATGGCACAGCATTCAAATATTCCTTTGAAAAAGAGCTTATTTATTTCTTTAATTTCTTTATAGTGTAGACCAGTTTTGATTAGTATACAAGCTCCACCTTTCCTCTTATCATCTCTGGAATAGTGTGCTGCAAGTTGGTAGTTTGGCAGCATTGC
Source organism: Argyresthia goedartella (assembly GCA_949825045.1). Taxonomy (NCBI): domain Eukaryota; kingdom Metazoa; phylum Arthropoda; class Insecta; order Lepidoptera; family Argyresthiidae; genus Argyresthia; species Argyresthia goedartella. Next base: position 36,159,804 of record OX463812.1, on the reverse strand, counting down.
CAAATCCTCATCTCCTGCTATAATGTTGTGCTCCGTGATGCAGATGACGTCGACTACAACGTTCTCTGTATAAAGATCTTCCAGGTATATTGACAACAAGTCAGATTTATTGATGAGACCTGCAATGTTCTGATGTAGTATGTTGAGACTAAAAAACTGTTGTTCTCTCTCTGTGCGTGTGTCTCGGGAAACTGTCTGCAGTTTATGAGAATCTATGCGCTATATATATATAATATATTTTGTGAGATTATTTCCGTTCTCTTATGTCATCAATCGATTGATTGATCAGTGCGAAGATTGTACGCATACCTTTGTTTGTTATCAATAGGTTAGTATATGTTTGGAATCTAATAAAGTAACGTATTTGTGGGTATGGTTGTCCAAATGAAGCAGGTTATTGAATGTTTCAACTCTTCCATTAAACATTGTGGTGAAGGCTGAGCATATGTAGACCGGCAGACACAGGATTATATTCGTATGTTGCTGAGTTTGAAGAGCGTTCCGAATGTGTTGCTCAAGTTGTTTGTCGGAAGTCGGCCTCCCCTATCATAATCATGCAGTAGTCATTCTGTGTGTAATTTTCTATTTTTTTCTATTCCACGCAGCAGTTCCATCACTTCCACACCGGGGAATAGGTGGTGACAAATAACTACTCCCGTGCTGTCCTTGTTTATCCTGTGCAATATCTAGGATCCTGTTGCGACTGTTGCCTGTAACTAAACAGATCCTCGGTGTTTTATCTGCGTTTACGATGGTTGTTCCGACATTTTTGTCGATTGGTCTACTTGAAGTTTCCAAGTCGATATTGTTTTGGGTGTAACTACAAATATCCGCTTTGGAGTTATGTGGCATAGGTAATATTTGTTGACTTATTTAGATTTTTCTTTTTTTTTTTCCCTTTGGCGTGACGCAGTCATTCTTGAGGCTATCTGTTATTTTCTTACATAGATGATTTTTTTTAATCGAGTCTTCTAAGCTGATTTTCAGATTCAAATTTTCGAAGTTCAAGTTATCGATTTCTTCATGAGCTGCGTTTAAATATGTTTTTAATTGATCTATTTGCTGTTTTAGTCCCATTATTTGGTCATCCTCGTCACCCGACAATATAGACATACTATTGCTTGTATAGTCCAGCCCCAGCCCATCTTTGGTGTTGTCGTCGTCGTCAGTTATCTCTGTCTCTGATTTTGTTATTTCTTGGTTATCGGAATGTTATATTTAAAAAAAAACATAAAGTCCTAGTGTTACATTTGCGAGATATTAGGTTCATAAAATAAAATAAAAACTTGCTTAAAAGCAGATGATATTTTCTAGCCATTCAAAGGTCTGCAAAAACCAGGGGGGTGATTCTCGCGCATTATCACCACTCGATAAAATGGCGAATATCCAACGATTCCCATACAAAATCAGTCGATATATCGTGTCGATATCCGAATATCGAATGCCCGAGAATCAGGGGGGGTGATTCTCGCGCATTATCACCACTCGATAAAATGGCGAATATCCAACGATTCCCATACAAAATCAGTCGATATATCGTGTCGATATCCGAATATCGAATGCCCGAGAATCAGGGTCCAGGTCTCAAGTCTTAAATGCCAAGAAAAAGTCACGTTAAATTACTTAAACAGAAGGTACTACATTATCAATTATTGAAAAAGAAATCAATTATTGTTCAATATCGCAATCATTTTCATTTTCGGTTAACTGTAAAATTCTGGGTGTTTTCATCAAAGACAATAAAACACAAACAAGAACGAAATTAAGATTTCCACTAACATAAAATTAGCCTAAATGGTTTTAAATGGTGTACTATCTTAATTGTAGTACCTATCACAAAGAATAGGACTGGCGACATTTCTGACAGAAATAACTACAGGCATATTGTTGCGAAAGTGTTTGATGGGATGCTTGATGCCCAGCTTAGCGCTCATCTGAAATTAAATGACGCACAGTTTGGCTTTAGGCCGGGGACTTGTCGACAGAAAGTGCTGGGGTTTAAGCATACCGTTAAATACTACGCAGACCGTGGGACCAATGTATATGCCTGTTTCCTAGATTTATCCAAGGCATTTGATCTGGTCTCCTATGATATCCTGTGGGATAAATGTCGGGAATCAAAGCAACCTAGGAAAATAATCTACATCTTTGAATATTGGTATGGTCACCAAAATAATAAAGTAAGATGGGGTGAAGTTTATTCAGATGAGTATGGTTTGGAATGTGGTGTGAGACAGGGGGGGATAACATCCCCGAAGCTTTTTAACCTGTATGTGAACGAGCTGATAGGCGAACTCAGTAGAATGCATGCAGGTTGTTATGTCGACGGTAAAAGTTGTAACAATATAAGTTATGCGGACGACATGGTGCTGCTGAGTCCGTCGCCGGCGGGGCTAATGAAACTACTCGGTACATGTGAGCAGTACGCGGAAAAACACGGCTTAAAATATAATGTTAAAAAAGTGAATAAATGGTATTTAAAACCAAAAATAAGTTGCCTGATGAGGTACCTTAGATTATACTCTAACGAGCTGAGTCGAGTCACTAAATTTAAGTACCTTGGTCACATAGTGACCGACGACCTGAAGGATGACGAGGATATTGAGCGGGAGCGCAGGCCGCTGGCAGTCCGGGCGAACATGTTGGCCCGCAGGTTTATACGCTGTACAAGAGAGGTGAAGATAACGCTATTCAGGGCGTACTGCCAATCTTTCTACACGAGCAGCCTGTGGGTCAGCTATACGCAAAGGGCTCTCAATGCCTTGCGCGTCCAGTACAATAATGCCTTTAGGATGCTGTTGGGGTTGCCGCAATACTGTAGCGCGTCAAGTATGTTTGCCGAAGCACGCGTCGATGGCTTTCATGCCATCATACGAAAGAGGACGGCCTCCCTACTGAGCAGAGTTCATGGCAGCTCCAACACCATCCTAGCAGTCATCGCGGGGCGGCTCGACAGCCCAATACTGAAACACTGGGTGAGTGTGATAATAGGCACACTTACAGTATGTGGGAAGTCGAGACGTGCCATAGATAAGCCAACTTATTTTAAATAGATGTGGTTTGACTTAATTTTATAGTTTGATGCAATTAATTTTTCTATTGATATTTAACATTTATTATTTTATACACTTGATATTTTTATTTGATTTGTATGGTTTTAATTTTATTTTTTGACATTTTTTTAAATTAAATTTACTGACATTTTGTTTTACTTTATTTTATGGAATTTAATTTAATTGCATGAGTTATAATTTTATGATTTAGTTTTGTAATTATTATTTTCCTTTTGTATGTGTGATTTTATTATTTAAATTAGATGTAGATTTCTTTTAATGTAATATGGATCTTTGATATCTGAAATAAAATAATTATTATTATATTATTATATTATTTAAAGACATTGTATAGATTTACTAAACATTAAATGTAAAAAAGTGCAACAGAAAATCGGTTGTTGTTCTTTTGAATTTTTTACTCCTAGAGCCATCTCGTGGTATTTGCAATACACATTTTAATATTGCTGCACCAAGTGATGTAGGTCTCGACCTAGATATGCTTACGTAGTTTCCCAGATTACGCCGCTGGTGACATATTTTGTTCTACGTGGTCTATCTGTATTAGTGTAATATATAAGTATCTGTGCTTATCGCCAAACTTTCATGTTTACTCACCGGTAGCGGGCGTAGTTGTTGTTGTATCTGTTGTTGGATTCGTCGTTGTAACGTCTAAATAATACAAAAAAATAATATTAAAGCCCGAGCTACAAATGTACAAAAGTTATCTCATAAATTGTTGAAATTAGGACCTCCGAACCAAATTGAGGGGAAAAATCCCCCTTTACATGTTTTTTTAAGTTGGTAGCATACATTGAAAATTACATACATTGATAGAGGACCATAAAAAAAATGTCATCTAACATAACGTCCTAGTGTTATATTTGCGAGAAATTAGGTTTTATAAAATAAAATAAAATCTTGATTTAAAGCAGATAATATTTTTCAGCAATTCAAAGGTCTGTGAAAATCATGTCTCAAGCCACATATTCCTAGAAAAAGTTTTGTTAAATTACTTAAAGAGTAGATAATTTACCAGCAATTATTGAAAAATAAATGAATAAAGATAAAGATAAAGATATTTATTGTTTGGTGAAGCATAGGTTTGTAGGATGGTTGTAATATAACAGGCAAGTGTATCACTATGATCTGCCGTGAGGCGTTCGAACATTTGTTTTGAATTCTAAAATTAGACTTAAATAATACAGAACACATGCATGCACACACAAAATTAAAAGTTATTAATGAATAATGTCAAGCTTCATAAAATGTCAGAAAGAAAATCATATATGGTGTAGTATGCCTTTACAATAAGTATTTTTTTAAGATTACATTTAAAGATATTTATATTGTTAGTAGCTCTTAATGTCTTCGGTAGTTTATTGTATATTCTGGTGGTCATGCCAAATGTACTTTTATCATAGTATGCAGTTTTTCGTGGCTTAGCGCTCAGATTGTATTGATTGCGTTTGCCCTTCATGAAATTAAAAAGATGGAGATTGGATTTCACAAACACTGCCGTTTCAAATATGTATAGCGATGGTACTGTTACGATCTTAAGATTTATAAAATGGTCCTTACAGGTATCTGTACTAATAAGTTTACATATTGCACGTACACATTTCTTTTGTGCTTTAAATAACATCTTTTTTTGTGACATTTCCCCAGAACATTATGCCATAACGTAATGATGACTCGACAAATCCATAATATGCCGTTAAAACAGCGTCCCTGTTGACCTGTTTAGAAAGCATATATAGAGCATATGAAAATTTACTTAGTTTAGTGCTCAGTAAGTCTATGTGTGTATTCCATGCCATGTTGTTGTCAATGTGAAGTCCTAAGAATTTCGTAGTCTCAGTCTCTTCTATTTGTCTACCCTCATAGTTAATATTTAATGTCAGTTGTTTTGTATGTCCATTCTTAAATTTCATTAATTTTGTTTTGTTAATATTAATTAGAAGATTATTGTTATTAAACCAGTCAATTATACTTATTAGAGAATTATTAATGTCACTTTCATATGTATTTAGATTATGTCCTATAAATGTAACGGTGCTATCATCAGCGAAAAGTACCATGGGATGATTCACACATTTTGGAATGTCGTTTATGTATACAAGAAACAACAATGGACCCAAAACACTTCCTTGTGGAACACCACAATTTATGTCCCTAGTGTCAGATGGATATGTCAATTCCATTTTTGATTCAGTGCATATTTGTGTGATTTGAGTCAATTGTTTGATATTACTTAAATAAGATTTGATAAGATCATGTGCGTTACCCCGAATACCATATGCGTATAGTTTATCTAAGAGTAAATTGTGGTCCACATAATCAAAAGCCTTGGTTAGGTCCATAAATAGGGACGTGACTGGTTTATCAATATCAACATTTGTCATGATTTTAATTAAAAAGTCGTATATTGCCATGTTAATATTTTTACTTTTCCTGAAACCCTTTTGTTCATCTAACAATATTTTATGTTTTTCAAAGAATTTGTATAGCCTGTCATAAATCGCCTTCTCATTTATTTTGGAGAATATTGGTATCAGTGCTATGGCTCTATAGCAGTTGATATCTTCCCTATCATCTTTTTTAAAAACTTGTTTTACTATGGAAGTCTTGAGGCGATCAGGAAAGGTTCCGTGTTGTAAGCATAAGTAAGTCAAGTGAGAGAGAATCGGTGCAATACTACTACTCACAGCTTTGATAATCTTTGTGGCTATACCATCGTCACCAGTACTGTTGGTGTTCTTAAGGGCTTTTATATATTTAAGAATGTCAAGAGGAGATGTGGGAGTCAGAAATATAGAATTATTTAGTAATGTCATAGTTAGTTTACCTGTTTTAGTAGTGTTAGTGTTTGGTTGGACTTGATCAATGAAATGATTATTAAAGGCTTGTGCTATCACTGACGACCCGAATGGCTGAGTCGGCAGTGACCCTGCCTACGAATCCAAGGGTCCCGGGTTCGAGTCCAGGTGGGGGCAAATATTTGTTTGATGAGAACGGATGTTTGTACCCTGGTCATGGTTGTTTATCTATCTATGTATAGTATTTATCTATATAAGTAAGTGTATCTTTGTCCAGTACCCAAGATACAGGGAATCCTAGTTTGGGGCAAGATCAATGTGTGTCAATAGTGTCCAAGGTATTATTATTATTATTATTATTTGTTGAGGTTCTTTTATCGCTACTCCTTTGCTTTGTATTATCGTTATGTTGTTTTGTGGTATATTATTTTTGGCTTTATTAATTACACTCCATGTTGCCTTACATTTATTATTTGACGTTTTGATGAGGTAATCATTTTGGGACTTTTGTGTTAGGTTGATGACTCCTTTTAATCGTTTTGTGTACTGTTTGAATTTATTTTTATTATCAGCAGTTGGGTTGAGTCTATATATCCATAATAGTTCACGTTTTCTTTTGCAACAACGTTTGATGCTCTTAGTAATCCACTTAGATTTAACGAGTATATGCTTTTTCCTCTTTTGAACAGGGAAGCAAAGGTCATAAAATAACACGAAGATATCGTGAAATAAGTTAAAGGCTTCATCAGGATCATTACATTCAAATGCCTCAGAAAAGCCAAGTTGAGTTATACAGGTCATAAATTTATGTGGGTTTTTATCACTATAGTCTCTTCTTTTGATGAAATAGTGTTGTAGGAGACAACTTTTTTTGACTGGGCATCTGAGGATCTGTGCAGAGTGGTCTGACATTGCAAGTTCTATGACTTGACCTACACTTCTTTGCACGTTGTGGGCAAAATTATCTAAGCACGTTCCACTGTCTGGACGAGTTGGTTCTTTAAACTGTAATTTTAGATTGTAAGCTGATAGGAGTTGTATAAAAGTGTTCGCAGCATAAGAGCTTATTAACGTGTCAATGTTAAAGTCCCCCGCCACTATAACCTTCTTGTTTCTATACCATGTTTGACTCAGAACTATGTCTAGTGTTTCAAAAGACCTATCCAAACATTCCTTTCTCCTTTTTTTGCTAGGAACCCTATACATAGATATAATTATAATGCCATGTTCTATTATTTCTATTCCACAACATTCGACAATATTAGGAAGACTGCATTTCTGGATATCTTTGATTTCTCTGAATTTGTGAAATTTACTTATAATAATACAAGACCCTCCGTTTCTTTTTTTCCTACTGAAGTGTGCGGCCAAGATATAGTTAGGTATATTTATTTGAGAAGTATCCGCCGGTATCATATTATGCTCGGTGATACATATCACATCTATCTGACTATGTATACTTTTCAATTCATCTAATTGCACTGTAAGATAATCAGACTTGTTAATTAACCAATTTATGTTTTGGTGCAGAATATTTATGTTCTTATACACGAAAAAGATTATTATTGTTCGTGTTTGTACTTATGTCAATTCTATTCAAATCATTATTCATCTCATTTAAGTCATTATTCGCATTAATTAAGTGATTATTACTATCGTTAATATTAAAAAAATCTATCGCAACCATCATTATTATTAGTTATGTCAGTAATTGTGCCAACATCAATTATGTTCAAAATTGTGTCAGTCTGAGGTTGTTCTGTTTGCACGTATTTATCTTGCATTTGCTTGCCATGTGTGTAGGTTTCGTACGAAGCTACTGACTGTTTGTATGTTGTTATTTGTGTGGCGTACTCAAGTTGCAGTAGTCTTCTCAGTAGCTGCCTACTCAAGACTCTCGTGAAATGAAGTCCCCTCGGGAGAGATTTGTCGTAATCCATATTCAAGAAGGATACATATTTGTACTTGCTACATATAAATCTAAGCTCATAATTAAGTTTCCAACAAAGTCCTTGTTCAGACCGATTCCTTAGGCTTCAAAAACAATAATTAAAAAATTAAAAGCTGACGGATGTCAAACTGTTACTACGTTCTGGCGCCTCCAAAATTGCACATATTGTTCACACAATGTGTAGCAACTCACTGGGATGACTGAGGTGCTCTGCCTTACTGTAGTTATATCCATATCCGATCCCGACGAAGGCGGCCAGGGCCAGAGCAGCAAAGATCATCACCACGATGACGCAAGCCAATAATAAAGTGATACACCTGCAAATAAGAACTTTAGCTCATATCCAAAGGTTGTTATGGTCCAAAATGTGTAGCGAAATGTATTTTTTTCTGTCATAGCATTATTATCACGGCAGCAATGCCACCCATGATTCTCGTGCTGTCTATTACTTATGTATGATATCTATTAGTTACTGTGTACCCCATCATTGTGCGATAACTAAACCAAACCGCCTATAGATGCCGCTAATCACAATGTTCAAAAGTTATAAGTTACGAAATGTTCTAAAATTAGCGATAGCTGTAATGATCACTTAAGAAATAATCACTGATTAGTTGCGCTCCGGTTTAGACTCGCGAAAGTTAGCAATCCTTTCAAGGGTCCACCAAGGTTTCACAAGGGGATACACAAATTTGTGACCTACTTAACATTGCATTTAAAACCGTTTAGGCCATACTTGTGTTAGCCGGAGTCTTACCGTTTCGTTTTAATTGGTGTTTTATTGTTCTTGACAAAAAATCCAGAAGTAATACATGCAATTTTGAACAACTTTTGTTTTTTTACAAGGTTTAATTAAGTACTGAAAACTAAATCAAAGCAAAACTTTTTAAGGCATCTTCAATTGAGATATGATTTTTAAAGACCTTTGAATTGATATAATATGTCCAATGCTTTAAGTAAGGTTTTTTGACAGCAATTTAAAAAAGACAGGAGTTTTTGTATGTGAAAAATTATATATTCTATATTTTGAGATATCATGTACAAAAGGTATCTCAAAAATTGTTGAAATTAGAATCTCCGAACCAAATTGAGGAAGAAAAAATCCACCTTTACATGCTTTTTTAAGTTGGTAGCACACATTGAAAATTACATACATCGATAGAGGACCGTCAAAAAAAATCAAAAAATGTCATCAAACAATGTCCTAGTGTTACATTTGCGAGATATTAGGTTTATAAAATAAAATAAAAACTTGCTTAAAAGCAGATGATATTTTCTAGCCATTCAAAGGTCTGCAAAAACCAGGTCTCAAGTCTTAAATGCCAAGAAAAAGTCACGTTAAATTACTTAAACAGAACGTACTACATTATCAATTATTGAAAAAGAAATCAATTATTGTTCAATATCGCAATCATTTTCATTTTCGGTTAACTGTTTTGGGTGTTTTCATCAAAGACAATAAAACACAAACAAGAACGAAATTAAAATTTCCACTAACATAAAATTAGCCTAAATGGTTTTAAATGGTGTACTATCTCCTTTTAAAGGCATTGTATAGATTTACTAAACATAAAATGTAAAAAAGTGCAACAGAAAATCGGTTGTTGTTCTTTTGAATTTTTTACTTCTAGAGCCATCTCGTGGTATTTGCAATACACATTTCAATATTGCTGCAGCAAGTGATGTAGGTCTCGAACTAGATATGCTTACGTAGTTTCTCAGACTACGCCGCTGGTGACATATTTTGTTCTACGTGGTCTATCTGTATTAGTGTAATATATAAGTATCTGTGCTTATCGCCAAACTTTCATGTTTACTCACCGGTAGCGGGCGTAGTTATTGTTGTATCTGTTGTTGGATTCGTCGTTGTAACGTCTAAATAATACAAAAAAATAATATTAAAGCCCGAGCTACAAATGTACAAAAGTTATCTCATAAATTGTTGAAATTAGGACCTCCGAACCAAATTGAGGGAAAAAATCCCCCTTTACATGTTTTTTTAAGTTGGTAGCATATATTGAAAATTACATACATTGATAGAGGACCATAAAAAAATGTCATCTAACATAACGTCCTAGTGTTATATTTGCGAGAAATTAGGTTTTATAAAATAAAATAAAATCTTGATTTAAAGCAGATGATATTTTTCAGCAATTCAAAGGTCTGTAAAAATCATGTCTCAAGCCACAAATTCCTAGAAAAAGTGTTGTTAAATTATTTAAAGAGTAGGTAATTTACCAGCAATTATTGAAAAATAAATGAATAAAGATAAAGATAAAGATATTTATTTTTTGGTGAAGCACAGGTTTGTAGGATGGTTGTAATATAACAGGCAAGTGTATCACTATATTCTGCCGTGAGGCGTTCGAACATTTGTTTTGAATTCTAAAATTAGACTTAAATAATACAGAACACATGCATGCACACATAAAATTAAAAGTTATTAATGAATAATGTCAAGCTTTATAAAATGTCAGAAAGAAAATCATATATGGTGTAGCCTTTACAATAAGTATTTTTTTAAGATTACATTTAAAGATATTTATATTGTTAGTAGCTCTTAATGTCTTCGGTAGTTTATTGTATATTTTGGTGGTCATGCCAAATGTACTTTTATCATAGTATGCAGTTTTTCGTGGCTTAGCGCTCAGTTTGTCTTGATTGCGTTTGCCCTTCATGAAATTGAAAAGATGGAGATTGGATTTCACAAACACTGCCGTTTCAAATATGTATAGCGATGGTACTGTTACGATCTTAAGATTAATAAAATGGTCCTTACAGGTATCTGTACTAATAAGTTTATATATTGCACGTACACATTTCTTTTGTGCTTTAAATATAACATCTTTTTTGTGGCATTTCCCCAGAACATTATGCCATAACGTAATGATGACTCGACAAATCCATAATATGCCGTTAAAACAGCGTCCCTGTTGACCTGTTTAGAAAGCATATATAGAGCATATGAAAATTTACTTAGTTTATTGCTCAGTAAGTCTATGTGTGTATTCCATGCCATTTTGTTGTCAATGTGAAGTCCTATGAATTTCGTAGTCTCAGTCTCTTCTATTTGTCTACCCTCATAGTTAATGTTTAATGTCAGTTGTTTTGTATGTCCATTCTTAAATTTCATTAATTTTGTTTTGTTAATATTAATTAGAAGATTATTGTTATTAAGCCAGTCAATTATACTTATTAGAGAATTATTAATGTCACTTTCATATGTATTTAGATTATGTCCTATAAATGTAACGGTGCTATCATCAGCGAAAAGTACCATGGGATGATTCACACATTTTGGAATGTCATTGATGTATACAAGAAACAACAATGGACCCAAAACACTTCCTTGTGGAACACCACAATTTATGTCCCTAGTGTCAGATGGATATGTCAATTCCATTTTTGATTCAGTGCATATTTGTGTGATATGAGTCAATTGTTTCCTATTACCTAAATAAGATTTGATAAGATCATGTGCGTTACCCCGAATACCATATGCGTATAGTTTATCTAAGAGTAAATTGTGGTCCACATAATAAAAAGCCTTGGTTAGGTCCATAAATAGGGACGTGACTGGTTTATCAATATCAACATTTGTCATGATTTTACTTAAAAAGTCGTATATTGCCATGTTAATATTTTTACTTTTCCTGAAACCCTTTTGTTCATCTACTAATATTTTATGTTTTTCAAAGAATCTGTATAGCCTGTCATAAATCGCCTTCTCAACTATTTTGGAGAATATTGGTATCAAAGCTATGGGTCTATAGCAGTTGATATCTTCCCTATCGTCTTTTTTAAAAACTGGTTTTACTATGGAAGTCTTGAGGCGATCAAGAAAGGTTCCGTGTTGTAAGCATAAGTAAGTCAAATGAGAGAGAATCGGTGCAATACTACTACTCACAGCTTTGATAATCTTTGTGGCTATACCATCGTCACCAGTACTGTTGGTGTTCTTAAAGGGTTTTTATATATTTAAGAATGTCAAGGGGAGATGTGGGAGTCAGAAATATAGAATTATTTAGTAATGTCATAGTTAGTTTACTTGTTTTAGTAGTGTTAGTATTTGGTTGGACTTGATCAATGAAATGATTATTAAAGGCTTGTGCTATCACTGATGACCCAAATGGCTGAGTCGGCAGTGACCCTGCCTACGAATCCAAGGGTCCCGGGTTCGAGTCCAGGTGGGGGCAAATATTTGTTTGATGAGAACGGATGTTTGTACCCTGGTCATGGTTGTTTATCTATCTATGTATAATATTTATCTATATAAGTAAGTGTATCGTTGTCCAGTACCCAAGATACAGGGAATCCTAGTTTGGGGCAAGATCAATGTGTGTCAATAGTGTCCAAGGTATTATTATTATTATTATAATTTGTTGAGGTTCTTTTATCGCTACTCCATTGCTTTGTATTATCGTTATGTTGTTTTGTGGTATATTATTTTTGGCTTTATTAATTACACTCCATTTTGCCTTACATTTATTATTTGACGTTTTGATGAGGTAATCATTTTGGGACTTTTGTGTTAGGTTGATGACTCCTTTTAATAGTTTTGTGTACTGTTTGAATTTATTTTTATTATCAGCAGTTGGGTTGAGTCTATATATTCATAATAGTTCACGTTTTCTTTTGCAACTACGTTTGATGCCCTTAGTAATCCACTTAGATTTAACGAGTATATGCTTTTTCCTCTTTTGAACAGGGAAGCAAAGGTCATAAAATAACACGAAGATATCGTGAAATAAGTTAAAGGCTTCATCAGGATCATTACATTCAAATGCCTCAGAAAAGCCAAGTTGATTTATACAGGTCATAAATTTATGTGTGTTTTCATCACTATAATCTCTTCTTTTGATGAAATAGTGTTGTAGGAGACAACTTTTTTTGACTGGGCATCTGAGGATCTGTGCAGAGTGGTCTGACATTGCAAGTTCTATGACTTGACCTACACTTCTTTGCACGTTGTGGGCAAAATTATCTAAGCACGTTCCACTGTCTGGACGAGTTGGTTCTTTAAACTGTAATTTTAGATTGTAAGCTGATAGGAGTTGTATAAAAGTGTTCGCAGCATAAGAGTTTATTAACTTGTCAATGTTAAAGTCCCTTGCCACCATAACCTTCTTGTTTCTATAACATGTTTGACTCAGAACTATGTCTAGTGTTTCAAAAGACCTATCCAAACATTCCTTTCTTCTTTTTTTGCTAGGAACCCTATACATAGATATAATTATAATGCCATGTTCTATTATTTCTATTCCACAACATTCGACAATATTATAAAGACTGCATTTCTGGATATCTTTGATTTCTTTGAATTTGTGAAATTTACTTATAATAATACAAGACCCTCCGTTTCTTTTTTTCCTACTGAAGTGTGCGGCCAAGATATAGTTAGGTATATTTATTTGAGAAGTATCCGCCGGTATCATATTATGCTCGGTGATACATATCGCATCTATCTGACTATGTATACTTTTCAATTCATCTAATTGCACTGTAAGATAATCAGACTTGTTAATTAACCCATTTATGTTTTGGTGCAGAATATTTATGTTCTTATACACTAAAAAGATTATTATTTTTCGTGTTTGTACTTATGTCAATTCTATTCAAATCATTATTCATCTCATTTAAGTCATTATTCGCATTAATTAAGTGATTATTACTATCGTTAATATTAAAAAATCTATCGCAGTAATTGTGCCAACATCAATTATGTTGAAAATTGTGTCAGTCTGAGGTTGTTCTGTTTGCACGTATTTATCTTGCATTTTCTTGCCATGTGTGTGGGTTTCGTACGAAGCTACGGAGTGTTTGTATGTTGTTATTTGTGTGGCGTACTCAAGTTGCAGTAGTCTTCTCAGTAGCTGCCTACTCAAGACTCTCGTGAAATGAAGTCCCCTCGGGAGAGATATTCTAGAAGGATACATATTTGTACTTGCTACATATAAATCTAAGCTCATAATTAAGTTTCCAACAAAGTCCTTGTTCAGACCGATTCCTTAGGCTTCAAAAACAATAATTAAAAAATTAAAAGCTGACGGATGTCAAACTGTTACTACGTTCTGGCGCCTCCAAAATTGCACATATTGTTCACACAATGTGTAGCAACTCACTGGGATGACTGAGGTGCTCTGCCTTACTGTAGTTATATCCATATCCGATCCCGACGAAGGCGGCCAGGGCCAGAGCAGCAAAGATCATCACCACGATGACGCAAGCCAATAATAAAGTGATACACCTGCAAATAAGAACTTTAGCTCATATCCAAAGGTTGTTATGGTCCAAAACGTGTAGCGAAATTTATTTTTTCCGTCATAGCATTATAATCACGGCAGCAATGCCACCCATGATTCTCGTGCTGTCTATTACTTATGTATGATATCTATTAGTTACAGTGTACCCCATCATTGTGCGATAACTAAACCAAACCGCCTATAGATGCCGCTAATCACAATGATTAGTTCAAAAGTTATAAGTTACGAAATGTTCTAAAATTAGCGATAGCTGTAATGTTCACTTAAGAAATAATCACTGATTAGTTGCGCTCCGGTTTAGACTCGCGAAAGTTAGCAATCCTTTCAAGGGTCCACCAAGGTTTCACCAGGGGATACACAAATTTGTGACCTACTTAACATTACATTTAAAACCGTTTAGGCCATACTTGTGTTAGCCGGAGTCTTACCGTTTCATTTTAATTGGTGTTTTATTGTTCTTGACAAAAAATCCAGAAGTAATACATGCAATTTTGAACAACTTTTGTTTTTTACAAGGTTTAATTAAGTACTGAAAACTAAATCAAAGCAAAACTTTTTAAGGCATCTTCAATTGAGATATGATTTTTAAAGACCTTTGAAGTGATATAACATGTCCAATGCTTTAAGTAAGGTTTTTTGACAGCAATTTAAAAAAGACAGGAGTTTTTGTATGTGAAAAATTATATATTCTATATTTTGAGATATCATGTACAAAAGGTATCTCAAAAATTGTTGAAATTAGGATCTCCGAACCAAATTGAGGAAGAAAAAATCCACCTTTCCATGCTTTTTTAAGTTGGTAGCACACATTGAAAATTACATACATCGATAGAGGACCGTCAAAAAAAATCAAAAAATGTCATCTAACAATGTCCTAGTGTTACATTTGCGAGATATTAGGTTTATAAAATAAAATAAAAACTTGCTTAAAAGCATATGATATTTTCTAGCCATTCAAGGGTCTGCAAAAACCAGGTCTCAAGTCTTAAATGCCAAGAAAAAGTCACGTTAAATTACTTAAACAGAACGTACTACATTATCAATTATTGAAAAAGAAATCAATTATTGTTCAATATCGCAATCATTTTCATTTTCGGTTAACTGTTTTGGGTGTTTTCATCAAAGACAATAAAACACAAACAAGAACGAAATTAAAATTTCCACTAACATAAAATTAGCCTAAATTGTTTTAAATGGTGTACTATCTCCTTTTAAAGGCATTGTATAGATTTACTAAACATAAAATGTAAAAAAGTGCAACAGAAAATCGGTTGTTGTTCTTTTGAATTTTTTACTTCTAGAGCCATCTCGTGGTATTTGCAATACACATTTCAATATTGCTGCAGCAAGTGATGTAGGTCTCGAACTAGATATGCTTACGTAGTTTCTCAGACTACGCCGCTGGTGACATATTTTGTTCTACGTGGTCTATCTGTATTAGTGTAATATATAAGTATCTGTGCTTATCGCCAAACTTTCATGTTTACTCACCGGTAGCGGGCGTAGTTGTTGTTGTATCTGTTGTTGGATTCGTCGTTGTAACGTCTAAATAATACAAAAAAATAATATTAAAGCCCGAGCTACAAATGTACAAAAGTTATCTCATAAATTGTTGAAATTAGGACCGGACGACCTGTGCACGCTGCGGGCCGGCCGCGACATGGACGAGGTCTCGCGTCTCGTGCAGGAGGATATCGACAGTATCACTCGCTGGGCGCATGACAATGGTATTGTAATCAATTCAGATAAAACGAACCTACTTGTTATTCAGTCTCCTTACTCATGTATCCCTAAGGTATCATGCGGATTGGTTGCTCATGGTTTCTCTTGTATACATAATAATTTTTTAAATTGCAATTGTCAGACTATTACAAGAGTACCACAAGTAAAATACCTCGGCATGTTTATCGATGAAAATATGGGTTGGATAAGTCATGTGGATTATATTGTAGGCAAGCTTCGCATATTGCTATGTAAATTTAATCAGCTTAGTTATAAAGTTCCTAAATTTATGTTAAAAACTATTTATCTTTCGTTTGTTGATTCCATTGTTAGTTATGGTATTGAGTGCTATGGTTCGACTTTCAAAACTCATTTAGACAAAATTGAAACGTTACAAATTAAATTCCTAAAACTACTGGTAAACAAAAAATCTAAAGCCAAACTAATTCATGATTATAGAAAGCTGTTTAAGATATGCAATATCCTTCCAGCATCGTTAAAATATAAACACGCTGTAGCCGTAAGCAACCATGGCAGTCAGAACCATAAATTACCCAATCAGCACGGTCTCAATACAAGATCTGTAGCTCAAGGAAAATTTGAAACTTCAAAAGTGAATAACTACTTCGGTGGTAGAATGCTAAAAAGAAAGATTCCTAGAATAATGAATGAAATGCCATCTCTTATTAAATTTGAGATGAATAGAAACAAATTTTCAGTCATATATAAAACATACCTTCTAGATAATATCCTGAGTACCTAATTGCCTGGCTAGATCTTCAATGTATAAGTTCCTACTTAGTTGACTACCATCATAGTTACCTATATTGTTATCATAAATTGTTTTCGATTATTTCTGTGTCTTAAGTAATTCTTAATATGAAGTGCGACTCCCGACCCACAGACAAACCATACTCAAACTTGGTTTTGTGGGATGTATGTTTAGCCCATAAGTATTTTTTTATGCAATAAACTCATTCATTCATTCATCACTATGATCTGCCGTGAGGCGTTCGAACATTTGTTTTGAATTCTAAAATTAGACTTAAATAATACAGAACACATGCATGCACACATAAAATTAAAAGTTATTAATGAATAATGTCAAGCTTTATAAAATGTCAGAAAGAAAATCATATATGGTGTAGCCTTTACAATAAGTATTTTTTTAAGATTACATTTAAAGATATTTATATTGTTAGTAGCTCTTAATGTCTTCGGTAGTTTATTATATATTTTGGTGGTCATGCCAAATGTACTTTTATCATAGTATGCAGTTTTTCGTGGATTAGCGCTCAGTTTGTCTTTATTGCGTTTGCCCTTCATGAAATTGAAAAGATGGAGATTGGATTTCACAAACACTGCCGTTTCAAATATGTATAGCGATGGTACTGTTACGATCTTAAGATTAATAAAATGGTCCTTACAGGTATCTGTACTAATAAGTTTACATATTGCACGTACACATTTCTTTTGTGCTTTAAATATAACATCTTTTTTGTGGCATTTCCCCAGAACATTATGCCATATCGTAATGATGACTCGACAAATCCATAATATGCCGTTAAAACAGCGTCCCTGTTGACCTGTTTAGAAAGCATATATAGAGCATATGAAAATTTACTTAGTTTATTGCTCAGTAAGTCTATGTGTGTATTCCATGCCATGTTGTTGTCAATGTGAAGTCCTATGAATTTCGTAGTCTCAGTCTCTTCTATTTGTCTACCCTCATAGTTAATGTTTAATGTCAGTTGTTTTGTATGTCCATTCTTAAATTTCATTAATTTTGTTTTGTTAATATTAATTAGAAGATTATTGTTATTAAGCCAGTCAATTATACTTATAAGAGAATTATTAATGTCACTGTCATATGTATTTAGATTATGTCCTATAAATGTAACGGTGCTATCATCAGCAAAAAGTACCATGGGATGATTCACACATTTTGGAATGTCATTGATGTATACAAAAAACAACAATGGACCCAAAACACTTCCTTGTGGAACACCACAATTTATGTCCCTAGTGTCAGATGGATATGTCAATTCCATTTTTGATTCAGTGCATATTTGTGTGATATCTGCTGATAATAAAAATAAATTCAAACAGTACACAAAACGATTAAAAGGAGTCATCAACCTAACACAAAAGTCCCAAAATGATTATCTCATCAAAACGTCAAATAATAAATGTAAGGCAACATGGAGTGTAATTAATAAAGCCAAAAATAATATACCACAAAACAACATAACGATAATACAAAGCAATGGAGTAGCGATAAAAGAACCTCAACAAATAATAATAATAATAATAATACCTTGGACACTATTGACACACATTGATCTTGCCCCAAACTAAGATTCCCTGTATCTTGGGTACTGGACAACGATACACTTACTTATATAGATAAATATTATACATAGATAGATAAACAACCATGACCAGGGTACAAACATCCGTTCTCATCAAACAAATATTTGCCCCCACCTGGACTCGAACCCGGGACCCTTGGATTCGTAGGCAGGGTCACTGCCGACTCAGCCATTCGGGTCGTCAGTGATAGCACAAGCCTTTAATAATCATTTCATTGATCAAGTCCAACCAAATACTAACACTACTAAGACAGGTAAACTAACTATGACATTACTAAATAATTCTATATGTATTTCTGACTCCCACATCTCCCCTTGACATTCTTAAATATATAAAAGCCCTTAAGAACACCAACAGTACTGGTGACGATGGTATAGCCACAAAGATTATCAAAGCTGTGAGTAGTAGAATTGCACCGATTCTCTCTCATTTGACTTACTTATGCTTACAACACGGAACCTTTCCTGATCGCCTCAAGACTTCCATAGTAAAACCAGTTTTTAAAAAAGTCTATAGGGAAGATATCAACTGCTATAGACCCATAGCACTGATACCAATATTCTCCAGAATAGTTGAGAAGGCGATTTATGACAGGCTATACAAATTCTTTGAAAAACATAAAATATTAGTAGATGAACAAAAGGGTTTCAGGAAAAGTAAAAATATTAACATGGCAATATACGACTTTTTAAGAAAAATCATGACAAATGTTGATATTGATAAACCAGTCACGTCCCTATTTATGGACCTAACCAAGGCTTTTTATTGTTTTTTTACAAGGTTTAATTAAGTACTGAAAACTAAATCAAAGCAAAACTTTTTAAGGCATCTTCAATTGAGATATGATTTTTAAAGACCTTTGAAGTGATATAACATGTCCAATGCTTTAAGTAAGGTTTTTTGACAGCAATTTAAAAAAGACAGGAGTTTTTGTATGTGAAAAATTATATATTCTATATTTTGAGATATCATGTACAAAAGGTATCTCAAAAATTGTTGAAATTAGGATCTCCGAACCAAATTGAGGAAGAAAAAATCCACCTTTACATGCTTTTTTAAGTTGGTAGCACACATTGCAAATTACATACATCGATAGAGTCAAGAAAAAGTCACGTTAAATTACTTAAACAGAACGTACTACATTATCAATTATTGAAAAATAAATCAATTATTGTTCAATATCGCAATCATTTTCATTTTCGGTTAACTGTTTTGGGTGTTTTCATCAAAGACAATAAAACACAAACAAGAACGAAATTAAAATTTCCACTAACATAAAATTAGCCTAAATGGTTTTAAATGGTGTACTATCTCCTTTTAAAGGCATTGTATCGATTTACTAGACATAAAATGTAAAAAAGTGCAATAGAAAATCGGTTGTTGTTCTTTTGAATTTTTTACTTCTAGAGCCATCTCGTGGTATTTGCAATACACATTTCAATATTGCTGCAGCAAGTGATGTAGGTCTCGAACTAGATATGCTTACGTAGTTTCTCAGACTACGCCGCTGGTGACATATTTTGTTCTACGTGGTCTATCTGTATTAGTGTAATATATAAGTATCTGTGCTTATCGCCAAACTTTCATGTTTACTCACCGGTAGCGGGCGTAGTTGTTGTTGTATCTGTTGTTGGATTCGTCGTTGTAACGTCTAAATAATACAAAAAAATAATATTAAAGCCCGAGCTACAAATGTACAAAAGTTATCTCATAAATTGTTGAAATTAGGACCTCCGAACCAAATTGAGGGAAAAAATCCCCCTTTACATGGTTTTTTAAGTTGGTAGAATACATTGAAAATTACATACATTGATAGAGGACCATAAAAAAAAATGTCATCTAACATAACGTCCTAGTGTTATATTTGCGAGAAATTAGGTTTTATAAAATAAAATAAAATCTTGATTTAAAGCAGATGATATTTTTCAGCAATTCAAAGGTCTGTAAAAATCATGTCTCAAGCCACAAATTCCTAGAAAAAGTTTTGTTAAATTACTTAAAGAGTAGGTAATTTACCAGCAATTATTGAAAAATAAATGAATAAAGATAAAGATAAAGATATTTATTTTTTGGTGAAGCATAGGTTTGTAGGATGGTTGTAATATAACAGGCAAGTGTATCACTATGAACTGCCGTGAGGCGTTCGAACATTTGTTTTGAATTCTAAAATTAGACTTAAATAATACAGAACACATGCACGCACACATAAAATTAAAAGTTATTAATGAATAATGTCAAGCTTTATAAAATGTCAGAAAGAAAATCATATATGGTGTAGCCTTTACAATAAGTATTTTTTTAAGATTACATTTAAAGATATTTATATTGTTAGTAGCTCTTAATGTCTTCGGTAGTTTATTATATATTTTGGTGGTCATGCCAAATGTACTTTTATCATAGTATGCAGTTTTTCGTGGCTTAGCGCTATTAAATACTTGTGCTATCACTGACGACCCGAATGGCTGAGTCGGCAGTGACCCTGCCTACGAATCCAAGGGTCCCGGGTTCGAGTCCAGGTGGGGGCAAATATTTGTTTGATGAGAACGGATGTTTGTACCCTGGTCATGGTTGTTTATCTATCTATGTATAGTATTTATCTATATAAGTAAGTGTATCTTTGTCCAGTACCCAAGATACAGGGAATCCTAGTTTGGGGCAAGATCAATGTGTGTCAATAGTGTCCAAGGTATTATTATTATTATTATTATTTGTTGAGGTTCTTTTATCGCTACTCCTTTGCTTTGTATTATCGTTATGTTGTTTTGTGGTATATTATTTTTGGCTTTATTAATTACACTCCATGTTGCCTTACATTTATTATTTGACGTTTTGATGAGGTAATCATTTTGGGACTTTTGTGTTAGGTTGATGACTCCTTTTAATCGTTTTGTGTACTGTTTGAATTTATTTTTATTATCAGCAGTTGGGTTGAGTCTATATATCCATAATAGTTCACGTTTTCTTTTGCAACAACGTTTGATGTCCTTAGTAATCCATTTAGATTTAACGAGTATATGCTTTTTCCTCTTTTGAACAGTGAAGCAAAGGTCATAAAATAACACGAAGATATCGTGAAATAAGTTAAAGGCTTCATCAGGATCATTACATTCAAATGCCTCAGAAAAGCCAAGTTGAGTTATACAGGTCATAAATTTATGTGGGTTTTCATCACTATAGTCTCTTCTTTTGATGAAATAGTGTTGTAGGAGACAACTTTTTTTGACTGGGCATCTGAGGATCTGTGCAGAGTGGTCTGACATTGCAAGTTCTATTACTTGACCTACACTTATTTGCACGTTGTGGGCAAAATTATCTAAGCACGTTCTACTGTCTGGACGAGTTGGTTCTTTACGCTGCGAGTGTACTTTACGTGTCAATTTTAAAGTCCCCTGCCACTATAAACTTCTTGTTTCTATAACATGTTTGACTCAGAACTATGTTCGATTCCAAATCGATATTCGATCGATGGTTTCTGACCGGCCATTTTGAATTTGACGTTGCTGC
The DNA here is from genome assembly GCA_949825045.1 of Argyresthia goedartella. Taxonomy (NCBI): domain Eukaryota; kingdom Metazoa; phylum Arthropoda; class Insecta; order Lepidoptera; family Argyresthiidae; genus Argyresthia; species Argyresthia goedartella. The sequence goes on along the minus strand of OX463812.1, from coordinate 36,138,119 downwards.
CAACCTAGCAGTTTTTTGACAACTGACAGACGAAAGCCCTCGCAAAGTAAACGCGTTTTGGTTAGGGTATTGAAATTAAATCGCAGGCCATCTGGAATGTATTCGGGTTTCCCTCAGGATTGTCAATATAGCTGAGTGTGTTGTGGTTCCCCGAACCAGATAAAGTTCGCATTTTCATGGCCGATTGGTTTTTCCCACGTAACATAACCTGTGTTGGAACACTGTGCTCATCGAAGCTGGCCCGCCAGTCATACCTGGTTGGCTGAAGAACCTGTCTACCAAGAAGAGCCTAGGGTGCACCCGGGCCTTGCAGAGAGACAGGAGGTTGACGGGACCGAAGCACAGACCAGGTTAGATCGACCCCAATTACTTCAGCTCGGTGAATCGCCGACGTTCACACTTCTTGGCAACTGATCGTTACGCTACCTCGTAGCTGATGGGCCCCTACGAGGTCATTAGGTGCTGAGAAGCCTGAACATTTTTGTAGCTAGAGCGTGGCTTCCTGAGATTTGCAGCCGTCAAGGGCTCCAGGAAGGCACGATTTGGGACTATCAATCTGTAGGTATAGGCGGTTATTAGGTAACTTGGTTGTGTTCCTATATCCACATAGATTGGTAGTATTGTAAGCTATAGGTCTATTGCTGGTAGTAGATAGACAGATATTGAATTGAATTACCAGTTAGTCAATCTATTAGTGGTCTAGTAATGCTATTGAATGAATGTTTTGGTTAACATAGGTAGTTACATCTATTGATAGCAGGCTATTACATTGTTTTCAGTTTATAGCAATTTATAACTTGAACTAATATTGACTATCTGCGTGTGTTATAATGATAAAGGGAAACTAAATTGTATTTACAGAATTTATATAGATATAAAACTCGGTTCCTATTGTTTAAGGAAAACAACATTGTTGAAGTTGTGGTTTAGGGTTCCCTCGTTTGGGTTGTAGACTGGAGGGTCCAATAAAATTGAGTTACTGCAAATTGTGAGTAAGTATCGTTCCGATCATGTCGTTATCTGAAATCCAGAAGGGTGTTTCTAAGGAACTCAGATGGTTTTCCTCCGCACACGGTCTGATAGACCGTTTAGATAGGCATGATGTGGTATTGGAGCGGTCTATGGACGTTAAGGAACGTTACAATAGGGTGCTCGAATTGTCCGCGCAGGCGGAATCAGTTGATGGTTGCGCACCTTACAGGCTGTCACGGTTGATAGGGGATGTCGACCACTGTATGGAGATGGCAGCTGCTATCACGCAGAAGGCTGCGGACATACGTAGACAGCGCGAGTCCAGCCATGGTGGTGACATTGAAGCACCTCTGCCGCTTCAGGGTTCGGGGTCCAGGTTACCTGCCATAACTATGCCTACTTTTGACGGAATGTCCGGTGAATGGATGAGCTTCATCAATCTATTCGACAGTTTGGTGCACATGCAATCGGACATTACCAAGTCTGTCAAGATGGCTCAGCTGGTGGCAGCATTGAGGGGTGAGCCTAGGGAGCTGGTCGCTCATTTGACAGTTAAGGAGGGTAACTATGAAACGGCCAGACAATTGTTGGTCAGACGTTACCACAACAAACGGAGGTTGGCCGATGCCCAACTGAACCGTTTGTTTAGCATCCTGGTTGTGAACAAGGTCGGGGCCATACAGACGGAGGTTTTGAACCCATTATTGTCCGTCACCAAGGCTCTAGAGAATCTTGGACTTCCGGTTGGTGAATGGTCGTACCTACTGTTGTACATTGTACTTTCCCGCCTACCCGCTGACGTGCAGACTCGTTTCGAACAGTCTCACGGGAGGTCGGCCGAGGACCTGCCCGCCTTCTCCGACTTGGTCGGATTCTTGGAAGAGGAGGCTCGACGGGCAGAGAATTTGGGGTTGACGGTCACCCATCCTTCGGAGCCACAGAGAGCTGCCGGGAGCGCTGTGAGTAGGGGCCCTCCGACGAGGAAGGACCGCACCAACCGGCAGTCATATGGGACTGTGAGTGCATTGACCCCACATAGTGAGACTTGCCCATGTTGTAGGCAGATTGGCCATGCTGTGGCCAATTGCAATAAGTTCGGGGAACTTAGGGTTCAGGGACGGCGCCGGATGGCCAAGCAGCGGAGCTGGTGTTTCCTGTGCCTCGGGCCACACATGGCTAGGGACTGCACGCGCACAAAAATGTGCGGATATTGTGGTGGGGCCCACAACAATCTGTTGTGCATGAACCGGTCCGGCCAACAGCCTCCACAGGGCCGTATCCAGGGTGACACGGCATGGGGCCCTGAGAATTCGTTTGCGACTCGGAGCGCAACTCAGGGGCCAACGTCCCCACGTCCACAGGGCCGTACCCAGGGTGACACGGCATGGGGCCCTGAGAATTCGTTTGCGACTCGGAGCGCAACTCAGGGGCCAACGTCCCCACGTGCACAGGGCAGTACCAGGGTGCAGGGCCGCACTCAGGACCATTACATGGGGGGCCCTGAGTATTCGGTTGCGACTCAGCATCCGACCCAGCGGGACATTGGGTGTGTTGAGCAGGCCGTAACGGGCGGGTGGCATGGGACACCTTTGAGCTATGCGGGTGCGGTTCGGACGCCGCCTCAGTTGTCGCCCCGCTCGTCGCCTCGTCCTCGTCGGTCACATGTGATGTCCCCCCCGCTCATGGAGCGGCCACGGTTGAATTCACGCCCACCCCCCTTTACGGGGAATCGTAGGTTGGGAATGGAACCGGCGCGTGGGCCATTTGTACAATGGGACCCTCTGGCGTATAGCTGCATACCTGATCGGTTACAGGCACAGTGGGGCCCCGGGGGTCCTCGCTAGGAATTTGCGGCCCAACTATTGGTTGCCCCCCAACCGGAGACGGTGGTGTTACCGATCGCCTCTGTGCTTGTTTGGGATTTGGCGGGCAACCCAACATACGTTCGCGCCCTATTAGATTCTGGAGCTCAGGGCTGCATTGTATCGAATGATTTAGCGAAATGGTTGGGCCTCAAGGTAAATAGGTATAATAAATCAATAAGGGGCGTGGGGAATGTTACGGTTACGAATGTAGTTGGTCAATCGGTGATCACGTTCTCTCCACGTTATGACATTTTGACAAAAACATCCGTGCAAGCTTTAGTAATGACGCATGTCATGGGCAGACACCCCTTGGTGAAGTTGAATCCGGCCGTTCGATTCCTGACATCAGGACTCAAGTTGGCGGATCCCGATTTTGACACTCCAGCCCCGGTCGACCTGTTACTGGGAGCAGACGTTCTGGGTAGGTTTCTGTTGTCGGATCGGCGAATTCTTCAGCCGGACGGGTTGATTGCTGTGGATACTAAGTTTGGTCACGTGATCATGGGTCCGGCATTACCAATGGTTAGGCCTGCCGAGTCAGATGGCATACTTATTGGCTCAGCGATGTCAGACGCTATCCAACGTTTCTGGGAGATAGAGGAACCTCCCACCGTTCGTCGAGTCGACGCAGACGAAGAAGAGTGCGAGTTGTTTTACCAGAATAGTACTGGTCGCCTTCGTTCTGGTCGTTTTGTAACTCGACTGCCTTTCAGGGCCGATCGACCGCCACTAGGAGAATCTAGGAAGATGGCTGAGACGAGATTGATGTCGATGGAGCGTAGGATGACAAGGGACGCCGTATTTAAACAAAAATATGTTGATTTCATGAGGGAGTATGAGTCGTTAGGACACATGTCGGTATCGGGTGTGGACTGGAGATCTGAGGATCATTGTTTCCTTCCACACCATGCCGTCCTACGAACCCCTACCGGCAAGATTCGAGTTGTTTTTGATGGGTCAGCACCTACCTCGAACGGGATGTCCCTGAATCAGTGTCTACATTCGGGACCCAAGTTGAGTCGTGATATTTCGGATATTCTCACGAGCTTTCGGAGGCACCAGATTGTATTTGTCGCAGACATTCGGATGATGTTTAGGCAAACGGTAATTCATCCGGCTGACAGAAGGTATCAGTTGATACTTTGGCGTGAGTCCACGGCCGAGCCAGTCAAGGTCTTTGAGTTAAACACGAACACGTATGGGTTACGGTCTAGCCCGTATTTGGCGATGCGTACCCTGCGGGAGTTGGCGTCGCGTGACCGTGTGAGCTATCCTAGAGCCGCCGCTATCCTGGAGCAAGATTTGTACGTCGATGACGTCTGCACAGGGGCAGCCAGTGTAGAGGAAGCTCTGGACCGACGTGACGAGCTCATTCAATTGCTGGAACGAGGCGGCTATGAACTACGCAAGTGGATGTCCAACTCCCCTGAGTTGATGGCTGGTCTCCCAGATGAGTTTCAACAAGACCCGCACGTTTTTGAGAATCCTGACAACCCTAACATGTTGTCAGTACTTGGAATTCAGTACCGGCCCGTCCATGATGAGTTTACCTATCGGGTGGTTTTAGAATCTCCGAAGGCCTGGACGAAGCGGTCAGTACTGTCAACGATTGCGAGAACGTTCGACCCGAATGGATGGATTTCTCCAGTCACCTTTGCTCTCAAATGTTTTATGCAAAGGCTATGGGCGGCTCAGTTGACCTGGGACACCCACCTCTCAGATGATTTGTTGACTGATTGGACGCGAATGTTCACCTCGCTATCGGACATAAATAATGTATCGCTGCCGAGGAAATTGGTCCCTGCTGGGGATTACAGGGCAACCCTTCACGGGTTTTGTGATGCCTCTGAACGAGGGTTTGCGGCAGCGGTTTATTTGCAAACCGTCACCTCCACCAGGGAGGTCCACGTGCGTTTGGTTTTGGCAAAAAGCAAGGTAGCGCCTATTCGGACAAGGATGACGATTCCAAAACTGGAACTGTCCGGGGCTGCTCTTTTGACCAAACTTTTGAATCACACTCTAACAGTGTTGCGTGGGTCAGTGGTTTTGGAGGATACGGTGTACGCGTGGACGGATAGCCAGATTGTTTTGTGCTGGCTGAAGGCTTCGGTCCATAACTTAGAGGTTTTTGTTGCGAACCGTGTCTCCCAGATTGTGTCGTCTGAGGTCCCACTGACCTGGAGACATGTACCAGGAGAATTGAACCAGTCTGATTGTGCATCCAGGGGATGTCGGGCTCCTGAACTCGTTAGCTACCATTTGTGGTGGGGACCACCCTGGCTTGCCAAGAGAGAATCGGACTGGCCCCACAGCCATGTAGTAGTATCTTCGGATCATGGCCCCAGAGCGTCCGTGCATGTTACCCAGAAGGCTGAGGACCCTGACGCCGGGTTTCTGCTGGACCGGTATAGCTCACTTGACAAGTTGATAAACGTGTCCACTTGGATTAGGAGATTCGCTCGAAATTGTCGTACTCCTCGCGATCAGCGAACGTTGAACCCTATTCTGACTCCGGCAGAGCGAAACGAGTCGCTGTTGAATTTGGTCCGGTTGGTACAGTCCTCGAAGTTTGGGGCAGAATTGGAGATTATACGAAGTGGACGTTCGAAATTGAAGGGAGCCGTCGCGCGTCTCAACCCCTTTGTTGATTCGACCGGGTTACTTCGGGTAGGAGGAAGATTGCGCAATGCGAATGTCGTATTCGGCTCGTCACCCACTTCTGCTCCCCAAGGGGGAACAGTTTGTTGAATTGCTGGTGACTGATCGTCATATTAAAAACGCGCATGCCGGCTGTAACGCGTTATTGGCCACGCTCCAGCGGGAGTTTTGGATCTTATCTGCCCGCCGTGTCATACGGAACATCGTGTTTCGGTGCATCCCTTGTTATCGACTTAAGGCTGCCACGATGCAACCTCTCATGGGGGACTTGCCCCCTGATCGTGTGAATGAGGTCAGACCGTTTTCAGGTGTTGGTACGGATTTGCAGGATCGTTTATGGTGAAGAGTTCACGATTGCGTACCGCTAGGCAATACAAAGCGTACCTATGTGTGTTTGTTTGTTTATCCACCAAGGCGGTACATCTCGAGCTCGTGGCTGATCTCTCGACAGAGGCTTTCATTGCTTGTTTGGATAGGTTTGTTTCTCGAAGGGGACTTCCAACTTTGATCCGCTCTGATAACGGCACTAACTACATCGGTGCGGAACGATACTTACGAGAGATAGTCAACTTTTTGAATGTAAATAAAGTGGATATTGGAACGGCCCTCTCCCGTCGGGGTATACAGTGGACCTTCAGCCCACCGATTTGCCCCCACTGGGGTGGGATTTTTGAGGCCGTAGTTAAGTCAGCTAAGACGCACTTGGGGCGTATAGTAGGTCAGACCGCGCTGACTTTTGAGGAGCTCGCGACATTGTTTTGTAAGATCGAGGCCGTTCTCAATTCGCGACCGTTGTGTCCGCTCAGCTCGGATCCAAATGACCTGGAGGCTCTGACCCCAGGCCATTTCTTGATAGGACAGCCACTTAACGCGTTGCCCGAGCACCCCTTCGAGGGAGTGAAATTGTATCGGTTGTCAAGGTATCAGATGTTGCAGCAGTTTACTCAGAATTTCTGGAAGCGTTGGTCGCTCGAGTATCTGCATATCTTACAACAGCGCCTTAAGTGGACTGACAAAACCAGCCCCCCTAGTGTTGGTGACCTCGTTCTGGTTAAGGATGCTAACCTACCGCAACTACGTTGGCGCAGGGGGCGCATTGTTAACTTGTTCCCTGGCAAGGACGGGACCCCCCGGTCTGCAGAGGTTCTAGTAGGAGGCTCGGTTCTAAAACGAGCGGTAGCAACGTTGTCTCGGCTGCCCGTAGATTAGGGGACAGGTGGGTGCCTGTCCGGGCGGGTGATTGTTCGATTCCAAATCGATATTCGATCGATGGTTTCTGAACGGCCATTTTGAATTTGACGTTGCTGCCAACCTAGCAGTTTTTTGACAACTGACAGACGAAAGCCCTCGCAAAGTAAACGCGTTTTGGTTAGGGTATTGAAATTAAATCGCAGGCCATCTGGAATGTATTCGGGTTTCCCTCAGGATTGTCACTATAGCTGAGTGTGTTGTGGTTCCCCGAACCAGATAAAGTTCGCATTTTCGTGGCCGATTGGTTTTTCCCACGTAACATAACCTGTGTTGGAACACTGTGCTCATCGAAGCTGGCCCGCCAGTCATACCTGGTTGGCTGAAGAACCTGTCTACCAAGAAGAGCCTAGGGTGCACCCGGGCCTTGCAGAGAGACAGGAGGTTGACGGGACCGAAGCACAGACCAGGTTAGATCGACCCCAATTACTTCAGCTCGGTGAATCGCCGACGTTCACACTTCTTGGCAACTGATCGTTACGCTACCTCGTAGCTGATGGGCCCCTACGAGGTCATTAGGTGCTGAGAAGCCTGAACAACTATGTCTAGTGTTTCAAAAGACCTATCCAAACATTCCTTTCTCCTTTTTTTGCTAGGAACCCTATACATAGATATAATTATAATGCCATGTTCTATTAATTCTATTCCACAACATTCGACAATATTAGGAAGACTGCATTTCTGGATATCTTTGATTTCTCTGAATTTGTGAAATTTACTTATAATAATACAAGACCCTCCGTTTCTTTTTTTCCTACTGAAGTGTGCGGCCAAGATATAGTTAGGTATATTTATTTGAGAAGTATCCGCCGGTATCATATTATGCTCGGTGATACATATCACATCTATCTGACTATGTATACTTTTCAATTCATCTAATTGTACTGTAAGATAATCAGACTTGTTAATTAACCCATTTATGTTTTGGTGCAGAATATTTATGTTCTTATACACGAAAAAGATTATTATTGTTCGTGTTTGTACTTATGTCAATTCTATTCAAATCATTATTCATCTCATTTAAGTCATTATTCGCATTAATTAAGTGATTATTACTATCGTTAATATTAAAAAATCTATCGCAACCATCATTATTATTAGTTATGTCAGTAATTGTGCCAACATCAATTATGTTCAAAATTGTGTCAGTCTGAGGTTGTTCTGTTTGCACGTATTTATCTTGCATTTTCTTGCCATGTGTGTGGGTTTCGTACGAAGCTACTGAGTGTTTGTATGTTGTTATTTGTGTGGCGTACTCAAGTTGCAGTAGTCTTCTCAGTAGCTGCCTACTCAAGACTCTCGTGAAATGAAGTCCCCTCGGGAGAGATTTGTCGTAATCCATATTCAAGAAGGATACATATTTGTACTTGCTACATATAAATCTAAGCTCATAATTAAGTTTCCAACAAAGTCCTTGTTCAGACCGATTCCTTAGGCTTCAAAAACAATAATTAAAAAATTAAAAGCTGACGGATGTCAAACTGTTACTACGTTCTGGCGCCTCCAAAATTGCACATATTGTTCACACAATGTGTAGCAACTCACTGGGATGACTGAGGTGCTCTGCCTTACTGTAGTTATATCCATATCCGATCCCGACGAAGGCGGCCAGGGCCAGAGCAGCAAAGATCATCACCACGATGACGCAAGCCAATAATAAAGTGATACACCTGCAAATAAGAACTTTAGCTCATATCCAAAGGTTGTTATCGTCCAAAACGTGTAGCGAAATTTTTTTTTTTTCTGTCATAGCATTATTATCACGGCGGCAATGCCACCCATGATTCTCGTGCTGTCTATTACTTATGTATGATATCTATTAGTTACTGTGTACCCCATCATTGTGCGATAACTAAACCAAACCGCCTCTAGATGCCGCTAATCACAATGATTAGTTCAAAAGTTATAAGTTACGAAATGTTCTAAAATTAGCGATAGCTGTAATGTTCACTTAAGAAATAATCACTGATTAGTTGCGCTCCGGTTTAGACTCGCGAAAGTTAGCAATCCTTTCAAGGGTCCACCAAGGTTTCACCAGGGGATACACAAATTTGTGACCTACTTAACATTACATTTAAAACCGTTTAGGCCATACTTGTGTTAGCCGGAGTCTTACCGTTTCGTTTTAATTGGTGTTTTATTGTTCTTGACAAAAAATCCAGAAGTAATACATGCAATTTTGAACAACTTTTGTTTTTTTACAAGGTTTAATTAAGTACTGAAAACTAAATCAAAGCAAAACTTTTTAAGGCATCTTCAATTGAGATATGATTTTTAAAGACCTTTGAAGTGATATAACATGTCCAATGCTTTAAGTAAGGTTTTTTGACAGCAATTTAAAAAAGACAGGAGATTTTGTATGTGAAAAATTATATATTCTATATTTTGAGATATCATGTACAAAAGGTATCTCAAAAATTGTTGAAATTAGGATCTCCGAACCAAATTGAGGAAGAAAAAATCCACCTTTACATGCTTTTTTAAGTTGGTAGCACACATTGAAAATTACATACATCGATAGAGGACCGTCAAAAAAAAATCAAAAAATGTCATCTAACAATGTCCTAGTGTTACATTTGCGAGATATTAGGTTTATAAAATAAAATAAAAACTTGCTTAAAAGCAGATGATATTTTCTAGCCATTCAAAGGTCTGCAAAAACCAGGTCTCAAGTCTTAAATGCCAAGAAAAAGTCACGTTAAATTACTTAAACAGAACGTACTACATTATCAATTATTGAAAAAGAAATCAATTATTGTTCAATATCGCATTTTCGGTTAACTGTTTTGGGTGTTTTCATCAAAGACAATAAAACACAAACAAGAACGAAATTAAACTATCCACTAACATAAAATTAGCCTAAATGGTTTTAAATGGTGTACTATCTCCTTTTAAAGGCATTGTATAGATTTACTAAACATAAAATGTAAAAAAGTGCAACAGAAAATCGGTTGTTGTTCTTTTGAATTTTTTACTTCTAGAGCCATCTCGTGGTATTTGCAATACACATTTCAATATTGCTGCAGCAAGTGATGTAGGTCTCGAACTAGATATGCTTACGTAGTTTCTCAGACTACGCCGCTGGTGACATATTTTGTTCTACGTGGTCTATCTGTATTAGTGTAATATATAAGTATCTGTGCTTATCGCCAAACTTTCATGTTTACTCACCGGTAGCGGGCGTAGTTATTGCTGTATCTGTTGTTGGATTCGTCGTTGTAACGTCTAAATAATACAAAAAAATAATATTAAAGCCCGAGCTACAAATGTAGAAAAGTTATCTCATAAATTGTTGAAATTAGGACCTCCGAACCAAATTGAGGGAAAAAATCCCCCTTTACATGTTTTTTTAAGTTGGTAGCATACATTTAAAATTACATACATTGATAGAGGACCATAAAAAAAAGGCATCTAACATAACGTCCTAGTGTTATATTTGCGAGAAATTAAGTTTTATAAAATAAAATAAAATCTTGATTTAAAGCAGATGATATTTTTCAGCAATTCAAAGGTCTGTAAAAATCATGTCTCAAGCCACAAATTCCTAGAAAAAGTTTTGTTAAATTACTTAAAGAGTAGGTAATTTACCAGCAATTATTGAAAAGTAAATGAATAAAGATAAAGATAAAGATATTTATTTTTTGGTGAAGTATAGGTTTGTAGGATGGTTGTAATATAACAGGCAAGTGTATCACTATGATCTGCCGTGAGGCGTTCGAACATTTGTTTTGAATTCTAAAATTAGACTTAAATAATACAGAACACATGCATGCACACATAAAATTAAAAGTTATTAATGAATAATGTCAAGCTTTATAAAATGTCAGAAAGAAAATCATATATGGTGTAGCCTTTATAATAAGTATTTTTTTAAGATTACATTTAAAGATATTTATATTGTTAGTAGCTCTTAATGTCTTCGGTAGTTTATTGTATATTTTGGTGGTCATGCCAAATGTACTTTTATCATAGTATGCAGTTTTTCGTGGCTTAGCGCTCAGTTTGTCTTTATTGCGTTTGCCCTTGATGAAATTGAAAAGATGGAGATTGGATTTCACAAACACTGCCTTTTCAAATATGTATAGCGATGGTACTGTTACGATCTTAAGATTTATAAAATGGTCCTTACAGGTATCTGTACTAATAAGTTTACATATTGCACGTACACTTTTATTTTGTGCTTTAAATATAACATCTTTTTTGTGGCATTTCCCCAGAACATTATGCCATAACGTAATGATGACTCGACAAATCCATAACATGCCGTTAAAACAGCGTCCCTGTTGACCTGTTTAGAAAGCATATATAGAGCATATGAAAATTTACTTAGTTTATTGCTCAGTAAGTCTATGTGTGTATTCCATGCCATGTTGTTGTCAATGTGAATTCCTATGAATTTCGTAGTCTCAGTCTCTTCTATTTGTCTACCCTCATAGTTAATGTTTAATGTCAGTTGTTTTGTATGTCCATTCTTAAATTTCATTAATTTTGTTTTGTTAATATTAATTAGAAGATTATTGTTACTAAGCCAGTCAATTATACTTATTAGAGAATTATTAATGTCACTTTCATATGTATTTAGATTATGTCCTATAAATGTAACGGTGCTATCATCAGCGAAAAGTACCATGGGATGATTCACACATTTTGGAATGTCATTGATGTATACAAGAAACAACAATGGACCCAAAACACTTCCTTGTGGAACACCACAATTTATGTCCCTAGTGTCAGATGGATATGTCAATTCCATTTTTGATTCAGTGCATATTTGTGTGATATGAGTCAATTGTTTCCTATTGCCTAAATAAGATTTGATAAGATCACGTGCGTTACCCCGAATACCATATGCGTATAGTTTATCTAAGAGTAAATTGTGGTCCACATAATAAAAAGCCTTGGTTAGGTCCATAAATAGGGACGTGACTGGTTTATCAATATCAACATTTGTCATGATTTTACTTAAAAAGTCGTATATTGCCATGTTAATATTTTTACTTTTCCTGAAACCCTTTTGTTCATCTACTAATATTTTATGTTTTTCAAAGAATTTGTATAGCCTGTCATAAATCGCCTTCTCAACTATTTTGGAGAATATTGGTATCAGTGCTATGGGTCTATAGCAGTTGATATCTTCCCTATCGTCTTTTTTAAAAACTGGTTTTACTATGGAAGTCTTGAGGCGATCAGGAAAGTTTCCGTGTTGTAAGCATAAGTAAGTCAAATGAGAGAGAATCGGTGCAATACTACTACTCACAGCTTTGATAATCTTTGTGGCTATACCATCGTCACCAGTACTGTTGGTGTTATTAAGGGCTTTTATATATTTAAGAATGTCAAGGGGAGATGTGGGAGTCAGAAATATAGAATTATTTAGTAATGTCATAGTTAGTTTACCTGTTTTAGTAGTGTTAGTATTTGGTTGGACTTGATCAATGAAATGATTATTAAAGGCTTGTTCTATCACTGACGACCCGAATGGCTGAGTCGGCAGTGACCCTGCCTACGAATCCAAGGGTCCCGGGTTCGAGTCCAGGTGGGGGCAAATATTTGTTTGATGAGAACGGATGTTTGTACCCTGGTCATGGTTGTTTATCTATCTATGTATAATATTTATCTATATAAGTAAGTGTATCGTTGTCCAGTACCCAAGATACAGGGAATCCTAGTTTGGGGCAAGATCAATGTGTGTCAATAGTGTCCAAGGTATTATTATTATTATTATTATTTGTTGAGGTTCTTTTATCGCTACTCCATTGCTTTGTATTATCGTTATGTTGTTTTGTGGTATATTATTTTTGGCTTTATTAATTACACTCCATGTTGCCTTACATTTATTATTTGACGTTTTGATGAGGTAATCATTTTGGGACTTTTGTGTTAGGTTGATGACTCCTTTTAATCGTTTTGTGTACTGTTTGAATTTATTTTTATTATCAGCAGTTGGGTTGAGTCTATATATCCATAATAGTTCACGTTTTCTTTTGCAACAACGTTTGATGCCCTTAGTAATCCACTTAGATTTAACGAGTATATGCTTTTTCTTCTTTTGAACAGGGAAGCAAAGGTCATAAAATAACACGAAGATATCGTGAAATAAGTTAAAGGCTTCATCAGGATCATTACATTCAAATGCCTCAGAAAAGCCAAGTTGAGTTATACAGGTCATAAATTTATGTAGGTTTTCATCACTATAGTCTCTTCTTTTGATGAAATAGTGTTGTAGGAGACAACTTTTTTTGACTGGGCATCTGAGGATCTGTGCAGAGTGGTCTGACATTGCAAGTTCTATGACTTGACCTACACTTCTTTGCACGTTGTGGGCAAAATTATCTAAGCACGTTCCACTGTCTGGACGAGTTGGTTCTTTAAACTGTAATTTTAGATTGTAAGCTGATAGGAGTTGTATAAAAGTGTTCGCAGCATAAGAGTTTATTAACGTGTCAATGTTAAAGTCCCCCGCCACTATACCCTACTTGTTTCTATAACATGTTTGACTCAGAACTATGTCTAGTGTTTCAAAAGACCTATCCAAACATTCCTTTCTCCTTTTTTTGCTAGGAACCCTATACATAGATATAATTATAATGCATTGTTCTATTATTTCTATTCCACAACATTCGGCAATATTAGGAAGACTGCATTTCTGGATATCTTTGATTTCTCTGAATTTGTGAAATTTACTTATAATAATACAAGACCCTCCGTTTCTTTTTTTCCTACTGAAGTGTGCGGCCAAGATATAGTTAGGTATATTTATTTGAGAAGTATCCGCCGGTATCATATTATGCTCGGTGATTACATATCACATCTATCTGACTATGTATACTTTTCAATTCATCTAATTGCACTGTAAGATAATCAGACTTGTTAATTAACCCATTTATGTTTTGGTGCAGAATATTTATGTTCTTATACACGAAAAAGATTATTATTGTTCGTGTTTGTACTTATGTCAATTCTATTCAAATCATTATTCATCTCATTTAAGTCATTATTCGCATTAATTAAGTGATTATTACTATCGTTAATATTAAAAAATCTATCGCAACCATCATTATTATTAGTTATGTCAGTAATTCTGTAGATCTCAACGGTCTCAACCAGTTCCTTTCTACCCCACCTGTTGTGATGGATCCCATTGTCAAACAAGCCACTCTTCAGAGCCTGCGCTCTAAGTCCTTACCCGACACCACACCATTCAACTTGAGCAATGTTGAAATCTATGCGGTCAAGAAGGCGGTACTAGCAGTGAGCTCTAAAGCCGTAGGTGATGATAAAATCTGCCTTAAAATGCTTTTAACAATCCTGGATGAACTACTGCCAGCTATTACACATGTTATAAATTTTTCCCTATCGAATGGCATCTTCCCCACCATGTGGAAAAAAGCATTAGTCATCCCGCTCCCTAAAACTTCCAGTCCCACCTCTTTTAAAGAGTATCGACCTATTTCAATCCTACCCATCCTCTCCAAAGTCCTTGAATCCATTGTCCATACCCAGCTCTCTTCTTACCTTCTCTCAAACAATCTGCTGAACATGTACCAGTCAGGATTCAGACCGGGTCATAGCACCGTCACGGCTCTCATGAAAGTCACAGATGATATCCAGGTAGCCATGGACCGCAAACAGCTTTCCGTGCTTGCTTTACTTGACTTCAGTAGTGCCTTCAACTGCGTAGATTTTGACATTCTCGTTGAGCTTCTCAGATCTCTGAACGTCTCCTCCTTCTCTGCTAGCTGGTTCGACTCTTATTTGAGGGATCGGCAACAGCGTATCAGGTCGGAAGAGATATCCACTGAATGGTGTGACCTCTCTACAGGCGTCCCTCAAGGTGGTATTCTTTCTCCTCTTCTATTCTCGATCTTTATCAACACCATCTCGGACGTCCTGTCCTCCTCATATCATCTTTACGCTGATGATCTCCAGATTTATCGCCACTTCTCTCTCAACGATGCACACTCTGCTGTGGAGGCACTCAACGCTGATCTTGAGGGAATAAGAAGTTGGGCTTCATCCTTCGGACTCCTGGTCAACCCGAGCAAGTCCCAGGCCATGATAATAGGTACTAGACATTCTCTTAACTTGTTGCAGCAACATTCCATTCCATCTGTCACTTTTAATGGTACCACAATCGTATATAGCGATAATGTTAAAAACCTGGGTCTAATCTTCGACAACCAGTTGTCCTGGTCATCGCATGTCAATGAGGTAAGTCGCCGAGTATTTTCTACCTTTCACTCTCTCAGGAGACTTCAGTACTTTTTGCCTCGACATACCAAAATCACTCTTGCTCAATCTCTCATTCTACCCCTCATCGATTACGCTGATGTCTGCTGGGTCAGTGCTAACGAAGAACTACTGAACAAACTCGAACGACTTCAAAATCTCGGGATTCGGTTTATCTTCGGGCTGCGCAAATACGACCATGTGTCACAACATCGCAGGGAGTTGAAGTGGCTGCCGATTCGTCTTCGTCGGGATTCACACATCCTCAATTTCCTTTACAACATTTTACGTAATCCACGCTACCCAACTTTCTTACGAGACAGTTTTCAATTTCTTTCTTCCAGCAGACCTCGGAGAACTCACGCAGTTTCCATGCTCACAACTCCACAGCATAACACCGCTTACTATGAGAACGGGTTTAGAGCCCGGGCCATTCGGTTGTGGAATGCACTCCCCTGCACCATCAGGGACAGTCCTAATCTGAATATCTTTAAAAGTCGTGTGAAGAGACATTACCTCTCCCTTTAGAGTTATAGGTAGTATGCATGTAAGTATGTATTAGTATAGTGTATAAAATAGTATTTGTAGTATATAATAAGTATTTAGTATATTATTATAGTTATTATTTAATTTATTTAATTTAATATTTTATATATTGTACACATAGGTCTACCCCTGCTCAACCATCAACTTTTCCCTTGTTTGCCTGGTTTGCTGGAAGAGATCTCTTATTAGAGATAAGCTCGCCTTTGTACACTTTTTTATGTAACTCTTGTTTTTTTGTTTGATTTGTGTGCAATAAAGAAATTATGAAATTATAATTGTGCCAACATAAATTATGTTCAAAATTGTGTCAGTCTGAGGTTGTTCTGTTTGCACGTATTTATCTTGCATTTGCTTGCCATGTGTGTGGGTTTCGTACGAAGCTACTGAGTGTTTGTATGTTGTTATTTGTGTGGCGTACTCAAGTTGCAGTAGTCTTCTCAGTAGCTGCCTACTCAAGACTCTCGTGAAATGAAGTCCCCTCGGGAGAGATTTGTCGTAATCCATATTCAAGAAGGATACATATTTGTACTTGCTACATATAAATCTAAGCTCATAATTAAGTTTCCAACAAAGTCCTTGTTCAGACCGATTCCTTAGGCTTCAAAAACAATAATTAAAAAATTAAAAGCTGACGGATGTCAAACTGTTACTACGTTCTGGCGCCTCCAAAATTGCACATATTGTTCACACAATGTGTAGCAACTCACTGGGATGACTGAGGTGCTCTGCCTTACTGTAGTTATATCCATATCCGATCCCGACGAAGGCGGCCAGGGCCAGAGCAGCAAAGATCATCACCACGATGACGCAAGCCAATAATAAAGTGATACACCTGCAAATAAGAACTTTAGCTCATATCCAAAGGTTGTTATCGTCCAAAACGTGTAGCGAAATTTATTTTTTTTCTGTCATAGCATTATTATCACGGCAGCAATGCCACCCATGATTCTCATGCTGTCTATTACTTATGTATGATATCTATTAGTTACTGTGTACCCCATCATTGTGCGATAACTAAACCAAACCACCTATAGATGCCGCTAATCACAATGATTAGTTCAAAAGTTATAAGTTACGAAATGTTCTAAAATTAGCGATAGCTGTAATGTTCACTTAAGAAATAATCACTGATTAGTTGCGCTCCGGTTTAGACTCGCGAAAGTTAGCAATCCTTTCAAGGGTCCACCAAGGTTTCACCAGGGGATACACAAATTTGTGACCTACTTAACATTACATTTAAAACCGTTTAGGCCATACTTGTGTTAGCCGGAGTCTTACCGTTTCGTTTTAATTGGTGTTTTATTGTTCTTGACAAAAAATCCAGAAGTAATACATGCAATTTTGAACAACTTTTGTTTTTTTACAAGGTTTAATTAAGTACTGAAAACTAAATCAAAGCAAAACTTTTTAAGGCATCTTCAATTGAGATATGATTTTTAAAGACCTTTGAAGTGATATAACATGTCCAATGCTTTAAGTAAGGTTTTTTGACAGCAATTTAAAAAAGACAGGAGTTTTTGTATGTGAAAAATGATATATTCTATATTTTGAGATATCATGTACAAAAGGTATCTCAAAAATTGTTGAAATTAGGATCTCCGAACCAAATTGAGGAAGAAAAAATCCACCTTTACATGCTTTTTTAAGTTGGTAGCACACATTGAAAATTACATACATCGATAGAGGACCGTCAAAAAAAAATCAAAAAATGTCATCTAACAATGTCCTAGTGTTACATTTGCGAGATATTAGGTTTATAAAATAAAATAAAAACTTGCTTAAAAGCAGATGATATTTTCTAGCCATTCAAAGGTCTGCAAAAACCAGGTCTCAAGTCTTAAATGCCAAGAAAAATTCACGTTAAATTACTTAAACAGAACGTACTACATTATCAATTATTGAAAAAGAAATCAATTATTGTTCAATATCGCAATCATTTTCATTTTCGGTTAACTGTTTTGGGTGTTTTCATCAAAGACAATAAAACACAAACAAGAACGAAATTAAAATTTCCACTAACATAAAATTAGCCTAAATGGTTTTAAATGGTGTACTATCTCCTTTTAAAGGCATTGTATAGATTTACTAAACATAAAATGTAAAAAAGTGCCACAGAAAATCGGTTGTTGTTCTTTTGAATTTTTTACTTCTAGAGCCATCTCGTGGTATTTGCAATACACATTTCAATATTGCTGCAGCAAGTGATGTAGGTCTCGAACTAGATATGCTTACGTAGTTTCTCAGACTACGCCGCTGGTGACATATTTTGTTCTACGTGGTCTATCTGTATTAGTGTAATATATAAGTATCTGTGCTTATCGCCAAACTTTCATGTTTACTCACCGGTAGCGGGCGTAGTTATTGCTGTATCTGTTGTTGGATTCGTCGTTGTAACGTCTAAATAATACAAAAAAATAATATTAAAGCCCGAGCTACAAATGTAGAAAAGTTATCTCATAAATTGTTGAAATTAGGACCTCCGAACCAAATTGAGGGAAAAAATCCCCCTTTACATGTTTTTTTAAGTTGGTAGCATACATTTAAAATTACATACATTGATAGAGGACCATAAAAAAAGGCATCTAACATAACGTCCTAGTGTTATATTTGCGAGAAATTAAGTTTTATAAAATAAAATAAAATCTTGATTTAAAGCAGATGATATTTTTCAGCAATTCAAAGGTCTGTAAAAATCATGTCTCAAGCCACAAATTCCTAGAAAAAGTTTTGTTAAATTACTTAAAGAGTAGGTAATTTACCAGCAATTATTGAAAAGTAAATGAATAAAGATAAAGATAAAGATATTTATTTTTTGGTGAAGTATAGGTTTGTAGGATGGTTGTAATATAACAGGCAAGTGTATCACTATGATCTGCCGTGAGGCGTTCGAACATTTGTTTTGAATTCTAAAATTAGACTTAAATAATACAGAACACATGCATGCACACATAAAATTAAAAGTTATTAATGAATAATGTCAAGCTTTATAAAATGTCAGAAAGAAAATCATATATGGTGTAGCCTTTATAATAAGTATTTTTTTAAGATTACATTTAAAGATATTTATATTGTTAGTAGCTCTTAATGTCTTCGGTAGTTTATTGTATATTTTGGTGGTCATGCCAAATGTATTTTTATCATAGTATGCAGTTTTTCGTGGCTTAGCGCTCAGTTTGTCTTTATTGCGTTTGCCCTTCATGAAATTGAAAAGATGGAGATTGGATTTTACAAACACTGCCTTTTCAAATATGTATAGCGATGGTACTGTTACGATCTTAAGATTAATAAAATGGTCCTTACAGGTATCTGTACTAATAAGTTTACATATTGCACGTACACTTTTCTTTTGTGCTTTAAATATAACATCTTTTTTGTGGCATTGCCCCAGAACATTATGCCATAACGTAATGATGACTCGACAAATCCATAACATGCCGTTAAAACAGCGTCCCTGTTGACCTGTTTAGAAAGCATATATAGAGCATATGAAAATTTACTTAGTTTATTGCTCAGTAAGTCTATGTGTGTATTCCATGCCATGTTGTTGTCAATGTGAATTCCTATGAATTTCGTAGTCTCAGTCTCTTCTATTTGTCTACCCTCATAGTTAATGTTTAATGTCAGTTGTTTTGTATGTCCATTCTTAAATTTCATTAATTTTGTTTTGTTAATATTAATTAGAAGATTATTGTTACTAAGCCAGTCAATTATACTTATTAGAGAATTATTAATGTCACTTTCATATGTATTTAGATTATGTCCTATAAATGTAACGGTGCTATCATCAGCGAAAAGTACCATGGGATGATTCACACATTTTGGAATGTCATTGATGTATACAAGAAACAACAATGGACCCAAAACACTTCCTTGTGGAACACCACAATTTATGTCCCTAGTGTCAGATGGATATGTCAATTCCATTTTTGATTCAGTGCATATTTGTGTGATATGAGTCAATTGTTTCCTATTACCTAAATAAGATTTGATAAGATCATGTGCGTTACCCCGAATACCATATGCGTATAGTTTATCTAAGAGTAAATTGTGGTCCACATAATAAAAAGCCTTGGTTAGGTCCATAAATAGGGACGTGACTGGTTTATCAATATCAACATTTGTCATGATTTTACTTAAAAAGTCGTATATTGCCATGTTAATATTTTTACTTTTCCTGAAACCCTTTTGTTCATCTACTAATATTTTATGTTTTTCAAAGAATTTGTATAGCCTGTCATAAATCGCCTTCTCAACTATTTTGGAGAATATTCGTATCAGTGCTATGGGTCTATAGCAGTTGATATCTTCCCTATCGTCTTTTTTAAAAACTGGTTTTACTATGGAAGTCTTGAGGCGATCAGGAAAGGTTCCGTGTTGTAAGCATAAGTAAGTCAAATGAGAGAGAATCGGTGCAATACTACTACTCACAGCTTTGATAATCTTTGTGGCTATACCATCGTCACCAGTACTGTTGGTGTTATTAAGGGCTTTTATATATTTAAGAATGTCAAGGGGAGATGTGGGAGTCAGAAATATAGAATTATTTAGTAATGTCCTAGTTAGTTTACCTGTTTTAGTAGTGTTAGTATTTGGTTGGACTTGATCAATGAAATGATTATTAAAGGCTTGTTCTATCACTGACGACCCGAATGGCTGAGTCGGCAGTGACCCTGCCTACGAATCCAAGGGTCCCGGGTTCGAGTCCAGGTGGGGGCAAATATTTGTTTGATGAGAACGGATGTTTGTACCCTTGTCATGGTTGTTTATCTATCTATGTATAATATTTATCTATATAAGTAAGTGTATCGTTGTCCAGTACCCAAGATACAGGGAATCCTAGTTTGGGGCAAGATCAATGTGTGTCAATAGTGTCCAAGGTATTATTATTATTATTATTATTTGTTGAGGTTCTTTTATCGCTACTCCATTGCTTTGTATTATCGTTATGTTGTTTTGTGGTATATTATTTTTGGCTTTATTAATTACACTCCATGTTGCCTTACATTTATTATTTGACGTTTTGATGAGGTAATCATTTTGGGACTTTTGTGTTAGGTTGATGACTCCTTTTAATCGTTTTGTGTACTGTTTGAATTTATTTTTATTATCAGCAGTTGGGTTGAGTCTATATATCCATAATAGTTCACGTTTTCTTTTGCAACAACGTTTGATGCCCTTAGTAATCCACTTAGATTTAACGAGTATATGCTTTTTCTTCTTTTGAACAGGGAAGCAAAGGTCATAAAATAACACGAAGATATCGTGAAATAAGTTAAAGGCTTCATCAGGATCATTACATTCAAATGCCTCAGAAAAGCCAAGTTGAGTTATACAGGTCATAAATTTATGTAGGTTTTCATCACTATAGTCTCTTCTTTTGATGAAATAGTGTTGTAGGAGACAACTTTTTTTGACTGGGCATATGAGGATCTGTGCAGAGTGGTCTGACATTGCAAGTTCTATGACTTGACCTACACTTCTTTGCACGTTGTGGGCAAAATTATCTAAGCACGTTCCACTGTCTGGACGAGTTGGTTCTTTAAACTGTAATTTTAGATTGTAAGCTGATAGGAGTTGTATAAAAGTGTTCGCAGCATAAGAGTTTATTAACGTGTCAATGTTAAAGTCCCCCGCCACTATACCCTTCTTGTTTCTATAACATGTTTGACTCAGAACTATGTCTAGTGTTTCAAAAGACCTATCCAAACATTCCTTTCTCCTTTTTTTGCTAGGAACCCTATACATAGATATAATTATAATGCCATGTTCTATTATTTCTATTCCACAACATTCGACAATATTAGAAAGACTGCATTTCTGGATATCTTTGATTTCTCTGAATTTGTGAAATTTACTTATAATAATACAAGACCCTCCGTTTCTTTTTTTCCTACTGAAGTGTGCGGCCAAGATATAGTTAGGTATATTTATTTGAGAAGTATCCGCCGGTATCATATTATGCTCGGTGATTACATATCACATCTATCTGACTATGTATACTTTTTAATTCATCTAATTGCACTGTAAGATAATCAGACTTGTTAATTAACCCATTTATGTTTTGGTGCAGAATATTTATGTTCTTATACACGAAAAAGATTATTATTGTTCGTGTTTGTACTTATGTCAATTCTATTCAAATCATTATTCATCTCATTTTAGTCATTATTCGCATTAATTAAGTGATTATTACTATCGTTAATATTAAAAAATCTATCGCAACCATCATTATTATTAGTTATGTCAGTAATTGTGCCAACATAAATTATGTTCAAAATTGTGTCAGTCTGAGGTTGTTCTGTTTGCACGTATTTATCTTGCATTTGCTTGCCATGTGTGTGGGTTTCGTACGAAGCTACTGAGTGTTTGTATGTTGTTATTTGTGTGGCGTACTCAAGTTGCAGTAGTCTTCTCAGTAGCTGCCTACTCAAGACTCTCGCGAAATGAAGTCCCCTCGGGAGAGATTTGTCGTAATCCATATTCAAGAAGGATACATATTTGTACTTGCTACATATAAATCTAAGCTCATTATTAAGTTTCCAACAAAGTCCTTGTTCAGACCGATTCCTTAGGCTTCAAAAACAATAATTAAAAAATTAAAAGCTGACGGATGTCAAACTATTACTACGTTCTGGCGCCTCCAAAATTGCACATATTGTTCACACAATGTGTAGCAACTCACTGGGATGACTGAGGTGCTCTGCCTTACTGTAGTTATATCCATATCCGATCCCGACGAAGGCGGCCAGGGCCAGAGCAGCAAAGATCATCACCACGATGACGCAAGCCAATAATAAAGTGATACACCTGCAAATAGGAACTTTAGCTCATATCCAAAGGTTGTTATGGTCCAAAACTTGTAGCGAAATGTATTTTTTTCTGTCATAGCATTATTATCACGGCAGCAATGCCACCCATGATTCTCGTGCTGTCTATTACTTATGTATGATATCTATTAGTTACTGTGTACCCCATCATTGTGCGATAACTAAACCAAACCACCTATAGTTGCCGCTAATCACAATGATTAGTTCAAAAGTTATAAGTTACGAAATGTTCTAAAATTAGCGATAGCTGTAATGTTCACTTAAGAAATAATCACTGATTAGTTGCGCTCCGGTTTAGACTCGCGAAAGTTAGCAATCCTTTCAAGGGTCCACCAAGGTTTCAGCAGGGGATACACAAATTTGTGACCTACTTAACATTACATTTAAAACCGTTTAGGCCATACTTGTGTTAGCCGGAGTCTTACCGTTTCGTTTTAATTGGTGTTTTATTGTTCTTGACAAAAAATCCAGAAGTAATACATGCAATTTTGAACAACTTTTGTTTTTTTACAAGGTTTAATTAAGTACTGAAAACTAAATCAAAGCAAAACTTTTTAAGGCATCTTCAATTGAGATATGATTTTTAAAGACCTTTGAAGTGATATAACATGTCCAATGCTTTAAGTAAGGTTTTTTGACAGCAATTTAAAAAAGACAGGAGTTTTTGTATGTGAAAAATTATATATTCTATATTTTGAGATATCATGTACAAAAGGTATCTCAAAAATTGTTGAAATTAGGATCTCCGAACCAAATTGAGGAAGAAAAAATCCACCTTTACATGCTTTTTTAAGTTGGTAGCACACATTGAAAATTACATACATCGATAGAGGACCGTCAAAAAAAAATCAAAAAATGTCATCTAACAATGTCCTAGTGTTACATTTGCGAGATATTAGGTTTATAAAATAAAATAAAAACTTGCTTAAAAGCAGATGATATTTTCTAGCCATTCAAAGGTCTGCAAAAACCAGGTCTCAAGTCTTAAATGCCAAGAAAAATTCACGTTAAATTACTTAAACAGAACGTACTACATTATCAATTATTGATAAAGAAATCAATTATTGTTCAATATCGCAATCATTTTCATTTTCGGTTAACTGTTTTGGGTGTTTTCATCAAAGACAATAAAACACAAACAAGAACGAAATTAAAATTTCCACTAACATAAAATTAGCCTAAATGGTTTTAAATGGTGTACTATCTCCTTTTAAAGGCATTGTATAGATTTACTAAACATAAAATGTAAAAAAGTGCAACAGAAAATCGGTTGTTGTTCTTTTGAATTTTTTACTTCTAGAGCCATCTCGTGGTATTTGCAATACACATTTCAATATTGCTGCAGCAAGTGATGTAGGTCTCGAACTAGATATGCTTACGTAGTTTCTTAGACTATGCCGCTGGTGACATATTTTGTTCTACGTGGTCTATCTGTATTAGTGTAATATATAAGTATCTGTGCTTATCGCCAAACTTTCATGTTTACTCACCGGTAGCGGGCGTAGTTGTTGTTGTATCTGTTGTTGGATTCGTCGTTGTAACGTCTAAATAATACAAAAAAATAATATTAAAGCCCGAGCTACAAATGTACAAAAGTTATCTCATAAATTGTTAAAATTCGGACCTCCGAACCAAATTGAGGAAAAAAATCCCCCTTTACATGTTTTTTTAAGTTGGTAGCATATATTGAAAATTACATACATTGATAGAGGACCATAAAAAAAATTTCATCTAACATAACGTCCTAGTGTTATATTTGCGAGAAATTAAGTTTTATAAAATAAAATAAAATCTTGATTTAAAGCAGATGATATTTTTCAGCAATTCAAAGGTCTGTAAAAATCATGTCTCAAGCCACAAATTCCTAGAAAAAGTTTTGTTAAATTACTTAAAGAGTAGGTAATTTACCAGCAATTATTAAAAAGTAAATGAATAAATATAAAGATAAAGATATTTATTTTTTGGTGAAGCATAGGTTTGTAGGATGGTTGTAATATAACAGGCAAGTGTATCACTATGATCTGCCGTGAGGCGTTCGAACATTTGTTTTGAATTCTAAAATTAGACTTAAATAATACAGAACACATGCATGCACACATAAAATTAAAAGTTATTAATGAATAATGTCAAGCTTTATAAAATGTCAGAAAGAAAATCATATATGGTGTAGCCTTTACAATAAGTATTTTTTTAAGATTACATTTAAAGATATTTATATTGTTAGTAGCTCTTAATGTCTTCGGTAGTTTATTGTATAATTTGGTGGTCATGCCAAATGTACTTTTATCATAGTATGCAGTTTTTCGTGGCTTAGCGCTCAGTTTGTCTTGATTGCGTTTGCCCTTCATGAAATTGAAAAGATGGAGATTGGATTTCACAAACACTGCCGTTTCAAATATGTATAGCGATGGTACTGTTACGATCTTAAGATTAATAAAATGGTCCTTACAGGTATCTGTACTAATAAGTTTACATATTGCACGTACACATTTCTTTTGTGCTTTAAATATAACATCTTTTTTGTGGCATTTCCCCAGAACATTATGCCATAACGTAATGATGACTCGACAAATCCATAATATGCCGTTAAAACAGCGTCCCTGTTGACCTGTTTAGAAAGCATATATAGAGCATATGAAAATTTACTTAGTTTATTGCTCAGTAAGTCTATGTGTGTATTCCATGCCATGTTGTTGTCAATGTGAAGTCCTATGAATTTCGTAGTCTCAGTCTCTTCTATTTGTCTACCCTCATAGTTAATGTTTAATGTCAGTTGTTTTGTATGTCCATTCTTAAATTTCATTAATTTTGTTTTGTTAATATTAATTAGAAGATTATTGTTATTAAGCCAGTCAATTATACTTATTAGAGAATTATTAATGTCACTTTCATATGTATTTAGATTATGTCCTATAAATGTAACGGTGCTATCATCAGCGAAAAGTACCATGGGATGATTCACACATTTTGGAATGTCATTGATGTATACAAGAAACAACAATGGACCCAAAACACTTCCTTGTGGAACACCACAATTTATGTCCCTAGTGTCAGATGGATATGTCAATTCCATTTTTGATTCAGTGCATATTTGTGTGATATGAGTCAATTGTTTCCTATTACCTAAATAAGATTTGATAAGATCATGTGCGTTACCCCGAATACCATATGCGTATAGTTTATCTAAGAGTAAATTGTGGTCCACATAATAAAAAGCCTTGGTTAGGTCCATAAATAGGGACGTGACTGGTTTATCAATATCAACATTTGTCATGATTTTACTTAAAAAGTCGTATATTGCCATGTTAATATTTTTACTTTTCCTGAAACCCTTTTGTTCATCTACTAATATTTTATGTTTTTCAAAGAATTTGTATAGCCTGTCATAAATCGCCTTCTCAACTATTTTGGAGAATATTGGTATCAAAGCTATGGGTCTATAGCAGTTGATATCTTCCCTATCGTCTTTTTAAAAAACTGGTTTTACTATGGAAGTCTTGAGGCGATCAAGAAAGGTTCCGTGTTGTAAGCATAAGTAATTCAAATGAGAGAGAATCGGTGCAATACTACTATTCACAGCTTTGATAATCTTTGTGGCTATACCATCGTCACCAGTACTGTTGGTGTTCTTAAGGGCTTTTATATATTTAAGAATGTCAAGGGGAGATGTGGGAGTCAGAAATATAGAATTATTTAGTAATGTCATAGTTAGTTTACCTGTTTTAGTTGTGTTAGTATTTGGTTGGACTTGATCAATGAAATGATTATTAAAGGCTTGTGCTATCACTGACGACCCAAATGGCTGAGTCGGCAGTGACCCTGCCTACGAATCCAAGGGTCCCGGGTTCGAGTCCAGGTGGGGGCAAATATTTGTTTGATGAGAACGGATGTTTGTACCCTGGTCATGGTTGTTTATCTATCTATGTATAATATTTATCTATATAAGTAAGTGTATCGTTGTCCAGTACCCAAGATACAGGGAATTCTAGTTTGGGGCAAGATCAATGTGTGTCAATAGTGTCCAAGGTATTATTATTATTATTATTATTTGTTGAGGTTCTTTTATCGCTACTCCATTGCTTTGTATTATCGTTATGTTGTTTTGTGGTATATTATTTTTGGCTTTATTAATTACACTCCATGTTGCCTTACATTTATTATTTGACGTTTTGATGAGGTAATCATTTTGGGACTTTTGTGTTAGGTTGATGACTCCTTTTAATCGTTTTGTGTACTGTTTGAATTTATTTTTATTATCAGCAGTTGGGTTGAGTCTATATATCCATAATAGTTCACGTTTTCTTTTGCAACAACGTTTGATGCCCTGAGTAATCCACTTAGATTTAACGAGTATATGCTTTTTCCTCTTTTGAACAGGGAAGCAAAGGTCATAAAATAACACGAAGATATCGTGAAATAAGTTAAAGGCTTCATCAGGATCATTACATTCAAATGCCTCAGAAAAGCCAAGTTGAGTTATACAGGTCATAAATTTATGTGGGTTTTCATCACTATAATCTCTTCTTTTGATGAAATAGTGTTGTAGGAGACAACTTTTTTTGACTGGGCATCTGAGGATCTGTGCAGAGTGGTCTGACATTGCAAGTTCTATGACTTGACCTACACTTCTTTGCACGTTGTGGGCAAAATTATCTAAGCACGTTCCACTGTCTGGACGAGTTGGTTCTTAAAACTGTAATTTTAGATTGTAAGCTGATAGGAGTTGTATAAAAGTGTTCGCAGCATAAGAGTTTATTAACGTGTCAATGTTAAAGTCCCCCGCCACTATAACCTTCTTGTTTCTATAACATGTTTGACTCAGAACTATGTCTAGTGTTTCAAAAGACCTTTCCAAACATTCCTTTCTCCTTTTTTTGCTAGGAACCCTATACATAGATATAATTATAATGCCATGTTCTATTATTTCTATTCCACAACATTCGACAATATTAGAAAGACTGCATTTCTGGATATCTTTGATTTCTCTGAATTTGTGAAATTTACTTATAATAATACAAGACCCTCCGTTTCTTTTTTTCCTACTGAAGTGTGCGGCCAAGATATAGTTAGGTATATTTATTTGAGAAGTATCCGCCGGTATCATATTATGCTCGGTGATACATATCACATCTATCTGACTATGTATACTTTTCAATTCATCTAATTGCACTGTAAGATAATCAGACTTGTTAATTAACCCATTTATGTTTTGGTGCAGAATATTTATGTTCTTATACACGAAAAAGATTATTATTGTTCGTGTTTGTACTTATGTCAATTCTATTCAAATCATTATTCATCTCATTTAAGTCATTATTCGCATTAATTAAGTGATTATTACTATCGTTAATATTAAAAAATCTATCGCAACCATCATTATTATTAGTTATGTCAGTAATTGTGCCAACATCAATTATGTTCAAAATTGTGTCAGTCTGAGGTTGTTCTGTTTGCACGTATTTATCTTGCATTTGCTTGCCATGTGTGTGGGTTTCGTACGAAGCTACTGAGTGTTTGTATGCTGTTATTTGTGTGGCGTACTCAAGTTGCAGTAGTCTTCTCAGTAGCTGCCTACTCAAGACTCTCGTGAAATGAAGTCCCCTCGGGAGAGATTTGTCGTAATCCATATTCAAGAAGGATACATATTTGTACTTGCTACATATAAATCTAAGCTCATAATTAAGTTTCCAACAAAGTCCTTGTTCAGACCGATTCCTTAGGCTTCAAAAACAATAATTAAAAAATTAAAAGCTGACGGATGTCAAACTGTTACTACGTTCTGGCGCCTCCAAAATTGCACATATTGTTCACACAATGTGTAGCAACTCACTGGGATGACTGAGGTGCTCTGCCTTACTGTAGTTATATCCATATGCGATCCCGACGAAGGCGGCCAGGGCCAGAGCAGCAAAGATCATCACCACGATGACGCAAGCCAATAATAAAGTGATACACCTGCAAATAAGAACTTTAGCTCATATCCAAAGGTTGTTATGGTCCAAAACGTGTAGCGAAATGTATTTTTTTCTGTCATAGCATTATTATCACGGCAGCAATGCCACCCATGATTCTCGTGCTGTCTATTACTTATGTATGATATCTATTAGTTACCATGTAACCCATCATTGTGCGATAACTAAACCAAACCGCCTATAGATGCCGCTAATCACAATGATTAGTTCAAAAGTTATAAGTTACGAAATGTTCTAAAATTAGCGATAGCTGTAATGTTCACTTAAGAAAAAATCACTGATTAGTTGCGCTCCGGTTTAGACTCGCGAAAGTTAGCAATCCTTTCAAGGGTCAGTGCATTCTCTACCACGAAAAAAGATTTAGAAATTGCCATTTCAGTAAGTTAAAAACCATGTTAAAACGATTTTGTGTAAAATCATATGTTAGGTGACTATTATGTACCTAACGAAACAATTAAAACACGAGTGTGGATTCATGAAAGTAGTGGACAGCCGAGTTTCATATTAACATTACACGGGTGTTGTAATGCGTAATTATGTACAGTTATATACACTGATTTATCTACAACTAACATAAGCTCTCTATGATGTGTTCAGGAACCGCATGTTACGACCGGCATTGCGCCATTGACATTTAATTTCGAATACAACGTCATCTTGACTGGTATAAGATTTGAGGTCAAATCAAATTGCTTTGTTTATCAGAGATTTTAGAAATTTTAATGTAATAAGAACGTTAAATTCGATGTTATTATGAAGCAATACGCAATAACAATAAGCAATAAAATTTTCACAGATAACAAATATGATCTAACAAAACAGTTTATCTTTAAGCTGATCATAATTTGCGGTTTTTGAACGCATATTCAAGATTCCATAAATGACAAGAGAGCTCATCCAACTCAATACAGAACTCGCTGTTAATAATTTTGTAATTATTTATTCTTGTATATTGCTTATAACGACTAACCCTATAACACACACTAACCCATATAAGGGTTTCATAGGTTTTGAACTTTATTACCAAGAAAATCGCGAACCATTCCGGGTAAAGCCATGCGTTTAGGGGTAAATGTTGTAAAATTTGTATTAGTTAAACACAACCAATTTTTAAAAGAGATCTTAAAATCTATTTGTGGAATTTCCTCGGTCTTCTCCTCCTACAGCGGTCCAATGTAGAAAAGCTTTGGAAAACAATTATATTTACTCAGTATGAGTACAATCCCCGTAGAAAGCTAATGCGTTTGACAGTTCCCTTCAAAGTTGTTATTTCACGTCATCGGCCAGAAAAAGCAGAACAGAAACATCTAAAAAGCCCGAGGGAATAAAACGTAGTACGTTTAGCCACTTTGTTGGTCGAGTATGATCGCGACTGAAAGAGAGAAAGAGAGAGAGAATGTTACATGATTTCATCTGGTGCCTATTTAATTTAATTGTCACCTATGAAGGTATTAAATGTTATATAAACATTTGACATTTGTAAGGTTTCGTGAGATTTTTTTATTTCTCCCCTTTTCGCTATCTCTGCTGGCCGGAAAAGAAAAAATAATGACACAACAATTAAGGCAAATTTTATATTTTTTGCCCATAAATGCTCACAATAGAATCTACAGAGGTGACGTCTGTCATAAAAGTTCCTTTTTAGGGTCTCTGCGTCGCAGCAGGTTAACTGTATCCACTTTTTTTGGCCACTTTATCCTACTAATGTCAGAGTTACACCTTCACAAGAAATCCTAGAAAAAAACATACATGACATAGGAACTGCGTATTTTAATAGAAAAACCAAATATTTAATTGAAAACACGCAGTGGGCTGCAAATGTTGCCATATTTTTTATTTTTATTTTATTGCCAAGGTGTAGCTTGGCGCGACTCTACCTACGGCAAGAATAAAGGTGAGAAATGAGGATAGGCATTACTATAGTACGGGCCAAAGGAACATTCCGGTGAGGCCATACATCATTAGGCCGGCCCCGCCCCTTTTACTGCCTGCTTGTATTGTGTTATTTATAATAATAATTTGTTTTGTTAGTTTCGAACTCAATCTTAAGAAAAAAATCACAAATACAGATTATCGTAAAAAAATTATATTGAAGTGAAATAAATATAATGACAAGGTTGTATCAAAAGGTCATTCTTGTAATAAGGTACAAACTTAATCAAAAAATATAACTTTATATAATCAATAAAATAAAAATAAATAACATAATAAATATCAATGAATAAAAACTCAAACAATAAACCGATTGCTATATTTATTCATGCGTCATTCATCGATAAACAATATCAACTTTAGCCGCGTCCTTGTTGATAGCTCGGTTTATTACCCCATCGGAACGTTCCTTTGGCCCGAACTATAGGAGTGTCATTGAATGTAGAATAATGCTCCTTCGTTTCCCTAAACGTATACAGTAACAATAACATAATTTGTTATGGAAAACCTACTTTATCGAATTACATATTAATATCACATTGTCGAGATGAGTAGAACAATACAAGTCACTATAAAAGCCTCGCTCGCGAAATAATTGTGAAGTAATATGATCATTTTGCAAAGGGAAGAGAAAACTCGAAGACTTTGCTTAGCGTAGTAAGTAAAGAATGTATCGGACTCTGCACAGAACGTGATAGTTTCCAAAGAAACGTATAAGAATTTGCTAGGTTAACTCAAATTAAAAGTTGCAGAACGTGTAATTATCTCTACAGGACTAAAAATAAGAAGGAAAAAATAAAATACTGTGACTACTGGTTGTAATATAAAAACCCCGATAAAGATAGCAAGGAGAAAAAAAATAGACTGGATGACTTAAATATACAGCGCGGAAAGAAATTCCTACTATGAAATAATTAATGGCTGCTGCTAAGCAAGATTTAAACTGTGAAGGAAGTGAGACCACATTAAGACCAAACACATAAAGAACAAATTGGGATATCGACATTTTTTTTTATCAATTAAGGATGACTGTGAGTGTGTGGACGAGTCGCCGTTCATCATTGCAGAGTTGCGCGAATCAGTTTCGCCCAATACCAATAAAGACGATAAATAATAACTACACGTTTGTTTCTGTAACTACAGTCACTGTATTTAGCAGAAAAATTATTAATGTATCACAATAGAGGCATCACATCATGAACATACACAGTAAACTAGAAATTCATGTTAATTCAACCACACATTTGTTACGAAGTTACACTCATCAAAAAACAAACAACTCTGTTTCGTTTTTCTTTAAATTCTAAATATGAAATTAGTATCTGCCAACTAGGTTTTTCAAACTAAGGTTTTAACCTACCTAGAGTTTCATATCTCTCACTCACCAGTCGCTCTCATTCCTCTTACGCACCATTCACGCTTCCCTCAAACTACTGGCTTGGTCAGATGCCCTGACTAAGCCAATAGTTAGAGGGAAGGCCACCATACGTGTGGTTTCCACACACTGTAGCCTGATAAGCCCATGCTCGACTGCCTCTCTGATAAAATGGTGGCGCACTTCAATGTGCTTAGTGCGCTGGTAATGCATTGGGTTCTGGGCAATTGCAATAGCAGATTGACTGATGCTGAATACTTTTAGCGCCGTCTCAGGATTACCTATGATATCAACGAGAATTTTCTTGAGGAACATTGCTTCTTTTGCGGCTTCTGACAGTGCAACGTATTCTGCCCCAGCAATTGATAGGGCAATACTCCTCTGCTTTCTGCTATCCCAGCTTATGGCCCCTGCTCTCCATAAAAACACCACTCCTGTACATGACCTCCAGACATAACAAGCAGCATGGCTTGCATCTGCATATCCTTGCAGTCTCCTATATTCTCACTGTAGGCAAGTCCTAGGCTCTTCGTGCCTTTTAGGTAACTAAGTACATGTTTGGCCGCTATCCAGTGGCTCTCGTATAGCAGTTGTTGAATGGCTCAGGTAGTTTACAGCGTTTGCTATGTCAGGTCTCGTACAAATGGATAGTTACATGAGTGAGCCGATAAGTAACCATCAGGTATATGTTCGAGTCCTGGCTCGCTGAGCTTCTCTCCAGGTACTGGTGGCGTTGCTGAACTCTTGCAGTCAACCATCTGGAACAATTTCATGACCTTGTCAATGTACTTCTCCTGGTCAACTCTAATTTCCGACTTAGTTTGAGTGATGTTCATTCCAAGAGTAAGCTCTGCCTTACCGAGGTCATTCAACTCAAACTTGGTGATTAGATCTTTCTTCACTTTGGCCAGTTCCTTGGCATCATTCCAAAAAATGATCATGTCATCCACATAGACCACTATGATGATAACTTTTCTGTTTCCGGATCTTGTGTAAACTCAGGGTACATTCTTAGACCGCTGGAACTTTAGCTGCAACAGCTCTTGATTCAGATTGCAGTTGCAGGCTCTAGGCGCTTGCCTGAGTCCATACAGTGAGCGCTTGAGAAGACAGACATGGTCTTCCTTCCCTTTCTCTTCGAATCCCTCTGGTTGCGTCATATTTATTATATCAGACAGTTCTCCACTCAAAAATGCCATCTTGACATCCATATGGTCTATGTTTAGTCCATCCTTGGCTACCATTG
Organism: Argyresthia goedartella; assembly: GCA_949825045.1. Classification (NCBI taxonomy): domain Eukaryota; kingdom Metazoa; phylum Arthropoda; class Insecta; order Lepidoptera; family Argyresthiidae; genus Argyresthia; species Argyresthia goedartella. Next base: position 36,105,249 of record OX463812.1, on the reverse strand, counting down.
CCAGCAAAGTTCTGTGAGAGCTGTGTCGAACCACTGAAATCAAAATCTATTCCATATCTTTGGTTGAAACTTCTTGCCACTAGTCGTGCCTTGTATCGGATTCTTTTTCCCGGCTCTTCTTTGATTCGAAAAGGCAAAAAAGCCATGCAGGTGGTTTCACCAAGATTCATGTTTTGTTTTCCTTAAGTGAATCAAGCTCCTCCTGAATCGCTTTTCTCCAATCTCCACTATCTTTCCTTCAAAGTGCCTCTTTGACCGAGATTGGGTTCCGTTCAGGTATCTGTTGCTTGGTACAGAACATGATCATGGAACTGCCTTTGTTTTCTATTTCTTTCAAGATACCTCTCCATTGAGGTTTCTGGCTCTTTATCTTCAACTTGAGACACAGGTGGGTTTTCCATGCTGTTCCTCGGAGACATCTTCTTCAGCAAAGGGATCAGCATCATTACCATCCACATAAATCTCAGATAAATCCTGTTGTCCCTGTGGTTCGGTTGGTGTATCCTCATTTAAGTCAAGGGTAACTTCACTGATGCTCGAGCTTAAGTCCTGTCCATAGAATCTTAAGTCCTTGTCAAATCAACTTCTTTAGCTGCGGGCCTCTATTCGACTTGGTTAGCACATGACATTTTGTATTACTCATTTTATAAGAATATCACACCTTTCGCTTCAACAAGTTTGTACTCTTTTGTGTTGCTCGGGTATCCAATCAATATAAGTTCCTTGCTTTTTGGATCTAGTTTCTTCCTTTTCTGGTCAGGTATGTGCATTCAAAGACTCAGGTCGCTCTTTTCCCCAGACCACGCTTCTTCTGGAGTCTCTCTACTCACCGCAGTCGTAGGTGACCTGTTCTTCAGGTATACAGCCGTATCAACTGCTTCTGCCTAGAATTTTCTCGGAAATCTTGATTCTTTCTTTTTTTTTTTTTTTTTTTTATTCATTCACGATTATTAAATCATATTTGAATCATACTTAAGATTAAAACACAAAAACAACAAAACCTAAAAAATAATACAACAATACTATACTACAAAAGATAATTCCACAGAACAATACAATTTCCAATAAATTTAATGTCAATAAGATTACTATATTATAAACTAAAATTTTCCAATACATTAATGCCGATCACATTGATTTATGAAATCGTCAAGAGTGTAGAAGCATTTTTTCAACAAGTAATTTTTCAACGCATTCTTGAATTTGGTCATGTTGTCAATTAATTTTAAGTCAATAGGCAATTTATTGTACAGGACAACGGCCTGGTACCTTGCACTGTGACTTGCAACTTGCAGTCTGGGAAATAGTGTCTCGATTTTTACATCTTTGCGTCTTGAATCGTTACGCACTTGTTTTTCTTCTGACGACTCGTACTTTGGCAAATTTTTCGCCAGGTTCACAAGTAATACAAGAATATAGAGACACGGTACTGTAAGTAAACCTAATTTAACAAAGTGCTCTTTGCACGTTTCCCACTGTGGTATTCTTACCATTATGCGTATCGCTCGCTTCTGACATATGAACGCCTTTTTAATATTATATTCATAGCTATGACCCCAAAACATGATGCTATACCGTAATTTAGATTCAACTAATGCATAGTAAACAGCTTTTAGTTGGTCTGAGCTTAGCTCATCTCTTAAACTTCTCAAGGCATAACACGATGAACTAATAGAGCTTTCAATTGCTACTAGCTCATTTTTCCAGTTAAGAAAACAGTCTACATGGACCCCTAGAAATTTGACTGTGTTTACTTGTTCGATTGTACTGTCATTAACATTAATCTCGAGAGCATCATCATTTCTGGCGGTGCTTTTGAAAAGCATGACATTTGTTTTGCTAGGGTTTATGTGTAGATTATTTCCGCTGAACCACTCATTAAAAGCTGAAAGAGCTTTAACTACAATATTATTTAGTGTTTTCATGTCATCAGCATAAATAATCGCATTTGTGTCATCAGCAAATAAAACAAGTTTAATGTCCGGACTTTTATTAAGTATGTAGTCTATTATATCATTTGTGAATATGATGAAAAGAACAGGTCCCAAAATGGATCCTTGTGGCACTCCCATTTTTATTTTAGATATATCGGATTTTGACACTTTTTCCGTCCCATTTTTTACATATTTAATTTCAACAAATTGTGTTCTATTTTGTAGATAGCATTTAAATAATTTTAGGGTATTTTCTCTAACGCCGTAGTGTTCCAATTTGTTTATTAATAGTGTGTGGTCTACTGTATCAAAGGCGGAACTAAGATCCAAGAAAAGTCCAGCCACTTTCTTGCTATCATTGAGATTCTTGACAACATCATCGATCAGAGAGTCAATAGCATCCACTGTTCCAACGCCTTTTTGATATCCGAACTGCCGGTTACTAAGTATATTATTGCTAGCCAGGTGACAAATTAACCTGTTTTTCAGTAGTTTTTCAAAAATTTTTGATAACGTAGTTAGAAGCGATATAGGCCTATACATTTTTGGATCAGTTTTAGTGCCCTTTTTAAAGATAGGAATGACTTTTGCTATTTTCAACTGCTCTGGGAATATACAATTATCGAAGTTAAAGAAGAAAAAGAAAAGAAAGAAGAAAAAACACAAGTTAAAGAAATGCATTAATGGTTCTGCTAAAATATCAACGTTGTCTTTTATAATACAAATTAGGATTTCGTCATAACCATACGACTTTTTATTATTCATTTTTGATACTAGCTTAGTAATTTCAGCAGATGTGACTTTTCTTAAGCTCATATTGTTTTCTACTCTTTTGGTGTTTTCAGTTAGATATGATTCTGATACAAGGTGGTTGTCGATAGTAGATTTTTTACAGTTAAACTGGTCTGAGAAAATTTTTGCTATTTTATTAGGATCATCTACAATCATCTCATCAACCTTAAGCATAAGTTTATCCTTGAACTTGAGATTGCTCTTATTGCGGTGTTTATTAACTACTTGCCAAATTGATTTGGGGATGTTGGTAGATTGACTAATTGCTTTTCTGATTGACAATCTTTGCAGACCTTTTATGACTTTGCGGTACTGATTGATATACCTGCGTTTGAATTGAAGAACAGAATTGTCAATGTTTCCTCCTTTAGCCGTACTGAGAAATCTCTTCATTTTACTAGATACTCTTAGACCCCTAGTTATCCATTTTATCTGCGTACCTTTACAAAGATTTACTTTCTTTTTACATTTCTGATAGCTGGAGTTAAATATTTCTGTAAATTTGTTTAAAAACGTGTTAATACCCACTCCTTGCCAATTTTGTGAAGCTATATTTTGTCTGAATACATTTCGACTAATTTCATTGAAGTTTCTTTGCTTTTTATATATAAATTGTTGTTTGCGTTGTCTCTGTTTATTATTCACAAATGAGCTTCTAAAAGTTCCCGAGATACCAGCATGCCCATCGGCCAAGTTATTGTGGTCTATATCAATATTGGTAATATCGTCATCATGAATATTTGCAATTATATTGTCAATGCAAGATGTAGAGTCATTACGGATAAAAGTAACAGTATCAATACAAGTTTTAAAGTTATAACATGTTAGGAGATTCAGAAAGTCCCTTTTTTGTTTATTATTCGTCATCAGATCAATGTTAAAGTCCCCTAATATAATTAATTTCCTGTTGAAAAAGTGCTCCAGTAACATCTCCAGCTGACTCATAAACGTATCTAAATTTTTGTCATTTGGTGTGCGATATATACAACAGATATTAAGATTTGTGTTAATATCCCTAATACCACAGATTTCAAAACACAGCATTTTGTACATTTTTTTGCATATTTCTAACTCTTCAAATTCACAATTTTCTTTTGCTAATATGTGTGATCCACCCCTTTTCTTTTTGACTCTAGTTGTGTATGAAGCCATGCTATAATGGGTCATATTGAAAAGTGGTGCAGATGTTTTATTTAGAAAATGTTCGGTCATACACACATAGGTGGGTTTATTTTCTAGACAGTGCAAGTATAACTCAAATTCGTCCTTCTTAGTACTTATACCACACACATTCTGATGTAACAAAGTTACACTTTGATTTAAACTTAATACAGCATTTTGTTTGTCCTTATCACATGCATTATTAACGAAAAAGCTCATCAGTATTATCATTAACAGTGCAGGTGGTACCTTCAACTTCACCACGATCACAGTTAGTTAAGCTTAGACAGGTATCAGTCTGAATGCATTTGTTGGCGTAACTAACTATCGGCTTTGTATTCCTAGATGACTCTACATATTCTCTGTAATTATGATGATAAAGATTCTTAAGTATTTCCTGAAGCAATGCTCTACATTTTAGAAATTTATTGTTTTTGTGGATGCCAGTTCCATGGAAGTCTACAAAAGTAGCATGTTTGAAGTTATTGCATATTATTATGATTACACTATTTAACTTAGCTTCATTTAAATACATACTGCTGCACACTTCACTAAAGAGGACATTTGTGTGTTGTAGCATGTTTAGGTAATAATACAGGAAAGACTGTAGTCTTAATGGATTTTTGTCAACCGACTTCGTTATAATTATGATGTAATCTTTTTTAGTAAAGTCTCTACAAATGTGGTCACAACCTTCCAGAATTTGATCCAATGGAGCATTTGGTTTGAGTAATGAGCTCACTTTAAATCCTCCTCCGAGCAGATTTTGCAGAAACGGTCGCATACCTCTGCCCTCCGCGTCAGAAAACAAGGCCACTCTTTGCCTTGTATCGGGTTTTGTGTCCACTGAAGACGATTTAGATAAGTGGATAGTGGCCACGTCTTCCTCAGGCCGATATACTTTATTCTTACTGTCAGGGAAATTCTGAATATCTTTTGGAGAACTGGTATTAAATGAATTCTGTATGGTATCATTTATATTAGATATTGCAACTTGACGGATTGTTAATAATTCAGCAGACTGGCACGTAAATTGATTGGGTGACGTTCTAGGGATTCCAGTTCGCAGGCTTGGTCTCACCCTTCTATAGTATGGAGATAGATATCTTGCAGGGGTGGATTTTATTATATCATCTATTCCCACTGTTTTGTATATTTTAAGTTTGTTTTGACAGTCAGTTATTTCTTTCTTCAGTAGAGCATTTTCCATAGTGAGATTATCTATTTCGCCATTTGCAGTTTCTAGTTTTACCATTAATATATTATTTTTTTCTATCAGTTCTGACTGTTCTACGCAATGAAATTGCCCAAATTCAGTCAGACTCTGAGAACTCACATCCAATACTGATTCATTATGGTTAGCCGATATATTATTTACTTGTGTCCTTCTTATAGTGATATTATCATAGGAGTTATTCATTGTAGCCATTTAATTTTGTCTCGCCCTGTACGCCAAGTTTTAAACGGGAGTTACTGGTGGCTCCGTGTATGGTGGCTGGTATTGATTAACAGTAGCGCAATCGCTACTCACCAAGACTTTGGTTGCGTGTAGTTTATCTGTTCCTCAATAGGTGTCGCTTGTGCGAATTTTTATGATTAAGTAAATGAAAAAATAAAAAAAAATATTTTGGTGATTCCTCGGACTCGAACCGCGGACCTCTGACTTAGGAGTCGCCGCTTCTCAGCACACGCCACCGGGCCAGTTGTGAAATGGTGCGAAATTTTGATACCCTTCCGTTTATCTCGCGCTGCACGGGTGACATCTGTGTCGTATCATGCGCAACTGTCATGGGTTGCTCTGATTGGTGGTCTTGAGGCGTCCTCTGTATTTGTATGCTAAAACGGTTTTCAATGTGATGTTTTTGCTTGAAAGAACTTATGCACTGATTATTTTCACATATTACTCATCACCATATCACTTATCACTTGGTAATATGATTTCTCTCACTGGGTCTTTGTTGTTTTTCTCACTGGTTCTTTTGTTGTCTATTGTTTACTGATTGATAATATTGCACCTCATTTATGATTTTTGTTTTGATTAAGATGTCATTTAATCACGGAAAGTCACTGTTGCTTAATGTTTATATTTAGGTTATCACTTATTACGAACGATTGCAATGAAATAAACTCTGTTTTTAGCTTGTTTATATTTTTAAAATAATTTATTTGGGGAGCGTTAACTTTAACGATGTTTACGTAGCAGCGCCCTCTGGCGGAATGATAATGGTTATTTTTGCTCGCTCTGCAACTCTAGTTTGTTGCGGGGTGTATACCACTGTAGGTTGATGTATTTGTCTATGTCTTTTGAGGTATTCTCTCATCGTTTTGTTCACGTACTCCTTTCCATTGCCTCATCTCAGAATTTTGATGTTATTTCAGTATGGTTTTCAACTAGCGTTTTGAATTCTGTAAACTTAATAAAAACGTCGCTTTTATTCTTTAAAAAATAAACAAAAGTTTTCCTAGTTTTGATATCAACGAAGGTGACAAAGTAACGATGCCCACCGAGCGAATTAACGGATAATAGTCCACAAAAGTGACTGTGAATCAATCCAAGGATATCTCTAGCCCTCCAACCTTAATTTTTACAAAAAAGTACTTTGGTTTGCTTTCTGCACACGCACTGCAGTTTGTATAAAGTATCGGAAAACTTACCCCAATCGCCATTTTATCTTTGAGTAATTTGAGATTTCTCATACCAAGGTGTCCCGTCCTCTTATGCCACAGAAAGATTACTGTAGGCCCCTTTTTTACAATCGCACTTACGCTCTATAAGTTTGATGATAACTCTGGAACATAAGTTATATTTCCAATTGTAAGACTTATGTTAATTAACTGATAAATTACAGTACCTTCTTTCATGCCTAAATACCAAAGGTCTGGGTTCATTTTTAATGTCTTTAATCCACGAAGCACTATACGTCATATGTGTAGACGCTCCTGAGTCAATCACCCAGTCATCGCATGACGGGTTACAGAGAGCGCGTGCGCGTTGTTGGCCTCTTTCTTGTTCTTCAGATTATCTGGACAATCGGTATCACTCTCAGTAGATCCATTGACCAGATCCTTTGCAGTATTCGCAACGCCAGATGCTATTGCCATTTTTATTAAAAAACATTTTTATGAAATCTATGGTCCACAAATAATAGTACAGTTCCACGTCCATTTTTAATAAACTTCATCACTTCGTTACTCATTTTTCTACGTTATATTTTATAAAGGACATCAGTAAAATAATACCTCATATTACTAACGCATACATTTTTCATATTTCATGACGTTAAGCAATAAAATTGCAATGTCAAAGCATCTCATATTTATTATTTATTACTTTTAGAAGTCTAAGGCAATTATCGAAAAAGTTTTAGTAGCAAAACATTGGATCTTCTGCGATAGTTAGTTCTCAATAGGTCCATAACTGGATCTAGTGAGAAAGACATTCCTCAGTAGATTCTTACCTTCAAATCTGCATCTGCTTAACGAATCTAGCGAAAAAACTACTTCTCAGTAGATCCACACGTCAAATATAGGATCTATTGAGACAAAAATATCTCACTAGATCCAATAGGGATCTGGTCAGTGGATCTAGTGAGAGTGATTGGACGTTGCGTGGTCTATCATAGATGAAGCACATCTCCTTGGTCTTTTGTTTTACTTCTTTATATGAATAATACTCTTGCCTTTTTTGCACTTGTTTCCAAGAGTTTGTGCACTTGTGTTAGCGGTATATAATATCTTCCATTTGGAACAGTTTATTATTCACGTAGTCAACCGTCAATTGGATATTACTCTCCAAGGTCTGTCGGTTCTTGAACTGTGTTCATTACAGCTGACACGAAGTTAAGAGCAGTTCTCTAGAGTGAGTGACTATGTAATCACTCTAGAGAACTGCTCTAACTTCGTGCTTACTAACTTCGATAGTAATCTGCATCTGCTATTTAATCCTTTATCTTCAAACGCCTCACTTAAGGCTTGCCAGGCTTCTCTTGCCGTTTTCGCCTTACTCACATGAACGTGACATTGGGGTTTTACCATTAGACATATTTTATCAATAAAGGATGACTGTAAATGTGTGGACGATTCGCCGTTCACTATCACAGAGTTGCGCGAATCAATTTCGCCTAATACCAATAAAGACGATAAATAATAACTACACGTTTGTTTTTGTAACTACAGTCACTGTATTTAGCAGAAAAAATATTAATGTATCACAATAGAGGCATCACATAATGAACATACGCAGTAAACTACAAATTCATTTGAATTCAACCACACATTTGTTACGAAGTTACACTCATCCAAAAACAAACAACTCTGTTTCGTTTTTTTTTAATTCTAAATATGAAATTAGTATCTGCAAACTAGGTCTGTTAAATGAACGTTTTAACCTACATAAAGTTTCAGACCTCTTTCAGTAATCGAGAGGCCCAACATGAAGAGCTGGTTCTTTACCCCGTATGAAAGCTAATGATTAACTTGGTGCTGACAAAAAACCGTGATAAATATATTGCCGAAACGGGTTCCATGCCCATTATACAGTGAAAAAGGTCTCCTACGCCGATGGCTTCATGTTGGCAGCGAAAACGGAGTAATATATAGCGCTCTCCTAATGTTTAAAGCTAATAGTAGTTTATGTGACTACCACATAATGGAGGGCATTAATACTCGCAGAGTGGGATCATGAAACGAGCGGAAGTTTCATAATAATATCACTCGAGTTTTAATGCCTAATTATGTACAGTTACATACACTAGTTTATCTACACACATATCATAAGCTCTCTTTACTGTGTTCAGGAACCGCATGTTCGACCGGCATGGTAGCATTGATAATTGCTCAGCACTTGTTTAGGTTATTCAGTATTACCAACTTCACAGCCAAAGTAGAGGCGGCACGCAGGCGGGCATCGGCATTCGAAATTTGAATGTCATAATATGTAGTAAATTAACACATTATGGTCATAATATTCAATATTCAGATACGAAATGAGTTTTTACAAAGTACTTTAACATTATGCTGATTGTAAGGTGCGGTTTTTGAACAAAACAAATAATGGCGACTTCCATGTCCAAATTAACTCCGATAAATTAACAAAGTGTATCAATGGGTAACACACCATAAAATAGTAAAGAGGAAATCAGGCCTCCCAACATAGGTTCAGGGTACAGAAAAGCAGTGGTCGAGTGGCTCAAGGCACATAACATATTTTTCCAGAAAAATGTATGAAACCGGTATTATACATGATCATCAAATCCCACAAAACTCCTAAAAATTACATCATTGATAAGATTTTGGCTGATCATGGTCATAAAACAGTATGATTACTGCCTTATAAGTAATAACTGTTATTTAACTAACCCCATTCAGCTGGAATCTAAAATAGAATCTTTGTCTCTAGATGGTTTAATGTCCATTACACCTGTCGACTGAAAGAAAGAGGTCCACCATGTCAAAAACCTCGAAAAAAATTACTGGTGCGCTGATAGATTGATCGATGAGGCGTTCGTTATTAATACCAGGTCTGGCAGTGAATCAGACACTACATAATGCAGCACTTACTCCGAATCCGAACAGGAGTACAAGGATCGTGCCAAAAGAAATAAGATACTCCATTGTCATTTAACTGATACTGGCCACTATCATGAATGCTGATTAAATAGCTATAAATAAAAAAATGGAATACTCTAGAAATCTGCGTTATATTTTTTTAAATTGGCGGCAATTTGCGGTTATGGAAAGGAACTTAGTCGGCGGGATTTTCGAGTTATGATATATAATGACTTTACATTCATACATACATTCAAATGCTAATGCCTATTTACCGGAAGAAGGGTAGTCAGAGACAAAAGGGTTTATAGTCCCAAAAATGTTTTGAACTTTTAACCACGACTTTTGGTAAGACTGCTTGTTCTCGTGCTGTTTTTAATTGTTTTGCTGAATTTAAAAGAGAGTGGGAGAGCTTTGAAGATGAGGTGAATTCGGAGCGACCGCCAACCGCAGTTACTCAAGAAAATGTGCAAGCCGTGGAAAATAATACCGTGAGAACCGTCGAATTATGTACGTAGAGCTTGAGATAGGTCTAGGCATTGGATCAGCAGCATTGCAAACCATAATTCATGGACAACTGTCCCTCCATAAGTGTTGTTGGAGATAGGTGCAGCAGAAACTCAACGATTTACAGAGAGAACGCAGCGTAGATTGGTGTAAATTTATGATAAAATAATTCGACGCTGGCAAGAAGTAAACTGTGTATGATATACTGATAGGTTACAAAACATGGTTCCATAACTACCATTCTGAAACAAAGCGGTAGTCAACGGTATGGTGCTTTGAAGATGAACCGACTCCTCGACTCCGAACCTAACAAAATTTCACCGAGCACGAAGCACACAGAAACAAATGGTTGCCTCATTGTTCTGCAAGTCAGGGCAAATTGCGAACTGAGAGGAACTGTCAACTCAGAATGGTATGTGTCAGTTTGTGCTCCAAAAGTGTTGTCAGCTTGGTGTGATAAGCGGCCAAAGTCAGGAACCCAGCACCTGCTCTGGCACCATGACAACACGGCCCCGCACACTTCTGCCAGAATTATTGACTATTTTTGTTCGAAAAAATGACACTGTACTCCCTCACCCCCCATATTCTCCTGACCTGGCACCCTGTGATTTTTACCTGTTTCCGAAAATGAAAGAAAAATTAAAAGGAAATCCATTTGAAACCAAAGAAGATGCCCTGGCTGCCTATAATTATGAAATTAATGAGGTACCCAAAGAAAATGTGTGAAATGGTCACTGACATTTTCCAAGTGGTAAACCACTACATTATACATACTAATACTAAACTATACAAATACTAAACTATACATTATAATAAAGTATAAACTTTGTAGTTTTTTAATATCTAATTTCTTTTAGCATGACCCTCGTACATGAGTGAAGTTGATATTTAAATTTGAAGAATAAAATTAAACCTGTATTATGATACCACGTACGAACCCAAGGTTCCCGTGGACCTAATTAAGATGATGTTAAGTTCTTCTGTTTACAGTAAATAAATAAAAATAATTAAAAATATTTGATATATCCTGATTTATACTTAGATAGTACCTAGAAGTGTTTTTGATGACACTTTAAGCTGTAGGTCCCGGCTACTATCTACGTGGTAGTGGTCGTCTTAATCTTACTCTTATCCAAGTAAAGGTCTCTGCCTCTCGGTGGGGACATGAAGGGGCTACATTCAGTACCTATCATACTATTATACTCAGAGATATTCCTTGGTTGCTCCCGCCACAAGCAGAAATACTCCTTACAGAGATATTATTGGAGATACTTAGTAGTTGGTAGTTGGAATTGGTAGTTGTAGTACCGAATTGGAGATACTTAGTAGTTGTCTGCTAACTACACTCACAGAAATGGCGTCACTATGATGATAAGCGCCTTCGTTACGCGCATTACCATTCTGGGGGGTTATTTATGTAAATATATATAGTAATAAATACATTTTGACTTTGACTTTGACGTAAGGACTATTGGATAACTGGTTGTAATGTGGGCACGACTTTACGCGTACCTCTCAATGAAATCCAGGATCCATCCAAAGCAAGCGAATAAGCAGCACATATCACAACTTCACACAATGACGGAGGACGGGAATCGTTCGCGATTCAGCAACTGGAAGTCATGCTTATCGAGAACAAGGGTTCCATGAAATCCTTGCCCTCTCTGATAATTGCGCTTGGTTACTACGTGCCTGTAAACAGAAAAAAATATATATACAGAGTCCCACAAGTATCTGGATTTATTCTCAGGGAGTCTGGAGTGGCTGGACATACTCTACGATAATCGTGCTACATACCGCAATGTGTTAATTGCCCTATATGGTCGACGATCTCTATGGTGTAGCGGGCTAGTCTGTGCTTATCAAGCGAGAGGTCCGGTTTCGAATTCCGGTTGGAGAGGAAGGAAAAATCCCCAGGTCTTGAATATTTATATGTGTGTCACGTCGCTGTTTCTGGTTCCCACAGGGTGTTCTAGTGTGGGGCCAGATGCAATATATGTGCCTGCATGTACATGTACACGAGTAAGTTCATGTTAAAATGTAATTAAGACTCGTTAAATAAGTAATTGGGTTGAATCTGGTACAATTCAAGCATGCTACGATGATTTGGACTAATAGTTTTTTATTAGCGTTTATGAGTAGGAGTCAAATACAATTACCCTGTATAAATATGAAAAATTGTTTAAAGTATCGGCCCTCGTCGTCGATCGTCGATGAAATGAATTTGCCACTACCGGATTTTGATGAACATAACCCTTACAAAATCTATTCTGACTTCTTCAATATTATTCAAACAGCATTCGATACAGTTTTGAAATTAAAGATAGTCAGTGCCAACAACGGTAAATCTAAATTTAATGACTGGGCAACATTTGGAATTCAAAATCATAAACCGCGAAACTGGCAAAGTTATACCAAGGGAGAATGATTTCTGCTTAAAGATAGTTGTTGTTAAATCCAACGCTGAGGTAGCTCGAGCTTTTGGAACATTCTTTACCAATGTACCCGATTGTACCCTTACTCACAACAGAGCGTCTAAATTCATCTTCATATGAAGCAGAGATTTTGTTAAAAAACAGCACTAGCATCAGTATTGTAGATTTTGAATTTCATCATGTATATTCCCAGGGTATTGTCAAAACGTATAGATTACTTAACTTAAAAAATACTGAAGACCTGTGGGGTATATAAGTCAATATTGGTTCAATAATACAAGTTATAACCCCACTTAGCTTATATATTCAATAAATTTGTTGACGATGGAGCTTTCCCAGACCTTATGAAACACAGTAAACTGATACCCCTGCTTAAGTCGGGAGATAAGGGTTATCCTTCAAATTTCAGACCAATATCTGTTCTTCCAGTACTAAGTAAAATTTTTGAAATGATTATACAATTAATTGCTCTCACACTTCAACCGTACAAAACAACTCCACGCCAAACAATACGGTTTCAATAGGGGTAAATCGACTACGGATGCAGGTATTACCCTTTTATCTCATATTTATTCTGCATGGGAGGTCGCACAGGATGCTATTAGTGATTGCGATCTATCGAAGTGTACCGGCACCAGGCTAAGGTCGTAGCCGCCGCTATCAGTAGCTATGATCGTCTATTCTATCTATCCCAAAATGAGAGGACCCGATTCGGCTGTAAGTTTTGTAAGTAAGAATGATAAGTCTGAATTTCTCGTTCGTCGAGAAATCCGTTAGGCGTACAATAGTCGAACGAAGTTTGGTTCAGAAGTTACAGTTTCTAGTTAGACAGAGAAAGCATATATGTCCGCGAGCCGGTAATTCGCATCAGTCAGCGGTATATTGCGCCAAAACGATCGTTGTCATATTTTATGTGATGGCACCATCTGGTTTTTGTATATATGAGCGCATTGGAACATCTTTTGTTTTAGTTTTAGTTTTAGTTTTAGTGATCGATCACAGTTATAGTATAGATATCCGTCGTAGTTTTACGACGTGAGTACTCAATGATATTTCATGTGCTCGCTAGTAGCGGCTTGTGGTGGTTCCAATTATATATTTGGTTCACGGCAATAACGATCCGAAAAGACCGGTTTACACAATTGCGATTTGAGTTCCGAAATGGGTTCTGAACTAGCGGTTACCTCAAAAGGTCCGTAACGTTTTGAAACCTTCAACTCCGCGCAATTTGAGCTGGATGTTATCGAAACGCAAGCATTATTGTTTTAGGATATCTAACCCACACCATAGCGAAGTGCATAGTTCGATAAATACCGAACTATGAATTTCACTAGCCGCAGCACGACCTGGGCTGAGCCAAATCATATATACCGACTCAACTTACACATTAGACATCCAGCGAAATTTACATTTAATTTAAAAATGCAACTTGAATCCAATCTGACCCAAGGCAATGCAAAACACCTACCCGGACCTAAACAATGAACTTTAGACTGTAAATTGATCTCTTCGCGCGTCCCCGACAACACTCAAATGTCAAAATATCAACAGGATATGTTATCTGTGTTGACACCGGTTTAACTTTGTTCTGAATTTGTTATTTCCATCCGCGGAACCTCATCGATCAAACAGTCTCCCTATGCCCTGACAACCTAGGTTTAGCCGCAACTAAACTCCTGTCTAGCCTAGTCTAAAACCCTAGTGTTATACCACGTCCATTATCGACACCACTCGAAAATGGTTGAGTTTGATTTGAATGTGCTTGAATGTTTAACGACTGTGTGTGTGGGAATTTCAAAACTCGCTATTCGAAAGGAATGAGGAGAGGATTAGCCCGCGAATATCCTAAGAGCCAATCCAGGAACCCTATGGTGAAGGAAAAAGGAATTTAGGGTCGCTCCAAGCCCAGACTCAGACTCAGATAAATTGACTTAAAAGTTCTTTCCTAACGACCCAAGGATAGTTTTGGAATTTGGGGTAGGTTGATATAAAGGTAGGAACCGAGGTATATCTCGGCGCTTCAGACACTCACGAAAACCCACTGAAACTTCGCAATCACAAATTCGTATAGTTCTGACGCGTAACACGGCAGACAAAAACTGTTTAGAACTCGTGAAGACGACTGTCACAGTAGCTAGACGCTGAGACTGAATGCTCTCCCTTCCCCCACAATTGTATTTATACGCCCCACATGCGTCCTTTGCGAAAACGCTCTGCCCAAGCGAAGCTTCTTATCACCAACTACACAGGGTCTATTTTCTACCATGCCATGCAGATCCGCCGTTCTACAAATTGTGTGTACGCATATTCACTATGATCAACCGTAGGTGATCACTCAAATCATTTGGTACTGCCGATACACAGAATCTGTTGATCGCTGACCAATAAAAGCTTGTTGCGATTAATTAAGCATTACCCGACCGCTAGCTGCGCGTAGCAAAGACCTACCAGAATGATATTCAAACCAGCGGTGTCAGACCCTCCATCTCATACCTCAATCGCAATTGTATATTTGCAATCTACATAATAGCTTTCTCCGTATCGTTCCATAATAACCTTTCATTATTTATTTATTCATAATTTTATTCAACGCGCAGCCAAATCGGCTCTGATCTCTACACATCTCGCAGGAATGCGACAAAAAAACTTGACCTGAACTGAAATTCCACGAATGAACCCACGCGTCTTTCTTTTTTTTTGCGAACTTTGCCAGTAAGCTACACAAAACCCCCAAACGTTATCTGAACCGATTCTCGTATTCAAAACAGCGCGGCGTTGGGCTAGCCCTCTATCACGCAGAATGAAGTATCTAATGTACCGACTCTCGTGTACCATTACAGCCCCCTCCCAGACCTTGAGACACTGTTTATCTCAGTTAACATGGCGCAAGGATCTCATTACCACTATGCTACCCATACTTTGTACATATCTACTCTATATGTTCGGACATCTCAAATCATGTACACCGACCGATGAATCTGTCAATTATGTATATAATATTTACACAACTCGATTGAGTTCTCTCCTGTCTTATCTTATTTATCTATCTTACTATACAACCTCGCTTACCCGCAATTTATCCTAATTCGTATTACTATATATATACAAATTGTTTTTTTTTTTTTGTTTTTTTTTTTTTTTTTTTTGTTTCCAAACCATGCAAGATCCTTAAATCTACAAAGTAGTTACTCAAATTTACAGCTTACAGCTTAATTATATAACCTTTATACACTATCTTATTTATCTACTACTGGCTGTCAAATGGCAAACAGCTGATTTCACTACGTCCCTAGAAAAATTTATATTTTAATATGATTTAGTGTAATTCTGAGCCCAATTTAGTGTTATTTTAGGATTATAGTGTAATGTTAAGTATTTCTATTGTTTGCAGTGTGTTTTAGTGACGTTTACTAGTGTCTCGAAACATGTTAAATTTGTGACCGTTGCAGGTTATAAATTTAAAAGTATTTGTTATTTCCGTACACTTTCGGCGCTTTTTGTTACCTTATTGTTAAATTATTATATTTAACAACGTTTAAAATATATTTCATAGCAATTAGTGATGTGCAAACGCTGAAAAACGTTACTATTCCACGTAAGTAATTTCGCATTGTTTTGGTGTGCAATTCCTTGATTCTTATCTCAACTGTAACCATGATGACCCGCAGAGCTGCTGCTGTCGCCTCCCGACAGCAGGAAAATGACAAGCTCAAAGTTACCTTACTAGAATTAAAAAAATCAAAGGAAATGGTCACCGAGTTACTCTGTGAAAGGGAGGAAAATGAGAAAGAGCTATTATCAGTACTTGAAAGTAGAGATAAGCTAAAGAAACAATTATGTGTATTAGAACAAGAATGTAGTGATGTAATTGTTGAGCGGGACAAGCTGCAGGTCACCGTAGATAGCTTCACTGTATGTAGTGCAGAGTACGAGCAAGCCCTGAAATCGATTGATTCCCTGGAGAAAGCATTGTTCGATGCCCATGAACAAATACATGCACTCCAGGAGGAGAAGGAAAACACCGCAGCGTTGCAGACCCAGAGCCTCTACAGTGAAGTCGTAGGGATCAGCCCGCAGCTGGTTACTGTTGCAACTGGAAGCCTTGATGTTGTCATTGATTTAACTAATGACACATTGCCCACATCAAGGTTATTAGGTTGCAGCAATAACAAACTAGGTAAAATAAATAGGTATATACGGAAAACTCAGAAATTAATAAAACATAATAAATTGTGTACTAAAAACTTAAAAGTAAGCAAGAAAAATGTAAACTTATTACATGATTTGAATATGTGTGTATTAGAATTAGAAAGTACTAAGTTGATGTATGAAACTGACACACAAAACTTACATTTGAAAATCCAAAGCTTGGAGGATTCATTGAGATCACTAAACAGTGCATATTTGAACTCTGAGAAAGTTATAAATGAATACTCATTGGCTATGGATGATTTAATTCAAGAAATGAACCATAATTGTGAGCGGTTTGAGTCGCTGACCAACAACCATACTTGTCGCTGTGAGCAGAAAGGTGGTTGTTTGACAGCGGGCAACTCTCCGGGCTTGTGTGACAGTTTACCAACACAAGGTGTTACTGATAATAGTTCTGCCAAGTCTGATATGACCACAACACCTGATATTATAATGTACTGTGATGAGATTGGAAGTGGCATGGGCTCAGCACTCCACTCATACTCTAAGGGACATAGTGTTATTAGTAATTGCTCACCTTTTAGCACTGTAGATAATATTATAAATCAAATTTTGAATGACAGCACTATCACAGCCAGTGCCACACTGATAATTTTCATGGGCAATAGGGGAGATGTGAACAAAAATAATTTAATAAAATTTTATGAAACATTGAATGGTCTTAGTGTGAAAAAAATTATATTGTTCACATTTCCCTACTGCAACCAATTGACACAAAATGAAAATGTATATAGACATAATATGAATATAGCTATGTACAATTTATGTACATATAATAATAAGTTTGATATTATTGACACTAACAATTATGTTAGTAATTATTTTACTATGACTAAAGGTAGATTTTACCTTTCAAATTATTGTAAACGACAAATAGCTATGTCACTATTATATTTATATGACATTACAGCCAAAAATTTGGCTTCTAACTCTGCTTTTACTGAGCAGCCTAATATGAATCTGGTATCAGACCAGAATAACAGGATGCATTTAAATTAGTTCATAGGACAACAGAGGACCCAGGCTCTGGCAACATATGTTCTAGTATATTAGAAAACCCTAAAAATAAGGGAAGCTCACATGCTAAGTATATAAGCCTGGTTCATCAGAATATTCAATGTATTAGAGGCAAAGATCTACAAATAGAGTTATTTTTAAATTGTAATAAAATTGACATTTTGTGCATAACAGAGCACTGGTTAACTATTAATGAAATTATGTTTAGCTTTAAAGATCACCAGGTTGGTAGTTCGTTCACCAGACTTAATTCAATACATGGTGGGGCATTAATCATACTAAACAATCAAATTAAATTCAAGGAACGTAAGGACATTGTTTCCTTATCTGTTGAACGAACTATAGAACTTGCAGCTGTGGAATTAGAACAGTTCATCGTTATATGTGTCTATAGGCCACCCTTGAGCGACTTTGAAATGTTCGAGAAAATAATGGAATCCGTCCTAACTATTTCATCACACAGTACGAAACGATTAATTATATGTGGTGACTTTAATGTTAATCTGTTAGAAAGAACTACTCTCAGCGTTAGATTAATAAATCTTTTCTCATCATTTAGGCTTAGCCATTTATTTATGGAGCCAACAAGAGTGACTGCTACTAGTGCTACATGCATTGACAACATTTTTACTGATGTTATTCCAATCAGTAAAAGTGTTATCAGTGAATTGGATTCAGATCATTTAGGTCAATTATTTCAATTTGATTCTATTAGAGAACCTGTCATTAAAAAGAAAATTTCGTTTGTGCCAATAACTGCTGACCGGTTAGAAAGAATGAGATACTCTTTAGCCCAGGAACTACCGTTTTTGGCTGCTGAACAGTCTTCTAATATAATGTATAACTTATTCTTTGAAACCTTTATGAAACAGTACAGCGCGATATTCACTTCAAAATCGGTTGTGGTTAGTGGTTCAAACGACTTTAGTACGTGGGCTACTGCAGAGTTGCATAAACGCAGGCAAGCATTGTATGCATTGTATGAGGAACGACGGTTCAACATGAGTGACGAATTTAAAGAACAAGTCAAACAGTTCTCCAAACAATTTAAATTAGACTGTCATACAGCTAAACGTGATTTTCTGAGTAGTAAAATTAAGAATAGTTCCGATGTTATAAAAACGACTTGGAAAATAATTAATGAGGAGGCCGGTCGTAGTAAAAAAGCGAGTCACGATTACGAACTAAAAATCAATGGACAGCTTACGAGTTCTAGCTTAGAAGTTGCAACTGAATTTGAATCGTTTTTTACTAATGCACCGGCTTCCACGACTAAGTATTTAAATTCGTCACCTTTGTCTGCTGTTGCAATATTAAAAGATAATGTCTCAGAGTGTGCTTCATACTTGAATTTTAAGCACGTCACAAGTTCAGATGTCGTAAAGGCATTTAAATTGATAAATGTTAAGAAAACGAATGATCTTTGGGGACTCTCTGTTCACGTCGTTAAATCCCTGATCGAATTAATTGCACCTGACCTAGCGGTCATTTTCAACAATTGTATAGACTGCGGTGAATTTCCTGATTTAATGAAACAAAGTAAGATAATTCCCCTCTTCAAAGCAGGTAGTACTCAAGACCCCACCAATTTCAGACCTATATCAATACTACCAACATTTAGTAAAATTTTTGAGAAATTAATCTTATCACAGCTATTACATCATTTTGAATCAAATAAGCTAATGCATAACAAACAGTTTGGATTCACTCGCGGTCGTTCAACAACAGATGCCGGAATTCAGTTCATTGAAAGTATTTTTGATGCCTGGGAAGAGTCACAAGATGCCCTAGGCATTTTTTGTGACTTATCTAAGGCTTTTGATTGCGTTTGTCATGAAACATTGATCAGGAAATTACATCATTATGGAGTTAGAGACACGTCATTGAATTTGTTAAAATCTTATCTGAACGGAAGAATACAAAGGGTAGACGTAAACGGAAAACGATCACCAGGATCATTGGTTTCTTTGGGCGTGCCACAGGGCTCAATATTGGGACCCTTCCTATTCCTCATCTATATAAACGACTTACCCTATCTAGGAAGGGACTGTCATGATATGGTACTGTTTGCTGATGACACCTCACTTATTTTTAAAACAAAGCGAAACCAACACGCTACTGATGATCACGTGAACAATACCATATCAAGAGTGGTAAATTGGTTTAATGTTAATAATTTGCTATTAAATGAGAAAAAGACTAAATGTGTTAAGTTTCTTACTACTAACGTTAAAAATAATCAGACATGTATAACAATTAAAAATGAGGAATTGGAATTGGTAACCAGCACAGTGTTTCTAGGTATAACGTTGGATTCCAAACTCCAATGGGGTCCACATATTGATAAGCTATCGAACAGACTGAGCTCTGCAGCTTTTGCATGCAGGAAAATCCGTCACTTGACAGATTTAAAAACAGCCAGATTGGTTTATTTTAGTTATTTTCATAGTATTATGTCCTACGGTATTCTGCTCTGGGGCAGTGCTGCTGACATAAATACTATTTTTGTGCTGCAGAAGCGGGCTGTTCGTGCGATTTATAAAATTTATAAAATGAATAATAGAGATTCTCTTAGAAATAAGTTTAAAGAAGTAAATATATTGACAGTCCATAGTCAATATATTTACGAGAATATTATGTATGTCCATAAGAACATTGTTAACTTTCGAAGAAACTGTGATATACATAACTTTAATACTAGAAACAAGGACAAACTTGCAGTGCCCACTACTCGGCTCCATAAAATAAAAAACTCGTTCAAGGGTAATTGTGTAAGATTTTACAATAAACTCCCAAGCACTTTGACAGATCTATCAATTAATAAGTTGAAATACATCAAGCAAAGGCTTATTTCTAAAGCTTACTACAGTATTAAAGAGTACATAGATGATAAAAATGCTTGGGACTGAATTGTTCTAATTAATTTTGAGCATCCTCACTGCCAGAGTTTCTTTTACTGGACACTTGGAGGCCTTTTACACCTCCAAAGATTAATTTAATTATACAACTCTTGACTGTGGGGACCATTTACATCTCCTATTATCATTGTATTATTGACTAAAGAGACTATACATCTCTGTTATTTATATTTTAATTATTTTATTATGACATGAGACTCTTTACATCTCTCAGAAACAATAATTAAGTACTTTTTTTTTTTTCTGATAATATGATAATAATA
The DNA here is from genome assembly GCA_949825045.1 of Argyresthia goedartella. Taxonomy (NCBI): domain Eukaryota; kingdom Metazoa; phylum Arthropoda; class Insecta; order Lepidoptera; family Argyresthiidae; genus Argyresthia; species Argyresthia goedartella. The sequence goes on along the minus strand of OX463812.1, from coordinate 36,084,463 downwards.
CCAAATGTTCTGTAAAAAATGAAATGAAATGACATGTGAAAGTGCCCTTGTGGCCTATTTACAGAATAAACGTTTTGAGTTTTTTGAGTTTTGAGTTTTGAGTTATCTACGCCCTTATTCGTCCTCACATAATACCTGGCTATATTTATAGTATTGAAGTTACCCAATATCTCATTTGAACCCGGATCTACTAACGTATAACAGTTAGGATATACCACTGCCGAAATAACATAAGGCCCTTTATACAACAACGAAAATTTCCGCATGATTTTATGTTCTTTATTTGAACGCACAAAGGTCTTAAGTTTCACATAATCACCTATACGATAGACCTCTAACTTACGCCGTTTGTCCGCCTGTCGCTTACGTCGTTCACTAGAGCCTTTAGAGTTTTCTATCGCTACATTTCGCACCTGTTCCGAATCCCGCACACTATGGCCTAATAACCATTCATCGCCTAATTCCTTGTCAATAGTTAATGGTTCCCGCCTACCAAACGCTAACTCATTAGGCGCAAAGCCTGTGCTTGTGTGTTCGATATTATTATAGCAATTCTGAATGTCCGGTAACACGTCTACCCAACTACGATTACTTCCGCCGCAATAAGTTCTAATCAGCCGACCTAGCTCGCGATTCACTCTTTCTACGCTATTAGAATTTGGACAATACACCGACGTATGAGTGACCCGAATCCCCAGCTGTTTGAGTCCAAATTCCCAAACTTTCGATATGAACTGTGGTCCTGAGTCCGTAATTATAGTTTCGATAGGTATTTCCCTATGAAATCTCTTTGTACAAGCGAGCACGCTCCTATCTGTCGCTTTTCGCATTGGATTTAATTTTATTACTTTACTGTACACGTCTTGAATCACATATATATATTGATATCCGAATTTACCTACGGGCAATGGCCCATAAAGGTCCGAGAAAACTTTCTCACCCAACCTTTCCGCCAACACCGGTGTACAAGGACCAACGGTATTGTTAGTACTTGGTTTGACCTTTTGACATATGTCACAACTTCTTATCACCGCGCTAATCACCCTACTCATATGAAGAAAATAATATCTGTCCTTCATCAGTGCTAATATTTTATATCTGCCGTAGTGACCTATTTCTTCATGTATGTGAAAAATTAGTTCCTCCTGTAGTGATTTCGGAATTACTAGCAACTGTACGTTCCGCTTCGGCACGTGAAAATATAACGTATCACCTACTAGCTTATAATTTTCAAAACCTCTTGTCCCCGTATCTACTACATTACGTCTGATACAACCGCTAATTCGATTTAACCGCTCATCTTCGCTTTGTAATCTCGCAATGTCCCGTAAACTCGAAATAACACTTGCGGTATTCGATGCCTGAAACCAGAATATCCCCGGCTGAACATTTATACTGTCATTCATACCTCCAGGTCCCGCTATTTGCCTGCTTAGCGTGTCGGCAATTTGATTATCAGTCCCTCGCACAAATTCTATGTCGTAATCGAATTGCTCTAAAAACATAATCCACCTCGTTACGCGTGCCCCTAATAAGGTCCACGATTTAATGAACGTCAAACTTTTATGATCAGTTCTAATAATAACTTTTTCTCCCCGCAAATATCTCTCAAATCGCTTTAAAGTGTATATAACTGCATACATTTCCTGTTCACTGATAGCCCATCTAGTCTGAGCACCCTTGAATGCCTGCGAACAGAACCCTATAATTAGTTCCTGGCCCGATTCATCTAATTGATAAACATAGCCCCCAATTCCTATAGCGCTGGCGTCACATTGAACATAATATGTTTTTCCCGCCAATGGCTGACTCAAAATTATACTTTCTAAGAATTGATTTTTTTATCTCGTCAAAAGCGCTTTGCATCTGCGCACTCCAGATGAACTTGACTCCAGACCGTAATAAATTGTACAAGGGCTGTGTCAACGTTCCAAAATTTTTTATAAACCTCCTAAAGTAATTTATGAACCCCAAAACCGCCCTCAATTGCCTGACAGTTCTGGGTGACGGATATAATTTAAGTGTTTCAATTTTGTACGGGTCCATCTGCAAACCTTGTGTAGACAAAATGTGCCCCAATAACTTGACCTTTTTTTGTGCGAACTCGCATTTTTTTAGTTTGCATGTGAAGCCCGCGTCTTTCAATTTACTCAGAACCGTCTCCACTTGAGACAAATGCTGTTCGAAGTCACCCTCAGTTAAAATTGCCAAATCGTCAACAAAATTTAAACAATATGACCTAACTTCTGGCCCTAGAATTAAATCCATCGCCCTCGAAAATGAACCCACACTGGTTTTCAACCCCTGAGGTAATACGTTGTAAACATAACTTCTGCCTTGATATACAAAACCCGTGTATCGTTTAGATTCGTCTGATAATGGTATAGAAAAATACGCATCTTTGATATCAATAACTCCTATGTAATTTATCCGGCGCCCGGATTGCAATATCTCACTCATTAAAGGTGTGGTTTCAACCTCCCCGACCATTCCCACGTTTAATTGTCGCGCGTCTAGCAAAATACGGACCTCTCCTGATTTCTTTAATGTACAAGTCAATGGACTGTTGAAATCCGTAGATTGCCTGCTAATAATACCTATAAATTCCATTCCTTCCAAACGTTTTGTTACTTTATCGCGATATGCGAACGGTATGGGATAGCTTCGTTTTACGAAAGGCGTTTCATCTCTCATTTTTATCTCATGTATATATTTATTTGTCCGACCTACTCTATCGCTAAACAACTCTGCATGTTTATTTAACACCGGCAATAACTTTGTTTTGTGTTCAACAGGTATTGATGAATTATTCACATATTCCTCTATCATATTTCTACAGGTATCTTGGTTCTGTACTTCCATTGTACAACAGCAAAAATCCTGATTAGGGCCAGTACCTAATGGTATTTCACACATCCGCCCGGCACTTCGTATAATTAGCCTCTTATTGCCCTCACACATTAAACTGGCTCGCGTCTGTTGTATAAAATCAAACCCCAAAATTAAATCTTTAGGCACCCTTGTTAATACTAGCATTGGAGTATCGATAACGCATTCACCTATCGTTAATGGTAACGTTACTAATTTATCAACCTTTTCCTTACTGACTCCAAATGCACCTGTGATTCTCAAACTTGGAATCGGTATTTCCGTCGGTTTTCCCAATTGACTGCACACTTCTTCGTACACTCTCCGACTTATTACACTGATTTCGCTCCCCGAATCAATCAAACTCCTTACAACAATATTCCCAATACGCACATCTATCTCAGGTAATGTCAATGTACTACATAACTCGCGCCCACACTCAGTCGAATCGTCGTCTCTGAATATCGTATGTAAACGTCTGTCATTTCGATCTCTACAATTCGATCTAGATTTTTCCTCTAAACACACGGCATATCCGTGCGCTTTATGCGCTAATAATTGAATAAATTCATTCACACCCACGTTCGAATCCAAATTACACAAATCATACAGTCTATGTTTTTTCCCAATTCGATCGGCTGTCCACCCGAACCGTAATAAATATCTGAGCGCGAACGACCCGCGCGAGTCCACTAGTTTTTTGAATTCTGACTTATCGCATTATTCCTGTCACTTGAACTTTGCCCTGCCTCTGTATCTCCTGAACCCCTCTGAAACCCTATTGCCTTGAAGCTAGGCTGAGGCTGCCTGCCTCTACCGCGAAAATAACCGCGACCACGCGTCCCAAATTCGTTTCGCGCCTTCGTTACCGCGTTATATTTATTCCTACGACTTATCGCGTTATAACGTAACGTATTTACCCGCATAGCTCGATATTGCCCCCGCATGTAGCTATTCCGCCTTACATTATTCGTATCCATAGGTTCCGAACCATGTATCGCACTTAATCCCCCATCGACATTCCGTTCTAAATGCCGAAGGAATTCGACCGCATCCCGTATAGACATAGTCTCCTTTCTAGCAAAAAACGCTACTTGAATATCACGCGGCAACTGTCTGAAAATCGTGTTGATTTTCTCCGTATCAGTAAACGGTATCGTAAGCTCATATATGCTATTCAATTGAGAGGCAAAGAATTCTTCCATACTTTGACCTTTTTTAGAATCAAACTTCGCAGTTAGGAATCTTTGCTTAATTAATTCCTGTTCATTATCACCCCAGAATACCTCTCTGAAATCTTTTTCGAAATCCGAATAGGTTCGCCATGAGTCTCTGTATATGCTCATTCGAACTTTCGCAATTCCTACCAAACTATCCGTTGCCCATATCAAAGCCCTAGAACTATCTCCCGAGACTTTAATATAAGCCTTTAAATCTCTTAAGAAAATCATCGGATTTTCCGAATTCCGCCCATCGAATGTCGGCAACTTCTGTGTCATTTTCACAATGCACGATTGACGTTTTTCTACCGATTGTTCAAACGTCTCTAGTTCCTGTCTGTCAGTCTGTCTGTCCGAAGTCCTACTAGCATTGCTCGTGCTGGAACCCCTTTCCAAACTGTCTAATCTTTTCACTATTTCAGATAACAATTGCGTCACCTGCCCTGACGCCATTTCACTTGTGTGTGAAAGTGAATTTTGTGCTACCCGACTACCGTTTTTCCTAGGCCGGCCGGCCATTATTCCTATTAAACCGCCGTAGCTCGTACAAAGAATTGTGAAAACAATGCCCCTTTTTTGCTTATTTCTTATTTACAAACTGAACTGTTTAAAATCGTTTCTACGTTGTGTTATTTTTAAAAGTAACGCGTTAGACCTTGATTCTTTTAGAATATCTAGGAATATCTAGGTATCAGACTATCTAGGATATCCTGGTCACGGCACCAAAAATCTGTACCGGCACCAGGCTAAGGTCGTAGCCGCCGCTATCAGTAGCTATGATCGTCTATTCTATCTATCCCAAAATGAGAGGACCCGATTCGGCTGTAAGTTTTGTAAGTAAGAATGATAAGTCTGAATTTCTCGTTCGTCGAGAAATCCGTTAGGCGTACAATAGTCGAACGAAGTTTGGTTCAGAAGTTACAGTTTCTAGTTAGACAGAGAAAGCATATATGTCCGCGAGCCGGTAATTCGCATCAGTCAGCGGTGTATTGCGCCAAAACGATCGTTGTTATATTTTATGTGATGGCACCATCTGGTTTTTGTATATATGAGCGCATTGAAACATCTTTTGTTTTAGTTTTAGTTTTAGTTTTAGTGATCGATCACAGTTATAGTATAGATATCCGTCGTAGTTTTACGACGTGAGTACTCAATGATATTTCATGTGCTCGCTAGTAGCGGCTTGTAGTGGTTCCAATTATATATTTGGTTCACGGCAATAACGATCGGAAAAGACCGGTTTACACAATTGCGATTTGAGTTCCGAAATGGGTTCTGAACTAGCGGTTACCTCAAAAGGTCCGTAACGTTTTGAAACCTTCAACTCCGCGCAATTTGAGCTGGATGTTATCGAAACGCAAGCATTATTGTTTTAGGATATCTAACCCACACCATAGCGAAGTGCATAGTTCGATAAATACCGAACTATGAATTCCACTAGCCGCAGCACGTCCTGGGCTGAGCCAAATCATATATACCGACTCAACTTACACATTAGACATCCAGCGAAATTTACATTTAATTTAAAAATGCAACTTGAATCCAATCTGACCCAAGGCAATGCAAAACACCTACCCGGACCTAAACAATGAACTTTAGACTGTAAATTGATCTCTTCGCGCGTCCCCGACAACACTCAAATGTCAAAATATCAACAGGATATGTTATCTGTGTTGACACCGGTTTAACTTTTTTCTGAATTTGTTATTTCCATCCGCGGAACCTCATCGATCAAACAGTCTCCCTATGCCCTGACAACCTAGGTTTAGCCGCAACTAAACTCCTGTCTAGCCTAGTCTAAAACCCTAGTGTTATACCACGTCCATTATCGACACCACTCGAAAATGGTTGAGTTTGATTTGAATGTGCTTGAATGTTTAACGACTGTGTGTGTGGGAATTTCAAAACTCGCTATTCGAAAGGAATGAGGAGAGGATTAGCCCGCGAATATCCTAAGAGCCAATCCAGGAACCCTATGGTGAAGGAAAAAGGAATTTAGGGTCGCTCCAAGCCCAGACTCAGACTCAGATAAATTGACTTAAAAGTTCTTTCCTAACGACCCAAGGATAGTTTTGGAATTTGGGGTAGGTTGATATAAAGGTAGGAACCGAGGTATATCTCGGCGCTTCAGACACTCACGAAAACCCACTGAAACTTCGCAATCACAAATTCGTATAGTTCTGACGCGTAACACGGCAGACAAAAACTGTTTAGAACTCGTGAAGACGACTGTCACAGTAGCTAGACGCTGAGACTGAATGCTCTCCCTTCCCCCACAATTGTATTTATACGCCCCACATGCGTCCTTTGCGAAAACGCTCTGCCCAAGCGAAGCTTCTTATCACCAACTACACAGGGTCTATTTTCTACCATGCCATGCAGATCCGCCGTTCTACAAATTGTGTGTACGCATATTCACTATGATCAACCGTAGGTGATCACTCAAATCATTTGGTACTGCCGATACACAGAATCTGTTGATCGCTGACCAATAAAAGCTTGTTGCGATTAATTAAGCATTACCCGACCGCTAGCTGCGCGTAGCAAAGACCTACCAGAATGATATTCAAACCAGCGGTGTCAGACCCTCCATCTCATACCTCAATCGCAATTGTATATTTGCAATCTACATAATAGCTTTCTCCGTATCGTTCCATAATAACCTTTCATTATTTATTTATTCATAATTTTATTCAACGCGCAGCCAAATCGGCTCTGATCTCTACACATCTCGCAGGAATGCGACAAAAAAACTTGACCTGAACTGAAATTCCACGAATGAACCCACGCGTCTTTTTTTTTTTTGCGAACTTTGCCAGTAAGCTACACAAAACCCCCAAACGTTATCTGAACCGATTCTCGTATTCAAAACAGCGCGGCGTTGGGCTAGCCCTCTATCACGCAGAATGAAGTATCTAATGTACCGACTCTCGTGTACCATTACAGCAGGCATTTAATTATGTTGATCGGGATACGCTACTAATTAAATTAATTCATTAATTAAATAATTACGGAGTTAGAAATATATAAAGCGATAAAGCGTTGGATCTACTAAAATCAAACCTAAGCAATAGAATTTAACAGGCAGTGGTCAACGGCGTTAAATCTGATGGATCGGGAGTAAAAATTGGCGTTCCACAAGGTCCCATATTAAGCCCTTTCTTATTCCTGGTATAAATTAACGATCTGCTTTTCGTGGTGGAGAAAATGACTGACATAGTGTTGTTTGCTGATAATACTTAACTAGTCTTCAAAATAGAAAGACAAAAAGAAGATTTTGATGATGTTAATGGAGTATTGTCTTTATCCTTGAATTGGTTCACATTTAATTATGTATTGTTAAATTCTGGCAAAACCAAATATTTTAAATTCTCACTTCCAAATGTCAGGCAAGTTGAGACCAGTTTGGTGTTAAACGGCAGCACGTTAGAATTAGTAAATGACACTATTTTTCTTGGAATAACAATTGATAACAAATTGCAGTGGGGACCCCACATATATAAATTAGCTGGTAAACTAAGTTCTGCGGCTTACGCTGTTAGGAGCATCAGACAAAACATGGATGTGGCTACATCTAGGCTAGTATATTTTAGTAACTTTCATAGTGTCATGTACTATGGTATCTTGTTGTGGGGGAAAGCAGCGGATATTCAAAATATTTTTATTTTACAGAAAAGAGCTATTCGAGCAATTTGTAATTTTCATCGCACAGACTCCTTAAGAGAGCTTTTTAAAGAAATTGAGATACTAAATGTAGCTAGTCAATTTATTTTCGAAAATATAATGTATGTACGCAAGAACCTTACAACATTTTCCAAACTTAGCGATAGCTGTTTATTGCTGACTATTGCGCCCCGGTTAAGACTCGCGAAGGTTAACAATTCTATCAAGGGTCAATGCATTCTCTACTAAAATAAGATACCTCTAGAGATCTTGAAATTGCCATTTGAGCAATTTAAAAACCATGTTAAAGCGACTTTTTCGAAAAAGGGATATAAGAATGTTCAAGATTGTTATTCAATGACGGGACTGTATGGGGTTAATCTGGCGCAACACAGACCTTGCTGTTAATAATTTTGTAATTATTTATTCCTGCTTATTAATTATTATAATGATATTATACTATTTGCATTAGTTAAGCACAAGCAATTTTTAAAAGAGATCTAAAAATCAATCTGTGGGAGTTTCTACGCCCTTCATCTCCTACAGTGGTCCAAACAGTGGACAAAAATTACGATTGCCAAGTATATGTAAATATCTACAGTAATAAAGACATTTGGAATTTGGAATTTCACCCATGCCGGTCAAAGCCGATCTAAATCTTCGTCCCTTTTTATGTAATTAATAAATTGTTTCAGTTACCTTCGTTTTTCAACCTTCGGTAGGGCTTATCTTTAGGGGTTTTAAGTTATTAAAAAAATGTTTTGCATATATATTTCCGTCGAACCTTTTTTGGGAGAATGTGCTAATACAGCAAATAATTATTAATATGAGAGACAGAAACGGTCCGCCAAGGAAATATTAGAGCTTATATAGTCATGTTTATTGGCAGAGGCTGTTCACTCACAATAGTAAAAGTAATGCCTAAATGGATTGCTGATTTACACCTGTACATACTTAAATTAATCTACACACGTATCATAAACCCTCTTTACTGCGTAAAAAAACCGCAAGTTACGATCAGCATAATGTTAAACTAAACTGGTAAAAACTCATAACTTATCTGATTTTTCTACATATTATGACATTCAAATTTCGAACGCCGACGCCCGCCTGCGTGCCACCCCTGGTTTGTTTGTGAAGTTGGTACTACTGAACAAGCTAAACAACTGCAGAGCCACAATGCCGGTCAAACATGCGGTTCCTGAACACATCAAAGAGAGCTTTTGATATGTATGTAGATAAACTAGTGTATGTAACTGTACATAATTAGGCATTAAAACTCTCGAGTGATGTTATTATGAAACTCGCCTTCGGCTCGTTTCATAAACCCACTCGCGAGTGTTGATGCCCTCCATTATATAGTAGTCACATAAACTACTATAATATTGTCGTCCATAATATTATAATAATAACAATAATATTTATTTATTTCAGATATACATCCATAATTAAACACGGTAAAATGAAAAATAAATTGAAATAATGACACAAAACAAAAATAAATTAATTGGTAACACAGAAAACAAGATCTAAGTATGTAAGTTAAGTCCACACACTCATTCGTCATTCTGTCATAATTATGTCCATTACACATACATCACACAACACATTCACTTACTTCTTATTCCTGTTTAAGTGCACATCCACCCAGTGCTTCGTCATAGGGCTGTCGACCCTATCAGCCAGCGTTCTGAGGATCAAGTTCGAGCTGCCGCGAGTCCGACTCCACATGGACGCTACTCTGTTACGCAGTATGGCGAAAAAATCGTTTATTCTTGCTTCCGCAAACATCGTCGACGCGCTACAGTATCGCGGCAGCCCCAACACAATCCTCAGCGCGTTATTGTATTGGACACGCAGGGAGCTGTAGGCCCTCTGCGTATAGCGAATCCACAGACTGCAGGTGTAGAAGGTTTGACAGTAGGCTCTAAACAGTGTAAGTTTCACTTCTTTAGTGCACCTTGCAAACCTGCGGGCCAGCATGTTACAGCGGACTGACAACGCCCTGCGCTCTCTCTCCATGTCCAGATCATCTGTGAGTGTCTCCGTGACCACATGCCCTAGGTACTTAAATTCCGAAACTCTGGACACGGGTATTCCACACAGCCGGACTGGTGGTACAAACGATGGTGATTTGGTGCCCGCCTTGAAAATGAGCATTTCACTTTTTTTTTGCATTGTACCTAAGGCCATGCGACCCGGCGTACGACTCACAGATCCCTAGTAACCGCCTGAGGGCTCTGATTGAGGGGCTAAGGAGGACTTAACTTACATACTTAGATCTTGTTTTCTGTGTTACCAATTAATTTATTTTTCGTTTTGTGTCATTATTTCAATTTATTTTTTATTTTTTTGGTCTTTTATTACTACAAGTGCAAGTCGGACCCTTGCCCACCGAGGTTTTCGTCAAATTTGTAGCTACATTATCCGCCGTTCCTTACATAAAGACCCTGTTTTTTATGATAATGTATAGCAACAGTAAAATAATAATATGCAACAGTAAAGTAAAATGCCAACAAAATGTTAAAGCTTTACGTGAAGCTGACCGAAGGTTGAATCTACACGTGAGTGCAGTGCGTTTACATTTGGAGTTTATTTTCTTTTTAAAATGGCGTAAAGCAGGCTTCGATTATTGCAGAAAATAAGTTTTACCGCATTAGAATACGATATTTTTCTCATTGTTGACGTGGTTTGCTTTGGCTTTTATGTCATAAATACGTAAGAATTCGATGATTCCGGCAATGTTTGAAGCTTTCTATAAAGACCGAAGTTGACTCTGTAAATTTAATGTACTTTCCATCATAATTTACGCCGCGATCGGTTCCACATAATACGTTACATTGCAACACTAGAAGGAATAGAGCCACATTCGTAGAAAGACAAGCATATATTACGCTCGTATGGCTACAGCTTGAAACATTGAATTATGAGCATTTCATACCAGTCCTTGACTTCAGTACTATGAAACATACTTACTTCAAGTATAAAACAGAGTACAAGCAGCACAATTATTGCCTGACGCTATTCCAAACTTGTATAACATATAAATAGATAAACTTATACAAAAAATTTAGTATAATACAGAATATAAGCATGTATACCTTATCTTGTTCTTTACCAGCATTCACCTATTTCTCACAAATATTTACCAAAATGGCTTTCATGGAGATATCCAACAAGCGGAAAATATATTTACGACAAGATATACTTATAAAACCACAATAAAAAACACATTTACCATCTATTTACAGCAGAATTAAAAAATGTAAACAAATGTCAGAAATACTAACCAAAGAGAAAGTTTTCATATTTTTTTCCTTTGACCGAGATTAGCCTTGTGATCCTGTTTTATACTAATTAATATTTTTTGATTAAAATAAATATAACAACGGAAAACTAATTTAACAAAAAACATCGGTGTTAAATCAGATTAACCAATAACATTGTGCAATAGGAAGTAACGAAGCATAAGAAGTTTTTATTGGATTCGAAAAGCTCGATAAACAATCAGATATTCTGGTATCGAGTGGCTGTCGCTGTCGTGCTTCAGCGCTTCAGTCGTATAGAACTGTGTCCATGGGCGGCCGTGTCCCCGCCCGCCCAAGCTAGAGGCATACATCGCGAGAACCCAGACGCGCCGAAAACTAAAATAAAATGTTTCTACTTTTTAACGTGACACGCTAAGGAATCGGACCGAGTGCCAAGTGAAAAAAGTTTTTCTACGGGTAGATTAAATATCGTCTGTTTGGTGTTTGACGATTATACTGAAGGTAATTATGCTGAAAGTTCGCCGGCAGATCTATTTGTTGTTGCAAGTTTTATGACTGTTTCGTATGTAAATGTTGGGATGTGATAATAGTTTCTTGGTAAGAAGCTTTGATCCTAGCCTGTATATCCTGAAAATTCTTGAAAAGGATTAATAAGAAAAGGATGAGGAATCATGTCTTAATTTTATTTGTGCTTTGATTTTCATGTTGGTATATCATGTCGAATAGACCACGAGCATATTAAAACAATTTAACGCCGAAAATCGCAAGTTCAAATTGACAGTTGACAGAGCTTGCGTCAGTCTGCTTCTCCTTTCGCATAGAAAAGGAAAGGAAGATTGACGACAACTATTACGTCACTTCCTCTGATGGTGTTTTAAAACAAGTGGTGTATGACGTAACAATGAACTCGTATTTTTGGTTGAAAATCAATACTACATAAAATATTAACGTGAAAAAGTGGGCTATTTTATGTTTTTACGCCTCAAACTATTTATAGAGTAGGGATATACTTCACAAAAAGTAATCGCTAAAAAATCGCAATTAATTTACGTTCACATGAAGTCTGAGATGAAACCCGTTTCGATTACGATTTACAGGAAAGGATGATTCCATGTTCTATTGCACGTTAATCATCGCAGGAAAATCGCGGCATAAAAGGGATTTGATTACTAAGATTCATTGAACCATCGCCTCGTGAAGGTATTTTAAAGGACACGTTACAGAGGTGTTCATCTCCTATAATATCTTGAAATCGATCAAGCTCGAGCAATATGCAAGTCAGTTCTCGTTGATGAAGTCTTGATAGGTACCTCCAGCCTTACTGATAAAAAAGTTTTATTTCAGCGTTGTAACCCTGTAATACTCGCAGCTAAACGCTTCATAAAGCTGGTATCGCATAATGCTTATCATTTTATTCTGGGATCTGGGAATTCCTATCATAATACCTTTCAAATTGACAAATCGAGTAAACAAAAGACCGCTCTAAGAATTTCGTGGATAGATAAACATGAAAACGATACTACGAAACCTGTCTACTTTATATAATACGAATATATACACTGCACATAAGTGAAAAAAATGCCAGATTGCATCTCATTTCATGATCAATAATAACATAAACACCACTAATAATTCACCAAGTTAAAAACTTAAAAGAAACCGACTTAGGTCTTTTTTCTTCTTTCCCGGTCGGGAAGCGAATGTCGTCTTTACATACACTCGAAAACGATACTACCAAACCTGTCTACTTCACACATTACGAATATACGAAAAGTGAAAATAAAAGTGGCCAAGTGCGAGTTTCGTTGTAGCAAGTAATTATGTGACTGGATGTTTGTGTTGTAACTTTGTTTTTAATAGTGTTTGTATGAATGACAAAGTTATCTTTGCGGTTTTAATAAATGTTTTATATCTTAAAAACAGCTTATTAAAAATATATGCTGTGTATTAAGATACACAGCATATATTTTTTGTATATTTTTCACTCTCCTACTTTAAAAGTTCCCCCTAACTTTTAAAGTAGGAGAGTGAAAGATCTACTCCCTACTCACACATTTTTCCAGTTTGGAAGGGTCTGTCTCTTTAACGATTTACTTTGAGGAAAAATGGTTTCAGGAATCTTTGAATGGAATGTCATTTTTGAAGACCTATCTATAGTCACCCCACATATATAGGTTTGATGAAAAAATATATTTTTGGTTTCAGTTCCATTTATTTTTTTACAATTAAAATTTTTAAATTTTTGTATAAAAATAGTAAAGCGATGTACAGAATACATCTACATACCAAGTTTCAACGGTGTAGTCCCAATAGTTCCTGCATAAAGTTGCTGTGACATGCGGACGGACGGACGGACAGACAGACTTGACGAAACTATAAGGGTTCCTTGTCTCTCTACGGAACCCAAAAAATGCCAGATTGCATCTCATTTCATGATAAAGAACGTATACACCACTTATATATTCACCAAGTTAAAACTTGAAAAAAACCAAACCCTATTTCTTCTTTTCCGGCCGGGATGCGGGTGTCGTCAAAATACGCGACTGTCCAAATTCCAAATTTCAAATTCCAAATTCCAAATGACTTTATTACTGAAGATATTTACATATGCTTAGCAATCGCCATTTTTTGCCACTTCTCTACATTGGACCACTGTGGGAGAAGTAGGGCGTAGAAACTCCCACAGATTGATTTTTAGATCTCTTTTAAAAAATGCTTATGCTTAACTAATACAAAATATAATATTTAGTCATTATCATAATTAATAAGCAGGAATAAATAATTACAAAACTATTAACAGCAAAGTCTGTGTAGTGCCAGATTAACTCCATACAGTCCCATCATTTAAGAAATCTTGAACATTCTAATATCCCTTTTTCGACAAAGTCGCTTTAACATGGTTTTCAAAGCAAAAATTGAATGTCTGTTAAATTCCACGCCTTAACCGACAGGGCGTGGAATCTTGGTAGGGTTGTTTTTCAGTGAAATTCGAAAGCTCAATTCGAGGCAGGAATACGGGATGAGGAACACCAGGGGGGGGGGGGGGTGAGGGGAGTCGAATCTTACTATCGTCGCAGCCCGCTGCTGTCGCCGTCGTGATGCTTGCCGACACAAAGGGTCGCTGTCCGAACGCGACGAATTGATCTCCGAATCACTTCAACCTTTCACAACACGAAGCACTCACTCCGATGACGTGAAATCTACTTATTTCCCGACGATTGTTCCGTGCTTATTATAATTGACATTCAACCAAGCTTCCCGATGCTGGCGCCGACTTTTTTTCCATGTGCAAAAAATTTACCTCTAACTCGTCATTTCGTTTCTATGCAAGTGACAGCTATTGATGTCCCGATCACTCGCGGTCGATCCGCGCAACGAAAAACCGGTGCGTTCCGAAGCATAAATATTAAACAATGTCACTGTCAGACATTTATTATTTATTATTTTATATTATATATTAAGTCCACAAATATTACACCACATAATAGTAGTTTATGTGACTGGTACATGAGGGCATTAACACTCGAGTGTGGGTTTATGAAAAGAAGGCGAGTTTCATAATAATATCACTCGAGAGTTTTAATGCCTAATTATGTACAGTTACATACACTAGTTTATCTATACACATATCATAAGTTCTCTTTGATGTGTTCAGGAACCGCATGTTTGACCGGCATTGTGGCATTGATCATTGCTTTGCAATTGTTTAGCTTGTTCTGTAGTACTAGGCGCGGCAACTAGGCGCGGCACGCAGCCGGGCGTCGGCTTTCGAAATTTGAATGTCATAATTTGACAAATTTTTGTACATTATGGTCATGCTGTACAAATTTTCAGATAAGAAATGAGTTTTTACCAAATAGTTTTACATTATGCTGGTCTTAACGTGCGGTTTTTAGACGCAGTAAAGATAATTTATAATACTTGTGTAGATAAACGAATATACGGTACTTATAGACAGAAATCATCTTATGACAACGACCTTTAACACCACTGATAAGTCACAGTAAAGCAATAATACACAATTTCGTTTATTTCTATGATATCATAATTCCAGTCTTTTTGCTTTAGAAACCAAACTACTGGAGCGAATTCTAATTTGCAAAAAATGGGACCAGAGTGGGAGGTTACCCTTTCAAATAAAAAAGGTTTTTTTTTTAATAATAGTAGTTTATGTGACTGCTACATAATGGAGGGCATTAATACTCGAGACTGGTTTCATAATGATATCACTCGAGAGTTTTAATGCCTAATTATGTACAGTTACATACACAAGTTTATCTACACACATATCATAAGCTCTCTTTGATGTGTCCAGGAACCGCATGTTTGACCGGCATTGTGGCCTGCAGTTTTTTAGCTTGTTCTGTAGTACTAACTTCCCGCAGGCGGGCGTCGGCGTTCGAAATTTGAATGTCAGTACCAACTTCACAGACAAACTCGGGACGGCACGCAGGCGGGCGTCGTCGTTCGAAATTTGAATGTCATAATATGTAGAAAAATTACACATTATGGTCATAATGTGTAATTTTTCAGATAAGAAATGAGTTTTTACCAAGTAGTTTAACATTATGCTGATCGTAACGTGGGGTTTTTGTACGCAGTAAAGAGGGTTTATGATACTTGTGTGGATAAAATAATAAAATACATCGGAACTGAGAACCTCTCCTTTTTTGAAGTCGTTAAAAAAGGGTGTATAAGGGTTGTGGAACTATTCTACTATTTTATTTTGTGCGCTGGTAACACAAAACAAAGGCAAGGTTTCAAGATTCAAGGTTTTAAGGGATCCGGAGAGAAACAAGGAACCCTTATAGTTTCGTCAAGTCTGTCTGTCTGTCTGTCCGTCTGTCAGTCTGTCCGTCTGTCCGTCCGTCCGTCCATATACCACTGAAACTTTATTCCGAAACTATCAGAGCGACACAGTTGAAACTTGGTTTTGTAGTGTAGATGTATTCTGTGAACCGCTTTACGATTTTTATACAAAAATAGAAAGAAATAAAAATTAAGAGAGACACAACATTAACACTGTCTTTTTAACATAAAGTTGTGTTTACAAAATACAACTGCTGGAAATATACAATTCTGATATTGTCAAACGTTTTTGTTAAAATAGCTTCAGCTTGAGACACGTTTCTAGATTTATTGGACTACTTTGTCAAATACCGTATTCGTAAAGTTTTATTGACTACATCGGACTATATTTCAATCTATCCCACATGTAGTCTTAAACAGTGTAACGTGTAGTAAACTGGCCATCAAGGTATTATTAAGTCTTGATCAAGTAGTTTTTGGCAACTGAGGCTCACCGCCATTAACCACACCACACACCAGCCCACAGCACAATCAAGTTTCGTTTAATGACACATAAATATACCATTAATGACTCGTGATTCTGCCGAGTACATCTTGCATTTCCTACAAAATATATATTTTGGGTGTCTTTCCCAAGCGTGCTAATACTACTACTACTTCTAACACACACAAACTCACAAACATACACACAGTCAGGTGCGCGATACTTGACACGAAGACGCGATATTTTAAAAAACCGGCCAAGTGCGAGTCGGGCTCGCGGTCGAAGGGTTCCGTGCAATGGTAGGGATGTTGTGGAGTGCATAATTTGGATTTTACATAGGAACATGTTGTTTACAAAGTTATTTACACTCCATGTAGGTAACCAGGTGCATTCATAAGTTTTTATGTGGTATTGATAGAATTGTTGTAAGGGAGCCCCGTTAAATATTTATTTTATTCTGTTTTTTAGTATTTGTTGTTATAGCGGCAACATAAATACATCATCTGTGAAAATTTAAACTGTCTAACTATCACGGTTCATGAGATACAGCCTGGTGACAGACGGACAGACAGACAGACAGGCAGCGGAGTCTTAGTAATAGGGTCCCGTTTTTACCTAACTAAACTAAAAAACTCTGTTGTTCTCCGACAAAGTAGGTGCAGGATTTGGGACTCTATTACATAACCGGCATAACCAAAAAATAACGAACATTTGCTGTCCAAATAGTACATTTGTAGATCTAGTAAAGATGATTAGTCGCGGTATCTATGATGAGTACAGCACTATTGTAATTATGGTAGGAAATCATTCAAACATTAGTCGGAATGATTTGAATAAAAGTGTTGAAACACTTCTAGACTTACATAGTAGGATGAAATGCAAATTTATACTATGCAATTTTCCATATGCCTGTAATTTGACAGAACTACAGAACAAATCTGTGCATAGAATGAATATTCATTTATTTAATTTAACATGTCATCACAGCGATGCTATTTTATATTTCGACATGAATAATTTTATTCATAACTTTACTCTGACACGGGATACATTGTACCTGTCTAATAAATATAGAAAATTAGTAGCTACATTGTTAGCTTATAATATATGTGACGCAGCTATAGTTGGTTTAACTACGTTCAACTTGACATCAGCTTATTTTAAGAGTAATATGACATGCACCCCTATTGGGAATTCACCTGTTAATTATACTTTGCATGCAACATTGGAATCTGTTCCAAGTAATTTAAATTAGTTCATAAGACAATAGAGGAAATCTCTAGCATACAAGAGCCACTAAATATGTCAAAATGTAAGCCCCAGTTAAATATTGCCCATCAAAACATCCAGGGGCTACCTGGCAAAGAACTTGTATTAGAATTATTTCTAAAAAATTCTGACATTGATATTATTTGTGTTACTGAACACTGGTTGAAGGAAAATATGATGTCTTTTAACATAAATAATTACAAAATTGTCAGTTGTTACAATAGAAAGACTGCTGATAGAGGTGGTTCTTTAATCTTAGTGAAAAATAATATTAAGGTGAAACAACGGAAAGGTATTCTTGCACTTACTGTTGAAAGACAAATAGAAGTATCCTGTGTTGAGTTAGATAGCCATATTATTGTTTGTGTCTACAGGCCACCGAGGGATGAAAAAGGCCATGGCAATTTCAAAATATTTGAGAAAATTATGGAGGAAGCCCTCATTAAACTTTGTAATAACAGAAAAAAGTTAATTATTTGTGGCGATCTTAATGTAGATCTGCTTGTAGATACAACACTGAAGCGACGATTAATAACTCTGTTCAAATCATTTAATTTTTGTCATGTATTTCTAGAGCCGACTAGAATTACACTTACCAGCCAAACTTGCTTAGATAACGTTTTTTGTGACTGTGCATTAATAAGTAAAAGTGTAATTAACTGTTTACCCTCCGATCACAGTGGTCAAACAGTTTCATTCCCAATTACTATTAAGGATAAGACTGGTCCATCATTTTATAGGCCTATTACATCCCATAGACTAGAGACATATACGAAAAACTTAGATATAAACTTGCCAGTACCGGATTTTAATGAACAGTACCCAAACAAAATCTACTCAGACTTCTTCAACATTATTCAGACAGAATTCAATAAAGTTTTCAAATTAAAGAAAGTCAGTGACTACAACGGTAAATCTAAATTTAATGACTGGGCAACGTTTGGAATTCGTAAAAGTAGAGTTATCTTGTATGACCGTTATGATCAAAAAACCTATAACTTTGATAGAAAATTTCATGACTATGTTAAAAAATATTCCAAAACTTTCAAGTTGGTTTGTAGAACTGCAAAAACTTTACACATTAACAGAAAAATTCAAAATTCAAATAATAGAAGAAAACAGTTTGGCAAATAATAAACCGCGAAACTGGCAAAGTTATACCAAGGGACAGTGATTTCTGCCTAAAGATAGGTGATGATGTTGTTAAATCCAACGCTGATGTTGCTCGAGCTTTTGAAACATTCTTCACCAATGTACCCGTACTCACAACGGACCGTCTAAATTCATCTCCATTTGAAGCAGAGACTTTATTAAAAAATAACACTAGCGTCAGTAATGTATATTTAAAATTTCATCATGTATATCCCCAGGACATTGTCAAAACGTTTAAATTACTTAACTTAAAAAATACGGAAGACCTGTGGGGTATATCAGTCAAAGTCATTGCTTCAATAATTCTAGTTATAGCCCCACACTTAGCTTATATATTCAATAAATGTGTTGACGATGGGGCTTTTCCAGACCTCATGAAACACAGTAAACTCATACCGTTGTTCAAATCGGGAGATAAGGGCGATCCTTCAAATTTCAGACCAATATCTGTTCTTCCAACACTAAGTAAAATATTTGAAAAGATTATACTCAATCAAATGCTCTCACACTTCAACCATACAAAACAACTCCACGCTAAACAATATGGTTTCACTAGGGGTAAATCGACTACGGATGCAGGGATTACCCTTGTATCTCATATTTATTCTGCATGGGAGGCCGCACAGGATGCTGTCGGAGTTTTTTGCGACCTGTCGAAGGCGTTTGATTGTGTTGATCATAATACGCTATTAATTAAATTAAATCATTACGGAGTTAGAAATAAAGCGTTGGATCTACTAAGATCATACCTAAGCAATAGAATTCAAAAGGCAGAAGTTAACGGCGTAAAATCTGATGGATCGGGTGTTAAAATTGGCGTTCTACAAGGTTCCATATTAGGCCCTTTCTTATTCCTGGTATATATTAATGATCTGCCTTTCATGGTGGAGAAATTAACTGACATAGTGGTGTTTGCTGATGATACTTCAATGGTCTTCAAAATTGAAAGACAAAAAGGAGATTTTGATGATGTTAATGGTGTATTGTCTTTAACCTTGAATTGGTTCACAGTTAATAATTTATTGTTAAACGCTGGTAAAACCAAGTGTATCAAATTCTCACTTCCAAATGTCAGGCAAGTTGAGACCAGTTTGGTGTTAGACAACAGCACGTTAGAATTGGTAAATGATACGAAGTTTCTTGGAATAACCATTGATAGCTAATTGCAGTGGGGACCCCACATAGATAAATTGACTGGTAAATTAAGTTCTGCGGCTTACGCTGTTAGGAACATCAGACAAAGCACGTATGTGGCTACATCTAGGCTAGTATATTTTAGTTACTTTCATAGTGTGATGTCCTATGGTATCTTGTTGTGGGGGAAAGCAGCGGATATTCAAACTATTTTTATTTTACAGAAAAGAGCTATTCGAGCAATTTATAATTTAAAACGAACAGAATCCTTAAGAGAGCTTTTTAAAGAAATTGACATACTAACAGTAGCTAGTCAATTTATTTTCGAAAATATAATGTATGTACGCAAGAACCTTACAACATTTTCCAAACTTAGCGACAGCTGTAATGATAACCTAAGAAATAATCACAGACTATGTGCGCCCCGTTTTAGACTCGCGAAGGTTAGCAATTCTTTCAAGGGTCAGTGCATTCTCTACTACAATAAGATACCTCTGGAGATTTTGAAATTGCCATTTGAGCAATTTAAAAAGCATGTTAAAGCGACTTTGTCGAAAAAGGGATATTACAATGTTCAAGATTACTTAAACGACAGGACTGTATGGGGTTAATCTGGCTCAACACAGACCTTGCTGTTAATAATTTTGTAATTTATTCCAGCATATTAATCATAACAATTAAATTTTTCATATTTGTATTAGTTAAGCACAACCAATTTTTAAAAGAGATCTAAAAATAAATCTGTGGGAGTTTCTACGCCCTTCTGCTCCCACAGTGGTCCAATGTAGAGAAGAGGCAAAAAATGACGTTTGCTAAGTATATGTAAATATCTACAGTAATAAAGTACTTTGACTATTGACTATTGACTATTGACCCTTTGGGTACGGAACCCTAATAAACGAGTT
The DNA here is from genome assembly GCA_949825045.1 of Argyresthia goedartella. Taxonomy (NCBI): domain Eukaryota; kingdom Metazoa; phylum Arthropoda; class Insecta; order Lepidoptera; family Argyresthiidae; genus Argyresthia; species Argyresthia goedartella. The sequence goes on along the minus strand of OX463812.1, from coordinate 36,063,690 downwards.
GTAAAAAAATTATGCAAAATGAGAAATTCTAATTTCTAAGTAACCAATCAACTACTGAAGTGATGGATGACAGTTATATCACTTTCTATGAACATAAATGACGCGTATTAAAATATGTAATCAATTACAAATGAAAACTGCAGGTCGTAGACACGCGTTAACGTGATTAATCGTGTTGTGGCCAGTACAGGATTTTCAATTTCCCCAAAGTTGAGCAAATCTTAGAATCAGGATGGATAACATCAAAGATTGACCGAATCTATGGGACACCGGCTTTGCAAATCAGAAACGTTCAAGAGCTTTTTGTTATTATCTTCTGAAAAGGGCCTTTGAAGGTGATCGTGGACGGACCCACCGGACTTGCAGTTGGAAAACTCTCACTAGGGACCAGGTCTTTCTGTCAAATACCTAACCTGGACCGCAGATAACTTTTATATATTGCAAACTTAACTTAACTTAATAACTTTGTCACCATAAGGTTGTCAAAACCGTTAGTTTATCATCTAACGTTTTTTCTCGTTAGTTTACAAACTATCGATGAATTGTAAACTGTACCGTACTATATACGCGATATGACGCGTTAGTTTATAACTAGCGGCCCTGTGGGCAGTAGACCTCGCTAACAGGGGGGACTGTGAACCAATTTAAAGGTAAGTACAGTGACGAGCAATAAAAAAAAAAACCACCCACAAAACGCCGACAAACACCCATCCAATTTTTTAAAACATTTAATTTAAATTTTGAACACAATATTTACGTTTTTAATTGGTAATATGCTGATGCGCTGTTAAATGTACTTCAATATTGCAGACGGCGTCATTAAGCTAGCCTTTCCCGTTTAGGAGTAATTTGGTGTTATGTCACTGGAACTTTTTCATTGCTCGTCAGTGTATTTTAGATTCAATCAAAATCAAGTAGTAAGGTAGCTGCACCAATAACTTTGTAACCTACATTTTGCGATTTAAAATACAATCTATTGACTTTTCACGGAAATAGTTATAGTCTATTTCACTCACTCTCATGGTCTGATTAGATCCTCTTTACTAATTTTTATTTATTTTATTTTATTTTATTTTTCTTGTATGGAAAACTTACAGCTAAAATTTTACAGTTTAACACTAAAAATGTACAGTTGATAGCCAATTACAAGTTTTCACTAATTGACGACAGAGTATAATAACAAATTGATTCCTATGAATGCAGACATACCTAACTGGAAACACGAAACCAAATAAAATACAGTATTATTAATACCTACATTTTTATGAATGTTACATGAGTGAGTACCTAACTATGCATATTACGTTAATTATTACAAAGAAACAACACAAGCCTATATTGAGACATATATACCTACTTCTACTTGTAAATTACAACATTAAGAGATACGCGAGACGTATAAACAGTTAATACAAGGACATAGTTTAATATTTCTTAGCACTAAACTTAAACAGTTGAGCTAAACTTACTGGTCAGATAATAGCTGACAGACCGAGCACTACTACAAAACATGTCTATGTCCATACAGTCAAAACTAAGTGAATTGAAAGAGCGCGAAGCTCTCAAAAGAAACGAGTTCTGCCTGTAATTGGTATGAACGAGTGGAACATGCAACAGTGATTTGAGACGTAATTGACGTGCGGGGACTAACAGATGGATTTTATTCAGCAAATCTGGACAATCAATACTATTCTGAGCCAGCCTAGTGAGGAATATTATATCTGCAGCTTCACGCCTGATTTGAAGAGGGAGAAGGTGGAATTGATTGCAATGAAACTCATAGCTCCGCTCCGTCTTGGAATTCTAAATTTGTAACATAGATAGCGAATAAACTTTTTTTGGATGGACTCAATTTTTGAAATATAGACGTCATAACGTGGGTTCCACACCTGAGATGCGTACTCCAAGTTGATTCTTACAAGAGTGCAGTAAATTATCTTAATAGACTTCATCAACTTGAAATTTTTACAGGAGCGTATAAGGAATCCTAGTAATTTATACGCTTTCTTTACTATTGTATCAATATGTTTATCAAAAAGTAATTTTGAGTCCATTATTATACCCAAATCCCTTATCTCATTACAGCTGGAAATAGATTTATCGCTGAGACTATAAGAGCTCCGATACATGTTTCTTTTACGCCCAAATGAAATGGAGAAGCACTTTGAGACATTTATATCCAAACTGTTAAGTCTGCAATACGTATCAAGTCTATTAAGATCGTCCTGTAGTAAATCAGAGTCCTCCGGACTATTGACCACTCTAAACACCTTCATATCATCAGCAAATAGGAGGAATTCGGAATGATTAAAGCAAATGTCAATATCATTAATAAAAATAATAAATAGGAGGGGTCCTAATAGAGATCCCTGTGGTACCCCAGAAGGAATATTTTTCCATGTTGACATATAACCATTCAATACCACCGATTGCGTCATGTTGGATATGTAAGACTTGAACCAGCGAAATAAATCGCCACGTACTCCGGCTAGTAGAAGCTTTTTGAGCAGCATTTCATGGTCAATTCGGTCGAATGCTTTACTGTAATCAGTATAAACGGCATCAATTTGATTATGGTTATCCATTTGTTCTGTGATAAACTCATTGAAAACTAGAAGGTTTGAGATTGTAGATCTTTTCTTTAGAAAACCATGTTGAAATGCGTTAAAAGTTAGCTTCAGTGATGCATAAACCTGATCATAAACGATGCGCTCAAATATCTTAGCAATAAGGCATAGTTTAGAAATTGGTCGATAGTTGCTGACGATGTTTTTTGGACCTTTCTTGTGGATCGGACTAATAAAGGCAGACTTCCACAATAATGGCAGTACGCCCTCGCTCAATGATCGTTGGAATAAAATGGCTAAAGGGACTGCAAGTGCTTTAGAGCAATTGACAAGAAATACTGCTGGTAATTTATCTGGGCCAGCTGACTTTTTAAGATCTAAAGTTCCAAGGAGCTTACAAATGATGTCGACAGATATTTCAATAGACGGAATATCAGCTAGCGGAGTTGGGATGCCATCGTTCATGTTTTCGTCCACTTGTACGGGCCCAGAGTTTGATTGTAAAAATGTAGAATAAAAATATTCAGGAAACAAATTACTTATTTCAGGTCCTGACGTTGACGAAACATTTAAGTGTTGCACGATGGAAATGAAAATCCCTTCCGTTTGCTTTTAATGAAAGACCAAAATTCCCGAGGGTTTGATGATAATGAACTTTCGACATGGGCTATGTAATCATTGAAACATATGGTTTGGAGCCGCTTTACTCTTTCTCTTAGAAAATCAAAGGTCTGTTTATCACAAAGGTTACCATATTTCTTAAACTTTCGGTGGAATTTAATTTTTTCGTTAATTACTTTAATAATGGCATGATTATACCATGGCGGATATTTGTCTACTTTTGTAACACGCTGAGGTATATGTTTATTCTGAAGTTCGTATAAAATATCATAAATTTTGCCCACAGCTTCGTCAACTGAGCCCGCACTAAGTGTATTTTGCCAGTCAGTTGAATTAATTTCATTATTAATTTTAGTAAAGTCAGCACGATTATAACAATACATTGAGCGTTTGCATGGTACAAGTGGTTCGAGTTTTACAAATGAGACAGTAAAATAAAGAGCTGGGTGATACGGGTCCTCTGTTACCAGAGGGTCAGTGCACAGTGAAACTGAAACGTGGTCATTTGAGATCTAGTATTTGATCGAACTTATTGACAATTGGGTAAAATTGTTGCAGACCACAAAAACTAACCGTATCTAAGAAGTTATTTATGTGTTCACTTGATAAACAAGCTGCCTCAATCCCATCCTCAGATACAACCCACTCAATGCAGCTCATATTATAATCCGTCTCCTACTTCGAGGAGTCCAAACTTGGTATGTTTTGAAAATATTTCTTGGATTTTTAGAAAACAGGCGGCCGTAAGTTAATGGTGTAGTATGATGTAAGATCCTGCTCATGATGCCCTTTAATTTGATACCCCACATGATAGGTTTCAGAAAAAAAAACCATACAAAAAATAATGACGTCATAACTCCCCCCCCCCCCCCCCCCCCCCAGGAGAAAATCAAGAAAAGCTCTCGACAAAAAATATATTTTAATTCAAGGAACACGTGTGCCCAGTTTTGTGAGGATCGCTTGAAAACTGTGGCCCCTAGACCGGAACTGACAGACACAAATAGAGACAGAAGAAAAAAAATTTGGCCTCCTATCTTGTCAAAATGGAGCCCTTCGCTCGCTCGGTCAATAATTCCAGTAAATTGTGAACTGGATCAAAGGTGAATTACAAACGAAATACCAGCGCAAAACGAAACGTAAATTCTTACTCCTGTGTCGGTCTGGTTTACAATTTGTCGATAGTTAACTAACACGTTAACTGACATATACATTTTTAAAACACTATTATGGTCCAGATAGAATAGTTGTCCACATATCGATATGATAGTTTCTATCGTTGAAACTAACATAATGATCGTTAGGTGAATATAATGGTACAATACGATTTAAATCAGTTAACGATTCGGCCAACCTCGGAAATTGTTGTGAATACCTTATTTCTCACTAGAGAGAGATAGAGAGATCGGATTTAGGCGATGATATCCGAGAAAAGCCGAATTTTAAACTGAATTTAATCTTATTGTAATGACAAGGATTAGAGACGTCGAATAGTGGACAAAAATTCAACCAATAATGATCATAATTGATAATTTCTTTATTGCACACAAATGATATAAAAAACAAGAGTTACATAAAAAAGTGTACAACGGCGAGCTTATCTCTAATAAGAGATCTCTTCCAGCAAACCAGGTTAACATGGGAAAAGTTGATGATTGAGCAGGGGTAGATCTTGCTCTTTCGACTACTATCTTGCCATTATCTTCACCGGATAAAAGTTTTTACGAACATATAGGTACAGTGTTTACGTCTGAACTTCAACATTTTAGTTAGCTAAATAAAAGTTAAGCTTACCTTTTCGCTCTTTCTTAATTAAACTAGGGAACTTTGCTTTATAAAAGCTAGTAAGAGCAACTAGTTGATTAGCCCTTAGAGCCTCATAAGCAGAGACTCCATACAACCAGTTTTTCAACAAAATAAAATAAAATATTATCTACAGCTAAATACATTTTACTATATGCAAATAAACTAGCTTACTAGCTATTATGGGATTTATAAAGGCAACAAATATAATGATCACCAAAATATTTTTTTCCGAAATGGGTAAATGATCACCAAAAGTTGCAGAAAATGTCAGGACAAAATACCGCGGTAGCTTAGGTGAAGGGTAAAGGGGGTGAGCAAAGCGAAGCCCCCTTTATCCTTCCTGTTAGGTTGAACATGTAAGAACAAAAAATAATACTTCAAACATAAAAAGAAGTTTGCTGATAATTTATCCAAACACAATTTGGTGGTCGGTTACTAATTCTGGCGGTCGTTTCGAATTTATTGGTATTAAAATAGGTGCATTTTTGGTGATCTTTTAAACATAAGTCATTTATAAATACACGTTCAAGCTATTTAAACCCTCAACAGTAAAAATTCCCAGGTATAATCAGAATTTTCTGTCGATGGAATGATGATTTTGAGGATGACCGAGAGGAAAACAGTCAACTCACAAACATGTTGTATTGCCTTTTCTTTTCCAAACGGGTGGCAGATGCACCTTTGCACCCACGTTTAGCAGGTGATTCAACACTCGTTTTTGCATGTTAGGGGGCTAGACCGGCCATTGACTCTACTGCTATACATTTATAATTTCCAAACGAATCATAATTACCACTGAAAATCACCATTTGAAGAAATGTCTAAAAGATTTCTGGACAAAAATTTTAACTATGACTTTATCTACTACGAGTATTCCATAGTATTCCATGGTATGCTCATTTCAGACTCTTTATATTAGCTTGACCCATATTCTGAATTCTAACAGTTAAGCCACTCCTTGTTCTTGACTTCCTGTACCTATTATATCTACAGGATATAACAGAAGTGAACATCGGTCGCGATTCTGCGACTGGCAACCACTGTATAGTATTATGTTCATATCTATCGAGATTAAGTGTTCTAAGTTATAATCCTTGCCCTCTCTGGTATTTGGAGTTGGTTTCTACGTTCCTTTACCTACCTGTGACGAATTTACACATATTTTCAAAGCATGTGACGAATTCACTTTCAATATATGGAGTGTACAAAATGTGACGAGTTTACTTTGTGACAAAATCAAATCAAATCAAATCAAAAATCATTTATTTCCATAGGATGTTGTTACATCACTTAGATCCGTCATTACATTTTTTTGGGTGAGTTCACTAACTTTGACTAAACACTGACGAGTTTACTTTGTGACGAATGTACACAGACCCCTGTAAACAGCAAACAGAGTCCCACTGAGTTTCTGGATGTATTCTTAGTCAGTCTGGCAGGACATACTTACACGTTACGATAATCACACCAATTACTGCACTGTGTTAACCAGACTTCTGTGGGGCAATCAAAAAGCCCGCGATTTTGAACCTTATTGGCTGGGAATGAAGTTCAAAACCTAATAAAATCCAAATTCCGGTCGCTCTTACAGACGAAGGTTTAATTGAACTTTATAGCCGACGATCCCTGTGGCGTTGCGGTTCGAGGCTCCCGAGGAAGAGGTCCCGGGTTCGAATTTCGCCCGGGGAGGAAGAAAAACAAATTGGCAGGCCATGGTACAGAAAATGCCCGTCGAACCTATATTGTTTGCTGATAACATAATTATACAAGGTGACATTTAATCGGCTGACCAAATTGTAGGAAATGATAGTAGTACCCGTCATTATTCACAGCTTTCCCCAAAAAACATATGGTCGGAAACGAAAAAAAAATTTTGGGTCCCCCATAGTAACTTGTAATCAGCTGATCGGGTCAATGTACTGAGGGACATTTTTTTCTCCATTTGCGACCATATGTTTCTTGGGGAAAATCGTTCATAATGATGGATACAATCATTCCTCAAAATATGGTCAGCTAATTAAATGTCCTCTTGTATAGGTACAGCGAGAAGGCTTGTGGTTGTATTTGATACACTGTTGTCCTGGTCGCCCCATGTTTGTGAAGTCGGCAGATAAGTATTTGCGTCACTTCATTCCCTACGGAGATTGCAGTACTTCCTGCCACGGCAGACTAAAATTACCCTTGCTCAGTCCCTCGTACTATCTTTTATCGACTACTGCTTTTATCAATTTGCTGGATCAGTGCGAACTGTTATGAGGCAGTCCCCGTAAGAGTTTAAAAAAAAAACTCTCTGGTATACACAAACACTTTATTAGTGATTAATTCCACGCCTCAACCGAACGGCGTGGAATCTTGAGGGGGCTGGGTTTTTGCCAGCACGGGAGAAAAGAAGTGATTGCTACCTTACCTTGTCGTCGCAGACCGGAGATCGAAAGCTGGATTCGAGGCAGGAATGCGGGATAGGAGCACAAGTTTGGGATAGGAGAGGAACCGAACCTTGCCGACACGAGGAGTCGCCGTCCGCATACAACGAGTTGGAGACCGTACAACTTCAACCTTCACCACGAATCACTCAACCGCTGACGCGAATCTACTTATTTCCCGACGATGTTTATGATGAGCACTCCGACCAGGCCCGACGCCTGTATTACAATTGTTACACCGAATTACAATCACTGGCCCGGCGCCTGAGCAGACATGTTTGTTCTCCCGACGAGAAAAGAAAACCTCCAATTACTCCTCTCGTTTCGATACCAGTGACAGCTGCGGTCCGTTTCCGCTTAGTGATGTCCCGATTACTCGCGGTCGATCCGCGCAACAAAAAACCGGTGCGTTCCGAAGCATAAATATTAAACAGTCACCCGCCCGGACAGGCCCGAACCTGTCCCTAATCAATAGGAAGGCGAGAAAGTGTTGCGACCGCTCTCTTGAGGACCGAGTCCCCCACCTTGACTTCTGCTGATCGAGGCGTGCCATCCCGACCCGTGTACAAATTGACGATCCGTCCTCGTCTCCATCCCAATGATGGCAGGTTCGCATCCTTAATCAGCACCAAATCACCGACTTGAGGGGGGCTCGTCCGGTCAGTCCACTTAAGGCGCTGCTGCAAGATGTGCAAGTACTCAAGGGACCACCGTTTCCAAAAATCTTGAGCCATCTGCTGCAACATCTGCCACCTAGTTAACCGACTTAAATTAACATCACCGAATGGGTATTCTGGCAGGGCGTTAAGGGGCTGACCTATCAGGAACTGACCCGGAGTCAACGCTTCCAAATCATTTGGATCCGAACTGAGCGGGCACAACGGACGTGAGTTCAGTGTCATTTCAATTTTACAGAACAGCGTCGCAAGCTCTTCAAAGCCTAGAGAGGTCTCACCGATGATCCTCGTCAGGTGCGACTTAGCCGATTTAACCGCAGCCTCAAAAATTCCTCCCCAATGAGGACATCCCGGCGGACTGAAAACCCATTCAATCCCTCGTCGGGAGCAAGCCGTACCGATGGCGTCCTGGTTACCGTTCAGGAATTGAGTGACCTCCTGAAGATATCGCCTGGCTCCGACAAAATTTGTGCCGTTGTCCGAACGGATTAATGTCGGGAGGCCCCTTCGTGAGACGAACCGATCTAGACATGCGATAAATGCCTCTGCAGTGAGGTCATTGACCACCTCCAAGTGGACTGCCTTCGTGGCCAAGCACACGAAGACGCACAGGTAAGCCTTCACTAATCTGGCGTTCCGTAGCTGTGAAGACTTGACCATGAATGGTCCCGCAAAATCCGTTCCGACACCCGCAAAGGGCTGGATTTCGTTAACCCTATCCGAGGGCAAATCGCCCATCTGGGGCTGCATCGTAGCCGCCTTGGCCCGATAACAAGGCAGGCACCGAAATACGACGCTACGCACTAAGCGTATTCCCGATAGAATCCAGAACTCGCGCTGGAGAAACGCCATCAAGGCGTGGCATCCGATATGCCCATTCCGAATGTGTCGATCCTGTATCAACAATTCGACCAACTTCCCTTTCCTAGGGAGTAACAACGGGTGGCGAGCCGCATAAGGCAGGTTGGCATTCCGCAGCCGACCTCCTACCCTCAGCAATCCTTGAGGGTCAATAAACGGGTTGAGCCGAGCCACAGCTCCCTTCAGTTGGACGCGTCCGCGTCTCAAAATGTCCAATTCGGACTTAAAGTGCACCGTCTGCACGTTCCGTACCAATGCGAACAACGCATGGTTCCGTTCCCGTGGTGTCAGGACCTGTGTCCGCACTCGTTGCGCCTCAGAATTCCGACAATTCCGCGCAAATCGGCAGATCCAGGTGGTCACATTGACCAGCTTGTCGAGCGAGCTGTACCGTTCCAGCAGGCTGAACTCCTCTTCCGGCTCTGGTTGCGTCGTACAGACACCGACTGTCAAGGCGCCGTTCGCCGTGGTAACGCGTGGACTCATTGGCCAATCCGATTCGGCTTGAGTCAACAATTTTGGACCCCACCACAAGGGATGTCCAACCAACTCCGGAGCGTGACATCCACGAGACGCCCAGGCTGCTGGGTTCATTTCCCCTGGAACATGTCTCCAGATTAAGGGAACCTCCGAATTCAAAATCTGCGAAACCCGATTCGCCACGAAAATCTCCAGCTTGTGAACTGAAGCCTTCAGCCAGCATAACACGATCTGGCTGTCCGCCCAAGCGTAGACCGTATCTTCTAACGCTATTGACCCACGAAGAACCGTCATCGTGTGGTTGAGCAGACGATTCAGGAGAGCCGCTCCCGAAAGCTCTAATTTGGGAATGGTCAGGCGAGTGCGCAACGGCGCAACCTTGCTCTTGGCCATGACCAACCGCACATCAACCTCCCCCGAGGGGTCGACCGTACGCAGATACACCGCAGCTCCGTAGCCCTTCTCCGAGGCATCGCAAAACCCATGCAGGGTGGTGGTGTATCGTGTGGTGGGGACCAACCTCCGTGGCAGTGAAATCCGATTGATGCCAGGGAGGGTCGAAAACAACGAGTCCCACTCTGAGCTCAATGACCCGCCGATCGGTTCGTCCCATTTCAGCTCAGCAGACCACAATTGTTGCATAGAACACTTGAGCTGAAATGTTACCGGGGTGATCCACCCGTTTGGATCAAATGTCCTAGCCACCGTTGAGAAGACGTTCCGTTTCGTTCAGACCTTCGGGGAGTCCAACTCGACCCGATACGAAAACATGTCTGACACCGGCTGGTACTGGACGCCTAATACCGAAGACATATTTGGATTTTCCAAATTTTCAAAAATGTGGGGATCCTGCTGGTAGTCATCCGGAAGACCAGTCAGTAACTCTGGAGAGTTCGACATCCATTTCCGGAGCTCGTAACCTCCACCCCGTAAGAGCTCAACTAGCTCGTCCCGTCGAGCGAGCGCCTCCTCTACGGAATCTGCACCGGTACAGATATCGTCCACGTAGAGATCCTGCTCCAGGATCGCTGCTCCTCTAGGGAAGTTTAACCGTTCTCGATCCGCTAACTCCCGCAGAGTGCGAATCGCCAAATAAGGACTAGACTACACTTGGTGTTCAGCTCGTACACCCTGATGGGCTGATCTGGGCTCTCTCGCCACAGTATCAGCTGATACCGTCTATCGTCAGGGTGAATGACCGTCTGTCTAAACATCATCCGGATGTCAGTTACAAACACAACATTTTGTCGACGGAACCGTGTGATAACATCCGCGATGTCATGGTTCAACTTCGGCCCTGAATGCAAACACTGGTTCAGGTTCATGCCGTTAGATGTTGATGCCGATCCATCGAACACTACCCGTATTTTGCCCTCCGGGGTCCTCAAGACCGCGTGATGGGGCAGGAAGCAGTGGTCTTCACGCTTCCAGTCGATACCCGAAACCGACATGTGGCCGAGCGACTCGTATTCCCGCATGAAGTCGACGTACTTCTGCCGGAAAATCCCGTCACGCTTCATGCGTCGTTCCATCGACAGAAGCCGCGTCTCGGCTGCATGGCGTGAACTGCCCAGCGGCGGGCGATCACTCCGAAATGGAAGACGTGTGAGAAATCGACCTGACCGAAGGCGACCAGTATTATTCCGATAAAACTGTTCACACTCTTCTTCAACCGGGTCCAACCGGCGGACCGTAGGTGGTTCCTCCACCTCCCAAAACTTCTGTATCACCTTCGAGAGTACAGAACCGAATAAGGGACTACGAGTCGCTACGCGTGGGGCAGCCGGCATGACCGGACCCACTACCGCATGGCCCAGTCTGGTGTTGACCGAAACCAGACCAGTCGCCTGCAACACGTGGACACCTGGCACTAACATGTATCCCAAGGCATCGACACCCAATAAAATGTCTACTGGGCCCGGAATATCGAACTCCGGGTCAGCCAGTGACAACCCAGCGACCAACTGTCGCACCGAGGGCGACAACCGTACGTGAGGGTGTGAGCCCATCACATTAGGCATGACTAATGCCGTGACCGTCAGATTCACCGAAGAATCCACCCGTGACGAGAGAGTAATCCGACATACTCCCTTAACGGAACCGACTTCCGTGTTGCCAATTCCCCGAATGGAATGTGAATACTCCCTTACCGAAATGCCCAACCGTCTGACAAGGTTGCACGAGACTAAGCACCCCTGGGCCCCCGAGTCCAATAGTGCTCGTGCCACACAAGATTTGCCGTCCGAACTCCACGCTATCACCGAGGCGGTGGGGAGCATGACCGTCTGTGGAGTGGCGGCACCCTGTAAGTGGGCGGCGTGTCCCTAGCGGGAACCTCCGCGGGATCCGAACCCGCTGGGACCCCGTATGTACGTATGTATGTAAATAGTATGTATGTATATTATTACTATATTTTAGCTTAGATACCTATATTGTTGCTGACAGTTATGTACGAAAGGGCAAAAAGAGAGGCGGTTCACTTATTCTATGTCAAGGAGAAAGAGAGTTTGAAGTTTTGGAAATTTGTAAAAAACTGTACAAGATTAACTCATTTGAGGTATGTGGGATTCGTGATATCGCTACAAATCTATATATTTTCTGTTTATACCGGATACCAGAAGTAAGCAATTTTACAGACTTCTTGAACTCACTAGAACAACTACTTGAGTACTCTTTTAAGAAGGAGTGTGTCATCGCAGGAGATTTTAACATAAACCTGCTTAAAGGTGATGAAAAAACAAATGATTTTCTCACATTGTTACGATGTTATAATTTTACGCATATTATAAATGAAGCTACATTTCAAAGAAACAGCTGCGAATCATGTATTGACAATTTTCTAACAAACTCAAACTTAGATCTCTTACATGACGTGATGGTAGATAACAATAAGATTGGGGATGGTCATTTTGCTATCTCTTGTTCAATAAATTTAGAAATTAAAAAGAGAAATATTACAGAGGGTGATAGAGATTACATTTGGGCAGAGAAAAGAACTTATAGTAAAATTAATAAATTAAAATTTAGAACACACTTATTGAATCATCAATTATTCGATATAGGTACAAATACATTCTTAAAAACTATTAAAGAAATACACAACAAATGTTTTAAGAAAATACACAAAAAAATATATCTCAGAAATAAGAAGAAAGTGAATTGGATTACTAAAGGAATAAAAGTTTCTAGTGTTATGAAACGGTTTTTGAAAACAGCAGACCTCCAAACATGTCATAAGTCTGTTGTATCTTACATAGTAACATACATGAATACTTATAGGCGAGTTTTAAGAACAGCGAAAAGGAATAATGTTAACAATGAACTGAGGAAAACTAACTACTCTAAAAAATCTATATGGAATATTGTAAATCGCCATAGAAATAAATCAAAACATGTTAATAATAATAAAGAGCTGCTTCTAAAAGACGATGACCATATAATAGACAAACCTGATGATATTGCGGATATTTTCTCAAAGGAATTTGATAAATCAAATAACAATAATACAGTGAATGCTAGCAAGGCGTTGAATTACTTATATGAGAATACAAATAGAGTTAATGAAAATTTTGTCGTAAATACTGTGACTGCCTATGATATTACTAAAATTGTTAACAATATGCAGGCCAAAAAGTCATGTGGAGTAGATGAATTGCCAATAACGGTTATAAAGGATAATATTGATATCTTGGCATATCCTCTTGCAGCTTTTTACAATGAGAGCATTGAAACTGGTACGTTTCCTGACCAGCTAAAGATTGCTAGGATTTTACCAATATTTAAAAAGGGTTCGAAAACCGATTCTGCTAATTACAGGCCAATATCTTTATTACCAATTTTGTCAAAGATTTTTGAAAAATTAATTAAGAATGCTCTAGTTGTACACCTTATTAAGAACAAAGTTCTTAGCACAAGGCAATTTGGTTATAGAACAGGCGTTAGTACAGCAGATGCAATAGAGGCACTACTTAATGATGTGCTTACTAACCTGGAAAGAAAACACAAAGTTGCAGCATTATTTTTAGATCTAAGTGCAGCATTTGATACAGTTGATCATGAACTTCTCATTAAAAAATTAGAACACTATGGCGTAAGAGGACAGCCATCAAAACTAATTCGAAGCTATTTGCAAAATAGATACCAGTTTGTTGAAGTCAGATCAATAAGTAAAATGAAAGAACAAGTAGTTTCTTCTAACTTAGTTAAAATAAGAAGAGGTGTACCGCAAGGATCAATATTGGGACCCATCTTCTTTGTGGTTTTTATAAATGACTTGGTAAATGCTATCATCAATAACTCAATAGACACTAACTTGGTCCTATTTGCTGATGATACTAATGCAATAACTTCGGCAACCAACATAGTCGATCTTAATAGAAGACTAAATGTTGTGCTGGCTTGTTTCAAAGATTGGTTCTTGCACAATAATCTAGAATTGAATGGCACAAAAAGCAAAATAATACTTTTTAAAACAACCACAAGAAACACTGAGACCTTGGACATAGTTTATAATAATGAGAAAGTCAATGTCGTTAAGTCACTAAAGTTTTTAGGGGTTCATATTGATGAAAATCTTAACTGGAAGGAGGAGGTGGAAGTGATTGTAAAATCCATTAGTTCCGCTTGTTTTTCTATGAAGACCTTAAGGGATGAGGTCTCTCAAGACCACCTGAGAGCAGTGTATTTTGCATTAGTAGAATCTAAGTTAAGATACAGTATTAAATTTTGGGGTAACAGCTACCAACGCAATACTCTTAGTGCCTTTAGGATGCAAAAGAGAGCAATCAGAGTATTAGCTAGAGTTCCTCAGTGGATCTCATGTAAAGAATACTTTTTGAAGTTTCGTGTATTAACTGTCCCTAGTCTCTATATACTTATATTACTGACTACCCTGAGTGAACACCTGAGTGACCTAGAAGGTCCGGTAGAGAAACATTTAAGAAACATTTCCAGGAGGCAGGACATTAAACTTCAGATAATTCATCCTCGCCTAAACATTGCCAAGCAAAATGTTCTTTATCAATCCATAAAATTGTATAATTCATTACCGAAAAATTTGAAAATAATTGATAAAACGAAGATGTTTGAAGGAAAATTTAAAAAATATTTGATGGAAAAATCTTTTTATGACATTAATGCCTTTTATGCTGAACCTAATTGTTAGAAAATTTGAACTATTTGTATTGTATAATTTATCAACCACAAGATATGACAACATGTGACATTAATTTAAATTATTGATTTATTCTGAAAATTAAATTTAGTAATAGTATTAGATATTAAGTGATTTCAGACACAATGTATATTGTTAATGAATTAATAAATAAAAAAATAAAAATAAAAAATTAAAAATATAGGTTTAAGCTACTAAAACTACTAATTTTATTGGTACTTATTTAGTAGTTTGGTATAAAGAAGTATTTTATTTTCCATATTTTATAGATATTTAATTTATTTATTTATTTATTTATTATAGATAATTTATTAGATATTGTGCACTGCCAACCCTTTCATGGTAAATTTTTCTATCATGCCTTGGTTTGCTGGAAGAAATTTCTTTTTAGAGATAAGCTCGCCTTTGTATATATGTTTTCCACAAATGTAACTTTTTATTTATCTTTGTACAATAAAGAATTATGTATTATGAAATCATCATCATTCAAATATCATTGATAATTTCGCCGTGTAATCAATCATAGTCTTCGGTAGCACAATTGTTTCGTCCTCCTATCCACAATCTTTAGGAACTGGTATCGAAACCAAATTAGGAATTAAATATCTTGTATGGTAGTACGGAACCCTTCGTCTGCGAGTCCGACCCGCACTTCACCGATTTATTGTGAATGAGGAGATGACGACGTCTCTTACAGATCGGTTCAATATCGTTCGTGGGCAAGCTGGAGACGGACTGCGGCTGGCTGAAGAACCTGGCGACTGTGAACCGCGAGGACGAGGTCAGCGTGGCCAGACCTGACCCCATGAAGACAAGCTTCCGAGTCACTCTGCGGATTAAGGACTTGCAGGTGAACAGCAACAGACAACCTTCATAATACAGGCGTATATACATCATCAGCCCTTGTCATCCCAAAGCAAGCCATTCGCTGCGGTCACCCGCCAGCCTCGTCCACTGCTTTCCAGCCACCTTAGCAATGTCATCTGACCATCGGGCCGGTGGTCTGCCCGCTGGTCTCTGTCCTGTTCGCGGCCGCCACTCTGTGGCTGGTCTACCTTCCGTCCTCCCTTCTAACCAAGACGTCTATATACATAGACGTACATATTTTAGGGTTCCGTACCAAGGAAAAAGGGAACATGAACGGGATCACTTCGTTGTCCGTCTGTCTATCAAGACCCTTTTTCTCAGAAACGCGTGGGAGTATTAAGTAAAGAAAAAATTAAACTTATGCCGCAAAACACATTGACAATTTACGTATGTATGTATGTATGGCCAAGTACTGCCCAGAACGAACATATAGTGCATTTGTTCCTCAGGCCATCACTAATCTGTAAACCGAAGTCCTCCAAAGTGTATCCCAGGAGTCGAGTTAGCAACTAACACGCAATTTCGTTTAAGTGGATGACATAATTGTTTCAGTATTGATTTAGAAACCCAACGAGGACGGACTTCTTATTTTGCAAAAAAATGGACCAACCTGTACTCTTTCAATTATAGGAGATTCTAGGCCAAACGTTCAGACGGACGCACGGGCAGTGGAGGCTTAGTAATAGGGTCCCGTTTGCCTCCTTTCGGGTACGGAACCCCAATAAACAGCGACGTAACCCACAAATAAAAATTCAACACTTAAGGTTCTTTTCCTCAGCTGGCAATGAAAATCGTGACCATTTTGGCGTCTTCTTTTACTGCTTCAGTCCGTCCCAGCCTTCACAGTCAGCTCCGAACTCCCTCTGGCTGTAGGCCTATCCTCAAAGTGGATCCCTGAAATTGATGCTAATGATTGTCATGGACAGCTCGGCTACGAATCCTACCGCTTCAAGTGTTCCGGCGCGTCCTGCTGCGGCCGCCTCGCCGTCGCGTGCTCATGCCGACTGCAGCTCGGCATCACTGTGGGACTGGCGAGATGGCAGCCGTTCGCGCAACTAGACCAACTCAGAGTGCAGCATATGGAGTGAGTTACCTACTTAACTCTAGGTTAACAGCCAGGCGCATGCGCTACTGCTTCACTGTGGGACCAGCGAGATGGCAGCCGTTCGCGCAACAAGACCAACTCAGCGTGCAGCATATGGAGTGAGTTACCTACTTAGCTCTAGGTTAACAGCTTGGCGCAAGTGCTACTAATCGTCACTGTGGGACTGGCGAGATGGCAGCCGTTCGCGCAACTAGACCAACTCAGCGTGCAGCATATAGAGTGAGTTACCTACTTAGCTCTAGGTTAATAGCGTGGCGCAAAAGCTACTGCGTCACTGTGGGACTGGCGAGATGGCAGCCGTTCGCGCAACTAGACCAACTCAGCGTGCAGCATATAGAGTGAGTTACCTACTTAGTTCTAGGTTAACAGCGTGGCGCAAAAGCTACTGCGTCACTGTGGGACTGGCGAGATGGCAACCGTTCGCGCAACTAGACCAACACAGCGTGCAGCATATAGAGTGAGTTACCTACTTAGCTCTAGGTTAACAGCGTGGCGCAAAAGCTACTGCGTCACTGTGAGACTGGCGAGATGGCAGCCGTTCGCGCAACTAGACCAACTCAGCGTGCAGCATATGGAGTGAGTTACTTACTTAGCTCTAGGTTAACAGGCGCAAGTGCTACTGCGTCACTGTGGGACTGGCGAGATGGCAGCCGTTCGCGCAACTAGACCAACTCAGCGTGCAGCATATGGAGTAAGTTACCTACTTTGCTCTAGGTTAACAGCTTGGCGCAAGTGCTATTGCGTCACTGGGGGACTGGCGTGATGGCAGCCGTTCGCGCAACTAGACCAACTCAGCGTGCAGCATATGGAGTGAGTTACCCGCTTAGCTCTAGGTTAACAGCGTGGCGCAAGTGCTATTGCGTCACTGGGGGACTGGCGAGATGGCAGCCGTTCGCGCAACTAGACCAACTCAGCGTGTAGCATATGGAGTGAGTTACTTACTTAGCTCTAGGTTAATAGGCGCAAGTCCTACTGCGTCACTGTGGACCGGCGAGATGGCAGCCGTTCGCGCAGCTAGACCAACTCAGCGTGCAGCATATGGAGTGAGTTACCTACTTAGCTCTAGGTTAACAGCGTGGCGCATGCGCTACTGCGTCACTGTGGGACCGGCGAAATGGCAGCCGTTTGCGCAACTAGACCAACTCAGCTTGCAGCATATGGAGTGAGTTACCTACTTAGCTCTAGGTTAACAGCTTGGCGCAAGTGCTACTTATCGTCACTGTGGGACTGGCGAGATAGCAGCCGTTCGCGCAACTAGACCAACTCAGCGTGCAGCGTATAGAGTGAGTTAACTACTAAGCTCTAGGTTAATAGCGTGGCGCAAAAGCTACTGCTTCACTGTGGGACTGGCGAGATGGCAGCCAATCGCGCAACTAGACCAACTCAGCGTGCAGCATATAGAGTGAGTTACCTACTTAGCTCTAGGTTAACAGCGTGGCGCAAAAGATACTGCGTCACTGTGGGACTGGCGAGATGGCAGCCGTTCGCGCAACTAGACCAACTAAGCGTGCAGCATATAGAGTGAGTTTCCTACTTAGTTCTAGGTTAACAGCATGGCGCAAAAGCTACTGCGTCACTGTGGGACTGGCGAGATGGCAGCCGTTCGCGCAACTAGACCAACTCAGCGTGCAGCATATGGAGTGAGTTACCTACTTAGCTCTAGGTTAACAGCTTGGCGCAAATGCTACTAATCGTCACTGTGGGACTGGCGAGATGGCAGCCGTTCGCACAACTAGACCAACTCAGCGTGCAGCATATAGAGTGAGTTACCTACTTAGTTCTAGGTTAACAGCATGGCGCAAAAGCTACTGCGTCACTGTGGGACTGGCAAGATGGCCGCCGTTCGCGCAACTAGACAAACTTAGCGTGCAGCATATAGAGTGAGTCACCTATTAGCTCTAGGTTAACAGCGTGGCGCAAAAGCTTCTGCGTCACTGTGGGACTGGCGAGATGGCAGCCGTTCGCGCAACTAGACCAACTCAGCGTGCAGCATATAGAGTGAGTTACCTACTTAGCTCTAGGTTAACAGCGTGGCGCAAAAGATACTGCGTCACTGTGGGACTGGCGAGATGGCAGCCGTTCGCGCAACTAGACCAACTCAGCGTGCAGCATATAGAGTGAGTTACCTACTTAGCTCTAGGTTAACAGCTTGGCGCAAGTGCTATTGCGTCACTGGGGGACTGGCGAGATGGCAGCCGTTCGCGCAACTAGACCAACTCAGCGTGCAGCATATGGAGTGAGTTACTTACTTAGCTCTAGGTTAACAGGCGCAAGTGCTACTGCGTCACTGTGGGACTGGCGAGATGGCAGCCGTTCGCGCAACTAGACCAACTCAGCGTGCAGCATATGGAGTGAGTTACCTACTTAGCTCTAGGTTAACAGCTTGGCGCAAGTGCTATTGCGTCACTGGGGGACTGGCGAGATGGCAGCCGTTCGCGCAACTAGACCAACTCAGCGTGCAGCATATGGAGTGAGTTACTTACTTAGCTCTAGGTAAACAGGCTCAAGTGCTACTGCGTCACTATGGGACTGGCGAGATAACAGCCGTTCGCGCAACTAGACCAACTTAGCATGCAGCATATGGAGTGAGTTACTTACTTAGCTCTAGGTTAACAGGCGCAAGTGCTACTGCGTCACTGTGGGACTGGCGAAATGGCAGCCGTTCGCGCAACTAGACCAACTCAGCGTGCAGCATATAGAGTGTGTTACCTACTTAGTTCTAGGTTAACAGCGTGGCGCAAAAGCTACTGCGTCACTGTGGGACTGGCGAGATGGCAGCCGTTCGCGCAACTAGACCAACTCAGCGTGCAGCATATAGAGTGAGTTACCTAATTAGCTCTTGGTTAACAGCGTAGCGCAAAAGCTACTGCGTCACTGTGGGACTGGCGAGATGGCAGCCGTTCGCGCGACTAGACCAACTCAGCGTGCAGCATATAGAGTGAGTTACCTACTTAGCTCTAGGTTAACAGCGTGGCGCAAAAGCTACTGCGTCACTGTGGGACTGGCGAGATGGCAGCCGTTCGCGCAACTAGACCAACTCAGCGTGCAGCATATGGAGTGAGTTACCTTCTTAGCTCTAGGTTAACAGCTTGGCGCAAGTGCTACTAATCGTCACTGTGGGACTGGCGAGATGGCAGCCGTTCGCGCAACTAGACCAACTCAGCGTGCAGCATATAGAGTGAGTTACCTACTTAGCTCTAGGTTAATAGCGTGGCGCAAAAGCTACTGCGTCACTGTGGGACTGGCGAGATGGCAGCCGTTCGCGCAACTAGACCAACTCAGCGTGCAGCATATAGAGTGAGTTACCTACTTAGTTCTAGGTTAACAGCGTGGCGCAAAAGCTACTGCGTCACTGTGGGACTGGCGAGATGGCAACCGTTCGCGCAACTAGACCAACACAGCGTGCAGCATATAGAGTGAGTTACCTACTTAGCTCTAGGTTAACAGCGTGGCGCAAAAGCTACTGCGTCACTGTGAGACTGGCGAGATGGCAGCCGTTCGCGCAACTAGACCAACTCAGCGTGCAGCATATGGAGTGAGTTACTTACTTAGCTCTAGGTTAACAGGCGCAAGTGCTACTGCGTCACTGTGGGACTGGCGAGATGGCAGCCGTTCGCGCAACTAGACCAACTCAGCGTGCAGCATATGGAGTAAGTTACCTACTTTGCTCTAGGTTAACAGCTTGGCGCAAGTGCTATTGCGTCACTGGGGGACTGGCGTGATGGCAGCCGTTCGCGCAACTAGACCAACTCAGCGTGCAGCATATGGAGTGAGTTACCCGCTTAGCTCTAGGTTAACAGCGTGGCGCAAGTGCTATTGCGTCACTGGGGGACTGGCGAGATGGCAGCCGTTCGCGCAACTAGACCAACTCAGCGTGTAGCATATGGAGTGAGTTACTTACTTAGCTCTAGGTTAATAGGCGCAAGTCCTACTGCGTCACTGTGGACCGGCGAGATGGCAGCCGTTCGCGCAGCTAGACCAACTCAGCGTGCAGCATATGGAGTGAGTTACCTACTTAGCTCTAGGTTAACAGCGTGGCGCATGCGCTACTGCGTCACTGTGGGACCGGCGAAATGGCAGCCGTTTGCGCAACTAGACCAACTCAGCTTGCAGCATATGGAGTGAGTTACCTACTTAGCTCTAGGTTAACAGCTTGGCGCAAGTGCTACTTATCGTCACTGTGGGACTGGCGAGATAGCAGCCGTTCGCGCAACTAGACCAACTCAGCGTGCAGCGTATAGAGTGAGTTAACTACTAAGCTCTAGGTTAATAGCGTGGCGCAAAAGCTACTGCTTCACTGTGGGACTGGCGAGATGGCAGCCAATCGCGCAACTAGACCAACTCAGCGTGCAGCATATAGAGTGAGTTACCTACTTAGCTCTAGGTTAACAGCGTGGCGCAAAAGATACTGCGTCACTGTGGGACTGGCGAGATGGCAGCCGTTCGCGCAACTAGACCAACTAAGCGTGCAGCATATAGAGTGAGTTTCCTACTTAGTTCTAGGTTAACAGCATGGCGCAAAAGCTACTGCGTCACTGTGGGACTGGCGAGATGGCAGCCGTTCGCGCAACTAGACCAACTCAGCGTGCAGCATATGGAGTGAGTTACCTACTTAGCTCTAGGTTAACAGCTTGGCGCAAATGCTACTAATCGTCACTGTGGGACTGGCGAGATGGCAGCCGTTCGCACAACTAGACCAACTCAGCGTGCAGCATATAGAGTGAGTTACCTACTTAGTTCTAGGTTAACAGCATGGCGCAAAAGCTACTGCGTCACTGTGGGACTGGCAAGATGGCCGCCGTTCGCGCAACTAGACAAACTTAGCGTGCAGCATATAGAGTGAGTCACCTATTAGCTCTAGGTTAACAGCGTGGCGCAAAAGCTTCTGCGTCACTGTGGGACTGGCGAGATGGCAGCCGTTCGCGCAACTAGACCAACTCAGCGTGCAGCATATAGAGTGAGTTACCTACTTAGCTCTAGGTTAACAGCGTGGCGCAAAAGATACTGCGTCACTGTGGGACTGGCGAGATGGCAGCCGTTCGCGCAACTAGACCAACTCAGCGTGCAGCATATAGAGTGAGTTACCTACTTAGCTCTAGGTTAACAGCTTGGCGCAAGTGCTATTGCGTCACTGGGGGACTGGCGAGATGGCAGCCGTTCGCGCAACTAGACCAACTCAGCGTGCAGCATATGGAGTGAGTTACTTACTTAGCTCTAGGTTAACAGGCGCAAGTGCTACTGCGTCACTGTGGGACTGGCGAGATGGCAGCCGTTCGCGCAACTAGACCAACTCAGCGTGCAGCATATGGAGTGAGTTACCTACTTAGCTCTAGGTTAACAGCTTGGCGCAAGTGCTATTGCGTCACTGGGGGACTGGCGAGATGGCAGCCGTTCGCGCAACTAGACCAACTCAGCGTGCAGCATATGGAGTGAGTTACTTACTTAGCTCTAGGTAAACAGGCTCAAGTGCTACTGCGTCACTATGGGACTGGCGAGATAACAGCCGTTCGCGCAACTAGACCAACTTAGCATGCAGCATATGGAGTGAGTTACTTACTTAGCTCTAGGTTAACAGGCGCAAGTGCTACTGCGTCACTGTGGGACTGGCGAAATGGCAGCCGTTCGCGCAACTAGACCAACTCAGCGTGCAGCATATAGAGTGTGTTACCTACTTAGTTCTAGGTTAACAGCGTGGCGCAAAAGCTACTGCGTCACTGTGGGACTGGCGAGATGGCAGCCGTTCGCGCAACTAGACCAACTCAGCGTGCAGCATATAGAGTGAGTTACCTAATTAGCTCTTGGTTAACAGCGTAGCGCAAAAGCTACTGCGTCACTGTGGGACTGGCGAGATGGCAGCCGTTCGCGCGACTAGACCAACTCAGCGTGCAGCATATAGAGTGAGTTACCTACTTAGCTCTAGGTTAACAGCGTGGCGCAAAAGCTACTGCGTCACTGTGGGACTGGCGAGATGGCAGCCGTTCGCGCAACTAGACCAACTCAGCGTGCAGCATATGGAGTGAGTTACCTTCTTAGCTCTAGGTAAACAGCTTGGCGCAAGTGCTATTGCGTCAATGGGGGACTGGCGAGATGGCAGCCGTTCGCGCAACTAGACCAACTCAGCGTGCAGCATATGGAGTGAGTTACTTACTTAGCTCTAGATTAACAGGCGCAAGTGCTACTGCGTCACTGTGAGACTGGCGAGATGGCAGCCGTTCGCGCAACTAGACCAACTCAGCGTGCAGCATATAGAGTGAGTTACCTACTTAGTTCTAGGTTAACAGCGTGGCGCAAAAGCTACTGCGTCACTGTGGGACTGGCGAGATGGCAGCCGTTCGCGCAACTAGACCAACTCAGCGTGCAGCATATAGAGTGAGATACCTACTTAGTTCTAGGTTAACAGCGTGGCGCAAAAGCTACTGCGTCACTGTGGGACTGGCGAGATGGCAACCGTTCGCGCAACTAGACCAACACAGCGTGCAGCATATAGAGTGAGTTACCTACTTAGCTCTAGGTTAACAGCGTGGCGCAAAAGCTACTGCGTCACTGTGGGACTGGCGAGATGGCAGCCGTTCGCGCAACTAGACCAACTCAGCGTGCAGCATATGGAGTGAGTTACTTACTTAGCTCTAGGTTAACAGGCGCAAGTGCTACTGCGTCACTGTGGGACTGGCGAGATGGCAGCCGTTCGCGCAACTAGACCAACTCAGCGTGCAGCATATGGAGTAAGTTACCTACTTTGCTCTAGGTTAACAGCTTGGCGCAAGTGCTATTGCGTCACTGGGGGACTGGCGTGATGGCAGCCGTTCGCGCAACTAGACCAAATCAGCGTGCAGCATATGGAGTGAGTTACCCGCTTAGCTCTAGGTTAACAGCGTGGCGCAAGTGCTATTGCGTCACTGGGGGACTGGCGAGATGGCAGCCGTTCGCGCAACTAGACCAACTCAGCGTGTAGCATATGAAGTGAGTTACTTACTTAGCTCTAGGTTAATAGGCGCAAGTCCTACTGCGTCACTGTGGACCGGCGAGGTGGCAGCCGTTCGCGCAACTAGACCAACTCAGCTTGCAGCATATGGAGTGAGTTACCTACTTAGCTCTAGGTTAACAGCTTGGCGCAAGTGCTACTAATCGTCACTGTGGGACTGGCGAGATAGCAGCCGTTCGCGCAACTAGACCAACTCAGCGTGCAGCGTATAGAGTGAGTTATCTACTAAGCTCTAGGTTAATAGCGTGGCGCAAAAGCTACTGCTTCACTGTGGGACTGGCGAGATGGCAGCCAATCGCGCAACTAGACCAACTCAGCGTGCAGCATATAGAGTGAGTTACCTACTTAGCTCTAGGTTAACAGCGTGGCGCAAAAGCTACTGCGTCACTGTGGGACTGGCGAGATGGCAGCCGTTCGCGCAACTAGACCAACTCAGCGTGCAGCATATAGAGTGAGTTACCTACTTAGTTCTAGGTTAACAGCATGGCGCAAAAGCTACTGCGTCACTGTGGGACTGGCGAGATGGCAGCCGTTCGCGCAACTAGACCAACTCAGCGTGCAGCATATGGAGTGGGTTACCTACTTAGCTCTAGGTTAACAGCTTGGCGCAAA
The DNA here is from genome assembly GCA_949825045.1 of Argyresthia goedartella. Taxonomy (NCBI): domain Eukaryota; kingdom Metazoa; phylum Arthropoda; class Insecta; order Lepidoptera; family Argyresthiidae; genus Argyresthia; species Argyresthia goedartella. The sequence continues at coordinate 36,039,519 of OX463812.1, read as the reverse complement.
TGCTACTAATCGTCACTGTGGGACTGGCGAGATGGCAGCCGTTCGCACAACTAGACCAACTCAGCGTGCAGCATATAGAGTGAGTTACCTACTTAGTTCTAGGTTAACAGCATGGCGCAAAAGCTACTGCGTCACTGTGGGACTGGCAAGATGGCCGCCGTTCGCGCAACTAGACCAACTTAGCGTGCAGCATATAGAGTGAGTCACCTATTAGCTCTAGGTTAACAGCGTGGCGCAAAAGCTTCTGCGTCACTGTGGGACTGGCGAGATGCAGCATATGGAGTGAGTTACCTTCTTAGCTCTAGGTTAACAGCTTGGCGCAAGTGCTATTGCGTCACTGGGGGACTGGCGAGATGGCAGCCGTTCGCGCAACTAGACCAACTCAGCGTGCAGCATATGGAGTGAGTTACTTACTTAGCTCTAGGTTAACAGGCGCAAGTGCTACTGCGTCACTGTGGGACTGGCGAGATGGCAGCCGTTCGCGCAACTAGACCAACTCAGCGTGCAGCATATGGAGTGAGTTACCTACTTAGCTCTAGGTTAACAGCTTGGCGCAAGTGCTATTGCGTCACTGGGGGACTGGCGAAATGGCAGCCGTTCGCGCAACTAGACCAACTCAGCGTGCAGCATATAGAGTGTGTTACCTACTTAGTTCTAGGTTAACAGCGTGGCGCAAAAGCTACTGCATCACTGTGGGACTGGCGAGATGGCAGCCGTTCGCGCAAGAAGACCAACTCAGCGTGCAGCATATAGAGTGAGTTACCTACTTAGCTCTAGGTTAACAGCGTAGCGCAAAAGCTACTGCGTCACTGTGGGACTGGCGAGATGGCAGCCGTTCGCGCAACTAGACCAACTCAGCGTGCAGCATATAGAGTGAGTTACCTACTTAGCTCTAGGTTAACAGCGTGGCGCAAAAGCTACTGCGTCACTGTGGGACTGGCGAGATGGCAGCCGTTTGCGCAACTAGACCAACTCAGCGTGCAGCATATGGAGTGAGTTACCTTCTTAGCTCTAGGTTAACAGCTTGGCGCAAGTGCTATTGCGTCACTGGGGGACTGGCGAGATGGCAGCCGCTCGCGCAACTAGACCAACTCAGCGTGCAGCATATGGAGTGAGTTACTTACTTAGCTCTAGATTAACAGGCGCAAGTGCTACTGCGTCACTGTGAGACTGGCGAGATGGCAGCCGTTCGCGCAACTAGACCAACTCAGCGTGCAGCATATAGAGTGAGTTACCTACTTAGTTCTAGGTTAACAGCGTGGCGCAAAAGCTACTGCGTCACTGTGGGACTGGCGAGATGGCAGTCGTTCGCGCAACTAGACCAACTCAGCGTGCAGCATATGGAGTGAGTTACCTACATAGCTCTAGGTTAACAGCTTGGCGCAAGTGCTATTGCGTCACTGGGGGACTGACGAGATGGCAGCCGTTCGCGCAACTAGACCTACTCAGCGTGCAGCATATGGAGTGAGTTATTTACTTAGCTCTAGGTTAACAGGCGCAAGTGCTACTGCGTCACTGTGGGACTGGCGAGATGGCAGCCGTTCGCGCAACTAGACCAACTCAGCGTGCAGCATATGGAGTGAGTTACCCGCTTAGCTCTAGGTTAACAGGCGCAAGTGCTACTGCGTCACTATGGGACTGGCGAGATGGCAGCCGTTCGCGCAACTAGACCAACTCAGCGTGCAGCATATGGAGTGAGTTACCCGCTTAGCTCTAGGTTAACAGCGTGGCGCAACTTGCCGCCGTGGCTCAATAAGTCCCGGTTCTGATCATGTGATGAGTAAAAGATATAAGTAGTTTAGGTTATCGTATTTTACCTACTCTACATTATACTGAATTTGGAACGGAGATGGAAACATCTGCGGCTATAAGCTAGCCTTCTGTCACGCAAAACGGAGTATCGAATAACTGGCAAAACGTGGACGGTATTGTGCTTCTGCGATGCAGCACAAACTACTTTATTCGTATTCCATCAATCACAGTCCCGAGACCGAAGCCGGTCAGAGAGAGCGTTATCATCACATTCGTAAACCAGCCGTCATTTCCCAGCGTCACCGAGCTGCACATGCCGGGCCTCGGCCCGCTGAGCTGGCTGCACCCGTCTGCGCGCGCGTGGGTCGCCGGCGCAGGCGCGGCCGCTGCGCCGGCGCTGCGAGCTCAGCTCACGCTGGAGCTGCAGGCCGCGCTGGGGGAGCTGCCGTTGTGGGACGCCCTGCATGGGAAGCAGTAGGATGATAAATAGTACAGTGCGACAAGAGTCAACTGGTGTACCATTTTTAAACGACACCATTTCTCGAGCAGGATAACTATGAATTTAACATTTAAAACTCCCCGAAGATAAATGAAACCTTAAGGCTTAATGAGTTAACTAATGCAACTGGAATAGACCGCGACAAGTATTTCATAATAATCTAAACGTTCGAAATTTAGCCTATTTCTCCAACCAAATCCACCGCTAATTGTGGCAAATATGGAATAGCGTCTAGGCACGAGCTCAGCTCACCCAAGAGCTGCAGGCGGAGTACGGGAAGCAGTTGGATCATAGCGAGATGTTCGAGCCGAGTTAACTAGTAGCGTTTGTAACTGAAATTGACCAGTAGCCTTATGGCGTAAGTCGTCTGAGCTATGAACTTCATATAGACTTTTACGCTTGACACCTTGCACCAGCTTCATCTGTCAAATTGGTATCACGCAAGTAGCATCATAATGGAGGCCAAACCCAAGCTCATTGAATGAAGCCTAGAAGCCTTCGGTGATACCCCGCAATCGATGAAATTGTATGAGCATGAGATGAACCATAGACACACGCTATAAACTTCCCATAAGGCTGCAGAGCACTATTATTCTGTTACCTTTCCATGATTTTGTCCACCGCTGGACATATGCCTCCACAATTGAACTCCAATTTTTGCGATGTGTGACTTCATTATTCCCTATCTAACTCACAAAACTAAACACTGTTCTAACAGCAGGTTTTTAGGTCGTAAATCTAAACAATTGAATATACTGTTAAGTAAAATCAGACTGCTGTAGGCTGCACGGGAAAAGATAGAGATGTGTGAACGGACTCACTGCAAGTGAAATTCAATGCACAAAGGGAAGTATACCTCTCGCCACGAGTTATGAGCGGTGGCCTTGAATGTGCAGTTGTCACTTTTCAATACTTGTATATATGTGCAGTAATTCCCGCCAACGTCGTCCAGCGCTCTTAATTCGTGGCGCGAGGTATAATATGCATTCCAAATAGAGTTATTCGCTGGAATGTTTGTTCCTTAGCCAGTTAGCGTAAGCGTAACGTTAACCCAAGTACCAGGTATTTAGAACTTGAAAACGACTTACCTTTGTTAATCTGAGATTGTCTTCGAAATGTTGCAATGACAGATTTTTGACTTCCAAAGGAATCGATAATTGTTATTAAAATTTTCTTGATATTCGCCGTTGGTATTAATGTTAGGACTTGGAATATAATTTGGGAAATTGAACAGAGGGATCAACGATTCGCACGCTCATGTCATACATATAACCAGCGAGGCGGCAATCTCTGTTTTATTAACCAAGCTGTTTAAAATAAAGCAATACCTATAGTTTTGTAAGAAGAATTGCAGTACGTTTTTTATATTGAATAATTATAGAAGTTTTTATAGGTTTTATCTGTTATCTATCTTTATAATTCATTGTCACTTGTTTGGAACTGGTTGTGTATAAAAAAAAATGAATAGTATTTTAGTATTTTGAATTGTGTTCATAGATACCTATATTATCGTTGATTGTGTTCTCCGACCATTAGACATAATCATTACTGTATTTCAGATTTAGGATGAGGCTAAATGGACGCATTTTTTCAAGCATTTGCCCGCTGGTACACGTAGCTAAGTAGTTCTCAAATTTCATTTAACTTCGGGCTTGATTATGAAACTTAATACAGAATAAATGATTTTGAACTTTGTTGTTAAAATAAATGTTGACTGAGTAGGGAAGAAATGTTCATTTCAAAACACTCGAAGCCTTTCTCTCTTCACGCCTTTCAACCCAGATCAATGCATATACCCTTTCCATGCATTACAGTTCAATTTAAACACGTTTAAAAACGAACGAAAACGAACATAACGTTCGTACGTTTTGAAAACGAACATATCGTTCCACTTCACTACACGTATATCGCCGGAAAACTGTAGTACAGTAACCGTTCCTACCATTTGTTTAGTGAACAAAACAAAACCTTAACTTAGAGATGATATATTTGCAAAGGTTTTTGCTGGTGTCTGAAAAGTTCTTTACATTTGTGAATACAGACCTCAACAGGTGGTTGCTAACATGAGCAAGGGTTCGTTATAATTTGTGGAACCTGCACACTATTAGACCTGCAGAGCCATTTTCACAGGGGAACTAGGTATCAGAAAATCAGATCTTTACGTGAATATAACAGTGCATCATTTTAAGTATACAATTAATTCTGAAAGCAAAAGAAAATCGGAACTTCCGTATTCAGGTGTGAGTACTTACATGTGAAAATAAAAACATTTATCAACCAGCTTATGTAAAACCAAAAATCACTCAAAACTAATAGAACATAGGACAGTAATATAATAAATATTACTTCTAAACATTGCTTTTATACCAACTGCAAATCGAGCCGTTCCCACACTTTATGTGTGATATGATAACGATAAGGCTACGGTAGCAGCTACCTATAACTACAACTCTTACTCAGCGTTTACGGTCGCGTGAGAGTGAGTCTATGTAGGCAGATAGTACTGTTGACAACAAGTTTAAACATGATAATACGTAGGTGAACATACAGGATGCAAGAGAAACAAGGACATCATTCTGAACATTTTTTTTTTGTTTGACACGGAATTGATCCGACCGACTTTATTCTTCACTTCGCTGAGATTCCGATTTTAGCGGATAGTTGATTTGTGTGGGAAATAAAAAATTAAGTAAGTAGGTACAAAATCGGTTAAACTGGTATACAGGGTATAACAGAAAGGTGTAGTTATATTTTAGGGGGGGTTGCTAGGGACATAATTCTGAATAACTTTCACAATGAAACCTATTTGATCAGAGCAACTTTAATTTTCACTTCTCTATACAAATAATCTGACTGCTCTCGGACCAAATCGGTTTGATAAAAAATGTTTAGTATTTATGCTTCGGAACGCACTTTTTTTTGTTGCGCGACTCGGACCGCGAGTGATCGGAACGGAACTTGCTAGCTGTCACTTGTATAGAAACGAGATGACGAGTTAGAGGTTACTTTTTTGATATGGAGAAAATGTCGGCACATGGCATTCGGGCCTTGGCTGTAATAATTGTCTAACACAGGTGTCGGGCCTGGTCGGAGTGTTAATTTGTAATACTCATCACGGAACAATCGTCCAATCGTCGGGAAATAAATAGATTCACGTCATCGGAGTGAGTGCTTCGCGTTGTGAAAGGTTGAAGTGGTTCGGTCCCCAATTCGTCGCGTTCGGCAGCGACGGCGACAGCATCGGGCTACGACGAGAGTAAGATTCGACTCCTCTCCCTCCACCCTTGTGCTCCTCATCCCGTGTTCCTGCCTCGAATTGAGCTTTCGAATTCCGGTCCACGGCGTCAAAGGTCAGTACTCCTGGTGAAAAACAACCCTACCAAGATTCCACGCCCGTTCGGTTTAGGCGTGGAATTTAATCATTTTGGTAGCAGGCGCGGTTTCCTAGTGGGAAATCGATTCACGGACAGTTGTAGGGTTGTTTTTTTGCCACATTGTAGCTGGGAGAGGGTGGATACCTCAGATTGGTCGGCAACCATTTTGTGAGTGAGTCGTGTGGTCGGTATACCACAATTTAGGTTCATTTTCGGTTAGTGAACGTATAATTGACGATTTAGTTAACAATTATTATAAATTTGTAGTCGGAAACTACTCGGTGTGCATAAGAAACAGTCATTCGGTCGGACTATAGTATTGCAGTCGGGTTCCTTAGTATTGCAGTGTTATTTCGGATTACAGAGCAGGGTCAGGCTATTTAAGGGGTATTAAGCTGATTTTGCTGACCTCAGTAGAAGTGTGGGTCATATCGGAGGGGCCACTTCTAGAAAAATTGTTTTTTTATAATACCTTTTTGTGTGTTATTTGTATTGTGCTTTATGGTGGCATTCTGTAATTGATTTAGAGTGTATAGTTATAAGGTGTATGTCCACAGGGCGACCATATTAAATATTTTTTAGGATTTAATTGTTTTAGTGGTTGCCTTAGTTTTGACAACTTAGTTTTAATTTCTGTGCCCAGCGCTGACGGGCAAGTGCTGGTCTCTGGCTATACTTAGTTCGGTAGTGAAGTATAGGACCAGAATCTATTAAATCGGTCAACATGGCACCTTCACCCTTGAAGGTACTGCGGAATGGTGTCCGGGAGGAAATGAGATGGCTCGCCCATACTCATCAGTATGTGGAGCGATCGGACATGGATAATGTCCTGCTCAAGCGTGTGGAGGACGCAATGACATGCGTCGGGAAGGTGTGTCGTCTGGCTGCGGAGGCTGAAGCTCTCGAGCTTACTGATGAAGCTTCGGTGGCTACAGTGAAACAGCTCTGCGCGGATGCTGACCAAGCGATGGAATGCTTGGGTGACATCGAGCGTCGCGCGGAGAAAATTAAGCGGTCGCGAAGGAATGACCGTGGGGAGGGTAACGGAGACCCACCCCCGAAGGGTGTTGTTGGACGGCTGCCACACCTGGAGATTCCGGCCTTCAGTGGGGCAATTGATGAGTGGCCGGCATTCATTAATTTATTTGATAGTTTGGTCCACGGTCGGGACGACCTGGACAACGCCTACAAGTTGGCCCAACTATTGATGGCTCTGCGGGGTGAACCGAAGGAGTTGGTCGGTCACCTAACGGTCACGGCGGGCAATTATGAGATAGCCAGGTTCATATTGTTTGACCGCTACCAACACAAACGGCGGTTGGTTGATGCGCAGCTGGGGAAGCTGTTTAGCATCCCTAAAGTAACCCGGGATGTTGACATCCGAGTACAGGTGCTCAACCCTGTGCTGGTGGCCACTAAGGCCCTTCAGAACCTTGGTCTTCCGGTAGACCAATGGTCATACATTGTTTTATATATGGTTTTGTCACGGTTGCCTGCCCCCACGGGGGGGTGGGCGGTCGAAACAATTTGGCGTTTTGAATGCCGCGCCGTCGGGTGATGGCTGTGTGCACTGCGACAGTGCCGGTCATGAAGTGACCAGTTGCGCCAACTTTAAGGCGCTCGGGGTAGCTGCCCGCAGGAAGATAGTCTTCCGCCACCGATTGGGTGTCGGTTGTTTGGGGCCGCACACGCTGAGCGAGTGCTCGCGCGCGTTCCCCTGTGAGTGCTGTGGTGGCAAGCACCACATAGTGTTGTGCCTGAATCGGTCAGGCCCTTCGGACGGTCAGCAGGGCCGGACTCAGGCTGGTCGGCCACAGGGCCCAACCAGGGCCGGACCCAGTCCCCCTCCGGGCAACGGGAGTCACCAACGGGGTGACTGGGGTACCCGCGGACGGGACCCCCCCCCGAGGGGAAGGGGGCAGCGCGGGGGGTAACATGCGGGAAAGCCGGGGTTCAGTCGCCGCTGTCCACGGTCAGCGAGGACTTCGGGCCGCTGGCTCAACGCGTGTTATGAGTGGCGCGAAGGCTGGGAGCCCACCACCTTCTGCGCCACCCTGCCCATCGCTCTGGGAGGCGAACAGGGAGGCGAACAGTCGGATGTCGCCCCCATTCCTAGAGCGCCCCAGGTTGGATCCGATCTCCCCCATCCATCCACGGTGGCCACCGGGCACACCGTACACCGTCCGGTATGGTCGGATACCGGGACAGCGAGGGGCCTATTATCCGGGTTGGGACCCCTTGATGTACATACGGTCTGATACGCCGGTTGCGTATCAGCAGCCGAGTTACTCCAAGGCCGACGGAGGTCTCAGCGGGTTCGGATCCCGCGGAGGTTCCCGCTAGGGACACGCCGCCCACTTTCAGGGTGCCGCCACTCCACAGACGGTCATGCTCCCCACCGCCTCTGTGATAGCGTGGAGTTCGGACGGCAAATCATGTGTGGCACGAGCACTATTGGACTCGGGGGCCCAGGGGTGCTTAGTCTCGTGCAACCTTGTAAGACGGTTGGGCATTTCGGTAAGGGAGTATCCACATTCCATTCGGGGAATTGGGAACACGGAAGTCGGTTCCGTTAAGGGAGTATGTCGGATTGCTCTCTCGTCACGGGTGGATTCCTCGGTGAATCTGACGGTCACGGCATTAGTCATGCCTAATGTGATGGGCTCACACCCTCACGTACGGTTGTCGCCCTCGGTGCGACAGTTGGTCGCTGGGTTGTCACTGGCTGACCCGGAGTTTGATATTCCGGGCCCAGTAGACATTTTATTGGGTGTCGATGCCTTGGGATACCTGTTAGTGCCAGGTGTCCACGTGTTGCAGGCGACTGGTCTGGTTTCGGTCAACACCAGACTTTGCCATGCGGTAATGGGTCTGGTCATGCCGGCTGCCCCACGCCTAGTGACTCGTAGTCCCTTATTCGGTTCTGTACTCTCGAAGGTGATACAGAAGTTTTGGGAGGTGGAGGAACCACCTACGGTCCGCCGGTTGGACCCGGTTGAAGAAGAGTGTGAACAGTTTTATCGGAACAATACTGGTCGCCTTCGGTCAGGTCGATTTCTCACACGTCTTCCATTCCGGAGTGATCGCCCACCGCTGGGCAGTTCACACCATGCAGCCGAGACGCGGCTTCTGTCGATGGAACGTAGCATGAAGCGTGACGGGATTTTCCGGCAGAAGTACGTCGACTTCATGCGGGAATACGAGTCGCTCGGCCACATGTCGGTTTCGGGTATCGACTGGAAGCGTGAAAACCACTGCTTCCTGCCTCATCACGCGGTCTTGAGGACCCCGGAGGGCAAAATACGGGTAGTGTTCGATGGATCGGCATCAACATCTAACGGCATGAACCTGAACCAGTGTTTGCATTCAGGACCGAAGTTGAACCATGACATCGCGGATGTTATCACACGGTTCCGTCGACACAATGTTGTGTTTGTAGCTGACATCCGGATGATGTTTAGACAGACGGTCATTCACCCTGACGATTGACGGTATCAGCTGATACTGTGGCGAGAGAGCCCAGATCAGCCCATCAAGGTGTACTAGCTGAACACCAACACGTACGGGCTACGGTCTAGTCCTTATTTGGCGATTCGCACTCTGCGGGAGTTAGCGGATCGAGAACGGTTAAATTTCCCTAGAGGAGCAGCAATCCTGGAGCAGGATCTCTACGTGGACGATATCCGTACCGGTGCAGATTCCGTAGAGGAGGCGCTCGCTCGTCGGGACGAGCTAGTTGAGCTCTTACGGGGTGGAGGTTACGAGCTCCAGAAATGGATGTCGAACTCTCCAGAGTTACTGTCTGGTCTTCCGGATGATTTCTGGTCCCCACATTTTTGAAAATTTGGAAAATCCAAATATGTTGTCGGTATTAGGCGTCCAGTACCAGCCGGTGTCAGACATGTTTTCGTATCGGGTCGAGTTGGACTCCCCGAAGGTCTGGACGAAACGGAACGTCCTTTCAACGGTGGCTAGGACATTTGATCCAAACGGGTGGATCACCCCGGTAACATTTCAGCTCAAGTGTTTTATGCAGCAATTGTGGTCTGCTGAGCTGAAATGGGACGACCTGATCGGCGGGTCATTAAGCTCAGAGTGGGACTCGTTCTTTTCGACCCTCCCTGGCATCAATCGGATTTCACTGCCACGGAGGTTGGTCCCCACCAAACGATACACCGCCACCCTGCATGGGTTTTGCGATGCCTCGGAGAAGGGCTACGGAGCTGCGGTATATCTGCGTATGGTCGACTCCTCGGGGGAGGTTGATGTGCGGTTGGTCATGGCCAAGAGCAAGGTTGCGCCGTTGCGCACTATAGTCAATAGTCAATAGTCAAAGTACTTTATTACTGTAGATATTTACATATACTTAGCAAACGTCATTTTTTGCCTCTTCTCTACATTGGACCACTGTGGGAGAAGAAGGGCGTAGAAACTCCCACAGATTTATTTTTAGATCTCTTTTAAAAATAGGTTGTGCTTAACTAATACAAATATGAAAAATTTAATTGTTATGATTAATAAGCAGGAATAAATAATTACAAAATTATTAACAGCAAGGTCTGTGTTGAGCCAGATTAACCCCATACAGTCCTGTCATTTAAGTAATCTTGAACATTGTAATATCCCTTTTTCGACAAAGTCGCTTTAACATGCTTTTTAAATTGCTCAAATGGCAATTTCAAAATCTCCAGAGGTATCTTATTGTAGTAGAGAATGCACTGACCCTTGAAAGAATTGCTAACCTTCGCGAGTCTAAAACGGGGCGCACATAGTCTGTGATTATTTCTTAGGTTAACATTACAGCTGTCGCTAAGTTTGGAAAATGTTGTAAGGTTCTTGCGTACATACATTATATTTTCGAAAATAAATTGACTAGCTACTTTTAGTATGTCAATTTCTTTAAAAAGCTCTCTTAAGGAGTCTGTTCGTTTTAAATTATAAATTGCTCGAATAGCTCTTTTCTGTAAAATAAAAATAGTTTGAATATCCGCTGCTTTCCCCCACAACAAGATACCATAGGACATCACACTATGAAAGTAACTAAAATATACTAGCCTAGATGTAGCCACATCCGTGCTTTGTCTGATGTTCCTAACAGCGTAAGCCGCAGAACTTAATTTACCAGCCAATTTATCTATGTGGGGTCCCCACTGCAATTTACTATCAATGGTTATTCCAAGAAACTTCGTATCATTTACCAATTCTAACGTGCTGTTGTCTAACACCAAACTGGTCTCAACTTGCCTGACATTTGGAAGTGAGAATTTGATACACTTGGTTTTACCAGCGTTTAACAATAAATTATTAACTGTGAACCAATTCAAGGTTAAAGACAATACACCATTAACATCATCAAAATCTCCTTTTTGTCTTTCAATTTTGAAGACCATTGAAGTATCATCAGCAAACAACACTATGTCAGTTAATTTCTCCACCATGAAAGGCAGATCATTAATATATACCAGGAATAAGAAAGGGCCTAATATGGAACCTTGTGGAACGCCAATTTTAACACCCGATCCATCAGATTTTACGCCGTTAACTTCTGCCTTTTGAATTCTATTGCTTAGGTATGATCTTAGTAGATCCAACGCTTTATTTCTAACTCCGTAATGATTTAATTTAATTAATAGCGTATTATGATCAACACAATCAAACGCCTTCGACAGGTCGCAAAAAACTCCGATAGCATCCTGTGCGGCCTCCCATGCAGAATAAATATGAGATACAAGGGAAATACCTGCATCCGTAGTCGATTTACCCCTAGTGAAACCATATTGTTTAGCGTGGAGTTGTTTTGTACGGTTGAAGTGTGAGAGCATTTGATTGAGTATAATCTTTTCAAATATTTTACTTAGTGTTGGAAGAACAGATATTGGTCTGAAATTTGAAGGATCGCCCTTATCTCCCGATTTGAACAGCGGTATAAGTTTACTGTGTTTCATGAGGTCTGGAAAATCCCCATCGTCAACACATTTATTGAATATATAAGCTAAGTGTGGGGCTATAACTAGAATTACTGAACCAATGACTTTGACTGATATACCCCACAGGTCTTCCGTATTTTTTAAGTTAAGTAATTTAAACGTTTTGACAATGTCCTGGGGATATACATGATGAAATTTTAAATATACATTACTGACGCTAGTGTTATTTTTTAATAAAGTCTCTGCTTCAAATGGAGATGAATTTAGACTGTCCGTTGTGAGTACGGGTACATTGGTGAAGAATGTTTCAAAAGCTCGAGCAACATCAGCGTTGGATTTAACAACATCATCACCTATCTTTAGGCAGAAATCACTGTCCCTTGGTATAACTTTGCCAGTTTCGCGGTTTATTATTTGCCAAACTGTTTTCATTCTATTATTTGAATTTTTAATTTTTCTATTAATATGTAAAGTTTTTGCAGTTCTACAAACCAACTTGAAAGTTTTGGAATATTTTTTAACATAGTCGTGAAATTTTCGATCAAAGTTATAGGTTTTTTGATCATAAAGGTCATACAAGATAACTCTACTTTTACGAATTCCAAACGTTGCCCAGTCATTAAATTTAGATTTACCGTTGTAGTCACTGACTTTCTTTAATTTGAAAACTTTATTGAATTCTGTCTGAATAATGTTGAAGAAGTCTGAGTAGATTTTGTTTGGGTTCTGTTCATTAAAATCCGGTACTGGCAAATTTATATCTAAGTTTTTCGTATATGTCTCTAGTCTATGGGATGTAATAGGCCTATAAAATGTTGGACCAGTCTTATCCTTAATACTAATTGGGAATGAAACTGTTTGACCACTGTGATCGGAGGGTAAGCAGTTAATTACACTTTTAGTTGTGAATGCACAGTCACAAAAAACGTTATCTAAGCAAGTTTGGCTTGTAAGTGTAATTCTAGTCGGCTCTAGAAATACATGACATAAATTAAATGATTTGAACAGAGTTATTAATCGTCGCTTCAGTGTTGTATCTACAAGCAGATCTACATTAAGATCGCCACAAATAATTAACTTTTTTCTGTTATTACAAAGTTTAATGAGGGCTTCCTCCATAATTTTCTCAAATATTTTGAAATTGCCATGGCCTTTTTCATCCCTCGGTGGCCTGTAGACACAAACAATAATATGGCTATCTAACTCAACACAGGATACCTCTATTTGTCTTTCAACAGTAAGTGCAAGAATATCTTTCCGTTGTTTCACCTTAATATTATTCTTCACTAAGATTAAAGAACCACCTCTATCAGCAGTCTTTCTATTGTAACAACTGACAATTTTGTAACTATTTATGTTAAAAGACATCATATTTTCCTTCAACCAGTGTTCAGTACCACAAATAATATCAATGTCAGAATTTTTTAGAAATAATTCTAATACAAGTTCTTTGCCAGGTAGCCCCTGGATGTTTTGATGGGCAATATTTAACTGGGGCTTACATTTTGACATATTTAGTGGCTCTTGTATGCTAGAGATTTCCTCTATTGTCTTATGAACTAATTTAAATTACTTGGAACAGATTCCAATGTTGCATGCAAAGTATAATTAACAGGTGAATTCCCAATAGGGGTGCATGTCATATTACTCTTAAAATAAGCTGATGTCAAGTTGAACTTAGTTAAACCAACTATAGCTGCGTCGCATATATTATAAGCTAACAATGTAGCTACTAATTTTCTATATTTATTAGACAGGTACAATGTATCCCGTGTCAGAGTAAAGTTATGAATAAAATTATTCATGTCGAAATATAAAATAGCATCGCTGTGATGACATGTTAAATTAAATAAATGAATATTCATTCTATGCACAGATTTGTTCTGTAGTTCTGTCAAATTACAGGCATATGGAAAATTGCATAGTATAAACTTGCATTTCATCCTACTATGTAAGTCTAGAAGTGTTTCAACACTTTTATTCAAATCATTCCGACTAATGTTTGAATGATTTCCTACCATAATTACAATAGTGCTGTACTCATCATAGATACCGCGACTAATCATCTTCACTAGATCTACAAATGAACAATTTGGACAGCAAATGTTCGTTACTTTTTGGTTAAGCCGGTTATGTAATAGAGTCCCAAATCCTGCACCTACTTTGTCGGAGAACAACAGAGTTTTTCTCTGAGCACATATTTTGGTAGCTGGCGGTACACGAGTGGAGGTGAGTGGCGGGACACACGTGTTGGAGTGCGGTTTGATGCACGTGGCGGCGGTTGGCGCGGCATTCGCGGCAGCGAGCGTCGCAACGTGCGCAACGGCGAACGGCGCGGCCCTCGGGGCAGCTTGCGGCATGACACACGCCTCAGCAGGGACAGCGAGCGGCGCGGTGCTCGCGCTGTTGAGCTGCGAGGTGTCTCCTCGTCGACGACGGCGACGCTGTTTTTTGGTTGGGGCAGCGGTGGACGCTGCAACACTCTCGTTGAGGGGGGTCGAGACCAAAGTTAGTGATGTGGGCTCGTCCTCCTTGCTGGTCTCATTCTCCTCATTCTCGATTAGAACGCCCACCAATTCCGCATTCTGGCGTTGTAGCTGTACTAACTCAGACGTCGCGGCTCTGAGTTCTGCTAACTCACTTTGCTCTTTGGCATAACATTGTAGTGTATTTGCTAGCAGGTCATGTAGATGCTGGATTTCTACTCGGGCTTGTTGAAGGTCCGACTGTAAACCTACATTTTTTCCCCGGAGCTCTTGCATTAAGGAGATTCTTAATATTCTGTTTGATTGCCGTTTCAAGGCTAATTTCAGTACTTTTATATTACCTCTAGTTTTTTTCATGAATTTATTTAATTTAATTTAAAAACTCGCCTGACCATTCCCAAATTAGAGCTTTCGGGAGCGGCTCTCCTGACTCGTCTGCTCAACCACACGATGACGGTTCTTCGTGGGTCAATAGCGTTAGAAGATACGGTCTACGCTTGGACGGACAGCCAGATCGTGTTATGCTGGCTGAAGGCTTCAGTTCACAAGCTGGAGATTTTTGTGGCGAATCGGGTTTCGCAGATTTTGAATTCGGAGGTTCCCTTAATCTGGAGACATGTTCCAGGGGAAATGAACCCAGCAGACTGTGCGTCTCGTGGGTGTCACGCTCCGGAGTTGGTTGGACATCCCTTGTGGTGGGGTCCAAAATGGTTGACTCAAGCCGAATCGGATTGGCCAATGAGTCCACGCGTTACCTCGGCGAACGGCGCCTTGACAGTCGGTGTCTGTACGACGCAACCAGAGCTGGAAGAGGAGTTCAGCCTGCTGGAACGGTACAGCTCGCTCGACAAGCTGGTCAATGTGACCGCCTGGATCTTCCGATTTGTGCGGAATTGTCGCAATTCTGAGGCCCAACGGGTGCGGACACAGGTCCTGACACCACAGGAACGGAACCATGCGTTGTTTGCATTGGTACGGAACGTGCAGACGGTGCACTTTAAGTCCGAACTGGACATTCTGAGACGCGGACGCGTCCAACTGAAGGGAGCTGTGGCTCGGCTCAACCCGTTTATTGACCCTCACGGATTGCTGAGGGTAGGAGGTCGGCTGCGGAATGCCAACCTGCCTTATGCGGCTCGCCACCCGTTGTTACTCCCTAGGAAAGGGAAGTTGGTCGAACTGTTGATACAGGATCGACACATTCGGAATGGGCATGTCGGATGCCACGCCTTGATGGCGTTTCTCCAACGCGAGTTCTGGATTCTATCGGGAAGACGCTTAGTGCGTAGCGTCGTTTTTCGGTGCCTGCCTTGTTATCGGGCCAAGGCGGCTACGATGCAGCCCCAGATGGGCGATTTGCCCTCGGATAGGGTTAACGAAATCCGGCCGTTTGCGGGTGTTGGAACGGATTTCGCGGGACCATTCATGGTCAAGTCTTCACAGCTACGGAACGCCAGAATAGTGAAGGCATACCTGTGCGTCTTCGTGTGCTTGGCCACGAAGGCAGTCCACTTGGAGGTGGTCAGTGACCTCACTACAGAGGCATTTATCGCATGTCTAGATCGGTTCGTCTCACGAAGGGGCCTCCCGACATTAATCCGTTCGGACAACGGCACAAATTTTGTCGGAGCCAGGCGATATCTGCAGGAGGTCACTCAATTCCTGAACGGTAACCAGGACGCCATCGGTACGGCTTGCTCTCGACGAGGGATTGAATGGGTTTTCAGTCCGCCGGGATGTCCTCATTGGGGAGGAATTTTTGAGGCTGCGGTTAAATCGGCTAAGTCGCACCTGACGAGGATCATCGGTGAGACCTCTCTACGCTTTGAAGAGCTTGCGACGCTGTTCTGTAAAATTGAAATGACACTGAACTCGCGTCCGTTGTGCCCGTTCAGTTCGGATCCAAATGATTTGGAGGCGTTGACGCCGGGTCACTTCCTGATAGGTCAGCCTCTTAACGCCCTGCCAGAATACCCATTCGGTGATGTTAAGTTAAGTCGGTTAACTAGGTGGCAGATGTTGCAGCAGATGGCTCAAGATTTTTGGAAACCGTGGTCCCTTGAGTACTTGCACATCTTGCAGCAGCGCCTTAAGTGGACTGACCGGACGAGCCCCCCTCAAGTCGGTGATTTGGTGCTGATTAAGGATGCGAACCTGCCATCATTGAGATGGAGACGAGGACGGATCGTCAAATTGTACACGGGTCGGGATGGCACGCCTCGATCAGCAGAAGTCAAGGTGGGGGACTCGGTCCTCAAGAGAGCGGTCGCAACACTTTCTCGCCTTCCTATTGATTAGGGACAGGTTCGGGCCTGTCCGGGCGGGTGACTGTTTCGTATTTATGCTTCGGAACGCACCTTTTTTTGTTGCGCGACTCGGACCGCGAGTGATCGGAACGGAACTAGCTAGCTGTCACTTGTATAGAAACGAGATGACGAGTTAGAGGTTACTTTTTTGACATGGAGAAAATGTCGGCACATGGCATTCGGGCCTTGGCTGTAATAATTGTCTAACACAGTTGTCGGGCCTGGTCGGAGTGTTAATTTGTAATACTCATCACGGAACAATCGTCCAATCGTCGGGAAATAATTAGATTCACGTCATCGGAGTGAGTGCTTCGCGTTGTGAAAGGTTGAAGTGGTTCGGTCCCCAATTCGTCGCGTTCGGCAGCGACGGCGACAGCATCGGGCTACGACGAGAGTAAGATTCGACTCCTCTCCCTCCACCCTTGTGCTCCTCATCCCGTATTCCTGCCTCGAATTGAGCTTTCGAATTCCGGTCCACGGCGTCAAAGGTCAGTACTCCTGGTGAAAAACAACCCTACCAAGATTCCACGCCCGTTCGGTTGAGGCGTGGAATTTAATCAAAAAAAGTTGCTCAGAATAGTCTCCCAAACAACCTTTTGTTACACCTTGTAAGGGAAGGCAGTAGGTATACACAACTTTATTCATTCATTTTTATTAATGTGTAGATAACATGATCCAATTATTTGTTAGTAACACAAACATATGGTTAGTAAACAGGGTAAAGTAAAATAAACAACAACATAAAACTATTTGTTGCTCGAGATAAGCTTGACCACCCAATGTTGGTACATTGGGCAGTCAAACCTTCCCGAGATCACCCTCAGGATCTCATTGGCACTGCCCCAGGATCTGCCGATAATCGAAACAATGCGCTTCCGCATGATCGCGTAAAAATCATCTGTACGCGCCTCAGCAAACATTGTTGACGCACTGCAGAACCGAGGCAGCCCCAGCAACATCCTGAAGATGTTATTATATTGGACTCGCAGTACTTAACTCAATGAAGATGTTCACACGGTTTGTCCTCTAGGTATTGCAACCGACAAAGCCGAAAATGTCTTTACATTTAGATGAACATGTGAAATATCATACTGTACGTATGACGTTGCTTCAGTCGTCAATGCGCATCTACGTTGATAATATCCTCTTTATTATATACCCGTAACTCAACAAAGAGATCCCCCTCAAGATCCTCACTTCTTTTGAGCAATCTTCCAGCCACACGACGCCAAAGCACACTTTTGAGCGGGTTCACTTTGGCTTCTGCTATTGTCACAGCATCCTCTTCATCACCAAAGAGGTCGGTCAAAGTAAATTTCATGTTGCTCGGTGTTGATACCACCGTCGAGCTTTTCTATTGTTTGGCCTGGCCACTGGCGCTGCTAGCGGTGCTTGCTGTTGCTGCTGAGGCTTTGCGTTTCTTCGGCTCCTTAGGCGGCTTAGTCACAGTCCTGAAGCCGTTCACCACTATTAGTAATAATTATTGGTTAAAAAAGTAGTTTGAAGACCTTTAAGAAACTTCCCACACTAGATAATAATAAAAAATACTTACGATTGGTGGACCTCGTCTTCTGAATCCAAATTCAGAAATGAGCCTGCTCTCTTCTGACGCCACTCTTTCTCGCTGATGGTGTTGCGGGTATCTATTTCAACGTCGTGGTCAGACCTGTTATAAAAACAAGTAATTTATTTCAATTCATAAAGAACAAATCGTCTACTAACTTATAAAGAAATAATTGTATAAGTACAATAAGTGACTGTTTTAACAGAATGCAAGAAGTCGGTAATTAACAAAAAAAATATAATGTCAAACTGGGGATAAGCATCAAAAAATAAACAAAATAAACTTACGAACATTTAATTTTGCTGCTTGTGACTGGTTTTTCACTAATTTCACTTGAGCCACTAGGTAACTTTAGGAGATGTTGTCGTGCTCGCTGAACAAATCATTTTGCAACAAATTCACTCATTTTATACATATTTTTTTGCTGACTACAGGTGTAAGGCAGTGATCGTCAACCTTTTTTTTTTTACCGCTTTCAAGTTAACCTGTAACTTATATTAACCTTTGACTGGTGACATGGTTTTTGTGTAACGTAACTGGTTACGAGGGGACTGAGAGACGCCTGCCGAACTTTACGCCAATGTAACTTACCGATTTGAGCTTGTCCGACACAGCTATCCCCTTCTACGGCATGGACGCAAGTAAACTCGAAGCTACTCAGGTGATGAGCCCAAGGAAACCCGGAGAAGGTGCCAAAATGTTGTTTTACTGACGCCGCTGGGCCTGTAAGACCCCTTGTCACCAGTTAAAGGTTAAGATTAAGTACTAAGTACACAAAAATAAGAACAAAAAAAAAGTTTTGAAGGTTGAGTGAGACCTGATTTTTAAGTATATTTTGTCTGATCATACTAAGGTTTGCTGGAAGTTAAATCTCTTTACCTATATGGAAAATTATCAAAATTGTATGTGATATTCATAGTACGACCAAAGGCTTCAATTTATTTTCATGCAGAGTTTCGTTTAAATAATGGAAAAGGAATTGTATTTCTTTCACACAGTTTATCGAATTTACTGCTAACCTAACAAAAACACAGTGGTTTCAATTCTGTAAGCGAAACACTATACCAGCGCTATTGGAAAGCGACCGTTAACTTACGCTATCAAGTAAATGATAGCGAGCCAGAGCTCGAAGCACTCTATAAATTTATCCACTTGGCTAAGGCTAAATTTACAAATGAAGGTACTTTCTGTATCGAGAATTCTAGTAAGTAATTAGACATTTATGGAATTCATTCATTGGATTCATTAAAATAAACATTACCTAAGTATATAACATAAACACGCAACGCAGCGCCAGTGACCAGGCAAAAAAAAAGAAAAGCTCGACGGTGGTATCAACACCAACCAACAAGAAATTTACGTTGACCGACCTCTTTTGGTGAGGATGCGGTGACAATAGCAGAAACCAAAGTGTCGTGTTGCTGGAAGATTGCTCAAAAGAAGTGAGGATCTTGAGGGGAATCTTTTTGGTGAGTTACGGGTATATAATAAAGAGTACATTATCAACGTGGACACGCGGCAGCTCTATTGGAAAGCTGTCGTTAACTTACGCTATCAAGTAAATGATAGCGAGCTAGAGCTCGAAGCACTCTATAAATTTATCCACTTGGCTAAGGCTAAATTTACAAATGAAGGTACTTTCTGTTTCGAGAATTCTAGTAAGTAATTAGACATTGATATAATTCATTTATTAAAATAAACATTACTTATATTACATAAACACTACATTATTTCATATTCAACCTGATAGGAATGTTTTAAATGTGTAAACATATTTAGGTTGTTAGGCTTTGATAAAGTTTGTGTCATACATGTCATAGTCAGTTTGTAAAAATCGTCAAGTTGTTTTTCCTACTAGAGTCATCCATATTAGCTGAAAGCTAGTAAATAACTTTAGATACATAGATACTTTGATATACCAGTCCTACGCGTTAGCAATCTTACAGTGATATATACTTGACATTAAATAGATAAATTAGGAAAACTTTCAGTTTATTTCCGCAGTGTCATAGTTTGAAACTTGTTTCAATATGAGTGATAAAACAATATTTTGTGAGGTTTGTGATAAATCAATTAAAAGTCGGGTTTTCTCTTCTCATTTACGTTCAATTTTACACAAAAATAACAGTTTGGTGTGTGTTAGTGACAACATTTCGAAAATTTCAAGTGCATTCAGGAGTCGGATAGCTTCTTATCGCGTTTATTCCAATGAGCAAGTTAGGTGTGTGATAGCGATCCACAATCCCTATCTTCAACAGAGACTCATTTACCACCCCGCGAATATATCTGGCGCCTACGTCGTCATGTGAGACAAATACTCGATGCAAAAGTTCAATCCTACAATTCTATTAAGGTTAACTTTGAGTTCTTTGCGCAATACTATTTGCCGAAAAATGATGTGACTGAATTTGCGACTGAAAATATATCTATTTTCCAAAACTATGAGTTTAATGAAATATTTTCCTCAGTCTTAGATAAAATTTGTACAAAGCTAAGTGAGTTTCAAGATCGGGAAAGCGGCTGGTCATTTTTGGCAAACATGTATTTAAAAGTCAATGTTAACAAATATAGTCCACTGCGAGCCTCCAGCTATATTGAGTTGCCGAAAAACATTAAAAATAAACGGGCTTGCGTCAACATAAAAAACTTTGACAATTATTGCTTCCTTTGGTCTACAACAGCTGCATTATTTCCAAGAGTGAATAACCCGAACAGAGTCACATCGTACCCACATTTTTCTGAGGTTCTTAATACGACTGATATGACTTTCCCTGTATCTCTCTCAGATATAAAAATATTCGAAAAAAATAATTCAGAGATAAGCGTCAATGTGTATGGATTGAAAAATAAACAAACCATATTTGGACCTCTTTACAAAACAAAAGCTAAGCGACAAAGTCACATTAATTTACTCTATTTCGAGAATGGTACAAAATCTCATTATTGCTGGATAAAGGACTTGAGTAAGATGCTCCATGCACAACAAACAAAAAACCATCGTAAAATTTATTTTTTTGATGAATGTCTCATATTCTTCAATGATAGTGGCAAGTTGGCTACTCACATATGTGGTGGTGTTGCGACTACATTTCCGAATCCAGGTAGCTTTACACAATTTACCCACTTCGAGAGGATGCTTTCTTTGCCATTTACGATTTATGCGGACTTCGAATATTTTCTAGAACCTTACAAAGATAGAAACGAAAGCTGTAACTCAACGACTACAACTCACAAACATATCCCAGCAGCTTTTGCATACTATATTGTTTGTTCGTATGACTCTAACCTCAATAAGTATAGATCTTACCGTGGACCAAATATCGCACATGTTTTTATAGAATACTTGAAGCGTGATGTTTTACGAATAAAGTCAATATTGGATCACAAATTAGCAATGATTTACAATGAAAGCGATTCAATGTCTTACGAGAATGCTAAGTTTTGTCACATTTGTTCTGAAAGGCTACTGGATGATAAGGTTAGAGATCATTGTCATTTAACAGGACGATTTCGAGGCGCAGCGCATTCATACTGCAACCTACGCTTTGCACTAAAAAAAATTGTAAATGTATTTTTCCACAATTTATCAGGATATTATTGTCACTTATTTATTAAGCAATTAGGAGAAAGAAGCGGTGCAATCAAAGTTATTGCAAAAAACAAAGAAAAGTACATGTCTTTTACAAAGTGTTTTATGAGTGCTAGCAATGAGTATATAGCGGTTCGATTTGTTGACTCCTTTAACTTTTTATCTACTAGTTTGGACAAGTTGTCTTCAAATCTTGACAAAGATGACTATTCACTTGAAAAATCATTATCCTGAACACGATCACTTTGAATTAATACGATGTAAAGGTGTTTACCCTTATGAATATGTCACTGGCTGGGAATCATACAAAGAAACTTGTTTACCTGACCACAAACATTTTTTCAGTAGCTTGACAAACGAACACATATCTGAATCTGACTATGAGCATGCGAAACGAGTTTGGAATACATTCTGTATATCTAACCTAGGAGAATATACTGACCTTTATTTGAAATCAGATGTTATCTTGTTGTCAGATATATTTGAAAAATTTCGAAAGGCGTGTATTGAATTGTATTGAAAATTATAAATTAGACCCTGCTCATTACATAACAGCACCAAGTCTTAGTTTCGATGCTATGTTATTAAAGACAAGAGTTAAGCTTGAACTTATCACTGATTTGGAAATGTATCGAATGATACAAAGTGGAATAAGGGGTGGTATCTGCTTATGTTCCAACCGATATGCTAAAGCCAACAATAAATATGTTAATAATTACAACCCTACTATTGAATCGAATCATCTTTTATATATTGATTTTAACAACTTGTACGGACATGCAATGACAGGAAACTTACCGTGTTCTGATTTTAAGTTAATGGATAAAGAAGATATCGATAGACTAAATATACTACAAATACCTAAGGATTCTCAATTCGGTTATATTTTAGAGGTTAATTTGAAGTATCCAGAACAACATCATGATTTCCATAACGATTTACCATTTTGCCCTCAAAACTTTACCCCATTTGGTTCAAAGACAGGAAAACGAATACCTAACTTATACGATAAATTTAGATATGTTATTCACTACATCCATTTACAGACATGTATTCAACATGGATTGATTTTGAAACATATTCATCGTGTCATTCAATTCAGACAGAGCCCATTCCTAAAGCACTATATAGATTTAAATACATCTCTACGTCAAACTGCAAAATCACAGTTTGAACAACATTTCTTTAAATCGTTGAACAATAGAATATTTTGAAAAACTTTAGAAAATGTAGAAAAACGTGTAACTATTAAACTAATAAATAAATGGAGTGATAATACGAATAAAACTAAATGATCGCACACAGCAGATCTATTGATTGCAAAACCAAACTTTCACAGTGTGTCTGTTTTTTCCGAAAACTTCGTTGCCATCCAAATGAAACCTGAAAGTGTTGTATTAGATAAACCTATTTACATAGGTTTTACAGTATTAGAGCTCTCTAAAAGTCACATGTACAATTTTCATTACTCAGTTATGAAACCATTCTATAAAGAGAAAATCCGACTTTGTTATACAGATACAGACAGCTTTTTATATTCTATACAAACCGATGATGTTTATAGTGATTTGAAATTACATTTTCATCGATATTTTGATACAAGTAATTATCCTGTAAACAACATTTACGGTCCCCAACCAAGAAACAAAAAAGTCCGCGGGTTATTTAAAGACGAGCTTGGTGGTCAAAATATAGAAGCGTTTATTGGTTTGCGATCCAAGCTTTACTGCATTAAGACAAGAAACGATGTAATTAAAAAAGCAAAGGGTATTCAAAAAGCTGCAGTTCGCAGTTTAAATTTCTCAGAATATAAAAGTGTAATAAAAACTGGACAAATAATTCGCAAAAAAAATGTATTTTTTAAATCTCTGCGACATCAGTTATTTACCCAGGAACTGTGTAAAGTAGCGTTATCATCTAACGATGATAAACGGATTATTTTAAGAAATAAGATAGAAACAATGTCATGGGGACATTTCGAATCATTGTTTTAGTTAGTCTTAGTATAATCACTAATTTAAGTGAAGTGATGTAAAATTATGAGCAATAAACACATAAATCGTATAACTCGTTTTTTTAATAAACCCTCAACCACCAACTCCTTGCAGTCTAGAACGGTATACTTATATGGAATACGCAGGGAACACGCTTACAATAACATTTAGATACAAGCACATTTAGTTTTTTTTTTACATTCACAGGGAATCGAACCCAGGTCCTCTCAAATCTACCATGCGAGATGCAGAGCCACAGAGGCTGTAACAGTTTTTACATAGAAGGGTTTATACCGTGTGTTTGGAGTATGGAGCGACGAAACATTTTGGGGAGTTAGGGGCATCATTCTGAACAACTTTCACTATTAAACCGATTTGATCAGAGCAACTTTATTTTTCACTTTATACAAATCCTGATAACCGCTCGGCTTAAAATGTATTGAAATGTTAAAAAAAAGTTGCTCTAATCAAATCGCTTTCATAGTGAAAGTTGTTTAGAACGATGTCCTTCACTCCCCAAAAAAAATATTAGTCGCTGCATATTCCAAACACCCTGTAGTAGTAAACATCATAATCGCTTGAAAAAGAGTGTGGCTTGTTGATGACTACTTACATACTAAGCAAAGGAATTGCAAACTATTCACGCGTTTGATATGTAGGTTGACAAAAGTAAAGATTCTAGAGGTACCTACAGACCTTTGCCTTGTCTCCGGTTACTTACTTGTTCCCACGTTACAAGAATATGACGTGGAAGTAATACTATTATTGATATCAAATTAAAACCTAACTTGGGCCGCATTATTGTAATGTGACTCCATAATGTATTTACCTCCTTTGATGAGCAATTGAACATGCATCATTCCATAACAAAAAGTGCACTTAATCACACGTGAATCTCCCACTCTCATGCATTGCAAGATCTTAGCTCAGGTATGTTTTACTTTGATTTCTTTACTTATAATTTTACACGTCGCGTAGAGAATTGTGTGTCAGTAGCTAATAGCGAGGGAGCAAAAAAAAAGTAACCTGTTTGACTTGAGCACGGTGTCGGTCGAGACGCGCCGCGCGGGCTACAAATAAACAGGGTTTTGTGCTCTCGCTATGGCTATCGCTGTCATGTTAATACCTGGGTGGCGAGTCACGTACGGCAGCGGCTAATAGCGGGGGGTAAGAAAACTGGTTTTGACTTGTCAGCGGTGTGCCGAGAAGCGCCGCGCGCGCTATTAACAAAACAATTTCACGCCCCGCTATTAGCCACCGCCAAGCTATAACCGTACGCGACTCGCGACCCAGAGTGAAGCGCTTGCGAAATATCGAACATATGAAAACGTCGCTTGCATCCATAGTAAAGTGACATGGCGGGTAATGCTAAAGTGCGGTCCGCTCCACCGCTTTTATTTTCTTTGCACTTAAGTAATTTATTTTTATTTTTTACAGGATGTCATCAAATCTGAACAACCCCTTTTACTACGCACAAAATAGTATAGAGGGATTTGAGAGTGATAAAGAAGAGATCCAGCCACCTGTTTCGTCTCAACCTCCTCCGAAATCAGCTTACAGTCCACCACCACCACCACCACCACCACCGCTACCACAACTGACCCCCTACCAGACTTCACCACCCAACAATAAGAAGCGGGGGTTAGAAGATGATGGGTCGTACGTGGTGGTGAAAAAAGCGCGCAGAGGGTTGCGCCCAATAAAGATTGAGATTTATGACCTCACAGATAATTCTACCAGTGACCCATATCTGAAGGCACAACACGTTGTTGTGGATGGGCAAGACGATGTTCTAGATATGACGGAGAACGTCATAAAAAAATTTCAAGAACAATAAGTTATACGTATTAATTTTTTCTTAATAGGTAACCGTGTGCACTTCAAAATATTCTTTATCAGAATAAAAATATTTTCATTAATATTCTTGTTTACTTATCCGCTTTACATAACTATTAGGAGTAGGTTAATCAATTTAAAAAAGTAGTTATTCAAAATACACCTTTATTAGATTGATACTCTTGCATCCAATTTCGTATAAGTATTACATGTTTCAATGCACATATCTTTTTGTGATTTATACACATCAAATCATTAAATTTAGGAATAGGATGATCCCACCAAACGTCACCATTTTCAGGAACATTAGACTTAACATTATTATTATTCCCATATCTAATATCATCTAGAGTTTTTAAATTAGGACAACCCATTTCCTCAATATTAGTCACATTACAGTTGATACAAAGATCCTTTACCCACTGGATTTTTTCATTACCCTTCACAAATGATTAATTCCACGCCTCAACCGAACGGGCGTGGAATCTTGAGGGGTGGTTTTCACCAGCACAGGGAGTATCGCAAGTGGTACTGACCTTGACGCCTTGGGCCGGAACTCGAAAGCTCAATTCGAGGCAGGAATGCGGGATAAGGAGCACAATGGGTGGGTGGAGAGGATTCGAATCTTACTCTCGTCGTAGCCCGATGCTGTCGCCGTCGTGTTGCTTGCCGACACGAGGAGTCGCTGTCCGAATGCGACGAGTTGGGGACCGAACAACTTTAACCTTCACAACACGAAGCACTCACTCCGCTGACGTGAATCTACTTATTTCCCGACGATTATTATAGTTAACACTCCGACCAGGCCCGACACCTGTGGTAGACAATTATTACTACTGAAATACAGCCAAGGCCCGATCGCCATGTGCTGACATTTTCTCTCACGACAAGAAAGTAACCTCTAACTCGTCATCTCGTTTCTATACAAGTGACAGCTGCAGTTCCGTTTCCGCTAGTGATGTCCCGATCACTCGCGGTCGATCCGCGCAACGAAAACCGGTGCGTTCCGAAGCATAAATATTAAACAACAAATATTTCACAATTTTGTAGATATGGTTTTACAACTTTTTTGAACACATGCATGTCAATAAATCCTTCTCTCCAGTAAATACCTCGGTTTCTCTCAATCCAATTTACATGTTTTTTTTCAGCAGGTGTTAAAGATGAATAAGCAAAAGGTGGATTAACTAAAACATTTGTGTGTACTTGTTAGTAGCTAACGCGAATTCTTTCACGATAAAATTATTTTTATAGTCTTTGAACCCCTGCAAATCAACCACTAAGTATTGTTTCATCATGATATTTTCTTTACAATGCTCGTCAAAGGTTTATATTCAATCAAACAATCGTTTAATATGAGACTGTAGGCACTAGTTTTAGCAGGTATTTCAGCTGTGGATTCAATTTCAACACGTACATCTACTGGTCCAGTTTTTAGAGTTTCGTTTTGACGACAACAGTCAATTACAAATAAAGGTGCTTTAGTTTTGAACTCAGCTGGACTAAGCAACGGTTCACTCCGACGACCGTAATACGACTGTTGAAAGTTTATATATGCTTCATATATTAAAGAGAACTTATCATGATTGAAATCCGTGTTTAAACTCTCATACGGATAATATACAGAATTAGGTTATACTTTAACGTCACGTAGATTACAGTGATCGAATCGAGAAGCATCAACTGATCCATTATTTCTCCAATTGGTTTGTTATCCTATTATTACATAGCGAGGCTTTTCTAATTGTGAAGAAGTCTTTATTACCCATGTATGTTTCGTAGTATTTGGTAAGAGTGGGTATTCATATGGATCCCAATTTCTAAACGAGATATTGATAGAACGATCTTTTTCCAAATATTTCAGTAAGTTGATTCTTTCTCTGTCTGATACCTTAATATGTGGGATTCGCCATAGTATTTTAGTAAGATCAAACTTTTCTAAAACTTCGTTGGTACTAAGCTGCATAGAATTCAAATTAGTATTACTTCTCAAAAGAACTAGTTCATGTTTACAATTGATCATTATTTTCTTATAGTCTTCAGCGAACCCTAAGATTTTATTGAGTGGAATGTTAGCTGCGAAAATTCCTCCTTTTACCTTGTTGCTATCAACACTCCACCCCCAATTCTTGTTAGCATTATTTTCCAACTCACTCAATGACAATAACGACTTCATAGTTGTTGTGACACCCACATTTTTTACCTTATCTATCTCAACTCCGTTTAACTCATATCGGATATCTTGGAAAAGGAATAGAAATGGATTATTTGTAAAATCCACGGATGGCATTACTTCTTTGGTAGCACTGTTAATAACTTTAAGTGACCCTTCGATATAAAGTGAACTTTCAGATAAAGGTATAGATCTTGTTGATTGACTGGTATGCGGATTTCATCATTTTTGTTGTAGCTGACGATGTATGGTTTGTATGAATGAAACTGATAATTTTCTATACTATTATCATATGTTAAAGGTTCAGATATGTTTAAAATATTCATTTTATAATTTTTGGTAATTTCAGAATTTTTTTAGTTTCTTTTGACAGTTTTCTTTGACGATGTTTAATATTTATGCTTCGGAAACGCACCGGTTTTTGTTGCGCGAATCGATCGCGAGTAATCGGCACATCACTAGCGAAAACGGAACTAGCAGCTGTCACTCGTACCGGAACGAGATGTAAAATTGGAGGTTATCTTTACTCTTGGTCTTTTTCTCATCGGGAGAACAACATGTCGGCTCGGGCCTCGTGTCATTGATGGTATTTCGGTGTACCAATTACTAAATACAGGCGTCGGGCCTGGTCGGAGTGTTAACCATCTACATCGTCGGGAAATAAGTAGATTCGCGTCAGCGGTCAAGTGATCCGTGTGGATTGGTCAACATCGTATCGGTAGCGGCGACTCCACGTCGGCAGGCAGCACGACAGCGAAACGACGGCAAGGATTCAATCCATATCCTATCCCAACTGTGCCCCCTTTCCCGAATTCCTGTCTCGAATCGAGCCTTCGATCTCCTGTCTACGGTGACAAGGTCAGTAAAAATTCATTCACTTCTTTTCTCTCACGTGTTGGCAAAAGCACACCCCCTTCGGATTCCACGCCGTTCGGTAGGCGTGGAAAATTAAACATTTTGGTAACAGGAGCGCAGTTTTCCTAGTGGGAAATCATCGATTCACGGTTGGTTTTGTCACATTATAGTTGGGAGAAAAGAATATCTCAGATTGGCTCAAGTCGGCAATGAGTCTGTGGTCGGTATACCACGATTAAAGTTAATTTTCGGTAAGTGAAAGTATACGTGCCAATTTAGATAACAGTTGTTATAAATTTGTAGTCGGAAACTACTGTTGTTGCGCATAAAAGATTGAACAGTCATTCTGCGAAGCCTAGATTGTATTACTTGCGGTAGAACGTCGGGTTCTATAGTCCTACAGTGCTATTTCGGTTTACACAGCAGGGTCGGGCTATTTAGGGGGTATTAAGCTGATTTGCTGACCTCAAAGGAAGTGTGGTTCATAAGAAGCCACTTATTATTTTGTATTGTTTTCATAATCAAGTTTTGTGGGTTATTTTTGTATTGTGTTTTATGGTGGCATTCTCTCATTGATTTAGAGTGTATATTATAAGGTGTATGTCCACAGGGCGACCATATTAAATATTGTTTAGGATTTAATTGTTTTGGTGGTTGCCTTGGTTTTTACAACATAGTTTTAATTTCTGTGCCCAGCGCTGACGGGAAAGTGCTGGTATCTGGCTGTGCTTAGTTCGGTAGTGAAGCATAGGACCAGAAACAATTAAATCGGTAACCATGGCACCTTCGCCCTTGACGGTACTGCGATATGGTGTCCGTGAGGAGATGAGATGGCTCGCCCATACTCACAAGTATGTGGAGCGACCTGACATGAACGATGTCCTGCTCAAGCGTGTGGAGGACGCAATGACACGCGTCGGGAAGGTGTGTCGGCTGGCCGCGGAGGCTGAAGCCCTCGGGCTTACGGATGAGGCTTCGGTGGCCGCAGTGAAGCAGCTCTGCGCGGATGCTGACCAAGCGATGGAGTGCTTGGGCGACATCGAGCGTCGCGCCGAAAAAATTAAGCGGTCGCGTCGGGATGACCGTGGGGAGGGTAGCGGAGACCCGCCCCCTAAGGGTGTTGTTGGACGGCTGCCACACCTGGGGATTCCGGCCTTCGGTGGGGCAATTGATGAGTGGCCGGCATTCATCAATTTATTCGATAGCCTGGTCCACGGTCGGGACGACCTGGACAACGCCTACAAGTTGGCCCAACTATTGATGGCACTGCGGGGTGAACCGAAGGAGTTGGTCGGTCACCTAACGGTTACGGCGGGCAATTATGAGATTGCCCGGGTCATATTGTTTGACCGCTACCAACACAAACGGCGGTTGGTTGATGCGCAGCTGGGGAAGCTGTTCAGCATCCCAAGAGTAACCCGGGATGTTGACATCCGGGTACAGGTGCTCAACCCTGTGCTGGTGGCCACTAAGGCCCTTCAGAACCTTGGTCTGCCGGTAGACCAATGGTCATATATCGTGTTGTATATGGTTTTGTCACGGTTTCCTGCAGCTGTTCAAAGTCGGTTTGAACAGCTGCATGGGGGCAGTAGCTCGGAACTGCCCACGCTCGTCCAATTAACGGATTTTTTGGAGGGTGAATGCAGGCGATGCGACACTTTGGATACGGAGGCCAGTGTGCAGCGCCAACCCACGCGGATGCGGGAGGGGCCGCGCCCCCCGCCCCCACGGGGGGGTGGGCGGTCAAAACAATTTGGCGTTTTGAATGCCGCGCCATCGGGTGACGGCTGTATGCACTGCGACAGTGCCGGTCATGAGGTGACCAGTTGCGCCAACTTTAAGGCGCTCGGGGTAGCTGCCCGCAGGAAGGTAGTCTTCCGCCACCGATTGTGTTTCGGTTGTATGGAGCCGCACCCGCTGAGCGAGTGCTCACGCGCGTCCCCCTGTGAGTGCTGCGGTGGCAAGCACCACATCATGTTGTGCCTGAACCGGTCAGGCCCATCGGACGGTCACCAGGGCCGGACTCAGGTTGGTCGGTCACAGGGCCCAACCAGGGCCGGACCCAGTTCCCCTCCGGGCAACGGGAGTCACCAACGGGGTGACTGGGGTACCCGCGGACGGGACCCCCCCCCGAGGGGAAGGGGGCAGCGCGGGGGGTAACAGGCGGGATAGCCGGGGTTCGGTCGCCGCTGTCCAGGGCCAGCGAGGACTTCGGGCCGCTGGCTCACCGCGTGTTACGGGCGGGTGTCAGATGGCACCTATGAGTGGCGCGAAGGCTGGGAGCCCACCACCTTCTGCGCCACCCTGCCCGTCGCTCTGGGAGGCGAACAGGGATGCGAACAGTCGCATGTCGCCCCCATTCCTAGAGCGCCCCAGGTTGGATCCGCTCTCCCCCCTCCATCCACGGTGGCCACCGGGCACACCGTTCGCAGTCCGGTATGGTCGGGTACTGGGACAGCGAGGGGCCTATTATGCGGGTTGGAACCCCCTGATGTACATGCGGTCTGATATGCCACCGGTGGCATATCAGCAACCGAGTTACCAGGCCGACGGGGGTCCCAGCGGGTTCGGATCCCGCGGAGGTTCCCGCTAGGGACACGCCGCTCACTTACAGGGTGCCGCCACTCCACAGACGGTCATGCTCCCCACCGCCACGGTGATAGCGTGGAGTTCGGACGGCAAATCTTGTGTAGCACGAGCACTATTGGACTCGGGGGCCCAGGGGTGCTTAGTCTCGTGCAACCTTGTAAGACGGTTGGGCATTTCGGTAAGGGAGTATCCACATTCCATTCGGGGAATTGGGAACACGGAAGTCGGTTCCGTTAAGGGAGTATGTCGGATTACTCTCTCGTCACGCGTGGATTCATCGGTGAATCTGACGGTCACGGCATTAGTCATGCCTAATGTGATGGGCTCACACCCTCAAATCAAATCAAATCAAATCAAATCAAAAATCATTTATTTCCATGGGATGTTGTTACATCACTTAGATCCGTCATTAGTAATAACCTTTTTTATACAATTTCTGTTTTATTATTATTTTAAACTTGTCTAAAGGTAAGTTTTTAATATCAGTAGGGACCTTATTGTAATAGCTTATACAATTGCCTTTAAAAGAATTACTAATTTTATGTAGTCGGCTTACATAAGCAACCAACTTGTCTTTATTTCTAGTATTAAAATTGTGTATATAACTGTACTTCTGAAAATTAGTTATATTTCTTTTTACAAACACAAGATTGTCATAGATATATTGAGACACAAATGTCAGAATATTGATTTCTTTAAACTTTTCCCTCAGTGACACTCTAGGCCCTAATCTATAAATTTCACGAACACAGACGGTCATTCACCCTGACGATAGACGGTATCAGCTGATACTGTGGCGAGAGAGCCCAGATCAGCCCATCAGGGTGTACGAGCTGAACACCAACACGTACGGGCTACGGTCTAGTCCTTATTTGGCGATTCGCACTCTGCGGGAGTTAGCGGATCGAGAACGGTTAATTTTCCCTAGAGGAGCAGCGATCCTGGAGCAGGATCTCTACGTGGACGATATCTGTACCGGTGCAGATTCCGTAGAGGAGGCGCTCGCTCGACGGGACGAGCTAGTTGAGCTCTTACGGGGTGGAGGTTACGAGCTCCGGAAATGGATGTCAAACTTTCCAGAGTTTCTGACTGGTCTTCCGGATGACTACCAGCAGGATCCCAACATTTTGGAAAATTTGGAAAACCCAAATATGTTGTCGGTATTAGGCGTCCAGTACCAGCCGGTGTCAGACATGTTTTCGTATCGGGTCGAGTTGGACTCCCCGAAGGTCTGGACGAAACGGAACGTCCTTTCAACGGTGGCTAGGACATTTGATCCAAACGGGTGGATCACCCCGGTAACATGTTTTATGCAGCAATTGTGGTCTGCTGAGCTGAAATGGGACGACCCGATCGGCGGGTCATTGAGCTCAGAGTGGGACTCGTTCTTTTCGACCCTCCCTGGCATCCATCGGATTTCACTGCCACAGAGGTTGGTCCCCACCAAACGATACACCGCCACCCTGCATGGGTTTTGCGATGCCTCGGAGAAGGGCTACGGAGCTGCGGTGTATCTGCGTACGGTCGACTCCTCGGGGGAGGTTGATGTGCGGTTGGTCATGGCCAAGAGCAAGGTTGCGCCGTTGCGCACTCGCCTGACCATTCCCAAGTTAGAGCTTTCGGGAGCGGCTCTCCTGACTCGTCTGCTCAACCACACGATGACGGTTCTTCGTGGGTCAATAGCATTGGAAGATACGGTCTACGCTTGGACGGACAGCCAGATCGTGTTATGCTGGCTGAAGGCTTCAGTTCACAAGCTGGAAATTTTTGTGGCGAATCGGGTTTCGCAGATTTTGACTTCGGAGGTTCCCTTAATCTGGAGACATGTTCCAGGGGAAATGAACCCAGCAGACTGTGCGTCTCGTGGGTGTCATGCTCCGGAGTTGGTTGGACATCCCTTGTGGTGGAGTCCAAAATGGTTGACTCAAGCCGAATCGGATTGGCCAATGAGTCCACGCGTTACCACGGCGAACTGCGCCTTGACAGTCGGTGTCTGTACGACGCAGCCAGAGCCGGAAGAGGAGTTCAGCCTGCTGGAACGGTACAGCTCGCTCGACAAGCTGGTCAATGTGACCGCCTGGATCTGCCGATTTGCGCGGAATTGTCGGAATTCTGAGGCGCTACGAGTGCGGACACAGGTCCTGACACCACGGGAACGGAACCATGCGTTGTTCGCATTGGTACGGAACGTGCAGACGGTGCACTTTAAGTCCGAATTGGACATTCTGAGACGCGGTAGCGTCCAACTGAAGGGAGCTGTGGCTCGGCTCAACCCGTCTATTGACCCTCACGGATTGCTGAGGGTAGGAGGTCGGCTGCGGAATGCCAACCTGCCTTATGCGGCTCGCCACCCGTTGTTACTCCCTAGGAAGGGGAAGTTGGTCGAACTGTTGATACAGGATCGACACATTCGGAATGGGCATGTCGGATGCCACGCCTTGATGGCGTTTCTCCAGCGCGAGTTCTGGATTCTATCGGGAAGACGCTTAGTGCGTAGCGTCGTATTTCGGTGCCTGCCTTGTTATCGGGCCAAGGCGGCTACGATGCAGCCCCAGATGGGCGATTTGCCCTCGGATAGGGTTAACGAAATCCGGCCCTTTGCGGGTGTCGGAACGGATTTCGCGGGACCATTCATGGTCAAGTCTTCACAGCTACGGAACGCCAGATTAGTGAAGGCATACCTGTGCGTCTTCGTGTGCTTGGCCACGAAGGTAGTCCACTTGGAGGTGGTCAGTGACCTCACTACAGAGGCATTTATCGCATGTCTAGATCGGTTCGTCTCACGAAGGGGCCTCCCGACATTAATCCGTTCGGACAGCGGCACAAATTTTTTCGGAGCCAGGCGATATCTGCAGGAGGTCACTCAATTTCTGAACGGTAACCAGGACGCCATCGGTACGGCTTGCTCCCGACGAGGGATTGAATGGGTTTTCAGTCCGCCGGGATGTCCTCATTGGGGAGGAATTTTTGAGGCTGCGGTTAAATCGGCTAAGTCGCACCTGACGAGGATCATCGGTGAGACCTCTCTACGCTTTGAAGAGCTTGCGACGCTGTTCTGTAAAATTGAAATGACACTGAACTCGCGTCCGTTGTGCCCGCTCAGTTCGGATCCAAATGATTTGGAAGCGTTGACGCCGGGTCACTTCCTGATAGGTCAGCCCCTTAACGCCCTGCCAGAATACCCATTCGGTGATGTTAAGTTAAGTCGGTTAACTAGGTGGCAGATGTTGCAGCAGATGGCTCAAGATTTTTGGAAACGGTGGTCCCTTGAGTACTTGCACATCTTGCAGCAGCGCCTTAAGTGGACTGACCGGACGAGCCCCCCTCAAGTCGGTGATTTGGTGCTGATTAAGGATGCGAACCTGCCATCATTGAGATGGAGACGAGGACGGATCGTCAATTTGTACACGGGTCGGGTTGGCATGCCTCGATCAGCAGAAGTCAAGGTGGGGGACTCGGTCCTCAAGAGAGCGGTCGCAACACTTTCTCGCCTTCCTATTGATTAGGGACAGGTTCGGGCCTGTCCGGGCGGGTGACTGTTTAATATTTATGCTTCGGAAACGCACCGGTTTTTGTTGCGCGAATCGATCGCGAGTAATCGGCACATCACTAGCGAAAACGGAACTAGCAGCTGTCACTCGTACCGGAACGAGATGTAAAATTGGAGGTTATCTTTACTCTTGGTCTTTTTCTCATCGGGAGAACAACATGTCGGCTCGGGCCTCGTGTCATTGATGGTATTTCGGTGTACCAATTACTAAATACAGGCGTCGGGCCTGGTCGGAGTGTTAATCATCTACATCGTCGGGAAATAAGTAGATTCGCGTCAGCGGTCAAGTGATCCGTGTGGATTGGTCAACGTCGTATCGGTAGCGGCGACTCCACGTCGGCAGGCAGCACGACAGCGAAACGACGGCAAGGATTCAATCCATATCCTATCCCAACTGTGCCGCCTTTCCCGAATTCCTGTCTCGAATCGAGCCTTCAATCTCCTGTCTACGGTGACAAGGTCAGTAAAAATTCATTCAATGCACACCCCCTTCGGATTCCACGCCGTTCGGTAGGCGTGGAAAATTAAACAGACGAGATGGTTTTTTCTTTATTTCTCGAGTGATACTAGGTCGTTTTGGTGATTGTGCAGGCTTTTTATTGAAATCAATCATCTTTTCTTTAGGTGCAAATAGAGCTGGATCCCTTCTTTCCGGAAATTTATTAGATTGTTTTGAGCATCCAATATTCTAATGGTAATATTGTTCACACTCGTATGATTAACAGGAAAGTAAATAATATTTTTGGGAGTTTCTATGACTCTATAGCCTGGTGGTACGTTAGGCGCAAATTCATATATAATATGACTTGGTTCTCCGTTCACAAAAGATCCGCTTACGATATCACATTCGATTCGTACTATGGTTGTGGGTAGAATGCTGATAGGAAAGTGTGAGTCATGCCATATATTGCTTTTTAACATCTCTTCCCCAAAACCTAAAATAGATCCGATAGAATTTTCTCTTTCGAAATGAATATCCTTAGAACAAAACAACTTTTTTGTTAAGGTATTATTGTTGCAGGTTAATTTTAAATCACAGTCTTTCACATTTTGTTTTAGAAAATCATTTATATCTTCAAGTTCATAGGAGGAACCTTCAGGTATTTTAACACTTTCATCTTTACCATAGTAGAATGTATTGTTTCTATCATCTATATTTGGAATTGAATTAAATGTTGAAAAATATAAAAGACCACATTCATAATCGCTATTGAGTTGCAAAGGTGGTGAATAGTATGTCGATAGAAAAGAATCATTTCCCGTAATAGATACTGTAAAGGACATGATGAAAGTGATCACCAAAGTTATTATACACGTTATTTATAAATGTTTACTCCAAAATTGACGTAAGAATTTTATACATAAATGCCCACAATTTGAAGTGTTGTACGTCTGATTCTGATTAAAATTATAGCAAATATTAACGTTTTGTAAATAATTTAAAAGTTCGAGTGGTGGTCTCAGATCACCAAAACTGTCGAAATATTCACAGTAGTTATTTATTTTTGCGTAGGCTACCCAATACGTTCCAGGTCTATCTGAACTATCTAAGTCAACAACAGCACATTCATATTTATATGTTTTTTCGGAAGTCCACCCCTCATGAACACGCCTCGAAAAAACAGGATTTCCAATGTGAAGTCAATGATGTCCAGATTAGATAGTGGGCGGGATGGTAGCCTTTTCCTTAGTTTTTTGTCTGACGAACAAACAATCCTTCCCCTTTTTTATATGGTTTTATATAAAGACCTTTACCAATTGCGATAGATTCCATCATTTTATTATGGCGTTCGGATTCTTGTAAGTTCTTTTTAGTTGATTGGTAATCATTAACAGCTTTCGCTATACCAGCCGCAGCCGCACAGGTAGTTTCACTTGACAATTTTTTGGGAAACATTTTTTTGCTGCTAAATACATATATTTGATTGCAGCTTTATCGCTCTTAGGTTTATATTTTTTTTAGTTCGCTGTCAAACCTTTAACAATTTTTTTGAAGTTTTTAACCCCACCTCCTAATTTGACTTTAGTTTTCATCACTTTATTAACAAGCCAAGAAGCGATTTTTTCTCCTTTACTAGCATCTTTGGATCGCATCCGTTTCTTTGCCATATCGATTAATTGAATGACAGCCTGTCTTCGATCTTCACTATTATTAGAAATGTATGCAATATCGTGTTGCATACAAGCGTTATCGAATTTGTTTACCAAACTACTAAACGTTTTTGTAAGCGTGTACCCGGACCACAGTACTTATAGCCTGGTATATGTAACTCGAAAGGTAAATTATTTATTAAACTGTTAACAAGTCCTTCACTTTTCATTATCCACACATTAATGTTAATAATACAAAGATCCTAATTCTTTTATATTCATACTAATGTACTAAATCTCATTTTTTTATCCAACTGTTTTCATTCTCACCTAACCCTAACCATTTTACAAATAGTTTATTACCCTTTCTTTTGATAACTCTTTCAATCAAATACACATTAACATGTTTTGTTTTAAGAAGTTCTTTTTCATAAAAAGAACCGTTAATTAAGTTTTGTCTTTCATCTCGTAAATTATAGGTTATGGTTAGTTTTATTAATACTTTTAATAACAAATATTTCTGTAGACCAATTTGGTGTATATCCTTTATCAAAACAACTTTTATATTTGCTCACATGCACGTGATCACCTACTTTAAAATTACTATTGTTTTTGGGTGGTAATTTCTTTTGAGACTTTAATATGTTGTTTGCAACAATACTCGTATTCTGTTGATTTACGTCTATTAGCTTAAATCCAATCGTTCTATGTTTAGAAGCATTGTATGTATTAATCACGTTCTTTATGGGGTCGCCTAACCATTTATGATTACCAGCCAAACTGAAATGCTTATATAGTTGGGTTTTTAGAGTTCTAATTAATCTTTCAACAATTGAAGCTTTTTTTACTGAAAATGAAGAGTAGTGGTTAATATCATACAATTTCATAAGTTTCTGAAAGTTTTGGTTATAAAACTCTGTTCCTTGGTCAGTTTGCAAATTAGTAGGTGATCTTCCACATTTTAGTATATCATGGAAAGAAGACACAACTTCCATCATCGATTTCATTTTAAGTGGTTTTACCCATGCAAATTTTGAGAATGCATCAATGATAACCAAAATAAACTTATGTCCTCTATTTTGATGGGAAAACGATCTTATATCTATTAAATCAGCTTGCCACAGATCATCTATTCCTTTTAAGACCACATGTCTACGTATAAAATTTTGGTTATAAAACTCTGTTCCTTGATCAGTTTGCAAATTAGTAGGTGATCTTCCACATTTTAGTATATCATGGAAAGAAGACACAACTTCCATCATCGATTTCGTTTTAAGTGGTTTTACCCATGCAAATTTTGAGAATGCATCAATGATAACCAAAATAAACTTATGTCCTCTATTTTGATGGGAAAACGATCTTATATCTATTAAATAAGCTTGCCACAGATCATCTATTCCTTTTAAGACCACATGTCTACGTATAAAATTTCTACGTGCTTGTTTATGAATCTCATCAACAATTTTCTGTTTGCTCATACTATTGTGATGTAACTTTCTTTAAAATATTGACGAGTTCGTCTTTTGTATAATAATTTGTAATAAGTTTTACCACTAAGTTTTTTTTTTTTTAATGTTGTAAGTTCATCATGCATTTCATCCCTCGTTGGTGCTAACTTTATCAATTTATCGACGTATGCTTTATTAACAGCTTCGTCTGAAGTTCGAGGTGATTTCAAACCTTTTAATCGAGCATGACGTAAATCAATATATAAATCTATAAAGCGACTTTGTCGAAAAAGGGATATTACAATGTTCAAGATTATTTAAATGACAGGACTGTATGGGGTTAATCTGGCTCAACACAGACCTTGCTGTTAATAGTTTTGTAATTATTTATTCCTGCTTATTTAATCATAACAATAAAAAAAAACATATTTGTATTAGTTAAGCACAACCTATTTTTAAAAGAGATCTAAAAATCAATCTGTGGGAGTTTCTACGCCCTTCTTCTTCCACAGTGGTCCAATGTAGAGAAGAGGAAAAAATGACGCTTGCTAAGTATATGTAAATATCTACAGTAATAAAGTACTTTGACTATTGACTATCACCAACTATATTTTCCGATTGACGCAATCGCTTATGTACGTGATGACCAAATTTATCAATATTCATCATAAGAGTGTTTACTGGATGAAAGATAATGATACACTGGTATTAATACACTGATTTATAGATATTTATTTAACCAATAATACCACTTTCCTGCAACTCGTTTAAAATTGAGATTATTTCACCATCAAGATCGGTATTGCCAGCATCTCGAGATGCTACGAGCAATTTTAGTCTTTCAACTAGTTCATTAGGGTCATACCAATAAACATAATCAGTATTTTTTTTAGTCGTTTCATTAAAGGTAATCCAGAACCTTTACTTACATTTTCAACACTGGTGGAAATGCTTTTACTATTCTTGAATAGTGGTTTGATGATACTAAGATATCTAAAGCCTTTGTTTGATTTAATTGGTTTCTTTGAATCAAAATCCCTCCGATGCGCATTAGTGATCAGAAGTAGTTGTTTATAGTTTTCCATATCTCTTGTGGTAATCTGATTCATATCTGGAGTTTTCTTAAACAACAGTTCTGTCAAACCGGGTGTTGCCACGTATTTCTCTCTATTGACTATGATAAATTTATTTTTTAGAATAACTCGACATGATCCTAACATGTGTTTCCCGCGAACAATTTTTACACCAAAAGGAATGTCTTGATATACATTGGAATCCATTAACCAGGAGAAGGAGCTGTTGGGACTTGTATTAGTATCCGTTGCAGTGTTATACCAGATATTAGATAAATTTAGTTTTCTGATTCACACGAACTGCTTCTAGATTCTGATGTAATCAATGGTTCTGTTGGATTTTCTAAAACAGTTTTTTCTTGAATTATATCATTCTCGTTAGAAGATAGTTCATCAGTGCTGTAGTGATTGATTTTTTTGATTTTCAAAGTTCTTTATTAATGTAAGATTACAAATAGGTACACATCCTTAACACTGTCGAGGGTATACAAACATAATTTTAGCCGTTTTGCAGGATAAAAGCCTTTAGGAAAACTTATAAATTATACATTACTTATCTAGACCTTAATAACTAATTAAACAGTATATTGATTTTCTGCTTTTCTAAAGTATGCACACTTGTATGTGTTACATTTTTTTGGACATCAATACCTAACTTAATAGGTACACCTACACTACAATACAAGTAGCAAGGACATGAGACACAATAATTAAGGGTTACAATAAACAAGGCACGACGTTGTTATACCTAACTGGGTAAATATGTCGGTGTTGTTTTGCAATAAGCTGGCGAATTGGACAAAGTAATAGAAATTATTTAGCATAGATACCCTCTGTTGCTGGGTCGGCCGGCGCGCGAGCCGTCAAACAATCTGTAAGATTGTTTGACGCTTTTTGTTTAGAAATCTGGTTTAAGGAATCAGTTATTGGTTTAAACATCGTTTGTAAAACTAAGTTATTGTTATCACTATTTTCTTGAATCTGTTTTACTTTTCTTCGAACTGCATCAGCAGATTTAATTATCTCTTTTTTTAAAGTCTTTTCAATGTTAGTGATGAAATTGTTAATTTTTAAGACATAAATACTATGTGTAGTATAAATATTTTATTACTCAACAATAAATGTGTCAAATTTCAACCTATAACAACCATTGTTTTTTTCACAATCTTTGTTAATAACAAGATAACTATATGGTTCACACCAAATTTTGGAACACATATTTCTAAATACCTTCCAACTCATATCTATATTGACGTGTTCATCGTAAACATGCTTCATATTTATCTCATCCTGCTTGAATAGTACAATAAGATTAGCATTATCACGAATAAGTTGTTGGGGTACTTTACTATAAGTTTGATTGAGATAAAAAGAATCTATATTTTTATGTCTTCCCATAACAAAGTAGTCCCTAATACTGGTTTGATTTTCAAATGCAACGTCATCAAATATGATGATTGAATTAGAGAGAGCCTCTTCTGGCTTCAGCACGTCTTCTTTTTCATGGTATTTTGCGAATCCGATATCTTGAATAATAAGTGTGAGGTTCACCTCTACCACTGTTTGGAATACAATGACATTGTTAACTTATTATCAATTAATTTAAAGTATCCAAAATGTATTTTGAATTCAATAATTTTCATTTATTATTTTATATTTCAGTAGGTTTTCTCTGGTCAACTAAACAAATGCTAGGAATGGTACTGTACTACAGATTCCTGACGTTATACGTGTAGTGAAGTGGAACGATATGTTCGTTTTCAAAACATTCGAAGTCTTTCTTTCTTTACGCCTTTCAACACAGATCCTTCAGCCTTCGCTCCGCTCCTCTCCGAGTCGCGCAACGCTTCGCGTTGCCGCTTCAGGCTTGAACGTGTTTAAATTGAACTGTTATGCGTGGAAAGGGTATATGCATTGATCTGGGTTGAAAGGCGTGAAGAGAGAAAGGCTTTGAGTGTTTTGAAACGAACATTTCTTCCCTACTTGACTGAATATATATTTCTTTCTTAAGTCATTTATCTCTATTCACCCGACTGCACAAGTAGGAAGGTAATGTTTTTCGGGAGTATGTTTGTATGACCATTTCGTTAGCACGCGCTACAGCCCAAACGAGTTGACGGATTTTAATAAATGCGGTGTCGTTGGGTTCACCCCTGTTGTGGGAGTGACGAAGGCTTTACAGTGTGAATCTTCATACTACTATGCACATAACGATCTGGGTTGAAGAACATCAACTTCACCGATAAAAAAATACAAATAAAAATCTCCCCTCTCCCAATTTTTTTACAGCCATTTTGATATTGAAAAGCGCTATCTGGGTACCAACTGCAAAAAAAAATATAATTTCGGAATGGAAGGATTTTTCGTAGTGAAATTGACTGAGTATTGATGATGACGAAGTGCTGCCAGTAATAAAAAGTTGCAGAAAAAGTGGTAACTGTAAACAAAAATTACGCTTTCTTTAAGAAATAATTGTGATTTTTCGTGTTTTTTTTTAGTAATTGCAGATTTCCACAAAATTTGGTTCCCAAAATGGAATTATTTTATAACGGAATATTATTCTTAAAAGAGTTAGCTGTCAGACGACACCAAAATTGTGTTTCTAAATAATACACCTTTTGTAAATCTTTATGTGATACCTATTTTCGCTTTTCGGAGCTGAGCTTAATCATAAAACCTAGAGATTACTTACCCTGCCAGCACAAACCTTCTGAGTAAGTTTTGTTTCACAGCAGTCATAGAAACTAATTGCTGAATAAGACTACCGTAATTAGCTGATTTGGCGCTTATTCAGACGTTATTCAAGCAATTCGGCCACAAAATTATACTGCTCATAGCTGTGTAACAGCAACGCAACAGATGAAGATGAAAGTTTTGTTTCACAGCAGTCATAGAAACTAATTGCTGAATAAGAATACCGTAATTAGCTGATTTGGCGCAACTTTATGCTGTAGTCCTTTCAAAGCTCAATATTTATATAATACACTGCGTTAAGCTTATTTCAGTATATTTTATCAAGAAGTTAATCAAATTTGACCATCCGAACGAACGCGCCTCAGTTTGTATGATGGGATCTCTGTTTTATTGACATGAACTACCTACGCCATTATATTGTACCTATCGGTAAGTAAAATAATTTTACCCTTATACAATGCTTAAGAAAGAAACTGTAGGTGCGCGTGAAACTTTACCGTGTATTTATATATACATTTCGTGTAAAATTTTCACGCGCTACCTGATAAACCGCGTTTTTGAGAAATAAACAACATTAATATACCGAGGCCATGGCTCACAGTAAAGTCTTAGTAGGACAACTGTAAACACAAAAGGGTTGTTTTTAGTCCGTATAACACATGAGCTGATGCCCGCTCAATATGTGGGGACCCGGACATAGCAGGGAGGTCTGACTCCTGGGCATGGGTAATTCCATTTTTTTCCCCCCAAAAAAAATGTACAAAACGGTTGACGCTCAGGCCTCGGTCAACTGCTCTCCTAGGCGAGTAGGTCTCATGGTTACCCCCTGACCGATTGGTTATTCCTGTGACGACAGTCCCATGGTTACCCCCTGACCGGCGGAACACTGTAGATACCTCCCCTCTCCCGCTCCCGTGACGTCGGTCTCATGGTTACCCCCTGACCGACGGAACACTGTAGATACCCCCCCTCTCCCGCTCCCGTGACGTCGGTCTCATGGTTACCCCCTGACCGACTGGCTATTCCTGTGACGTCGGTCCCATGGTTACCCCCTGACCGACGGAACACTGTAGATACCCCCCCTCTCCCGCTCCCGTGACGTCGGTCTCATGGTTACCCCCTGACCGACTGGCTATTCCTGTGACGTCGGTCCCATGGTTACCCCCTGACCGACGGAACACTGTAGATACCCCCCCTCTCCCGCTCCCGTGACGTCGGTCTCATGGTTACCCCCTGACCGACGGAACACTGTAGATACTCCCCCTCTCCCGCTCCCGTGACGTCGGTCTCATGGTTACCCCCTGACCGACTGGCTATTCCTGTGACGACAGTCCCATGGTTACCCCCTGACTGACGGAACACTGTAGATACCCCCCCTCTCCCGCTCCCGTGACGTCGGTCTCATGGTTACCCCCTGACCGACGGAACACTGTAGATACCCCCCCTCTCCCGCTCCCGTGACGTCGGTCTCATGGTTACCCCCTGACCGACTGGCTATTCCTGTGACGACAGTCCCATGGTTACCCCCTGACTGACGAAACACTGTAGATACCCCCCCTCTCCCGCTCCAGTGACGTCGGTCTCATGGTTACCCCCTGACCGACTGGCTACCTCCTGACCGACGAGGTCCCGTAAGATAGGTAGTGCAACCCCTATAAAGTAAATTAAATAGATGATAGGCATTAGCGTAGGTGAAGAAACAACTACGCGCCGTTATATCACGAGGGGAAGGCCCACCGCCATAGGGGGCGCTATCAGTAAATAAAGTACCGTCACAGCCTATGTCTCTTGTGAATCCGTGGTGTTGCTATTCCTATGTACAGTCAGTAGTCTAGAATGTTGTAGATAGGTTAAATGAAATAAAAGCGTCTCATGAATTTTTATCTGTGTTTTACCCTAAACGATTCCTAGACAGGATATCTGGTCAGATCCTCACATTGAGATAGCTAGGCTCATTGCAAGAAGCAAAGGTCTACGTGGGCCGGGCAACCAGGCTGAGCTAGCCCGAAGGGTGCCCCGTCACAAAGTATTGTACCTAGTATAGCAAACTTGGCAGTTTTATTTGCTGATTTTGAAATCTGAGTCAGTACTAGGCAGTCTTGTGGCTACTATTAGATTAGTGTTGGTACCAAACCGACATCTGGGCAGTCCTTTCTAGACAGTCTTGTGGCTACTCCATAGTGTTTTTTATGGGGAAATATTAAACTGCACATTAATAATACTGACTTTCACAGCAAATATACTGATTTTTACAGTAAATAGCAAATATCAGGGCAAAATACTGCGGTAGCTTAGGTGAAGAGTAAAGGGGGTAAGCCCTCTTTATCCTTCGTATTAGGTTGAACATGTAAGAACAACAAAAAAACTTAAAACATAAAAAGAGTTTTTGCTGATCCTTTTTTGCTGTGAAAATCAGTATTTTGATGAGCAATAAACTACTGTACTAGCCTTTTTTATGAGCCTTAGTAGCCGGAACTGAGGCGATTTCGAATATCAATACTACAAACAATGACTTACTGTTTTTGTAAAAATCCTAGTAAAAAATAACCTCAAAATGCGATTTTTGAAAATTCATAACAAAAAACCCCTAGTTTCCGACAATTGAGACTTAGGGGGGGAGGTCCCCTCGCTCCCGCCTCCCCCCTCTCACCCTCCCGTCCCCCAAATTCAAGTGTCCGTGATCAAAACCTTTACCAAATTACCGGAATTCAGATGCTTTCCAATGGTGAAGGTCATCTAGACCACAGAATACATTATATATAGGATAATCTAGACCTCGCATGGATCTTTTTTC
This sequence comes from Argyresthia goedartella, assembly GCA_949825045.1. Lineage (NCBI taxonomy): Eukaryota > Metazoa > Arthropoda > Insecta > Lepidoptera > Argyresthiidae > Argyresthia > Argyresthia goedartella. The sequence goes on along the minus strand of OX463812.1, from coordinate 35,994,925 downwards.
GGTGGGTAATTTACAAGTAAGTAAAAACTGTTACTTTCAGCATATCGTCAGCTCGCCATTTTGTAGTAAGATTCTTAAAATTTCCATCACGCCATCCCACGACTAATCGTTTCATTAGACCTAAGTCAATAAGATGTTATGAATCAGAAATAGGAAAATCTTCTATCAAAAGTAGTGTATCAGATTTTAGAGGATCTCTTTATTTATTTTTTCTGAATTCTTCATTTGTTCTCTTAGGACATCTTGAGTTTGGAAACACGACAGTATGATACTGATGCGATTACTCTCCTACAGTCGTACATTTTAAACATCCATGCTTAGAGTTGAAGTTGCAAACCTCTGAAAATGTAAAATATTTTCAATTAGGGATCGTCATTGTAGTACGACCGAAGACCTCTTTTATTCATAAAATAGTAGTTTCTAATTATCTACTTTCACCATAAAATACGGAATGGATTATGGCGACCATTCCAAATCGGTTCCGTGTTAAGAATAAAACAACTTTATTGCTAAAAAGAAGTTTCAAATGTAATGTAACACGTTAAGTCATCTATCTTGAACATTGTAATCTCCCTTTTTCGACAAAGTCGGTTTAACATGGTTTTTAAATTTCTCAAATGGCAATTTCAAGATCTCCAGAGGTATCTTGTTGTAGTAGAGAATGCATTGACCCTTGAAATAATTGCTAACCTTCGCGAGTCTAAACCAGTTTTTTTCCAGTTTTCACGGTGTGCGGGCGTCTTCGCGTTGTGTCATAGATCGCGCATCATGTCGCCGTCAAATAAAGTGAAATACGCGAATTCTAATATTGTGATCGACGAGCTGCTAGCGTTCATGCGGAACAAGCTGGACATCATGGATGAGGCCAGCCTCCACCAAATCTGCACTACATCATTCTCGGCGGAGGAGATTGTGTCGTCGAAGTCGTTGATGTTTGAATCCTTACCAACTGGCAAAAAGAGGATTTATCGTAAGGGAGGTAATAAACAACACCGTGACCTCCAGGACATGATCTCACTATTTAAAGGTATGCCATGAGCCAGATGCCATGCCACTGTTTGTAGCCCACGACCTGCAAAAACTACCGCCCGTGACCTTTGATCATGTGGACGTGACTCATCTATTGAAGGACTTGCTTAAACTGAAGGAGCATATACATATACGCAGTTTGTTAAGGAGAACTACGCCACGAAGGCACAGGTTGACAAATTGCGAGAAGAACGGCAAAATCCTATAGCAGACTCATTACCCAATACTGATTTTGTTAACTGTCGCAGCCGTGGTGGTGCGTATGTTGCAGGCAATTTGTATGATTCAACATTTTACAAACGGCGTAGTCCGTTTACAAACGCGCGCTGCTATGTAATATGTCGAAGGCGAATTGACACTCCTTTATGTTTTTAGTATGTTTTGTTGTTCTTACATGTTCAACCTAACACGAAGGATAAACGAGGCTTCGCTTCGCTCACCCTCTTTACCCTTCACCTAAGCTACCGCAGCGTTTTGCCCTGAGAATTTGCTATTTTAATTTCAATTTGCAATTTGCCTTCGGCATATTACATAGCAGCGCGCGTTTGTAAACGGACGACGCCGTTTGTTAAATGTGGAATCTTACAATTTGCCTGCCACATGTATATGGATAGCGGCCCAATGGGTTTGTTATTGCATCAGTGTATTCTGTCGGAGGAGGGAGGTGGAGCTGCACAGCCAGGTTGGCGGTCTATCTCGCACACCTCTGCCTTGTCATACTTCCAGAACTTGGATAGAACAAAGGCAGCCATCGAAGATTCCGAATTCGTCCTACCCTCATCTTGCTCGATAAACAACGAGCCGCTGATCTTGTCATCAAAGTCAAAGTACTTTATTTAAATATACTTAGCAAACGTCATTTTTTGCCTCTTCTCTACATTGGACCACTGTGGGTGGGAGAAGAAGGGCGTAGAAACTCCCACAGATTGATTTTTAGATCTCTTTTAAAAATAGGTTGTGCTTAACTATTACAAATATGAAAATTTTAATTATTATGATTAATAAGCAGGAATAAATAATTACAAAATTATTAACAGAAAGGTTTGTGTTGAGCTAGATTAACCCCATACAGTCGTGTCATTTAAGTAATCTTGAACATTGTAATATCCCTTTTTCGACAAAGTCGCTTTAACATGCTTTTTAAATTGCTCAAATGGCAATTTCTAAATCTCCAGAGGTATCTTATTATAGTAGAGAATGCACTGACCCTTGAAAGAATTGCTAACCTTCGCGAGTCTAAATCGGGGCGCACACAGTCTGTGATTATTTCTTAGGTTAACATTACAGCTATCGCTAAGTTTGGAAAATGATGTAAGGTTCTTGCGTACATACATTATATATTTTTTTCACAATTTTTACTTCCGATGCATCAGATTTAACGTCGTTGACTTCTGCCTTTTGAATTCTATTGCTTAGGTATGATCTTAGTAGATCCAACGCTTTATTTCTAACTCCGTAATGATTTAATTTCATTAGTATCGTTTCATTAGTATCGTATAGACATTGTGCTAATTGTATTTGTATCAGGTTTTTTTTTTGGATTTTATATGTGCTGTGTATAACGCCTTGGATTGTTATCTTTAAAGTTGTACACTAAGATGGAATGAATAAATAAATAATCCTCCGCTGTCCGTCCGTCCGTCTTTCATCATCTCATGAACCGTGATAATTAGACAGATGAAATTTTCACAGATGATATATTTCTGTTGGTGTTCTAAGAAAAAATACTAAAAAACAGTATAAAATAAATATTTAAGGGGGCAATTCTTTCAATACCACATACAAACTTATGAATAGGTACACCTGGTTACGTGTATAGAGTGTGAAAGTGCATCATTTCATAAAGTAGTATCAGAGTAACTACAATAAAAATATATTAATGCATTAGGTTTTCGAAGTGTCCCCTTTGTTGTTATAGACACAATGCTGAGCAAAACACAATTTGATGCGTAGCTCTTCTTATCATTTCTGGGTCGTTTCGGATGGCGTTAGTGCAACGAAGAAACTGATCTAGAAGATCTGCCTCCGTGTTGATGGGGGCTTTACATTTTTTTTTGTATCAACGTGCCCTTTAACAAAAGAATCCAGTGATGTCATATCTGGCGAACGTGGAGGCCATGCTACCGGCCCTTGCCGACCAATCCAGCGATTTGGGAATTGTTCAGTCAAATATGTCCTTACAGGCGTCTAGTTATGGGCTGGACAGCCGTCCATTAGTAGGTACATATCTTGTCTTACACCGATTGGTACCTCTTCCAACAATTATATAAGTAACTCGTCCTGCAAAAGCGCCAGAAAACGATAGCCCCTCAAAGCCCTTGGTAATATTGCAGGACCAATCAGCATATTGTCTATGAGCGCCCTAACTACCCCGACCGATTTCGGTCACGGCAACCGCTTCATGAGCTTTGAATACGCTCGTGTGCTCGCATGTGGCTTGTGTAGCCAAGAAGAATGAAGATCCTCGCTCATTGCGGGCATGTGAGCACACCATTAATATAATTATACTGAGTCAGAGCAGGTCGGGCTTTTAACTCATCGCGCTTGGTGTCAAGCTCGGCGCGCCGGTGTATTTCAAAGTCACGGACTTTGGTTTTAACCAAAGCCCTCCACTCGGGCCTGAGGGCGGCTTGCTTCTCCCACTGGGAAGGCTCTATGCCGCACCTCTTCATGCGCCGCTTCAACACATCTTTGTACCTGAGGAGTTTTCCGCCACGCTTGCGCTTGCCCTCCTCAAGTTCTGAGTAGAAAATTTGCTTCGCGACCCTCTGCTCTGCCATCCTTGACACGTGTCCACACCACCGAAGCTGTCGCCGCATGAGGTAGGCCTCAATGCCACCCACATTGGCACGTCGCAGCACTTCAGTGTTCCGCACGCGATCAAACCATCTGATATTCATTATCTTGCGAAGACATCTGAGGTGGAAACGATCTAGCATGCGAATGTGACGGCGGTACACGGTACAAGTTGCCGCAGCATACAGGAGATTAAGCAGGACGATCGCCATGTACACTGAGATCATCGTACCTATCTTTATTTCGTGTAAACAGAAGACCTTGGTATCCAGCTTGCCGAATGCTGCAGCTGCAGCTCCGATCCTGCTGTTGGTCTCTGAATCAAGCTCGCACTTGGATGTTAAAGCGCTCCCCAGATAGCGGAACTTATCGACCTGCTTCTGCTCGTCCTCGCCAAGTTTGATGTTCAGCGACTCGTAACAGTCGATATCTAGAGACATCATCTCCGTCTTTTTGACGCTAATCTTCAGGCCAAATTTACGGCAAGACGTTTCGAGATCGGACATGAGGTGTTGCAGGCTTTCTGGAGATTCTGTCACAAAGCATAGGTCATCTCCGTAGATGATCTCAGTGACCACCGCGTGTGAGACTTTTGTGCGGGCTTTTAGTCTCGCCAGGTTAAAAAGACTGCTATCGGTGCGGAAACGGATGCTGACCCCTTCTGGAGAGACTTTTATAACCTCCCGAACTATGACCACAAAGTACAACGCGAACAATGTAGGCGCGAGAACGTAGCCTTGTTTGACCCCACAGGTAACGGGGAAAAACTGATTGTTCATCGTTGATAGCAACACAGCATTGCATATCATCGTAGAGGAGTCTGAGAAGTCTCACAAATATTTCTGTGCACCCTCCAGCCCGTCCAGATGGCTTTCTCGTGGAACGCTGACAAAGACCTTCTCAAGATCAATAAACCGCAGGTACACGGGACGACCCTGTTCTCTGCTTTTCTCTTGCAGTTGACGCAATGAGAAGACAGCCTCAGCTGTGCCTCCATGAGGTCGGAAGCCGAACTGGGTCTCAGGTAGCAGGCCTTCTGATAGTTTCATCAGGCGGTTTAGGAGCACTCTGGCAAAGACTTTTTCAGGGACTGATAGAAGTGAAATACCGCGATAGGAATCACAATCGGAACGGTCGCCTTGCCCTTACATAGAGCCCTTATGTTCAATACTTTGAAAGTAGACGGGACCTGTTCTTTTTTTCCACATAAGATCAAAATGCTCCTATATTGCCGAATGTAATTCCTCACCGCCCTATTTAAGCAGTTCTCCCGGTATAAAGTCAGCGCTAACCGCACGTTTGTTATGTTGTTACTTTATTGCAATACCAACCTCGCCTCGTAACAATGGCTCATCCGTCTCGCTAGGTACGGGGAGTTGAGGGATCGAGTAGATGTGTTCCAGGTCCGCAGACCAGTCCATATTCAGCAGAGTGTTGAAGTCTTCCACCCATCGTTTAAGTACTTCTTCCTTGCTTTTAAGAAGCCCTTCGGCATTTGCAGGCTTAAGTGGCACTTTGCAAGAGTGGTCGAACGTATCAGTTTTCGAACCTCACCGTAGAATTCCCCTAGCTGGTTATTGTCCGCGAGCCATTGCATTTGGCGAGCTTTGTCCTGCCACCATTTATTCTTAGTTTCCCGGGTTAGCCTACACAGCTCCAGGTCACTCTGTCTGATCTCCGCAATACCACGTTGGTTTGTCCTGTGCTGCCTGAGGGGACGCCGGTGTTTGTCGATTGCCTCCTTAAGAGCTTTATCATTCTCATCAAACCTATCCTCGTTCTGACGGACTTTTAGACCCAAGGTAGTTGTGGCGGTGTCTAAAATAAAAATAGATAAGAGTCTCCCAGTCAGCATCAACATACCGACCTCCGTGTGGGTTTGCGGCAATTTGATAGGCAACGCTTCGGCATACTTCTCCCTCGTCCCGAAATGCTTTATCCCGTCCAAGTTTAGACTTGGTGGCTTAGTTCTGACGGATCTACAAGGACGAAGGAGGCGAAGACGCAGATTTGCGACTAAAAGCCGATGATCCGTCCAGCAGTGTGCACATCCCATGACGCGGGTGATTTGGACTTGGGAAACATCTTGCCTCACTATGAGATGCCAAAGATGCCTTGGATCTTGGTTGCACCCACGAGTTCTTGTGCTTGGCGGGAAGTCGGAACATAGTGTTCGTGATCGCCTGGTCGAACTAAGCACAAAGATTGAGTAGCAGGAGTGCGTTATCGTTCTTGCTGCCTACTCCGTATCTGCCTTGGACTTTAGGCCAAGCTGCATAATCCTGTCCTACCCTGGCATTCAAGGCCCCCAGTAAAAGGATCTGGTCCCTGGGACGAATGTGCTCGATACAGTGAGAGAACTCCTCGTAAAATCGTTCCTTAATGTCATCAGATGTCTAGCGTAGGAGCATAGACACTGATGACATTCAGGCAGTTATTATGGTGCAGTTGCAGGCGCAAATTTGTAATACGGTGTGAGATGGGCACCGGAACCTTTTTCAGATATTTGACAATCTGATTCTTGATCGCGAATCACACGCCGGATCGTCGCGGCTAAGAAGAAGCAAGACCTTTCCAGAAGAAAGTGTATCCACCATCATGCTCCATCAGCTCTCCTTCGTCGGTGAGATATTTTTCGGTGAAAGCAGCCACATCTACTTTATATCGAGAGCTCACGAGCTACAATGGCCGTCTTCCGCTCGGGACAGATGTTCTCTTTGCCATCAAGGAGTGTTCTTACATTACATGCGCCAAATGTCATTTCAGATTTTCTTGGTGTTTTTATATTCTTTTTGTCATTGTTGCGTCGACCACGAAATTAAGGATACGGTGGCACTTATACAGAGATTTCATTAATTTTTAAAATAATCGGGAATCTAGTTTTTGACCGAAATTGATTAGATTTAATAGCCTGCAGACAGCTCAAGGAGTCCGAAAAGATGATTGATTTGTCTAATTTATGGGATAAGACATACGAGATACTACGAAGATTGACACCTATTCACCAGTGAATACCGATGAAAGGCGGGTGCATTTGTAATTAAGAATAATTTTATATCTAAGTATGTATCCAAACGGCGGAATCCACACATCCTAATTCATCAAGTTAGAGGCATCACAAAAGAAGTATAACCAATCACTCCAATTTCTACTAATAATTTGATTAAAAATTCTGTTACAGTCCAAATTTTTTTAGAGATACCCAGAGATAAAATAATATTTGCGGGATATATTAAGGAATTAAAATCAGTTTAAAAAATTGGATTCGTTTAGCTTTGGTAGAGTGATTGGTTAATACCACGTAGTTTTTGAAAGCTCTTCATCAGGCAAGATGGTTCTTTATGGACCCAATAGTCATTTCCTGTTTCAGTATACGACGTCAAAGTCCTTAATTTTGAAATAAGTGGGTGGCTCTCTACCTGTGTCGCTTTGAGAAAGAATCTGTCGGCGAGGTATTGTCTTCGGATTTTAAGGCGATGATCCACATTCACTACTTGTAAGGCGTTTGTAGGAGAGGACTTCATGGCCCCCGAAACAATAAGTAGGCACTTAAGATGTATTTTTTGTAGACGATGAAGTGCCATTTTTCTGCATGGCTCCAGAAGAAAGGACCCGTAGTCAAAATGGCGTTGTAAAGTAATGCAGTATGGGTGGGCTCCCCACCATACGCCAAAGAAGCAACGCAAAATGTTGAATTTTCGCATTTGTTGGCCACATACTCATGTGAGGGATGCCCGTCATTTTTGAGTCAATTATAACTCCAAGAAATTTCACCGATCGAGCAACAGGGACCATTTGGTTGTCAATGTATATGGCTACACTGGGACTTGTCCTATTTCTGGAGAAAACTACTACATTGCTCTTAGGAGCCGACAGAGACAGGCCATGGTCGTTCAGCTAAGCCCCTAAATAATATAGAGCTGAATTCAAACGGTTAGAAGCATCTTCAATTGAGTCTAAAGAAATATATAAGCCTAGATCGTCGGCATATTGAAGTATATTACTGTTGAGTATGTTCCGGACTTCCTGCGAATGTCTACTACACGTAATCGTCATCTTTTCCAGTGTGTTTTGTCTCAACAACTGCTTTATACCATGTGTTTTTGGGGTTACTTGAATCAGCCACGATTACTAAATCTCCTGTTTCCAGCGGTCTTTGCTCTTTTGCCATTTTTGTCTAGGCAGAAGCGTCGGCAACTTCTCTCATCCATCTCGACCAAAACATGTCGGTCAAACGTAGACAAATTCGCCATTGTTTACCATATTCTCGATTTCGGATAAGAGGGTGATCACTACTTCTTCTCGTAGTGCTCGGTCGGTCGTCTACAGGGGGATCGAAAATGCCCTGAATCGTTTTCAGTAAAGGATCGTAACGATTGTGCTCGACGCTTCAAAACAAAATCACATCGTCCCGCAAAAATAAAATCACATCGTCGTAACTATTAAAATATTTGTCAAAATGTTGTAGTGTGAGAGACAAAGTTTATCTACTTTAAATACCAGAAGCGATAAAAGTATTATGCCTGACGTTACCTGGCTTTAAGGCTAATATTGAGAGTAGCATACTTAACTTCCTTTCCGTTGCGACGAAATTAGCCCCAAATAGCTTCCTGTTTAAAACTCCTTAAATACATGTCATATCCGTTTTGAACCTCAGCAACATTGCGCGCGTAAAGGTTCAGAAATGGCGGCAATTGTAGCCAGCGTTATTGTGCGCGCTCAATTTTCAGGTCATCATTGGCGTTTTGGATTTCTTTCCGTGCGCACGCGTTTAACAAATTTGAAAATATTCCAAGTTACTTTTCGAAATATCCTTGGAATTTTGTTACGGTTATAGTGTTAATTGATACTCCGTTGTAAATAATCCGTTTAATAAAAACCGCGGTAGATAGCCCCGCGTAGTGAATCATCGAGGAGTGATCGCTACAGCAGTTCCACTTCCACGTCTCCGGAGAGGAGGAGCAGCCGGAGGAGAAGACTTCGGGGGAGTAAGAAAGAATTCAAGGACAAGTAATCTCGAAAAATCGTTCCAAGTTTCAGCTAGTAACATCTCGGCAATGCATGATCGTATGCTAAACAGATCGAGTGATGCAATGTTTAGTAACACACACAATCTCGCAATAAGATATGCTTAATTCTGACATTGAATTTGCTATGAATATCACTCCCTTTGATATAGGAGTGATATTTATAAGTAGCTATTTGTAACTACCCTCGAAAGTACAACCATTGCATTCATCCGCCGAGAAAATCATAAGTAAACCAATCCAATCAGATTAGGTATTTGCCGTTCGCATGAGATACAAAGTTTTATTGTTCTGTGCTGGAGTTCAATGAACTCGAGTGCGCAAAGTCCTTAGATGGCAATCATACTTGGCGGGAACGTAGTGACCGCCCATGGTTTGATCAAGCAGAAGGAGGCGCAAAAAGGGATATTTTCGACGGTTATGTCTTGGCTTGTTGAGCACCAAGCAGATTCCGGCTACAGGGATAAGGTATGTAATACAATCAACGAGATGTCTTCCGAGGGGGAATATAATAAAATCGATTCTTATCAATTGCGAAATATTGACGTTGGACGAGTGGATCTCTACTCAATCTATAATCAATGCATTCACGACCATCGCGAAATGGTAACCTCGTGCAAGATTTTGCCCTCGGTGGATATTCCATAAATAATCCCAGTTTTACAGATTTTATGTCCGAGGAAGGAGAAACCTGGAGATTGTTCGTGAGTTTGACCTCCAGAGCAAGGCAAACAGAGGAAGCAAGCCCTTGTGCAAAGGGCTCCCCGCAACTGTTAGCCCGCGCCCGCGCGCAGCGGTGTCGCGCCCCCGCCGCCCGGAGCCCGGGTAGCGCTCCGGGCCGCCAGCCTGCGCAAGGCTGGCGCGCGCGCGGAGAGGAAGCAGGAGGCAAACGACGACACGGCGACTGCGTGCATTTTTGTGAGTTCGACCTCCAGAGCAAGGCAAATAGAGAAGGTGAGCCCTTGCGCTGCTGGCTGCCCGCTACACTTAGCCCGCGCCCGCGCGCAGCGGTGACGCGCCCCCGCCACCCGGAGCCGGCATACGGCGAGCGCTCCGGGCCGCCAGCCTGCGCAAGGCTGGTGCGTGCGCGGAGGGGAGGCAGGAGGCGAATGACGACGCGGCGACTACGAGCCGCAGCCAAATGTAGGTGCCACAGCCCAGTCTGAGCGCCATAAGTACACCAATCAGCGCAGCTTGGCTACAGAGAAATTGAAATTCCCTCGTGAAGTGACCTGTTGATCAATCTTCGATGGTAATATACCGCTGATACAGTTTCTGCAACTTATTCCACCTGCAAGGTTTAAAGCGACATTGACATGCAGTTACGTCAGCCGTTAGCGGTTATGCCGGTAGTGCCTGCGCGTAAGGGGACATCGCTACTAAACGCTCGTGTGAGTATGAAATGACTCAGTCTATGCGAGACGGTTCAATTAAACATCTTGCGCAAAGATGTAGATATCTGATGGCTGGTTGTCATGCATTTCTAGTATCTAACTCAGTCTCTGCAACGTTTCCATCTGTGCAAGGTTCAAAGCAACATTTTCATACAGAAACATCGCCTGATGTTGGTAGAACGAGGCGGACAGAGTGGAGGCAAACAATTTTCTTACAGTTTTATTGTAACGTTTTACTATTTACGTGATATCTTAACCCTTTTTAAACCAGTGACGAAGAAATATAAAATCAACACTATTTTATACATATTCCATTCATACTAATTACTTTATGTAACTTTCCTTGCTTCGAAATCAATAATTTCTATTTTAGCGCTGCTGCTTTTAATGGATTTAAAGGGAGTTCTAAACATTAGGTATGTGGCTGGAGGACCGGCTGTCTATATGTATAATACAATACTCAAAGGGTAAAAGGGTAATCATAAACTGCTCTAATTGTGGTGTTGGACTTACCTTTAATATGTTAAACCATATTTTTAAAGAACTGAGTACCTACCTAGTTGATTTCCTCCAACCCCTAATATAACAACGCGTTACAATCTAACAACAGAGCCGTCGTTTTTCAACCCGACTACTTTCATCAATCCGGCAGGATATGGTCGGCAATATGCCTACTTCACTGCTTCAGATAGTTATCATTGTAGCAGTCACCTTTCAGATTCACTATCCAAAGATATAGTCTGCTAATATTATTCAGACAGTTATCCACCAGGATATTGTCGGAACCATATAGAGAAGTTATCTACATTACTTCTCACAAATGACCTACGTGTCACTGGACCGCGCAGTTCTTCATAATTCACTAGGTAAGTGGCTGTAAGAATTCACTTTTCAGTATATTAGCCAAAAGGAGCTGATGACAGTCCTCGAGTCTCTCAGGACATTAGTATAAATTTGAGATTATATATCGTGATATTTTTTTTTCACATCTCCACTATTTATTTGGTTGTTTCTCAATAGTCGCTTTACTTCGACATATCCCAAGCGAACAGCAAAGGCAGCTTTAACCAAGTCGACGAAATTGAGGTAATCTAACCATAATCTGTCTTGGATGTGGCCGGTGCGGCATACAGCCCACAAGCAGAGTTCCTTAATATTTCTACAGCTGTTCCGTATAGTACCTACATAGTAAAGGAATAATAATAAGTGAGTAGCAATGGAGTATTGAATATCGGACTGAGCATGATATACATTAGCATGTTGAGCGTGGGCGCCATTGTGCCTCTGCCGCCCCGTATGGGAAAAGGCGTGACGCTATGTTATGTTAGGACACCAACCTGGTATTTCTACCAGTCAACTATTTTTCAAAACTTTTATCCATTACACATTATTATTATAATGAATGTTATGACCACGCCGGATTATCCCAGTGAAGTATGTACTTTTATGGTTCAGTCCTAGGTAACATGGTTTCACATAATGTTGTCTACACATCTGCGGGTAATAATGAAAACGCGTTCAGATACTTGTATTAGGTATCTGATCAATGATAATTGAATACGATAGATACTAAACTTCTTTATCACTGTAGGCATTTACAAATATGCTTATTACACGTAAACTTGTCTTTTTCTCTATGCTTGCCCACTGTAGAAGCATCTTCAGTTTAGTCAGATAGCCACACTAGCTCCTGTAATAGAATCAGCCTATTCTTCGCAGAAGAGATACGAAAAGTTATTTAGATTAATTGAGAAACTTTATTATTAAAGTCAGATTACAGACTTGTTCGCCAGTCTTTTGCAAAGACCAATCATATGTGGAAGTACACAATCAGTGGTAATGCATCCAGGAGGTGCACTCCCAATTCAAAATACAGCAATTGTAATTTGATTATACCTACTGCTAATCACTAATTTCATCAATGTTTTGTGTTTAAATCAGATTGGCCCTGTCTGTGCAAGGTACAAATTATAATAACTCATTTTCAGATGTATTCGATTCGGCACGCCTACGGCTCTAGCTCCGAGTTTCGTAGGTCAGGTGACCGACCTGATATCCTGACCTCACAACTGCAGTCTTGGTAGTCGTCGAGGTGAATGGCGAGCTAGCAAACAACCACCGAGCACCAATCTCGGTGAACTTGTACTTAAGTGCTGACTGAAGGGAAAACCTACTGTAAAGCTTTGCATATTCTTAGATTCATATAGATCAGATGAGTCTTAATAGCCAGAAACTAACAAACCAAGTCTAACCTAGCCAGCTCAAAACTCGGCTGGCCTCAAAAGATGACTTCATCAGACCTTTCTTAAGTCTGTGTTTGTTTTTATCTATTTGCCTTATTTTTGAGTTGCATTTGCGCAGCCTATCTTTGCATCACGTACACGATGATGCATACACATTCAGTATCATAATTTATATAAGGTTTCCATAAATTAACTCCTAGTCATATCACATTGGCGTTTTTAACTCAGCAGTCGATACCAAACACTACTCAATATTAGGCTTAAAGCCAGGTAACGTCAGGTATAATATAGCAATTTTACCTGAAAATAAAATTGTTATTATATATACTTACCTGGCTTTAAGCCTAGGTAAATCGCTGCCTGCTGTGCACATTACTGTGCATTGCATGATTGTCTCACATTCTTTCTTTATTGAGTTGCCAATGACCTGAAAATTGAGCGCGCACAATAACGCTGGCTACAATTGCCGCCATTTCTGAAACTTTACGCGCGTAATTTTGCTGAGGTTCAAAACGGATATGACATGTATTTTAGGAGTTTTAAACAGGAAGTGAGCTATTTGGGGCTAATTTCGTCGCACCGGAAAGGAAGTCAAGTATGCTACTCTCAATATTAGGCTTAAAGCCAGGTAAGTATTTATAATAACAATTTTATTTTCAAGTAAAATTGCTATTTTTTTTTAAGGATCAATTTGTTACGATCAAATTTGCATTTGAAATACAGTATTAATTTTGATTGTATTTGTGGCGGAATGTCTTCTACTTACTTGACACTTATCAGTATATTTTGGACAATTCACACAATATCTTTATAAATTATAGCTTACGTGTTATTATTATGTATAAGCTACATCATTGTAAAATTTTATCCATTCAGTAGTTTTTGCGTAAGAGTAACAAATATCCATACATTTATACTCACAAACTTTCGCGTTTATTTTATTAGCAGTACTCACAAACTTTCGCGTTTATAATATTAGTAGGATATGGCAGATTTTTTTCCTACTTATACTAGTATATTTTGGACAATTCACACAATATATTTATAAATTATAGCTTAAGTGTTATTCCGAGCTACATTATTGTAAAATTTCATTAAAATCCACTAAGTAGTTTTTGAGTAATAGTATCAAACAAATCCATACTCACAAACTTTCGAGTTTATAATGTTAGTAGGAAGTAGGATAAAATTATCGTTTTACCTCCCTCCATACACATCACAAACACTTGACAATAAAAGAATATTTATTTTGACACCAGTCATAAATTAAAAAATATCGACAGCTGAAAAATTTGTCTGTCAAAATTAAAGACAGCTGCCAAAAATAGAAACAGTAGTTTCAGCTGTCCAAATTGTGCCAGCTGTCTAAAATAATAACTCTGTTAGCCAACAGTTTTACCATGAATATCAATAAACAGTTTTCTAATAGGAAAGCAGGCTATCCCTGCCGAAGTCCCTGGTTATCAAACAGGATTGTATTTCCTGATGGAAAGCTGGCTATGAAGAAGTATTATGAAACGAACAAGTGTTTTTCTATCTTCACGCCGCTGGCCTGCCGTCTTGTGTCCGCCTACTGAGCTTTTTTACCCCCAGCCCTTTCCGGGATACCACCAGCCTCCTGATGTTGCAGCTGCAGTGAAAAATATGCGATATAAAACTATTAGCATAACATGTAACACATGACGACATTGGGAAGTCTATAGAAGATAAGTATGTATGAACCCTATGTAGTTTTACAGAACGGAATTAGTTTTTACAGAACACTTAAAATCTATATGGGGTCGCCTCGCTCCGCTACGCTTCGCTCGACTTCAGGCTCAGCACAAAGTTGTGACCTGCCTAACACTCCATTTAGAACCATTTAGGCCAAACTTGTATTAGCCGGAGTCTTACCGTTTCGTTTCAATCGGCGATATATTGTTTTTGATGAAAAAAAAAACAGAATTTTACAGGTCAATGGTAATAAATGCCATTTTGAACAACTATTGTTTTTTACAAGTTATTTGTAATTGTATTTGTAAGTGTATTTGTAATTCATAATTAAGTACTGATAAATTAATCTGACAAAACTTGTTTAAGGCATCTTTAATTGAGATATGATTTTACAGACTTTTGAAGTACTAGAAAAAATCCTCTGCTTTTATGCAAGTTTTTTTTGCAGCAATTTTAAAAAAAGACAGGAGTTTTCGTATGTGAAAGTTCTATCTTTTGAGATATCACATATAAAAGGTATCTCATAAATTGTTGAAAAGAGGACCTTTACATATTTTTTTAAGTTGGTAGCCCACATTGAAAATTACATACATCGATAGAGGAAAACCAAAAATATAAAATTGTAATGTAACAAAATGTCCTAGTGTTATATTTGCGACAAATTAGGTTTTATAAAATGAAAAATAACTTGCTTAAAAGCAGATAATATTTTCTAGCAATTCAGAGGTCAGTAAAAATCATGTCTCAAGTCACAAATGCCTTGAAAACGTCTTGTTAACAGTGTAAGTGTAGTAACTTAAACAGTGGGTACTTAATTAGCAATAATTAAAAAATAAATCCTAGAGCCATCTCGTGGTATTTGCAATATTGAAATAGTGCTGCACCAAGCGATAAAGGTCTTGAACTAGATATGCTTTCGTAGCTTCTCTCATTACGCCGCCGACGACATATTTTGTTCTACGTGGTCTATCTGTATTAGTATAATACACCGTGACATTTTAGTGGTTTTAAAGCGGAGGCTAGGTGAATCGCCTTGAGCAGTAGGAATCATATTGTCATTTTTTTTTAACCAAGGCATATTTGTTTTTATTTGAAACAGTGAGAAACATTAGTAGCCCTCTTTTACTACGCACGGCGGGTCGGCGACGTCAAAGGCCTTCAAAGGAGCTAGCCGCCTAGTGCAAGCGCATGCCATCAGCCAATCACCGCACTTGCACGCCGCAACCGATGCTATCTGCCCCCGCCCCCAACCCTTTGATTTTCGGCGCGCGCGTCTTTAGTTACCCACAGCACATCACTTGTGAAGGTGCAATACGTGACGCTGCTTAAAAAACGCGCAAAAATGGATCGGCATTACGCATACTCAAATTTGGAGTATCCTAGTATGGTGCAACAATATGCTATTGCGAATTACAACACAGCAGAAGCTCGACGGCTCTACGCACAATCGGACCACCTTAACCATCTCAGAATGCAGGGCATCCCAAACCCACAGGTTTCTTCAATAAACAATTTCCTGGCGGCTACTCAACGATTGATTGATCATCATGGAAAGTTTAGGGTACCAGAGCATGCTCAAGCCCTAGGTCGACCCCACATTTAAAGACCAGACCTCGATGAGGATATCATTCAACCAACGCAATGAACATTATTGGGCTTTTAACAACCCCCACGTGATCCGCGAGTGTTCTCATCAAGTGCGTTTTAACATTAGACGTTTTTTGTGGTCCGAGCTGAAGCGCCTGGTGTACACTCGGAAATACGAAACTCGAGATGAATTAAAGACTGATACAATAGACGCTTTTAATGTAGTGAGACGTGACATAGACACTTTATTAAAGTTAAAACGTGATTGTGTTAAACGGGCACGTTTTTGTATTGAACGAAATAGCCTGCACTTCGCACATTTGCTCCATTATCATATCAGTGAGTGTAAATAACTAAATTAAAAAGGGAGTGTAAATTTGTAGTAAATTTCGTGAGCTGTGTGAAACATCTGCAATGTTGGTAAGTACCTACCAACATTGCAGACGACTTTACCAAGTGGTAAAAGCGTTTGGTAAGAGGTACCTATCTAATCTAATAGCATATCACGATTTTACCTACGGAATGGTTAGGCGACGCGCTACTACCTACTAGTTCGCAATTTTTTGCAAAGGAGATTCCTCAATTATTTTTATTTTTATTTTACGACTAGGGCCGGTATAAATTGTCGAAATGGATAGTAAAGTTAATTGCAAATCGCCTTCCTGCGGCTTAAAAACCACTTAAAAGTCAGGGTGTATATAAGTATCTGTGCTTATTGCCAAACTCTCAATTTTACTCACCGGTCCAGGGCGCTTCTGTTGTTGTTGTTGTTGTTGTTGTTGTTGTTGTTGTTGTTGTTGTCGTCCTTGTAGGAACTGAATAAAACAAAACAAAAATATTAAAGCACGAGCTTCGAATGCTCGACCGACTACTCAAAATTTGACGGCTTCTCAAAGTTTCACAAAACCGAATTGGTTTTTACAGTACACTTTGAATTTATATGAAGTCGCCTCAATCCGCTCCGCTTTGCTGGACTCCAGGGGGTACACAAAGTTGTGACATTACATTTAAAACCGTTTAGACCATACTTGTGTTAGCCGGAGTCTTACCGTTTCGCTTTAATCGGTGTTTTATTGTTCTTGACGAAAAATTTAGAAGTAATACATGCAATTTTTAACAACTTTTGTTTTTTAACAACATTAATTATGTACTGATAAATACATCAAGCAAAACTTGTTTAAGGCATCTTTAATTGAGATATGATTTTTACAGACCTTTGAAGTGATAGAACATTTCCAATGCTTTTAAGCAAGGTTTTTTTTTGACAGAAATAAAAAAAATAGAGTATTTTTTTTTTATATATATGTTCTATCTTTTGAGATATCATGTACAAAAAGTATATCATAAATTGTTGAAAATAGGACCTCCGAACCAAATTGAGGAAGAAAAATCCACCTTTACATGCTTTTTTAAGTTGGTAGCACACATTGAAAATTACATACATCGATAGAGAACCATCAAAATAATCAAAATATGTCATCTAACATAATGTCCTAGTGTTAAATTTGCGAGAAATTAGGTTTATAAAATAAAATAAAAACTTGCTTAAAAGCAGATGATATTTTCTAGCCATTCAAAGGTCTGCAAAAACCAGGTCTCAAGTCACAAATGCCTAGAAAAAGTATTGTTAAATGACTTAAACAGTGGGTACTTAATTAGCATTAGTTTTTTCATCAAAACCAATAAAACATCAATAAAAACAAAACGGTAAGACATACACCAAAATAAAATTGGCCTTAACGGTTCTAAATGGTGTACTATCTCATTTTTAAGGCTTTTCATCGATATACTAAACATTAAATGTAAAAAAGTGCTACAGAAAAATCGGTTGGTGTTCTTTTGAATTTTATCTCCTAGAGCCATCTCGTGGTATTTGCAATATTGAAATAGTGCTGCACTTTACTCACCGGTAGTGGGCGCAGCTGTTGTTGTTGTTGAAGTCGTCGTTGTAGGAACTAAATTAAACAAAACAAAAATATTAAAGCACGAGCTTCGAATGCTCGACCGACTCAAAATTTGACGGCTTCTCAAAGTTTCACAAAACCGAATTGGTTTTTACAGTACACTTTGAATTTATATGAAGTCGTCTCAATCCGCTCCGCTTTGCTGGACTCCAGGGGGTACACAAAGTTGTGACATTACATTTAAAACCGTTTAGACCATACTTGTGTTAGCCGGAGTCTTACCGTTTCGCTTTAATCGGTGTTTTATTGTTCTTGACGAAAAATTTAGAAGTAATACATGCAATTTTTAACAACTTTTGTCTTTAACAACATTAATTAAGTACTGATAAATACATCAAGCAAAACTTGTTTAAGGCATCTTTAATTGAGATATGATTTTTACAGACCTTTGAAGTGATAGAACATTTCCAATGCTTTTAAGCAAGGTTTTTTTTTGACAGAAATAAAAAGAAATAGAGTATTTTTTTTAATATATATGTTCTATCTTTTGAGATATCATGTACAAAAAGTATATCATAAATTGTTGAAAATAGGACCTCCGAACCAAATTGAGGAAAAAAAATCCACCTTTACATGCCTTTTTAAGTTGGTAGTACACATTGAAAATTACATACATCGATAGAGAACCATCAAAATAATCAAAATATGTCATCTAACATAATGTCCTAGTGTTAAATTTGCGAGAAATTAGGTTCATAAAATAAAATAAAAACTTGCTTAAAAGCAGTTGATATTTTCTAGCCATTTAAAGGTCTGCAAAAACTAGGTCTCAAGTCACAAATGCCTAGAAAAAGTATTGTTAAATGACCTAAACAGTGGGTACTTAATTAGCAATCATTATAGAAGAAATCAATAATTGGTCAAAATCGCAATTATTGGGTTTTTTCATCAAAACCAATAAAACATCAATAAAAACAAAACGGTAAGACATACACCAAAATAAAATTGGCCTAAACGGTTCTAAATGGTGTACTATCTCCTTTTTAAGGCTTTTCATCGATATACTAAACATTAAATGTAAAAAAGTGCTACAGAAAAATCGGTTGGTGTTCTTTTGAATTTTATCTCCTAGAACCATCTCGTGGTATTTGCAATATTGAAATAGTGCTGCACCAAGCGATAAAGGTCTTGAACTAGATATGCTTTCGTAGCTTCTCTCATTACGCCGCCGATGACATATTGTGTTCTACGTGGTCTATTTGTATTAGTATAATACACCGTGACATTTTAGTGGTTTTAAAGCGGAGGCTAGGTGAATCGCCTTGAGCAGTAGGAATAATATTGCCATTTTTTTTAAATCAAGGCATATTTGTTTTTATTTGAAACAGTTAGAAACATTAGTAGCCCTCTTTTACTACGCACGGCGGGTCGGCAACGTCAAAGGCCTTCAAAGGAGCTAGCCGTCTAGTGCAAGCGCATGCCATCAGCCAATCACCGCACTTGCACGCCGCAACCGATGCTATCTGCCCCCGCCCCCAACCCTTTGATTTTCGGCGCGCGCGTCTTTAGTTACCCACAGCACATCACTTGTGCAGGTGCAATACGTGACGCTGCTTAAAAAACGCGCGAAAATGGATCGGCATTACGCATACTCAAATTTGGAGTATCCTAGTATGGTGCAACAATATGCTATTGCGAATTACAACACAGCAGAAGCTCGACGGCTCTACGCACAACCGGACCACCTGAACCATCTCAGAATGCAGGGCATTCCAAACCCACAGGTTTCTTCAATAAACACTTTCCTGGCGGCTACTCAACGATTGATTGATCATCATGGAAAGTTTAGGGTACCAGAGCATGCTCAAGCCCGAGGTCGACCCCACATTTAAAGACCAGACCTCGATGAGGATATCATTCAACTAACGCAATGAACATTATTGGGCTTTTAACAACCCCCACGTGATCCGCGAGTGTTCTCATCAAGTGCGTTTTAACATTAGACGTTTTTTTGTGGTCCGAGCTGAAGCGCCTGGTGTACACTCGGAAATACGAAACTCGAGATGAAATAAAGACTGATACCTACAATAGACGCTTTTAATGTAGTGAGACGTGACATAGACACTTTATTAAAGTTAAAACGTGATTGCGTTAAACGGGCACGTTTTTGTATTGAACGAAATAGACTGCACTTCGCACATTTGCTCCATTATCATATCAGTGAGTGTAAATAACTAAATTAAAAAGGGAGTGTAAATTTGTAGTAAACTTCGTGAGCTGTGTGAAACATCTGCAATGTTGGTAAGTACCTACCAACATTGCAGACGACTTTACCAAGTGGTAAAGGCGTTTGGTAAGAGGTACCTATCTAATCTAATAGCATATCACGATTTTACCTACGGAATGGTTAGGCGACGCGCTACTACCTACTAGTTCGCAATTTTTTGCAAAGGAGATTCCTCAATTATTTTTATTTTTATTTTACGACTAGGGCCGGTATAAATTGTCGAAATGGATAGTAAAGTTAATTGCAAATCGCCTTCCTGCGGCTTAAAAACCACTTAAAAGTCAGGGTGTATATAAGTATCTGTGCTTATTGCCAAACTCTCAATTTTACTCACCGGTAGTGGGCGCAGCTGTTGTTGTTGTTGAAGTCGTCGTTGTAGGAACTAAATAAAACAAAACAAAAATATTAAAGCACGAGCTTCGAATGCTCGACCGACTACTCAAAATTTGACGGCTTCTCAAAGTTTCACAAAACCGAATTGGTTTTTACAGTACACTTTGAATTTATATGAAGTCGCCTCAATCCGCTCCGCTTTGCTGGACTCCAGGGGGTACACAAAGTTGTGACATTACATTTAAAACCGTTTAGACCATACTTGTGTTAGCCGGAGTCTTACCGTTTCGCTTTAATCGGTGTTTTATTGTTCTTGACGAAAAATTTAGAAGTAATACATGCAATTTTTAACAACTTTTGTTTTTTAACAACATTAATTATGTACTGATAAATAAATACATCAAGCAAAACTTGTTTAAGGCATCTTTAATTGAGATATGATTTTTACAGACCTTTGAAGTGATAGAACATTTCCAATGCTTTTAAGCAAGGTATTTTTTTGACAGAAATAAAAAGAAATAGAGTATTTTTTTTAATATATATGTTCTATCTTTTGAGATATCATGTACAAAAAGTATATCATAAATTGTGAAAATAGGACCTCCGAACCAAATTGAGGAAGAAAAATCCACCTTTACATGCTTTTTTAAGTTGGTAGCACACATTGAAAATTACATACATCGATAGAGAACCATCAAAATAATTAAAATATGTCATCTAACATAATGTCCTAGTGTTAAATTTGCGAGAAATTAGGTTTATAAAATAAAATAAAAACTTGCTTAAAAGCAGATGATATTTTCTAGCCATTCAAAGGTCTGCAAAAACCAGGTCTCAAGTCACAAATGCCTAGAAAAAGTATTGTTAAATGACTTAAACAGTGGGTACTTAATTAGTAATCATTATAGAAGAAATCAATAATTGGTCAAAATCGCAATTATTGGGTTTTTTCATCAAAACCAATAAAACATCAATAAAAACAAAACGGTAAGACATACACCAAAATAAAATTGGCCTAAACGGTTCTAAATGGTGTACTATCTCCTTTTTAAGGCTTTTCATTGATATACTAAACATTAAATTTAAAAAAGTGCTACAGAAAAATCGGTTGGTGTTCTTTTGAATTTTATCTCCTAGAGCCATCTCGTGGTATTTGCAATATTGAAATAGAGCTGCACCAAGCGATAAAGGTCTTGAACTAGATATGCTTTCGTAGCTTCTCTCATTACGCCGCCGATGACATATTTTGTTCTACGTGGTCTATCTGTATTAGTATAATACACCGTGACATTTTAGTGGTTTTAAAGCGGAGGCTAGGTGAATCGCCTTGAGCAGTAGGAATAATATTGCCATTTTTTTTAAATCAAGGCATATTTGTTTTTATTTGAAACAGTTAGAAACATTAGTAGCCCTCTTTTACTACGCACGGCGGGTCGGCGACGTCAAAGGCCTTCAAAGGAGCTAGCCGCCTAGTGCAAGCGCATGCCATCAGCCAATCACCGCACTTGCACGCCGCAACCGATGCTATCTGCCCCCACCCCCAACCCTTTGATTTTCGGCGCGCGCGTCTTTAGTTACCCACAGCACATCACTTGTGCAGGTGCAATACGTGACGCTGCTTAAAAAACGCGCGAAAATGGATCGGCATTACGCATACTCAAATTTGGAGTATCCTAGTATGTTGCAACAATATGCTATTGCGAATTACAACACAGCAGAAGCTCGACGGCTCTACGCACAACCGGACCACCTGAACCATCTCAGAATGCAGGGCATTCCAAACCCACAGGTTTCTTCAATAAACACTTTCCTGGCGGCTACTCAACGATTGATTGATCATCATGGAAAGTTTAGGGTACCAGAGCATGCTCAAGCCCGAGGTCGACCCCACATTTAAAGACCAGACCTCGATGAGGATATCATTCAACCAACGCAATGAACATTATTGGGCTTTTAACAACCCCCACGTGATCCGCGAGTGTTCTCATCAAGTGCGTTTTAACATTAGACGTTTTTTTGTGGTCCGAGCTGAAGCGCCTGGTGTACACTCGGAAATACGAAACTCGAGATGAATTAAAGACTGATACCTACAATAGACGCTTTTAATGTAGTGAGACGTGACATAGACACTTTATTAAAGTTAAAACGTGATTGCGTTAAACGGGCACGTTTTTGTATTGAACGAAATAGCCTGCACTTCGCACATTTGCTCCATTATCATATCAGTGAGTGTAAATAACTAAATTAAAAAGGGAGTGTAAATTTGTAGTAAACTTCGTGAGCTGTGTGAAACATCTGCAATGTTGGTAAGTACCTACCAACATTGCAGACGACTTTACTAAGTGGTAAAGGCGTTTGGTAAGAGGTACCTATATAATCTAATAGAATATCACGATTTTACCTACGGAATGGTTAGGCGACGCGCTACTACCTACTAGTTCGCAATTTTTTGCAAAGGAGATTCCTCAATTATTTTTATTTTTATTTTACGGCTAGGGCCGGTATAAATTGTCGAAATGGATAGTACAGTTAATTGCAAATCGCCTTCCTGCGGCTTAAAAACCACTTAAAAGTCAGGGTGTATATAAGTATCTGTGCTTATTGCCAAACTCTCAATTTTACTCACCGGTAGTGGGCGCAGCTGTTGTTGTTGTTGAAGTCGTCGTTGTAGGAACTAAATAAAACAAAACAAAAATATTAAAGCACGAGCTTCGAATGCTCGACCGACTACTCAAAATTTGACGGCTTCTCAAAGTTTCACAAAACCGAATTGGTTTTTACAGTACACTTTGAATTTATATGAAGTCGCCTCAATCCGCTCCGCTTTGCTGGACTCCAGGGGGTACACAAAGTTGTGACATTACATTTAAAACCGTTTAGACCATACTTGTGTTAGCCGGAGTCTTACCGTTTCGCTTTAATCGGTGTTTTATTGTTCTTGACGAAAAATTTAGAAGTAATACATGCAATTTTTAACAACTTTTGTTTTTTAACAACATTAATTAAGTACTGATAAATACATCAAGCAAAACTTGTTTAAGGCATCTTTAATTGAGATATGATTTTTACAGACCTTTGAAGTGATAGAACATTTCCAATGCTTTTAAGCAAGGTTTTTTTTTTTGACAGAAATAAAAAGAAATAGAGTATTTTTTTTAATATATATGTTCTATCTTATGAGATATCATGTACAAAAAGTATATCATAAATTGTTGAAAATAGGACCTCCGAACCAAATTGAGGAAGAAAAATCCACCTTTACATGCTTTTTTAAGTTGGTAGCACACATTGAAAATTACATATATCGATAGAGAACCATCAAAATTATCAAAATATGTCATCTAACATAATGTCCTAGTGTTAAATTTGCGAGAAATTAGGTTTATGAAATAAAATAAAAACTTGCTTAAAAGCAGATGATATTTTCTAGCCATTCAAAGGTCTGCAAAAACCAGGTCTCAAGTCACAAATGCCTAGAAAAAGTATTGTTAAATGACTTAAACAGTGGGTACTTAATTAGCAATCATTATAGAAGAAATCAATAATTGGTCAAAATCGCAATGATTGGGTTTTTTCATCAAAACCAATAAAACATCAATAAAAACAAAACGGTAAGACATACACCAAAATAAAATTGGCCTAAACGGTTCTAAATGGTGTACTATCTCCTTTTTAAGGCTTTTCATCGATATACTAAACATTAAATGTAAAAAAGTGCTACAGAAAAATCGGTTGGTGTTCTTTTGAATTTTATCTCCTAGAGCCATCTCGTGGTATTTGCAAAATTGAAATAGTGTTGCACCAAGCGATTAAGGTCTTGAACTAGATATGCTTTCGTAGCTTCTCTCATTACGCCGCCGATGACATATTTTGTTCTACGTGGTCTATCTGTATTAGTATAATACACCGTGACATTTTAGTAATTTTAAAGCGGAGGCTAGGTGAATCGCCTTGAGCATTAGGAATAATATTGTCATTTTTTTTAAATCAAGGCATATTTGTTTTTATTTGAAACAGTTAGAAACATTAGTAGCCGTCTTTTACTACGCACGGCGGGTCGGTGACGTCAAAGGCCTTCAAAGGAGCTAGCCGCCTAGTGCAAGCGCATGCCATCAGCCAATCACCGCACTTGCACGCCGCAACCGATGCTATCTGCCCCCGCCCCCAACCCTTTGATTTTCGGCGCGCGCGTCTTTAGTTACCCACAGCACATCACTTGTGCAGGTGCAATACGTGACGCTGCTTAAAAAACGCGCGAAAATGGATCGGCATTACGCATACTCAAATTTGGAGTATCCTAGTATGGTGCAACAATATGCTATTGCGAATTACAACACAGCAGAAGCTCGACGGCTCTACGCACAACCGGACCACCTGAACCATCTCAGAATGCAGGGCATTCCAAACCCAAAGGTTTCTTCAATAAACACTTTCCTGGCGGCTACTCAACGATTGATTGATCATCATGGAAAGTTTAGGGTACCAGAGCATGCTCAAGCCCGAGGTCGACCCCACATTTAAAGACCAGACCTCGATGAGGATATCATTCAACCAACGCAATGAACATTATTGGGCTTTTAACAACCCCCACGTGATCCGCGAGTGTTCTCATCAAGTGCGTTTTAACATTAGACGTTTTTTTGTGGTCCGAGCTGAAGCGCCTGGTGTACACTCGGAAATACGAAACTCGAGATGAATTAAAGACTGATACAATAGACGCTTTTAATGTAGTGAGACGTGACATAGACACTTTATAATAATAATACCTTGGACAACTTTTACCCACATTGATCTAGCCCCAAACTAGGATTCCCTGTATCTTGGGTACTAGACAACGATATATATACTTATATAGAGAAATATTATACTTAGATAGATAAACAACCATGACTAGGGTACAAACATCCGTTCTCGTCAAACAAACATTTGCCCCCACCGGGACTCGAACCCGGGACCCTTGGTTTCGTAGGCAGCGTCACTGCCGACTCGGCCATTCGGGTCGTCATTATTAAAGTTAAATCGTGATTGCGTTAAACAGGCACGTTTTTGTATTGAACGAAATAGCCTGCACTTCGCACATTTGCTCCATTATCATATCAGTGAGTGTAAATAACTAAATTAAAAAGGGAGTGTAAATTTGTAGTAAACTTCGTGAGCTGTGTGAAACATCTGCAATGTTGGTAAGTACCTACCAACATTGCAGACGACTTTAACAAGTGGTAAAGGCGTTTGGGAAGAGGTAACTATCTTATCTAATAGCTTATCACGATTTTACCTACGGAATGGTTAGGCGACGCGCTACTACCTACTAGTTCGCAATTTTTTGCAAAGGAGATTCCTCAATTATTTTTATTTTTATTTTACGCCTAGGGCCGGTATAAATTGTCGAAATGGATAGTACAGTTAATTGCAAATCGCCTTCCTGCGGCTTAAAAACCACTTAAAAGTCAGGGTGTATATAAGTATCTGTGCTTATTGCCAAACTCTCAATTTTACTCACCGGTAGTGGGCGCAGCTGTTGTTGTTGTTGAAGTCGTCGTTGTAGGAACTAAATAAAACAAAACAAAAATATTAAAGCACGAGCTTCGAATGCTCGACCGACTACTCAAAATTTGACGGCTTCTCAAAGTTTCACAAAACCGAATTGGTTTTTACAGTACACTTTGAATTTATATGAAGTCGCCTTAATCCGCTCCGCTTTGCTGGACTCCAGGGGGTACACAAAGTTGTGACATTACATTTAAAACCGTTTAGACCATACTTGTGTTAGCCGGAGTCTTACCGTTTCGCTTTAATCGGTGTTTTATTGTTCTTGACGAAAAATTTAGAAGTAATACATGCAATTTTTAACAACTTTTGTTTTTTAACAACATTAATTAAGTACTGATAAATACATCAAGCAAAACTTGTTTAAGGCATCTTTAATTGAGATATGATTTTTACAGACCTTTGAAGTGATAGAACATTTCCAATGCTTTTAAGCAAGGTTTTTTTTTGACAGAAATAAAAAGAAATAGAGTATTTGTTTTAATATATATGTTCTATCTTTTGAGATATCATGTACAAAAAGTATATCATAAATTGTTGAAAATAGGACCTCCGAACCAAATTGAGTAAGAAAAAAACCACCTTTACATGCTTTTTTAAGTTGGTAGCACACATTGAAAATTACATACATCGATAGAGAACCATCAAAAAAATCAAAATATGTCATCTAACATAATGTCCTAGTGTTAAATTTGCGAGAAATTAGGTTTATAAAATAAAATAAAAACTTGCTTAAAAGCAGATGATATTTTCCATCCATTCAAAGGTCTGCAAAAACCAGGTCTCTAGTCACAAATGCCTAGAAAAAGTATTGTTAAATGACTTAAACAGTGGGTACTTAATTAGCAATCATTATATAAGAAATCAATAATTGGTCAAAATCGCAATTATTGGGTTTTTTCATCAAAACCAATAAAACATCAATAAAAACAAAACGGTAAGACATACACCAAAATAAAATTGGCCTAAACGGTTCTAAATGGTGTACTATCTCCTTTTTAAGGCTCTTCATCGATATACTAAACATTAAATGTAAAAAAGTGCTACAGAAAAATCGGTTGGTGTTCTTTTGAATTTTATCTCCTAGAGCCATCTCGTGGTATTTGCAATATTGAAATAGTGCTGCACCAAGCGATAAGGGTCTTGAACTAGATATGCTTTCGTAGCTTCTCTCATTACGCCGCCGATGACATATTTTGTTCTACGTGGTCTATCTGTATTAGTATAATACACCGTGACATTTTAGTGGTTTTAAAGCGGAGGCTAGGTGAATCGCCTTGAGCAGTAGGAATAATATTGTCATTTTTTTAAATCAAGGCATATTTGTTTTTATTTGAAACAGTTAGAAACATTAGTAGCCCTCTTTAACTACGCACGGCGGGTCGGCGACGTCAAAGGCCTTCAGAGGAGCTAGCCGCCTAGTGCAAGCGCATGCCATCAGCCAATCACTGCAATTGCACGCCGCAACCGATGCTATCTGCCCCCGCCCCCAACCCTTTGATTTTCGGCGCGCGCGTCTTTAGTTACCCACAGCACATCACTTGTGCAGGTGCAATACGTGACGCTGCTTAAAAAACGCGCGAAAATGGATCGGCATTACGCATACTCAAATTTGGAGTATCCTAGTATGGTGCAACAATATGCTATTGCGAATTACAACACAGCAGAAGCTCGACGGCTCTACGCACAACCGGACCACCTGAACCATCTCAGAATGCAGGGCATTCCAAACCCAAAGGTTTCTTCAATAAACACTTTCCTGGCGGCTACTCAACGATTGATTGATCATCATGGAAAGTTTAGGGTACCAGAGCATGCTCAAGCCCGAGGTCGACCCCACATTTAAAGACCAGACCTCGATGAGGATATCATTCAACCAACGCAATGAACATTATTGGGCTTTTAACAACCCCCACGTGATCCGCGAGTGTTCTCATCAAGTGCGTTTTAACATTAGACGTTTTTTTGTGGTCCGAGCTGAAGCGCCTGGTGTACACTCGGAAATACGAAACTCGAGATGAATTAAAGACTGATACAATAGACGCTTATAATGTAGTGAGACGTGACATAGACACTTTATTAAAGTTAAAACGTGATTGCGTTAAACGGGCACGTTTTTGTATTGAACGAAATAGCCTGCACTTCGCACATTTGCTCCATTATCATATCAGTGAGTGTAAATAACTAAATTAAAAAGGGAGTGTAAATTTTTAGTAAACTTCGTGAGCTGTGTGAAACATCTGCAATGTTGGTAGGTACTTACCAACATTGCAGATGTTTCACACAGCTCACGAAGTTTACTACAAATTTACACTGAGTATATCAGTGAGTGTAATTAACTAAATTAAAAAGGGAGTGTAAATTTGTAGTAAACTTCGTGAGCTGTGTGAAACATCTGCAATGTTGGTAAGTACCTACCAACATTGCAGACGAAATTACCAAGTGGTAAAGGCGTTTGGTAAGAGGTACCTATCTAATCTAATAGCATATCACGATTTTACTGACGGAATGGTTAGGCGACGCGCTACTACCTACTTGTTTTGTGAAATACTTCTACGAGAGCGAGATGAGTGTGAAGAGGAGATAGAAAAGCAAATTAAGAAAAATTCGGCGCTAAAAGAAGAGCTCAGTGAGTTGGACATCCAATGCCAGGATCTCAGTGCCCAGAGAGATGAACTACAACACCAAGTCGACTCATTTTACAAGTGTCATGATGTCCACCACGTAGCATTGCAACACATAAAATCACTTGAACAACAGCTTGCAGAGGCACACCACGAGCTTCAAGTTTTCAGCGAGCGGGAGGAACAGCGAGACAGTGCTACAACCAGGGCCTTATATAATGAGGTCATGAGCCAAACTGGCATACCAACTATTGACCTAACAGCTTGTGATCTCACGTGTGATAGTCCTAATAGATCGCAATCAGTAACCACTATGATCTGTAGTAAAAATAAATTAAAGAAATATGTTAAGTTGAATAATTATATAAAAAAAACACAAAAACTAGCTAATAGAAATAAAATATTTTGTAAAAATGTAAATTGTAGCAAGGAACGTGTCGAATTAATTAACGAAATCGATGATTGTAGATTATGTTTGGAAAAAACTACAGAAAAGTACGAATGTGACACACGGCGACTCCAGTCAGATATGCATATTTTAAACTCATCATTACAAAGTATTACACGTAAATATGAGTCAGCACAATACGAAACTAAGGAACATGTGTTGGCTATGAATAGTTTGTTGGAGACGTGTAAGTATAATTATGACACTTTCATATCTTTGACCGACAATCACATCTGTGATTGTAAACAAGCTCCAGCGGACTGTTCCGTGCCGACCGTGTGTCCCGCCGAGCAGCCGGCCGAACAGCTGATACTGACCCAGGCGCCGCCGTCAGTCGACTTGAGTACTAATAGTGTTATCAATAACGCCTCCTTCTCTCGGACAAAGGATAGGTATATAATGTACAGCGATGAACTTGGAAAAAATATGGGTTTACAACTTAGTCAGCGCGTGGGCCAGGCAATATTAAATAACTGTATGCATGGCGCCACATATTCACAAATATTAAACAAAGTGTTGTCATCGCAGTTTTTAGAACCAACCACCCTAATTATTTTAATTGGTAGAAGGGAAAATGTATCTAAAAAACTAATTACTAAATACTTTTCCAAATTAAATTCTTTACAAAATGTAGATAGAATAATCTTGTTTGCGTTTCCCTTCAGCCAATCTTTGTCACAACATGAAAATCATATAAGACATGATTATAATACATTTATACACACATTGACATGTCGTCATACTGAAAAATTTCATTTTATAGACACCAATATTTGTATTGGAAAATATTTTTATTTGACTAAGGATAGGTATTACCTATCTAGGTTTTATACAAAACAGATAGCACAGTCACTATCTTATTTTATTTTGAACTCAGTCAAGTTTTTGACTAATGAAACGCCTGCTTCTATTGAGCAGTGTAATAATAATGACATGTACTCCTTGGAATCTGTTCCAAGCTCTTTAAATTAACCCATAGGACAACAGAGAGTAACTCTGGCAGTAATATTAATATTTGTATAAATATACCTTCATCTTGCCCATTAAATCATGTTACTAGTAATGAAAAATGTAAAAGTAAGAATATTTTAAACGTGGTTCATCAAAATATACAGGGCATGTTAAGTAAAGAACTGGAAATAGAGTTATTCATGAACTGTAATAATATTGATATTTTATGTATAACAGAGCACTTTTTAAAGAGTTATCAGTTCATGTTCAACTTTAATAACCACCACGTTGCTAGTTCGTTCAACAGAAAAACAGCTGATCGCGGTGGCTCCTTAATACTTGTAAATAATAGTTTTAAATATAAGGAACGAGTTGACATAGTGAGCCTTTCTGTTGAGCGTACCATGGAAATAGCCTGTATTGAACTTGAACAACTTATTGTAATGAGCGTATACAGACCACCAGATTCATCCTTTGATTTATTCGAAAAGAAAATGGATGAAGTCGTGATTTTAATGTTAATCTGTTAGAGGATAATAATATTTGTACTAGATTAAAATCTTTATTTTTATGTCACAACATGAACTACCTGTTTTTGGAGCCTACTAGAATTACTGCAACATCTGCTACCTGCATTGACAATATATTTACTAACATTACGCCCATTTTCAAATCGGTCATCAATAAATTAACCTCTGATCACTCTGGTCAGATAGGTACATTCAATATTAAAATAAAAAGGACCAAAAAGAGGATATTACATGTGTGCCCGTTAGTGACACTCGGCTTGAACACTACAGGAATAATATTTTAGATAAACTATGGGAAATACCATACAGTGACGATCCAAATTTGTTGTACAACTCAGTATTTAACCTTGTCAGAAATGAATATGATACGGTATTTAAATCAAAAACTATAAAAGTTAATAACAAAGCTTTGTTTAGTGATTGGGCGACAGTTGGAATTCATAGGAGCAGACGAAGATTATATGAACTCTATGAAGATAAATCATATAACAAAAATACGGCCTTTCTGGATTATGTTCGTAGTTATTCAAAAATGTTTAAACGCGTTTGTGCCGTAGCTAAATCTAATGTCATTAAAAACAAAATTGAATCTAGTAGCAATGTAATGAAAACGACTTGGCAAATTATAAACAGAGAGACTGGAAAGGCCAAAGCTACACATAATAACTTCAAGCTTAAGATAGATAATCAATTGCTAAGTACAGACCTAGAAGTAGCAAAAGCTTTCGAAAATTTCTTTACGGACATTCCAGTTTCAACAACCAAGTCTTTAAATTCATCTCCCGCTGCTGCTGAATCTATACTTAAACAAAACTTTCAGGAATGTAAAACAGATTTTAAATTTAGGCACGTAAATAATGAAGACATTGTAAAAGCGTTTAAATCCCTGGAAATGAAAAAGACAGCTGACGCCTATGGTCTATCAGTAAAAATTATTAGTTCCATTGTAGATTGTATTGCACCTCACCTTTGTTGTATATTAAATCAATGTATAGATAATGGTGTGTTTCCTGACTTGATGAAACTAAGTAAAGTTATACCTTTATTCAAAGCTGGTAGTACATCAGACCCCACCAATTTTAGACCCATATCGATACTACCAACGCTTAGCAAAATATTTGAAAAACTCATACTTAATCAATTGCAAAGTCATTTTTATCTCAATAATTTAATTCATATTGCTCAGTTTGGTTTCACAAAGGGTCGTTCAACAGCCGATGCTGGTGTTGAACTAATCGACAATATTTTTGATGCCTGGGAAGACGCAATGGATGCAATAGGTGTCTTCTGCGATCTATCCAAGGCTTTTGATTGCGTCCATCATGACACTCTTGTCAGGAAGTTACGCCATTATGGTGTAAAAGATCAGACACTTGGCCTTCTGGAGTCATATCTAACAGATAGGGTTCAGATGGTCGATGTTAATGGGAAAAGATCACCTGGGTCTTCAATAAGTATGGGCGTACCGCAAGGTTCAATTCTTGGTCCTTTCTTGTTTTTAGTATATATTAATGATTTAACTTACCTTGTTAAAGCAAAACATGGGTTAGTATTGTTTGCCGATGATACTTCTTTGATATTTAAAGTTAAAAGACAGCAATCAAATTATGACGAGGTAAACAATGCTATCTCTAGTATAGTGAACTGGTTTACTGTTAACAATTTATTACTTAATGAAAAGAAAACTAAATGTATTAAATTCGTGTTACCCAATGTGAACCCGGTAACTACAGACATATTTATAAAAGGACAGAGATTGGACCTTGTGCAGTCGACTGTCTTTTTGAGCATTACTTTAGACGCCAAACTACAATGGGATCCTCATATAAATAAATTGTCGAACAGACTGAGTTCGGCAGCGTTCGCAGTTAAAAAAATTAGAGCTCTTACCGACGTAGACACCACTAGACAAGTCTACTTTAGTTACTTTCATTGTCTAATGACCTATGGTATTTTATTGTGGGGTCACGCTGCGAATGCTAATAGTATATTTATTCTGCAAAAACGGGCTGTTCGTGCAATTTATAGATTAGGGCCTAGAGTGTCACTGAGGGAAAAGTTTAAAGAAATCAATATTCTGACATTTGTGTCTCAATATATCTATGACAATCTTGTGTATATAAAAAGAAATATAACTAATTTTCAGAAGTACAGTGATATATACAATTTTTATACTAGAAATAAAGACAAGTTGGTTGCTTATGTAAGCCGACTACATAAAATTAGTAATTCTTTTAAAGGCAATTGTATACGCTATTACAATAAGGTCCCTACTGATATTAAAAACTTACCTTTAGACAAGTTTAAAATAATAATAAAACAGAAATTGTATAAAAAAGGTTACTATAGGATATCTGATTACTTAGAGGACAGATGTCCATGGGAATAGATTGTTTGAGTAACAGGCTGTTTCGATATATAATTAGCATTCATTTTGTAATTTGACAATATTTTATTTAAAAAAGGAAACGCAAAAGATGCGACGACTGTGGAGTTTCTTCGGTGAGCTCTTCTCCACAGATTCCGCCAATGTGTTAGTGAAATCACCCAAAAAAATGTAATGACGGATCTAAGTGATGTAACAACATCCTATGGAAATAAATTATTTTTGATTTGATTTTGATTTGATTTGTTCGCAATTTTTTGCAAAGGAGATTCCTCAATTATTTTTATTTTTATTTTACGACTAGGGCCGGTATAAATTGTCGAAATGGATAGTACAGTTAATTGCAAATCGCCTTCCTGCGGCTTAAAAACCACTTAAAAGTCAGGGTGTATATAAGTATCTGTGCTTATTGCCAAACTCTCAATTTTACTCACCGGTAGTGGGCGCAGCTGTTGTTGTTGTTGAAGTCGTCGTTGTAGGAACTAAATAAAACAAAACAAAAATATTAAAGCACGAGCTTCGAATGCTCGACCGACTACTCAAAATTTGACGGCTTCTCAAAGTTTCACAAAACCGAATTGGTTTTTACAGTACACTTTGAATTTATATGAAGTCGCCTTAATCCGCTCCGCTTTGCTGGACTCCAGGGGGTACACAAAGTTGTGACATTACATTTAAAACCGTTTAGACCATACTTGTGTTAGCCGGAGACTTACCGTTTCGCTTTAATCGGTGTTTTATTGTTCTTGACG
Source organism: Argyresthia goedartella (assembly GCA_949825045.1). NCBI lineage: Eukaryota > Metazoa > Arthropoda > Insecta > Lepidoptera > Argyresthiidae > Argyresthia > Argyresthia goedartella. Next base: position 35,961,374 of record OX463812.1, on the reverse strand, counting down.
AAAAATTTAGAAGTAATACATGCAATTTTTAACAACTTTTGTTTTTTAACAACATTAATTAAGTACTGATAAATACATCAAGCAAAACTTGTTTAAGGCATTGAGATATGATTTTTACAGACCTTTGAAGTGATAGAACATTTCCAATGCTTTTAAGCAAGGTTTTTTTTTGACAGAAATAAAAAGAAATAGAGTATATTTTTTTAATATATATGTTCTATCTTTTGAGATATCATGTACAAAAAGTATATCATAAATTGTTGAAAATAGGACCTCCGAACCAAATTGAGGAAGAATCCACCTTTACATGCTTTTTTAAGTTGGTAGCACACATTGAAAATTACATACATCGATAGAGAAACATCAAAATAATCAAAATATGTCATCTAACATAATGTCCTAGTGTTAAATTTGCGAGAAATTAGGTTTATAAAATAAAATAAAAACTTGCTTAAAAGCAGATGATATTTTCTAGCCATTCAAAGGTCTGCAAAAACCAGGTCTCAAGTCACAAATGCCTAGAAAAAGTATTGTTAAATGACTTAAACAGTGGGTACTTAATTAGCAATCATTATAGAAGAAATCAATAATTGGTCAAAATCGCAATTATTGGGTTTTTTCATCAAAACCAATAAAACATCAATAAAAACAAAACGGTAAGACATACACCAAAATAAAATTGGCCTAAACGGTTCTAAATGGTGTACTATCTCCTTTTTAAGGCTTTTCATCGATATACTAAACATTAAATGTAAAAAAGTGCTACAGAAAAATCGGTTGGTGTTCTTTTGAATTTTATCTCCTAGAGACATCTCGTGGTATTTGCAATATTGAAATAGTGCTGCACCAAGCGATAAAGGTCTTGAACTAGATATGCTTTCGTAGCTTCTCTCATTACGCCGCCGATGACATATTTTGTTCTACGTGGTCTATCTGTATTAGTATAATACACCGTGACATTTTAGTGGTTTTAAAGCGGAGGCTAGGTGAATCGCCTTGAGCAGTAGGAATCATATTGTCATTTTTTTTAAATCAAGGCATATTTGTTTTTATTTGAAACAGTTAGAAACATTAGTAGCCCTCTTTTACTACGCACGGCGGGTCGGCGACGTCAAAGGCCTTCAAAGGAGCTAGCCGCCTAGTGCAAGCGCATGCCATCAGCCAATCACCGCACTTGCACGCCGCAACCGATGCTATCTGCCCCCGCCCCCAACCCTTTGATTTTCGGCGCGCGCGTCTTTAGTTACCCACAGCACATCACTTGTGCAGGTGCAATACGTGACGCTGCTTAAAAAACGCGCGAAAATGGATCGGCATTACGCATACTCAAATTTGGAGTATCCTAGTATGGTGCAACAATATGCTATTGCGAATTACAACACAGCAGAAGCTCGACGGCTCTACGCACAACCGGACCACCTGAACCATCTCAGAATGCAGGGCATTCCAAACCCACAGGTTTCTTCAATAAACACTTTCCTGGCGGCTACTCAACGATTGATTGATCATCATGGAAAGTTTAGGGTACCAGAGCATGCTCAAGCCCGAGGTCGACCCCACATTTAAAGACCAGACCTCGATGAGGATATCATTCAACCAACGCAATGAACATTATTGGGCTTTTAACAACCCCCACGTGATCCGCGAGTGTTCTCATCAAGTGCGTTTTAACATTAGACGTTTTTTGTGGTCCGAGCTGAAGCGCCTGGTGTACACTCGGAAATACGAAACTCGAGATGAATTAAAGACTGATACAATAGACGCTTTTAATGTAGTGAGACGTGACATAGACATTTTATTAAAGTTAAAACGTGATTGCGTTAAACGGGCACGTTTTTGTATTGAACGAAATAGCCTGCACTTCGCACATTTGCTCCATTATCATATCAGTGAGTGTAAATAACTAAATTAAAAAGGGAGTGTAAATTTGTAGTAAACTTCGCGAGCTGTGTGAAACATCTGCAATGTTGGTAAGTACCTACCAACATTGCAGACGACTTTACCAAGTGGTAAAGGCGTTTGGTAAGAGGTACCTATCTAATCTAATAGCATATCACGATTTTACCTACGGAATGGTTAGGCGACGCGCTACTACCTACTAGTTCGCAATTTTTTGCAAAGGAGATTCCTCATTTATTTTTATTTTTATTTTACGACTAGGGCCGGTATAAATTGTCGAAATGGATAGTACAGTTAATTGCAAATCGCCTTCCTGCGGCTTAAAAGCCACTTAAAAGTCAGGGTGTATATAAGTATCTGTGCTTATTGCCAAACTCTCAATTTTACTCACCGGTAGTGGGCGCAGCTGTTGTTGTTGTTGAAGTCGTCGTTGTAGGAACTAAATAAAACAAAACAAAAATATTAAAGCACGAGCTTCGAATGCTCGACCGACTACTCAAAATTTGACGGCTTCTCAAAGTTTCACAAAACCGAATTGGTTTTTACAGTACACTTTGAATTTATATGAAGTCGCCTTAATCCGCTCCACTTTGCTGGACTCCAGGGGGAACACAAGAACACAAAGTTGTGACATTACATTTAAAACCGTTTAGACCATACTTGTGTTAGCCGGAGTCTTACCGTTTCGCTATAATCGGTGTTTTATTGCTCTTGACGAAAAATTTAGAAGTAATACATGCAATTTTTAACAACTTTTGTTTTTTAACAACATTAATTAAGTACTGATAAATACATCAAAAAAAAACTTGTTTAAGGCATCTTTAATTGAGATATGATTTTTACAGACCTTTGAAGTGATAGAACATTTCCAATGCTTTTAACCCAGATTTTACGGGATTTTTGAAAATTGGATCGCGAAATTGAACTTTAACACTTTAAGGTAAGGTTCAAATTATATGAAATAAAATTGATCGTTTTATTAAACGCTAGTAACAAGTGGGTTAAGCAAGGTTTTTTTTTGACAGAAATAAAAAGAAATAGAGTATTTTTTTTTAATATATATGTACTATCTTTTGAGATATCATGTACAAAAAGTATATCATAAATTGTTGAAAATAGGACCTCCGAACCAAATTGAGGAAGAAAAATCCACCTTTACATGCTTTTTTAAGTTGGTAGCACACATTGAAAATTACATACATCGATAGAGAACCATCAAAATAATCAAAATATGTCATCTAACATAATGTCCTAGTGTTAAATTTGCGAGAAATTAGGTTTATAAAATCAAATAAAAACTTGCTTAAAAGCAGATGATATTTTCTAGCCATTCAAAGGTCTGCAAAAACCAGGTCTCAAGTCACAAATGCCTAGAAAAAGTATTGTTAAATGACTTAAACAGTGGGTACTTAATTAGCAATCATTATAGAAGAAATCAATAATTGGTCAAAATCGCAATTATTGGGTTTTTTCCATCAAAACCAATAAAACATCAATAAAAACAAAACGGTAAGACATACACCAAAATAAAATTGGCCTAAACGGTTCTAAATGGTGTACTATCTCCTTTTTAAGGCTTTTCATCGATATACTAAACATTAAATGTAAAAAAGTGCTACAGAAAAATCGGTTGGTGTTCTTTTGAATTTTATCTCCTAGAGCCATCTCGTGGTATTTGCAATATTGAAATAGTGCTGCACCAAGCGATAAAGGTCTTGAACTAGATATGCTTTCGTAGCTTCTCTCATTACGCCGCCGATGACATATTTTGTTCTACGTGGTCTATCTGTATTAGTATAATACACCGTGACATTTTAGTGGTTTTAAAGCGGAGGCTAGGTGAATCGCCTTGAGCAGTAGGAATAATATTGTCATTTTTTTTAAATCAAGGCATATTTGTTTTTATTTGAAACAGTTAGAAACATTAGTAGCCCTCTTTTACTACGCACGGCGGGTCGGCGACGTCAAAGGCCTTCAAAGGAGCAAGCCGCCTAGTGCAAGCGCATGCCATCAGCCAATCACCGCACTTGCACGCCGCAACCGATGCTATCTGCCCCCGCCCCCAACCCTTTGATTTTCGGCGCGCGCGTCTTTATTTACCCACAGCACATCACTTGTGCAGGTGCAATACGTGACGCTGCTTAAAAAACGCGCGAAAATGGATCGGCATTACGCATACTCAAATTTGGAGTATCCTAGTATGGTGCAACAATATGCTATTGCGAATTACAACACAGCAGAAGCTCGACGGCTCTACGCACAACCGGACCACCTGAACCATCTCAGAATGCAGGGCATTCCAAACCCACAGGTTTCTTCAATAAACACTTTCCTGGCGGCTACTCAACGATTGATTGATCATCATGGAAAGTTTAGGGTACCAGAGCATGCTCAAGCCCGAGGTCGACCCCACATTTAAAGACCAGACCTCGATGAGGATATCATTCAACCAACGCAATGAACATTATTGGGCTTTTAACAACCCCATGTGATCCGCGAGTGTTCTCATCAAGTGCGTTTTAACATTAGACGTTTTTTTGTGGTCCGAGCTGAAGCGCCTGGTGTACACTCGGAAATACGAAACTCGAGATGAATTAAAGACTGATACAATAGACGCTTTTAATGTAGTGAGACGTGACATAGACACTTTATTAAAGTTAAAACGTGATTGCGTTAAACGGGCACGTTTTTGTATTGAACGAAATAGCCTGCACTTCGCACATTTGCTCCATTATCATATCAGTGAGTGTAAATAACTAAATTAAAAAGGGAGTGTAAATTTGTAGTAAACTTCGCGAGCTGTGTGAAACATCTGCAATGTTGGTAAGTACCTACCAACATTGCAGACGACTTTACCAAGTGGTAAAGGCGTTTGGTAAGAGGTACCTATCTAATCTAATAGCATATCACGATTTTACCTACGGAATGGTTAGGCGACGCGCTACTACCTACTAGTTCGCAATTTTTTGCAAAGGAGATTCCTCAATTATTTTTATTTTTATTTTACGACTAGGGCCGGTATAAATTGTCGAAATGGATAGTACAGTTAATTGCAAATCGCCTTCCTGCGGCTTAAAAACCACTTAAAAGTCAGGGTGTATATAAGTATCTATGCTTATTGCCAAACTCTCAATTTTACTCACCGGTAGTGGGCGCAGCTGTTGTTGTTGTTGAAGTCGTCGTTGTAGGAACTAAATAAAACAAAACAAAAATATTAAAGCACGAGCTTCGAATGCTCGACCGACTACTCAAAATTTGACGGCTTCTCGAAGTTTCACAAAACCGAATTGGTTTTTACAGTACACTTTGAATTTATATGAAGTCGCCTCAATCCGCTCCGCTTTGCTGGACTCCAGGGGGTACACAAAGTTGTGACATTACATTTAAAACCGTTTAGACCATACTTGTGTTAGCCGGAGTCTTACCGTTTCGCTTTAATCGGTGTTTTATTGTTCTTGACGAAAAATTTAGAAGTAATACATGCAATTTTTAACAACTTTTGTTTTTTAACAACATTAATTAAGTACTGATAAATACATCAAGCAAAACTTGTTTAAGGCATCTTTAATTGAGATATGATTTTTACAGACCTTTGAAGTGATAGAACATTTCCAATGCTTTTAAGCAAGGTTTTTTTTTGACAGAAATAAAAAGAAATAAAGTATATTTTTTTAATATATATGTTCTATCTTTTGAGATATCATGTACAAAAAGTATATCATAAATTGTTGAAAATAGGACCTCCGAACCAAATTGAGGAAGAAAAATCCACCTTTACATGCTTTTTTAAGTTGGTAGCACACATTGAAAATTACATACATCGATAGAGAACCATCAAAATAATCAAAATATGTCATCTAACATAATGTCCTAGTGTTAAATTTGCGAGAAATTAGGTTTATAAAATAAAATAAAAACTTGCTTAAAAGCAGATAATATTTTCTAGCCATTCAAAGGTCTGCAAAAACCAGGTCTCAAGTCACAAATGCCTAGAAAAAGTATTGTTAAATGACTTAAACAGTGGGTACTTAATTAGCAATCATTATAGAAGAAATCAATAATTGGTCAAAATCGCAATTATTGGGTTTTTTCCATCAAAACCAATAAAACATCAATAAAAACAAAACGGTAAGACATACACCAAAATAAAATTGGCCTAAACGGTTCTAAATGGTGTACTATCTCCTTTTTAAGGCTTTTCATCGATATACTAAACATTAAATGTAAAAAAGTGCTACAGAAAAATCGGTTGGTGTTCTTTTGAATTTTATCTCCTAGAGCCATCTCGTGGTATTTGCAATATTGAAATAGTGCTGCACCAAGCGATAAAGGTCTTGAACTAGATATGCTTTCGTAGCTTCTCTCATTACGCCGCCGATGACATATTTTGTTCTACGTGGTCTATCTGTATTAGTATAATTCACCGTGACATTTTAGTGGTTTTAAAGCGGAGGCTAGGTGAATCGCCTTGAGCAGTAGGAATAATATTGTAATTTTTTTAAATCAAGGCATATTTGTTTTTATTTGAAACAGTTAGAAACATTAGTAGCCCTCTTTTACTACGCACGGCGGGTCGGCGACGTCAAAGGCCTTCAAAGGAGCTAGCCGCCTAGTGCAAGCGCATGCCATCAGCCAATCACCGCACTTGCACGCCGCAACCGATGCTATCTGCCCCCGCCCCCAACCCTTTGATTTTCGGCGCGCGCATCTTTAGTTACCCACAGCACATCACTTGTGCAGGTGCAATACGTGACGCTGCTTAAAAAACGCGCGAAAATGGATCGGCATTACGCAAACTCAAATTTGGAGTATCCTAGTATGGTGCAACAATATGCTATTGCGAATTACAACACAGCAGAAGCTCGACGGCTCTACGCACAACCGGACCACCTGAACCATCTCAGAATGCAGGGCATTCCAAACCCACAGGTTTCTTCAATAAACACTTTCCTGGCGGCTACTCAACGATTGGTTGATCATCATGGAAAATTTAGGGTACCAGAGCATGCTCAAGCCCGAGGTCGACCCCACATTTAAAGACCAGACCTCGATGAGGATATCATTCAACCAACGCAATGAACATTATTGGGCTTTTAACAACCCCCACGTGATCCGCGAGTGTTCTCATCAAGTGCGTTTTAACATTAGACGTTTTTTTGTGGTCCGATCTGAAGTGCCTGGTGTACACTCGGAAATACGAAACTCGAGATGAATTAATGACTGATACAATAGACGCTTTTAATGTAGTGAGACGTGACATAGACACTTTATTAAAGTTAAAACGTGATTGCGTTAAACGGGCACGTTTTTGTATTGAACGAAATAGCCTGCACTTCGCACATTTGCTCCATTATCATATCAGTGAGTGTAAATAACTAAATTAAAAAGGGAGTGTAAATTTGTAGTAAACTTCGTGAGCTGTGTGAAACATTTGCAATGTTGGTAAGTACCTACCAACATTGCAGACGACTTTACCAAGTGGTAAAGGCGTTTAATAAGAGGTACCTATCTAATCTAATAGCATATCACGATTTTACCTACGGAATGGTTAGGCGACGCGCTACTACCTACTAGTTCGCAATTTTTTGCAAAGGAGATTCCTCAATTATTTTTATTTTTATTTTACGACTAGGGCCGGTATAAATTGTCGAAATGGATAGTACAGTTAATTGCAAATCGCCTTCCTGCGGCTTAAAAACCACTTAAAAGTCAGGGTGTATATAAGTATCTGTGCTTATTGCCAAACACTCAATTTTACTCACCGGTAGTGGGCGCAGCTGTTGTTGTTGTTGAAGTCGTCCTTGTAGGAACTAAATAAAACAAAACAAAAATATTAAAGCACGAGCTTCGAATGCTCGACCGACTACTCAAAATTTGACGGCTTCTCAAAGTTTCACAAAACCGAATTGGTTTTTACAGTACACTTTGAATTTATATGAAGTCGCCTCAATCCGCTCCGCTTTGCTGGACTCCAGGGGGTACACAAAGTTGTGACATTACATTTAAAACCGTTTAGACCATACATGTGTTAGCCGGAGTCTTACCGTTTCGCTTTAATCGGTGTTTTATTGTTCTTGACGAAAAATTCAGAAGTAATACATGCAATTTTTAACAACTTTTGTTTTTTAACAACATTAATTAAGTACTGATAAATACATCAAGCAAAACTTGTTTAAGGCATCTTTAATTGAGATATGATTTTTACAGACCTTTGAAGTGATAGAACATTTCCAATGCTTTAAAGCAAGGTTTTTTTTTGACAGAAATAAAAAGAAATAGAGTATTTTTTTTTTAATATATATGTACTATCTTTTGAGATATCATGTACAAAAAGTATATCATAAATTGTTGAAAATAGGACCTCCGAACCAAATTGAGGAAGAAAAATCCACCTTTACATGCTTTTTTAAGTTGGTAGCACACATTGAAAATTACATACATCGATAGAGAACCATCAAAATAATCAAAATATGTCATCTAACATAATGTCCTAGTGTTAAATTTGCGAGAAATTAGGTTTATAAAATAAAATAAAAACTTGCTTAAAAGCAGATAATATTTTCTAGCCATTCAAAGGTCTGCAAAAACCAGGTCTCAAGTCACAAATGCCTAGAAAAAGTATTGTTAAATGACTTAAACAGTGGGTACTTAATTAGCAATCATTATAGAAGAAATCAATAATTGGTCAAAATCGCAATTATTGGGTTTTTTCATCAAAACCAATAAAACATCAATAAAAACAAAACGGTAAGACATACACCAAAATAAAATTGGCCTAAACGGTTCTAAATGGTGTACTATCTCCTTTTTAAGGCTTTTCATCGATATACTAAACATTAAATGTAAAAAAGTGCTACAGAAAAATCGGTAGGTGGTCTTTTGAATTTTATCTCCTAGAGCCATCTCGTGGTATTTGCAATATTGAAATAGTGCTGCACCAAGCGATAAAGGTCTTGAACTAGATATGCTTTCGTAGCTTCTCTCATTTCGCCGCCGATGACATATTTTGTTCTACGTGGTCTATCTGTATTAGTATAATACACCGTGACATTTTAGTGGTTTTAAAGCGGAGGCTAGGTGAATCGCCTTGAGCAGTAGGAATAATATTGTAATTTTTTTAAATCAAGGCATATTTGTTTTTATTTGAAACAGTTAGAAACATTAGTAGCCCTCTTTTACTACGCACGGCGGGTCGGCGACGTCAAAGGCCTTCAAAGGAGCTAGCCGCCTAGTGCAAGCGCATGCCATCAGCCAATCACCGCACTTGCACGCCGCAACCGATGCTATCTGCCCCCGCCCCCAACCCTTTGATTTTCGGCGCGCGCGTCTTTAGTTACCCACAGCACATCACTTGTGCAGGTGCAATACGTGACGCTGCTTAAAAAACGCGCGAAAATGGATCGGCATTACGCATACTCAAATTTGGAGTATCCTAGTATGGTGTAACAATATGCTATTGCGAATTACAATACAGCAGAAGCTCGACGGCTCTACGCAAAACCGGACCACCTGAACCATCTCAGAATGCAGGGCATTCCAAACCCACAGGTTTCTTCAATAAACACTTTCCTGGCGGCTACTCAACGATTGATTGATCATCATGGAAAGTTTAGGGTACCAGAGCATGCTCAAGCCCGAGGTCGACCCCACATTTAAAGACCAGACCTCGATGAGGATATCATTCAACCAACGCAATGAACATTATTGGGCTTTTAACAACCCCATGTGATCCGCGAGTGTTCTCATCAAGTGCGTTTTAACATTAGACGTTTTTTTGTGGTCCGAGCTGAAGCGCCTGGTGTACACTCGGAAATACGAAACTCGAGATGAATTAAAGACTGATACAATAGACGCTTTTAATGTAGTGAGACGTGACATAGACACTTTATTAAAGTTAAAACGTGATTGCGTTAAACGGGCACGTTTTTGTATTGAACGAAATAGCCTGCACTTCGCACATTTGCTCCATTATCATATCAGTGAGTGTAAATAACTAAATTAAAAAGGGAGTGTAAATTTGTAGTAAACTTCGTGAGCTGTGTGAAACATTTGCAATGTTGGTAAGTACCTACCAACATTGCAGACGACTTTACCAAGTGGTAAAGGCGTTTGGTAAGAGGTACCTATCTAATCTAATAGCATATCACGATTTTACCTACGGAATGGTTAGGCGACGCGCTACTACCTACTAGTTCGCAATTTATTGCAAAGGAGATTCCTCATTTATTTTTATTTTTATTTTACGACTAGGGCCGGTATAAATTGTCGAAATGGATAGTACAGTTAATTGCAAATCGCCTTCCTGCGGCTTAAAAACCACTTAAAAGTCAGGGTGTATATAAGTATCTGTGCTTATTGCCAAACACTCAATTTTACTCACCGGTAGTGGGCGCAGCTGTTGTTGTTGTTGAAGTCGTCGTTGTAGGAACTAAATTAAACAAAACAAAAATATTAAAGCACGAGCTTCGAATGCTCGACCGACTACTCAAAATTTGACGGCTTCTCAAAGTTTCACAAAACCGAATTGGTTTTTACAGTACACTTTGAATTTATATGAAGTCGCCTCAATCCGCTCCGCTTTGCTGGACTCCAGGGGGTACACAAAGTTGTGGCATTACATTTAAAACCGTTTAGACCATACTTGTGTTAGCCGGAGTCTTACCGTTTCGCTTTAATCGGTGTTTTATTGTTCTTGACGAAAAATTTAGAAGTAATACATGCAATTTTTAACAACTTTTGTTTTTTAACAACATTAATTAAGTACTGATAAATACATCAAGCAAAACTTGTTTAAGGCATCTTTAATTGAGATATGATTTTTACAGACCTTTGAAGTGATAGAACATTTCCAATGCTTTAAAGCAAGGTTTTTTTTTGACAGAAATAAAAAAAAATAGAGTATTTTTTTTAAATATATATGTACTATCTTTTGAGATATCATGTACAAAAAGTATATCATAAATTGTTGAAAATAGGACCTCCGAACCAAATTGAGGAAGAAAAATCCACCTTTACATGCTTTTTTAAGTTTGTAGCACACATTGAAAATTACATACATCGATAGAGAACCATCAAAATAATCAAAATATGTCATATAACATAATGTCCTAGTGTTAAATTTGCGAGAAATTAGGTTTATAAAATAAAATAAAAACTTGCTTAAAAGCAGATGATATTTTCTAGCCATTCAAAGGTCTGCAAAAACCAGGTCTCAAGTCACAAATGCCTAGAAAAAGTATTGTTAAATGACTTAAACAGTGGGTACTTAATTAGCAATCATTATAGAAGAAATCAATAATTGGTCAAAATCGCAATTATTGGGTTTTTTCATCAAAACCAATAAAACATCAATCAATAAAACAACAATAAATAAAATTGGCCTAAACGGTTCTAAATGGTGTACTATCTCCTTTTTAAGGCTTTTCATCGATATACTAAACATTAAATGTAAAAAAGTGCTACAGAAAAATCGGTTGGTGTTCTTTTGAATTTTATCTCCTAGAGCCATCTCGTGGTATTTGCAATATTGAAATAGTGCTGCACCAAGCGATAAAGGTCTTGAACTAGATATGCTTTCGTAGCTTCTCTCATTACGCCGCCGATGACATATTTTGTTCTACGTGGTCTATCTGTATTAGTATAATACACCGTGACATTTTAGTGGTTTTAAAGTGGAGGCTAGGTGAATCGCCTTGAGCAGTAGGAATAATATTGTAATTTTTTTAAATCAAGGCATATTTGTTTTTATTTGAAACAGTTAGAAATATTAGTAGCCCTCTTTTACTACGCACGGCGGGTCGGCGACGTCAAAGGCCTTCAAAGGAGCTAGCCGCCTAGTGCAAGCGCATGCCATCAGCCAATCACCGCACTTGCACGCCGCAACCGATGCTATCTGCCCCCTCCCCCAACCCTTTGATTTTCGGCGCGCGCGTCTTTAGTTACCCACAGCACATCACTTGTGCAGGTGCAATACGTGACGCTGCTTAAAAAACGCGCGAAAATGGATCGGCATTACGCATACTCAAATTTGGAGTATCCTAGTATGGTGTAACAATATGCTATTGCGAATTACAATACAGCAGAAGCTCGACGGCTCTACGCAAAACCAGACCACCTGAACCATCTCAGAATGCAGGGCATTCCAAACCCACAGGTTTCTTCAATAAACACTTTCCTGGCGGCTACTCAACGATTGATTGATCATCATGGAAAGTTTAGGGTACCAGAGCATGCTCAAGCCCGAGGTCGACCCCACATTTAAAGACCAGACCTCGATGAGGATATCATTCAACCAACGCAATGAACATTATGGGCTTTTAACAACCCCCACGTGATCCGCGAGTGTTCTCATCAAGTGCGTTTTAACATTAGACGTTTTTTTGTGGTCCGAGCTGAAGCGCCTGGTGTACACTCGGAAATACGAAACTCGAGATGAATTAAAGACTGATACAATAGACGCTTATAATGTAGTGAGACGTGACATAGACACTTTATTAAAGTTAAAACGTGATTGCGTTAAACGGGCACGTTTTTGTATTGAACGAAATAGCCTGCACTTCGCACATTTGCTCCATTATCATATCAGTGAGTGTAAATAACTAAATTAAAAAGGAAGTGTAAATTTGTAGTAAACTTCGCGAGCTGTGTGAAACATCTGCAATGTTGGTAAGTACCTACCAATATTGCAGACGACTTTACCAAGTGGTAAAGGCGTTTGGTAAGAGGTACCTATCTAATCTAATAGCATATCACGATTTTACCTACGGAATGGTTAGGCGACGCGCTACTACCTACTAGTTCGCAATTTTTTGCAAAGGAGATTCCTCAATTATTTTTATTTTTATTTTACGACTAGGGCCGGTATAAATTGTCGAAATGGATAGTACAGTTAATTGCAAATCGCCTTCCTGCGGCTTAAAAACCACTTAAAAGTCAGGGTGTATATAAGTATCTGTGCTTATTGCCAAACTCTCAATTTTACTCACCGGTAGTGGGCGCAGCTGTTGTTGTTGTTGAAGTCGTCGTTGTAGGAACTAAATAAAACAAAACAAAAATATTAAAGCACGAGCTTCGAATGCTCGACCGACTACTCAAAATTTGACGGCTTCTCAAAGTTTCACAAAACCGAATTGGTTTTTACAGTACACTTTGAATTTATATGAAGTCACCTCAATCCGCTCCGCTTTGCTGGACTCCAGGGGGTACACAAAGTTGTGACATTACATTTAAAACCGTTTAGACCATACTTGTGTTAGCCGGAGTCTTACCGTTTCGCTTTAATCGGTGTTTTATTGTTCTTGACGAAAAATTTAGAAGTAATACATGCAATTTTTAACAACTTTTGTTTTTTAACAACATTAATTAAGTACTGATAAATACATCAAGCAAAACTTGTTTAAGGCATCTTTAATTGAGATATGATTTTTACAGACCTTTGAAGTGATAGAACATTTCCAATGCTTTTAAGCAAGGTTTTTTTTGACAGAAATAAAAAGAAATAGAGTATTTTTTTTTTATATATATGTTCTATCTTTTGAGATATCATGTACAAAAAGTATATCATAAATTGTTGAAAATAGGACCTCCGAACCAAATTGAGGAAGAAAAATCCACCTTTACATGCTTTTTTAAGTTGGTAGCACACATTGAAAATTACATACATCGATAGAGAACCATCAAAATAATCAAAATATGTCATCTAACATAATGTCCTAGTGTTAAATTTGCGAGAAATTAGGTTTATAAAATCAAATAAAAACTTGCTTAAAAGCAGATGATATTTTCTAGCCATTCAAAGGTCTGCTGAAACCAGGTCTCAAGTCACAAATGCCTAGAAAAAGTATTGTTAAATGACTTAAACAGTGGGTACTTAATTAGCAATCATTATAGAAGAAATCAATAATTGGTCAAAATCGCAATTATTGGGTTTTTTCATCAAAACCAATAAAACATCAATAAAAACAAAACGGTAAGACATACACCAAAATAAAATTGGCCTAAACGGTTCTAAATGGTGTACTATCTCCTTTTTAAGGCTTTTCATCGATATACTAAACATTAAATGTAAAAAATTGCTACAGAAAAATCGGTTGGTGTTCTTTTGAATTTTATCTCCTAGAGCCATCTCGTGGTATTTGCAATATTGAAATAGTGCTGTACCAAGCGATAAAGGTCTTGAACTAGATATGCTTTCGTAGCTTCTCTCATTACGCCGCCGATGACATATTTTGTTCTACGTGGTCTATCTGTATTAGTATAATTCACCGTGACATTTTAGTGGTTTTAAAGCGGAGGCTAGGTGAATCGCCTTGAGCAGTAGGAATAATATTGTAATTTTTTTTTTAAATCAAGGCATATTTGTTTTTATTTGAAACAGTTAGAAACATTAGTAGCCCTCTTTTACTACGCACGGCGGGTCGGCGACGTCAAAGGCCTTCAAAGGAGCTAGCCGCCTAGTGCAAGCGCATGCCATCACCCAATCACCGCACTTGCACGCCGCAACCGATGCTATCTGCCCCCGCCCCCAACCCTTTGATTTTCGGCGCGCGCATCTTTAGTTACCCACAGCACATCACTTGTGCAGGTGCAATACGTGACGCTGCTTAAAAAACGCGCGAAAATGGATCGGCATTACGCATACTCAAATTTGGAGTATCCTAGTATGGTGCAACAATATGGTATTGCGAATTACAACACAGCAGAAGCTCGACGGCTCTACGCACAACCGGACCACCTGAACCATCTCAGAATGCAGGGCATTCCAAACCCACAGGTTTCTTCAATAAACACTTTCCTGGCGGCTACTCAACGATTGATTGATCATCATGGAAAGTTTAGGGTACCAGAGCATGCTCAAGCCCGAGGTCGACCCCACATTTAAAGACCAATTAAAAAGGGAGTGTAAATTTGTAGTAAACTTCGTGAGCTGTGTGAAACATTTGCAATGTTGGTAAGTACCTACCAACATTGCAGACGACTTTACCAAGTGGTAAAGGCGTTTGGTAAGAGGTACCTATCTAATCTAATAGCATATCACGATTTTACCTACGGAATGGTTAGGCGACGCGCTACTACCTACTAGTTCGCAATTTTTTGCAAAGGAGATTCCTCAATTATTTTTATTTTTATTTTACGACTAGGGCCGGTATAAATTGTCGAAATGGATAGTACAGTTAATTGCAAATCGCCTTCCTGCGGCTTAAAAACCACTTAAAAGTCAGGGTGTATATAAGTATCTGTGCTTATTGCCAAACACTCAATTTTACTCACCGGTAGTGGGCGCAGCTGTTGTTGTTGTTGAAGTCGTCGTTGTAGGAACTAAATAAAACAAAACAAAAATATTAAAGCACGAGCTTCGAATGCTCGACCGACTACTCAAAATTTGACGGCTTCTCAAAGTTTCACAAAACCGAATTGGTTTTTACAGTACACTTTGAATTTATATGAAGTCGCCTCAATCCGCTCCGCTTTGCTGGACTCCAGGGGGTACACAAAGTTGTGGCATTACATTTAAAACCGTTTAGACCATACTTGTGTTAGCCGGAGTCTTACCGTTTCGCTTTAATCGGTGTTTTATTGTTCTTGACGAAAAATTTAGAAGTAATACATGCAATTTTTAACAACTTTTGTTTTTTAACAACATTAATTAAGTACTGATAAATACATCAAGCAAAACTTGTTTAAGGCATCTTTAATTGAGATATGATTTTTACAGACCTTTGAAGTGATAGAACATTTCCAATGCTTTAAAGCAAGGTTTTTTTTTGACAGAAATAAAAAGAAATAGAGTATTTTTTTTAAATATATATGTACTATCTTTTGAGATATCATGTACAAAAAGTATATCATAAATTGTTGAAAATAGGACCTCCGAACCAAATTGAGGAAGAAAAATCCACCTTTACATGCTTTTTTAAGTTTGTAGCACACATTGAAAATTACATACATCGATAGAGAACCATCAAAATAATCAAAATATGTCATCTAACATAATGTCCTAGTGTTAAATTTGCGAGAAATTAGGTTTATAAAATAAAATAAAAACTTGCTTAAAAGCAGATGATATTTTCTAGCCATTCAAAGGTCTGCAAAAACCAGGTCTCAAGTCACAAATGCCTAGAAAAAGTATTGTTAAATGACTTAAACAGTGGGTACTTAATTAGCAATCATTATAGAAGAAATCAATAATTGGTCAAAATCGCAATTATTGGGTTTTTTCATCAAAACCAATAAAACATCAATAAAAACAAAACGGTAAGACATACACCAAAATAAAATTGGCCTAAACGGTTCTAAATGGTGTACTATCTCCTTTTTAAGGCTTTTCATCGATATACTAAACATTAAATGTAAAAAAATGCTACAGAAAAATCGGTTGGTGTTCTTTTGAATTTTATCTCCTAGAGCCATCTCGTGGTATTTGCAATATTGAAATAGTGCTGCACCAAGCGATAAAGGTCTTGAACTAGATATGCTTTCGTAGCTTCTCTCATTACGCCGCTGATGACATATTTTGTTCTACGTGGTCTATCTGTATTAGTATAATACACCGTGACATTTTAGTGGTTTTAAAGTGGAGGCTAGGTGAATCGCCTTGAGCAGTAGGAATAATATTGTAATTTTTTTAAATCAAGGCATATTTGTTTTTATTTGAAACAGTTAGAAATATTAGTAGCCCTCTTTTACTACGCACGGCGGGTCGGCGACGTCAAAGGCCTTCAAAGGAGCTAGCCGCCTAGTGCAAGCGCATGCCATCAGCCAATCACCGCACTTGCACGCCGCAACCGATGCTATCTGCCCCCTCCCCCAACCCTTTGATTTTCGGCGCGCGCGTCTTTAGTTACCCACAGCACATCACTTGTGCAGGTGCAATACGTGACGCTGCTTAAAAAACGCGCGAAAATGGATCGGCATTACGCATACTCAAATTTGGAGTATCCTAGTATGGTGTAACAATATGCTATTGCGAATTACAATACAGCAGAAGCTCGACGGCTCTACGCAAAACCAGACCACCTGAACCATCTCAGAATGCAGGGCATTCCAAACCCACAGGTTTCTTCAATAAACACTTTCCTGGCGGCTACTCAACGATTGATTGATCATCATGGAAAGTTTAGGGTACCAGAGCATGCTCAAGCCCGAGGTCGACCCCACATTTAAAGACCAGACCTCGATGAGGATATCATTCAACCAACGCAATGAACATTATGGGCTTTTAACAACCCCCAAGTGATCCGCGAGTGTTCTCATCAAGTGCGTTTTAACATTAGACGTTTTTTTGTGGTCCGAGCTGAAGCGCCTGGTGTACACTCGGAAATACGAAACTCGAGATGAATTAAAGACTGATACAATAGACGCTTTTAATGTAGTGAGACGTGACATAGACACTTTATTAAAGTTAAAACGTGATTGCGTTAAACGGGCACGTTTTTGTATTGAACGAAATAGCCTGCACTTCGCACATTTGCTCCATTATCATATCAGTGAGTGTAAATAACTAAATTAAAAAGGAAGTGTAAATTTGTAGTAAACTTCGCGAGCTGTGTGAAACATCTGCAATGTTGGTAAGTACCTACCAATATTGCAGACGACTTTACCAAGTGGTAAAGGCGTTTGGTAAGAGGTACCTATCTAATCTAATAGCATATCACGATTTTACCTACGGAATGGTTAGGCGACGCGCTACTACCTACTAGTTCGCAATTTTTTGCAAAGGAGATTCCTCAATTATTTTTATTTTTATTTTACGACTAGGGCCGGTATAAATTGTCGAAATGGATAGTACAGTTAATTGCAAATCGCCTTCCTGCGGCTTAAAAACCACTTAAAAGTCAGGGTGTATATAAGTATCTGTGCTTATTGCCAAACTCTCAATTTTACTCACCGGTAGTGGGCGCAGCTGTTGTTGTTGTTGAAGTCGTCGTTGTAGGAACTAAATAAAACAAAACAAAAATATTAAAGCACGAGCTTCGAATGCTCGACCGACTACTCAAAATTTGACGGCTTCTCAAAGTTTCACAAAACCGAATTGGTTTTTACAGTACACTTTGAATTTATATGAAGTCACCTCAATCCGCTCCGCTTTGCTGGACTCCAGGGGGTACACAAAGTTGTGACATTACATTTAAAACCGTTTAGACCATACTTGTGTTAGCCGGAGTCTTACCGTTTCGCTTTAATCGGTGTTTTATTGTTCTTGACGAAAAATTTAGAAGTAATACATGCAATTTTTAACAACTTTTGTTTTTTAACAACATTAATTAAGTACTGATAAATACATCAAGCAAAACTTGTTTAAGGCATCTTTAATTGAGATATGATTTTTACAGACCTTTGAAGTGATAGAACATTTCCAATGCTTTTAAGCAAGGTTTTTTTTGACAGAAATAAAAAGAAATAGAGTATTTTTTTTATATATATATGTTCTAACTTTTGAGATATCATGTACAAAAAGTATATCATAAATTGTTGAAAATAGGACCTCCGAACCAAATTGAGGAAGAAAAATCCACCTTTACATGCTTTTTTAAGTTGGTAGCACACATTGAAAATTACATACATCGATAGAGAACCATCAAAATAATCAAAATATGTCATCTAACATAATGTCCTAGTGTTAAATTTGCGAGAAACTAGGTTTATAAAATCAAATAAAAACTTGCTTAAAAGCAGATGATATTTTCTAGCCATTCAAAGGTCTGCAAAAACCAGGTCTCAAGTCACAAATGCCTAGAAAAAGTATTGTTAAATGACTTAAACAGTGGGTACTTAATTAGCAATCATTATAGAAGAAATCAATAATTGGTTTAAATCGCAATTATTGGGTTTTTTCATCAAAACCAATAAAACATCAATAAAAACAAAACGGTAAGACATACACCAAAATAAAATTGGCCTAAACGGTTCTAAATGGTGTACTATCTCCTTTTTAAGGCTTTTCATCGATATACTAAACATTAAATGTAAAAAAGTGCTACAGAAAAATCGGTTGGTGTTCTTTTGAATTTTATCTCCTAGAGCCATCTCGTAGTATTTGCAATATTGAAATAGTGCTGCACCAAGCGATAAAGGTCTTGAACTAGATATGCTTTCGTAGCTTCTCTCATTACGCCGCCGATGAAATATTTTGTTCTACGTGGTCTGTCTGTATTATTATAATACACCGTGACATTTTAGTGGTTTTAAAGCGGAGGCTAGGTGAATCGCCTTGAGCAGTAGGAATAATATTGTCATTTTTTTTAAATCAAGGCATATTTGTTTTTATTTGAAACAGTTAGAAACATTAGTAGCCCTCTTTTACTACGCACGGCGGGTCGGCGACGTCAAAGGCCTTCAAAGGAGCTAGCCGCCTAGTGCAAGCGCATGCCATCAGCCAATCACCGCACTTGCACGCCGCAACCGATGCTATATGCCCCCGCCCCCAACCCTTTAATTTTCGGCGCGCGCGTCTTTAGTTACCCACAGCACATCACTTGTGCAGGTGCAATACGTGCCGCTGCTTAAAAACGCGCGAAAAAGGATCGGCATTACGCGTACTCAAATTTAGAGTATCCTAGTATGGTGCAACAATATGCTATTGCGAATTACAACACAGCAGAAGCTCGACGGCTCTACGCACAACCGGACCACCTGAACCATCTCAGAATGCAGGGCATTCCAAACCCACAGGTTTCTTCAATAAACACTTTCCTGGCGGCTACTCAACGATTGATTGATCATCATGGAAAGTTTAGGGTACCAGAGCATGCTCAAGCCCGAGGTCGACCCCACATTTAAAGACCAGACCTCGATGAGGATATCATTCAACCAACGCAATGAACATTATTGGGCTTTTAACAACCCCCACGTGATCCGCGAGTGTTCTCATCAAGTGCGTTTTAACATTAGACGTTTTTTTGTGGTCCGATCTGAAGCGCCTGGTGTACACTCGGAAATACGAAACTCGAGATGAATTAATGACTGATACAATAGACGCTTTTAATGTAGTGAGACGTGACATAGACACTTTATTAAAGTTAAAACGTGATTGCGTTAAACGGGCACGTTTTTGTATTGAACGAAATAGCCTGCACTTCGCACATTTGCTCCATTATCATATCAGTGAGTGTAAATAACTAAATTAAAAAGGGAGTGTAAATTTGTAGTAAACTTCGTGAGCTGTGTGAAACATCTGCAATGTTGGTAAGTACCTACCAAATTTGCAGACGACTTTACCAAGTGGTAAAGGTGTTTGGTAAGAGGTACCTATCTAATCTAATAGCATATCACGATTTTACCTACGGAATGGTTAGGCGACGCGCTACTACCTACTAGTTCGCAATTTTTTGCAAAGGAGATTCCTCAATTATTTTTATTTTTATTTTACGACTAGGGCCGGTATAAATTGTCGAAATTGATAGTACAGTTAATTGCAAATCGCCTTCCTGCGGCTTAAAAACCACTTAAAAGTCAGGGTGTATATAAGTATCTGTGCTTATTGCCAAACTCTCAATTTTACTCACCGGTAGTGGGCGCAGCTGTTGTTGTTGTTGAAGTCGTCGTTGTAGGAACTAAATAAAACAAAACAAAAATATTAAAGCACGAGCTTCGAATGCTCGACCGACTACTCAAAATTTGACGGCTTCTCAAAGTTTCACAAAACCGAATTGGTTTTTACAGTACACTTTGAATTTATATGAAGTCGCCTTAATCCGCTCCGCTTTGCTGGACTCCAGGGGTACACAAAGTTGTGACATTACATTTAAAACCGTTTAGACCATACTTGTGTTAGCCGGAGTCTTACCGTTTCGCTTTAATCGGTGTTTTATTGTTCTTGACGAAAAATTTAGAAGTAATACATGCAATTTTTAACAACTTTTGTTTTTTAACAACATTAATTAAGTACTGATAAATACATCAAGCAAAACTTGTTTAAGGCATCTTTAATTGAGATATGATTTTTACAGACCTTTGAAGTGATAGAACATTTCCAATGCTTTTAAGCAAGGTTTTTTTTTGACAGAAATAAAAAGAAATAGAGTATATTTTTTTAATATATATGTTCTATCTTTTGAGATATCATGTACAAAAAGTATATCATAAATTGTTGAAAATAGGACCTCCGAACCAAATTGAGGAAGAAAAATCCACCTTTACATGCTTTTTTAAGTTGGTAGCACACATTGAAAATTACATACATCGATAGAGAACCATCAAAATAATCAAAATATGTCATCTAACATAATGTCCTAGTGTTAAATTTGCGAGAAATTAGGTTTATAAAATCAAATAAAAACTTGCTTAAAAGCAGATGATATTTTCTAGCCATTCAAAGGTCTGCAAAAACCAGGTCTCAAGTCACAAATGCCTAGAAAAAGTATTGTTAAATGACTTAAACAGTGGGTACTTAATTAGCAATCATTATAGAAGAAATCAATAATTGGTCAAAATCGCAATTATTGGGTTTTTCATCAAAACCAATAAAACATCAATAAAAGCAAAACGGTAAGACATACACCAAAATAAAATTGGCCTAAACGGTGCTAAATGGTGTACTATCTCCTTTTTAAGTCTTTTCATCGATATACTAAACATTAAATGTAAAAAAGTGCTACAGAAAAATCGGTAGGTGGTCTTTTGAATCTTATCTCCTAGAGCCATCTCGTGGTATTTGCAATATTGAAATAGTGCTGCACCAAGCGATAAAGGTCTTGAACTAGATATGCTTTCGTAGCTTCTCTCATTACGCCGCCGATGACATATTTTGTTCTACGTGGTCTATCTGTATTAGTATAATACACCGTGACATTTTAGTGGTTTTAAAGCGGAGGCTAGGTGAATCGCCTTGAGCAGTAGGAATAATTTTGTCATTTTTTTTTAAATTAAGGCATATTTGTTTTTATTTGAAACAGTTAGAAACATTAGTAGCCCTCTTTTACTACGCACGGCGGGTCGGCGACGTCAAAGGCCTTCAAAGGAGCTAGCCGCCTAGTGCAAGCGCATGCCATCAGCCAATCACCGCACTTGCACGCCGCAACCGATGCTATCTGCCCCCGCCCCCAACCCTTTGATTTTCGGCGCGCGCATCTTTAGTTACCCACAGCACATCACTTGTGCAGGTGCAATACGTGACGCTGCTTAAAAAACGCGCGAAAATGGATTGGCATTACGCATACTCAAATTTGGAGTATCCTAGTATGGTGCAACAATATGCTATTGCGAATTACAACACAGCAGAAGCTCGACGGCTCTACGCACAACCGGACCACCTGAACCATCTCAGAATGCAGGGCATTCCAAACCCACAGGTTTCTTCAATTAACACTTTCCTGGCGGCTACTCAACGATTGATTGATCATCATGGAAAGTTTAGGGTACCAGAGCATGCTCAAGCCCGAGGTCGACCCCACATTTAAAGACCAGACCTCGATGAGGATATCATTCAACCAACGCAATGAACATTATTGGGCTTTTAACAACCCCACGTGATCCGCGAGTGTTCTCATCAAGTGCGTTTTAACATTAGACGTTTTTTTGTGGTCCGAGCTGAAGCGCCTGGTGTACACTCGGAAATACGAAACTCGAGATGAATTAAAGACTGATACAATAGACGCTTTTAATGTAGTGAGACGTGACATAGACACTTTATTAAAGTTAAAACGTGATTGCGTTAAACGGGCACGTTTTTGTATTGAACGAAATAGCCTGCACTTCGCACATTTGCTCCATTATCATATCAGTGAGTGTAAATAACTAAATTAAAAAGGGAGTGTAAATTTGTAGTAAACTTCGTGAGCTGTGTGAAACATCTGCAATGTTGGTAAGTACCTACCAACATTGCAGACGACTTTACCAAGTGGTAAAGGTGTTTGGTAAGAGGTACCTATCTAATCTAATAGCATATCACGATTTTACCTACGGAATGGTTAGGCGACGCGCTACTACCTACTAGTTCGCAATTTTTTGCAAAGGAGATTCCTCAATTATTTTTATTTTTATTTTACGACTAGGGCCGGTATAAATTGTCGAAATTGATAGTACAGTTAATTGCAAATCGCCTTCCTGCGGCTTAAAAACCACTTAAAAGTCAGGGTGTATATAAGTATCTGTGCTTATTGCCAAACTCTCAATTTTACTCACCGGTAGTGGGCGCAGCTGTTGTTGTTGTTGAAGTCGTCGTTGTAGGAACTAAATAAAACAAAACAAAAATATTAAAGCACGAGCTTCGAATGCTCGACCGACTACTCAAAATTTGACGGCTTCTCAAAGTTTCACAAAACCGAATTGGTTTTTACAGTACACTTTGAATTTATATGAAGTCGCCTTAATCCGCTCCGCTTTGCTGGACTCCAGGGGGTACACAAAGTTGTGACATTACATTTAAAACCGTTTAGACCATACTTGTGTTAGCCGGAGTCTTACCGTTTCGCTTTAATCGGTGTTTTATTGTTCTTGACGAAAAATTTAGAAGTAATACATGCAATTTTTAACAACTTTTGTTTTTTAACAACATTAATTAAGTACTGATAAATACATCAAGCAAAACTTGTTTAAGGCATCTTTAATTGAGATATGATTTTTACAGACCTTTGAAGTGATAGAACATTTCCAATGCTTTTAAGCAAGGTTTTTTTTTGACAGAAATAAAAAGAAATAGAGTATATTTTTTTAATATATATGTTCTATCTTTTGAGATATCATGTACAAAAAGTATATCATAAATTGTTGAAAATAGGACCTCCGAACCAAATTGAGGAAGAAAAATCCACCTTTACATGCTTTTTTAAGTTGGTAGCACACATTGAAAATTACATACATCGATAGAGAACCATCAAAATAATCAAAATATGTCATCTAACATAATGTCCTAGTGTTAAATTTGCGAGAAATTAGGTTTATAAAATCAAATAAAAACTTGCTTAAAAGCAGATGATATTTTCTAGCCATTCAAAGGTCTGCAAAAACCAGGTCTCAAGTCACAAATGCCTAGAAAAAGTATTGTTAAATGACTTAAACAGTGGGTACTTAATTAGCAATCATTATAGAAGAAATCAATAATTGGTCAAAATCGCAATTATTGGGTTTTTCATCAAAACCAATAAAACATCAATAAAAGCAAAACGGTAAGACATACACCAAAATAAAATTGGCCTAAACGGTGCTAAATGGTGTACTATCTCCTTTTTAAGTCTTTTCATCGATATACTAAACATTAAATGTAAAAAAGTGCTACAGAAAAATCGGTAGGTGGTCTTTTGAATCTTATCTCCTAGAGCCATCTCGTGGTATTTGCAATATTGAAATAGTGCTGCACCAAGCGATAAAGGTCTTGAACTAGATATGCTTTCGTAGCTTCTCTCATTACGCCGCCGATGACATATTTTGTTCTACGTGGTCTATCTGTATTAGTATAATACACCGTGACATTTTAGTGGTTTTAAAGCGGAGGCTAGGTGAATCGCCTTGAGCAGTAGGAATAATATTGTCATTTTTTTTTAAATTAAGGCATATTTGTTTTTATTTGAAACAGTTAGAAACATTAGTAGCCCTCTTTTACTACGCACGGCGGGTCGGCGACGTCAAAGGCCTTCAAAGGAGCTAGCCGCCTAGTGCAAGCGCATGCCATCAGCCAATCACCGCACTTGCACGCCGCAACCGATGCTATCTGCCCCCGCCCCCAACCCTTTGATTTTCGGCGCGCGCATCTTTAGTTACCCACAGCACATCACTTGTGCAGGTGCAATACGTGACGCTGCTTAAAAAACGCGCGAAAATGGATTGGCATTACGCATACTCAAATTTGGAGTATCCTAGTATGGTGCAACAATATGCTATTGCGAATTACAACACAGCAGAAGCTCGACGGCTCTACGCACAACCGGACCACCTGAACCATCTCAGAATGCAGGGCATTCCAAACCCACAGGTTTCTTCAATTAACACTTTCCTGGCGGCTACTCAACGATTGATTGATCATCATGGAAAGTTTAGGGTACCAGAGCATGCTCAAGCCCGAGGTCGACCCCACATTTAAAGACCAGACCTCGATGAGGATATCATTCAACCAACGCAATGAACATTATTGGGCTTTTAACAACCCCCACGTGATCCGCGAGTGTTCTCATCAAGTGCGTTTTAACATTAGACATTTTTTTGTGGTCCGAGCTGAAGCGCCTGGTGTACACTCGGAAATACGAAACTCGAGATGAATTAAAGACTGATACAATAGACGCTTTTAATGTAGTGAGACGTGACATAGACACATTATTAAAGTTAAAACGTGATTGCGTTAAACGGGCACGTTTTTGTATTGAACGAAATAGCCTGCACTTCGCACATTTGCTCCATTATCATATCAGTGAGTGTAAATAACTAAATTAAAAAGGGAGTGTAAATTTGTAGTAAACTTCGTGAGCTGTGTGAAACATTTGCAATGTTTGTAAGTACCTACCAACATTGCAGACGACTTTACCAAGTGGTAAAGGCGTTTGGTAAGAGGTACCTATCTAATCTAATAGCATATCACGATTTTACCTACGGAATGGTTAGGCGACGCGCTACTACCTACTAGTTCGCAATTTTTTGCAAAGGAGATTCCTCAATTATTTTTATTTTTATTTTACGACTAGGGCCGGTATAAATTGTCGAAATGGATAGTACAGTTAATTGCAAATCGCCTTCCTGCGGCTTAAAAACCACTTAAAAGTCAGGGTGTATATAAGTATCTGTGCTTATTGCCAAACACTCAATTTTACTCACCGGTAGTGGGCGCAGCTGTTGTTGTTGTTGAAGTCGTCGTTGTAGGAACTAAATAAAACAAAACAAAAATATTAAAGCACGAGCTTCGAATGCTCGACCGACTACTCAAAATTTGACGGCTTCTCAAAGTTTCACAAAACCGAATTGGTTTTTACAGTACACTTTGAATTTATATGAAGTCGCCTCAATCCGCTCCGCTTTGCTGTACTCCAGGGGGTACACAAAGTTGTGGCATTACATTTAAAACCGTTTAGACCATACTTGTGTTAGCAGGAGTCTTACCGTTTCGCTTTAATCGGGGTTTTATTGTTCTTGACGAAAAATTTAGAAGTAATACATGTAATTTTTAACAACTTTTGTTTTTTAACAACATTAATTAAGTACTGATAAATACATCAAGCAAAACTTGTTTAAGGCATCTTTAATTGAGATATGATTTTTACAGACCTTTGAAGTGATAGAACATTTCCAATGCTTTTAAGCAAGGTTTTTTTTGACAGAAATAAAAAGAAATAGAGTATTTTTTTTTATATATATGTTCTATCTTTTGAGATATCATGTACAAAAAGTATATCATAAATTGTTGAAAATAGGACCTCCGAACCAAATTGAGGAAGAAAAATCCACCTTTACATGCTTTTTTAAGTTGGTAGCACACATTGAAAATTACATACATCGATAGAGAACCATCAAAATAATCAAAATATGTCATCTAACATAATGTCCTAGTGTTAAATTTGCGAGAAATTAGGTTTATAAAATAAAATAAAAACTTGCTTAAAAGCAGATGATATTTTCTAGCCATTCAAAGGTCTGCAAAAACCAGGTCTCAAGTCACAAATGCCTAGAAAAATTATTGTTAAATGACTTAAACAGTGGGTACTTAATTAGCAATCATTATAGAAGAAATCAATAATTGGTCAAAATCGCAATTATTGGGTTTTTTCATCAAAACCAATAAAACATCAATAAAAACAAAACGGTAAGACATACACCAAAATAAAATTGGCCTAAACGGTTCTAAATGGTGTACTATCTCCTTTTTAAGGCTTTTCATCGATATACTAAACATTAAATGTAAAAAAGTGCTACAGAAAAATCGGTTGGTGTTCTTTTGAATTTTATCTCCTAGAGCCATCTCGTGGTATTTGCAATATTGAAATAGTGCTGCACCAAGCGATAAAGGTCTTGAACTAGATATGCTTTCGTAACTTCTCTCATTACGCCGCCGATGAAATATTTTGTTCTACGTGGTCTATCTGTATTATTATAATACACCGTGACATTTTAGTGGTTTTAAAGCGGAGGCTAGGTGAATCGCCTTGAGCAGTAGGAATAATATTGTCATTTTTTTTAAATCAAGGCATATTTGTTTTTATTTGAAACAGTTAGAAACATTAGTAGCCCTCTTTTACTACGCACGGCGGGTCGGCGACGTCAAAGGCCTTCAAAGGAGCTAGCCGCCTAGTGCAAGCGCATGCCATCAGCCAATCACCGCACTTGCACGCCGCAACCGATGCTATCTGCCCCCGCCCCAACCCTTTGATTTTCGGCGCGCGCGTCTTTAGTTACCCACAGCACATCACTTGTGCAGGTGCAATACGTGACGCTGCTTAAAAAACGCGCGAAAATGGATCGGCATTACGCGTACTCAAATTTGGAGTATCCTAGTATGGTGCAACAATATGCTATTGCGAATTACAACACAGCAGAAGCTCGACGGCTCTACGCACAACCGGACCACCTGAACCATCTCAGAATGCAGGGCATTCCAAACCCACAGGTTTCTTCAATAAACACTTTCCTGGCGGCTACTCAACGATTGATTGATCATCATGGAAAGTTTAGGGTACCAGAGCATGCTCAAGCCCGAGGTCGACCCCACATTTAAAGACCAGACCTCGATGAGGATATCATTCAACCAACGCAATGAACATTATTGGGCTTTTAACAACCCCCACGTGATCCGCGAGTGTTCTCATCAAGTGCGTTTTAACATTAGACGTTTTTTTGTGGTCCGAGCTGAAGCGCCTGGTGTACACTCGGAAATACGAAACTCGAGATGAATTAAAGACTGATACAATAGACGCTTTTAATGTAGTGAGACGTGACATAGACACTTTATTAAAGTTAAAACGTGATTGCGTTAAACGGGCACGTTTTTGTATTGAACGAAATAGCCTGCACTTCGCACATTTGCTCCATTATCATATCAGTGAGTGTAAATAACTAAATTAAAAAGGGAGTGTAAATTTGTAGTAAACTTCGTGAGCTGTGTGAAACATCTGCAATGTTGGTAAGTACCTACCAACATTGCAGACGACTTAACCAAGTGGTAAAGGTGTTTGGTAAGAGGTACCTATCTAATCTAATAGCATATCACGATTTTACCTACGGAATGGTTAGGCGACGCGCTACTACCTACTAGTTCGCAATTTTTTGCAAAGGAGATTCCTCAATTATTTTTATTTTTATTTTACGACTAGGGCCGGTATAAATTGTCGAAATGGATAGTACAGTTAATTGCAAATCGCCTTCCTGCGGCTTAAAAACCACTTAAAAGTCAGGGTGTATATAAGTATCTGTGCTTATTGCCAAACACTCAATTTTACTCACCGGTAGTGGGCGCAGCTGTTGTTGTTGTTGAAGTCGTCGTTGTAGGAACTAAATAAAACAAAACAAAAATATTAAAGCACGAGCTTCGAATGCTCGACCGACTACTCAAAATTTGACGGCTTCTCAAAGTTTCACAAAACCGAATTGGTTTTTACAGTACACTTTGAATTTATATGAAGTCGCCTCAATCCGCTCCGCTTTGCTGGACTCCAGGGGGTACACAAAGTTGTGGCATTACATTTAAAACCGTTTAGACCATACTTGTGTTAGCCGGAGTCTTACCGTTTCGCTTTAATCGGTGTTTTATTGTTCTTGACGAAAAATTTAGAAGTAATACATGCAATTTTTAACAACTTTTGTTTTTTAACAACATTAATTAAGTACTGATAAATACATCAAGCAAAACTTGTTTAAGGCATCTTTAATTGAGATATGATTTTTACAGACCTTTGAAGTGATAGAACATTTCCAATGCTTTAAAGCAAGGTTTTTTTTTGACAGAAATAAAAAGAAATAGAGTATTTTTTTTAAATATATATGTACTATCTTTTGAGATATCATGTACAAAAAGTATATCATAAATTGTTGAAAATAGGACCTCCGAACCAAATTGAGGAAGAAAAATCCACCTTTACATGCTTTTTTAAGTTGGTAGCACACATTGAAAATTACATACATCGATAGAGAACCATCAAAATAATCAAAATATGTCATCTAACATAATGTCCTAGTGTTAAATTTGCGAGAAATTAGGTTTATAAAATAAAATAAAAACTTGCTTAAAAGCAGATGATATTTTCTAGCCATTCAAAGGTCTGCAAAAACCAGGTCTCAAGTCACAAATGCCTAGAAAAAGTATTGTTAAATGACTTAAACAGTGGGTACTTAATTAGCAATCATTATATAAGAAATCAATAATTGGTCAAAATCGCAATTATTGGGTTTTTTCATCAAAACCAATAAAACATCAATAAAAACAAAACGGTAAGACATACACCAAAATAAAATTGGTCTAAACGGTTCTAAATGGTGTACTATCTCCTTTTTAAGGCTTTTCATCGATATACTAAACATTAAATGTAAAAAAGTGCTACAGAAAAATCGGTAGGTGGTCTTTTGAATCTTATCTCCTAGAGCCATCTCGTGGTATTTGCAATATTGAAATAGTGCTGCACCAAGCGATAAAGGTCTTGAACTAGATATGCTTTCGTAGCTTCTCTCATTTCGCCGCCGATGACATATTTTGTTCTACGTGGTCTATCTGTATTAGTATAATACACCGTGACATTTTAGTGGTTTTAAAGCGGAGGCTAGGTGAATCGCCTTGAGCAGTAGGAATAATATTGTAATTTTTTTAAATCAAGGCATATTTGTTTTTATTTGAAACAGTTAGAAATATTAGTAGCCCTCTTTTACTACGCACGGCGGGTCGGCGACGTCAAAGGCCTTCAAAGGAGCTAGCCGCCTAGTGCAAGCGCATGCCATCAGCCAATCACCGCACTTGCACGCCGCAACCGATGCTATCTGCCCCCGCCCCCAACCCTTTGATTTTCGGCGCGCGCGTCTTTAGTTACCCACAGCACATCACTTGTGCAGGTGCAATACGTGACGTTGCTTAAAAAACACGCGAAAATGGATCGGCATTACGCGTACTCAAATTTGGAGTATCCTAGTATGGTGCAACAATATGCTATTGCGAATTACAACACAGCAGAAGCTCGACGGCTCTACGCACAACCGGACCACCTGAACCATCTCAGAATGCAGGGCATTCCAAACCCACAGGTTTCTTCAATAAACACTTTCCTGGCGGCTACTCAACGATTGATTGATCATCATGGAAAATTTAGGGTACCAGAGCATGATCAAGCCCACTACACTCGGAAATACGAAACTCGAGATGAATTAAAGACTGATACAATAGACGCTTTTAATGTAGTGAGACGTGACATAGACACTTTATTAAAGTTGAAACGTTTTTGTATTGAACGAAATAGCCTGCACTTCGCACATTTGCTCCATTATCATATCAGTGAGTGTAAATAACTAAATTAAAAAGGGAGTGTAAATTTGTAGTAAACTTCGTGAGCTGTGTGAAACATTTGTAATGTTGGTAAGTACCTACCAACATTGCAGACGACTTTACCAAGTGGTAAAGGCGTTTGGTAAGAGGTACCTATCTAATCTAATAGCATATCACGATTTTACCTACGGAATGGTTAGGCGACGCGCTACTACCTACTAGTTCGCAATTTTTTGCAAAGGAGATTCCTCAATTATTTTTATTTTTATTTTACGACTAGGGCCGGTATAAATTGTCGAAATGGATAGAACAGTTAATTGCAAATCGCCTTCCTGCGGCTTAAAAACCACTTAAAAGTCAGGGTGTATATAAGTATCTGTGCTTATTGCCAAACTCTCAATTTTACTCACCGGTAGTGGGCGCAGCTGTTGTTGTTGTTGAAGTCGTCGTTGTAGGAACTAAATAAAACAAAACAAAAATATTAAAGCACGAGCTTCGAATGCTCGACCGACTACTCAAAGTTTGACGGCTTCTCAAAGTTTCACAAAACCGAATTGGTTTTTACAGTACACTTTGAATTTATATGAAGTCGCCTCAATCCGCTCCGCTTTGCTGGATTCCAGGGGGTACACAAAGTTGTGGCATTACATTTAAAACCGTTTAGACCATACTTGTGTTAGCCGGAGTCTTACCGTTTCGCTTTAATCGGTGTTTTATTGTTCTTGACGAAAAATTTAGAAGTAATACATGCAATTTTTAACAACTTTTGTTTTTTAACAACATTAATTAAGTACTGATAAATACATCAAGCAAAACTTGTTTAAGGCATCTTTAATTGAGATATGATTTTTACAGACCTTTGAAGTGATAGAACATTTCCAATGCGTTTAAGAAAGGTTTTTTTTTGACAGAAATAAAAAGAAATAGAGTATTTTTTTTTAATATATATGTTCTATCTTTTGAGATATCATGTACAAAAAATATATCATAAATTGTTGAAAATAGGACCTCCGAACCAAATTGAGGAAGAAAAATCCACCTTTACATGCTTTTTTAAGTTGGTAGCACACATTGAAAATAACATACATCGATAGAGAACCATCAAAATAATCAAAATATGTCATCTAACATAATGTCCTAGTGTTAAATTTGCGAGAAATTAGGTTTATAAAATAAAATAAAAACTTGCTTAAAAGCAGATGATATTTTCTAGCCATTCAAAGGTCTGCAAAAACCAGGTCTCAAGTCACAAATGCCTAGAAAAAGTATTGTTAAATGACTTAAACAGTGGGTACTTAATTAGCAATCATTATAGAAGAAATCAATAATTGGTCAAAATCGCAATTATTGGGTTTTTTCATCAAAACCAATAAAACATCAATAAAAACAAAACGGTAAGACATACACCAAAATAAAATTGGCCTAAACGGTTCTAAATGGTGTACTATCTCCTTTCTAAGGCTTTTCATCGATATACTAAACATTAAATGTAAAAAAGTGCTACAGAAAAATCGGTTGGTGTTCTTTTGAATTTTATCTCCTAGAGCCATCTCGTGGTATTTGCAATATTGAAATAGTGCTGCACCAAGCGATAAAGGTCTTGAACTAGATATCCTTTCGTAGCTTCTCTCATTACGCCGCCGATGACATATTTTGTTCTACGTGGTCTATCTGTATTAGTATAATACACCGTGACATTTTAGTGGTTTTAAAGCGGAGGCTAGGTGAATCGCCTTGAGCAGTAGGAATAATATTGTCATTTTTTTAAATCAAGGCATATTTGTTTTTATTTGAAACAGTTAGAAACATTAGTAGCCCTCTTTAACTAAGCTCGGCGGGTCGGCGACGTCAAAGGCCTTCAAAGGAGCTAGCCGCCTAGTGCAAGCGCATGCCATCAGCCAATCACCGCACTTGCACGCCGCAACCGATGCTATCTGCCCCCGCCCCCAACCCTTTGATTTTCGGCGCGCGCGTCTTTAGTTACCCACAGCACATCACTTGTGCAGGTGCAATACGTGACGCTGCTTAAAAAACGCGCGAAAATGGATCGGCATTACGCGTACTCAAATTTGGAGTATCCTAGTATGGTGCAACAATATGCTATTGCGAATTACAACACAGCAGAAGCTCGACGGCTCTACGCACAACCGGACCACCTGAACCATCTCAGAATGCAGGGCATTCCAAACCCACAGGTTTCTTCAATAAACACTTTCCTGGCGGCTACTCAACGATTGATTGATCATCATGGAAAATTTAGGGTACCAGAGCATGATCAAGCCCGAGGTCGACCCCACATTTAAAGACCAGACCTCGATGAGGATATCATTCAACCAACGCAATGAACATTATTGGGCTTTTAACAACCCCCACGTGATCCGCGGGTGTTCTCATCAAGTGCGTTTTAACATTAGACGTTTTTTTGTGGTCCGAGCTGAAGCGCCTGGTGTATACTCGGAAATACGAAACTCGAGATGAATTAAAGACTGATACAATAGACGCTTTTAATGTAGTGAGACGTGACATAGACACTTTATTAAAGTTGAAACGTTTTTGTATTGAACGAAATAGCCTGCACTTCGCACATTTGTTCATTATCATATCAGTGAGTGTAAATAACTAAATTAAAAAGGAAGTGTAAATTT
The DNA here is from genome assembly GCA_949825045.1 of Argyresthia goedartella. Taxonomy (NCBI): domain Eukaryota; kingdom Metazoa; phylum Arthropoda; class Insecta; order Lepidoptera; family Argyresthiidae; genus Argyresthia; species Argyresthia goedartella. The sequence continues at coordinate 35,928,452 of OX463812.1, read as the reverse complement.
GTAGTAAACTTCGTGAGCTGTGTGAAACATCTGCAATGTTGGTAAGTACCTACTAATATTGCAGACGACTTTACCAAGTGGTAAAGGCGTTTGGTAAGAGGTACCTATCTAATCTAATAGCATATCACGATTTTACCTACGGAATGGTTAGGCGACGCGCTACTACCTACTAGTTCGCAATTTTTTGCAAAGGAGATTCCTCAATTATTTTTATTTTTATTTTACGACTAGGGCCGGTATAAATTGTCGAAATGGATAGTACAGTTAATTGCAAATCGCCTTCCTGCGGCTTAAAAACCACTTAAAAGTTAGGGTGTATATAAGTATCTGTGCTTATTGCCAAACTCTCAATTTTACTCACCGGTAGTGGGCGCAGCTGTTGTTGTTGTTGAAGTCGTCGTTGTAGGAACTAAATAAAACAAAACAAAAATATTAAAGCACGAGCTTCGAATGCTCGACCGACTACTCAAAATTTGACGGCTTCTCAAAGTTTCACAAATCCGAATTGGTTTTTACAGTACACTTTGAATTTATATGAAGTCGCCTCAATCCGCTCCGCTTTGCTGGACTCCAGGGGGTACACAAAGTTGTGACATTACATTTAAAACCGTTTAGACCATACTTGTGTTAGCCGGAGTCTTACCGTTTCGCTTTAATCGGTGTTTTATTGTTCTTGACGAAAAATTTAGAAGTAATACATGCAATTTTTAATAACTTTTGTTTTTTAACAACATTAATTAAGTACTGATAAATACATCAAGCAAAACTTGTTTAAGGCATCTTTAATTGAGATATGATTTTTACAGACCTTTGAGAAGTGATAGAACATTTCCAATGCTTTTAAGCAAGGTTTTTTTTTGACAGAAATAAAAAGAAATAGAGTATTTTTTTTTAATATATATGTTCTATCTTTTGAGATATCATGTACAAAAAGTATATCATAAATTGTTGAAAATAGGACCTCCGAACCAAATTGAGGAAGAAAAATCCACCTTTACATGCTTTTTTAAGTTGGTAGCACACATTGAAAATTACATACATCGATAGAGAACCATCAAAATAATCAAAATATGTCATCTAACATAATGTCCTAGTGTTAAATTTGCGAGAAATCAGGTTTATAAAATAAAATAAAAACTTGCTTAAAAGCAGATGATATTTTCTAGCCATTCAAAGGTCTGCAAAAACCAGGTCTCAAGTCACAAATGCCTAGAAAAATTATTGTTAAATGACTTAAACAGTGGGTACTTAATTAGCAATCATTATAGAAGAAATCAATAATTGGTCAAAATCGCAATTATTGGGTTTTTTCATCAAAACCAATAAAACATCAATAAAAACAAAACGGTAAGACATACACCAAAATAAAATTGGCCTAAACGGTTCTAAATGGTGTACTATCTCCTTTTTAAGGCTTTTCATCGATATACTAAACATTAAATGTAAAAAAGTGCTACAGAAAAATCGGTTGGTGTTCTTTTGAATTTTATCTCCTAGAGCCATCTCGTGGTATTTGCAATATTGAAATAGTGCTGCACCAAGCGATAAAGGTCTTGAACTAGAATGCTTTCGTAGCTTCTCTCATTACGCCGCCGATGACATATTTTGTTCTACGTGGTCTATCTGTATTAGTATAATACACCGTGACATTTTAGTGGTTTTAAAGCGGAGGCTAGGTGAATCGCCTTGAGCAGTAGGAATAATATTGTCATTTTTTTTAAATCAAGGCATATTTGTTTTTATTTGAAACAGTTAGAAACATTAGTAGCCCTCTTTTACTACGCACGGCGGGTCGGCGACGTCAAAGGCCTTCAAAGGAGCAAGCCGCCTAGTGCAAGCGCATGCCATCAGCCAATCACCGCACTTGCACGCCGCAACCGATGCTATCTGCCCCCGCCCCCAACCCTTTGATTTTCGGCGCGCGCGTCTTTATTTACCCACAGCACATCACTTGTGCAGGTGCAATACGTGACGCTGCTTAAAAAACGCGCGAAAATGGATCGGCATTACGCATACTCAAATTTGGAGTATCCTTGTATGGTGCAACAATATGCTATTGCGAATTACAACACAGCAGAAGCTCGACGGCTCTACGCACAACCGGACCACCTAAACCATCTCAGAATGCAGGGCATTCCAAACCCACAGGTTTCTTCAATAAACACTTTCCTGGCAGCTACTCAACGATTGATTGATCATCATGGAAAGTTTAGGGTACCAGAGCATGCTCAAGCCCGAGGTCGACCCCACATTTAAAGACCAGACCTCGATGAGGATATCATTCAACCAACGCAATGAACATTATTGGGCTTTTAACAACCCCCACGTGATCCGCGAGTGTTCTCATCAAGTGCGTTTTAACATTAGACGTTTTTTTGTGGTCCGAGCTGAAGCGCCTGGTGTACACTCGGAAATACGAAACTCGAGATGAATTAAAGACTGATACAATAGACGCTTTTAATGTAGTGAGACGTGACATAGACACTTTATTAAAGTTAAAACGTGATTGCGTTAAACGGGCACGTTTTTGTATTAAACGAAATAGCCTGCACTTCGCACATTTGCTCCATTATCATATCAGTGAGTGTAAATAACTAAATTCAAAAGGGAGTGTAAATTTGTAGTAAACTTCGTGAGCTGTGTGAAACATCTGCAATGTTGGTAAGTACCTACCAACATTGCAGACGACTTTACCAAGTGGTAAAGGCGTTTGGTAAGAGGTACCTATCTAATCTAATAGCATATCACGATTTTACCTACGGAATGGTTAGGCGACGCGCTACAACCTACTAGTTCGCAATTTTTTGCAAAGGAGATTCCTCAATTATTTTTATTTTTATTTTACGACTAGGGCCGGTATAAATTGTCGAAATGGATAGTACAGTTAATTGCAAATCGCCTTCTGCGGCTTAAAAACCACTTAAAAGTCAGGGTATATACAAGTATCTGTGCTTATTGCCAAACTCTCAATTTTACTCACCGGTAGTGGGCGCAGCTGTTGTTGTTGTTGAAGTCGTCGTTGTAGGAACTAAATAAAACAAAACAAAAATATTAAAGCACGAGCTTCGAATGCTCGACCGACTACTCAAAATTTGACGGCTTCTCAAAGTTTCACAAAACCGAATTGGTTTTTACAGTACACTTTGAATTTATATGAAGTCGCCTCAATCCGCTCCGCTTTGCTGGACTCCAGGGGGTACACAAAGTTGTGACATTACATTTAAAACCGTTTAGACCATACTTGTGTTAGCCGGAGTCTTACCGTTTCGCTTTAATCGGTGTTTTATTGTTCTTGACGAAAAATTTAGAAGTAATACATGCAATTTTTAACAACTTTTGTTTTTTAACAACATTAATTAAGTACTGATAAATACATCAAGCAAAACTTGTTTAAGGCATCTTTAATTGAGATATGATTTTTACAGACCTTTGAGAAGTGATAGAACATTTCCAATGCTTTTAAGCAAGGTTTTTTTGTGACAGAAATAAAAAGAAATAGAGTATTTTTTTTTAATATATATGTTCTATCTTTTGAGATATCATGTACAAAAAGTATATCATAAATTGTTGAAAATAGGACCTCCGAACCAAATTGAGGAAGAAAAATCCACCTTTACATGCTTTTTTAAGTTGGTAGCACACATTGAAAATTACATACATCGATAGAGAACCATCAAAATAATCAAAATATGTCATCTAACATAATGTCCTAGTGTTAAATTTGCGAGAAATTAGGTTTATAAAATAAAATAAAAACTTGCTTAAAAGCACATGATATTTTCTAGCCATTCAAAGGTCTGCAAAAACCAGGTCTCAAGTCACAAATGCCTATAAAATGTATTGTTGAATGACTTAAACAGTGGGTACACCGTACACCGTCCGGTATGGTCGGATACCGGGACAGCGAGGGGCCTATTATCCGGGTTGGGACCCCTTGATGTACATACGGTCTGATATGCCGGTTGCGTATCAGCAGCCGAGTTACTCCAAGGCCGACGGAGGTCTCAGCGGGTTCGGATCCCGCGGAGGTTCCCGCTAGGGACACGCCGCCCACTTACAGGGTGCCGCCACTCCACAGACGGTCATGCTCCCCACCGCCTCTGTGATAGCGTGGAGTTCGGACGGCAAATCATGTGTGGCACGAGCACTATTGGACTCGGGGGCCCAGGGGTGCTTAGTCTCGTGCAACCTTGTAAGACGGTTGGGCATTTCGGTAAGGGAGTATCCACATTCCATTCGGGGAATTGGGAACCCGGAAGTCGGTTCCGTTAAGGGAGTATGTCGGATTACTCTCTCGTCACGGGTGGATTCATCGGTGAATCTGACGGTCACGGCATTAGTCATGCCTAATGTGATGGGCTCACACCCTCACGATTCGCCACAAAAATCTCCAGCTTGTGAACTGAATCACAAGCTGGAGATTTTTGTGGCGAATCGGGTTTCGCAGATTTTGAATTCGGAGGTTCCCTTAATCTGGAGACATGTTCCAGGGGAAATGAACCCAGCAGACTGTGCGTCTCGTGGGTGTCACGCTCCGGAGTTGGTTGGACATCCCTTGTGGTGGGGTCCAAAATGGTTGACTCAAGCCGAATCGGATTGGCCAATGAGTCCACGCGTTACCACGGCGAACGGCGCCTTGACAGTCGGTGTCTGTACGACGCAACCAGAGCCGGAAGAGGAGTTCAGCCTGCTGGAACGGTACAGCTCGCTCGACAAGCTGGTCAATGTGACCGCCTGGATCTGCCGATTTGCGCGGAATTGTCGGAATTCTGAGGCGCAACGAGTGCGGACACAGGTCCTGAAACCACGGGAACGGAACCATGCGTTGTTCGCATTGGTACGGAACGTGCAGACGGTGCACTTTAAGTCCGAACTGGACATTCTGAGACGCGGACGCGTCCAACTGAAGGGAGCTGTGGCTCGGCTCAACCCGTTGATTGACCCTCAAGGATTGCTGAGGGTAGGAGGTCGGCTGCGGAATGCCAACCTGCCTTATGCGGCTCGCCACCCGTTGTTACTCCCTAGGAAAGGGAAGTTGGTCGAACTGTTGATACAGGATCGACACATTCGGAATGGGCATATCGGATGCCACGCCTTGATGGCGTTTCTCCAGCGCGAGTTCTGGATTCTATCGGGAAGACGCTTAGTGCGTAGCGTCGTATTTCGGTGCCTGCCTTGTTATCGGGCCAAGGCGGCTACGATGCAGCCTCAGATGGGCGATTTGCCCTCGGATAGGGTTAACGAAATCCGGCCCTTTGCGGGTGTCGGAACGGATTTCGCGGGACCATTCATGGTCAAGTCTTCACAGCTACGGAACGCCAGATTAGTGAAGGCATACCTGTGCATCTCCGTGTGCTTGGCCACGAAGGCAGTCCACTTGGAGGTGGTCAGTGACCTCACTACAGAGGAATTTATCGCATGTCTAGATCGGTTCGTCTCACGAAGGGGCCTCCCGACATTAATCCGTTCGGACAACGGCACAAATTTTGTCGGAGCCCGGCGATATCTGCAGGAGGTCACTCAATTCCTGAACGGTAACCAGGACGCCATCGGTACGGCTTGCTCCCGACGAGGGATTGAATGTGTTTTCAGTCCGCCGGGATGTCCTCATTGGGGAGGAATATTTGAGGCTGCGGTTAAATCGGCTAAGTCGCACCTGACGAGGATCATCGGTGAGACCTCTCTACGCTTTGAAGAGCTTGCGACGCTGTTCTGTAAAATTGAAATGACACTGAACTCGCGTCCGTTGTGCCCGCTCAGTTCGGATCCAAATGATTTGGAAGCGTTGACGCCGGGTCACTTCCTGATAGGTCAGCCCCTTAACGCCCTGCCAGAATACCCATTCGGTGATGTTAAGTTAAGTCGGTTAACTAGGTGGCAGATGTTGCAGCAGATGGCTCAAGATTTTTGGAAACGGTGGTCCCTTGAGTACTTGCACATCTTGCAGCAGCGCCTTAAGTGGACTGACCGGACGAGCCCCCCTCAAGTCGGTGATTTGGTGCTGATTAAGGATGCGAACCTGCCATCATTGAGATGGAGACGAGGACGGATCGTCAATTTGTACACGGGTCGGGATGGCACGCCTCGATCAGCAGAAGTCAAGGTGGGGGACTCGGTCCTCAAGAGAGCGGTCGCAACACTTTCTCGCCTTCCTATTGGTTAGGGACAGGTTCGGGCCTGTCCGGGCGGGTGACTGTTTAATATTTATGCTTCGGAACGCACCGGTTTTTTGTTGCGCGGATCGACCGCGAGTAATCGGGACATCACTAGCGGAAACGGAACCGCAGCTGTCACTCGTACCAACGAGATGAAAAATTAGAGGTTATCTTTCTTGTCGTGAGAAAAAACATATCATGGCGTCGGGCCATTGACTGTATTTCGGTGAAACAATTGTCTAACACAGGTGTCGGGCCTGGTCGGAGTGTTAATCATAATAATCGTCGGGAAATAAGTAGATTCGCGTCAGTGATTCGTGTTGTGAAGGACATCGTCGTATCGGACAGCGACTCCTCGTGTCGGCAAGCAGCACGCCGGTGACAGCGTCGGACAGCGAAACCAGTGAGATTCGGTTCCTCTCCTATCACAATTGTGCTCCTATCCCGTATTCCTGCCTCGAATCGAGCTTTCGATTTCCGGTCTACGACGGCAAAGTAAAGTTCCACTCACGATTGAAGCGTAGCGGACTGTGTTTTTTGTCGTTAGGTCCCTGGAGGGCGGAGTAATTCGGAGGAAAATTAGTAAAAGCGACTTATCGTTTGAACCGTGTATTTCTTGGTCGACAGCCAATACGGAAGAGGAAATGAAAACATTCTAGTGTTGCTAGCCAACATGCTGCGGCCTCACAAACTGAGAAAACCAAAGTTAAAATGTTAGCAAACATCAGCTTATGGGAACTGTACTTACATACTAGATATCAAACTAGCCCTACGATACACTCTTGGGGTGGTACATTGACCCTCGTCCAATATTAAATTTACATCTTTGTATAATGTAAAGAGAAATAACACATACTACATTATTAAACTAGCTCTACGACACAATCTTGAGATGGTACTTTGACCCTAGTTTAATAATAAGAACAAATTTTACATCCTCTTATTACCTATATATTATAGAAATAACACAATAAAGTGCCTAAACCACTGTTAGGTACAAAAACAACAAAGGAATTACAAAAACAATTAGTTATTTAAACTATTGTAAACACTTAATTAATCTAAGTTAGGTAAGTACATAAGGCTCAAAATTAATTATTGAGAGTTGTCCTCAATAGGTAATATACATATTTTATTTATAGCCCTAATGTGAGACTTTTTATTTGGAGTTCTCACTTCTACAGCTCTTACTTTGCTGTCATGCCCGGGAAGACTTTTATAATCCTAGCCATGGGCCACATCATTGGAGGTGCGTTATCCTCCTTTAAAATAACTAGACTACCTAGTTTAACATTACATACATCAGACTGCCATTTAGGTCTATTTTGAAGCACGTTTAAGTAATACTTGTACCAGACTTTCCAAAAATATTGTTTAATTTAGGTACAAATTTGCCAAAATTTTAATCTATTTTGCGGGATATTAGTGATATCGCCTTCAGGATACATCATTAAAGGATTCCCAATTAAGAAATGACCTGGCGTTAGATAAGAATAGTCAGTTGGATCTGAGGTCAAAGGTAACAACGGTCTCGAATTGAGGACCGCCTCAATCTCACACAACACAGTACTTAACTGTTCATAGGTTAACACATTTTTACCTATAACTCTTTTCAGGTGGTATTTTGTACTCCTCACCAAAGCTTCCCACAATCCTCCAAAAGTAGGCGAATAACTTGGTATGAAATGGAATCGAATTCCCTGTTTAGAAGCAAAATTATAAACTTTGTCGCGATGATTCTGAGAATTCTGCAAAGTATAGAGTTCAACTAATTGGTTCCTTGCACCTTTGAATGTACTAACATTGTCACAATTTATTTCAGACATAAGGCCCCGCCTCGAAATTTGTCTTTTTAGGCAAGCGAGAAATGTGTCGGTTGTTAAATCTGAAGCTAGCTCGAGATGTATAGCTTTTGTTGTAAAACATACAAAAACGCAGATGTAACCTTTTCCAATAACTGAGCGTCTCACGCGCGACAATTTAACTTCAATTGGGCCAGCAAAATCTACACCTACTACTTGAAAGGCTCTACCACTAGACCTTACTCGACTAGCTGGCAAGGAACCCATTAGTTGCTTGGCTACTTTGGCCCTTTGCCTGAAACATACAATACATTTGTGAGTTACTTTTTCAACCTCTGACAACCCATTACAAATCCAAAATCTTTGATTTAAATTCGACAATAAAAGCTTTGGACCTGCGTGCAGTAGCCTTTCATGCTCACTCCTAATAAGCAAAGTGGTAATGTGAGATGATTTCGGTAATATAACCGGGTGTTTTTGGTCATAAGTTATATCAGCATGGTCAAGCCTACCACCTACGCAGAGAAGACCTTCATTGTCTATGAAAGGGTGTAAATTCAACAAGTTTCCCCTTAAATTATTATTTTTACGTAGAGTATCAATCTCAGTTTTAGAATATTTATGTTGTTCGTATTTCACTATGAGCATCAGTGCCGAATTTAATTCCGAGCTAGACAAATAGTTGCAATTTACTTTAGTTTTATTTTTGTTAAGATTATTTAAAAACCTCAATATATATGACAAAAGTCTGACCATTTTCCAAATATCCGAGCGGTTGCTTAAGCGTTCCAACACATACTCGAGCGGGCCTATAGAATGAGGCTCGTGGTCGCTGGAGAGCACCAAGCAGTGCTTCGCCTCTGGCAAATGAGATAAAGTGTTCGCTTCACTTGTAGGAAAATTGTACTTACTGTCCCGCAGGAAACGTGGGCCTCGCCACCATTGCTCGCAGCTTGGCAACTCATGCGGCCTCACACCCCTGCTTATGAGATCAGCCGGGTTCATATCAGTACTGACATACAACCATTGCCAATTAGCTGTATGCTGACGAATTACATTTACTCTGTTTGCAACATATGCTTGTAAATTAGTTATTTCCATTTTAAGCCATGCTAATACGATTTGAGAATCGCTGAATAAGTAAACTTTGCTTATATTGAGCTTTAGGCTTAATGTGTCATGTGTTTTAGACATTAATTTAGATAACAATAGTGCAGCATTTAATTCACTGTCATCTCTTTCTTTTGAATAGGATTTATTCTAGACTTTGAACAGAGTAAATGTAACATAGCAATACCTGTTTGGGTAGTTACTCGCAGATAGATGCAGCACCCATGGGCAGTAGAACTGGATGCATCTGCGAACCCGATTAACTCCACTGTGTCGGTTTCTGAAAACTTTATATTTCTATGGAAATGAATTGGTTCCATGACCCTTAAATCCTCGGTAAATTGAATCCATTCCCTTTCTACCTCAGCTGGTGGGCTTGAATTCCAGTTTGTTCTGTTTGTCATCCAAAGCTTTTGCATTATGGACTAAGCCACCACTATAATTGGGCTTATGAAACCCATTGGATCGTAGCATCTACCTATATAACTAAGTATACCTCTCTTTGTGAGCAAGTTTGGATCAAACATTCCTGGAGAAGTTATTCTAAAATAATCCTCTTTAGTATTAATTTGGAGGCCTAATGCCTTCATATTGAAGTTGTCTTTTTGTAAATCTATACTATCAAAATGCTGATCCTCCATTCGTATGTCAGAGAGTAACGTTTCATTGTTGGAGGACCACTTGTGAGTGGCAAAACTGCCTAAACTCAAAAGAGAACGCAGCTGTTCTTTTGACTGATTAATTATGGCCAAATCATTGTGAGAATACAAAACATCATCGACATAAGTATTATTTCTAAGTATGCATGCCGCTAGAGGATACTCATTCTCATATCTATTGGCTAACTCAATTAAACATCTAGTTGCTAAATAACTAGAGCTCTTGAGACCATATGTAACTGTATTCAGCCTAATACACCCTATTGCTTGATTAGGTTCATCTCTCCAGAGAATATTTTGCAGCGATGTGAACGCTGGATCTATCAGGACATTCCTAAACATGCGTTTGATGTCCGTGGTTATAGTGTAAGTACCTAATCGGAATAACAATATAATGTCAAAAAGATCTCTCTGAACCACTGGCCCATTCAATTGTAAATCATTCAACGATATTTTTTTGTTTGTTTTCATGCTCGCATCAAAAACTGAACGAACCTGAGTCGTTTTGCTTTCTGGTTTAACAATGGCATGATGGGGCATGTAGTAGGCTGCTTGCTTATTAATTTCATAGAGTTCAATGTCAACATACTGACCGTGGCCAAGAGACGAGTATTCATGTAAGAAATGTTTGTATTGCATGAATAATGTTGGGTTTGCCATTAATTTCTTTTCCAGGTTAAGAAATCTTTTTAGAGCAAAATTGAATGATTCACCCAGATTCTGTGTAACTTCAGACAAAGGTAAGTTTAAAGGAAAAGCAACTTGAAACTGTTTATCATTAAGTTATACTGAATTTTGAAAGATTTTCTCGCACAGTTCTTGTTCTGAAGATTTTTCAGAAAATATTTCAGGTACTTTTTCAGTATTCCAAAATTGGGCAAGTGTTTCTTTAAGATCTAATTCACATTTTAAAGCCACCTTATTGCATGTTTGACGCTGTAGTGAAGCTTGCAGCAGACTTCCCCCAATGATGTGCCCGAATTGTGTATTGATGATGTGCAGATCACTATGCGGTGATGCCAGCTGGCTGGCGCTCACAGCTGTAGACTGCTCGCCGCAGGTGTTGGCATGCATCACATGGCTGGCTGACTGCTTCTCCGGCAATAGCACAGTTTAGACAGGTAGCTGTACCAACGGCTGCATGGGCTGCTACTTTTCCATATCTCGGTTGTGCTTGATTATGAAGACCCTGGTCGGAGCCCTCCAGCGCCAGAGCTCTCTTCTCCAAGTAACTAAGGAAATCCTCGAGGCTGGGTTCTGTTGTTTGGTCTCGCTCGAGTTGGTACGCTCGAGCCGTGTAGCCATCTTTGATGTAGCCCCTCGAGGCAATAAGTTTTTTGAGATCCATTGACACTTAAGTTAATGTTAGTAGAATATAACATAAACTGATTTACAGTCGTGTCGTACAACACAGAAATAATTGATCACAAACAAACTGTAGAACACTAGAAATTTTTTCACAAATTGGCAAAATGGCGGACGAAACCAATGGTTGCTTTTGCTTGTTGCGTTTGCGACGTGGCGGCACCTGCGTCGGCGTTCTGTTGTGAATACAATTTAGCGCGAAGTTCACGACGTCACTATCTATCTCACTTGCACTTGCGTAGCTTGCGATGCTCCGTCCCGTCCCAAAGTTGTATGAAGTTGGTTGCACACTTGTTCGTTGCGCAGGCGTGCCAAACTTGGCGGAAGAAATTGCCGCTTCGTTTCGAGTGCGTTCTTGCTGCGCGCCGCGAAATATATTGCGTGGTATGCAGAAAATGGCGTCGATGCTTGATTGAAGAATTTTTGCACGGCGATTGCGAATATTAGTCGAAATTCCAGCTTACCCCTTACTTTCTTCGATGCGAAAAGGACCATGAATCCACCCGTGACGAGAGAGTAATCCGACATACTCCCTTAACGGAACCGACTTCCGTGTTCCCAATTCCCCGAATGGAATGTGGATACTCCCTTACCGAAATGCCCAACCGTCTTACAAGGTTGCACGAGACTAAGCACCCCTGGGCCCCCGAGTCCAATAGTGCTCGTGCCACACAAGATTTGCCGTCCGAACTCCAGGCTATCACAGAGGCGGTGGGGAGCATGACCGTCTGTGGAGTGGCGGCACCCTGTAAGTGGGCGGCGTGTCCCTAGCGGGAACCTCCGCGGGATCCGAACCCGCTGTGACCTTCGTCGGCCGTGGAGTAACTCGGCTGCTGATATGCCACCGGCATATCAGACCGTATGTACATCAGGGGGTCCCAACCCGCATAATAGGCCCCTCGCTGTCCCGGTATCCGACCATACCGGACTGTGTACGGTGTGCCCGGTGGCCACCGTGGATGGAGGGGGGAGAGCGGATCCAACCTGGGGCGCTCTAGGAATGGGGGCGACATCCAACTGTTCGCCTCCCTGTTCGCCTCCCAGAGCGACAGGCAGGGTGGCGCAGAAGGAGGTGGGCTCCCAGCCTTCGCGCCACTCATAGGTGCCATCTGACACCCGCCCGTAACACGCGGTGAGCCAGCGGCCCGAAGTCCTCGCTGACCCTGGACAGCGGCGACCGAACCCCGGCTATCCCGCCTGGTACCCCCCGCGCTGCCCCCTTCCTCTCGGGGGGGGTCCCGTCCGCAGGTACCCCAGTCACCCCATTGGTGACTCCCGTTGCCCGGAGGGGGACTAGGTCCGGCCCTGGTTGGGCCCTGTGACCGACCAACCTGAGTCCGGCCCTGGTGACCGTCCGAAGGGCCTGACCGGTTCAGGCACAACACGATGTGGTGCTTGCCACCGCAGCACTCACAGGGGAACGCGCGTGAGCACTCGCTCAGCGGGTGCGGCCCCAAACAACCGAAACACAATCGGTGGCGGAAGACTACCTTCCTGCGGGCAGCTACCCCGAGCGCCTTAAAGTTGGCGCAACTGGTCACTCCATGACCGGCACTGTCGCAGTGCACACAGCCGTCACCCGACGGCGCGGCATTCAAAACGCCAAATTGTTTTGACCGCCCAACCCCCCGTGGGGGCGGGGGGCGCGGCCCCTCCCGCATCCGCGCGGGTTGGCGCCGCACACTGGCCTCCGTATCCAATGTGTCGCATCGCCTGCATTCACCCTCCAAAAAATTCGTTAATTGGACGAGCGTGGGCAGTTCCGAGCTACTGCCCCCATGCAGCTGTTCAAACCGACTTTAAACAGCTGCAGGCAACCGTGACAAAACCATATACAAAACGATTTATGAACATTGGTCTACCGGCAGACCAAGGTTCTGAAGGGCCTTAGTGGCCACCAGCACAGGGTTGAGCACCTGTACCCGGATGTCAACATCCCGGGTTACTCTTGGTATGCTAAACAGCTTCCCCAGCTGCGCATCAACCAACCGCCGTTTGTGTTGGTAGCGGTCAAACAATATGGACCGGGCTATATCATAATTGCCCGCCGTGACCGTTAGGTGACCGACCAACTCCTTCGGTTCACCCCGCAGTGCCATCAATAGTTGGGCCAACTTGTAGGCGTTGTCCAGGTCGTCCCGACCGTGGACCAAACTATCGAACAAATTGATGAATGCCGGCCACTCATCAATTGCCCCACCGAAGGCCGGAATCTCCAGGTGTGGCAGCCGTCCAACAACACCCTTAGGGGGCGGGTCTCCGCTACCCTCCCCGCGGTGATTCCGTCGCGACCGCTTAATTTTTTCCGCGCGACGCTCGATGTCGCCCAAGCACTCCATCGCTTGGTCAGCATCCGCGCACAGCTGCTTCACTGCAGCCACCGAAGCCTCATCCGTAAGCCCGAGGGCTTCAGCCTCCGCAGCCAGCTGACACACCTTCCCGACGCGTGTCATTGCGTCCTCCACACGCTTGAGCAGGACATCGTCCATGTCAGGTCGCTCCACATACTTGTGAGTATGGGCGAGCCATCTCATCTCCTCACGGACACCATACCGCAGTACCGTCAAGGGCGAAGGTGCCATGGTTACCGATTCAATTGTTTCTGGTCTTATGCTTCACTACCGAACTAAGCACAGCCGGAGACCAGCACTTGCCCGTCAGCACTGAGCACAGAAATTAAAACTAAGTTGTAAAAACCAAGGCAACCACTAAAACAATTAAATCCTAAACAATATTTAATATGGTCGCCCTGGACATACACCTTATAAATATACACTCTAAATCAATTAGAGAATGCCACCATAAAACACAATACAAAAATAACCCACAAAACTTGATTATGAAAACAATACAAAATAATAAGTGGTGGGCTCCGAGACTATAAACCTAAACAATATAGATAGATAGATAGATAAACGTTTATTGCATCAATCATCATCATATAGCACCCTAAACCACTCTGGATTCCGAAATCCAAGCTATTTTTAATATAATGAAGGAAGCTGTGACCTTCTAGAAGTGGCCCCTCCGATATGACCCACACTTCTACTGAGGTCAGCAAAATCAGCTTAATACCCCTTAAATAGCCTGACCCTGCTCTGTAAACCGAAATAACACTGCAGTACTATAGAACCCGACGTTCTACCGCAAGTAATACAATCTAGTTACTTCGCAGAATGACTGTTCAATCCTTTATGCGCACCAAACAGTAGTTTCCGACTACAATTTATAATAATTGTTAACTAAATTGACAATTATACTTTCACTAACCGAAAATGAACTTTAATTGTGGTATACCGACCACAGACTCATTGCCGACTTGCCGGCCAATCTGAGATATTCTTTTCTCCCAACTACAATGTGGCAAAAAAACAACCCTACAACCGTCCGTGAATCGGTGATTTCCCACTAGGAAACCGCGCCTGCTACCAAAATGTTTAATTCCACGCCTCAACCGAACGGCGTGGAATCATGAGGGGCTGGGTTTTTGCCAGCACGGGAGAAAATCGTGAGTGGTACTTTACCTTGCCGTCGTAGACCGGAAATCGAAAGCTCGATTCGAGGCAGGAATACGGGATAGGAGCACAATTGTGATAAGAGAGGAACCGAATCTCACTGGTTTCGCTGTCCGACGCTGTCGCCGGCGTGCTGCTTGCCGACACGAGGAGTCGCTGTCCGATACGAACGATGTCCTTCACAACACGAATCACTGACGCGAATCTACTTATTTCCCGACGATTATTATGATCAACACTCCGACCAGGCCCGACACCTGTGTTAGACAATTGTTACACCGAAATACAGTCAATGGCCCGACGCCTGAGCAGACATGTTTTTTCTCACGACAAGAAAAGATAACCTCTAATTTTTCATCTCGTTGGTACGAGTGACAGCTGCGGTTCCGTTTCCGCTAGTGATGTCCCGATTACTCGCGGTCGATCCGCGCAACAAAAAACCGGTGCGTTCCGAAGCATACATATTAAACAGTCACCCGCCCGGACAGGCCCGAACCTGTCCCTAATCAATAGGAAGGCGAG
The DNA here is from genome assembly GCA_949825045.1 of Argyresthia goedartella. NCBI lineage: Eukaryota > Metazoa > Arthropoda > Insecta > Lepidoptera > Argyresthiidae > Argyresthia > Argyresthia goedartella. Next base: position 35,913,324 of record OX463812.1, on the reverse strand, counting down.
AAAGTGTTGCGACCGCTCTCTTGAGGACCGAGTCCCCCACCTTGACTTCTGCTGATCGAGGCGTGCCATCCCGACCCGTGTACAAATTGACGATCCTTCCTCGTCTCCATCTCAATGATGGCAGGTTCGCATCCTTAATCAGCACCAAATCACCGACTTGAGGGGGGCTCGTCCGGTCAGTCCACTTAAGGCGCTGCTGCAAGATGTGCAAGTACTCAAGGGACCACCGTTTCCAAAAATCTTGAGCCATCTGCTGCAACATCTGCCACCTAGTTAACCGACTTAACTTAACATCACCGAATGGGTATTCTGGCAGGGCGTTAAGGGGCTGACCTATCAGGAAGTGACCCGGCGTCAACGCTTCCAAATCATTTGGATCCGAACTGAGCGGGCACAACGGACGCGAGTTCAGTGTCATTTCAATTTTACAGAACAGCGTCGCAAGCTCTTCAAAGCGTAGAGAGGTTTCACCGATGATCCTCGTCAGGTGCGACTTAGCCGATTTAACCGCAGCCTCAAAAATTCCTCCCCAATGAGGACATCCCGGCGGACTGAAAACCCATTCAATCCCACGTCGGGAGCAAGCCGTACCGATGGCGTCCTGTTTACCGTTCAGGAATTGACTGACCTCCTGTAGATATCGCCTGGCTCCGACAAAATTTGTGCCGTTGTCCGAACGGATTAATGACGGGAGGCCCCTTCGTGAGACGAACCGATCCAGACATGAGATAAATGCCTCCGAAGTGAGGTCACTGACCACCTCCAAGTGGACTGCCTTCGTGGCCAAGCACACGAAGACGCACAGGTATGCCTTCACTAATCTGGCGTTCCGTAGCTGTGAAGACTTGACCATGAATGGTCCCGCGAAATCCGTTCCGACACCCGCAAAGGGCCGGATTTCGTTAACCCTGTCCGAGGGCAAATCGCCCATCTAGGGCTGCATCGTAGCCGCCTTGGCCCGATAACAAGGCAGGCACCGAAATACGACGCTACGCACCAAGCGTCTTCCCGATAGAATCCAGAACTCGCGCTGGAAAAACGCCATCAAGGCGTGGCATCCGATATGCCCATTCCGAATGTGTCGATCCTGTATCAACAGTTCGACCAACTTCCCTTTCCTAGGGAGTAACAACGGGTGGCGAGCCGCATAAGGCAGGTTGGCATTCCGCAGCCGACCTCCTACCCTCAGCAATCCTTGAGGGTCAATAAACGGGTTGAGCCGAGCCACAGCTCCCTTCAGTTGGACGCGTCCGCGTCTCAGAATGTCCAATTCGGACTTAAAGTGCACCGTCTGCACGTTCCGTACCAATGCGAACAACGCATGGTTCCGTTCCCGTGGTGTCAGGACCTGTGTCCGCACTCGTTGCGCCTCAGAATTCCGACAATTCCGAGCAAATCGGAAGATCCAGGCGGTCACATTGACCAGCTTGTCGAGCGAGCTGTACCGTTCCAGCAGGCTGAACTCCTCTTCCGGCTCTGGTTGCGTCGTACAGACACCGACTGTCAAGGCGCCGTTCGCCGTGGTAACGCGTGGACTCATTGGCCAATCCGATTCGGCTTGAGTCAACCATTTTGGACCCCACCACAAGGGATGTCCAACCAACTCCGGAGCGTGACACCCACGAGACGCACAGTCTGCTGGGTTCATTTCCCCTGGAACATGTCTCCAGATTAAGGGAACCTCCGAAGTCAAGATTTGCGAAACCCGATTCGCCACAAAAATCTCCAGCTTGTGAACTGAAGCCTTCAGCCAGCATAACACGATCTGGCTGTCCGTCCAAGCGTAGACCGTATCTTCTAACGCTATTGACCCACGAAGAACCGTCATCGTGTGGTTGAGCAGACGAGTCAGGAGAGCCGCTCCCGAAAGCTCTAATTTGGGAATGGTCAGGCGAGTGCGCAACGGCGCAACCTTGCTCTTGGCCATGACCAACCGCACATCAACCTCCCCCGAGGAGTCGACCGTACGCAGATACACCGCAGCTCCGTAGCCCTTCTCCGAGGCATCGCAAAACCCATGCAGGGTGGCGGTGTATCGTTTGGTGGGGACCAACCTCCGTGGCAGTGAAATCCGATTGATGCCAGGGAGGGTCGAAAAGAACGATTCCCACTCTGAGCTCAATGACCCGCCGATCGGGTCGTCCCATTTCAGCTCAGCAGACCACAATTGCTGCATAAAACACTTGAGCTGAAATGTTACCGGGGTGATCCACCCGTTTGGATCAAATGTCCTAGCCACCGTTGAAAGGACGTTCCGTTTCGTCCAGACCTTCGGGGAGTCCAACTCGACCCGATACGAAAACATGTCTGACACCGGCTGGTACTGGACGCCTAATACCGACAACATATTTGGATTTTCCAAATTTTCAAAAATGTGGGGATCCTGCTGGTAGTCATCCGGAAGACCAGTCAGTAACTCTGGAGAGTTCGACATCCATTTCCGGAGCTCGTAACCTCCACCCCGTAAGAGCTAGACTAGCTCGTCCCGTCGAGCGAGCGCCTCCTCTACGGAATCTGCACCGGTACAGATATCGTCCACGTAGAGATCCTGCTCCAGGATCGCTGCTCCTCTAGGGAAGTTTAACCGTTCTCGATCCGCTAACTCCCGCAGAGTGCGAATCGCCAAATAAGGACTAGACCGTAGCCCGTACGTGTTGGTGTTCAGCTCGTACACCCTGATGGGCTGATCTGGGCTCTCTCGCCACAGTATCAGCTGATACCGTCTATCGTCAGGGTGAATGACCGTCTGTCTAAACATCATTCGGATATCAGCTACAAACACAACATTGTGTCGACGGAACCGTGTGATAACATCCGCGATGTCAAATCAAATCAAAATCAAATCAAAAATCATTTATTTCCATAGGATGTTGTAACATCACTTAGATCCGTCATTACATTTTTTTGGGTGAGTTCACTAACAAAAAAGCGGAATCTGTGGAGAAGAGCTCACCGAAGAAACTCCACAGTCGTCGCATCTTTTGCGTTTCCTTTTTTAAATAAAATATTTTCAAATTACAAAATGAATGCTAATTATATATCGAAACAGCCTGTTACTCAAACAATCTATTCCCATGGACATCTGTCCTCTAAGTAATCAGATATCCTATAGTAACCTTTTTTATACAATTTCTGTTTTATTATTATTTTAAACTTGTCTAAAGGTAAGTTTTTAATATCAGTAGTCACCTTATTGTAATAGCGTATACAATTGCCTTTAAAAGAATCACTAATTTTATGTAGTCGGCTTACATAAGCAACCAACTTGTCTTTATTTCTAGTATTAAAATTGTATATATCACTGTACTTCTGAAAATTAGTTATATTTCTTTTTACATACACAAGATTGTCATAGATATATTGAGACACAAATGTCAGAATATTGATTTCTTTAAACTTTTCCCTCAGTGACACTCTAGGCTCTAATCTATAAATTGCACGAACAGCCCGTTTCTGCAGAATAAATATACTATTAGCATTCGCAGCGTGACCCCACAAAAAAATACCATAGGTCATTAAACTATGAAAGTAACTAAAGTAGACTAGTCTAGCGGTGTCTACGTCGGTAAGAGCTCTAATTTTTTTAACTGCGAACGCTGCCGAACTCAGTCTGTTCGACAATTTATTTATATGAGGATGCCATTGTAGTTTGACGTCTAAAGTAATGCCCAAAAAGACAGTCGACTGCACAAGGTCCAATCTCTGTCCTTTTATAAATATGTCTGTAGTTACCGGGTTCACATTGGGTAACACGAATTTAATACATTTAGTTTTCTTTTCATTACGTAATAAATTGTTAACAGTAAACCAGTTCATTATACTAGAGATAGCATTGTTTACCTCGTCATAATTTGATTGCTGTCTTTTAACTTTAAATATCAAAGAAGTATCATCAGAAAACAATACTAACCCATGTTTTGCTTTAACAAGGTAAGGTAAATCATTAATATATAGTAAAAACAAGAAAGGACCAAGAATTGAACCTTGAGGTACGCCCATACTTATTGAAAACCCAGGTGATCTTTTCCCGTTAACATCGACCATCTGAACCCTATCTGTTAGATATGACTCCAGAAGGATAAGTGCCTGATCTTTTACACCATAATGGCGTAACTTCCTGACAAGAGTGTCATGATGGACGCAATCTAAAGCCTTGGATAGATCGCAGAAGATACCTATTGCATCCATTGCGTCTTCCCAGGCATCAAAAATATTGTCGATTAGTTCAACACCAGCATCGGCTGTTGAACGACCCTTTGTGAAACCAAACTGAGCAATATGAATTAAATTATTGAGATAAAAATGACTTTGCAATTGATTAAGTATGAGTTTTTCAAATATTTTGCTAAGCGTTGGTAGTATCGATATGGGTCTAAAATTGGTGGGGTCTGATGTACTACCAGCTTTGAATAAAGGTATAACTTTACTTAGTTTCATCAAGTCAGGAAACACACCATTATCTATACATTGATTAAATATACAACAAAGGTGAGGTGCAATACAATCTACAATGGAACTAATAATTTTTACTGATAGACCATGGGCGTCAGCTGTCTTTTTCATTTCCAGGGATTTAAACGCTTTTACAATGTCTTCATTATTTACGTGCCTAAATTTAAAATCTGTTTTACATTCCTGAAAGTTTTGTTTAAGTATAGATTCAGCAGCAGCGGGAGATGAATTTAAAGACTTGGTTGTTGAAACTGGAATGTCCGTAAAGAAATTTTCGAAAGCTTTTGCTACTTCTAGGTCTGTACTTAGCAATTGATTATCTATCTTAAGCTTGAAGTTATTATGTGTAGCTTTGGCCTTTCCAGTCTCTCTGTTTATAATTTGCCAAGTCGTTTTCATTACATTGCTACTAGATTCAATTTTGTTTTTAATGAAATTAAATTTAGCTACGGCACAAACGCGTTTAAACATTTTTGAATAACTACGAACATAATCTAGAAAGGCCGTATTTTTGCTATATGATTTCTCTTCATAGAGTTCATATAATCTTCGTCTGCTCCTATGAATCCCAACTGTCGCCCAATCACTAAACAAAGCTTTGTTATTAACTTTTATAGTTTTTGATTTAAATACCGTATCATATTCATTTTTGACAAGGTTAAATACTGAGTTGTACAACAAATTTGGATCGTCACTGTATGGTATTTCCCATAGTTTATCTAAAATATTATTCCTGTAGTGTTCAAGCCGAGTGTCACTAACGGGCACACATGTAATATCCTCTTTTTGGTCCTTTTTTATTTTAATATTGAATATACCTATCTGACCAGAGTGATCAGAGGTTAATTTATTGATGACCGATTTGAAAATGGGCGTAATGTTAGTAAATATATTGTCAATGCAGGTAGCAGATGTTGCAGTAATTCTAGTAGGCTCCAAAAACAGATAGTTCATGTTGTGACATAAAAATAAAGATTTTAATCTAGTACAAATATTATTATCCTCTAACAGATTAACATTAAAATCACGACAAATTATAAAAAAATTGTTTTTATCGCTGATTTTAATCAACACTTCATCCATTTTCTTTTCGAATAAATCAAAGGATGAATCTGGTGGTCTGTATACGCTGATTACAATAAGTTGTTCAAGTTCAATACAGGCTATTTCCATGGTACGCTCAACAGACAGGCTCACTATGTCAACTCGTTCCTTATATTTAAAACTATTATTTACAAGTATTAAGGAGCCACCGCGATCAGCTGTTTTTCTGTTGAACGAACTAGCAACGTGGTGGTTATTATAGTTGAACATGAACTGATAACTCTTTAAAAAGTGCTCTGTTTTACATAAAATATCAATATTATTACAGTTCATGAATAACTCAATTTCCAATTCTTTACTTAACATGCCCTGTATATTTTGATGAACCACGTTTAAAATATTCTTACTTTTACATTTTTCATTACTAGTAACTTGATTTAATGGGCAAGATGAAGGTATATTTATACAAATATTAATATTACTGCCAGAGTTACTCTCTGTTGTCCTATGGGTTAATTTAAAGAGCTTGGAACAGATTCCAAGGAGTAAAAACTTAAACTCAAAACGTTTATTCTGTAAATAGGCCACAAGGGCACTTTCACATGTCATTTCATTTCATTTTTTACAGAACATTTGGTATTATTATTTGTATCATATTATCAGAAAAAAAAAAGTACTTAATTATTGTTTCTGAGAGATGTAAAGAGTCTCAAATGTCATAATAAAATAATTAAAATATAAATAACAGAGAGTACATGTCATTATTAATACACTGCTCAATAGAAGCAGGCGTTTCATTAGTCAAAAACTTGACTGAGTTCAAAATAAAATAAGATAGTGACTGTGCTATCTGTTTTGTATAAAAACTAGATAGGTAATACCTGTCCTTAGTCAAATAAAAATATTTTCCAATACAAATATTGGTGTCTATGAAATGAAATTTTTCAGTATGACGACATGTCAATGTGTGTATAAATGTATTATAATCATGTCTTATATGATTTTCATGTTGTGACAAAGATTGGCTGAAGGGAAACGCAAACAAGATTATTCTATCTACATTTTGTAAAGAATTTAATTTGGAAAAGTATTTAGGCGCCAGGCATACAGTTATTTAATATTGCCTGGCCCACGCGCTGACTAAGTTGTAAACCCATATTTTTTACAAGTTCATCGCTGTCATGGTTCAGCTTCGGCCCTGAATGCAAACACTGGTTCAGGTTCATGCCGTTAGATGTTGATGCCGATCCATCGAACACTACCCGTATTTTGCCCTCCGGGGTCCTTAAGACCGCGTGATGGGGCAGGAAGCAGTGGTCTTCACGCTTCCAGTCGATACCCGAAACCGACATGTGGCCGAGCGACTCGTATTCCCGCATGAAGTCGACGTACTTCTGCCGGAAAATCCCGTCACGCTTCATGCGTCGTTTTATCGACAGAAGCCGCGTCTCGGCTGCATGGTGTGAACTGCCCAGCGGCGGGCAATCACTCCGAAATGGAAGACGTGTGAGAAATCGACCTGACCGAAGGCGACCAGTATTGTTCCGATAAAACTGTTCACGCTCTTCTTCAACCGGGTCCAACCGGCGGACCGTAGGTGGTTCCTCCACCTCCCAAAACTTCTGTATCACCTCCGAGAGTACAGAACCGAATAAGGGACTACGAGTCGCTAGGCGTGGGGCAGCCGGCATGACCGGACCCATTACCGCATGGCCCAGTCTGGTGTTGACCGAAACCAGACCAGTCGCCTGCAACACGTGGACACCTGGCACTAACAGGTATCCCAAGGCATCGACACCCAATAAAATGTCTACTGGGCCCGGAATATCGAACTCCGGGTCAGCCAGTACAACCCAGCGACCAACTGTCGCACCGAGGGCGACAACCGTACGTGAGGGTGTGAGCCCATCACATTAGGCATGACTAATGCCGTGACCGTCAGATTCACCGATGAATCCACCCGTGACGAGAGAGTAATCCGACATACTCCCTTAACGGAACCGACTTCCGTGTTCCCAATTCCCCGAATGGAATGTGGATACTCCCTTACCGAAATGCCCAACCGTCTTACAAGGTTGCACGAGACTAAGCACCCCTGGGCCCCCGAGTCCAATAGTGCTCGTGCCACACAAGATTTGCCGTCCGAACCCCACGCTATCACCGAGGCGGTGGGGAGCATGACCGTCTGTGGAGTAGCGGCACCCTGTAAGTGGGCGGCGTGTCCCTAGCGGGAACCTCCGTGGGATCCGAACCCGCTGGGACCCCCGTCGGCCTGGTAACTCGGCTGCTGATATGCCACCGGTAGCATATCAGACCGCATGTACATCAGGGGGGTCCCAACCCGCATAATAGGCCCCTCGTTCTCCCGGTACCCGACCATACCGGACTGCGAACGGTGTACCCGGTGGCCACCGTGGATGGAGGGAGGAGAGCGGATCCAACCTGGGGCGCTCTAGGAATGGGGGCGACATCCGACTGTTCGCCTCCCTGTTCGCCTCCCAGAGCGACGGGCAGGGTGGCGCAGAAGGTGGTAGGCTCCCAGCCTTCGCGCCACTCATAGGTGCCATCTGAAACCCGCCCGTAACACGCGGTGAGCCAGCGGCCCGAAGTCCTCGCTGACCCTGGACAGCGGCGACCGAACCCCGGCTATTCCGCCTGTTACCCCCCGCGCTGCCCCCTTCCCCTCGGGGGGGGGGTCCCGTCCGCGGGTACCCCAGTCACCCCGTTGGTGACTCCCGTTGCCCGGAGGGGGACTGGGTCCGGCCCTGGTTGGGCCCTGTGACCGACCAACCGGAGTCCGGCCCTGGTGACCGTCCGAAGGTCCTGACCGGTTCAGGCACAACACGACGTGGTGCCTGCCACCGCAGCACTCACAGGGGGACGCGCCCAAACAACCGAAACACAATCGGTGGTGGAAGACCACCTTCCTGCGGGCAGCCACACCGAGCGCCTTAAAGTTGGCGCAACTGGTCACTTCATGACCGGCACTGTCACAGTGCACACAGCCATCACCCGACGGCGCGGCACTCAAAACGCCAAATTGTTTTGACCGCCCACCCCCCCGTGGGGGTGGGGGGCGTGGCCCCTCCCGCATCCGCGCGGGTTGGCGCTGCACACTAGCCTCCGAATCCATGGTATCGCATCGCCTGCATTCACCCTCCAAGAAATCCGTTAATTGGACGAGCGTGGGCAGTTCCGAGCTATTGCCCCCATGCAGCTGTTCAAACCGACTTTGAACAGCTGCAGGCAACCGTGACAAAACCATATATAACACGATATATGACCATTGGTCTACCGGCAGACCAAGGTTCTGAAGGGCCTTAGTGGTCACCAGCACAGGGTTGAGCACCTGTACCCGGATGTCAACATCCCGGGTTACTCGTGGGATGCTGAACAGCTTCCCCAGCTTCGCATCAACCAACCGCCGTTTGTGTTGGTAGCGGTCAAACAATATGACCCGGGCAATCTCATAATTGCCCGCCGTGACCGTTAGGTGACCGAACAACTCCTTCGGTTCACCCCGCAGTGCCATCAATAGTTGGGCCAACTTGTAGGCGTTGTCCAGGTCGTCCCGACCGTGAACCAGGCTATCGAATAAATTGATGAATGCCTGCCACTCATCAATTGCCCCACCGAAGGCCGGAATCTCCAGGTGTGGCAGCCGTCCAACAACACCCTTAGGGGGCGGGTCTCCGCAACCCTCCCCGCGGTCATCCCGACGCGACCGCTTAATTTTTTCGGCGCGACGCTCGATGTCGCCCAAGCACTCCATCGCTTGGTCAGCATCCGCGCAGAGCTGCTTCACTGCAGCCACCGAAGCCTCATCCGTAAGCCCGAGGGCTTCAGCCTCCGCGGCCAGCCGACACACCTTCCCGACGCGTGTCATTGCGTCCTCCACACGCTTGAGCAGGACATCGTCCATGTCAGGTCGCTCCACATACTTGTGAGTATGGGCGAGCCATCTCATCTCCACATGGACACCATATCGCAGTACCGTCAAGGGCGAAGGTGCCATGGTTACCGATTTAATTGTTTCTGGTCCTATGCTTCACTACCGAACTAAGCACAGCCAGATACCAGCACTTTCCCGTCAGCGCTGGGCACAGAAAAAAAACTAAGTTGTAAAAACCAAGGCAACCACCAAAACAATTAAATCCTAAACAATATTTAATATGGTCGCCCTGTGGACATACACCTTATAATATACACTCTAAATCAATTTAGAGAATGCCACCATAAAACACAATACAAAAATAACCCACAAAACTTGATTATGAAAACAATGCAAAATAATAAGTGGCTTCTAGAAGTGGCCCCTCCGATATGAACCACACTTCTTTTGAGGTCAGCAAAATCAGCTTAATACCCCTTAAATAGCCCGACCCTGCTGTGTAAACCGATACAACACTGCAGCACCATAGAACCCGACGTTCTACCGCAAGTAATACAATCTAGTTACTTCGCAGAATGACTGTTCAATCTTTTATGCGCACAACCAGTAGTTTCCGACTACAACTTTATAACAACTGTTAACCAAATTGACACTTATACTTTCACTAACCGAAAATGAACTTTAATCGTGGTATACCGACCACAGACTCATTGCCGACTTGAGCCAATCTGAGATATTCTTTTCTCCCAACTACAATGTGGCAAAAGGCAACCCTACAACCGTGAATCGATGTTTTCCCACTAGGATAACCGCGCCTGCTACCAAAATGTTTAATTTCCACGCCTACCGAACGGCGTGGAATATGAGGGGGTGAGCTTTTGCCAGCACGTGAGAGAAAAGTGAGTTGAATTGTTACTGACCTTGTCGTCGCAGACTGGTAGATCGAAAGCTCGATTCGAGACAGGAATGCGGGAGAGGAGACAGTTTTGGGATAGGAGAGGAATCGAAACTTTGCCGTCGCTGCCGACGCTGTCGCCGGCGTGCTGCCTGCCGACACGTGGAGTCGCCGCTACCGATACGACGATGTCCAATCAACACGGATCACTTGACCGCTGACGCGAATCTACTTATTTCCCGACGATGTAGATGATTAAAACTCCGACCAGGCCCGACGCCTGTATTTAGTAATTGGTACACCGAAATACCATCAATGGCACGACGCCTGAGCAGACATGTTGTTCTCCCGATGAGAAAGTAGTAAAGATAACCTCCAATTTTTTCCTCTCGTTGGTACGAGTGACAGCTGCGGTCCGTTTCCGCTTAGTGATGTCCCGATTACTCGCGGTCGATCCGCGCAACAAAAAACCGGTGCGTTCCGAAGCATAAATATTAAACAGTGGGTATGGTTGTCCAAATGAAGCAGGTTATTGAATGTTTCGACTCTTCCATTAAACATTGTGGTGAAGGCTGAGCATATGTAGACCGGCAGACACAGGATTATATTCGTATGTTGCTGAGTTTGAAGAGCGTTCCGTATGTGTTACTCAAGTTGTTTGTCGGAAGTCGGCCTCCCCTATCATAATTATGCAGTAGTCATTCTGTGTGTAATTTTCTATTTTTTTCTATTCCACGCAGCAGTTCCATCACTTCCACACCGGGGAATAGGTAGTGACAGATACTCCCGTGCTGTCCTAGTTTATCCTGTGCAATATCTAGGATCCTGTTGCGTCTTTTGCCTGTAACTTAACAGATCCTCGGTGTTTTATCTGCGTTTACGATGGTTGTTCCGACATTTTTGTCGATTGGTCTACTTGAAGTTTCCAAGTCGATATTGTTCTGGGTGTTACTGCAAATATCCGCTTTGGAGTTATGTGGCATAGTTAGTATTTTTTTCGGTATTGACTTATTTAGATTTTTCGTTTTTTTTTCCCTTTGGCGTGACGCAGTCATTCTTGAGGCTATCTGTTATTTTCTTACATAGATGTTTTTTTTTAATCGAGTCTTCTAAGCTGATTTTCAGATTCAAATTTTCGAAGTTCAAGTTATCGATTTCTTCATGCGCTGCTTTTGAATATGTTTTTAATTAATCTATTTGCTGTTTTAGTCCCTTTATTTGGTCATCCTCGTCACCCGACAATATAGGCATACTATTGCTTGTATAGTCCAGCCCCAGCCCATCTTTGGAGTTGTCGTCGTCGTCAGTTATCTCTGTCTCTGATTTTGTTATTTCTTGGTTTTCAGAATGTTATATTTGAAAAAAAACTCATTTTGTAGGTGTAGTTATGTAGTTGAAATAACAAAATTCAGATTGATGAAAAAGTCCGAGGCGAGAATCGAACACGGACCTCTTGTTTAGGTGACAGACACGATGCAGACCGCTGAGCCACACGTCAGTGATTGGAAGCGACGAAATTATCGGTCTATATGAGTGGCACCGCTGCAGCTGCCCTCTATCGAGCATATGGGACACTTGTTTAACCCGTGGCGTGCGTGACGAGAAGTGAACTGCTAAGTAATTAAGTTAGCCGGTTCAATCTGCATAGGCGAAATGTCGTTGTTATGCGTGTCCTTCAGGTTTGAATTAAACGCTTGCGAAATCATAATTTTTTGTTATTTCCACTGATGCACACACTAGAGTCACTTAATGTTTCGTTTTTATCACTGTTCACGGGGTAAATGTTATATTCAAAAGGATTTTCGCACTGGGTCTTTCAGATTCACTGGTGGTTTGATTATGTTTGCACTGGTTATTGTTTCTTTATTACATCACTAATTAAAGCTAGTCAGTTTGAGATAACACTCACACACGCGTTTTGTCGATCAAATTTTATTACTTGATAGTATTAATGTGGTTACATAGATTCCATTTTTTATTTAATGTTTACTACACAGTGTCAAAATATTGATGTTTACGTTGCAGCGCCCCCTGGCGGATGTAAGTCATTTGGAACGATCCCTAGACGCTATAATCGATTATGGTGCCACTCGGAACGCGCTGGAGTTCAGCAATCCTTAATAAGAAGAAGTAAATAGTATTTGACAACATTAACAGATTAACAGACAGCCACCAACAACACCAGCGCCATCTGCAATCACCACCATCTGCTTTCGTAGATTCTCTGATTACGCCGCCGGTGATATATTTTGTTCTACGTGGTCTATCTGTATTAATGTGATATATAAGTATCTGTGCTTATCGCCAAACTTTCATTTTTACTCACCGGTAGCGGGCGTAGTTGTTGTTGAATCTGTTGTTGGATTCGTCGTTGTAACGACTAAATAATACAAAAAAATAATATGAAAGCCCGAGCTTCGAATACTCGACCGAAATTTTAAAATTTGACAAAGTTTCACAGAACCGAATTGATTTTTACAGAACACTTTGAATTCATATGGGGTCACCAACCTTCGCTCCGCTTTGTTCGGCTCCAGGGGGTACACAAAGTTGTGACTTACCTAACATCCTATTAAGAACCGTTTAGGCAATACTTGTGTTAGCCGCAGTCTTACGGTTACGTTTTAATCGGCATTTTATTGTTTGTGACAAAAAATCCAGAAGTAATAAATGTGATTTTGAACAATTATTGGTTTTTTCACAAGTTCTTCCTAATTAAGTACTGATAAATAAATCTAAGAAAACTTGTTTAAGGCAACTTTAATTAAGATATGATTTTTACAGACCTTGGAAGTTCTAGAAATTTTCCACTGCTTTTAAGCAAGAATTTTTTGACAGCAATTTAAAAAAAAGGCAGGCGTTTTTGCTTCAGAAAGTTTCTATGTTCTATCTTTTGAGATATCATGTCTCATAAATTGTGGAAATTAGGACCTCCGAACGGAATTGAGGGGGAAAAAATCCCCCGTTACATGTTTTTTAAGTTGGTAGCATACATTGAAAATTACATACATCGATAGAGGACCATAAAAAAAATGTCATCTACCATAATGTCCCAGTGTTATATTTGCGAGAAATTAGGTTTTATAAAATAAAATCTTGCTTTAAATTTAAAGCAGACGACATTTTTTAGCAATTCAAAGGTCTGTGAAAATTATATCGCCACAAATTCCTAGAAAAAGTTATGTTAAATTACTTAACGAGTATATAATTTACCAGCATTTATTGAAAAATAAATCAATTATTGTTCAAAATCCCAATTATTTTCGATGAACTGTAAAATTCTGGGTGTTTTCATCAAAACCAATAAAACATCGATAAAAACGAAACGGTAAGACTTACACCAACATAAAATTGGCCTAAATAGTTTGAAATGGTGTACTATCTTCTTTTTAAGGGTTTGTATCGATCTACTAAACATTAAATGTAAAAAAGTGCAACAGAAAAATCAGGATGTTGTTCTTTTGAATTTTAATTTCCCAGAGCCATCTCGTGGTATTTGCAATATTTCAATAGTGCTGCACCAAGCGATATAGGTTTCGAACTAGATATGCTTTCGTAGCTTCTCTGATTACGCCGACGGTGACATTTGTTCTACGTGGTCTATCTGTATTAGTATATTATATGAGTATTTGTGCTTATTGCCAAACTCTAAATTTTACTCACCGGTAGCGGGCGTATTTGTAGTTGTAGATGTTGTTGAAATCGTCGTTGTAGGAACTAAATAAAACAAAACAAAAATATTAAAGCACGAGCTTCGAATGCTCGACCGATTACTCAAAATTTGACAACTTCTCAAAGTTTTCACAGAACCGAATTGGTTTTTAGAGTACACTTCGAATTTATATGTGGTCACCTCGCTCCGCTCCACTTTGCTCGGCTCCAGGGGCTATAAAAAGTTGTGATCTACCTAACATTACATTTAAAACCGTTTGGGCCATAGGCCAAGGTATTTTTGATAGCAATTAAAAAAAAAGACGGGAGTTTTCGTATGTGAAAAATTATATGTTCTATCTTTTGAAACATCATGTACAAAAGTATCTAATAAATTGTTGAAATTAGGACCTCCGGAAATTAGGCGGAGTTCCGGATTGATGACTAAATGTAGCGTGAACTCCCATTTAATGCTATTTCTTGATACAAGTTTACGACTATTTCTGAATCGGCATAACATACGCAAGTTTTTAAAAGTATTATCTCATTCCGTGCCAAGTATTTTTTTTTCAGTACAATCGGTCAAAGGAGTGGTCAAAGTTTGTGCAAAAGATTTAAACTTTGTCTCGTATTTTACATGAGTTATCGATAAAATAATACTTAGGTCATCTTTAGTATTTTATAGCAATACCTTAGAAATAAAAAACATGTAAAAGAAAGGGATAGGCAAGTAATGGCATGCCGTAACAATGTGAAAAATGGCGATTTTCATGAAAAACTTTAAACCGTCAATAGTCGAATTACATGAAACTTTCACTGAAGTTAAGTTGGGCTTATTCGATGCGCCTCAAGCAGGTCTACCTTCGATGTTGCTGTGGCGCGTGAGTTTTAGGACAACCTGTATAAGTATCTGTGCTTATTGCCAACTCTCAATTTTACTCACCGGTAGCGGGCGTATTTGTTGTTGTAGATGTTGTTGAAATCGTCGTTGTAGGAACTGAATAAAACAAAACAAAATTATTAAAGCACGAGCTTCGAATGCTCGACCGACTACTCAAAATTTGGCAGCTTCTCAAAGTTTCACAGAACCGAATTGGTTTTTAGAGTACACTTTGAATTTATATGAGGTCACCTAGCTCCGCTCCACTTTGCTCGGCTCCAGGGGTATAAAAAGTTGTGATCTACCTAACATCACATTTAAAACCGTTTGGGCCATACTTGTGTTAGTCGGAGTCTTACCGTTTCGTTTTAATCGGTGTTAAAAATCCAGAAGTAATACATGCAATTTTGAATAAATATTGTATTTTACAAGGTTAAATTAAGTACTGTAGATACATAAAGGCATCTTTAATTGTGATATGATTTTTACAGACCTTTGAAGTGATAGAACATTTCTAATGCTTTTAAGCAAGGTATTTTTGATAGCAATTAAAAAAAAGACGGGAGTTTTCGTATGTGAAAAATTATATGTTCTATCTTTTGAAACATCATGTACAAAAGTATCTAATAAATTGTTGAAAATAAGACCTCCGAACCAAATTGAGGAAGAAAACACCCACCTTTACATGCTTTTTTAAGTTGGTAGCACACATTCAAAATTACATACATCGATAGAGGACCATCAAAAAAATCAAAAAGTATATAAGTATTGTGGGTATGGTTGTCCAAATGAAGCAGGTTATTGAATGTTTCAACTCTTCCATTAAACATTGTGGTGAAGGCTGAGCATATGTAGACCGGCAGACACAGGATTATGTTAGTATGTTGCTGAGTTTGAAGAGCGTTCCGAATGTGTTGCTCAAGTTGTTTGTCGGAAGTCGGCCTCCCCTATCATAATTATGCAGTAGTCATTCTGTGTGTAATTTTCTATTTTTTTCTATTCCACGCAGCAGTTCCATCACTTCCACACCGGGGAATAGGTAGTGACAGATACTCCCGTGCTGTCTTAGTTTATCCTGTGCAATATCTAGGATCCTGTTGCGACTGTTGCCTGTAACTAAACAGATCCACGGTGTTTTATCTGCGTTTACGATGGTTGTTCCGACATTTTTGTCGATTGGTCTACTTGAAGTTTCCAAGTCGGTATTGTTCTGGGTGTTACTACAAATATCCGCTTTGGAGTTATGTGGCATAGGTAATATTTTTGCGGTGTTGACTTAATTAGATTTTTCAATTTTTTTTCCCTTTGGCGTGACGCAGTCATTCTTGAGGCTATCTGTTATTTTCTTACATAGATGATTTTTTTTAATCGAGTCTTCTAAGCTGATTTTCAGATTCAAATTTTCGAAGTTCAAGTTATCGATTTATTCATGCGCTGCTTTTACATATGTTTTTAATTGATCTATTTGCTGTTTTAGTCCCTTTATTTGGTCATCCTCGTCACCTGACAATATAGGCATACTATTGCTTGTATAGTCCAGCCCCAGCCCATCTTTGGAGTTGTCGTCGTCGTCAGTTATCTATGTCTCCGATTTTGTTATTTCTTGGTTTTCAGAATGTTATATTTGAAAAAAAAAACTCATTTTGTAGGTGTAGTTATGTAGTTGAAATAACAAAATTCAGATTGATGAAAAAGTCCGAGGCGAGAATCGAACACGGACCTCTTGTTTAGGTGACAGACACGATGCAGACCGCTGAGCCACACGTCAGTGATTGGAAGCGACGAAATTATCGGTCTATATGAGTGGCACCGCTGCAGCTGCCCTCTATCGAGCATATGGGACACTTGTTTAACCCGTGGCGTGCGTGACGAGAAGTGAACTGCTAATTATTAAGTTAGCCGGTTCGATCTGCATAGGCGAGATGTCGTTGTTATGCGTGTCCTTCAGGTTTGAATTAAACGCTTGCGAAATCATGATTTTTTGTTATTTCCACTGATGCACACACTAGAGTCACTTAATGTTTCGTTTTTATCACTGTTCACGGGGTAAATGTTATATTCAAAAGGATTTTCGCACTGGGTCTTTCAGATTTACTGGTGGTTTGATTATGTTTGCACTGGTTATTGTTTCTTTATAACATCACTAATTAAAGCTAGTCACTTTGAGATAACACTCACATACGCGTTTTGTCGATCAAACTTTATTACTTGATAGTATTTATGTGGTTACATAGATTCCATTTTTTATTTAATATATACTACACAGCGTCAAAATATTGATGTTTACGTTGCAGCGCCCCCTGGCGGATGTAACTCATTTGGAACGATCCCTAGACGCTATAATCGATTATGGTGCCACTCGGAACGCGCTGGAGTTCAGCAATCCTTAATAAGAAGAAGTAAATAGTATTTGACAACATTAACAGATAGACAGCCACCAACAACACCAGCGCCATCTGCAATCACCACCATCTGCTTTCGTAGATTCTCTGATTACGCCGCTGGTGATATATTTTGTTCTACGTGGTCTATCTGTATTAATGTGATATATAAGTATCTGTGCTTATCGCCAAACTTTCATTTTTACTCACCGGTAGCGGGCGTAGTTGTTGTTGAATCTGTTGTTGGATTCGTCGTTGTAACGACTAAATAATACAAAAAAAATAATATGAAAGCCCGAGCTTCGAATACTCGACCGAAATTTAAAAATTTGACAAAGTTTCACAGAACCGAATTGATTTTACAGAACACTTTGAATTCATATTCATTCATGGGGTCGCCAAACTTCGCTCCGCTTTGTTCGGCTCCAGGGGGTACACAAAGTTGTGACCTGCCTAACATCCCATTAAGAACCGTTTAGGCAATACTTGTGTTAGCCGCAGTCTTAAGGTTACGTTTTAATCGGCATTTTATTGTTTGTGACAAAAAATCCAGAAGTAATAAATGTGATTTTGAACAATTATTGGTTTTTTCACAAGTTCTTCCTGATTAAGTACTGATAAATAAATCTAAGAAAACTTGTTTAAGGCAACATTAATTAAGATATGATTTTTACAGACCTTTGAAGTGCTAGAAATTTTCCACTGCTTTTAAGCAAGAATTTTTTGACAGCAATTTAAAAAAAGGCAGGCGTTTTTGCTTGAGAAAGTTTCTATGTTCTAAATCAAATCAAATCAAATCAAATCAAAAATCACTAACACAATGGCGGAATCTGTGGAGAAGAGCTCACC
This sequence comes from Argyresthia goedartella, assembly GCA_949825045.1. Taxonomy (NCBI): domain Eukaryota; kingdom Metazoa; phylum Arthropoda; class Insecta; order Lepidoptera; family Argyresthiidae; genus Argyresthia; species Argyresthia goedartella. The sequence continues at coordinate 35,895,280 of OX463812.1, read as the reverse complement.
GAAGAAACTCCACAGTCGTCGCATCCTTTGCATTTCCTTTTTTAAATAAAATATTTTCAAATTACAAAATGAATGCTAATTATATATCGAAACAGCCTGTTACTCAAACAATCTATTCCCATGGACATCTGTCCTCTAAGTAATCAGATATCCTATAGTAACCTTTTTTATACAATTTCTGTTTTATTATTATTTTAAACTTGTCTAAAGGTAAGTTTTTAATATCAGTAGGGACCTTATTGTAATAGCGTATACAATTGCCTTTGAAAGAATTACTAATTTTATGTAGTCGGCTTACATAAGCAACCAACTTGTCTTTATTTCTAGTATTAAAATTGTGTATATCACTGTACTTCTGAAAATTAGTTATATTTCTTTTTACATACACAAGATTGTCATAGATATATTGAGACACAAATGTCAGAATATTGATTTCTTTAAACTTTTCCCTCAGTGACACTCTAGGCCCTAATCTATAAATTGCACGAACAGCCCGTTTCTGCAGAATAAATATACTATTAGCATTCGCAGCGTGACCCCACAATAAAATACCATAGGTCATTAGACTATGAAAGTAACTAAAGTAGACTAGTCTAGCGGTGTCTACGTCGGTAAGAGCTCTAATTTTTTTAACTGCGAACGCTGCCGAACTCAGTCTGTTCGACAATTTATTTATATGAGGATCCCATTGTTGTTTGGCGTCTAAAGTAATGCCCAAAAAGACAGTCGACTGCACAAGGTCCAATCTCTGTCCTTTTATAAATATGTCTGTAGTTACCGGGTTCACATTGGGTAACACGAATTTAATACATTTAGTTTTCTTTTCATTAAGTAATAAATTGTTAACAGTAAACCAGTTCACTATACTAGAGATAGCATTGTTTACCTCGTCATAATTTGATTGCTGTCTTTTAACTTTAAATATCAAAGAAGTATCATCGGCAAACAATACTAACCCATGTTTTGCTTTAACAAGGTAAGGTAAATCATTAATATATACTAAAAACAAGAAAGGACCAAGAATTGAACCTTGCGGTACGCCCATACTTATTGAAGACCCAGGTGATCTTTTCCCATTAACATCGACCATCTGAACCCTATCTGTTAGATATGACTCCAGAAGGCCAAGTGCCTGATCTTTTACACCATAATGTCGTAACTCGTAAAAAGAGTGTCATGATGGACGCAATCAAAAGCCTTGGATAGATCGCAGAAGACACCTATTGCATCCATTGCGTCTTCCCAGGCATCAAAAATATTGTCGATTAGTTCAACACCAGCATCGGCTGTTGAACGACCCTTTGTGAAACCAAACTGAGCAATATGAATTAAATTATTGAGATAAAAATGACTTTGCAATTGATTAAGTATGAGTTTTTCAAATATTTTGCTAAGCGTTGGTAGTATCGATATGGGTCTAAAATTGGTGGGGTCTGATGTACTACCAGCTTTGAATAAAGGTATAACTTTACTTAGTTTCATCAAGTCAGGAAACACACCATTATCTATACATTGATTAAATATACAACAAAGGTGAGGTGCAATACAATCTACAATGGACCTAATAATTTTTACTGATAGACCATGGGCGTCAGCTGTCTTTTTCATTTCCAGGGATTTAAACGCTTTTACAATGTCTTCATTATTTACGTGCCTAAATTTAAAATCTGTTTTACATTCCTCAAAGTTTTGTTTAAGTATAGATTCAGCAGCAGCAGGAGATGAATTTAAAGACTTGGTTGATGAAACTGGAATGTCCGTAAAGAAATTTTCGAAAGCTTTTGCTACTTCTAGGTCTGTACTTAGCAATTGATTATCTATCTTAAGCTTGAAGTTATTATGTGTAGCTTTGGCCTTTCCAGTCTCTCTGTTTATAATTTGCCAAGTCGTTTTCATTACATTGCTACTAGATTCAATTTTGTTTTTAATGAAATTAGATTTAGCTACGGCACAAACGCGTTTAAACATTTTTGAATAACTACGAACATAATCTAGAAAGGCCGTATTTTTGTTATATGATTTCTCTTCATAGAGTTCATATAATCTTCGTCTGCTCCTATGAATTCCAACTGTCGCCCAGTCACTAAACAAAGCTTTGTTATCAACTTTTATAGTTTTTGATTTAAATACCGTATCATATTCATTTTTGACAAGGTTAAATACTGAGTTGTACAACAAATTTGGATCGTCACTGTATGGTATTTCCCATAGTTTATCTAAAATATTATTCCTGTAGTGTTCAAGCCGAGTGTCACTAACGGGCGCACATGTAATATCCTCTTTTTGGTCCTTTTTTATTTTAATATTGAATATACCTATCTGACCAGAGTGATCAGAGGTTAATTTATTGATGACCGATTTGAAAATGGGCATAATGTTAGTAAATATATTGTCAATGCAGGTAGCAGATGTTGCAGTAATTCTAGTAGGCTCCAAAAACAGATAGTTCATGTTGTGACATAAAAATAAAGATTTTAATCTAGTACAAATATTATTATCCTCTAACAGATTAACATTAAAATCACCACAAATTATAAAAAAATGTTTTTATCGCTGATTTTAATCAACACTTCATCCATTTTCTTTTCGAATAAATCAAAGGATGAATCTGGTGGTCTGTATACGCTCATTACAATAAGTTGTTCAAGTTCAATACAGGCTATTTCCATGGTACGCTCAACAGACAGGCTCACTATGTCAACTCGTTCCTTATATTTAAAACTATTATTTACAAGTATTAAGGAGCCACCGCGATCAGCGGTTTTTCTGTTGTACGAACTAGCAACGTGGTGGTTATTAAAGTTGAACATGAACTGATAACTCTTTAAAAAGTGCTCTGTTATACATAAAATATCAATATTATTACAGTTCATGAATAACTCAATTTCCAGTTCTTTACTTAACATGCCCTGTATATTTTGATGAACCACGTTTAAAATATTCTTACTTTTACATTTTTCATTACTAGTAACTTGATTTAATGGGCAAGATGAAGGTATATTTATACAAATACTAATATTACTGCCAGAGTTACTCTCTGTTGTCCTATTCTATCTTTTGAGATATCATGTACAAAATGTATCTCATAAATTGTGGAAATTAGGACCTCCGAACGGAATTGAGGGGGAAAAATCCCCCTTTACATGTTTTTTAAGTTGGTAACATACATTGAAAATTACATACATCGAAAGAGGACCATAAAAAAAAATGTCATCTACCATAATGTCCCAGTGTTATATTTGCGAGAAATTAGGTTTTATAAAATAAAATAAAATCTTGCTTTAAATTTAAAGCAGACGACATTTTTTAGCAATTCAAAGGTCTGTGAAAATTATGTCGCCACAAATTCCTAGAAAAAGTTATGTTAAATTACTTAAAGAGTATATAATTTACCAGCATTTATTGAAAAATAAATCAATTATTGTTCAAAATCCCAATTATTTTCGATTAACTGTAAAATTCTGGGTGTTTTCATCAAAACCAATAAAACATCGATAAAAACGAAACGGTAAGACTTACACCAACATAAAATTGGCCTAAATAGTTTGAAATGGTGTACTATCTTCTTTTTAAGGGTTTGTATCGATCTACTAAACATTAAATGTAAAAAAGTGCAAGAGAAAAATCAGGATGTTGTTCTTTTGAATTTTATTTTCCCAGAGCCATCTCGTGGTATTTGCAATATTTCAATAGTGCTGCACCAAGCGATATAGGTTTCGAACTAGATATGCTTTCGTAGCTTCTCTGATTACGCTGACGGTGACATTTGTTCTATGTGGTCTATCTGTATTAGTATATTATATGAGTATCTGTGCTTATTGCCAAACTCTAAATTTTACTCACCGGTAGCGGGCGTATTTGTAGTTGTAGATGTTGTTGAAATCGTCGTTGTAGGAACTAAATAAAACAAAACAAAAATATTAAAGCATGAGCTTCGAATGCTCGACCGATTACTCAAAATTTGACAACTTCTCAAAGTTTTCACAGAACCGAATTGGTTTTTAGAGTACACTTCGAATTTATATGAGGTCACCTCGCTCCGCTCCACTTTGCTCGGCTCCAAGGGGTATAAAAAGTTGTGATCTACCTAACATTACATTTAAAACCGTTTGGGCCAAGGTATTTTTGATAGCAATTAAAAAAAAAAAACGGGAGTTTTCGTATGTGAAAAATTATATGTTCTATCTTTTGAAACATCATGTACAAAAGTATCTAATAAATTGTTGAAATTAGGACCTCCGGAAATTAGGCGGAGTTCCGGATTGATGACTAAATGTGGCGTGAACTCCCATTTAATGCTATTTCTTGATTCAAGTTTACGACTATTTCTGAATCGGCATAACATACGCAAGTTTTTAAAAGTATTATCTCATTCCGTGCCAAGTATATTTTTTTTCAGGACAATCGGTCAAAGGAGTGGTCAAAGTTTGTGCAAAAGATTTAAACTTTGACTAATTCATCATTGTCTCGTATTTTACATGAGTTATCGATAAAATAATACTTAGGTCATCTTTAGTATTTTATAGCAATACCTTAGAAATAAAAAAACATGTAAAAGAAAGGGATAGGCAAGTAATGGCATGCCGTAACAATGTGAAAAATGGCGATTTTCATGAAAAACTTTAAACCGTCAATAGTCGAATTACATGAAACTTTCACTGAAGTTAAGTTGGGCTTATTCGATGCGCCTCAAGCAGGTCTACCTTCGATGTTGCTGTGGCGCGTGAGTTTTAGGACAACCTGTATAAGTATCTGTGCTTATTGCCAACTCTCAATTTTACTCACCGGTAGCGGGCGTATTTGTTGTTGTAGATGTTGTTGAAATCGTCGTTGTAGGAACTGAATAAAACAAAACAAAATTATTAAAGCACGAGCTTCGAATGCTCGACCGACTACTCAAAATTTGGCAGCTTCTCAAAGTTTCACAGAACCGAATTGGTTTTTAGAGTACACTTTGAATTTATATGAGGTCACCTCACTCCGCTCCACTTTGCTCGGCTCCAGGGGTATAAAAAGTTGTGATCTACCTAACATCACATTTAAAACCGTTTGGGCCATACTTGTGTTAGTCGGAGTCTTACCGTTTCGTTTTAATCGGTGTTAAAATCCAGAAGTAATACATGCAATTTTGAATAAATATTGTATTTTACAAGGTTAAATTAAGTACTGTAGATACATAAAGGCATCTTTAATTGTGATATATTTTTACAGACCTTTAAAGTGATAGAACATTTCCAATGCTTTTAAGCAAGTTATTTTTGATAGCAATTAAAAAAAGAGACGGGAGTTTTCGTATGTGAAAAATTATATGTTCTATCTTTTGAAACATCATGTACAAAAGTATCTAATAAATTGTTGAAAATAAGACCTCCGAACCAAATTGAGGAAGAAAACACCCACCTTTACATGCCTTTTTAAGTTGGTAGTACACATTCAAAATTACATACATCGATAGAGGACCATTAAAAAAATCAAAAAGTATATAAGTATTGTGGGTATGGTTGTCCAAATGAAGCAAGTTATTGAATGTTTCAACTCTTCCATTAAACATTGTGGTGAAGGCTGAGCATATGTAGACCGGCAGACACAGGATTATATTAGTATGTTGCTGAGTTTGAAGAGCGTTCCGAATATGTTGCTCAAGTTGTTTGTCGGAAGTCGACCTCCCCTATCATAATTATGCAGTAGTCATTCTGTGTGTAATTTTCTATTTTTTTCTATTCCACGCAGCAGTTCCATCACTTCCACACCGGGGAATAGGTAGTGACAGATACTCCCGTGCTGTCCTAGTTTATCCTGTGCAATATATAGGATCCTGTTGCGACTGTTGCCTGTAACTAAACAGATCCTCGGTGTTTTATCTGCGTTTACGATGGTTGTTCCGAAATTTTTGTCGATTGGTCTACTTGAAGTTTCTAAGTCGATATTGTTTTGGGTGTTACTACAAATATCCGCTTTGGAGTTATGTGGCATAGGTAATATTTTTTGCGGTTTTGACTTATTTAGATTTTTCGATTTTTTTTTCCTTTGGCGCGACGCAGTCATTCTTGAGGCTATCTGTTATTTTATTACATAGATGATTTTTTTTAATCGAGTCTTCTAAGCTGATTTTCAGATTCAAATTTTCGAAGTTCAAGTTATCGATTTCTTCATGAGCTGCGTTTAAATATGTTTTTAATTGATCTATTTGCTGTTTGAGTCCCTTTATTTGGTCATCCTCGTCACCCGACAATATAGGCATACTATTGCTTGTATAGTCCAGCCCCAGCCCATCTTTGGAGTTGTCGTCGTCGTCAGTTATCTCTGTCTCTGATTTTGTTATTTCTTGGTTTTCGGAATGTTATATTTAAAAAAAAAACATAATGTCCTAGTGTTACATTTGCGAGATATTAGGTTTATAAAATAAAATAAAAACTTGCTTAAAAGCAGATGATATTTTCTAGCCATTCAAAGGTCTGCAAAAACCAGGTCTCAAGTCTTAAATGCCAAGAAAAAGTCACGTTAAATTACTTAAACAGAAGGTACTACATTATCAATTATTGAAAACGAAATCAATTATTGTTCAATATCGCAATCATTTTCATTTTCGGTTAACTCTAAAATTCTGGGTGTTTTCATCAAAGACAATAAAACACAAACAAGAACGAAATTAAGATTTCCACTAACATAAAATTAGCCTAAATGGTTTTAAATGGTGTACTATCTCCATTGTAGTACCTATCACAAAGAATAGGACTGGCGACATTTCTGACAGAAATAACTACGGCCTATATCGCTGGCAACTATTGTTGCGAAAGTGTTTGATGGGATGCTTGATGCCCAGCTTAGCGCTCATCTGAAATTAAATGACGCACAGTTTGGCTTTAGGTCGGGGACTTGTCGACAGAAAGTGCTGTGCTGGGGCTTAAGCATACCGTTAAATACTACGCAGACCGTAGGACCAATGTATATGCCTGTTTCCTAGATTTATCCAAGGCATTTGATCTGGTCTCCTATGATATCCTGTGGGATAAATGTCGGGAATCAAAGCAACCTAGGGAAATAATAAACATCTTTGAATATTGGTATGGTCACCAAAATAATAAAGTAAGATGGGGTGAAGTTTATTCAGATGAATATGGTTTGGAATGTGGTGTGAGACAGGGGGGGATAACATCCCCGAAGCTTTTTAACCTGTATGTGATCGAGCTGATAGGCGAACTCAGTAGAATGCATGCAGGTTGTTATGTCGACGGCAAAAGTTGTAACAATATAAGTTATGCGGACGACATGGTGCTGCTGAGTCCGTCGCCGGCGGGGCTAATGAAACTACTCGGTACATGTGAGCAGTACGCGGAAAAACACGGCTTAAAATATAATGTTAAAAAAGTGAATTAATGGTATTTAAAACCAAAAGTAAGTTGCCTGATGAGGTACCTACCATTAGATTATACTCTAACGAGCTGAGTCGAGTCACTAGATTTAAGTACCTTGGTCACATAGTGACCGACGACCTGAAGGATGACGAGGATTTTGAGCGGGAGCGCATGGCGCTGGCAGTCCGTATGTTGGCCCGCAGGTATATACGCTGTACAAGAGAGGTGAAGGTAACGCTATTCAGGGCGTACTGCCAATCTTTCTACACGAGCAGCCTGTGGGTCAGCTATACGCAAAGGGCTCTCAATGCCTTGCGCGTCCAGTAAAATAATGCCTTTAGGATGCTGTTGGGGTTGCCGCGATACTGTAGCGCGTCAAGGATGTTTGCCGAAGCACGCGTCGATGGCTTTCATGCCATCATATGAAAGAGGACGGCCTCCCTACTGAGCAGAGTTCATGGCAGCTCCAACACCATCCTAGCAGTCATCGCGGGGCGGCTCGACAGCCCAATACTGAAACACTGGGTGAGTGTGATAATAGGCACACTTACAGTATGTGGGAAGTCGAGACGTGCCATAGATAAGCCAACTTATTTTAAATAGATGTGGTTTGACTTAATTTTATAGTTTGATGCAATTAATTTTTCTATTGATATTTAACATTTATTATTTTATACACTTGATATTTTTATTTGATTTGTATGGTTTTAATTTTATTTTTTGACATTTTTTTAAATTAAATTTACTGACATTTTGTTTTACTTTATTTCATGGAATTTAATTTAATTGCATGAGTTATAATTTTATGATTTAGTTTTGTAATTATTATTTTCCTTTTGTATGTGTGATTTTATTATTTAAATTAGATGTAGATTTCTTTTAATGTAATATGGATCTTTGATATCTGAAATAAAATATTATTATTATATTATTATATTATTTAAAGACATTGTATAGATTTACTAAACATTAAATGTAAAAAAGTGCAACAGAAAATCGGTTGTTGTTCTTTTGAATTTTTTACTCCTAGAGCCATCTCGTGGTATTTGCAATACACATTTCAATATTGCTGCACCGAGTGATGTAGGTCTCGAACTAGATATACTTACGTAGTTTCTCAGATTACGCCGCTGGTGACATATTTTGTTCTACGTGGTCTATCTGTATTAGTGTAATATATAAGTATCTGTGCTTATCGCCAAACTTTCATGTTTACTCACCGGTAGCGGGCGTAGTTGTTGTTGTATCTGTTGTTGGATTCGTCGTTGTAACGTCTAAATAATACAAAAAAATAATATTAAAGCCCGAGCTACAAATGTACAAAAGTTATCTCATAAATTGTTGAAATTAGGACCTCCGAACCAAATTGAGGGGAAAAATCCCCCTTTACATGTTTTTTTAAGTTGGTAGCATACATTGAAAATTACATACATTGATAGAGGACCATAAAAAAAATGTCATCTAACATAACGCCCTAGTGTCATATATTTTTTTTTTTTTTATTATTTATTTATTGTCAGATAGGTACACATCCATAGTAAATTATAAAAAGACAAAATATTTTGTACATTAACACACAGGTAACCTAAACCTACCTAACTAACCTAAATATTTGCGAGAAATTAGGTTTTATAAAATAAAATAAAATCTTGATTTAAAGCAGATGATATTTTTCAGCAATTCAAAGGTCTGTGAAAATTATGTCTCAAGCCACAAATTCCTAGAAAAAGTTTTGTTAAATTACCAGAAAATTGTAGGTAATTTACCAGCAATTATTGAAAAATAAATGAATAAAGATAAAGATAAAGATATTTATTGTTTGGTGAAGCATAGGTTTGTAGGATGGTTGTAATATAACAGGCAAGTGTATCACTATGATCTGCCGTGAGGCGTTCGAACATTTGTTTTGAATTCTAAAATTAGACTTAAATAATACAGAACACATGCATGCACACACAAAATTAAAAGTTATTAATGAATAATGTCAAGCTTCATAAAATGTCAGAAAGAAAATCATATATGGTGTAGTATGCCTTTACAATAAGTATTTTTTTAAGATTACATTTAAAGATATTTATATTGTTAGTAGCTCTTAATGTCTTCGGTAGTTTATTGTATATTCTGGTGGTCATGCCAAATGTACTTTTATCATAGTATGCAGTTTTTTGTGGCTTAGCGCTCAGTTTGTCTTGATTGCGTTTGCCCTTCATGAAATTAAAAAGATGGAGATTGGATTTCACAAACACTGCCGTTTCAAATATGTATAGCGATGGTACTGTTACGATCTTAAGATTAATAAAATGGTCCTTACAGGTATCTGTACTAATAAGTTTACATATTGCACGTACACATTTCTTTTGTGCTTTAAATATAACATCTTTTTTTGTGACATTTCCCCAGAACATTATGCCATAACGTAATGATGACTCGACAAATCCATAATATGCCGTTAAAACAGCGTCCCTGTTGACCTGTTTAGAAAGCATATATAGAGCATATGAAAATTTACTTAGTTTATTGCTCAGTAAGTCTATGTGTGTATTCCATGCCATGTTGTTGTCAATGTGAAGTCCTAAGAATTTCGTAGTCTCAGTCTCTTCTATTTGTCTACACTCATAGTTAATGTTTAATGTCAGTTGTTTTGTATGTCCATTCTTAAATTTCATTAATTTTGTTTTGTTAATATTAATTAGAAGATTATTGTTATTAAACCAGTCAATTATACTTATTAGAGAATTATTAATACTTTCATATGTATTTAGATTATGTCCTATAAATGTAACGGTGCTATCATCAGCGAAAAGTACCATGGGATGATTCACACATTTTGGAATGTCGTTTATGTATACAAGAAACAACAATGGAACCAAAACACTTCCTTGTGGAACACCACAATTTATGTCCCTAGTGTCAGATGGATATGTCAATTCCATTTTTGATTCAGTGCATATTTGTGTGATTTGAGTCAATTGTTTCCTATTACTTAAATAAGATTTGATAAGATCATGTGCGTTACCCCGAATACCATATGCGTATAGTTTATCTAAGAGTAAATTGTGGTCCACATAATCAAAAGCCTTGGTTAGCTCCATAAATAGGGACGTGACTGGTTTATCAATATCAACATTTGTCATGATTTTACTTAAAAAGTCGTATATTGCCATGTTAATATTTTTACTTTTCCTGAAACCCTTTTGTTCATCTACCAATATTTTATGTTTTTCAAAGAATTTGTATAGCCTGTCATAAATCGCCTTCTCATTTATTTTGGAGAATATTGGTATCAGTGCTATGGGTCTATCGTCTTTTTTAAAAACTGGTTTAACTATGGAAGTCTTGAGGCGACCAGGAAAGATTCCGTGTTGTAAGCATAAGTAAGTCAAATGAGAGAGAATCGGTGCAATACTACTACTCACAGCTTTGATAATCTTTGTGGCTATACCATCGTCACTAGTACTGTTGGTGTTCTTAAGGGCTTTTATATATTTAAGAATGTCAAGGGGAGATGTGGGAGTCAGAAATATAGAATTATTTAGTAATGTCATAGTTAGTTTACCTGTTTTAGTAGTGTTAGTATTTGGTTGACTTGATCAATGAAATGATTATTAAAGGCTTGTGCTATCACTGACGACCTGAATGGCTGAGTCGGCAGTGACCCTGCCTACGAATCCAAGGGTCCCGGGTTCGAGTCCAGGTGGGGGCAAATATTTGTTTGATGAGAACGGATGTTTGTACCCTGGTCATGGTTGTTTATCTATCTATGTATAATATTTATCTATATAAGTAAGTGTATCGTTGTCCAGTACCCAAGATACAGGGAATCCTAGTTTGGGGCTAGATGCGGGCAAATACGTGAAAGAAGTTCAAAAATAAAATAGGTAATTTGAAAGTTTTTTTTACATATAAATTTTACATGTACGCTGTTAATTCAATTCAATTCCATTCAAATATTTTTATTTCGGATAACTTAGATCCATTGGTACATTTTTCTTTTTATACTTATAAATAAGTTAACTTAAATTACATAAGATAAAATAAAAAATGCTAGTTCATAAATACGACAGACTATCAGACCCCAGTCTACCGCGCTTCATGGTCTATTTGATGTCATGTGAATATTAACCCAGTGACACCGGATTGGACAATCTATCCTATTCGCAATAATGTTCAGGATGGAGTTGGCGCTACCCCGCATACGGTACATCAGGGATGCTGTTCTTGCTCTTATTATGGCGTAAAAATCCGCAGTACGCTCTTCGGCAAACATCCCCGATGCACTGCAATAACGCGGCAGCCCCAACAACATCCTAAAACCATTGTTATATTGGAACCGAAGGGCGTCGAACGATTTCCGCTTGTATCTGACCCACAAAGCACAGGTGTAGAAGGACTGACAAAATGCCTTGAATAAAGTCACTTTGACAGCCCTCCCATAACGCGCAAATCTGCGGGCCAGCATATTGCATCGAATTGCCAACGCCCTTCGCTCCCTTTCCATATCTTGATTATCTGATAAGTCCTCGGTTACCAGATGACCAAGATATTTAACAACACTAACTTGTCTCAATTGAGATCCACACAAAAATATAGGCGGTACGTGAGATGGAGCCTTATTACCAGCTTTAAATATCATTATTTTGCTTTTAATTGGGTTGTAACGCAAACCGTGTACTACAACATGTCTCACACACAGACACCAGCCTCCTTAAACCACTAATCGAGGGGCTCAACAAGCACATGTCGTCTGCAGAGCTGATGTTGTTTACCAATTTTCCGTTAATAGAGCAGCCGACACCCGCATTGCTCAGCTCCTCGATCAGATCATTAACATAAAGGTTGAAGAGCGAAGGCGAGGTCAACCCCCCCTGTCTCACCCCGCACTCCAACCTATATGTATCCGAATGCGTGTTGGCCCACCTAACGCAGTTCACCTGCGGGGTTATTACGTATCTTGCAAACAGTAAGCAATCGACAAAAATTGCGCAATTTCTGCTGTCAAAAGTGACAATAGCGGAGTGTAGCCAGCGGTCAACGGTGCTGCCTCTAGCGAGCAATCGCAAAACTAAAAAGAGCATTGTTGTTGCAAGCAGTGTTGCCGTTTTAGCCACTTTGTGGCTAGATCTAGAGGATTTTCAACGGTTTTAGCCAAAAAATAATAAATTTTAGCCACCAAAACGAATCTAGCTACATCTAGCCACTTTTGGTATGTTTTTAGATTATTACTTTTGGAAGTCGAACGAGCAAGAAATTTTAAATAAATCTGTGGTTATCGCCTTTTACTGAGTAGGCAACACCACCGCGGTCCGACCTCCGCGCCGCAGTTGTAATGTCTGATCATGGTTTCCCCAATGAATGTTTATATATTTCCGTAATTCAGATTCGATTGAATGAAAATCTACGTTATTACTATTTACAGTTTGTTTTGTACAAAGTAGTCATGTCATAATTTATCGAAACGATATCATTGTCTATGATAATAATATTATATTATCAATAGTCATAGAATATAAAAGTCTGCAAAGATTAGCCACTTCCAGCCACATTTCGAAAATGTTTGTTTTTTACAAAACTGCTTACTAGTTTTTATGTAGCCACAAACTAGATTGCCCTGGCGGCAACGCTGGCAGAAAGCAAACAATTAGCGAGCGATCACTTTAGATAATACGAATTCGGTATGACACATTGCAAACGACCGCGCGATGAATGCGCGATCACTGCGCAATAGCTGCTGATTGCTGAATTTTAGGTAATAAGCCCGCTGGTTGGCATACCAGTATTTAAAAATACTGGTACAGATGTAGTGAATAATTCTTTCCTTTCGTATTTTCTCGGAAATTTTCGTTTTTGTCTTACTTCTTCACTGACTTCTTTGACATTTGACATTGATAAACAAAGTATGCGATTTATTTGATACCTACACGTAATTTAATAATACAGTAATTCATAGACACATCGGCACCATTCGGGTGTTATCGTTGTTCCGAGTTTTGCCGATAGGAAAGGATTATTCACTACATCTGTAAGTTCATCTGGTAGTCCTGTTTCATTAACATTTTTCCACAGAACCTCATACGACATTAAATCAAAAGCTTCGGATAGATCCAAGAAGCATGCATATATTGGTGTTTTTCTATCCGTATAGTATCTAACAGTGTGCTTAAGATTCAGAATCGCACTTTCAGTAGACAGTCCTGGTTGAAACCCAAACTGTGCGTCATTTAGATGTAGATACTTTTGAAACTGAGAAGTAAGCAGCCCATAAAATACCTTGGCTATAACCGTTGCTAAAGAAATTAGTCTATAGTTTTGCTTGCTAGAAACATCACCTGTTTTATTGTTTATAATAGGGACAACTATTGTTCTCATCAGATTCTGAGGCAGGTATGAATAAACTACGCATAAATTAAATAACATTGCGAGAACCCTGGGTACATGAACCCCAGCAAATTGCAGGTGCTCGATGCTCAGACCATCATGTCCCGACGATTTGCCGGTGAATATGTATGATATTTCACAGTAAAGTTACATTCCCGATCAAACTTAACACTTAATTGAAATAACTTTTCATTTAATTTTATTATTTATTGTCAAAATGGCAATTAAAACATCTTCATTTACACGCATAATTGCACTTCAACGCTCTTGTTCTGAGTAAAAATAAAAAATGCGTTTCTGCATACACCAATTTCACTGATAATTTACTTTTTGCTTCGATAAATCATTTAAGATGTCCACACTTATTCCAATTTTGCGAATGAGTATGAGAATGGCTGCATATTAACTATAAAAAATGCCTCGTTATTCAGGAAATATTCAGCACTTGGAGTAACTGTTACCTTTATTAATGCGTATATAATGCTATTATAATTCAATTGTACAGCAATGTGCCACGTAATTTATGCCCAAATTAGTCATATCAGCATTATATGCGCATATAATGCTGTTATTCGCCAATTGTGAGCAGCTTATGTGTCCAAGGTGTACTGTAAAAATGCTGTTACACAGAACCTTTATGCTATTTGGGAATGATATGACTAGAAGTGAGAATAGGTCGATATAATTATAGATATTTCGAATTTATGACTGTAACTGAATGTTCAATTAAATCAAGCAAAATGAACTTGTTCCACCTTTTTATTCTTATAATAAAGGTTCACAGCTGGTATCACGTGAAAAAACACCATTGATGTTCGGATAGGATATTTTTCGTTTTTCATTATTGTTGAGCTTTCAAGTAGTTCTATAAGCGAACCTTGTTATTTTCTTTATAAAAATTCTAATCTCACTCTATTTTCACACACTATCATCAAACATTTTTATCAAGACCGATAACTTGTCTTATTGTATGATGGCCGTAGGACATCATTATACGCGTATAAAGATATATGATATCTATCTGCTATACATTTCACCATCGCAAAATACGCTACTTGAAAGGCGTGATTTTGATAACAGCTATCACAGCTATCATGCTATCTTTTACAGAGTATATATATATATATACTTAATAATGACCAACTTTGCACATTTGTATCATAAAAGTCAAAGTACTTTATTACTGTCGATATTTACATATACTTAGCAAACGTCATTGTTTGCCTCTTCTCTACATTGGACCACTGTGGGAGCAGAAGGGCGTAGAAACACCCACAGATTGATTTTTAGATCTCTTTTAAAAATAAGTTGTGCTTAACTAATACAAATATGAAAAATTAAATTATTATGATTAATAAACAGGAATAAATAATTACAAAATTATTAACAGCAAGGTCTGTTTTGAGCTAGATTAACCCCATACAGTCCTGTCATTTAAGTAATCTTGAACATTGTAATATCCCTTTTTCGACAAAGCTTCTGCTTATTATTCATAATAATTAAATTATTCATATTTGTAATAGTTAAGTACAAAGAGATCTAAAAATCAATCTGTGGGTGTTTCTACGCTCTTCTTCTCCCACAGTGGTCCAATGTAGAGGAGAGGCAAAAAATTACGTTTGCTAAGTATATGTAAATATCTACAGTAATAAAGTACTTTGACTTTGACTTTGACTTTGATATACCCCACAGGTCTTCCGTATTTTTTAAGCTAAGTAATTTAAACGTTTTGACAATGTCCTGGGGATATACATGATGAAAATTTAAATATTCCTTACTGATGCTAGTGTTATTTTTAATAAAGTCTGCTTCATATGGCGATGAATTTAGACGATCTGTTGTAAGTAAGGATACCTACATTGGTGAAGAATGTTTCCAAAGCTCGAGCAACATCAGCGCTGGATTTAACAACATCATCACCTATCTTTAGGCAGAAATCTTTGTCCCTTGGTATAACTTTGCCAGTTTCACGGTTTAATATTTGCCAAACTGTTTTCATTCTATTACTTGATTTTTTCTATTAATGTGTAAAGTTTTCGCAGTTCTACAAACCAAATTGAAAGTTTTGTAATATTTTTTAACATATTCATGAAATTTTCGATCAAAGATCATATCATTTACTATTCTCTAATATCTCTAATAAGTAGCCATCTCGTCTGTTGTTACTTCGTGTGTGTGTGTGTGTGTGTGTGTTACCCCTTCTAACCCTTTTGTTGGCGCATATCAACGTGGCAACTTACTTTTCGTAACTAATTCTATCTTGCAATAGTTATAGCCAAGTCCGACTCCAACCGTCACCATGAGAAACAGGGTCATCACAAGACACGTCACCAACGCCGCGCAAATAAAACATCCTGCTATCCTGGAACAGGAAAGCTCAGCTTGTTAAGGGTCCGGGAAAGGTGCTGTTGTCTCTTGACAACTTGTACTGTAGGGCCTACGCAACTAAACCTTCAAAACATAAGTCAAAAACATTGATTTTCAAATAATACTGAAACTATGGTACAATAATTGCAGTCCATACAATTTATTTTATCTTTATGTTTTTGAGTTTATTTTCAATGTTTAAGATTTCAATGATATTCCTGGAAACGAAACAAAAACTTGAATTTCCATATCAATGCTCAAACCTATGTGTAAGAGTTTCTTCGTAAATTGCACCAAACGATGTGCTTGTGGCCTAGTGATAGGGAAGTAAAGCGAGCCTAGATGAGCGAGTTTTTTTTTTCGCCAAACAACCTTGAGAAATGTCCCATGAGTATAGATAAATAGGTGTAATGTAATAATATTGTTTTGCTTAGAAGGAAATAAATATACTTAATAATTTTACACGAAACATTACAACAAACCATAAATACATTGTATTTAATAAAAATACCAACTAAATACGAAACATCGAAGATTGAATTGAATGAAAATTGAGGTGTCCGATAACTGATATCGGTAATATTACCAATCCGTTCATTCAAACTCGATTGTTTTTGTAATATTCCATGAAACCATTTTTTAGGCCTTAGGGAATGAATTTTCTGTTTGTGAAAAATATTCCACTAGCCATGGCATGAAATATAATACCAAGAAGAAGGATGTTATGGTCTTCCGGGCAGGTGGGGCTCCGGAGACGGTGCCCCCAGTATATCTTTATGATGGGCCAGTTCGGGTTGTGCAGCAGTTCAAATACTTAGGGCATATCCTCACTGAGAATTTCTGTGATGACCTGGATCTCGAGAGGGAGTGCAGGGCCCTGGCTATGCGGTGCAATATGCTCGCACGTAGATTTGGCAAATGCTCTAAGGACGTTAAAATTACACTATTTAAGGCATATTGCCAATGTTTTTATATACCTGTCAATTATGGAAAAATTTTACCAGACGCTCCTATAACGTCCTCAGAGTACAATACAACAACGCCTTACGTGTTCTACTAAGACTACCGCGACACTGTAGTGCGTCGGGTATGTTCGCCGACGCCAGGGTCCCTGATTTCTTCTCCCTCTCGAGATTCAGGATTGCAGGTTTCTGGGCAGCCCTTCAACGGTCCGGCAATGGTATCCTAGGGATAGTAGTAAATAACATCTACAGGAACAACATCCTGCAACACTGGGCCTCCGTGCACCGAGAACCTAATAGAAAATAGTTTTAGCTTCATCTTAGTTTTATTTAATTTTATTGATATTATTTTATGTTATTTAATTTTACTATGGACCTAAGCTATTGTGCAAATGGACTTAAAAGCTTTATTATTATTATTATGATCGTTATTTTCTTTCTTTTTAATTTCATATCGTAAAATTACGTTGCCGTTTTCGTAAATCGTTAACAAAATTATGAGAAATCTTAATTTTAAACTAGTCCCAGGTAATTTCGGTTCCGGTCTTTGTTAGCCATTTTGGAGTTTAAAACGTGAAAAAAAAACACTTACCCCGGTAGAGAGGATGATGCGATATAGAGAGAAGTTAAATAAAGAAAATAATGTTTCATGACATTTAGAATAAGTAAGAAAATCATTTTTATTTATTTATTTATTTGTCAAATTTCGTAAGTACAACATTACAGAAATAATTCTAATGCGTTGAACATACACTGAACAAGATAGCAATGATAACATATATAATAAGAAATTAAATTACAAATTGTTCATTTCACTTCAATCAGTATGTCAACTTAATATTAAATTCAAATTACAATAAGTCAAATTACAAATGTCGCAGTTAGTTGGTTAAATCAGACACTTAACTAGACTCTAATCTAGACAGTTAATTAATTACCGACGTTTAACCAAGTCACTAAAATAAGAGAACACAATTTAAACATAGTCAATTAATGCTAAATATCAGCTATAAAATTAAACTTCAATTTAAATATTTCAAATAACAAATTAAACACAGTCACACATTCATCTCGCAAAACCTTCCACATTCTCGCACAATATGTCTCCATGCATCACCAAACAGATCAGTCAGAGGTGGCGCAGCCAAAAGAGCGTTGAGACTGCCCCGCACCCTCACCAGCGGAGACTGCTGTCGCGCCACCGTGCGGTGCGTGCCGCCCGCTAATGGGTGCCGGTGCCTGCGCGAGCGGGTATATTTGTCGGGCACGAATAACGCGCATACCGTATCGACAAGCGCGACGCAGTCACTGTCACCTCGCAGCAATCGACACCCAGTCAGAAGCTGTTCGGTGTTACGTCTGACCTCTAGTGAGTTGTATCCGAGCATACCCAATATAAAAGCGGACGGATAAAGGTAAGGATAGTATCCATATTTCCTCTTATACAGGTATCGTAGGAAAGCTTTGTGTACCTTCTCGAGCAAAAGTATGTAAGAGCTTTCGTGCGGATTCCAAATAACCGCGCTAAATTCCAGTTTGATTCTCACTAGGGCCATGAATAGAAGCTGGACCACACCCAGGTTCCGGAAATCCTTACTATTCCGTATCACGAACCCCAATCGTTTGGGCATTCCTTGACACATTATATCCAAACTTACATTCCATGAGCACATGAGCACTTTAGCCAAGCAAAGCATTCCTTGGCTAAAGTGCTCATGTGCTCATGGAATGTAAGTTTTGGGTCGAACGTAACACCGAGGTCCTTAATCGAATACACTCGAGTCATAGACTCCGTACCGAGTGTATACGTCGCTTTTATAGGCTGAGAAGAGCGAGTAAAGTGATATTACATAACACTTGGCAGTATTAAATAGGAGTTTGTTGTTCACACTCCACCTATGAACCGCTTCAAGATCTTCCTGCAACAAACTACAACCATCCTCTGAACTCACGGGAGTATCAGTTTCAGATCGTCCACATACAGAAGGCAATTGGCGTATTTGAGCTCAAATTTAAGGTCATTTATCCTAATGATAAATAACAACGGACCTAGAATAGACCCTTGGCTAACGCCCGACCGTGTATGGTACGGGGCGGTTTTTCAGGTAGTCAGCGAAGAAAACCAACAGCCGTGGGGGAAATCCAATGGCACATAACTTCTTCATTAGGACGTCGTTATCGACTCTGTCGAACGCCTTACGGAAGTACATATAGGCTACGTCAGTTAGTTGGTGTTAACTGAGCGGCGACTCCTGAATCCGTGTTGCGAGTCGCTCAGATACGGCGCAATCTGCGTACTGATTTTGCCGTGTATGATCGACTCGAACATTTTGCCAATGAACTCAGGATCTCTATAGGTCGATATTGTTCAACAGAGGCGGTGTCACTTGTCTTGGGGGTAGGACTGACTCGAGAAAACTTCCAGCTGGTGGGGAACTTGCCTTGCTGAAGAGCAAGATTGAATATTCGTCCCAAGGGTAAAACGCTGTAGGCCTTCAAGAAAGGTAAAAATTAAAAAACAGCAGTCGCGCCCCTGCAGGCGGCGGACAAAGGTGTACTCTTTGCTCTGCCCACAAAATTACTCGAGATAAAAGGGTACATAGTTGGGACTTATCATCTGAATCATTAATAGACTCTACTCAGAAAAAACATGCATGGGATATTTTATATGCCTTGCCGTCATGGTACATTTTATAAACGCCATTTTATACTATGCATGCCTTGAAGTCATTGTAGTGAATGTCATTTATTCCCAGTTGCCCCCGCTCCGAACGCCACCGGTGGCAATTGGGATTTTTTTTTTCCCAGTTGCCACCATACGGTACGCGAGCGTAGATATAGTTCCAGTCACATAAACAGACAGAACGCTGGCTTCATTTTGTATGGAATCAGCGTTCTTTTTACGTGAAGGGAAAAGTACGTACGTCTTCTCTCGCACATTTCGTTCAAACATGGTTTGGTTCAAACACTGTTTATTTGCTGCATGCAAGTTTGCTGTAAGTCGTGTAGGTGGACTCGCTTCACAACTCGACCTTAGCTGGAAGCCGTTGCTGCAACCCGTGTATAAGATATTTTATACTCACTTGCTTTCGTAAATTATAATATGTACATACCTAACTATAACTACATACCTTTTATACTATGTATGTAGTAGGGCGTGGAAGTTTTCCCACTCACTTCGGACAACCTCTATTAGTATTCAGCAAATCTTCTGCGCTTGCTTTAACTAAAAAAGCCCCTAACCGTGGCAATAAGAACTTACTTTTCTAATGCATGCATCACATTAGCTACGAGTTTACTGGCCGAGGAACAAATACAACACATAATGTATTTTGTTGAAATACAGATAAGTTACAAGTACACTGTTTAAATAATGGATCGATAGTAGTTTGTATAATCGCAGCACTAAAACAATATAATATTTTATTCCCAGTCTCTGTAAATAAAACTTAAAACTTCAAAAAATCTGCTGTCATGTGAAGGCGTAACCATAGACATACAAAAGTGGGCGTAGCGCTAGTGTTGTGGTCTCTTGTCATCATAGAACATATCCCCTTTAGCTCTTGTCTATCTTTGATTTGACACGCATGCGCATGTCATTTATTCGCATAAATTTCGTGTTTATATCATATCGCAATATTGATTATCGAAAGTTAAATTGATTTCCAAAGCAATAAAATATCCAGAGGAATGACTTTAATTCTTCTCTTTGGGCTGTGTCTTTCAATACAGCCATGTTATGCTAAGGTCAGCTACGGCAGCGACTTCGACCACCTGAATGTAGCCCCCGTCTTTCTGATATCAAATGACAATGTCTTCAATTTCTCTCAAGATGGAGCTAACCCATTTAAAACGACAAAGCAGGCTGAATTCGCTGATATCATCTACAAGACTGTACTAAAGAGCGATATCATAATTGTATTCTCAGAAAACAATTTGTGCGTTGAAGATATATCCTCAAAAGATGACAACGGGACTCTGTTCCCCAACCTGCGGAAGACATTTCTAGATAAAAAGGCTAGGTATTTGCCGTCAGTGCAAAACCCGCATTCTGTACTCACACAAATGTTGGCACCATTGCAATCTAAGGTGCTCTACACTGGCAGAATCGACGCAAAGTTCAGACTGCCTACAGACCAGAACAAGCACTTCTACGTGTTCTTCGATGACGGCGCCAACGAATCCAGGGCGTCGGTGCTCCGTCGTCACGACGCGATCCTGAATAAAGTGTGGAACATCGCGACGGGGCAATCAAAAGGCGTCATTTGTGCGATATACACGGGCAAAGTAAACCAAATCGCAAGGTCGAAACCACGTCCCCGCGTAATCCAGCCGTCAGAGATCGATCATTCCGTACTGGTTGCATCAGAGAGGGCTCTATTTCGGTTCGGGAAGGTGAAGCTGGCGTCTGTGATGAGGACACGGTCCATGGTCGGCAGCCCGGTGGTCGCCGAGGAGACTTGGAAACGCAACAAGCTGTCGATACGGCTGGCGTATTCGGACTTCGAGTTGGAGTTCAACTTTTGGTTTCGGAAAGCGGATTGGGAGTTGGGTGAGCGATGATGATGTACATTATAAAGGAGATAACAGACCAGTAATAATAACAACCGTCAGTAATATCACAGGTTTCAACATTGACATTACATTTCATCCATTACAAAGTTAGAAGTCGAAGAGAACCGAGCACTACAATTACTGTTAGGGAGTAGGCTTGATGCAATAACGCGTGAATTGATGATGAGTCTTGCATTTTATTTATGGTAGACCACGTGCGGCTGATAGAGGACGGCGAGGAGGTGGGGAGGACCCTCCTGCGTATCGGCGCTCCGTGGCGCATGTCCTACGTGTGCGGGGAGCCCATCGTCATACTGAACAACCGCGACGGATCCACCATCACTATCAGCGACTACCAGGTGGTTCATCATCATCATCATCATCATCAATCACCATCGGCCTGTTATATAGGCAACCCACTGTTGAGTATTCGGTGGACACTACTAGTAAATGCAACCCTGTAATTTCCCCAACGAGGGGAACAGGCGTTTACATGGAATGGAACAAGGTCCGCATTAAATAAGGGACAGATGTATGCAAATCTTCCTTTCGCTGTGTCGCTTGTTAAAAGGAAAGGTAGGTTGGCGCCGTTAATGTGCCGTTTCCGTGGAAAATTAAAAAAAACGACTATTTTTTAACTCATGCGAAGTCAACCACTGCACCACCAGAAATGTTTCCAGAATAGGGTATCTTGCTAAATTTAGGTAGACACATACTCACCATTATCTATTATTATATTTCTACCTTTCCAGATCCAGCCATTCATGTCGGAATCAATACAAGGTCGACGTGATACTGATGAAGAGAAACCAAATAAGAAGCCCGAGTTCGGAAACTTCATACACTGCGGCCCTTATTTCACTGTGGCTATACTGTCCGCCCTTTTTGTCGTAGGCTTAATGCTGGGCATTGTTTTGGTGGGTATCACCATGCTTATGAATTGTCCCTCAAATGACAGATACGACGATCCGAATGGAAAACCGTTTGTTGTTAGGTCGATGTAGGCCTGTCGATGAGAGTTCCTCAAGCAGCTGGTGACCGCTACGTCATACGTAGGTATATTATTTTTTGGTAAAATGAGTTGCATAAGGATTTTTTCTCCAAGGTCCCATTCTTATTGATAGCGTTGACTGAATAATAATAATTTATGGCCTGTTTGAAGAAGTCCCGATAAGCTACGATTTATCTGTTCAATACGGCTTATCGAGACATCTTGACACAGGATCTTAGTCTATTTAGTTTTAGGTCTATGATCTATCTATATTTAGAAACAAGATTGTTTGGTCAGAAAACGCAAGTTTCAATACAAGCAGTGTTTATTTGTAAACAATATTTTGCTGTATAAAATCCAAACTATTCACTCCACACCATCGCTTCCATTGAACGGTGGTACGGAACCCTTCTTGCGCGATTTAGACTCGCACTTGACCAGTTTTTGTCTTTGTTTTCACATTACTAATCATAATGATGACTCGCAATACTTTGTCTCGCCAAGCGGAGTCCAGGCTCCAACTGGTTTTGCAGGAATTAAAGCAAGCAAAGGGACAGGTGGAACAATTAGAAGCAGAAAGAGATGAAAATGAAAAAACTATCTTGGAAACCTTAGAAAACAATCAAAAATTAAAGAGGGAACTGTCCGCGCTACATTCTATTAATATTTCTATTACTGAGGAACGGGATAGGCTGCAACTAATAATAGATGGGTTTGATGAGCACTGTGGCACTGAGTTTGAGTCCGTCCTGTACAGAACTTCAATCCTGGAGAAGGAACTGTGTGATGCCCACCAACATATCACACAGCTGGAAGAAGCGGCTATGAGCTCTGCCACAGTGACCACGCAGAGCTTATTTGATGAATTGGTAGCAGTAAATACTTCCTTGGGCCATGTCTCTGTTGCGGGCTGTAGCTTGCCCACTATGACTATTGACCTTACTAAGGATGACTCAGTGTGTAATGTGGCAGCCAGCAGCAGGGACAGCACACACAAATTGAAACTCAGTAAAAATAAGTTAAGAAAATATGTCAAAATTAATAAGTTTATAAAAAAAAACAAAAATATGCTAAAAAAACAAAAAAAGGTTGTAACAAAGCTTCATAATAAAAGAAGGGTTTTAGATAAACTGGAGCTGTGTACTGCTCAGCTTAATTATAATCAGATTAGCTATGAGGACAACATGCATGAGCTAAGATGCAAACTTGACCAGGCAGAGTGCTCCCTGGGGCACTACGTTAGCCTCTATGACAAAACCAGAGCGGAAACCAGGGAACTGAATCTAGCTATGGATGCAGTTTTCAGTAGCCAGGTTAGCCTAGAAACTAAAATATTGGAGAGCTGCTGTTGTGTGCCGGACTGTGCTCCATCAGCTACTTCCCTTCTGGATGTTAGCACTTCATATCCAGGTATAAAAACAATTATGTACAGTGATGAACTTGGAAAAAATATGGGCCAATTATTAAATATGTA
The DNA here is from genome assembly GCA_949825045.1 of Argyresthia goedartella. NCBI lineage: Eukaryota > Metazoa > Arthropoda > Insecta > Lepidoptera > Argyresthiidae > Argyresthia > Argyresthia goedartella. The sequence continues at coordinate 35,871,202 of OX463812.1, read as the reverse complement.
TATGGAGCAGACGGTAATAAATAATTGTTTACCCAACTGTAATCTGCATGATATTATGCAAAAAGTAAATAATGCTACATATAGTGATAACTGTTATTTAATCATATGCCTCGGTAATAGGGGTAATGTGAACAAGTCTGACTTAATTAAATATTTAGACAAGCTCTGTTCTTTCAAAGTAAAACAAATTGTTATGTTCACATTCCATTACAGCGACAGCCTGCCACAATCAGAAAATAACCTTAGATATAAGCTGAATATGACCTTGCATACTATATCATGCATTAATAATATACATGTAATGGATACTAACAATTTTGTTAGTAGAAATAAATATTATTTGACTAAAGGTAAATATTAACTTCCTAGTTATTATAAAAGACAAGTAGCAAATTCGTTGTCCTATTATTTTAATATAACAGCCAAAAATTTGGCTACACATAATGCCTCTATTGAGCATTATACTGATGTTTCAAACAAAACCTTGGAAGCTTTTCCAAGTCATTTAAATTAGATACAACGACAATAGAGGAGGTCTCTAGCCCGTAAAATAATATTAATAAAGTACATAATAGAAACAGAAAAATTCAATATCTATAATATAAAAATGAATCGCAAAATGTGTTGGTAAGCGCATAACTCAACAACGCCTGGACCAATTTGGCCAAATCTTTTTTTAAAATGTTCGTTGAAGTTCAAGGATGGTTTTTACGGCGAGAAAAATTAGAATTATTGCTGGAAAAACCCTAAAAATAGCCCTTTTCTTTTTCCCATACAAATGATTTGTAACTAAAACGTAGTCAATTTGAGCTTTATTGCTATGGTATAAAGTTCATATTAAATTACAAGCACTCACTGTTGTCTAAGCAATGTAGGTGTGTTCCTAACGTCAAAGATCATATCTATCAAAACAATGTGCGTGTGTGCGTTGGAGCACAGAATACATAGTTGGAGGAGTTTAATGTCGCGTTCCGAAACTCGCGTTTCTTTTGTATTAGTTTCGGCACGCGAGATAAAATGCATCAGTTTCCACGTCATTACATCAGTCAAACAAAAATCGCGTTACCAACAGTGTTTTATTATTTTTAATATCCAAATTTTAAATAAATAAAACAATTCGTACGGCTTAAAGGATTTGACTTCAAGTCATATCAAATTAAAAAAAAAAAATGTCTGTTACCTAATCTACTGAGTTTGCTTTTGTCAACTGATACACGAAACAAATTCGTATATCGTGTTTTGTGCAGAGTGTTTAGTTAGTTAGTGTTTGTTTAGTTCGTGATTAGTGAAAAAATAATTTATATTTGATATGCCTCCTATAAGACGAAGCAATTTAGGTAGAAGAACCAGAAATGCTACAAACCAAGCTAATTACCGATCTAATCGTACTGCACAAGAACGTGACGACGGAAATGAACGTGAAAGAATTCGGATATCACAAACGCGTGAAGCGCGAGCGCGACATTCAACTAATAATCGCGCAAGTTTGAATCGAGCTGCTTTCAGTTACGATGTGTCAATTGACTACAGTAACTACCAATGTGTTGTTATTGGTTCTATGAACTCGGTTTGCTCACACTGTAAGGTATTAAAATACAAAAACGAAGCCAATGGATTGTGTTGCGCAAATGGTAAAGTGAAATTGATACCATTGGATCCACCACCAGAACCATTGTACTCATTGGTTTCAGGAATAGGAACAGATTCTATACACTTTTTGACACATATCCAACAATATAACAATTGCTTTCAAATGACTTCATTTGGGGCAACAAATGTAGTTCGGGAAAATTTTATGCCAACTTTCAAGGTATGTATTATAGCAGTTACTCATAATTATTTTAGCGAACAAAATTTTCTGTCACCTAAGTTAAGATGTGTCACTAATCTTCAATTTCTTAATCATTACGAAATATATCACTTAGTCATCATATTATATGGTGATTCAGTTTCAGTGACACTTTTATTAATATTTTATATTTGATAGATATTAGTTAAAACTAAATATATACTTTTTAAGATCAAATATTATTTAAGTTTGATCACTGACAATCCATTAATTTATACGACACCATAATATTTTTTTTTATTTACAGATACAAGGGCAAATATATCACAGAGCAGGTTCACTGTTACCAGTGTCAGATAGCGACAACAAATTCCTGCAAATTTATTTTATGGGCAATTCACCACAAGAAATTGATCTGCGTTGTGCACATAACAATTTAGTAAAGAGGTCTATTGTAGAACAATTACAAACTTTATTTCATCAACACAATCAATTGATTATATTGTTTAAAATTGTAATCAGAGCTGATAAAACACCTGCAGGTCAACATACAAGACGTTTTAATGCACCAACTATTGATGAAGTTGCTATCGTTGTAGTTGGAGAAAACTTGGAATCCCGTGATATTGTTTTACATCGTCGGAATGATCAATTACAACGTATAAAGGAAACACACCGCTCATATGATGCACTGCAATATCCCATTATATTTTGGCAAGGTGAAGATGGCTACGATTTCTCAATAAAAATGATAAATCCCATTACAGGTAACTAAAATATTAGTTTAGCTATGGCGATAATATCTCAGTCATTATATTATGTATTTTAATTTTATATTTGAATGTTATTAAAACAAAATCTATTTACAGGTTCTGAAACCAACAAAAAAGTCAGTTCAATGAACTATTATTCATACCGCCTAATGATTCGGGAAAATGAAGATAATCACATATTGAAATGTCGGCGATTATATCACAACTATGTTGTTGACATGTATGTTAAAATTGAAACGGAGAGATTAACATTCATCAGGTTGAATCAAACCAAACTCCGATCTGAAGAGTATATTCACCTTCGAGATGCGATTAATACTGATGGAAATGCACAGAATGTCGGTCGGATGACTATTCTTCCAGCAACATACATCGGAAGCCCTCGGCATATGCACGAATATGCTCAAGATGCCATGTCGTATGTTCGTCATTATGGTACAGCAGATTTGTTCATCACATTTACATGCAATCCGCAATGGATAGAAATCAAGCAGGAGTTATTCTCTGGGCAATCACCCATTGATCGTCATGATATTACAGCCAGAGTCTTTAGACAAAAGTTGAAATCTTTAATGGATTTCATCGTAAAACATAATGTGTTTGGTGAGACACGCTGCTGGATGTATTCTGTATTCACACATTTTGATTTGGTTGGTTGAAAAGATAAGGCCAAATGAAGTTGATGCAGTGATATCAGCTGAAATCCCTAATGTACAAGTAGATCCTGGATTGCATGAGGTAGTTATCAAAAACATGATACATGGTTCCTGTGGAACTCTTAATCAAAATTCACCGTGTATGATGGATGGTAAATGTTCAAAACGATGATGGATGGTAAATGTTCAAATATCCACGGACATTAATATCGGAAACAATTACTGGTAATGACGGTTATCCATTGTATCGTCGCAGATCGACAGCAGACAATGGAAAATCAATAATTGTCAAATTAAATCAACAAGATATTGAAATTGATAATCGTTGGATTGTTCCATATTCACCCATTTTATCAAAGACATTCAAAGCACACATCAACGTTGAATCTTGCCATTCAGTGAAATCTATTAAATACATTTGCAAATATGTAACCAAAGGGAGTGATATGGCTGTGATTGGAATTGGTGCAGAGAATTCCAATGATGAAGTTACCCAATACCAAATGGGCCGCTATGTCAGTAGTAATGAAGCAGTTTGGCGAATATTTTCTTTTCCTATTCATGAGAGACACCCTTCTGTTGTTCACTTAGCTGTGCATTTAGAAAATGGACAAAGAGTGTATTTTACAGCACAGAACGCAGTACAAAGAGCTGCTCAGCCACCATCTACTACATTAACCAGTTTTTTTTAAGACATGCCAAAACGATGATTTCGCACAAACATTGCTATATTCTGAAATGCCAAAATATTATACCTGGAATCAATCCTCAAGGAGATTTATACGACGGAAACAAGGAAAACCAGTTCCAGGATATACAGATGTATATTCCACCGATGCGATTGGCCGGATTTATTCAGTACATCCAAGCAATGATGAATGTTTTTATTTACGACTGCTATTCAATGTACCTACGTGGCCCAACATCATTCCAACAGTTACGAACTGTTGATGGTGAATTGTGTGGATCCTACAGAGAAGCCTGTCAACGTTTGCAATTGCTTGAAAATGACGCTCATTGGGATCAAACTCTCAATGATGCTGTAATATCATCACACGCTTATCAAATACGAACATTGTTTTCTATAATCATATCTACATGCTTCCCATCAAACCCAATTGATTTGTGGATCAAGTACAAAGATTATATGTGTGATGATATTTTGTATCAAATACGGAATAGAATGGGAAATCCAAATATACAAATCAGTGATGAAATTTACAATGAAGCATTGATTTCAATTGAGGACATGTGCTTGATAATGTCAAACAAACTATTAATTCAATTAGGCCTGACCGCGCCCAATCGTCCAATGCATGACGCTTTTAACCAAGAGTTGCATCGAGAAAGACTGTATGATCTCAACGCTTTGAAAGAATTAATTCAAACAAATCTTCCACTGTAACAATAACAAGGTATGTGCTATTTATTGTAACTTTTTGATAGTTTATAAATATGTTTATTTATCCGTGTTTTTGTTCGCTTTATCGTTGTATTTGATTTTCTGTGAAATAATTGCTCTCAAAGTATGTGGTCCCCATACGCCATCTGCCTGTCTGAATAAATGTATGTGGTCTCCATGCGGCCACTGTCTTTCTAACTATCTAGCTAATTATTAAGGGTAAGATCTCACTCACGAGATACATTGCATGAAAAACCGATGATTTAACCCATTGAAACCAAACAAAATTCCTTTTCATAACACTATTTTGATCTTTTCAGAACCCACGAAAAAGTATTCGAGATCATGAGATTGAAAAGGCTTTACGAGAAATTTACGCATCATCAGAGGATGGACGACGGACGGAGGACGGCATAATGTGCCCTCCGAAGCATGGAATCATTTTTCTTTTCGGACAATCAGGTAATTCAGCCTGCAATGTCCTGAAGTTATTATTAGGCTTATGCCAATGTCATATTATAATATGTTAATAGTATAACTACCACAATTTTGATTATCTACAACTATGTACCTCAATTTTTGATTATTCGCCTAAAAATAAAACTTTTTTCTTTATTCTAGTGTAGTTTTATTAGATCAACGACTCATTTGATCTTCAGGATAATATTCTTCATTACCTTCATTCATATTTCATACTTTATAACTTGGTAGGGTTCACTTACTGTAATGTAGCCCTACCCTTAACTAATCTAAAAACTACTTGCCGGGCAGTGGTCACATACAGACCACATTTTTTCTTTTTAACGGCCTGTGGTCATATAGAGACCACACGGTTTTTTTTCAAGAATAGGTGAAGATAAAAAAAAAACAAGAAATTAGTTTTTTCATAATCCTGTTATCTACCAAAATCAGTATTCAAAATAAAAAAAATCTCTGGGCCTGGCTAAGGGTTAAACATGTGTTAGTTTAAGATTTGACATTCTCCAAATGTTGCCTATGTGTTTCTTATGGAAATAAACTCTTTTTGATTTTGATTTTTGAGTAATGCTCAACTGGACTAGAACTAGAATCAATGGAACAACATGTAGTCACCTACACCAGAAAGGTGTAGTTATGTCTTAACCCTTAAGGCCCAGTTCTGGCTGTTGAGGTGAGGGGCGCCGCATTCGCCCGTCGTCTTCTGGCGGAGTAGCGGAACTGGCGGGGTAACGGGCGGCGCGGAATAGCGTTGGGCCGCCCGGATACTTAAAAAATTAGGTGTTTTTTCGAATTTGCTGAAAAACGGAAATAAGTTGATCGATAAAATTTAAGGATTAATACGGAGCTCTAAAAGAGGAAAATTTAGGTATAAAAAATATGAGAAAATCTGTAATTTTATATTAAAATTATTGAATCTCCTTTTAAATATAGACTATGTTCAGGATTTTTTACGATAGAGCCAAATTAATCCAATCGCGTAACGACATAGTATTTAAACTAGATTATCTCTTTGTGAATAAAATATAATTTTTTGAGACCTATGGAATTACCTATTGGTATTTTTTTTTTGCCAAAACTCTTCAGTGGTTTTGTGTGATCTTGGGCCTTAATAGCGCCTGGAGGTAAGTAATTTTTTATTGGTATCCGCAATTATTACCAGGCCATAAGGTTGAAAATTATGTGGGAATATATTTCCCCATGTCCCATTAAGGGGGGGTTCTAAGTACACAGAGGCACTGGATGTACAGGGCTCTGTAACAAGTTGGACCTAGTCGATCAGCATACATATCTAGGCATGATAATAGATACACATTTCAATTGGGGTCCACATATTGAATCTATATGCAAACGGTTAAGAGCTATAATGGGGAAACTAGTCATATTAAAGCATAAATTACCTTTCAACATTCTAAGACTGCTATTTATCACTAGCAGATTCAATACTGAGTTACGGCTTAAGCAGCTATGGAAGAACTTATAAAACATACATTGATAACATATATAGAATACAACATAAAATGCTAAAAAATATTATTCCAACTAAGATAAAAATGCAATACAAAGATGATGATAAAGCAATATTTGATTATTGTAAAATAATCGATGTATACAATAAAACAAACATGCTAATTATATGTGACGAAATAAATAACATTCACAATGTAAAACACCGCACGCGCCCCGAACACCTGCGCGCGCTAGCACACATGCCTAACTTTGTTATACCTAGATCGAATAATGATTATGGTAGAAGAACAACGCAATGTATTTTACCACAGATACTCAATGACATCCCAAAAGAGGTAATAGATTCCATATGTATAAATAACTACAAATGTAAAACTATTCTAAAAAGGTAGGTACTATCAACAGAGACAGGAAAAAGAGTCGGCCTACGCGGCCGGTCATCATAAGTCTTAATTGTTAATAAATAAGAGCGCTTATGGCTCCCGGAGTGTAACGTGGACGGCGTCTGCTGTGGGTGTCTCGCTCTCTCACAGAGCCATTCTCCGTGCGAGGGCGAGACACGCGCGGAGGGCTCTGGCCCGGTTACATTAATAATTAGGAATTAGTGTTTGCACTCACAATTATGTAAATAGCTGTACATTACTTTAGATATAAGAAAGAGAGTTATTATGTTAAGGTCTGTCTCGGTGGAGCACGTAGGAACACATAAATCACAAAATACAACTAAATATAATATCTTGAATAACTAACATGTGTAAATACGTGTCATTGGTTCTTTACTTTAGAGCGAGCGACAGAGATCACGCATACACCATGTAGGTTTCCGTGATCGCTCCGTAAACATTGTATAAAAAAATAAAACAATTTGTAACATGGATAAATCAAATAAAAAAAGTTCGACTGTTCTGAATAACACTTTCAGTAATACAACATCAGTAATAAAACCCTTTCTATTACCCTCTGTATACCTTTACCGTAGACAGATAATTCCAAATTCCAAATGTCTTTATTACTGTAGATATTTACATATACTTAGCAATCGTCATTTTTTGCCACTTCTCTACATTGGACCACTGTGGGAGAAGGAGGGCGTAGAAACTCCCACAGATTGATTTTTAGATCTCTTTTTAAAAATTGCTTATGCTTAACTAATACAAAATATAATATTTAGTCATTATCATAATTAATAAGCAGGAATAAATAATTACAAAATTATTAACATCAAGGTCTGTGTTGAGCCAGATTAACCCCATACAGACCCATCATTTAAGTAATCTTGAACATTGTAATATTCCTTTTTCGACAAAGTCGCTTTAATAGAATTGACTGGGCGCAGGGTGCAGGCGTATACCATTAAGATGGAGATACAAGTTGGTACTTAATAAGGGTGCGTGCATAAAACATAATTCCCAATATTCTGTTATGCGTATTAACAAGCTGGATACAGAATCGGGGCACTAAATAGATCACCCAATAAAAGCAAACAAAGTAGAACGCAAATTATTGTATGCCACGCTGTCCCCAGTACCAACAGACGTGGCCCTAGCTTCAATATTATTGTGACGATCTATAAAAGTATATTTTCACTCCGAAAATCGATGGGGCTTTGAAATGGTAAACTGAACCTCTGAAACACATGGCTGATACAAAATATGATGTCATGAACAAAAGATATCAACGAGCGCGTGTGTTCCACAAAGATTTCATATTCAATAAGATTTTTTTGCAGAAACCCCGATACCGGCGGATGTTAATCTGTTGGTGCATGGACTAGGATAGATTTATGCATGAAGCTCTTGTAACTCGCAGCTATTTCTGTACATCCCCCCACATGACGAGTAGCCCCGGGACCGTACGGAGTCGTCGCAGGGGCCCTAGTATATTAGCCAAGCAGAGCCGCCGTCTCATTGACGCGGATGTTCAACGGGATACTGCACACCGGTCACTTCCCCGCACTCTGAAAGGAGGGCAAGGTGATCGTCCTTCCCCTAGCCGGGGAAGCACCGACGTCACCCGGGAGACATCCACCCGATCCCTGCTGCCTCATCTTGCCAAGCTGTTTGAGCTTTTACTGCTTCGGAGAATCCTTCCTCACATCCAGTTGAGGGCAAAGCAACATCTACAGGGTTTCGCGACTGCTACAGTACGACGCTCTATCTGGCGAAAGTCCGGCAATATGGCCTTGGAATTAAACAGGGGCGATACACCGTCAGGGTCTTCCTGTAAATCGAGCGCAGCGTTGGAGTCCCGCAAGGCAGCTGCCTTTTGTCGGTGCTCTACACGCTCTACACAAATGACATCCCCACACTCAAGGAGGGCGTAGAGGACGTTGTGCTCACCCTCTACAGCATATAATAGGCGTCGTCGCGTCGCATCAACCTCGCCTGCAAGAAAATACAGCGACTTCTGGTCTGCCACCCTGTTTGGATAAGTGGCGGACAGCAGTGATCGTCGGGCAGAGCCCTGCTGACTCCCGCCATCCGCCGCCACTACAGGGGGCCACTACACTTGAGGGGCGGGACATCGAGTGGAAATCGACGTTGGAATACCTGAGTTGTAACATCGATTGCTCGCTGCGCATGGTCCCGATGGCGCAACGCTGAATCAACCCGGCCAAAGCCGCGCGAGCAATGCTCCAGCCTGTCCTGTCATCCAACCTGACTCTAAGAGCCAAGTTGCGGGTGTACAAGTCTTATGCTGCGCCAGTCCAGCGTGGTACGCCCTGATGTCGGGCGCTGGAAAGGCAGGGCTGCAGCGATTCCAGAACGTCACCCTGCGGGTGCTCGCGGGAGCCGGGCGGGACGTGTGGAGCTAAACCATCGCGAGAGACACACAAATCCCACCGTGGAGAAAATCGTCGCGCGGCTGGCCCGGCGCATGTACGACTGCACCGATAACAGCCCATGACATCGCTCCGCACCACGCATGACCGCCCGAAGGCAGACATCTCCTCTACCTTGTGAAACTGCTGCTCATCTAAATGTCCCCAGTGTAAGCCCGTCGAAAAAGGCGAAAGCAAGACACGTGAAAAAGATGCCCCCGGACCACTGTCGCCAGTGTATGCCAATAGATGGCGAAAGCACAGCACAGTGAAAGCCACGCGCCACAAGTAGGGGCCTGCCAAGACCGGTGATCCACCGAGTTGACATGAGGCACCGGGCATGAGGCAACGATAACTCGTCTTCCCCGCATCCGCTGCGGTCTCCGACGGCCACGGTGGTAGTGGTAATCGAAGCAAGTTGTTTATCATCAGCAAATTCCAGAGCATGGGTCCCACCACGAATCCCTGAGGATATCCCATAGTGCAGACCTTCCATTTCACAAACGGACTGATGATGAACCCTACGCGGTGGTTAGTGAAGAAATCCACCAACATGTTATAGTTATGATCTCCACATTTCGCTTTCAGCAAAAGCAGGGATTCGTTCAGTCTATCACATGAGTGACATCAGCACTCAGTTCAGACGCTGGCTTCTAGTCTCACCATTCTTTCATGAATCACTGATTTAAATCTAGGCCAGTCCATCCCACGGTGCCTATACACAGCAGGCTCTGTAATGGCTTATCGGACATTTTTTTGACCCAGCCTTCGATTAGGCTGAATATGATCAGTGGATAGTCATTTACTCCACGCGTATATAGATTAGTTGAGGTTGATGTTGACGACCTCTGTGGTGCTGCGGTCGTGGCTCTGCCTACCATGCGAGAGGTTCCGGGTTCCATCCCCGGCTGTGGACACAAAAAAAATACAGGTCTTGGATGTTTATATGTGTGTGACGTCGCTGTTTCTGGTTCCCACGACACAGCCTTTCCTAGTGTAGGGCCAGAAACAATTATGATTGTTACGTTATGTTATGATGTTCGGCTCGTCGTAAGGTCCCTTGAACTTCGTCGGCGGCTGCCCCTCGACGTTGTGGATTAGGCGCCAAAAGTCACCATTAAGTCCAAAAGCACCATTCACCATTTGCGCTTGGAGTTTGGACGATATTGAGCCTTTTTATTTTCCGAACAGGAACAGTAATATCGTAGAAAGGTGAGGAACAGAGTGCAAAGCTCTATCTCCCAGCTTACCACAATATTACTGTTCCATTTCGGAGAATAAAAAGGGATATTGGCATAAGTTTAAACAGGCCCTTAGGCCCAGGCCATATTACTTTCAGGGCGTCGCAGGGCAAAAATCTGAGACACATCGACCATATGTCGGATACCCTAAGTAGATGTGTCGCAGATTTTTGCGATGCGACGCCGCAGCGCTGTGATGTGGCCTGGCCCTCTAATGGCCTAAATATAACAAAGCTATGCGCTATATATATATATGCGCTATATATGTGCAGGTTATTTGGTTTGGAGTAGGGTGCGAGAAAGTTTTTGTGGAGTAGACGGAGTTGTAGTGAAATTAACAGAATTATTTCAAACAAACAAACAAAACAAAAACCCTTTTATTAAAAAGTAAGAACTTATATTCATTTTTTGACGTCAAAAGTGACGCTACTACCGCATCGGAAGGTGTCATGGCTGTAGAGAAGAGGCGGTCAGAAACTCTCAGCAAACACACCTTTTATTAATAGTAATATAACAATGTACTTAATCTTATAGTTCTATAGTTAATACAATATAGTCTATAGTGTTCTAACAGTCATTTGAAATTATTTAGGAAAATATAACTTTAGTGCAGAAAGAAAAAACAAAAAAAAAACAAACGTAATAGTAATATAAACACTAATGTTAAGGCCACGCATTCTGTTCATTTAAGTTATCATCTAACTTATAATAAGCTTTTTTACAGAGAGTCTGTTTGATGTGAATTTTGAATTTGCTTTTTGAAAGGTTTAATATACCCTCTGGTATTTTATTATAGCAGCGTATACAGTGCCCCATAAACGATGTATATACCTTGCTAAGTCTGAAATGTGGGAATCAAAGTTTTTTTTACTGCGTGTATTGTAGGTGTGAATATCACTATTTTTCGGGAACAGAGATATATTTTTCCTGACATACAATATATTTTCAGATGAATATGACCATAAACAATCAAAATATTGATTTCTTTAAATAGTTCTCGAGGAGAATCCCGACAGCGCAGATTATAGATTGCTCGAATTGCTCGTTTCTGTACGATAAAGATCGATTCGATATCTACAGCTCTGCCCCACGATAAGATGCCACAAGACATAATACTATGGAAGTAACCAACATAGACAAGTCTGGCTGGCTACATCGATTAATTGTCTAATTTTTCTTACTGCATATGCTGCCGAGCTTAGTCTACCGACTAAAGCTTATATTTGTAGGCGCCATTGCAGCCTTGAATCAATTTTTATCCCCAGAAACACTGTATTATTCACAAAATCTAGCCTATCATTGTTTAAAGTTACTTGGTTATCCGTTTCAGGTACATTTGGTAAGGTAAATTTAATACATTTTGTCTTTTTTGCATTTAGTGCAAGATTATTTACATTACGCCAATTAAGAACGTATTGAAGAGTGCTATTTAAAGTAGTCTAGATCTTGCGATTTCTACTTGTTTTAAAAATGAGAGAAGTATCGTCATAAAATAGCACTATATTTGTCAAGTTTTGTAACATGAAGGGCAAATCATTGATATAAACAAGAAACAGCAACGGACCTAAAATAGATCCCTGCGGTGCACCCATTTTGACTTGTGACCCGAAAGACTTAGCCCCGTCTACATGTACATTTTGAATTATTTTTTCTAAGTAAGAGTCCATTAGACTGTAGCCCTGCCATTAACTCCGTAGTGTTTTAGTTTTATTAACAATGTTTCATGGTCAACGTAGTCAAATGCTTTAGATAGGTCACAAAAATTCCAATGGCATCTTTGCAATCCTCCGAAGCGCTGGAGATGTGCTGAATCAGCTTAACTCCTGCGTCGGATGTAGAGCGACCCTTAGTGAAACAAACTGCTGGTCATAAAGCAATTTCCTTAAGTTGAAATAAGAGAGCATTTGACTGATAATAATCCTTTCGAAAACCTTGCTCAGTGCTGGTAGAACTAATACTGGTGTAAAGTTACCTGGGACATTTTTAGTACCGGATTTGAAAAGTGGTATTATTTTACTGTGTATCATGAGATCAGGAAAAATACCCTGATCAATACACATGTTAAACAAGAAGCCAAATAGGGTGACGTTAATGATAGAGCCAAATAGTTTGACGGACATTCCTACAAATCCTCAGTGTTCTTTTGAAATTTTATGAGAGACAACGTGGTTAAAACGAACTACACTCATGAACATTTTGTTTAAGTAAGACATCGGAAAGAGCAGGCGAGGAGTTAAAAGACTCTGTAGTCCTTACCGGAATATTAGTAAAGAACATTCCAAACTCCTGAACTACTCCCGTTGTAGAACTAACCAAACCTTGATCTGTTTTGATTATTATCTCCGTTTTGTTAGTTTCTCTGTTAATAACAATCCATACTGCTTTTATTTTACCGTCTGATTTCTTAATTTTATTGCTAATGCATATAAAATTATTTTGCTAAAATATAGACCTTTTTAAAAAAAAAAAAAAAACACATGGTTTTTAAAGTTATCATTAGGAATGAATGTCCTTCTCTCATACAATTAAAAAGGGTTTCCCTACTTTTGCGAATACCAGTAGTTGCCCAATCGCTAAATTTAATTTTATCAGTCTTGATGATTTTAAGTATATTAAAAATCTTTTCAAAGTATTGAAAAAAAATCCTTGTAATATTTATTTATCACCTGCCTGAAAATCAACATTCAGCAATCTACTATTTAATACGTCCTTGTATCTCTTTATCCTCCCTTATGTAACAGGCCTACCCTGAACGGTAGCTTTCTGATCTTTTTAATGGCTGAAAAAGAAACCATTTGTCCACTGTGATCGGATTTCAGACAGTTAATAACTGCTTTATCAATGAATTCACAGTTACAAAATATGTTATTTAGACACGTAGCAGTAGTTGTCGTTATTTTTGTGGATTCTAGAAATACATTTTGTAAATGAAAGGAATTAAATTAGCCGATTAATCTACGACAATAAGAGTCCTTGTTAAGTAAATTCTCTAATAGTCCTTCTAAAGAAAAATCCCCACAAACTTTGATTGATTTACTACTTTTAAAAACTAATTTTAAAACATAATCCATTACGGTCTCAAAAATGTGAAAGTTGGAATCGTATAGCGGCCTGTATACGCATATGACAATTTTCTTCTACAGCTCAACACATGAAAGTTCTATGCTACTTTCAACCGAGAGGCCGACAATATGCTTATATCTTGATTTGTTCACCAAATAGTGAAGAAATACCATTAGAAAAGCATGAAGTTTTTAAAGTCATATCAATCACACTGAATTCTTCCTAGCCCTTTATTTTCATTTAGAAGAATTTGAAAATAATTTTCTTACCTTGACGACTTACAATTTAATAACTTTCGAAGTTTGCTTGCTGAACCTTTAAAAAATACATCTCAACTGAGGATCGAACTTCAAGCAGAAATGTGATTACTACAAGCCCATCTACTCCCCAAATCAGTTCCCTACGATATTACTGTTCCTGTTCGGAGAATAAAAAGGCGCGATATTGTCAAAACTCCAAGCGAAGTCGCATGTGGGCTCAGAGTAAGTAAGTGAATAGAGGAACTGTTATTTTCCCTGAACAGAAAAGTTAATATACCGACACTCTTTACTCATACGACCGTTTTACTTTGTATGACTGAAACCAATATAGTTTTGACAGGACATTTTCGCGTACCATTTTAGTAACAACCAGCGATGGGTGAGGTAAGTATCGATATAAGAACGGCTATCGACAAAAATGATAGATAGTTTACCTACTTTTTATCGATATTTTAGAAGACTGGTATTTGCCTTACTGCCTTACTTACCTCAGGCCTTGGAAGTGGCATTCCCCCTGCTCCATTAACAATTGTTAAATGTGTGTCGTACTCACTGCATCTTACCGCAGAAAATGCGTGCCAAGTCCTACCATCGCATTTAGAATATATCCTCAGAGAAGTGACATCAATACCCTTGACGAAGAGTGAAGAAGTAAAATATCAGTACAATATATCGAAAAATATCAGCAGGCATAATAATAATAATTCTTCATTGCACAGAAAACACAATGGAAAATAATATAAAGAACAATATGCAAAGGTGAGCTTATTTCTAAAAAGAAATTTCTTACAGCTAACCTGTGAGGAAAGGGAAAAATATTTAAAGAGAGGTAGTCCTAGTGTACAATTAAGAGTGAAAAGAAAGAAATAAAGTCAATATACTATCAGATAAATCACAATACATCCTACACACTAACTATAAAATAAATAAATATAATACAATAAATACATAGATACACATACACACTATAAGATACCCACTATGCAGAAGAGAGAAGATGCTGTTTCAATTTTTTCTTAAAAGTGAACAAGGATGTACAATCCCTAATAGCGCAAGGAAGTGCATTCCACAAACGCATTGCCCTTAACCTAAATGAGTGCTCGTAAGCAACAGTGTTGTGCTGAGGATTTGGCAAAAGTGACACCGTGTGAGAGAGAAAAGAAACTCAAAGTGTTCACGAAGATATTCAGGATAACGCGGATTTCTCAAAATATTGAAGAGGAAGGCATCTACGAGTATAATGTCTTCTGGATCTAGTATTTTGGATATTGTAACGAATCGTGAATGTCGGATCCTTTGTGAATGAGCTCTTACTCTAATAACAAATGTGAACGGGATATTGGTGTTGGTATAGTACATTACGATATTATGCGTTAAGATGGTAATAACTTGCGAGGCGGAATTTCAGCCCGAGCCGAAGGCGAGGGCGTAATTGAGCCGAGCATGTTATAACCAATACGCACGTATATCGTACGACGTTTTTTAACACATTTGCGAGGAAACAGAAAAAAAAACATTTTATATTTTGTTCATTTTTAATTATTGAAACAGTTGGTGAAATTACAATTATTAAAATGATACGAAGTTGTAGTTGGTTTTTTAATTATGTTATTATTATTATTATTACTATTCATAATGTCATTGTTTTGTGTTAGAGTAAATGTTGGAGACGACGAAACTTCTTGAAAGGCGGCAGAAGAGCATTGTAATTCGTCATTAGTTGTAAATAAAAAAGTATCATCAGTAGAAGTAGAGGGGTGCGGCTCAGAGCAAAACTTCTTCGATTGTGGCTCCAAATTTATTGTCTGAGTTATTTTGGCACTTATATTTGCTTTGTTTTGGATGGAATCTTATACATAAGATTCTTCTACTGCGTTAGAACGCCACCCGCCATGCCGCTTTAAAGTCAATATATCAGCTCCCGAATCAGCAAGTAATGTAGCTGACGTTCTACTGAAACTGTGCCCTGTATAATAATCAGCATCCGGCAATCCTAAAAACTTGGCGACTTCCTTTGGCATGGCACCGAATTTATTTATGCCAATAGGTTTCGCAGTACATTTACCTTTTTGGTAATTCTGAAAGAAATGATTATTTTTTGTCTTAGTCGTACGCAGAGCTTCATATTTTTTGACCACGTCATAAAATGGGCCGTCGATAATAAAAGATCGGGGTATTTTGTTTTTAGTGTTTGGGATTTTAACTAAAAGCATTTTGCCTTGATTTTCAATGTCTTTTGTGGTAATATTGTGAAGCTCTTGCCGTCTACATGCACCATGAATACCAAATATTAACGCGACCTGAAAAGAAATAAAAATGTGTTAGATATGGTATAGGTACTTAGCTTACAGACGGTCGTTAAAAAATATGTAAAAGAGTATGTACAGTAGGTAGATCAATACATAAAATAAGGAGGCAAACTGACCTTTGTTGCCAGGTACTGGCTATCTGGAGCATCTTAGAAACTTTTCGACGTCATTTGATGATAGTACCTTAGATTTTTTCTTTATAAAACCATCAGAGCGTCTCTTTAAAAATGCAATGAGATTTGTATATAAATTAATATCGACACCATTTTTCATCTTGAGGGTACTTTTCAGCATAGAATAATGTTGTCCACAACGAGCTAGGCTTATATTTACTAGCTAGTTCATTAAAATACGCCAAAACTACATTTTCGGAAAATGACTTGGCATTTTTCATGTTTTTCCACTTCAAGAAATTTTCATACGTGGTTATGTATCTGTCCTTGGATATTGACGGCAGCAAGCTGTCGCATGCGGTTCGCGCTTCTGTTAGTATATCCGGTGGAGTTGAAGTAATATATTGCTCATCTTCATTATTGAAATTTGTCATTTTTAGATATTCACAATACAAGTACAAAGAAAAGAAAATTTGAGAAAAATGGCGCGAGGATTATTTTCTGCCGTGGCTGCCTGAAAATGTTGGCGAAGACGCTAGAGCATGCAGCCAAGTTTTTAAATTACCGAATAAACTGTTTATTTTAATTTTAAATAAACTCAATCTGTGAATGCACACTGTCTACTGACTGGCGCCGCGCGGCGATTAATTCGAAATTTGAATAGCAACAGCGCGCTGCTCACTAGCTGGAGTCGTGCGGCGGCGGTCAGTTCCATATTCGAAATGGCAAATAATACTGTTATGGATTTTGTATGGGCTATAACTTAACTATTTGCTTTGGTAACCCACGCGTTTTTTATGACCCGCTTTACATATTTAAAACCGGTGGAATTACATCAGCTTTACGAGCAAGGGTGTTAAAAAAGTAGTTTGTATTAGTCTGCATTTTTTTTTCTGGTAAAATAATTTTGCAGTAAAATATTTTTGGGATTTCGAGCGTGTTTTTGTCGTCTAGCCGGGCCCGCAAGATACCGCCGAAATCCACACATTTATCAATAGTGTTTCACGAGGAAATCTAAAATTAAAAGGTTAATATTTAATCACACATCAAATTTCACATATATCAATGTTACTTTGTGGAAAAGGTTCATAACACAGACTTGAATAGTAGGGACAGGGCACGGAGCGCTTGAAAGTGTCGCTACAAAAACAGTAGAAAATCGGGAAAATTGGACTGTTTGCAATCAGTCGCGCTTGGGCAGTGACAGCCGATTGACATATCGGTAATATATAGCAAAAACAAAAACCGGTCAAGTGCTAGTCTAAATCGCGCACGAAGGGTTCCGTACCACCGTTCAATGGAAGCGATGGTGTGGAGTGAATAGTTTGGATTTTACACAGCAAAATATTGTTTACAAAGTTATTGGTGCGGTTACTTTCACACTCCATGTACGTAACCAGGTGCATCCATAAGTTTGTATGTGGTATTGTTGTATGGGAGCCCCCTTAAATATTTATTTTATCCTGTTTTTTAGTATTTGTTGTTATAGCGGCAACAGAAATACATAATCTGTGAAAATTTCAACTCTCAGTTCTTGAGATACAGCCTGGTGACAGACGGACGGACGGACGGACGGACGGACGGACGGACGGGCGGACGGACAGCGAAGTCTTAGTAATAGGGTTCCGTTCTTACCCGTTGGGTACGGAACCCTAAAAATGGTGACCTGCGACGTAAAAAGGTGTAAATCATACCCAAATCGCAAAACACAAAAACAGGGAGTGTCGTATCACAAGTAAGTATTATATTTTCAATTACTATTGGCTTTAAATTGATTATCTATAAAATATTGTTCTCGAAAAAATCCTCAAACGAAAATCAACCATTCGACTGACGTAACTTTGTAGCGACGCGCGACGCACAGTGAAACTGCCCGCTTCCTATATTTGAAAAACGATCCGATTTGGTTATTTTTCTATTCGTAATATCAAGATTACTATTCGTAATGTCATTAGATATTCGTAATGTCATTTGGTTACCCAACCCCCCCCCTTATTTCAGTCAGTTAGAGTTTGTATTTCACTGTTTTCGTTTTAATTTACAAATGTAATTAATTACGTTCGTCGTATTTACGTCGAAATACAAGGTACACTATCCGCGGTTTCCCATACTGGGTGTCAGAGTCAATGTGCTCACTTTTAGTCTGAAAATGTGCTCACTTTTAGCCAGTTATGATGACAGGGGGTTAGTTGGGCAAAGCCCAGCTATGGAGTGATAAAACAACACATAACATAACAAAGCGTCACGCCTTTTCCCATACGAGGTGGCAGAGGCACAACTGTGTCCACTTTCAGCCAGTGTTTCAATACTTTTAATCGGAACGTGACCGACCGTGACGCCGTTACAATTTTTCGTACTGTCTTGGTTCCGACGAATTCCGACAGGGGCGCTATTTTTCTTAGCCTCAAAATGGTAAGAAATTTAGTACGGGAAGGCCTATCCTTAGTATTTATATCGATGGTTCATAATCAAAAAATCAAATAATTGCACTGTCATTTCTTACTATACAATGTATCGACAATATTTTTTTTAATCACTATCGATATTATACTGCACACACTACAAGGCGAATGACTTTCTAATGCAATTTTATCATTTTCCTCACTGATAGATCACTTTTATAATTAAAATAACGTTACCCCGAAAGTTTCGATCTGAAATATTCAGTCTTTGTTTATGTTATGGCTATGGCAGATGCTGTTCGATGCAGTTGAAGAGTTCGTTGTTGTCTGATGAACTTTAAACATGGCGAGTATTACCTAATTCTGTAGAGTAGAAATGAACCAAAAGAAACCAAACCATCAACAAAAGGGTACGCAGTCCAAAATTGATGCTACATGCAAAGCGTTTCGTCAAATCTCAGCATGTGGGTCGTGTTTTGGTCGAACTGACTGACTGTGAGGCCACAGATGACAGACAGATGCCCATTCTTGACGGATGCATAGATTAGTGTATTTAGACGGATCCATTATCCATGATTTGCTTGCTTTTACAGCAATTTTATACATTCTGATAAATTAATTTTGTTTTATATGATAATTTTGTTAGAGTTGGTTCGTCCGCCAAAAGTAAATCGAAGCTAAAGTGAGTAGAAAGTTACTCTTGTTTTGCCAGTTCTAAACAAAGTATGGTTTAAATACACGGCAATTTTATATCAATAAAATTATGCATGTATAGTCATTTCGATATTTCACCCATTCTATACGATCAATGACGCCTTGTATGGCCCGGTTTGTAATTAAACCATATTGGTTGCTAATCTGCACATGTTGATGATAGTGTATGATGTATCTATGTACCTACGAGTAATATCCATTAGTGGTGCCAGTCCTTAACATTTCCACTCACATGATTACCTCACCTCGTTATAGCTAGATAATAAATACTCAGATATATGATGCTTTCCAGATCATCACCCACCACTCTCGCAGAGAAATTAAATGGGTATAATATCGTCTTTATTTTGTACGATAACATTCTGTCTAGAAAGGTGAGGACATCCTACATATAAATTCCAGTAAATGTAAAATTTGTAAAGACTGCAGTTATTATTATAGTAGGTACTCAGAGAGAATAAATTGACCAAGATAATAGGCCTATATAGGCTAGTTATCGTCCCGGTGAATTAGGTATTTAATGTAATCCTAGGCCTACTGCAAAGATCTATTTCGAAAGAATTCTAGTCCAGGCATTTAGGAACCTCGGCTCCACGAATTTAAAGCTAATTGCCTCGCATACAAATTCAAAATGAACCGCTTCCTCTCCTGCTCTCGTCGAAGTCTTTTAGTGCTCTAGATAACAGTCCTGCAAAACCACTAATGTTCAATTTAATATTTCAGAGTTCTAACATGGGCTTGCTGCGCCTTCGCATTAATTTTGTTGATGTTTGCAACAATTTCTATTATGGTATACGGTATATCTGTTGGCTATCACTACGCCCAGAAAGAAATTTCACCAGTCGGCAGTAAGTTACACTCGAATATCAAATATTTTCATAGGTAGAATTCCTGTTCTACTGTCCCCTTTCGATGGGATTTTCTAACAGCTATAAAAGAAATTAAATGTTTCTGATGCTGTGACAGATGGCAGTGGTCTGTAATAAATTAATAACCAAAGATTATAGACCCACACTTGCTTGCTGTGGTCGATTCAGTCTTTAATTATTCAACTGTCTGTACAACATGAATTGTTGAACTCATAGTAAGAAATCTTTGACGTTTATGACTAGCGACAATGTGCGTATAATTTTTTACAGAATATAATTCATTTTAAATTCAACTCATTTGAAAACCAAATTCAGTCGAGGAAAGATTTATAAAAGTCCGAAAGCATAGCACATCTAGGAATTTCAAGTCGCATTAACTGAGAAGTAATTATTCAAAATTCATATGAACAGTGCACTTAATGCCAAGTGTTTGAAATTTAGTATGGTCTTTAAAACATTCACCAGTTATAATCAGTAATCAAAACCACAAACTATGTAAAATAGTGGTTGTTATTAAAAAACCGTTGATCACTCGTTACGAGCGTGGAACAGCTGACTGCGCTGCATCAAGTGACTCCCACGGTTGCACGAGCAAAAAAATAATCAATTTCGCGTGCGGCGGCCGACTACAACATTGGTGGTGAGTCACACACACCTTGCCAATCCCCACCCGACGAGCGTCCATAGAATACAGTAATAACAAAAGCGACACAGTTATCGAGTGAATTTTGTCTCTGAGTGGTCAACGATATTCCATAAAAATCCCTTGTATCAACTCCTAATATTTTACAAATCGTTGAGTAGTTACAAATCACAGTTACTTGAGCTTTAAAAACTAAGTAGTTGAAATAAGATCAAACTTACAAATTTCTGATGAAGAAATATCCAAACTTGTGATGGAAGTGTGTGACTTAAATACTATTAAAAAAAATTAAAAAAGAACTTTGAAGTGTACAAGAAAATTACCAGTAATGATCTACTAAATGAAATCACTCTGAAAATGCCAAGTAGAGCTTCCACGCCTTTCATCTTCAAACCAACCTACACAACGGTAACTAAACAATCGAGATTCACACGAGGCCTGAACAAACAAAACTCACAAAGCGTAAGCAGAGTACTCGAAAAGTCCTTTTCAGAAATATCTAGAGAAAATGAAGACGAAGACAAATCAGCACCCTTAGCATGCCCCGCGTGACCCATGACGCCACCTCCCCCCTGTGCGCTACCTCCTGGAGCTGCAGCTGACGCTGACGTCTCAACTGGACGGAAGAAGTGAAATATCCTCATCCTCGTCAGCTAGGATAAGGATATTTCGCTTCAAGGGTGTTACCACAATATACAACTATCTCATAAGGAAATACTGACGAAACTCAAGTCTCTGGTTGCGAATAAGGGAGCAGAACCGGATGGGTTACCAGCACGATTTGTGAAGCTGTGTTTGGAAGAGCTAGTCACTCCCTTATTCATAATCTATAACAAGTCACTCGATTCTGGCATATTTCCCGATGTTTGGAAAATGGCCTAAATCGTGCCGATTCTAAAGTCCGGTGAGGCCCACAATTGTAGTAACTATAGGCCAATTAGTATTTTGTCGTGTTTAGCTAAGCTTTTTGAGATCCTAGCGTATGACTACATATATGCTCACGCTAAACCCATAATAACCTCTGTTCAGCACGGATTCGTGAAATCAAAATCTACAACCTCGAATTTATTAGAATACTTGCATTACATTCACAACTCATTTAACAGTAAATTACCAGTCCACAGTATTTACACAGATTTTAAAAAGGCATTCGACAAAGTCAATCATAATACTTTAATATTAAAACTTAAAACTCAATTCGGCATTCACGGTAATCTCCTTAGGTGAGTCACCTCCTAGTTATGTCATAGATCTCAAATAGTGACAGTAAAGGGCTTTTACTCTTTCTCACTCGAAATCACGTCTGGCGTTCCCCAAGGTAGTCACCTTGGCCCCTTACTGTTCATAATATTCATAAATGACTTGACACGTGACATAAAATCAAATTGCCTCTTATACGCCGATGACTTGAACATATTCAGTTCTATAAAAAATGTTAAAGAATACCAAAGCATACAAAAATATCTGCTCTCCCTATCCTCCTGGTGTGACAGAAATTGCATGAGGCTCAATTTTGAAAAGTACTTTGTCATGAAATTTTCTAGAGACAAATAATGATTTTAATTATTGCCAATATAAGATATACAACCAGCAGCTGAACAACGTTAGCATGGTGCGAGACCTCGGCGTGATAATGGACACGGAATTAAACTTCAGGGCTGCTAGGTTTCCTCTCTAGAATAAGTAAATTCCAAATTCCAAATTCCAAATGTCTTTATTACTGTAGGTATTTACATATACTTAGCAATCGTCTTTTTTTGCCACTTCTCTACATTGGACCACTGTGGGAGAAGGAGGGCTTAGAAACTCCCACAGATTGATTTTTAGATTTCTTTTTAAAAATTGCTTATGCTTAACTAATACAAAATATAATATTAAGTCATTATCATAATTAATAAGCAGGAATAAATAATTACAAAATTATTAACAGCAAGGTCTGTGTTGAGCCAGATTAACCCCATACAGACCCATCATTTAAGTAATCTTGAACATTGTAATATCCCTTTTTCGACAAAGTCGCTTTAACATGAATTTTAAATTGCTCAAATGGCAATTTCAAGATCACCAGAGGTATCTTGTTGTAGTAGAGAATGCATTGACCCTTGAAAGAATTCCTAACCTTTGCGAGTCTAAACCAGGGCGCAAGTAGTCTGTGATTATTTCTTAGGTTAACATTACAGCTATCGCTAAGTTTGGGAAATTTTGTAAGGTTCTTGCGTACATACATTATATTTTCGAAAATAAATTGAATAGCTACAGTTAGTATATCAATTTCTTTAAAAAGCTGTCTTAAGGAGTCTGTGCGTTTTAAATTATAAATTGCTCGAATAGGTCTTTTCTGTAAAATAAAAATAGTTTGAATATCCGCTGCTTTCTCCCTCAACAAGATACCATAGGACATGACACTATGAAAGTAACTAAAATATACTAGCCTAGATGTAGCCACATCCGTGTTATGTCTGATGTTCCTAATAGCGTAAGCAGCAGAACTTAATTTACCAGCCAATTTTTCTATGTGGGGTCCCCACTGCAATTTGTTATCAATGGTTATTCCAAAAAACTTCGTGTCATTTACTAATTCTAACGTATTGCTGTCCAACACTAAACTGGTCCCAACTTGCCTGACATTTGGAAGTGAGAATTTGATACATTTGGTTTTACCAGCATTTAACAATAAATTGTTAACTGTGAACCAATTCAAGGTTAAAGATAATTTACAATTCTTTATTGCACAGAACATTACAACAATACAATTATACACGAAATTAAAAGGCAAAGGCGAGCTTATCTCTCAACAGAGATTTCTTCCAGCAAACCTATCTGGATAGGATACATATAAAATGAAAAGGGTAGTCTAGTGCAATTAGATACTTACCAAATACCAATAAAATATGATACTTACTATAAAAATACATATAATCAAAGAAATAGTAGATAAAATAAGAATAAACAAATAATAATAATAAATAGATAAATACAATTACATACTTATATATACAATACCTATGATGAAAGAGAAAGTAAGTGCTCTTTCAAGCGATTCTTAAAGGAGAAAAGAGTGGGACTGTCCCTTATAGTGCAGGGAAGTGCGTTCCACAGCCGAATGGCCCTCAGCCTGAACGAGTGCTCGTAGGCGACGGTGTTATGCTGCGGAATACATAGAAGAGACACCGTGTGAGATCTCCGCTCCTTGCCTCTGGAGAAAAGGAACTCAAAACGTTCACGAAGGTAGGAAGGATATCTGGGGTTTCTCAAGATGTTAAAAAGTAAAGTCAATATGTGGAAATCACGGCGAAGACGAATCGGGAGCCAACCCAGTTCCTTGCGATACTGCGAGACGTGGTCATACTTGCGCAGCCCGAAGATGAACCGAATCCCGAGGTTCTGAAGTCGTTCGAGTTTATTCAGTTGTTCTTCGTTCGCACTCACCCAGCAAGCATCGGCATAATCAATTAAAGGAAGTAGAAGGGACTGGGCTAGAGTGACTTTAGTATGCCGTGGAAGGAAGTATTGTAATTTCCGAAGAGATTGAAACGATGCAAAGACTCGTCTGCTGACCTCGGAGACATGGGGCGACCAAGACAGCATGTTATCGAATACAATTCCGAGATTTTTAGCTTTATCGCTGTATTTGATTACGGTTCCATCAAACATTAGAGGAGCGATTGGAAGTTGTAACAGGTTAAGAGAGTATCGGGTTCCCAAGATCAAGGCCCGCGACTTTCTCGGGTTGACCAGAAGCCCATATGAGAGGGCCCACTTCAGCATTCAGAGCCTCCACAGCCGGAGTCACATCACGCGGAGAGAAATGCCGGTATATTTGGAGGTCATCTGCATAAAGATGATATGAAGAAGTAAGTACATCAGAGATTGAGTTGATAAAAACCGAGAACAGAAGGGGTGAAAGGATGCCACCCTGAGGAACCCCAGTGAATAGATCGCACCAATCGGTGGATGTTTCCTCAGAATTGATGCGTTGTTGTCGATCTCTGAGATAGGAGTCAAACCAGCGGGCGGCATGAGAGGAGACATTAAGTGAATGGAGGATCGCAACCAGGATATCAAAATCCACGCAGTTGAAAGCGCTGCTGAAGTCAAGCAGTGCCAGCACAGACATCCTCTTCTGATCCATCGCAAGTTGGATGTCATCTGTCACTTTGAGTAGAGCGGTGGTAGTGCTGTGACCCGGCCTAAAACCCGATTGGAAAGAATTAAGGAGATTCATGGAGGAAAGATAGGTGGATAGTTGAGTGTGTACAATGGATTCAAGGACTTTGGAAAGGATGGGCAGGATAGAAATAGGACGATATTCTTTGTAGGAAGTTGGGTTGGATGTTTTAGGCAAAGGGATCACGAGAGCACGTTTCCACTGACTAGGGAAGTGACAGTCAGAGAGTGAAGCATTAATTATGTGAGTGATAACCGGCAGCAATTCTCCAAGAACACTTGTCAACATTTGAGAGCAGATTTTGTCATCACCGACGGCTTTTGATGAGATTGCTAGCACTGCTTTCCTGACTACAGCGATTCCAACATGACGCAGATTGAAAGAAGAGTGGCAGGAGACAGTCCTGGAAAGCAAGTTACGGAGTGTGGCATCCTTGACAGATG
Organism: Argyresthia goedartella; assembly: GCA_949825045.1. NCBI lineage: Eukaryota > Metazoa > Arthropoda > Insecta > Lepidoptera > Argyresthiidae > Argyresthia > Argyresthia goedartella. The sequence continues at coordinate 35,845,589 of OX463812.1, read as the reverse complement.
GATCCATCTGGACGGGGGGGACAGCAAAAAAATGATTGAGACCGTTAAGGTCGATGTTACCAACCGTCAGGTCCTGGGACTTACCAATACCAAGGGTCTTCAGAAATTTCCAAACTTGTGCAGGGGCGTAGTTTTCGATACATTCAAATATATGACGGCGTTTGGCATCTCGACACAGACGGGAGCATCGATTACGAAGACTTTTGTATGCTAAGAGATTTTCTTCGGTCGGATCCTTTTTGTATTTAGTCTTGGCACGGTTTCTCTTAGCCATCAGACCCTTAATGGTATCAGTAAGCCATGGAGCGGGAAGATGTTTAATTTTAACCTTCTTGACAGGAGCATGTTTGTCAAACAAGCTCAGGACAATCGTGTTAAAGTTTTGGACCTTATCATCAACGGACTCACTTCCCAGAACAAGGGACCAATCTATGGAAGAGGCGTCGGATTTAAGGGAAGTGACATCAATACCCTTGAAACTACGAAGTTCAAGAAACTTAGCTCTACGCTTGGGGGGCCTAATTTTGTAGGATAGGTAAATTAAATCATGGTAGGAGAAGGGGGCACTGAGTTGACCATGTACGGCAACCTTAGTGGGGTTAGATATTATCATCAAGTCAAGAAGAGAGGGGGTACAGTGAGGCTGAAAGTGAGTGGCATCAAGGGGAAGAATGTGTAAATTCAAGGAGTTAACAATGGATTGCAGTTTGTCTGATCGAGCATTGTTTTTAAGGAGGCAGGTGTTAAAATCACCAAGAATAAGAGTAACAGGATAAAGAGGAGACAGGTCATTAAGAAGAGTTTCAAAAGATTCAAAGTAATCTATGCGAAGAGAGGGGCTGTAGTAAACACCCAGAAGAACTTTATTGTGACGAAGACATATCTCTAAAAATAAGTGTTCCGCAGAACCAGAGTATAGGCTGGGTGAGTGGCTGATAACTTTGCACGAGATGTCAGAACGAAGGTAGATGGCAACGCCGCCATCAGCCTTACCCGTTCGATCATTACGAAAGAGCGTGAACCCTGGCAGAGCATACATGGAAGAAGAGAGGGATGGCTTGAGGAAAGATTCGGAGACAAGAATTCCGTGAATATTCTGGTCAATGAAGGCATCAAGAAGATCAGCGTAGCTGGCGTGAATGCTCTGGGCATTAATATGCACGATATTGAGATTAAAGCCAAGGGATAATACTCTATTGACATCATCAAAATCTTCTTTTTGTCTTTCAATTTTGAAGACCAGTGAAGTATCATCAGCAAACAACACTATGTTAGTCAATTTCTCCACCATGAAAGGCAGATCGTTATTATAGTCGACCGGTACAGAGCGGTAGAAGATGGGAACTTGTCGGTGAACACCAGAAGCTCCTTCATCATTTCAATCTTCTGCCGGGACTTGTCGGGAAGCAGCAGGATGATCCTGCCTTCTGTGGACCAGCAGTTCCGCATACCAAAATGCTTCCTGGCCGCCATGAAAACCTGTTCCTGCGTTTCTGCGTGTCGCCGCCGCCTTTAACCACTACGCCACGGTCAAATTGTCAGAGATGTGTGAAATTAACTACCTATTCTACACAGAAGTAGGGGGGTCTCACTAGATAGTTGAGGTACGTACGATCGGCCAACCCGCCCGACGGGAATTCAGTTATGATGCCGCTTGCTTGCTCGCTTGGCTCGCAGGCGCCTCGCGCGCTAACCGCTTCTCATAAGCAACTTTTCTGTGATTTTTGCAACAACAATGACTTAAGTACCTAACATTTTAGGGTGTATAAAGGAATTGTTCACAAATAAAATCCGATTCTTTTTTAATTGAATACCTTTTTGTTTATCTAAAAGTAAACAATTTAGACCCAGTATAAAACAAATTACAATTACGTAAGTAAGAAGGTAGGTACCTACATAGCCTTAAAATTTGCTAATAGCCTGAATAATGACTAATATAACACCTCTCTTACACAGAGTGGACTAAAATTCACAAACACAAATCGCACGGAGGTAACCCTAGCATGATTAAGCGAGACAGGAGTTTACTGGACGACCTTGTGATGTCAGAGTAAAAGAAGCTCTCAGGCGTAGTGATGCGGCACAATCTAGCCTGCACGGGCGGGACAACCGATGCTGTAGGTGCTTAGCGATTGTTGTACGTAGCGCAGGTGCGAGCTAGATTGCACTTTATTGTCGCGCAGCGAGAGTAGCTATTTATTTAAGTGCATTTGCGCAGTGATCTTTCTGTACGTAGTACTATTAAGTAATTTGAAACAGAAGTTGAAATAGCGAACACAAGCAAGCGTGCTGCTCAAACACACCCACAGAAACATCACTGCCACACACGCCACAATACGTCCACGCAACTATTACCCAGTACGTTGTAGTTACAAGCTGGTTACTAGATGGCATCACCTGCCTGTATACATTTAGGAGCAGGCGACCATACGTTTAACAAAATTACTCGCATAGTATAGTGTAGGAAAGGTGAAATGTAGACATTCAATTCTTACAGGAGCCCAATTCTGGTAGAAATCCAATTATCTCTTATATGACATTTTTGTAATCTCTTTGGTATATAACCAATTTATATGCGCAAAAACCTCAATTTCTACCATTAATTATCTAAAAAAATATTCTCCAAACGCCAAATAATGGATACCTAAAGTTGACGTAGCCGTGTCATTTTATTGTAACTGAGCTGTCATTGTGCTAGAAAAATGGGCCCTAGGCTTTATTTGAAAATAAAAGTTGTGCCGGTCGACTATGTCAGTCATATTTTCACGTAATGTTAAGATAAGTTAACGACCGTCACAGATAAGGTATATTTATATTCATCACGCACTATGTCTTATGTACGTCATTAATAACATGTACCAACCTAGTATATAAGCTAGGATTTCCTATACTAAAATTAGTCTTGTATAGTCTGGTATTTGCGCGCATCTCAAGCCTTTTACTTTACTCCCAAAGATGTCGCTCTCCCTTATAATTCCCTCTGGCAAAGTGGTGACCCGACTTTTGAACATCAGCAACCTTCGGTAATAGCAGCATGGACCCAGCCGCGAAGAAAACTCCGTGTGCCACCTTAGAAGTGCAAGCAAGAAGCACTTCGTCCAAGATCGCCGAGCCCCGACTTCGGCAACCAAGACAACATCAAGCAAGCCATGACCGGACCAGATTTGAAAACGGACCAGAAGCCAAATATTTTCAACTGAAGATTTCCCGCATCGAACTCAAGATACCGCAAGAATAATGAACCGATAGTCAGCCGACTGCTGAGATATCAAAATGGAGCTCGCACCAGCAGAAACGAACGCGTCGGCAAATTCATTCACAGCAAGCAGCTTTTTCAAGTTCAAGACATAGGAAGCCGTTCCAGCCCCAGAAGAGTATTGAAACATCCTCAATATACCTAATCCAACGAATATTAAAATCATCCAGGAAGAACATCGCACGAAGAATAATCAAATCACTGAAGAGAGAGAGAGAGAGAGATATATATATATATAAACGATTGGTGTACAAGATGTGCCCTATGTTGCCAAATCCCAAGGTTTTTAGGCACACAAATTTCATCAATCGACAACTTAATATTCACTCAAGAGTGTAGAGCACGCACGTACACATGATGTACGAGATCATTGACTGCCTACAGCCAAGGTTACAGATTTAATGCTGACGCTGATTCAGCACAATCATCTTTGTGTAGGTACGGTCGCAATTATAAACAAACAGTGATTACAACTTCAACGACGTGCGATGTAAATTGACTCATCGATTCCTGAAAAACATGGGCGGCTGCAGCATCAGACGACTCTCCTGCGGATCTTTTCCAGTTATAGGTTAGGTTAGTTTACTAACCGCGAAGCCCCATTTTCCTAGTGTTTTTCTGTTTTCCAGTTTTTAGTTTATTTTATGTAGTGTGCGGCCAGACACAAGACTTGCCTGTAGGTAAATATTAAGTTATTCTTTAAACTTATGTAGAATTCACATACCTAACCGTAGTTCCTTTATTTTTTTAAATTCGTGTAAGAATTACCTTTAGATTAAGTTGAAGTATGCGCTATTACTATCTAGTTTTATTTAACAGTGACTTTCCTTATATATAAAAATAGATTAAATTAAAGTATGCACAATTAAGATCTGGTTTTATGTTTATTAAAATACTACTAGTTATTATTACAGTTGATATAAGTTTGTTATGGTATCTTACTTAGTTTTTTTCCATTGTTATAAGTACATTCATTTATTTTTTTCCCTAAAGGGGGGAGTATCTGTGCCGGTCGACTATGTTAGTCATATTTTCACTCGGCAAAAAAGTGCTTAAGTAATTAATATATAACTGGTTTCATTCATGTTTAATCTTTACGAATACAGATGGTTACCTACATCTCAAACGACAATAAACCGTTTATATTTCTGGATCCGGATCGGCCCCTGATTGCCATTTAGACCGTTGATTTCCACTGTGCAGCGACAATCGTGTGGCTAAAGTCACCCGTGTAAATATTCCATAAGTACCTGCTCATATTTAGTCCAGTCCTTCCATGTACTTACATTATTGATGCCTATTCTATAAATGTATCACTTTATTTAAGATATTTAAAGGGGTCTGTATCTTATAATTGATCTGTAAACAAGAAAAATCAAAAAGTAAAGAAAAAAGTAAAAGTTTCGTGCAAGGGAGGTATACCTGCAATGGCCAATTTTCTGTCAACTCAGACAAGAGAAAATAAAGTAGTACCAAATTTATCATTAGTTGTGGGTGGTGGACATGTTTTTTTAATATTATTATTAATATGATTGTGTGATTTGATAGTGATTGAGTTAGGCAAAGCTGGTCTTTTGTGATCTGTCGAAGGCTTGTCTTGCTTGGATGATTGTGTTGATCATAATACTCTACTAATTAAATTAAATCATTACGAAGTTAGCAATAAAGCGTTCGATCTACTAAGACCACTCAAGCAATAGAATAACAACGGCGTTAAATCTGATCGATCGGGTATAAAAATTGGCGTTCCACAAGGTTCCATATTAAGCCATTTCTTATTCCAGGTATACAGTGGTGTTCAGCTAATTAGAAACACAGTTCCATACACTCATGATGCTCAGAACAAGCTACTGAATTGTTCTTTTTTTGTTATTAAAGGCTAAGCGGTGAGTGTTTAAAAATAGAGCTACATTATTATTGTATTTCTTTATAACGCACCAAAAATTTCCTAGCGGATTGCAATCTGAACTGTTTGCGGGACAATCTAATACCGTCAGAGATTGTTCCCTGATGAATGCCTTCACGCTGTTTGCAGTGTGTTTCAGACCGTTAACCTGTTTTAATATCCATGTAATGGGGAGATTATTGTCAGCATAAGGAATCATGGTTTCTTCTAATATATTTTTGTTCTGGTACTGATCCAGTGTCCCTCCAATGTTTCTGACGGGACCGATTCCGTAACCAGAAAAGCAACCCCATACTTTGATATTTCCCCCACCGTGCTTTACAGTTTTATTTGTATACTTAGCATCCAAAGCTTGGTTGGCAGGGCGACGAACATATCGTTTTCCATCAGAATTTATCATATTGATCTTCGTTTCGTCCGAAAACAGAACTTTTTTCCATTGATCAACACTCCAGGCGGAATAATTTTTGGTGAGAAGTGGACTTTTTCGGAAACACTTCCGAACTACTGCGGACTAGTTTTGCGGATACATTCCGATGATTATTTTGGGCGAACACTTCCTTTCTTATGTCATTTGACCCTTTAAATGGGTAAAGCCAAACGAAATCATCATTTCCTCACGCGGTGCGGTCTTCCGAGGGCGACATTTTCTAGGAATATTCTCTGATGTCGTTGTCTATCATGTCTTATGGAGTTAAATACTTTCTTCACGAAACACTTAAAGTGATCAGGGGTCTTTCTATATGTCCAATAGCAATGTAAATGTAAACTAACCATTATTTTTACCTGGTAGAGGGTTCGTAGCTCTTGGTAAGCGATAAGTAGTAATACAACTAGTACGGTACGGTAGATAATACAACTTAGTAAGCGATAAATAGGTATTTGTGCAACAAGAGAGCAAAGTTAATTTTTGCTGCGAGTGCTTGTTTGAGTCCCGAGTGAGCGAAGGATTCTACATTTGAATCAAGAGCGTCGAGTGCTTCTACGTTAGATTCCTGAGTGAGCTAGATTCTCGAAGGCACGAGATGCAAATAAATTAGGTGTCTTGTTGCCCATACAATTTTTCATCTCAGCAATGCAGCATTTCAAATAAGAGAATGAAAAAATACAACATTGAAAAATCGAATAATATTTATCGGTAAACTTCGACTAATTTACACTACGGAATATTTCTCTAATTGTATTATTCCTGTCTACTTATCAATTAGAATGTACTTCCTCCCCAGTCGAGATGCGAATGAATTCAATGTGTATGAAAAGTCCTCATCAAAACGTTGCTGCACGGAACCACAAACCAAATCGTCATCTGTGTAAATATTTTTTGTTTTTGTTGATTTTTCAAAAAGCGGTGAATCTATTTAAATTAATATGGCACCACCTCTGAAGTATGACCTACCAATCAAAATAAGAATCATCAAAATCGATTCGACGGAATAATCGCGTAAAAAACATACAAAAAAACAGTCGAATTGAATTGAAAACCTCCTCTTTTTAAAGTAGGTAGAAAATAATGGTGCTCTTCGACCAATCGATCGACGTCGATCGATTGGTGAAATATAAACTGTCGATCGACGTCGACTGATCCATTCTACCGTCGATCTAAATCGATCGATTGGTGTAATAGAAACTGTCAATCGACGTCGACCTTAGAGCATTTAATATAAATGATGAAGATGGCCGCCATATTGAACTTTTTAGTTTGATCTGCTTCAAAATCGATATTTGGGGATCCGCGTAAAGATCAATCGTAATTCTGAAGTCAGAGTCACCGCCATTTTGAAATGTTTAATTACTGGTCCGATTTGCTTCAAAATATATTTCTGGGAATCCGGTCGAAGTCCGACCATGATTCTGTAGTCAGATTTTGAAAAAGTTGCCACCATTTTGAACTTTTTAGACACTGGTTCGATCTGCTCCAAAATCAATATCTAGGGATATGGTTGGAGTCCAATCATGATTCTGAAGTCAGATTTTGAAAAAGGCGCCGCCATTTTGAACTTTTTAGTTACGCATCAGATTTGCATCAAAATTGATATCTGAGGATCCGGTTGGAGTCCAACCATGATTCTGAAGTTAGTTTTGTAAAACATTGCCCCCATTTTGAACGTTTTAGTTACTGGTCTGATTTGCTTCAAAATCGATATCTGAGCATTGATTCCGAAATCAGACCAGTAACTAAATATTTCAAAATGGCGACAACTTTTTCAACATCAGGATAATGATCGGACTCCAACCAAATCCTCAGATATCGATTTTGAAGCAAATCAGACAAGTTACTAAAAAGTTCAGAATGGCAGTGACTTTTACAAAATCTGACATTACAATCATGGTCGGACTCCAACCGGATCCCCAGATATAGATTTTGAAGGAAATCAGACCAGACCTTCAAAACAATGTTCAAGATTACTTAAATTATAGGACTGTATGGGGTTAATCTGGCTCAACACAGACCTTGCTGTTACTAATTTTGTAATTATTTATTCCTGCTTATTAATCATAAGTTCATAACAATTACTTTTTTCATATTTGTATAAGTTAAGCACAACCTATTTTTTAATTTAAATTTTTAAATTTAATTTATTTTATTCAATTTAAAAAGCATGTTAAAGCGACTTTGTCGAAAAAGGGATATTACAATGTTCAAGATTACTTAAATGACAGGACTGTATGGGTTTAATCTGGCTCAACACAGACCTTGCTGTTAATAGTTTGTAATTATTTATTCCTGCTTATCAATCATAACAATTAAATTTTTCATATTTGTATTAGTTAAGCATAACCTATTTTTAAAAGAGATCTAAAAATCAATCTGTGGGAGTTTCTACGCCCTTCTACTCCCACAGTGGTCCAATGTAGAGAGGCAAAAAATGACGTTTGCTTAGTAGATATTCAAACTATTTTTATTTTAATGAAAAGAGCTATTCGAGCAATTTATAATTTAAAACGAACAGACTCCTTAAGAGAGCTCTTTTAAAGAAATTGACATACTAACTGTAGCCCGTTAATTTATTTTCGAAAATATAATGTATTTACATTACTTAAATTATTTTCCAAACTTAGCGATAGCTGTAATGTTAACCTAAGAAATAATCACAGACTGTGTGCGCCCCGATTTAGACTCGCGAAGGTTAGCAATTCTTTCAAGGGTCAGTGTATTCTCTACTATAATAAGATACCTCTGGAGATTTTGAAATTGCCTTTTGAGCAATTTAAAAAGCATGTTAAAGCGACTTTTTCGAAAAAGGGATATTACAATGTTCAAGATTACTTAAATGACAGGACTGTATGGGGTTAATCTAGCTCAACACAGGCCTTGCTGTTTGTTTCTACGCCCTTCTTCTCCCACAGTGGTCCAATGTAGAGAAGAGGCAAAAAATGACGTTTGCTAAGTATATGTATTATCTACAGTAATAAAGTACTTTGACTTTGACCATTGCCTTCGGCTCGTGCCGTAAACTTCTCGGTTCATAAATGTAAGCCTTTACGAACTCGTGGAAAATGTACTATTATTAATGGCGCCAAAAACACATTATAATAGATGATAGAATATACTTTTTTTTTGTTTTATTTAGAACTCAGACCATGACATGATCCGCCTTGTTTCTAATTAGTTATCCAGCTACAAGCAGAGCGAAAAAAATAATGGTTTATGTAATGTTAGAAAAAAAACTATGTTGTAACTGATATATTTCTCGTTTGCACTTATTCGATACATTATTAGGGTGACTACTTAAATACCTTATCATATTCCTTACCTGTCATCAAAAAATCGTGAAGCACTTTATACTGAAGATCATGGTTTTATGGTACAGTGTTTCGAATCAGGTGTCCACCACTGTATATTAACGATCTTTCATTGTAGATAAATTGACTGACGAAGTGTTGTTTACCGGCGATACTTCACTGGTCCTTAAAATTGAAAGACAATAAGAAGATTTTGATGATTTTAATGGAGTCTTTAAGGGATTAAATATGGCCAGAAATGCATCTTTAGCTTCAATTCTAGGCTAAACTAGACAACATATAAATTTAGGATAAATATATGTTAGAAAAGGTCTATTAGAGATAAGAATGGTCTTTTAACCCGTCAAACGTTTAGCGTACAGCCGTATGTACGGCAAATTTTTAAAGGCTTAAGTGCTTAGCGTACAGACGGGTGTACGTTAGATGGCCACACTGATTTGGCTCTATAAATCTATGACCAGTACGTTCTCAATGCCCAAAATTCATTGTTTTATTGGCCTATGGGTCATTACGATTAATTTCTGTTAACCAATCAAACTGCATGTCTTAGAAAAAAACTAAATTCTCATCGAAAACAGATCAAATTTTGTTTGTAGTCCGAATCGCACGGTGCGTAATGGCGCTTGTTGACATTTTATCTCTTCGTGTTTATTATTCATTTATAGCTTTATTATGGTGATTTGGAGTGTGAAAATTGTGTAAACAGTACTAGATAATATGCAGATCATATTATAAGTGTTAGTTCAGTGCTAGTGAATAAGTAATTAGTGAAAATAGCAAGAAATAGTTCAAAGTAGTGTCAAAATAGCGGGAAAATGAAATTCATCTCGTCATTTGACAGCATGTAAGTTTTTATTACCATAACAACTATAATAATCGGATAGGAAATTTCATGCAGATTACAGTGTATATAATACTTGTTGAATAATTACGTCGTACCTTCTCTAATTTGAGTCATACGGAATCTCGGTCGAAAAAATAATTACATCGCGAAATGGCCTGACACCCGAGCCACTTCTACACGGCCCAGAGCCAATCACGTGACGGGTTAAAATTACCGTATAACTGTTATATTTATTACTTAAAAATATTTTTCGCAATGCATTATTATTCAACTAAATGCACAAGCACTCGGAGATGAAATCAGTTTCCTATATGAAACTTACACGCAAAAATTGGTAAACAAAAGGGATTTTTTTTTTGTTGTTTTATTTTAATGTTAATATTACAGGAGTTTAGTAATATTTTATAGAATTTTTTTGGTCTCTGAGCTCGGGCTGCCCCGCGGGGCTCTGCGCGGGAGCATGTGTCAGTCTGCTTCGACGCGATGCGACAGGTATTTGTTTTTTTGTCTAATTCTCAATGCCATTGGCCCATGTTCAGCCCTTAACCTTGAATTGGTTCACACTTAATAATTTATTGCACGTTGCGGCGCGGTGCCATATTAACTGGAGTGCCTGGAATGACAGTATTTTTTTTTTCATACAAATTGAAATCCCTGTCATAACCGCACTGTCACCCTGCAACTTATAGTTATAGTTGCAGGGAGATAGTGCGGTTATAGCTGTTATACGGTTATGACAGCACTGTTACTCTACACAACCAATTAATATCAATTAATATGTGCAAAAATCAGTACAGTATAACAGTCATGCAGTTATGGCCGTACTATCATACCACAACACCGATTTGTTTGTTGTCGTATGACAGTACGGAATTAGCAGTTGATGAAGAAGTAATAAAACAAAACATCTTTTAATTGTGTTTTTTAATCATTAGAGGAAAAATCAGTCTCAATTATTTGGCTCTGGTTACAATTTTCGAAACTGAACAAGTATAATTTTATATTTTATAACATTTAACATCAAATTGTTTCAGTGAGATCAATTATCATATCCTCAAAATTAAAAACTTATAAGCTAACCATTAACCTGGATGCGTTCCACTTCGTTTTCTTTACTCCCTGGCCGATTCCTCTGGTTAAAAAATATAACCTAAGCATTCTTAGGATATATTTAATACCTGGGGAAGTATTATATTTTACATTGATTGACTATTGTAACCTTGTCTCATAACGATAATAACACTTGTCGACCCGAATGGCCGAGTCGGCAGTGACGCTGCCTACGAAACCAAGGGTCCCGGGTTCGAGTCCCGGTGGGGGCAAATGTTTGTTTGTTGAGAACCGATGTTTGTACTCTAGTCATGGTTGTTTATCTATCTAAGAATAATATTTATCTATATAAGTATGTGTATCGTTGTCTAGTACCCAAGATACAGGGAATCCTAGTTTGGGGCTAGACCAATGTGTGTAAATGGTGTCCAAGGTATTATTAACATTATTATTATTACTTTAGACACACCACTACAACGTAAACTGAACAATATTTGGGTACTAGTGGACTACAGATCGATTGACTCACTGATGGTTTGTGGCTTGAAACTGTTTGACTCAAGACTACAGGCTCAAACAGCCTAGAGTGTTATGTCCAAGGTGTCGTCTTCATTAAACATATTGTTGTAGAGACGACACATATTAGGGAGTGGTTCATGATAAGTTCTCTGCGTTCTATACAATAGTGATTCGAATGTATTTTTTTTTCTGGTTGACCTCTAAAGAATTGGTGGAATACGTTATTTTATTTCTCTCAAAAGAGATGTGTGTAAGCTTCCATGTAATATTTCATGTAGGGTGATTAGACTGCTAATAGATCTACCAGTTTCCAGATAATTCAATCCGTAGTGTTCAAGACGCGTTTCGTAACAGCGAAGTTTATATTTTAGGTTATTACGATATGTTATCATTCTAAGGAATTTGCCTTGTATATTTTCTATGGTATTGTAGGATCCTAACCACTAGACGATCACGGCCTATACTTGAATTCCCTAGCCCTACCGATTAGGTAGGCAATTATAAAGACGTTAATAACACCAAACTTGTGTTTATTGATCGAATATGGTTACAATTTATATAAAAGGGATCAAACCGGCTCGATAGCCATTAAGCTAAACCTAACTATATAATTTAGATCGGTCGCTGACCGAAGCCTAAGGTGGAGTGTGTCACATTGACTTTTCACATCAAAGCCTCTTTCTTTTTAAAATTACAAATTACGTAACAGTGTCAAAGCGAACACTCACTCTAAAGAGGCCCGTATACAATATTATCGCATAGACAAATATCGAACCTAACTATATACCTTACAATCATTCCCCCCTCCTTTCAAAAAAATATTTTCCAACGGTTTTTTTTTTTTCCAAAGTGGCAACCCTAACTCAAAGTCTAAAATCAAAAACGACAACCCTATCTCAAAGTCTAAAATCTAAAAAACATTAAATGTTAACATTAAGTGAGCTTGCTATGCTTGAAATCTAAAAAACAGTAAATATGCCGCAAGCATAATCTTAAATAACATCGAGTACCCTAATCCTTATCTGTCCAACTACACTTAAGGTGTAGGCTATGCACCTTAAAAAACTTAAATTATGACACCCTATGATCCCATCATACAATTATTCGCGGCTTAACACTAACCTACCTAACGCTAGAAAACTACCTATTACAATACGAAGGCAAACAGCTGAATCTAGCTAAGATTTAGCTTCTCGAATGGTTATCTCCCGACAAACTTTCGGACAAAAAAAACTAGCGAAAAATTTATCAGACAACTATAATACTTCCGTTCTTTAAATAACACAACTCCATCTTTGCTTAAAAAATTCATTTAAATCACCACATTGTGAACTCTTTCCACCGAATGGAAATATTTCAAAAATTAACGCAGGCAAAGATCAAAGAAAAAAATTATCATTTTCAAATATAGGGAACGTCAACCATATTAACAGGATTAATCTATAGAACCGTATTACTAAGCCACAGCTTAAGAATGAGTTCATTTAAATTCGTTCCAATAATACGATGAAATCAACTAGCTTTAAAACCGATACTACAACTTACAAACATTTCAACTTATCCATTGGAATTCAGTAAACTATCTTTTACTATTAACAGTTTAAGATAATCGCCGTGAGTTGCCACCAATTACCCAAGTTAAAACACTACAAAGAATCTCAAATGTGAATCGAATACCCGAGTTATCCCACATCAGAAATTACTTTCATTGAGAAACCTTCGTTACCAACTTTATGAACAACCCTTACTCTCCCCTTACCAAATCATCCCAACTCTATTCTTTAAGAACGCAGGAACCAAAACAGAACCCTATGACGAATATCTATTGCCTCGTCATACTGCTCTCAAAGATAAAACCAAACGATCAGTTCAAACAATTATACGAACTGTCGTTTATAAAAGTTTCTCATATAAAGGTAATCTACCACGGAAATCTAGTATGTTACAAATATTTCTTGGGTCTTTGGTGAACGGTCCTCATCAGACATCATAGTTCAGCAACAACATGCTGGTTAATAAACAATTCATAACAATACCGCATACATAAACCACAAACCAACAAGCGGGATAAAATTATATAATACTCCTAATGTATAATTATTTAATATCAGACGAACTCCTCAACGCAGCACAAAGCATTTTAAACGATTTGTGTTAACAATTACGCCCCGTGACCGTGAGTTCAGACGACGAATCAGCACATTAGACCTCCCAACGATCTCAATGACCTTGTATGGTCCTTGATACAGACGTGCCAACTTCATACATCTTCCCGTTATCCGCCTTGGTACGTATAACAAAACTAAGTCATTCACCCGGAACGATCTGGTTTTTGATCTCATATCGTAATACCATTTTTGTACACGCTGTGCGTCCGCAATATTCCCTAACGCCTTAGTCAGCAGCCTTCCCATACGATTTACCCTTTCATCTATCGTTTCGTTCAAACCAACTGCGTTTAATCCTAATGATCCACCACTGAGCACTGTTCCCTACCAAATAAAATATTATACGGCGACACTTTCGTTGACGCCTGCACGCTAGTGTTATACGCATGTACTACCAAAGGTAAAACTGAGCACCATTGCCTTTGATTTTGATAACATCGAAGTTAACGTTCTATTCATTCGTTCTACCAAACCGTTACTCTGTGGGTGAAACGAACTTGTATGTATCATTTTAGCCCCAAACTGTTCTACCGTTTCTTTTACGATTCCCGCCGTAAAAACTGTACCTCTATCTGAAATAATTTCCCTAATCGGCCCGAACCTACAGAAAACTTCCTCAACTAAAAACTGCACTATATCTTCCGATGTAACCCTAGGTAACGCCTTACATATCGCAAATGGCGGCGCATACTCTACCGCGACTATAATAAATCGGTTATCTCTCGACGAACGTGGAAACGCTCCTAACACGTCGATTCCTACCTTCTCAAAAATATCCGAGACCCTAATCGGCATCAAATCTGCTACGCTTTTAACTAATTTCCTTTCTTGACTCGGCACGCACGAAGCTATATAACGCTCTATCTCCTTATCGGCTTTCGGCATGAAATATTTCGACCGAAACCTCTTCAACGTCTTTGCGAGACCCAAATTTGCGATTCTCCTGTCCGCGCCTCATCATGTGATTCGTTCATTACATTTTGAAACAAAGATCTAGGCAATACTAATACCTCCCTAATTTCTCCATCTCTACGTACGCTTTTATATAATAAATTATTTCTCAAACAAAAACCGCTACGCCACGCCTCCGGACGTTCGCTCAACCGCGTTAACCATCTACTACAAAATGAATCGTTCTCTTGATCCGCCTATAACGACTCTACATTAATACTAAAAACTTCCAAACCATCATCATCAGGTTCAGAACAAGAAGAAGACTGAGGTCCTTCTGTTTCCCGTTTCCCTTCTTCCATTAGCGGATTCCTACTCAAAAAATCTGCCACTTCATTGCTTTTCCCCGAGCAATGAACTATCTCGAAATCCCATTCTTGTATCGCTAACGCCCATCGCGCTAACCTACCAGACATATCTTTTTTTGACTGTAACCAACATAACGCGCTATGGTCCGCGCTATAGTGCCTTAACGCCCATACTAACCCCAGATACTCTTTCTCCGTTGTACTATATTTTTTCTCCGCATCCGTTAACTTCCTAGACCTAGCATAGGCAACCGGACTAATTTTTTCAACGCCCTGCATCAACACTGCACCTAACGCCTCGTTAGACGCATCCACATAAACCCTCGTAGTAACCGACTTATCCCCCGAATAATACGAAAGTATTGGCGCACTACACATAACCTTCTTAATATAATCGAACGAATTCTGCAATTCTTCATTCCATTGAAACTTTACCCCCTTTTTCAATAACTAGGTGAGAGGTAACGATATTCTCGCAAAATTCGATACAAATTTTCTATAATAAGAAAATAAACCTAATAATTATTTCACATCCTTCGCAGATGTGGGAGTTGGAACCTGTTGCATAGCCTTCAGCTTATTCTCACTAGGTTTTACTCCTACATTCGAGATTAGATAACCTAGCATCTCAATCTCGCAAAAACCGAATTTACATTTGGATGGCTTGAAGGTCAAGTTCGCTTCTCTAAACCGCCCAAAAACTTTCTGCAACGTATCGGTAAACTCCTCGAACGTACTACCATACACAATTACATTGTCTACATAAACCATAACCCCTTTAAATCTTAAATTCGCTAAAACTTTATCCATCATCCGTTGGAAAACCGCTTGACTCATTGCCAAACCGAACGGAACAACATTAAATTCATAAAGACCCGTGGTCCTGACGAAAGCCGTTTTATGCCTACCTTCCGTAATAACCGTCTGCCAATAACCTGAATTGACATCTAACTCCGCAAAATATTTGGCCCCGGCCAAACTATCGACAATGTCTTCTATCCGCGGAATAGGATAACTATCCCTACAAGTTTTCTTATTTAATTTCCGATAATCTACACAAAACCTCCATGAATTATCGGGCTTTTTAAGTAACACAACGGGCGCAGCATAAGAACTAGTGGATTCCTTAATAACATCTAGTTTCAACATCTCCGCGACCTGCTCCACAATAATTTCTCGTTGCACCGGCGAAACGCGATACGGGTGACAATGAAGCGGCTCTTCATCATAAGTCTTAATATCGACCGACACTATCTCCGACCTACCTAACTGGTCAGTTGCAAACGCAAATCTATCCGCATTCCTATCCAACAACGCCAATAATACCTGCTTATCATTCCCACATAAACCCTCATTCACGATAAACCGTTTATCTTCTACCAAAAATAAATCCAACAAAAGTTTTGGATACTGTCTTTCCAAAATGTTATCAGGCAAAGAGTTAAGCTATGTAATTTCTGCTTCAAGGCGAACCCAAAACACCCATGGCCGAAAATAGCTGACTTACCGTGATACCGAGTTTCAGAAACAAAGGCGTTTACTAATACAGGGGTGGACTATGCGGGTCCGATTAATATAACTCTCCAACGTCGTCGAGGTCAACGATCACAGAAGGCATACCTGTGTGTCTTTATTTGCCTTTCAACAAAGGCAGTACATATAGAAGTGGCATCAGATTTATCCACTGATACCTTTCTTGATGCTTTCAAGAGGTTCCTCTCTCGTCGCGGACCTGTGTCTTGCATGTATTCTGATAATGGAACGAATTTTATTGGCGCAAAGAAAAAATTAGACGATTTATTTACCGTAACTTCGTCAGACAAGTTTAAAGATACATTTTTGAATGAAGTCAATCGTCGACGTATTTCATGGAAGGTTATTCCTCCCCATGCACCTCATTTTGGCAGTATGTGGGAGTCGACAGTAAAATGTTTTAAAACCCATCTGTATCGCGTCGTAGGGAACCACCTTCTCACTTACGAAGAACTCTTAACTGTACTAACGCATGTCGAAGCTCTGCTAAACTCACGTCCTCTGTGCGTATTGACCGAGGACCCTTATCCAGAAAGCTATTCCGGACTCCCCAAACTTCCATTGCGGCCACCCCGAATTCCCATTGCCCTGGAACGGCAGCCGAGATCCACCTAACGGTAAGTCCCCCTTCTATCCGTAGTGGGCATTTCCCAGGGTATCCACGAGTCCGTGCTACAACAAATATTGGTCCTTCGAATCGTCGTTTTATCACACTGTTATCTCCATCTTCAAATCCTGAATCATTTCCATCCATCCGCATAATCAAATCGGCAACTCATCCATCGCTGTCATGGTAACGTGCTCAATAATATAACAACATGACAACAATTTGAAAAACCGCATCGCATCTCATATGTCTGGATTGTAATAAAGCCTACTTATGAAAGTATAGGGTACAGCTAGCGTACTCTTTGCTACTAACACTCCCAATCTAAGTGATTAGAATTTCGTACATGAATTGATTTGATTGATTTGTTTTTTTTTAAACATTCATACCTGGTAGGTCCAGGTGAATAATCTGTTTCAGCTCCCTCAGGCTTAACTGACTTCACAATGAGTAAAAACAAGGAAGATCCCCCAACGAAAGGAAGAGTGGTGAAAGACAAGAGGTATATGCTGGAAGCGCAACGCGCGTCGTATTTTCAACGAATTCAGATGATACATGATGAAATTCTGAACTGCGACCGAGATGAAAGCGTGATCAACAGCTTTATCGTAAAATGCCTGAATATTGACGATATACGGAAAGAATATATGGAACTGGTAAAAGAAATAAATATTCTTGGTATTGTGGATAACATTGATCCAAACAACGAGGACATTTGGTCTTTCACCGACCTTTATAACATCATAATATCCGCCCGGGACAGTCACCTATATGCGCGAAAGATAGTCAGAGAATCTGCCCCGGCAGTCTTGCGCGCTTCTCACATAAAGTTACCTCGCATCCAACTAAAACAATTTGATGGTGAACTAAAGGACTGGCCGCTGTTCATACAGACTTTCAACGTGCTAATACACGAGAACACGGAGCTTTCCGACACAGAGAGGGTACAATATTTATTATCCTCCCTTGTGGGTAAGGCGCAAAATATCTGTAGTGGCCTTACCCCTACCCCCGCAAACTACCTACCAATATATAACGCGCTGATAGCGAAATATCAGGACAACCGAGCGCTGGCTACAAGTTTGTTAGATCAGCTGTTGGACCTCAAGCAAATCACGGAAGTGACGCCACTGCAGCTGGATTACTTCGTTGATAAGTTCACGACGTCGTATGCTGCGCTGAATCAGCTGAGAATAAAAAAAATGGATGAATTTATATTCATTCACATCGGACTGAGGAAACTTGATGTTGATACTATCAAGGCATTTGAAAATGCACATCGAGACGCAGACACTATGCCAACTTATAATGAGTTCGTCTCATTTATCCGCTATCAAGTATTAGTAAAGTAAGTAAAGTAAGTATTAGTATTGGAACGCACACAAAAGCTCATTCAACCTAAGCCAAGCAAGCCTACCTCACAGTATCAAAAGGTCTCACATTCGATTGTAGCTACTTCGGGAAGGCCTTTTAACAAGAACTGTTCGCTCTGTGATAAGCACGATCACTTGCAGTTATACGAATGCGCAACATTCAAAAATATGTCAGTGAACCAACGCTTCAAGCACGTGAAGTCGCAACATGGCTGCGTGAACTGCCTGAGCACGTCTCACACAAGCTATACCTGCAACTCTCAGCAGGTATGTAAAAGGTGTCATCGACGACATCATAGCATGCTGCATATGGCGACAGCGACATTTCCCTGTGATAATTATGTAGAGGAACTTCTGTCAACAGCAGCAACCGCACCCGGTCTAAAATCACCTGAGAATCCGTCTATGTCTTGCGAAGCTGTGACTCTAGCCTCGTGCACAACCTCCAGCAATGCCAATGTAGGGCCCCCGCGAAGCAAATTGTTACTTTCGACTGCACAGGTTTTAGCGTACCACAATAGCAGTGCTAAACAAAAGATCCGTTGCTTAATTGACAGTGGGTCACAGAACCACTTAATGGCACTCTCGTTCTGTAGAAAACTGAAGTTGTCAATGTCACCTCTCAACAACTCCGTCATAAAGGGTGTGTGCATGGGTTCCCGTCCCATACATTGCTACACCACAATAACAATTGAATCACGCGTCCACCCACATAAATATGATATACAAGTTTTGGTTGTGGACTGCATAACGAATAACTTACCAGCTCGGTTTATTGACGCATCCCAAATTTTACATCTGCAGGACGTACCTTTGGCAGATGCGGAATGGAACGTACCTGGCCAGATTGAGGTAGTGCTAGGTGCACAACTGTTTCCATACCTCCTTTTAGGAGGTCGCATTGACGCACCATATCCCGCACCACCACTCTTGGAAACGACACTTTGTTACATTTTGATGGGAACACAGTTCCCCACCGCACCGCATACTGATGGAACCGCAGTGGTATCTACCACACAAAGATTCTGGGAACTTGAAGAAGTGCCTAAAAACTGTTTTCTCAGCCCAGAAGATAAGACGTGCGAAAATTACTTCAAGAAAAACGTGACACGTGAATACGACGGACACTATACAGATATATTACCCTTTGATGGCAACGAATAGAACTTAGGTAACTCACGCGGGGCTGCACACAAACGTTTCCTCTCCCTTGAACACAAGTTCAAAACATTGCCCGCTCTCCATGAGAGTTACAATGAAGTTATCAAGGACTACCTCCACATATTGGTGTAGTATATTGTTAAAACCGGCTCAATAAGCTTTTTAATAAAACCCATACAAAAAAAAATGACGTCATAACTCTCCCCCCCCCCCCCCCCCAAAGGGGAAAACCGATAAAAGCTCAACAAACAAAAAAACTTTTAATTCAAGGAACACGTGCCATTTTTTCTATTTTTTCTGAGGATCGCTTGAAAACTGTGGCCTCTAACACACACGTTTGCCACACACATTAATCCACGAATGTTTTGAGCAATAACTTTATATTCGTTGTTTAATCCAGACAGAAATTTGTAAGTCGTCTGGGTCCTCAAACACATATGTATATCACCGACATTGATTTTATCGTCAAGGTCGATTGTGACCTCATTTATGCCACCCTCCATTAAGACTATTTGGTTGATGTTTTGAAAAGGTGTGAAAGTTTCGTTATTGAGGACATTTAACAGCGTAGTTTGGTTTATAGAAGTTTCCCTTAATATATATATTGTATATAATTTTATATATATAGAGTTTATGGTTGATGTATAGTTTAATTATTTTTATCTTATAATAAAGTATGAGCACATGAGACGTAGAGCATAACTTATAATTAATTGACATAAAAGCGCAGAAAAAACAGAAAGTAGCAATAAAAGCTAAGTAAATCTTTATCTTAGGCGATTTGTAGGAGGCAGCACAAAAAAAGAGAACAGGATTATATTGTTCTAGTCATTCTGTAATCTCTTTGTTTACACTCGTTTTAAGCGATTCCACCTGTTCTATGGATCTGAGGGTGATGACAGGGGTATTTTCATTGTTTCGAATAAGTATTTTATCGGATAAGGATATTATAGTTTAGTTTTATATTTATTTTATAGCTATTGTAGTATATTTATTTTAAATGGATATCATAAACAATTTCACAGACAGTTTTTTCTCTAGCTCTTCTAACGGCGACTCTCATGGTTGAGGAGGTGTCGACTCCCTTGAGGACGCGTCATTGTCTAGCAATCTGAAATGAGTGTTCAACAAGTCGGAGTTCAATTTCAATAACGTTCATATTAATGCTAGTTACTTTGATCTCCTGGAAGCTTTCAGCGATCAGAGTAAACATGGTGTATTTATATCCGAATCATTTCTGAAACCATCTCTTCCTTCCTCCATGTATTCTCTGGCAGGGTTCAGGCTCTATCGCAATGATAGGAAAGGCAAAGCTGATGGCGGGGTTGCAATCTAGTTACGTTCTGACATTCCGTGCAAAGTCATCCGCCACTCGCCAAGCCTGTACTCTGGTTCGGCTGAGTATCTCTTCCTTGAGATCAGCTTGCACCACAACAAAATTCTTCTGGGTATATATTACAGCCCCTCACTTCGTATCGATTACTTTGATTCTTTTGAATCTCTACTCAGTGACTTGACTCCTCTCTATAGTGACACTCTCATCCTCGGTGATTGAACACCTGTCTCCTGAAAAATAACGCCCGCTCTGCCAAACTTAAATCTATTGTAAATTCGTCTAACTTACGTATTCTTCCCCTTGGGGCCACTCACTTTCAACCGCACTGTATTCCCTCTCTTCTCGATCTCATGATTATCTCCAACAAAGCCAAGGTGGCTGCTCATGGCCAGCTTAATGCCCCATTCTCCTATCATAATCTGGTGTATTCAAAATTAGGCTTCCTAAGCGCAAAATCAAATTTCTTGTTATTCGAAGCTTCAAAGGTGTGAACCTCGATTCCCTGAAATCAGTTACCTCATCTGTCGATTGGACCCCCGTTGTAACTGGTGAGACCGTTGATGACAAAATCCTGAAGTTCAACTCAATTGTCCTGGAGCTGTTCGACAAGCACGCACCAATGAAAAAGCTCAGGGTAAAACATTTTCCTGCTCCGTGGTTGACAGACGCTATCAAGCGTTTAATGGCAAAAAGAAACCGTGCGAAGGGGCGATATAAGAGAGACCCAACCGATAACAATCTCCTAAGATTTAAATGCCTTCGAAACCTATGCAACCGCATGTGCCGTGACGCCAAGTGACACCACATCTATGAGCGTATAGAAATGTACACCCCAGCTCAGGTCTGGAAATTTCTTAAAACCCATGGTGTTGGCAAGTCCCAGGAATTTTCTTCAGGTGATGTCGATCTCAACGGTCTTAACCAGTTCTTTTCTTCTCCCCCCCCTCGTGATAGACCCCGCCACAAAGGAGGCAACCCTTCGTCATCTACGGTTGAAGGCTGCAGTCTGTTCTTTACCGTTCAACTTTAGTCTCGTTAGAATCGGCGCAGTTAGAAAAGCAGCATCACATCCAAAGCTGCTGGTGGCGACAACGTCAGCTATCAGATGATCCATAGCGTTCTTGGAGAGTTGTGTTGTGTTGGAGTGTATCAGAAAACGCCGCTCAAATGTTAGGTTTGCAGCGCCGTAGTTACCATGCGTCAGTGTCAGGCATTGGGACAGGCTCAAAACAGAGCAAAGGGATGGTGACCATGAACTGCTCATCAATCTATGAAGATTATCACTTCACTACACAAGCGTTAGTAATCACACGCGTTATCAGTAACTTACCTAACAAAACATTTGGAACAAAGCCGTGGGAGCACCTACAACATATCAAGCTGGCCGATCCGGAGTACAACGTATCCCGTACAATCGACATGCTGTTGGATGCGAGCGTTTACTCAGACATCATCATGAGTGGTCTTATCAAGGGTCCGTCAAGAGCGCCTATAGCCCAGCAGACCAAACTTGGTTGGATTTTATCAGGAAATGTGAAAACATTTAACTGTCATGTCGTTCTCAATGATTTAAGAGAAATATCTAAATATTGGGAAGTAGAAGATATCAGCAGCTCTTCTTCAACACTATCATCAGAGGAACAGCTATGCGAAGACTTTTATCAAGCTATCACAAAACGCCTGGAAAGTGGTAGATACGAAGTTGGCCTTCCAATGAAACCTGACTTCGAAGAACAGCTTGGATTATTAAAGCCCAAGGCAGTTGCCCAATTCAAACAGATTGAGCAAAAGATGGGCAAGAATGAAGCTTTATCAGAAAGTTACAAAGCTTTCATGGCAGAATATCAATCATTGAACCATATGTGCCCTGTCCTTTCAAACTCGTGATCCGTATGATTCCTGCCACATCATGGAGTACTGAAATTTGAATCCACCACAACGAAGCTTCACGTAGTTTTCAACGGATCATCCAAAACTACATCAGGAAAAAGTCTCAATGACCTCATGGGATGCGGACCCAACCTACAGGCGGATTTGCTAACACTCATCATTCGCTGGAGGCAGCACAAATATGTTATCACCGCAGACATTGAAAAAATGTTCCGACTGATTCTTATCAGGGAACAGGATCAACCATTGCAGACCATTATCTGGCGGGACACGCCACAGGACCCTCTCCAGCACTATCAATTAACAACCGTGCCATACGGACCAAGGCCGCGCCCTTTCTCGCAATCAGGACATTAAAACAATTAGCAAGAGATGACGCCGGCAAATTCCCGCTGGCGGCCGCCGCTTTAGAAAACTCATTTTTTATGGACGACTTGCTGAGTGGAAACAACTCGAAAGAGCAAACTATCGAGTTACAACAGCAACTTATTCAAATGTTGCAGGAAACTGGGATGAATTTACGCAAATGGTCTAGCAATGACCCAGATATCACAAAACATTTATCAGCTGAGCAACGTAGCGGGACACTCCAGTTCAAATGTGCAGAGACAAGGAAAACACTTGGCCTGCAATGGACACCTTCCGCCGACGCGTTCACATTCCAGAATACGTTGACTTATCAAGAAAACAGCACAGGCATTACAAAGCGTCAACTGTTGTCAAGCATATCAAAAGTGTTTGACCCACTTGGCTGGCTATCACCACTCACCATTCGCGCCAAACTCATGTCGTTCTCAATGATTTAAGAGAAATATCTAAATATTGGGAAGTAGAAGATATCAGCAGCTCTTCTTCAACACTATCATCAGAGGAACAGCTGTGCGAAGACTTTTATCAAGCTATCACAAAACGCCTGGAAAGTGGTAGATACGAAGTTGGCCTTCCAATGAAACCTGACTTCGAAGAACAGCTTGGATTATTAAAGCCCAAGGCAGTTGCCCAATTCAAACAGATTGAGCAAAAGATGGGCAAGAATGAAGCTTTATCAGAAAGTTACAAAGCTTTCATGGCAGAATATCAATCATTGAACCATATGTGCCCTGTCCTTTCAAACTCGTGATCCGTATGATTCCTGCCACATCATGGAGTACTGAAATTTGAATCCACCACAACGAAGCTTCACGTAGTTTTCAACGGATCATCCAAAACTACATCAGGAAAAAGTCTCAATGACCTCATGGGATGCGGACCCAACCTACAGGCGGATTTGCTAACACTCATCATTCGCTGGAGGCAGCACAAATATGTTATCACCGCAGACATTGAAAAAATGTTCCGACTGATTCTTATCAGGGAACAGGATCAACCATTGCAGACCATTATCTGGCGGGACACGCCACAGGACCCTCTCCAGCACTATCAATTAACAACCGTGCCATACGGACCAAGGCCGCGCCCTTTCTCGCAATCAGGACATTAAAACAATTAGCAAGAGATGACGCCGGCAAATTCCCGCTGGCGGCCGCCGCTTTAGAAAACTCATTTTTTATGGACGACTTGCTGAGTGGAAACAACTCGAAAGAGCAAACTATCGAGTTACAACAGCAACTTATTCAAATGTTGCAGGAAACTGGGATGAATTTACGCAAATGGTCTAGCAATGACCCAGATATCACAAAACATTTATCAGCTGAGCAACGTAGCGGGACACTCCAGTTCAAATGTGCAGAGACAAGGAAAACACTTGGCCTGCAATGGACACCTTCCGCCGACGCGTTCACATTCCAGAATACGTTGACTTATCAAGAAAACAGCACAGGCATTACAAAGCGTCAACTGTTGTCAAGCATATCAAAAGTGTTTGACCCACTTGGCTGGCTATCACCACTCACCATTCGCGCCAAACTCATGTCGTTCTCAATGATTTAAGAGAAATATCTAAATATTGGGAAGTAGAAGAATTCAGCAGCTCTTCTTCAACACTATCATCAGAGGAACAGCTGTGCGAAGACTTTTATCAAGCTACCACAAAACTCCTGGAAAGTGGTAGATACGAAGTTGGCCTTCCAATGAAACCTGACTTCGAAGAACAGCTTGGATTATCAAAGCCCAAGGCAGTTGCCCAATTCAAACAGATTGAGCAAAAGATGGGCAAGAATGAAGCTTTATCAGAAAGTTACAAAGCTTTCATGGCAGAATATAAATCATTAAACCATATGCGCCCTGTCCTTTCAAACTCGTGACCCGTATGTTTCCTGCCACATCATGGAGTACTGAAATTTGAATCCACCACAACGAAGCTTCGCGTAGTTTTCAAGGGATC
This sequence comes from Argyresthia goedartella, assembly GCA_949825045.1. Lineage (NCBI taxonomy): Eukaryota > Metazoa > Arthropoda > Insecta > Lepidoptera > Argyresthiidae > Argyresthia > Argyresthia goedartella. Next base: position 35,820,620 of record OX463812.1, on the reverse strand, counting down.
ATCCAAAACTACATCAGGAAAAAGTCTCAATGACCTCATGGGATGCGGACCCAACCTACAGGTGGATTTTCTAACTCTCATCATTCGCTGGAGGCAGCTCAAATATGTTATCACCGCAGACATTGAAAAAATGTTCCGACTGATTCTTATCAGGGAACAGGATCAACCATTGCAGACCATTATCTGGCGGGACACGCCACAGGACCCTCTCCAGCACTATCAATTAACAACCGTGACATACGGAACCAAGGCCGCGCCCTATCAAAATTGCAATTCAATCTACCAACAAGATTATCATCAAAAACATGCCTTGATAATTTTGCCCACAACATAAATCATGTAACAGGAAAAGTCACTGACTACGGGCTCTCGGATCATAAAGCACAGATTTTGAATTGCCCCGTAAAACGACTTGTTTAATCGACTCTTGGAAAACTACCAAAAGAGATTACAGCCAAGCAAATTTAGACAAATTTAAAGAACATCTAAATTCACTCACCTTCTCTGACATGTACAACCTAAATGATGCCAATGAATCATATGACTGCTTTCTGGAAACATTCCTACTGCTCTATGACCTATGCTTTCCTTATGTTCAGGTAAATAGAAAAATAAGAAAAAACCAAAATCTCTCGTGAGATGATCTCGAAGGGGATGAAAAAATGTAGCATGACACAGCGACAATTACTGTGGAAATCTAGACTAGATCCGACAACAAAGAATAAAGAAGACCTAAAAAACTATTCAAATCGACTTAAAAAAATTGTTAAATTAACACAAAGATCCCAAAATAATCACAAAATACAATATTAAATAAATAAATCAAAAACGTCATGGAAAATTATAAATAATTCCAAAACCTCTCTTCCTAGAGAACCGATAGCGAAAATCTAAATTGAGGACAAATACGTCACCGATGCACAAGAGATTTCAGGAGCATTTAACAATTTTTACATAGATCAAATAAAACTAACCAATCTAGCGTCGTGCAATAAAACGTATCCACACCCGATAAATCGTCAACAGCAATCGATGTACATGAAGCCAACAACACCAGAGGATATAGTCAAAACCATAAGCGCTCTCTCATATAACCTATGTTCATGAATAAACTATTCTTATTCTTATTCTTAAAGCATATCTAGTTCGAGACCTAAATCGCTTGGTGCAGCACACTTGAAATATGTATTGCAAATACCACGACATGGATCTAGGAGTTAAAAATTCAAAAGAAAAATAACCGATTTTCTGTTGCATTTTTTTACATTTAATGTATAGTAAATCGATACAAAATCTTTAAAAGGAGATAGTACACCATTGAGAGCCATTTAGGTCAATTTTATGTTAGTGGAAATCTTAATTTCATTCTTATTTGTTGTTTAATATTTATGCTTCGGAACGCACCTCGGTTTTTTGTTTAAAAACTGGCAGCACTGGCCCGACTAATTAGAAAAAACGCATCTTCCAATGGCGATCCCCTGACTTTAGTCGGGGTTGTCGAAATTTGAGATTATTGGTCTTTGTATGGGAAAAGGCGTGATCATCATCATTTGTGTTTTATTGTCTTTGATGAAAACTCCCAGAATTACGATATTGAATAATAATTGATTTCTTTTTCAATAATTGATAATGAAGTACCTTCTGTTTGAGTAATTTAACGTAACTTTTTCTGGGTATTTAAGACTTGACACCTGGATTTTGCAGACCTTTGAATGCCTAGAAAATATCATCTGCTTTTAAGCAAGTTTTTATTTTATTTTATAAACCTAATTTCTCGCAAATGGCACTAGGACATTATGTTAGATGACATTTTTTGTTTTTTTTTTTGATGGTCCTCTATCGATGTATGTAATTTTCAATGTGTGCTATCAACTTAAAAAGCATGTAAAGGTGGATTTTTCTTCCTCAATTTGGTTCGCAGTTCCTAATTTCAACAAATTATGAGATACTTTTTGTACATGATATCTCAAAAGAAAGAACATATAAATTTCACATACAAAAACTCCTGTCTTTTTTTTTATTTCTGTCAAAAAACCTTGCTTAAAAGCATTGGAAATATTCTATCACTTCAAAGGTCTATCAAAATCATATCTCAATTAAATATGCTTTAATGTATTTACCAGTACTTAATTAAACCTTGTAAAAAAACAAGAGTTGTTCTAAATTGCATGTATTACTTTTGGATTTTTCGTCAAGAACAATAAAACACCGATTAAAACGAAACGGTAAGAATCCGGCTGGATGAGAATGAGAAGAGGAATGAGGTGACCTCATATAAATTCAAAGTGTACTCTAAAAACCAATTCGGTTCTATGAAACGTTGAGAAGCTGCCAAATTTTGAGTAGTCGGTCGAGCATTCGAAGCTCGTGCTTTAATATTTTTGTTTTGTTTTATTCAGTTCCTACAACGACGATTTCAACAACATCTTCAACAACAAATACGCCCGCTAGCGGTGAGTAAAATTGAGAGTTGGCAATAAGCACAGATACTTATACAGGATGTCCCAAAACTCACGCGCCACAGCAACACCGAAGGTAGACATGCTTGAGGCGCATCGAATAAGCCCAACTTAACTTCAGTGAAAGTTTCATGTAATCCGACATATGGACGGTTTAAAGTTTTTCATGAAAATCGCCATTTTTAACATTGTTACGGCATGCCATTACTTGCATATCCCTTTCTTTTACATGTTCTTTATTTCTGAGCTATTGCTATAAAATACTTAAGATGACCTAAGTATTATTTTATCGATAAACATTTCTAATGCTTAAAAGCATTAGAAATGTTCTATCACTTCAAAGGTCTGTAAAATTCATATCTCAATTAATGATGCCTTAATATATCTACAGTACTTAATTTAACCTTGTAAAATACAATATTTATTCAAAATTGCATGTATTAATTCTGGATTTTTAACACCGATAAAAACGAAACGGTAAGACTCCGACTAACACAAGTATGGCCCAAACGGTTTTAAATGTAATGTTAGGTAGATCACAACTTTTTATACCCCCTGGAGCCGAGCAAAGTGGAGCGGAGCGAGGTGACCTCATATAAATTCAAGTGTACTCTAAAAACCAATTCGGTTCTGTGAAACTTTGAGAAGCTGCCACATTTTGAGTGGTCGGTCGAGCATTCGAAGCTCGTGATTTAATATTTTTGTTTTGTTTTATTCAGTTCCTACAACGACGATTTCAACAACATCTACAACAACAAATACGCCCGCTACCGGTGAGTAAAATTGAGAGTTAGCAGTAAGCACAGATACTTATACAGGTTGTCTCAAAACTCACGCGCCACAGCAACATCGAAGGTAGACCTGCTTGAGTCGCATTGAATAAGCCCAACTTAACTTCAGTGAAAGTTTCATGTAATTCGAGATATTGACGGTTTAAAGTTTTTCATGAAATTCACCCTTTTTTACATTGTTACAGCATGCCATTACTTGCCTATCCCTTTCTTTTACATGTTCTTTATTTCTAAGCTATTTCTATAAAATACTTAAGATGACCTAAGACCGTTATTATTTTATCGATAACTCATGTAAAATACGAGACAATGATGAATTAGTCAAAGTTTAAATCTTTCGATTCGAATCGATTGTCCTTTAAAAAAATATACTTGGCACGGAATGAGATAATACTTTTAAAAACTTGCGTATGTTATGCCGATTCGGAAATAGTCGTAAACTTGTATCAAGAAATAGCATTAAATGGGAGTTCATGCCACATTTAGTCATCAATCCGGAGCTCCGCCTAATAGGAAAAAGGTGAACAAGAACACCGATTATCAAATTAGAGTATGCAAAATAGAGAAGATCATACGATTGTAAAAACTAAACAAATAAACAAACAAACATAGCGTCACGCCTTTTCCCAAACGTTTTGGCAGAGGCACAGCTGTGCCCACTTTTAGCCAGTGATTAAATACTCCATTTTGCGTGGCAGGGGGCTAGCCCATCGCCGCACGTAGAACAAAATATGTCACCGTCAGCGTATTCAGAGAAGCTACGAAAGAATATCTAGTTCGAAACCTATATCGCTTGGTGCAGCACTATTTCAATATTGCAAATACCACGAGATGGCTCTAAGAGATTAAAATTCAAAAGAACAACAACCGATTTTTTTGTTGCACTTTTTAAATTTGATGTTTAGTAGATCGATGCAAAGCCTTAATAAGAAGATAGTACACCATTAAAGAACCATTTAGGCCAATTTTATGTTGGTGTAAGTCTTACCGTTTTGTTTTTATTGATGTTTTATTGTTTTTGATGAAAACACCCAATAATTGCGAAATTGACCAATTATTGATTTATTTTTTAATAATTGCTAATTAAGTACCCACTGTTTATCAAATCACATCAAATCAAAAGCATTTATTTCTAACTCTCACAACACAATTATAAACATAAAGACAAACTAAGAAATCAAACGAACAAGATGAAACACAAATACAATATAAATTATAGCAAAACGTTGTCGAGCTACAAAAAGGTTTTAACTCAGCATATGCAGGCTCAGACAACCTGCGCTGATCTTCCGTTAAAACCCTTTTGAACTGAGTCAAACTAAAAAGATGATAATAGCGGACGTTCTCAGAGAAGTATCTAGATAACAAATGAAACATTTAACAATATATATTGTAACACAGAAAAGTAAAAATGAGAGTTATTATAATATAATATAATTGCATCACGTATTAACATAAAATTAGCCAGATTTACACCTTAAAAGTTAAAATGGATAAATGATTATTATTATAGATAAATAAAACTTAGTTAAATCAATAATTAAGTAGTTAAGTATATTAAATAGCACTAATATCGTGTATGGTCGGTCGAGCATTCGAAGCTCGTGATTTAATATTTTTGTTTTGTTTTATTCAGTTCCTACAACGACGATTTCAACAACATCTACAACAACAAATACGCCCGCTACCGGTGAGTAAAATTGAGAGTTAGCAATAAGCTCAGATACTTATACAGGGTGTCTCAAAACTCACGCGCCACAGCAACATCGAAGGTAGACCTGCTTGAGGCGCATTGAACAAGCCCAACTTAACTTCAGTGAAAGTTTCATGTAATTCGAGATATTGACGGTTTAAAGTTTTTCATGAAAATCACCATTTTTTACATTGTTACGGCATGCCATTACTTGCCTATCCCTTTCTTTTACATGTTCTTTATTTCTAAGCTATTGCTATAAAATACTAAAGATGACCTAGGTAGTATTGTATCGATAACTCATGTAAAATACGAGACAATGATGAATTAGTCAAAATTTAAATCTTTTGCACAAACTTTGACTACTCCTTTGACCGATTGTCCTGAAGAAAAATATACTTGGCACGGAATGAGATAATAATTTTAAAAACTTGCGTATGTTATGCCGATACGGAAATAGTCGTAAACTTGTATCAAGAAAAAGCATTAAATGGGAGTGCACGCCACATTTAGTCATCAATCCGGAGCTCCGCCTAATAGGAAAAAGGTGAACAAGAACACCGATTATTCTATATTGTCGGGTGACGAGGATGACCAAATAAAGGGACTAAAACAGCAAATAGATCAATTAAAAACATATTTGAAAGCAGCGCATGAAGAAATCGATAACTTGAACTTCGAAAATTTTAATCTGAAAATCAGCTTAGAAGACTCGATTAAAAAAAATCATCTATGTAAGAAAATAACAGATAGCCTCAAGAATGACTGTGTCACGCCAAAGAAAAAAAAATCGAAAAATCTAAATAAGTCAACACCGCAAAAAATATTACCTATGCCACATAACTCCAAAGCGGATATTTGTAGTAACACCCAGAACAATATCGACTTGGAAACTTCAAGTAGACCAATCGACAAAAATGTCGGAACAACCATCGTAAACGCAGATAAAACACCGAGGATCTGTTTAGTTACAGGCAACAGTCGCAACAGGATCCTATATATTGCACAGGATAAACTAGGACAACACGGGAGTATCTGTCACTACCTATTCCCCGGTGTGGAAGTGATGGAACTGCTGCATGGAATAGAAAAAAATAGAAAATTACACACAGAATGACTACTGCATAATTATGATAGGGGAGGCCGACTTTCGACAAACAACTTGAGCAACACATTCGGAACGCTCTTCAAACTCAGCAACATACGAATATAATCCTGTGTCTGCCGGTCTACATATGCTCAGCCTTCACCACAATGTTTAATGGAAGAGTTGAAACATTCAATAACCTGCTTCATTTGGACAACCATACCCACAAATACGTTACTTTATTAGATTCTAAACATATACTAACCTATTGATAAAAAACAAAGGTATGCGTACAATCTTCGCACTGATCAATCAATCGATTGATGACATAAGAGAACGGAAAGAATCTCACAAAATATATTATATATATAGCGCATAGATTCTCATAAACTGCAGACAGTTTCCCGAGACACGCGCACAGAGAGAGAACAACAGTTTTTTCGTTATTAAAAGTCTCAACATACTACATCAGAACATTGCGGGTCTCATCAATAAATCTGACTTGTTGTCAATATACCTGGAAGAACTTTATACAGAGAACGTTGTAGTCGACGTCATCTGCATCACGGAGCACAACATTATAGCAGGAGATGAGGATTTGGCAGAGCTGCCAAACTACTACTAACTTGCAGCACACTATTCCAGAGATGATAAGAGGAAAGGTGGAGCTTGTATACTAATCAAAACTGGTCTACACTATAAAGAAATAACTAAGCTCTTTATCAAAGGAATATTTGAATTCTGTGCCATAGAATTAATTAACCAACAAATTATTATCGTATGTATTTATAGAATCCCCATAAATAAAAATAAAACTCTGCATCTAAACACATTCTATGAGCAAATGGAAAAATTACTACACAAGCTATGCATACAACTGAGTAAACGAGTGATTCTTGGCGGCGAATTCAATATTGATACGCTCAAAAAGACTACAACCTCAACGGATTTAAAAACTTTCTATTAGGATATAATCTAAAATTGCAATTCAATCAACCAACAAGATTATCATCAAAAACATGCCTTGATAATTCTGCCCACAACATAAATCATGTAACAGGAAAAGTCACTGACTACGGGCTCTCGGATCATACAGCACATATTTTGAATTGCCCCGTAAAACGACTTGTGTAATCGACACTTGGAAAACTACCAAAAGAGATTACAGCTAAGCAAATTTAGACAAATTTAAAGAACATCTAAATTCACTCACCTTCTCTGACATGTACAACCTAAATGATGCCAATGAATCATATGACTGCTTTCTAGAAACATTCCTATTGCTCTATGACCTACATGACCTATGCTTTCCTTATGTTTTATGACGATTACTGTGGAAATCTAGACTAGATCCTACAACAAAGAATAAATATGACCTTAAAAACTATTCAAATCGACTTAAAACAATTGTTAAATTAACACAAAGATCCCAAAATTATCACAACATACAATATTAAATAAATAAATCAAAAACGTCATGAAAAATTATAAATAACTCCAAAACTTCTCTTCCTAGGGAACCGATAGCGAAAATCAAAATTTACGACAAATACGTCACCGATGCACAAGAGATTTCAGAAGCATTTAACAATTTTTACATAGACCAAATACAACTAACCAATCTAGAGTCGTGCAATAAAACGTATCCACACCCGATAAATCGTCAACAGCAATCGATGTACATGAAGCCAACAACACCAGAGGATATAGTCAAAACCATAAGCGCTCTCACATATAACCTATGTTCATGAATAAACTATTCTTATTCTTAAAGCATATCTAGTTCGAGACCTACATCGCTTGGTGCAGCACTCTTGAAATATGTATTGCAAATACCACGACATGGCTCTATGAGTTAAAAATTCAAAAGAACAACAACCGATTTTCTGTTGCACTTTTTTACATTTAATGTTTAGTAAATTGATTCAAAATCTTTAAAAGGAGATAGTACACCATTGAGAGCCATTTAGGTCAATTTTATGTTAGTGGAAATCTTTATTTCATTCTTATTTGTGTTTTATTGTCTTTGATGAAAACACCCAGAATTTTACAGTTAACCAAAAATAATTGCGATATTGAACAATAATTTATTTCTTTTTCAATAATTGATAATGAAATACCTTCTGTTTGAGTAATTTAACGTAACTTTTTCTGGGCATTTAAGACTTGAGACCTGGATTTTGCAGACCTTTGAATGCCTAGAAAATATCATCTGCTTTTCAGCAAGTTTTTATTTTATTTTATAAACCTAATTTCTCGCAAATATAACACTTGGACATTATGTTAGATGACATTTTTTGATGTTTTTTAATGGTCCTCTATCGATGTATGTAATTTTTAATGTGTGCTACCAACTTAAAAAGCATGAAAAGGTGGATTTTTCTTCCTCAATTTGGTTCGGAGTTCCTAATTTCAACAAATTATGAGATAATTTTTGTACATGATATCTCAAAAGAAAGAACATATAATTTTTCACACACAAAAACTCCTGTATTTTTTTTAAATTGCTGTCAAAAAACCTTGCTTAAAAGCATTGAAAATATTCTATCACTTCAAAGGTCTATCAAATTAATATCTCAATTAAAGATGCTTTAATGTATTTACCAGTACTTAATTAAACCTTGTAAAAAAACAAGAGTTTTTCTGAATTGCATGTATTACTTCTGGATTTTTCGTCAAGAACAACAAAACACCGATTAAAACGAAACGGTGAGACTCCGGCTAACACAAGTATGGCCTAAACGGTTTTAAATGTAATTTTAGGTAGGTCACAACTTTGTGTACCCCCTGAAGCCGATCAAAGCGGAGCGGAGCGAGGTGACCTCATATAAATTCAAAGTGTACTCTAAAAACCAATTCGGTTCTGTGAAACTTTGAGAAGCTGCCAAATTTTGAGTAGTCGGTCGAGCATTCGAAGCTCGTGCTTTAATATTTTTGTTTTGTTTTATTCAGTTCCTACAACGACGATTTCAACAACATCTACAACAACAAATACGCCCGCTACCGGTGAGTAATATTGAGAGTTAGCAGTAAGCACAGATACTTATACAGGGTGTCCTAAAACTCACGCGCCACAGCAACATCGAAGGTAGACCTGCTTGAGGCGCATCGAATAAGCCCAACTTAACTTCAGTGAATGTTTCATGTAATTCGACTATTGACTGTTTAAAGTTTTTCATGAAAATCGCCATTTTACACATTGTTACGGCATGCCATTACTTGCCTATCCCTTTCTTTTACATGTTTTTTATTTCTAAGGTATTGCTATAAAATACTAAAGATGACCTAAATATTATTTTATCGATAACTCATGTAAAATACGAGACAAAGTTTAAATCTTATGCACAAACTTTGACCACTCCTTTGACCGATTGTCCTGAAAAAAAAAAACTTGGCACGGATTGAGATAATACTTTTAAAAACTTGCGTATGTTATGCCGATTCAGAAATAGTCGTAAACTTGTATCAAGAAATAGCATTAAATGAGAGGTCACGCCACATTTAGTCATCAATCCGGAACTCCGCCTAATTTCCGGAGGTCCTAATTTCAACAATTTATGAGATACATTTTGTACAGGATGTTTCAAAAGATAGAACATATAATATTTTTTTTTAATTGCTATCAAAAATACCTTGCTTAAAAGCATTGGAAATGTTCTATCACTTCAAAGGTCTGTAAAAATCATATCTCAATTAAAGATGCCTTAATATATCTACAGTACTTAATTTAACCTTGTAAAGTACAATATTTATTCAAAATTGCATGTATTACTTCTGAATTTTTAACACCGATTAAAACGAAACGGTAAGACTCCGACTAACACAAATATGGCCCAAACGGTTTTAAATGTAATGTTAGGTAGATCACAACTTTTTATACCCCCTGGAGCCGAGCAAAGTGGAGCGGAGCGAGGTGACCTCATATAAATTCGAAGTGTACTCTAAAAACCAATTCGGTTCTGTGAAAACTTTGAGAAGTTGTCAAATTTTGAGTAATCGGTCGAGCATTCGAAGCTCGTGCTTTAATATTTTTGTTTTGTTTTATTTAGTTCCTACAACGACGATTTCAACAACATCTACAACTACAAATACGCCCGCTACCGGTGAGTAAAATTTCGAGTTTGGCAATAAGTACAGATACTCATATAATATACTAATACAGATAGAACACGTGGAACAAATGTCACCGTCGGCGTAATCAGAGAAGCTACGAAAGCATATCTAGTTCGAAACCTATATCGCTTGGTGCAGCACTATTGAAATATTGCAAATACCACGAGATGGCTCTGGGAAATTAAAATTCAAAAGAACAACAACCTGATTTTTCTGTTGCACTTTTTTACATTTAATGTTTAGTAGATCGATACAAACCCTTAAAAAGAAGATAGTACACCATTTCAAACTATTTAGGCCAGTTTAATGTTGGTGTAAGTCTTACCGTTTCGTTTTTATCGATGTTTTATTGTTTTTGATGAAAACACCCAGAATTTTACAGTTAATCGAAAATAATTGGGATTTTGAACAATAATTGATTTATTTTTCAATAAATGCTGGTAAATTATATACTCTTTAAGTAATTTAACATAACTTTTTCTAGGAATTTGTGGCGACCTGATTTTTACAGACCTTTGAATTGCTTAAAAATGTCGTCTGCTTTAAATTTAAAGCAAGATTTTATTTTATTTTATAAAACCTAATTTCTCGCAAATATAACACTGGGACATTATGGTAGATGACATTTTTTTATGGTCCTCTATTGATGTATGTAATTTTCAATGTATGCTACCAACTTAAAAACATGTAAAGGGGGATTTTTCCCCCTCAATTCCGTTCGGAGGTCCTAATTTCCACAATTAATGAATACATTTTGTACATGATATCTCAAAAGATAGAACATAGAAACTTTCTCACGCAAAAACGCCTGCCTTTTTTTTAAATTGCTGTCAAAAAATTCTTGCTTAAAAGCAGTGGAAAATTTCTAGCACTTTAAAGGTCTGTAAAAATCATTTCTTAATTAAAGTTGCCTTAAACAAGTTTTCTTAGATTTATTTATCAGTACTTAATTAGGAAGAACTTGTGAAAAAACCAATAATTGTTCAAAATCACATTTATTACTTCTGGATTTTTTGTCACAAACAATAAAATGCCGATTAAAACGTAACCGTAAGACTGCGGCTAACACAAGTATTGCCTAAACGGTTCTTAATGGGATGTTAGGTAGGTCACCACTTTGTGTACCCCCTGGAGCCGAACAAAGCGGAGCGAAGTTTGGCGACCCCATATGAATTAAAAGTGTTCTGTAAAAATCAATTCGGTTCTGTGAAACTTTGTCAAATTTTAAAATTTCGGTCGAGTATTCGAAGCTCGGGCTTTCATATTATTTTTTTGTATTATTTAGTCGTTACAACGACGAATCCAACAACTGATTCAACAACAACTACGCCCGCTACCGGTGAGTAAAAATGAAAGTTTGGCGATAAGCACAGATACTTATATATCACATTAATACAGATACATAGACCACGTAGAACAAAATATATCACCGGCGGCATAATCAGAGAATCTACGAAAGCAGATGGTGGTGATTGCAGATGGCGCTGGTGTTGTTGGTGGCTGTCTTCTGTTAATGTTGTCAAATACTATTTGCTTCTTCTTATTAAGGCTTGCTGAACTCCAGCGCGTTCCGAGTGGCACAATAATCGATTATAGCGTCTAGTGATCGTTCCAAATGAGTTACATCCGCCAGGGGGCGCTGCAACGTAAACATCAATATTTTGACGCTGTGTAGTAAACATTAAATAAAAAATGGAATCTATGTAACCATATAAATACTATCAAGTAATAAAGTTTGATCGACAAAATGCGTGTGTGAGTGTTATCTCAAACTGACTAGCTTTAATTAGTGATGTAATAAAGAAACAATAACCAGTGCAAACATAATCAAACCACCAGTAAATCTGAAAGACCCAGTGCGAAAATCCTTTTGAATATAACATTTACCCCGTGAACAGTGATAAAAACGAAACATTAAGTGACTTTAGTGTGTGAATCATTGGAAATAACAAAAAATCATGATTTCGCAAGCGTTTAATTCAAACCTCAAGGACACGCATAACAACGACATCTCGCCTATGCAGATTGAACTGGCTAACTTAATTACTTAGCAGTTCACTTCTCGTCACGCACGCCACGGGTTAAACAAGTGTCCCATATGCTCGATAGAGGGCAGCTGCAGCGGTGCCACTCATATAGACCGATAATTTCGTCGCTTCCAATCACTGACGTGTGGCTCAGCGGTCTGCATCGTGTCTGTCACCTAAACAAGAGGTCCGTGTTCGATTCTCGCCTCGGACTTTTTCATCAATCTGAATTTTGTTATTTCAACTACATAACTACACCTACAAATTGAGTTTTTTTTTCAAATATAACATTCCGAAAACCAAGAAATAACAAAACTCAAAAAACTCAAAACTCAAAACGTTTATTCTGTAAATAGGCCACAAGGGCACTTTCACATGTCATTTCATTTCATTTTTTACAGAACATTTGGTATTATTATCATATTATCAGAAAAAAAAAGTTTTTAATTATTGTTTCTGAGAGATGTAAAGAGTCTCAAATGTCATAATAAAATAATTAAAATATAAATAACAGAGATGTATAGTCTCTTTAGTCAATAATACAATGATAATAGGAGATGTAAATGGTCCCCACAGTCAAGAGTTGTATAATTAAATTAATCTTTGGAGGTGTAAAAGGCCTCCAAGTGTCCAGTAATAGAAACTCTGGCAGTGAGGATGCTCACAATTAATTAGAACAATTCAGTCCCAAGCATTTTTATCGTCTATGTACTCTTTAATACTGTAGTAAGCTTTAGAAATAAGCCTTTGCTTGATGTATTTCTTGAACTTATTAATTGATAGATCTGTCAAAGTGCTTGGGAGTTTATTGTAAAATCTTACACAATTACCCTTGAACGAGTTTTTTATTTTATGGAGCCGAGTAGTGGGCACTGCAAGTTTGTCCTTGTTTCTAGTATTAAAGTTATGTATATCACAGTTTCTTCGAAAGTTAACAATGTTCTTATGGACATACATAATATTCTCGTAAATATATTGACTATGGACTGTCAATATATTTACTTCTTTAAACTTATTTCTAAGAGAATCTCTATTATTCATTTTATAAATCGCACGAACAGCCCGCTTTTGCAGCACAAAAATAGTATTTATGTCAGCAGCACTGCCCCAGAGCAGAATACCGTAGGACATAATACTATGAAAATAACTAAAATAAACTAATCTGGCTGTTTTTAAATCTGTCAAGTGACGGATTTTCCTGCATGCAAAAGCTGCAGAGCTCAGTCTGTTCGATAGCTTATCAATATGTGGACCCCATTGGAGTTTGGAATCCAACGTTATACCTAGAAACACTGTGCTGGTTACCAATTCCAATTCCTCATTTTTAATTGTTATACATGTCTGATTATTTTTAACGTTAGTAGTAAGAAACTTAACACATTTAGTCTTTTTCTCATTTAATAGCAAATTATTAACATTAAACCAATTTACCACTCTTGATATGGTATTGTTCACGTGATCATCAGTAGCGTGTTGGTTTCGCTTTGTTTTAAAAATAAGTGAGGTGTCATCAGCAAACAGTACCATATCATGACAGTCCCTTCCTAGATAGGGAAAGTCGTTTATATAGATGAGGAATAGGAAGGGTCCCAATATTGAGCCCTGTGGCACGCCCAAAGAAACCAATGATCCTGGTGATCGTTCTCCGTTTACGTCTACCCTTTGTATTCTTCCGTTCAGATAAGATTTTAACAAATTCAATGACGTGTCTCTAACTCCAAATCACTAACACAAAATCAGAGACAGAGATATCTGACGATGACGACAACTCCAAAGATGGGCTGGGGCTGGACTATACAAGCAATAGTATGCCTATATTGTCGGGTGACGAGGATGACCAAATAAAGGGACTAAAACAGCAAATAGATCAATTACAAACATATTTAAAAGCAGCGCATGAAGAAATCGATAACTTGAACTTCGAAAATTTTAATCTGAAAATCAGCTTTGAAGACTCGATTAAAAAAAATCATCTATGTAAGAAAATAACAGATAGCCTCAAGAATGACTGCGTCACGCCAAAGGGAAAAAAAATCGAAAAATCTATTTTTTATTTTATTTTTATTTTTCTTGTATGGAAAACTTACAGCTAATATTTTACAGTTTAACACTAAAAATGTACAGTTGATAGCCAATTACAAGTTTTCACTAATTGACGACAGAGTATAATAACAAATTGATTCCTATGAATGCAGACATACCTAACTGGAAACACGAAACCAGATAAAATACAATTATTAAATATATATTATTAATACCTACATTTTTATGAATGTTACATGAGTGAGTACCTAACTATGCATATTACGTTAATTATTACAAGGAAACAACACAAGCCTATATTGAGACATATATACCTACTTCTACTTGTAAATTAAAACATTAAGAGAGATACGCGAGACGTATAAACAGTTAATACAAGGATATAGTTTAATATTGCTTAGCACTAAACTTAAATAATTGAGCTAAACTTACTGGTCAGATAACAGCTGACAGACCGAGCACTACTACAAAACATGTCTATGTCCATACAGTCAAAACTAAGTGAATTGAAAGAGCGCGAATCTCTTAAAAGAAACGAGTTCTGCCTGTAGTTGGTATGAACGAGTGGAACATGCAACAGTGATTTGAGACGTAATTGACGTGCGGGGACTAACAGATGGATTTTATTCAGCAAATCTGGACAATCAATACTATTCTGAGCCAGCCTAGTGAGGAATATTATATCTGCAGCTTCACGCCTGATTTGAAGAGGGAGAAGATGGAATTGATTGCAATGAAACTCATAGCTCCGTCTTGGAATTCTAAATTTGTAACATAGATAGCGAATAAACTTTTTTTGGATGGACTCAATTTTTGAAATATAGACGTTATAACGTGGGTTCCACACCTGAGATGCGTACTCCAAGTTGTTTCTTACAAGAGTGCAGTAAATTATCTTAATAGACTTCATCAACTTGAAATTTTTACAGGAGCGTATAAGGAATCCTAGTAATTTATATGCTTTCTTTACTATTGTATCAATATGTTTATCAAAAAGTAATTTTGAGTCCATTATTATACACAAATCCCTTATCTCATTACAGCTGGAAATAGATTTATCGCTGAGACTATAAGAACCCCGATACATGTTTCTTTTACGCCCAAATGAAATGGAGAAGCACTTTGAGACATTTATATCCAAACTGTTCAGTCTGCAATACGTATCAAGTCTATTAAGATCGTCCTCTAGTAAATCAGAGTCCTCCGGACTATTGACCACTCTAAATACCTTCATATCATCAGCAAATAGGAGGAATTCGGAATGATTAAAGCAAATGTCAATATCATTAATAAAAATAATAAATAGGAGGGGTCCTAATAGAGATCCCTGTGGTACCCCAGAAGGAACATTTTTCCATGTTGACATATAACCATTCAATACCACCGATTGCGTTCTGTTGGATATGTAAGACTTGAACCAGCGAAATAAATCGCCACGTATTCCGGCTAGTAGTAGCTTTTTGAGCAGCATTTCATAAGTCAATACCGCAAAAAATATTACCTATGCCACATAACTCCAAAGCGGATATTTGTAGTAACACCCAGAACAATATCGACTTGGAAACTTCAAGTAGACCAATCGACAAAAATGTCGGAACAACCATCGTAAACGCAGATAAAACACCGAGGATCTGTTTAGTTACAGGCAACAGTCGCAACAGGATCCTAGATATTGCACAGGATAAACTAGGACAGCACGGGAGTATCTGTCACTACCTATTCCCCGGTGTGGAAGTGATGGAACTGCTGCATGGAATAGAAAAAAATAGAAAATTACACACAGAATGACTACTGCATAATTATGATAGGGGAGGCCGACTTTCGACAAACAACTTGAGCAACACATTCGGAACGCTCTTCAAACTCAGCAACATACGAATATAATCCTGTGTCTGCCGGTCTACATATGCTCAGCCTTCACCACAATGTTTAATGGAAGAGTTGAAACATTCAATAACCTGCTTCATTTGGACAACCATACCCACAAATACGTTACTTTATTAGATTCCAAACATATACTAACCTATTGATAACAAACAAAGGTATGCGTACAATCTTCGCACTGATCAATCAATCGATTGATGACATAAGAGAACGGAAAGAATCTCACAAAATATATTATATATATAGCGCATAGATTCTCATAAACTGCAGACAGTTTCCCGAGACACGCGCACAGAGAGAGAACAACAGTTTTTTCGTTATTAAAAGTCTCAACATACTACATCAGAACATTGCGGGTCTCATCAATAAATCTGACTTGTTGTCAATATACCTGGAAGAACTTTATACAGAGAACGTTGTAGTCGACGTCATCTGCATCACGGAGCACAACATTATAGCAGGAGATGAGGATTTGGCAGAGCTGCCAAACTACTACTAACTTGCAGCACATTATTCCAGAGATGATAAGAGGAAAGGTGGAGCTTGTATACTAATCAAAACTGGTCTACACTATAAAGAAATTAAAGAAATAACTAAGCTCTTTATCAAAGGAATATTTGAATTCTGTGCCATAGAATTAATTAACCAACAAATTATTATCGTATGTATTTATAGAATCCCCATAAATAAAAATAAAACTCTGCATCTAAACACATTCTATGAGCAAATGGAAAAATTACTACACAAGCTATGCATACAACTGAGTATACGAGTGATTCTTGGCGGCGAATTCAATATTGATACGCTCAAAAAGACTACAACCTCAACGGATTTAAAAACTTTCTATTAGGATATAATCTAAAATTGCAATTCAATCAACCAACAAGATTATCATCAAAAACATGCCTTGATAATTTTGCCCACAACATAAATCATGTAACAGGAAAAGTCACTGACTACGGGCTCTCGGATCATACAGCACATATTTTGAATTGCCCCGTAAAATGACTTGTGTAATCGACACTTGGAAAACAACCAAAAGAGATTACAGCTAAGCAAATTTAGACAAATTTAAAGAACATCTAAATTCACTCACCTTCTCTGACATGTACAACCTAAATGATGCCAATGAATCATATGACTGCTTTCTAGAAACATTCCTATTGCTCTATGACCTACATGACCTATGCTTTCCTTATGTTTTATGACGATTACTGTGGAAATCTAGACTAGATCCCACAACAAAGAATAAATATGACCTAAAAAACTATTCAAATCGACTTTTAAGTCAATTGTTAAATTAACACAAAGATCCCAAAATTATCACAACATACAATATTAAATAAATAAATCAAAAACGTCATGAAAAATTATAAATAACTCCAAAACTTCTCTTACTAGGGAACCGATAGCGAAAATCAAAATTTACGACAAATACGTCACCGATGCACAAGAGATTTCAGAAGCATTTAACAATTTTTACATAGACCAAATACAACTAACCAATCTAGAGTAGTGCAATAAAACGTATCCACACCCGATAAATCGTCAACAGCAATCGATGTACATGAAGCCAACAACACCAGAGGATATAGTCAAAACCATAAGCGCTCTCTCATATAACCTATGTTCATGAATAAACTATTCTTATTCTTATTCTTAAAGCATATCTAGTTCGAGACCAACATCGCTTGGTGCAGCACTCTTGAAATATGTATTGCAAATACCACGACATGGCTCTATGAGTTAAAAATTCAAAAGAACAACAACCAATTTTCTGTTGCACTTTTTTACATTTAATGTTTAGTAAATTGATTCAAAATCTTTAAAAGGAGATAGTACACCATTGAGAGCCATTTAGGTCAATTTTATGTTAGTGGAAATCTTAATTTCATTCTTATTTGTGTTTTATTGTCTTTGATGAAAACACCCAGAATTTTACAGTTAACCAAAAATAATTGCGATATTGAACCATAATTGATTTCTTTTTCAATAATTGATAATGAAGTACCTTCTGTTTGAATAATTTAACGTAACTTTTTCTGGGCATTTAAGGCTTGAGACCTGGATTTTGCAGACCTTTGAATGCCTAGAAAATATCATCTGCTTTTCAGCAAGTTTTTATTTTATATTATAAACCTAATATCTCGCAAATGTAACACTAGGACATTATGTTAGATGACAATTTTTGATGTTTTTAATGGTCCACTATCGATGTATGTAATTTTTAATGTGTGCTACCAACTTAAAAAGCATGTAAAGGTGGATTTTTCTTCCTCAATTTGGTTCGGAGTTCCTAATTTCAACAAATTATGAGATAATTTTTGTACATGATATCTCAAAAGAAAGAACATATAATTTTTCACATACAAAAACTCCTGTATTTTTTTTAAATTGCTGAAAAAAACCTTGCTTAAAAGCATTGAAAATATTCTATCACTTCAAAGGTCTATCAAAATAATATCTCAATTAAAGATGCTTTAATGTATTTACCACTACTTAATTAAACCTTGTAAAAAAACAAGAGTTGTTCTGAATTGCATGTATTACTTCTGGATTTTTCGTCAAGAACAATAAAACACCGATTAAAACGAAACGGTGAGACTCCGGCTAACACAAGTATGGCCTAAACGGTTTTAAATGTAATGTTAGGTAGGTCACAACTTTGTGTACCCCCTGAAGCCGATCAAAGTGGAGCGGAGTGAGGTGACCTCATATAAATTCAAAGTGTACTCTAAAAACCAATTCGGTTCTGTGAAACTTTGAGAAGCTGCCAAATTTTGAGTAGTCGGTCGAGCATTCGAAGCTCGTGCTATAATATTTTTTTGTTTTGTTTTATTCAGTTCCTACAACGACGATTTCAACAACATCTACAACAACAAATACGCCCGTTACCGGTGAGTAAAATTGAGAGTTGGCAATAAGCACAGATATTTATACAGGGTGTCCCAAAACTCACGCGCCACAGCAACATCGAAGGTAGACATGCTTGAGGCGCATCGAATAAGCCCAACTTAACTTCAGTGAAAGTTTCATGTAATTCGACTATTGTCTGTTTAAAGTTTTTCATGAAAATCGCCATTTTTCACATTGTTACGGCATGCCATTACTTGCCTATCCCTTTCTTTTACATGTTTTTTATTTCTAAGGTATTGCTATAAAATACTAAAGATGACCTAAGTATTATTTTTCGATAAATCATGTAAAATACGAGACAAAGTTTAAATCTTTTGCACAAACTTTGACCACTCCTTTGACCGATTGTCCTAAAAAAAAAATACTTGGCACGGAATGAGATAATACTTTTAAAAACTTGCGTATGTTATGCCGATTCAGAAATAGTCGTAAACTTGTATCAAGAAATAGCATTAAATGGGAGTTCACGCCACATTTAGTCATCAATCCGGAACTTCGCCTAATTTCCGGAGGTCCTAATTTCAACAATTTATGAGATACATTTTGTACATGATGTTTCAAAAGATAGAACATATAAATTTTTTTTTTAATTGCTATCAAAAATACCTTGCTTAAAATCATTGGAAATGTTCTATCACTTCAAAGGTCTGTAAAAATCATATCTCAATTAAAGATGCCTTAATATATCTACAGTACTTAATTTAACCTTGTAAAGTACGATATTTATTCAAAATTTCATGTATTACTTCTGGATTTTAACAACGATTTAAACGAAACGGTAAGACTCCGACTAACACAAGTATGGCCCAAACTCACAACTTTTTATACCCCCTGGAGCCGAGCAAAGTGGAGCGGAGCGAGGTGACCTCATATAAATTCGAAGTGTACTCTAAAAACCAATTCGGTTCTGTGAAAACTTTGAGAAGTTGTCAAATTTTGAGTAATCGGTCGAGCATTCGAAGCTCGTGCTTTAATATTTTTGTTTTGTTTTATTTAGTTCCTACAACGACGATTTCAACAACATCTACAACTATAAATACGCCCGCTACCGGTGAGTAAAATTTAGAGTTTGGCAATTAGCACAGATACTCATATAATATACTAATACAGATAGACCACGTAGAACAAATGTCACCGTCGGCGTAATCAGAGAAGCTACGAAAGCATATCTAGTTCGAAACCTATATCGCTTGGTGCAGCACTATTGAAATATTGCAAATACCACGAGATGGCTCTGGGAAATTAAAATTCAAAAGAACGACAACCTGATTTTTCTGTTGCACTTTTTTACATTTAATGTTTAGTAGATCGATACAAACCCTTAAAAAGAAGATATTACACCATTTCAAACTATTTAGGCCAATTTTATGTTGGTGTAAGTCTTACCGTTTCGTTTTTATCGATGTTTTATTGGTTTTGATGAAAACACCCAGAATTTTACAGTTAATCGAAAATAATTGGGATTTTGAACAATAATTGATTTATTTTTCAATAAATGCTGGTAAATTATATACTCTTTAAGTAATTTAACATAACTTTTTCAAGGAATTTGTGGCGACATGATTTTCACAGACCTTTGAATTGCTTAAAAATGTCGTCTGCTTTAAATTTAAAGCAAGATTTTATTTTATTTTATAAAACCTAATTTCTCGCAAATATAACACTGGGACATTATGTTAGATGACATTTTTTTTTATGGTCCTCTATCGATGTATGTAATTTTCACCAACTTAAAAAACATGTAAAGGGGGATTTTTTCCCCCTCAATTCGGTTCGAAGGTCCTAATTTCCACAATTTATGAAATACATTTTGTACATGATATCTCAAAAGATAGAACATAGAAACTTTCTCACGCAAAACGCCTGCCTTTTTTTTAAATTACTGTCAAAAAAATATTGCTTAAAAGCAGTGGAAAATTTCTAGCACTTCAAAGGTCTGTAAAAATCATTTCTTAATTAAAGTTGCCTTAAACAATTAGATTTATTTATCAGTACTTAATTGGGAAGAACTTGTGAAAAAACCAATAATTGTTCAAATCACATTTATTACTTCTGGATTTTTTGTCACAAACAATAAAATGCCGATTAAAACGTAACCGTAAGACTGCGGCTAACACAAGTATTGCTTAAACGGTTCTTAATGGGATGTTAGGTAGGTCACAACTTTGTGTACCCCCTGGAGCCGAACAAAGCGGAGCGAAGTTTGGCAACCCCATATGAATTCAAAGTGTTCTGTAAAAATCAATTCGGTTCTGTGAAACTTTGTCAAATTTTGAAATTTCGGTCGAGTATTCGAAGCTCGGGCTTTCATATTATTTTTTTGTATTATATAGTCGTTACAACGACGAATCCAATAACAGATTCAACAACAACTACGCCCGCTACCGGTGAGTAAAAATGAAAGTTTGGCGCAAAGCACAGATACTTATATATCACATTAATACAGATAGACCACGTAGAACAAAATATATATCCGGCGGCGTAATCAGAGAATCTACGAAAGCAGATGGTGGTGATTGCAGATGGCGCTGGTGTTGTTGGTGGCTGTCTATCTGTTAATGTTGTCAAATACTATTTGCTTCTTCTTATTAAGGCTTGCTGAACTCCAGCGCGTTCCGAGTGGCACCATAATCGATTATAGCGTCTAGTGATCGTTCCAAATTAGTTACATCCGCCAGGGGGCGCTGCAACGTAAACATCAATATTTTGACGCTGTGTAGTAAACATTAAATAAAAAATGGAATCTATGTAATCACATAAATACTATCAAGTAATAAAGTTTGATCGACAAAACGCGTGTGTGAGTGTTATCTCAAACTGACTAGCTTTAATTAGTGATGTAATAAAGAAACAATAACCAGTGCAAACATAATCAAACCACCAGTAAATCTGAAAGACCCAGTGCGAAAATCCTTTTGAATATAACATTTACCCCGTGAACAGTGATAAAAACGAAACATTAAGTGACTCTAGTGTGTGCATCAGTGGAAATAGCAAAAAATCATGATTTCGCAAGCGTTTAATTCAAACCTGAAGGACACGCATAACAACGACATCTCGCCTATGCAGATTGAACCGGCTAACTTAATTACTTAGCAGTTCACTTCTCGTCACGCACGCCACGGGTTAAACAAGTGTCCCATATGCTCGATAGAGGGCAGCTGCAGCGGTGCCACTCATATAGACCGATAATTTCGTCGCTTCCAATCACTGACGTGTGGCTCAGCGGTCTGCATCGTGTCTGTCACCTAAACAAGAGGTCCGTGTTCGATTCTCGCCTCGGATTTTTTCATCAATCTGAATTTTGTTATTTCAACTACATAACTACACCTACAAAATGAGTATTTTTCATATATAACATTCCGAAAACCAAGAAATAACAAAATCAGAGACAGAGATAACTGACGACGACGACAACTCCAAAGATGGGCTGGGGCTGGACTATACAAGCAATAGTATGCCTGTATTGTCGGGTGACGAGGATGACCAAATAAAGGGACTAAAACAGCAAATAGATCAATTAAAAACATATTTAAAAGCAGCGCATGAAGAAATCGATAACTTGAACTTCGAAAATTTGAATCTGAAAATCAGCTTAGAAGACTCGATTAAAAAAAATCATCTATTTAAGAAAATAGCAGATAGCCTCAAGAATGACTGCGTCACGCCAAAGGGAAAAAAGATCGAAAAATCTAAATAAGTCAACACCGCAAAAAATATTACCTATGCCACATAACTCCAAAGCGGATATTTGTAGTAACACCCAGAACAATATCGACTTGGAAACTTCAAGTAGACCAATCGACAAAAATGTCGGAACAACCATCGTAAACGCAGATAAAACACCGAGGATCTGTTTAGTTACAGGCAACAGTCGCAACAGGATCCTAGATCAAAATCAAAAAATCAAAAATTGTTTATTTCATAACAAAAACATGTTTGCACAGACGTGGGATCTCCTTTTAAGTATTGCAATACCTGTATCAGGAGATACCTACCTTCCACAATAAACATTTAAGAAATAAACACATTTATATATTTGTTTAAAAAATTTCTAGTGTGTTAACTAAGTGTCATTTGCACAGATAATTTGTGATTAGTGCGCTAAGCGATTATTACATTGTTATTATTGTTATTATACAACTGCTAAATAGCATCATAATTTTGGTGCAAATGGACCTAAGTAACAATAATGAAAAGTTGTCTTACTGTTGATAGCAACAGTAAGACAACCTCTCACCACCATCACTACAGAAACTTATATTTAATATTAAATTTAATCAAAGTATTAACATAAGTAATTAATACTTAGGAAGTTAATTCTAAAATACTGTAATTATATAAGTTACATATGTATGTATTCATATGCTTGTTTATATAATATAGGCTATTATGTTACAGTTTTAAACAATACATTGTTAAGTGGAACGTTTGAACAAAGATTCAACCTCATCATAGTCCAGACTTGTAAGCCATTTTATAAGCGATTGTTTAACATCTCTAGTAGTGAGTTTGTAAATACTTAATATTTTATTTATTTTATTGTAAAGAAAACTTGCTTGTATTTTATACTGTCTTTGGGCAAAATTCGATTTGTACTGAGTAATATCAGAGACTGTGTAATGTCGTCGAGTTTCAGGTAGATTAGGGTTAAATGGTAATTGTCGGTGTTTTTTAATAATTGTATTAAGAATGTAGATTTTCCTGATAGAAAGTAAGTTGGATTTAAGATAGAGTTGAGTGGTGGGAAATCTATAAGGTAGGAAGTACATAAACTTTATGAGGGATCGTTGAGATCTTTCAAGTTCTAAGAATCTCGTTTTAGTTGCTCCACCCCATATCGGGATGCAGTAAGAAATAATGGATTGAACCAGTGCAGCGTATATTTGATTTAGTAGTGACCCCAGTGTAACATGTCTTAGCTTTTTAAAAATCCACATCATCTTTCTAATCCTGTTAGTTACCAGTTCAATATGATAAAACCAAGACAACCTTTCGTCCAGCATAATACCCAAATATTTTACTTTAGGAAGCTTATCCAACACCGGGCAGTCACACGTTTCAAATGGTTGGTTACAGCTGTGTATTTTAATTTTGAAGTTAGATTTGGGTTGGGTTCGTTTGTTCATAGTAAAGCACATATAATTAGTTTTGGACGTGTTGAGGGATAACATGTTATTTTTTAGCCAACAGTTAATTCTTGTTAGTCCTTTCTCAGTCAGCTCCTTGGTCTCTTCCCAAGATTGACCATGGAAGACGATTGCAGTGTCAACTGCGTAGGAAAATATTTGAGCATTACTAAGCTTAAGGGAATACATGTCATTGATATAGATCAAAAAGAGTGTAGGCCCAAGGACACTTCCTTGGGGAACTCCCTATGTAATGTCAGACTCCTCACTAATATGTGATTCTATTTTAACTTGTTGCTTACGTTCACTGAGATAGTCTATAAAAAGAGCTAGCGGGTAACCTCTAATACCAATACTTTCTAGCTTGTTTATAAGGGTAGGAATATAAACAGTATCGAAGGCTTTCTTCAGATCAAGGAACACCGTTAAGCATTTAAGTTTGTTGTCTACACGTTCAGTTATTAAGGAACTGAGATCTGAGACTGCGTCTTCAGTAGATCTTGCCTGTCTAAATCCATATTGCGAGGGAGATAAAATATTGTTTTTTTCTAAGTAATTAAGAAGTCTGTTATTTAATAGTTTTTCTAATATTTTGGATATCGAAGGAAGAACAGAAATAGGTCTAAAATTATTAATGTCTTCTTTGTTACCATTTTTGTACACTAGTGTTATAATAGCTTGTTTAAGACGCGACGGGAAGATGCCTTGTTGAAAACATATGTTGGCGAAGTGACAGATTACAGGAATTAGAAGAAACTTAGAAAGTTTTAGAAAACATGGTGATATATTGTCGAGACCGGGAGAACTACCTGATTTCAGATTTGAAATGATTCTATTGACCTCTTGTGGGTCAGTGTCAAGAAGAACAAAGGATGAGGGTTGTGACATGACAGATCTTCCTGTTTCAATTTGGATTTTATTACTATATGATTTGTCGGATGTGATTTCCTGGGCAAGTTTTTTTCCAATGTTGGCAAAAAATGTATTTACGTAGTTTACTGAGTCTTTCAGGGTTGTGTTTAGTATTTATGCGTCGGAAACGCACCGGTTTTTTGTTGCGCGAATCGATCGCGAGTAATCGAGACATCACTAGCGGAATCGGACCGCAGATGTCACTCGTATCGGAAACGAGATGTAAAATTGGAGGTTAATTTTTCCTTTTGGTTCTGGTCTCATCGGTGAGATAACATGGCGGCTCGGGCCCCGTGGCATTGTTGGTATTTCGGTGTACCAATTGTGATACAGGCATCAGGCCTGGTCAGAGTGTAAATCTACCATAGCGTCGGGCTATTGATTGTAATTCACGTCAGCGGTTAAGTGATTTGTGTTGTGAAGGACAGAGTCGTATTCGGACGGCGACTCCACGTCAGCGGACAGCACGTGTCGGCAGCAGCGCGCCGGCCACGCCGTCGGACAGCGACGGCAAGGGTTCGATCCCATCCTATCCCAACTGTGCCCCCTTTCCCGAATTCCTGTCTCGAATCGAGCCTTCGATCTCCTGTCTACGGTGACAAGGTTATAAACAAATTTCATCACTTCTTTTCTCTCACGTGGCAAAGGCACATCCCCCTCAGGATTCTCACGCCGTTCGGAAGGCGTGGGAAATTAAACATTTTGGTAGCAGGAGCGCGGTTTCCTAGTGGGAAATCATCGATTCACGGTTGTAGGGCTGCCTTTGTCACATTGTAGTTGAGAGAAAGGAATATCTCAGATTGGCTCAAGTCAGCAATGAGTCTGTGGTCGGTATACCACAATTAAAGTTCATTTCGGTTAGTGAAAGTATAAGTGTCAATCTAGTTAATAATTATTATAATATTGTAGTCGGAAACTACTGTTACCAGCGCATAAAGGATTGAACGGTCATTCTGCGAAGCCTAGATTGTATTACTTACGGTGGAACGTCGGGTTCTGTAGTCCTACAGTGTTATTTCGGTTTACACAGCAGGGTCGGGCTATTTAAGGGGTATTAAGCTGATTTGCTGACCTCAAAGGAAGTGTGGTTCATAAGAAGCCACTTATTATTTTGTTTTTTTTATAATAACCTTGTGTGTGTTATTTGTATGGTACCACATGGTGGCATTCTCTAATTGATTTAGAGTGTATATTATAAGGTGTATGTCCACAGGGCGACCATATTAAATATTGTTTAGGATTTAATTGTTTAGTGGTTGCCTTGGGTTTTACAACTTAGTTTTAATTTCTGTGCCCAGCGCTGACGGGAAAGTGCTGGTATCTGGCTGTGCTTAGTTCGGTAGTGAAGCATAGGACCAGGAACAATTAAATCGGTAATCATGGCACCTTCGCCCTTGACGGTACTGCGATATGATGTCCGTGAGGAGATGAGATGGCTTGCCCATACTCACAAGTATGTGGAGCGACCCGACATGGACGATGTCCTGCTCAAGCGTGTGGAGGACGCAATGACACGCGTCGGGAAGGTGTGTCGGCTGGCTGCCGAGGCTGAAGCCCTCGGGCTCACGGATGAGGCCTCGGTGGCTGCAGTGAGGCAGCTCTGCGCGGATGCTGACCAAGCGATGGAGTGCTTGGGCGACATCGAGCGTCGCGCCGAAAAAATTAAGCGGTCGCGTCGGGATGACCGCGAGGAGGGTAGCGTAGACCCCCCCCTAAGGGTGTGGTTGGACAGCTTCCACACCTGGAGATTCCGGCCTTCGGTGGGGCAATTGATGAGTGGCCGGCATTCATCAATTTGTTCGATAGCCTGGTCCACGGTCGGGACGACCTGGACAGCGCCTACAAGTTGGCCCAGCTATTGATGGCACTGCGGGGTGAACCGAAGGACATGGTCGGTCACCTAACGGTTACGGCGGGCAATTATGAGATTGCCCGGGTCATATTGTTTGACCGCTACCAACACAAAAGGCGGTTGGTTGATGCGCAGCTGGGGAAGCTGTTCAGCATCCCAAGAGTAACCCGGGATGTTGACATCCGGGTACAGGTGCTCAACCCTGTGCTGGTAGCCACTAAGGCCCTTCAGAACCTTGGTCTGCCGGTAGACCAATGGCCATATATTGTGTTATATATGGTTTTGTCACGGTTGCCTGCAGCTGTTCAAAGTCGGTTTGAACAGCTGCATGGGGGCAGTAGCTCGGAACTGCCCACGCTCGTCCAATTAACGGAGTTTTTGGAGGGTGAATGCAGGCGATGCGACACCATGGATTCGGAGTCCAGTGTGCAGCGCCAACCCGCGCGGATGCGGGAGGAGCCGCGCCCCCCACCCCCACGGGGGGGTGGTCGGTCAAAACAATTTGGCGTTTTGAGTGCCGCGGCGTCGGGTGACGGCTGTGTGCACTGCGACAGTGCCGGTCATGAGGTGACCAGTTAGGCCAACTTTAAGGCGCTCGGTGTGGCTGCCCGCAGGAAGGTGGTCTTCCGCCACCGATTGTATTTCGGTTGTTTGGGGCCGCACTCGCTGAGCGAGTGCTCACGGGCGCCCCCTGTGAGGGCTGCGGTGGCAGGCACCACGTCGTGTTGTGCCTGAGCCGGTCAGGCCCATCGGACGGCCACCAGGGCCGGACTCAGGTTGGTCGGTCACAGGGCCCAACCAGGGCCGGACCCAGTCCCCCTCCGGGCAACGGGAGTCACCAACGGGGTGACTGGGGTACCCGCGGACGGGACCCCCCCCCGAGGGGAAGGGGGCAGCGCGGGGGGTAACAGGCGGGATAGCCGGGGTTCGGTTGCCGCTATCCAGGGCTAGCGAGGACTTCGGGCCGCTGGCTCACCGCGTGTTACGGGCGGGTGTCAGATGGCACCTGTGAGTGGCGCAAAGGCTGGGAGCCCACCACCTTCTGCGCCACCCTGCCCGTCGCTCTGGGAGGCGAACAGGGAGGCGAACAGTCGGATGTCGCCCCCATTCCTAGAGCGCCCCAGGTTAGATCCGCTCTCCCCCCTCCATCCACGGTGGCCACCGGGCACACCGTTCACAGTCCGGTATGGTCGGGTACCGGGACAGCGAGGGGCCTATTATGCGGGTTGGGACCCCCTAATGTACATGCGGTCTGATATGCCACCGGTGGCATATCAGATTAGCCGCTCAGACCGCCGAGTTACCAGGCCGACGGAGGTCTGAGCGGGTTCGGATCCCGCGGGGGTTCCCGCTAGGGACACGCCGCCCACTTACAAGGTGCCGCCACTCCACAGACGGTCATGATCCCCACCGCCTCGGTGATAGCGTGGAGTTCGGACGGCAAATCATGTGTGGCACGAGCACTATTGGACTCGGGGGCCCAGGGGTGCTTAGTCTCGTGCAACCTTGTAAGACGGTTGGGCATTTCGGTAAGGGAGTATCCACATTCCATTCGGGGAATTGGGAACACGGAAGTCGGTTCCGTTAAGGGAGTATGTCGGATTGCTCTCTCGTCACGGGTGGATTCCTCGGTGAATCTGACGGTCACGGCATTAGTCATGCCTAATGTGATGGGCTCACACCCTTACGTACGGTTGTCGCCCTCGGTGCGACAGTTGGTCGCTGGGTTGTCACTGGCTGACCCGGAGTTCGATATTCCGGGCCCAGTAGACATTTTATTGGGTGTCGATGCCTTAGGATACCTTTTAGTGCCAGGTGTCCACGTGTTGCAGGCGACTGGTCTGGTTTCGGTCAACACCAGACTGGGCCATGCGGTAATGGGTCCGGTCATGCCGGCTGCCCCACGCCTAGCGACTCGTAGTCCCTTATTTGGTTCTGTACTCTCGGAGGTGATACAGAAGTTTTGGGAGGTGAAGGAACCACCTACGTCACGCCGGTTGGACCCGGTTGAAGAAGAGTGTGAACAATTTTATCGGAACCATACTGGTCGCCTTCGGTCAGGTCGATTGTGTCACGCTCCGGAGTTGGTTGGACATCCCTTGTGGTGGGGTCCAAAATGGTTGACTCAAGCCGAATCGGATTGGCCAATGAGTCCACGCGTTACCACGGCGAACGGCGCCTTGACAGTCGGTGTCTGTAGGACGCAGCCAGAGCCGAAAGAGGAGTTCAGCCTGCTGGAACGGTACAGCTCGCTCGACAAGCTGGTCAATGTGACCGCCTGGATCTGCCGATTTGCGCGGAATTGTCGGAATTCTGAGGCGCAACGAGTGCGGACACCGGTCCTGACACCACGGGAACGGAACCATGCGTTGTTCGCATTGGTACGGAACGTGCAGACGGTGCACTTTAAGTCCGAATTGGACATTCTGAGACGCGGACGCGTCCAACTGAAGGGAGCTGTGGCTCGGCTCAACCTGTTTATTGACCCTCAAGGATTGCTGAGGGTAGGAGGTCGGCTGCGGAATGCCAACCTGCCTTATGCGGCTCGCCAGCCGTTGTTACTCCCTCGGAAAGGGAAGTTGGTCGAACTGTTGATACAGGATCGACACATTCGGAATGGGCATATCGGATGCCACGCCTTGATGGCGTTTCTCCAGCGCGAGTTCTGGATTCTATCGGGAAGACGCTTAGTGCGTAGCATCGTATTTCGGTGCCTGCCTTGTTATCGGGCCAAGGCGGCTACGATGCAGCCCCAGATGGGCGATTTGCCCTCGGATAGGGTTAACGAAATCCGGCCCTTTGCGGGTGTCGGAACGGATTTCGCGGGACCATTCACGGTCAAGTCTTCACAGCTACGGAACGCCAAATTAGTGAAGGCATACCTGTGCGTCTTCGTGTGCTTGGCCACGAAGGCAGTCCACTTGGAGGTGGTTAGTGACCTCACTACGGAGGCATTTATCGCTTGTCTAGATCGGTTCGTCTCACGAAGGGGCCTCCCGACATTAATCCGTTCGGACAACGGCACAAACTTTGTCGGAGCCAGGCGATATCTGCAGGAGGTCACTCAATTCCTGAACGGTAATCAGGATGCCATCGGTACGGCTTGCTCCCGACGAGGGATTGAATGGGTTTTCAGTCCGCCGGGATGTCCTCATTGGGGAGGAATATTTGAGGCTGCGGTTAAATCGGCTAAGTCGCACCTGACGAGGATCATCGGTGAGACCTCTCTTCGCTTTGAAGAGCTTGCGACGCTGTTCTGTAAAATTGAAATGACACTGAACTCGCGTCCGTTGTGCCCGCTCAGTTCGGATCCAAATGATTTGGAAGCGTTGACGCCGGGTCACTTCCTGATAGGTCAGCCCCTTAACGCCCTGCCAGAATACCCATTCGGTGATGTTAAGTTAAGTCGGTTAACTAAGTGGCAGATGTTGCAGCAGATGGCTCAAGATTTTTGGAAACGGTGGTCCCTTGAGTACTTGCACATCTGGCAGCAGCGCCTTAAGTGGACTGACCGGACGAGCCCCCCTCAAGTCGGTGATTTGGTGCTGATTAAGGATGCGAACCTGCCATCATTGAGATGGAGACGAGGACGGATCGTCAATTTGTACACCGGTCGGGATGGCACGCCTCGATCAGCAGAAGTCAGGGTGGGGGACTCGGTCCTCAAGAGAGCGGTCGCAACACTTTCTCGCCTTCCTATTGATTAGGGACAGGTTCGGGCCTGTCCGGGCGGGTGACTGTTTAGTATTTATGCGTCGGAAACGCACCGGTTTTTTGTTGCGCGAATCGATCGCGAGTAATCGAGACATCACTAGCGGAATCGGACCGCAGATGTCACTCGTATCGGAAACGAGATGTAAAATTGGAGGTTAATTTTTCCTTTTGGTTCTGGTCTCATCGGTGAGATAACATGGCGGCTCGGGCCCCGTGGCATTGTTGGTATTTCGGTGTACCAATTGTAATACAGGCATCGGGCCTGGTCAGAGTGTAAATCTACCATAGCGTCGGGCTATTGATTGTAATTCACGTCAGCGGTTAAGTGATTTGTGTTGTGAAGGACAGAGTCGTATTTGGACGGCGACTCCACGTCAGCAGACAGCACGTGTCGGCAGCAGCGCGCCGGCCACGCCGTCGGACAGCGACGGCAAGGGTTCGATCCCATCCTATCCCAACTGTGCCGCCTTTCCCAAATTCCTGTCTCGAATCGAGCCTTCGATCTCCTGTCTACGGTGACAAGGTAATAAACAAATTTCATCACTTCTTTTCTCACACGTGGCAAAGGCACATCCCCCTCAGGATTCTCACGCCGTTCGGAAGGCGTGGGAAATAAACAGGGTTGATTTGAGATTTAGGAGACTAGAGTTTTTAGATTTGGTATTATTAAGATTTGTAATCGCTTTTATGGTTTGCCAAAGAGTTTTAGGGTTTTTTGTTGAGCTAGCTAGTAATTCTTTTTCGTATTGACGTTTCAGTTTCTTTATTAGGTTATTGCAGTAGTTACGGTATCTTTTATACGTTATTCTAAGAATTTCATTATGGGGATCTAAGCGTAGAGTTTTCTGAAGTTTGTTTCTATTATTTATGCAGCGTAATATGCCACTGCTTATCCATGGTTTTATTGTTCTTTTATTTCTAGGAATTCGGACTATTGTGCTGTTTTCTTCTAAAGAATCAGTTATTTTATGTATTAATAAGTCTAGTATTATGTTAGGGTTATTTAAAGTAAGTAGTAGTCCTAGATTTTTTTGTTCTAAACTTTTTAAGGCATTATCGTAATTTATATTAATTTTACTTCTATTGATTTTATTTCTATGTTTAGAGTATTTCAAATTTAAAAATGTCATGAGATGGTCCGTGATAGTTGTGTTTAATACAGCTATAAATGTATTATACTTGGTTGTTTGTAGTTTTAGAAAAAAGTGATCTAGGCAGTTATCACCTCTAGTAGGGAGCAAATGACCTGGAAGCAATCCATGAAGAGCGTTAATATCTAAGTATTTTATTCTGTTGTTTCGTTCTGTTGAAGTTTCATTTTCCTTAGGAATAATATTAATATTTAGGTCACCAACTATGATTAAATTTCTCTTAGTTTGTAAGGACTCTAAGTGGTTATTAGAAGAGGTGATAAATGGGTCAATGTCACTATTGTGGGATGGCGATCTGTATATTCCAAGGATAGAGACATCTTCGATATTAATTTGTAAACAGGAGGCATGCTCAAGTTTTATTTCGGTAACATTAGCATTAAGGTTGTTTTTGACATAAACAACTACGCCATCACTCTTATTTAAAAGGTTGCAAGTAGTGTGGGAAGAATAAGATTCTAATAAAGGGACTGGTTTGTCATTTAGCCAACATTCTGTTAGTATTAATATATCAGCTTCATACTTTAATTGTGATAATGTTAGCTCAAGATTATCAAAGTTAGCACAAATACTCCTTATGTTTTGTGATATAATTGAGAGACTATTATCATTTGAAGGCATAAATTGATGAAGATCTAAGATATACACGACACTGAATGTGCACAACTTGTGTTGTCTAATTCATTCAGAGTTTTTAAATTACTATCCATTAGGAGGCAATATTAAAGTCCTATCGGACTCTGAGGTCAATGTGATCCTCTTAGAAGATATAGTAGAACTCTGGGTAGGAGTAATTTGTGTCAGGCTCAGACATTTTACATTAGCAGGTCTATTGAGGCTGTATAGTGTTCCAACATTTACAGTTATATTGTAGAATACAGGTTTGTAACTTATATCGTTCTGAATTTCGATAGATGACAAATTATTTAAAGATAGCACTAGGTAGTGTGAGATTGAAATGTGATCGTTTAAGTATATGTATAGTCACTTGTGATTATTGGCCGAAAAGGTCGCTAGTTGTTTATCGGACCTAATTACAATCGCTTTTTCTTCCTGGTCCGTACGTAGGTAGATCTTTCCGTTGGAATGCCAGCACGAGTACTTGTTTGCCTTAGCGACTTGTCTCGTCTCGTAAAGAAGTTTTCTAGTCGATGGAGCCAGGTGCTCATCTACATAAACAGGTTCACTCATACCTAGAAATCCAAGAATCTGAGTATTCAGTTTTTCCACGATGGGACGATCCTTGTTGTACTTGCGAATCGATGATAGGAGATGATTCCTTTTGGTAACGGTAGCAAATTCGACCACAATAGGTCTGGAAGTATTCGATTTTCCCGGTAGACGATAGACGTCACGTAGATCAGATGTTTGAATGTCTGTATTAATGACCTTTGCGACATTGGCAACAATAGAAAACAGGTCACTTTGCTTCTCAGACTCCTTGTTTGGAACATTACGAAGCTCGATCGTTGCAGTACGTGTTTTAAGCTGTAGGTCATTAATCTGGTTCTGCAGTTGAAGAATTGCAAGGTCTTTTTCTTGATTTTCCTTCTGTAGCTGAGAAAGTTGGAGCTGTGTTCCATCAAAGCAGTTACTCATGTATTCCATACTCTTCTCAATGTCACTGTTAGTGGTTTGGATTTTGAGACATTGGGCCCTCAGTTCGGTTACTTCTTTTACCAATGTAGATAAACTTATGTCTTGGTCGTTCTTCCAATCGGATATGCGGCGATCCTGGTCCTCTCTCCATGACGATAGCATTTCCTTAATTTCCAGGGTGAACTTTCTTAAGTGATCGTGAGATAAGCCAGCCTCTGGAGATCCCTCAGTTCTCTGACGCTTATGTCTAATTGTGACCATACTAGGAGCATCTTGAGATGGTTTTGTGTTTAGTGCAGGATCCGAGAAGGATAATGCTTGATTCAAAGTATTATTTTCAACTGGCGGACTGTGAATCATATTAGCGCGTTGTAAACAAATGTGCGTAGTCGAGATAGTGTCAGCTGTGCGTAGCAGGCGCGTAGCAATTCGTAGCGGTCAGTGGCTCGCCTGCGCCGTAGACACAGAGAGGACGGTAGCAGTCAGTAGATTCGCGGCGCGGCACTCAAGCCAAATAGCCGAGTGGTCAGGAGCACAGGCCAAGCGGACGCGACATGCAGACAGCCCGAGTTCGAGCCCCAGCGGCAAAGCAAAAAGTCACAAAAGTTCACGTTATCGGCGGCGGCAGCACGAAAGAGACGGCGCACTACAAAAACAAATATGGCACCCAAGCCAAATGGCTTAGCACTCAGGACAGAGCAGGAGGGTCCGATATTTAGTCACAACAGATATTAGAATATCAAATTAGAAATTTATGAATTTAGAGCAGCACACGACACACGTACACACTCGATTGAGACGGGGAACGGAAAGAAGATATTGCACAGGATAAACTAGGACAGCACGGGAGTATCTGTCACTACCTATTCCCCGGTGTGGAAGTGATGGAACTGCTGCATGGAATAGAAAAAAATAGAAAATTACACACAGAATGACTACTGCATAATTATGATAGGGGAGGCCGACTTCCGACAAACAACTTGAGCAACACATTCGGAATGCTCTTCAAACTCAGCAACATACGAATACAATCCTGTGTCTGCCGGTCTACATATGCTCAGCCTTCACCACAATGGTTAATGGAAGAGTTGAAACATTCAATAACCTGGCTCATTTGGACAACCATACCCACAAATACGTTACTTTACAAAAACATATACTAACCTATTGATAACAAACAAAGGTATGCGTACAATCTTCGCACTGATCAAATCAAGCGATTGATGACATAAGAGAACGGAAAGAATCTCACAAAATATATTATATATATATAGCGCATAGATTCTCATAAACTGCAGACAGTTTCCCAAGACACGCACACAGAGAGAGAACAACAGTTTTTTCGTTATTAAAAGTCTCAACATACTACATCAGAACATTGCGGGTCTCATCAATAAATCTGACTTGTTGTCAATATACCTGGAAGAACTTTATACAGAGAACGTTGTAGTCGACGTCATCTGCACCACGGAGCACAACATTATAGCAGGAGATGAGGATTTGGCAGTGCTGCCAAACTGCCAACTTGCAGCACACTATTCCAGAGATGATAAGAGGAAAGGTGGAGCTTGTATACTAATCAAAACTGGTCTACACTATAAAGGAATTAAAGAAATAACTAAGCTCTTTATCAAAGGAATATTTGAATTCTGTGCCATAGAATTAATTAACCAACAAATTATTATCGTATGTATTTATAGAATCCCCATAAATAAAAATAAAACTCTGCATCTAAACACATTCTATGAGCAAATGGAAAAATTACTACACAAGCTATGCATACAACTGAGTAAACGAGTGATTCTTGGCGGCGAATTCAATATTGATACGCTCAAAAAGACTACAACCTCAACGGAATTTAAAAACTTTCTATTAGGATATAATCTAAAATTACAATTCAATCAACCAACAAGATTATCATCAAAAACATGCCTTGATAATTTTGCCCACAACATAATTCATGTAACAGGAAAAGTCACTGACTACGGGCTCTCGGATCATACAGCACAGATTTTGAATTGCCCCGTAAAACGACTTGTGTAATCGACTCTTGGAAAACTACCAGAAGAGATTACAGCCAAGCAAATTTAGACAAATTTAAAGAACATCTAAATTCACTCACCTTCTCTGACATGTACAACCTAAATGATGCCAATGAATCATATGACTGCTTTCTGGAAACATTCCTACTGCTCTATGACCTATGCTTTCCTTATGTTTTATGACGATTACTGTGGAAATCTAGACTAGATCCCAACAACAAAGAATAAATATGACCTAAAAAACTATTCAAATCGACTTAAAAAATTGTTAAATTAACACAAAGATCCCAAAATAATCACAACATACAATATTAAATAAATAAATCAAAAACGTCGTGGAAAATTATAAATAACTCCAAAACCTCTCTTCCTAGAGAACCGATAGCGAAAATCAAAATTTACGACAAATACGTTACCGATGCACAAGAGATTTCAGAAGCATTTAACAATTTTTACATAGACCAAATACAACTAACCAATCTAGAGTCGTGCAATAAAACGTATCCACACCCGATAAATCGTCAACAGCAATCGATGTACATGAAGCCAACAACACCAGAGGATATAGTCAAAACCATAAGCGCTCTCTCATATAACCTA
This sequence comes from Argyresthia goedartella, assembly GCA_949825045.1. Taxonomy (NCBI): domain Eukaryota; kingdom Metazoa; phylum Arthropoda; class Insecta; order Lepidoptera; family Argyresthiidae; genus Argyresthia; species Argyresthia goedartella. The sequence continues at coordinate 35,784,608 of OX463812.1, read as the reverse complement.
TGTTCATGAATAAACTATTATTATTCTTATTCTTAAAGCATATCTAGTTCGAGACCTACATCGCTTGGTGCAGCACTCTTGAAATATGTATTGCAAATACCACGACATGGCTCTATGAGTTAAAAATTCAAAAGAACAACAACCGATTTTCTGTTGCACTTTTTTACATTTAATGTTTAGTAAATTGATTCAAAATCTTTAAAAGGAGATAGTACACCATTGAGAGCCATTTAGGTCAATTTTATGTTAGTGGAAATCTTAATTTCATTCTTATTTGTGTTTTATTGTCTTTGATGAAAACACCCAGAATTTTACAGTTAACCAAAAATAATTGCGATATTGAACAATAATTGATTTCTTTTTCAATAATTGATAATGAAGTACTTTCTGTTTGAGTAATTTAACGTAACTTTTTCTGGGCATTTAAGACTTGAGACCTGGATTTTGCAGACCTTTGAATGCCTAGAAAATATCATCTGCTTTTCAGCAAGTTTTTATTTTATTTTATAAACCTAATTTCTCGCAAATGTAACACTAGGACATTATGTTAGATGACATTTTTTGATGTTTTTATCGGTCCTCTATCGATGTATGTAATTTTTAATGTGTGCTACTAACTTAAAAAGCATGTAAAGGTGGATTTTTCTTCCTCAATTTGGTTCGGAGTTCCTAATTTCAACAAATTATGAGATAATTTTTGTACATGATATCTCAAAAGAAAGAACATATAATTTTTCACATACAAAAAATCCTGTCTTTTTTTTAAATTGCTGTCAAAAAACCTTGCCTAAAAAGCATTGAAAATATTCTATCACTTCAAAGGTCTATCAAAATAACATCTCAATTAAAGATGCTTTAATGTATTTACCAGTACTTAATTAAACCTTGTAAAAAACAAGAGTTGTTCTAAATTGCATGTATTACTTCTGGATTTATCGTCAAGAACAATAAAACACCGATTAAAACGAAACGGTAAGACTCCGACTAACATAAGTATGGCCCAAACGGTTTTAAATGTAATGTTAGGTAGATCACAACTTTTTATACCCCCTGGAGCCGAGCAAAGTGGAGCGGAGCGAGGTGACCTCATATAAATTCGAAGTGTACTCTAAAAACAAATTCGGTTCTGTGAAAACTTTGAGAAGTTGTCAAATTTTGAGTAATCGGTCGAGCATTCGAAGCTCGTGCATTAATATTTTTGTTTTGTTTTATTTAGTTCCTACAACGACGATTTCAACAACATCTACAACTACAAATACGCCCGCTACCGGTGAGTAAAATTTAGAGTTTGGCAATAAGCACAGATACACATATACCTAGTCGGTCAATAAGTTCTGTCACAAATATTTTGCCGCATAGTAAATAATACCAAGTTTATTTTGATTTAATACTATATATGGTTTGATAGCTCATTAAATTCTGATAAATAAGAACGATTATTGGATTTAAATGCTTAAAGCCATATTACACAAATGCTAGTTTCTTCAGAGAATTTGCACTTTTTTAACCAATCAAAAATACGGACGTGATTCACTTTATCTTTTTTCCATGACTCTTAAAACCTTTCAAACTTACGTGAGATTTTAGTCAGAACCCTCTCTGAACCCGTTACCGTCATTTTGAAGCATAAGATAACTAAGTCTGGGTAAAACTAATTTTCATATTCACATTTTACGTAGTGTACTTGTTGCCCAAAAGATCATTTTTATACGTTTTTCTGAAAACGTAAAAAGTACGTAAAGTTCTCTTTGGGAGCAGTTGGAACTGAAAGCTAACAGAAAATCAAATGCTGGTTGTTAAGCATGGTGTAAAATCGAGGTTTCAGAATAAATAAAAAAAAGGCTTGTTGGTTATCTGGAACACTGTTTTTTTATTAAATTTGTGGTAAGTGGTATTTTTGTCAGTTGCGGCGTGTTTTGGGTTCGCGATTTTCTCAATTTATAAGGTTTTTTGTCATATTGCGATAATCGTACAAAATGTATTGTATTGCAATTTGATTCGTATAAAATAAGCTTTTTAATCATGTATAATACGAATAAGAAAAAGCTTATTGCTGAGTTTTATCTATCAAAAACCTTGTGACAGAACTTAAGGACCGACTAGGTAATATATTAATACAGATAGACCACGTAGAACAAATGTCACCATCGGCGTAATCAGAGAAGCTACGAAAGCATATCTAGTTCGAAACCTATATCGCTTGGTGCAGCACTATTTAAATATTGCAAAAACCACGAGATGGCTCTGGGAAATTAAAATTCAAAAGAACAACAACCTGATTTTTCTGTTGCACTTTTTTACATTTAATGTTTAGTAGGTCGATACAAACCCTTAAAAAGAAGATAGTACACCATTTAAAACTATTTAGGCCAATTTTATGTTGGTTTAAGTCTTACTGTTTCGTTTTTATCGATTTTTTATTGGTTTTGATGAAAACACCCAGAATTTTACAGTTAATCGAAAATAATTGGGATTTTGAACAATAATTGATTTATTTTTCAATAAATGCTGGTAAATTATATACTCTTTAAGTAATTTAACATAACTTTTTCTGGAATTTGTGGCGACATGATTTTCACAGACCTTTGAATTGCTAAAAAATGTCGTCTGCTTTAAATTTAAAGCAAGATTTTATTTTATTTTATAAAACCTAATTTCTCGCAAATATAACACTGGGACATTATGGTAGATGACATTTTTTTTTTATGGTCCTCTATCGATGTATGTAATTTTTAATGTATGCTACCAACATGTAAAGGGGGATTTTTCCCCGTCCATTCCGTTCGGAGGTCCTAATTTCCACAATTTATGAGATACATTTTTTACATGATATCTCAAAAGATAGAACATAGAAACTTTCTCACGCAAAAACGCCTGCCTTTTTTTTAAATTGCTGTCAAAAAATTCTAGCTTAAAAGCAGTGGAAAATTTCTAGCACTTCAAAGGTCTGTAAAAATCATATCTTAATTATTTTTTATTTTTTATTTATTTATTTATTAACACATAATTTTACATAGTTACTCATTATGGGAACACCACTTAAACCACTGGGGTTTGTGTGTGGTGTGATCTAATCATTAATTATCGTATTTAAGTTAGCAATAGCATTATTTTAAATATTCAATTACATCATTAATAAATCAATTACATAAAATTCAATGGTATTCATGACATTCAAAAACATAATTTTAAAATTCAATATAATTAGTAGGTATATTTCTCAAGTACTAGGATGCCTTAAACAAGTTTTCTTAGATTTATTTATCAGTACTTAATTAGGAAGAACTTGTGAAAAAACCAATAATTGTTCAAAATCTCATTTATTACTTCTGGATTTTTTGTCACAAACAATAAAATGCCGATTAAAACGTAACCGTAAGACTGCGGCTAACACAAGTATTGCCTAAACGGTTCTTAATGGGATGTTAGGTAGGTCACAACTTTGTGTACCCCCTGGAGCCGAACAAAGCGGAGCGAAGTTTGGCGACCCCATATAAATTCAAAGTGTTCAAATTCAAAAGTAAAAACCAATTCGGTTCTGTGAAACTTTGTCAAATTTTGAAATTTCGGTCCAGTATTTGAAGCTCGGGCTTTCATATTATTTTTTTGTATTATTTAGACGTTACAACGACGTATCCAACAACAGATTCAACAACAACTACGCCCGCTACCGGTGAGTAAAAATGAATGTTTGGCGATAAGCACAGATACTTATATATCACATTAATACAGATAGCCCACGTAGAACAAAATATATCACCGGCGGCGTAATGAGAGAATCTACGAAAGCAGATGGTGGTGATTGCAGATGGCGCTGGTGTTGTTGGTGGCTGTCTATCTGTTAATGTTGTCAAATGCTATTTACTTCTTCTTATTAAGGCTTGCTGAACTCCAGCGTGTTCCGAGTGGCACCATAATCGATTATAGCGTCTAGGGATCGTTCCAAATGAGTTACATCCGCCAGGGGGCGCTGCAACGTAAACATCAATATTTTGACTCTGTGTAGTAAACATTAAATAAAAAATGGATTCTATGTAATCACAAATACTATCAAGTAAAAAAGTTTGATCGACAAAACGCGTATGTGAGTGTTATCTCAAACTGACTAGCTTTAATTAGTGATGTAATAAAGAAACAATAACCAGTGCAAACATAATCAAACCACCAGTAAATCTGAAAGACCCAGTGCGAAAATCCTTTTGAATATAACATTTACCCCGTGAACAGTGATAAAAACGAAACATTAAGTGACTCTAGTGTGTGCATCAGTGGAAATAACAAAAACAGGTCAAGTGCGAGTCTAAATCGCGCACGAAGGGTTCCGTACCACCGTTCAATGGAAGCGATGGCGTGGAGTGAATAGTTTGGATTTTACACAGCAAAATATTATTTACAAAGTTATTGGTGCGGTTACTTTCACACTCCATGTAAGTAACCAGGTGCATCCATAAGTTTGTATGTGGTATTGAAAGAATTGTTGTATGGGAGCCCCCTTAAATATTTCTATTATCCTGTTTTTTATTATTTGATGTTATAGCGGTAACAGAAATACATAATCTGTGAAAATTTCAACTCTCTAGCTAGCAAGGTTCTTGAGATACAGCCTGGTGACAGACGGATGGACGGACGGACGGACGGACAGCGAAGTCTTAGTAATGGGGTTCCGTTTGGAACCCTTCGGGTACGGAACCCTAAAAATCATGATTTCGCAAGCGTTTAATTCAAACCTGAAGGACGCGCATAACAACGACATCTAGCCTATGCAGATTGAACCGGCTATCTTAATTACTTAGCAGTTCACTTCTCGTCACGCACGCCACGGGTTAATCGTCTATATGAGTGGCACCGCGGCAGCTGCAGCGGTGCCACTCATATAGACCGATAATTTCGTCACTTCCAATCACTGATGTGTGGCTCAGCGGTCTGCATCGTGACTGTCACCTAAACAAGAGGTCCGTGTTTGATTCTCGCCTCGGATTTTTTCATCAATCTGAATTTTGTTATTTCAACTACATAACTACACCTACAAAATGAGTTTTTTTTCAAATATAACATTCCGAAAACCAAGAAAAAACAAAATCAGAGACAGAGATAACTGACGACGACGACAACTCCAAAGATGGGCTGGGGCTGGACTATACAAGCAATAGTATGCCTATATTGTCGGGTGACGAGGATGACCAAATAAAGGGACTAAAACAGCAAATAGATCAATTAAAAACATATTTAAAAGCAGCGCATGAAGAAATCGATAACTTGAACTTCGAAAATTTGAATCTGAAAATCAGCTTAGAAGACTCGATTAAAAAAAAAACTATTTAATAAAATAACAGATAGCCTCAAGAATGACTGCGTCACACCAAAGGGAAAAAAAATCGAAAAATCTAAATAAGTCAACACCGCAAAAAATATTACCTATGCCACATAACTCCAAAGAGGATATTTGTAGTAACACCCAGAACAATATCGACTTGGAAACTTCAAGTAGACCAATCGACAAAAATGTCGGAACAACCATCGTAAACGCAGATAAAACACCGAGGATCTGTTTAGTTACAGGCAACAGTCGCAACAGGATCCTAGATATTGCACAGGATAAACTAGGACAGCACGGGAGTATCTGTCACTACATATTCCCCGGTGTGGAAGTGATGGAACTGCTGCATGGAATAGAAAAAAATAGAAAATTACACACAGAATGACTACTGCATAATTATGATAGGGGAGGCCGACTTCCGACAAACAACTTGAGCAACACATTCGGAACGCTCTTCAAACTCAGCAACATACGAATATAATCCTGTGTCTGCCGGTCTACATATGCTCAGCCTTCACCACAATGTTTAATGGAAGATTTGAAAGATTCAATAACCTGCTTCATTTGGACAACCATACCCACAAATACGTTACTTTATTAAATTCCAAACATATACTAACCTATTGATAACAAACAAAGGTATGCGTACAATCTTCGCACTGATCAATCAATCGATTGATGACATAAGAGAACGGAAAGAATCTCACAAAATATAATATATATATATATAGCGCATAGATTCTCATAAACTGCAGACAGTTTCCCGAGACACGCGCACAGAGAGAGAACAACAGTTTTTTCGTTATTAAAAGTCTCAACATACTACATCAGAACATTGCGGGTCTCATCAATAAATCTGACTTGTTGTCAATATACCTGGAAGAACTTTATACAGAGAACGTTGTAGTCGACGTCATCTGCATCACGGAGCACAACATTATAGCAGGAGATGAGGATTTGGCAGTGCTGCCAAACTACCAACTTGCAGCACACTATTCCAGAGATGATAAGAGGAAAGGTGGAGCTTGTATACTAATCAAAACTGGTCTACACTATAAAGAAATTAAAGAAATAACTAAGCTCTTTATCAAAGGAATATTTGAATGCTGTGCCATAGAATTAATTAACCAACAAATTATTATCGTATGTATTTATAGAATCCCCATAAATAAAAATAAAACTCTACATCTAAACACATTCTATGAGCAAATGGAAAAAATACTACACAAGCTATGCATACAACTGAGTAAACGAGTGATTCTTGGCGGCGAATTCAATATTGATACGCTCAAAAAGACTACAACCTCAACGGAATTTAAAAACTTTCTATTAGGATATAATCTAAAATTGCAATTCAATCAACCAACAAGATTATCATCAAAAACATGCCTTGATAATTTTGCCCACAACATAAATCATGTAACAGGAAAAGTCACTGACTACGGGCTCTCGGATCATACAGCACAGATTTTGAATTGCCCCGTAAAACGACTTGTGTAATCGACTCTTGGAAAACTACCAAAAGAGATTACAGCCAAGCAAATTTAGACAAATTTAAAGAACATCTAAATTCACTCACCTTCTCTGACATGTACTACCTAAATGATGCCAATGAATCATATGACTGCTTTCTGGAAACATTCCTACTGCTCTATGACCTATGCTTTCCTTATGTTTTATGACGATTACTGTGGAAATCTAGACTAGATCCCACAACAAAGAATAAAGATGACCTAAAAAACTATTCAAATCGACATAAAAAAATTGTTAAATTAACACAAAGATCCCAAAATAATCACAACATACAATATTAAATAAATAAATCAAAAACGTCATGAAAAAATATAAATAACTCCAAAACCTCTCTTCCTAGAGAACCGATAGCGAAAATCAAAATTTACGACAAATACGTCACCGATGCACAAGAGATTTCAGAAGCATTTAACAATTTTTACATAGACCAAATACAACTAACCAATCTAGAGTAGTGCAATAAAACGTATCCACACCCGATAAATCGTCAACAGCAATCGATGTACATGAAGCCAACAACACCAGAGGATATAGTCAAAACCATAAGCGCTCTCTCATATAACCTATGTTCATGAATAAACTATTCTTATTCTTATTCTTAAAGCATATCTAGTTCGAGACCTACATCGCTAGGTGCAGCACTCTTGAAATATGTATTGCAAATACCACGACATGGCTATATGAGTTAAAAATTCAAAAGAACAACAACCGATTTTCTGTTGCACTTTTTTACATTTAATGTTCAGTAAATCGATTCAAAATCTTTAAAAGGAGATAGTACACCATTGAGAGCCATTTAGGTCAATTTTATGTTAGTGGAAATCTTAATTTCATTCTTATTTGTGCTTTATTGTCTTTGATGAAAACACCCAGAATTTTACAGGTAACCAAAAATAATTGCGATATTGAACAATAATTGATTTCTTTTTCAATAATTGATAATGAAGTACCTTCTGTTTGAGTAATTTAACGTAACTTTTTCTGGGCATTTAAGACTTGAGACCTGGATTTTGCAGACCTTTGAATGCCTAGAAAATATCATCAGCTTTTCAGCAAGTTTTTATTTTATTTTATAAACCAAATTTCTCGCAAATATAACATTAGGCCATTATGTTAGATGACATTTTTTGATGTTTTTGATGGTCCTCAATCGATGTATGTAATTTTCAATGTGTGCTACCAACTTAAAAAGCATGTAAAGGTGGATTTTTCTTCCTCAATTTGGTTCGGAGTTCCTATTTTCAACAAATTATGAGATAATTTTTGTACATGATATCTCAAAAGAAAGAACATATTATTTTTCACATACAAAAACTCCTGTCTTTTTTTTAAAATGCTGTCAAAAAACCTTGCTTAAAAGCATTGGAAATATTCTATCACTTCAAAGGTCTATCAAAATAATATCTCAATTAAATATGCTTTAATGTATTTACCAGTACTTAATTAAACCTTGTAAAAAAACAAGAGTTGTTCTAAATTGCATGTATTACTTCTGGATTTTTTGTCAAGAACAATAAAACACCGATTAAAACGAAACGGTGAGACTCCGGCTAACACAAGTATGGCCTAAACGGTTTTAAATGTAATGTTAGGTAGGTCACAACATTGTGTACCCCCTGAAGCCGATCAAAGCGGAGCGGAGCGAGGCGACCTCATATAAATTCAAAGTGTACTGTAAAAACCAATTCGGTACTGTTAAACTTTGAGAAGCCGTCAAAATTGGAGTAGTCGGTCGAGAATTCGAAGCTCGTGCTTTAATATTTTTGTTTTGTTTTATTTAGTTCCTACAAGGACGACTTCAACAAGACCTACAACAACAAATACACCCGCTACCGGTGAGTAAAATTGAGAGTTTGGCAATAAGCACAGATACTTATATATTATACTAATACAGATAGACCACGTAGAACAAAATATGTAATCGGCGGCGTAATGAGAGAAGCTACGAAAGAATATCTAGTTCGAGACCTTTATCACTTGGTGCAGCACTATTTCAATCTTGCAAATACCACGAGATGGCTCTAGGAGATTAAAATTCAAAAGAACAACAACAGATTTTTTGTTGCACTTTTTTACATTAAATTTTTAGTAGATCGATGCATGTAGTAGATAGTATATGTCTTACCGTTTTGTTTTTATTGACGTTTTATTGTTTTTGATGAAAACACCCAATAATTGCAATTTTGACCAATTATAGATTTCTTTTTTAATAATTGCTCATTAAGTACCCACTGTTTAAGTCATTTCATTATACTTTTTCTGGGCATTTGTTACTTGAGACCTGGTTTTGGCAGACCTTTGAATGACTTAAAAATATCATCTGCTTTTAAGCAAGATTTTATTTTACTTTATAAACCTAATTTCTCGCAAATTTAACACTAGGACATTATGTTAGATGACATTTTTTGATTTTTTTGATGGTATTCTATCGATGTATGTAATTTTGAATGTGTGCTACCAACTTAAAAAAGCATGTAAAGGTGGATGTTTTCTTCCTCAATTTGGTTCGGAGGTCTTATTTTCAACAATTTATTAGATACTTTTGTACACGATGTTTCAATAGATAGAACATATCATTTTTCATATACGAAAACTCCTGTCTTTTTTTTTTAATTGCTATCAAAAATACCTTGCTTAAAAGCATTGGAAATGTTCTACCACTTCAAAGGTCTGTAAAAATCATATCTCAATTAAAGATGCCTTTACGTATCTACAGTACTTAATTTAAACTTGTAAAATACAATATTTATTCAAAATTGCATGTATTTTTTCTGGATTTTTAACACCGATTAAAACGAAACAGTAAGACTCCGACTGACACAAGTATGGCCCAAACGGTTTTAAATGTGGTGTTAGGTAGATCACAACTTTTTATACCCCTGGAGCCAAGCAAAGTGGAGCGGAGCGAGGTGACCTCATATAAATTCAAAGTGTACTCTAAAAACCAATTCGGTTCTGTGAAACTTTGAGAAGCTGCCAAATTTTGAGTAGTCGGTCGAGCATTCGAAGCTCATGCTTTAATATTTTTGTTTTGTTTTATTCAGTTCCTACAACGACGATTTCAACAACATCTACAACTACAAATACGCCCGCTACCGGTGAGTAAAATTGAGAGTTGGCAATAAGCACAGATACTTATACAGGATGTCCCAAAACTCACGCGCCACAGCAACATCGAAGGTAGACAAGCTTGAGGCGCATCGAATAAGCCCAACATAACTTCAGTGAAAGTTTCATGTAATTCGACATATTGACGGTTTAAAGTTTTTCATGAAAATTGCCATTTTTAACATTGTTACGGCATGCCATTACTTGCCTATCCCTTTCTTTTACATGTTCTTTATTTCTGAGCTATTGCTATAAAATACTTAAGATGAGTATTATTTTATCGATAACTCATGTAAAATACGAGACAATGATGAATTAGTCAAAGTTTATATCTTTTGCACAAACTTTGACCACTCCTTTGACCGATTGTCTTGAAAAAAAATACTTTGCACGGAATGAGATAATACTTTTAAAAACTTGCGTATGTTATGACAATTCGGAAATAGTCGTAAACTTGTATCAAGAAATAGCATTAAATGGGAGTTCACGCCACATTTAGTCATCAATCCGGAGCTCCGCCTAATTTACGGAGGTCCTAATTTCAACAATTTATTAGATAATTTTGCACATGATGTTTCAAAAGATAGAACATATAACTTATCACATACGAAAACTCCCGTCTTTTTTTTAATTGCTGTCAAAAATATCTTGCTTAAAAGCATTAGAAATGTTCTATCACTTCAAAGGTCTGTAAAATTCATATCTCAATTAATGATGCCTTAATATATCTACAGTACTTAATTTAACCTTGTAAATTACAATATTTATTCAAAATTGCATGTATTACTTCTGGATTTTTAACACCGATTAAAACGAAACGGTAAGACTCCGACTAACACAAGTATGGCCCAAATGGTTTTAAATGTAATGTTAGGTAGATCACAACTTTTTATACCCCCTGGAGCCGAGCAAAGTGGAGCGGAGCGAGGTGACCTCATATAAATTCGAAGTGTACTCTAAAAACCAATTCGGTTCTGTGAAAACTTTGAGAAGTTGTCAAATTTAGAGTAATCGGTCGAGCATTCGAAGCTCGTGCTTTAATATTTTTGTTTTGTTTTATTTAGTTCCTACAACGACGATTTCAACAACATCTACAACTACAAATACGCCCGCTACCGGTGAGTAAAATTTAGAGTTTGGCAATAAGCACAGATACTCATATAATATACTAATACAGATAGACCACGTAGAACAAATGTCACCGTCGGCGTAATCAGAGAAGCTACGAAAGCATATCTAGTTCGAAACCTATATCGCTTGGTGCAGCACTATTGAAATATTGCAAATACCACGAGATGGCTCTGGGAAATTAAAATTCAAAAGAACAACAACCTGATTTTTCTGTTGCACTTTTTTACATTTAATGTTTAGTAGATCGATACAAACCCTTAAAAAGAAGATAGTACACCATTTCAAACTATTTAGGCCAATTTTATGTTGGTGTAAGTCTTACCGTTTCGTTTTTATCGATGTTTTATTAGTTTTGATGAAAACGCCCAGAATTTTACAGTTAATCGAAAATAATTGGGATTTTGAACAATAATTGATTGATTTTTCAATAAATGCTGGTAAATTATCTACTCTTTAAGTAATTTAACATAACTTTTTCTAGGAATTTGTGGCGACATGATTTTCACAGACCTTTGAATTGCTAAAAAATGTCGTCTGCTTTAAATTTAAAGCAAGATTTTATTTTATTTTATAAAACCTAATTTTTCGCAAATATAACACTGGGACATTATGGCAGATGACATTTTTTTTATGGTCCTCTATCGATGTATGTAATTTTCAATGTACATACTACCAACTTAAAAAACATGTAAAGGGGGATTTTTCCCCGTCAATTCCGTTCGGAGGTCCTAATTTCCACAATTTATGAGATACATTTTGTACATGATATCTCAAAAGATAGAACATAGAAACTTTCTCACGCAAAAACGCCTGCCTTTTTTTTAAATTGCTGTCAAAAAATTCTTGCTTAAAAGCAGTGGAAAATTTCTAGCACTTCAAAGGTCTGTAAAAATCATATCTTAATTAAAGATGCCTTAAACAAGTTTTCTTAGTTTTATTTATCAGTACTTAATTAGGAAGAACTTGTAAAAAAACCAATAATTGTTCAAAATCACATTTATTACTTCTGGATTTTATATCACAAACAATAAAATGCCGATCAAAACGTAACCGTAAGACTGCGGCTAATACAAGTATTGCCTAAACGGTTCTTAATGGGATGTTAGGTAGGTCACAACTTTGTGTACCCCCTCCCCTGGAGCTGAACAAAGCGGAGCGAAGTTTGGCGACCCCATATGAATTCAAAGTGTTCTGTAAAAATCAATTCGGTTCTGTGAAACTTTGTCAAATTTTGAAATTTCGGTCGAGTATTCGAAGCTCGGGCTTTCATATTATTTTTTTGTATTATATAGTCGTTACAACGACGAATCCAACAACATATTCAACAACAACTACGCCCGCTACCGGTGAGTAAAAATGAATGTTTGGCGATAAGCACAGATACTTATATATCACATTAATACAGATAGACCACGTAGAACAAGATATATCACCGGCGGCGTAATCAGAGAATCTACGAAAGCAGATGGTGGTGATTGCAGATGGCGCTGGTGTTGTTGGTGGCTGTCTATCTGTTAATGTTGTCAAATACTATTTACTTCTTCTTATTAAGGCTTGCTGAACTCCAGCGCGTTCCGAGTGGCACCATAATCGATTATAGCGTCTAGGGATCGTTCCAAATGAGTTACATCCGCCAGGGGCGCTGCAACGTGAACATCAATATTTTGACGCTGTGTAGTAAACATTAAATAAAAAATGGAATCTATGTAACCATTTAAATACTATCAAGTAATAAAGTTTGATCGACAAAACGCGTGTGTGAGTGTTATCTCAAACTGACTAGCTTTAATTAGTGATGTAATAAAGAAACAATAACCAGTGCAAACATAATCAAACCACCAGTAAATCTGAAAGACCCAGTGCGAAAATCCTTTTGAATAAAACATTTACCCCGTGAACAGTGATAAAAACGAAACATTAAGTGACTCTAGTGTGTGCATCAGTGGAAATAGCAAAAAATCATGATTTCGCAAGCGTTTAATTCAAACCTGAAGGACACGCATAACAACGACATCTCGCCTATGCAGATTGAAACGGCTAACTTAATTACTTAGCAGTTCACTTCTAGTCACGCACGCCACGGGTTAAACAAGTGTCCCATATGCCCGATAGAGGGTAGCTGCAGCGGTGCCACTCATATAGACTGATAATTTCGTCGCTTCCAATCACTGACGTGTGGCTCAGCGGTATGCATCGTGTCTGTCACCTAAACAAGAGGTCCGTGTTCGATTCTCGCCTCAGACTTTTTCATCAATCTGAATTTTTTTATTTCAACTACATAACTACACCTACAAAATGAGTATTTTTTCAAATATAACATTCCGAAAACCAAGAAATAACAAAATCAGAGACAGAGATAACTGACGACGACGACAACTCCAAAGATGGGCTGGGGCTGGACTATACAAGCAATAGTATGCCTATATTGTCGGGTGACGAGGATGACCAAATATAGGGACTAAAACAGCAAATAGATCAATTAAAAACATATTTAAAAGCAGCGCATGAAGAAATCGATAACTTGAACTTCGAAAATTTGAATCTGAAAATCAGCTTAGAAGACTCGATTAAAAAAAAATCATCTATTTAAGAAAATAACAGATAGCCTCAAGAATGACTGCGTCACGCCAAAGGGAAAAAAAATCGAAAAATCTAAATAAGTCAACACCGCAAAAAATATTACCTATGCCACATAACTCCAAAGCGGATATTTGTAGTAACACCCAGAACAATATCGACTTGGAAACTTCAAGTAGACCAATCGACGAAAATGTCGGAACAACCATCGTAAACGCAGATAAAACACCGAGGATCTGTTTAGTTACAGGCAACAGTCGCAACAGGATCCTAGATATTGCACAGGATAAACTAGGACAGCACGGGAGTATCTGTCACTACCTATTCCCCGGTGTGGAAGTGATGGAACTGCTGCTTGGAATAGAAAAAAATAGAAAATTACACACAGAATGACTACTGCATAATTATGATAGGGGAGGCCGACTTCCGACAAACAACTTGAGCAACACATTCGGAACGCACTTCAAACTCAGCAACATACGAATATAATCCTGTGTCTGCCGGTCTACATATGCTCAGCCTTCACCACAATGTTTAATGGAAGAGTTGAAACATTCAATAACCTGCTTCATTTGGACAACCATACCCACAAATACGTTACTTTATTAGATTCCAAACATATACTAACCTATTGATAACAAACAAAGGTAAGCGTACAATCTTCGCACTGATCAATCAATCGATTGATGACATAAGAGAACGGAAAGAATCTCACAAAATATATTATATATATAGCGCCAGAAACCACCCCTTCTAATATGTAATATAAACGTCAATTTTTGGACGTCTCATCATTTATTTATTTTGATAAACTATTTAGTCTTACTTTTAGTTAAATATGTCAAACGTGCACAGAAGAAACTACTACATCACGAAACCTTAGATAATCAACAACTAACACATGCATACACACACGCAGACTGTTGCTTTCTCATATACACTATAACTAATGGGGCTCTCATATTATTTATGATAAAACTAAACTCAACACTCCGCTTCCCAAATGTTTCCTTACTTGATAACGGATAAAGTCGACTTGGCAGGTGATTTGGATAACTCTCTTCTAATTTAGTGCCATTCAATAAATCTGCCTGAAGAGTGTGAGAGCCAAATTCACTGCAAATTCAAAACTAAAATTACTTACTTATAATATTCGCAGCATCAATTTACACTTCGATGAATTTCAGGTTTTACTTAAGAGACTTCGTATAATCTTCGATATCATTATACTCACTGAGTGTTGGCTTGGTGAGCATACTCTGGTTCCTGTGCTGGATGGATACATAGCATACAGATCTACAGTATATTTCAACAAAGCCGGTGGTGTTGTCGTTTATGTAAGAAATCCCATAAGCGCGTCCATGTTCGAGCCTAACTTTAATGGCGCTAACTGCATTATTCTGGAACTGGCCGGAAATACAAATATTATCGCAATTTACCGTTCGCCATCAGAGACCCCACATGAATTTCTTAACTCGCTTCAAGACCTTTTAAGTAGCCTCAGTAAAGATAAAAAGACAGTGATTTTAGCAGGGGACCTCAATATAGACCTACTTTCTGACGATGACAGATATAAACGTTCTGATTACCTATGTTTAACAGCTGAGAATGGATTAATACCGGCTATAACACAACCGACACGCCATGACTCCTGCTTGGACCATATATTTTTATCGTCATACTTTACAGCTCAAGGAATCATCTGCAAAACCGACATTACTGACCACGACTTGGCTATTGTGAGCATTGATCTTGTTGTCAAACCTAAACCGTTAACACGTTTACGAATAAAGATAGACCACAATGCAATAGATAGGGAATTGAGCAATATTGACTGGTCTTCGGTGTTAAATGAAGATTCGGTTGAGAGAGCCACGGAGTCTTTCAGCACGATTGTTTCAGTGGTTGTTGATAACAACTCTAAAACAGTCAAGTTGACCAGGTCGAAGTTTAATCTTAAGCCATGGATTACCCCAGGTCTGATCAGATGTATGAAAAATCGCGATGCATTACACTGTAAGTCACGTAAAATCCCAACAACGAGGTATCAAAACTAACCTACTCACGTTACAGAAACTTCTGCAAGAATCTTCTATACCAACTGAAACATGATCATGAGAGAAAAACACTACAAGAAAACAAAAACGAACCAAAAAAACTGTGGAGTTCTATTAAAGATATTTGCTATTCAAAAAAAAATATCTCAGCAGCTAATGAACTTTTAAACATATCTGGTGATCCTATTTCTTCCTTGAACCAATGCAATGAGTACTTCACTAGCGTAGGTAAAAACTTAGTAGTACGTATTTTAGAAGATATGAACGAAACGGAGGACAGCCTTGTATCTAAAATATCAATTGATCAATCCCCGGGAGACACTATATTTCTACAACCAACCGACGGTGAGGAAATTGGATGTTTAATTCAGCAGCTATCATCTAGTAATGCATCAGGGACAGATGGTATCAGCAACTGCATCCTTAAGAGTTTAAAGGACTAGCACATATCATCAATCTAAGCATGTCAACAGGCCAATTTCCGGAGGTCTGGAAATCTTCTCTGGTGTGCCCGATCCATAAAGCAGGACCAAAAGATGACCCCTCCAACTACCGACCGATCTCTCTGCTACCAACCTTCTCGAAACTATAGGAAAAGGTAGTAAACCAAGGACTAGTAGGCTTTCTGGAACAAAAGAATTTACTTCATCATCGTCAATTCGGGTTTAGAAAAGGTATTTCCACAGAGGACGCAGTGAGTTCCCTAGTGCGGCGTGTATGCTCCCTGCTGGATGATGGAAACCCCTGTATAGGCGTCTTTCTCGATCTTGCAAAGGCGTTTGATACGGTATCAACACCAATTCTGCTGGAGAAGCTACACAAAATGGGAATCCGTGGTACTGTACTTGCATGGTTTCAAAGCTATCTATCCCATAGACAACAATATCTAAAGGTGGGGACGCATCGCAGTTCACCTAGGACCGTCAGCTTCGGCGTCCCACAAGGGAGTATTCTGGGTCCCACATTATTCTTGATGTATATTAATGACATTTCTAGCATTCATTTACCCAAAGCTGATCTCTTTTCCTACGCTGATGACACAGCTATAATTTTTCACGATAAATCCTGGAGGAAGGCCTTTGACAGTGCTGAAAACGGAATGTCTAATGTAGCGAGTTGGCTGAGGAAAAATCTGCTTACATTGAATACGGCAAAACGAAATACGTGTGTTTCTACAAGACAGAAGCCTCCGCACCAACATCGCTGCCTGGCATAAAAATCCACAAATGCGGAAATAAACATAACCAATGTCAATGTCCCGAAATATCTAATGCTGCATCTATGATATATCTCGGCATAACCCTGGATAAGAATTTGAACTTTCGAGAGCATATACAAGCATCGTCAGGTAGGGTTCGCAAAATAATTTATATCATGAAAGAACTAAGAAACCGCGCAGACTACGAGCTATTAACAAATGTGTATACCGCGATTTGTGAACCAATCCTTACCTATTGTATCTCGGTGTGGGGCGGGGCCAACAATACAGTTCTTCTTAACGTGGAGAGAGCACAGCGTTCACTACTAAAGGTCATGTTCAGGAAAAGGATGTACCCCACCGATCTTATTCACAGTGAAAATAAGATACTCAGCGTCCGTCGGCTTTATATACTGAAATCTGTCATTCTGATGCACAAAAACATAACAAAATCATCACTCTATAACAAACTTTTAACGAAACGTGAGTACCAAATCCCCATCCATGCTGTCAATACCACATTTGCCCAAAGATTCCCTGATTCTAACCACCCACATATATACAACAAGGTTAACACTGTGTGTGACTTTAGAAATTGCAGCACCTTCGAAGATAAACGAAAATGCCAGAAATGGCTTTTGTCCCTCTCATATAATGAAGCTGAGTCGGTGCTGAGTATTTCAGAGTAATTTTATTATACTCAACTGAGTAAATTATTGATCTAGACCTATGTGTCAGTTATGTATGTACAATATCTTTTACAGTCACCTCTCTACTAATTTTAAACTGTGTATGTTTTATATATTTTTAAATGTGTATATTTTAAATTTTTCTATATAACTTTTATTTTTCTTTGTAAATTACTACCAAGCACAACAACTCCCATTCTGCTAAGCATACGATGGCACCCGCGATACAGGCTCAGCCTTGTGTGGGGCCGCAGACAAACGCATGTAGCTTTTAAGAGATGTTTTGGATAAACTATAACATGTAAACCTAGCTTTAAGTCTTTCTTACTAAATAAATGTATTCTTATTCTTATGTATAGCGCATAGATTCTCATAAACTGCAGACAGTTTCCCGGGACACGCGCACAGAGAGAGAACAGTTTTTTCGTTATTAAAAGTCTCAACATACTACATCAGAACATTGCGGGTCTCATCAATAAATCTGACTTGTTGTCAATATACCTGGAAGAACTTTATACAGAGAACGTTGTAGTCGACGTCATCTGCATCACGGAGCACAACATTATAGCAGGAGATGAGGATTTGGCAGTGCTGCCAAACTACCAACTTGCAGCACACTATTCCAGAGATGATAAGAGGAAAGGTGGAGCTTGTATACTAATCAAAACTGGTCTACACTATAAATAAATTAAAGAAATAACTAAGCTCTTTATCAAAGGAATATTTGAATGCTGTGCCATAGAATTAATTAACCAACAAACTATTATCGTATGTATTTATAGAATCCCCATAAATAAAAATAAAACTCTGCATCTAAACACATTCTATGAGCAAATGGAAAAATTACTAAACAAGCTATGCATACAACTGAGTAAACGAGTGATTCTTGGCGGCGAATTCAATATTGATACGCTCAAAAAGACTACAACCTCAACGGAATTTAAAAACTTTCTATTAGGATATAATCTAAAATTACAATTTAATCAACCAACAAGATTATCATCAAAAACATGCCTTGATAATTTTGCCCACAACATAATTCATGTAACAGGAAAAGTCACTGACTACGGGCTCTCGGATCATACAGCACAGATTTTGAATTGCCCCGTAAAACGACTTGTGTAATCGACTCTTGGAAAACTACCAGAAGAGATTACAGCCAAGCAAATTTAGACAAATTTAAAGAACATCTAAATTCACTCACCTTCTCTGACATGTACAACCTAAATGATGCCAATGAATCATATGACTGCTTTCTGGAAACATTCCTACTGCTCTATGACCTATGCTTTCCTTATGTTTTATGACGATTACTGTGGAAATCTAGACTAGATCCCACAACAAAGAATAAAGATGACCTAAAAAACTATTCAAATCGACTTAAAAAAAATGTTAAATTAACACAAAATCCCAAAATAATCACAACATACAATATTAAATAAATAAACCAAAAACGTCATGAAAAATTATAAATAACTCCAAAACCTCTCTTCCTAGAGAACCGATAGCGAAAATCAAAATTTACGACAAATACGTCACCGATGCACAAGAGATTTCAGAAGCATTTAACAATTTTTACATAGACCAAATACAACTAACCAATCTAGAGTCGTGCAATAAAACGTATCCACACCCGATAAATCGTCAACAGCAATCGATGTACATGAAGCCAACAACACCAGAGGATATAGTCAAAACCATAAGCGCTCTCTCATATAACCTATGTTCATGAATAAACTATTATTATTCTTATTCTTAAAGCATATCTAGTTCGAGACCTACATCGCTTGGTGCAGCACTCTTGAAATATGTATTGCAAATACCACGACATGGCTCTATGAGTTAAAAATTCAAAAGAACAACAACCGATTTTCTGTTGCACTTTTTTACATTTAATGTTTAGTAAATCGATTCAAAATCTTTAATAGGAGATAGTACACCATTGAGAGCCATTTAGGTCAATTTTATGTTAGTGGAAATCTTAATTTCATTCTTATTTGTGTTTTATTGTCTTTGATGAAAACACCCAGAATTTTGCAGTTAACCAAAAATAATTGCGATATTGAACAATAATTTATTTCTTTTTCAATAATTGATAATGAAGTACCTTCTGTTTGAGTAATTTAACGTAACTTTTTCTGGGCATTTAAGACTTGAGACCTGGATTTTGCAGACCTTTGAATGCCTAGAAAATATCATCTGCTTTTCACCAAGTTTTTATTTTATTTTATAAACCTAATTTCTCGGAAATATAACATTAGGACATTAAGTTAGATGACATTTTTTGATGTTTTTTAATGGTCCTCAATCGATGTATGTAATTTTCAATATGCGCTACCAACTTAAAAAGCATGTAAAGGTGGATTTTTCTTCCTCAATTTGGTTCGGAGTTCCTTATTTCAACAAATTATGAGATAATTTTTGTACATGATATCTCAAAGGAAAGAACATATAATTTTTCACATACAAAAACTCCTGTCTTTTTTTTAAATTGCTGTCAAAAAACCTTGCTTAAAAGCATTGGAAATATTCTATCACTTCAAAGTTCTATCAAAATAATATCTCAATTAAATATGCTTTAATGTATTTACCAGTACTTAATTAAACCTTGTAAAAAAACAAGAGTTGTTCTAAATTGCATGTATTACTTCTGGATTTTTCGTCAAGAACAATAAAACACCGATTAAAACGAAACGGTGAGACTCCGGCTAACACAAGTATGGCCTAAACGGTTTCAAATGTAATGTTAGGTAGGTCACAACTTTGTGTACCCCCTGAAGCCGATCAAAGCGGAGCGGAGCGAGGCGACCTCATATAAATTCAAAGTGTACTGTAAAAACCAATTCGGTTCTGTTAAACTTTGAGAAGCCGTCAAAATTGGAGTAGTCGGTCGAGAATTCGAAGCTCGTGCTTTAATATTTTTGTTTTGTTTTATTTAGTTCCTACAAGGACGACTTCAACAAGTCCTACAACAACAAATACACCCGCTACCGGTGAGTAAAATTGAGAGTTTGGCAATAAGCACAGATACTTATATATTATACTAATACAGATAGACCACGTAGAACAAAATATGTAATCGGCGGCGTAATGAGAGAAGCTACGAAAGAATATCTAGTTTGAGACCTTTATCGCTTGGTGCAGCACTATTTAAATATTGCAAATACCACGAGATGGCTCTAGGAGATTAAAATTCAAAAGAACAACAACAGATTTTTTGTTGCACTTTTTTACATTTAATTTTTAGTAGATCGACGCATAGCCTTAAAAAGAAGATAGTAAACTATTTAAACCAATTTTATGTTGGTGTAAGTCTTACCGTTTTGTTTTTATTGATGTTTTATTATTTTTGATGAAAACACCCAATAATTGCAATTTTGACCAATTATAGATTGCTCATTAAGTACCCACTTTTTAAGTCATTTCATTTTACTTTTTCTGGGCATTTGTTACTTGAGACCTGGTTTTGGCAGACCTTTGAATGATTTGAAAATATCATCTGCTTTTAAGCAAGATTTTATTTTACTTTATAAACCTAATTTCTCGCAAATGTAACACTAGGACATTATGTTAGATGACATTTTTTGATTTTTTTGATGGTCCTCTATCGATGTATGTAATTTTGAATGTGTGCTACCAACTTAAAAAAGCATGTAAAGGTGGATGTTTTCTTCCTCAATTTGGTTCGGAGGTCTTATTTTCAACAATTTATTAGATACTTTTGTACATGATGTTTCAAAAGATAGAACATATAATTTTTCACATACGAAAACTCCCGTCTTTTTTTTTAATTGCTATCAAAAATACCTTGCTTAAAAGCATTGGAAATGTTCTATCACTTCAAAGGTCTGTAAAAATCATATCTCAATTAAAGATGCCTTTATGTATCTACAGTACTTAATTTAACCTTGTAAAATACAATATTTATTCAAAATTGCATGTATTACTTCTGGATTTTTAACACCGATTAAAACGAAACGGTAAGACTCCGACTAACACAAGTATGGCCCAAACGGTTTTAAATGTGATGTTAGGTAGATCACAACTTTTTATACCCCTGGAGCCGAGCAAAGTGGAGCGGAGCGAGGTGACCTCATATAAATTCAAAGTGTACTCTAAAAACCAATTCGATACTGTGAAACTTTGAGAAGCTGCCAAATTTTGAGTAGTCGGTAGAGCATTCGAAGCTCGTGCTTTAATATTTTTGTTTTGTTTTATTCAGTTCCTACAACGACGATTTCAACAACATCTACAACTACAAATACGCCCGCTACCGGTGAGTAAAATTTAGAGTTTGGCAATAAGCACAGATACTCATATAATATACTAATACAGATAGACCACGTAGAACAAATGTCACCGTCGGCGTAATCAGAGAAGCTACGAAAGCATATCTAGTTCGAAACCTATATCGCTTGGTGCAGCACTATTGAAATATTGCAAATACCACAAGATGGCTCTGGGAAATTAAAATTCAAAAGAACAACAACCTGATTTTTCTGTTGCACTTTTTTACATTTAATGTTTAGTAGATCGATACAAACCCTTAAAAAGAAGATAGTAAACCATTTCAAACTATTTAGGCCAATTTTATGTTGGTGTAAGTCTTACCGTTTCGTTTTTATCGATGTTTTATTGGTTTTGATGAAAACACCCAGAATTTTACAGTTAATCGAAAATAATTGGGATTTTGAAAATTGATTTATTTTTCAATAAATGCTGGTAAATTATATACTCTTTAAGTATTTTAACATAACTTTTTCTTGGAATTTGTGGCGACATGATTTTCACAGACCTTTGAATTGCTAAAAAATGTCGTCTGCTTTAAATTTAAAGCAAGATTTTATTTTATTTTATAAAACCTAATTTCTCGCAAATATAACAATGGGACATTATGGTAGATGACATTTTTTTTATGGTCCTCTATCGATATATGTAATTTTCAATGTATGCTACCAACTTAAAAAACATGTGAAGGGGGATTTCTCCCCCTCAATTCCGTTCGGAGGTCCTAATTTCCACAATTTATGAGATACATTTTGTACATGATATCTCAAAAGATAGAACATAGAAACTTTCTCACGCAAAAACGCCTGCCTTTTTTTTAAATTGCTGTCAAAAAATTCTTGCTTAATGTAACGGCACAAAGGCTAAGGTCGAGCCACCGCTATCAGTAGCTATGATCGTCTATTCTATCTACCCCAAAATGAGATGTCCCGATTCAGCTGTAAGATTTGTAAGTTAAGAATGATAAGTCTGAATTTCTCGTTCGTTGAGAAGTTCGTTAGGCGTACAATAGTCGAACGAAGTTTGGTTCAGGAAGTTACAGTTTCAAGTTAGACAGAGAAAGCATATATGTCCGCGAGCCGGTAATTCGCATCAGTCAGCGGTGTATTACGCCAGATCAATCATTGTTATATTTTATGTGTGATGGTACCATTTGGTTTTTGTATATATGGGCGCTTGGAACTTCTTTTAGTGGTCGACCACAGTTTATAATATTTGTTTGTGATATCGTATAGATATCCGTCGTAGTTTTACGACGTGAGTACTCAATGATATTTCATGTGCTCGCTAGTAGCGGCTTGTGGTGGTTCCAATTATATATTTGGTTCACGGCAATAACGATCCGAAAAGACCGGTTTACACAATTGCGATTTGATTTTCCGAAATGGGTTCTGAACTAGCGGTTACCTCAAAAGGTCCGTAACGTTTTGAAACCTTCAACTCTGCGCAATTTGAGCTGGATGTTATCGAAACGTAGGCATTATTGCTTTAGGAGATCTAACCCACACCATAGCGAAGTGCATAGTTCGATAAATACCGAACTATGAATTCCACTAGCCGCAGCACTTCCTCGACTGAGCCAAATCATATATACCGACTCAGCCTACACATTAGACCTCCAGCGAAATTTACATTTAATTTAAAGATGCAACTTGAATCCAACCTGACCCAAGGCAATGCAAACCACCTACCCGGACCTAAACAATGAACTTTAGACTGTAAATTGATCTCTTCGTGCGTCCCCGACAACACTCAAATGTCAAAATATCAACAGGATATGTTATCTGTGTTGACACCGGTTTAACTTTGTTCTGAATTTGTTATTTCCATCCGCGGAACCTCATCGATCAAACAGTCTCCCTATGCCCTGCCAACCTAGGTTAAGCCGCAATTAAACTCCTGTCTAGCCTAGTCTAAAATCCTAGTGTTATACCATGTCCATTATCGACACCACTCGAAAATGGTTGAATTTGATTTGAATGTGCTTGTATGTTTAATGACTGTGTGTGTGTGAATTTCAAAACTCGCTACTCGAAGGAATGAGGAGAGGATTAGCCCGCGAATATCCTAAGAGCCAATCCAGGAACCCTATGGTGAAGGAAAAAGGAATTTAGGGTCGCTCCAAGCCCAGACTCAGACTCAGATCAGTTAACCTACAAGTTCTTATCTAACGACCCAAGGATAGTTTTGGAATTTGGGGTAGGTTGATATAAAGGATAGGAACCGAGGTATATCTCGGCGCTTCAGACACTCACGAAAAACCACTGAAACTTCGCAATCACAATTTCGTATAGTTCTGACGCGTAACACGGCAGACAAAACTGTTTAGAACTCGTGAAAGACGACTGTCACAGTAGCTAGACGCTGAGACTGAATGCTCTCCCTTCCCCCGCCATCGTATTTATACCCCCCACATGTCTGAAAGAAAAAAAAAACAGCGTCCTTTGCGAACACGCTCTGCCCAAGCGAAGCTTCTTATCACTAACTACACAGGGTCTATTTTCAACCATGCCATGCAGATCCGCCGTTCTACAAATTGTGTGTACGCATATTCACTATGATCAACCGTAGGTTATCACTCAAATCATTTGGTACTGCCGATACACAGAATCTGTTGAACGCTGACCAATAAAAGCTTGTTGCGATTAATTAAGCATTCCCGACCGCTAGGCGCGCGAAGCAAAGACCACTAGAATGCTATTCATACTAGTCGTGTCAGACTCTCCATCTCATACCTCAATCGCAATTGTATATTTGCAATCAACATAATAGCTTTCTCCGTATCGTTCCATAATAACCTTTTATTATTTAGTTATTCACAATTTATTCAACGCGCAGCCAAATCGGCTCGGATCCCTACACATCTCGCAGGAATGCGACAAAAAAAACCTGACCTGTAACCTTCCTCGAACCATCCCACGCGTCGGCTCTGTTTTTTTTGCTAACTTACCACTGAGCTACTCAAAACCCTAAACGTTATCTGAACCGATTCACGTATTCAAAACAGCGCGGCGTTGGGCTAGCCCTCTGTCACGCAAAATGAAGCATCAAATGTACTGACTCTCGTGTACCATTACATTAAAAGCAGTGGAAAATTTCTAGCACTTCAAAGGTCTGTAAAAATCATATCTTAATTAAAGATGCCTTAAACAAGTTTTCTTAGATTTATTTATCATTACTTAATTAGGAAGAATTTGTGAAAAAACCAATAATTGTTCAAAATCACATTTATTGATTCTGGATTTTTGTCACAAACAATAAAATGCCGATTAAAACGTAACCGTAAGACTGCGGCTAACACAAGTATTGCCTAAACGGTTCTTAATGGGATGTTAGGTAGGTCACAACTTTGTGACCCCCTGGAGCCGAACAAAGCGGAGCGAAGTTTGGCGACCCCATATAAATTCAAAGTGTTCTGTAAAAGTTCAGTCGCTCGCGGACACTCATCCGCTTCGAACGCGTCGCGATTAACATATCAGTGCGTCTACGCATAGTTCGCAACTACCGTAAAAATGAAATGTGCTAAGTGTACCAAGCTAATTAACAAAAAATCTCCTGGAATATTGTGTAATAAATGCAATAAATGGTTTCACGCGTCGTGTATGTCCATCACAAATGATCAACTAAGTGTGTTACAAGAAACCGACTCAGTGGATTGGAAATGTCGTACGTGTACAGGCACCGCCAGACCGAAACGCTTGTCATGCATCTTACCAGAAGCCGAGGATGACGACAACACCGACACTGAAATTTTAACCAGCAGTATCTCCAACCAAATTCTTATGGATATTCGTCGTGAAGTACGTGAAACAATACGCATTGAAATGCAGACATCGCTGCAGTTCCTATCTGATAAAATTGATGATTACGAATTAAAAATCTAATCGTTTCTCAAGCAAGGCAAGGAATTGGAAAATCAGTGTAATGACTTGAGAAATGTATGTAAAAACTTGAAAATCCGGAACGAGGCACTAGAACAAAGACTTTCAACATTAGAGCAAAACCAGCTATTAGACCAAGTCGAAATATGTGGTGTGTCAGAAAAGGACAATGAAAATGTACAAGATGTATGTAAAACTATCTGCAGTTCGCTCAAAATCAGCCCAGACTCGATCATTAAAGCCTATCGCAAAAAAAACTACAAAAAGCAGGGTACTACAAAAACGATTTCATCATCGACTATAATTGTCCAGCTACGCGACGGTCACCGTGACAATTGGCTCCAGTCTTCAAAAACCACCAACTTAACAGGCGAACACCTTGGCTTGAGCGAAAAAAATAAAATATTTATTAGAGAACTCCTTACGCCTCATACGTCGTTTTTACTGTGGAAGACTAAAAATAGTCTAAAAGAAACGGGCTTATATAAGTACGTTTGGTACAAAAATGGGAAGATTCTCGTACGTCAGACTGATAACAAAAAAGTATTCACCATTAGATGTGAGAGTGACATCGAGTACCTTGCATCTAAAGTACCAACTATGGAATAAACCTACACCTAGTTATTGTAAGAATAATGGTTCAACAATATATACAGACTAACAAAAAAAAAATGGATAACCCATACTCGGAAATTCAAGAAAATACCTATAGCAATTGGAACTCATTTATGAATAATATTGATTTCAAGAACGATCACAATCTATGTATACTACATGTCAACATTCGGTCAATGCTAAAAAACTTTGACCAATTGGACTATATTGTCTCGACTAGCGCACGCACTGTGCATATTGTTGTGCTCACAGAAGTAAATATAAAAGATACATGCAAAAACTTGTTTCAACTACAAAACTATGACATGTATTCACAGCTACGTTCCCAGCAAAAAGGAGGAGGCGTTATAGTTTATATACACAACAGTTTAAACTTCACAAGGTATCCAGTATCAAGTTTGTATTTTGAGTGTGTGTTAGGCGAAATAGAAACACCCGATAAATTCAGGGCTAATATGTGTGTAGTGTATAGGCCTCCTCATTTAAGTGAATCATCGTTTGTTGCTGAGTTATCGCGAGTTATAGAAACTTCGCAATCTAAGTACTCTTATATTTTAATTGGCGATATGAACATTGATTTGTTTAAACGTAATTCGGTGCGCACGACATATCTTAATGCTATGTGTGACAAAGGGCTATACTGTGGGATTACGCAGTACACGCGTGTGGAAACAAAAGGTGGTAAAATAACAAATTCGTGTATTGATCACATCTTTATACGTGCGATTTACTGTCGTGACATACACACAGCTGTCATAAACAATAAGATTGCGGACCACTACATAACAGGTTCCGTTATAATTTGCGACTCGAAAAACAATGAAACTGGGTACAGATATATAAATAGATTCGATAATCAACAACTTGTGAACGAGTTACGTAAAATTAACTGGCAACCTGTTATGGAGTTAACCAATCCGAATGATATATTTGATTGCATTACAAATCAGTTTTCGCAGGTGTATAAAAATTGTAAAAAGAAATGTAAAATAAAAATAGGTAAACGTAACGATTGTAAATGGGCAAATAGTCGTTTAATTTATATGTGCAAAAAAAAGGAAGAGCTTTTTGAAATTTGGAAACAAGATGAAAGCAACAAAGTAAATTTATTATTGTATAATAGGTATAGAAATCTCGCAAATAAATATATAAATAAGACTAGAAATAAGCATATTAAACAGACTATATCTGATAACTTTCAAAATTCAAAAAAAGTATGGCAAATTATTAACTGTGTCTGTGGTAAAATTTATAAGTCCTTAGATGACGTTATATTAAAACATTTTAAGGATGATTTAAAAACAATTTGTAATAAATTTGCATATGGTTTCTCAGATAACATTAAAAATTTAAGCACGAGTTGTGATGTTAAGTTGTTATCAGATAATTCGTATCAAAAGGAATCAAATATTTCAATCAGATTTAAGTGTGCAACAAATGAAGTAATACATAAAATAATTAAAAGCATGAATAAAAATAAAAGTCCAGGTATTGATAGCATAAGAGTAAAAGACTTATTAAGTATAAGCGAAGAGATAACTCCAGTAATTAGTCACCTAATTAATGCGTGTATTTCCACGTCACTCTATCCTGACCAGCTTAAAATAGGCATAATCAGACCTGTGCATAAAAAGGGTTGCTATAGCAATGTAGACAACTATAGGCCTATTACAATATTATCTTGCGTCGATAAAGTAGTTGAGAGATACCTCGGTAACGAAATAACAGATTTCTTAACTAAGAACAAATTAATTAATGACAAACAGTACGGGTTTCAAAGAGGGCGTAGTACCTCGCAGCTGCTTTCTCGATTTGTCGATGAGGTCAACCATCACCTGGATAATCGAAATCAGGTGCTGGTTGTCTTCATTGACTTCAGTAGGGCATTTGATGTCTTAAATTATAATATGCTTTTTTCTAAGTTGCAGCAGATTGGTGTGCGGGGCCCAATGTTGGAATGGTTTCGAGATTATCATAAAAATAGTCATACATTAGTCAGTGTAAATGGGTACACAAGCGATCCTATTCCCACAGAACAGGGAACGGCCCAGGGTTCAATCTTGGGACCAACAGAATATCTGGTCTACGTTAACGACATGTGCAGTCTCTTCCAAAACGGCTCCGTGTACCAATTTGCTGATGACACATGTTTGGTTGCGCACAGTAGGGACATTTTTGAGGCGCAGAGAATTATGCAAAACAATTATGACTTACTATGCAAATGGGCACACGATATGGGTCTTGTTATTAATGCCAATAAAACAAAACTTTTGCATATAAGATCACCCTACATAAAATGTCTTACTGATCCAACTGTAGTATCACATAGCCACCAATGTTTGCATGACCAGCCTGTCTCATGTAGCTGTGAAAAACTTGAACTAGTGAGTCAGCATACTTATCTGGGCCTCATCATTGATAAACATCTTAATTGGAAACCTCAGGTAGAATACATATGTAACAAATTGAGATCACTTCGTGCTAAATTTTCTATCCTTAAATTTAAATTACCTTATAATATACTAAGAATGTTGTACTTATCATTAGGTGAATCAATAATAGGTTATGGACTCAGTAGTTATGGTCGAACATATAAAACTAACATTGACTTAATATACAAACTTCAACTAAGCATACTTAAAACAATTATCCCAAAATATTTAATAAACAAATATAAAGAAGATGAAATAGGGTTGTTGAAGCACTGCAGAATTATGTCAGCTTACAATAAAATTAATTACCAAATAGTACTTGAGGAATACCATCACATTGAGTCCCTAACTGCTAGAGTTAGGCATAGTAAACTGCGCAAACTAAACAGTACACCAATGTTTGTTCTACCTAAATATAATAATGAATATGGTAAAAGGACGTGGAAATATACGCTACCCAACATATTAAACAGGCTTCCGCATACATTGCAAAACAGTATCTTAAAGAACTACAAGACCTGTAAACATTTATTAAAAAAACACTATATATTGGGATCAAGTGAATGACTTTATAATGCGGTAATGCGACTCATTCGTGCAAGCATAAACCTCAAATAGGTTTAAAGCGCGTCTAGTTTTTTTTTTTTTAACTATTGTATTGTTATGTGATGAACAAAATAAAAAAAAAAAAAAAAAACAATTCGGTTCTGTGAAACTTTGTCAAATTTTGAAATTTCGGTCGAGTATTCGGAGCTCGGGCTTTCATATTTTTTTTTTGTATTATTTAGTCGTTACAACGACGAATCCAACAACAGATTCACATCAACTACGCCCGCTACCGGTGAGTAAAAATGAAAGTTTGGCGATAAGCATAGATACTTATTTATCACATTAATACAGATAGACCACGTAGAACAAAATATATCACCGGCGGCGTAATCAGAGAATCTACGAAAGCAGATGGTGGTGATTGCAGATGGCGCTGGTGTTTTTGGTGGCTGTCTATCTGTTAATGTTGTCAAATACTATTTACTTCTTCTTATTAAGACTTGCTGAACTCCAGCGCGTTCCGAGTGGCATCATAATCGATTATAGCGTCTAGTGATCGTTCCAAATGAGTTACATCCGCCAGGGGGCGCTGCAACGTAAACATCAATATCAAAATATTGATATATCAAAATATTGATGTTTACGTTGCAGCGCTGACGTGACGTGACACTGACGTGTGGCTCAGCGGTCTGCATCGTGTCTGTCACCTAAACAAGAGGTCCGTGTTCGATTCTCGCCTCGGAATTTTTCATCAATCTGAATTTTGTTATTTCAACTACATAACTACACCTACAAAATGAGTTTTTTTTCAAATATAACATTCCGAAAACCGAGAAATAAAAAAATCAGAGACAGAGATAACTGACGACGACGACAACTCCAAAGATGGGCTGGGGATACAAGCAATAGTATGCCTATATTGTCGGGTGACGAGGATGACCAAATAAAGGGACTAAAACAGCAAATAGATCAATTAAAAACACATTTAAAAGCAGCGCATGAAGAAATCGATAACTTGAACTTCGAAAATTTTAATCTGAAAATCAGCTTAGAAGACTCGATTAAAAAAAATCATCTATGTAAGAAAATAACAGATAGCCTCAAGAATGACTGCGTCACGCCAAAGGGAAAAAAATCAAAAAATCTAAATAAGTCAACACCGCAAAAAATATTACCTATGCCACCTCCAAAGCGGATATTTGTAGTAACACCCAGAACAATATCGACTTGGAAACTTCAAGTAGACCAATCGACAAAAATGTCGGAACAACCATCGTAAACGCAGATAAAACACCGACGATCTGTTTAGTTACAGGCAACAGTCGCAACAGGATCCTAGATATTGCAAAGGATAAACTAGGACACACGGGAGATCTGTCACTAACTATTCCCCGGTGTGGAAGTGATGGAACTGCTGCGTGGAATAGAAAAAAATAGAAAATTACACACAGAATGACTACTGCATAATTATGATAGGGGAGGCCGACTTCCGACAAACAACTTGAGCAACACATTCGGAACGCTCTTCAAACTCAGCAACATACGAATATAATCCTGTGTCTGCCGGTCTACATATGCTCAGCCTTCACCACAATGTTTAATGGAAGAGTTGAAACATTCAATAACCTGCTTCATTTGGACAACCATACCCACAAATACGTTACTTTATTAGATTCCAAACATATACTAACCTATTGATAACAAACAAAGGTATGCGTACAATCTTCGCACTGATCAATCAATCGATTGATGACATAAGAGAACGGAAAGAATCTCACAAAATATATTATATATATATAGCGCATAGATTCTCATAAACTGCAGACAGTTTCCCGAGACACGCGCACAGAGAGAGAACAACAGTTTTTTTGTTATTAAAAGTCTCAACATACTACATCAGAACATTGCGGGTCTCATCAATAAATGTGATTTGTTGTCAATATACCTGGAAGAACTTTATACAGAGAACGTTGTAGTCGACGTCATCTGCATCACGGAGCACAACATTATAGCAGGAGATGAAGATTTGGCAGTGCTGCCAAACTACCAACTTGCAGCACACTATTCCAGAGATGATAAGAGGAAAGGTGGAGCTTGTATACTAATCAAAACTGGTCTACACTATAAAGAAATTAAAGAAATAACTAAGCTCTTTATCAAAGGAATATTTGAATGCTGTGCCATAGAATTAATTAACCAACAAATTATTATCGTATGTAGTTATAGAATCCCCATAAATAAAAATAAAACTCTGCATCTAAACACATTCTATGAGCAAATGGAAAAATTACTACACAAGCTATGCATACAACTGAGTAAACGAGTGATTCTTGGCGGCGAATTCAATATTGATACGCTCAAAAAGACTACAACCTCAACGGAATTTAAAAACTTTCTTTTAGGATATAATCTAAAATTGCAATTCAATCAACCAACAAGATTATCATCAAAAACATGCCTTGATAATTTTGCCCACAACATAAATCATGTAACAGGAAAAGTCACTGACTACGGGCTCTCGGATCATACAGCACAGATTTTGAATTGCCCCGTAAAACGACTTGTGTAATCGACTCTTGGAAAACTACCAAAAGAGATTACAGCTAAGCAAATTTAGACAAATTTAAAGAACATCTAAATTCACTCACCTTCTCTGACATGTTCAACTTAAATGATGTCAATGAATCATATGACTGCTTTCTGGAAACATTCCTACTGCTCTATGACCTATGCTTTCCTTATGTTTTATGACGATTACTGTGGAAATCTAGACTAGATCCCACAACAACATGATTTTCAACAAAACACACACACTTCTGCTTTATTACACTATTATTTTCTCAAAATCTTATAATACAAAGTTCTTAAAAGTTGGTTTCTGGAACGCGGGTTCTTTAGGTACTGGACACGATGAGCTCATAGTTGCGGTGGAGCAGCGAGCTCCGGACCTATTGGCCATCAATGAGACGTGGTTGCGCCAGGACGACGTAGGTTACGCCCCCGACATCCCCGGCTATAGACTGCGACATATCGCGCGCCCGCGCAGCGTCAGACTGGCGCGGAGTGGTGGGGTGGGATTTTATGTGAAGATAGGTATAAAGGCGAGACTACACTCCCATCCAGAATCCACCGTTGGTGTCGAACAGATGTGGCTATCTAGGAATGTAAACGGTATTAAAATTATTATTGGAACCGCCTATCGACCACCGTGGATGAATGTTAATACTTTCTTTGATGCACTTACCGATTCTTTATCTAGTTTTTCCCATTTTGATAAGGTAATACTATTAGGCGATTTTAACATAGATTTTCTTGATACAGGCAACAATATGACATGTAAATTACAACAATTCCTAGCGTACTCCAAACTGGTAAATATTTCGATAAACCGACCCATTTTACTGACCATAGCGCAACCCTAATTGACTTGGTATGTACGGACGTAACTCTTACTTCAATATCAGTTGATCACATTCCTGATCTCGGGCATCACGCAATTATAACCGCAAAAGTTAAAATTAAGAAAGATAAACCTCCTGTTCGCACTGTCATGTATAGACCATTTAAAAACATTAACATGGTAACATTCGACAATGACCTGCAAAATATTAACTGGGACGTGATTCTACACTGTGACAATGTGGACCTTATGGTGTCGACCTTCAATGAGTACTTGCTAGCACTTTATGATAAGCATGCACCAGAGCGTAAAACGATAGTCAGAGAAGTGTCAAAACCGTGGTTAACCAGTAATGTTAAGTACATGATGCAACTTCGTGATAGGGCACACGATAAATATCAGCAATGTCAACTTCCGGTTGACAGAGACCAGTATAAATCTTTGAAACACCTTGTTGCTGTCAGTCTTTACTCAGAAAAGAAGGCATTTTTCGAACATAATATTAATAATAATATCGGAAATCCTAAGAAGCTATGGCAAACTCTTAACCCCTCGCACCCCCAGCCACTTGGCGCCGACACAGCTCGTCCCCCTGGCACACTGAAGCCCGCGCGGCGCGCGACACTTGACTGACGTATCAAGTGATTATGTTGAAATGGTAACTCTTAGAACTATGAGAGTGCTAAATATGAGTAGCTAATGAAACCCTCTCTTAGTCAATGCAAAACTAATGTCACAGTGACCTTCCTTTATTATTGTACCGACATGAGAATCACAGACATCTATGAAAATGGTCCTTCTCGACACAAATCTAGCAGACATGAGAAAAACATCAACAACATATACATGTTATTTGATACCTACGTAATCTAAATAACATTACCCTTTCAAAACAATAAAAACATTAGTGTGTTCTTATATAAACTGTTCAATATTTCAGCGTATGAAATTTTCCAAAAATACGGTATAAATAAAAGTGTTTTTTTTGAGGCACGTTTGGAATATTTTTTTCTATGAATGACCATAGACAATTGTATCGGATTATAGACTTTGTCTTATTGAGCGTCTGGAAAATCTTTAACAGTACCAACATGACAAAAATTGGCCAAAATATACCGGTTTAAAAAAGCGCGGGAGCGAGAGCGTCATATGACGCTTGGGGGACGGACGGTACTCGAGGCGAGCGTCATATGAGGCTTGGGGGATTGTAAGGTTAAGAATACAGTTCTTCCCAAGAAGTACAACGAATTGCCAGAGCATCTGAACGATCCAAATGAGATGATCACCCACTTCCTTAATGTGCCTGGAGACAATGGTGTTACGATATATAATCTTAGTTACTTCGAGCATCACAGGTATTGTAACGCGACTTTTCAGATGCACCCTGTCAATGAGAGCTAAGTGGGAAAAATTATTTTAAACATCCCATCAGAAGCCCGCGGTAGTGATGGAATAACTAGAAGTATGGTTCTATTTACACTACCTACAACTCTTAGGATCATTACAGCTATTGTGAATCGGTCAATCACCACTTTTACCTTCCCAGGGCTCTGGAAAAAATCGACTATTCGGCCAATTCCTAAAAATAATGACTTGAAAAATGTGACTGATCTTAGACCGATAAGTATACTACCATACTTATCCAAAGTTTTGGAAAGGATTATATGTAACCAGATCACTTCATTCCTGGAAAAAAATGGGATTTTGCCTAAGTTTCAGTCAGGGTTTAGAAAAGAACGCAGCACAACCACTGCCTTACTAGATGTCGTGGATAATATCCTAGCTTCCCAGGACAAGGGTTTTGGTACTATACTGGCATTACTGGACTTTTCTCGAGCTTTCGACTGTTTAAATGTAAATAT
This sequence comes from Argyresthia goedartella, assembly GCA_949825045.1. Taxonomy (NCBI): domain Eukaryota; kingdom Metazoa; phylum Arthropoda; class Insecta; order Lepidoptera; family Argyresthiidae; genus Argyresthia; species Argyresthia goedartella. The sequence goes on along the minus strand of OX463812.1, from coordinate 35,749,972 downwards.
GTTGCTGTCTAAACTAAATTACTATGGCTTTCATATTGAGTCGATAAAGTGGATTGAGAGCTATCTTGTCTATCGTTACCAACAAGTTGTTATTAGTGGAAAGGATGGATCTAGTATCTCATCTGATTGCATACTCTCTGGAAGAGGCGTCCCTGAGGGGTCCATTCTGGGACCTATACTATTTATTTTGTACAGTGCAGATATAATAGGTTGCATTAAGCACAGTAAGTGCCATTTATATGCTGATGATCTTCAGTTGTATATAGATTCCAATAAAGATAACATCGAAGAGGCCGTCAGAAATATAAATGAGGATTTGCTAAGGTGTCCCTCTGGTCTGCCAAAAATGCATTAGTTTTAAACCCATCGAAGTCAAAGTACTTAATTATTGGCTCAAAAACACAAGTAAAATCCATAATTGACTATGATCCCGAAATTTCAATCTCAGGTGTCCGCCTGGAACGAGTCAGTGAGGCCCGAAACCTTGGCATACTAATGGACAGTGAATTACGCTTTGAAAAACATGTTGTAGAAGTCGTAAAAGCCTGCTTTTATCGGCTCAAAGTTTTGTACAAGGTTAGAAGATTTCTAAGTGTTGATATGCGTGTCAGGCTTTGTGAATCTCTGGTGCTCTCTAAAATAGACTATGGCTTGTTGGTTTACGGCCCATGTGTATACAAACGAACAGAGAAGTTGATACAAAGGGTACAAAACGCCTGTGCTCGGTATTGCTTCAAGATTCCTCCGCGCACGCATGTCACACCATATTTCAATAGTGCCGATATGCTGAAATTAAGGGCGAGACAATATTTATATTTTTCAACACTTTTGTTTGGTGTTATTAAAACAGGTAAACCTGAATACTTATTTGAAAACTGACCTGGAGGTTTTCGCGCCACCACACAAACAGAAATAATAGCTGCGTTCTATCGGTTCCTCGCCACGCAACTGCGGCGTTTCGTGGCGGCTTCAGGTACCTTGCCACAAAATGCTGGAATAACATACCCCCTCCGCTGAGAGAGCTCAAAACAAAAATAATATTCAAAAGAAGAATTCGAGCACAGTTATTGGAGCAACAAAAGCAGAGTAGCTGATGCTGCCACGACCGCGGACGTGGTGCTGCGTGCCGCGTTTTCCAGCTTATTTTATTCTTAAGATTTATTCAAATCCTTAATGTGTATATGTAGTGATTTAATTTAAATTTTATAATTTTATATTTTCTTGTGTATCTATGATTTGACATTATTACTCACAATACAATTTAACACACCAAACATTTGCATGCAACAACCATGCAATTTACAATTCTCTTTCACAACTTAATTCCGCATATTTCATTTGTTTTTAATTTTTATTTATTCTGAGAATAGGTACATAGCCTAGGTTATTCTCACACTTCCCACCAATATTAAGTTTAGTTTATTTTATTTATTACACTTGCCACCTGGACAAATTAATATTTTAAATCATATTATATCTTCTGGGCCCCAGACTGAAAACCAGAGTCACAGGATTTCCTGTGACATTATGTTGAGTCTGAACCCTTTTGCTGTCGCAGCATGTGCACATGGCAGCGAAACCCTTCACAAATGTTTATGGGTACTAATAGTGGGTAGTTTTATTGCTAAATTTTATTTTATTTTTAAACAGTACCTACTTCATTCCATGTAATACTTTTATATTCTTGTGTTTGTGCTGATACAGCGAATAAATGCCTATTCTATTCTATTATACTATATTAGATTCCATTCTATTCTATTCTTTCTATGTTTTTAACCCTATCGCTCGCATATCTAATTGTTAGCTTGATAAAAACTCAATTAGATTTAAATTTGTTATTTCTTTATTGTACTCACATAAAACACCCAATATTTAGATAACTTTTGATACAGCGAATAAATGCCTATTCTATTCTATTCTATTCAACAAAGATTAAAGATGACCTAAAAAACTATTCAAATCGACTTAAAAAAATTGTTAAATTAACACAAAGATCCCAAAATAATCACAACATACAATATTAAATAAATAAATCAAAAACGTCATGAAAAATTATAAATAACTCCAAAACCTCTCTTTCTAGAGAACCGATAGCGAAAATCAAAATTTACGACAAATACGTTACCGATGCACAAGAGATTTCAGAAGCATTTAACAATTTTTACATAGACCAAATAAAACTAACCAATAAAACGTATCCACGCCCGATAAATCGTCAACAGCAATCGATTTACATGAAGCCAACAACACCAGAGGATATAGTCAAAACCATAAGCGCTCTCTCATATAACCTATGTTCATGAATAAACTATTCTTATTCTTATTCTTAAAGCATATCTAGTTCTAGACCTACATCGCTTGCTGCAGCACTCTTGAAATATGTATTGCAAATACCACGACATGGCTCTATGAGTTAAAAATTCAAAAGAACAACAACCGATTTTCTGTTGCACTTTTTTACATTTAATGTTTAGTAAATCGATTCAAAATCTTTGAAAGGAGATAGTACACCATTGAGAGCCATTTAGGTCAATTTTATGTTAGTGGAAATCTTAATTTCATTCTTATTTGTGTTTTATTGTCTTTGATGAAAACACCCAGAATTTTACAGTTAACCAAAAATAATTGCGATATTGAACAATAATTGATTTCTTTTTCAGTAATTGATAATGAAGTACCTTCTGTTTGAGTAATTTAACGTAACTTATTCTGGGCATTTAAGACTTGAGACCTGGATTTTGCAGACCTTTGAATGCCTAGAAAATATCATCTGCTTTTCAGCAAGTTTTTATTTTATATTATAAACCTAATTTCTCGCAAATGTAACACTAGGACATTATGTTAGATGACATTTTTTGATGTTGTTTAATGGTCCTCTATCGATGTATGTAATTTTCAATGTGTGCTACCAACTTAAAAAGCATGTAAAGGTGGATTTTTCTTCCTCAATTTGGTTCGGAGTTCCTAATTTCAACAAATTATGAGATGCTTTTTGTACATGATATCTCAAAAGAAAGAACATATAATTTTTCACATACAAAAACTCCTGTCTTTTTTTAAATTGCTGTCAAAAAACCTTGCTTAAAAGCATTGGAAATATTCTATCACTTCAAAAGTCTATCAAAATAATATCTCAATTAAAGATGCTTTAATGTATTTACCAGTACTTAATTAAACTTGTAAAAAAACAATAGTTGTTCTAAATTGCATGTATTACTTCTGGATTTTTCGTCAAGAACCATAAAACACCGATTAAAACGAAACGGTGAGACTCCGGCTAACAAAAGTATGACCTAAACGGTTTTAAAGGTAATGTTAGGTAGGTCACAACTTTGTGTACCCCCTGAAGCCGATCAAAGCGGAGCGGAGCGAGGCGACCTCATATAAATTCAAAGTGTACTGTAAAAACCAATTCGGTTCTGTTAAACTTTGAGAAGCCGTCAAAATTGGAGTAGTCGGTCGAGAATTCGAAGCTCGTGCTTTACATAATATTTTTGTTTTGTTTTATTTAGTTCCTACAACGACGATTTCAACAACATCTACAACAACAAATACGCCCGCTACCGGTGAGTAAAATTGAGAGTTGGCAATAAGCACAGATACTTATACAGGGTTTCCCAAAACTCACGCGCCATAGCAACATCGAAGGTAGACCTGCTTGAGGCGCATCGAATAAGCCCAACTTAACTTCAGTGAAAGTTTCATGTAATTCGACTATTGACGAAACGAAACGGTAAGACTCCGACTAATACAAGTATGGCCCAAACGGTTTTAAATGTAATGTTAGGTAGATCACAACTTTTTATACCCCCTGGAGCCAAGCAAAGTGGAGCGGAGCGAGGTGACCTCATATAAATTCAAAGTGTACTCTAAAAACCAATTCGGTTCTGTGAAACTTTGAGAAGCTGCCAAATTTTGAGTGGTCGGTCGAGCATTCGAAGCTCGTGATTTAATATTTTTGTTTTGTTTTATTCAGTTCCTACAACGACGATTTCAACAACATCTACAACAACAAATACGCCCGCTACCGGTGAGTAAAATTGAGAGTTAGCAGTAAGCACAGATACTTATACAGGTTGTCTCAAAACTCACGCGCCACAGCAACATCGAAGGTAGACCTGCTTGAGGCGCATTGAACAAGCCCAACTTAACTTCAGTGAAAGTTTCATGTAATTCGAGATATTGACGGTTTAAAGTTTTTCATGAAATCACCCTTTTTTACATTGTTACGGCATGCCATTACTTGCCTATCCCTTAAAAACTAAACAAACAAACATGGCGTCACGCCTTTTTCCAAACGGGTTGGCAGAGGCACAGCTGTGCCCACTTTTAGCCAGTGATTAAATACTCCATTTTGCGTGGCAGGGGGCTAGCCCATCGCCGCACGTAGAACAAAATATGTCACCGTCGGCGTAATCAGAGAAGCTACGAAAACATATCTAGTTCGAAACCTATATCGCTTGGTGCAGCACTATTTCAATATTGCAAATACCACGAGATGGCTCTAGGAGATTAAAATTCAAAAGAACGACAACCGATTTTTTTGTTGCACTTTTTAAATTTCATGTTTAGTAGATCGATGCAAAGCCTTAATAAGAAGATAGTACACCATTAAGAACCATTTAGGCCAATTTTATGTTGGTGTAAGTCTTACCGTTTTGTTTTTATTGATGTTTTATTGTTTTTGATGAAAACACCCAATAATTGCGATTTTGACCAATTATTGATTTATTTTTTAATAATTGCTAATTAAGTACCCACTGTTTATCAAATCACATCAAATCAAAAGCATTTATTTCTAACTCTCACAACACAATTATAAACATAAAGACAAACTAAGGAATCAAACGAACAAGATGAAAACACAAATACAATATAAATTATAGCAAAACGTTGTCGAGCTACAAAGAGGTTTTAACTCAGCATATGCAGGCTCAGACAACCTGCGCTGATCTTCCGTTAAAACCCTTTTGAACTGAGTCAAACTAAAAAGATGATAATAGCGGACGTTCTCAGAGAAGTACCTAGATAACAAATGAAACATTTAACAATATATATTGTAACACAGAAAAGTAAAAATGAGAGTTATCATAATATAATATAATTGCATCACGTATTAACATAAAATTAGCCAGATTTACACCTTAAAAGTTAAAATGGATAAATGATTATTATTAAAGATAAATAAAACTTAGTTAAATAAATAATTAAGTAGTTAAGTATATTAAATAGCACTAGTATCATGTAATACAGATTCTTGCTCCTTTTGCCAGTCTAATAAATATCTTTTAAGTTTCATTTTAAAAGTTTGGATACTTTGGAGGTTCCTAATCGGCGGTGGAATATTGTTCCAACATTTCGTTGCAGCATAGCGAAAACTATCTTTAGAGGCTACTGTTTTATGTCGCTGAGTTGAAAGCTGCAACGAATATTGTCGACGTACGTTGAATCTTGAACCGGGAGTCATTCAATTTACAATATAAATAGTCAGGTGCTTTGGGCTCTAAAACGTCAAAAAAGAAGAAAAGCGAGATGTGGCTTAAATTGCTGTCAAAAAAACCTCGCTTAAAAGCATTGGAAATGTTCTATCACTTTTAAAGTCTTTAAAAATTATATCTCAATTAAAGATGCCTTAATGTATTTATCAGTACTTAATTAAACCTTGTAAAAAAACAATAGTTGTTCAAAATCGCATGTATTGCTTCTGGATTTTTCGTCAAGAACAATAAAACATCGATTAAAACGAAACGGTAAGACTCCGGCTCACACAAGTTTGGCCTAAACGGTTCTTAATGGAATGTTAGGTAGATCACAACTTTGTGTACAGCCTGGAGCCGAGCAAAGCGGAGCAGAGTGAGGCAACCTCATATAAATTCAAAGTGTCCTGTAAAAACCAATTCGGTTCTGTGAAACTTTGAGAAGCCGTCAAATTTTGAGTATTCGGTCGAGCATTCAAAGCTCGTGCTTTAATATTTTTGTTTTGTTTTATTTAGTTCCTACAAGGACGACTTCAACAAGACCTACAACAACAAATACGCCCGCTACCGGTGAGTAAAATTGAGAGTTTGGCAATAAGCACTGTTTAATATTTATGCGTCGGAAACGCACCGGTTTTTGTTGCGCGAATCGATCGCGAGTAATTCGGTTAACACAGCAGGGTCGGGTTATTTAAGGGGTATTAAGCTGATTTTGCTGACCTCAAAGGAAGTGTGGTTCCTATCGGAGGGGCCACTACTAGAAAAATAGTTTTTTATAATAACCTTTTGTGTGTTATTTGTATTGTACCACATGGTGGCATTCTCTAATTGATTTAGAGTGTATATTATAAGGTGTATGTCCACAGGGCGACCATATTAAATATTGTTTATGATTTAATTGTTTAGTGGTTGCCTTGGGTTTTACAACTTAGTTTTAATTTCTGTGCCCAGCGCTGACGGGAAAGTGCTGGTATCTGGCTGTACTTAGTTCGGCAGTGAAGCATAGGACCAGGAACAATTAAATCGGTAACCATGGCACCTTCGCCCTTGACGGTACTGCGATATGGTGTCCGTGAGGAGATGGGATGGCTCGCCCATACTCACAAGTATGTGGAGCGACCCGACATGGACGATGTCCTGCTCAAGCGTGTGGAGGACGCAATGACACGCGTCGGGAAGGTGTGTCGGCTGGCTGCCGAGGCTGAAGCCCTCGGGCTTACGGATGAGGCCTCGGTGGCTGCAGTGAGGCAGCTCTGCGCGGATGCTGACCAAGCGATGGAGTGCTTGGGCGACATCGAGCGTCGCGCCGAAAAAATTAAGCGGTCGCGTCGGGATGACCGCGGGGAGGGTAGCGGAGACCCCCCCCCCCTAAGGGTGTGGTTGGACGGCTTCCACACCTGGAGATTCCGGCCTTCGGTGGGGCAATTGATGAGTGGCCGGCATTCATCAATTTGTTCGATAGCCTGGTCCACGGTCGGGACGACCTGGACAGCGCCTACAAGTTGGCCCAGCTATTGATGGCACTACGGGGTGAACCGAAGGAGTTGGTCGGTCACCTAACGGTTACGGCGGGCAATTATGAGATTGCCCGGGTCATATTGTTTGACCGCTACCAACACAAAAGGCGGTTGGTTGATGCGCAGCTGGGGAAGCTGTTCAGCATCCCAAGAGTAACCCGGGATGTTGACATCCGGGTACAGGTGCTCAACCCTGTGCTGGTGGCCACTAAGGCCCTTCAGAACCTTGGTCTGCCGGTAGACCAATGGTCATATATTGTGTTATATATGGTTTTGTCACGGTTGCCTGCAGCTGTTCAAAGTCGGTTTGAACAGCTGCATGGGGGCAGTAGCTCGGAACTGCCCACGCTCGTCCAATTAACGGAGTTTTTGGAGGGTGAATGCAGGCGATGCGACACCATGGATTCGGAGGCCAGTGTGCAGCGCCAACCCGCGCGGATGCGGGAGGGGCCACGCCCCCCACCCCCACGGGGGGGTGGTCGGTCAAAACAATTTGGCGTTTTGAGTGCCGCGCCGTCGGGTGACGGCTGTGTGCACTGCGACAGTGCCGGTCATGAGGTGACCAGTTGCGCCAACTTTAAGGCGCTCGGTGTGGCTGCCCGCAGGAAGGTGGTCTTCCGCCACCGATTGTGTTTCGGTTGTTTGGGGCCGCACCCGCTGAGCGAGTGCTCACGGGCGTCCCCCTGTGAGGGCTGCGGTGGCAGGCACCACGTCGTGTTTTGCCTGAACCGGTCAGGCCCATCGGACGGTCACCAGGGCCGGACTCAGGTTGGTCGGTCGCAGGGCCCAACCAGGGCCGGACCCAGTCCCCCTCCGGGCAACGGGAGTCACCAACGGGGTGACTGGGGTACCCGCGGACGGGACCCCCCCCCGAGGGGAAGGGGGCAGCGCGGGGGGTAACAGGCGGGACAGTAGGGGTTCGGTCGCCGCTGTCCAGGGTCAGCGAGGACTTCGGGCCGCTGGCTCACCGCGTGTTACGGGTGGGTGTCAGATGGCACCTATGAGTGGCGCGAAGGCTGGGAGCCCACCACCTTCTGCGCCACCCTGCCCGTCGCTCTGGGAGGCGAACAGGGAGGCGAACAGTCGGATGTCGCCCCCATTCCTAGAGCGCCCCAGGTTGGATCCGCTCTCCCCCCTCCATCCACGGTGGCCACCGGGCACACCGTTCACAGTCCGCTATGGTCGGGTACCGGGACAGCGAGGGGCCTATTATGCGGGTTGGGACCCCCTGATGTACATGCGGTCTGATATGCCACCGGTGGCATATCAGCAGCCGAGTTACCAGGCCGACGGAGGTCTGAGCGGGTTCGGATCCCGCGGGGGTTCCCGCTAGGGACACGCCGCCCACTTACAGGGTGCCGCCACTCCACAGACGGTCATGCTCCCCACCGCCTCGGTGATAGCGTGGAGTTCGGACGGCAAATCTTGTGTAGCACGAGCACTATTGGACTCGGGGGCCCAGGGGTGCTTAGTCTCGTGCAACCTTGTAAGACGGTTGGGCATTTCGGTAAGGGAGTATCCACATTCCATTCGGGGAATTGGGAACACGGAAGTCGGTTCCGTTAAGGGAGTATCTCGGATTACTCTCTCGTCACGGGTGGATTCATCGGTGAATCTGACGGTCACGGCATTAGTCATGCCTAATGTGATGGACTCACACCCTCACGTATGGTTGTCGCCCTCGGTGCGACAGTTGGTCGCTAGGTTGTCACTGGCTGACCCGGAGTTCGACATTCCGGGCCCAGTAGACATTTTATTGGGTGTCGATGCCTTAGGATACCTGTTAGTGCCAGGTGTCCACGTGTTGCAGGCGACTGGTCTGGTTTCGGTCAACACCAGACTGGGCCATGCGGTAATGGGTCCGGTCATGCCGGCTGCCCCACGCCTAGTGACTCGTAGCCCCTTATTCGGTTCTGTACTCTCGGAGGTGATACAGAAGTTTTATGAGGTGGAGGAACCACCTACGGTCCGCCGGTTGGACCCGATTGAAGAAGAGTGTGAACAGTTTTATCGGAACAATACTGGTCGCCTTCGGTCAGGTCGATTTCTCACACGACTTCCATTTCGGAGTGATCGCCCACCGCTGGGCAGTTCACACCATGCAGCCGAGACGCAGCTTCTGTCGATGGAACGACGCATGAAGCGTGACGGGAATTTCCGGCAGAAGTACGTCGACTTCATGCGGGAATACGAGTCGCTCGGTCACATGTCGGTTTCAGGTATCGACTGGAAGCGTGAAGACCACTGCTTCCTGCCTCATCACGCGGTCTTGAGGACCCCGGAGGGCAAAATACGGGTAGTGTTCGATGGATCGGCATCAACATCTAACGGCATGAACCTGAACCAGTGTTTGCATTCAGGGCCGAAGTTGAATCATGACATCGCGGATGTTATCACACGGTTCCGTCGACACAATGTTGTGTTTGTAGCTGACATCCGGATGATGTTTAGACAGACGGTCATTCACCCTGACGATAGACGGTATCAGCTGATACTGTGGCGAGAGAGCCCAAATCAGCCCATCAGGGTGTACGAGTTGAACACCAACACGTACGGGCTACGGTCTAGTCCTTATTTGGCGATTCGCACTCTTCGGGATTTAGCGGATCGAGAACGGTTAAATTTCCCTAGAGGAGCAGCGATCCTGGAGCAGGACCTCTACGTGGACGATATCTGTACCGGTGCAGATTCCGTGGAGGAGGCGCTCGCTCGACGGGACGAGCTAGTTAAGCTCTTACGGGGTGGAGGTTACGAGCTCCGGAAATGGATGTCGAACTCTCCAGAGTTACTGACTGGTCTTCCGGATGACTACCAGCAGGATCCCCACATTTTTGAAAATTTGGAAAATCCAAATATGTTGTCGGTATTAGGCGTCCAGTACCAGCCGGTGTCAGACATAGCCCATCGCCGCACGTAGAACAAAATATGTCACCGTCGGCGTAATCAGAGAAGCTACGAAAGCATATCTAGTTCGAAACCTATATCGCTTGGTGCAGTACTATTTCAATATTGCAAATACCACGAGATGGCTCTAGGAGATTAAAATTCAAAAGAACAACAACCGATTTTTTTGTTGCACTTTTTAAATTTCATGTTTAGTAGATCGATGCAAAGCCTTAATAAGAAGATAGTACACCATTAAGAACTATTTAGGCCAATTTTATGTTGGTGTAAGTCTTACCGTTTTGTTTTTATTGATGTTTTATTGTTTTTGATGAAAACACCCAATAATTGCGAAATTGACCAATTATTGATTTATTTTTTAATAATTGCTAATTAAGTACCCTCTGTTTATCAAATCACATCAAATCAAAAGCATTTATTTCTATTTCTCACAACACAATTATAAACATAAAGACAAACTAAGAAATCAAACGAACAAGATGAAAACACAAATACAATATAAATTATAGCAAAACGTTGTCGAGCTACAAAAAGCTTTTAACTCAGCATATGCAGGCTCAGACAACCTGCGCTGATCTTCCGTTAAAACCCTTTTGAACTGAGTCAAACTAAAAAGATGATAATAGCGGACGTTCTCAGAGAAGTACCTAGATAACAAATGAAACATTTAACAATATATATTGTTACACAGAAAAGTAAAAATGAGAGTTATCATAATATAATATAATTGCATCACGTATTAACATAAAATTAGCCAGATTTACACCTTAAAAGTTAAAATGGATAAATGATTATTATTAAAGATAAATAAAACTTAGTTAAATAAATAATTAAGTAGTTAAGTATATTAAATAGCACTAGTATCATGTAATACAGATTCTTGCTCCTTTTGCCAGTCTAATAAATATCTTTTAAGTTTCATTTTAAAAACTTGGATACTTTGGAGGTTCCTAATCGGCGGTGGAATATTGTTCCAACATTTTGTTGCAGCATAGCGAAAACTATCTTTAGAGGCTACTGTTTTATGTCGCTGAGTTGAAAGCTGCAACGAATATTGTCGACGTTCGTTGAATCTTGAACCGTAGGAGTCATTCAATTTATAATATAAATAGTCAAGTGCATAATTGAGCCGAGCATCTTATAACCAATACGCACGTATATCGTAAGACGTTTTTTAACACATTTGCGAGGAAACAGAAAAAGACTTGGCATTTTTCATGTTTTTCCACTTCAAAAAATTTTCATACGTGGTTATGTATCTGTCCTTGGATATTGACGGCAGCAAGCTGTCGCATGCGGTTCGCGCTTTTGTTAGTATATCCGGTGGAGTTGAAGTAATATATTGCTCATCTTCATTATTAAAAGTTGTCATTTTTAGATATTCACAATACAAGTACAAAGAAAAGAAAATTTGAGAAAAATGGCGCGAGGATTACGTTCTGCCATGGCTGCGTAAAAATGTTGGGAAAGACGCTAGAGCATGCAGCCAAGTTTTTAAATTATCGAATGAACTGTTTTTTTATTTGAAATAAACTCAATCTGTGAATGCACACTGTCTACTGACTGGCGCCGCGCGGCGATAAGTTCGAAATTTGAATAGCAACAGCGCGTTGCTCACTAGCTGGAGTCGTGCGGCGGCGATCAGTTCATCAGTTCATCAGGAATTACATCAGCCGAGCAAGGGTGTTAAAAAAACCAATTCGGATCTGTGAAACTTTGAGAAGCCGTCAAATTTTGAGTAGTCGGTCGAGCATTCAAAGCTCGTGCTTTAATATTTTTGTTTTGTTTTATTTAGTTCCTACAACGACGATTTCAACAACATCTACAACAACAAATACGCCCGCTACCGGTGAGTAAAATTGAGAGTTTGGCAATAAGCACAGATACTTATATATTATACTAATACAGATAGACCACGTAGAACAAAATATGTCATCGGTGGCGTAATGAGAGAAGCTACGAAAGCATATCTAGACCTTTATCGCTTGGTGCAGCACTATTTCAATATTGCAAATACCACGAGTTGGCTCTAGGAGATTAAAATTAAAAAGTACAACAACCGATTTTTCTGTTGCACTTTTTTACATTTAATGTTTAGTAGATCGATACAAAGCCTTAAAATAGTAGTTTATATGACTGATACATAATGGACGGCATTAAGGCGAGTTTCATAATAATATCACTCGAGAGTTTAAATGCCTAATTATGTACAGTTACATACACTAGTTTATCTACACACATATCATAAGCTCTCTTTGATGTTTTCAGGAACCGCATGTTTGACCGGCATTGTGACATTGAGTTGTTTAGCTTGTTCTGTAGTAACCAACTTCACAGACAAAGTAGGGGTGGCATGCAGGCGGGCGTCGGCGTTCGAAATTTGAATGTCATAATATGTAGAAAATGTACACATTATGGTCATAATGTTCAATATTCAGATAAGAAATGAGTTTTTACAAAGAAGTTTAACATTATGCTGATCGTAACGTGCGGTTTTTGGATGCAGTAAAGAGCGTTTATGATAGGTGTGTGGATAAAAAATATAGTACACCATTTAGAACCATATAAGCCAATTTTATGTTGGTGTAAGTCTTACCGTTGTGTTTTTATTTATGTTTTATTTTACCGAAGAAAGACACATAGAGGTATCCTGTATTGAGTTGCATAGCCATATTATTGTTTGTGGCTACAGACCTCCGACTTATGAAAAAGTTCAAGGCAATTTTGAAATATTCGAGAAAATTATGGAGGAAGGACTCATTAAACTTTGTAATAACAGAAAAAAGTTAATTATTTGGGGCGCTCTTATTGTAGATCTGCTTGTAGATACAACACTGAAACGACGATTAATAACTCTGTTCAAATCATTTAATTTATGTCCTGTATTTCTAGAGCCGACTAGAATTTCACTTAACAGCCAAACTTGCTTAGATAACGTTTTTTGTGAATCTGCATTCACAAGTAAAAATGTAATTAACTGTTTACTAGCCGATCACAGTGGTCAAACAGTTTCATTCCCAATTACTTGTAAAAATAGGCCTATTATTACATCCCATAGGCTAGAGACGTATATGAAACACTTAGATATAAGTTTGCCAGTACCGGATTTTGATGAACAGAACCCTAACAAAATCTATTCTGACTTCTTCAACATTATTCAAACAGAATTCGATACAGTTAAATTAAAGAAAGTCAGTGCCAACAACGGTAAATCTAAATTTAATGACTGGGCAACATTTGGAATTCGTAAAAGTAGAGCTATCTTGTATGACCTTTATGAACAAAAAACCTAAAACTTTGATATAAAATTTTATGACTATGTTAAAAAATATTCCAAAACTTTCAAGTTAGTTTGTAGAACTGCAAAAACTTTACACATTAATAGAAAATTACAAAATTCAACTAATAGAATGAAAACGGTTTGGCAAATCATAAACTGTGAAACTGGCAAAGTTATACCAAGGGATAATGATTTCTCCTTAAAGTTAGGTGATAATGTTGTTAAATCCTATGCTGAGGTAGCTCGAGATTTTGAAACATTCTTCACCAATGGACCCTTACTCACAACAGGGCGTCTAAATTCATCTCCATACGAAGCAGAGACTTTATTAAAAAACAGTACTAGCATCAGTAATGTAGATTTTAAATTTTATCATGTACATATATCCCCAGGATATTGTCAAAACTCATAGATTACTTAACTTAAAAAATACTGAAGACCTGTGGTTTATATCAGTCAAAGTCATTGGTTCAATAATATTTGTTATAGCCCCACACTTAGCTTATATTTTTAATAAATGTGTTGATGATGGAGCTTTCCCAGACCCCATGAAACACAGTAAACTTATACCTCTGTTCAAGTCGGGAGATCCTTCAAATTTCAGACCAATATCTGTTCTTCCAGCACTAAGTAAAATTTTTTAAAAGATTATACTCAATCAAATGCTCTCTCACTTCAACGTTATAAAACAACTCCACGCCAAGCAATACGGTTTCACTAGGGGTAAATCGACTACGGATGCAGGTATTACCCTTATATCTCATATTTATTCTGCATGGGAAGCCGCACAGGATGCTATCGGTGTTTTTTGCAATCTGTCGAAGGCATTTGATTGTGTTGATCATCTTACATTATCATGATACACTACTAATGAAATTAAATCATTATGAAGTTAGAAATACAGCGTTGGATCTACTAAGATCATATCTAAGCAAAATAATTCAACAGGCAGAAGTCAACGGTGTTAAATCTTATGGATCGGGAGTAAAAATTGGCGTTCCACAAGGTTCTCTATTAGGCCCTTTCTTATTCTTGGTATATATTAATGGTCTGCCTTTTATGGTGGAGAATTTGACTGATATAGTTTTGTTTGCTGATGATATTTCACTGGTCTTCAAAATTTAAAGACAAAAAGAAGATTTTGATGTTGTCAATGGAGTATTATCTTTAACCTTGAATTGGTTCAAAGTTAACAATTTATTGTTAAATGCTGGTAAAACCAAATATATCAAATTTTTTCTTCCAAATGTCAGGCAAGTTGGGACAAGTTTAGTATTGGACAGCAGCACCTTAGAATTAGTAAATGACACGAAATTTCTTGCTTAAAAGCATTGGAAATGTTCTATCACTTCAAAGGTCTGTAAAAATCATATCTCAATGAAAGGTGCCTTAAACAAGTTTAGCTTGATGTATTTATCGGTACTTAATTAAACATAGTTAAAAAACAATAGTTGTTCAAGATTGCATCGCTGCTTTAAAAGAATAGTGAATTAATCCTTAATACGCCCCTATTGATTTTAACTGATATACGGCATGAACTACGAAAGAAGAAAGGATCACCCTCGACAGCCACTTGAATCGAAGCCCATTGGCCGAAATGAAACATTTCCCGTCTCTTTTCCACAAACTTTGAAGCCAAGCCGAAACAGCACGATTCAGTGATGCTTCGATGGTTACGGCGGTAGCATGTGTTATTTTTTGGAAAAAGACGGAAACAAACGAAATATTTCCGTGTTGCAGTATCAGGTGACGCTTTTTACAATAAGTCTTAAATCGTATACTGTATAATTTTAACTTACTTCAAAGTGTACTTTAAAACACAGTTTTTAAATAACTACGGCTTAAAACAAATATTTAAATTTATTTTATAGTTTTGAACTGATTTCCAGCTTAAAGATCGCCGAGGAAAACATGGAAATCATTAGAATCTCAGTACTGAGTTCGAGGATGACATCAAAAAGCACATCAATGCGATTCCTCGAATCGAATCACACTATGTGAGGGCTGATTCGACCAGAGACTATATTGTCAGTGACAGAACCATAAAAGAAGTTTATGATGAGTTTGCAGCAGAACGGAAGAAAGCAAAAAGGGACATAGGAAACTACTCTGCTTACTACACTATATTCACGACGAAATTCAATCTGGCGTTTTTCCAACAAAAAAGGATCAATGTGACCTGTGTGTCTCCTTTGCTAACTCCAATAATGACCAAAAACAAGAACTTGAAGAGAAGTACCAAAGATATTTTAAAGAGAAGGTATTCTAGAGAAGAAAGACTGGAGGATCTGAAGTTGTTATTAACGACTTGGAAGCAGTGCTTCAATGTCCAAGAGGTTAATCATTTTCATTCTACTACAAGTCGAAACTCAACAGTTATAATCTAACACTAACTGAAATAAAAAAATATACAGAAAAGGAGAAGAAGAAAAAGGAGGGCAAAACGGCGGAAGATGCGTATGACAATGTATACAGCTATTTTTGGTCTGAGCTGGATGCTAAACGCGGAGCGGTTGAGATTGGAACATGCGTATGCGTATGGAAGTACCTTATAATCCATGGAAGAAAAATCGAATGTCATATTCTACTCCAATAACTGCTGTGGCTGCAATAAAAATAAATAAATGACTACAATATATATATGTATGCTGTGCTTAGTCTAAATATATATCACACAAATTACTCATTAGAGGACATACTCAAAACACGGCAGACAGCGTCCATAATTTAATTGAGAGGGAAGTCAAGAAGAGCTTAATGGCAGGACCTATTGATACCCCCGAGCAATACATACCTCTTATTAAAAGCGCAAAAAAGGAAACCGTCGATACAAGTACACGAACTGACGTATGATTCCTTCATCGATTCAAAATCGGCAAAATCGAACAGCCGCCCAGATCGGCGCCAACCACACGGGCAAGCACCAAGCAGGGTGGTTACACGGCTTGCTGGGTGTTTACACGGCTTGCTGATGGCTTTTTGGCAAGCCACCACCAGCCGTGTAGACGCACCATTATTATTACTATTGAGTCAGTATTAATTTCATTTTGATACTATTACTTTTACTCTTAGAGTTGCCCAATTTGTAGTTCTTTAAATAGATGATAATTGTTATCCTTATAAATAAAAGTTTATTTTCTCTATTGAACTTAGTGTTATTCCTAAATCCACTCCAAACTACGTATTATTACCCAATTTGTTGGTTCTTTAAATGAAGAAAATAATACAAAAACAGAGGAATTAAGAAATAATCTGAATAAACGAATTATTCTTAAAATATAAAATGAATTATGTATAATTGAATATCCTATCGAGATACTGTTAAATAAAAAATAATGAACGATTTGGTTATATTCCGTCTGAAAATAGAAGGTTAACTTTTCATTTTAATCAAAAAGGGAAACAAGTCGCGAGTTTTTTTTTTCAAAATATTTCTGCACAAAAACTAGCGTCGTTTAAGCTGATCCTGGTTTTAAATATTGTTAGTTCATATTCAAATAAAGATCTGAAAACAATAAAATCACTAAAATGCATAAAACATTTTTATAATTTTACAAAAACCTAGCGCACGCCGAAAGTGAAAACTTTGAACGCCGATTCCCAACATTTTGATTTTTTGGATTAATTCCCTATTCTTTTAGGGCAGCGATGTATTACTGCTGGATTTTTCGTCATTCGTCGTCGAACATTAAAACACCGATTAAAACGAAACTGTTAGACTCAGGCTAACACAAGTATGGCCTAAACAGTTTTAAATGTAATGAAAGGTAGGTCAAATAAGTAAAATATTTGAAAAGATTATACTCAATCAAATGCTCTCACACTCCAACCATACAAAACAACTCCACGCCAAACAATACGGTTTCACTAGGGGTAAATCGACTACGGATGCAGGTATTCCCTTGAAGAGGATGGGGGCTCTCTCCTGTACCTAAGGCTATGTATATAGATGAGAGCAGTGAAGCCAGATGCGGACCATTAATCACTCTTTATTATATTTAAATATTCAACTATAAATACTAATGAATCTGCCTATGTTGACAGTTTATCAAGGTTGCACTAGATTTTCATCTGACTACCTAGTTACAAAGGTCAGCTATGTAGGTATGTTTAGGTATCTATATGCTGATGTTTGCTGGGTGAGCGCAAATGAAGAACAACTGAACAAACTCGAACGACTTCAAAATCTCGGGATTCGGTTTATCTTCGGACTGCGCAAGTATGACCACGTATCTCAGCATCGCAGGGAGCTGAAGTGGCTACCGATTCGGCTTCGACGGGACTCTCATATCCTGTGTTTCCTTTATAATATTTTGTGGAACCCTCGTTACCCTAACTTCCTACATGATCGCTTCGAATTTCTTTCTTCAAGCAGGCCTCGGAAAACTCATATGGCGTCTACCCTCAAAGCTCCAGATTGCTCCACTGCAGCCTACGAGCACGGGTTCAGAATACGAGCCGTACGACTGTGGAATGAGCTTCCTTGCACTATCAGGGACAGTCGATCTCTAAATATATTCAAAAACCGGCTAAAGAAGCACTATCTCTCGCTTTCCAGATAGATAACATATATGTATATATAGGATATGAAGGCGATTTGCAATTAACTGTACTATCCATTTCGACAATTTATACCGGCCCTAGTCGTAAAATAAAAATAAAAATAATTGAGGAATCTCCTTTGCAAACAATTGCGAACTAGTAGGTAGTAGCGCGTCGCCTAACCATTCCGTAGGTAAAATCGTGATATGCTATTAGATTAGATAGGTACCCCTTACCAAACGCCTTTACCACTTGGTTAAGTCGTCTGCAATATTGGTAGGTACTTACCAACATTGCAGATGTTTCACACAGCTCACGAAGTTTACTACAAATTTACACTCCCTTTTTAATTTAGTTATTTACACTCACTGATATGATAATGGAGCAAATGTGCGAAGTGCAGGCTATTTCGTTCAATACAAAAACGTGCCCGTTTAACGCAATCACGTTTTAACTTTAATAAAGTGTCTATGTCACGTCTCACTACATTAAAAGCGTCTATTGTATCAGTCTTTAATTCATCTCGAGTTTCGTATTTCCGAGTGTACACCAGGTGCTTCAGCTCGGACCACAAAAAAACGTCTAATGTTAAAACGCACTTGATGAGAACACTCGCGGATCACGTGGGGGTTGTTAAAAGCCCAATAATGTTCATTGCGTTGGTTGAATGATATCCTCATCGAGGTCTGGTCTTTAAATGTGGGGTCGACCTCGGGCTTGAGCATGCTCTGGTACCCTAAACTTTCCATGATGATCAATCAATCGTTGAGTAGCCGCCAGGAAAGTGTTTATTGAAGAAACCTGTGGGTTTGGAATGCCCTGCATTCTGAGATGGTTCAGGTGGTCCGGTTGTGCGTAGAGCCGTCGAGCTTCTGCTGTGTTGTAATTCGCAATAGCATATTGTTGCACCATACTAGGATACTCCAAATTTGAGTATGCGTAATGCCGATCCATTTTCGCGCATTTTTTAAGCAGCGGCACGTATTGCACCTGCACAAGTGATGTGCTGTGGGTAACTAAAGCCGCGCGCGCGCCGAAAATCAAAGGGTTGGGGGCGGGGGCAGATAGCATCTGTTGCGGCGTGCAAGTGCGGTGATTGGCTGATGGCATGCGCTTGCACTAGGCGGCTAGCTCCTTTGAAGGCCTTTGACGTCGCGGACCCGCCGTGCCTAGTAAAAGAGGGCTACTAATGTTTCTAACTGTTTCAAATAAAAACAAATATGCCTTGATTTAAAAAAATGACAATATTATTCCTACTGCTCAAGGCGATTCACCTAGCCTCCGCTTTAAAACCACTAAAATGTCACGGTGTATTATACTAATACAGATAGACCACGTAGAACAAAATATGTCATCGGCGGCGTAATTAGAGAAGTTACGAAAGCATATCTAGTTCAAGACCTTTATCGCTTGGTGCAGCACTATTTCAATATTGCAAATACCACGGGATGGCTCTAGGAGATAAAATTCAAAAGAACACCAACCGATTTTTCTGTAGCACTTTTTTACATTTAATGTTTAGTATATCGATGAAAAGCCTTAAAAAGGAGATAGTACACCATTTAGAACCGTTTAGGCCAATTTTATTTTGGTGTATGTCTTACCGTTTTGTTTTTATTGATGTTTTGGTTTTGATGAAAAAACCCAATAATTGCGATTTTGACCAATTATTGATTTCTTCTATAATGATTGCTAATTAAGTACCCACTGTTTAAGTCATTTAACAATACTTTTTCTAGGCACTTGTGACTTGAGACCTGGTTTTTGCAGACCTTTGAATGGCTAGAAAATATCATCTGCTTTTAAGCAAGTTTTTATTTTATTTTATAAACCTAATTTCTCGCAAATTTAAAACTAGGACATTATGTAAGATGACATATTTTGATTATTTTGATGGTTCTCTATCGATGTATGTAATTTTCAATGTGTGCTACCAACTTAAAAAAGCATGTAAAGGTGGATTTTTCTTCCTCAATTTGGTTCGGAGGTCCTATTTTCAACAATTTATGATATACTTTTTGTACATGATATCTCAAAAGATAGAACATATATATTAAACAAAAATACTCTATTTCTTTTTATTTCTGTCAAAAAAAAACCTTGCTTAAAAGCATTGGAAATGTTCTATCTCTTCTCAAACTTCTGTAAAAATCATATCTCAATTAAAGATGCCTTAAACAAGTTTTGCTTGATGTATTTATCAGTACTTAATTAATGTTGTTAAAAAACAAAAGTTGTTAAAAATTACATGTATTACTTCTAAATTTTTCGTCAAGAACAATAAAACACCGATTAAAGCGAAACGGTAAGACTCCGGCTAACACAAGTATGGTCTAAACGGTTTTAAATGTAATGTCACAACTTTGTGTACCCCCTGGAGTCCAGCAAAGCGGAGCGGATTGAGGCGACTTCATATAAATTCAAAGTGTACTGTAAAAACCAATTCGGTTTTGTGAAACTTTGAGAAGCCGTCAAATTTTGAGTAGTCGGTCGAGCATTCGAAGCTCGTGCTTTAATATTTTTGTTTTGTTTTTTTTAGTTCCTACAACGACGACTTCAACAACAACAACAGCTGCGCCCACTACCGGTGAGTAAAATTGAGAGTTTGGCAATAAGCACAGATACTTATATACACCCTGACTTTTAAGTGGTTTTTAAGCCGCAGGAAGGCGATTTGCAATTAACTGTACTATCCATTTCGACAATTTATACCGGCCCTAGTCGTAAAATAAAAATAAAAATAATTGAGGAATCTCCTTTGCAAAAAATTGCGAACTAGTAGGTAGTAGCGCGTCGCCTAACCATTCCGTAGGTAAAATCGTGATATGCTATTAGATTAGATAGGTACCTCTTACCAAACGCCTTTACCACTTGGTAAAGTCGTCTGCAATGTTGGTAGGTACTTACCAACATTGCAGATGTTTCACACAGCTCACGAAGTTTACTACAAATTTACACTCCCTTTTTAATTTAGTTATTTACACTCACTGATATGATAATGGAGCAAATGTGCGAAGTGCAGGCTATTTCGTTCAATACAAAAACGTGCCCGTTTAACGCAATCACGTTTTAACTTTAATAAAGTGTCTATGTCACGTCTCACTACATTAAAAGCATCTATTGTATCAGTCTTTAATTCATCTCGAGTTACGTATTTCCGAGTGTATACCAGGCGCTTCAGCTCGGACCACAAAAAAACGTCTAATGCTAAAACGCACTTGATGAGAACACTCGCGGATCACGTGGGGGTTGTTAAAAGCCCAATAATGTTCATTGCGTTGGTTGAATGATATCCTCATCGAGGTCTGGTCTTTAAATGTGGGGTCGACCTCGGGCTTGAGCATGCTCTGGTACCCTAAACTTTCCATGATGATCAATCAATCGTTGAGTAGCCGCCAGGAAAGTGTTTATTGAAGAAACCTGTGGGTTTGGAATGCCCTGCATTCTGAGATGGTTCAGGTGGTCCGGTTGTGCGTAGAGCCGTCGAGCTTCTGATGTGTTGTAATTCGCAATAGCATAATGTTGCACCATACTAGGATACTCCAAATTTGAGTATGCGTAATGCCGATCCATTTTCGCGCGTTTTTTAAGCAACGTCACGTATTGCACCTGCACAAGTGATGTGCTGTGGGTAACTAAAGACGCGCGCGCCGAAAATCAAAGGGTTGGGGGCGGGGGCAGGTAGCATCGGTTGCGGCGTGCAAGTGCGGTGATTGGCTGATGGCATGCGCTTGCACTAGGCGGCTAGCTCCTTTGAAGGCCTTTGACGTCGCCGACCCGCCGTGCCTAGTAAAAGAGGGCTACTAATGTTTCTAACTGTTTCAAATAAAAACAAATATGCCTTGATTTTAAAAAAATGACAATATTATTCCTACTGCTCAAGGCGATTCACCTAGCCTCCGCTTTAAAACCACTAAAATGTCACGGTGTATTATACTAATACAGATAGACCACGTAGAACAAAATATTTCATCGGCGGCGTAATGAGAGAAGCTACTAAAGCATATCTAGTTCAAGACCTTTATCGCTTGGTGCAGCACTATTTCAATATTGCAAATACCACGAGATGGCTCTAGGAGATAAAATTCAAAAGAACACCAACCGATTTTTCTGTAGCACTTTTTTACATTTAATGTTTAGTATATCGATGAAAAGCCTTAAAAAGGAGATAGTACACCATTTAGAACCGTTTAGGCCAATTTTATTTTGGTGTATGTCTTACCGTTTTGTTTTTATTGATGTTTTATTGGTTTTGATGAAAAAACCCAATAATTGCGATTTTGACCAATTATTGATTTCTTCTATAATGATTGCTAATTAAGTACCCACTGTTTAAGTCATTTAACAATACTTTTTCTAGGCATTTGTGACTTGAGACCTAGTTTTTGCAGACCTTTGAATGGCTAGAAAATATCATCTGCTTTTAAGCAAGTTTTTATTTTATTTTATAAACCTAATTTCTCGCAAATTTAACACTAGGACATTATGTTAGATGACATATTTTGATTATTTTGATGGTTCTCTATCGATGTATGTAATTTTCAATGTGTGCTACCAACTTAAAAAAGCATGTAAAAGTGGATTTTTCTTCCTCAATTTGGTTCGGAGGTCCTATTTTCAACAATTTATGATATACTTTTTGTACATGATATCTCAAAAGATAGAACATATATATTAAAAAAAATAATCTATTTCTTTTTATTTCTGTCAAAAAAAAACCTTGCTTAAAAGCATTGGAAAAGTTCTATCACTTCAAAGGTCTGTAAAAATCATATCTCAATTAAAGATGCCTTAAACAAGTTTTGCTTGATGTATTTATCAGTACTTAATTAATTTTGTTAAAAAACAATAGTTGTTAAAAATTGCATGTATTACTTCTAAATTTTTCGTCAAGAACAATAAAACACCGATTAAAGCGAAACGGTAAGACTCCGGCTAACACAAGTATGGTCTAAACGGTTTTAAATGTAATGTCACAACTTTGTGTACCCCCTGGAGTCCAGCAAAGCGGAGCGGATTAAGGCGACTTCATATAAATTCAAAGTGTACTGTAAAAACCAATTCGGTTTTGTGAAACTTTGAGAAGCCGTCAAATTTTGAGTAGTCGGTCGAGCATTCGAAGCTCGTGCTTTGATATTTTTGTTTTGTTTTATTTAGTTCCTACAACGACGACTTCAACAACAACAACAGCTGCGCCCACTACCGGTGAGTAAAATTGAGAGTTTGGCAATAAGCACAGATACTTATATACACCCTGACTTTTAAGTGGTTTTTAAGCCGCAGGAAGGCGATTTGCAATTAACTGTACTATCCATTTCGACAATTTATACCGGCCCTAGTCGTAAAATAAAAATAAAAATAATTGAGGAATCTCCTTTGCAAAAAATTGCGAACTAGTAGGTAGTAGCGCGTCGCCTAACCATTCCGTAGGTAAAATCGTGATATGCTATTAGATTAGATAGGTACCTCTTAACAAACGCCTTTACCACTTGGTAAAGTCGTCTGCAATGTTGGTAGGTACTTACCAACATTGCAGATGTTTCACACAGCTCACGAAGTTTACTACAAATTTACGCTCCCTTTTTAATTTAGTTATTTACACTCACTGATATGATAATGGAGCAAATGTGCGAAGTGCAGGCTATTTCGTTCAATATCAAAACGTGCCCGTTTAACGCAATCACGTTTTAACTTTAATAAAGTGTCTATGTCACGTCTCACTACATTAAAAGCGTCTATTGTATCAATCTTTTATTCATCTCGAGTTTCGTATTTCCGAGTGTACACCAGGCGCTTCAGCTCGGACCACAAAAAAACGTCTAATGCTAAAACGCACTTGATGAGAACACTCGCGGATCACGTGGGGGTTGTTAAAAGCCCAATAATGTTCATTGCGTTGGTTGAATGATATCCTCATCGAGGTCTGGTCTTTAAATGTGGGGTCGACCTCGGGCTTGAGCATGCTCTGGTACCCTAAACTTTCCATGATGATCAATCAATCGTTGAGTAGCCGCCAGGAAAGTGTTTATTGAAGAAACCTGTGGGTTTGGAATGCCCTGCATTCTGAGATGGTTCAGGTGGTCCGGTTGTGCGTAGAGCCGTCGAGCTTCTGCTGTGTTGTAATTCGCAATAGCATAATGTTGCACCATACTAGGATACTCCAAATTTGAGTATGCGTAATGCCGATCCATTTTCGCGCGTTTTTTAAGCAACGTCACGTATTGCACCTGCACAAGTGATGTGCTGTGGGTAACTAAAGACGCGCGCGCCGAAAATCAAAGGGTTGGGGGCGGGGGCAGATAGCATCGGTTGCGGCGTGCAAGTGCGGTGATTGGCTGATGGCATGCGCTTGCACTAGGCGGCTAGCTCCTTTGAAGGCCTTTGACGTCGCCGACCCGCCGTGCGTAGTAAAAGAGGGCTACTAATGTTTCTAACTGTTTCAAATAAAAACAAATATGCCTTGATTTAAAAAAATTACAATATTATTCCTACTGCTCAAGGCGATTCACCTAGCCTCCGCTTTAAAACCACTAAAATGTCACGGTGTATTATACTAATACAGATAGACCACGTAGAACAAAATATGTCATCGGCGGCGAAATGAGAGAAGCTACGAAAGCATATCTAGTTCAAGACCTTTATCGCTTGGTGCAGCACTATTTCAATATTGCAAATACCACGAGATGGCTCTAGGAGATAAAATTCAAAAGAACACCAACCGATTTTTCTGTAGCACTTTTTTACATTTAATGTTTAGTATATCGATGAAAAGCCTTAAAAAGGAGATAGTACACCATTTAGAACCGTTTAGGCCAATTTTATTTTGGTGTATGTCTTACCGTTTTGTTTTTATTGATGTTTTATTGGTTTTGATGAAAAAACCCAATAATTGCGATTTTGACCAATTATTGATTTCTTCTATAATGATTGCTAATTAAGTACCCACTGTTTAAGTCATTTAACAATACTTTTTCTAGGCATTTGTGACTTGAGACCTAGTTTTTGCAGACCTTTGAATGGCTAGAAAATATCATCTGCTTTTAAGCAAGTTTTTATTTTATTTTATAAACCTGATTTCTCGCAAATTTAACACTAGGACATTATGTTAGATGACATATTTTGATTATTTTGATGGTTCTCTATCGATGTATGTAATTTTCAATGTGTGCTACCAACTTAAAAAAGCATGTAAAGGTGGATTTTTCTTCCTCAATTTGGTTCGGAGGTCCTATTTTCAACAATTTATGATATACTTTTTGTACATGATATCTCAAAAGATAGAACATATATATTAAAAAAAATACTCTATTTCTTTTTATTTCTGTCAAAAAAAAACCTTGCTTAAAAGCATTGGAAAAGTTCTATCACTTCAAAGGTCTGTAAAAATCATATCTCAATTAAAGATGCCTTAAACAAGTTTTGCTTGATGTATTTATCAGTACTTAATTAATTTTGTTAAAAAACAATAGTTGTTAAAAATTGCATGTATTACTTCTAAATTTTTCGTCAAGAACAATAAAACACCGATTAAAGCGAAACGGTAAGACTCCGGCTAACACAAGTATGGTCTAAACGGTTTTAAATGTAATGTCACAACTTTGTGTACCCCCTGGAGTCCAGCAAAGCGGAGCGGATCATGGCGACTTCATATAAATTCAAAGTGTACTGTAAAAACCAATTCGGTTTTGTGAAACTTTGAGAAGCCGTCAAATTTTGAGTAGTCGGTCGAGCATTCGAAGCTCGTGCTTTAATATTTTTGTTTTGTTTTATTTAGTTCCTACAAGGACGACAACAACAACAACAGCTGCGCCCACTACCGGTGAGTAAAATTGAGAGTTTGGCAATAAGCACAGATACTTATATACACCCTGACTTTTAAGTGGTTTTTAAGCCGCAGGAAGGCGATTTGCAATTAACTGTACTATCCATTTCGACAATTTATACCGGCCCTAGTCGTAAAATAAAAATAAAAATAATTGAGGAATCTCCTTTGCAAAAAATTGCGAAATAGTAGGTAGTAGCGCGTCGCCTAACCATTCCGTAGGTAAAATCGTGATATGCTATTAGATTAGATAGGTACCTCTTACCAAACGCCTTTACCACTTGGTAAAGTCGTCTGCAATGTTGGTAGGTACTTACCAACATTGCAGATGTTTCACACAGCTCACGAAGTTTACTACAAATTTACACTCCCTTTTTAATTTAGTTATTTACACTCACTGATATGATAATGGAGCAAATGTGCGAAGTGCAGGCTATTTCGTTCAATACAAAAACGTGCCCGTTTAACGCAATCACGTTTTAACTTTAATAAAGTGTCTATGTCACGTCTCACTACATTAAAAGCGTCTATTGTATCAGTCTTTAATTCATCTCGAGTTTCGTATTTCCGAGTGTACACCAGGCGCTTCAGCTCGGACCATAAAAAAAAGTCTAATGTTAAAACGCACTTGATGAGAACACTCGCGGATCACGTGGGGGTTGTTAAAAGCCCAATAATGTTCATTGCGTTGGTTGAATGATATCCTCATCGAGGTCTGGTCTTTAAATGTGGGGTCGACCTCGGGCTTGAGCATGCTCTGGTACCCTAAACTTTCCATGATGATCAATCAATCGTTGAGTAGCCGCCAGGAAAGTGTTTATTGAAGAAACCTGTGGGTTTGGAATGCCCTGCATTCTGAGATGGTTCAGGTGGTCCGGTTGTGCGTAGAGCCGTCGAGCTTCTGCTGTGTTGTAATTCGCAATAGCATATTGTTGCACCATACTAGGATACTCCAAATTTGAGTATGCGTAATGCCGAACCATTTTCGCGCGTTTTTTAAGCAACGTCACGTATTGCACCTGCACAAGTGATGTGCTGTGGGTAACTAAAGACGCGCGCACCGAAAATCAAAGGGTTGGGGGCGGCGGCAGAGAGCATCGGTTGCGGCATGCAAGTGCGGTGATTGGCTGATGGCATGCGCTTGCACTAGGCGGCTAGCTCCTTTGAAGGCCTTTGACGTCGCCGACCCGCCGTGCGTAGTAAAAGAGGGGTACTAATGTTTCTAACTCTTTCAAATAAAAACAAATATGCCTTGATTTAAAAAAAATGACAATATTATTCCTACTGCTCAAGGCGATTCACCTAGCCTCCGCTTTAAAACCACTAAAATGTCACGGTGTATTATACTAATACAGATAGACCACGTAGAACAAAATATTTCATCGGCGGCGTAATGAGAGAAGCTACTAAAGCATATCTAGTTCAAGACCTTTATCGCTTGGTGCAGCACTATTTCAATATTGCAAATACCACGAGATGGCTCTAGGAGATAAAATTCAAAAGAACACCAACCGATTTTTCTGCAGCACTTTTTTACATTTAATGTTTAGTATATCGATGAAAAGCCTTAAAAAAGAGATAGTACACCATTTAGAACCGTTTAGGCCAATTTTATTTTGGTGTATGTCTTACCGTTTTGTTTTTATTGATGTTTTATTGGTTTTGATGAAAAAACCCAATAATTGCGATTTTGACCAATTATTGATTTCTTCTATAATGATTGCTAATTAAGTACCCACTGTTTAAGTCATTTAACAATACTTTTTCTAGGCATTTGTGACTTGAGACCTAGTTTTTGCAGACCTTTGAATGGCTAGAAAATATCATCTGCTTTTAAGCAAGTTTTTATTTTATTTTATAAACCTAATTTCTCGCAAATTTAACACTAGGACATTATGTTAGATGACATATTCTGATTATTTTGATGGTTCTCTATCGATGTATGTAATTTTCAATGTGTACTACCAACTTAAAAAAGCATGTAAAGGTGGATTTTTCTTCCTCAATTTGGTTCGGAGGTCCTATTTTCAACAATTTATGATATACTTTTTGTACATGATATCTCAAAAGATAGAACATATATATTAAAAAAAATAATCTATTTCTTTTTATTTCTGTCAAAAAAAAACCTTGCTTAAAAGCATTGGAAAAGTTCTATCACTTCAAAGGTCTGTAAAAATCATATCTCAATTAAAGATGCCTTAAACAAGTTTTGCTTGATGTATTTATCAGTACTTAATTAATGTTGTTAAAAAACAATAGTTGTTAAAAATTGCATGTATTACTTCTAAATTTTTCGTCAAGAACAATAAAACACCGATTAAAGCGAAACGGTAAGACTCCGGCTAACACAAGTATGGTCTAAACGGTTTTAAATGTAATGTCACAACTTTGTGTACCCCCTGGAGTCCAGCAAAGCGGAGCGGATTAAGGCGACTTCATATAAATTCAAAGTGTACTGTAAAAACCAATTCGGTTTTGTGAAACTTTGAGAAGCCGTCAAATTTTGAGTAGTCGGTCGAGCATTCGAAGCTCGTGCTTTAATATTTTTGTTTTGTTTTATTTAGTTCCTACAACGACGACTTCAACAACAACAACAGCTGCGCCCACTACCGGTGAGTAAAATTGAGAGTTTGTCAATAAGCACAGATACTTATATACACCCTGACTTTTAAGTGGTTTTTAAGCCGCAGGAAGGCGATTTGCAATTAACTGTACTATCCATTTCGACAATTTATACCGGCCCTAGTCGTAAAATAAAAATAAAAATAATTGAGGAATCTCCTTTGCGAAAAATTGCGAACTAGTAGGTAGTAGCGCGTCGCCTAACCATTCCGTAGGTAAAATCGTGATATGCTATTAGATTAGATAGGTACCTCTTACCAAACGCCTTTACCACTTGGTAAAGTCGTCTGCAATGTTGGTAGGTACTTACCAACATTGCAGATGTTTCACACAGCTCACGAAGTTTACTACAAATTTACACTCCCTTTTTAATTTAGTTATTTACACTCACTGATATGATAATGGAGCAAATGTGCGAAGTGCAGGCTATTTCGTTCAATATCAAAACGTGCCCGTTTAACGCAATCACGTTTTAACTTTAATAAAGTGTCTATGTCACGTCTCACTACATTAAAAGCGTCTATTGTATCAATCTTTTATTCATCTCGAGTTTCGTATTTCCGAGTGTACACCAGGCGCATCAGCTCGGACCACAAAATAACGTCTAATGCTAAAACGCACTTGATGAGAACACTCGCGGATCACGTGGGGGTTGTTAAAAGCCCAATAATGTTCATTGCGTTGGTTGAATGATATCCTCATCGAGGTCTGGTCTTTAAATGTGGGGTCGACCTCGGGCTTGAGCATGCTCTGGTACCCTAAACTTTCCATGATGATCAATCAATCGTTGAGTAGCCGCCAGGAAAGTGTTTATTGAAGAAACCTGTGGGTTTGGAATGCCCTGCATTCTGAGATGGTTCAGGTGGTCCGGTTGTGCGTAGAGCCGTCGAGCTTCTGCTGTGTTGTAATTCGCAATAGCATAATGTTGCACCATACTAGGATACTCCAAATTTGAGTATGCGTAATGCCGATCCATTTTCGCGCGTTTTTTAAGCAACGTCACGTATTGCACCTGCACAAGTGATGTGCTGTGGGTAACTAAAGACGCGCGCGCCGAAAATCAAAGGGTTGGGGGCGGGGGCAGGTAGCATCGGTTGCGGCGTGCAAGTGCGGTGATTGGCTGATGGCATGCGCTTGCACTAGGCGGCTAGCTCCTTTGAAGGCCTTTGACGTCGCCGACCCGCCGTGCCTAGTAAAAGAGGGCTACTAATGTTTCTAACTGTTTCAAATAAAAACAAATATGCCTTGATTTTAAAAAAATGACAATATTATTCCTACTGCTCAAGGCGATTCACCTAGCCTCCGCTTTAAAACCACTAAAATGTCACGGTGTATTATACTAATACAGATAGACCACGTAGAACAAAATATTTCATCGGCGGCGTAATGAGAGAAGCTACTAAAGCATATCTAGTTCAAGACCTTTATCGCTTGGTGCAGCACTATTTCAATATTGCAAATACCACGAGATGGCTCTAGGAGATAAAATTCAAAAGAACACCAACCGATTTTTCTGTAGCACTTTTTTACATTTAATGTTTAGTATATCGATGAAAAGCCTTAAAAAGGAGATAGTACACCATTTAGAACCGTTTAGGCCAATTTTATTTTGGTGTATGTCTTACCGTTTTGTTTTTATTGATGTTTTATTGGTTTTGATGAAAAAACCCAATAATTGCGATTTTGACCAATTATTGATTTCTTCTATAATGATTGCTAATTAAGTACCCACTGTTTAAGTCATTTAACAATACTTTTTCTAGACATTTGTGACTTGAGACCTAGTTTTTGCAGACCTTTGAATGGCTAGAAAATATCATCTGCTTTTAAGCAAGTTTTTATTTTATTTTATAAACCTGATTTCTCGCAAATTTAACACTAGGACATTATGTTAGATGACATATTTTGATTATTTTGATGGTTCTCTATCGATGTATGTAATTTTCAATGTGTGCTACCAACTTAAAAAAGCATGTAAAGGTAGATTTTTCTTCCTCAATTTGGTTCGGAGGTCCTATTTTCAACAATTTATGATATACTTTTTGTACATGATATCTCAAAAGATAGAACATATATATTAAAAAAAATACTCTATTTCTTTTTATTTCTGTCAAAAAAAAACCTTGCTTAAAAGCATTGGAAAAGTTCTATCACTTCAAAGGTCTGTAAAAATCATATCTCAATTAAAGATGCCTTAAACAAGTTTTGCTTGATGTATTTATCAGTACTTAATTAATTTTGTTAAAAAACAATAGTTGTTAAAAATTGCATGTATTACTTCTAAATTTTTCGTCAAGAACAATAAAACACCGATTAAAGCGAAACGGTAAGACTCCGGCTAACACAAGTATGGTCTAAACGGTTTTAAATGTAATGTCACAACTTTGTGTACCCCCTGGAGTCCAGCAAAGCGGAGCGGATCATGGCGACTTCATATAAATTCAAAGTGTACTGTAAAAACCAATTCGGTTTTGTGAAACTTTGAGAAGCCGTCAAATTTTGAGTAGTCGGTCGAGCATTCGAAGCTCGTGCTTTAATATTTTTGTTTTGTTTTATTTAGTTCCTACAAGGACGACAACAACAACAACAGCTGCGCCCACTACCGGTGAGTAAAATTGAGAGTTTGGCAATAAGCACAGATACTTATATACACCCTGACTTTTAAGTGGTTTTTAAGCCGCAGGAAGGCGATTTGCAATTAACTGTACTATCCATTTCGACAATTTATACCGGCCCTAGTCGTAAAATAAAAATAAAAATAATTGAGGAATCTCCTTTGCAAAAAATTGCGAACTAGTAGGTAGTAGCGCGTCGCCTAACCATTCCGTAGGTAAAATCGTGATATGCTATTAGATTAGATAGGTACCTCTTACCAAACGCCTTTACCACTTGGTAAAGTCGTCTGCAATGTTGGTAGGTACTTACGAACATTGCAGATGTTTCACACAGCTCACGAAGTTTACTACAAATTTACACTCCCTTTTTAATTTAGTTATTTACACTCACTGATATGATAATGGAGCAAATGTGCGAAGTGCAGGCTATTTCGTTCAATACAAAAACGTGCCCGTTTAACGCAATCACGTTTTAACTTTAATAAAGTGTCTATGTCACGTCTCACTACATTAAAAGCGTCTATTGTATCAGTCTTTAATTCATCTCGAGTTTCGTATTTCCGAGTGTACACCAGGCGCTTCAGCTCGGACCATAAAAAAACGTCTAATGTTAAAACGCACTTGATGAGAACACTCGCGGATCACGTGGGGGTTGTTAAAAGCCCAATAATGTTCATTGCGTTGGTTGAATGATATCCTCATCGAGGTCTGGTCTTTAAATGTGGGGTCGACCTCGGGCTTGAGCATGCTCTGGTACCCTAAACTTTCCATGATGATCAATCAATCGTTGAGTAGCCGCCAGGAAAGTGTTTATTGAAGAAACCTGTGGGTTTGGAATGCCCTGCATTCTGAGATGGTTCAGGTGGTCCGGTTGTGCGTAGAGCCGTCGAGCTTCTGCTGTGTTGTAATTCGCAATAGCATATTGTTGCACCATACTAGGATACTCCAAATTTGAGTATGCGTAATGCCGAACCATTTTCGCGCGTTTTTTAAGCAACGTCACGTATTGCACCTGCACAAGTGATGTGCTGTGGGTAACTAAAGACGCGCGCACCGAAAATCAAAGGGTTGGGGGCGGCGGCAGATAGCATCGGTTGCGGCATGCAAGTGCGGTGATTGGCTGATGGCATGCGCTTGCACTAGGCGGCTAGCTCCTTTGAAGGCCTTTGACGTCGCCGACCCGCCGTGCGTAGTAAAAGAGGGGTACTAATGTTTCTAACTCTTTCAAATAAAAACAAATATGCCTTGATTTAAAAAAAATGACAATATTATTCCTACTGCTCAAGGCGATTCACCTAGCCTCCGCTTTAAAACCACTAAAATGTCACGGTGTATTATACTAATACAGATAGACCACGTAGAACAAAATATTTCATCGGCGGCGTAATGAGAGAAGCTACTAAAGCATATCTAGTTCAAGACCTTTATCGCTTGGTGCTGCACTATTTCAATATTGCAAATACCACGAGATGGCTCTAGGAGATAAAATTCAAAAGAACACCAACCGATTTTTCTGCAGCACTTTTTTACATTTAATGTTTAGTATATCGATGAAAAGCCTTAAAAAGGAGATAGTACACCATTTAGAACCGTTGAGGCCAATTTTATTTTGGTGTATGTCTTACCGTTTTGTTTTTATTGATGTTTTATTGGTTTTGATGAAAAAACCCAATAATTGCGATTTTGACCAATTATTGATTTCTTCTATAATGATTGCTAATTAAGTACCGACTGTTTAAGTCATTTAACAATACTTTTTCTAGGCATTTATGACTTGAGACCTAGTTTTTGCAGACCTTTGAATGGCTAGAAAATATCATCTGCTTTTAAGCAAGTTTTTATTTTATTTTATAAACCTAATTTCTCGCAAATTTAACACTAGGACATTATGTTAGATGACATATTTTGATTATTTTGATGGTTCTCTATCGATGTATGTAATTTTCAATGTGTACTACCAACTTAAAAAAGCATGTAAAGGTGGATTTTTCTTCCTCAATTTGGTTCGGAGGTCCTATTTTCAACAATTTATGATATACTTTTTGTACATGATATCTCAAAAGATAGAACATATTTATTAAAAAAAATAATCTATTTCTTTTTATTTCTGTCAAAAAAAAACCTTGCTTAAAAGCATTGGAAAAGTTCTATCACTTCAAAGGTCTGTAAAAATCATATCTCAATTAAAGATGCCTTAAACAAGTTTTGCTTGATGTATTTATCAGTACTTAATTAATTTTGTTAAAAAACAATAGTTGTTAAAAATTGCATGTATTACTTCTAAATTTTTCGTCAAGAACAATAAAACACCGATTACAGCGAAACGGTAAGACTCCGGCTAACACAAGTATGGTCTAAACGGTTTTAAATGTAATGTCACAACTTTGTGTACCCCCTGGAGTCCAGCAAAGCGGAGCGGATTAAGGCGACTTCATATAAATTCAAAGTGTACTGTAAAAACCAATTCGGTTTTGTGAAACTTTGAGAAGCCGTCAAATTTTGAGTAGTCGGTCGAGCATTCGAAGCTCGTGCTTTAATATTTTTGTTTTGTTTTATTTAGTTCCTACAACGACGACTTCAACAACAACAACAGCTGCGCCCACTACCGGTGAGTAAAATTGAGAGTTTGGCAATAAGCACAGATACTTATATACACCCTGACTTTAAAGTGGTTTTTAAGCCGCAGGAAGGCGATTTGCAATTAACTGTACTATCCATTTCGACAATTTATACCGGCCCTAGTCGTAAAATAAAAATAAAAATAATTGAGGAATCTCCTTTGCGAAAAATTGCGAACTAGTAGGTAGTAGCGCGTCGCCTAACCATTCCGTAGGTAAAATCGTGATATGCTATTAGATTAGATAGGTACCTCTTACCAAACGCCTTTACCACTTGGTAAAGTCGTCTGCAATGTTGGTAGGTACTTACCAACATTGCAGATGTTTCACACAGCTCACGAAGTTTACTACAAATTTACACTCCCTTTTTAATTTAGTTATTTACACTCACTGATATGATAATGGAGCAAATGTGCGAAGTGCAGGCTATTTCGTTCAATATCAAAACGTGTCCGTTTAACGCAATCACGTTTTAACTTTAATAAAGTGTCTATGTCACGTATCACTACATTAAAAGCGTCTATTGTATCAATCTTTTATTCATCTCGAGTTTCGTATTTCCGAGTGTACACCAGGCGCTTCAGCTCGGACCACAAAAAAACGTCTAATGCTAAAACGCACTTGATGAGAACACTCGCGGATCACGTGGGGGTTGTTAAAAGCCCAATAATGTTCATTGCGTTGGTTGAATGATATCCTCATCGAGGTCTGGTCTTTAAATGTGGGGTCGACCTCGGGCTTGAGCATGCTCTGGTACCCTAAACTTTCCATGATGATCAATCAATCGTTGAGTAGCCGCCAGGAAAGTGTTTATTGAAGAAACCTGTGGGTTTGGAATGCCCTGCATTCTGAGATGGTTCAGGTGGTCCGGTTGTGCGTAGAGCCGTCGAGCTTCTGCTGTGTTGTAATTCGCAATAGCATAATGTTGCACCATACTAGGATACTCCAAATTTGAGTATGCGTAATGCCGATCCATTTTCGCGCGTTTTTTAAGCAACGTCACGTATTGCACCTGCACAAGTGATGTGCTGTGGGTAACTAAAGACGCGCGCGCCGAAAATCAAAGGGTTGGGGGCGGGGGCAGGTAGCATCGGTTGCGGCGTGCAAGTGCGGTGATTGGCTGATGGCATGCGCTTGCACTAGGCGGCTAGCTCCTTTGAAGGCCTTTGACGTCGCCGACCCGCCGTACCTAGTAAAAGAGGGCTACTAATGTTTCTAACTGTTTCAAATAAAAACAAATATGCCTTGATTTTAAAAAAATGACAATATTATTCCTACTGCTCAAGGCGATTCACCTAGCCTCCGCTTTAAAACCACTAAAATGTCACGGTGTATTATACTAATACAGATAGACCACGTAGAACAAAATATTTCATCGGCGGCGTAATGAGAGAAGCTACTAAAGCATATCTAGTTCAAGACCTTTATCGCTTGGTGCAGCACTATTTCAATATTGCAAATACCACGAGATGGCTCTAGGAGATAAAATTCAAAAGAACACCAACCGATTTTTCTGTAGCACTTTTTTACATTTAATGTTTAGTATATCGATGAAAAGCCTTAAAAAGGAGATAGTACACCATTTAGAACCGTTTAGGCCAATTTTATTTTGGTGTATGTCTTACAGTTTTGTTTTTATTGATGTTTTATTGGTTTTGATGAAAAAACCCAATAATTGCGATTTTGACCAATTATTGATTTCTTCTATAATGATTGCTAATTAAGTACCCACTGTTTAAGTCATTTAACAATACTTTTTCTAGGCATTTGTGACTTGAGACCTAGTTTTTGCAGACCTTTGAATGGCTAGAAAATATCATCTGCTTTTAAGCAAGTTTTTATTTTTATTTTATAAACCTAATTTCTCGCAAATTTAACACTAGGACATTATGTTAGATGACATATTTTGATTATTTTGATGGTTCTCTATCGATGTATGTAATTTTCAATGTGTGCTACCAACTTAAAAAAGCATGTAAAGGTGGATTTTTCTTCCTCAATTTGGTTCGGAGGTCCTATTTTCAACAATTTATGATATACTTTTTGTACATGATATCTCAAAAGATAGAACATATATATTAAAAAAATACTCTATTTCTTTTTATTTCTGTCAAAAAAAAACCTTGCTTAAAAGCATTGGAAAAGTTCTATCACTTCAAAGGTCTGTAAAAATCATATCTCAATTAAAGATGCCTTAAACAAGTTTTGCTTGATGTATTTATCAGTACTTAATTAATTTTGTTAAAAAACAATAGTTGTTAAAAATTGCATGTATTACTTCTAAATTTTTCGTCAAGAACAATAAAACACCGATTACAGCGAAACGGTAAGACTCCGGCTAACACAAGTATGGTCTAAACGGTTTTAAATGTAATGTCACAACTTTGTGTACCCCCTGGAGTCCAGCAAAGCGGAGCGGATTATGGCGACTTCATATAAATTCAAAGTGTACTGTAAAAACCAATTCGGTTTTGTGAAACTTTGAGAAGCCGTCAAATTTTGAGTAGTCGGTCGAGCATTCGAAGCTCGTGCTTTAATATTTTTGTTTTGTTTTATTTAGTTCCTACAACGACGACTTCAACAACAACAACAGCTGCGCCCACTACCGGTGAGTAAAATTGAGAGTTTGGCAATAAGCACAGATACTTATATACACCCTGACTTTTAAGTGGTTTTTAAGCCGCAGGAAGGCGATTTGCAATTAACTGTACTATCCATTTCGACAATTTATACCGGCCCTAGTCGTAAAATAAAAATAAAAATAATTGAGGAATCTCCTTTGCAAAAAATTGCGAACTAGTAGGTAGTAGCGCGTCGCCTAACCATTCCGTAGGTAAAATCGTGATATGCTATTAGATTAGATAGGTACCTCTTACCAAACGCCTTTACCACTTGGTAAAGTCGTCTGCAATGTTGGTAGGTACTTACCAACATTGCAGATGTTTCACACAGCTCACGAAGTTTACTACAAATTTACACTCCCTTTTTAATTTAGTTATTTGCACTCACTGATATGATAATGGAGCAAATGTGCGAAGTGCAGGCTATTTCGTTCAATACAAAAACGTGCCCGTTTAACGCAATCACGTTTTAACTTTAATAAAGTGTCTATGTCACGTCTCACTACATTAAAAGCGTCTATTGTATCAGTCTTTAATTCATCTCGAGTTTCGTATTTCCGAGTGTACACCAGGCGCTTCAGCTCGGACCACAAAAAAACGTCTAATGTTAAAACGCACTTGATGAGAACACTCGCGGATCACGTGGGGGTTGTTAAAAGCCCAATAATGTTCATTGCGTTGGTTGAATGATATCCTCATCGAGGTCTGGTCTTTAAATGTGGGGTCGACCTCGGGCTTGAGCATGCTCTGGTACCCTAAACTTTCCATGATGATCAATCAATCGTTGAGTAGCCGCCAGGAAAGTGTTTATTGAAGAAACCTGTGGGTTTGGAATGCCCTGCATTCTGAGATGGTTCAGGTGGTCCGGTTGTGCGTAGAGCCGTCGAGCTTCTGCTGTGTTGTAATTCGCAATAGCATATTGTTGCACCATACTAGGATACTCCAAATTTGAGTATGCGTAATGCCGAACCATTTTCGCGCGTTTTTTAAGCAACGTCACGTATTGCACCTGCACAAGTGATGTGCTGTGGGTAACTAAAGACGCGCGCACCGAAAATCAAAGGGTTGGGGGCGGCGGCAGATAGCATCGGTTGCGGCATGCAAGTGCGGTGATTGGCTGATGGCATGCGCTTGCACTAGGCGGCTAGCTCCTTTGAAGGCCTTTGACGTCGCCGACCCGCCGTGCGTAGTAAAAGAGGGCTACTAATGTTTCTAACTGTTTCAAATAAAAACAAATATGCCTTGATTTAAAAAAAATGACAATATTATTCCTACTGCTCAAGGCGATTCACCTAGCCTCCGCTTTAAAACCACTAAAATGTCACGGTGTATTATACTAATACAGATAGACCACGTAGAACAAAATATTTCATCGGCGGCGTAATGAGAGAAGCTGCGAAAGCATATCTAGTTCAAGACCTTTATCGCTTGGTGCAGCACTATTTCAATATTGCAAATACCACGAGATGGCTCTAGGAGATAAAATTCAAAAGAACACCAACCGATTTTTCTGTAGCACTTTTTTACATTTAATGTTTAGTATATCGATAAAAAGCCTTAAAAAGGAGATAGTACAGCATTTAGAACCGTTTAGGCCAATTTTATTTTGGTGTATGTCTTACCGTTTTGTTTTTATTGATGTTTTATTGGTTTTGATGAAAAAACCCAATAATTGCGATTTTGACCAATTATTGATTTCTTCTATAATGATTGCTAATTAAGTACCCACTGTTTAAGTCATTTAACAATACTTTTTCTAGGCATTTGTGACTTGAGACCTAGTTTTTGCAGACCTTTGAATGGCTAGAAAATATCATCTGCTTTTAAGCAAGTTTTTATTTTATTTTATAAACCTAATTTCTCGCAAATTTAACACTAGGACATTATGTTAGATGATATATTTTGATTATTTTGATGGTTCTCTATCGATGTATGTAATTTTCAATGTGTGCTACCAACTTAAAAAAGCATGTAAAGGTGGATTTTTCTTCCTCAATTTGGTTCGGAGGTCCTATTTTCAACAATTTATGATATACTTTTTGTACATGATATCTCAAAAGATAGAACATATATATTAAAAAAAATAATCTATTTCTTTTTATTTCTGTCAAAAAAAAACCTTGCTTAAAAGCATTGGAAATGTTCTATCACTTCAAAGGTCTGTAAAAATCATATCTCAATTAAAGATGCCTTAAACAAGTTTTGCTTGTTGTATTTATCAGTACTTAATTAATGTTGTTAAAAAACAAAAGTTGTTAAAAATTGCATGTATTACTTCTAAATTTTTCGTCAAGAACAATAAAACACCGATTAAAGCGAAACGGTAAGACTCCGGCTAACACAAGTATGGTCTAAACGGTTTTAAATATAATGTCACAACTTTGTGTACCCCCTGGAGTCCAGCAAAGCGGAGCGGATTGAGGCGACTTCATATAAATTCAAAGTGTACTGTAAAAACCAATTCGGTTTTGTGAAACTTTGAGAAGCCGTCAAATTTTGAGTAGTCGGTCGAGCATTCGAAGCTCGTGCTTTAATATTTTTGTTTTGTTTTATTTAGTTCCTACAACGACGACTTCAACAACAACAACAGCTGCGCCCACTACCGGTGAGTAAAATTGAGGGTTTGGCAATAAGCACAGATACTTATATACACCCTGACTTTTAAGTGGTTTTTAAGCCGCAGGAAGGCGATTTGCAATTAACTGTACTATCCATTTCGACAATTTATACCGGCCCTAGTCGTAAAATAAAAATAAAAATAATTGAGGAATCTCCTTTGCAAAAAATTGCGAACTAGTAGGTAGTAGCGCGTCGCCTAACCATTCCGTAGGTAACATCGTGATATGCTATTAGATTAGATAGGTACCTCTTACCAAACGCCTTTACCACTTGGTAAAGTCGTCTGCAATGTTGGTAGGTACTTACCAACATTGCAGATGTTTCACACAGCTCACGAAGTTTACTACAAATTTACACTCCCTTTTTAATTTAGTTATTTACACTCACTGATATGATAATGGAGCAAATGTGCGAAGTGCAGGCTATTTCGTTCAATACAAAAACGTGCCCGTTTAACGCAATCACGTTTTAACTTTAATAAAGTGTCTATGTCACGTCTCACTACATTAAAAGCGTCTATTGTATCAGTCTTTAATTCATCTCGAGTTTCGTATTTCCGAGTGTACACCAGGCGCTTCAGCTTGGACCACAAAAAAACGTCTAATGTTAAAACGCACTTGATGAGAA
This sequence comes from Argyresthia goedartella, assembly GCA_949825045.1. NCBI lineage: Eukaryota > Metazoa > Arthropoda > Insecta > Lepidoptera > Argyresthiidae > Argyresthia > Argyresthia goedartella. The sequence goes on along the minus strand of OX463812.1, from coordinate 35,710,705 downwards.
CACTCGCGGATCACGTGGGGATTGTTAAAAGCCCAATAATGTTCATTGCGTTGGTTGAATGATATCCTCATCGAGGTCTGGTCTTTAAATGTGGGGTCGACCTCGGGCTTGAGCATGCTCTGGTACCCTAAACTTTCCATGATGATCAATCAATCGTTGAGTAGCCGCCAGGAAAGTGTTTATTGAAGAAACCTGTGGGTTTGGAATGCCCTGCATTCTGAGATGGTTCAGGTGGTCCGGTTGTGCGTAGAGCCGTCGAGCTTCTGCTGTGTTGTAATTCGCAATAGCATATTGTTGCACCATACTAGGATACTCCAAATTTGAGTATGCGTAATGCCGAACCATTTTCGCGCATTTTTTAAGCAGCGTCACGTATTGCACCTGCACAAGTGATGTGCTGTGGGTAACTTAAGACGCGCGCGCCGAAAATCAAAGGGTTGGGGGCGGGGGCAGGTAGCATCGGTTGCGGCGTACAAGTGCGGTGATTGGCTGATGGCATGCGCTTGCTCTAGGCGGCTAGCTCCTTTGAAGGCCTTTGACGTCGCCGACCCGTTGTGCGTAGTAAAAGAGGGCTACTAATGTTTCTAACTCTTTCAAATAAAAACAAATATGCCTTGATTTAAAAAAAATGACAATATTATTCCTACTGCTCAAGGCGATTCACCTAGCCTCCGCTTTAAAACCACTAAAATGTCACGGTGTATTATACTAATACAGATAGACCACGTAGAACAAAATATGTCATCGGCGGCGTAATGAGAGAAGCTACGAAAGCATATCTAGTTCAAGACCTTTATCGCTTGGTGCAGCACTATTTCAATATTGCAAATACCACGAGATGGCTCTAGGAGATAAAATTCAAAAGAACACCAACCGATTTTTCTGTAGCACTTTTTTACATTTAATGTTTAGTATATCGATGAAAAGCCTTAAAAAGGAGATAGTACACCATTTATAACCGTTTAGGCCAATTTTATTTTGGTGTATGTCTTAGCGTTTTGTTTTTATTGATGTTTTATTGGTTTTGATGAAAAAACCCAATAATTGCGATTTTGACCAATTATTGATTTCTTCTATAATGATTGCTAATTAAGCACCCACTGTTTAAGTCATTTAACAATACTTTTTCTAGGCATTTGTGACTTGAGACCTAGTTTTTGCAGACCTTTGAATGGCTAGAAAATATCATCTGCTTTTAAGCAAGTTTTTATTTTATTTTATAAACCTAATTTCTCGCAAATTTAACACTAGGACATTATGTTAGATGACATATTTTGATTATTTTGATGGTTCTCTATCGATGTATGTAATTTTCAATGTGTGCTACCAACTTAAAAAAGCATGTAAAGGTGGATTTTTCTTCCTCAATTTGGTTCGGAGGTCCTATTTTCAACAATTTATGATATACTTTTTGTACATGATATCTCAAAAGATAGAACATATATATTGAAAAAAATACTCTATTTCTTTTTATTTCTGTTAAAAAAAAATCTTGCTTAAAAGCATTGGAAATGTTCTATCACTTCAAAGGTCTGTAAAAATCATATCTCAATTAAAGATGCCTTAAACAAGTTTTGCTTGATGTATTTATCAGTACTTAATTAATGTTGTTAAAAACAATAGTTGTTAAAAATTGCATGTATTACTTCTAAATTTTTCGTCAAGAACAATAAAACACCAATTAAAGCGAAACGGTAAGACTCCGGCTAACACAAGTATGGTCTAAACGGTTTTAAATGTAATGTCACAACTTTGTGTATCCCCTGGAGTCCAGCAAAGCGGAGCGGATTGAGGCGACTTCATATAAATTCAAAGTGTACTGTAAAAACCAATTCGGTTTTGTGAAACTTTGAGAAGCCGTCAAATTTTGAGTAGTCGGTCGAGCATTCGAAGCTCGTGCTTTAATATTTTTGTTTTGTTTTATTTAGTTCCTACAACGACGACTTCAACAACAACAACAGCTGCGCCCACTACCGGTGAGTAAAATTGAGAGTTTGGCAATAAGCACAGATACTTATATACACCCTGACTTTTAAGTGGTTTTTAAGCCGCAGGAAGGCGATTTGCAATTAACTGTACTATCCATTTCGACAATTTATACCGGCCCTAGTCGTAAAATAAAAAGAAAAATAATTGAGGAATCTCCTTTGCAAAAAATTGCGAACAAATCAAATCAAAATCAAATCAAAAATAATTTATTTCCATAGGATGTTGTTACATCACTTAGATCCGTCATTACATTTTTTTGGGTGAGTTCACTAACACAATGGCGGAATCTGTGGAGAAGCTCACCGAAGAAACTCCACAGTCGTCGCATCTTTTGCGTTTCCTTTTTTAAATAAAATATTGTCAAATTACAAAATGAATGCTAATTATATATCGAAACAGCCTGTTACTCAAACAATCTATTCCCATGGACATCTGTCCTCTAAGTAATCAGATATCCTATAGTAACCTTTTTTATACAATTTCTGTTTTATTATTATTTTAAACTTGTCTAAAGGTAAGTTTTTAATATCAGTAGGGACCTTATTGTAATAGCATATACAATTGCCTTTAAAAGAATTACTAATTTTATGTAGTCGGCTTACATAAGCAACCATCTTGTCTTTATTTCTAGTATTAAAATTGTGTATATCACTGTACTTCTGAAAATTAGTTATATTTCTTTTTACATACACAAGATTGTCATAGATATATTGAGACACAAATGTCAGAATATTGATTTCTTTAAACTTTTCACTCAGTGACACTTTAGGCCCTAATCTATAAAATGCACGAACAGCCCGTTTCTGCAGAACAAATATACTATTAGCATTCGCAGCGTGACCCCACAATAAAATACCATAGGTCATTAGACTATGAAAGTAACTAAAGTAGACTAGTCTAGTGGTGTCTACGTCGGTAAGAGCTCTAAATTTTTTAACTGCGAACGCTGCCGAACTCAGTCTGTTCGACAATTTATTTATATGAGGATCCTATTGTAGTTTGGCGTCTAAAGTAATGCCCAAAAAGACAGTCGACTGCACAAGGTCCAATCTCTGTCCTTTTATAAATATGTCTGTAGTTACCGGGTTCACATTGGGTAACACGAATTTAATACATTTAGTTTTCTTTTCATTAAGTAATAAATTGTTAACAGTAAACCAGTTCACTATACTAGAGATAGCATTGTTTACCTCGTCATAATTTGATTGCTGTCTTTTAACTTTAAATAACAAAGAAGTATCATCGGCAAACAATACTAACCCATGTTTTGCTTTAACAAGGTAAGGTAAATCATTAATATATACTAAAAACAAGATAGGACCAAGAATTGAACCTTGCGGTACGCCCATACTTATTGAAGACCCAGGTGATCTTTTCCCATTAACATCGACCATCTGAACCCTATCTGTTAGATATGACTCGAGAAGGCCAAGTGCCTGATCTTTTACACCATAATGGCGTAACTTCCTGACAAGAGTGTCATGATGGACGCAATCAAAAGCCTTGGATAGATCGCAGAAGACACCTATTGAATCCATTGCGTCTTCCCAGGCATCAAAAATATTGTCGATTAGTTCAACACCAGCATCGGCTGTTGAACGACCCTTTGTGAAACCAAACTGAGCAATATGAATTAAATTATTGAGATAAAAATGACTTTGCAATTGATTAAGTATGAGTTTTTCAAATATTTTGCTAAGCGTTGGTAGTATCGATATGGGTCTAAAATTGGTGGGGTCTGATGTACTACCAGCTTTGAATAAAGGTATAACTTTACTTAGTTTCGTCAAGTCAGGAAACATACCATTATCTATACATTGATTAAATATACAAAAAAGGTGAGGTGCAATACAATCTACAATGGAACTAATAATTTTTACTGATAGACCATGGGCGTCAGCTGTCTTTTTCATTTCCAGGGATTTAAACGCTTTTACAATGTCTTCATTATTTACGTGCCTAAATTTAAAATCTGTTTTACATTCCTCAAAGTTTTGTTTAAGTATAGATTCAGCAGCAGCGGGAGATGAATTTAAAGACTTGGTTGTTGAAACTGGAATGTCCGTAAAGAAATTTTCGAAAGCTTTTGCTACTTCTAGGTCTGTACTTAGCAATTGATTATCTATCTTAAGCTTGAAGTTATTATGTGTAGCTTTGGCCTTTCCAGTCTCTCTGTTTATAATTTGCCAAGTCGTTTTCATTACATTGCTACTAGATTCAATTTTGTTTTTAATTAAATTAGATTTAGCTACGGCACAAACGCGTTTAAACATTTTTGAATAACTACGAACATAATCTAGAAAGGCCGTATTTTTGTTATGTGATTTCTCTTCATAGAGTTCATATAATCTTCGTCTGCTCCTATGAATTCCAACTGTCGCCCAATCACTAAACAAAGCTTTGTTATTAACTTTTATAGTTTTTGATTTAAATACCGTATCATATTCATTTTTGACAATGTTAAATACTGAGTTGTACAACAAATTTGGATCGTCACTGTATGGTATTTCCCATAGTTTATCTAAAATATTATTCCTGTAGTGTTCAAGCCGAGTGTCACTAACGGGCGCACATGTAATATCCTCTTTTTGGTCCTTTTTTATTTTAATATTGAATATACCTATCTGACCAGAGTGATCAGAGGTTAATTTATTGATGACCGATTTGAAAATGGGCGTAATGTTAGTAAATATATTGTCAATGCAGGTAGCAGATGTTGCAGTAATTCTAGTAGGCTCCAAAAACAGGTAGTTCATGTTGTGACATAAAAATAAAGATTTTAATTTAGTACAAATATTATTATCCTCTAACAGATTAACATTAAAATCACCACAAATTATAAAAAAAATGTTTTTATCGCTGATTTTAATCAACACTTCATCCATTTTCTTTTCGAATAAATCAAAGGATGAATCTGGTGGTCTGTATACGCTCATTACAATAAGTTGTTCAAGTTCAATACAGGCTATTTCCATGGTACGCTCAACAGAAAGGCTCACTATGTCAACTCGTTCCTTATATTTAAAACTATTATTTACAAGTATTAAGGAGCCACCGCGATCAGCTGTTTTTCTGTTGAACGAACTAGCAACGTGGTGGTTATTAAAGTTGAACATGAACTGATAACTCTTTAAAAAGTGCTCTGTTATACATAAAATATCAATATTATTACAGTTCATGAACTCTATTTCCAGTTCTTTACTTAACATGCCCTGTATATTTTGATGAACCACGTTTAAAATATTCTTACTTTTACATTTTTCATTACTAGTAACATGATTTAATGGGCAAGATGAAGGTATATTTATACAAATATTAATATTACTGCCAGAGTTACTCTCTGTTGTCCTATGGGTTAATTTAAAGAGCTTGGAACAGATTCCAAGGAGTACATGTCATTATTATTACACTGCTCAATAGAAGCAGGCGTTTCATTAGTCAAAAACTTGACTGAGTTCAAAATAAAATAAGATAGTGACTGTGCTATCTGTTTTGTATAAAACCTAGATAGGTAATACCTATCCTTAGTCAAATAAAAATATTTTCCAATACAAATATTGGTGTCTATGAAATGAAATTTTTCAGTATGACGACATGTCAATGTGTGTATAAAAGTATTATAATCATGTCTTATATGATTTTCATGTTGTGACAAAGTTTGGCTGAAGGGAAACGCAAACAAGATTATTCTATCTACATTTTGTAAAGAATTTAATTTGGAAAAGTATTTAGTAATTAGTTTTTTAGATACATTTTCCCTTCTACCAATTAAAATAATTAGGGTGGTTGGTTCTAAAAACTGCGATGACAACACTTTGTTTAATATTTGTGAATATGTGGCGCCAGGCATACAGTTATTTAATATTGCCTGGCCCACGCGCTGACTAAGTTGTAAACCCATATTTTTTCCAAGTTCATCGCTGTACATTATATACCTATCCTTTGTCCGAGAGAAGGAGGCGTTATTGATAACACTATTAGTACTCAAGTCGACTGACGGCGGCGCCTGGGTCAGTATCAGCTGTTCGGCCGGCTGCTCGGCGGGACACACGGTCGGCACGGAACAGTACGCTGGAGCTTGTTTACAATCACAGATGTGATTGTCGGTCAAAGATATGAAAGTGTCATAATTATACTTACACGTCTCCAACAAACTATTCATAGCCGACACATGTTCCTTAATTTCGTATTGTGCTGACTCATATTTACGTGTAATACTTTGTAATGATGAGTTTAAAATATGCATATCTGACTGGAGTCGCCGTGTGTCACATTCGTACTTTTCTGTTGTTTTTTCCAAACATAATCTACAATCATCGATTTCGTTAATTAATTCGACACGTTCCTTGCTACAATTTACATTTTTACAAAATATTTTATTTCTATTAGCTAGTTTTTGTGTTTTTTTATATAATTATTCAGTTTAACATATTTCTTTAATTTATTTTTACTACGGCTCATAGTGGTTACTGATTGCGATCTATTAGGACTATCACACGTGAGATCAATTGTCACAGTTGAATTTTGATCTATGGGTGAGATGACAGAAGCTACAGGTGGAGTGATCAGCTCCTCAAAGAGAGACTGGGTCTGCCCCGACCTGAGGCTATCGTTTGCAGTTTGTAGTGCAGAAATTTCGTTACGTGCGTCGCGAAGCTCCTTCTCCAGGACAGCAATACGCCTCAGGACATCTTTGAACGCACTGCCACTCCGGTCGAAGCCATCTACCAGGTGCTGAAGCCGATTCCTATCTCCCGTCACATCAAGGAACTTGTTGTGCAACTCTGCCATCTCACTTTTTAATTTTAAGTTCTTATTAACAATAAGCAACACCTCCTTCTCACTTTCATCCCTTTCAGTAAGCAACTGCTCATTGGTTACCTTACACTGTTTTAATTCATATAAAGCTAATTTTAAGTTATCTTCTAGTTGACGGGCTGCCTCACTTCTGGTTGTTGGCATTTTAAACAAAATAAAACAACAGTAAAAAGCAAGATTGAAGCACGGCTGTAGCACAGCTGATAAGCAGTCACTTAAATTGAGGTTATGATTAACGAAATGTGCAAAAAAAATAAGCTATTCAACAAAAAACAAAGCAATTCCAAATCAATTTACGTGCTTAGGCACGTAAATTGATTTGGAATTATAACTAATTACTTAGGTAATTAGTTATATTGAAAATATCGTTAATTATAGCCCAGTAGCAAATTATTTCAAATAAAATACTCAACCGTCAACGTTACGTTTTTTAAATACACAAAATAGGATAACTATTAGAATTTTATACACTTATGCACCAGTTAACACAAAATACACTAAATTAATACGTATAACAAATGCGATAAACTTGGAAAATTGTATTAAAGTATTTTTAAATCAATAAAATGTATCTAATCTTTTGTTTACAACCTATTCGCCAGTGTTGCCAGCGCAATCCCCAACTTTGTGTACAGCCTGGAGCCGAGCAAAGCGGAGCGAAGTTTGGCGACCCCATATAAATTCAAAGTGTCCTGTAAAAACCAATTCGGTTCTGTGAAACTTTGAGAAGCCGTCAAATTTTGAGTAGTCGGTCGAGCATTCAAAGCTCGTGCTTTGATATTTTTGTTTTGTTTTATTTAGTTCCTACAAGGACGACTTCAACAAGACCTACAACAACAAATACGCCCGCTACCGGTGAGTAAAATTGAGAGTTTGGCAATAAGCACAGATACTTATATATTATACTAATACAGATAGACCACGTAGAACAAAATATGTCATCGGTGGCGTAATGAGAGAAGCTACGAAAGAATATCTAGACCTTTATCGATTGGTAAAGCACTATTTCAATATTGCAAATACCACGACATGGCTCTAGGAGATTAAAATTCAAAAGAACAACAACCGATTTTTCTGTTGCACTTTTTTACTTTTAATGTTTAGTAGATCGATGCAAAGCCTTAAAATAGTAGTTTATATGACTGATACATAATGGAGGGCATTAAGGCGAGTTTCATAATAATATCACTCGAGAGTTTAAATGCCTAATTATGTATAGTTACATACACTAGTTTATCTACACACATACCATAAGCTCTCTTTGATGTTTTCAGGAACCGCATGTTTGACCGTCATTGTGGCATTGAGTTGTTTAGCTTGTTCTGTAGTAACCAACTTCACAGACAAAGTAGGGGTGGCACGCAGGCGGGCGTGGCGTTCGAAATTTGAATGTCATAATATGTATAAAATTTACACATTATGGTCATGGTCATAATGTTCAACATTCAGATAAGAAATGAGTTTTTACAAAGAAGTTTAACATTATGCTGATCGTAACGTGCGGTTTTTGGATGCAGTAAAGAGGGTTTATGATACGTGTGTGGATAAAGAAGATAGTACACCATTTAGAACCATTTAAGCCAATTTTATGTTGGTGTAAGTCTTACCGTTGTGTTTTTATTGATGTTTTATTTTACCGAAGAAAGACACATAGAGGTATCCTGTGTTGAGTTGGATAGCCATATTATTGTTTGTGGCTACAGACCTCCGACATATGAAAAAGTTCAAGGCAATTTTGAAATATTCGAGAAAATTATGGAGGAAGCCCACATTAAACTTTGTAATAACAGAAAAAAGTTAATTATTTGGGGCGCGCTTAATGTAAATCTGCTTGTAGATACAACACTGAAGCGACGATTAATAACTCTGTTCAAATAATTTAAGTCCTGAATTTCTAGAGCCGACTAGAATCACACTTAACAGCCAAACTTGCTTAGATAACGTTTTTTGTGAATGTGCATTCACAAGTAAAAATGTAATTAACTGTTTACTAGCCGATCACAGTGGTCAAACAGTTTCATTCCGAATTACTTGTAAAAATAGGCCTATTATTACATCTCATAGACTAGAGACGTATATGAAACACTTAGATATAAGTTTGCCAGTACCGGATTTTGATGAACAGAACCCTAATAAAATCTATTCTGACTTCTTCAACATTATTCAAACATAATTCGATACAGTTAAATTAAAGAAAGTCAGTGCCAACAACGGTAAATCTAAATTTAATGACTGCTCAACATTTGGAATTCGTTAAAGTAGAGCTATCTTGTATGACCTTTATGAACAAAAAACCTAAAACTTTGATATAAAATTTTATGACTATGTTAAAAAATATTCCAAAACTTTCAAGTTGGTTTGTAGAACTGCAAAAACTTTACACATTAATAGAAAATTACAAAATTCAACTTATAGAATGAAAACGGTTTGGCAAATCATAAACTGTGAAACTGGCAAAGTTATACCAAGGGATAAAGATTTCTCCTTAAAGTTAGGTGATAATATTGTTAAATCCTATGCTGAGGTAGCTCGAGCTTTTGAAACATTCTTCACCAATGGACCCTTACTCACAACAGAGCGTCTAAATTCATCTCCATACGAAGCAGAGACTTTATTAAAAAAACAGTACTAGCATCAGTAATGTAGATTTTAAATTTTATCATGTACATATATCCCCAGGATATTGTCAAAACGCATAGATTACTCAACTTAAAAAATACTGAAGACCTGTGGTTTATACCAGTCAAAGTCATTGGTTCAATAATATTTGTTATAGCCCCACACTTAGCTTATATTTATAATAAATGCGTTGATGATGGAGCTTTCCCAGACCTCATGAAACACAGTAAACTTATACCTCTGTTCAAGTCGGGAGATCCTTCAAATTTCAGACCAATATCTGTTCTTCCAGCACTAAGTAATTTTTTTTAAAAGATTATACTCAATCAAATGCTCTCTCACTTCAACGTTATAAAACAACTCCACGCCAAACAATACGGTTTCACTAGGGGTAAATCAACTACGGATGCACGTATTACCCTTATATCTCATATTTATTTAGCATGGGAAGCCGCACAGGATGCTATCGGTGTTTTTTGCAATCTGTCGAAGGCATTTGATTGTGTTGATCATCTTACATTATCATGATACACTACTAATGAAATTAAATCATTATGAAGTTAGAAATAAAGCGTTGGATCTACTAAGATCATATCTAAGCAAAATAGTTCAACAGGCAGAAGTCAACGGTGTCAAATCTTATGGATCGGGAGTAAAAATTGGCGTTCCACAAGGTTCTATATTAGGCCCTTTCTTATTCTTGGTATATATTAACGGTCTGCCTTTTATGGTGGAGAATTTGACTGATATAGTTTTGTTTGCTGATGATACTTCACTGGTCTTCAAAATTTAAAGACGAAAAAAAGATTTTGATGTTGTCAATGGAGTATTATCTTTAACCTTGAATTGGTTCAAAGTTAACAATTTATTGTTAAATGCTGGTAAAACCAAATGTATCAAATTTTTACTTCCAAATGTCAGGGAAGTTGGGACCAGTTTAGTGTTGGACAGCAGCACCTTAGAATTAGTAAATGACACGAAGTTTCTTGCTTAAAAGCATTGGAAATGTTCTATCACTTCAAAGGTCTGTTAAAACCATATCTCAAATAAAGGTGCCTTAAACAAGTTTAGCTTGATGTATTTATCAGTACATAATTAAACATTGTTAAAAAACAATAGTTGTTCAAGATTGCATCGCTGCTTTAAAAGAATAGTGAATTAGTCCTTAATACGCCCCTATTGATTTTAACTGATATACGGCATGAACTTCGAAAGAAGAAAGGATCACCCTCGACAGCCACTTGAATCGAAGCCCATAGGCCGAAATGAAACATTTCCCGTCTCTTTTCCACAAACTTTGAAGCCAAGCCGAAACAGCACGATTCAGTGATGCTTCGATGGTGACGGCGGTAGCATGTGTTATTTTTTGGAAGAAGACGGAAACAAACGAAATAATTCCGTGTTGCAGTATCAGGTGACGCTTTTTACAATAAGTCTTAAATCGTATACTGTATAATTTTAACTTACTTCAAAGTGTACTTTAAAACACGTTTGTAATCGCTTGACACATTGAGACTTAATTCACTATAGTTTTTATATAACTACGGCTTAAAACAAATATTTAGATTTATTTTATAGATTTGAACTGATTTCCAGCTTGAAGATCGCCGAGGAAAACATGGAAATCATTATAAGCTCAGTACTGAGTTCGAGGATGACATCAAAAAGCACATCAATGCGATTCCTCGAATCGAATCACACTATGTGAGGGCTGATTCGACCAGAGACTATATTGTCAGTGACAGAACCATAAACCATAAACATAAAGAAAGAACCATAAAAGAACTTTATGATGAGTTTGCAGCAGAACGGAAGAAAGCAAAAAGGGACATAGGAAACTACTCTGCTTACTACACTATATTCACGACGAAATTCAATCTGGCGTTTTTCCAACAAAAAAGGATCAATGTGACCTGTGTGTCTCCTTTGCTAACTCCAATAATGACCAAAAACAAGAACATGAAGAGAAGTACCAAAGACATTTTAAAGAGAAGTTATTCTAGAGAAGAAAGACTGGAGGATCTGAAGTTGTTATTTACGACTTGGAAGCAGTGCTTCAATGTCCAAGAGGTTAATCATCTTCATTCTACTACAAGTCGAAACTCAACAGTTATAATCTAAAACTAACTGAAATAAAAAAATATACAGAAAAGGAGAAGAAGAAAAAGGAGGGCAAAAAGGCGGAAGATGCGTATGACAATGTATACAGCTATTTTTGGTCTGAGTCGGATGCTAAACGCGGAGCGGTTGAGATTGGAACATGCGTATGCGTATGCGTCACATTCTACTCCAATAACTGCTGTGGCTGCAATAAAAATAAATAAATTACTACAATTATATGTATGCTGTGCTTAGTCTAAATATATATCACAAAAATTACTCATAGAGGACATACTCGAAACACGGCAGACAGCGTCCATAATTTAATTGAGAGGGAAGTCAAGAAGAGGTTAATGGCAGGACCTATTGATACCCCCGAGCAATACATACCTCTTATTAAAAGCGCAAAAAAGGAAACCGTCGATACAAGTACACGAACTGACGTATGATTTCTTCATCGATTCAAAATCGGCAAAATCGAACAGCCGCCCAGATCGGCGCCAACCACACGGGCAAGCACCAAGCAGGGTGGTTACACGGCTTGCTGGGTGTTTACACGGCTTGCTGATGGCTTTTTGGCAAGCCACCACCAGCCGTGTAGACGCACCATTATTATTACTATTGATTCAGTATTAATTTCATTTTGATACTATTACTTTTACTCTTAGAGTTGCCCAATTTGTAGTTCTTTAAATAGATGATAATTGTTATCCTTATAAATAAAAGTTTATTTTCTCTATTGAACTTAGTGTTATTCCTAAATCCACTCCAAACTACGTATTATTACCCAATTTGTTGGTTCTGTAAATGAAGAAAATAATACAAAAACAGACGAATTAAGAAATAATCTGAACAAACTAATTATTCTTAAAATATAAAATGAATTATGTCTTATTGAATATCCTATCGAGATACTGTTAAATAAATAATAATGAACGATTTGGTTATATTCCGTCTGAAAATAGAAGGTTAACTTTTCATTTTAATCAAAAAGGGAAACAAGTCGCGAGTTTTTTTTTCAAAATATTTCTGCACAAAAACTAGCGTCGTTTAAGCTGATCCTGGTTTTAAATATTGTTAGTTCATATTCAAATAAAGATCTGAAAACAATAAAATCACTAAAATACATTAAACATTTTTATAATTTTACAAAAACCTAGCGCGCGCCGAAAGTGAAAACTTTGAACGCCGATTCCCAACATTTTGGTTTTTAGGGTTCCGTACCCAACGGGTAAGAACGGAACCCTATTACTAAGACTTCGCTGTCCGTCCGTCCGTCCGTCCGTCCGTCCGTCCGTCTGTCACCAGGCTGTATCTCAAGAACCTAGCTAGCTAGAGAGTTGAAATTTTCACAGATTATGTATTGTTGTTGCCGCTATAACAACAAATACTAAAAAACAGGATAAAATAAATATTTAAGGGGGCTCCCATACAACAATACCACATACAAACTTATGGATGCACCTGGTTACGTACATGGAGTGTAAAAGTAACCGCACCAATAACTTTGTAAACAATATTTTGCTGTGTAAAGTCCAAACTATTCACTCCACACAATCGCTTCCATTGAACGGTGGTACGGAACCCTTCATGCGCGATTTAGACTCGCACTTGACCGGTTTTTTGGATTAATTCCCTATTCTTTTAGGGCAGCGATGTATTACCACTGGATTTTTCGTCATTCGTCGTCGAACATTAAAACACCGATTAAAACGAAACGGTTAGACTCCGGCTAACACAAGTATGGCCTAAACGGTTTTAAATGTAATGAAAGGTAGGTCAATTAAGTAAAATATTTGAAAAGATTATACTCTATCAAATGCTCTCACACTTCAACCATACAAAACAACTCCACGCCAAACAATACGGTTTCACTAGGGGTAAATCGACTACGGATGCAGGTATTACCCTTGAAGAGGATGGGGGCTCTCTCCTGTACCTAAGGCTATGTATAATATACATACATTATACATTATAGATGAGAGCAGTGAAGCCAGATGCGGACCATTAATGACTCTTTATTATATTTAAATATTCAACTATAAATACTAATGAATCTGCCTATGTTGACAGATATCAAGGTTGCACTAGATTTTCATCTGACTACCTAGTTACAAAGGTCAGCTATGTAGGTATGTTTAGGTATCTATATGGCTTCCCCCTTTGATTTTGAAAATAAATGTGCCACATAAATAAAATAGATAAAATTACAATTTGGTTGAGCTATGAATAAATTGACACAAGGTTAAGGTAAAATAACAAACAATAGAAATAATGTCAGTAGGTAAAAAAATTCGCCAGGCCGCGGTTTCTTCAAATTTTTGCTGACTTGTTGTTGCTCCGTCTTGACCCGCTTTTGTTATTATATTAGTAGGAAATTCGGTCGATAGGCTTCCATGGGGGTCGACGTGTGACTCTCGTCACACGTCGTGACGGCATCTCGTCACGGCGGTATGTGCTGTAACTTGTGGGGCTGCTGTGAATCGTGTCATCTGAGGAGCTTTTTCCGCATTACTCTGTGACACTTGAAAACACAGATGGAACATTTCCTTTCAGCCGTGCAGTTTCTTGATTGATGTTGGCGGATTGATGACTCTGGGTTGATGGTAGTCGTGTGCTCCATGGGGTTAGCGGGAAACGGTGAGGTAACGGCGATGGGCCTATTTGAGGCGGCGACCAACGTTAACTGAAGAGTGCATTGTGTCCCCCGTTGAACTGCTCCCGTCGGTGTGCGGCCGGCTTATCCAGCTCGGACCACAACTGCTTCCGAGCGTCTCCCGTCGCTGACCACTCCTGACTGGCCATGCGCACGTCTGTGCTGATGCCGTTTAAGCGGCGACGAGCGGTTGTGACTCCCGGATTGATGTCGCTCGTGCTCTGTTGTAGTGAGCAGATCGCACTCTCATTCGTGTTGCTGCTGCTCTGATTCTGCTCCGTATGCAGGGGGAAGAGTTTTCGCTAGTATTCCATGCAGCTGCAGCTTAATGCGTGGGAAAAGCTTGAGTGAGAAGCGCGTACGTTTTGAGGCTGCCTGTGTCGAGGTGTAGTGTGTTGTATATGTCGTATGTATTTCCGCGATATCCTTGAGTGAGTTGAATTTTAATTTTGGTTTGGTTGGCGTGATGCGTAGTCCTGTGTCGTAAGTAGTGCGTCGATCCTGTGTTCTTGTTTTTGTGCGTCAGTCTAGTGTTGTCCTCTTCTTACGTTGTAGTGCTGGAGGTCCGTGACCGTGATAGATGGTGGATGTTGCGGGTCTGCATCCAATGTTGATGATCATGTTGTCACAACTGGAGTTGATGGGGAAGTTGAAAGCGTTGTCTTGGCTCATCTTCGTTGTTGAATTTAGTTGGCTCCGTAATGTCCTTTTCGGATTTGTTCGAAGTTTAATTTGCAGTCTTCATGTTGAAATTGTTGTGGTGTAGTCTTCCGAGATGAGCTTCAGTCGGGTGCTTCAGACGGGTTCGTGATCACGTCGGGGTCACCAATGAAAAGGATGGGGGCTCTCTCCTGTACCTAAGGCTAGGTAAATAGAAGAGAGCAGTGAAGCCAGATGCGGACCATTAATGACTCTTTATTATATTTAAATATTCAACTATAAATACGAATTAATCTGCCTATGTTGACAGATATCCAGGTTGCACTAGATTTGCATCTGACTACCTAGTTACAAAGGTCAGCTATGTAGGTATGTATAGGTACCTACACCCTTATATCTCATATTTATTCTGCATGGGAGGCCGCACAGGATGCTATCGGAGTTTTTTGCGACCTGTCGAAGGCGTTTGATTGTGTTGATCATAATACGCTATTAATTAAATTAAATCATTACGGAGTTAGAAATAAAGCGTTAGATGTACTAAAATCATACTTAAGCAATAGAATTCAAAAGGCAGAAGTTAACAGCGTTAAATCTGATGGATCGGGTGTAAAAAATGGCGTTCCACAAGGTTCCATATTAGGCCCTTTCTTATTCCTGGAATATATTAACGATCTGCCTTTCATGGTGGAGAAATTAACTGACATAGTGTTGTTTGCTTGTTTGTTTGGAAGTGAGAATTAATTCTCACCTCCAAATTTCAGTCAAGTTGAGACCAGTTTAGTGTTAGACAACAGCACGTTAGAATTAGTAAATGATATGAAGTTTCTTGGAATAACCATTGATAGCAAATTGCAGTGGGGACTCCACATAGATAAATTAGTTGGTAAATTAAGTTTTGCGGCTTACGCTGTTAGAAACATCAGACAAAGCACGGAGTCAGAGAGTCAGAGTCATTTTTTTATTGAATATAAATAAATAAATTATCTTATTCAACGTCAAAATTATACTTACTTATAACTACAAGTAATTTTTTTTTTATATTAAAAAAAGACTACACCGTTTCGGAAGGTGGGCCTCGGGGTTAAGAAGAAACGGCAAGAAACTCCCCCATACCTTTTTTTTTTTTTTAAAGTGACTTTACAACAGGTACTGGTTTCGGTCTAAGGAAATTCATCGGCGAGTGATAGATTTGATCCATCGCCCCTCGTCGAATTTCTGTGCGCTGAGATGGTATGGACCATGCAGTTTTGTTATCTAAGTATTCCTTAATACTATAATAGGACTTTCTTATCAGCTCATTTTTAACATAGTTTTTGAACCTCTTTTCAGGAAGGATCAATGATTCCTGTGGTATTTTATTGTAGAAGCGAATACAGTGCCCCATGAATGATGTGCCTACTTTATTTAGTCTAAATAATGGTATCGATAACCTATTTTTATTTCTAGTGTTAATTGTATGGCTATCACCTACAATTTTAAATAAAGCTATGTTTTTTCTTACATGCATGATATTCTCGTATATATTTGACAGGTAACCGTAAGTATATAAATTTTTTTGAATTTTTCTCTTAATGATGTTCTAGCATTTAATTGATATATCGCCCTGATCGCCATTTTTTGTAAGAAAAATATCGTATTTATATCTGCTGCTCTCCCCCAGAGCAATGTGGATGTGCGGATGTGGCTACATCTAGGCTAGTATGTTTTAGTTACTTTCATAGTGTCATGTCCTATGGTATCTTGTTGTGGGGGAAAGCAGTGGATATTCAAACTATTTTTATTTTACAGAAAAGACCTATTCGAGCAATTTATAATTTAAAACTAACAGACTCCTTAGGAGATATTTTTAAAGAAATTGACATACTAACTGTGGCTAGTCAATTTATTTTCGAAAATATAATGTATGTACGCAAGAACCTTACAACATTTTCCAAACTTAGCAATAGCTGTAATGTTAACCTCAGAAATAATCACAGACTATGTGCGCCCCGATTCAGACTCACGAAGGTTAGCAATTTCTTTCCATGGTCAGTGCATTCTCTACTATAATAAGATACCTCTGGAGATTTTGAAATTGCTATTTGAGCAATTTAAAAAGCATGTTAAAGCTACTTTTTCGAAAAAGGGATATTACATTTTTCAAGATTACTTAAATGACGGGACTGCATGGGGTTAATCTAGCTCAACACAGACCTTGCTGTTAATAATTTTTTAATTATTTATTCCTGCTTATTAATCATAATAATTAAAATTTTCATATTTGTATTAGTTAAGCAAAACCTATTTTTAAAAGATATCTAAATATCAATCTGTGGGAGTTTCTACGCCCTGCTGCGCCCACAGTGGTCCAATGTAGAGAAGAGGCAAAAAATTACGTTTGCTAAGTATATTTAAATATCTACAGTAATGAAGTACTTTGACTTTGACTTTGACTTTGTCACAACTTTGTGTACCCCCTGGAGCCGATCAAAGCGGAGCGGAGCGAGGCGACCTCATATAAATTCAAAGTATACTGTAAAAACAAATTCAGTTCTGTATAACTTTGATAAGCCGTAAAATTTTAAGATGTTGGTCGAGCATTCGAAGCTCGCGCTTTAATATTTTTGTTTTGTTTTAAAACGTTCCTACAACGACGATCTCAACTACATCTACAATCCGCTACCGTTGAGTAAAATTGAGAATTTGGCAATTATACTAATACAGATAGACCACGTAGAACAAAATATGTCATCGGCGGCGTAATGAGAGAAGCTACGAAAGTGTGGCGAGCTGATGTGAAAGAGTAAAAAAGTAAAACATACAGAAAATTAGCATCTTTTGGAATCGCGCCATGTAAACCCTGCGTGAATAAGAACAATGGCAAAATAATGCGGTCCTGCGCTTGCGCCGGCCGCCCGACCAGTCATATATTATATTACTATATGAGCCAGTCGCTAAACCAACTCAGCGTCTAATCTTGATCGCGAATAAAATACGTGCGTCAATATTTTGTAAACAAAAAAATATATATATTCATTATTAAAAGTTAGTTTGTACTTCATTACTATATTACCTCACTACAGTGGTGACTCCATATATTATATAATACCCCCACGGCAAATAGTGGAACAAAGAAGATGACGAAGGCAAAAAACGACGTGGCGGAGGAAGGCTTGGCTCACATGGAGCCGACTGATGTTTTTCGAATTGGTGTGAAATTGCCACCGTTTTGGCCCGAAGAATTGGCTGTATGGTTCAGGTGGAGGAACACTTTCTTCTTTCACGAATAAAAGATGACAAGACAAAATTTTACACATAATATCGCAACTGGAGCACCGTTACGCCGCGGAGGAGAACGATATAATTACCGCACCGCTGGAGGGAACCAGCTATGAAACATTCAAATCGGAACTAATAAATCGTTTGTCACAGTCACACGAGAAAGAGGTCAAACAGCTACTCACACACGAAGAACTCGGAGATCGACGACCATCACAGTTTTTGCATCACTTAAGCCACCTCGCCGGTAGCGAGATTCCTGAAGAATTTTTTACACTATATGGACCAGCAGGCTGCCTACACACGTTCAGACAGCCATAGCTTCACAACCACGCTCCGACGTCAACAGCCTCGCGGACCTGGCCGACGCCGTAATGGAAATTGTGTCACCGACACCACAAATAGCCGCTGCATCAGCCATACCAGCACCACAACTAGATGCCATGATCAGACAAATAGCGGAACTTACTAGAAAAGTGGAAGCCCTAACTACCGAGAATCGTAGAGGCAGAACCACAAACACGAGGAAGTCAGCACAATCGCAGAGCAGCAACAAACGATCACAATCGACTTACCGGCACTTCCCGTTGTGCTGGTACCACCATAAATTCGGAGAAAAATCGACCAAAACCATCAGGGCGGTCGCTAATGGCGGCAACCGATTATCCAAGCTTAGGTCGCCTTTTTCTGACAGACCAAAGAACCAAGACACAATTTTTAGTTGATACAGGCAGCGATCTTTGTGTCTTCCCAAAACATTTACTACGACAAAGCCGACCCGAAACCGACTAGACGCTGTATGCTGCAAACGGGACGAAAATAACAACATTCGGATATGCTCACATGGTCCTCAACCTGGGGCTACGCAGAGACTTCCCTTGGCAATTCACGGTAGCAGATGTCACGAAGCCAATTATCGGCGTCATTTTTCAACTTGCTGGTCGACGTTCGAAACAAACGACTTATAGACAACACCACCATTCTTGCGTCGTCAGCAATGTCAGTATCTTCGTCGGTCACAATATCCTCAGTGAAGACATTGACAGGCGAATCGAAATACATAAATATATTAAAGGAGTTTCCTGAGATCACACGCCCATCAGGTACCAATCGCAGCAGCAAACATACCACAGTCCACCAAATTAAGACTATACCAGGCCCGCCAGCTCACCACGTCCTCTCGCACTGGACAAACTAAAAATTGCCAAACTAGAGTTCGACGTAATGAATGGAACAGTCAGACGCTCAGATAGCCCCTGGTCATCACCGCTTCACCTAGCTCCAAAGAAAGATACAGGATGGAGAACATGTGGAGACTACCGCCATCTAAACACGAGAACAATACCCGATCGCTATCCGATACGACACATACATGACTTCGCTCATAACTTGTCTGGCTGTCATGTATTCTCGACAATCGATTTGGTGAAAGCTTATAACCAGCTAAAAGTCGCGGAAGAAGACATATGCAAGACCGCAATAACTACACCTTTCGGACTATTTGAATATCCATTCATGAACTTTGGTCTTAGAAACGCGGGTCAGACCTTTCAGCGTTTTTTCGACGAAATGACCCGCGGACTCGAGGAATTCTGCTATCCCTACCTGGACGATTTTTTAATATACTCACCAGATAAAAAATCTCATGAAGACCACCTGCGCCAGATATTCACCAGGCCAAAGGAATACAACATGGTTATCAACACTTCCAAATGCAAATTCGGCGTATCAAAAGTCTTATTCTTGGGGTATAACCGTATAATGTATCGGCAGAAGTCGTGAAACCGGAAGCAACCAAAGTCGAAGCTATAACGAACTTCCCCACACCAAAAAATGCCAGAGAACTAAGGCGCTTTCTGGGGATAATACATTTTTAACGGAGATTCATACCCGATGCGGTGAAATTATGAGTGCCACTTAATGCTCTACTCGTTGGATCAATAAAAGGCTTACATCCAGTGGATATTTCCGAAGAAACAACAATCAAGGCATTTGGAAACAGCAAAGAGAGTCTATGACAAGCTGCACTCCTAGCATTCTAAGACCTGAATGCAAAATTATCAGTAGTAACAGATGCCTCGGATACAGCACTACAACAGCATACAAACGGCAACTGGCAACCTGGCATTTTTTTTAAGAAAGCTACTCCAGCGCAGCAGAAATACTCACCGTACGATAGAAAGCTACTGGAAAATATGAGGCAATAAAACTCTTTCGCCATTTCATTGAAGCACGTCATTTTACGATTTTTACTGATCGCTTTGAAAAGACAAATGCTCGCCTAGACAGTTTCGACACCTCGATTATGTATCGCAATACACCACAGATACATAACACATATCCTGAAAAGATAATGTTGTGGCAGATACACTTTCAAGATTTGAGGAACTATCACAACCAATAGATCAG
This sequence comes from Argyresthia goedartella, assembly GCA_949825045.1. Classification (NCBI taxonomy): domain Eukaryota; kingdom Metazoa; phylum Arthropoda; class Insecta; order Lepidoptera; family Argyresthiidae; genus Argyresthia; species Argyresthia goedartella. Next base: position 35,690,193 of record OX463812.1, on the reverse strand, counting down.
GCAAATTTGGCAAAACTACAAGAAAAAGATTTAGAATTAAAAACCTTACTCGACGGAGAGACATCACTAAGACTGACAAAGATCTCAACACCTGAAACTGACATAAAACTATATGGAGATGCAACAACTGATATAACTCGACCGTACGTACCGAAAGAAATACGACGCCGAGTCTATGAGAGCCTGAATTCATTAAGCCACCCCGGCGCTAATGCAACAATAAAACTGATAACGCAACGTGTGGCGTGAGTGGGCAAGAACATGTAACGCATGCCAGCGATCAAAAATAACAAGGCATGTGTCGTCTCCTCTAAGCACATTTCAAATACCAAGAGCAAGATTTACTCACCTGCATATCGACTTGATCGGACCAATGCCAGTATCCCATGGTTACAAATATTGCCTAACCGCAGTAGACAGATTCACACGATAGCCCGAGGTGATACCGATCACAGATATATCAGCCGAAATAGTAGCAAGAGCACTCCTGTCAGGATGGATGGCCCGCTTCGGTTGTCCAGCTGAAATAATAACTGATAGAGGAACCCAATTTCAATCAGCTCTATTCAAGTACTTGTCAGATATAGCTGTATTCCACCACAAAAGAACAACGGCATACCACCCAGCCTGCAACGGTCTAGTCGAAAGATTCCATAGACAATTAAAAGCCGCAATATTTTAAACGTGGTTCATCAAAATATACAGGGCATGTTAAGTAAAGAACTGGAAATTGAGTTATTCATGAACTGTAATAATATTGATATTTTATGTATAACAGAGCACTTTTTAAAGAGTTATCAGTTCATGTTCAACTTTAATAACCACCACGTTGCTAGTTCGTTGAACAGAAAAACAGCTGATCGCGGTGGCTCCTTAATACTTGTAAAAATTAGTTTTAAATATAAGGAACGAGTTGACATAGTGAGCCTGTCTGTTGAGCGTACCATGGAAATAGCCTGTATTGAACTTGAACAACTTATTGTAATGAGCGTATACAGACCACCAGATTCATCCTTTGATTTATTCGAAAAGAAAATGGATGAAGTGTTGATTAAAATCAGCGATAAAAACAATTTTTTTATAATTTGTGGTGATTTTAATGTTAATCTGTTAGAGGATAATAATATTTGTACTAGATTAAAATCTTTATTTTTATGTCACAACATGAACTATCTGTTTTTGGAGCCTACTAGAATTACTGCAACATCTGCTACCTGCATTGACAATATATTTACTAACATTACGCCCATTTTCAAATCGGTCATCAATAAATTAACCTCTGATCACTCTGGTCAGATAGGTATATTCAATATTAAAATAAAAAAGGACCAAAAAGAGGATATTACATGTGTGCCCGTTAGTGACACTCGGCTTGAATACTACAGGAATAATATTTTAGATAAACTATGGGAAATACCATACAGTGACGATCCAAATTTGTTGTACAACTCAGTATTTAACCTTGTCAAAAATGAATATGATACGGTATTTAAATCAAAAACTATAAAAGTTAATAACAAAGCTTTGTTTAGTGATTAGGCGACAGTTGGAATTCATAGGAGCAGACGAAGATTATATGAACTCTATGAAGAGAAATCATATAACAAAAATACGGCCTTTCTAGATTATGTTCGTAGTTATTCAAAAATGTTTAAACGCGTTTGTGCCGTAGCTAAATCTAATTTAATTAAAAACAAAATTGAATCTAGAAGCAATGTAATGAAAACGACTTGGCAAATTATAAACAGAGAGACTGGAAAGGCCAAAGCTACACATAATAACTTCAAGCTTAAGATAGATAATCAATTGCTAAGTACAGACCTAGAAGTAGCAAAAGCTTTCGAAAATTTCTTTACGGACATTCCAGTTTTAACAACCAAGTCTTTAAATTCATCTCCCGCTGCTGCTGAATCTATACTTAAACAAAACTTTGAGGAATGTAAAACAGATTTTAAATTTAGGCACGTAAATAATGAAGACATTGTAAAAGCGTTTAAATCCCTGGAAATGAAAAAGACAGCTGACGCCCATGGTCTATCAGTAAAAATTATTAGTTCCATTGTAGATTGTATTGCACCTCACCTTTGTTGTATATTTAATCAATGTATAGATAATGGTGTGTTTCCTGACTTGATGAAACTAAGTAAAGTTATACCTTTATTCAAATCAGAAATCAGAAATCAGAAATCGGAAATCAGAAATCAGATATTTTATTGTGGTACGTAGTTTAAAGTAGATGTTACATAGTATGTTTTGTCCTTACGTCCAGCCGCAAGGCGTACAAATAATACAAATAACCAAATAAACAACAGGTGAGTTAAAAAATATAGGCAACAAACAATACATTAAACCATTACAATATTACAATGATGTCAAAAAAAATGTCAAATATATTATTATTGTATGTCATATGTAAAATTGTATTTAGTAAAAGGTGATTAAAAAAATTAAAAAAGATCTCAATGGCAATAGTTTAGTAGATATAACATGTCAACGCTATTCAAAGCTGGTAGTATATCAGACCCCACCAATTTTAGACCCATATCGATACTACCAACGCTTAGCAAAATATTTGAAAAACTCATACTTAATCAATTGCAAAGTCATTTTTATCTCAATAATTTAATTCATATTGCTCAGTTTGGTTTCACAAAGGGTCGTTCAACAGCCGATGCTGGTGTTGAACTAATCGACAATATTTTTGATACCTGGGAAGACGCAATGGATGCAATAGGTGTCTTCTGCGATCTATCCAAGGCTTTTGATTGCGTCCATCATGACACTCTTGTCAGGAAGTTACGCCATTATGGTGTAAAAGATCAGGCACTTGGCCTTCTGGAGTCATATCTAATAGATAGGGTTCAGATGGTCGAAGTTAATGGGAAAAGATCACCTGGGTCTTCAATAAGTATGGGCGTACCGCAAGGTTCAATTCTTGGTCCTTTCTTGTTTTTAGTATATATTAATGATTTACCTTACCTTGTTAAAGCAAAATATGGGTTATTATTGTTTGCCGATGATACTTCTTTGATATTTAAAGTTAAAAGACAGCAATCAAATTATGACGAGGTAAACAATGCTATCTCTAGTATAGTGAACTGGTTTACTGTTAACAATTTATTACTTAATGAAAAGAAAACTAAATGTATTAAATTCGTGTTACCCAATGTGAACCCGGTAACTACAGACATATTTATAAAAGGACAGAGATTGGACCTTGTGCAGTCGACTGTCTTTTTGGGCATTACTTTAGACGCCAAACTACAATAGGATCCTCATATAAATAAATTGTCGAACAGACTGAGTTCGGCAGCGTTCGCAGTTAAAAAAATTAGAGCTCTTACCGACGTAGACACCACTAGACTAGTCTACTTTAGTTACTTTCATAGTCTAATGACCTATGGTATTTTATTGTGGGGTCACGCTGCGAATGCTAATAGTATATTTATTCTGCAGAAACGGGCTGTTCGTGCAATTTATAGATTAGGGCCTAAAGTGTCACTGAGGGAAAAGTTTAAAGAAATCAATATTCTGACATTTGTGTCTCAATATATCTATGACAATCTTGTGTATGTAAAAAGAAATATAACTAATTTACAGAAGTACAGTGATATACACAATTTTAATACTAGAAATAAAGACAAGTTGGTTGCTTATGTAAGCCGACTACATAAAATTAGTAATTCTTTTAAAGGCTTATACGCTATTACAATAAGGTCCCTACTGATATTAAAAACTTACCTTTAGACAAGTTTAAAATAATAATAAAACAGAAATTGTATAAAAAAGGTTACTATAGGATATCTGATTACTTAGAGGACAGATGTCCATGGGAATAGATTGTTTGAGTAACAGGCTGTTTTGATATATAATTAGAATTCATTTTGTAATTTGACAATATTTTATTTAAAAAAGGAAACGCAAAAGATGCGACGACTGTGGAGTTTCTTCGGTGAGCTCTTCTCCAGAGATTCCGCCATTGTGTTAGTGAACTCACCCAGAAAAATGTAATGACGGATCTAAGTGATGTAACAACATCCTATGGAAATAAATGATTTTTGATTTGATTTTGATTTGATTTGCAATAACATGCCATGGAAATGAAAACAGGGCAGAAACACTATCATTGGTACTACTGGGCAAAAGATAGGCATACAAAGAAGACCTGAAAACTTGCTCTGCAGAACTTGTCTATGGTGAAACACTAAGATTGCCAGGAGAAGTCTTCAGCTCCAATACAAATACAACCACAGACGTCACTGACTTTAGCGCACGGCTTAGATAATTTGCCACCGCCATCCAGCTGCAACGTCAAGACACTGCAAAAAGTCAATATTTGTATAGAAAGATCTGAAGACCCACGTGTTCCTGCGAGACGATGCTCACCGCCGACCACTGCAACCCGCTTACACTGGACCACACAGAATTCTGGAAAGAAACGAGAAAGTATTTAAAATCATCGCTAATAAAAAAAACTTACCGTGACCATTGATAGACTGAAGCCAGCATACACACTCGTTGATACTCCAGCAGATTACTCCAAACAGACATTAGATGCACCTGAAAAAGAAAATAATAAATTATCACTACCACCACCACCACCTGACCAGAACAGACCACCTGAATCTGAAACGGAACGTCGAACACGATCTGGAAGAAGAGTAAGACTCCCTATATCGCCCGTAACACGGTCTCTGGAGGGAAGTGTGTGACGAGCGACATATTTATAATGCGTGGGAAGATCGTAGGGACGCTATAGGTGTTTTTTTTGACCTGTCCAAGGCATTTGACTGTGTAAACCACGAAACATTGCTCTTAAAGTTAAAACACTTCGGTATGAAAGGCAATAGCTCTAAGCTAATGAGATCGTACTTAGAAGGGAGGGTTCAAAAATCTGACATTAATAGGACAAAATTGTCGGGTTCTCAGGTGAAGATGGGAGTACCAAAGGGATCTATTCTGGATCCGTTCCTTTTCCTCGCGTATGTAAATGATTTGCCAGTCATGGTACAAAACATGTCAGAGATAGTATTATTTGCAGATGACACGTCACAATTTTTTTAAATTAGGAGACAGGAAAATGTCTTACAGGAAACAAATAATGCTCTCTTGCGAGTACTAGACTGGTTTACTGCCAATAGCTTGCTTCTGAATTCAAAAAAGACAAAGTGTATAAAATTCACTTTACCTAATATAAGGCAAGTTGAGAGTAATCTTGTATTGGGAAAAGAAAACTAAAACTAGTAGATGAAACTGTATTTCTCGGCATCACTATTGATGCCAAACTACAGTGGGGTCCCCATATTGTAAAATTAGCACATAGACTCAGCTTCGCAGAATATGCAGTTAAAAGAATCAGGGAATTGACTGACGTTGCAACTGCTAGGCTTGTATATTTTAGTTATTTCCATAGCATTATGTCCTACGGCATACTACTATGGGGACGGGCTGCTGAGATTGAGACCATCTTTATTTCGCAGAAGAGAGCGATCCGATTTATTTATAAGCTAGGTAATAGAGAGTCTTTGAGAGATTTATTCAAAGAAATCAATATCCTAACAGTTGCAAGTCAGTCAATAAATCTATGAAAATATAATGTATGTGAGGAAAAATATCAGTAGCTTTAAAACCATTATTATCCGCCACAATGTGCAAACTAGAAATAAACACAAACTTTCTTTTCCAATATTCACTGACTGACGACCCGAATGGCCGAGTCGGCAGTGTCCCTGCCTACGAAGCCAAGGGTCCCGGGTTCGAGTCCCGATGGGAGCAAATATTTGTTGATGAAAACGGATGTTTGTACCCTAGTCATGGTTGTTTATCTATCTAAGTAAAATATTTATCTATATAAGTATGTGTATCGTTGTCTAGTACCCAAGATACAGGGAATCCTAGTTTGGGGCTAGGTCAATGTGTGTAAATAGTGTCCAAGGTATTATTATTATTATAATTATTATTATTCAGACTCACAAAAGATAGTGATTCTTTTATGGGACACTGTATACGCTTCTACAATAAAATTCCGCAAGAAATACAAAACTTAACTGAAGCTAGATTCAAAAAATGTATGAAGCACACTTTGTGCACAAATGCCTACTACAAAATTAATGACGTTTTACAAGACACCAACATCTGGCATTAAACCAGTTCAATACACCTATATAATATGTAATAACAATTAGGCACCTAGGTACCTAATGTTTTATTATGCTTTCATGATTATGTTATGACGTTCATTAAGTCTCAATTTTTGTGCTATTAAGAATAAAAATCTTTGAATTGAATTGAATTGCTGATGTGAAAGAGTAAAAAAGTAAAACGTATAGAAAATTAGCATTTATTGGAATCGTGCCATGAAAACACCCAATGATTGCGATTTTGACCAATTATGGATTTCTTTTTTAATTATTGCTAATTAAGTACCCACTGTTTAAGTAATTTAACAGTACTTTTTCTTGGCATTTGTGACTTGAAACCTGGTTTTTGCAGACCTTTGAATGGCTAGAAAATATCATCTGCTTTTAAGCAAGTTTTTATTTTATTTTATAAACCTAATTGCTCGCAAATGTAACACTAGGACATTATGTTAGATGACATTTTTTGATTTTATTGATGGTCCTCTATCGATGAATGTAATTTTCAATGTGTTCTACCAACTTAAAAAAAGCATGTAAAGGTGGATTTTTCTTCCTCAATTTGGTTCGGAGGTCCTAATTTCAATAATTTATGAGATACTTTTTGTTCATGATATCTCAAAAGATAGAACATATAATTTTTCAAATACAAAAGCTCCTGTCTTTTTAAAATATCTCTCAAAAAAACCTTGCTTAAAAGCATTGGAAATGTTCTATCACTTCAAAGGTCTGTAAAAATCATATCTCAATTATAGATGCCTTAATGTATTTATCAGTACTTACCTAAACCTTGTAAAAAACAATAGTTGTTAAAAATTGCATGTGCAACTACTTCTGGATTTTTCGTCAAGAGCAATAAAACAAGATTCAAACGAAACGGTAAGACTCCGGCTAACACAAGTATGGCCTAAACGGTTTTAAATGTAATGTTAGGTATGTCACAACTTTGTGTATCTCCTGGAGCCGAGCAAAGCGGAGCGGAGCCAGGCCACCCCATGTAAATTCAAAGTGTACTGTCAAAACCAATTCGGTTCTGTGCAACTTCAAGTAGCCGTCAAATGACTAGTCGGTCGAGCATTCGAAATTCGTGCTTTAATATTTTTGTTTTGTTTTATTTAGTTCCTACAACGACGACTTCAACAACAACAACAGCTGCGCCCACTACCGGTGAGTAAAATTGAGAGTTTAGCAATAAGCACAGATACTTATATACACCCTGACTTTTAAGTGGTTTTTAAGCCGCAGGAAGGCGATTTGCAATTAACTGTACTATCCATTTCGACAATTTATACCGGCCCTAGTCGTAAAATAAAAATAAAAATAATTGAGGAATCTCCTTTGCAAAAAATTGCGAACTAGTAGGTAGTAGCGCGTCGCCTAACCATTCCGTAGGTAAAATCGTGATATGCTATTAGATTAGATAGGTACCTCTTACCAAACGCCTTTACCACTTGGTAAAGTCGTCTGCAATGTTGGTAGGTACTTACCAACATTGCAGATGTTTCACACAGCTCACGAAGTTTACTACAAATTTACACTCCCTTTTTAATTTAGTTATTTACACTCACTGATATGATAATGGAGCAAATGTGCGAAGTGCAGGCTATTTCGTTCAATACAAAAACGAAAGCATATCTAGTTCGGGACCTTTATCGCTTGGTGCAGCACTATTTCAATATTGCAAATACCACGAGATGGCTCTAGGAGATAAAATTCAAAAGAACACCAACCGATTTTTCTGTAGCACTTTTTTACATTTAATGTTTAGTATATCGATGAAAAGCCTTAAAAAGGAGATAGTACACCATTTAGAACCGTTTAGGCCAATTTTATTTTGGTTTATGTCTTACCGTTTTGTTTTTATTGATGTTTTATTGGTTTTGATGAAAATACCCAATAATTGCGATTTTGACCAATTATTGATTTCTTCTTTTATGATTGCTAATTAAGTACCCACTGTTTAAGTCATTTAACAATACTTTTTCTAGGCATTTGTGACTTGAGACCTTGTTTTTGCAGACCTTTGAATGGCTAGAAAATATCATCTGCTTTTAAGCAAGTTTTTATTTTATTTTATAAACCTAATTTCTCGCAAATTTAACACTAGGACATTATGTTAGATGACATATTTTGATTATTTTGATGGTTCTCTATCGATGTATGTAATTTTCAATGTGTGCTACCAACTTAAAAAAGCATGTAAAGGTGGATTTTTCTTCCTCAATTTGGTTCGGAGGTCCTATTTTCAACAATTTATGATATACTTTTTGTACATGATATCTCAAAAGATAGAACATATATATTAAAAAAAAATACTCCTGTCTTTTTTTTAAATTTCTGTCAAAAAAAAACCTTGCTTAAAAGCATTGGAAATGTTCTATCACTTCAAAGGTCTGTAAAAATCATATCTCAATTAAAGATGTCTTAAGCAAGTTTTGCTTGATGTATTTATCAGTACTTAATTAATGTTGTTAAAAAACAAAAGTTGTTAAAAATTGCATGTATTACTTCTAAATTTTTCGTCAAGAACAATAAAACACCGATTAAAGCGAAACGGTAAGACTCCGGCTAACACAAGTATGGTCTAAACGGTTTTAAATGTAATTTCACAACTTTGTGTACCCCCTGGAGTCCAGCAAAGCGGAGCGGATTGAGGCGACTTCATATAAATTCAAAGTGTACTGTAAAAACCAATTCGGTTTTGTGAAACTTTGAGAAGCCGTCAAATTTTGAGTAGTCGGTCGAGCATTCGAAGCTCGTGCTTTAATATTTTTGTTTTGTTTTATTTAGTTCCTACAAGGACGACAACAACAACAACAACAACAACAACAACAACAACAACAACAACAACAACAACAGAAGCGCCCTGGACCGGTGAGTAAAATTGAGAGTTGGCAATAAGCACAGATACTTATATACACCCTGACTTTTAAGTGTGTTTTAAGCCGCAGGAAGGCGATTTGCAATTAACTGTACTATCCATTTCGACAATTTATACCGGCCCTAGTCGTAAAATAAAAATAAAAATAATTGAGGAATCTCCTTTGCAAAAAATTGCGAACTAGTAGGTAGTAGCGCGTCGCCTAACCATTCCGTAGGTAAAATCGTGATATGCTATTAGATTAGATAGGTACACACGACAAAGAAGATCGGTTTGCAGGGCACACAAACACCAGTCTTTGTGTGCGTAACGTTGCCAATAGCTACGATTAGCAATGCACACTAACACAGTATTCGTGTTAATGTCGCGTCTGTGTGCGTTTTTCTGATCCCATACATTCATTGATTATGACGCAAGTTTTCACAGCTTTATGCAAAGTAGTCGATAGCCTAGTGGATTAGGTGCTAGAATTACGATATGTAGATAAAGGTTCGATCCCTCAAAGGAAATTATTTTTTAGAAGCTACGAGTATTATTAAATTCACATAGCATCGAATATAAATTGATTACAATTGTTTAACCAAACTAGAGTTCGAAGAGTTGTAAACTTGCCCGGTAAAAAGGCCATAGTCTACCTTCTTTATTTAAAATGTAACAGCTACCCTCTTTAAAATTGTTTTGCGTCTGCGCGCTCTCAGCATTAGTTGTATTGCATTTCGTTCCTTGTAAATTGTGATTGAGATTTGTTATCTATCATGGAAAGTCATCTATCCACTTTTAAAAAGGCGGAAATCATTGTTTTGTATGAACAAAACATTTCAATTAGCGAGATAGCACGACGTTTAATGATATCGGTGAGTTATGCATATAAAAAATAAATTTGAAGGTTTTTTATAAATTATGATTATAATTATACCTTGTGTTACTACTTCATTGTATTTTTTTCTTATTTTACAGAGAAGAACAGTGCAACTGTGGGTTCATAGGTATGCAGATTCTGGACATGTTGAAAGTCGTCGACCAGGCCCACAGCCTGTAGCCTACACAGCTGCATCTGATCGCCATCGCGACATCATTGCAGCGCATAACAGCAATCCGTTTGCCAGCACCCGGTCTACGGCGACACTTCATAATGTAACACTACAAACAGTTCGCAATCACTTACGAGCTGATGGTTTAAGATGTCGGAGACCAGCGAAGAAGATTATGATGTCTAATGAGCATCGTGAAGACAGAGTGCGGTTTGCCCGTGAATATTTGGACTTTGATTGGTGTAATAATGTTGTTGTTTTTAGTGATGAAAAGACTTTTAGATCAGACAAGGATGGGCGTAAAATACTGTGGAGAAGAAATAATGAACGATATAGTTTAGCAAACATTCTACCGTGCAGGTGTAGTGGCCGTATTACTTTGGGATATTGGGGATGGATGTCGTCGATGGGCCCCGGTGAATTAGTGCAAGTGAGTGCTCGCAACACTGCTCAAGGATACTTGGATATTTTACAGAACGTCATGTTACCAACCGTACGAACTGTATATCCGGATGAGCATATATACTTTGTCCATGACAATTGCGCTGTGCATCGCGCCCATATTGTGCAAGAATGGTTTAACAAGCAAGAATCCTTGACAGTTATTGACTGGCCTTCTAAAAGCCCTGATTTAAACCCCATCGAAAATCTATGGGGACATATGGTGCTCAATTGGGATCCATCGAATGTGAGATCTAGGTCTAATTTAGATGAAGTTGTTACTTCAACCTGGGAGATAATGCGAGGCACTGACATGTGTTGGAATATGGTCACTGGCATGAGAAGTAGACTACAACAAATAATAGTAAGAGAAGGAGCTCCACTAAGATATTAAATAAAACATAACCATTAATATGTGAAAGCTTTGTGTTATCATAAGATAAGGTGATTTATATGTCTATGATGTTATTGCTACTTCAGGTTAGAAGTTATCACATAATTTCTAATTGCTTAGCATGTTGATTCATAGCTTATATATCATCAACTGCGACATCTGTCCTTGTCTGACTAAAACTAAAATAAGTAAATTAAGTGTAGTTTATTATAACAAACTAGTAATAAATTATAATAATATAATAATAATAATACCTTGGACACCATTTACACACATTGATCTAGCCCCAAACTAGGATTCCCTGTATCTTAGGTACTAGTCAACGATACACATACTTATATAGATAAATATTAATACTTAGATAGATAAACAACCATGACTAGGGTACAAACATCCGTTCTCATCAAACAAATATTTGCCCCCACCGGGACTCGAACCCGGGACCCTTGGTTTCGTAGGCAGCGTCACTGCCGACTCGGCCATTCGGGTCGTCGAATAAATTATTATTAGGACGAAATATAATTTTGTTTTATTATGAAAAAAATAAGGCTGGTTTCACCACATGCTGATAAAGCCTATCTGTCAAATAACGCCATACAAAAATCTAAGTTTAACTGGCAGATAGGCTTCATCAGCAGTGGTGAAACCGGCCCTTAATCTAGAATAAATATTTGGTCTGATCAATAATAATTTAAAAAAAGTATCTAAAAAAAAACATCACCATGCTTTTTCCCTCCTTGATAGAGGATCGAACTCAATACCTCAAAGTCATTAGTCTGGCATCTAACCCGTTGGGCTATCGTCCACTCTGTAGGAAGCGGTAAAAACTAGTCTTATATTCAACGAAGACACATAGTGATTGTATGCTCAGACAGTATTATAATATCTGTGACTGTGCTGTGACGACCAATGTAACGCACACACATTCAAGTCAGCGATTCGTGTCGCAACGTTACGCACACAAAGAGTGGCATTTGTGTGCCCTGCAAACCGAACTTCTTTGCAGATTGTACCTCTTACCAAACGCCTTTACCACTTGGTAAAGTCGTCTGCAATGTTGGTAGGTACTTACCAACATTGCAGATGTTTCACACAGCTCACGAAGTTTACTACAAATGTACACTCCCTTTTTAATTTAGTTATTTACACTCACTGATATTATAATGGAGCAAATGTGCGAAGTGCAGGCTATTTCGTTCAATACAAAAACGTGCCCGTTTAACGCCATCACGTTTTAACTTTAATAAAGTGTCTATGTCACGTCTCACTACATTAAAAGCGTCTATTGTCTCAGTCTTTAATTCATCTCGAGTTTCGTATTTCCGAGTGTACACCAGGCGCTTCAGCTCGGACCACAAAAAAACGTCTAATGTTAAAACGCACTTGATGAGAACACTCGCGGATCACGTGGGGGTTGTTAAAAGCCCAATAATGTTCATTACGTTGGTTGAATGATATCCTCATCGAGGTCTGGTCTTTAAATGTGGGGTCGACCTCGGGCTAGAGCATGCTCTGGTACCCTAAACTTTCCATGATGATCAATCAATCGTTGAGTAGCCGCCAGGAAAGTGTTTATTGAAGAAACCTGTGGGTTTGGGATGCCCTGCATTTTGAGATGGTTAAGGTGGTCCGATTGTGCGTAGAGCCGTCGAGCTTCTGCTGTGTTGTAATTCGCAATAACATATTGTTGCACCATACTAGGATACTCCAAATTTGAGTATGCGTAATGCCGATCCATTTTCGCGCGTTTTTTAAGCAGCGTCACGTATTGCACCTGCACAAGTGATGTGCTGTGGGTAACTAAAGACGCGCGCGCCGAAAATCAAAGGGTTGGGGGCGGGGGCAGATAGCATCGGTTGCGGCGTGCAAGTGCGGTGATTGGCTGATGGCATGCGCTTGCACTAGGCGGCTAGCTCCTTTGAAGGCCTTTGACGTCGCTGACCCGCCGTGCGTAGTAAAAGAGGGCTACTAATGTTTCTCACTGTTTCAAATAAAAACAAATATGCCTTGATTTAAAAAAAATGACAATATGATTCCTACTGCTCAAGGCGATTACTGATAACAAGACGTTTTCAAGGCATTTGTGACTTGAGACATGATTTTTACTGACCTCTGAATTGCTAGAAAATATTATCTGCTTTTAAGCAAGTTATTTTTCATTTTATAAAACCTAATTTGTCGCAAATATAACACTAGGACATTTTGTTACATTACAATTTTATATTTTTGGTTTTCCTCTATCGATGTATGTAATTTTCAATGTGGGCTACCAACTTAAAAAAATATGTAAAGGTCCTCTTTTCAACAATTTATGAGATACCTTTTATATGTGATATCTCAAAAGATAGAACTTTCACATACGAAAACTCCTGTCTTTTTTTAAAATTGCTGCAAAAAAAACTTGCATAAAAGCAGAGGATTTTTTCTAGTACTTCTAAAGTCTGTAAAATCATATCTCAATTAAAGATGCCTTAAACAAGTTTTGTCAGATTAATTTATCAGTACTTAATTATGAATTACAAATACACTTACAAATACAATTACAAATAACTTGTAAAAAACAATAGTTGTTCAAAATGGCATTTATTACCATTGACCTGTAAAATTCTGTTTTTTTTCATCAAAAACAATATATCGCCGATTGAAACGAAACGGTAAGACTCCGGCTAACACAAGTTTGGCCTAAATGGTTCTAAATGGAGTGTTAGGCAGGTCACAACTTTGTGCTAAGCCTGAAGTCGAGCGAAGCGTAGCGGAGCGAGGCGACCCCATATAGATTTTAAGTGTTCTGTAAAAACTAATTCCGTTCTGTAAAACTACATAGGGTTCATACATACTTATCTTCTATAGACTTCCCAATGTCGTCATGTGTTACATGTTATGCTAATAGTTTTATATCGCATATTTTTCACTGCAGCTGCAACAAGTGGAGGCTGGTGGTATCCCGGAAAGGGCTGGGGGTAAAAAAGCTCAGTAGGCGGACACAAGACGGCAGGCCAGCGGCGTGAAGATAGAAAAACCCTTGTTCGTTTCATAATACTTCTTCATAGCCAGCTTTCCATCAGGAAATACAATCCTGTTTGATAACCAGGGACTTCGGCAGGGATAGCCTGCTTTCCTATTAGAAAACTGTTTATTGATGTTCATGGTAAAACTGTTGGCTAACAGAGTTATTATTATAGACAGCTGGCACAATTTGGACAGCTGTCACTACTGTTTCTATTTTTGGCAGACAAATTTTTCAGCTGTCGATATTTTTTAATTTATGACTGGTGTCAAAATAAATATTCTTTTATTGTCAAGTGTTTGTTATGTGTATGGAGGGAGGTAAAACGATAATTTTATCCTACTTCCTACTAATATTATAAACTCGAAAGTTTGTGAGTATGGATTTGTTTGATACTATTACTCAAAAACTACTTAATGGATTTTAATGAAATTTTACAATAATGTAGCTCGGAATAACACTTAAGCTATAATTTATAAATATATTGTGTGAATTGTCCAAAATATACTAGTATAAGTAGGAAAAAAAACTGCCATATCCTACTAATATTATAAACGCGAAAGTTTGTGAGTACTGCTAATAAAATAAACGCGAAAGTTTGTGAGTATAAATGTATGGATATTTGTTACTCTTACGCAAAAACTACTGAATGGATAAAATTTTACAATGATGTAGCTTATACATAATAATAACACGTAAGCTATAATTTATAAAGATATTGTGTGAATTGTCCAAAATATACTGATAAGTGTCAAGTAAGTAGAAGACATTCCGCCACAAATACAATCAAAATTAATACTGTATTTCAAATGCAAATTTGAGCGTAACAAATTGATCCTTAAAAAAAATAGCAATTTTACCTGAAAATAAAATTGTTATTATAAATACTTACCTGGCTTGAAGCCTAATATTGAGAGTAGCATACTTGACTTCCTTTCCGGTGCGACGAAATTAGCCCCAAATAGCTCACTTCCTGTTTAAAACTCCTAAAATACATGTCACATCCGTTTTGAACCTCAGCAACATTACGCGCGTAAAGTTTCAGAAATGGTGGCAATTGTAGCCAGCGCTATTGTGCGCGCTCAATTTTCAGGTCATTGGCAACTCAATAAAGAAAGAATGTGAGACAATCATGCAATGCACAGTAATGTGCACAGCAGGCAGCGATTTACCTAGGCTTAAAGCCAGGTAAGTATATATAATAACAATTTTATTTTCAGGTAAAATTGCTATATTATACCTGACGTTACCTGGCTTTAAGCCTAATATTGAGTAGTGTTTGGTATCGACTGCTGAGTTAAAAACGCCAATGTGATATGACTAGGAGTTAATTTATGGAAACCTTATATAAATTATGATACTGAATGTGTATGCATCATCGTGTACGTGATGCAAAGATAGGCTGCGCAAATGCAACTCAAAAATAAGGCAAATAGATAAAAACAAACACAGACTTAAGAAAGGTCTGATGAAGTCATCTTTTGAGGCCAGCCGAATTTTGGCCTGCTAGGTTAGACTTGGTTTGTTAGTTTCTGGCTATTAAGACTCATCTGATCTATATGAGTCTAAGAATATGCAAAGCTTTACAGTAGGTTTTCCCTTCAGTCAGCACTTAAGTACAAGTTCACCGAGATTGGTGCTCGGTGGTTGGCTGCTAGCTCGCCATTCACCTCGACGACTACCAAGACTGCAGTTGTGAGGTCAGGATATCAGGTCGGTCACCTGACCTACGAAACTCGGAGCTAGAGACGTAGGCGTGCCGAATCGAATACATCTGAAAATGAGTTATTATAATTTGTACCTTGCACAGACAGGGCCAATCTGATTTAAACACAAAACATTGATGAAATTAGTGAATAGCAGTGGGTATAATCAAATTACAATTGCTGTATTTTGAATTGGGAGTGCGCCTCCTGGATGCATTACCACTGATTGTGTACTTCCACATATGATTGGTCTTTGCAAAAGACTGGCGAACAAGTCTGTAATCTGACTTTAATAATAAAGTTACTCAATTAATCTAAATAACTTTTCGTATCTCTTCTGCGAAGAATAGGCTGATTCTATTACAGGAGCTAGTGTGGCTATCTGACTAAACTGAAGATGCTTCTACAGTGGGCAAGCATAGAGAAAAAGACAAGTTTACGTGTAATAAGCATATTTGTAAATGCCTACAGTGATAAAGAAGTTTAGTATCTATCGTATTCAATTATCATTGATCAGATACCTAATACAAGTATCTGAACGCATTTTCATTATTACCCGCAGATGTGTAGACAACATTATGTGAAACCATGTTACCTAGGACTGAACCATAAAAGTACATACTTCACTGGGATAATCCGGCGTGGTCATAACATTCATTATTATAATAATGTGTAATGGATAAAAGTTTTGAAAAACAGTTCACTGGTAGAAATACCAGGTTGGTGTCCTAACATAACATAGCGTCACGCCTTTTCCCATACGGGGCGGCAGAGGCACAATGGCGCCCACGCTCAACATGCTAATGTATATCATGCTCAGTCCGATATTCAATACTCCATTGCTACTCACTTTATAATTATTTTTCCTTTACTATGTAGGTACTGTACGGAACAGCTGTAGAAATATTAAGGAACTCTGCTTGTGGGCTGTATGCCGCACCGGCCACATCCTAGACACATTATGGTTAGATTACCTCGATTTCGTCGACTTGATTAAAGCTGCCTTTGCTGTTCGCTTGGGATATGTCGAAGTAAAGCGACTATTGAGAAACAACCAAATAAATAGTGGAGATGTGAAAAAAAAATATCACGATATATAATCTCAAATTTATACTAATGTCCTGAGAGACTCGAGGACTGTCATCAGCTCCTTTTGGCTAATATACTGAAAAGTGAATTCTTACAGCCACTTACCTAGTGAATTATGAAGAACTGCGCGGTCCAGTGACACGTAGGTCATTTGTGAGAAGTAATGTAGATAACTTCTCTATATGGTTCCGACAATATCCTGGTGGATAACTGTCTGAATAATATTAGCAGACTATATCTTTGGATAGTGAATCTGAAAGGTGACTGCTACAATGATAACTATCTGAAGCAGTGAAGTAGGCATATTGCCGACCATATCCTGCCGGATTGATGAAAGTAGTCGGGTTGAAAAACGACGGCTCTGTTGTTAGATTGTAACGCGTTGTTATATTAGGGGTTGGAGGAAATCAACTAGGTAGGTACTCAGTTCTTTAAAAATATGGTTTAACATATTAAAGGTAAGTCCAACACCACAATTAGAGCAGTTTATGATTACCCTTTTACCCTTTGAGTATTGTATTATACATATAGACAGCCGGTCCTCCAGCCACATACCTAATGTTTAGAACTCCCTTTAAATCCATTAAAAGCAGCAGCGCTAAAATAGAAATTATTGATTTCGAAGCAAAGAAAGTTACATAAAGTAATTAGTATAAATGGAATATAAAATAGTGTTGATTTTATATTTCTTCGTCACTGGTTTAAAAAGGGTTAAGATATCACGTAAATGAGTAAAAAGTTACAATAAAACTGTAATAAAATTGTTTGCCTCCACTCTGTCCGCCTCGTTCTACCAACATCAGGCGATGTTTCTGTATGAAAATGTTGCTTTGAACCTTGCACAGATGGAAACGTTGCAGAGACTGAGTTAGATACTAGAAATGCATGACAACCAGCCATCAGATATCTACATCTTTGCGCAAGATGTTTAATTGAACCGTCTCGCATAGACTGAGTCATTTCATACTCACACGAGCGTTTAGTAGCGATGTCCCCTTACGCGCAGGCACTACCGGCATAACCGCTAACGGCTGACGTAACTGCATGTCAATGTCGCTTTAAACCTTGCAGGTGGAATAAGTTGCAGAAACTGTATCAGCGGTATATTACCATCGAAGATTGATCAACAGGTCACTTCACGAGGGAATTTCAATTTCTCTGTAGCCAAGCTGCGCTGATTGGTGTACTTATGGCGCTCAGACTAGGCTGCGGCACCTACATTTGGCTGCGGCTCATAGTCGCCGCGTCGTCGTTCGCCTCCTGCCTCCCCTCCGCGCACGCACCAGCCTTGCGCAGGCTGGCGGCCCGGAGCGCTCGCCGTATGCCGGCTCCGGGTGGCGGGGGCGCGTCACCGCTGCGCGCGAGCGCGGGCTAAGTGTAGCGGGCAGCCAGCAGCGCAAGGGCTCACCTTCTCTATTTGCCTTGCTCTGGAGGTCGAACTCACAAAAATGCACGCAGTCGCCGTGTCGTCGTTTGCCTCCTGCTTCCTCTCCGCGCGTGCGCCAGCCTTGCGCAGGCTGGCGGCCCGGAGCGCTAGCCGGGCTCCGGGCGGCGGGGGCGCGACACCGCTGCGCGCGGGCGCGGGCTAACAGTTGCGGGGAGCCCTTTGCACAAGGGCTTGCCTCCTCTGTTTGCCTTGCTCTGGAGGTCAAACTCACGAACAATCTCCAGGTTTCTCCATCCTCGGACATAAAATCTGTAAACCTGGGATTATTTATGGAATATCCACCGAGGGCAAAATCTTGCACGAGGTTACCATTTCGCGATGGTCGTGAATGCATTGAGTATAGATTGAGTAGAGATCCACTCGTCCAACGTCAATATTTCGCAATTGATAAGAATCGATTTTATTATATTCCCCCTCGGAAGACATCTCGTTGATTGTATTACATACCTTATCCCTGTAGCCGGAATCTGCTTGGTGCTCAACAAGCCAAGACATGACCGTCGAAAATATCCCTTTTTGCGCCTCCTTCTGCTTGATCAAACCATGGGCGGTCACTACGTTCCCGCCAAGTATGATTGCCATCTAAGGACTTGGCGCACTCGAGTTCATTGAACTCCAGCACAGAACAATAAAACTTTGTATCTCATGCAAACGGCAAATACCTAATATGATTGGATTGGATTTACTTATGATTTTCTCGGCGTGAGATTCGGATGAATGCAATGTTTGTACTTTCGAGGGTAGTTACAAATAGCTAATTATAAATATCACTCCTATATCAAAGGGAGTGATATTCCTAACAAATTCAATGTCAGAATTACACATATCTTATTGCGAGATTGTGTGAGTTACTAAACATTGCATCACTCGATCTGTTTAGCATACGATCATGCATTGCCGAGATGTTACTAGCTGAAACTTGGAACGATTTTTCGAGATTACTTGTCCTTGAATTCTTTCTTACTCCCCCGAAGTCTTCTCCTCCGGCTGCTCCTCCTCTCCGGAGACGTGGAAGTGGAACAGCTGTAGCAATCTCTCCTCGATGATTCACTACGCGGGGCTATCTACCGCGGTTTTTATTAAACTGATTATTTTTTGCTGTTACACTGATCAATTAACACTATAACCGTAACAAAATTCCAAGGATATTTCGAAAAGTAACTTGGAATATTTTCAAATTTGTTAAACGCGTGCGCACGGAAAGAAATCCAAAACGCCAATGATGACCTGAAAATTGAGCGCGCACAATAACGCTGGCTACAATTGCCGCCATTTCTGAAACTTTACGCGCGCAATGTTGCTGAGGTTCAAAACGGATATGACATGTATTTTAGGAGTTTTAAACAGGAAGCTATTTGGGGCTAATTTCGTCGCAACGGAAAGGAAGTTAAGTATGCAACTCTCAATACTAGCCTTAAAGCCAGGTAACGTCAGGCATAATACTTTTATCGCTTCTGGTATTTAAAGTAGATAAACTTTGTCTCTCACACTACAACATTTTGACAAATATTTTAATAGTTACGACGATGTGATTTTTTTTTGCGGGACGATGTGATTTTGTTTTGAAGCGTCGAGCACAATCGTTACGATCCTTTACTGAAAACTATTCAGGGCATTTTCGACCCCCCTGTAGACGACCGACCGAGCACTACGAGAAGAAGTAGTGATCACCCTCTTATCCGAAATCGAGAATATGGTAAACAATGGCGAATTTGTCTACGTTTGACCGACATGTTTTGGTCTAGATGTATGAGAGAAGTTGCCGACGCTTCTGCCTAGACAAAAATGGCAAAAGGGCAAAGACCGCTGGAAAAAGGAGATTTAGTAATCGTGGCTGATTCAAGTAACCCCAAAAACACATGGCCTAAAGGAGTTGTTGAGACAACACACACTGGAAAAGATGACGATTACGTGTAGTAGACATTCGCAGGAAGTCCGGAACATACGCAACAGTAATATACTTCAATATGCCGACGATCTAGGCTTATATATTCATTTAGACTCAATTGAAGATGCTTCTAACCGTTTGAATTCAGCTCTATATTATTTAGGGGCTTGGCTGAACGACCATGGCCTGTCTCTGTCGGCTCCTAAGAGCAATGTAGTAGTTTTCTCTAGAAAGAGAACAAGTCCCAGTGTAGCCATATACATTGACAACCAAATGGTCCCTGTCGCTCGATCGGTGAAATTTCTTGGAGTATAACTGACTCAAAAATGAAGGACATCCCTCACATGAGTATGTGGCCAACAAATGCGAAAAAAAATTCAACATTTTGCGTTGCTCTTTGGCGTATGGTGGGGAGCCCACCCACACTGCCAGAGATTAGTTTACAACGCCATTTTGACTACGGGTCCTTTCTTCTGGAGCCATGCAGAAAAATGGTACTTCACCGTCTACAAAAAATATATCTTAAGTGCCTACTTATTGTTTCGGGGGCCATGAAGTCCTCTCCTACAAACGCTTTACAAGTAGTGAATGTGGATCATCCCCTTAAAATCCGAAGAGAATACCTCGCCGACAGATTCTTTCTCAAAGCGACACAGGTAGAGAGCCACCCACTTATTTCAAAATTAAGGACTTTGACGTCGTATACTGAAACAGGAAATGACTACTGGGTCCATAAAGAACCATCTTGCCTGATGAAGAGCTTTCAAAAACTACGTGGTATTAACCAATCACTCTAACAAAGCAAAACGAATCCAATTTTTTAAACTGATTTTAATTCCTTAATATATCCCGCAAATATTACTTTATCTCTGGGTATCTCTAAAAAAATTTGGACTGTAACAGAATTTTTAATCAAATTATTAGTAGAAATTGGAGTGATTGGTTATACTTCTTTTGTGATGCCTCTAACTTGATGAATTAGGATGTGTGGATTCCGCCGTTTGGATACATTCTTAGATATAACATTATTCTTAATTACAAATGCACCCGCCTTTCATCGGTATTCACTGCTGAATAGGTGGCAATCTTCGAAGTATCTCGTATGTCTTATCCCATAAATTAGACTAATCAATCATCTTTTCGGACTCCTTGAGCTGTCTGCAGGCTATTAAATCTAATCAATTTCGGTCAAAAACTAGATTCCCGATTATTTTAAAAATTAATGAAATCTCTGTATAAGTGCCACCGTATCCTTAATTTCGTGGTCGACGCAACAATGACAAAAAGAATATAAAAACACCAAGAAAACTAAGTAAAGTAAAGTAAAGTAAAGTATTATTTATTTGCATGAATATAGGTTTACATCAGTTCTTACAGAGAATGTCACATAGAGTTTCTCTATATTCTGCCATGTAGACATACAAATTTTGTATCACATATGTAATTAAATAAATTAGCAAAATTTACATATTATTAACAATTATTATTTTAGTACAATATAGTTATATAACAAATGAATTATTATAGTTAATATTAGTACATGTCGCAATCATTATTCAATATTAATTTATTTTAATGCAATGTCAATTTATCATCTAAGAACTCCTACACACTATAGTAAGCCTTTTCGACCAGGAAATTTCTTAGTAAAGCCTTGTATGAGTGCAGTTGGTTAGCATCCCTAATTGATTTCGGTAACTTATTATAGAGCCTTGGCGCCATACCTAAAATACTCTTATCATAAAACGCAGTGGAGCGTAAAGGATCACTTAATTTGACCTCTCTTTTACTATTCATTTTCTTAAATAAATGCCTGTTTGTCTTTACAAATAGAGCAGTCTCATATATATATATATATATATATATAATAATGGCAACGTCAATAATTTTAATCTTTTAAAATGAGGAATGCAGCTATCTGTTGGCTTTAGTTTACAGATTGACCTTATGCACCGTTTCTGTGCTTTTAGCGCCTTATTTTTGTCGGTAGAGTTCCCCCAGGATATAATCCCATATCTTAAAGTTGAGGCGACGAAGGCATGGTACACTGTTAGTAAAGCCGATTGTCCAGTTACTTTTGAAAGGATGTAGAGTGCATAAAAAAACTGACTTAACTTTTTACATATATGATCTATTTGTGGTTTCCATGTCAAGTGTGAATCAATGTAAAGTCCTAAAAATTTTGTTATATTTGCTGTGTCGATTATCTTATTATTATAGTGTATGTCAAGATTATTATTCGTCGATTGATTGTAATTATTTTTAAATGTCATAATGTTTGTTTTGTCAACATTAATCAAAAGGTGATTACGTTCTAGCCATCCAACAATGTTTTTTAGAGAATTATTAATGTCTGATTCTGTCTGTCTGTTTTTATCTTGACACTCAGCAATCATGGTACTGTCATCTGCAAACAATACCATTGGATGAGATACCGATGCAGGAAGATCATTGACATAAATAAGGAACAATAATGGTCCCAACACGCTACACTGCGGCACTCCATATTGTACAATTCTCGGGTCTGACAAGTACTGAATTTCTGTCTTCATTTTAGGGTTGATTCTGGAGATCTGAGTTAACTGTACTCTGTTGCTCAAATAGCTTTTAACAAGTTCCAGCACATTACCCCGAACACCATAAGCATAAAGTTTATTTACCAGTATGGCGTGGTCAACGAAGTCGAATGCTTTAGTCATATCCATGTATAACGCGGACATAGGGATCTTTTTATCCACATGTGTTATCACCTGTACCAAAAAATCATATATAGCTAGGTCTATCGTTCTTCCCTTTCTAAACCCCTTCTGTTCTTCCACAAATAGCCCTTTTTTCTCGAAGTATTGATAAAGAGCATTGTAAAATACTTTTTCAAAAACTTTTGATAGGATGGGGATCAGCGCAACCGGTCTATAGCAACTCATGTCTTCTCGATCTTTCTTCTTAAACAGAGGTCGTATTGTGACGAAACAAACATTTGGTTTATTTCTCAGTAGCTAGAAATATATTTGTTTAAACAATCTCCAAAATGTGGATAAACTTTAACAGCTATGAAATAAGTTGTGAATCATAAATTTAAAATAAATATGGTTTAACTTCACCGTTGCTTTCAGTGGATATCGAATTATGACCATTTTACACATTTGTGATGTTGTTTTGAAATGTCGCATTTACCATGGCTCATTCAATCGAAACTCATACGTAAGGGTGTTTAGTTACGATATAGTTTGGTAGGTCAAACAGATGCGTAGTTAGTTCAATGATGGAAATACAGATGGCGGTCGATCGCCTTTAAATTCCAGATGGTTTAACTCAAAGTAGAACTTTATTCACTATAATTGCAATAAGATGTTTTATATAGAAAACAAATGAGTGTTATTTTATTTAGATGATTTTATGATGTTATAGAGTCTATTTTTAGTTGAACTGTGTGATCTAAAATATAAAGTGTGTATACGGTGTAGACCAGTAACCAATCAGAGCACTGAGTTTCGAAAGGAAATGAAACGAACCAATGAGAATGACTCGCGGAGTTTTAAATGGTGGTTTGGCGAGCATGCCTGAAGTAGGACGTTTTGGTGGGAACCGAAAATATAAAAGTGATGGGTCGAGATGAAAGGGGGCTTTTTTGTTGCTGGTCGTCGAGTGAAGTGTGAATTAAGACACAGATTGTATTTTCGGAGCGTGGGAAGGGGGGGGGGCATTCAGTCTCCGCGTCAAACTACTGTGACACACGTCTTTCGGGAATTCTATACAGTTCGTTTCGCCGTTTTACGCGTCTGGAACTGGAAGAGTTGTGATTGCGTGTTACAGTGGATTTTCGTGAGTGTCTGAAGCGCCGAGATATACCTCGGTTCCTATCCTTTAAATCAACCTACCCCAAATTCCAAAACTATCCTTGGGTCGTTAGACAAGAACTTGTAGGTAATTGATCTGAGTCCGAGTCTGGGCTTGGAGCGACCCTAATTTCCTTTTTCCTTCACCATAGGGTTCCTGGATTGGCTCTTAGGACATTCGCGGGCTAATCCTCTCCTCATTCCTTTCGTGTAGCGAGTTTTGAAATTCCCACACACACAGTCATTAAACATACAAACACATTCAAATCAAACTCAACCATTTTCGAGTGGTGTCGATGATGGACGTGGTATAACACTAGGATTTTAGACTAGGCTAGACAGGAGTATAGTTGCGGCTAAACCTAGGTTGTCAGGGCATAGGGAGACTGTTTGATCGATGGGGTTCCGCGGATGGAAATAACAAATTCAGAAAAAAGTATAAACGTTGTCCACTCAGATACCCTTTCCTGTTGATATTTTGACATTTGAGTGTTGTCGGGGATGCGCGAAGAGATCAAATTACAGTCTAAAGTTCATTGTTTAGGAACGGGTAGATTGTTTTGCTTTGCCTTGGATCGGTTTGGATTCAAGTTGCATCTTTAAATTAAATGTAAATTTCGCTGGAGGGTCTAACGTGTAGGCTGTGTCTGGTATTTATTTGCTGGGCCCGATCAAACGAGAAAGATTATTTATAATTCTAAGGCTTGTGATTTTAGGTTTTGTTTTGCGTTCATGCCGCGGGTTTTATTTTGCGGTATTCGGATTCGTCAATTTGATGAGTTTTCAATTAATTCGTCCTCGTGATTTACTTTAAATGCATTTTGTGCAGACTTTTAAATTACCAGGCTTCCTTTTTCTGATCTTATTCTTGTTTGTCTTTTAGCTAAATGATTAAATTATGTAATCGAGGTTATGTAGTTAGGGAGACAAACACAATTATTTAGGTTTATGTAACAAACAAGTATCTGAAATTCGTATGACTACAAATAATTACGTTATTTCCTTTTCACTCTTGAAATACCTAAATACTTATAAAACTATCTAACAAACTAAATATTTTTTTGATTGTGGCTGTTTTGATCTTTCTTTTCTTGACCGTATATCATGTTGGTTGGCCTACCTAACTTTACATTAAATGACAAACATATTCTAATTCCATATAGCATGTAGATTGACGTGGATTCACAAAACACACACATACAAATTTACTCTACAAGAAGCTGACATTACTATAAGAACACTATACTAGAATCTACACGGCCTAAGGTTTATTAGCAGTCATTCTCCCCTTCTGAAACGCCTCCGATTCAGAAGGTCGATCATTCTTACTGCATTGGAATTCGAACGAACTTGTGCTTTCCATTTTCCAAAGGCTGTCACTGCTTTGAGTACTATCTGGTTCATACCTTTGTCGTAAGCACGTAGTGCCTAGACTTCTTCTTACTCATGGACTGGAGAACTACTCGCATACCCCGATTAAAAGATGGATTTTTACAATTCGGATTGATTTGACATTGTAGTACAGACCCTGGTCGCATCATTCAGGGACGCTCATCGCCCCTGTTTAGAGTGAAGTTTACTTCGCTGTAGAATGCCTGTGGATGGCCTGAAATCCGATAGAATCCTACACACACGCTACATTATCAATCTAGTGACCTAAGTAGTTACGCTGAATTTACATATCTTAAAACTAATTTATATATAAAATATCTGGATGAACATCAACATGGTTACGGAATAAAACTTAAGAGACGGGTCTCTCAAGATAACCTCAATACCGGGTAGGTGCAAATAAAAATATCCCGTAACCGATCAACAAACTTGTTGGACTGATGGATGAGAGAAATCACAATATCAAATCATATAAAAAATATAACCCAAATAGTCTATATGTAGTTGATTGGCGGGTAAACTAACTCGAGAGGGATTTGAGTAGATTCGGACGGTCTCTGGGTGCTGGTGTGTTCAGTTGGCTAATTCCAGGTCTTCAGCAGTCTTAAAATAATGCAGTCACGTAGATTGTGTATGGGATGTGGGAGGAGGATGGCCCCAAAACAGGTGAAAGATAACGCCAAAAGCGTACTAATGAACACATAGTTAACCCTATGTTTTCTTATAAATTGTGTTTACAATTTTGAGTGGTTGTAAGCATTATTTTATAAAATTTAAGCTTATTTTGCTTAGCTAAATCTAACTTCGTCTGTCTTGGGTCCGTAGAACTCGGTTGACCTCCACTGGCGTCGGGCGGGGTCAAGGGGCCCGACCTTAGGGCCCGTGTCCCTTCTGGACGTGAGCTCTAGCAAACCCTCCTTTATAAACACATGTAATCGAAATGTCTTTTAAATGGTTATTTTCTTGGAATGTATTCTAATAAGCACGGACTCGATGCTTATCAATATTTTTATGTCACTTATATTCATCACTGGCTGGGGAACCTCATGACGATACTATTTAACCAAAACCACTCTAAAAAGAACTTTAGGTTATTACTATCACAACGTCTGCAGTCCTACCCATAGACGATCATCCACTACTTTGGCCAAATCATCTAAATAAGATACTCGCAATCGTTGGTATTGGAATCTTTCCAATTGGAGAAATATTCCAATAAAAATGCGTAAGGGTTAAATTCCGTCTGACATTAAATTAATGGTTAGCTGGTTATATCTTTAAATTTACTTTTCATAGAATCGTTCGGTTAACTCGTAGGGTTTATTCATATTATTTCAATTAACTAAAGGGGGGGGGGGGGGTTGTTACAGTATGAATGAGGTTTTGAGCTTTTCTGGAAATATGCCTTGCTGGATTGATAGGTTAATAATACTGCTCAAAACTGGTGCTATCAGATCCGCCACATATTTGATAACCTTTGTTGACAAGTTGTCATACCCAGTACTATTAGTGTTTTTTAGGTTTATTATTATTTTAAATACCTCGGTCGGAGTTGTTGGCATTAAAAATAATGAATTGGGTTTAAAAGGCACGGATATGCGATTATTTGAGAGAGTATGATTCATGCGATGTTGTGTTATTTGATCGATGTAGAAATCATTAAATAATTGTGAAATTTCTTGCGGATCATTAAAAATTTGGCCATCAATTTTAATTTGTTTTATGTCATCTTTTGGTTTCGTCTTATTATTATTATAGCTGTTTATTATTTTCCATGTAGCCTTCGATTTATTATTTGATGTTTTAATTAAATACTCATTTTGAGATTTTTGTGTCAGTTTTATATTTCTTTTAAGTCTCTTTGAATAGTTTTTGTAAATCTGTTTATTTTGTTGGCTAGGATACTGTCTTGATTGCCATAATAACATTCTTTTCTTTTTTGAACATAATTGGATTCCTTTCGTCACCCACTTTGGTCGTTTATTGCTTGTCATCCGAATCTTGATTTTTGGAAAACACAAATCATAAAGAAGTTTAAACATTTGATGGAGCTCATTAAAAGCCTCATTGGCGTCGTTGCTGCTATACACTTCAGCAAAGCTAAGACTTGAAATGTGTTTCCTGAACTTATTTAAGTACTCAACGCTATAATCTTGCCTATAAACTGACCAATTTTGGAAGCTGCAAAGGTTTTGAACCGGGCATATAAGTATCTGTCCAGTATGGTCGGAAAGCGCAAATTATACTATCTCAGCCTCACAGCCTTGTATATTATGGATAAAATTGTCTAAACATGTTCCACTAGTTAAATGTGTTGGTTCATTGAATGTGAGTTTAAGATTATAATTTGATAGCAGATTTTCAAATTCAACCACGAATCTGTTATATTTAAGTCGGTCGATGTTAAAATCTCCACACAAAATAGTTTTTCTTTTATTTTGTGAAAGTTTTGATAGCAGTTTGTCCAGATTTGTAAAGAAGGTCTCAAAAGTCTTTACGTCGTACTTGGCTTTTCTGTAAACGCAAATAATATTTATATTGTGGTCAGTCAGAGTGATGCCATAGCATTCAACAGCATTGGTGATATTACAGTTCACTATATCAATTACATTATAGTTAAGTTTATTTTTAATAAGTACCGCCGCTCCGCCACTTCGGGTGCTTCTGGCAGAATATGTAGCTAGCGTATAGTTTGCAATATTCAGTGAGTATATATCGGTCTCGATCATGTTATGCTCCGTTATTCCTAATACATCTACTGATACTCCGCTCGTTTTAAGCTCTTCTAAGTGTGCAGTTAACAAGTCCGATTTGTGAACAAGACCGTTGATATTTTGGTGAAATATATTAAGGCAGTTATGCACGAAAAAAAAAATATCATTATTATTAATATTCGAATTATTATCTATATTATCATTGTCATTTAAATTATGTTCGTTTTCGTTACCATTATCTTTGTGATTGATTTCAACATAGTCCGTTTGGGTTTCTATATTAACTACTGCAGGCAATTTAGTAAGACGGTCAGTCTGGGTCTCTACATTTACAAGTACAGGCAATTCAGTACGACGCTCCGTTTGGGATCCTTTGTAATCTGAAAGTTTCTGAGCATAGCCGATTCTAAGAATTTCTTATAGTAATTGCCTGCACGTGTACTCATTGTTGTTGAGCTGAACATTTCCGAAATTATAATTTTCGTCCGTGTCCAAGAAAGTGGTGTTTACAAAACGTGAGCATAAGTGCCTAAAAGTTGCGTTAACCATGTTTTTGTTTAGATATTTGCTTCTAGCAGCTTTACAGATTATAACTTTGTATTTAAGAATACTAAGGTTATAGTACAATAAGGATTGTAATTTGAGTGGGTCCTTATCATTTGAGCCTCCAATCAGAATAATAACATAATTTTTACCATAATTTTGGCAAAGCCACGATGATCTCAGAACGTTATCCATGGTAGCATTAGGTTTAATAATAGACTCTACAGCAAAATTGGTACCCAAAAGTTCTTGAAGGATTATGGACATTCCCCTTCCTTGCTCATCTCCTAAAATCATTACTCGACGTTTATTATGCGTTTGCTGCTGATATTTAGTGTCCTTGGTGTTGCTTGTATTGTCGATATATATATTGATGCAAGGATTTCATTTGCTTTGAACGCCAAATCTGTGTTCTTGGGAATTCGAATTTTTTGCTGTGAAAGTATGGCCTATTTATTGGGGTTCATCTGTCTAACCACTCTGCTCGTAAATTCTCGTGTAGTCTTCCGAGGGAAGCTGAATTGTATCAAATTTGGTGTGAGTTTGCGGTATTGTGGCGAGAAGAATATTGGTGCTGACGGTGCTGACTTATTTCTTGATGGCGATGATCCACAGAGACCTGCTGCTTTACATAGATCTATTTTTCTATTATTCTCAGCTAATGTTTGTTTGAGACTTAATATCTCCATGCTTAAATGGTCAATCTCATTGTTTGCGTTATCAAGCTCTGAGTGAAGTCTCTTGTTATTATCTCGCAAGTCATTTAGCTCCTCATGATCCTTTACATTAGGTAGGCTTTGTGAAGACAGATTTAGGATTGAATCGTCACAGCTTTGCTTATGAATGGAACTGGGAATAATTCGCCGTGGCCTGCGTGTGATATTCTCTTCCCCCGTAGATGGAGTTAAAGTATTACTGTTTCCATTGATGGGTGATTTGGGCAACTGATCTGGGAAACGTATATTTTGTCGATTTAACTTGAAAAGACATTTGGCGCATGTAATTTAAGAACACTCCTTTATGGTAAAGAGAACATCTGTCCCGAGCGGAAGACGGCTATTGTAGCTCGTGAGCTCTGCGGCTGCTATCACCGAAAAATATCTCACCGACGAAGGAGAGCTGATGGAGCATGATGGTGGATACACTTTCTTCTGGAAAGGTCTTGCTTCTTCTTAGCCGCGACGATCCGGCGTATGATTCGCGATCAAGAATCAGATTGTCAAACATCTGAAAGAGGTTCCGGTGCCCATCTCAGACCGTAGGTATTACAAATTTGCGCCTGCAACTGCACCATAATAACTGCCTGAATTTCATCAGTGTCTATGCTCCTACGCTAAACATCTGATGACATTAAGGAACGATTTTACGAGGAGTTATCTCACTGTATCGAGCACATTCGTCCCAGGGACCAGATCCTTTTACTGGGGGCCTTGAATGCCAGGTTAGGACAGGATTACGCAGCCTGACCTAAAGTCCAAGGCAGATACGGAGTAGGCAGCAAGAACGATAACGCACTCCTGCTACTCAATCTTTGTGCTTAGTTCGACCAGGCGATCACGAACACTATGTTCCGACTTCCCGCCAAGCACAAGAACTCGTGGGTGCAACCAAGATCCAAGCTCTGGCTTCTCATAGTGAGGCAAAAAGATGTTTCCCAAGTCCAAATCACCCGCGTCATAGGATGTGCACACTGCTGGACGGATCATCGGCTTTTAGTCGCAAATCTGCGTCTTCGCCTCCTTCGTCCTTGTAGATCCGTCAGAACTAAGCCACCAAGTCTAAACTTGGACGGGATAAAGCATTTCAATTTCAAATTGCCGCAAACCCACACGGAGGTCGGTATGTTGATGCTGACTGGGAGACTCTATCTATTTTTATTTTAGACACCGCCACAACTACCTTGGGTCTAAAAGTCCGTCAGAACGAGGATAGGTTTGATGAGAATAATAAAGCTCTTAAGGAGGCAATCGACAAACACCGGCGTCTCCTCAGGCAGCACAGGACAAACCAACGTGGTATTGCGGAGATCAGACAGAGTGACCTGGAGCTATGCAGGCTAACCCGGGAAACTAAGAATAAATGGTGGCAAGACAAAGCTCGCCAAATGCAATGGCTCGCGGACAATAACCAGCTAGGGGAATTCTACGGTGAGGTTCGAAAACTGATACGTTCGACCACTCTTGCAAAGTGCCACTTAAGCCTGCAAATGCCGAAGGGCTTCTTAAAAGCAAGGAAGAAGTACTTAAACGATGGGTGGAACACTTCAACACTCTGCTGAATATGGACTGGTCTGCGGACCTGGAACACATCTACTCGATCCCTCAACTCCCCGTACCTAGCGAGACGGATGAGCCATTGTTACGAGGCGAGGTTGTTATTGCAATAAAGCAACAACATAACAAACGTGCGGTTAGCGCTGACTTTATACCGGGAGAACTGCTTAAATAGGGCGGTGAGGAATTACATTCGGCAATATAGGAGCATTTTGATCTTATGTGGAAAAAAAGAACAGGTCCCGTCTACGTTCAAAGTATCGAACATAAGGGCTCTATGTAAGGGCAAGGCGACCGTTCCGATTGTGATTCCTATCGCGGTATTTCGCTTCTATCAGTCCCTGGAAAAGTCTTTGCCAGAGTGCTCCTAAACCGCATGATGAAACTATCAGAAGGCCTGCTACCTGAGACCCAGTTCGGCTTCCGACCTCATGGAGGCACAGCTGAGGCTGTTTTCTCATTGCGTCTGTTCAGGCTTCTCAGCACCTAATGACCTCGTAGGGGCCCATCAGCTACGAGGTAGCGTAACTATCAGGTGTCAAGAAGCAAGAACGTCGGCGATTCACCGAGCTAAATAAATAGATTCTATCTGACCTGGTCTGTGCTTCGTTCCCGTCAAACTCCTGTCTCTCTGCAAGGCCTGGGTGCACCCTAGGCTCTTCTTGGTAGACAGGTTCTTCAGCCAACCAGGTATGGCTGGCAGGTCAGCTTCGACCGCACGATTTCCGTAAATACGTACAGTATCTGGTTCGGAGAACCACAACACACTCAGCTATAAGACAATCCTGAGGGGAGCCCGAATACAACTCCAGATGGCTTACGATTTAATTTTAATTGCCCAAAATCAATACACGTACATTACGGGGGCTTTTCGTCAGTCAGTTGTCAAAACTGCTCTGTGGCAGCTCCGTCAAATTCAAAATGGCCGTTCCGGAACCATAGATCGAGTATCGATTCTGAATCGAACAGCGTCAACTGCAAGAGAAAAGCAGAGAGCAGGGTCGTCCCGTGTACCTACGGTTTATTGATCTTGAGAAGGTCTTTGTCAGCGTTCCACGAGAAAGCCATCTGGACGGGCTGGAGGGTGCACAGAGATATTTGTGAGACTTCTCAGACTCCTCTACGACGATATGCAATGCTGCGTTGCTATCAACGATGAACAATCAGTTTTTCCCCGTTACCTGTGGGGTCAAACAAGGCTACGTTCTCGCGCCTACATTGTTCGCGTTGTACTTTGTGGTCATAGTTCGGGAGGTTACAAAAGTCTCTCCAGAAGGGGTCCGCATCCGTTTCCGCACCGATAGCAGTCTTTCTCCTGGCGAGACTAAAAGCCCGCACAAAAGTCTCACACGCGGTGGTCACTGAGATCATCTACGGGGATGACCTATGCTTTGTGACAAAATCTCCAAAAAGCCTGCAACATCTCATGTCCGATCTCGACAAGTCTTGCCCCAAATGTTGCCTGAAGATCAGCGTCAAAAAGACGGAGATTATGTCTCTTTATATCGACTGTTACGAGCCGCTGAACATCAAACTTGGCGAGGACGAGCTGAAGCAGGTCGTTAAGTTCCGCTAGCTGGGAAGCGCTTTGACATCCAAGTGCGACCTTGATTCAGAGACCAACAGCAGGATCGGAGCTGCAGCTGCAGCATTCGGCAAGCTGGATACCAAGGTCTTCTGTTTACACGAAATAAAGATAGGTACGATGATCTCAGTGTACATGGTGATCGTCCTGCCTAATCTCCTGTATGCTGCAGAACAAGTTTCTGCAGCATACAGGAGATTACCGTGTACCGCCGTCACATCCGCATGCTAGATCGTTTCCACCTCAGATGTCTTCGCAAGATGATGAATATCAGATGGACTGATCGCGTGCGGAACACTGAAGTGCTGCGACGTGCCAATGTGGGTGGCATTGAGGCCTACCTCATGC
The DNA here is from genome assembly GCA_949825045.1 of Argyresthia goedartella. NCBI lineage: Eukaryota > Metazoa > Arthropoda > Insecta > Lepidoptera > Argyresthiidae > Argyresthia > Argyresthia goedartella. Next base: position 35,657,481 of record OX463812.1, on the reverse strand, counting down.
GGCGACAGCTTCGGTGGTGCGGACACGTGTCAAGGATGGCAGAGCAGAGGGTCGCGAAGCAAATTTTCTACTCAGAACTTGAGGAGGGCAAGCGCAAGCGTGGCGGAAAACTCCTCAGGTACAAAGATGTGTTGAAGCGGCGCATGAAGAGGTGCGGCATAGAGCCTTCCCAGTGGGAGAAGCAAGCCGCCCTCAGACCCGAGTGGAGGGCTTTGGTTAAAACCAAAGTCCGTGACTTTGAAATTCACCGGTGCGCCGAGCTCGACACCAAGCGCGATGAGTTAAAAGCCCGACCTGCGCTGACTCAGTATAATTAATAATAATAATAATAATAAGTTTATTTATTTCTCTCTCACACAGTAAATTTACATAACAAATGTTATCTTAACTAGTATACAGCTAACCTATATATCATTTTCTGTATGAGGGACTGGTGTCCGTGCTAGGAGACCTGTATTACAGATCACCAGTCTCTCCAACTCTGAACAATGGTGGAAACTACAGTAGGTGAATAATACAGCATGATAAGATAATGGAAGGTTGTTGGAATTTATGTTTGAGAAAAAGTAAGAATGTGTATGTGTGGATGAGCAAGTGAATGAGTTGTGTATCTGCGTGGGAATGTGTGGTGTATGTGTGTGCATATGTGTGTGTAGATGTGTGAGGGAGGTTTTTGTGTGTGTGTGTGTGTGTGTTGTGTGTGAGGGTGTTTGTGTGTGTGTGTGTGTGTGTGTATGGTTGATCAAGTAATGGTAAATATATGAGTAAGGGGGCAATGGTATATAACTAAGTAAGTATTTATCTCTTTTTCGAAGAAGAATACTTGTTGATGTTAATGTCATTTCATAACAATTAATAATTCCTCAGTATTTTTATAGTCCAGACTCTTTAGGAAATTAGTAGTAACTTTTTACATTTATATCTACTAAGGGAATAAATATTTAATTTGGAGTTAATTCGGTTGTATAAGAGATAGCCGAGATAGCCGAAGAACCTGCCTGAAAAGGCTGTAGTCCAACGGGTAGATGATGAACAAACTACGGATTTAAGACGTTTCTTTCATTCTTTCATATTCTTTATTGCACAGAAATCTTAATAGTAAGGTAACAAAACATTTTATGAGCAAAGGCGAGCTTATCTCTAAGGAGAGATTTCTACCAGCAAACCTAGGTAGGACAGGAAAAATTGTGCAACAGGAGAGTCCTAGTGCGCAATAACACTGTACACATCTAATTGTTTACAACTAAAACATAATAATGTAATAAATGATATATAGTAAATAAAATACAAAAGCAAAAAATTGATTATATATTAAACATATACTACTTATATATACATATATAAAAGTACCAATCACGAAAGAGAAAGGAAATGCTCTTTCAATCTTGTCTTAAAAGTGAAAATTGAGGGACTATCTCTAATAGCGCAGGGAAGTGCGTTCCACAGCCGAGGAGTAGAGAGAAGAGACATCGTGTGGAACCTCCGGTTGCTATGCCTGGAGGAAATAAACTCGAAACGTTCTCGAAGATATGAGGGGTAGCGGGGATTTCGCAAAATGTTGAACAGATAGGAGAGAACGTGCATATCACGACGAATGCAGATCGGAAGCCACCCCAACTCCTTGCGATACTGTGAGACATGGTCATATTTGCGCAGCCCCAAGACAAACCGAATCCCGAGGTTTTGAAGTCGTTCGAGTTTGTTCAGTTGTTCTTCGTTCGCACCGATCCAGCAAACATCTGCATAGTCGATTAAAGGTAGTAGGACTGGGCAAGGGTGATTTTAGTCTGCTGTGGCAGGAAGTGCTGCAATCTCCGTAGGGAGTGAAATGACGCAAAGACTCGTCTGCTGACCTCACAAACATGGGGCGACCAGGACAACAATTTATCAAATACAACCCCAAGATTCTTGGCCTTCTCGCTGTATGAAATTAAGTTACCATCATACACTATAGGGTCGACGGGCATTTTCTGAACTAGGTTATGAGAGTGACGAGTACCCAAAATCATGGCCTGCGATTTGCCCGGGTTGACAAGCAGACCATAAGAAGAAGCCCATTTCCTGATGTTATCGAGATCAGCATTCAACGCCTCTACTGTCAGATTCACATCACACGGAGAGAAGTGCCGATATATTTGAAGGTCATCTGAGTACAGATGATAAGAAGAGGTAAGAACGTCAGAGATGGAGTTAATGAATACCGAGAAGAGGAGAGGAGAAAGGATGCCTCCCTGCGGAACACCTGCGGAGAGATCACACCAGTCCGTTGAGATCTCCTCAGACTTAATGCGTTGCTGGCGGTCTCTCAGGTAGGAGTCAAACCAGCGAGCAGAGTGCGAGGAGACATTAAGTGACTTTAAAATTTCGACTAGTATATCGAAATCGACGCAGTTAAACGCGCTACTAAAATCAAGCAGTGTAAGGACCGTAAGCTGCTTTTGATCCATAGCTAATTGAATGTCGTCAGTTACTTTGAGCAGTGCTGTGGTAGTGCTGTGAACCGGCCTGAAACCTGATTGGTGGGGATTCAGTAACATTTTTGAGGAAAGGTAGGAGGAGAGTTGGGAGTATACAATTGATTCCAGGACTTTGGAGAGGATAGGCAGAATAGAAATGGGACGGAAATCTTTAAAGAAGGCGGGATTAGACGTTTTGGGGAGGGGAATCACAAGTGCCAATTTCCACTGGCTGGGGTAGCAACATTGGTCAAGCGACACATTAATTATGTGGGTGATGAGAGGTAACAGTACATCAATGATAGTTGTTATCATCTGAGAACATATCTTGTCCTCACCTATGGCCTTCGACGAGATTGCTAGTATTGCCCTCCTTACTGCGCCGATTCCGACAGGGATGAAATTAAATGCTGAGGTGAGGGATGTTGCCTTGGACCGTAGGTTACGAAGGGTTGCATCCTTGACGAGGGGGTCCATCGCGACAGGGGGAGTTGCAAAGAAACTATTGAGACCCCAGAGATCGACATTTCCGGCTGCCAATTCCTGTGACTTACCAACACCAAGGGTCTTCAGGAACTTCCAGACCTGTGCTGGAGTATAGCTCTCGATACATTCGTAGATATGACGGCGTTTAGAATCACGACACAGGCGAGAGCAAAGATTACGGAGGCGTTTGAAAATTAAAAGATTCTCATCGGTCGGATCCCTCTTATATCTAGACTTGGCACGGTTTCTCTTAGCCATCAGACCCTTAATGGTGTCAGTAAGCCACAGTGCAGGAAGATGCTTCACTTTAACCCTCTTGACCGGAGCATGCTTATCAAACAAGCTCAGGACAATAGAGTTGAAGTTCCGTACTTTGTCATCAATGGTCTCACTACCGTAGACAGGCGACCAGTCGACAGAGGAGGCGTCTGAATTAAGGGAGGTTATATCCATGCCCTTGAAGCTACGAATGTCAAGGAATTTAGCTGCACGCTTGGGAGGCTTTATCTTATAAGAGAGGTAAATAAGATTGTGATAGGAGAAAGGGGCGTTAAGTTGGCCATGCGCAGCAACCTTAGACATGTCAGAAGTAATCATTAGATCTAAAAGAGAGGGGGTGCAGTGTGGTTGAAAGTGAGTGGCCTCTAGAGGAAGGATATGCATGTTAAATGAACTTACAAGAGAATTCAGCTTCGCTGAGCGACCGTTATTCTTGATAAGGCAAGTGTTGAAGTCGCCGAGAATTAGGGTGTCGCTATAAAGAGGAGTCAAGTCACTGAGAAGGGTTTCAAAAGAGTTAAAATAGTCGATTCGAAGCGAGGGGCTATAATAGACACCCAGGAGGACTTTGTTGTGACGCAAGAATATCTCCAGGAACAGGTGTTCAGCAGAACCAGAGACTGGCTGATGACTTTGCATGGGATGTCAGAACGTAGGTAGATAGCAACACCGCCATCAGCTTTGCCTATCCTGTCGTTCCGGTATAGACTGAACCCTGGCAGAGCATACATGGCAGAAGAAAGAGATGGCTTGAGAAAAGATTCCGAAACAAGAATGCCATATATGTTCAGATCACCAAAAACTACAAGAAGGTCAGCATAGCTGGTATGAATGCTTTGAGCATTAATATGAACAACATTGAAGTTTGTACCAAGATTTGAAAACAGCCGTTTCAAGTTATATGACAGCGAATCATCCGCTGTTGACCCAACACTTCCCGCGCTAACAGAAATATCGTTATCACAAAATGAGAAGAAACTATTACTAAAGTTGTAGGTATCCATAGTCTAAAATAAATATACTAATAAAATGAATACAAATATCGTTGCAATCGTCTCTGTCGCGACGCCAAACGCCGCCACATCTTTGAGTGTATCGAAAGGTACACTCCTGCTCAGGTGTGGAAATTTCTCAGGACACTTGGTATCGGCAAGTCCCAGGCCCAGGACACGCATTCAGGTAATGTCGATCTCAACGGTCTTAATCAATTTCTCTCCGCACCGCCCGTTGTGATGGACTCTACCGTCAAGCAAGCCACTCTTCGGAGCCTGCGCTCTAGGTCACTTCCCAACACCACTCCCTTCAACATGAGATATGTCGGAGTTGACACAGTTAAAAGGGCATTGTTGGCGATTAGCTCCAAAGCAGTCGGACATGACAACATCTGCCTAAAAATGATCTTCACTATCCTAGATGACCTGCTTCCGCCCATAACGTACATTTTAAATTTTTCCCTTTCAAACTGCTCCTTCCCTACTGCTTGGAAACATGCACTAGTTATCCCTCTCCCTAAATCATCCAATCCCACCTGCTTCAAAGAATATCGCCCGATTTCCATCTTGCCGATCCTATCAAAAGTCCTCGAATCCATTGTCCATACCCAGCTCTCCCAATATCTATCCTCTAACAACCTATTAAATCCTTTTCAATCAGGCTTCAGACCGGGTCACAGCACAGTTACGGCTCTACTTAAAGTGACGGATGATATTCAGATTGCCATGGATCAGAAGCAGCTTTCGTTGCTTACCCTGCTCGACTTCAGCAGTGCCTTTAACTGTGTTGACTTTGACATTCTCGTTGAACTTCTCAAATCTCTTAATCTCTCTTCCCATTCTATCAGCTGGTTCGACTCATACCTTCGTGACCGTAAACAGCGTATCAAATCGGAGACGACTTGCACGGATTGGTGTGACCTCACCTCCGGTGTCCCCCAAGGTGGCATTCTCTCTCCTCTTCTATTTTCTATATTTATTAACTCCATCTCCGATGCCCTCTCATCTTCTTATCATCTTTACGCGGATGACTTACAAATCTATCGCCACTTCTCTCCCGATAATGTAAACTCCGCTGTGGAGGCGTTAAACGCTGACTTAGAGGGTATTAGAGGATGGGCCTCGTCATTTGGGCTACTGGTTAACCCAAACAAGTCCCAGGCCATGATTATAGGTACCAGACACTCACTATGTTTGTTGAAGCAACAGTCTGTCCCTCCTGTATCTTATAACGGTACCGTAATCATGTATAGCGACACAGCGAAAAACCTGGGTGTTGTTTTCGATAACCAGTTAACCTGGTCAACGCATATCAGCGAGGTCAGCAGGCGAGTTTACGCTACCTTTCACTCTCTCAGGAGACTTCAGAACTTTCTTCCTCGTCAGACCAAAATTATTCTCGCCCAGTCTCTTTTACTTCCCCTCATTGACTATGCTGATGTTTGCTGGGTAAGCGCAAATGAAGAGCAACTGAACAAACTCGAACGACTTCAAAACCTCGGGATTCGGTTCATCTTCGGACTGCGAAAATATGATCACGTTTCTCAACATCGCAGGGAGTTGAATTGGCTTCCGATTCGTCTTCGACGGGACTCTCATATCCTATGCCTGCTCTACAATATTTTGTGGAACCCTCGGTACCCTAACTTCCTGCGTGATCGCTTCGAATTTCTTTCTTCATGCAGGCCTCGGAGAACTCACATGGCTACTATGCTTAAAGCCCCACAACGCTCCACTGCAACCTTCGAGCACGGGTTTAGAATCCGCGCTATACGGCTGTGGAATGAATTTCCCTGCACCATCAGGGACAGTCCATCACTGAATATCTTTAAGAACCGACTAAAGAAGCACTATCTTTCACTTTCTATTTAGCTATATAATGTATTAGTATTAGTATATTTGTAAGATATTTATTGATATGCTGTATTTATGTAACTGTGTATGTAGTCTATATTTCTTAGCAATAGGGTTTTATGTATGTGTAATATGTATTATATTAGAATATAGTCTTAATTGTACGCGCAATTCTTTCCCTTACCTATCATCTCCGTCTCCTATCCAACATGGTTTGCTGGAAGAAATCTCTTTTTAGAGATAAGCTCGCCTTTGTACATGTTTTTTCTATCATAAGTTATCTGTATGTCTGTTTTGTTTAGTACAATAAAGAAATTACGAAAATTACGAAAAATATATATATAATAAATAAACCCAATAATCGATATTACCCTAAAAAAAATATTCAAATAATTAATATAAATAAATAGCCTGAACCCAGTCGTACATACACTGGGCTTTCCGGGGGAAAATTCAGAAAGATATTTCATCTTAAACATTGAGGAAGAATAATACACATAAATGGACTAATTTCACGAAAACGGGACACATTGTGGAACAATCACTAATACACAGAGCATTTAGGTAATATGGAACACTAACATTATTTTTGTATAGAATTAACATTAATTTATAAGGAACACGCCCTGCGTTCCGTCCGACAATACAGCAACAACAGCTCAACGTTGGATGACCGTTGGGGCAGTGTTGGAATAGAAGGATGACATAATTGACACAATGACAAACATGATATTGATTTAATGTTGACATCAGACAGGGGATTCCGCTTTCGCGTCTGTTGTTCATCACACGTGTCAGAGGGATTTTTTCCAAACTTTTGCCTAATCATTGGCACCCCTTGAGTGGAGATTGTGTTTATCTGGTGGTGGTTGTTTTGTTTAACGAGGTAAGTAGTTTTTGTGTGTCTAGATTCCTCCATGTCTTCGGACATGGAGGGTGAGGGATTTTCTCCCCCGGCGGACCCTGGCGGGACGGATGAGGCCAGGGATCCTATGGGGGATAACGAGCGCATGGAGTTGACCTTATTCCCGGATAACTCCCCCCAGATCCTAAATCAGAACGGTAAAAGGTCCTATCCAGGGGTCGATAAAGAAAATGATTCTTCAGCTAAAAAAACTGTGACGGCTCCGGGATTGCAACCGGCATCCGTGATCACCACCTATACTCATCCCAGCCTGACGGGGGATCTCGTTAGGTCATATAGTGAGGGGGACATTGGCCCATATGTAGTATTAGTGGAAAGAGAGGCTGATAACTCTGCAACTTCATTCAATCCACTGAAATTCGGTCAACTTTTATTCAATCTAAACATAAAGAACATACAAAAGGATGGAATTAAAAAAACCGGTAGAAATAAAATGTCTGTGACATTCTCAAACTATTGTGAGGCAAATAAATTCCTAATAAACACGTTACTTAAAAAAAAAATACAAGGCCTATATCCCTACATATGCAGTATCCCGAATGGGCTTTGTAAGGGGTGTTCCCGTGGACATGCCAATGGATGAGTTTGTGGAGTCAGTGGATCTTCCAACAGGATGTGGCGAGATCCTGAAAGCACGCAGATTGAATCACAAGCAGTGGCTGGATCATGTTGCTTCTTGGGTTCCTACACAGTCTGTCGTGTTAACTTTTAGAGGCCAAGTCTTACCTGAAAGAATTTTCTCCTACCACACGTCCCTGCTAGTTGAATCATACCAATTGCCCACAATTCAATGTCATCAATGCCTTCGCTTTGGCCATGTCAAGGCTCAATGCCGCTCTAAACCCCGTTGCTTCCGATGCTGTCAGCCCCACCTAGGTGAAGATTGTACAGAATTGACTACCGATCCAACATGCATTTTCTGTTCAGGCAACCATGTTGCCACAGACAAAAACTGCCCTGAACAGGGCAGACAAAAATCAATAAAACTCATGATGACCCAAGAGAACATCTCATATGGGGAAGCCTCTATCAAGATCCCTTTATCTGGAAGATCCTATGCAGACATGCTCAAAGCCCCATTGGTCTCAACTCCAGCCCCTACTACCTCAACATCTTATAAAAAAACATTTTATTCCCAAAGGTCCAGACCTCCTCCACTTAAAGGTTATGACAGATCAACCCATAATATGATTATTGCAGATCCAACATCCTCAGTTCCTAATGGGTTCTGCCTATCTCAATCATCTCAATCAATATCCCCACACGACAACCTCAATGAAACCCTTTTGTCCCTCATTGTAAATATAATATCTAAATTTAGTGATTCAGTACCGCCCAACGTTGCACAACAATTAATACAAATTTCTAATATCCTTAACAATGTTCCCCCAAATACTTCAGTGGAACAGTCAAAGCATTAAGATTAAAAAACCAGAACTTCTTAATCTGATTGATCAATATAAACCTGTCGTCGCTGCCGTCTCGGAGACGTGGTTGGTCCCTGGCTCCCGTTTTCGGGTTCCTGGTTACTCATGCCTTCGGGAGGACAGAGACGACGGGTATGCAGGGACCGCTTTACTAGTAAAACGTTCCCTTACTTTTACCCAAATTCCCCTCCCTCCCCATGGTCAGGAGATCAATGCCATAGCTCTTAGAGCTCTTGGTGTGTCTTTTTTCTCCTTGTACATAGCTAACCCAACAGCCTCACTTATTCCCTCTCTACAATCGATAATTTCCTCACTTACTCCCCCTGTTATAGTCATGGGAGACTTCAACTCCCACCATATCTCTTGGGGTTCCTATAAGTGTGACCCCTTCTCTCATCTTCTTCTTGATCTTCTGGATAACTTAAATCTCTGTATAATTAATGATGGTTCCCCTACTCGTAGAGTCCTTCTCCATCAGAACCCCAAGTCTGCTGTCGATCTTACTATTACTTCCCCCTCTCTTTCTTCTTCATGTCTCTGGAAAAGGCTTTCTAGTACTTTTAGGAGTGACCACTTCCCTATCCTTATTTCTCTTCATTCTCAGTCTTATATCGCCATTGACCCTTGCCCCCTTGTTAGATACAGGTTGTCTTAAGCTAACTGGGATGACTTCTCTTCCTCACTAGATGTTAAAATGGATTCAATTCCTCAATGCACTTCTAATAACTTCCTATCAATATATGATAACTTTGTTGATGCCATCTTGTCATCTGCCAATTCACACATTCCTATTAAGAAGCCAAGGAATCATAGAGTCTTACCTCCTTGGTGGGATCCCGAATGTACGTTGGTGATCGGGGAGAGAAACGATGCTGAAACACTATACATTTCTGACATGTCGATGGATAACTTCATTAAATATAAGCACGCCGCTGCTCGAGCGAAAAGAACAATCCATCGGAAAAAAAGAGCAGGTTGGAACTTTTTTTTGTGAAGGTCTCTCTCCTCGCACGCGTCCTTCAGAAGTCTGGAGAAACATTCGTAGATTTAGATGCTCTATGAACATAGAGAATGTGACCTCTAATGATCCGGCAGTTTTTTATTTTTTTTATTTATTTATTTTATTTATTCAATAGTTTACAATAAGGCTTACAGTAATTATTTACCAAATTGCACTTATTGCTAGATAATTAGTAACAAAAAGCAACACTTATCATTTATCTTTAGAAACTAAAAAGTAGAGTCAGATCGTTTGTTAACTTTGGGATTGTATCAGAGAATATGTCAACCAGCTGACCCACCCTGACCAGTTCATTTATGAGAGCTATAGCTCTTGGGGTAGGCGCGTTTTCACCGCGCAGGCTGCGAAAATTATGGGCCGAAGCCAATAGTGGTGGCCGCCGCCGAAGCATACCAGATCGCAATTTGGGGACTATTATAGAGATGCTGTGCAAAACGCTTGGATTATTTACCGTGTTTCGCAATGTACTGATATAGTGGACAAATAGGGCCAGCTTTCTTCTAAGCTCTAGAATATACAGGCCAACCATACCCACCACAAATAGGGAGGGGAAAAGGAAAGGATAATAACCATACATTCGTTTGTAGAGGTATCTAGCAAACTTCCTTTGTATTCGCTCTATCATAATAGTGTATTTATCCTCGCGAGGATCCCAAACTATAGCGTCAAACTCCAGCCTACTACGAACAAATGCGTTGTAGAGCATAATAGCAACTTTGGGATCTCTAAAATGAGAAGCAGTCCGCATGATGAACCCTAAAGTCCTGCTGGCATTTTTGCAAGTGGTTTTAATGTGATCGCTAAAGGTTAATTTTTGGTCCAACATTATCCCCAGATCACGGATCTTGTCAACCCTTTCCATGACTTGTCCGTCTAGCGTGTATAGATTTATTGCAGGTGCGCGTTGCCTCGAAAACGCGATGACTTTACACTTTGCAATATTCAAATCAAGTTTATTTGATTTGCTCCACTTAGCTACAGCGTTTACATCATCCTGCATTCTTTGACCATCGGCAGCAACTCTACAAGGTGTGAACAATTTTAAGTCATCAGTAAACATGAGACATCTACACCCCTTCACAACGTCAGAGAGATCATTTATCATGAGCGCGAACAACGTCGGTCCGAGTGTGCTACCCTGGATTACCCCAGATCTAGTGTAGTAGTCGACAGAACGGTATTTTTGAAGCTGGACATACTGGACACGATCACTCAAGTAACTGGCAATAAATTTTAGAAGTTTGGGTGTGAAACCAAAGCCAGATAGCTTACGTAGGAGTATATCATTATCAACAGTATCAAAAGCCTTCCGAAAGTCAAAAAATGCAGCGTCAACTTGACAACCTGTGTCCATTTGACAAAGAGTGTAGTCAACGAAGTTAATATGGTTCGTTGTGGTAGATCGCCCTGCACGAAAACCATGCTGTGCGTCTGCAAGACGAATCTCTACCTGTCGAGTTATTTGCGCATTAAGTATATGTTCAAAGACTTTACAAAAACCTGACAAGACAGCAATAGGCCTAAACTCAGTCACATCAATAGAGCTAGATTTAGGCACCGGCGTAACTCTCGATTTCTTCCATTTACTGGGAAATTTACATTGCTTTATAGAGAGGCCAAATATATGCTGAAGCGGCTTAGTTAGTACATATTTACAATATTTTATCAAGAAAGCTGGTATTGAGTCAGGGCCTGTGGCAGCTGTAACTTTCATGCTCTGGATGGCGCGCTTGACTTCTTGAAATGTTATGTCAGTTATAGAAATGTTGAGAGCGTCTAACCAACCTCCAGAACACTGTTCAGCATCCTCTGCGCTAAGATTTGGAATAGTGTCTAAGAATACAGAGTGAAAGTGAGTTGCAAATGCATCAACAGCTTCCTGGTTGCCTACACATTTACCCTTGTGGATGTATTCTTGGCTCGAGCTCCTGGGACTCCGCAAGCTTTTAACATACTGCCAGAATTTATTGGGGTCTTCATATATATTACGTTCAACTGTTTTCATATAGCGGCGGTACGCCATGTCTATTAGTGATTTTATAAGACTTCGATAGTACTTATAAACCTGATGATTGAAATCCAGACCCAACTGCTTATACTTTTTTAGGTGAAAGTACTTGATCTTCAATTTTGATTTAATTTCATCCGTAAACCAAGGTGGATAGCGTCTATAGTTGATTTGCGTACTACTTTTTAATGGCACATTTTCATCAAGAACACGGTAAAGTTCATCATAGAAGGCATGTAGAGCAGCATCGCTGTCCCTCAAACTCAATACATTAGTCCAATCAACGCGAGATAGTTCAAGATATAGTTTGCTTAGATCAGCTTTGTGAAAATTCCATTTAGGGGGCTGCCTATCAGCGTTCGGGGGAGGTTTTGAGGTTATGTAGGAGGGTAAAGAATGTTTTGAGCTAGGCATGGTTAGCATTATCTCCAGGGGTGGGTGATACAGGTCTGCGGGAACCAACGGTTCAACATCAGCTGAAACTAGTACTTGCTCTGATTTAATATTTGTGATTACATAATCAAGAATCCCTCCATAAGAATTAGGTGTAACATTTAGTTGCTTACCGTTACAGAATTGGATAAAGTTGATAATCTGTGATTTCACTTTTGAGCTGCATGAATTGATGTTGAAATCTCCTAATAACAAAAGTTTGGCTGGACGCTTTTGCTGACAGACTTTCTCCTCCATTCTCTCCCAATTCTTATGATCTCCCCTCTCCCCCGTCCTTTATTTCTGCATGTGGACGCCCCTTTCTCTATCCGCGAATTAGAATGCGCACTGGAAGGCCTTGTCGACTCTTCCCCTGGAGTTGATGGGATTCCTTACTCTTTCTTAACTAAATCCAACTCAAAATGTAAATTTAAATATTTGGAATTAATAAATTTCTTCTTTCACTTTGGTTCCTCCCTAACTACATGGAGCAAACAAATTATAATCCCAATCCTCAAACCCGGAAAGAATCCCTCTGACCCTAAGTCCCGTAGACCTATTGCCCTTTCATCCGTCCTATGTAAAATTATGGAACATCTATTGAAAACCAGACTTGAGTGGTTTCTTGAGCATAATAACATCCTAGCTAAATCCCAGTTTGGTTTTCGTAAGGGTATAAGCACTATGGATAGTCTAAGCATCATTGTCACTGATATACACCTGGCATTTAAGAAGAAACAGTACTTGGTGGCAGCATTCCTTGACGTAACTTTTGCATATGATAACGTCCAGCTCTCAGTTATCAGGCAAACTATGCAAAATCTGAGTATTCCTGAGAAGTTATATGCAATCTTCTCATGAAAAGATCTATATCCATAAAAAATACTAACTGTCCACCTACAAGCCGTACTGTATGGAAAGGTCTCCCCCAGGGATCTGTCATGAGCCCACTCCTATACAATTTATACACGTACGATCTTGAAAGATGCGTTACCCCCTTCTGCAATATTTTACAATATGCTGATGACTTAGCCCTTTATTTGGCTGTAGATTCATGTTCAGTTGCAGAATCTCGCCTAAACTCGGCGCTGATGTATCTAAATGATTAGCTCGATGCTCACGGATTATCTCTTTCGGCCTCCAAGAGTTCCTCAGTTATTTTCACAAAAAAACGAACCATTCCGGATTTGGAACTTCTCATTGAAGACGATCCTATCCCTACCGACAATAAAGTCAAGTTTCTAGGAGTGATCCTCGACTCCAGACTGACTGGGATCCCTCACCTGTCCTATGTTGCCCAAAAATGTGAGAAGGGTATTAACGTTCTTCGCTCCTTATCAGGAGTATGGTGGGGGGGCCCACCCCTATTCTCAAAAATTAATCTACAACGCCATTATCCGTAGCCACTTTGATTATGGCGGTTTCCTTTTGGACCCTTGTAATAAAGCTGCTACCGTCAAAATTTCCAGAATTCAAGCTAAGTGTCTGAGAATAATTTCAGGAACAATGAAATCATCCCCAACTAATGCTCTCCACTTCATCTCCGCAATCAGTATTTATGTGATCGATTTTTCTTTAAGCTTGTTCAGGTTTCTTCTCACCCTTTACTCTCTAAACTCAAAAGACTCTTCCAGATCACTACGGCTCAAGGTTACAGATCCCTGAGGGATCTTCCTTGTTTACTTCGAAGTTTCATCAACTTTTTCCGTATCCGTCACCCCATATTCCATTATGAAACTTTTCCCCTCTTTTCGTTCCCATATCATTGTCTTATTTTTAAACCTCAAATCTTATTAGATTTTGGCATTCAAAAAGATTCACGTCAACCCAATAAGCAATTTAATAGAATAATTACAGAAAAGTGGTCAGAGTGGCTGCCCATATTCACGGATGCATCCAAGCTTTCCTCCAGCGGGAATGTTGGAGCAGCCGTGTGGATCCCTAAATTTCGAATTATCTTAAACTTCAAACTACCTCCGGGTTCCTCCGTTTTTTCCGGGGAGGCGACGGCAATCCTTGAAGCCATCTTGTATGCGGAATCCCATTCGTTGGATAACACATTAATTTTCTCGGACTCCTTAAGCTCTCTTTACGCAATTTCTGCTAACCCATTTAAATCAAAACTTAAGTCCCCTCTTGTACTAAAGATTCGCCATGCTCTGTTCAGATGCCTCTCTCGGGGTATCAACATTATACCGGCTTGGATTCCAGCTCACAGTGGTATTTCGGGTAATGAAATAGTTGACTCTTGTGCAAAGGAAGCTGTGGAATCTGGTGACTTATCACACTTCAAAATTCATACCCAAGACTTAGTATCTTCGGCTAAGACTCGTCTGGAAAAATCATGGGAATCTTCATGGCAGTCATCTAGAACTTTAAAGGGTAGGCATTATGGCCAAATTCAACCCTCAATACCTAAAAAACCTTGGTTTTTCAAGTACAGGGAAATGCGTAAGACTGTTACATCAACTATCTGTCGGCTTCGACTGGGACACTCCTGCACGCCAGTACATCTCGCTAAAATTAGGATAAGGGATAGCTCTCTTTGTGAATGCGGCCTGGCTGACGGTACTCCCGATCATTTGTTTTTTGAATGCACTAAACTTCAAACCTCAATGTATGACATCCTCCCCGGTAAGATCCCCCGTCCCGTCAATCTTAAATTCTTATTGACTCTTTCGGACCCTTCCTTTATTCACATCCTTTCTAAATTGATAACCTCTAACAAGATTAAACTGTAGTTAGATGTAGAATTATTATTTTATTTATGCATGTCTTCTTTTTATGTCTAACACCCTTAATATGTAATCACTTAACATTTAAATTATATGTTAATTTGTGCTGTCCTAATTGTTGTTTGTCCGGTCCTTTTGTTATAGAAAGATCTCAACTCAAAGGAAGTTTCACCGATAACTGTACAACGTGATCCCCTTCGTGTCATCTTCAATTCGTGATATTGGCGGAATTACTGTAGGAATCCACAGTAGAAGCCATCAAACCAAAAAATTGAATTGAATTGACATCAGACAGGAGCATGAAACAGAAACTGAAAAATAAATACACACATTATTGAAGGTGAACAAAAATAAATGAATAAAATAAACTACCTTGTTGGGAAAATGAGTATTACCCGTCCAAATTGTGATAGCGAGTACGGAAAAGATGTTTATTTCTTGGCTTTAGTCGGACCAGCGCGCCTGATTTGACGCTTGGCAGTGCCGGGCGCCGAAGAGGCAGCCACTGCACTTGAAGCAACCCCAGCCGCCTTTGGAGCAGATATCTTAGCAGGTTCCGACTGCCCAACAGAAGGAGGGAACTTGCTGGTGTGAACCAGAAGGTCCGACATACGCTCCACCTTCTGTCTGGATTTGTCAGGAAGCAGCAAGACGATCCTGCCATCTGTAGTCCAGCAATTCTGCACACCAAAGTGCTTCCTGGCAGCTATAAACACCTCATGCCTCGTCTTTGTTAAAAACTCGGTTACTGTGACTCTGGATCCCTTCAATGCAGTCTTGCATTTCCAGGCCTCTGAGCGAGCACTAAAGGTCGAGAACCTCACCAGCAACGGACGGGGATGCGACGGTTTCTTCATGGATCTTAGTCTATGCACAACACTGATGTTGGACACACACTCCGGGGACAACTTCATTTGGTCGGACAATACTGCACGCCCAATATCAACGGAGTCCTCATTCTCCACTTCAGGAACACCATGGAGAAGAAGCACCTTCCGTCTGGACGCCATCTCGAGATAGTCCTGGCCAGCAAGCAGCAACTCCATCTGTGTGCGCAGCAAGTCAAGGCAGTTCCAAGTGAATGCCTTAAATTCCACAAACTCGCTGGCGATGGTGTAGAGATCGGGTGGGCTGCTGGACGAGGACATGGTGGCGGCCTCCCGAAGGTCCTTCTCATACTGTGACATCCTGGAGTTGAAAGTGGTCACTATCTTCTCCATATTGTTGTTCAGTTTAGTGTAGAGCTCCATTGTTATATGATTTCCAGGTATGTATATGAAAAATGTGATTTGCCCAGTGATGTTAGGGGTCCAGGCCTAGATTTATAATAAAATTACTGACATTAAACTTTTATTTTAATTGAAATTAATTTAAAATAGATAGACAGACTTTTTAAATGTTGCTTGCTAGGCTACCCTCCAAATCGTTGTTGTTGTTGTAATCGTTGTTGTATAATGTTGTCCAATTTGTTGATATTTAGTAATGGGTCGAACGTTAGTATCGCATGTTGTTTTAGAGTAGTGTTAAGTATAAAAAGTTGGCGTACAGAGAGGACATCAGCCAAAGAGTAGGTAGGCCAGTCTTTGGTAGGATATAGAAACGGTAAGGACAGTGTTGATGAGCAACAGCTGGCGCCATCTACCGGTGAAACGGGGCAGCTGCGACTGGTACTCACGGATGTACACGCGGCATTGATCTGAGAGCCGTAGCCAAGATCGTTCGTTAACTACTGATCTGCTGTTTATTTCACTATATTAACAACAAAATTGTCATACAAATTAATATACTTACAATACCAAGAATCAACGAGTTTACTTGAAGAGCTGAAAATCCCCAAACATTGGTCCTTCGAGCCGGATGGATTATCATCAGGATCAGCAAGCAGCAAGAAGCAAGATCAGCATTAGACGGTCAGGCCAGTCAATCCTTTTTCTCCTATCCCAATATTCAAAGTGTGCTAATATTGTGCTTCGTCGCTAAATTCTAGTTACACGTGGCGTCTGCGCAGTTAACGTGACCTTCAAGTTGGCGTCAAGTGCAAATCAATCGCGATCTATCGGCTATTTCCAAGTGAGTACTTTGATTTCTGTCTCCCATAATGCCACCAAAGGCTACTAATTCAGGAACAACAGATTCCGATGACACTGCAATTAATATAGATGAGTCGGAAGTTAAACTTTTGGTGCAAAAAAGAGGCGTAATAAAACGTAAATTCACCTTGTTTTCGAAATATTACGATTCGCTGAGTAAAGATGTAACTGCAGTTCAAAGGTCAGAATTAAAAGAGCGTTTTCAAAATTTTGAGTCATTATTACAAGAATTTGAAAAAGTACAGGATGAAATTGAGTGCAAGATAGGAGAAAGTCAATTAGATAAAGAAAATGAAGAGAGGGAATCTTTTGAGAATCAGTATTATGCGATTGTCGCCAAGTGCAAGGGTATTCTGGGCCATACTCTGTCATCTCCGAACCAAACAATTCAGACAGGCATAGGCATGAAAAGCAACATTAAATTGCCAACTATTTCGTTGCCTTCCTTTGATGGTACCTACGATCACTGGCTAGAATTCCGCGATACCTTTATTTCGCTTATTCATAACTCGGGTAATTTGGATAATGTTCAGAAGTTTCATTACTTGCGTTCAGCTTTAATCGGTAACGCATTACAAGTGATCAAATCATTAGAATTTTCGGCTGACAATTACCTCACTGCCTGGGATCTCTTACAGAACCGTTACAATAACGATCGTTTACTGGTTCACAATCATGTCAAGGCTTTGTTCTCAACGCAATCCATGACAAAGGAATGTGCATCACAAATTCGCAAACTTATTGATGCAATTTTGAGAAATATGCGTGCCCTCAAAACCCTCGGTGAACCGACAGACTCATGGGATACTTTAATTATCTACGTGATAGTCTCAAAGCTTGATTCGTCCACTGAGCGGGAATGGGAGATCTACAAAAGCACAATCATTAATTCTCAAAATCAACCATCAAAATTACCGCTGTCCGCGTTAATTACATTTCTTAAAGACAGAGCTGACGTGCTGGAAACAATAAGAACATCTCACTCTAAACACACACCCGAAATCACTACAAAAAAACTGTCCTCGACACCATCATTAAAATCACACAGTTATGTAGCTTCACAAAGTAATAATAATAATCACAATCAAAACAAATCATCGTCAAGTTCATTAAAGGCAAAGCATTATCGCCCGTGTAGTTTGTGTACCGCTAATCACCCGATCTATTCGTGCGAATCTTTCTTAAACTTGTCAAGCCAAGATAAATTAAAACACATAGACGATAAAAAACTATGTCAAAATTGCTTGCGCGCCGGACACACTGTTGCAACGTGCTGGTTCGGGCCATGCAAGCGATGCAACCTTAAACACAACAGCCTCATACATGGTGAGTGTCATGCAGACTCTGGTGCATTAACATCTTCAGCAGTTGCATACACTGCGCCGCAGCCGCCTGCGCCGCAGCCCGGCTCATTACATACCGCGTCTCACACTAGTACAACTCACACGCATTATGGTAGCAGCGATAACAGTATTACGCACACGTCTTTAGAACCGGTACTTTTATCGACTGCCTTAGTGGAGGTGGCGGATAAAAACAATCAATATCACACAATTAGGGTACTTCTAGACAACGGAAGTCAACACTGTTTTATAACAGAGTCATTATGCGCAAAACTTCAATTACCTTTAATACAGTCCACTGTTCAGGTTACCGGGGTAGGTAACTCGGTAACTCAATCCACAAAATCATGTGAAATTCAACTGCGGTCCAAAATTAGTCCTTATCACACGCACTTTAATTGTTTGGTTCTGGATCGTATCACTGCACAATTTCCATCGTTAGGAAACACTCACAACATTAAAATCCCGGAGAATGTGAAGTTAGCCGATCCACACTTTCACTCCCCAAATCAAATTGATCTTTTGATCGGTGCCAATAAATTTTGGGAGTTATTGAGTGACGGTCTTATTCGCCTCCCCAACGGTCCTGTTCTGCAAAACACAACGTTAGGATGGGTCATTTCGGGTTCATTGCACAACAAATACTCAAGGATTAATCGGGTACAATGCAATTTCGCCCAGTCACTCGAATTAGACACACAGCTACGCAGATTTTGGGAGCTTGAGGAAGTTCAGACCGATACTAAATACACGGCATCCGAGAATGCATGCGAAAATCTTTTTAAAGACACCACACTTCGCGACGATAAGGGTCGTTTTTCCGTGCGCATTCCATTAAAGGAGTCAGCTGATGTATTAGGTGATACATTCACATTGGCCGAGAATAGGTTCCTAGCTCTTGAACGACAGTTAAACCGGAGCGCCCCGGACTATAAACAAATGTATAGTGACTTCATGAATGAATATGTAACTCTAGGTCACATGAGTCCTATTTCAGATTATAAAAAGCCGTGTTATTTTCTGCCTCATCATGGCGTATTTAATGAGAACAGCACGACTACCAAACTCCGAGTGGTATTTGATGCAAGCGCAACATCCTCGTCGGGAAAATCTTTGAACGACATACAAGACATCGGCCCCACACTGCAAAACGATATCTTTTCGATCTTGTTACGATTCCGTCAGTACAAACATATCGCGTGTGCAGATGTGGAGAAGATGTACCGTCAGATTTTGGTACAACCCGACCAGCGTCCTTTACAATTAATACTGTGGCGAAATAACCCCTCGGAGACGATAGGCATATATCAACTAAACACAGTTACTTACGGTACTGCATCCGCGCCTTATTTAAGCATAAGGTGCCTAAAACAACTCGCGGCGGAATGCAATGACGAGGTCATCGCAAAGGTCATTAATGAAGATTTCTACGTTGATGATTTATTGACAGGACACGATGATAAGGATCAATTATTAGATATTTGCAACCGTGTTTCGAGTGTTTTAGACTCCGCATGCTTCCCTTTAAGAAAATGGGTGTTTAATTTAGACTGTTCGCAAACAAACTTTTCGTCAAAATCATTAACATTAGGCGATAACTGTCAGACAAAAACGTTGGGCTTGGGTTGGCTACCCACTTCCGACGAATTATTATTCACAACAAAATGTAAACAAGATGTGACTCATGTAACTAAACGAACGATATTATCAACTGTAGCTCAAATCTATGACCCATTAGGTTTGTTAGCACCGACGATCATTATAGCCAAAATCCTAATACAAAAATTATGGCTGTGCAAAATTGGTTGGGATGATCCCATACCTTCGCCATCTTTACTTATGTGGCAAAACTTTATAAATAAATTAAAACATTTAGATGACATTCGAATCCTGCGTCACGTTACATCTCAAAATTCATATCGTACGGAACTACACATATTTTCCGACGCGTCACAGGATGCTTATGGGGCTTGTGCGTACGTACTTAGCTATACCGATAGCGCATCAGGTGAATCATTAGTTAATGTGAATTTGTTATGTGCAAAGAGTAAGGTCGCTCCCGTAAAGCCAGTTAGCATTCCGCGGTTGGAGCTATGCGGAGCCCTTGTAGGTGCAAAATTATATTCAAAAATTATAAAATCACTTCGGTTAACATTTGATGATGTTTACTTTTGGTCGGATTCTACCATTGTAATCGGATGGCTTAGAATGTCGCCTAGCGCTTTAAAAACATTTGTTCAGAATCGCGTGGTTGAAATAAATGACTTGACAGGAGATTCGAGATGGTTACATGTTGCTGGCGTACAGAACCCCGCTGACTTATTGTCACGAGGTGCCCATATCGACGCGCTTCAATCATGCGATATGTGGTGGCACGGCCCTACATTCCTACGGAACCCTAATTTGAATTTGCGTGATAATTATGTCGGTGACATTAATTCCGACGAGTTACCTGAGATTAGGGCAACAACTACGACACTGGTTTGTCAATCTGATGATGTGTTGTTTCCTTTTGATAGATATTCTTGTTTTAGCCGCATGCGGCGGTCAGCTGCTTATCTATTGCGCTTTATCAATAATACTCGCATTAGAACTAAAACAGATCGCCAGTTAGGACCTCTTACTGTTGACGAATTAAACAGTGCAACTAAGACTTTGGCCCGTATTAGTCAGCGTCAATCGTTCCCTGACGTTTACGAGGCTGTATTAAATAACAAAACCATTAAGTTTTCCCGTAATCTGGCCGGTCTCAATATATTTTCCGACACACAAAATTTACTTAGAGTCGGTGGTAGGTTGAATAATTCCGAAACATTTGCCTATGATAAAAAACACCCGGTCTTACTTTGTGGTAAACACACATTCACCCGACTTCTTTTCCGATTTCAGCACAAGTCTCTTCTTCATGCTGGCCCCCAACTGTTATTGTCCACAGTTAGACAAACCTGGTGGCCGCTCAAGGGACGTGAGTTGGCGAAACAGGTAGTTCGTACTTGTGTCAAATGCGTAAGATTGAAAGGGCAAACCATGCAAGTGCAAATGGGAAATTTACCCGCTGAAAGATTAGAACCAGGCTACCCGTTCATGCGCTGCGGGGTCGATTATTTGGGGCCTGTGCTCATACTAAACCGTCGCGGGAGAGGCGCGAAGTTGGAAAAATGTTACATCTGTCTATTTGTTTGTTTCGCGACGCGGGCAATACACTTGGAATTGGTGACTACTCTTTCAACCGAAGGTTATCTTTTAGCTTTAAAAAGATTTATCTCACGTCGAGGTAAACCTTTAGAGATTTTTTCTGATCATGGCAGGAACTTTGTGGGTGCATTAAAAGAACTTTCTCAGTTTTTGGATCAAAATTCACAAACCATTACAGACTTTACAACAAATAATGACATTAAACTAAAATTTATTCCACCATATACGCCTCACTTTGGTGGATTGTGGGAGGCAGGAGTCAAGTCTTGCAAATTTCACTTGCGTCGTGTCGTAGGAAACGCTAATTTAACATATGAGGAGTTGAGCACAGTATTAGCACAAATTGAAGCTGTCCTCAACTCCAGACCCATGATTCCTATGTCCACAGACCCCAATGATTTACTCCCTCTTAGTCCGGCTCATTTCCTGATTGGCCGACCGCTGACGGCGCCGCCCTGCGACGACGTCACCACCACATCTTCACATCGCCTGACTCGTTACGATCGTGTGGAGCAGATGCGGCAACACTTCTGGCAGCGGTGGTCCAAGGAGTATATCTCGGAACTCCAGATGAGAACGAAATGGCAGACTAATCTAGACACATTAAATCCTAACACATTAGTCCTGATAAAGGAAGACAATCAGCCTCCTCTTCACTGGCGTCTTGGTCGAGTCCTTCAAACAATCTCCGGCACGGACGGCAAATCCCGAGTCGCAATCATCAAAACTGCAAATGGGGAAATACAACGGGCATTTCCAAAAATATGTCCACTTCTACCTGATCAGCGGATGCACAACGTCATTGATGACTAGTTTCGAGGATGGAGCCGTCTACTTCGTTGGAACTTGATGCTTCCAAGGCCGCGGGCATGTTGATGAGCAACAGCTGGCGCCATCTACCGGTGAAACGGGGCAGCTGCGACTGGTACTCACGGATGTACACGCGGCATTGATCTGAGAGCCGTAGCCAAGATCGTTCGTTAACTACTGATCTGCTGTTTATTTCACTATATTAACAACAAAATTGTCATACAAATTAATATACTTACAATACCAAGAATCAACGAGTTTACTTGAAGAGCTGAAAATCCCCAAACAGACAGACTAACTTTCAAATTATATTAATGGTGTGCTCACATGCCCGCAATGCGCGAGGATCTTCATTCTTCTTGGCTACATAAGCCACATGCGAGCACACGAGCGTATTCAAAGCTCATGAAGCGGTCGCCGTGACCGAAATCGGTCGGGCCACTTAGGGCTCATAGACAATATGCTGATTGATCCTGTAATATTACCAAGGGTTTTGAGGGGCCATCGTTTACTGGCGCTTTTGCAGGACGAGTTACCTATATAATTGTTGGAAGAGGTACCAATCGGTGTAAGACAAGATATGTACCTACTAATGGATGGCTGTCCAGCCCATAACTAGACGCCTGTCAGGACATATTTGACTGAACAATGCCCAAATCGCTGGATTGGTCGGCAAGGGCCGGTAGCATGGCCTCCACGTTCGCCAGATATGACATCACTGGATTCCTTTTTTAAAGGGCACGTTGATACAAAAAAAATGTAAAGCCCCCATCAACACGGAGGCAGATCTTCTAGATCAGTTTCTACGTTGCGCTAACGCCATCCGAAACGACCCAGAAATGATAAGAAGAGCTACGCATCAAATTGTGTTTTGCTCAGCATTGTGTCTATAACAACAAAGTTTATTGTAGTTACTCTGATACTACTTTATAAAATGATGCTTCTTTCACACTCTATGCACGTAACCAGGTGTATTCATATGTATGTGGTATTGAAATAATTGTTGTATGAGAGCCCCCTTAAATATTTATTTTATTCTGTTTTTTAGTATTTTTTCTTAGAACGCCAACAGAAATACATCATCTGTGAAAATTTCATCTGTCTAATTATCACGGTTCATGAGATGATGAAAGACAGCGGAGGAATATTTATTTATTTATTCCATCTTAGTGTACAACTTTACAGATAACAATCCAAGGCGTTATACACAGCACATATAAAATCAAAAAAAAAAACCTGATACAAATACAATTATCACAATGTCTATACGATACTAATGAAACGATACTAATGAAATTAAATCATTACGGAGTTAGAAATAAAGCATTGGATCTACTAAGATCATACCTAAGCAATAAAATTCAAAAGGCAGATGTCAACGACGTTAAATCTGATGCATCGGAAGTAAAAATTGTGAAAAAAAAAATATAATGTATGTACGCAAGAACCTTACAACATTTTCCAAACTTAGCGATAGCTAAGAAATAATCACAGACTGTGTGCGCCCCGACTTAGACTCGCGAAGGTTAGCAATTCTTTCAAGGGTCAGTGCATTCTCTACTATAATAAGATACCTCTGGAGATTTTGAAATTGCCATTTGAGCAATTTAAAATGCATGTTAAAGCGACTTTGTCTAAAAAGGTATATTACAATGTTCAAGATTACTTAAATGACAGGACTGTATGGGGTTAATCTAGCTCAACACAAACCTTTCTGTTAATAATTTTGTAATTATTTATTCCTGCTTATTAATCATAATAATTAAAATTTTCATATTTGTAATAGTTAAGCACAACCTATTTTTAAAAGAGATCTAAAAATCAATCTGTGGGAGTTTCTACGCCCTGCTTCTCCCACAGTGGTCCAATGTAGAGAAGAGGCAAAAAATGACGTTTGCTAAGTATATTTAAATATCTACAGTTATAAAGTACTTTGACTTTGACTTTGATGACAAGATCAGCGGCTCGTTGTTTATCGAGCAAGATGAGGGTAGGACGAATTCGGAATCTTCGATGGCTGCCTTTGTTCTATCAAAGTTCTGGAAGTATGACAAGGCAGAGGTGTGCGAGATAGACTGCCAACGTGTGCAGCTCCACCTCCCTCCTTCGACAGAATACACTGATGCGATAACAAACCCATTGGGCCGCTATCCATATACGCACCACCACGGCTGCGACAGTGAACAAAATCAGTATTGGCTAATGAGTCTGTTATAGGATTTTGCCGTTCTTCTCGCAATATGTCAACCTGTGCCTTCGTGGCGTAGTTCTCCTTAACAAACTGCGTATATGTATATGCTCCTTCAGTTTAAGCAAGTCTTTCAATAGATGAGTCACGTCCACATGATCAAAGGTCATGGGCGGTAGTTTTTGCAGGTCGTGGGCTACAAACAGTGGCATGGCATCTGGCTGCATGCCTTTAAATAGTGAGGTCATGTCCTGGAGGTCTCGGTGTTGTTTATTACCTCCCTTACGATAAATACTCTTTTTGCCAGTTGGTAAGGATTCAAATATCAACGACTTCGACGACACAATCTCCTCCGCCGAGAACGATGTAGTGCAGATTTGGATGAGGCTGGCCTCATCAATGACGCCCAGCTTGTTCCGCATGAACGCTAGCAGCTGGTCGATCACAATATTACAATTCGCGCATTCCACTTTATTTGACGGCGACATGATGCGCGATCATTCACACAACGCGAAGATGCCCGCACACCGTGAAAACTGGAAAATAACTGGACTCGCGAAGGTTAGCAATTATTTCAAGGGTCAGTGTATTCTCTACTACAACAAGATACCTCTGGAGATCTTGAAATTTCCATTTGAGCAATTTA
Source organism: Argyresthia goedartella (assembly GCA_949825045.1). NCBI lineage: Eukaryota > Metazoa > Arthropoda > Insecta > Lepidoptera > Argyresthiidae > Argyresthia > Argyresthia goedartella. Next base: position 35,632,594 of record OX463812.1, on the reverse strand, counting down.
AAAACCATGTTAAAGCGACTTTGTCGAAAAAGGGATATTACAATGTTCAAGATAGATGACTTAACGTATTACATTACATTTGAAACTTCTTTTTAGCAAATAAAGTTGTTTTATTCTTAACACGGAACCGATTTGGAGTGGTCGCCGTAATCCATTCCGTATTTTATGGTGAAAGTAGATAATTAGAAACTACTATTTTATAAATAAAAGAGGTCTTCGGTCGTACTACAATGACGATCCCTAATTGAAAATATTTTACATTTTCAGGGGTTTGCAACTTCAACTCTAAGCATGGAAGTTTAAAATGTACGACTGTAGGAGAGTAATCGCATCAGTATCATACTGTCGTGTTTCCAAACTCAAGATGTCCTAAGAGAACAAATGAAGAATTCAGAAAAAATAAATATAGAGATCCTCTACATCTGATACACTACTTTTGATAGAAGATTTTCCTATTTCTGATTCATAACATCTTATTGACTTAGGTCTAATGAAACGATTAGTCGTGGGATGGCGTGATGGAAATTTTAAGAATCTTACTACAAAATGGTGAGCTGACGATATGCTAAAAGTAACAGTTTTTACTTACTTGTAAATTACCCACCGAAAAAAGATCCATGCGAGGTCTAGATAATCCTATATATAATGTATTCTGTGGTCTAGATGACCTTCACCATTGGAAAGCATCTGAATTCCGGTAATTTGGTAAAGGTTTTGATCACGGACACTTGAATTTGGGGGACGGGAGGGTGAGAGGGGGGAGGCGGGAGCGAGGGTACCTCCCCCCCTAAGTCTCAATTGTCGGAAACCAGGGGTTTTCTTGTTATGAATTTTCAAAAATCGCATTTTGAGGTTATTTTTTACTAAGATTTTTACAAAAACAATAAATCATTGTTTGTAGTATTGATATTCGAAATCGCCTCAGTTCCGGCTACTAAGGCTCATAAAAAAGGCTAGTATTTTATTGCTCATCAAAAATACTGATTTTCACAGCAAAAAAGGATCAGCAAAAACTCTTTTTATGTTTTAAGTATTTTTGTTGTTCTTACATGTTCAACTTAATACGAAGGATAAAGGGGGCTTACCCCCTTTACCCTTCACCTAAGCTACCGCAGTATTTTACCCTGATATTTGCTATTTACTGTAAAAATCAGTATATTTGCTGTGCAAGTCAGTATTATTAATGAGCAGTTTAATATTTCCCCATAAAAAACACTATGGAGTAGCCACAAGACTGTCTAGAAAGGACTGCCCAGATGTCGGTTTGGTACCAACACTAATCTAATAGTAGCCACAAGACTGCCTAGTACTGACTCAGATTTCAAAATCAGCAAATAAAACTGCCAAGTTTGCTATACTAGGTACACTACTTTGTGACGGGGCACCCTTCGGGCTAGCTCAGCCTGGTTGCCCGGTCCACGTAGACCTTTGATTCTGCAATGAGCCTAGCTATCTCAATGTGAGGATCTGACTAGCTATCCTGTCTAGGAATAGTATAAGGTAAAACACAGATAAAAATTCTTGAGACGCTTTTATTTCATTTAACCTATCTACTACATTCTAGACTACTGACTGTACATAGCAACACCACGGATTCACAAGAGACATAGGCTGTGACAGTACGTTATTTACTGATAGCGCCCCCTATGGCGATGGGCCTTCCCCTCGTGATATTATGGCGCGTAGTTGTAACTTCACCTAAGCTAATGCCTATCATCTATTGAATTTACTTTATCGGGGTTGCACTACCTATCTTACGGGACCTCGTCGGTCAGGGGGTAACCATGAGACCGACGACGACGCAAATCAATTTCCCTACGAACCTTAGGGGTTTGTATTTACGTCAACGGTTGACCTACTCCTACCGCGGGAGAGGGTGGAGTTCTACGGAGTTCCGTCGGTCAGGGGGTAATCATGAGACCGACGTCACGGGAGCGGGAGAGGGGGGTATCTACAGTGTTCCGTCGGTCAGGGGGTAACCATGGGACGGACGTCACAGGAATAGCCAGTCGGTCAGGGGGTAACCATGAGACCGACGTCACGGGAGCGGGAGAGGGGGGGTATCTACAGTGTTCCGTCGGTCAGGGGGTAACCATGAGACCGACGTCACGGGAGCGGGAGAGGGGGGGTATCTACAGTGTTCCGTCGGTCAGGGGGTAACCATGGGACCGACGTCACAGGAATAACCAATCGGTCAGGGGGTAACCATGAGACCGACTCGCCTAGGAGAGCAGTTGACCGAGGCCTGAGCGTCAACCAACTGTTTTCTACATTTTTTTTTGGGGGAAAAAAAATTTAATTACCCATGCCCAGGAGTCAGACCTCCCTGCTATGTCCGGGTCCCCACATATTGAGCGGGCATCAGCTCGTGTGGTATACGGACTAAAAACAACCCCTTTGTGTTTACAGTTGTCCTACTAAGACTTTACTGTGAGCCATGGCCTCGGTATATTAATGTTAAATAAATACACGGTAAAGTTTCACGCGCACCTACAGTTTCTTTCTTAAGCATTGTATAAGGGTAAAATTATTTTACTTACCAATAGGTACAATATAATGGCGTAGGTAATTCATGTCAATAAAACAGAGATCCCATCATACAAACTGAGGCGCGTTCGTTCGGATGGTCAAATTTTATTAACTTCTTGATAAAATATACTGAAATAAGCTTAACGCAGTGTATTATATAAATAATGAGCTTTGAAAGGACTACAGCATAAAGTTGCGCCAAATCAGCTAATTACGGTATTCTTATTCAGCAATTAGTTTCTATGGGCCGCGACCCGTCCACCCACCAGCTTTACCCACCAGTGGGTCCACGGGGAATTTCTTTTTCCCCATGCACCCACTGCATTATGGCGGGAAAATATCGATATCAATTCAATCCGGTCGCCACGAGTGCACGAACTGGCCACTTCATTGTTTATGTTTACACTGATAAAATAATACTAATGACTGCTGTGAAACAAAACTTTCATCTTCATCTGTTGCGTTGCTGTTACACAGCTATGAGCAGTATAATTTTGTGGCCGAATTGCTTGAATAACGTCTGAGTAAGCGCCAAATCAGCTAATTGCGGTAGTCTTATTCAGCAATTAGTTTCTATGACTGCTGTGAAACAAAACTTACTCAGAAGGTTTGTGCTGGCAGGGTAAGTAATCTCTAGGTTTTATGATTAAGCTCAGCTCCGAAAAGTGAAAATAGGTATCACATAAAGATTTAAAAAAAGTGTATTATTTAGAAACACAATTTTGGTGACGTCTGACAGCTAACTAATTTAAGAATAATATTCCGTTATAAAATAATTCCATTTTGGGAACCAAATTTTGTGGAAATCTGCAATTACTAAGAAAAAAACTCGAAAAATCACAATTATTTCTTAAAGAAAGCGTAATTTTTGTTTACAGTTATCACTTTTTCTGCAACTTTTTATTACTGGCAGCACTTCGTCATCATCAAGACTCAGTCATTTTCACTACGAAAACCCCTTCCATTCCGAAATTATATTTTTTTTGCAGTTGGTACCCAGATAGCGCTTTTCAATATTAAAATGGCTGTAAAAAAATTGGGAGAGGGGAGATTCTTATTTTTATTTTTTTGTCGGTGAAGTAGATGTTCTTCAACCCATGTGCGTAGTAGTATGAAGATTCACACTGTAAAGCCTACGTCACTCCCACAACAGGGGTGAACCCAACGACACCGCATTTATTAAAATCCGTTAACTCATTTGGGCTGTAGCGCGTGCTAACGAAATGGTCATACAAACATACTCTCGAAAAACATCACCTTCCTTCTTGTGCAGTCGGGTGAATAGAGATAAATGACTTAAGAAAGAAATATATATTCAGTCAACATTTATTTTAACAACAAAGTCATTTTCATTTATTCTGTATTTAGTTTCATAATCAAGGCCGAAGTTAATCGAGATTTGAGAACTACTTAGCTACGTGTACCAGCGTCCATTTAGCCTCATCCTAAATCTGAAATACAGTAATGATTATGTCTAATGGTCGGAGAACACAATCAACAATAATATAGGTATCTATGAACACAATTCAAAATACTAAAATACTATTTGAATTATTTTTTTATACACAACCAGTTCCAAACAAGTGACAATGAATTATAAAGATAGATAACAGATAAAACCTATAAAAACTTCTATAATTATTCAATATAAAAAACGTACTGCAATTCTTCTTACAAAACTATAGGTATTGCTTTATTTTAAACAGCTTGGTTAATAAAACAGAGATTGCCGCCTCGCTGGTTATATGTATGACATGAGCGTGCGAATCGTTGATCCCTCAGTTCAATTTCCCAAATTATATTCCAAGTCCTAACATTAATACCAACGGCGAATATCAAGAGATTTTTAATTACAATTATCGATTCCTTTGGAAGTCAAAAATCTGTCATTGCAACATTTCGTAGACAATCTCAGATTAACAAAGGTAAGTCGTTTTCAAGTTCTAAATAAAAAAATAAAAATTTCAAGTTCTGGTACTTGGGTTAACGTTACGCTTACGCTAACTGGCTAAGGAGCAAATATTCCAGCGATAACTCTATTTGGAATGCATATTATACCTCGCGCCACGAAGCCTACAGCAGCAACTCTACTAATGCAGTCTGATTTTACTTAACAGTATATTCAATTGTTTAGTCTCACGACCTAAAAACCTGCTGTTAGAAGAGTATTTTGTTTTGTGAGTTGGATAGGGAATAATGGAGTCGCACATCGCAAAAATTTGAGTTCAATTGTGGAGGCATATGTCCAGCGGTGGACAAAATCATCGAAAGGTAACAGAATAATAGTGCCCTGCAGCCTTATGGCGTAACTCTCTGAAGTTCATAGCGTGTGTCTATGGTTTATCTCATGCTCATACAATTTCATCGATTGCGGGGTAACACCGAAGGCTTCTAGGCTTCAGTCAATGAGCTTGGGTTTGACCTCCATTATGATGCTACTTGCGTTATACCAATTTGACAGATGAAGCTGGTGCAAGGTGTCAAGCGTAAAAGTCTAGTTGAAGTTCATAGCTCAGACGACTTACGCCATAAGGCTGCTGGACAATTTCAGTTACAAACGCTACTAGTTAACTCGGCTCGAACATCTCGCTATCATCCAACTGCTTCCCGTACTCCGCCTGCAGCTCTTGGGTGAGCTGAGCTCGTGCCTAGACGCTATTCCATATTTGCCACAATTAGCGGTGGATTTGGTTGGAGAAATAGGCTAAATTTCGAACGTTTAGATTATTATGAAATACTTGTCGCGGTCTATTCCAGCTTCAAAACGCTGCATTAGTTAACTCATTTAAGCCTTAAGGATTCATTTATCTTCGGGGAGTTTTAAATGTTAAATTCATAGTTATCCTGCTCGAGAAATGCTGTCGTTTCAAAATGGTACACCAGTTGACTCTTGTCGCACTGTACTATTTATCATCCTACTGCTTCCCATGCAGGGCGTCCCACAGCGGCAGCTCCCCCAGCGCGGCCTGCAGCTCCCGCGTGAGCTGAGCTCGCAGCGCCGGCGCAGCGGCCGCGCCTGCGCCGGCGACCCACGCGCGCGCAGACGGGTGCAGCCAGCTCAGCGGGCCGAGGCCCGGCATGTGCAGCTCGGTGACGCTGGGAAATGACGGCTGGTTTACGAATGTGATGATGACGCTCTCCGACCGGCTTCGGTCTCGGGACTGTGACTGATGGAGTACGAATAAAGTAGTTTGTGCTGCATCGCAGACGCACAGTACCACCCACGTTTTGCCAGTTATTCAATACTCCGTTTTGCGTGAGCGCGTTAGCTGTGTCGAATCGATCATACTCACTCAACCATTTTCGAGTGGTGTCGATGATGGACGTGACACTAGGATTTTAGACTAGGCTAGACAGGAGTTTAGTTACGGCTAAACCTAGGTTGTCAAGGCATAGGGAGACTGTTTGATCGATGAGGTTCCGCGGATGAAAATAACAAATTCAGAACAAAGTATAAACGTTGTCCACTCAGATAACCTATCACGTTGTTATTTTTTGACATTTGAGTGTTGTCGGGGACGCGCGAAGAGATCAAATTACAGTCTAAAGTTCATTGTTTAGGAACGGGTAGATTGTTTTGCTTTGCCTTGTATCGGTTTGGATTCAAGTTGCATCTTTAAATTAAATGTAAATTTCGCTGGAGATTCTAACGTGTAGGCTGTGTCAAGTATTTATTTGCTGGGCCCAGTCGAGGAAGAGCTGTGGTTAGTTAGGTGCATAAATCGGGATTTTCCGAAGTATGTACCTCGCTGTGGAGTGGGTTAGATCTCCAAAAGCGCTAATGAAAACGTTTCGATAACATCCAGCTCAAATTGCGCAGAGTTGAAGCTTTCAAAACGTTACGGACCTTTTGAGGAAACCGCTATTTCAAACCCATTTCGGAAAATCAAATCGCAATTGTGTAAACCCGGTCTATTTGGATCGTTATTGCCGTGAACTAATTATATAATTGGAACCACCACAAGCCGCTACTAGCGAGCACATGAAATATCATTGAGTACTCACGTCGTAACACTACGACGGATATCTATACGACATCCCAAACAAATATTATAAATTGTGGTCGACCACACGAAAAGAAGTTCCATGCGCCCATATATACAAAAAAATAAATGGTACCATCACACAAAATACAACAAAGATCGATCTGGCGCAAAACACCGCTAACTGACTCGAAATACCGGCTTGCGGACATACTTGCTTTCTCTGTCTAACTTGAAACTCTAACTGCCTGAACCAATCTTCCGTTCGACTATTGTACGCCTAACGAACTTCTCAACGAACGAGAAATTCAGACTTATCATTCTTAACTTACAAATTTTACAGCTGAATCGGGACATCTCTTTTTGGGGTAGATAGAATAGACGATCATAGCTTCTGACAACGGTAGCTCGACCTTAGCTATTTATGCCGTTACAGATTGTCTGGTGCCGAGACCGAAGGATATTCTAGAGTACAATACCTAGATATCTAGATATTCTAAAAGAATCAAGGTCTAACGCGTTACTTTTATATAAATAACACAACGTAGAAACGATTTTAAACAGTTCAGTTTTGTAAGTAAGAAATTAGCAACAATAAAAAAAAGGGGCATTGTTTTCACAATTCATCGAACAAGCCGACGGTTTAGTATTGGCAAATAATGGGCCAGCCAAAAAAAAACGTTAGTCGGGTTGTACAAGACGACTCACTTTCGCAGACAAGTGTTTCTAATAATGGAGTGGTGTCAGGACAGGTGATTCAATTGTTATCTGAAATAGTGAATAGATAAGACAGTTGGTAGGAATTGCAAAAGTTCGAATGAGCATATACAGAGACTCATGGCGAACTTATTCGGATTTTGAAAAATATTTCAGAGAGGTATTCTGGGGAGATAATGAACAGAAATTAATTAAACAAAGATTCCTAACCGCGAAGTTCGATTCTAAGAAAGGTCCAAGTATGGAAGAATTATTTGCCTCCCAATTGAATAGCATATATGAGCTTACGATACCGTTTACTGATACGGAGAAGATCAACACGATTTTCAGACAGTTGCCGCGCGATATTCAGGTAGCGTTTTTTGCTAGGAAGGACCCAATGATAATACGAGACGCGGTCGAGATTCTGCGGCAATTAGAACGTAATATCGATGGGGGATTAAGTGCATTGCATAGACCGGAGGCAATAAATACGAACAATGTAAGTCGGAATAGCTACATGCGAGGGCAATATCGTGCTTTGCGAGTAAATACGATGCGATATAACGCGGTGAGTCGTAGGAATAATTATAACATGGGAACAAAGGCACGAAACGAATTTGGGACGCGCGCTCGCGGTTATTTTCAGTAGGCAGCCTCAGGCTAGTTTCAAGGCAATAGAGTTTCAAAGGGGCAATGATAGTTCAGGTAATACAGAGGCAGGGCAAAGTTCAAGTGACAGGAATAATGCGATAAATCAGAATTCAAAAAACTAGTGCACTCGCGCGGGTCGTTCGCGCTCAGATATTTATTACGCTTTGGATGGACAGCCGATCGAATTGAGAGAGAGCATAGACTGTATGATTTGTATAATTTAGATTTGAACGTGGGTGTGAATGAATTTATTCAATTACTAGCGCATAAAGCGCATGGATATGCCATGTGTTTAGAGGAAAAATCGAGATTGGATTGTAGAGACCGCAATGACAGGCGTTTACATACGATATTCAGAGACGACGATTCGACGGAGTGTGGACACGATCTATGTAGTACATTGACGTTACCTGAGATAGATGTGTGTATTGGAAATATTGTTGTAAGGAGTTTGATTGATTCGGGGAGCGAAATCAGTGTAATAAGTCGGGTACTGTATGATGAAGTATGCAGGCAATTGGGAAAACCAACGGAAATACCGATCCCAAGTTTGAGAATCACAGGTGCGTTTGGGGTCAGTAGAGAGAAGGTCGATAAGTTAGTCACGTTACCATTAACAATAGGTGAATGCGTTATCGATACTCCAATGCTAGTATTAACAAGGGTGCCTAAAGATATAATTTTAGGGTTTGATTTTATACAACAGACGCGAGCCAGTTTAATGTGTGAGGGAAATAAGAGACTAATTATACGAAGTGCCGGGCGAATGTGTGAAATACCATTAGGTACGGGGCTCGATCAGGAAGCTTGTTGTTGTACAATGGAATTGCAGGGCCAAGATACCAGTAGAAATATGATAGAGGAATATGTGAATAATTCATCAATGTGTTAAATAAACATCCAGAGTTGTTTAGCGATAGGGTGGGTCGGACAAATAAATATATACATGAGATAAAAATGAGAGATGAAACGCCTTTCGTAAAACGAAGCTATCCCATACCGTTCGCATATCGCGATAAAGTAACAAAACGATTGGAAGAAATGGAACAGATAGGTATTATTAGCAGGCAATCTACGGATTTCAGCAGTCCGTCGACTTGTGCCCTAAAGAAGTCAGGGGAGGTTTGGATATTACTCGATGAGCGACAATTAAACACGGGAATGGTTGGGGAAGTTGAAACTACACCTTCAATGAATGAGATATTGCAGTCGGGTCACCGGATAAATTATATAGCGATTCTGGATATCAAAGATGCATATTTTTCTATACCATTATCAGACGAATCAAAACGATACACGGGTTTTGTATATCAAGGCAGAAGTTATGTTTACAACGTGTTACCTCAGGGGTTGAAAACCAGTGTGGGTTCATTTTCGAGGGTGATGGACTTAATTCGAGGGCCAGAGGTTAGGTCATATTGTTTAAATTTTGTTGACGATTTGGCGATTTTAACTGAGGGTGATTTCGATCAGCATTTGTCTCAAGTGGACACGGTTCTGAGTAAATTGAAAGACGTGGGCTTCACATGCAAACTAAAAAAATGCGAGAAAAAAGGGTCAAGTTATTGGGGCATATTTTGTCTACACAAGGTTTGCAGATGGACCCGGACAAAATAGAAACACTCAAATTATATCCGTCACCCAGAACTGTCAGGCAATTGAGGGCGTTTTTGGAGTTCATAAATTACTTTCGGAGATTCATAAAAAAATTTGGAACGCTAACGCAACCATTATAAAATTTATTACGGTCTGGAGTCAAGTTCGTTTGGAGTGCGCAGGTGCAGAGTGCTTTTGACGAGATAAAAAAACAATTCTCAAAAAGTATAATATTGAGTCAGCCATTGGCGGGAAAGACGTATTATGTTCAATGCGACGCCAGCGTTGTAGGAATTGGGGGTTATGTTTATCAATTAGTTAATTTGGGCCAGGAACGAATTATAGGGTTTTGTTCGCAGGCATTTAAAGGAGCTCAAACGAGATGGTCTGTAAGCTAACAGGAAATGTATGCAGTCATATACACTTTAAAGCGATTTGAGATATATTTGCGAGGAGAAAATGTTATTATTAGAACTGATCATAAAAGTTTGACGTTCATTAAGTCGTGGACTTTATTGGGGGCACGCGTAACTAGGTGGATTATGTTTTTGGAGCAATTCGATTACAACATAGAGTATGTGCGTGGGATTGACAATCAAATTGCCGACACGCTAAGCAGGCAAATAGCGGGCCATGGAGGTATGAATGACACTATAAATGTTCAGCCGGGAATATTCTGGTTTCAGGCATCGAATACCGCAAGTGTTATTTCGAGTTTACGGGACATTGCGAGATTACAAAGCGAAGATGAGCGGTTAAATCGAATTAGCGGTTGTATCAGACGTAGGGTGGTAGATACGGAAACGAGAGGGTTTGATAATTACAAGCTAGTAGGTGACACGTTATATTTTTATGTGCCGAAGCGGGACGTACGGTTGCTAGTAATTCCGGAGTCACTACAGGAGGAACTAATATTACACATACATGAAGAAATAGGTCACTACGGCAGATATAAAATATTGGCGCTGATGAAGGACAGATATTATTTTTTTCATATGAGTAGGGTGATTAGCACGGTGATAAGAAGTTGTGACATATGTCAAAAGGTCAAACCAAGTACTAACAATACCGTTGGTCCTTGTACACCGGTGTTGGCGGAAAAGTTGGGTGAGAAAGTTTTCTCGGACCTTTATGGGCCATTGCCCGTAGGTGAATTCGGATATCAATATATATATGTGATTCAAGACGTGTACAGTAAGGTAATAAAATTGTATCCAATGCGGAAAGCGACAGGTAGGAGCGTGCTCGCTAGTATAAAGAGATTTCATGGGGAAATACCTATCGAAACTGTAATTACAGACTCAGGACCACAGTTCATATCGAAAGTTTGGGATTTTGGTCTCAAATAGCTGGGGATTCGGGTCACTCATACGTCGGTGTATTGTCCAAATTCTAATAGCGTAGAAAGAGTGAATCGCGAGCTAGGTCAACTAATTAGAACTTATTGCGGCGGAAGTAATCGAAGTTGGGTCGACGTGTTACCGGACATTGAAAATTGCTACAATAATATCGAACACACAAGCACCGGATTTGCTCCTAATGAGTTGGCGTTTGGTAGGCGGGAACCGTTAACTATTGACAAGGAATTAGGCGATGAATGGTTATTAGGTCATAGTGTGCGAGATACGGAACAGGTGCGGAATGTAGCGATAGAGAACTCTAAAATTTCTAGTGAACGACGTAAGCGACAGGCAGACAAACGGCGTAAGTTAGAAGTCTATCGTATAGGTGATTATGTGAAAATTAAGACTTTTGTGCGTTCAAATAAAGAACATAAAATCATGCGGAAATTTTCGTTGTTGTATAAAGGGCCTTATGTTATTTCGGCAGTGGTATATCCGAACTGTTATACTTTAGTAGATCCGTTTTCAAATGAGATATTGGGTGACTTCAATACTATAAATATAGCCAGGTATTATGTGATGACGAATAAGGGCGTAGACAAATAAGATAGTGTGTAATAGTTATATAAGTAAGCTTTAGGCTGTAAATTTGAGTAACTATCTTGTAGATTTAAGGATCTTGCATGGTTTGGAAAAAAAAATGTATATATATATATATAGTCATACGAATTAGGATAAGGTGCGGGTGTGCGAGGTTGTATAGTTAGGTAGATAAATATATAAGACAGGGGAGAGCTCAATCAAGTTGTGTAAATATTATATGCATAATTAACGGATTCATCGGTCTGTGTACATGATTTGAGATGTTCATGCATATAGAGTAGATATGGATAAAGCATGGGTTAGCATTGTGTTAATGAGATCCTTGCGCCATGTTTAACTGAGATAAACAGTGTCTCAAGGTCTGGGAGGGGGCTGTAATGGAACATCGCTTAACGAATGCAATCAGTGTACAGTGAGATTAGGAATTAGCTGTGTCAGTCCCTTTAACGCGTGGTTGGTTCGGAGAAGCGAGGTCAGGTCAGGTTTTTTTTATCGCATTCCTGCGAAATGTGTAGGGATCAGAGCCGATTTGGTGCGCGCTGAATAAATTATGAATAACTAAATAATGGAAGGTTCTTATGGAACGATACGGAGAAAGCTAATGTGTTGACTGCAAATATACAATTGCGTTTGTTTGGTACGATGTGGTGAGTTTGACATCACGTGTTTGAATATCATTCTAGTGATCTTTGTCTAAGATGCTAGCGGTCGGGAAGGCTTAATTAATCGCAACAGCTTTTATGGCCAGCGATCAACAAATTTTGTGTATCGGCAATACCAAATGACTTGAGTGATAACCGACGGTTGATCATAGAAAATATGCATACACAAAATTGTAGACAGCAGGCCTGAATGGCATGTTTGATTGAAATTAGACCTTGAGTAGTTAGGGATAAGAAGCTTTCGCTTGGGCAGCGTGTGTCACGCATAGGACGCCATTTTTTTCAGACATGTGAGGCCTATTAATACGAGCGCGTGGGTGGGGGAGGCATTCAGTCACTACGTCAAACTACTGCGACACACGTCTTTCGGGAATTCTATACAGTTCGGTCTGCCGTTTTACGCGTCTGGAACTGGAAGAGTTGTGATTGCGTGTTACAGTGGATTTTCGTGAGTGTCTGAAGGGCCGAGATATACCTCGGTTCCTATCCTTTTAAATCAACCTACCCAAAATTCCAAAACTATCCTTGGGTCGTTAGATAAGAACTTGTAGGTAATTGATCTGAGTCTGAGTCTGGGCTTGGAGCGACCCTAATTTCCTTTTCCTTCACCATAGGGTTCCTGGATTGGCTCTTAGGATATTCGCGGGCTAATCCTCTCCACATTTCCTTCGTGTAGCGAGTTTTGAAATTCCCACACACACAGTCGTTAAACATACAAACACATTCAAATCATACTCAACCATTTTCGAGTGGTGTCGATGATGGACGTGGTATAACACTAGGATTTTAGACTAGGCTAGACAGGAGTTTAGTTGCGGCTAAACCTAGGTTGTCAAGGCATAGGGAGACTGTTTGATCGATGAGGTTCCGCGGATGAAAATAACAAATTCAGAACAAAGTATAAACGTTGTCCACTCAGATAACCTATTACGTTGTTATTTTTTGACATTTGAGTGTTGTCGGGGACGCGCGAAGAGATCAAACTACAGTCTAAAGTTCATTGTTTAGGAACGGGTAGATTGTTTTGCTTTGCCTTGGATCGATTTAGATTCAAGTTGCATCTTTAAATTAAATGTAAATTTCGCTGGAGATTCTAACGTGTAGGCTGTGTCAAGTATTTATTTGCTGGGCCCAGTCGAGGAAGAGCTGTGGTTAGTTAGGTGCATAAATCGGGATTTTCCAAAGTATGTACCTCGCTGTGGAGTGGGTTAGATCTCCAAAAGCGCTAATGAAAACGTTTCGATAATATCCAGCTCAAATTGCGCAGAGTTGAAGGTTTCAAAACGTTACGGACCTTTTGAGGAAACCGCTAGTTCAAACCCATTTCGAAAAATTAAATCGCAATTGTGTAAATCCGGTCTATTTGGATCGTTATTGCCGTAAACTAATTATATAATTGGAACCACCACAAGCCGCTACTAGCGAGCACATGAAATATCATTGAGTACTCACGTCGTAACACTACGACGGATATCTATACGACATCCCAAACAAATATTATACAATGTGGTCGACCACACGAAAAGAAGTTCCATGCGCCCATATATACAAAAAAATAAATGGTACCATCACACAAAATACAACAAAGATCGATCTGGCGCAAAACACCGCTAACTGATTCGAAATACCGGCTTGCGGACATACTTGCTTTCTCTGTCTAACTTGAAACTCTAACTGCCTGAACCAATCTTCCGTTCGACTATTGTACGCCTAACGAACTTCTCAACGAACGAGAAATTCAGACTTATCATTCTTAACTTACAAATTTTACAGCTGAATCGGGACATCTCTTTTTGGGGTAGATAGAATAGACGATCATAGCTTCTGACAACGGTAGCTCGACCTTAGCTATTTATGCCGTTACATTTTGTTTTCCCACAGTTAGAAGGCCCGCATATTATGGATCGAATTGTATTAGGAAGCAGTACACCATGTCTGTAAGATCTGCATGGAGCACCAGCATTGATTTGCTTGATTTCTAAAGATACGGCTTGCTTGAACAACTTCATTATTAGATCTGATATCTGCTTTCAATATATCACATGATTTATAAGCATACAAAATATGATATTGGAAGTTGCAACATGATTCCGAATTATCCTAATTCATCTAAACTGGATAAGAAGTTTTTTGATTTGTTTACATTCTTAAAAAGGTGCTGCCTACTTATGGTCTTAGGAAAACGGAGTATAACATGCAATTACATCACATAAGTTTCGCAGCTCCAGTCCGAAGCACACCTCATCTGACAAGTCATATTAAATTAAAATAAGTAAGTGTAATATACTAGCGTGCCGGCCGTGGGCGCGCAGCCCACTCTCGAATAAACGTCGGAACCGAGCTGTTGTGTTTCCCTTCTCAATCGGTCAACATACTATTTGGCAACGAGGATTTGGCGATATATTAATTGCGTGCAGTAATAATAAAATTTTACAATGTCGGTGGGAAAAATCGGTGTTTTCGATGTGGAAAGTGGCAACTGGACCTTATATTGTGAGCGGCTAAACATGTACTTCGTGGCAAATAAAATTGAAGCTGCGTTTCATTTACCAACGTTGATTGCTGTGGTTGGAGAAGCAGCCTATGAGCTTATAGTGAATCTGGCAAGTCTTAGAGCTCCTAGTGCAAGTACTTTTTCGGAACTAGTGGCACTAGTGAAACAGCATCTACAACCTACACCATCGATATTAGCGGAAAGATTTCGTTTCCGCTAGAGAAGACAAAGCAGCGGTGAATTGGAGACTCTCCAGTGCACTGGATGACAATTTGCGAGACCAATTTGTCTGCGGTTTGTCGAGTGATCTTATCAGACAAAGACTGTTCGCCGAAGATCAACTGCAATTCAAAAAAGCAGTTTCGTTGGCATGTTCCTTGGAAGCCGCAGAACGTGACGCAGCAGCTGTAGAGGGCACATCAAGGTCGGCGCCGGCGAGCGCGGGGCCCGGCAGCGGTGGTCACGTACAATCATGTCACAAGATTCGAGAAGGTTCTAGAAACGTCGGCGCGGGAGCGCGGGCGGCTCGCAGCGGTGGGGGTGGCGGCAGCGGCGGCGGCGGCGCATCATCACTGACCGAGCGGAGTGCAATGAGGGCGAATGTGTGCGCGTGCTGCGGCACGAATTACCACGTCACGGATAAGTGTCCTTATATTACGTACAAGTGTGGTCGGTATGGGTCAGCAGGCCATCTACGTAAAATGTGCACGCTACCGACGGGTCCTGGTAATTCAAAACGTCAGTACAGGGCCAAGCTTGGCAACAATAGTGGACAACGTGGTACGCCGCGGGCGTCATGGTCACACAACATGGTGGACGAAAACGAGGATTTTTCGGAGGACGACGAACCACTAAACCTCATGTCTTTGAAGTATTATAAACCGGTGAGTTTACCAGTTAACGTGCAGGGCATTGAACTCATCATGGAAGTGGACACAGGAGCGTCTGGATCATGTATCAGCAAAGCCACTTATGAAAGATACTTTGCTAACTTAGAATTAAAACCCAGTCAAGTGGTGTTTCGATTGTATGACGGCACGAAGGTTGAACCGCTAGGCATTATCACGCCTTGTGTAGAATACGGCAACAATAGGGCTCAGCTAGAATTATTCGTGGTGGAAAAGGGCATTACATCACTTATGGGGAGGCAGTGGTTAACTGAGTTAGATGTAACGATACCTTGTTTCGGTTCCTGTCAAGAAAGTAGCGATGTAAATTCTGTCAGCGAATGTAAACAGTTAAATGATATTCTCCACAGACATAAAAGTGTACTGGATGGTGGACTGGGCTGTTACACTGGGGGCACAGCGCGGCTGCGCCTGCGTCCCGGTGCTTCGCCTGTATTCCACCGAGCTCGCCCGCTGCCCTTCGCGCTACGCGAGCGTGTCGATGCCGAGTTGGATGCCATGCTGGCAGAAGGTATCATTGAGCCAGTAGATTGTTCGGATTGGGCTACTCCATTGGTGCCGGTTAACAAAAAGGATGGAGCACTGCGTATCTGCGCAGATTTCAAGGTAACGTTGAACCCCGTTTTATTGATTGATCGCTATCCAATACCGAGAGTAGAAGACCTTTTTGCTGACCTGGCAGGTAGCGTGAAGTACTCTAAGGTTGACCTACGACAGGCCTATAATCAGATATGTTTGGATGATTCAAAAGAATTTACGGTTATAAATACGCACAGGGGTCTGTTTAGATACAATAGGCTAGTCTATGGCTTATCGTCATCACCTGGGATCTTCCAAAGGATATTGACCAACCTGTTCAAGAATGTTCCTAACGTTAAAGTATTTTTCGACGACATATTGATTTACGGGAAAGATCAGAAATCACATTTAGAGTCGTTAGAGGCGGTTTTCCAAATTCTAGAAAATAATGGTTTAAAAATTAAAAAAGAAAAATGTGAATTATTGTATGACGAGGTAACTTATTTAGGGTATATTATAAACAAGAATGGGGTAAGGCCGGATTCAGAAAAATTGATCGCCATAAGATAGATGCCGAGTCCAAGGAATGTTACAGAAGTTCGTGCATTCCTAGGAATGGTAAATTTCTATGCCAAATTTGTACGAAATATAAATGAAATATTAAATCCTTTGTACAAATTGTTAAAGAAGGGACAAGCTTGGATGTGAACGGAAGAATGTGAAGTAGCATTTGATAAGGTGAAGAGGTTGTTACTCAGTAGTGAGGTACTAGCTCATTATGACCCGCACAGACCCTTGACGTTAACTTGTGACGCGAGCGCAAAGGGTGTGGGTGGGGTAATATCTCAGCCTGATGATCACGGTCGCGAGCGCGCGGTAGCCTACTGCTCAAGAAAGTTGAATGATGCTGAAAGTAATTATTCACAAATACACAGGGAAGCATTGGCAATAATATATTCCGTACAAAAATTTCATCAGTACTTATATGGAAGGCATTTCATACTACTAACGGATCATAAACCGTTAGTCAGCATTTTCGGATCAAAAATGGGAGTACCATCAATGGCTGCTAGTCGTATGCAAAGATGGGCAATCATCTTATCGGCGTACGATTATGAGATACAGTATGTGCGGACACATAATAATAGCGCGGATGCATTATCACGTCTTCCAGTACGAGACGCGATAAAAATTAAGGAGTACCCTCCGGAACAAACATACCTTCACTTCGCGGCGGATGCATTATTGTTAAGCAGCGAAAGCATAAAGAAGGGTACAAATCACGACCCAATATTAGGTAGGGTACTTAGTCATATCCGTGATGGTTGGCCAGATGGAGTTGAGATAGACCAATTAAAACCATACTTTAATAGGCGAAATGAGCTGTATGAGGAATTAGGATGTGTGATGTGGGGGCACCGAGTGGTAGTTCCAGAATCCTGTCGACAAGACTTCATGCGTGAGTTGCATGAAACACACATGGGCATTGGTAAACAAAAGCTATGGCTAGGAGCTATGTGTGGTGGCCCGAGCTGGACGAGGAGATCGAGCGGAGAAGTCGCGAGTGCGTCACGTGCGCCGCGGTGGCGCCGGCGCCGCCCGCCGCGCCGCCTCAGCCCTGGCAGTGGCCGGCCAGGCCATACGAGAGGGTACATTTAGATTTTCTAGACCCAATGAACGGTGTTGTGTACTTGATAGCGGTTGACGCACGGAGTAAATGGATAGAAAGTTTTTAAAATGGGTCGGACAACAGCAGACTGCACTATTGAAAAGTTACGTGAATCCTGGGGAAGATGGGGAATTCCGAAGCAGGTCGTATCAGATAATGACCCCCCCTTTTCAAGTGAGAAGTTTGAAAGTTTTTTGTCGTCTAATGGGGTGCGGCACATTTTCACACCACCATACCATCCGTCATCGAACGGGGCGGCCGAAAATGCAGAAAAAATTATAAAAAATGTTATAAAGAAAGCTAACCAAGAGAATAAAAGAATTGAGTTAGCGATACAAAGGTTTTTATTGAGCTATAATAACACACCACATAGTACGACAGGTGAAAGCCCGGCAAAATTATTACAGGGACGTAGTTTAAGAAGCAGATTAGATAACTTGAAACCAGACAGGACCGCTAGAGTCGTAGCAGAACAAGACAGGCAGGTCAGGAACTCCGGAGGTAGGCATAGGGAGTTGAAACTGGGTGATGAGGTATGGTTCAGAGACTTTAGGCCAGGTCACAAGTGGACGGGTGGTATAGTCAGGGATCGTAAAGGTATGTCTGATTATACAGTAGAAACACTGGATGGCGATAGGGCGCATAGGCATGTCGATCAATTAAAGCGGCGTTCAAGAGGTTCACTAGCCTGCCCTTTAGAAACGGAACATTCGTTGGAGGGGCCCAGTACGAGTCAACTCGAGCGAGCACTGGCATCGGGCTCGGCAAAGGGGGGCTCGCGGGGCGCGGCGGGCACGGTGGTGGCCGGCGGCGCGGGCGCAGGCGCAGGCGCGGCGTGCGTGCGGGCTACCGCGCACCAGCCATTCTCCTGATGTGCGAGGGAGCGAGCCCATCGCGGATACGCAACAATCGGCTGAAGTTATAGTAGTGTCGAAAAGGACGCGTAAGCTAGTTGTTAGGCACGGCTATGATGAGTAGATGTGATTATAGATACCTATATTATATCCTAAGTAGTCGTAAGCAAACTTGTTATTTATGTAATATCTTTACTGAGTTTTGTTAAAATAAGTATTTAAGTATATTGTTGTAGATTAAATCAAGAAACAACAATGTATGTACCTACCTACCTATCATGGTAGTCATTGACCGACCTAGCTAGATACTTTAGTTTAAACGTTTATATTTGTAAGCATTAGGCAAATAGATGTAATAACGATAGGTATGTTGAGGAAATCCTATCTCACTACGAAAGACTGCTAAGTATTTTTTTTTTTTAACCTTAAGAGTTTAGTATTGTAAATCAATAAGCTAGGTACCTACCTACCTACATTGCCGACCTTTGTATAATAGATGTACCAGATGTAACATGATGTAACAAATGTATAAAGGTACCTACTATGGTGCTATCATTATATAAGTTCTTTGTAATGTCAATGGCCAAAAGAGACCATTTGACCAGTTTATTAGTTTTGTTTTTTTATTATAGTAAAATAAAGAAATTAAGAGGGAAGGATTGTAATGTACTAGCGTGCCGGCCGTGGGCGCGCAGCCCAGTCTCGAATAAACGTCGGAACCGAGCTGTTGTGTTTCCCTTCTCAGTCGGTCAACATACTAGTAAGTATGAAACATACCTAGTCTATTTTCGGCTTTCCTAATAGATAACAGTTTCAGCTATAAAATTGAATTCATAGCTTTTTTCTAATTTTTTCATACTTTTTGTATTTTCAGATAATGTCAGAGCTTACAATTGATCTTGAAGAAGACACCCCGATCACCAATACTTACTATTATGTGCAAAATGTTGACGACTACATCAGCAAAAATTATCCCACGGAATACCCTTCACAAGCTGATGAAAAAAACAAAGATGTTAATAAGGAGAGCGGAAATGAAGCTGCAGCAAAAAAAAGAAAGTAATAAGACGCTTTACACATGTCACTCATACTCCTGCCAATTCCTCGTTTGTTATTAAGAAATCAAAGCAAAAGGGACGGCGACTGATAAGAATTCAAATACACAACTTAAGTGATAAAGACGATGGTGATGATAATCCTACTGTGAGCGTGCAGTATATAGCAAACCAGAGCTATAATGAAGTGCTAAGATTGGCGGAATCCCTTGTTTCCAAGATTTCTAAAGAACTAGGGGAAGGAAGTGATTGTTACAATGTTCCCTAAGTTAAATATATATCGCCTCTAAAATATAAGCATGGAAAATTACCTATTTCAAATAAAATTTTCTTCTGTAATGAAATATTCTTTTTATTTTAACAAAGATTTCTATTGGGTGAATAACACTAATTAACGATTGTGTTTATAATTTTTATGGCTTTGAACTAACCAAGTATTTAGATGTTATAATTTTAGATGTTTGAAAATAAAAGGCTGGACAAGAACAAAATGTGTAAGAACTTAAATGCAATCGTGAATTAGGACTACTAAAGTAAGAAAAATAAAATATTTTTATTATTTCATAATTTGATATTTATTCTGATAAACATGTTAAACAATTTTCATACAATCCAGTAGTTGCTTATATAATAGGTTATATCCATTAATTAAAGGGCTTATGATGATAAGGTTATAAGGTTAAAATGTAGTTTCACAGGTCCCCAAGGTAAAGTAGAAATATTATCATCTAAAATAACACGCTTGTCATCATCTCTCGACAACACTAATTTATTTATTCTTTGTGTATAAATTTTATGTTTTCGAGATTTGATTACAAACATACTATCTCTAATACATTCATTATAAAGTAAAGCATCCTTATATTTCTTAAAATTAAGTTTTCGGGTTACACTCTTTTTTATTCCCTTAGCTTTATTTATAATAGCTTTTTGCGATTTCATACGGTAAAGTTTAGCTCTTAAACCTACAAACTCAGTCACTATCTCACCACCCATCTCATCTTTAAAGTAACCTGGTATTTTAGCATTCTTGGAGGGTATATTAAATATATTATTTTTTTTCAAAATTACCGGTGTCAAAATGTTTGATATTATTGCGGAGATCTCTGTAAAAGTTTTGATCAAATACAATAAACTATCAGTGTCAGTATAACAAAGTTGAATGTTATCTTTATAGAGACCTTTCATCACATTATAGTGAAAATTATACATATGACATTTCGCTAATTCAAGATGGTAAATCCAACATAAATTGGGCGATCTAGAATTATTTATGCAATTGAATGGCTACTAAAGTTTGCGAAAAAATCGAAAGATCTTTAAAATTTGGAAGACTTACATACTTTTCAGCACCAATGATCTTATTCGTGATATTCGAATTATCTTTCCAAATGTTAACCAATTTAACATCAACATGCTTTCTCTTATTTTCTCTTGTTTTTCCAAAAAATTAAATGTTCTGTTTTTTGAAAAAATCTCTTTCAAAATCAGAAGTCGCCTGCTGTCTGAGAAATTTATTTAGCATTATATACGGTTTCAAGAAATTATCTTGCTCAAACGATAAAATTCTATGTATTTTTAATAATATCAAACCATGTTCGAGACATTCCTTTAAGTGGGTATAATGTATAATATACTTATGTTTATCATAAACACTTGCTATCAATTTTGTGTTTTTACTTCCAAAAGGAGTAAATTTTTCAGATGCAAAGGGTAAATCTGAATGATCATCATGCAATTCAGATGGATAATGCAAATCTACCTCCAGAATGAATCCCGTTTGGTCATCTTTTGATAAGCTACTTAAGTCAAACATTTCAACTTCATAAGTTTCTAAGAATCTAAAATTTTTCATCGGGAGTTTCTGCATCATGGCATATCCGTATAAATTGACACAATCTAGATAAACCAAAAAAACTGTCTGTTTCATTAGAGTTGTAATTCGGAAGATATTTATTATTCGCTTTAGCATATCTCAGAGAACATTGAGCAAGACCTCCACGTATACCTTTCTCTATTAGCTGATATATTTCTATATCCGAAATTAAATCCAGTACAACATTTGTGTATAAAAGCATAGCATCCCAACTTAATGAAGGTGATGATACATAGTGACATGGGTCAAGCTTGTAAAATTCTAAACTCATATTTCGAAACTTTTCGAATACATCACATAACAACAAAACATCACACTTTAAATAAAGATCAGTGTATTCACCAAGGGTTTCAATCCCAAAAGCTTCCCATACAGTTAAAGCATGTTTGTAATCATCATCCTTAATATTTTGAGATGTAAGTTTGTTATAAAACTTTGACTTCTCAGGCAGCTGTATTTCATCATACCGATCCCACTTATCCATATATTCATAGCAATAAACCCCTTTCTGATATGCCAAGTTAAATAATTTCTCATCACTAAAAAAATATTTTAACTGTTTAAAATCTCCAGACTTCATAGTTCGTACTAAATTATCTAAAGTTGAACTCAAGAAATTAAATGAGTCAATAAACTTCATCTGAATAATGTTTTCTGCATCTATTGGGATAAATTTAGTAAATGAGATATACTTTTCCTTGGTTTTGGGTATTAAGTTAATTCTACCAAAAACATTTGATAACTCATTAATAAATAGATGGCAATCGTATCCACATAAATTGTGAAATACGATTGGGATAAATGGACAATCTACAACTTCCAAGTTACATTTATTGTGGGCAGCCCCTCTATATTGACCGGTGAAGTGATCATGATCTTTAACTTTTATATCATCGACAGAAAAATCATTTTTACATATATGACATTCTATTGCATTTTTAAAAGAAAGTTGTTGTGACTCACTCAGCGGACTGATTATCCTTTTAACTGTCAGTATTTCACATAAACTTTGTAAATCATGTACTAATGATTCCACAAATTTCTTGGAGCAGTCTGGTCCTCTGTATGAAACAAAGTTATTTAACTCAGGATTTGAATCACAACAAATATAATAGGCATAACAAGAAGCTTCATGTATACTACTCAAAAGAAAATAAGGGCCACTTACATATTTTTGTTTTTGAGTAAATTTTTAGATGTAAACTAATTAATAAGTGACTAATTAATGATGTCCGGCCTCCTTCAGTATCCAACCTCTTTAATGCTGGTATTTAAGTCTTACAGCTGGCCAGAAATTGAAGCAAATAAAAAAACGAGTTTCAGGTCAAATTCCTTTCAGATGGAATCACAATTTTATTCTGTTAAAAAACTATTTCTGTCCATCTTTTGCTTCTTTTAACATCTTTTGTTAATAATGCCACGTCAACGAAGGCATATGGATACCATTACTGCCACCAGAGCCGTTACATTGATTGCTGAAGGTCATTCACAGCGGTCTGTAGCTTTTTCGTTGGGTTTCTCTCGCCGATCCATCCAAAATGTGTGGGATCGGTTCCAAGAGACTGGCAGTGTTGCAAGAAGGCCTGCATCGGGCAGGGTGTGAGCGACTACGGCACAAGAGGATCGCTACATCCGATTGAGTGCCCGTCGAGAGCGCTCTGTGACGGCACGTAAGTTACAAAATCGCCTACGGTTGACAACGGGGACTCGTGTTAGTGACCAAACGATACGTAATCGACTGCATGAAGACCAGCAAAGGTCCAGAAGCCGAGTAGTACGAATTCCTTTATCTAGGTTTCGACGTGGAAATCGTTTAAGTTTTTGCCGCGAACATTCAGATTGGAGCATGAATCAATGGGGTATGGTGCTCTTCACAGATGAGTGTAAAGTGAAGATTTGTAGTGATGATCGGCGGATTAGAGTATGGAGACAGGGTGAGAGATTTTCCGATGTCTGCATCAAGGAAATTGACCGCTTTGGAGGTCCTAGTGTGATGGTTTGGGCTGGGATTAGCTTACAAGGCAAAACTGAGCTGGTTTTCTTAAATCAAGGCACAGTAACTGCATAACGGTACATCGATGAAGTCATCAGGCCTCATGTGATTCCATTCTCACAGAGAGTGGGGCCAGGGTTCTGGTTAATGCATGACAATGCCCGCCCACACACAGCTCGGGCCACTCAGACTGTACTGGATGACTCCCATATTCGTGTCCTACCATGGCCAGCGTATAGTCCGGATTTAAATCCAATAGAGCATATGTGGGACCAATTAAAACGAAGGGTTAGGGAGCATGAGCAAGAGGTTCACAACCAGCAACAGCTTATGGATGCTCTGAAACGTGTGTGGGAAGAGATACCTGATGAATACATCAGAAACTTAATCGAAAGTATGCATTCAAGGCTCCAGGTGTGTGAAAATAGGAGAGGAGAACACACCCGTTACTAAACCATTAAAAAAACAGCTTGTGTCAGTTTTTGTTTTGTTTTGCAAAGAGTTTCTCTTTAGTTTTTGCTGTTGACAATGGACTAATTTCATGTTAATTGAAATAAGTGAAACAATTGACTACTACACAATTAAATGTTTATTAGCATAAGTTAAAACAAAAGCCTTGTTACATGTTATTTTAATAAATATACATTACTGTTTACTATATTTTTCACGTAGCAATCAAAATACTTAGTGGCCCCTATTTTCTTTTGAGTAGTATATTTGAATGTTCTCTGTATAAGCTGATTTATTTTTATCAGAATACTCTTGTAATAAACTTTCAAAATCACCGTAAATTACAATGGGTATGAAACGAAGCGGGACTGTAGTCTTGATTTATAAACGCTGATTAAATTCACAATAACTGCACTTTATTATTATTTCTAGGATATTTAAATACAGCGATGCACACACGTTAGCACTGTACAGACCAGAGAGACAAAATTGCCAGATGACAAATTATAATATTTAATGTGGGCAGTGTTCCCAACATGCTGCCGCCTTTAGTAATTTACTGCAAAACTAACAATGAATTTTATACATAATGAAAGTTCGATATTTTTAACATTAATGAATTGAGATAGGTTACCTAGCTAATACAGATTAGGTACCTATACAAAATATAACACCCGAGAAACTAAACAACATTAAACACTGTGTTACAAGCTACAACGCAAGAATTACTTATACATAAGTATTATAAGTGCTATAAAACTAAAATGCAATGTTTTGATGTGTCAAACTATATCTATACAAAAGCCACACAAATTCAGCACATCAAATCACTGCACAGAAAGAAACACATGTATAGCACATAGTAACATAAAAATTATGTATCCAAGGGTAGGACACATACTTTTAAAATAGATCGAGTATGGGTTTTACCATTAGCAGTTCTGACCTCAACGGCCCTAACGTGGCCATCATGACCAGGGTATGTATTTACCACTCTAGCCATTGGCCATAACATAGAATGAACATTATCCTCCCTTAGTATCACTAAAGTACCTATTTTAATATTAGGTGAAACGTTTAACCACTTAGGTCTATTTTGCAATACATTGAGATACTGTTTGTGCCACATTTTCCAGAATGACTGCTTTATCTGTGTACATAACTGCCAAAATTTTAACCTATTTTGTGGAACATTAGACACATCATTTTCTGGATACATTGTTAGAGCATTTCCTATCAAAAAATGACCTGGAGTCAAATAGCTATAGTCATTTACATCACTTGAAGATATTGGTAACAAAGGTCTAGAATTAAGTACACACTCTATCTCTACTAACACAGTATTTAACTGCTCATAGGTTAGCTGGTGACCCTGTACTACTCTTCGTAAATGGTACTTAGTACTTTTAACTGCTGCCTCCCAAAGGCCCCCAAAGGTAGGTGAATAACTTGGAATAAAGTGAAAGTCAATTCCTTTTTCTGCTGTAAATTGAACAACTTTGCCTTGGTGGTCCCTGGAAGACAACAAAGTATATATAGGCTCCACTAACTGATTCCTTGCCCCCTTGAAGGTGCTGGCATTGTCAGAGTATATTTCTTTCGGCAGGCCTCTTCTTGATATTAGTCTACGTAGGCACGCGAGATAGGTATCGGACGTGAGATCTGAGGCTAGCTCTAGATGTATTGCCTTAGTGGCGAAACAAACAAACACACAAATGTAACCTTTACCTATAATCGATCGCCTCACGCGCGCAAGCTTTACATTTACAGGTCCTGCGAAATCTACTCCAACTTTTTCAAAGGGACGACTCATCGCAGTCACCCTCCCGGCCGGCAAGGAACCCATTAGTTGCTTGGAAGCAGTGGCCTTCTGCCTAAAACATTTAATACATTTATTTGCTATTTTTTTTACATATAACAAGCCGTTAGTTATCCAGTATTTCTGGTTTAAATTTGACAATAATAGCCTAGGTCCCGCATGCAGGAGACGCTCGTGTTCAGACCTAACAATGCATTCAGTGACATACGATTGCTTAGGCAAGATCGCCTGATGCTTCTGATTGTATGGGATATTAGCGTGGTGTAACCTGCCGCCTACACGCAGAATACCTATATTGTCTAAGAACGGATGCAAGGTATGTAGGGATCCCTTCACACATTGATTTTTCTTTAGGCATTCGATTTCCTCATGAAAATGTATTTCTTGCTCAGATTTAATGAGCAACATATGCGCACTGTTTAGTTCTGTACTCGTCAAAAAATTATGCGAGGCCTTACTGCCTTTCAAATTGTTGACAAATCTTACTACATATGCTAAAATGCGTGTCATTTTATGGATGCTAGAATATTTGTGTATACCTTGCAATATGTCGTTTACTGGAAGAGCTGCAGATCCCACATTGGAGGAGATCGCTGCGCTGGACCGGCTCTCAGGTAAGTCTGAAGGTAACTCTATATCTTGATTGAACCTGTACTCACTGTCATGCAAAAATCGAGGCCCATGCCACCATAAATCGCAGCCACTAAACTCATGTGGCCTGACCCCTCTGCTTATGTAATCAGCTGGGTTCTCGTTGGTGTTGACATATAACCATTGACAGTCAGCAGTATTGTTAGTTATAGCTTTTACTCTGTTCGCCACATAAGCCGTCAACCTCATCGCTTCCGTCCGTAACCAAGCCAGCACGATTTTGGAATCAGAGAACAAGTAAACTCGGCTTATTTTTAATTTTAATTTAAGCGTGTTTGAAACCTTAGCAATTAAGACAGACAGGAGTAGCGCCGCATTTAATTCTAAGCGTGGCACGGTTAGGTTTTTATTTTGAAGCGGGTTTATGCGGGATTTCGAGCAGAGCAAATGTACATGTACTATACCTTTATTATCGGTGACGCGCAGGTATACACAGCAGCCGTATGCAGTCGAACTGGATGCGTCCGAGAAACCTATGAGTTCAACTGTGTCTGAATCAGATATTTGAATATTTCTACTTATATAAATCGGATCCATTTTTGCAAGACTTGACAAGAATTCCAACCACTCTTTTTTAATATTTTCGTCAGGCGTGGCGTCCCAGTCCGTCTGGCTGGACCACAAAGACTGCATTATAGCCTTGGCCTGTACAAAGATGGGACCCACGAACCCCATTGGGTCAAAGAACTTTCCTATGAATGCCAATATTTCTCTTTTGGTAATATTCTTTGCATCAAAAAATTCTGGACTTGCTATTCTAAACTTATCTTGATGCACAACTAACTGCAAACCTAAGGTTTTTAAACTACAGCCGTTGTTTTCAAATTCTAATTCGTCAAAGTGCCGTTCAGTTGAAGGAATATCTTCTAATATCCTACTGTCATTTGACGACCATTTATGTGTCTTGAAACTCCCCTTTTGCAGCAGCCGCTGAAGCTGCGATTTTGCTTCTAAAATCATGTCTAAATCACTATTTGAGTAAAGCACATCATCTACATAGGTGCAGTTGTTCAAAATGAACGAAGCCAAGGGCAGTTCGCGTTCATTTTGCATCGCAAGCTCTTTCAAACAACGTGTAGCTAAATAACTTGAGCTCTTTAGACCATAGCTCACTCTATCCAGCCTGATGCACTTGATGGTCTCATCGGGGCTGTCTCTCCATAGAATATTCTGTAAGGAAGTATGCTCAGGTATTACGCGGATGTTTCGGAACATTTGTCTTATGTCCGTAGTGAATGTATAGTCACCAAAACGGAACAAAAGCAGTATGTCAAAAAGATCTCTCTGTACGGTCGGTCCGTTTAGTAGCAAATCATTTAGCGATACTTTCTTACTTGTCTTCATCGAGGCGTCAAAAACCGTACGTAACTTAGTAGTTTTACTGTCGGGCTTGAGTACCGCCTGGTGTGGGAGGAAGTAGACCGCGTCCTTACTAAGCTGATAGCTCTCGATGTCAACAAAATGCCCGTGATTTAAATTTAAGTAATCGTGTATAAACTTTTGATATTCTATGAAAAGGTTGGGGTCTTTGTGCAATTTCTTTTCGAGGTTTAAAAACCTTTTTAACGCGAAATGAAATGAGTCTCCTAGCGCATCGTTTACATCTTTGAGTGGGAGTTTCAAGGGTAAAGCAACCTCAAAACAATCATCCTTCAACTGAACAGTCTTTTGAAATATATACTCGCAGAGCTCCTGCTCTGAAGACTTTTCATTGTAAATTTCGGGAACGCTCTCGCTCTTCCAGAAGTTTGTTAAATTTTCATTAATATCTGATTCACATGTGACACATTTAAGAACTGCTACCTGATTGCAGACATTTGAAGGCAAGCTTCCCCCGATTATGTAGCCGAACTGCGTATTAATTAGCTGTGGATGCCGTGCACCTGGCGTCGAAAGCTGCGCCCCGCTAGGCGGCGCTGCAGGCCCGTAGATCGTCGACTCCGGTGGCAGCATAGCCTGGAAAAAACAGTCGGCTCCCATTAGCAAATCGATTTGACTGGGGATGTTAAAATCTTTATCTGCCAGCCTTATATTTGATGGGATCGCAAAGTCTGAGAGATCTACTTTTCTCTGTGGTAGCTCACATGTGATCTGTTCAACTACATGACAAGTAGCCGATAGCTTGAATGGATTGACCAATGAATGTATTTCGACTGGCACACAGTGCTTCACGCTGGCCTGAGTGTTGACTATCCCTACTATATTAATATTATTCTGCAGGGGCTTTAAATCTAGCAGCTGAACGGCCCTTTGAGAAATAAAGGACAGCTGTGACCCACTGTCTAGCAGGGCTTTGAAAGTCATCTCGGTGCCATCTCGAGCAAGAAGCTTTACTTGGGCTGTGGGCAAGAGTACATTATTAGTCATAATATTATTCGCCGCCAAAGAAGCGGGTGACACTGCGGCTTGCTGACTGTTCACTTTATCATTATCGCGGTGTAACAGAGTATGATGCTTCTGTTTGCATTCTGCACACCGAAAGTGAAATCTGCATTTCCCTGCATGCGTACCTAAGCATATATGGCATATTCCTTTTTCATCTGCAAACTGTATCCTTTTATTGGCAGGCAATAACTGAAAGCTTTGACACAAGTATAACTTATGATTGGACTTACAGAAAAGACATGATGCTTCAGAGGCTGCTGTGTAGGCTACCAGTTTGCCCGTGGATAAACCTGGACGCTGCTCTTTTACATCCTTGCGTTGCTGGTGTGGCTGGCCATAGATCGGCTCAGAATTCTCCAATGCCAGCGCACGCTTGTCGACGAAGCTGAGGAAGTCCTCCACGGTGGGGTCTATGCTGCTGTCTCTCTCTAGCTGATATGCTCTCGATGTGTAGACATCTAATTTGCGGCAAAGTACACACAAAATTATAGCATCCCAATACCTAACGTTAGGATCCAAATTGGTCAAAGCGGCAAGCTCTTGCTTAACATTCGAAACAAACTCTCTGAGATTGCTCGCAGTTGACTTTATTAGAGGTTTGAGATCCAACAGTGTACCTATGTGCTCATTAATTATCCTAAATTTATTGTTGTACCTATCATTCAACAATGTAAGTGCCTTGTTGTAACTTTCGTGCGTCAAAGGTAAGTTTTTTATTAATTGCAAGGGCTCATCCCTAAGATATGCACGCAAATAATATAGTTTTTGTACATAGTCTATGGAATCATTCTCATTTATAACAGAGTTGTACAGGTTTATGAATGGAATGTACTCACTAAACTTACCACCAAATATCGGTACATTAATGGGTGGAAGTTTTAGCTTGGAAATTGGAGCAGATGGCGGAGAAGGCGTTGATTCTTGGCTTTCGCGTTGTTTAATTATGCCATTGAGTGTTGATATGATATGGAAGTAATTTTCCTCCGTAATGGACACATCCTCTTTGTCTTTGTCATCCAAGCCTAATATTTTCATATTACACTTCTCATAATCTGCAAACAAATCTACCGCACGTATTGCTTTGACCTTTAGCGCTTCGGTCGAAGATCTTGCCACACATTCTTCATTGCTAGCAAAGTTAAAAAGCCGTGTCAAATTACCTTTCAAGTAACCTCTAGTCGCGACCAACTGTTGTGACTCCATTTTCCAATTAGGTACACCGCTTAGTAAGCACAACTACACTGATACAATTTTGTGCAATAACCTAATTAATTATTAAACAATACTGTAAACTAAACTGTTTCTTTGACGCAAATTGTTAATACGAATCCAACGAGAGAACTGGGTGGGAAGGTTTGTGCTACAAAATGGCCGACAGCTAGACTCCGACGCAGCAAGCAACCGCAGTAGTTCCAAGCAAGGCCGCCGCTAGCGCTAGTGTCTTCTCTTTGTCGCACGCCTGGCCTCGCTTGCTGTGCCGCGCGCGCAGGTTCCGAACGCACCTTGAGTTCTTGTTGCCAACCACTGAGGAACTTTTTGCCAACTGACCGACACGAAATCGCGCGATCACCGATTCACCGCTGCCCGCCACGTAGAATAAATGGCGGGAATGTAATGAATGAAACGACGTCGCGTCGTCTGAAATCTGCCAGAACTTGATGTTTTTGTATGATTTTAACGGCACTATCACACTGATCTGACCACACTAAGCCCTGCCCAAATGCACTTCACTTGTGTGGCTACGACACGAAATCGCGTACTCGCCGCTCGCCAACCCGTAGAAACAATGGCGGAAGTAGCAGGTGAGCGCGTTGCGGTGTGAGATCTGCCAACAGCTCGTACTTATCCCTCGCTGGATCTCTTCTTGTCGAAGGACCATGAAACGAAGCGGGACTGTAGTCTTGATTTATAAACGCTGATTAAATTCACAATAACTGCACTTTATTATTATTTCTAGGATATTTAAATACAGCGATGCACACACGTTAGCACTGTACAGACCAGAGAGACAAAATTGCCAGATGACAAATTATAATATTTAATGTGGGCAGTGTTCCCAACAGGGTATTCTCTGCGTTCTTTCATAATGAGAAAACCTTAGTTTTGAGTTCTCTTCAGGTAGAATAGTTTTTACTCTTGCACAATCATGATTATTTAATTTATCCTCAGTATCAAAATACGAGAAGCATTCATCACATAAAAACATCTTTTTTCTATTTTTTGTAAGCTGTTTATGCACCAATCGTTCAAAATTGGAAATTAAACAGAAATGATTTTTACCATTTCTGCTAATGTATAGTAAGTTGGCATGAAAGAGCTTGCGTTTAGCTGTTTTGTACAAAGGACCAACGACCGTGTCATGCTTTTCTAAACCATAAACATTTACACTAATGGTGGGATTATTTTTCTCAAATTTTCTTATATCGTCTACGCTTGGAGGGAATATAATACCATCAACATTTAATAACGTTGAGTAATGGGGATATGATGATACGTTGTACAGGATAAATATGAGCAATAATATACCATGCGAAACAAAATTCATCATCATTGCAGATGTTTATACATGATTTAGTATTTCTAATTCTTGGTGGAAGTGGTATATGAGACCCAGCACGTAAAGGATTATATTTAACAATATTCACTTCTAAATGACTCACAAACTCTACAGACCATCCGGATTCTGATGATTCAAATTCAGAACATTTGGAAATCATTCTGTCATAACACATCTGTAATAGTTTCAATATATCAGTACTTTGGTAAACTATGTTGTATGATGTATTAAATGATTTTAAAGACGTTTCCTCATTTTTCAGTAGGATAAATGACATGAAAAGCTCGAAACCAATTTTTACAGACTTATGAACTTTCAAACACTCGTTTATCAAGGAAATAGTAGTATCAGTTATTTCTTGCAGAAACACTTCTGGCGAGATTTTACCTTCTGTAGCATTTATTCGATAACTTACAATTTTATTCTTAAATGCATTGGCTAGTATTTGAACATTTTCATAACTTGTTTGAATTAAACAGTTAGATTTATGAATATTAGTCCTTTTATGTGCAGATATGTTGGACACATTAAAATTGCATGCTTTACAGTAAACCATTGTGTCTGCTACAATTACAGATGTTAACTTTAATTAAAAGTGTTTACTCGAAGTAAAATGATGTTATTTTGTTCGATGGAATAATATATTCTTTCAGTTTTGTATCTTAGATTTTTGGAATTTTTCATTGGCTGAAATAAATTGATATTTAAAAAACATTAGATGAGTAAAGAATTGGCTGGATGTGCTTTAAAGTCTGCTTTGACCGCTGTGACAGCTCTCGTGATAACTTTCCAAACATCTGAATCATCATCTATGGTGGACTTGTATGTGATAAGAGCATTTTTATAACGATTGTTAAAGTACTATTTATAAAACATTAGATGTGTAAAGAATTGGTTGGATGTGATGGATATATTCTTTCAGTTTTGTATTTTAGATTTTTAGAATTTTTCATTGGCTGAAATAAATTACTATTTAAAAAACATTAGATGGGTAAAGAATTGGCTGGATGTGCTTAAAGTCTGCTTTGGCCGCTGTGACAGCTCTCGTGATAACTTTCCAAACAACTGAATCATCATCTATGGTGGACTTGTATGTGATAAGAGCATTTTTATAACGATTGTTACCATGCCGCTCAGCATGCCGCTCAGGGGGCCTACTATGTGGAGCTGACTGTCCACAATAGCAAGGGCTATTGTGGACAGTCAGCTCCACATAGTAGGCCCCCTGTTTAGTCAGATCCTTCTGGAACGTGTAGCCGGATCCAACGCGTCTGCTCAGGAAACTGCGTAGAGCTGCTGCTCGGATAGGCTGTGTTAGATGTTCCTCATCCTGTAAACAAGTCACAACACAATTAAAATAAATGTTTAGTGACATATCCACTTCCTACTATATTAAGTTGAGATGTAATGTAATGTACCTAAAAGACAGGAATGTTGATTGGGCTAGAAATAATACACCAACTTAAAAACTTAAAAAAACCGACTTCAAGACCTATCACTTAGTCCTCCCCGCTCGGTATGCAAATGTCGTGCTAAATCTGTCTCCTGACAGTGAAGTCCATACGTATCACTTAATAAACGAATATATACGTTCCTAAGAGCTAGAATTTATCTCGTGACAATGACTTTAAACACTGAAAATGCTGGATGTATAATTTCATCCAGGTAAAAACAGCCTGAATCGATTCCTGATTTTCCAAAATTGGGATCAATGCATTGGGCTTTCCTTTTGAACAATGAAAGAATTTTTGAAATCGTTTTATAAATAGCACGTGTTTCGATGTAACAAACATAAAAAAAATAAAATAAAAAACAGCATACCATCGAATTGATAACTCCCTCCTTTTTGAAATCGGTTAAAAATACTAAAAATAAGGATAGATTATTTCCCTGTGGTGGAATGCATTCTATATATCACTTTCATGAAAGAACTATACTAAAGTTAAAGATTGCATCACTGGATAACCCTTAGGTAGTTAGTAAAATGTAATATAACTCACATCAGAATCCGGAAATACTCGAGAGCTCTTAGGCTTCTTCTTTGGGGGAACCTCAGCCTCTGATTCCGAATCGCTCCCAAATAGTGACTTGTTTGTAGCCACCGCTGCTGAAGACGCTTTACTGGTTTTCGGCTTGCTCTTCTTAGCAGCGGGGGCCTTAGGTTTGCTGGTTGATTTCTTAGGCCCTGGTTGTGTCGGTGGGATGTCCTCTACATCGGAGTCAAAGGGATTCACAGACGACCTGTAAAACATCGATCAATGATAAAACTAATTTGACCCATTTGAAGTACGTAGGTACCCCTTTACAAAAATATAGTAATAAGTACTTACATACTTGCAGAATTTAAGTCCTCAACTGCAGACGGTTAAAAATTATTAGAATGCACGATGTATCCAGATCGCTCTTATATAGACCAATTATATAAAGGTGAGATCTTAGTAAAAATTCAAATTTCTCATGAAATTTTCAACGCGTTTTTCATACAATTTACAATCTTATTTGATAGATGCATAAAAGTCCCTTTACAAAGATCAATTTGTCGACAATATGCTCGCTACCTTATAGTTACCAAATCGGAATATGTTGTTACATTCCATTCCTTCTTAAAGTAATATGAGACGACGATCACTTATGGTCATGCTATGTACCTGACTCAAGAGTGAGGTGAAATATAAGAGGTCGTGTTAGACTGGTTAAATATCATATGATGATGATGATACTATAGTATTGAAGAATATCTTAAAACCAGTTTAAGTTAAACCCTCATACTTTTATCCCAGATGAAGTTGCAGAGGCATTATGCTCCGCATTGTCCGTCCGTGCTCCGTCTTGACAACATGCTGGGCTAACCCCTCGCATAACATAATATAACATAACATGGCGTCATGCCTTTGGCCATGCGGGTTGGCAGAGGCACAACTGTATCCACTTTCAGCCAGTAATTCAATACTCCATTTTGCATGACATAGTCCATCACTGCTATGGAGTAATGAAGAGTTCCTCACGATGTTCGTTTGTATAACGTACTTTAGATTAATGATTTATCTCATTGGTGCATGGTCAGCACCGGGATTCGACCCCGCACCTCCTGCGTGAGAGGCAAGCATGAAACCCGCTAGACCACGGAGCTCTTTTCATAACCTAACCCCTCTTATCATGCAAAATTAATACCGGCTGAACAAGGGCTCAGTTGTGCATCTGCCACCCCAAATTGTAAAAGGCAGCGCTATAATTTCATAGCGTATCGATGAGCTTGCCCCTCTGTCACACAAATTTTGTATGGATCCAACTGAACGCGGGCGCAATAATTATGCCTCTACCCCTCCATATGGAAAAGGTTATTTCGTGTTTGTTTCATGATTTATCCCATAAAAAAAATCATAAATAAAGTTGCTCTGATCAAGTCGTTTCCATAGTGAAAGTTGTTCAGCATGATGTCCCTAACAACCCTCTTTCGATACCTAACCATAATTCATAATCCGATTAGTGCGGCAGCAGGCTAGCCCATTGTCGTAGTACGCCGAAAGAAAGTCTGTACTTATAGGTAACGTATGTGTGTAAGATAAATTACTTCTTAATGATACTAAGTATGAGCATTGGGAAGCAAAGCAATGATGGATAATGTTGTAACCATTTTTTGTATTATGCACACAGTTGTCTGTTTGACTATGTCTCTACATAAATGACGTGAGCAAGATGTGCATGCGATGGTGCTGTATTTGTAATGCACAAAAGATGAGATTTGATCGCGGATCGGCTTAGGCACAACCGCGGACGCTCGGATCACACCCGAAGCAAAACTACATGCACCCATTTGTCTGTTGGCTATGTCTCTATCTACATAAACGATATGAGCAAGGCGTGCATGCGGCGCTGTATTTGTAATGCATAAAAGGTACCTATGAGATTAGATCGCGGATCGGTGTAGGCACAATCGCGGACGCGCGGATCACACACGAAGCGAAACAATGTTATTTTATTTTGCATAAGAATACTAACCATCGGAGAATTGTTACTTTTGGATCACCCCTCGCCTTGCTCGGGGTGATCCAAAAGTAACAATTCTTCACTACTAAAATATCTTAAAATGTGTGTCAGTATGGATTTTCATATACATCCCAGAGTTACAAACAAAAATGAGTTTTGTTTTTTATTGATCTTTGGCCTACTCCGATTTTAGAAAGTGTTAGAAGATGCCACTTAAGCCTACTCAAGTGGCGCAGGCGATCTTGTTAACAGGTTGGGGTCTAACGCAATGTTAGGTGGCAGCATTTTATAAAGTACCACGGATATCCCTAAGATTTGTGCTCGATCGAGGGACTGTATCACTCCCACTTAGAGAAAGATTATAAATAATATCTACTTACAACAGTGTAACTTACAGTAAATGTCCTTCAGACATAACAGGAATTAGATTGTACAAATTTTCATTGAATGCGCTTTACAGCCCCTTAACACTGACTTCTCCAAGCGAGCAACGGAGGGACAGTCCCATCGACTTGAGGTCTAAGGAAAGAGTCTGAACGAGGAACGATGGAGGCTTTGTCAACTCCAATCTTGAAATATTGCTGGAATGAGAGAATTGTTTAATTTAATTATTTATTGAAATTTAGCACTACTTCTTCTTCCTCTTATTTTAAGCTAAGGCATGAACTTTGCCAGTGTGTGAAGTCTATTTGTAAATATCACAATTTGGTTAGGGTGTCTTTCGAGAACCTTGAAATTAAAGTCCCAGGAAGGATGTGAAGGACTATGGGATCCAAGTATTTCTTCTTGGCGTGAGCAAACGCTCAAGTCAGAGTGTTCCCTTCCTCCCCTTATAAACCTCTTTATTGTAACATTATACTAATTATAAGATTCCTAAAAGCAAAGTAAAGGGGTTGTTGCTGATTATATTTTTGATTATTGTATGGCCATTCAATAGACCTGTAGACATCTTCACATGAGCAAATAAATGTTCTTCTCTCTAGTTGTTGTTATACGGCACAAAATACTCACACTTGTGTATTTTTAGCAAAATAAGCTGTATCTTGCAAAACATCAGGTTTGGTTTGTTCACCATTCTTTGATTGCTGAAGTGCAATATTTGTAAGACTCTGCAATTTAAAAGTAATAAAATAATGATACATTTCTAGATAATATAATAATAATAATAATAATACCTTGGACACTATTTACACACATTGATCTAGCCCCAAACTAGGATTCCCTGTATCTTGGGTACTAGACAACGATATACATACTTATATAAATAAATATTATACTTCGATAGATAAACAACCATGACTAGGGTACAAACATCCGTTCTCATCAAACAAATATTTGCCCCCACCGGGACTCGAACCCGGGACCCTTAGCGTCGTAGGCAGGGTCACTGCCGACTCGGCCATTCGGGTCGTCTTTATTATATATAATATTAGGTCCTTACATATGAAATTGGCGTTTTGCGTGGGAGGAACATAAAGACCTAAGGTCCTTACATATGAAATTGGCGTTTCGCCATACTGGCCACTTTGATCTCTATTATCTCCTCTATGGTTAGGAATACCAAATTCAAATTTATACAGCTATTTACTCATGTATTTGTGTTTCTAAAATTATAATTCATTTGTTTTTTCCTCAATTGTTTTTTTTCTTACGTCACTCAGCTTACAAAATGGAAAACTTGAAATATCGCGATATTTACGTGTATGAGTTCTACCGTGGCACCAGTGCTGCAGAAACGGCTCGAAGGATTAATGATGTGTATGGCGACGGTGCCGCAATAGAAAACACAGTGCGTTTTTGGTTCCAACGTTTTCGTTCTGGAAATTTAGACCTGCAGAACAAGCCCCGTGGACGGCCGGAGACCAAAGTTGATAATGAAGAATTGAAGGCTATTGTGGAAGCGGATCCATCGCAAACCACGTCCGAGTTAGCTGCAGGCTGCGGTGTTAGTAATAAAACTGTTTTAATCCACTTGAAGCAAATTGGGAAGGTGAAAAAGCTTGAAAGGTAATCCACTTGAAGTTAATTGGGAAGGTGAAAAAGATTTAAATGTGGGTACCTCACGAACTGAGTGAAGCAAATCAACAAACGCACGTTGACTGCTGCGTTGCATTACTCACCCGACAGTATAACGAAAGGATTTTAAATCGAATCATTACCTGTGATGAAAAGTGGATCCTGTACGATAATCGGAAGCGCTCATCGCAATGGCTGAACCCTGCCGAACCAGCCAAATCATGCCCCAAGCGAAAATTGACTTCAAAAAATTTACTTGTGAGCGTTTGGTGGACTAGTGCTGGTGTCGTTCACTACAGCTTTCTTAAATCTGGCCAGATTACGGCAGATGTCTATTGTCAGCAAATGCAAATCATGATGGAAAAGCTAGCTGCTAAACAAGGCTGGTCAATCGCTCTAGGCCACTGCTGCTTCATGATAACGCTAGACCACACACTGCACAACAGACGGCTTCCATATTAGAGGAGCTTCAATTGGAATGTCTAAGACATCCACCGTACCCCCCGCAGCTTGCTCCAACAGATTACCATTTTTTTCGAAATGTAGTGTGCGAACACACCTTTACCCTATCCCTATATAATCAGTATGTATGTATAACTCTAGGATCATTAAACGCCTGTCTATTGAACAAATGACTCGTCTCATTCACCACCTATAGGCCGATCCTTACATGGCGACCTTGCCAGGCCAGCCTGCCCTAAAAGGCAGTGCTGCGCCGAATGGCATATTTTTGTGTGTAGTGAAATGAAATTTGGACTATGTAATGTGTAATAAAAAGTGAAGAGACACAGTGCTAAAATTATACCTAAATAACTACAGTGAAGAAAATTATACCTGTCAACTTATATTAAACTACTAAATGATGAATAATGATTGATTTAAAAAAAAAAAATAATTAAGAAGACCGCCAAATAAAACCAAAATGACTAAATAAACTAACAAACAACTACCAGACGTCTAGATCCAGATACAGTATGCAGAACAAAAAACCAGGTTACCTTAAAACCCAAACTATAAAGATGATTCCTGCCGGGTGCCGGGTAATCTGTGCAAGCCGAGATGATGTGTGACGCAGGGCGCAGGGCGAAGTGTACGCTGTACAATGTACGGGCCCGATGAGGAGCAGCTGGGAGATGTTTCCCGGAGCGAGCTGCAGCACTAAGGCAATAGAAACGATAGGTGCCACGCGAAGTCTTCGTGATCGTGAGTCGTAACCCGATTTTTTTTTGTAATTGTTTAGTGATTTTCGTGAGATATTTTATTTGAGACAATT
Organism: Argyresthia goedartella; assembly: GCA_949825045.1. Lineage (NCBI taxonomy): Eukaryota > Metazoa > Arthropoda > Insecta > Lepidoptera > Argyresthiidae > Argyresthia > Argyresthia goedartella. The sequence goes on along the minus strand of OX463812.1, from coordinate 35,594,022 downwards.
TATTAGTAAACAATTACCGGCATAATTGTTCATTTGTAAATGTAAAAGACATATTGAACGATTAGAAATTGAATATTTAAGAAATTAAAATTGTTTTGTATGTGTATGCTTTAGTTCCCCGAATATGGTGTAATAAATAATTCAGATTAATTTGTAAGGGGTTGACGTCAAGAACTTTATTAGTTTTTTAACGAATTAATTGACGTATGAGAGTAAGAACATCATGTATGAATAAATATAGGTATAAACAAAAAAAAAAGAGAAGAAAGTTGTTTGTGAAAGTTGATGAAATATTATTTGGCAAGTGTTAATGGATGATGGACTAAATTTACGAAGGCGATGAGAATCGATATAGCAAGTGATATTAATTTTAAATGATGAATAAAAATAAGTATTGTGATGATGTATGTAAAACGGTGATGATGATGATGATGATGATTTCATAGAATGTGGCATGAATTAGTAAAAGAGATGTGACGTGTGATGATTTGTGTGATTATATCTACTTATACTGTACAAAAGATACGTTAAAATTTTGTTATTGTTTTTCATAGTAAATTACCTATTTTACTTCATTTAAATAATTAAAATGCACGTATTCAAAGTAAATTTTAGAATTCAAAGTGTACCTAATAGTGTAGGATAGAAAAATATTCAGTCCAGTTATAACCAAAGGTGTAGAATTCAAACCAATGATGCATGTGACGCGATGCATTACAATGCAGATAACAACAGAAAACCAAATTAGGAGACCACCTAGAAATTGTTTAGCAGAACTTGCCACCGATAATTCGCTTAGAAGTTCTGACGAGAATGGATCGTAACAATACCTAGCAGCTCTTATTGCAGCTGCACTACTATAAGAGTAATGATGAAATTTTAATATAATGAATAAATGACTCAGAGAACTTTATTAGAAACCGTATTTGGTGATGGATGTTGTTCGAGATTATAGGGTTCAGTGGAGCAATGAAGTAGATATTGCGCCGTATGTTAAAATAGAGCATGCTAGTGAATGAAAGTAATACGCAGTTGAATAAGTAGAGTTGGTGAAGTATACATTATATTGACTTTTATTTGTTTTGATTGCGAATAGAGAGATGTATATTATCGGAAAGTAATTTGTGTTGTAGTTACGTTTTGAAAATATGCGTGATTATTATTGTTATATAGAGTAACTGACTGAGTGTGAGGTCAAATTAAAAGAAATATTCACGGTTTAGATTAGAAGTTATCACAAAATGTTTTTTTTTTAAGGAAGTAGAGAGTGTGTATGTTTTTTTAAGTGTCTTTTTGTTTGTGTATTTTGAATGTGTTTGATGTAATGAGAATATTCTGTGTATGGAAGGTATGTGATATAAAGTGTAAAGTGTGAAGAAGAAAGTATTAATGCCTCGCAACCGTTCATGTATTCAGTAAAAATACAAAGCTATTTTTATTATAAAATTATAATTATGATTCACACCTAGTGTACAAAGCAAGAACCAAAATGTTTCAGTTCACTTAGTAACAGTTCCAGTTAATCCAAAAGGTATAGTAAAATAATACAGTGTTTACAAATATGTACATGCAAGCAACCTTAGCACATGTTTTGATTGCAGAGTAAAATAATTGTTCTTATGAGAAATAACAGTTCATGTTACTGCTACTTCTAAATAAAGATAAAGATATTAGTTTCTGCTGACTGATATGAGCGATACATAAATGGCGATGGATGCTTGTGGCCTAATTTAGGGTACCGCAGTGAAGCATATTGGAACCATTATAACAAGAAGTTAATTTGAAAAAAGTATGTATTTATTTTAGTTTTAATTAATTTTCAGCATACATTAGAGTATTTATTACGTGTGAAAATATCTGATTTATAAAAAAAAAAACTGATTATAAAAATAAGGTATGTATATTTTTCAGGTTCAGGTTTAAACTTTGCATTCATTTATAAGTTTTTCAGATAAATTTTCAGTTTAGGACATACCGTATATCCTCAAATAACAAAAATATGTGAGCAACGGAACCAAGTCAGTTACATGAATTAAAAGGTTGTTTCAGTAATTAACTTTCGTGCAATGCAATGTGCAACTAAGTTTTTTTTATAGAATTATAGTCTGATCAGCGAATAAAGTCTCTTCATAGAAGTAAGACAATTTTGTTTTATATGGTTTTAAAAAATTACATGACAAAGAAAACTCATGTTCAGAATAGTATTACTGTAAAATACTTGAAAATTTTATGTTATTTTTTAAACTGTCGTTATGATGATTCAGTAAGATTATAAAATGAAAGGATAACACTTTGGTAATTACTTAGATCTTGTGAAATCTTCAGTTAGTAAATAGATATTACATATAACTTTTAAATTATTTTGTTCGTTTGGGAATAACAATCAGTTTATTTTGTCGAAAGTCGATAGGTTATATATTTTTTTAGTTACAAGAGTTGTAGTGAAGCCGACATAGTACAATATGTATTGTGGTTGTTACTTAAGTACTTGTCGATGTAATATGTTTAGTATGCTTAATTGCTTATGTTACTTACATCATTATTATTTGCGTGAAGTGTATGATGGAAAGAGTATAAATAAATTATGAAAGGAAGTAAAAGTAATATGTACCTTGTGTTTGAAATGGAAATAAGTTAGTGTTGTGAGAAGTTGAATGACAGAAGATACATGAAGGGATACGTTATGTTGATGATTGAGATAAAATATGTTTTGTTTATGGCTACGTATACCTAGGTTTGTTTGATCTGATCAGGAAGATTTAAAAGGATAACAATTATGTTGATATGAGATATTTCATTATATGTGTGGTATGAGATGCAAATTGTTTTAAGAAGTGGGGATTAGTAAAGTTATAAGATCGCTATATATTTTATTTGCAAGTAAAATTATGTAATTTCGCTTTACATAGGAAAGTTATGTTTTTGTTTGATTTTAGAATGTTGGTGTTGTGAGTTATATAGAGAGTATAGTGAATTAGGTATGAATTTGTTTCTAGAACGAAACAAAAAGAGAATGTTTAGAATGTTGAGATAGGAACTCATGTGCACTGAGTAAGACAGCTGGGAACACTTCATTTAGTAAGCTTTCGAAAAAATTTGGACTGATCATCCAAGATTTGCAGAATGTCTTAAAATTCGAAGGATTCGTATTGATTGAGTATAAGTTATGTTTTTAGTATGGTACTTAACTATTGGCGAGTCCGATATGTTATTGTATTTTCATCAGTCTCAAAGGTACAAGGTACAAGGCACGAATCCTTCCTCTTCGATCATGACGGGAACGAGTTTCCTTTGTGAGAAGGTGGGATATCGATGACCTAATAAGCTCGCGAGCAGGCTCAGGCAGGTAGACCTGGAGCCAGGTACTAATAGTCTATGTATTTAAATATTGTTATAATAAAAGTACCATAAGACGTCTATAAATAAATAAAAAATGAAAGTACCTATACAAGTGCACTCACTATAATGTGAAATAATATGGGATCCGGATACCCTTAAAAAGTACCTATATGAAGTTGAAGCGGACTAAAAATAAAAGACTGATTGATTGAGATTGTTTATGAAAAGAAAGTATATTTTGTTGGTTTCAGGAATGAAGGGTTATTATGACATATGATATATTTTATACACAAAGTAAATTTAATGGTTTCGAGAATGTAGGCATGATATGATAAACTCAAATAAAATACGTAAATAAAGTAAGTTTGTGATTGAAGAAATAAGAGTTGAATAAATCAACAAAGGAAGAAATAAAAGGGCGATCCAGAAAATAATGAGAGATTTTAAACATGCATTTTGATATGGCAATTATAAAGTTTTGATTTAGTAATATTTTACTTAATGTGGTTAAACAAAATAATGATTCATGTCGTCAACCCTAGGTACATTTACTGATTTTAGTACAACCCTAGTTACATTTAGTTGTATTTTTTTACGCTATATTTTTATGTTATTGTACAACCGTAAATTTAGTTGATATTGTATTGCTCTACATTCATATATTGTTATGCAACTCTACATCTTCTAAATTTTATTTGATGTTTTATGTGATAAGATTTTATAATCTCATATTAGTTTTAATTTAGTTTAATAAGACTGAGGAGATGATATTTCTATATAATCATGTTTATTGTAATGATGTTAGAAACAATATATCGTTTCCTTTATACATTTTATATCAATGACAGTGTATGCTTTATCGAAATAGAAATTGTTGAAAATTTACATAAAATAAAATAAAAGTGTTTTGTATACATACAACAAATATCTGTATACTCAGGTCTATACTTATGAAAAATTTTCTAACAGATGTTCCGAATGTGTAAAATATTAGATGATAAAATTTGCTAAACATTAAATTGACAAAAAAAATTATAGAGCTGGTGCTAAATTTAAGTGTTTATTTGTAAAATGTTATTTGTTATTATTATGATTTGAGTTACACAGATTTTGGAAGTAGATGTGACTGATATATAATTATGGTGATGTTATCTTATGTCTAATATCAATTGTTTTCATGAAATTTTATTAAAAAAAAATATGATACTATATATTTTCTTTGAAAAAAAGGGGGAAGGTGTAGTGTGCGAACACACCTTTACCCTATCCCTATATAATCAGTATGTATGTATAACTCTAGGATCATTAAACGCCTGTCTATTGAACAAATGACTCGTCTCATTCACCACCTATAGGCCGATCCTTACAGAAATTTGGATAACGTCTTGAAAGGAAAAATATTCAACTCCGATGGGGCAGTCCAAACCGCCTTCAAATATTTTATTGATTCCCGTCCAAATGTTTTCTTTAGTAAAGGGATCGAAGAACTACCTATGAGATGGCAAAAGTGTATAGATAGCAATGGTACATACTTTGATTAAATAAATATATTATATTTAAAAAAAAAACGACTTTATGTTCCTCCCATGCAAAACGCCAATTTCATATGTAAGGACCTAATATTTTAATGATTTTCAAGGTAATTTTGAACAGTGAGTTTGGTTTGGTAGAGGTGAATTGGGAGGGGATAGGTCTATATACTATTGAAGAAGAAACATCGAGTATCGACATTGGCCAAAAATTCATTTGTCCTTCTGTCTCTCTGTCTGTTCTGGCCTGCAGGTCGCATTTCTCAACCGATTCCCGTGAAATTTTGTGAGCAGGTTCAATTATTAAATAGTTTTTTTTTGTTGAGTAAGTTTTTAGTTATTTTTCAAATGGCAGACTTATGGCGTTACAAAGTTATTGGTGCGGATACTTTCATACTCCATGTACGTAACGAGGTGCATTCATAAGTATCAATGTGGTACTGAAAGAAAAGCAGTCGGGTTATTTCATTTATAATAGTGTATTATATAACAGTGTGTAGTCTAGCGTTATCATGAAGCAGCAGTGGCCTAGAGCGATTAACCATCCTCGGTTGTTTAGCAGCTATCTTTTCCATCATGATTTGCAATTGCTGACAATAGACATCTGCCGTAATGGTCTGGCCAAATTTAAGAAAACTGTGGTGAACGACACCAGCACTAGTCACCAAACGCTCACAAGTAACTTTTTTGGAGTCAATTTTCGATAGGGGCATGGTTTGGCTGGTTCGACAGGGTTGCATTTGGAGATCCAATAAACTTCAAGGGTTCTGGGGTGTGATGGGGGAGTGAGGGGGAAAGGAGGAGGGGAGTTTGATGTAGCAAACATATTTGTTATAGTAGATTTCAGTTTTTGATTTCATTTTGTAACCTAATCAGACTACGCAGTTCTCTCCGCCTTCACTAGACAAACCCTTAGACACCAAATTTGACATCCTAGGACCAAGGAAACGAGACTCATCGCCAAAACTTATACCCCTATTTTTCTCAGACGTTTGCATAGTAATTGGAAAATTCAAGCACCTGAAATTCAATTTAAAATTGGACTTTCTTTATTAAATTGTTGCACAAAATAAACTTATTATAATAAAGCCTTTTGTGCCTCAGTAGTGACAATACGTTTAAAAGTATGTATGTATGTCGAAGGGCTTGCGAGGTCTAGGAGGCTTCTCACAGAACCACTAGTTATAATACTGTCTGGTTTTACATTTAGATTTAGATCCCTAAGCTACTTGCTACAGTCTGACTGTTTAATATTTATGCTTCGGAACGCACCTTTTTTTTTTGTTGCGCGATCGGACCGCGAGGGATCGGGACATCACTAGCTAGCTGTCACTTGTATAGAAAAAAAATGTCATTTTGCACGTGGAAAAATTGTCGGCGGTCAAGCATCGGGGCTTGGCTGAATGTTATTTATAATAATCTCGTACTAATCGTCAAGAAATAAGTAGATTTCACGTCATCGTAGTGAGTGCTTCGTGCTGTGAAAGGTTGAAGTGATTCGGTAATCAATTCGTCGCGCTCGGATAGCGACCCTTGTAGTCGGCAGCATCACGACAGCACCAGCAGCGGGCTACGACACGAGTAAGATTCGACTCCCAACACCCCCCACCCTTGTGTTCCTCATCCCGTACTCCTGCCTTGAATCTGAACTTTCAGTGTCAGTACTACTTCGTGACATTTCATTGTAAAACAACCCTACCAAGATTCCACCCTTTCGGTTGAGGCGTGGAATTAACATATTGGTAGGCAAAGCGTGGTTTCCTAGTAGGAAATCGATTCACGGACGGTTGTAGGGTTGTTTTTTTTGCCACATTTATAGTGGGAGAGGGTACCTCAGATTGGTCGGCAATCTTTTTTGTGAGTGAGTCTTTTGTGGTCGGTATACCACAATTTAGGTTCATTTTCAGTTAGTGAACGTATAATTAACGATTTAGTTAACGATAATTATAAATTCGTAGTCGGAAACTACTGTTTGTGCGCATAAAGGATTGAACAGTCATTCTGCGAAGTAACTATATTGTATTACTTTTAATAGAACGTCGGGTTCTATAGTATTGCAGTGTTATTTTGGTTTACAGAGCAGGGTCAGGCTATTTAAGGGGTATTGAGCTGATTTTGCTGACTTCAGTAGAAGTGTAGGTCATATCGGAAAGGCCCTTCTAGAAGGTTCACGGCTACCTAATATTAAAAATAGCTTGGATTTTGGTATCCAGTGTGGTTTAGGGTGCTATATTGTTTAGGTTTATAGTCTCGGAGCCCACCACTTATTTTTTTTAATAAATTTTATTAAATATTTTTTATTGTTTTTATAATACATTTTTGTGTGTTATTTTTTATTGTGCTTTATGGTGGCATTCTCTAATTGATTTAGAGTGTATAGTTATAAGGTGTATATCCACAGGGCGAACATATTAAATATTTTTAGGATTTAATTGTTCTAGTAGTCACCTTAGTTTTGACAACTTAGTTTTAATTTCTGTGCCCAGCGCTGACGGATAAGTGCTGGTCCCTGGCTATACTTAGTTCGGTAGTGAAGTATAGGACCAGAATCTATTAAATCGGTCAACATGGCACCTTCACCCTTGACGGTACTGCGGAATGGTGTCCGGGAGTTAATGAGATGGCTCGCCCATACTCATCAGTATGTGGAGCGACCGGACATGGATGATGTCCTGCTCAAGCGTGTGGAGGACGCAATGACACGCGTCGGGAAGGTGTGTCGGCTGGCTGCGGAGGCTGAAGCTCTCGGGCTTACTGATGAAGCTTCGGTGGCTACGGTGAAACAGCTCTGCGCGGATGCTGACCAAGCGATGGAATGCTTGGGTGACATCGAGTGTCGCGCGGAGAAGATTAAGCGGTCGCGAAGGAATGACCGTGGGGATGGTAACGGAGACCCACCCCCGAAGGGTGTTGTTGGACGGCTGCCACACCTGGAGATTCCGGCCTTCAGTGGGGTAATTGATGACTGGCCAGCCTTCATCAATTGATTTGATAGTTTGGTCCACGGTCGGGACGACCTGGACAACGCCTATAAGTTGGCCCAACTATTGATAGCTCTGCGGGGTGAACCGAAGGAGTTGGTCGGTCACCTAACGGTCACGGCGGGCAATTATGAGATAGCAAGGTCCATATTGTTGGAACGCTACCAACACAAACGGCGGTTGGTTGATGCGCAGCTGGGGAAGCTGTTTAGCATCCCCAGAGTAACACGGGATGTTGACATCCGAGTACAGGTGCTCAACCCTGTGCTGGTGGCCTTTAAGGCCCTTCAGAACCTTGGTCTTTCGGTAGAACAATGATCATACATTATTTTATATATGGTTTTGTCACGGTTGCCTGCATGGGGGCAGTAGCACGGAACTGCCCACACTTGTCCAATTGACAGATTTTTGGAGGGTGAATGTAGGCGATGTGACACAATGGACACGGAGGCCAGTGTGCAGCGCCAACCCGCGCGGATGCGGGAGGGGCCGCGCCCCCCGCCCCCACGGGGGGGTGGGAGGTCGAGACAATTTGGCGTTTTGAATGCCGCGCCGTCGGGTGATGGCTGTGTGCACTGCGACAGTGCCGGTCATGACGTGACCAGTTGCGCCAAATTTAAGGCGCTCGGGGTAGCTGCCCGCAAGAAGATAGTCTTCCGCCATCGATTGTGTTTCGGTTGTTTGGGGCCGCACACGCTGAGCAGGTGTGGCAAGCACCACATAGTGTTGTTTGCTGATGATACTTCACTGGTCTTCAAAATTAAAAGACAAAAAGAAGATTTTGATGATGTCAATAGAGTATTATCTTTAACCTTGAATTGGTTCACAGTTAACAATTTATTGTTAAATGCTGGTAAAACCAAATGTATCAAATTCTCACTTCCAAATGTCAGGCAAGTTGGGACCAGTTTAGTGTTGGACAGCAATACGTTAGAATTAGTAAATGACACGAAATTTCTTGGAATAACCATTGATAGCAAATTGCAGTGAGGACCCCACGTAGAAAAATTGGCTGGTAAATTAAGTTCTGTGGCTTACGCTGTTACGAACATCAGACAAAACACGTGTGGCTACATCTAGGCTAGTATATTTTAGTTACTTTCATAGTGTCATGTCCTATGGTATATTGTTGTGGGGGAAAGCAGCGGATATTCAATCTTTTTTTATTTTACAGAAAAGAGCTATTCGAGCAATTTATAATTTAAAACGCACAGACTCCTTAAGACAGCTTTTTAAAGAAATTGACATACTACTAGCTAGTCAATTTATTTTCGAAAATATAATGTATGTACGCAAGAACCTTACAACTGTAATGTTAACCTAAGAAATAATCACAGACTACTTGCGCCCCGGTTTAGACCCCGCGGATGGGACCCCCCCCCCCCCCGAGGGGAAGGGGGCAGCGCGGGGGGTAACATGCGGGATAGCCGGGGTTCGGTCGCCGCTGTCCACGGTCAGCGAGGACTTCGGGCCGCTGGCTCACCGCGTGTTACGGGCGGGTGTCAGATGACACCTATGAGTAGCGCGGAGGCTGGGAGTCCACCACCTTCTGCGCCACCCTGCCCGTCGCTCTGGGAGGCGAACAGTCGGATGTCGCCCCCATTCCTAGAGCGCCCCAGTTTGGATCCGCTCTCCCCCATTCATCCACGGTGCGCACCGGACACACCGTACACCGTCCGGTATGGTCGGATACCGGGACAGCGAGGGGCCTATTATACGGGTTGGGACCCCTTGATGCACATACGGTCTGATATGCCGGTTGCATATCAGCAGCCGAGTTACTCCGAGGCCGACGGAGGTCTCAGCGGGTTCGGATCCCGCGGAGGTTCCCGCTAGGGACACGCCGCCCACTTACAGGGTGCCGCCACTCCACAGATGGTCATGCTCCCCACCGCCTCTGTGATAGCGTGGAGTTCGGACGGCAAATCATGTGTGGCACGAGCACTATTGGACTCGGGGGCCCAGGGGTGCTTAGTCTCGTGCAACCTTGTAAGACGGTTGGGCATTTCGGTAAGGGAGTATCCACATTCCATTCGGGGAATTGGGAACACGGAAGTCGGTTCCGTTAAGGGAGTATGTCGGATTACTCTCTCGTCACGGGTGGATTCATCGGTGAATCTGACGGTCACGGCATTAGTCATGCCTAATGTGATGGGCTCACACCCTCACGTACGGTTGTCGCCCTCGGTGCGACAGTTGGTCGCTGGGTTGTCACTGGCTGACCCGGAGTTTGATATTCCGGGCCCAGTAGACATTTTATTGGGTGTTGATGCCTTGGGATACCTGTTAGTGTCAGGTGTCCACGTGTTGCAGGCTACTGGTCTGGTTTCAGTCAACACCAGACTGGGCCATGCGGTAATGGGTCCGGTCATGCCGGCTGCCCCACGCCTAGCGACTAGTAGTCCCTTATTCGGTTCTGTACTCTCGGAGGTGATACAGAAGTTTGGGAGGTGGAGGGACCACCTACGTTCCGCCGGTTGGACCCGGTTGAAGAAGAGTGTGAACAGTTTTATCGGAACAATACTGGTCGCCTTCGGTCAGGTCGATTTATCACACGTCTTCCATTCCGGAGTGATCGCCCACCGCTGGGCAGTTCACACGATGCAGCCGAGACGCGGCTTCTGTCGATGGAACGACGCATGAAGCATGACGGGATTTTCCGGCAGAAGTACATCGACTTCATGCGGGAATACGAGTCGCTCGGCCACATGTCGGTTTCGGGTATTGACTGGAAGCGTGAAGACCACTGCTTCCTGCCTCATCACGCGGTCTTGAGGACCCCGGAGGGCAAAATACGGGTAGTGTTCGATGGATCGGCATCAACATCTAACGGCATGAACCTGAACCAGTGTTTGCATTCAGGGCCGAAGTTGAACCATGACATCGCGGATGTTATCACACGGTTCCGTCGACACAATGTTGTGTTTGTAGCTGACATCCGGATGATGTTTAGGCAGACGGTCATTCACCCTGACGATAGACGGTATCAGTTGATACTGTGGCGAGAGAGCCCAGATCAGCCCATCAAGGTGTACGAGCTGAACACCAACACGTACGGGCTACGGTCTAGTCCTTATTTGGCGATTCGCACTCTGCGGGAGTTAGCGGATCGAGAACGGTTAAATTTCCCTTGAGGAGCAGCGATCCTGGAGCAGGATCTCTACGTGGACGATATCTGTACCGGTGCAGATTCCGTAGAGGAGGCGCTCGCTCGACGGGACGAGCTAGTTGAGCTCTTACAGGGTGGAGGTTACGAGCTCCGGAAATGGATGTCGAACTCTCCAGAGTTACTGTCTGGTCTTCCGGATGACTACCAGCAGGATCCCCACATTTTCGAAAATCTGGAAAATCCGAATATGTTGTCGGTATTAGGCGTCCAGTACCAGCCGGTGTCAGACATGTTTTCGTATCGGGTCGAGTTGGACTCCCCGAAGGTCTGGACGAAACGGAACGTCCTTTCAACGGTGGCTAGGACATTTGATCCAAACGGGTGGATCACCCCGGTAACATTTCAGCTCAAGTGTTTTATGCAGCAATTGTGGTCTGCTGAGCTGAAATGGGACGACCCGATCGGCGGGTCATTGAGCTCAGAGTGGGAATCGTTCTTTTCAAACCTCCCTGGCATCAATCGGATTTCACTGCCACGGAGGTTGGTCCCCACCAAACGATACACTGCCACCCTGCATGGGTTTTGCGATGCCTCGGAGAAGGGCTACGGAGCTGCGGTGTATCTGCGTACGGTCGACTCCTCGGGGGAGGTTGGTGTGCGGTTGCTCATGGCCAAGAGCAAGGTTGCGCCGTTGCGCACTCGCCTGACCATTCCCAAATAAGAGCTTTCAGGAGCGGCTCTCCTGACTCGTCTGGTCAACCACACGATGACGGTTCTTCGTGGGTCAATAGCGTTAGAAGATACGGTCTACGCTTGGACGGACAGCCAGATCGTGTTATGCTGGCTGAAGGCACAAGCTGGAGATTTTTGTGGCAAATCGGGTTTCACAGATTTTGATTTTGGAGGTTCCCTTAATCTGGAGACATGTTCCAGGGGAAATGAACCCAGCAGACTGTGCGTCTTGTGGGTGTCACGCTCCGGAGTTAGTTGGACATCCCTAGTGGTGGGGTCCAAAATGGTTGACTCAAGCCGAATCGGATTGGCCAATGAGTCCATGCGTTACCTTGGCGAACGCCTTGACAGTCGGTGTCTGTACGACGCAACCAGAGCCGGAAGAGGAGTTCAGCCTGCTGGAACGGTACAGCTCGCTCGACAAGCTGGTCAATGTGACCGCCTGGATCTTCCGCTTTGCGCGGAATTGTCGCAATTCTGAGGCGCAACGAGTGCGGACACAGGTCCTGACACCACGGGAACGGAACCATGCGTTGTTTGCATTGGTACGGAACGTGCAGACGGTGCACTTTAAGTCCGAACTAGACATTCTGAGACGCGGACGCGTCCAACTGAAGGGAGCTGTGGCTCGGCTAAACCCGTTTATTGACCCTCAAGGATTGCTGAGGGTAGGAGGTCGGCTGCGGAATGCCAACCTGCCTTATGCGGCTCGCCACCCGTTGTTACTCCCTAGGAAAGGGAAGTTGGTCGAACTGTTGATACAGGATCGACACATTCGGAATGGGCATGTCGGATGCCACGCCTTGATGGCGTTTCTCCAGCGCGAGTTCTGGATTCTATCGGGAAGACGCTTAGTGCGTAGTGTCGTATTTCGGTGCCTGCCTTGTTATCGGGCCAAGGCGGCTACGATGCAGCCCCAGATGGGCGATTTGCCCTCGGATAGGGTTAACGAAATCCGGCCCTTTGCGGGTGTCGGAACGGATTTCGCGGGACCATTCATGGTCAAGTCTTCACAGCTACGGAACGCCAGATTAGTGAAGGCATACCTGTGCGTCTTCGTGTGCTTGGCCACGAAGGCAGTCCACTTGGAGGTGGTCAGTGACCTCACTACGGAGGCATTTATCGCATGTCTGGATCGGTTCGTCTCACGAAGGGGCCTCCCGACATTAATCCGTTCGGACAACGGCACAAATTTTGTCGGAGCCAGGCGATATCTGCAGGAGGTCACTCAATTCCTGAACGGTAACCAGGACGCCATCGGTACGGCTTGCTCCCGACGAGGGATTGAATGGGTTTTCAGTCCGCCGGGATGTCCTCATTGGGAAGGAATTTTTGAGGCTGCGGTTAAATCGGCTAAGTCGCACCTGACGAGGATCATCGGTGAGACCTCTCTACGCTTTGAAGAGCTTGCGACGCTGTTCTGTAAAATTGAAATGACACTGAACTCGCGTCCGTTGTGCCCGCTCAGTTCGGATCCAAATGATTTGGAAGCGTTGACGCCGGGTCACTTCCTGATAGGTCAGCCCCTTAACGCCCTGCCAGAATACCCATTCGGTGATGTTAAGTTAAGTCGGTTAACTAGGTGGCAGATGTTGCAGCAGATGGCTCAAGATTTTTGGAAACGGTGGTCCCTTGAGTACTTGCACATCTTGCAGCAGCGCCTTAAGTGGACTGACCGGACGAGCCCCCCTCAAGTCGGTGATTTGGTGCTGATTAAGAATGCGAACCTGCCATCATTGAGATGGAGACGAGGACGGATCGTCAATTTGTACACGGGTCGGGATGGCACGCCTCGATCAGCAGAAGTCAAGGTGGGGGACTCGGTCCTCAAGAGAGCGGTCGCAACACTTTCTCGCCTTCCTATTGATTAGGGACAGGTTCGGGCCTGTCCGGGCGGGTGACTGTTTAATATTTATGCTTCGGAACGCACCTTTTTTTTGTTGCGCGATCGGACCGCGAGGGATCGGGACATCACTAGCTAGCTGTCACTTGTATAGAAAAAAAATGTCACTTTGCACGTGGAAAAATTGTCGGTGGTCAAGCATCGGGGCTTTGGCTGAATGTTATTTATAATAATCTCGTACTAATCGTCAAGAAATAAGTAGATTTCACGTCATCGTAGTGAGTGTTTCATAATTCATAATTCATAATTCATAATTCTTTATTGCACACACATATTCAATTTAAAAGGTAACATTAGGAGAAATCATATGTACAAAGGCGAGCTTATCTCTAAAAAGAGATTTCTTCCAGCAAACCAAGGCATGAAAGGGAAATGTATCATGAAAGGGTAGGCAGTGTACAATATCTAATATCTAATTTATACTAAAATACATATAATATAAAAGACGGAAAATAAAATACTTATATACCAGACTACTAAATACAATACATACATATACCTGCAAATATAGTTTATATATTATAATGATATACCTACATACTATAACTCTCACGAAAGAGAGAGGAAGTGCTCTTTTACCCGGTTTTTGAAAGAGACAATAGTGGGAATGTCTCTTATAGTGCAAGGTAGTGCGTTCCACAGTCGGACCGCCTGCAGCCTGAATGAGTGCTCATATGCCGAGGTGTTATGCCTTGGAGTGGCTAAGAGTGAGACCGTGTGAGATCTCCGGTGCCGATCTCCTGAAAAGAGATACTCAAAGCGTTCTCGAAGGTAGCTGGGGTAGCGCGGGTTTTTCAATATATTGAAAAGATAAGAGAGAATATGAGTGTCTCGGCGACGACGAATTGGAAGCCACCCCAACTCTTTGCGATATTGAGAAACATGGTCGAATTTGCGCAACCCGAAGATAAACCGAATCCCAAGATTCTGAAGTCGTTCGAGTTTGTTCAGTAGATCTTCGTTCGCGCTCGCCCAACAGACATCGGCGTAGTCGATTAGCGGCAGAAGAAGGGACTGAGCAAGGGTGATTTTGGTCTGCCGTGGCAAGAAGTACTGCAAAAGCCTGAGGGAGTGAAAAGACGCAAAGACCCGTCTGCTGACCTCGCTGACATGTGGAGACCAAGACAGCAGGTTGTCAAAAATAACCCCAAGGTTTTTCGCCTGATCTGTATATTCTATTGTGATGCCATTATATAACACAGGAACAATATGTTTTTGTATCAAGGAAAGCGTGTGCCTGGTTCCTAAAAGCATGGCTTATGATTTGGTCGGGTTTACCAACAGCCCGTATGATAAGGCCCAGTCTTTCACATTCTCGAGGTCAGCATTCAGTGCCTCCACGGTTGAGGCTACATCGCAGGGGCAAAAGTGGCGATAAATTTGGAGATCATCTACGTACAGATGATATGAAGAAGAGATAACGTCGGAGATAGAGTTGATGAAGACTGAAAATAGAAGAGGAGAGAGAATACCACCTTGAGGTACTCCTGAGGAAAGATTACACCATTGAGTTTCAGTCTCTTCAGACTTAATGCGTTGCTGACGACCTCTCAGGTATGAGTGGAACCAGTTAACAGCATGGACGGAGATATTCAGTGAGCTCAATATAGCGACCAGAATGTCAAAATCGACGCAGTTAAAGGCATTGCTGAAGTCAAGCAGGGCTAGGACCGTGACCAACTTCTGATCCATGGCTAACTGTATGTCATCGCTGACTTTTAAGAGTGCTGTAGTAGTACTATGGCCCGGTCTGAACCCAGATTGGAAAGAATTGAGAAGTTTGTTTGATGAAAGGTAGGAAGAGAGTTGGGAGTGGACTATGGATTCAAGGACTTTGGAGAGAATGGGTAAGATAGATATGGGCCTATAATCTTTGAAGGAGGAGGGATTGGATTTTTTTGGCAGTGGGATAACGAGTGCTTTCTTCCACAGGCTAGGAAAGGAACTTACCGAGAGAGAGAAGTTGATGATGTGGGTAATTGGAGGAAGCAACTCCTCAAGGACGCTGTGGATCATCTGATGGCTGACGTTGTCGCCACCAGCAGCTTTGGATGTGATAGCTAGCACTGCCTTTCTAACTGCACCGATTCCAACAAGCTTAAAGTTAAACGGTGAGGTGCAGACTGCAGCCCTCGACCGTAGACAATGAAGGGTTGCCTCCTTAGTGGTAGGGTCCATCACGACGGGAGGAGAAGAAAAAAACTGGTTGAGACCGTTGAGATCGATATTACTTGAAGAAGATTCCTGGGACTTGCCAACACCAATGGTCTTAAGGAACTTCCATACCTGAGCTGGAGTGTACATCTCTATACGCTCATGGATGTGGCGTCGCTTGGCATCGCGGCACATGCGGTTGCACAGGTTGCGGAGGCGTTTAAAAGCTAGAAGATTGTCGTTGGTCGGGTCCCTCTTATATCGCCCTTTTGCACGGTTTCTTTTTGCTATTAAATACCACCAGAGTGTCGATAAGGGGGCGGATCCTAAGTTTTTTTTTCCTTGGCGCCCCCTTATCTTAGAATCCGCCCCCTTATCGACACTCTGACCCAATTCTCTGCTCTGAAGATTGGGGTTTTAAAACCTACCAGACCAAACAGGTCAGGATGGTCAGTGTTAATTCCACGCCTCAACCGAAAGGGTGGAATCTTGGTAGGGTTGTTTTACAATGAAATGTCACGAAGTAGTACTGACCTTGACGATGTCGACTGGTATTCGAAAGTTCAGATTCGAGGCAGGAGTACGGGATAAGGAACACAAGGGTGGGGGGTGTTGGGAGTCGAATCTTACTCGTGTCGGCCCGCTGCTGGTGCTGTCGTGATGCTGCCGACTACAAGGGTCGCTATCCGAGCGCGACGAATTGATTACCGAATCACTTCAACCTTTCACAGCACGAAACACTCACTACGATGACGTGAAATCTACTTATTTCTTGACAATTAGTACGAGATTATTATAAATAACATTCAGCCAAAGCCCCGATGCTTGACCACCGACAATTTTTCCACGTGCAAAGTGACATTTTTTTTCTATACACGTGACAGCTAGCTAGTGATGTCCCGATCCCTCGCGGTCCGATCGCGCAACAAAAAAAAAGGTGCGTTCCGAAGCATAAATATTAAACAGTCACCCGCCCGGACAGGCCCGAACCTGTACCTAATCAATAGGAAGGCGAGAAAGTGTTGCGACCGCTCTCTTGAGGACCGAGTCCCCCACCTTGACTTCTGCTGATCGAGGCGTGCCATCCCGACCCGTGTACAAATTGACGATCCGTCCTCGTCTCCATCTCAATGATGGCAGGTTCGCATCCTTAATCAGCACCAAATCACCGACTTGAGGGGGGCTCGTCCGGTCAGTCCACTTAAGGCGCTGCTGCAAGATGTGCAAGTACTCAAGGGACCACCGTTTCCAAAAATCTTGAGCCATCTGCTGCAACATCTGCCACCTAGTTAACCGACTTAACTTAACATCACCGAATGGGTATTCTGGCAGGGCGTTAAGGGGCTGACCTATCAGGAAGTGACCCGAAGTCAACGCTTCCAAATCATTTGGATCCGAACTGAGCGGGCACAACGGACGCGAGTTCAGTGTCATTTCAATTTTACAGAACAGCGTCGCAAGCTCTTCAAAGCGTAGAGAGGTCTCACCGATGATCCTCGTCAGGTGCGACTTAGCCGATTTAACCGCAGCCTCAAAAATTCCTCCCCAATGAGGACATCCCGGCGGACTGAAAACCCATTCAATCCCTCGTCGGGAGCAAGCCGTACCGATGGCGTCCTGGTTACCGTTCAGGAATTGAGTGACCTCCTGCAGATATCGCCTGGCTCCGACAAAATTTGTGCCGTTGTCCGAACGGATTAATGTCGGGAGGCCCCTTCGTGAGACGAACCGATCCAGACACGCGATAAATGCCTCCGTAGTGAGGTCACAGACCACTTCCAAGTGGACTACCTTCGTGGCCAAGCACACGAAGACGCACAGGTATGCCTTCACTAATCTGGCGTTCCGTAGCTGTGAAGACTTGACCATGAATGGTCCCGCGAAATCCGTTCCGACACCCGCAAAGGGCCGTATTTCGTTAAGCCTATCCGAGGGCAAATCGCCCATCTGGGGCTGCATCGTAGCCGCCTTGGCCCGATAACAAGGCAGGCACCGAAATACGACACAACGCACTAAGCGTCTTCCCGATAGAATCCAGAACTCGCGCTGGAGAAACGCCATCAAGGCGTGGCATCCGACATGCCCATTCCGAATGTGTCGATCCTGTATCAACAGTTCGACCAACTTCCCTTTCCTAGGGAGTAACAACGGGTGGCGAGCCGCATAAGGCAGGTTGGCATTCCGCAGCCGACCTCCTACCCTCAGCAATCCTTGAGGGTCAATAAACGGGTTGAGCCGAGCCACAGCTCCCTTCAGTTCGACGCGTCCGCGTCTCAGAATGTCCAGTTCGGACTTAAAGTGCACTGTCTGCACGTTCCGTACCAATGCGAACAACGCATGGTTCCGTTCCCGTGGTGTCAGGACCTGTGTCCGCACTCGTTACGCCTCAGAATTGCGACAATTCCGCGCAAATTGGAAGATCCAGGCGGTCACATTGACCAGCTTGTCGAGCGAGCTGTACCGTTCCAGCAGGCTGAACTCCTCTTCCGGCTCTGGTTGCGTCGTACAGACACCGACTGTCAAGGCGCCGTTCGCCGTGGTAACGCGTGGACTCATTGGCCAATCTGATTCGGCTTGAGTCAACCATTTTGGACCCCACCACAAGGGATGTCCAACCAACTCCGGAGCGTGACACCCACGAGACGCACAGTCTGCTGGGTTCATTTCCCCTGGAACATGTCTCCAGATTAAGGGAACCTCCGAAGTCAAGATTTGCGAAACCCGATTCGCCACAAAAATCTCCAGCTTGTGAACTGAAGACTTCAGCCAGCATAACACGATCTGGCTGTCCGTCCAAGCGTAGACCGTATCTTCTAACGCTATTGACCCACGAAGAACCGTCATCGTGTGGTTGAGCAGACGAGTCAGGAGAGCCGCTCCCGAAAGCTCTAATTTGGGAATGGTCAGGCGAGTGCGCAACGGCGCAACCTTGCTCTTGGCCATGACCAACCGCACATCAACCTCCCCCGAGGAGTCGACTGTACGCAGATATACCGCAGCTCCGTAGCCCTTCTCCGAGGCATCGCAAAACCCATGCAGGGTGGCGGTGTATCGTTTGGTGGGGACCAACCTCCGTGGCAGTGAAATCCGATTGATGCCAGGGAGGGTCGAAAAGAACGAGTCCCACTCTGAGCTCAATGACCCGCCGATCGGGTCGTCCCATTTCAGCTCAGCAGACCACAATTGCTGCATAAAACACTTGAGCTGAAATGTTACCGGGGTGATCCAGCTCAACTAGCTCGTCCCGTCGAGCGAGCGCCTCCTCTACGGAATCTGCACCGGTACAGATATCGTCCACGTAGAGATCCTGCTCCAGGATCGCTGCTCCTCTAGGGAAATTTAACCGTTCTCGATCCGCTAACTCCCGCAGAGTGAGAATCGCCAAATAAGGACTAGACCGTAGCCCGTACGTGTTGGTGTTCAGCTCGTACACCTTGATGGGCTGATCTGGGCTCTCTCGCCACAGTATCAGCTGATACCGTCTATCGTCAGGGTGAATGACCGTCTGCCTAAACATCATCCGAATGTCAGCTACAAACACAACATTGTGTCGACGGAACCGTGTGATAACATCCGCGATGTCATGGTTCAACTTCGGCCCTGAATGCAAACACTGGTTCAGGTTCATGCCGTTAGATGTTGATGCCGATCCATCGAACACTACCCGTATTTTGCCCTCCGGGGTCCTCAAGACCGCGTGATGAGGCAGGAAGCAGTGGTCTTCACGCTTCCAGTCAATACCCGAAACTGACATGTGGCCGAGCGACTCGTATTCCCGCATGAAGTCGACGTACTTCTGCCGGAAAATCCCGTCATGCTTCATGCGTCGTTCCATCGACAGAAGCCGCGTCTCGGCTGCATCGTGTGAACTGCCCAGCGGTGGGCGATCACTCCGGAATGGAAGACGTGTGATAAATCGACCTGACCGAAGGCGACCAGTATTGTTCCGATAAAACTGTTCACACTCTTCTTCAACCGGGTCCAACCGGCGGACCGTAGGTGGTCCCTCCACCTCCCAAAACTTTTGTATCACCTCCGAGAGTACAGAACCGAATAAGGGACTACTAGTCGCTAGGCGTGGGGCAGCCGGCATGACCGGACCCATTACCGCATGGCCCAGTCTGGTGTTGACCGAAACCAGACCAGTCGCCTGCAACACGTGGACACCTGGCACTAACAGGTATCCCAAGGCATCAACACCCAATAAAATGTCTACTGGGCCCGGAATATCAAACTCCGGGTCAGCCAGTGACAACCCAGCGACCGTACCAATCGTGATTCTGAAGTCTGAGTCACCGCCATTTTGAGATGTTTAGTTACTGGTCCGATTTGCTTCAAAATAGATTTCTGGGAATCCGGTCGAAGTCCGACCATGATTCTGTAGTCAGATTTTGAAAAAGTTGTCGCCATTTTGAACGTTTTAGACACTGGTTCGATCTGCTTCAAAATCAATATCTAGGGATATGGTTGGAATCCAATCATGATTCTGAAGTCAGATTTTGAAAACGCGCCGCCATTTGGAACTTTTTAGTTAAGCATCAGATTTGCTTCAAAATCGATATCTGAGGATCCGGTTGGAGTCCAACCATGATTCTGAAGTTAGTTTTGTAAAACATTGCCCCCATTTTGAACGTTTTAGTTACTGGTCTGATTTGCTTCAAAATCGATATCTGAGGATTGAGTCCGAAATCAGACCAGTAACTAAAAATTTCAAAATGGCGACAACTTTTTCAACATCAGGATAATGATCTGACTCCAACCGGATCCTCAGATATCGATTTTGAAGCAAATCAGACAAGTTACTAAAAAGTTCAGAATGGCAGTGACTTTTTCAATATCTGACTTTACAATCATGGTCGGACTTCAACCGGATCCCCAGATATAGATTTTGAAGGAAATCAGACCAGACCTTCAAAACAATGTTCAAGATTACTTAAATGATAGGACTGTATGGGGTTAATCTGGCTCAACACAGACCTTGCTGTTAATAATTTTGTAATTATTTATTCCTGCTTATTAATCATAAGATCATAACAATTATTTTTTTCATATTTGTATTAGTTAAGCACAACCTATTTTTAAAAGATATCTAAAAATCAATCTGTGGGAGTTTCTACGCCCTTCTTCTCCCACAGTGGTCCAATGTAGAGAAGAGGCAAAAAATGACGTTTGCTTAGTAGATATTCAAACTATTTTTATTTTACAGAAAAGAGCAATTCGAGCAATTCATAATTTAAAACGTCTCCTTAAAAGAGCCTTAGTAATATTTAGTAAAGAAATTGACATACTAACTGTAGCCAGTCAATTTATTTTCGAAAATATAATGTATTTACGCAAGAAACTTACAACATTTTCCAAACTTAGCGATAGCTGTAATGTTAACCTAAGAAATAATCACAGACTGTGTGCGCCCCGATTTAGACTCGCGAAGGTTAGCAATTCTATTAAAGGGTCAGTGTATTTTCTACTATAATAAGATACCTCTGGAGATTTTGAAATTGCCATTTGAGCAATTTAAAAAGCATGTTAAAGCGACTTTGTCGAAAAATGGATATTACAATGTTCAAGATTACTTAAATGACAGGACTGTATGGGGTTAATCTAGCTCAACACAGGCCTTGCTGTTAATAATTTTGTAATTATTTATTCCTGCTTATTAATCGTAATAATAAATAAAAACATATTGGTAATAGTTAAGCACAACCAATTTTTAAAAGAGATCTAAAAATCAATCTGTGGGAGTTTCTACACCCTTCTTCTCCCACAGTGGTCCAATGTAGAGAAGAGGCAAAAAATGACGTTTGCTAAGTATATGTAAATATCTACAGTAATAAAGTACTTTGACTTTGACCATTGCCTTCGGCTCGTGCCTTGAACTTCTCGGTTCATAAATACACGAACCTGCCTTTACGAACTCGTGGGAAATGTACTATTATTAATGGCGCCAAAAACACATTATGATAGATGATAGAATACACTTATTTTTTTGTTTTATTTAGAACTCAGACCATGACATGATCCGCCTTGTTTCTAATTAGTTATCCAGCTACAAGCAGGACGAAAAAATTAATGGTTTATGTAATGTTAGAAAAAAAAATATGTTGTAACTGATATATTTATCGTTTGCACTTATTCGATACATTATTAGGGTGACTACTTAAATACCTTATCATATTCCTTACCTGTCATTAAAAAAATCGTGAAGCACTTTATACTGAAGATCATGGTTTTATGGTACAGTGTTTCGAATCAGGTGTCCACCACTGTATATTAACGATCTTTCATTGTAGATAAATTGACTGACGAAGTGTTGTTTACCGGCGATACTTCACTGGTCCTTAAAATTGAAAGACAATAAGAAGATTTTGTTGATTTTAATGGAGTCTTTAAGGGATTAAATATGGCCAGAAATGCATCTTTAGCTTCAATTCTAGGCTAAACTAGACAATATATAAATGTAGGATAAATCTATAATATAAAAATGAATCGCAAAATGTGTTGGTAAGCGCATAACTCAACAACGCCTAGACCAATTTGGCCAAATCTTTTTTTAAAATGTTCGTTGAAGTTCAAGGATGGTTTTTACGGCGAGAAAAATTAGAATTATTGCTGGAAAACCCCTAAAAATAGCCCTTTTCTTTTTCCCATACAAATGATTTGTAACTAAAACGTAGTCAATTTGAGCTTTATTGCTATGGTATAAAGTTCATATTAAATTACAAGCACTCACTGTTGTCTAAGCAATGTAGGTGTGTTCCTAACGTCAAAGATCATATCTATCAAAACAATGTGCGTATGTGCGTTGGAGCACAGAATACATAGTTGGAGGAGTTTAATGTCGCGTTCCGAAACTCGCGTTTCTTTTGTATTAGTTTCGGCACGCGAGATAAAATGCATCAGTTTCCACGTCATTACATCAGTCAAACAAAAATCGCGTTACCAACAGTGTTTTATTATTTTTAATATCCAAATTTTAAATAAATAAAACAATTCGTACGGCTTAAAAGGATTTGACTTCAAGTCATATCAAATTAAAAAAAAAAAAAGTTGTCTGTTACCTAATCTACTGAGTTTGCTTTTGTCAACTGATACACGAAACAAATTCGTATATCGTGTTTTGTGCAGAGTGTTTAGTTAGTTAGTGTTTGTTTAGTTCGTGATTAGTGAAAAAATAATTTATATTTGATATGCCTCCTATAAGACGAAGCAATTTAGGTAGAAGAACCAGAAATGCTACAAACCAAGCTAATTACCGATCTAATCGTACTGCACAAGAACGTGACGACGGAAATGAACGTGAAAGAATTCGGATATCACAAACGCGTGAAGCGCGAGCGCGACATTCAACTAATAATCGCGCAAGTTTGAATCGAGCTGCTTTCAGTTACGATGTGTCAATTGACTACAGTAACTACCAATGTGTTGTTATTGGTTCTATGAACTCGGTTTGCCCACACTGTAAGGCATTAAAATACAAAAACGAAGCCAATGGATTGTGTTGCGCAAATGGTAAAGTGAAATTGATACCATTGGATCCACCACCAGAACCATTGTACTCATTGGTTTCAGGAATAGGAACAGATTCTATACACTTTTTGACACATATCCAACAATATAACAATTGCTTTCAAATTACTTCATTTGGGGCAAGAAATGTAGTTCGGGAAAATTTTATGCCAACTTTCAAGGTATGTATTATAGCAGTTACTCATAATTATTTTAGCGAACAAAATTTTCTGTCACCAAAGTTAAGATGTGTCACTAATCTTCAATTTCTTAATCATTACGAAATATATCACTTAGTCATCATATTATATGGTGATTCAGTTTCAGTGACACTTTTATTATATTTTATATTTGATAGATATTAGTTAAAACTAAATATATACTTTTTAAGATCTAATATTATTTAAGTTTGATCACTGACAATCCATTAATTTATACCACACCATAATTATTTTTTTTTGTTTACAGATACAAGGGCAAATATATCACAGAGCAGGTTCACTGTTACCAGTGTCAGATAGCGACAACAAATTCCTGCAAAGGAGATGTATTTTTTCGGTACTGATTTTTTAACCATAATCATATGCGGTTTTTCTGGTAGGGAAACGAGTATAAATAAAGCCTACGAAATTATTTATTTTATTAAAACCGCCATTCTTTATTAATTTTGAAAAAATGATTTGTATGGATAGGATTTATAACCTGCATCCTTTGCTTAACTTTGCAGCAAAAAAAAAAACTGTAATTCATTCAATTGTCATTTTTGACACTTTCCCCATGTTCCGAGTCACACAATAATCGATTACAGTGTCTACGATGCCATCGTTTTGTATCGCCAAAGCTAAATCGGAACGGCTTCGTAGATGTTTGTGGCGTGACTCGGAACAGGGGGTTCTTGACAATGACGTGACAGAACAGTGTTGCCATAATAAATTATTGTTCTGGGTGGCTGTTTTATTTAAAAAAATAATTATTTTAAAATCACAGTAACAAAAAAACGGCGGTTTTAAAAAATGATCACGATATGTATTTAGAACCTTTAAATTATATTCTTTCATATAAATACGGTTTTAACTTGGTTCATGACTATTTCGAATCAAGTACCAACTCTCTTGGAAAAAGTACACATCTCCTTTATTTTATGGGCAATTCACCACAATAAATTGATCTGCGTTGTGCACATAACAATTTAGTAAAGAGGTCTATTGTAGAACAATTACAAACTTTATTTCATCAACACAATCAATTGATTATATTGTTTAAAACTGCCCTGGATCTGATGCCATCCGATAATCACAAAATTGTAATCAGAGCTGATAAAACACCTGCAGGTCAACATACAAGACGTTATAATGCACCAACTATTGATGAAGTTGCTATCGTTGTAGTTGGAGAAAACTTGGAATCCCGTGATATTGTTTTACATCGTCGGAATGATCAATTACAACGTATAAAGGAAACACACCG
The DNA here is from genome assembly GCA_949825045.1 of Argyresthia goedartella. Taxonomy (NCBI): domain Eukaryota; kingdom Metazoa; phylum Arthropoda; class Insecta; order Lepidoptera; family Argyresthiidae; genus Argyresthia; species Argyresthia goedartella. The sequence continues at coordinate 35,569,302 of OX463812.1, read as the reverse complement.
CTCATATGATGCACTGCAATATCCCATTATATTTTGGCAAGGTGAAGATGGCTACGATTTCTCAATAAAAATGATAAATCCCATTACAGGTAACTAAAATATTAGTTTAGCTATGGCGATAATATCTCAGTCATTATATTATGTATTTTATTTATTCTGTTGGAAACAGTTTTTACCTATTACATATTATAAACTAAAACTAAACTATAACTGCACTAAACTAAATTAAAAATTTCCCTGAGTTCACTGCCGGGCGGGAGGGTGCCCAAGACGCTGGCACTGTTACCTCGCTGTATCGCAATACTGATGCGTTGAGCGAGGTAGGCGCCAGCTCTGCGGTCCCCTGACGCTTCGACGAGCCTCTTAGAGATGTCTTTGAGGACTCTTCGAGCGTCAGGGCCCCACGGCCCGAGGGTCTCAAAGCCGAACGGAATAAACAAATAGTCGTCGCCGTGTATTATGTATTTTAATTTTATATTTGAATGTTATTAAAACAAAATCTATTTACAGGTTCTGAAACCAACAAAAAAGTCAGTTCAATGAACTATTATTCATACCGCCTAATGATTCGGGAAAATGAAGATAATCACATATAGAAATGTCGGCGATTATATCACAAATATGTTGTTGACATGTATGTTAAAATTGAAACGGAGAGATTAACATTCATCAGGTTGAATCAAACCAAACTCCGATCTGAAGAGTATATTCACCTTCGAGATGCGATTAATACTGATGGAAATGCACAGAATGTCGGTCGGATGACTATTCTTCCAGCAACATACATCGGAAGCCCTCGGCATATGCACGAATATGCTCAAGATGCCATGTCGTATGTTCGTCATTATGGTACAGCAGATTTGTTCATCACATTTACATGCAATCCGCAATGGATAGAAATCAAGCAGGAGTTATTCTCTGGGCAATCACCCATTGATCGTCATGATATTAAAGCCAGAGTCTTTAGACAAAAGTTGAAATCTTTAATGGATTTCATCGTAAAACATAATGTGTTTGGTGAGACACGCTGCTGGATGTATTCTGTGGAGTGGCAGAAACGAGGATTGCCACATGCACACATTTTGATTTGGTTGGTTGAAAAGATAAGGCCAAATGAAGTTGATGCAGTGATATCAGCTGAAATCCCTAATGTACAAGTAGATCCTGGATTGCATGAGGTAGTTATCAAAAACATGATACATGGTCCCTGTGGAACTCTTAATCAAAATTCACCGTGTATGATGGATGGTAAATGTTCAAAACGATATCCACGGACATTAATATCGGAAACAATTACTGGTAATGACGGTTATCCATTGTATCGTCGCAGATCGACAGCAGACAATGGAAAATCAACAATTGTCAAATTAAATCAACAAGATATTGAAATAGATAATCGTTGGATTGTTCCATATTCACCCATTTTATCAAAGACATTCAAAGCACACATCAACGTTGAATCTTGCCATTCAGTGAAATCTATTAAATACATTTGCAAATATGTAACCAAAGGGAGTGATATGGCTGTGATTGGAATTGGTACAGAGAATTCCAATGATGAAGTTACCCAATACCAAATGGGCCGCTATGTCAGTAGTAATGAAGCAGTTTGGCGAATATTTTCTTTTCCTATTCATGAGAGACACCCTTCTGTTGTTCACTTAGCTGTGCATTTAGAAAATGGACAAAGAGTGTATTTTACAGCACAGAACGCAGTACAAAGAGCTGCTCAGCCACCATCTACTACATTAACCAGTTTTTTTGAGACATGCCAAAACGATGATTTTGCACAAACATTGCTATATTCTGAAATGCCAAAATATTATACCTGGAATCAATCCTCAAGGAGATTTATACGACGGAAACAAGGAAAACCAGTTCCAGGGTATACAGATGTATATTCCACCGATGCGATTGGCCGGATTTATTCAGTACATCCAAGCAATGATGAATGTTTTTATTTACGACTGCTATTAGTCAATGTACGTGGCCCAACCACATTCCAACAGTTACGAACTGTTGATGGTGAATTGTGTGGATCCTACAGAGAAGCCTGTCAACGTTTGAAATTGCTTGAAAATGACGCTCATTGGGATCAAACTCTCAATGATGCTGTAATATCATCACACGCTCATCAAATACGAACATTGTTTTCTATAATCATATCTACATGCTTCCCATCAAACCGAATTGATTTGTGGATCTAGTACAAAGATTATATGTGTGATGATATTTTGTATCAAATACGGAATAGAATGGGAAATCCAATTATACAAATCAGTGAAGAAATTTACAATGAAGCATTGATTTCAATTGAGGACATGTGCTTGATAATGTCAAACAAACTATTAATTCAATTAGGCCTGACCGCGCCCAATCGTCCAATGCATGACGCTTTTAACCAAGAGTTGCATCGAGAAAGACTGTATGATCTCAACGCTTTGAAAGAATTAATTCAAACAAATCTTCCACTGTTAAATGAACAACAGAAGTATGTATTTGAAACTCTTATGAAAGTAAGAAATGATGAAACTGGAGGGATTTACTTCTTGGATGCACCTGGTGGTACAGGAAAAACTTTTTTGATTTCATTAATATTAGCAACAATTCGCTCACAAAATAAAATTGCACTTGCACTCGCTTCGTCGGGAATCGCAGCAACTTTGCTTGAAGGTGGTCGAATAGCCCATTCAGCACTAAAATTGCCATTAAATATGCAAAGCAATGAATCTCCAACCTGCAACGTTTCGAAGAACTCTGCAATGTCAAAGATTTGGCAGCAATGTAAATTGATTGTTTGGGATGAATGCACGATGGCACATAAAAATCTTTGGAGGCTTTAGACAGAACCTTAAAAGATCTACGGAGCAATAATAACCGATTTGGTGGTGCAATGATTTTATTAGCAGGAGATTTTCGTCAAACATTGCCAGTGATTCCACGATCAACGCCAGCTGATGAACTCAATGCATGTCTAAAGTACTTCATTTAAGCAAGAATATGCGTGTCGAGTTGCAAAATGACCAATCTGGAAACATATTCTCTAAACAACTCATTGACATTGGTAATGGCAAATTTCCTATAGACATGTTGACTGGCTGCATTAACTTTCCTCAAAGTTTTTGTCAGTTAACTCGATCAAAAGATGAACTTATTCAGAAGGTGTTACCAGATGTTTCTCAAAATTACAGAAACCATGATTGGTTGAGCGAACGAGCTATACTGGCTGCAAAAAACATAGATGTAAATGAATTAAATTTCAAAATTCAAGAACAAATTACAGGCGAATTGAGGATATATACTAGTAAATCAGTTGATTCGGCTACTAATCAAGATGATGTAGTCAACTATCCACCGGAATTTTTAAACTCGCTGGATTTGCCAGGATTGCCACCTCACAATCTTCAATTAAAGGTTGGATCGGTGGTTATAATGTTGCGAAATATCAACCAACCGCGTCTTTGCAACGGTACACGGTTAGCGATAAAAAAAATACTAAACAATGTGATAGAAGCAACTATACTCAAAGGAAAGTATAAAGGAGAAGATGTTCTCATACCGCGCATCCCAATGATTCCGACTGATGTGCCATTTGAGTTTAAACGACTACAGTTTCCAGTGCGGCTTGCTTTTGCTATGACTATAAACAAGTCCCAGGGGCAATCATTAAGTGTTTGTGGTATTAATCTAGAAAACCCATGTTTCTCACATGGTCAATTGTATGTTGCCTGTTCCCGTGTTGGAAAACCATCAGATTTGTTTATCTGTGCGCCAGGTAATCAAACAAAAAACATCGTATACCACAAAGCACTACAATGATAATAATAATAATTATGATTCACATGATTAACAATAAAGCGATTACTTACTTTTAAATCTTTTAAAATTATTTTTTATTCACAACGCCCTATCACCAGGGTGACGGTTCTGTTCAGGAGAATTTTTTAAAATACGTAGGCACAAAAACTGCCACATTACAAATCTTTTTGACAGGACGAAGTCTGTCGGGTCAGCTAGTATATGTTATAAAAGGTCTATTAGAGATAATAATGGTCTTTTAAAATTACCGTATAACTGTTATATTTAATACTTAAAAATATTTTTCGCAATGCATTATTATTCAACTAAATGCACAAGTGCTCGGAGATGAAATCAGTTTCCTATATGAAACTTACACGCAAAAATAGGTAAATTATTATTATTACAGGAGTTTAGTGATATTTTATATAATTTTCTTGGTCTCGGAGCTCGGGCTGCCCCGCGGGGCTCCGCGCGGGAGCATGTGTCAGTCTGCTTCGACGCGATGCGACGGGTATTTGTTTTCTTTGTCTAATTCTCAATGCCATTGGCCCATGTACAGCCCTTAACCTTGAATTGGTTCACACTTAATAATTTATTGCACGTTGCGGCGCGGTGCCTCATCAACTGGAGTGCCTGGAATGACAGTATTTTTTTTCATACAAATTGAAATCCCTGTCATACCCGCACTGTCACCCTGCAACTTATAGTTAAAGTTGCAGGGTGACAGTGCGGTTATAGCTGTTATACGGTTATGACAGCACTGTTACTCTACACAACCAATAATATGTGCAAAAATCAGTACAGTATAACAGTCATGCAGTTATGGCCGTACTATCATACCACAACACCGATTTGTTTGTTGTCGTATGACAGTACGGAATTAGCAGTTGATGAAGAAGTAATAAAACAAAACATCTTTTAATTGTGTTTTTTAATCATTAGAGGAAAAATCAGTCTCAATTATTTGGCTCTGGTTACAATTTTCGAAACTGAACAAGTATAATTTTATATTTTATAACATTTAACATCAAATTGTTTCAGTGAGATCAATTATCATATCCTCAAAATTAAAAACTTATAAGCTAACCATTAACTGGATGCGTTCCACTTCGTTTTATTTACTCCCTGGCCGATTCCTCTGGTTAAAAAATATAACCTAAGCATTCTTAGGATATATTTTATACCTGGGGAAGTATTATGTTGTCATGGTTGTTTATCTATCTAAGTATAATATTTATCTATATAAGTATGTGTATCGTTGTCTAGTACCCAAGATACAGGAAATCCTAGTTTGGGGCTAGACCAATGTGTGTAAATGGTGTCCAAGGTATTATTAACATTATTATTATTACTTTAGACACACCACTACACTGAACAATATTTGGGTACTAGTGGACTACAGATCGATTGACTCACTGATGGTTTGTGGCTTGAAACTGTTTGACTCAAGGCTACAGGCTCAAACAGCCTAGAGGGTTATTAGTTAGATAAATTAGCTAAAGATTTACGAACTTTATGTTTGAAGGTAGACAGTTTAACAAAGATGTCCAAGGTGTCGTCTTCATTAAACATATTGTTGTAGAGACGACACATATTAGGGAGTGGTTCATGATAAGCTCTCTGCGTTCTATACAATGGTGATTCGAATGTATTTTTTTTTCTGGTTGACCTCTAAAGAATTGGTGGAATACGTAATTTAATTTCTCTCAAAAGAGATGTGTGTAAGCTTCCATGTAATATTTCATGTAGGGTGATTAGACTGCTAATAGATCTACCAGTTTCCAGAGAATTCAATCCGTAGTGTTCAATACGCGTTTCGTAACAGCGAAGTTTATATTTTAGGTTATTACGATATGTTATCATTCTAAGGAATTTGCCTTGTATATTTTCTATGGTATCAACGTGTACTTTGTAAAAGGGACTCCAAACCACCGAACAGTATTCTAATTTACTCCGGATAAAGCTGTTAAAGAGTGTTATCAAAGAATCAGGGTTACGGAGGTCTTTACTATACTCAATCTAAATCTATACTCAATCAAATACTCTCACACTTCAACCGTACAAAACAACTCCACGCCAAGCAATACGGTTTCACTAGGGGTAAATCCACTACGGATTCAGGTAAAATATCTCATATCTCATATTTATTCTGCATGGGAAGCCGCACAGGATGCATGTAGAATGTAAAAAAATATTTAATAATTAATGATTGTACCCTGTTCGCACGAATTCCAGCATCACGCACAAACCTCCGTGGTTTATGTGATGTAAATGTATATAATTAAGATGTTTTTCTCAATTTGGTAAATAAATAAATAAAAAAAAAACGGTGTTTTTTGCGATCTGTCGAAGGCATTTGATTGTGTTGATCATGACACGTCACTAATGAAATTAAATCATTACGGAGTTAGAAATAAAGCATTGGATCTACTAAGATCATACCTAAGCAATAGAATTCAAAAGGCAAAAGTCAACGGCGTTAAATCTGTTGGATCGGGGGTAAAAATTGGCGTTCCACAAGGTTCCATATTAGGCCCTTTCTTATTCCTGACAGATCAGGCACCACCTCTCCACCATAAAAGGCAGATCGTTAATATATACATATTAACGATCTGCCTTTTATGGTGGAGAAATTGACTAACATAGTGTTGTTTGCTGATGATACTTCACTGGTCTTCAAAATTGAAAGACAAAAAGAAGATTTTGATGATGTCAATAGAATATTATCTTTAACCTTGAATTGGTTCACAGTTAACAATTTATTGTTAAATGCTGGTAAAACCAAATGTATCAAATTCTCACTTCCAAATGTCAGGCAAGTTGGGACCAGTTTAGTGTTGGACAGCAATACGTTAGAATTAGTAAATGACACGAAATTTCTTGGAATAACCATTGATAACAAATTGCAGTGGGGACCCCACATAGAAAAATTGGCTGGTAAATTAAGTTCTGCGGCTTACGCTGTTAGGAACATCAGACAAAACACGTGTGGCTACATCTAGGTTAGTATATTTTAGTTACTTTCATAGTGTCATGTCCTATGGTATCTTGTTGTGGAGGAAAGCAGCGGATATTCAATCTTTTTTTATTTTACAGAAAAGAGCTATTCGAGCAATTAATAATTTAAAATGCACAGACTCCTTAAGACAGCTTTTTAAAGAAATTGACATAGTACTAGCTAGTCAGACTACTTGCGCCCCGGTTTAGACCCCGCGGACGGGACCCCCCCCCCCCTCCCCCGAGGGGAAGGGGGCAGCGCGGGGGGTAACATGCGGGATAGCCGGGGTTCGGTCGCCGCTGTCCACGGTCAGCGAGGACTTCGGGCCGCTGGCTCACCGCGTGTTACGGGCGGACGTCAGATGGCACCTATGAGTAGCGCGAAGGCTGGGAGTCCACCACCTTCTGCGCCACCCTGCCCGTCGCTCTGGGAGGCGAACAGTCGGATGTCGCCCCCATTCCTAGAGCGCCCCAGGTTGGATCCGCTCTCCCCCATTCATCCACGGTGCGCACCGGGCACACCGTACACCGTCCGGTATGGTCGGATACCGGGACAGCGAGGGGCCTATTATACGGGTTGGGACCCCTTGATGCACATACGGTCTGATATGCCGGTTGCATATCAGCAGCCGAGTTACTCCAAGGCCGACGGAGGCCTGAGCGGGTTCGGATCCCGCGGAGGTTCCCGCTAGGGACACGCCGCCCACTAACAGGGTGCCGCCACTCCACAGATGGTCATGCTCCCCACCGCCTCTATGATAGCGTGGAGTTCGGACGGCAAATCTTGTGTGGCACGAGCACTATTGGACTCGGGGGCCCAGGGGTGCTTAGTCTCGTGCAACCTTGTAAGACGGTTGGGCATTTCGGTAAGGGAGTATCCATATTCCATTCGGGGAATTGGGAACACGGAAGTCGGTTCCGTTAAGGGAGTATGTCGGATTACTCTCTCGTCACGGGTGGATTCATCGGTGAATCTGACGGTCACGGCATTAGTCATGCCTAATGTGATGGGCTCACACCCTCACGTACGGTTAAAGACGCGGTAAAGACGCGGATCCCCAAATATCGATTTTGAAGCAGATCAAACTAAAAAGTTTATATTAAATGCTCTAAGGTCGACGTCGATTGAGAGTTTCTATTACACCAATCGATCGATTTAGATCGATGGTAGAATGGATAAGTCGACGTTGATCGACAGTTTCTATTTCACCAATCGATCGACGTCGATCGATTGGTCGAAGAGCACCATTATTTTCTACCTACTTTAAAAAGAGGAGCTTTTCAATTCAATTCGACTGTTTTTTTGTATGTTTGTTACGCGATTATTCCGTCGAATCGATTTTGATGATTCTTATTTTGATTGGTAGGTCATACTTCAGAGGTGGTGCCATATTAATTTAAATAGATTCACCGCTTTTTGAAAAATCAACAAAAACAAAAAATATTTACAGAGATGACGATTTGGTTTGTGGGTCCGTGCAGCAACGTTTTGATGAGGACTTTACATACACATTGACTTCATTCGCATCTCGACCGGGGAGGAAGAAATAGGGTTTTAACTTGAAGTCGGTTTTTTTAAGTTTTTAACTAGGTGAGTGATATTCTATCAGTTAGCCATTCTAATTGACAAGTAGACAGGAATAATACAATTAGAGAAATATTCCGTAGTGTAAATTAGTCGAAGTTTACCGATAATATTATTCGATTTTTCAATGTTGTTGCTGAGATGAAAAATTGTATGGGCAACAAGACACCTAATTTATTTGCATCTCGTGCCTTCGAGTCTCTAGCTCACTCAGGATTCTAACGTAGAAGCACTCGACGCTCTTGATTCAAATATAGAATCCTTCGCTCACTCGGGACTCAAACAAGCACTCGCAGCAAAAATTAACTTTGCTCTCTTGTTGCACAAATACCTATTTATCGCTTACTAAGTTGTATTATCTACCGTACCGTACTAGTTGTATTACTATTTATCGCTTACCAAGAGCTACGAACCCCCTACCAGAAAAATAATGGTTAGTTTACATTTACATTGCTATTGGACATATAGAAAGACCCCTGATCACTTTAAGTGTTTCGTGAAGAAAGTATTTAACTCCATAAGACATGATAGACAACGACATCAGAGAATATTCCTAGAAAATGTCGCCCTCGGAAGACCACACCGCGTGAGGACATGATGATTTCGTTTGGCTTTACCCATTTAAAGGGTCAAATGACATAAGAAAGGAAGTGTTCGCCCAAAATAATCATCGGAATGTATCCGCAAAACTAGTCCGCAGTAGTTCGGAAGTGTTTCCGAAAAAGTCCACTTCTCACCAAAAATTATTCCGCCTGGAGTGTTGATCAATGGAAAAAAGTTCTGTTTTTGGACGAAACGAAGATCAATATGATACATTCTGATGGAAAACGATATGTTCGTCGCCCTGCCAACCAAGCTTTGGATGCTAAGTATACAAATAAAACAGTAAAGCACGGTGGGGGAAATATCAAAGTATGGGGTTGCTTTTCTGGTTACGGAATCGGTCCCGTCAGAAACATTGGAGGGACACTGGATCAGTACCAGAACAAAAATATATTAGAAGAAACCATGATTCCTTATGCTGACAATAATCTCCCCAATACATGGATATTAAAACAGATTAACGGTCTGAAACACACTGCAAACAGCGTGAAGGCATTCATCAGGGAACAATCTCTGACGGCATTAGATTGTCCCGCAAACAGTTCAGATTGCAATCCGCTAGAAAAATTTTGGTGCGTTATAAAGAAATACAATAATAATGTTGTACAGTTTGTACATAATTAATAACGACCTACTTTTAATTTGTTAGCGTTGCACTTAGCATGACGTTATTACCTATACAAAAACAAGTAGTAGCAATACGATATTGATCGGGTTAACATCTACCAAGAAAGACTTGCCTAATTTATCTGTATTTCGTGTTATTAAGTGACAATATAGGGCTTTACTGAACTTTGCTGATCTTTCTCTAACTAACTACAACAACGACAAGAACCCATCATAGCTACCAGAGCTTAAAAATAACTTCCTATAACATCTTCAAGACGTGCGGCCACTACACCGTACATCTTTATGGTCCTTCGAGCATCGAGAAGCAAGTGCCACAAACTAATAGACTCTTTGTTCCTTCTATTCCTCACTGATAACGGATCGGTTCTTTCGGCCTCCACCAGCGGAATCACCGAATTGAATTGAGAAGTCGTAAACATCGGTGCAGGGACGGAGGGGATTGAGATTCACGGCCGTGATCACTTGCATCCATCATCCAGTGAGCTCTGAACTGAAACTACTCACTTCAATCAACAACAACTTTACCTTTTCGCGTTACTGTGAACTGCAGGACGTGAAAGTGAACAACCAATAACAACTTTACCTTTTCGCGTTACTGTGAACTGCAGGACGGGAAAGGAGGACAACTAAACCTCGCCGAATCCCTGAGCGTTCAAACTTGAGGAACATCATGGAACATCTAACTTTACAAATAGAACTTTTTAACAAATTTAAACAAGGATGCATTAATTATTGGAAGAACGGCTCATCAAGGAAGACTAAGGACTACCTATCGAATACCCTCTCCAAATTCGACGACTACTGGCAGGAGTTTGAAGAAAGGCATGGAACAATTGAGGCCACTGTTCCTGAAAAGAACATCAAGTAATTTACCGATGACGTCTATGCTATGACTAAGCTGCAAGCTCTTCAAGGGTTAAAACCAACCCCTACCGACTACAACATCAACTTTGATTTGGCGGGGATCCCAGAGGCTAATGAAAACAACATCAACTTATGTTCAAGCAAGAAATTAACATCAAAGCGCTAGATCGCGCCATGGCTAAAATCGATTTTCAGTCCATCACTGAAAAATGGGAACTGGAAGATTGTTTAGCCATCTTAAAGTCGAAATGGGAACCTGTCGACAAACTGCACTGTGAGATTAAGGCAAGTCTGGCGGGGGTCCAGTGTGAGGCATACAACTGTCGCATCCTGAAAGGCGAACAGGATTATGAACAATTACGCAAACAACTAAAAAACAAACTACATTCAACAATGCACTATCAGCACTCCGCGCCGCGAGTCGACATAGCGGAATTTAAGGGAGACTACAGACAGTGGATTTTTTTTAAAGATCTATTTACGGAAACAATCCACAACAACCCCACTATAAACAAGGCGCAAAAGATGCAGGATTTAAAGACGAAACTTCATGGTGAAGCTGAGAGGATTGTTCAACACCTATCGATCAGCGCGGATAACTACGATTCATACTGGGCACTTTTAGTGCAAAGATACGACAATCGTCATCTGCAATTTGTGACCTTCATGAACACCATAATGCATTTGCCCAACATACAACAACGCGACGCATTCAACTTAAAAAAGATACATGACGGCATAAACGAAGCTGTCAACGGTTTCGTGAATATCGGCCTAGACGTACAAACGTGGGACCCCATCATTGTGTATTTTTGATGTCGCAAAAACTGGACGCAACTTCCTATGAGGACTATGTGAAGACTCGGGTTGATCAACGAGCGATTCCGAAACTTGAAGAATTTTTTAAATATTTGGAGGGAGCATTTCTCGCCTTTGAAGCAAAGAAAAGCACAAGAAAAGAAAACTCAACGAAACCCTTCTCCACTCCGTCGAATAAACAAACTCAAGAAAAAAAACATTTTGACTACAAACCAACATTTAACTAAATCTGTCATACAACTTATAGACAATGTCCTTTATGCAACGAAAATCATGTTTTGATGCAATGTCCGAAGTTCGTCGACATGGATACAGCGAAAAGAAACGGCACAATTGCGAAACTTCGTTTATGCAAAAACTGTCTTTTTAGCCACGGCTCGGACGCTTGCAAATCAGCGAAAACATGCAAAGAATGCAATTTGAAACATCATACGATGCTTCATTACGCAAAGAAAACAACTGCAAACATAAACATCTCAACTCAGCAATCTTCCAATTCGGGTCAAGCAAATACTTCAAATCACGCACCAACTAACGATAAAGAGATTTTATTAACAACAGTTCAATTGAATATTAAATCTATTGATGGAACTTACCAAAATCTTCGCGGACTTGGATCAAGGAGCACAAGTAAACCTGATCTCGGAAAGGGCGGCTCATCTTCTAAAACTACCCCGAAAGAAATTTAATGCTAGCGTCAATGGAATTGGATCATCTTCAGGGGAATGCAAAGGAAGTCTTCAAATAAACTGTAAATCAACTAACTCGGATACGGATAACGTTTGAAACTCAAGCGCTGATTATGAAAAAAGTAACTAATAACTTACCGAACGTGTCATTCCCCAAGGCTAACTGGCCTCATTTAAGCAACTTAAAACTCGCCGATCCGGAGAATAACATCTCTCAAAACATAGATTTCTTACTTGGGGCAGGAGTGTACGCTGAAATAATTCTGGACGGCTTACTGAAAGGCAATCAATCATCAGCCCCTATTGCACAACAAACGCAGTTGGGGTGGATATTATGTGGCAGCATAACTAAATCATACTGCTGTAATGTAACTTTGATTGACCTACAAGAACTAACACGCTTTTGGGAAACCGAAGACATCTCCCAGCAGCAACCGGATACGCCAAAGGAAGAGCAATGTGAAGAGTTTTACAAAAAGACTGTTCAGTGTAATTCTCAAGGACAATACACTGTTCAGATGCCCTTATGTTCCGATTTTGAGAGAAAACTTGGCAATTCAAAAAACATAGCCATCTCGCAATTTCTTCAACTTGAAAAGAGACTGGAGAGAAAACATCAACTAGCGACCATGTATCGAGATTTCATGAAAGAATACGAAGATTTAGGTCACATGGCGCCATCACAGACCACAACAACAGCTCTTCAGGGTTTTCTCCTACATCATGGAGTTTTGAGAGAAAGTTCAACTACAACCAAACTTCGAACAGTGTTTAACTCATCTCAGAAGACATCTAGCGGCTACAGCCTCAACATCCTGCTAGAGAAGGGTCCGAACCTACAAAAAGACATTCAAGCATTGATTGTGAAGTGGAGAACTTACCGCGGACATTGAAAAAATGTATCGTTGCCTCTGGATTCAGGAAGAACAACGAGACCTGACGAAAATCATCTGGAGAGCCTCACCAACAGAAAACATACAAGAATACAAATAACAAACTTTAACCTACGGTACTAAGTGTGCTCCATGGCTGGCGATGAGAACTTTGAAACAATTAGCTAGTGATGATGGAGACAAGGTACCATATCCAGGTGCAGCAGTGACCTTGACTCAAGAGTTCTACATGGACGACCTGATCAGCGGTCATTCGTCTCTGGAAGAAGCTAAAAAGCTACAAAAATCACTTATCATGTTGCTACAAAAAGGCGGCATGAACCTAAGAAAGTGGAGCGGAAATCACCCTGCTGTGCTAGAGGAACTAACTGAAGAGCAAATTTCGACAAAAAACAACTTTGAATTTAAATACGAAGAATCACAGAAAACCCTTGGTCTAACCTGGAACCCGGAAGCGGACACATTCAAGTTTAACTGGCCACTCCAACAAACCTCAAAACTAACAAAACGAACACTCCTATCAGAGATTTCCAAACTTTATGACCCGTTGGGCTGGCTATCTCCAGTTACACTAACTGCCAAGCTTATCTTTCAAAAACTATGGATAAGTAACCTGAGATGGGATGAAGAGCTACCAAGGGAGGTTAAAACAGAGTGGCTTAAACTGAAAGGTGAAATACCAATCATTCCGGAAATGCGAATTCCCAGATGGATTACCGGATTAAATAACAACATCGAGCTATTGGGATTTAGCGACGCAAGTGAAAAAGCATACTCATGCGTTGTCTACAGCCGAGTCCTAAATGAACACGGAGAGTTTGTTTTAACCCTACTGATCGCAAGAACTCGTGTGGCGCCAATATCACAGAAAATAAGCCTACCAAGAATGGAACTATGTGGCGCTCTCCTGTTAGCGGAAGTAATGAAAAAGTTCAAACAGCTCTCGCCGGCTACAACATAATCAAACGAGCGTGGTGCAACTCACAAGTGATGCTAGCATGGATACAAGGTGAATCATCGCGGTGGGAAACCTACGTAGCAAACAGAGTCAATAAAATAAAACTTATATTGCCAGCTAACACATGGCAATACGTGAAATCGGAGCTCAACCCAGCTGATTGTGCATCCAAAGGTTTACAACCAAGTAAACTACTCAACTTTAGCCTTTGGTGGCAGGGCCCAGAGTTCCTAAAGGACCCCGAATATACCCTACAAGAAACATCAACATCGTCTCAACAATGCCTCTATACAAACTTAACAGAAAGCAAAGAAAGCGAGAAACATAACAGCAACATAATAACTATCAATAAAAAACCCGAGCATTTTATAGAAACATTACTGGTGAATAACAGTAATTTGAACCGAGTTCGCCGAGTCATTGCCTGGATTTTGCGCTTCGTCACAAAAACGCAATCTACTGCAAGTCAACAAATACCTCACATAACAACAAACGAATTGACCAAAGCGAATGAACTGATAATTAAATACGTGCAGGAAAAGGAATTTGAGGTAGAATACAAGCTACTTCAGAACAATAAACCTTTATCTTCAAAAAGCAACATCATCCTTACATGGACGAGAACAACATTATGCGTGTGGGAGGTCGACTGAACAAATCAATATTACCAGGAGGCATGAAAAATCCTGTAATTCTCTACCGCAACGGAAGATTTACAAAACTTTTGATCGAGCACGCGCATCTTTCGACATTGCATGGCGGAGCGCGGCTCACACTAACATACATACGGCAGCGGTACTGGATAATCGGGGGCAATAGAGCCGTCAAATCCATCTTGCACAACTGTGTTCGCTGTCGTCGCTTCGGTCCTCATGAAAATTATCAACTGATGGGAGACTTACCGAAGCAACGTATCACCCCATCGAAGCCATTTACGCACACCGGCGTGGACTTTACGGGCAGCAATGACATCAAACTAAACAAGGGAAGAGGAGTGAAAACATCCAAGGGCTACATCGCAGTCTTTGTGTGTTTGGCCACGAATGCTGTACACCTTGAACTTGTATCCGATCTCAGAACGGAAACATTCCTCGCCGCATTCCAGAGAATGTGCGCTAGGCGCGGGACGCCGAAATGTGTATATTCAGACTGCGGAACCAACTTTATTGGAGCTTCAAGGGTGCTTCGACAAGAGTTCGTCGACTTTAAGAAGATGATGACTGAAAAATTCGACATCAGTAAAATGGACGTGACTTGGCGGTTTAACGCACCATCATGGCCGACAGCCGGAGGACTATGGGAGGCTGCGGTCAAATCCATGAAACATCTTATTCGCCGAGTACTGGGGGAACAGAAATTAACCTATGAAGAGTTCCTAACTTTGCTAACGAAAATCGAAGCATGCCTTAACTCAAGGCCACTGTGCCCCTTAACTGAAGATCCAGAGGAATTTTACAACTGCCTGACACCCGGGCACTTCCTCACCGGTGGCGCAACGTTGACACCACCGTTATCGGATTATACGGACATCAGGAGCATCGACATACGGCGCCGCTGGCAATTAACTGAACATATGGCACAACAATTTTGGAAAAACTGGTCAAACGATTATCTAAATCAACTTCAAACTAGATGCAAGTGGAACAAGCCTAACAAAAACATCAAGATAGGAGACGTTGTCTTGGTTAAGGAAGACAACCTCCCCCCCGCAAAATGGGCAATGGGACGTGTGATGGAGGTTGACCCCGGCGCTGATGGCTACGTACGCGTAACTACTTTAAAAACTCAAACTGGAACGATCAAAAGACCCGTAACAAAACTATCATTATTGCCTACCGAATCGGAAAAGAATGAAAACAGAACAAAGTACGACGAAAAACATGTGGACCCAAACAGCAATAACATGAAAACCCAAAGAAAGGTTCAAAAGGTCTACACGGCTTTCTCTGTTCTGACGACGATGCTATTAATGTTTACATTCATTACTGGAACGTACACAACTTCAACAAAAACACAAATAACCAAGGTGGAACCCGAGCGGCCGATTTTCTACGATAAGCTAGGAGCGCTTCAAGTTACACACGATGAATGGACATTAGTCATGTATTATAACTTAACTAACTACTGGGATGGAATTCGACGAATGGAAGGATATCTCAACGACATTAACAATTTCTGCCAAAAAACGGACCCAAGATACTGCAAAACGACACTGGATCAACTTTACTAAGAGAACGAAGAACTTAAAACATACAATACTATGCTACTGTCTCCACATGCCCACCTAGGCGAGAGAAGGAAGAAACGAGGACTGATCGACGGAGTAGGCTACGTCGCAAACAGCCTGTTTGGGGTGCTGGATCAGCGATTTGCGGAAAAATATCAAGATGATATTCAATCGGTGCAAGAAAACGAAAAATGCTTATTACAACTTATAAAAAATCAGACCTCCATAGTGGAACTCCAAAACGACTTACTCAAGAAAAATGAAAATAATATACAACAACAGTTCAACATGATCGACGGCTTTATCAATCAAACCAACATTAACTTTGCAACAATTAAAGAAGAATTAGAAGTCGTAATGGCGACAACCTACTTCAGCTCGGCATCCCTGTCAGCCTACATGCTTATTAACAACTTGAAAAAAATACAAGAAATAATTTTCAATACACTCACTGACGTGTACCAAGGACACATTGACGTTCATTTGATTACACCTACTAAGTCAATGGAACAACTGAAAAACATAAACGAACACCTACCGAAGACCCTGTCAATCCCGGGCGACACTGATGTCACGAAGAGCATCAAGGAATTATACAAGCTTTTGAAGCTGTGGGGACCATTTACATCTCCTATTATCATTGTATTATTGACTAAAGAGACTATACATCTCTGTTATTTATATTTTAATTATTTTATTATGACATTTGAGACTCTTTACATCTCTCAGAAACAATAATTAAGTACTTTTTTTTTTCTGATAATATGATACAAATCATAATACCAAATGTTCTGTAAAAAATGAAATGAAATGACATGTGAAAGTGCCCTTGTGGCCTATTTACAGAATAAACGTTTTGAGTTTTGAGTTTTGAAGGTCAGAGCTAGGGTCACAACTAATTATTTTCTGTTTCAAATCCAAATACCATTGGTGGCGGAAGGGGACTACACTGATCATTACTGGGATCATTCCACTGCCGATCAAGATGGGCGCTGAAATAGTCATAATCCAACCGAGAACACCATACCTAGCAACAGACTTCAAAAAGAATACCTTCATGTCGATAACTGATGAACATTTACGCTCCTGTACTGTACTCAATCAAGACCAGTACATCTGTCAACAGAATGTGCCGATCTACAATCTTCATAACAACATTGACAAAACTCCGTGCGAAGCAAAGTTACTTGGTCACACAACGACCTTGCCCTGTGACGTTGAACCGGCGTCATGCAAGACAGAGTGGATCGAGTTACACCTACCGAACAGCTGGCTGGCAACATGCTGCGGGACATGCACTATACGGACTATCTGCAACGAAGACATCGCATCATGCACACTTGCAAAAGAAGCTAAATCAATATGCGTATGCGTTACACATGCTTACAAAAATTGTGAACACTGATGCTGTACTTGTCTCGTATCATGGTTTTGTAGAGTCTTCCGTGCGCTACGGTATAATCTTCTGGGGAAATGCGACGGGTAGAGAGACTATTTTTAAAGCGCAGAAGAAATGTTTGAGGGCTATGTGCAAGCTGGTCCAAACTGACAGTTGTAAACCCTACTTCAAAAGTCTCAACATTCTTACGATGCCGTCTATTTACATATACGAAACCTTGGTTTTTGTCAAAAGTAATATGCATCTTTTTCAAAATGTCAAAAGCAGGCGTCACCATATGATGCTCAAAATGGAGTGCCACAAGTCAGCCTATTTTAATAAAAGTATATTTGTCATGGCTATTAGAATATATAACAAACTCCCACAGTCTGTAAAAGAAATACAAAATATACACACATTTAAAAAGAAAATAAAGGGTCTTCTAACAAACAAGGTTTATTACAGTGTCGATGAATACCTCAGTGATGTTTTATAAAGATGGCGACAATGTATTATATGCCAGATGCCTAATATAGTCATATATGTAGGTAATTAGTAATTCTACGCTAATTTTTAATGTTTATAATGTAATTAATACTTATAATGTAAATAATATTCATATGCCCTCCCATGGCAGAGCATAGAGACCCATCGCTCAATGTCATTGATTAGCGGCCGATCCCAATAACCTATCTTCTATCCATAATCTGCAGATTTGAGACTGCTAGTGTCATATTTGACATAAATCCCATAGCGCAACTGTCAAATGTAACCCGTAATCTGCAGATCACGGATAGAGATAGTTTATTAGGATCGGCCGTAGATCTACATATTACCTATGTTCCTGAATAAATGATTCTTTATCTTTATCTTTATCTTTATCATACACGCTCACATCTGCCGCTATCATAACAATATCACAGGGGTGTGTGCTACAGTCCGATGATCTAAGCATCTTCGCACACAACAAATACAAAAGTAATGCAACAATAAACTATAACATTCCGGAAGCAACAATAAACTCTACTGTAAACAACATAGTGAGCCTGACCTATCCTAAGGTGCCTTATCAACTTACGAGCGAAAATGCTGACATGAAGAAACTCAGAGAACAGGTTGAATTTCAGAAGAGAAAGGAAAATAGCCTGCCCGCCAACTTAACAAGACATGATCTGCACCACTACGTGGTTGGCTACTCGACGGTCACCGTCCTCATCATCATCGGCATCGTGTGGGTGGCGAAGACTCGCTGCCTTCCAAAATGTACGAGAAAACATAATGCAGTCAGAGAGCGGCGCGAGCAAATCGAGCTATCAACGATAAGGTCAGAACTGCATAATCAGCAAAAACCAACACGGGGCAATCCGAGACCGATAACGCCTCGAGCGGATGCATCGCGGCGGGACTTTATTCTCGGTGCAGACAATTTAGTTTTTAATTTTGATTAATTTTATTGTTTAGGCAAATCTTTCTTATCATACTTTTATCTTTTCTTGGGGCTTCCAAGATGTACAGTTTGTACATAATTAATAACGACCTACTTTTAATTTGTTAGCGTTGCACTTAGCATGACGTTATTACCTATACAAAAATAAGTAGTAGCAATACGATATTGATCGGGTTAACATCTACCAAGAAAGACTTGCCTAATTTATCTGTATTTCGTGTTATTAAGTGACAATATAGGGCTTTACTGAACTTTGCTGATCTTTCTCTAACTAATTACAACAACGACAAGAACCCATCATAGCTGCCAGAGCTTAAACATAACTTCCTTTAACATCTTAAAGACGTGCGGCCACTACACCGTACAAATGTAGCTCTATTTTTAAACACTTACCGCTTAGCCTTTAATAACAAAAAAAAAAACAATTCAATAGCTTGTTCTGAGCATCATGAGTGTATGGAACTGTGTTTCTAATTAGCTGAACACCACTGTATACCTGGAATAAGAAATGGCTTAATATGGAACCTTGTGGAATGCCAATTTTTATTCCCGATCGATCAGATTTAACGTCGTTGTAATTCTATTGCTTGAGCTTAGTAGATCGAACGCTTTATTTCTAACTCTCGAAATGATCTCGAAATCTCGAAATCTCGAAATGATTTAATTTAATTACTTAGTAGCGTATTATGATCAACACAATCATCCAAGCAAGACAAGCCTTCGACAGATCACAAAAGACCAGCTTTGCCTAACTCAATCACTATCAAATCACACAATCATATCCTGGTATTTTTTTTGAACCGGCCACTGGCATGAAAAATATTTAAAAAAAACATGTCCACCACCCACAACTAATGAAAAATTTGGTACTACTTTATTTTCTCTTGTCTGAGTTGAAAGAAAATTGGCCATTGCAGGTGTTAAATCTACCTCCCTTGCACGAAACTTTTACTTTTTTCTTTACTTTTTGATTTTTCTTGTTTACAGATCAATCCTAAGATACAGACCCCTTCAAATATCTTAAATAAAGTGATACATTTATAGAATAGGCATCAATAATGTAAGTACATGGAAGGACTGGACTAAATATGAGCAGTACTTATGGAATATTTACACGGGTGACTTTAGCCACACGATTGTCGCTGCACAGTGGAAATCAACGGTCTAAATGGCAATCAGGGGCCGATCCGGATCCAGAAATATAAACGGTTTATTGTCGTTTGAGATGTAGGTAACCATCTGTATTCTTAAAGATTAAACATGAATGAAACCAGTTATTTATTAATTACTTAAGCACTTTTATTTTCAAATAAAGCCTAGGGCCCATTTTTCTAGCACAATGACAGCTCAGTTACAATAAAACGACACGGCTACGTCAACTTTAGGTATCCATTATTTGGCGTTTGGAGAATATTTTTTTAGATAATTAATGGTAGAAATTGAGGTTTTTGCGCATATATACCAAAGAGATTACAAAAATGTCAGATAAGAGATAATTGGATTTCTACCAGAATTGGGCTCCTGTAAGAATTGATTGTCAACATTTCACCTTCCCTACACTATACTATGCGAGTAATTTTGTTAAACGTACGGTCGCCTGCTCCTAAATGTATACAGGCAGGTGATGCCATCTAGTAACCAGCTTGTAACTACAACGTACTGGGTAATAGTTGCGTCGACGTATTGTGGCGTGTGTGGCAGTGATGTTTCTGTGGGTGTGTTTGAGCAGCACGCTTGCTTGTGTTCGCTATTTCGACTTCAGTCACAAAATATTTAATAGTACTACGTACAGAAAGATCACTGCGCAAATGCACTTAAATAAATAGCTACTCTCGCTGCGCGACAATAAAGCGCAATCTAACTCGCACCTGCGCTACGTACAACAATCGCTAAGCACCTACAGCATCGGTTGTCCCGCCCGTGCAGGCTAGATTGTGCCGCATCACTACGCCTGAGAGCTTCTTTTACTCTGACATCACAAGGTCGTCCAGTAAACTCCTGTCTCGCTTGATCACGCTAGGGTTACCTACGTGCGATTTGTTTTTGTGAATTTTAGTCCACTCTGTGGAAGAGAGGTGTTATATTAGACCTTATTCAGGCTATTAGCAAATTTTAAGGCTATGTAGGTACCTATCTTCTTACTTACGTAATTGTAATTTGTTTTATACTGGGTCTAATGTGTTTCTTTTAGATAAACAAAAAAGGTATTCAATTAAAAAGGAATCGGATTTTATTTGTGAACAATTCCTTTATACACCCTAAAATGTTAGGTACTTAAGTCATTGTTGTTGCAAAAATCACAGAAAAGTTGCTTATGAGGAGCGGTTAGCGTGCGAGGCGTCTGCGAGCCAAGCGAGCGGCATCATAGCTGAATTCCCGTCGGGGGGTAAATTTTTGAATCGATATAGCTAAGGAGGGGGGGGGTCCCCCTACCCCATATAGTTTTTAAAGTGCGGAAATGTATACTTTTTGAGATATGATTTTTTTAAGTTTTGAGGTTAGATTCATCTGATTTGATAGGAAAATGAAGAAAAACACCATATTTATGACACCAATCTACTCAATTTTATAGACCTATCCTTAGTATTTACACAGGAAGTGACCTAAAACAAACATTTCGGTTTAGTGAAACTAGATGGGGTCGCCTCGCTCCGCTCCGCTTCACTCGGCTCCGGGTTGTTCATAATGTTGTGACCTAACACAACCTATCTTTAGTATTTACACAGAAAGTGACCTAAAACAAACATTTCGGTTTAGTGAAACTAGATGGGGTCGCCTCGCTCCGCTCCGCTTCACTCGGCTCCGGGTCGTTCATAACGTTGTGACCTAACACAACCTATCTTTAGTATTTACACAGAAAGTGACCTAAAACAAACATTTCGGTTTAGTGAAACTAGATGGGGTCGCCTCGCTCCTCTATTAAATTTTATAGACATATCTAATTGCGTTCAACAGTTCGTCAAACGCAAGATGCGTTCTTCTTCGTTCTTTGACCGCAAAACTTGTCGCCTCCACAAGTATTCAACACACATATCGTCAAAGCTGTTGGGATTGTTGTAGTTATCTTTGTAGAAAAACCGTTTCACAATTCTCCATTGAGACTCTATTCTTTGCGTGTGTACCCCATCTGGGGCTACAAAGGGATTGCCTGGGTCACTATGGTTTACTTTTTTATGAGTATACCCATGGTCACCCAGACAATCATACGCCCTCCAAAAATCTGTGTGTATCACACTGCCTTCAGCCACATGTTTCTTTTTCAAAGGAACTAGCACTTCGGATGACCTATTGTTGTTGGGGCAAACTTCAAGACATAAGTCTTCACTCCCGTCTTCGATCATCCCCAACACCCAATGGCCATCGATGCGTCTCCCTGAAACAAACAAAACATAATGTTTAACAACCATTTCGATTTAGTGAAACTAGATGGGGTCGCCTCGCTCCGCTCCGCTTCACTCGGCTCCGGGTTGTTCATAACGTTGTGACCTAACACAACCTATCTTTAGTATTTACACAGAAAGTAACCTAAAACAAACATTTCGGTTTAGTGAAGCTACATGGGGTCGCTCCTAAACAACATGTTTATTACTGTGTATTGTTACTAAACTTTATTAAAATTTCTTTTCCCAAACTTGCTTTCGTCTATCTGTACCACCTTGCCTGGGCCACCGATTTTTCCTTTTTTGGCTTGTTTGTGCCTTTGGTATTTGACTACCACTTCCCTACAATAATTATACCAATCTACAATGGTGACCCGGGAAAGGGATTGCTCTTCCTTTTTTGTGAAATCTTCCACAATGGCTGTCATTGTATCGAATTTTCGAGCAAAACAATAGAACATTGTAGGCATTTCTAGCTTAGCATTTTCGAACCAGGTTCCAATTGTCCTGGAAACGAAGTTCTTATTCTTGCAGCTGCCCTTTTGGCACATAAATGTGTCAACTGTCTTGTTTTTGTAGTACACCACTTTCATAGGTGTGCGGTGTGTACGGCACAGTCTTGATGTTTCAACCAGGCCTTGCTGTTCAGCAAAGACCACACACTTTTCTCTGGTGTTCAACTTTTCTATCAATTTCCCTATATTCTACATGGCGGCTACTTCAGCAGAGTATAAATTTCGCCGAACAAACGATTCATCGTCGTCGGAACTATAATCCGACATTGATGATTGCGCTTCTTCTACTTCCAAACGACGCCGAGTTCCACCACTCGCCGATGGTGGTCAGAGTGTCGATAAGGGGGCGGACCATCTTGCACCTGCCGCCGTCGAGAAGCACCGCTCGTCGATGGTTCGTCCTCCATTTCAAACAGCAAATCGATGTCCGGGGTAACAGCAGAGGTCAATAGTAATTGCGAGCAAGGATCCAAAATACAAGCAGAGGTCGGTCGGATGTAGGATACACAAAACAAGTCTAAAGGGATAGCCAAAGTCGTCGTAAATAACAGAAATAACACGGAAAAGTACATTCGCGTAGCTACGAGAGAAACGGAATGAAGAAGATGCATCATTTTTCGACCACAGACGAAAATTAATGTCAATACCACAGAAAAAACGTCATAATTTTGTCTGTGAATTGTACTATTTTTTGTCTGTGAATGGTACTTTTGCGTTTCGTTTCGCCGATTTTCGTAGTAAAATGCGTTTCGTTCACCAATCTTCAATGTGGATTTCCAGAAAAACTATGCATTTCCGCGCAAAAAGAAAAGCACTTTGGTATGAAAAGCGAGTGCCAGCTATCCATTAAGCATATCATTTTATTCAAAAAAAGCTATATCGGTTTAAAAACCAACCCAGTTAATTTCACACATCTCTGACAAATTGACTGTGGCGTAGTGGTTAAAGGCGGCGGCGAGAAGCAGGAACGCAGGAACAGGTTTTCATGGCGGCCAGTAAGTATTTTGGTATGCGGAACTGCTGGTCCACAGAAGGCAGGACCATCCTGCTGCTTCCCGACAAGTCCCGGCAGAAGATTGAAATGATGAAAGAGCTTCTGGTGTTCACCGACAAGTTCCCATCTTCTACCGCTCAATCCGGGACAGCGAGCAACCCTGCGTCCACATCGACTGCACCTGCTGCTACTGGGGGGGCCCTGCCACCACTGCCAAGCGCACACGCGGAGGCCGAGGTGGATCGACGACGGGGGCGGCTAAGAAGTAGTTCGCCGAAGTGCCTCCGTCATTTGGTCGGATCATGCCCGCGCGCAATGGGTTATGTGTTTTCAATTTCTTGTGAAGAATGCACGTTTTTCCTTTTTTTTATCTCTTGTTTTCTCCTCTGACCCTCGTGTATTTCTTAATTTCTTGATAATTGAATCCACCACTGTCATCTGTCATTTTGGACAGCGACAGTTTATTATTATTTTTTCTCTTGTTACTGTCATGTCTCTGGAGTGGCGTTTGTGTTGCCGGACCGAACGGACGTGTCCCCCCGAGATCTCGCAAACGCATTTAAACAAACAATAGTTTTCATCCCCGGCGCGCGCCTTTTGTTCTGCCTCCGGAGGCCCGAAAACGAGGCTGGCTTATAGGCTGGCTTATACCGCGTGTTACTGTAAGGGTTACCTGGGGAATGTGCGCGATCCATCTAGGCACCCCATCTGTGCAATACCGCGCATTTCAGTGATTGTGATGATACTAGTGCGGTCAAGTGTAATGAATGCCCAGAGAACTGCGCGATACTCTTAGGCATCCCATCTGTGCAAGCCCTAGAATTCTAGGCCAGGTGCACGTCTGAGCCACGCACTGACGAACCACACGCACGAACCACAACCTCAACGCTACTGCCTCCACCACCACCGCCGCTAAACACACCAACCTGGTGAGATCATTCCGATTAGGACATCATTGATAGTGATTACCTATCTCTAACTTTATTTCTCTCAGGACCACTCGCCGCCAGACAATAATAAACCACCACTTACCGCGGCCGCTATACTATACTATTGACTAAGGCATAATCACATTTATAGGTGCGTCATAGGCAAAATCAACTAATAAAACATTATTATAGCTACATATACTTATATTGCTTTGCCTGAAAATAAATTCGAGATAATTCTCCTCGAGATTTATTTTCTCCTCATCTTCGAAAGACCATTCAAAACAGTCATTAACAATAACCTTCCACTAAACCCTGAAACTCTGTGAATAAGCCAACCCAAAACATAACAATCCTAGAATTATTTTTACGTAGTTTAGCTAGCAAATATACTAAACCCGACAATAAACAAAAACTAAACACGTGCATGCCATAAAAAGGCCATCTCACCAAATTCTCAGAAACTAGACAAACAATTGACTGCTATTTAGGAACAATTGAAAAAGCTTCGAAGCACAAAAGGCCCACAACGTTCCCTCACACATCTGGCACCCATTCTATAGTGTCAGCCCATCTTGGAAATACCGGGAAACATTAGAATAAAAATAGATCGTAAAAGGCCAAACAGCGTCTCTCATCATACCGGCCGTACACCTCTTAGAAACAACCCACACACACATTCATATTAGCTAAAACAGCATGAGGCTCTCTCCTGTAGTAATATCTTACAATGGAAACTCTACCAATGCCCAGAGATGGAAACTGCCTGTTCCATGCAATTGCAGACCAAATCAACCAACTGTTTGGAGCGACATTCAACCATACCCACATCAGAAGCGACTTAGCTAGATACGTGGAAGCTAACAGCAATTATCCACGCAACAAACTTGCGATCGACGCACCAAACGCAGAAGCTTTCACTGAGTACAGAAAAAATCTCCACATACAGGGCACGTGGGGAGGTGAAGAAATTATCATAGCAGCCGCAGAGTTCTACGTAATAAGTGTAGCGATCCATCAACAAAATGGCCCATCAATCGTATATAGCCCCCAACAAGAATATAACGCTGTCGGAACTATCAATTTGACCTTTTCCGACAGCCACTACGACAGCGCATACATAATAGAGCACCAAAACGTAATCAACAACCAGTCAAATCTACAGCTTCTTACTTTTCCCATACCAAAATACAGCGCGACAACCAAAGTACACTCAAGTTCCACCCGCCCCAAAAACAGATAATATGATAGCGGTAAATCTAAACACTTTCCCCCGGCCTACCCAAAATGCACAACTCGAGATAAGATGACCAATGACTTTGATACTTACCGTACCGACACATACACTCACACGCCACAAACACATGCATCCCCCTCCGCCGGGTCAGATACAACCGGGTACTTCATCTTTAGGGCCTTGTTCACGGACTGAACCTCGACCCGAGTCACGGACCTAACTAATATGCACTAATGAAGTGAATTGAAGTAGGTGATATCAGTGCAATGAGTCTCACTAGCTGAGCAACAACCTGGTGAGATCGCTGCGATTATGATAGCCCTAACTCAGATCAAAAGGCAAAACGAACTCTATATCTGGCAGGTAATCCCCTCGTAATGCTAAATACCATTTCATAAACAGATACCACGCTCGCTTCAAATTACTACGCCAACTCCAAACTATCCCACAGGCACAGTGCCGTACCAGTAGGTAGGAGATAGGTATACCTAAATACAAAACTAGGCAGGAACCTACCCAATAACAGTAAAACAAAACTTAACTATTTCTAACTTCATCCGGTCCGACAAGCCCACAAAAATAAAACAATAATGCAAGCCCGTCTACTACATAACTGCATATTCTGAGAAATAGCGAGAAACAGCCAACAATTGCACATCATAAAAGGATCATTTCACCATCTTCCAGAAAACAGGCAATTAACTAAATACTTTCACTGAGGAACAATAACAACAATAAAATCGGAGACTGTTTGTCCTAAGCGGCTCTCTACCGAGAATAAAGGCGCACGAAGATACGCACAAACTTTGACAATCGCAACCCGTACGATCTGTTAATCGTACACAAAGGTAGTTCAAATAAATCACGCTATCTCTAAGTTCTTTCTTTCAACAACATCCCAAGAAGATAACGTAATGGAAGCCTTACCAATGCTGAGATGGTAACTGCCTATTCACCGCAATTGCTGACCAAATTAATCACCTATGTCAATTAACATGCAACCACACTCACATTCGTAAGGACCTAGTTAAATATGTAGAAGAAAACGGCGATGAACAGAACAAAGCTCGCAATCACTGAGCCTGAAATCCTCAGCAACTCAACATTGAAAATCTGCGCAATTACGTTACTTGGGCTGGAGAGGAGATTATAATACGAGCTGCCGAATACTTTCTAGTTAACGTAACAATCCGCCAGCAAAATACACCATCGCTCACATTCACGCCCAAAAATCCAGCGGATGCAGTGAAACCTATCAACCTCAACGGCACAGGACACCACTACGACAGCGTATACTTGCTTGAATCGCCAAATTTACCCACGGATCAAGCAACTGATAACCAAACTGATAACACCATACTTTCCCCGATACTTAATGCAACACCCATGACCTCCTCAGGGTCAACCATAACATCAACAGAAGACATCCCAGACAACACCGGATATACGATGATACGAAACAGCCCCATATTTAAACTACAAGTCACATGCGAGCGTATGCGCTTTGCTACTTGGAACGTTAGAGGATGCGCCGAAATAACTAAAAGACTCAACATTGATGCGGAATTGACTAACAGAAACATACACATAGCCTATATACAGGAAACAAACATGATACATATGTCAAAACACTATCTCTGGTATCTGTATGCTCGAATCGGACAAGACGCTATAAAGAAATACAGGAAAAAGGTAATTATAGGATCAAACCTCCTTCACAATATTGCACACAAATATTTTAAAAGTTACATCAAAAGGAAATGCATGTACAAGGGCGAGCTTGTCTCTAAAAAGAGATTTCTTACAGCAAAACAAGGCATTACAGGAATTGCTATCATAAAAGGGAAGGCAGTGCACAATAATTACTATAATTAAAATGCCTAGGAATAAATTAAAATATCTGTAAAATACAGATAGCAAATACGAAATAATTACCGATATATACATAAACTTTACATATAATAATATAAATACAATAATTTTTATATATACATAAACTTTACATATAATAATATATATACAATAATTTTTACGAAAGAGACAGGTAGTGCTCTTTGATATGTTTCTTAAAAGAAAAAAGAGTCGGACTGTCTCTTATAGTGCCAGGAAGTGTGTTCCAGAGTCGGACCGCCCGCAACCTGAAAGAGCGTTTATACGCAGCGCTGCTATGCCGCGGAGTAGCTAAAAGTGAATAATTTAATATCATCGGAGAAATGCTCATGGCAAACTTAAAAGTAGAAAGACGAAAATTCTTGTAAGAGACCCCATAAACAACCAGTGTATTGGACGGAGTTCCAATACGAACCGTAAACGAAATCAAATATCTCGGCACATATATTACGGCAGGACATAGGACACAATAAAAAAGAGGTGCCGGCAAGCCATGTACAATTCCAAGGCCCTAATGCATTTTATAAAGAAATCCAACATGGACTGGAATATAGTGCGCCTGATTTACAAAATGGTCATTGCACTGTTTATAAAATTCGGACAAAAAGCGGCAACCCTCACTAAAGCAAACAGTTGAAAGTCAGTTCTTGACTAAGAAAATATGAACGCCTAATCCTCATAGACATGTTTGAGATCGCCAGAAGCTATCCAAGATACCACAAAATTCATGACTGACTACAGGGCAAAACGATAACCAAACGAATCAAAAACCACCGGATGTGTTACAATACATATTCTGCGACGCCCACAAGAGCACTTTCTACACGCTCCATTCAAATACGAAGCAAGGAAGAAGAAAGTCGGCCGACTTATATACACCTGGAAAGATTTCCTTAAGCATGACATCAAATACTACGGTGAAGAACACAGTTACTGGACAGAATCATCACACAACAGGGACGAAGTCAGGATGGCCTAGAGGCAAATATACCGTATTCCAGAAACAGAGAGCGAAAGCGAAACTGGGAACTTACCGGATAACCCAAACGAACACGACTCAGGAAACTCAACTAATAACAATAACTGAAAATAGAAGGAAAACAAGAACTTGAAGAAAACAACAGCTGCTCTCCAAATCCCACATCCTCCCCATTCCACATATCCTATATTGGCTTCAGGCTGAAGAGTCGGTCGATTGAATTCACTATCCTTCCCCTCCTATAGAGCAGGTCATTCCGCCCCCCCTCAAAACTTGTGCCCTCTGGTATGCCGGCCGAAAGACCGGAACAGGTTTAGAACCCTGGCTGGAGAAGCACCATTCATTCATTAGTTCATTCTTGTTACTGTCATGTCTCTGTACAAACATTCTGTATGACGCGTAACGAAACGCAATAGCGAGATTTCGATATTGCTATATTCTTTTGCTGTTATTTTTGTGTTTTTTTTATGATTATTTTTTCTGTATAATTATTGCAAGTTGATTTCTGATTAATCTTGATTTCTTTCCCAGCATGCCCAGTGAAAGACTGAGTTCAGGCTTAGAACCAAAAGTATTTTAAAGTAGATCCTATTAATATTAATTTATTTTGTAATTTATACGTATACCTATAAAGTTTATGAATACCTTAAACAATTTTAATGATAGCTTCTTTTCTAGCTCTGACAGCGACGTTTCACTTAGTGCGGGAGGTGGGTTGTCGGCGGATGGCTCTTTGTCTGATAATCTGAAACGCGTGTTCTCGACTCTTGGCTTTAATCTCAACATCGTCCATATTAATGCCCAGAGCATTCACGCCAGCTACGCTAATCTTCTCGATGCCTTTGTTGACCAGAATATTTACTGAATTCTTGTCTCCGAATCTTTCCTTAAGCCATCCCTCTCTTCTTCCATGTATGCTCTGCCAGGGTTCAGGCTCTATCGTAATGATAGAACGGGTAAGGCTGATGGCGGCGTTGTCATCTACCTTCGTTCTGACATCTCCTGCAAAGTTATTAGCCACTCGCCCAGCCTATACTCTGGCTCTGCAGAACACTTATTTTTAGAGATATGTCTTCGTCACAATAAAGTTCTTCTGGGTGTTTACTACAGCCCCTCTCTTCGTATAGATTACTTTGAATCTTTTGAAACTCTTCTTAATGACCTGTCCCCTCTTTATCCTGTAACTCTTATTCTTGGCGACTTTAACACCTGCCTCCTTAAAAACAATGCTCGATCAGACAAACTGCAATCCATTGTTAACTCCTTGAATTTACACATTCTTCCCCTCGATGCCACTCACTTTCAGCCTCACTGTACCCCCTCTCTTCTTGACTTGACGATAATATCTAACCCCACTAAGGTTGCCGTACAGGGTCAACTCAGTGCCCCCTTCTCCTACAATGATTTAATTTACCTATCCTACAACATTAGGCCCCCCAAGCGTAAAGCTAAGTTTCTTGAACTTCGTAGTTTCAAGGGTATTGATCTCACTTCCCTTAAATCCGACGCCTCTTCCATAGATTGGTCCCTTGTTCTGGGTAGTGAGTCCGTTGATGATAAGGTTCAGAACTTTTACACAATTGTCCTGAGCTTGTTTGACAAACATGCTCATGTTAATAAGGTTAAAGTAAAATACCTTCCCTCTCCATGGCTTACTGATACTATCAAGGGTCTAATGGCTAAAAGAAACCTTGCCAAGACTAAATACAAAAAGGATCCGACCGACGAAAATCTCTTAGCATTCAAAAGTCTTCATAATCGCTGCTCCCGTCTGTGTCGAGATGCCAAACGCCATCGTTTATTTAAATGTATCAAGAGCTACGCCCCTGCACAAGTTTGGAAATTTCTGAAGACCCTTGGCATTGGTAATTCCCAGGACCTGGCGGTTGGTAACATCGACCTTAACGGTCTCAATCATTTTTTTGCTGTCCTCCCCGTCCAGATGGATCCATCTGTCAAGGATGCCACACTCCGTAACTTGCTTTCCAGGACTTTCTCCTGCCACTCTCCTTTCCATCTGCGTCATGTTGGAATCGCTGCAGTCAGGAAAGCAGTGCTAGCAATCTCATCAAAAGCCGTGGGCAATGACAAAATCTGCTCTCAAATGCTAACAAGTGTTCTTGGGGAATTGCTGCCGGTTATCACTCATATAAGTAATGCTTCACTCTCTGACTGTCACTTCCCTAGTCAGTGGAAACGTGCTCTCGTGATCCCTCTGCCTAAAATATCCAACCCTTGTAGTGTTATGCTACTTACGTGCTATTTTCCGGTCTGTTCAGCTGGATACTTGGTGAGCTGTACAGTCTGTTTTTTTTTTTTTTTTAAATATCAGACTGTACAGCTCACCAAGTATCCAGCTGAACAGACCGGAAAATAGCACGTAAGTAGCATAACACTACACCCTACTTTCTACAAAGAATTTCGTCCTATTTCTATCCTGCCTATCCTCTCCAAAGTCCTTGAATCCATTGTACACACTCAAATATCCACCTATCTTTCCTTCATAAATCTCCTTAATCCTTTCCAATCGGGCTTTAGGCCGGGTCACAGCACTACCACGGCTCTACTCAAAGTGACAGATGACATCCAACATGCGATGGATCAGAAGAGGATGTTTATGCTGCCATTTCTTGACTTCAGCAGCGCATTCAACTGCGTGGATTTTGATATCCTGGTTGCGATCCTTCATTCACTTAATGTCTCCTCTCATGCCGCCCTCTGGTTTGACTCCTATCTCAGAGATCTACAACAACGCATCAAGTCTGAGGATACATACTGTAACGGCATTAAAGGCTAAGGTCGAGCCACCGCTGTCAGTAGCTATGATCGTCTATTATATCTACCCCAAAAAGAGATGTCCCGGTTCAGCTGTAAAATTTGTAAGTTAAGAATGATAAGTCTGAATTTCTCGTTCGTTGAGAAGTTCGTTAGGCGTACAATAGTCGAAAGGAAGATTGATTAACGAAGTTACAGTTTCAAGTTAGACAGAGAAAGCATATATGTCCGCAAGCCGGTATTTCGCATCAGTTAGCGGTGTATTGCGCCAGATCGATCGTTGTTGTATTTTGTGTGATGGTACCATTTATTTTTTTGTATATATGGGCGTTTGGAACTTCTTTTAGTGGTCGACCACAATTTATAATATTTGTTCGGGATATCGTATAGATATCCGTCGTAGTTTTACGACGTGAGTACTCAATGATATTTCATGTGCTCGCTAGTAGCGGCTTGTGGTGGTTCCAATTATATAATTAGTTCACGGCAATAACGATCCGAAAAGACCGGTTTACACAATTGCGATTTGATTTTCCGAAATGGGTTTGAACTAGCGGTTACCTCAAAAGGTCCGTAACGTTTTGAAACCTTCAACTCTGCGCAATTTGAGCTGGATGTTATCGAAACGTTGTCATTAGCGCTTTAGGAGATCTAACCCTCACCATAGCGAAGTGCATAGTTCGGTAAATTCCGAACTATGAATTCCACTGACCTCAGCACGACCTCGGCCAAGCAAAATCATAAATATTTGACTCAGCCTACACATTAGACCTCCAGCGAAATTTACATTTAATTTAAAGATGCAACTTGAATCCAAACTGACCCAAGGCAAGGCAAAACAATCTACCCGGTCCTAAACAATGAACTTTAGACTGTAATTTGATCTCTTCTCGCGTCCCCGACAACACTCAAATGTCAAAATATCAACAGGATAGGTTATCTGTGTTGACACCGGTTTAACTTTGTTCTGAATTTGTTATTTCCATCCGCGGAACCTCATCGATCAAACAGTCTCCCTATGCCCTGCCAACCTAGGTTTAGCCGCAACTAAACTCCTGTCTAGCCTAGTCTAAAAATAGTATATACTATATACTAGTATAAAAAAAAAACACCACTCGAAAATGGTTGAGTTTGATTTGAATGTGCTTGTATGCTTAATGACTGCGTGTGAGGGAATTTCAAAACTCGCTACTCGAAAGGAATGAGGAGAGGATTAGCCCGCGAATATCCTAAGAGCCAATCCAGGAACCCTATGGTGAAGGAAAAAGGAATTTAGGGTCGCTCCAAGCCCAGACTCAGACTCAGATCAGTTACCTACAAGTTCTTATCTAACGACCCAAGGATAGTTTTGGAATTTGGGGTAGGTTGATATATAGGATAGGAACCGAGGTATATCTCGGCGCTTCAGACACTCACGAAAATCCACTGTAACTTCGCAATCACAATTCGTCCAGTTCCGACGCGTAAAACGGCAGACCAAACTGTTTAGAATTTGTTGAAAGACGACTGTCACAGTAGCTAGACGCTGAGACTGAATGCTCTCCCTTCCCCCGCAATCGTATTTATAGTCCCCACATGTCTGAAAAAAAATGGCGTCCTTTGCGAACACGCTCTGCCCAAGCGAAGCTTCTTATCTCTAACTACACAGGTTCCAATTTCAACCAAACATGCCATGCAGATCCGCCGTTCTACAAACTTTGTGTACGCATATTCACTATGATCAACCGTAGGTTATCACTCAAGTCATTCGGTATGGCCGATACACAAAATCTGTTGATCGCTGACCATAAAAGCTTGTTGCGATTAATTTAAGCCTTCCCGACCGCTAGCGCGCTAGACAAAGACCACTAGAATGATATTCAGACTCCTGGTGTCAAACTCGCCATCTCATACCAAACAAACGCAATTGTATATTTGCAGTCAACATAATAGCTTTCTCCGTATCGTTCCATAATAACCTTCCATTATTTAGTTATTCATAATTTATTCAGCGCGCAGCCAAATCGGCTCTGATCCCTACACATTCCGCAGGAATGCGACAAAAAAACCTGACCTGTAACCTTGTTCCTGGAACCAACCCACGCGCTCGGCTCATTGGTTTTTGCTAACTTACCCCTGAGCTACTCAAAACCCCAAACGTTATATGAACCGATTCTCGTATTCAAAACAGCGCGGCGATGGGCTAGCCCTCTGTCACGCAAAATAAAGTATCAAATGTACTGACTCTCGTGTACCATTACAGCACACCCATTGGTGCGATCTACTCACTGGGGTTCCTCAGGGTGGCATCCTTTCACCCCTTCTGTTGTCGGTTTTTATCAACTCAATCTCTGATGTACTTACTTCTTCATATCATATTTACGCAGATGACTTCCAAATATACCGGCATTTCTCTCCACGTGATGTGACTCCGGCTGTGGAGGCTCTAAATGCTGACCTCGAGAATATCCGGAAGTGGGCCCTCTCGTATGGGCTTCTGGTCAACCCGAGCAAGTTGCAGGCCTTGATCTTGGGAACCCAATGCTCTCTTAACCTGTTAAAACAACTTCAAATCGCTCCTCTAATATTTGACGGAACCGTAATCAAATACAGCGATAAAGCTAAAAATCTCGTAGTTGTATTCGATATATACTGTCTTGGTCGCCCCATGTCTCCGAGGTCAGCAGATGAGTCTTTGCATCGTTTCACTCTCTTCGGAGATTACAATACTTCCTTCCACTGCATAATAAAGTCACTGGGCATAATAAAGTCACGAAGAACAACTGAATAAACTCGAACGACTTCAGAACCTCGGAATTCGGTTCGTCTTCGGGCTGCGCAAGTATGACCACGTCTCGCATTATAGCAAGGAACTGGGTTGGCTCCCGATTCGTCTTAGCCTTGATTTCCACATATTGGCTTTACTATTCAACATCTTGAGAAATCCCAGATATCCTACCTTCGTGAACGTTTTGAGTTCCTTTTCTCCAGAGCCAAGGAGCGGAGATCTCACACGGTGTCTCTTCTATGTATTCCGCAGCATAACACCGTCGCCTACGAGCACTCGTTCAGGCTGAGGGCCATTCGGCTGTGGAACGCACTTCCCTGCACTATTAGGGACAGTCCCACTCTCTTCTCCTTTAAGAATCGCTTGAAAGAGCACTTACTTTCTCTTTCATCATAGGTATTGTATATATAAGTATGTAATTGTATTTATCTGTTGATTATTATTATTTGTTTATTTTTATTTTATCTGCTATTTCTTTTATTATATGTATTTTTATAGTAAGTCATATATTTTATTGGTATTTGGTAATTTTATAATTGCACTAGACTACCCTTTTAAGTTTATATGTATCCTATCCTGATAGGTTTGCTGGAAGAAATCTGTGTTGAGAGATAAGCTCGCCTTTGCCTTTTAATTGCTTGTAAAATGTTTTGTTTTAATGTTCTGTGCAATAAAGAATTGTGAATTGTGAATTGTGAACCACCACGAATGTATTGGACTTACTTCGAATCCCATTATTGCCCTTTTTGTGAATTTAAATAAAATATGATACAAGTTTTATTTTCTTTATTTTTTTTGTTGTATTTATGTATACTGAGGGTTTGTAAATAAAAAAGTCAGAATTTTATTTAAAGAGTTAGTAGGGTAAGATTGAGGTTTCTGCATCATCATCCGAGCGAAGCTCTGTTCGCTACAGACTGGCACGACCACTATTGTCTTTGCCAATGCAGTTCAACTATGTGATGAAGTACTTTTTTTTTCAAACTTTATTTCAAATAACTTAACATACTCTAACACCAACAATAACTCATAAAAACTAGGTATTTGTATAATACAACATTATGTGAGTTGTTGTAGTGGTAGTGAGTAGTGTAGTGCCCTCCGTACTAGTCAAGACTGTATGACGGCAGAGCATTGCTCTTCTCACAGCTGAACAAAAACTAAAACAATTTGCAATAGACTCCTGTCTAAGTTTATAAGATTGTTATTGGAGCAGAGTGCAGTATAAGTACTAATATAGAATAAATAGTTAACAACTTATAAGTAATTTCGGTATAACATAGAAATAGAAATGTAGAAAATATATTTATATTGGATATTTTAAATATATGTAGGTATAGTTATATATTGTTATGTAGATTTTATACTATCATACATAATATTGTTTGGATATATATTTTTTAAATATAAATAAGTAAATAATATACATAATGCGTCACTTCAAACAAAAGCTTCCAAAAGCTTTTCCGTAAGATCGCAGTCTAATGATATAAAATACTTATCCAGCATTTTCGAGCAGGAGTAGGTGTTACATTCTTTGAATGTTGTGAGAATCTTGTTGATTTTATTACAAAGAAGGGGCTCACGGAAGTAACGAAATGAATGGACAAACATTGTGCGACAACAGGGAATCTCGTATACACGATCTTTTCTACGTTTCTCTGTAGTGTCGCGACCAGGTATCGAGTACAGTCTTTCGATATGGAATTGATCAAGAATATTGCATCAGTCATTGTGTTAGTCTGCTCGAGCCAATGCAGTTCAACTATGTGATGAAGTACAGTCGTTCAATGTATAATCGAACAAGAATATTGTATCAGTCATTGTGTTAGTCTGCTCAAGCCAATGCAGTTCAACTATGTGATGAAGTACAGTCGTTCGATGTAGAATCGATCAAGAATATTGTATCAGTCATTGTGTTAGTCTTCTCAAGCCAATGCAGTTATGTCATGTCCAACTATGTCATGAAGTACAGTCGTTCGATATATAATCTATCAAGAATATTGCATCATTAATTGTGTTAGTCTGCACGAGCCAATGCAGTTCAACTATGTGATGAAGTACAGTCGTTCGATATAGAATCGATAAAGAATATTGCATCATTAATTGTGTTAGTCTGCTCGAGCCAATGCAGTTCAACTATGTGATTACAGTTGTTCGACATAGAATCGATCCTTTGAGTAATAATGTATTATTACTCAAAGAATCGATCAAGAATATTGCATCAGTCATTGTGTTAGTTTGATCGAGCCAATGCAGTTCAACTATGTGATGAAGTACAGTCGTTCGATATAGAATCGATCAAGAATATTGCATCAGTCATTGTTTTATGAAGGTATTTGTATTTAATTTGCTACATCAAAGTAGCATATTTACTGTTAATATCTTGAGCTGCTGGTTGTCATTAGCCCTATTGTTTATCGTATGCTCTGTATCATTCGCATATTAGATATTCGATTCAAGATGCTACGGGCTGCCTCACAGTCATTGTGATTGGTATTCAATTAACGATTTATTAAGACAAGATACTAAGTAACGATTTACTATAGAATTAAATAAAAGGTTTTACGTTGGCAAAACTCTTGCGTGTGCAGCCTGTCTTAACTTTATAACTGTATAACCGTAAAACTTTCAGATACTCATTTTGATTGGTATTTATCTAACGGTTTATTAAGACAAGCTACTAAGTAATGATTTACTATAGAAATAAATAAAAGGCTTTATTTTTGCAAAAATCTTGCGTGTGCAGCGTTTCTTAACTTTATAACTGTTTAACTTTCAGACACGCCACATTGAACGTAGAGTTTTTGGATTACTAATTATGGATTACTAATTACGGATTACTGATTTCGGATCACGATTCTTCTTGTGATTTTGTCACTTACTTTCAGACTAGCTAGCATAGTCTTAGTAACGTAGTACCATCCAGCTCGTGACACGATGGAAAGAATAGGAGTGCCTTTCCCATAATTCCATCCGCATGAAACCAGGGCTGCGAGTCGCTTATTATTTATTTAATAAGAACACTAAACAGAATACATCCATTTGAGACAATAATACTAAAAATCTTAACGTAACTTCGTATTGTACAAAACCTGTGATTTAATAAAATAGGTGGTGTGACATTACTAGCGGGAAAGAGAGATGTGTATGTGAATCTGTATAGCGCTAATTCATTCTTCTTAGTTGACAGCTAGCAGACCAGAAACAAGCTAACCGTTCACCTTGGCGGATTAGCAGGGCAAAGGCGGCTCACCTTAAGACCGTCATTCATATTACGATTTTAAGCAGTCCTGTTGAAGGCCTGCTTTTGAACTGCACGGTATTGGGATGGTTTCTTAAAATTTGGTATCAGGCCTACATTTTCGTAGCATATACCTCAATCAATTTCTAGCAGCACAGAACACATACACCTTGTCCAGCATAGCTTGATCGATGACAGCTTGTCACTTTGACATAACTAGACCAGGGGATGAGGTCGATATAAATGATCGCTATTTCAACTAAAGTTACTGAAGGTTTC
Organism: Argyresthia goedartella; assembly: GCA_949825045.1. NCBI lineage: Eukaryota > Metazoa > Arthropoda > Insecta > Lepidoptera > Argyresthiidae > Argyresthia > Argyresthia goedartella. The sequence continues at coordinate 35,531,422 of OX463812.1, read as the reverse complement.
AAACAAATCAAACAAAAGGGAGTTGTAACACGTTTTTATTCTTGTAAAAATGGTTCACAGCCAAAATCGTCATCAGCAAAGTCGGAATCTCGCTGGAGCAGTCTTGTAGATTTATAATCAGTTCCTGGTTATATTGGTCGAATTGATACTTCACGCTCCCATTTTTTTTCTTGTTTTATAGAAAAATTTCCTCCAATTTTCCGGCGTGCCATTGTCACATGCATTCTTCAGTAACGTTAGTATTTTATTTACCGTAAAAAGCGGTGTTGTGTTATGTCTGGCTGCCTAACCTTTAACAAATAAATTAAATATAACACACCACATGGTTTTTTGGAAGAGATGTCTTATTACCGAGATAAGCTAGTTTTTGTACATGTTTATTGTTTTCAAAAGTTATCTAAATATTGGGTGTTTTATGTGAGTACAATAAAGAAATAACAAATATAAATCTAATTGAGTTTTTATCAAGCGAACAATTAGATATGCGAGCGATAGGGTTAAAAAACATAGAAAGAATAGAATAGAATGGAATCTAATATAGTATAATAGAATAGAATAGGCATTTATTCGCTGTATCAGCACAAACACAAGAATATAAAAGTATTACATGGAATGAAGTAGGTACTGTTTAAAAATAAAATAAAAATTAGCAATAAAACTACCCACTATTAGCACCCATAAACATTTGTGAGGGGTTTCGCTGCCATGTGCACATGCTGCGACAGCAAAAGGGTTCAGACTCAGCATAATGTCACAGGAAATCCTGTGACTCTGGTTTTCAGTCTGGGGCCCAGAAGATATAATATGATTTAAAATATTAATTTGTACAGGTGGCAAGTGTAATAAATAAAATAAACTAAACTTAATATTGGTGGGAAGTGTGAGAATAACCTAAGCTAAGTACCTATTCTCAGAATAAATAAAAATTAAAAAAAAATTAAATGTGCGGAAACAAGTTGTGAAAGAGAATTGTAAATTGCATTATAGGAATAAATAAATATTTGGTGTGTTGAATTGTATTGATAATAATAATGTCAAATCATAGATACACAAGAAAATATAAAATTAAATCACTACATATACACATTAAGGATTGGAATAAATCTTAAGAATAAAATAAGCTGGAAAACGCGGCACGCAGCACCACGTCCGCGGTCGTGGCAGCATCAGGTACTCTGCTTTTGTTGCTCCAATAACTGTGCTCGAATTCGTCTTTTGAATATTGTTTTTGTTTTGAGCTATGTATGCTAAGTATGCCATCAGATGAGTTACTAGATCCATCCTTTCCACTAATAACAACTTGTTGGTAACGATAGTCAAGATAGCTCTCAATCCACTTTATCGACTCAATATGAAAACCATAGTAATTTAGTTTAGACAGCAACATATTTACAATTAAACAGTCGAAAGCTCGAGAAAAGTCCAGTAATGCCAGTATAGTACCAAAACCCTTTTCCTGGGAAGCTAGGATATTAGCCACGACATCTAGTAAGGCAGTGGTTGTGCTGCGTTCTTTTCTAAACCCTGACTGCAACTTAGGCAAAATCCCATTTTTTTCCAGGAATGAAGTGATCTGGTTAGTTCAGTTCAGTTCAGTTCTTTAGTGCCATAAATTACACGTTTATAAAGACCTAATGATAAAAACAATAATGAGTCAGTGTAATTTTACTCATAAGAGTGTAGCAACTTGTTATACAAGGATTTAAATACTAACAAGGCAATTATAATACAATTATATTATAATACACAGTCACAGTCATAAAAGAATAAAAACTACACACGATCATTTGAATTTTAATATCCTAAATAATGTCATTTTGTGGAATTGTATTACGTTATCTTATTATTCATTAATTATAATTATAATATTCATATAAGTCATATGGACACATTTCTAATAGATATTTATTAAGTTTATTAAAAAAGGAGATTGCAGATAAAGCTTTGATATCTTCAGGCAGCTTATTGTAAATTTTTATTGCGGTCACCTTTGTGCTACGTGTGTGCGACACTGTTCTGCTCAACGGAATTTCTTAATTCAGTTTGTGTTTATTATTCAGCCTTTCACTTACACCGGGCGGCCTCTGGGGAAACTTTTTAGGATAGCGCCTGACCAACTTGCATAACTCTGTTATGTAGAGTGCTGTAATGGTATGAATCTTAAGTTTTTTAAAAGAACAGCGGCATGAATCCATACTGGACTTAAGATCGTCAAGAATACGGATTGCCCTTTTTTGTAATGTGAAGATCTTTTTAATTTCAATACAACCCCCCCAGACCGCTAAACCATATATTATCCTAGACTGGAAGAACGCAAAGTAAGCCTGTAGAGCAGCTGTTTTTGTCGATATCCTCCTCAAAGACCGCAATGCGTAGCAGAAACTACTGAGTCTACCTTCAAGAACTTCAACGTGTCGTTTCCAATTTAAGTTACAGTCTGTATGGATTCCTAAGAATTTGGCATACGGAACCGATTCTATTTTTTTGCCGTTTACTTGAATGTCAAGGTGTGGCAAATGGGTGTTGTAGTTTTTAAAATACATGAGTTTCGTTTTGCTAACATTTGTACTCAGATTTAAAGAATTAAACCAATATACAAAAACGCCGATCTTTGTATTAATTTCTTTGGCTAAATCTTCACACTCGCTACGTTCAAATTTAAAAAATCTCTGTGTTTTTTCGTCCGCAAAAATTAAAATTTTATTGTTTACTAAAAGCGGAAGGTGATTGATATATATTAAAAACAAAATTGGGCCCAATATACTACCCTGTGGCACTCCTATTTTAGTTTCGCGGCAGCTTGACTCTACATTTTTTAAGATCATTTTTTCTCCCATGGTTGGTAACAAGACACTCTGTTTTCGCTTGCTTAGGTATGAAACAAACCAATTATTAACCGGGCCCCGTATGCCGTAACGGTTTAAAATCTCCACCAGAATTACATGACTTACGTTTTCGAAAGCCTTTGATAGGTCAAGGAGAATGCGCACAGATAAAGACTTAACTTTTCTGCCATAACTTTTTCGAACAGTTTTGACAAAACTGGGAGCAACGATATGGGTCTGTAGTTTGTGACATCCAGTAGGTCGTCTTTTTTATGTATCGGTATTACCTGAGCCTTTTTTAGTCTTGATGGAAAGACGCCTTCTCTTAGCGACAAATTTATGAGGTAGAGGAGTGGGATCGCTATGGCATCATATATATGCTTTATGACGCTAGCCGATATAGCGTCATAGCCACTTGATTTCTTATTTTTAAGGTTCCTCACGTGTTTGTGAAGTTCGCCGATCACAATTTCATTTACGAACATAGATCTATGGTGGAAATCGGGTAATTATTAATTTTTATTATTTGAGAAATTAATTAATTATTTGAGAATTTCTCCTTGGCATTTCAGACAAATCTGTGAAGTGGTGGTTGAATAAGTTTGCTGCTTCATTATTACACTTTGCTGTTTTTTTCTTTTCTATCCGTTAACCCCTGTAATCTCGAATGTCTAAATCTTTTCTCCCTTTTATATTCGAGTTTATTAGGTTCCAGGTGGCTTTTACTTTATCGTGAGAGACTAAAATCATTTTTTCGTTTGCAAGTTTCTTTGACATCTCTATAAATCGCCCTAAAATAGTAGAGTATAACTTATAATGCTCGAGCTGCTGAATATTTTTGAATTGCTTAGCTTTAACGAAGAGGTCTCTTTTAGTCTTGCTTGACTTTCTAATGCCTGGGGTGAGCCAGTCTTTTTTTGTTTTGTTTTTGGAGGCGTCACCTCTTACTTTAATTAAAGGACAACAAAAGTCGAAAGCTTCCAATAAAACATCATGAAAGATGTTGAAGCTCTTTTCTAAGTCAGGCTCAGCAAATACACTATCCCATGATGTTTGCTGTACGCTTTCTTTCAGTTTTTCAAGGTTAGAGATCTTAACATTTCTTACTTGTATGAAGTATTTTGTCGGGCCCTTTTTTGTGGAAGGTTGAGAGAAGCGTACTGAAGTGTATGGTCTGATAATCCTATTTCCACACGTGTGTCTCTTAAGTCTATATTGGAAATCATGTTATCAATACAGGTTTGGCTGTGGCTGGTAAAGCTTTACATTGTACGACTGTAGTACCCCGATAAACTCCCTAGCCTCGACTAACTCTACAAGGGTGTTGATATTAAAGTCACCACATATTATGATTTTACGTTCCTTATATTTAAATACATAAGTTAAGACGTTTTCAAGATGTTGATGGAAATTATCATCTTTTTCTGTCTTGGGTCTGTATAAACTAATTACGTAGTATCCATACAAGTCGATCCCACGTATTTCAAAGATGTAAGGAATGGAATAGTCTTTAAGCTTTTTTAAGTCAGTGTAGCGATTTCCTACCTTTACATATATGCAACAGCCACCTTTACTGGTTCTATTTTTGCGACAGAAGCTGCATACTAATTTAAACCCAGCTATAATAATCCTCTCTGGACTCCGGAAATCTTCCTGGACTCTATGATGCTCAGTTATACATAAAACTTCAACACTTTTTTCATTGCTGAGCCATATCTCCAGTAAAGACACCTTTGCAGCATTTAAACGCTGAATATTTAAATGTACAATTTTTCTATGTTGTTGCTGATCATTGTGACTGTTTACAAAAAAACTTGGCTTTTAACGGGAGAGTTTGGAGTTGAAGTGGGGTTCGAACTCTCTTCTATTTGGCTGTTTACCGGATATGTAGAAGTTACAACATCTACGCAGGTTTGAGTCTCTACGCTAATACACACGGGTCTCCCAGACGCTACATCCCGCCTTTGAGAGTTTGAAGTTGAATTGGGGTTCGAACTCTCTTCTGTTTGGCAGTTTACAGAGAATCTCTTCGCTAATATACACAGGTCTCACAGGCGCTACATCCCGCATTTGAGTGAATTCAGAATATTTTTGGCTGTAGCAGAGTCTTAGAATATCCCTCAAAAGGAATTTACATGCGAGTTCCTTAGAGAGTATAGTACGACTTCTATTTTCAGAGTTCCATATATCAATGTAGGTGCTGTGTGAAAAGCGTGAGCTGAGCGGTCTGAGAGTGCTGTTTACGTTATTTTCATTTAAATACCTGTTTTTTTCAAACTTACATAGAATTACATTTGTGTTTGCTAGTTGGTTTAGGTTGTAATACAGTAGAGATTTTAATTTTAAGGGATCTTTATCATTTTTTCCCGCTATTATTATAACTGTTAAATAATAGACGTGCGTCCTGTACAACCATTTATTACCAGACTAACATGTCAGTGCGCTGCTTTGCGCACCTACCCTACTATCACATACATAACACCTCCACCCTTATTAACAAAAAAATACAAATATAATCTAAACCTAATTTAGAGTACTCTAAAGGAAAATGTAACAAAATAGAATAAGAACATATCTAAGACAATCGTACTTAATAGAAAACACAATTATACTGAGTATAAACTTAAGTACTAAAAATATTCATCGAAACCAAAGCGCACAGGTGGCTTGCGAGTTCGCTTAGAATCAGTACATGGTTCCCTGTTCGCTGACACACTGGGCTCATACACCGGCGGCCCGGCTTCCGCTGCTGCTGGCTCGACTTCCCTCTGCGGTGAACTCTCCACTCTACTCTCCTCTAAGCTGTCGGTACCCCGTTCCTGTTCCTCGCCTCCGGTCATGGGAAACGTTAACGACTTGCGGTTTTGTCTACAGTCCACTATGTTTGGCCTGCTTACTACAAGGGCTACTTCCCTATTAGTAATATCGTTATCTAGTTGCCGGGTAACCCTGTGTTTTAGTTGATTGACATGCCTGTGTATCTCGGTTCCATAAATAGATTTAATTGTCTAATTCGTATTACCATTTCTTTTCATTACCGTGCCCGCTAGCCATTTATCCGTACCCCTGTATTCTCGATACCATACTTGCGCACCCGGCTCGAGTTGACGATGTGTACCGCCCGCTATCTCTTCACTACGCGCTTGACGAGCGGCTACTCTCGTTTCTCGTTCTGGTTTCAGTACATCTAGTCTCATACGGAGGTTTCGGCCCTGTAAGATTTTTGCTGGACTATCGCCGATGGTAGCATGTTCGGTATTTCTATACGCCAATAAGAACCTACATAAAGCTGTATGCACGTCTACATTTTGTTTATATGCCTTTTTAATAGCACGTTTACAGATTTTAACCGCGCTTTCCGCAGCTCCGTTGGAAGCCGGATGATAAGGAGCGCTAAAAATGTGTTCTATACCGTTATGTGTTAAAAACATTTGAAATTCTGAGCTAGAAAATGGCGGGCCATTGTCACTGACGATTTGTTTTGGTAAGCCAAACTTGGCCCACAAGTCTCTTAGCGTAGCTATAACTGCTGATGCTGTGGTTCTTTTCATTCTAATGGCTTCAATCCATTTTGAACATGAATCGACCACCACTAAATACGTCACACCCTTAATGGGTCCGAGAAAATCTAAGTGTAGTCGCGACCAGGGCCGGGACGGCCACGGCCATGAGTGCAAGACGTGGCCGGGCGGCGCGTCTGCCACGGCGGCGCACACCGCGCACGCACGGCACTCTGCCTCCACCGCCTCGTCTATCCCCGCCCACCAAACATAGCTACGAGCTAATGATTTGGTTTTTACTATTCCCATATGTGAGTCGTGTAGCTCTGTGATTACTTTTTTCCTACATGCGGCTGGTACTACTATGCGGTGACCCCACATGACACATCCTAGTTCACTGTAGAGCTCGGTTTTTCTGTTAAAGTAAGGTTTTAGTTCCCTTATTTCCACCTCTGATGGCCAACCATCACTAATGTAACTCAGAACACGACTGAGGATAGGGTCACTACGAGTCTCTCTTCTAAGAACATTGTAATCTAGCAACAGAGCGTCTGTTGCAAAATGCAAATAAGTTTGTTCTGGAATATCTTCCTTTTCAGATGCTACCTCATCTTTCTGTGATTTAATTAGTCGCGACAAAACATCGGCGGTGTTCTTATCCGTCTTAATGTACTCGATTGCAAAATCATACGCTGAGAGCTTAACTGCCCAGCGTTGCAAACGACTGGCTGCTGCACTAGGAATGCCAATATTCGGTCCGAATATGCTCACGAGCGGCTTATGGTCGGTGCGCAGCACAAATTTCCTGCCATATAAGTATTGGTGGAACTTGTCAATCGCGAACACAATCGCCAAGGCCTCTTTGTGGATTTGACTATAGTGAACCTCGTGAGTGGTCAATGACCTTGAAGCGTACGCGACGACGCGTTCGTGTCCGCAGCCGCCGCCGCTGCGCCAGCACGGCGCCGAGCCCGCGCGAGCTCGCGTCCACCGTCAGCACGGTCTCCATGCCCATGTCGAAGTGAACGAGCGTCTTTGTACTAATGAGTAGCCTCTTTACTGTCTCAAAAGCTTCATTCTGTTCCATGCCCCATTCCCAATAACAATCCTTTTTTAAAAGCTTGTAAAGAGGTGATAAATATGCACTTAATTTATCTATGAATTTACCGTAGAAATTCACCATCCCTAAGAATGATTTTAACTCTGTTACGTTTCTTGGGTGGGGCATTGTTGTGATAGCCTTCACCTTTTCAGGGTCCACCCGAACCCCGTTTTCGTCTATAATGAACCCTAGGTACCTTACTTCTTTTGCTAGGAATTCGCATTTAGACTTTTTAATTTTTAAACCATTTTTTTCTAAAATCTCTAAGACTTCTTTGATTGATTGTAAATGGCTTTCTAAGTCTTTGTTCTTAATCAATATATCATCATAGAACACTACAACACTTGGTAAGTTACTAAACAAATTTACCATAATTTTCTGAAAAATTCCGGGACTGGATGATAATCCATATACGAGTCTAGAATACTTGAATAGCCCCCTGTGTGTGTTTATGACTGTAAACTTCTTTGAATCCTCCGATAATTCAATCTGATTATAGGCTTGAGAGAGGTCTAGCTTCGTAAATAATTTATTCCCACTTAGATGACTAAACAAATCCTCCATTTTTGGAACCGGGTATCTGTCAATCTCTAAAACTTTGTTCAGGGTTACCTTATAGTCGGCACATATTCTCAAACCACCGTCGGCTTTGTTTACCACGACCAGCGGCGTGGCCCAGTCGGAGTGGGTGACCGGCTCGACAACTCCGGCCCGTAGCATGCCGTCCAGCTCGGCGTCGACGCGCTCGCGCAGCGCATACGGCAGCGGCCGCGCGCGACAGTAGATAGGTACCGCGCCCTCGCGCACACTCAGCGCGGCACAGCCCCCGGTGTATTTACCCAATGTGCCGTCGAACAACGATTCATGTCTGGAAATAATATTACCTATAATTTTCTGATTGTTTGATTGATCATCCGATATAACATTGTTGTTTAGCAGGTTAACTTTATGCATTTTAACAGGTATATTCAATTCCGCTAACCATTGCCTACCCAACAGATTTGTGGTTCCCCTGTTCATTACATACAAGTCTAGCGTTTTCGTTTTATTTTCATAACTGACGACGACTTCTATGTACCCCAAGGGCTGAACTGTCGATCCGTCATAAAACTTTAGGGTCAAATTACAGGAATTTAACTGCAAGTTGCTAAATAGTTCGTCATAGACATTTCTACCAATACAAGATAACGCCGATCCAGTATCGACCTCCATTGCTAACAAACGATTTTCAACCATAATATCCATACACACCGGTTTATATTTGCTTAACGCCATCTGGTACATAGGCTGTTCTTCTTCGCTGTCAACATCCGTATGTGTGATATTGGTGTCATCATCGCAAAACATCTCTCCTTGCTCTTCTAACGAGTGAAATGAAGCATGAGCCCGCTCCCGGCCCCCTCTCGCTGCACCGCGCGCCCCGCGCCCCGCGCCTCTGGACCACGAGCCTCGACCGCCGCCGCCGCCGCCGCCGCCGCCGCCGCTGGTGCTCGCTCCACGCCCGATCATGCGGCCTCCGCGTGATGATCTTGTTTCAAAACTACCGGCTGTTCCCGCCGTTTGTCCCCGCCGTCTCGAATGGTTGTACTCCATATTCCTGGATCTTCTGGGACACATCCTCCTCAAGTGACCGATTTCTTGACAAAGGCTGCACACGTAATCTTTATATACACAGTTGCTACCTTGATGTCTGCTGTCTCCGCATCTTGTACATTCGCCGTAATTTAACTTATGCATTCTTTCTGCCAGCTCCACAGCGCCCCGCTCCACAGCATTTGCGTCTCTTTCAGCAGCTTCCAATGATAAGGCCAAAGAAACAGCTCGAGTATACTGTAACTTGTCCTCCGCGAATAGTCTTTGCCGAATTATCTCGCTTTTCAACCCACAAACCAGCTGATCTCGAAGATTTTCATCTAGGGCCGATCCAAACTCGCAAAATCTTGACAGTTTTTTAAGCTCCGTCACATACTCGGCAATTGACTCGTTACTGAGTTGTCGACGTTGACGGAATTTGTAACGTTCCGCCAACTCCGATGGTTTTGGCTGCAGGTGGACAGCCAATAACTCCACGGCCCGTTGGTAGTTTAACGCTGATGGCTTCGTAGGGCTAGCCAACGTAGCCAAAAGTTCATACGCGTCCTCGCCCATCACCGAAATTAATGTCGGTAGTTGAAACTCCGCTGCCACTTTGTTAACCAAGAAATAACTCTCCAGTCTTTCCACATAGCTAGACCAATTCCCGGTCTTTACAGCAAACTCCCGAACCTTCCCGACTGACATTTTGCTAATCAACACTGCAAATACACTGCACAGATAGTTAATATTTTGTCCGTTTGATAGTTCGTATTTGTTTTTCCGCGTTCGCCACTGTTAAATAATAGACGTGCGTCCTGTACAACCATTTATTACCAGACTAACATGTCAGTGCGCTGCTTTGCGCACCTACCCTACTATCACATACATAACAATAACAATATCGCAGACTGTAAGGTCTTTACAGAGAGAGTTACATGAGTTTAGCACTTGATCTAGAGTGGCATTTGGTTTTATGATAAGACTCTACTTGAAATTCGCTACCAAGTGTTTTTGATAATATTTTATTCATACCTCTACCGGTTTCATCTGACAGTAACATAACTCTCCGTTTTAGTTATCGGCTGGACTCTTTGGTTTTTATCAATTTGTCTTGGTTTTTGTTGGCTGTGTCCTCTATTTTTAAGTCTTTGGTCTTCTCTGGCTCACTCGTACTTGACATTTTATTCTTGTTGGTCGGGATGTTGTTGTCGACACGTACAGATGCGAGATCACTAGACGTCTGCCTCGGTTCATCCATGGTATCTGCCATATGGTCCATCTGTGCTACCACTCTACTTGTGAGTTCTCTTGGTGATTTGCGAGGGTACCCCATTTGGATCAGACTGGGTTTGGTACTGATTCTGCGATATTGTGGAGAGTAAAATTTTGGGGATGACGTGTGTGTAGATGGCGCTGGTTCACCAAAACCCAAAGCTTTAAATATCTCGATCTTTTTCTTGCTGTCTGCTAATGTCTTCTTCAAAGAGCTAACTTCCAGGTTGAGACTGTCAACTACATTATTTGCCACCTCGAGATCCGAGAGGAGTCGGCTATTCTCTTCTCGGAGATCACTAAGCTCTTGGTTGTTATCTATCGCATTTGGTAAGCTTTCACAGCTAAGATCTAAAAGCGACTCTGGGATTTGATTTTCTGTATCGGAAATTATCTGCCGTGGCCGTCTCAATGTGACATTTTTACTAGCCAAATGTGTTGAGCAAGGCGTACTGTTGCTGCTGTTTTCAGTGTCTTGTACAGGTATTTCTTTTGCTTGGTATCCTGGCACTTCTGGCAAGTGAACTTCCTCTTTAGTTCCACAGTGTTCGAGAGGTATTTTGCACTTGAGATGTTGACATAATTATGGTGGTATGCGTTACGACAGATAGTACATGTAAGTAGTTCAGTGGGGTAAACAAATCTTACGCATGCCTTACACTTCATATTGTGGGTTAGCTAGCGACCTCTGGTGGTTCAATCTTTGGTCAAGTCCACCTATGCTCTAATGGCACAACCTCTGTTTGGATGTTCTATCAGGATAGCATGTAGTGAGGAAAAAGTCGGTTTTAGAAAGTTCCACCACCCGGGTTCGAACCCTGTCTTCTTGAGTTTTAGCAAAAACTCGAGTCGCCGACACGCCGGCTTAACCGCTGAGCCACAAGCGATGCTCTGCCCTGTGGTGAAAATCTTAAGTCCACTGGGGAGACTCTGTTGGGTTATGCATGCAGTATCTGCATGGTTCAACTTCTCCTTTGTTCCCAGACTTGGACTTTGTACACTGGTTCACGCAATTTAAGAAGTTAACGATTTTTATAATCTGTTTTTGTCACATAATTGCCTACACAGTGAATAATGATGAAATTGCTTTTGATACATTTTTGAGGCACTCTTGTTTCTTTATATGGGTATAACTTTCACTTTGTTCTGTTAAAGTAACCGTCACTCCACTATTGTTTTGCTGTTTTCTTGATAAGCTCACTGGTTTTTATCACTGTTTTTATCACTTATTGTGAAATTTACCAATGGTTTTCATAATGTGTAGGAATGATGCACTAGTTTATTTGTCTATGATTTATTTTAAGATTTTTAGTTGAGGAGCTGTCTAACTCAATGTTTATGCTGTCTAACTCAATGGTTACATATAACCCTTTCCAAAACTTTGGATAAGTATGGTAGTATACATATCGGTCTAAGATCAGTCACATTTTTCGGGTCGATTTTTTCCAGAGCCCTTGGAAGGTAAAAGTGGTGATTGACCTATTCACAATAGCTGTAATGATCCTAAGAGTTATAGGTAGTGTAAATAGAACCATACTTCTGGTAATTCCATCACTACCGCGGGCTTCTGATGGGATGTTTAAAATATTTTTTCCCACTTCGCTCTCATTGACCGGGTGCATCTGAAAAGTCCTCCTATTTTAGTTTCGCGGCAGCTTGACTCTACATTTTTTAAGATCATTTTTTCTCCCATGGTTGGTAACAAGACACTCTGTTTTCGCTCGCTTAGGTATGAAACAAACCAATTATTAACCGGGCCCCGTATGCCGTAACGGTTTAAAATCTCCACCAGAATTACATGACTTACGTTTTCGAAAGCCTTTGATAGGTCAAGGAGAATGCGCACAGATAAAGACTTAACTTTTCTGCCATAACTTTTTCGAACAGTTTTGACAAAACTGGGAGCAACGATATGGGTCTGTAGTTTGTGACATCCAGTAGGTCGTCTTTTTTATGTATCGGTATTACCTGAGCCTTTTTTAGTCTTGATGGAAAGACGCCTTCTCTTAGCGACAAATTTATGAGGTAGAGGAGTGGGATCGCTATGGCATCATATATATGCTTTATGAAGCTAGCCGATATAGCGTCATAGCCACTTGATTTCTTATTTTTAAGGTTCCTCACGTGTTTGTGAAGTTCGCCGATCACAATTTCATTTACGAACATAGATCTATGGTGGAAATCGGGTAATTATTAATTTTTATTATTTGAGAAATTAATTAATTATTTGAGAATTTCTCCTTGGCATTTCAGAGAAATCTGTGAAGTGGTGGTTGAATAAGTTTGCTGCTTCATTATTACACTTTGCTGTTTTTTTTTTTCTATCCGTTAACCCCTGTAATCTCGAATGTCTAAATCTTTTCTCCCTTTTATATTCAAGTTTATTAGGTTCCAGGTGGCTTTTACTTTATCGTGAGAGACTAAAATCATTTTTTCGTTTGCAAGTTTCTTTGACATCTCTATAAATCGCCCTAAAATAGTAGAGTATAACTTATAATGCTCGAGCTGCTGAATATTTTTGAATTGCTTAGCTTTAACGAAGAGGTCTCTTTTAGTCTTGCTTGACTTTCTAATGCCTGGGGTGAGCCAGTCTTTTTTTGTTTTGTTTTTGGAGGCGTCACCTCTTACTTTAATTAAAGGACAACAAAAGTCGAAAGCTTCCAATAAAACATCATGAAAGATGTTGAAGCTCTTTTCTAAGTCAGGCTCAGCAAATACACTATCCCATGATGTTTGCTGTACGCTTTCTTTCAGTTTTTCAAGGTTAGAGATCTTAACATTTCTTTCTTGTATGAAGTATTTTGTCGGGCCCTTTTTTTGTGGAAGGTTGAGAGAAGCGTACTGAAGTGTATCGTCTGATAATCCTATTTCCACACGTGTGTCTCTTAAGTCTATATTGGAAATCATGTTATCAATACAGGTTTGGCTGTGGCTGGTAATGCGGGTTGGCTCTTTTATACAAAGCTTTACATTGTACGACTGTAGTACCCCGATAAACTCCCTAGCCTCAACTGACTCTACAAGGGTGTTGATATTAAAGTCACCACATATTATGATTTTACGTTCCTTATATTTAAATACATAATTTAAGACGTTTTCAAGATGTTGATGGAAATTATCATCTTTTTCTGTCTTGGGTCTGTATAAACTAATTACGTAGTATCCATACAAGTCGATCCCACATATTTCAAAGATGTAAGGAATGGAATAGTCTTTAAGCTTTTTTAAGTCAGTGTAGCGATTTCCTACCTTTACATATATGCAACAGCCACCTTTACTGGTTCTATTTTTGCGACAGAAGCTGCATGCTAATTTAAACCCAGCTATAATAATCCTCTCTGGACTCCGGAAATCTTCCTGGACTCTATGATGCTCAGTTATACATAAAACTTCAACACTTTTTTCATTGCTGAGCCATATCTCCAGTAAAGACACCTTTGCAGCATTTAAACGCTGAATATTTAAATGTACAATTTTTCTATGTTGTTGCTGATCATTGTGACTGTTTACAAAAAAACTTGGCTTTTAACGGGAGAGTTTGGAGTTGAAGTGGGGTTCGAACTCTCTTCTATTTGGCTGTTTACCGGATATGTAGAAGTTACAACATCTACGCAGGTTTGAGTCTCTACGCTAATACACACGGGTCTCCCAGACGCTACATCCCGCCTTTGAGAGTTTGAAGTTGAATTGGGGTTCGAACTCTCTTCTGTTTGGCAGTTTACAGAGAATCTCTTCGCTAATATACACAGGTCTCACAGGCGCTACATCCCGCATTTGAGTGAATTCAGAATATTTTTGGCTGTAGCAGAGTCTTAGAATATCCCTCAAAAGGAATTTACATGCGAGTTCCTTAGAGAGTATAGTACGACTTCTATTTTCAGAGTTCCATATATCAATGTAGGTGCTGTGTGAAAAGCGTGAGCTGAGCGGTCTGAGAGTGCTGTTTACGTTATTTTCATTTAAATACCTGTTTTTTTCAAACTTACATAGAATTACATTTGTGTTTGCTAGTTGGTTTAGGTTGTAATACAGTAGAGATTTTAATTTTAAGGGATCTTTATCATTTTTTCCCGCTATTATTATGACAATATCGCAGACTGTAAGGTCTTTACAGAGAGAGTTACATGAGTTTAGCACTTGATCTAGAGTGGCATTTGGTTTTATGATAGACTCTACTTGAAATTCGCTACCAAGTGTTTTTGATAATATTTTATTCATACCTCTACCGGTTTCATCTGACAGTAACATAACTCTCCGTTTTAGTTATCGGCTGGACTCTTTGGTTTTTATCAATTTGTCTTGGTTTTTGTTGGCTGTGTCCTCTATTTTTAAGTCTTTGGTCTTCTCTGGCTCACTCGTACTTGACATTTTATTCTTGTTGGTCGGGATGTTGTTGTCGACACGTACAGATGCGAGATCACTAGACGTCTGCCTCGGTTCATCCATGGTATCTGCCATATGGTCCATCTGTGCTAGCACTCTACTTGTGAGTTCTCTTGGTGATTTGCGAGGGTACCCCATTTGGATCAGACTGGGTTTGGTACTGATTCTGCGATATTGTGGAGAGTAAAATTTTGGGGATGACGTGTGTGTAGATGGCGCTGGTTCACCAAAACCCAAAGCTTTAAATATCTCGATCTTTTTCTTGCTGTCTGCTAATGTCTTCTTCAAAGAGCTAACGTCCAGGTTGAGACTGTCAACTACATTATTTGCCACCTCGAGATCCGAGAGGAGTCGGCTATTCTCTTCTCGGAGATCACTAAGCTCTTGGTTGTTATCTATCGCATTTGGTAAGCTTTGACAGCTAAGATCTAAAAGCGACTCTGGGCTTTGATTTTCTGTATCGGAAATTATCTGCCGTGGCCGTCTCAATGTGACATTTTTACTAGCCAAATGTGTTGAGCAAGGCGTACTGTTGCTGCTGTTTTCAGTGTCTTGTACAGGTATTTCTTTCGCTTGGTATCCTGGCACTTCTGGCAAGTGAACTTCCTCTTTAGTTCCACAGTGTTCGAGAGGTATTTTGCACTTGAGATTATGTCAACATAATTATGGTGGTATGCGTTACGACAGATAGTACATGTAAGTAGTTCAGTGGGGTAAACAAATCTTACGCATGCCTTACACTTCATATTGTGGGTTAGCTAGCGACCTCTGGTGGTTCAATCTTTGGTCAAGTCCACCTATGCTCTAATGGCACAACCTCTGTTTGGATGTTCTATCAGGATAGCATGTAGTGAG
Source organism: Argyresthia goedartella (assembly GCA_949825045.1). Classification (NCBI taxonomy): domain Eukaryota; kingdom Metazoa; phylum Arthropoda; class Insecta; order Lepidoptera; family Argyresthiidae; genus Argyresthia; species Argyresthia goedartella. The sequence continues at coordinate 35,515,910 of OX463812.1, read as the reverse complement.
GAAAAAGTCGGTTTTAGAAAGTTCCACCACCCGGGTTCGAACCCTGTCTTCTTGAGTTTTAGCAAAAACTCGAGTCGCCGACACGCCGGCTTAACCGCTGAGCCACAAGCGATGCTCTGCCCTGTGGTGAAAATCTTAAGTCCACTGGGGAGACTCTGTTGGGTTATGCATGCAGTATCTGCATGGTTCAACTTCTCCTTTGTTCCCAGACTTGGACTTTGTACACTGGTTCACGCAATTTAAGAAGTTAACGATTTTTATAATCTGTTTTTGTCACATAATTGCCTACACAGTGAATAATGATGAAATTGCTTTTGATACATTTTTGAGGCACTCTTGTTTCTTTATATGGGTATAACTTTCATTTTGTTCTGTTAAAGTAACCGTCACTCCACTATTGTTTTGCTGTTTTCTTGATAAGTTCACTGGTTTTTATCACTGTTTTTATCACTTATTGTGAAATTTACTAATGGTTTTCATAATGTGTAGGAATGATGCACTAGTTTACTTGTCTATGATTTATTTTAAGATTTTTAGTTGAGGAGCTGTCTAACTCAATGTTTATGCTGTCTAACTCAATGGTTACATATAACCCTTTCCAAAACTTTGGATAAGTATGGTAGTATACTTATCGGTCTAAGATCAGTCACATTTTTCGGGTAGATTTTTTCCAGAGCCCTTGGAAGGTAAAAGTGGTGATTGACCTATTCACAATAGCTGTAATGATCCTAAGAGTTGTAGGTAGTGTAAATAGAACCATACTTCTGGTAATTCCATCACTACCGCGGGCTTCTGATGGGATGTTTAAAATATTTTTTCCCACTTCGCTCTCATTGACCGGGTGCATCTGAAAAGTCGCGTTACAATACCTGTGATGCTCGAAGTAACTAAGATTAGATATCGTAACACCATTGTCTCCAGGCACATTGAGGAAGTGGGTGATCATCTCATTTGGATCGTTCAGATGCTCTGGCAATTCATTGTACTTCTTGGGAAGAACTGTATTCTTAAGAGTTTGCCATAATATTATGTTCGAAAAATGCCTTCTTTTCTGAGTAAAGACTAACAGCAACAAGGTGTTTCAAAGATTTATGGACTCTGTCAACCGGCAATCGAGATTGCTTATATTTATCGTGTGCCCTATCACGAAGTTGCATCATGCACTTAACATTACTGGTTAAACACGATTATGACACTTCCCTGACTATTGTTTTACGCTCTGGTGCATGCTTATCATAAAGTGCTAGCAAGTACTCATTGAAGGTCGATACCATAAGGTCCATATAGTCACAGTGTAGAATCACGTCCCAGTCAGTATTTTGCAGGTCATTTTCGAATGTTACCATGTTAATGTTTTTAATTGGTCCATACATGACAGTGCGAACAGGGGGTTTATCTTTCTTAATTTTAACTTTTGCGGTTATAATTGCGTGACGCCCGAGATCAGGAATGTGATCAACTGATATTGAAGTAAGAGTAACGTCCGTGGTACAGACCAAGTCAATTAGGGTTGCGCTATGGTCAGTAAAATGGGTCGGTTTATCGACAATATTTACCAGTTTGGAGTACGCTAGGAATTGTTGTAATTTACATGTCATATTGTTGCCTGTATCAAGAAAATCTATGTTAAAATCGTCTAATAGTATTTCCTTGTCAAAATGGGAAAAACTAGATAAAGAGTCGGTAAGTGCATCAAAGAAAGTGTTAACATTCATCCACGGTGGTCGATAGGCCATTTCAATAATAATTTTAATACCGTTTACATTCATAGATAGCCACATCTGTTCGACACCAACGGTGGATTCTGGATGGGAGTGTAGTCTCGCTTTTATACCTATCTTCACATAAAACCCCACCCCACCACTCCGCGCCAGTCTGACGCTGCGCGGGCGCGCGATATGTCGCAGTCTATAGCCGGGGATGTCGGGAGCATAACCTAGGTCGTCCTGGCGCAACCACGTCTCATTGATGGCCAATAGGTCCTAAGCTCGCTGGTCCACCGCAACTATGAGCTCATCGTGTCCAGTACCTAAAGAACCCGCGTTCCAGACACCAACTTTTAAGAACTTTGTCTTATAAGATTTTGAGAAAATAGTAGTGTAACAAAGCAGAAGTGTGTGTGTGTTTTGTTGAAAATCATGTAGTGATTTGTTATGAGTATCAATATTGTATAAGTGTATTATATGATAATAGCAGTTAAATAAATATTACGCGAACATGATAAATAGTGATTGTGAGCAACCTGTGGGACTATAGCAATCATCGTACGTAATCTGAACCCATCCACTGCCCCGCAGGCACACACAGCAACGGAACCCTCACACGTTTCAAAATTGTTCAAAACATTTAAAAACTTATTTACCAAGAAAAAAAAATGTAGACAGTTTATACAACACAAAAAAACAAATTATAAGCAGTGACGAACACAGTGAAAATTGGTTATGCGAGCGATTCAAATATTCAATTTCTGCGCAAACACTGGCACTACCCATAAACACGGACTAAGTCAGCCTCAACACGCAGATGGTATTTGGTGGACAAGTTCTCTCGTCTGGCAAAAATAACGCCAAACGTCCAAACGTAACGCCATTTCGCAGCGAACCCCATGTTGCGAGCCTTGGTAAACAAGACACGGTTTTTCTTGGTCAGACGCTCATTAATAAAAAGCTTCTGTGGCACGTGCGGTGGAAGACCCAGGCCTTCAGTGGTAGCCCCACGGCGAACCCTTGAATCCTTCAGGAACTCGTCGCGCACTCGGCCCTCACCACGTTGCGCTCTTCCAGCGACACGCCGAGCTTAACCGCGTCCGCGGCCATGAGGTGCAGCACCGACTCGCCCTCGTACTCCGGGATCCCCGACACCTCCAAGTCGTTAAGGAGTGAGCTCTGCTCGTGCTCGTTGACATCCGCTCGCAGCTGGACCGTAGAAACCTAGGTTTGACCTTTGACTTGAGCCCAGATCAGCTCTATTGGATTGTGCTGGCAGTGGTATGGTGGTAGGCGAATTACAATGTGGCCCTTTTCTTTTGCAATTTCATCCAAGACATATGTTGGAGTACGGAGTTTGTGTAATCCAACCAATCATAGCAATTCAGTTTTTAGCGTACGCTCGTTGGCCTCTACACCTTTGCTTTGCAGCCATGAAATGAAATCCAATTTCCGGTTGCTTCGACGTTGGCCTTTATCTCTTTGTACGGAGTGGTACGGTGCATTGTCCATCACGATGGCATATGGTTCTTGCAGATTGTCCAAAAGAATTGAAACCCACTTTTAAAATTTGTCGAAATTCATTTCTTCGTGGTATGCCGTAGTCTTCACTGATTTGAACGCCAGTAAACGACTAGGCACAAAGCCAGACAACGTCCCAGCATGTGTAATGATCAATCTTTGCCCCTTGCCTTCAGGCACTTTTGTGGTTGACTGAGCTGTGTCGTCAGTCCAAGATCTTGTAATGGTATGGTTTGCGTTTACCCAGAAAAACCAATTTTCCCAGTTAGAAATCTCCTTGACTTTGCGGAGAAAATCAATTCGTTGGAGCGCACTGTCTGTTCGCTTCATTATTATTTTTCTTTATCACTTTTTTTAAAGTGAACCCAATGTTTTTCAGTGTCTTGGCTAAGGATGTGATGCTGACTTTAAACAATTCTGCGGCTTCAAGGGACTTAGCTGTAAGCTGTAGCGACACCACGCGTGTAATAACAATAAATATGGTTACGAATCGCTGCAGCATCAAAATCGACAATTTCTGTGACAGTACAAGTTTTCTTCATTTTTTTTTATTTGGCGTCGATAGTTTTTGGTCTTCGTATTCCTCTGTCATCGCATCAGATGATTTCTCGCCATACTTCTATCGCTGACACGAGTCACTGTAGCAAGTCCGATTCCGAGACCATCAGCAACTCTATTGAACACTTTCGTTAACGGCAGCAGCGGTCCGCCATTTTGATTCTCGCGTTCAAAGTATTCGCGGAAGCGAATCACAAACTCCCGGCGTTCACTATTTAAAATAATTTTCTTTGTGCTTTTTGGAATAATTTATCCAAAAATAGAACAAACTTAAGAAACAAATAACAGCAAAACTTAACAAATTATATAACAATAACAACAACCGAATGGAGACATTCCAGTCACGTGGCGTACACAAGGCGTTGGCACTCGTACTGAACAAGATAATGGAAATCAAAGATGGCAGCATGGCGCGGTGAGGAACCACTCGTTAAAAAGTCAGTTTTAATAGTTTTTCATATTAGTAGTGCATTCAATTAGTCGAACCTTGTTATTTTCAATCTATTATACACACACTATTATATCATCAATATTATTTTTCAAGTGAAGATCGATAACTTGTCTTGTACGATAAGTGTAGCACATCACTATTTGCCAATAAAGTATGATAATTGTCTCAATACAATTCACCGTCGCAAAATACGGTACTTCATAGGCGTGTTTTGCGATGACAGCTGTCATCGATCAAGCTATATTGGACAGACAATTTTTCGGTCGTTTCGGTTTGTTTGACTTACAGCGCGTTCCGAGTCGTAACAAAATCGATTACAAGGTCGTTCCGAATGAGTTTTAGCGTGACAACGATAACTCAAAATGGTTGATATGACGTCATGAATGACATCGTTAAAGCCGACATGTTGTGCTATCATCGTCCATGCTTCTGAGCGTCAGCACCGTGAGCGAGCCATTAAAAGTGACAGCTGTCACGCTGACAGTGACAGCTGATAATCAAGCTTAGAACAGCAATCAGCAGCGATTGCTGGCGCTCCATAATTATTTATTTCCTCACTTTTTCATCCAGAATAATGTTAATATAACTACTACAACTGTCTATTACTCGAAATGTCAATAACTAACAAAAGCTCGGTTATAATAGTGGCGTATGTCAGTGTCAACGTCTACCGTCGCGTTCAAAGCGTTCCGAATAGATATCTATGATCTTTTCTTCTTTTCCCACTCGGAACGGGCATGATGGTCGTGACGTCGCGTGAGCGATGATGTCTTTTGTCACGCCAACAAAGACATCATCGTTCACGTGACGTCACGACCATCATGCCCGTTCCGAGTGGGAAATGACGACCATCATAGATATTCATTCGGAACGCTTTGAACGCAACGGTATATTTCGAGTCGTAGTTTTTATATTAGCGTGTTTTTGGTTGAATAAGTGAGGAAATAAACTGTTATAGAGCGCCAGGAGTCGCTGCTGGTTGTCGTTCGTTTGATTGTCAGCTGTTACTGTCAGCGTGACAGCTGTCACTTTTAATGGCTCGTTCACGGTGCTGACGCTCAGAAGCATGGGCGATGATAGCGCAACATGGCGGCGTTAATGATGTCATTCATGACGTCATATCAACCATTTTGAGCTATTGTTTTGTTTTGTTCTATTTTGTTCGATTCCAAATCGATATTCGATCGATGGTTTCGGAACGGCCATTTTGAATTTGACGTTGCTGCCAACCCAGCAGTTTTTTGACAACTGACAGACGAAAAGCCCTCGCAATGTAACGCGTATTGATTTGGGTATTGAAATTAAATCGTAAGCCATCTGGAATTGTATTCGGGTTCCCCTCAGGATTGTCTATATAGCTGAGTGTGTTGTGGTTCCCCGAACCAGATAAAGTTCGCATTTACGTGGCCGATTGGTTTTTCCCACGTAACATAACCTGTGTTGGAACACTGTGCTCGTCGAAGCTGGCCTGCCAGTCATACCTGGTTGGCTGAAGAACCTGTCTACCAAGAAGAGCCTAGGGTGCACCCGGGCCTTGCAGAGAGACAGGAGGTTGACGGGACCGAAGCACAGACCAGGTTAGATCGACTCCATAAGTATTAGCTCGGTGAATCGCCGACGTTCACACTTCTTGGCATCTGATCGCTACGCTACCTCGTAGCTGATGGGCCCCTGCGAGGTCATTAGGTGCCGAGAAGCCTGAACATTTTGGTAGCAAGAGCGTGCTTTCCTGAGATTTGCAGCCGTCAAGGGCTCCAGGACCCCCGATTTGGGACTATCAATCTGTAGGTATAGGCGGTTATTAGCTAACTTAGTGTTGTTCCTGTATCCACATAGATTGGTAGTATTGTAAGCTATAAGTCTATTGCTGGTAGTAGACAGACAGATATTACAGTTTTCCCTAAATGACCAGTTGTACTGAGATGTGACTCAGAATAGTAGGTACTCAACTTAGGTACATTGTAGGTGAATTGAAATTTGCATTGAAGTACCAGTTAGTCAATCTATTAGTGGTCTAGTAATGCTAATGAATGTTTGGTTAACATAGGTAGTTACATCTATTGATAGCAGGCTATTACATTGTTTTCAGTTTATAGCAATTTATAACTTGAACTAATATTGACTATCTGTGTGTGTTATAATGATAAAGGGAAACTAAATTGTATTTACAAAATTTATACAGATATAAAACTCAGTTCCTATTGTTTAAGGAAAACAGCATTGTTTAAGTTGTGGTTTAGGGTTCCCTCGTTTGGGTTATAGACTGGAGGGTCCAATAAAATTGAGTTACTGCAAATTGTGAGTAAGTATCGTTCCGATCATGTCGTTATCTGAAATCCAGAAGGGTGTTTCTAAGGAACTCAGATGGTTTTCCTCCGCACACGGTCTGATAGACCGTTTAGATAGGCATGATGTGGTATTGGAGCGGTCTATGGACGTTAAGGAACGTTACAACAGGGTGCTCGAATTGTCCGCGCAGGCGGAATCAGTTGATGGTTGCGCACCTGACAGGCTGTCACGGTTGCTAGGGGATGTCGACCAATGTATGGAGATGGCAGCTGCTATCACGCAGAAGGCTGCGGACATACGTAGACAGCGCGAGTCCAGCCATGGTGGTGACATTGAAGCACCTCTGCCGCTTCAGGGTTCAGGGTCCAGGTTACCGGCCATAACTATGCCTACCTTTGACGGAGTGTCCGGTGAATGGATGAGCTTCATCAATCTGTTCGACAGTTTGGTGCACATGCGATCGGACATTACCAAGTCTGTCAAGATGGCTCAGCTGGTGGCAGCATTGAGGGGTGAGCCTAGGGAGCTGGTCGCTCATTTGACAGTTACGGAGGGTAACTATGAAACGGCCAGACAATTGTTGGTCAGACGTTACCATAACAAACGGAGGTTGGCCGATGCCCAACTGAACCGTTTGTTTAGTATCCCGGTTGTGAATAAGGTCGGGGCCATACAGACGGAGGTTTTGAACCCATTGTTGTCCATCACCAAGGCTCTAGAGAATCTTGGACTTCCGGTTGGTGAATGGTCGTACCTACTGTTGTACATTGTACTTTCCCGCCTACCCGCTGACGTGCAGACTCGTTTCGAACAGTCTCACGGGAGGTCGGCCGAGGACCTGCCCGCCTTCTCCGACTTGGTCGGATTCTTGGAAGAGGAGGCTCGACGGGCAGAGAATTTGGGGTTGACGGTCACCCATCCTTCGGAGCCACAGAGAGCTGCCGGGAGCGCTGTGAGTAGGGGCCCTCCGACGAGGAAGGACCGCACCAACCGGCAGTCATATGGGACTGTGAGTGCATTGACCCCACATGGTGAGACCTGCCCATGTTGTAGGCAGATTGGCCATGCTGTGGCCAATTGCAATAAGTTCGGGGAACTTAGGGTTCAGGGACGGCGCCGGATGGCCAAGCAGCGGAGCTGGTGTTTCCTGTGCCTCGGGCCACACATGGCTAGGTACTGCACGCGCACAAAAATGTGCGGATATTGTGGTGGGGCCCACAACAATCTGTTGTGCATGAACCGGTCCGGCCAACAGCCACCACAGGGCCGTACCCAGGGTGACACGGCATGGGGCCCTGAGAATTCGTTTGCGACTCGGAGCGCAACTCAGGGGCCAATGTCCCCACGTGCACAGGGCGGTACTAGGGTGCAGGGCCGCACTCAGGGTCATCACATGGGGGGCCCTGAGTTTTCGGTTGCGACTCAGCATCCGACTCAGCGGGCAATGGGGCCACAAGCACGCGGCCACCCAGGGGTGCAGGGCCGCACTCAGGGTCATCACATGGGGGGCCCTGAGTTTTCGGTTGCGACTCAGCATCCGACTCAGCGGGACATTGGGTATGTTGAGCAGGCCGTAACGGGCGGGTGGCATGGGACACCTTCGAGCTATGCGGATGCGGTTCGGACACCGCCTCAGTTGTCGCCCCGCTCGTCGCCTCGTCCTCGTCGGTCGCATGTGATGTCCCCCCCGCTCATGGAGCGGCCACGGTTGAATTCACGCCCACCCCCCTTCGGGGGGCGTCGTAGGGTGGCAATGGAACCGGCGCGTGGGCCATTTGTAAAATGGGACCCTCTGGCGTATAGCTGCCTACCTGATCGGTTACAGGCACAGTGGGGCCCCGGGGGTCCTCGCTAGGAATTTGCGGCCCAAACATTGGTTGCCCCCCAACCGGAGACGGTGGTGTTACCGATCGCCTCTGTGCTTGTTTGGGATTTGGCGGGCAACCCAACATACGTTCGCGCCCTATTAGATTCTGGAGCTCAGGGCTGCATTGTATCGAACGATTTAGCAAAATGGTTGGGCCTCAAGGTAAATAGGTATAATAAATCAATACGGGGCGTGGGGAATGTTACGGTTACGAATGTAGTTGGTCAATCGGTGATCACGTTCTCTCCACGTTATGACATTTTGACAAAAACATCCGTGCAAGCTTTAGTAATGACGCATGTCATGGGCAAACACCCCTTGGTGAAGTTGAATCCGGCCGTTCGATTCCTGACGTCAGGACTCAAGTTGGCGGATCCCGATTTTGACACTCCAGCCCCGGTCGACCTGCTACTGGGAGCAGACGTTCTGGGTAGGTTTCTGTTGTCGGATCGGCGAGTTCTTCAGCCGGACGGGTTGATTGCTGTGGATACTAAGTTTGGTCACGTGATCATGGGTCCGGCATTGCCAATGGTTAGGCCTGCCGAGTCAGATGGCATACTTATTGGCTCAGCGTTGTCAGACGCTATCCAACGTTTCTGGGAGATAGAGAAACCTCCCACCGCTCGTCGAGTCGACGCAGACGAAGAAGAGTGCGAGTTGTTTTACCAGAATAGTACTGGTCGCCTTCGTTCTGGTCGTTTTGTAACTCGACTGCCTTTCAGGGCCGATCGACCGCCACTAGGAGAATCTAGGAAGATGGCTGAGACGAGATTGATGTCGATGGAGCGTAGGATGTCAAGGGACGCCGTATTTAAACAAAAATATGTTGATTTCATGAGGGAGTCGTTAGGACACATGTCGGTATCGGGTGTGGACTGGAGATCTGAGGATCATTGTTTCCTTCCACACCATGCCGTCCTACGAACCCCTACCGGCAAGATTCGAGTTGTTTTTGATGGGTCAGCACCTACCTCGAATGGGATGTCCCTGAATCAGTGTCTACATTCGGGACCCAAGTTGAGTCGTGATATTTCGGATATTCTCACGAGCTTTCGGAGGCACCAGGTTGTATTTGTCGCAGACATTCGGATGATGTTTAGGCAAACGGTAATTCATCCGGCTGACAGAAGGTATCAGTTGATACTTTGGCGTGAGTCCACGGCCGAGCCAGTCAAGGTCTATGAGTTGAACACGAACACGTATGGGTTACGGTCTAGCCCGTATTTGGCGATGCGTACCCTGCGGGAGTTGGCGTCGCGTGACCGTGTGAGCTATCCTAGAGCCGCCGCTATCCTGGAGCAAGATTTGTACGTCGATGACGTCTGCACAGGGGCAGCCAGTGTAGAGGAAGCTCTGGACCGACGTGACGAGCTCATTCAATTGCTGGAACGAGGCGGCTATGAACTACGCAAGTGGATGTCCAACTCCCCTGAGTTGATGGCTGGTCTCCCAGATGAGTTTCAACAAGACCCGCACGTTTTTGAGAATCCTGACAACCCTAACATGTTGTCAGTGCTTGGAATTCAGTACCGGCCCGTCCATGATGAGTTTACCTATCGGGTGGTTTTAGAAACACCGAAGGCCTGGACGAAGCGGTCAGTACTGTCAACTGTGAATGGATGGATTTCTCCAGTCACCTTTGCTCTCAAATGTTTTATGCAAAGGCTATGGGCGGCTCAGTTGACCTGGGACACCCACCTCTCAGGTGATTTGTTGACTGATTGGACGCAAATGTTCACCTCGCTATCGGACATAAATAATGTATCGCTGCCGAGGAAATTGGTCCCTGCTGGGGATTACAGGGCAACCCTTCACGGGTTTTGTGATGCCTCTGAACGAGGGTTTGCGGCAGCGGTTTATTTGCGAACCGTCACCTCCACCGGGGAGGTCGACGTGCGTTTGGTTTTGGCAAAAAGCAAGGTAGCGCCTATTCGGACAAGGATGACGATTCCAAAACTGGAATCGTCATCCTCGTCCGGGGCTGCTCTTTTGACCAAACTTTTGAATCACACTCTAACAGTGTTGCGTGGGTCAGTGGTTTTGGAGGATACGGTGTACGCGTGGACGGACAGCCAGATTGTTTTGTGCTGGCTGAAGGCTTCGGTCCATAACTTAGAGGTTTTTGTTGCGAACCGTGTCTCCCAGATTGTGTCGTCTGAGGTCCCACTGACCTGGAGACATGTACCAGGAGAATTGAACCCGTCTGATTGTGCATCCAGGGGATGTCGGGCTCCTGAACTCGTTAGACACCATTTGTGGTGGGGACCACCCTGGCTTGCCAGGAGAGAATCGGACTGGCCCCACAGCCATGTAGTAGTATCTTCGGATCATGGCCCCAGAGCGGCCGTGCATGTTACCCAGAAGGCTGAGGACCCTGACGCCGGGTTTCTGCTGGACCGGTATAGCTCACTTGACAAGTTGATAAACGTGTCCACTTGGATTAGGAGATTCGCTCGAAATTGTCGTACTCCTCGCGATCAGCGAACGTTGAACCCTATTCTGACTCCGGCAGAGCGAAACGAGTCGCTACTGAATTTGGTCCGGTTGGTACAGTCCTCGAAGTTTGGGGCAGAATTGGAGATTATACGAAGTGGACGTTCGAAATTGAAGGGAGCCGTCGCGCGTCTCAACCCCTTTGTTGATTCGACCGGGTTACTTCGGGTAGGAGGAAGATTGCGCAATGCGAATCTGTCGTATTCGGCTCGTCACCCACTTCTGCTCCCCAAGGGGGGACAGTTAGTTGAATTGCTGGTGACTGATCGTCATATTAAAAACGCGCATGCCGGCTGTAACGCGTTGTTGGCCACGCTCCAGCGGGAGTTTTGGATCTTATCTGCCCGCCGTGTCATACGGAACATCGTGTTTCGGTGCATGCCTTGTTATCGACTTAAGGCTGCCACGATGCAACCTCTCATGGGGGACTTGCCCCCTGATCGTGTGAATGAGGTCAGACCGTTTTCAGGTGTTGGTACGGATTTTGCCGGACCGTTTATGGTGAAGAGTTCACGATTGCGTACCGCTAAGCAATACAAGGCGTACCTATGTGTGTTTGTTTGTTTATCCACCAAGGCGGTACATCTCGAGCTCGTTGCTGATCTCTCGACAGAGGCTTTCATTGCTTGTTTGGATAGATTTGTTTCTCGAAGGGGACTTCCAACTTTGATCCGCTCTGATAACGGCACTAACTACGTCGGTGCGGAACGATACTTACGAGAGATAGTCAACTTTTTGAATGTAAATAAAGTGGATATTGGAACGGCCCTCTCCCGTCGGGGTATACAGTGGACCTTCAGCCCACCGAGTTGCCCCCACTGGGGTGGGATTTTTGAGGCCGTAGTTAAGTCAGCTAAGACGCACTTGGGGCGTATAGTAGGTCAGACCGCGCTGACTTTTGAGGAGCTCGCGACATTGTTTTGTAAGATCGAGGCCGTTCTCAATTCGCGACCGTTGTGTCCGCTCAGCTCGGATCCAAATGACCTGGAGGCTCTGACCCCAGGCCATTTCTTGATAGGACAGCCACTTAACGCGTTGCCCGAGCACCCCTTCGAGGGAGTGAAATTGTATCGGTTGTCAAGGTATCAGATGTTGCAGCAGTTTACTCAGAATTTCTGGAAGCGTTGGTCGCTCGAGTATCTGCATATCTTACAACAGCGCCTTAAGTGGACTGACAAAACCAGCCCCCCTAGTGTTGGTGACCTCGTTCTGGTTAAGGATGCTAACCTACCGCCACTACGTTGGCGCAGGGGGCGCATTGTTAACTTGTTCCCTGGCAAGGACGGGACCCCCCGGTCTGCAGAGGTTCTAGTAGGAGGCTCGGTTCTAAAACGAGCGGTAGCAACGTTGTCCCGGCTGCCCGTAGATTAGGGGACAGGTGGGTGCCTGTCCGGGCGGGTGATTGTTCGATTCCAAATCGATATTCGATCGATGGTTTCGGAACGGCCATTTTGAATTTGACGTTGCTGCCAACCCAGCAGTTTTTTGACAACTGACAGACGAAAAGCCCTCGCAATGTAACGCGTATTGATTTGGGTATTGAAATTAAATCGTAAGCCATCTGGAATTGTATTCGGGTTCCCCTCAGGATTGTCTATATAGCTGAGTGTGTTGTGGTTCCCCGAACCAGATAAAGTTCGCATTTACGTGGCCGATTGGTTTTTCCCACGTAACATAACCTGTGTTGGAACACTGTGCTCGTCGAAGCTGGCCTGCCAGTCATACCTGGTTGGCTGAAGAACCTGTCTACCAAGAAGAGCCTAGGGTGCACCCGGGCCTTGCAGAGAGACAGGAGGTTGACGGGACCGAAGCACAGACCAGGTTAGATCGACTCCATAAGTATTAGCTCGGTGAATCGCCGACGTTCACACTTCTTGGCATCTGATCGCTACGCTATCTCGTAGCTGATGGGCCCCTGCGAGGTCATTAGGTGCCGAGAAGCCTGAACAGTTGTCACGCTAAAACTCGCTCACAGAGCTGACGCTCAGAAGCATGGGCGATGATAGCACAGAATGGCGGCGTTAATGATGTCATTCATGACGTCATATCAACCATTTTGAGCTATCGCTGTCATGCTAAAACTAATTCGGAACTACCTCGTAGACGCTATAATCGATTATGGTGCGATTCGGAACGCGCGTTTTGTTGTACTTTACAGTCACCGGATTTTGATTGTACTTTACAGTCAGGTGTCAAGCAAAACCACAAATCACCCCCAATCTGTGAGCAAAACAAAACCCAAACGTCAAACATGGCAGATGAGAACGTCCAATGTGCAGTCCTAAATAAGAAAGAACCAAAGAAAAAGCCTAAACGCATTCCAAATAAAGATTATTCCATCAAAAAGAGACTGCCCGTGCGACCAGTCAATGGTGAAAATGTAATATTCATTACTAGGAAGACTAATTTTAAGGTAATCGGTAACAATACCAGTGCAAATCCACTAAAAAATATACAATATTTGATTACCGATTAGTAACCTTTTCAGGCTCAACTTGATAAATGTTGCGATCTACTAACAAAGGGTGAAAACGAGATCATCCTTCACGGCTTAGGAGCTGCTATACAACGGTGCTGCAACCTGGCACTTCAACTGGAAATACTATTCTCAGGAACATGCCAAATGGAAGTCAATACTGGAACAGTCGATTTAGTTGGTAAGCCACTATAATTATATAAACTATCCACCCTTATATAAAGTACATGAAGTATTTTGGTCAGTGTTGGTAAGAAGGCAGAAGCAACGAATAAAAGCATATATTTTTTTCAGATGATTTGGAGCCACTCACGGATGATCTTGATTTTGGTGCTCAAGTAAGGCAATCTTCATCTATTCATATACGGATATTCCGAGTGGTTATGTTAGGTGCAAACCAGTAGACTCATACTTTCACAATGTTTTTCACACTGAATGAAATAGTGCAGTGGATAGGACTGACTATGTTTGAAATATGGATAAATTTGATAACAATTATGATATTCTCGGTTCTACTAGCATTGAAAATAGATGTATTAGTGAACAGTGCTTGGTGGACTATATTTGCCCCATTGTTTGTAAGTGATGCTATGAATGCATATTTTTGCTGTATAGTTTGTATTCGGATGAACCTTGAAAGTTCTTACAAAGCATCACTGTATCGAGCATTGTGGAGTACCATATTTCTAGGTCTGACTTTTGCATTTAAGTTTCTGCTTTGTAGGAAACTCCAAGGAGACTCTAACATAGAATTCAGTGAAGTGTTTGCACCACTATTTATTTTATTGCAACTTATAGCAGTAAGAGCTTGTCAGTTACATCAATAATGTTGTACATACCTAATATGGAGGATTGTAATTAAAGATATTTTTTATTTTAATTGCAATTATCAGTTTTATTTATATGATAGCATGGAGAAAGTAAGAATCAAAAGAGAATTTACTGGAACATACTGAATAATCCACCACGGTTCTTCTTATTATCACAACCGAAATTAAAATTAAAGTTATTTTCCTGACTGGCAGCAGCAGAATCGGGCTTGGCATCTGTGAATGTAGATGCTCCAAAGAACGAGAAACCAGTTTTGCGGAGACCTGTGAAAAATGTGTGTAGTTTTAATTTTGTAAAATTTTTATACCCTTAGTACAAATCGCAAAAATATACCTGACAGGAAATTAGGAACTTCTTTCGAAAAAACTGATGTTTCACCAGAAACTATAGCTGGTATATCAGCTTTCGGCGAAAGTAGCAGACTGGAATCTGGAATAAACAAGATTCAAGCTTTATGATTTGATTTCATGAGAATAAATACCTATTTTAATGTAAGACATAGTTTGGAATCAAATAACTTGCATTGTAAAAACATGATGAATTTACCATACCAATGCCATGAGCGAATTCACCATCACCATCATCAAATCCTGTGGTATTCATGGAAACATCAAGTGAGTCAGGAAGGCCATTTGGACCATGATTGAATAATAACCCAGTCACAAAATTACCCGATTTTTTTGTTTCATCATTCTGAAATAAATAATATAGTAAATGAGTTGTACTTCATAATATTTGCTCAGGATATGTGTCCATAAATCAGAGTTGCTTATAGCTAAGTGTCCAGGAGTTCAAGTAGCATGCTTAAAAAATCACCTTTGAACAATCTATCACATCATCATAGTTGTTATTAGGAGTTGCTGCAATCATTTGTTCTTCTTCAAGTTTTCCTTCGTCTTTGTTTCTCAGCAATTTGTCATAATTCTTAGGTTTGTCTCCTTCCATGTTCTTGTCTTGATGATCTAGCAGATGTTTATCAGTCATAGGTAGTACTGTATCGTTTTTGAAAAATTTGGATGTCACCCTTGTCTCTTTAGCCTGTGCAAGATTTTTATTTGTAACTATATTTATCGGAATATGACAATAGAAAGTAAGGAATGTGTTGTTTGTTACTCATTTTCTCAACTTACCTGTTTAGCATAAACAAAGTCTGGAGAGAGATCCAGATAATTTTTCATCAGAATCATCTCCTTCATTTTATTGAAACTCTCATCACCAGCACTCAAGTTCAGTTGGCTATTAGATGATACATTAGCATCACCACCCTTATCTTCATCTGGTTCTGAACTAACTACTTCTTCAGGCAGTTCTTGGATCATCGGTAAGTCGAATGACACTCTTTTCTTTTCGTTTCCCTCTTGAGAACTCTAATATAGATATATTATTTTAGAAAAACATATATATATATATTACTGAATGTTTTTTTAGTTGGACGTGTTTTTAGCAAGAGCTCCCTGGTCGAATAGGTTTCACACTTGCTTCTCACACAGGAGATGCTGGTTCGATTCCTGACCATGTACCAATGAGTTAATTAATTTATCTTAAGTAGGTACATTATACGGACGTTCTAACGGTGACGGAAAACATCGTGAGGAAACCTTCATTACTCCAAAGCTGCGGCGAGGGGCTAGCCCCCTGCCACTCAAAATTCAGTATTGAATGACTGGCTGAAAGTGGGCACAATTGTACCTCTGCCACCCCGTATGGGAAAAGGCGTGACGTTATGTAATGTGTTTTTGGCAAAACTTAGGCACAACTGTAGAGGAAAACCCGTGACACTAAGTGATTTATTATCTATATATAGATAGACTATGTATACCTTATAATTCATTTGAGTACCTAGCTACTTAACCAGCATAACATAACTTCACGCCTTTTCCTATGTTGATGGCTAGGCACAGTTGCATCACAAACTTGAAAAGCTTACTTTAAGTGTATTTCTGATAGCAGCAGCATCATCCACAATGTTGTGTACAACCACTTCCACATGTTGTGAACCTCCATAGTTCGTTATTTGGGTCATGTCTACAAATGGCGTTGGTGGCTCCAAAATGACATTTGATGCTGAAGGTGTCATATCTATCTCTTCAATTTCTTCATTTGCCATCACTTCATCATTCTGTTGAAATAAGGAATCATGTCTATAGTTCACGACAGGTTGGGATGGCCAACGGGGAAGACATGGTACAAGTGTGTTTGTCGCCCTATATTGCCCTAGATTACCCGTCCTTATTTTAATCATAATTTATAATGTCTTCCCGATTGCCATCCAAACCTATCGCGAACTACCCGTACTTGCATAAAGTGCCAATTTGTTAGACCAATGTCGACGTCTGTGGCGTTGCGGTTCATCGCTCTGCCTCCCGAGCGAGAGCTCCCGGGTTCGAAGCCCGGCTGGGGAAGAAGAAAAAAACCCCCCCAGGTCTTGGATGTTTATATGTGTGTGACGTTGCTGTTTCTGGTTCCCACGACACAATCCAGAAGCAAAGTATGTGCCTATATAAAAAAATAACTTGCATTACCTTTTTATTTACCCCTTGATTCTTACTCATTTCACCAGAAGATGCGATGGTATATCTTTTCTCGTTAACGTTGTCTTCTTGCATAACATTAGACGCGTCATACTTGGCTTTGCCTTTCTTAATGTTTAAATCCTCCAGCATATTAAGAAGTCTCCTTTTAGCGATGATTTTGGGTCCAGTTTCAGCACTAGTTTCGTCTTCAGCTTCTTCATTTGTATCGAGATATGACTTGTTAAAGAAAGATGAGACATAAATGTCATCTCTATTGGCAGACTTTGGAGACTTCATGATTTTTTGTGTCGTCTTGAATACGTCTGACTTGGTTGGCGTGTTGGCAAGTCTCTTTATCTAAAATTCCGTGTTAATATTAAAAACAATCACCGCAATTGTAAATTTAAGCTTCATTCTTATTACGAAACAAAGTTAAATAATTACAGTTACCTGCTCCAAGTTAACAGAATATATATCCAGGTCTTTTGCAGGCATCAGAAGTTTCGGCACCTACAATAAAACATAAAATCAATGATGTCAATCAGAAGATTATAGTCAATTTCAACTGTGTAAATACTAACTTGTAGCGAGTCTTTATCATCAGTAAAGTGCTCGCGAAGACTTGGCCAATATCCGTCCAGTAACACATTGGTATTCAATGGGTTTTCGGAGTTATCTTTATGCTTTAGTACATTAATAGCATACGCTTCTTCTTCTTTTACAAATTGAGAAATTTCAGCAGCAAGTTTGCGGCAGTTTTCTGTTTTTTGCGTAAATTCTTTTGTCATCTTTGGTCTCTCGTGAATTATGTATCTGGCTAATTCAATGAGGCGTGTGTTATCTAGCTCTCGCAATGCATCTTTTTTCTTCCTTATTTCCTGAACAATAGTGACGGCTTCTTCGTCAAGGGTCTTGACTAGATCCTTGAGCTCTTTAGTCTTGTTTGTGAGTTGAAACCACTTTTGAACAAACGGGATACTCTCATACCGTTTCTTACATAGTGTCCACAACTCTTCATACTTCTTTTCCCCGAGTTCAACTCTCTTAGCCATTTCGGCCTTTCTCTCTTTTGCAAGCAACAACTCCTTTTTTAACTCAACCTTGCCCGAACGTATGGTGTCGTGAGCTGCCATCAGACTGCAATATTTTATTTTATTTATTTAACACAAATCCACAGCCTGTCAACTACAGTAAATTAACAATATATACTTTAAATATGGTCAATTATGGATTTCACTATGTATACATATTAATATTAAGACAAACAGACTTTTTATATAACATGAAATAACATTAACAGCTTTGGTAGAAGCTAAGTATGAGCCTGTGAGTAAATGGTGAAGGTGTGTGTTATGTTGTGTATAGTGTAAAGAGGGTGTGTGTGTGTGTGTGTGTGTATGTATTGGTGTGTCTTACAGATACGCCATTATATGAATTTAGGACAACATTAAATGATAGGTAATTAGTAGTTGTATGTTTAGGCAGATGGCAAGCGCAACGGATGGTTCATATTATCAACTTGGTAAGGGAGGGTTACATACATGGATCTGATTTAATAAACAAGGGGTGAGATAAATTATATTATGATTATCCTATCAGTGCTAACGATTAATGTTTATTGTTTGAAAAAATAAATGAGATGTCAGGGATTTTCAAATACCTGTTATGTTTAATTAACTGATTATCAAATTTACTAAAAATTTACATCCAAAAACTACATTTTTATCCCAAATTTACTAAATGTTTATCAAATGAACTTAATGTCTGTCAAAATAGTAGACCCTATATTATATTAATCTACAAAGAGTTGCCCCGCTCCGCTCCGCTTCGTTTCACTTTGGCTCCAGGTTGTATTATAAAGTTATGAACTAACAAACCTAGCTTTGGTGTTCGGACAGAAAGTGACCTATAGCTACCATTACGGTTCTGTGAAACTGCATTGGAGCACTAAATTTGATGAAGATATAGTAACTTATGTAGTCAAAACTGTATTTTGATAAAGAATATAAGTATATGTTGCCCTAAGGGTATAGACAAGGTACAGGTACCTATTACATACCTTTTCAATTCTTGTTCAGCATGTTTAATTTCAGCCTCCAGTTTACAGTTACCGCTGCTTATATATTTGCAAGCTTCCTTTTGCTTTACAGCTTCCTTTCTTAGTCGATCGACAAGAAATATTTGCGCTATGAAAGAGGTATCAAATTCCGTTTAATCACAGAAAGCCTAAATACCTACCTAACTGATGAAAAAATAAATAATAATAGCTACCCCTGCTCAACAATGAACTTTTCTCATTGGAACTTGGTTTGCTGGAAGAGATCTCTTATAGCTAACACTATTTTATGTACTTCTTGTTTTTTTTATCATTTGTGTGCAATAAAGAAATTATCAATTAATAAGATTTACCCAAGCTCTCTAGCTACATACCTTTTATGCATTGACTGGAAAGTATAATTTTTACTTGAGCTTCATCAACTTCAGAAGATATTTTCTCTAATATTCGTAAATCGTTACATTCTGCCATTTTTAAGTCGTAAAATCAACACAATTTATTTATTGCGACAACCAAACTTCGTATCCACACTTAAAACAAAGTTTTATATTTTTGAAAAATGGCGGCCTGCGGAGCGCGCCTTTGCAATGTTTTTTTTTTTAAAGACGAAGGTTGCCCTATCTTACGTCCTAGGAGTTCTTGCTGGTACGCATATTGAAATACGAACATAAATAAAACCGGTCAAGTGCGAGTAGGACGTGGGACCCGCACACGAAGGGTTCCATACCATTGTACACGGAAAAACGTAGGACGACAGTCTTTTCTACGAGTATAAACTTTGAATTTTAATAATAACATATTTAATACTAGGTAGAACTACATTCAAGGCCGTACATCGAAACATTGAAAAAGAGTTTTGTGTATGTAGTATGTATGCAACTACATGTACTCAAGTTAACGAAACTCTTTGCTAATTGAAACAGGAAGTGGCTAGAAATCATTTATCGAAATAAAATAAAATATTATAAAAAATCTTAATAATATTAGGGTATAGTAGCATTCATTATTAGCATTCATCCATTTCCAGCAAATTTTAGCCTATACCTAATTCTTTTTCGTCCTCGAATTTTCCCGTTATAAGGGGTCGGCTTTCCTTATCATGCTCCGCCCGCCAGGTATGCCGCTGGAATGAATCTTCTTGTTGAAGGCCAAGAAATTTAATTTCCCTCTGGATATTTGTCAGCTAGATCGTTTGAGGTCTTCCCCTCCCCCTCTTCTTTGTTTCCAAAGGCACTTTTTCACTACATTGTCATCTGGTCTTCTGGTTACATGGCCGTACCATCTGAGCCTGAGATTCTGATATCTTACCAGTTCCATAACTGAGGTTAATGTGCAACCTTAAAACTTCCCCTGATATACTCGTTGCGCACTTTATCATGTAATGTAACTCCTCCCGATCATCGCAGCATACTCATTTCAGTAGCGTGGAGTTTCTGTTCGAGTATCTTGTTGGTCGGCTACACTCCGCTGCCATATAGCAGAGCTGGTCTGACAGCAGTTTTATAAACCTTGCCTTTAGTTCTGACAGGCATTTTCGAATCGCACAAAACTAAAGTCAGCGTTCGCCACTTAGTCCATCCCGTTGTTATTCTTTGTGTAATGTCTGATTCAATAGATCCATCTTCTGTAAGGATAGATATTTGAAGGCCTTTGGCCGTGTGAGCAGGGAATCCCCGAGTTTGATGTTGGTGTTTACAGTATCCTCAGGGTTCAAGTAACAAAACATGTAATCAGTTTTGATTCTGCTGATGCTAAGACCATTTGACTCAAGCGATTCTGTCCATTGTTCAAGGTACTTCTGGATTTCGTCTACGTTTTCGGATATCAAGGCTACGTCATCTCCGGAGTTCCTCAAGATGACTATATTAAATATATGGGGGCTTAACGCACTACCATGATGCACACCCACTTTAATATCAAATTTTTGGACATTCCGGCTGGACTCCGTACACGCGTTTGGACATTGTTGTACATGTCGATGACAAGTCGTATGTAGCTTTCGGGAACGCCATGTGCCCTCAAGGCTTGCCAGATCACCGTTCTTGGTACATGGTCAGTCCTTTTCCAGGTCTATGAAGACCACCCATAACTTCTTCTTATTGTCTCGTGCTCTTTCTATTACGAGTCTAATGGCATGGATCGCACCCGTGGTTCCTTTTCCTGTTGTAAAGCCGCACTGGTTATCGGTCAGCGAGATGAGACCAACAAGGCGCTCGCTCAGGACTTGTTTCCAGATGTTGAGGGTATGGCAAGTAAGTTTTTTTCCACGAAAATTGCCGCAGTCACGCACATCACCTTTGTTCTTATAGAATGGTACAAGTATACTGTTTCTCCAGGAGTCTGGCATTTGCTCATATTTAAGAATGGAGTTGAATAAATCTGCGAGCCGTAATGCCCCATCAGCTCTTAATATTTTCCAGATTTCTGCTAGGAATTCATCTGGGCCAATAGCTTTGTTGTTTTTCATTTTTGAAATAGCTTTTTTGACCTCTGCAGCCGTGGTTTCTTCTGCAGGTCCAGATATTTTCGTTTGTTGTTTTTCGGGCTTCCTTGGAAATTCTTCGTTTAGTAATTCGTTATAGTAATTATACCATCAAAGTCAAAGTACTTTATTACTGTAGATATTTACATATATTTCGCAAACGTCATTTTTTGCCTCTTCTCTACATTGGACCACTGTGGGAGAAGAAGGGTGTAGAAACTCACACAGATTGATTTTTAGATCTCTTTTAATAATTGGTTGTGCTTAACTAATACAACTATGAAAAAAATAATTAATAAACAGGAATAAATAATTACAAAATTATTAACAGCAAGGTCTGTATTGAGCTAAATTAACCCCATACAGTCCCGTCATTTAAGTAATCTTGAACATTGTAATATCCCTTTTTTGACAAAGTCGCTTTAAATGCCTTTTAAATTGCTCAAATGGCAATTTCAAAATCTCCAGAGGAATCTTATTGTAGTAGAGAATGCACTGACCCTTGAAAGAATTGCTAATCTTCGCGATTCTTAACCGGGGCGCAAATAGTTTGTGATTATTTCTTAGGTTAACATTACAGCTATCGCTAAGTTTGAAAAATGTTGTAAGGTTCTTGCGTACATACATTATATTTTCGAAAATAAATTGACTAGCCACAGTTAGTATGTCGATTTCTTTAAAAAGCTCTCTTAATTAGTATGTTCGCTTTAAATTATAAATTGCTCGAATAGCTCTTTGCTGTAAAATAAAAATAGTTTGAATATCCGCTGCTTTCCATGCATGACATGACACTATAAAGTAACTAAAATATACTAGACTAGACTAGCATTGTTTGCATATATGTTTGTCGTCTGTGAGTAGCGTGCCTGTCTTATCCTTAATATATTTTTTGCAGTTGTGAAATCTTTGGTGTTGTTGTGTCTGTACTTTATAATTTTATATATATCATTATCTTATGCTATCTTTTGGCGTTTATATAAATCAGAATCAGACTTTTTCTTCTGAATTACTACCGTTCTTCGTGCATAATTTTTAGCTTGTACGTAATTTGCCCTGTTTTCTTCTGATTTTGTTTCTTGCCATATTTTAAAATACTTTTCTTTTTCGATATGGCGTCTTTGGTTTGTGTGTTCCACCATTTGGTATTTTTATCATTGTGGAGAGCGCCTTTATTGACTCCTAGCACGCTGCTTGCAGTGGTGGTACAGAACTTTTAAAATGTTGACCACACAGAGCGAGGGGAATCTCTCTGGGGCGGATAGTCACAGAGACAGCCACGGACGTCTTTAATGAATTTACAACACTTTTCAATACTGAGCTCCTGCTTTTGCACCTTGGGATGTTTTTTCTTAACCGGTGATCTCAGTTTCAAAGCAGCCAATAGTAGCCTATGCTGTGAGGTTAATGGTTCACCTGGAATTACCTTGCAGTCATTGATCTGTTTGAGGTGATGTTTATTTATTAGGATATAGTCTATCTGGGTTCGCGACTTTCCACTTTTATACGTGATTAAATATTCATTCTTTTTCTGGAAGAATGTGTTTACTACTGCAAGGCTTTATGATGCGGCAAATTCCAGAATTACAGCTCCCTCATTATTCTTACTTCCGAATCCAAAAAGACCGTGGTATCCTTCAAACCCTTCCCCATCTACACCCACGTGGCCATTTAGGTCTCCACAGATTATTGTTTGCTCTGTTTTCGGGAACATGCTTGTAAGTGCATATAATTCATCCCAAAACTGTTGTTTCTCCATTTCAGGGCAGCCTCCTTGCGGCGCAGACGATGTTGAGACACGGTTGACTTTATAAGGCTAATTTTACAGACATGATATTACTTATGCGGTTTACTTCGACTACGTTTTGACTAAGTTGTGATCCAAAATTATCCCGACCCCTTTTTTGGTGTTCTCTTTTCAATTATAATAGAGTTTAAATCCTTTTCCAATTATTCGTGATTTTGCACCTTTCCATTTCGTTTCTCTCACACAACAAATATTGAATGGCTTCTCTCTAAGATGTCGCTAAGTTCGGCACTGCGTCCTCTCATTGTGCCAATGTTCCAAGTGGCAATGCGTAGTTCGGACATTGGCACCATGTTCTGCTGTCTTTGCGCGTACAGTCTCTCGCTAGATGCGGACCCTGGCATTTAAAACACTAGCCTCGTTGCTGGGTGATTTGACGCCGTCCCTGAACCCCTTGTTCCCTAATTTTTTTACATTTGGCCACGCCATGGTCAATATGCCTACAACATGGGCAGGCATCATTTACTAGGATCATTGGGCCAACTGTTCCGAACAGCCTTTCACCCTCCCTCCTCTGCGGAGAACTCTTCTCACAGCACCCCTAGGGGCGGCCATCTGTGGTTCCGGGGAGGGGATAACTGACAACCCCAAAGTTCTCTGCTCTACGGCACTCTTCCTCTAAAATCTCGACCAGGTCGGAGAAGGCGGGCCGGTCGTCTGCCTGTTTCCCGTGCGACTGTTCAAATCTAGTCTGCACGTCCAGTGGGAGGCGAGACAAAACAATGTAGGACAGTAGGTACGACCATTCAACTACTGGTAACCCTAGGTTTTCCAATGCCTTGGTGACCGACAATACATGAGTGAACGATACTGCCTGTATAGCACCAACCCGAGTTACCATTGGAATGGTGAACAGCCGTTTCAACTGGGCGTCAACCAACCTACGCTTTTTATGGTATCGCTTTACCAACAACTGGCGGGCTATTTCGTAGTTAGCCTCTGTAACGGCTAAGGGCGATTTGCGCGCAGACAGATAGACTGAACCGACTTCTAAAAGGAGGTTCTCAATTCTTCTGTTTTAGGGTTCCGTAGAGAAACAAGGATCCCTTATAGTTTCGACAAGTCTGTCCGTCCGACCGTCGTCGTCCGTATGTCACAGCAACTTTATTCCGAAACTATCAGGACTACACAGTTGAAATTTGGTATGTATGTATTCTGTCAAAAGCTTTACGATTTCTTACAAAATTTTAAAAATGAACTGAAACCAAAAATGTTTATTTCGACAAACCTATATGGGTTTCTAGTCTTTAAAAATGACGTGGAGGTTCCTGAAACCATTTTTCCTTAAAGTAAATCGTTAAAAAGGTAGACCCTTCCAAAGACGATAAATGTGTCCCACCCTCTAACTTTTATAGTGAAAAATCTAAAAAAAATAGATGTTGTGAATCTCATGTATGTAAACGTAAAATTAAAAACCGCAAATATAACTTTGTCATTCATACAAACACTGAAAAAGAAAGTAATTATTTGCTGGTGAATAATGATAGTGATATTTTGGCTAGGTGTATTAGGTGTATGTGAAGTGAGTACCTTCCTAATTTTTTATTTTTTTTTGCTTATATTTATTACGGAACCATAAATGTGCGAACACGCACTTGCCTGGTTTTTTCTATGTTACGCGGTTACTTCGTCAATTATGACCCGATTTTAATGATTATTGTTTTGATTGGTAGGTCGTACTATATAATTTTTATCAAAATTGATTTAGCGATTTTTGAAAAAATTAATAAATACAAAATATATTATGTCACCGTAAGATTGTCAAAACCGTTAGTTTATAATCTAACCTATTTCTTCTCGTTAGTTTAAAACTATCGATAAATTGTAAACTGTACCGTACTGCTTACGATATGACGAGTTAGTTTATAACAAAGCCGTTAAATTGTGAACTGGTTTAAACTTGAATTGCAATACAATCAAGGCATACACTGCGGTAGCTTAGGTGAAGATTAGAGGGGGCAAGCTCATGGAAGCCCCCGAAGTCTTCGCGTTAGGTTGACATGTAAGAACAAAAGAAACGTAAATTCTAAACCCTGTCGGTCTGGTTTACAATTTGTCGATAGTTTACAAACTAACATGTTAGTTTATAAATTAACGATTTTTACAATTTTAAGGTGACATATACATTTCAACGGTTTCAAATTTATAGGTGATTTATGACATTTGACGGCTTAATGACGGATTTAAGCTAGACAAAATGAATAATATTAAAATATATTTTTTTGTATTTTTTATTGTTTTATATCAAGTAATTCACCGCATAGCGGTGTTTTGAATGATCAATATGTACCTGAAATAACCCTCGATCATCTAATTTAAAGTCACCTGTATAGTCAAATGCAGCAGGTATGTATCAGTCTAAGGGCATGTACACAAAACTGCGATGCGACACGGAGCGAATTCGCAACGCAGTTATAGGGTATAGCGTACAGGGAGCTCGTAATTTTTTACGATGCGACGTCGCATCGCAGTTTTGTGTCCAAGCCCTGAGGCGAAGTTGTTCGAAACAAGTTTAAAAATTTAAGTGCTTAAACTAATGTAATCACAAGAATCCTTGAGACTCTTGTGATTAATTTAATCACCACTTAAAGTTTTGAATTTGTTTCGAACAGAGGCTCAAGCAGGAACCAGCTAGCGAGAAAGTATCCGTAATCGAAATGTAAGAAAATGTATGAGATTTTGAACAGCGCCCCTATTGTGCGTAAACATAACTAAAATCGGTAGCAGCTCAGCGTAAGGGTAGGAACCTTTTAAGTAGTACCAAATCAAACAAAATCTCATTTAATACCTAAAATTTATTAAACAAAATAATGTCACACGGTTATTCAAAATAACGGACATAAATGATAATTTGCAATACAACCTAGCATCCTAATTAAACCAGGTACTTTTCATTTTATCCCACTACTAAAAAAAATATAGAACAATTCCATCACGAATGTAGCACGAAATAATGTTGGCTATTTGCTAATGGTCGGAGAGACATCATCCACTTAACTTAACTGCAGGCGAAAACTTAAGTACTGCAGTCGAAACGCTTTACACCATAGGAATTTTATTACTACAAAAAAGATATCTGATGAAAAGCCCAAAATATAATAGTAGTTTATGCGACTCATACATAATGGAGGACATTAAAACTCGAGAGTAATGCCTAATTATGTACAGTTACATACACTAGTTTATCTACACACATATCATAAGCTCTCTTTGCTGTGTTCACGAACCGCATGTTTGACCGGCATTGTGGCATTGAGTTGTTTAGCTTGTTCTGTAGTATCAACTTCACAGACAGTATGGGCGGCACGCAGGCGGGCGTCGGCGCTCGAAATTTTAATGTCATAATATGTAGAAAAATTACACATTATGGTCATAATGTTCAATATTCAGATAAGAAATGAGTTTTCACAAAGTAGTTTAACATTATGCTGATCGTAACGTGCGGTTTTTGGACGCAGTAAAGAGGGTTTATGATACGTGTGTAGATAAAAGCTATTATGCTGTCGACTATACAATCTGTATGGCTCTCAAGACTCTACGACAGAGGGGGTTTTTTCATTCTGCTGAAGGTGTAAGCAAGTGATGAAATATGTGCTTTTACTACCTCTTTTTATGAAACCCAACATACAGCAGTGATATCTACAATAAATCCTACTTTGTCGCATTTTATGCTAGCCTGGTGAATTAAAACAAAAGTGGCCCCCATTTTTTCAGCGAGAGGAGTTAGTAGAGTATTTCCTCTGCCACAGTAGGTATACCAAACGACAAGCGCAAGCAAACATGTCCCATTCGGTGTCATGTCAATGGGTTTTATCTTTCTGCGATTCTGTATTGAGTTGTGTTTGTTGCCGTGGCGCGTGTGAAAGAGACGGCTATTTGCTAACTCGTTTCGTCGTCTCTGTGGTTCGTTGCTTTCTACAGATTTAGAATGACGCGGCTACAAACAAAAGAACTGAAAAAATCATAAAAAAATAAACTAACACAGCGCCAATAAAATTATGCTTAGACCTTACCTTTAGAAATTAACCCATGAAATGTGCTTTAAATAGTGGATATTACATTTATATGGTCCAAGTCTTAATTTAAATATCATTGACATTCTGAATAAACTCTCTAGTTCAACATAAACGAATTATTTTCTAATATATGTTTTTATAATACTGATTGCAATATTCCTCTACAACTCCAAAGTCTTCGGTCAGCTCCAAGTGACACCGCAGTAGGTAGCATTTCGCGACTATCCGCCATACATTATGCATGACGACTGACAGGGTTGCCAATTAAAAAGCGTCCTACGAAGTACTCAACATAAGAGGTCCCTTAGATCAACTAATAAAAACTATACTCCAATCTTTAAACTTTACATCACAAAACTATAACTAATACACAAGTTTACCGACACTTTCAGTAAACTAAAATATCAACATTAGTTTACGTTGGCTTCGTTAACTGGGATTCAATTATGGTTAAATAGTTAGTATTTTTATATGAACCAATATGGTATACTTTCTTTCTTTCTTTATTTTGTATGAAATCTAAATGCAGATAAGTTATGAGAACCGATGTATCTTTAAAATAATTATGTACAAAAGCAAACTAATGTCTGCCCATCGAAATAGTTAACAATCTAGCGACAGAGGAATGTCTACTCAATCAGGAAAACAATCACAAATCTCCAGTAACCAGTTCACCAAACACAAATCTAGGAAAAAGATGGTGTCTTCAATACTTTCAACGATATCAAAAGTATTCAAAAGCGTGTAAACGTGGAATAACATATAGTAATACTCAAAGTATTCTACGTGTACTTCTGGGTCCACATCAAATTATAAGTGCTGGATAACGCAGTTTTAACTGGCAACATTCACTTAGTGCATATTACTGTTTGGTCACACAAACATTGCACACACACAAAATTTACTTTACGTCTAATTTTAATGGTGGGCTAATAATACAAAAGTTCACTGCGTTAGTCCTCTTAGGTTACCACACAGTTCACAGTCACTCTTAATAAAATACATCAGTCGAACGGTTATGAAATGTTTCGGAGGTGAAACTATACATTATTTTATTATTTTTCATATATATTTCTACAAGATTAAAGATCAAGTGTGCTAGCACAAATTGTATCATCCTCCCGGCTTTTTAACCCTCAATGTCTGACGTGATACCTATTTGGTCATCTATCCTTTTATACTTTACTCAACCCCTAATTTAGCACGGAGTAGCACAGCGCCGCATCACGGAAACACCGAAGTCAGTTGTCTGTGGAGGCGCGTTCGATTTGCAAACTTCCCCGTAGTTCAGAGGGCCGAGCACAGTTTAGTCTGTGTCAGGCTCCCTAACTCCAGTAGCTGTCGGGCAGAGTTGTCTGTGATGGCGCGTTCGATTTGCAAACTTCCGTAGTTCACAGAGCGCCGAGCACGGTGTAGTCTGTGTCGCGCCGGCGCGAGGCTCACTAACTCCAGTGGCTGTCGGACAGAGTTGTCTGTGATGGCGCGTTCGATTTGCAAACTTCCTCATGGTTCACAGAGCGCCGAGCACAATGTAGTCTGTGTCGCGCCGGCGCAAGGCTCACTATCTCCAGTGGCTGTCGGACAGAGATGTCTGTGATGGCGCGTTCGATTTGCAAACTTCCTCATGGTTCACAGAGCGCCGAGCACAATGTAGTCTGTGTCGCGCCGGCGCAAGGCTCACTAACTCCAGTGGCTGTCGGGCAGAGTTGTCTGTGATGGCGCGTTCGATTTGCAAACTTCCTCATAGTTCACAGAGCGCCGAGCACGGTGTAGTCTCTGTCGCGGTGGCGCGAGGCTCACTAACTGTAGTGGCTGTCGGGCAGGATCTCCGTGAGCAGCCGCTTGAGGGACTCCACGCCGGTGAGGAAGCCGCAGTCGGGCCCGTGGTGGGGCGTCGCCGTCGCCAGCGGACACCCGGCCGCCGCGCCCGCTAGTGCTGCGGAGGTAAGGACTGCTTAATAAGGGACTCTTCGATGATGACCATACTTTTTCCTCGCTTGGACCGAGTGATAAGGTTCTAAGGGTACTCATGACATTCACTATGAAAGCAAATTAAAGATTAAATAGTATGTGATATTCCCGGTCTAAGTACAGTTTTCACAACAGAGACTTCTGATGACTGTTCCTGCTCATTAAAACATTTTGGGCCTTAACACAAAAAAATAACAGTCGGTTCAACACTTGTTTAAAAACAAAAAAGTATGGGATTTGACGTTTGTTTTGAGGTTACACGCTGTTTAATATTTTTTGTGGTAACACGGTTTATGTAGGGGTCTGGAAGCTAGATCTAGGTTTTATTATTTAAGTTTGTTGTTAAAATTAAAGGGGTGTAAAGGAGACGTGTGCGTGTTTCCTTGTAAGATGGTCTGAACCTTTTCTGTGCGAGTCCAACTCCCGGTTTTATTTATAAAGAAATGATGACAATATCAATATTCTCACGCCGCTGTGTACTAAGTTCTATTTGCAAGTGTTTGTAGAGGTTCACTACAAATGGCGATATAATTTTTTAACACAAACATATCTTCAATCACAATAACCTTAACCTACATGAGTATGTTATTGGAATTCCAATGATTTTCTGAGTAGTAAATGTAGTCTGGCTGGATCCTGTACAGTATGTAGTCAACAGGCACAATAGGTAACCTCTCTCTCCACTTGGGTCAGCTCTTCGTCTGTCTGCTTAACTGCTCTAATTGAGTAGAAATCGTAGCAAGTTAAATAGATTTTTGTGCTTGCATATACACAGACAGGTCATAAGTTCTGTCACACAATAAAAACATTTGAATTTAGAACGCTGGCCACAAAAAAGTTTATAGAATTCGAATTTCGAATTTTTCATGAAAATAAAAATGTGTACTTTTTAGAATTTTCCTCATTTTTAAATATGGAGTGGACACTTAAAGAAGACCGTGTCGCAAATATTGCGTTGCATCGTTGCGGTTACGCGCCAATTCAGATTTTCGACTTACTGAAAAATTTAAATATAACCAAGATTCGTTTATCGTACCATAAAACGATACAATGAAGACTAGTGTAGATGACAGGTCAAGAAGTGGTCGCCCTCGCTCTGTTAGGACTCCAGCAGTGATAAAAGCTGTGAAGGCGCGAATTCAAAGAAATCCCATACGTAAGCAGAAACTGTTGGCCCTTCAGATGGGGTTAAGCAGGACCACGGTGAAAAGGGTGTTAAATGAAGACTTAGGGCTTAGGGCATATCGAAGAAAAACAGGACATCGTTTGGACGCTCGTTTAATGGACCTGAGACTGAAGAGATGCCGCGCTTTGTGGAAGCGGTACGCGGGAAAAAACCATCGGGAAATTCTTTTTTCGGATGAAAAAATTTTCACCGTGGAAGAGAGCTACAACAAACAAAATGATAAGGTGTACGCACACAGCAGTGAAGAAGCGAGCAACCGTATTCCGCGTGTCCAACGAGGTCATTTTCCATCCTCGCTCATGGTTTGGTTGGGAGTCTCTTATTGGGGCTTAACTGAGGTACATTTTTGTGAGAAAGGCGTAAAAACGAATGCAGTTGTGTATCAAAATACAGTCCTCAAGAACCTTGTGGAACCTGTTTCTCATACCATGTTTAATAACAGGCACTGGGTATTCCAACAAGATTCTGCGCCAGCTCATAGAGCGAAAAGCACACAAGACTGGCTGGCGGCGCGTGAAATCGACTTCATCCGGAACGAAGACTGGCCCTCCTCCAGTCCAGATTTGAGTCCGTTAGATTACAAGATATGGCAACACTTGGAGGAAAAGGCCTGCTCAAAGCCTCATCCTGATTTGGAGTCACTTAAGGCATCCTTGATTAAGGCAGCCGCCGATATTGACATGGACCTCGTTCGTGCTGCGATAGACGACTGGCCGCGCAGAATAAAGGCCTGTATTCAAAATCGCGGGGGTCATTTTGAATAAACTTTATTACCATAAGAATCTATGTTTTATTAAGTTCATTTTGCTATATAAATGTTTACATAAATGTGACAGAACGTATGACCTGACTATGTAAAGTTGATTAGTTCGGGTTGTGTAACCAAACTGTCGAGCGGAATTATGTGTTGTGGAATACTGTATATTTACCTCCCAAGTTACGTCAAACTGCAATAACCAACACTTCTCTACGACTACCTTAAAATGAGTATTGAAATGACTCACTGGCGTGCGCAAAGTCGATGACGCGCACGTCGACGCGCTGGTGCGCTGCGGCGGCGGCGGAGGAGGGCTGCGCGGGAGTCGGTGACGCGGCGCGCTTGCGCTTGCCGTCCGCGCGCACGGGCACCGGGGCCGGCTCGCCGTGCCACGACTCGCTGGGACACGCACCACAACGAATGGTTAGTTGGGGAAGATACGAATATCGTGAAAACAATTTTACAGTACCAGTTGTACTTTTATAAGAGTGGGGGTTTCCTGATAAAACAACGCAATCTATTTACATCGAGATCGGTCCAGTAGTGTTGGCGTCAGAGAGTGAGTAATGCCGGTCCCTTACGTGAGTTTCAGTGCGGCCGTATTCAGATCTCCGGTGAGTCCCACGCTCTCCGGGAAGTCGGGAGTATTCAAGAAAAAGAAGGCTCGCGCTCGAGCCACCGTCGAGTCTCCCGCTTCCCTGGAAGTCAGATAGTCCAGTGCATGCGAGGTCGCGCTTACCTGGACGTAGAGGAGTACGCGCACCAGCTGTCCGCCGACTCGGGGCTGGGCGGCGCCCGCGGGCTGCGCTCGGACGGCGCCTCCTCCTCGTCGTAGCCGCCCCGCGCCTCCTCCGCGTGCAGGAACTCCCGCCCGCCCGCCTCGCCGCCGCTGACGGCCGAGTGCAGGCGCGACATGTCGAAGTGCGAAGCTGCCGCGGGCGCGGGGGGTGACGGCGGCGCGGGGGGTGACGGCGTCGCGGCGGCGGCGGCGGCGGCGGGGGGAGGGGAGTCGTCGCCCTCGTACACTATCAGGAGCGAGCTGGAGCGGACGAGAATGATATCATAATCAGATCCTACTGAGTGAGGGTCTCCTCCTTCATGCGGAATCTGCTCAATTAAATAATTACACAAACGGAAATATCATCGCAACAAGGGGGACGAAACACGCCAGGCGCCCACTACTTTGCACACAAGTAATCTTGTCCAGAAATGAAACAAAACAGAACACTCACCAAGAATAGAACCGATAGTTGGTCTGCTTGCCAATAGCGCGCCCCAACGCGTCCAGTTCCCTCAGCACGTTCCTCACGACACGCGCGCGAGTGCCACCGCCCGCGCCCGTGAAGAATGCGCGCAGCGCGTCGCGCAAGCCCGCCTCGGCGAGTGCGCGGCCCCAGTACTTGTCGCGGCGCACACACGCGCCCGTCTCCGGGACGTACACCTGTGGAGAGATTACACATTGTATACAGGCACATACATTGCCTCTGACTCCACTAGATCACTGTTCAGTGTATTTTTTAGTCTAGTTTACTCCCAGTACTGCATACACACACACTAATAGGAACCAGAAACCGCGACGTAGGAACCAGAAACCGCGACGTTATTGTAAATAGATGAAAAATCCTCCTCGGTTTAGATACGACCCCGGAATTTGAATGCTTGCTTACTGATGATAGTTAGAATGTAGATGATAACAAAATTAGGAATTCGATCTTAAAATTAAAAGGCATAGAATAACATCTCTCCACTATCCTTCTTGCGCAAAACATCATAGTTACTGTTTGTCTAGGGCGGCCTGGTCTTCTGGAGCCCCGTTCCGGGTTCCCGGGTTGGGCACTAGGGGTCTGTCTAGGGCGGCCTGTGGCTTTATCGTGGAATTCTAACAACTAGGATTTTCAATCGCTGAAAAATCACAACACGATTATTTGAATGACGATGAAGTCCTCCTCGTCGTACCCGACGACAGCGACCACTGCTGATATCTCCTTTCTCTAACGTGGCTGCCGAATCCGAATTTGCTCTTAAATGCCCTGTTGCATGGTACACAGTACAGTTGCCCCGAATCATTGTAGGTGCAAGTGTAGGTGCGCTTAGGGCGAGATTTCCAAAGGCGGTTGAAATCCTTATATAGATGCATGAACCAACAAAACGAGAGGACAGATAACCGTCATACTTTGAAGCGTAAAACGATTTTTAGTTTAAATGTTGTCGCTAGATAGAGCTACTGGTTCGAAACAATAGAATTCAATCGCATTCACGACTTTGTACTTTCTTTCTGGTAAATGTAGTATCGTAATATTGCGCTTAATTTAGGGAAGATGGCGGCGTATAAGCGTTCATTTCCTAAGAACGAACAAGGCTTACGCGTCTGAGAAGTAAAAGCGCCATCTTTGATTTTTCGTCGATATTATGATGGACTACGCCGTCAGCCTAAGCACCCAGCATCTATTGCACGTTACAGTAGTAGAAATAATACTGAATTTTGGCTATCTAGCAGAGTAGTTTTTTGTATAGGGAGGTCTGTCCTCTCGTATTGTTGGTCCATGATAGATAGCAGAATTACATGGTAAGGCTAGTAGGTCCTCTGAAGCCCTCTATTCGCGTTTCCGGCCTAGGGCACTAGGGCTCTATTGCACTGGAATATCAGGTAAATTAATAGATAAGTCAGGGATACAATAAGGAGGTGCTCAGTGCACGCCAGTAATAAGCGTACCTGCATCCCGCAAAGCCGCACGCCGAGCGCCGCGCTGGTGCTCGCGGCGCACTTCGCGATCTGCTTACTGCGCTTCTCGGCGGACGCATCGTCGCCATGCTGGCGCGTGCCCATCTTCAGGTCGAGCACGCACGGCCGCCGGTACACGGACGTGATATTCTCCATCATCAGGAAGTCTGCCGGGAGAGGACATGTGGGGACGGACGTCCATTATTATGTGTCCGTTTAGGGGGAGGGGATCGAGCCTGATCTCACCAAATATCACGTGGGGAAGAAGTGTTCTCGGTAAATATAACTTGCGAACTTGCGAGAAAATTGGCTTAAATCAAAGTAAAACAGGTTTCTTGGCTATAATATAGAAATTGAAAATTGTTATATTTAGCCTGTGGGTCAACTATACGCAGGGTGGTACAGCGCCCTACGTATTCAGTACAACAATGCATTTAGGGTGGTGATGGGCCTGCCGCGGTACTGCAGCGCCTCAGGCATGTTTGCGGAAGCAAGGGTCGACGGCTTTGCCGCGATCATTAGGAAACGCAGCGCCTCGCTATTAGCGCGCGTACGCGGCAGCTCCAACTCCATTCTTCGCACGTTGGCTGGACGGTGGGACTCGCCGCTGCTGGCTCACTGGGTGAGGCTACACGTTAGTGGGTAGCCTAGGCACTCGTCCTTCTTCCCCTGCCGTGTGTGTGTTTTTATTTTTAAATATTTTGACATTTTTATTTTGTAGTGATTTATTTGAATTTTAATTTTATTTTATTGTTGACATAATGTGTAATTTATTCTATGGGCTTTTATGCCTGCAATAAACGATTATTATTATTATTATTATTATTATTATTAGAATAAACGAAAATGAAAGGTTACTCACATTGTTTATTAGAATTATCCATATGCGCAATGCTCTTGAGCACTTCACTCGCATTGCCATTACGATGCACCTTGAATCTGCAACCAAAAGGATCATCCATGTAGACAAACCCCGCTACCTTCCACCACCCAAGCATGCAACGAGGAGGCAATTGAAACACAAGAGATGATGCAATCGTGTTTATATGTTATAGTCAAAGTATTACCACTTGTCGTCGTTGAGTGACATGCATCGCTCGCGTTATTTGGTAATGTTATGTGATAATATCATCGTGCCGGGGCGCGGCCGCCTCTGAAATATGATAAAGTACACATGACATATGCCAAGGGTGTAGTTCGGTGTGAGGTCTCCCTCGCACCAATACGCACTTGAATACGTCGTCTCGCTTGCGCTTGCCGCCGAGTGACGACTTGCGCCCGTTCTCATCGCGGAAACACGGAGAGTATCGCTTGTCGGGCTTCGCCCCAGTGATTGACGCCTGCATCACGCCTGAAACAAGCCGCGCCTGATCATCAGTCTTGTGCCAATATGTCAAAATGTGCTTCAGCAGATGCCGCAGGTCAGGCGTGCGCTAAGTTCACTTGCTTCAAGAGAGCAATCATAATCGTAATTTACAGTTACTTTTCTGAATGGCATAGCTGAGGATTAGAGAAAGACAAGTGAACTCAGCGTATTTTCGTGACTAGTGGCAAATCTGAATTGAAAACAATATAACACTGTAAATAAAGCTGCACGACACCAGCTCCATTATGTTTATGACATGAGAACATAATGAACGTGATAGGAGATTTAAACTCAATGTAATGTCCAGACGAAATGGCTGGGCATCGAACCCAGTTACAAATGGGATTGCAAGGGCATTAGAAAGAGCTTATCAAATCTACTATCTAAGAATGCAATACAGTCAATTACTATAGTGCAATTTGAAGTTTATTTAGATGAATGACTAAAACGTGGGGTATTTGAGAGGGTTTGTTTCGATGTAAAAAATGTAAGTGTTCTGTCGATGATATTTGTTTAGGTAATTTGGACGAGTGTGTGTGTAGGATGTGTAATGTATAAGTGTCTATGTAGTTTTAATTAAAGATTTACAAACCCCATTCAATATTACCGCTAGGGCGCTATTAGTGGGGCGTTCGGTCGTGGCCGGGCGACGTCTCTCCGCACGCAGCCGCAGCACCCTTGCGACAACAAGGAAACTAATATTGTGTTCCGCTCCCCCCCCACCCCTCGGACCCCCACACCCCGCACCGGTCACGCCTCCCTCAGACCTCCCTCTCGGACAAACCCATCAACCGATACCGGATCGTGTTACTCGTGTAACGAAAACGGACACGCGGAAAACTGTCGGAAATTCCCCAGACTTTAGGCTGTGGTTTAAATAGCACGCGAGATAAGAGCTGGGGCTTACTCAAAATGTAGAGCTGCATTCATTTGACACGATTGGGTATTAATTTTTAGGAACAATATTTTCTGTCACCTAATTATTATATCTATCTGTTCTTGAGAAATATATTGTTCATCAAATTAATCAAAACTGTTACTAAATATGGATCACCAAATAATTTCAAATATGTAAATAATAGATTGGTAACTTAAACAGCATCAACAAAATGATAGCTGTCACTAATATAGCTCATTAAATCTGCTGAATTGCATTCGAAATATCAGGGCGAAATGGTAGGTCAGAGTAGGAGTGAGTGAAGGGAAGCCCCCTTTAGCCAACCTGTTAGGTTGACATGTGAGTATAAAAAACCCTCAATTAGTCACCATTTTGTATGTGATTGGTGATATATGTTAGATGAACAATCTACTATTTAGGTGACCAATCTACTTCTGAAGTGCCCATCTACTATTTAGGTAACCAATCTAATAATTTGATGACCAATATTATTTCTCGGTGATTTTTAATTCATTTTAGGTGACAAATTTTATATTATTTGGTGATACAGTTTAGGTGACAGTTCAACTATTTTAGGACCAACATGATAATTTGGTAATTAAAAAGGCATTTATTGGGTGATCAAAAAATTATACCTCTATTGTTTTCGATACCATAAAGACTGCATCTAATTTAAGACAGCGTTAGAAATACGTCAATATTGTAAAATGCTCAATTGACAATGTTTATCAGTAACTGTTTTTGTTTGTTAGCTCCAGCTGTAATCGAGCAGTCAGAAAACTTCTCAAGAGTTTATTTGCTCAGCCATTGAAGGTACAGTTGCACTAACGATATTAAGTCAACAACATCAAACGATTTCTTAACAATCCCAGATCTAGTCCACACAATTACAAAGCAAAATGCGATTCGTTGGTGCAAAACTGCAAACCGAACTGATAATTTTGTTGATGGAAGATGGGTGATCAGTTGATCACTACTCCCTTCCCTGACTCAGAAGAAAATAAATATTTTTATCTTCATAATTTAAAGCCCTTTTTATTATTACAACATATTGCTATGTGTTTGCCTCAAAAAGGCGATTAATTCCCAATTACGATTGGTGGGTTTGCTATATCAACAATCACACTGGACTAGCACACACACAGAGTTTGGCATTGATGATCAAGTTATTGCGAGCACTAAGGAAAGAAGACCATTGCTATTGATGATAGTGAAATCAAGAATCCTGTTTTCGTAATGCGTTTTATCGAACACACATACATAGTCCTGATAAGAGCATTTGTGACGCAAAACGATGAAATTATTGATTTGATCACAAAATAAATATGATGTGCAAATTAATTTATATATAAAATGTAATTATAATTTTCACACAGTGTGACATTTGTGACTGCCAACAATTCCTTAGTGCTCCAAAATGCAATTAGATCAAAACAAAACACAACTGAGGACGAAATAATAAAAAGAACATTGATATCTCTCAATTAGATAATAAAAAAATGTAGGTAAGATGCAGTGAATGAAAAATGCATTCAGCGATACGTATAAGCTTTGAATCGAGCAAACTTGTACCTTCAGGTCTTAGTAATGAAGATGCTCACCTTTATATCTTGGTACGAAGGGCTCAATATCCTCAGGAATGTTCTGGTAGAAATGCAACTCTCGAATATTAAGTGGTTTGATGACAGTACTGTCATTAAGTACCAGTAGCC
Source organism: Argyresthia goedartella (assembly GCA_949825045.1). Taxonomy (NCBI): domain Eukaryota; kingdom Metazoa; phylum Arthropoda; class Insecta; order Lepidoptera; family Argyresthiidae; genus Argyresthia; species Argyresthia goedartella. The sequence goes on along the minus strand of OX463812.1, from coordinate 35,478,235 downwards.
TCGTATGACCGCCCACCTGTAAATCATAATATCATCTATGTATAAAACAACATCCAACATCAGGATTTATTTTATAGCTGGCTTGTGATGTAACATTTCCATGAGAGGTGGCATATTAATGGGGCATATAGATAAATATTACAGTTGACAATTAATTGCACATTTCATCAACTCGTAGGCTTGGTATAAATAAATCTTACATCTGCATGTATCCTGTAGCTAAGTCTAGTTTTGCGAATTAGTTGCATACTTTCTTTCATAGTGTATAAATAATATATTTTTTCTACTATCTTGGATATGGCTCTTACTAAATATTCCATATCCGTAACATAACATGTTTTATGGGTCAAAAAATATTAGCTATGTAGCCATAAGCATAAAGCTCCGCCGGAATTTAGTAAATAATACCAGTTACGCGTTAGATATTTGCTAACCGGTTTTCGATTAGCATTCAAATAAATTAAGTTAATCCGTTATTTTCGTAGACTCGACTGTTTTCTAGTCAAGTTTTATTTAGCAAAATTATTAGAGGCTGAATTAATCCACCATTATAGCGAAACACTTAGTATCACATTTTTGGTTCGAACAAAATAATTACATCCTATTTAAACTCTGCCCTATGTAGTATATAAATAGACCGCGATAAAATCCTTTTTTTAAATAAACATACATCATGCGTCAACATACATCATTATCATAAGATTTAACTTTGAGATAAGAGTACAATGGCCGAAAACAACAAGGACGTGACGAAGACCTACGAAATGTTAAGATACGGCGCGTGGAATGATAGCCGCTTTATATAATCGTTGTTTTGTGAATAGATCCAAAGCAATAAACAAAAGGTGTACAAAATATTGAATTCTCTAACCCGTATTTGGATAGGTTTCGATAATAGTAGGTAGCAACGTCTGTTTTTCGCCGCACTTGAAGACGCTGAACTATACCTATAAATAGATCACACGTAGGCACACGTCGCAAAGCTCAAGGCAATCTCACCAGTACCCGCGCTAATAACTTTAACGGTGAGCGGACGACTACCTATTTGGTTCCCAGTTTAATAAACAGCTAGCCCACAGATCACAAACATTCAATAAATCATAATAACATAAAATGGAAACATAAGAAACATTTCTCCCTTTCCTTCACTGGAAAGAAGGATTAACCAAACTAGTTTAGTTAGGTTAATCTTTCGTTGTTAGTAAATAAAATTTATATTAATTTAAAGAAGTAGTTTAGTAACAAATGCAAAAAATGTTTTGTAAATTTTTATTTGGTATGCATTAAGGTGATACCATGAAGTCATCTACAGATTTGATTTTTGGGTTAACGTTTATTGAGTATTTTATTAAGATTCTCACAAAAGGAAAACCCGATTGGATGAAATTTTCTCGATAGAATTTAATTACGAAAATACCTCTAAATTGTTTTATTTTTTCCTGTAATTCTGAAATCCCAACTAATTTCATTGTGGAAATGCGTTCAAAATTTAGATATTAGATATTCGTAAAATCTCCTTAAAAAACATTTTAACAAAATAGCGTCGTTTATTTTTAAGCAATTTTTCTGTGGTTTAGCGTATTGTATATTGCTAGATAGAGCTACTAGTTCAAAAGTTCTTTCTGTAAGGTAATATCGTGGTGGCGCGCTTAATTTAGGAAAGATGGCGGTATAAGCGTTAATTTCCTAAGAAGAAACAAGGCTTACGCTTACGTCATAAATTAGAAAAAATGGCCAAAACAATACGGGTGATGGGTGCGAAGGTGTACAATTCGCTACCGGACGACATTACTAATGTATCGAGCTTCCTAAACTTTAAAATTAAATAAAAAGGTGGCTTGTCAAGAAGTCGTTCTACTCCTATGAAGAATTCATAAATTTTAAAGAACGACGTACATAAGTACTTATTCTTTCATTTGTACCAATAATATTACATTATACTCTTACGAGTAATGACAACATCCTTATTAATGATATGACAAATATTCCCTTACTCTAATTTTATTTTATACATTTTATTAATTTTATGAATTTTGTTTGACTTGTAATGTATATTACCAATAAATGATGTCTTATGTCTTATGTCTCTGATTTTTCGTCGATATTACTATGGATTATACTACATCATCACCCTAAGCACCCATCATCTATTGCGTGGTACAGCGACATCTAGAAATAATACAGGATTTTAGCTTTCTAACAGGGTACGTTTTTTTATATGACGTTGTCAGTCCTCTAGTTTTATTCGTCCATGGCCATACTTAACTAATCGCATGGGTGATTTTTTTTTTTTTCGACACATGTCTGGGAAAGTTGTTCGGTTTATTGTTTGAAGAGATACACTAAAATATTAACAGTGTTTAAAAATATACCTGTATAGTTGTTTTGGTTTCCAATTGCCTAACTGGTCATTTTGGTAATAACCAAACAGTTTTCTTACATACTGACTGTTCAAAGCAAAATCAATGCAGTTCGATAGATGGCGTTAGTATGCATTTTAGATCACAATATTGTTTTGTAACCGAGAAATGTATATAAACCAAAAATATTTTGTGTAACATTGAAAAATTATACCAGATCAAGTGACAAGTTGGTTGTTTTATTTAAACTCAACTTAGTTACAGTGTTCCAAAATCAGTCAAGTGATATATCAAGAAGGTCATGATATTTTACACTGACAAACCCATTGTAGCCTGTGACCAAAGATTTGATTACCAATAACCTAACTGAAATTTTGGTAATAACCAAACAGTTTTGTAACATACTGACAAACGCATTGTAGCCTGTAATCAAACATTTGGTTATCAATAACTTAACTGAAAATTTGCTGATTACGAAACACTTTTGCTATAATACTAACAAGCCCATTGTAACCAGTAACCAATCAGTAAATTAAAAGTTTAAACAAGCTTTGGCCACCACTGACTGAGCAGCAGGTTATTAACTAAGCAAACAGTAAAATCACCGGTAGCAAAACTAATTATTTAAATTTTTACATAGGATCTTTATTCTTTAGGGTTCCGTACCCGAAGGGTTCCAAACGGGACCCTATTACTAAGACTTCGCTGTCCGTCCGTCCGTCCGTCCGTCTGTCACCAGGCTGTATCTCAAGAACCTAGCTAGCTAGAGTTGAAATTTTCACAGATTATGTATTTCTGTTGCCGCTATAACAACAAATACTAAAAAACAGGATAAAAGAAATATTAAAGGGGGCTCCCATACAACAATTCTTTCAATACCACATACAAACTTATGGATGCACCTGGTTACGTACATGGAGTGTGAAAGTAACCGCACCAATAACTTTGTAAACAATATTTTGCTGTGTAAAATCCAAACTATTCACTCCACACCATCGCTTCCATTGAACGGTGGTACGGAACCCTTCGTGTGCGATTTAGACTCGCACTTGACCGGTTTTTAATATATAGTTAGATTAAATAAAATCAAATGATGAAGTAAGTTGAATAAACAAGATGATTATTAATTAAGACTGGATTGTTTTTCTTTTTAATTAAACAGTTAGGTTAGAAAAAATTTAATGATGAAGTTAATTTTAACAAAAATAGTTAAGCTTCAAGTATCTCAACACAACTAAATGAACCTGATTTTGTTATTAGTAAGTCATAGTTCGCAAGTCTTTAAATTAGGGCTTACACGTAACAAAACTGTTGGTTACTGGTAAATACACATTTTTTTTCAGTGGTCCCTACCCCTAATTGTAAAAAATAGTTTTCTGTATGTCATATTACCAACTTGCTTGTTAGTAATCTAATCCAATAGTATAACTTGTATTATTTCTGCGTAACATAGAACCACGCACAAATCTACGTGAGTTTTGTGGTTCTTTTAAATGAACCGTATTGTATTTTGGTTTACTTATAATAAATAAAAAATAAATACGTCATCGTGAATTCGTACCTTATCAATTTATGTACATCCGCCTGAAGATTAGTTTAGTTTGTTTATACACAGTACCATGATTTCTGCTGCTAAGAATTGCAACAAAGTATCGGGCAAAATAAAGTTGTCAAGTATCATATTGCGATTGCTATCTCAACTCTTTCGCAATTGACGTAACTTTCTACATAAAATTATTTCTATAAATTAACATTTACTTTGGCAAGATGTCTACAACGGCAGCTGTTGGTTCGTACGGTACGAATTGTAGAACGTAAGATAAGAAAAAACAGAGGTATGCTGCCTAACTATAACGAACATTGATATTTTTACTCGTTTATTATTTTTAGGTTGTACGGTGTCCCACGTTGCGAAATAAACGAACGAACATCGTGATAAATTATCTACATGAGCAACGATCCTACAAAACAATTATCAATAGATACACATGGATTAACTTTACATTTCGGATTATTTGCTCGATGAAGCAACATAAAAAGCGACGAGGTGCGCCGCGCATGGTCCTGTCATCGCCTGTCTGCTGGAGGCTAAGAGCAATGACCCCAAGGCTCTAGCCATTAATAAGGACACGGGAAAACCTATGCTTGCGCAAACTGAAAGCCACAAAGACCTAGCAAGCTAATCAACGAACACACGCGCACTAGCGGTAGTGTAGATTTAGACATGTGTTTCATCAGAATGTCACTCTTCATCAGTGCAGTCATGATAATAACTAGTACGTAATCCAAATGGATTTTCACTGGCAGCAGGCCAAGTGAGGAGAAGATAAAAATCATTTTGGCGCCAGCCGGCTCAGCGAAGCATACTAATAAAGTTGTGATAGCTTTAGAAATAAATCAGGTGTACAGATTTTGGATTACGCCTGATCTCAAGCTAATGAGATTTGTACAGAACTCTACCTAGACAATAGTGCTTTTCTTAGTTCGAACATAGCTGGTCTTAAAGGTTCCCCGATTAACTCTCAAAAACTATATCCGTCCGAAACTATAGATTCCACCAGATCAGACCAGTCGTAGACTTCCACCATCTGATGTGACGTCTGCGGATTCTGTCCTCCACAGGTACAACAAACTATCATTCGCGAGCCACTAAGCAACTCTGGTATTCTGATACCCACCTGATTGTGCAGCGGCAGCACGTCGACCTCATGCCCCTCTTCGGTGGGTGTCGTCGGGGTGTGCGGGGCGAGGGGGGCGGCCTGCGTGCGCTTGCGACGCTCTGGCTCGCCCATGCCCCAGCCGAGGGAGTAAACCATCACTTCGGCCGAGCCACCACCGCTGTCCACCTGCAACAAAGACAGACGGACGTTAGGTAGAATGTTGTGAATGGACTCCAAGGTAGCCATGAGAGCCTGGTACATACATATATACACAGTCAGGTCATAAGTTCTGTCTCACAATAAAAACTTTTGAATTTAGAACGCTGGCCACAAAAAAGTTTATTGAATTCGAATTTCGAATTTTTCATGAAAATAAAAATGTGTACTTTTTAGAATTTTCCTCATTTTTAAATATGGAGTGGACACTTAAAGAAGACCGTGTCGCAGTTATTGCACTGCATCGTTGCGGTTACGCGCCAATTCAGATTTTCGACTTACTGAAAAATTTGAATATAACCAAAAGATTCGTTTATCGTACCATAAAACGATACAATGAAGACTCTAGTGTAGATGACAGGTCAAGAAGTGGTCGCCCTCGCTCTGTTAGGACTCCAGCAGTGATAAAAGCTGTGAAGGCGCGAATTCAAAGAAATCCCATACGTAAGCAGAAACTGTCGGCCCTTCAGATGGGGTTAAGCAGGACCACGGTGAAAAGGGTGTTAAATGAAGACTTAGGGCTTAGGGCATATCGAAGAAAAACAGGACATCGTTTGGACGCTCGTTTAATGGACCTGAGACTGAAGAGATGCCGCGCTTTGTTGAAGCGGTACGCGGGAAAAAACCATCGGACAATTCTTTTTTCGGATGAAAAAATTTTCACCGTGGAAGAGAGCTACAACAAACAAAATGATAAGGTGTACGCACACAGCAGTGAAGAAGCGAGCAACCGTATTCCGCGTGTCCAACGAGGTCATTTTCCATCCTCGCTCATGGTTTGGTTGGGAGTCTCTTATTGGGGCTTAACTGAAGTAAATTTTTGTGAGAAAGGCGTAAAAACGAATGCAGTTGTTTATCAAAATACAGTCCTCAAGAACCTTGTGGAACCTGTTTCTCATACCATGTTTAATAACAGGCACTGGGTATTCCAACAAGATTCTGCGCCAGCTCATAGAGCGAAAAGCACACAAGACTGGCTGGCGGCGCGTGAAATCGACTTCATCCGGCACGAAGACTCGCCCTCCTCCAGTCCAGATTTGAGTCCGTTAGATTACAAGATATGGGAACACTTGGAGGAAAAGGCCTGCTCAAAGCCTCATCCTGATTTGGAGTCACTCAAGGCATCCTTGATTAAGGCAGCCGCCGATATTGACAAGGACCTCGTTCGTGCTGCGATAGACGACTGGCCGCGCAGAATAAAGGCCTGTATTCAAAATCGCGGGGGTCATTTTGAATAAACTTTATTACCATAAGAATCTATGTTTTATTATGTTCATTATGCTATATAAATGTTTACATAAATAATAAACATGTCTAAATTATTTCATATTGCACATGTGACAGAACTTATGACCTGACTATGTACATCATGGAAGAGAAAATTAAAAAGCAATTCCTAGAATTCATGTTGTACATAAAAAAGGAAGTTTCACGTCTTTCTTATTTGATGTGGTAAGCATTATTTCGTTCCGAAAACATTATAAGAAAATGATGAACGTAGCAGAGTAGGATCCGAGTTGAAAACAGATAAGATTCAATTACCGTTAGACGGGAAGAGCAGGTAAAAAATCAATACTGTCAATTAAGTGTTTCTTTAAAACTAAACATCCTTTGTCTCTCTATATTAAACCAAGATATCGTTTAATGTAACAATAACCACACTAATAATACGAATACAATTCAGCAGTCGATGAACTCTCGAAGGAATATCCAAAAATAAAGTTTTAACACGACATACTTTGGTAACTAAATATAATCGACGCCAATAGTAAATTCAATACAATTCGAATTCCTGATTACAACCTAAATACTTGTACAATAACTAAACTAATTTAAAACAGTTAATATTTGTAGCAAACAATCCTTTGTTGGTAGAGAAACAGAAATAGATCCTAGAATACAAATATATAACGGTACGGTAAATAGAAACACAAAGACACGCTATATACTCCACATAAGCGAGTGCCTGCCTCAAAAGTTTCCTTGTACATAAGTGCTTTACTTATGTACAAGGAAACCTTTGAGGCAGGCAATCGCAAATTACATAAACTATCTAGTTATTATTGTTTGGAAATCAAGCAAGCCTAGATAATAACTAAGATCTCATTGAAAAGCAATTATGCAGAACAGATTACAAAGACCGTTATTCTCAAAAGCACAAACGAATGCTCTTTTGATATATCACTAAATTCTCAAACAATGGGCACAGGTAGAATATACCTTCAAAGGTGTTGTTTCAAATAAATTAAACACATTAACATCAGACTCCGTTCAGAAATATACACTGATGTAAGATTCGTGTGAAGTTGCAACCGAGCAAATGACTTCATATGATCATGACATTTACAAGAGATAATAAAGGTCAAATCAAGTCTAAACACAAAAGTAATCATAATCTTGTCAGAGTTGGCTGTCTGTTTTTCAAGAGCAGGTTCAGCTGAACTTAAGAGGCGGGGAACGGATTCAAACTAGTTACAATGAGAAGTCAGGTCATGGAACCGGACTCAGTAAATAAAATGTTGACGAAGGCAGCGGTCCCCGGTTCGTCAGCGCACCGCGCACGACCAGTTGCTTTTTACAGTCACGTCAGCCTCAAGACGCGGTATAGGTACAAAGGCACTGAGATTTTTTGACCTCTACACAATACGTCATAAAAATTAATTCAAATCTGTGTGTTCTTATGCCAACTTCGTTCGTTCGGTCACAGATTTGAAGTTTAATTTTATGACATTTTCTGTAGAGGCCAAAAAATCTGGGTACTGTAAAAAGTCATTGGGTTCTGTGGTAGAGAATTTCGTGTTTGTATTTTAGGCAACATCTGGTATTTGAGCCATCACGGTCAATACAAACCAGGTTCGCATTGATGAAAAACATTCCTGATACTATCTCGCCCACTATTTCCGGCCTCTGTGTCTATATTTGTATCTCGAGCAAACATGTTTTTGGTGACTGACTAGGTTTGGCACGTGACTGGCATTTCTCTGATTCTCGTCGTTGAGTGTCGATGTCGAGCCTCTGTACGTGACGCAATCGGCGCAAGCACAGCTGGCGATGGCGATGGCGTCGCAGCGACGACGAGCCGAGGCGTCACTAAATTAGACGCGGTCTCCCAAGCACCGGGAGTGAATGACGCATGAGCCCAGCCCCAATAACAATTGATTATGTAAAAAGTAAATACTACGCCGATTCTAAATATGTTCAAAACAACTACGTATCACCTCTATTAAGGTTTCCTAAAGAAATACTTCTACGAAACTTTATAGAGTTGGAGAGGCTTCAAAAACTTTTCACATTGAAGTTCTGAAGTCGAAAATATCCGCGCGGTCTTTTCGTTACTGAAGCACTGGCACTGAAGATTGCAGTACCATAAATAAATTATGAAGACACCTTATATAATTTACTCTATGGAAGATACTAGTAATCAACATTAAGGTGATACGAAAAAAAAATGGGTTTTTTTCGAATCCATTTACTCCACCATGAAGTCATCTACAGATTTGATTTTTGGGTTAACGTTTATTGAGTATTTGATTAAGATTATCACTAAAGGGAAACGCGATTGGATGAAATTTTGTCGATAGAATTAAATTACGAAAACACCTCTAAATTGTTTTATTTTCCTGTAATTCTGAAATCCCAACTAATTTCATTGTGGAAATGCGTTAAAAATGTAAATATTATGTATTCACAAAATCTCCTTAAAAAACTTGTAGTTACAACAACAAGTTTTTTAAGGAGATTAACAAAATATTGTAGTTTATTTTTTAAACAATTTTTCTGTGGTTTAGCGCTACGTTTTTTATTTTTTTTCACGATTCCGTCCCTCCCACACTGCGGGTCTTTCCCCCTGGAGTAACGGGGACCTTTGCACGGACGAGGTAGCGCCTTAAAATAGCAAGCTTCCTGTTCCTAAAACCGGAGGTATTAAGAATATTTCATATTGATATGTACGACTAAGATAAGCAAGACTATACCCAAATGTTTGCATAAAACTCCTAGTATTTTTACTGCCCAAGTTCAACCAAAAAAACAGTTGACTTATCATATCAACAATGTTTGAGAACATGATAATAAGGTCAGCAACATAGAACTGGTCAAAACCGGTTGCTGATCACCGCTGAATGACATCAAGCTGTATTTTTGCACCATGCAGGGTCTGCAGCGACAATCGGTTAGAGCGAATCCATTACATATTGCGTAAGCCACCTGTGTTCAATGTGGAAGATGGAAAGATGAGGAAACGTTTTATTTTTCAAAATTATTAAAATTAGAACTATTTACCATAGAACCTGCCTATACCTGTACACAATGAATTAAGAGATTTACCACAACGAAATAAGGAAGCGGAAGCCTTTGGAGCCGACTCAGGAAATAGGGGCCCGTCAATGATAAATAAAAGTACCAACATATTTCCTCCACCGTGGAGGCCCTCGTCAATAAAATCGAAGCCAAAGCCAGTGAACATACACCATTTCAAAACTCTAAAACAAAAAAACATTGCAGCACGAATTATATGTTCTGATGATGATAATAAAGGCAAACTTAGTATGAAACAATAAAAAAATATGATGATTAGGTTATTACCCTAATAACATACCTATATGGTTGTCTATGTATCTAAGTATAATATTTATCTATATCAGTATGTGTATCATTGTCTAGTACCCAAGATACAGGGAATCCTAGTTTGGGTCTAGATCAGTATGTGTAAATAGTGTCCAAGGTATTATTATTATTATATATAGTCTGGCTGGAGAGCAGAAATATTTTTGAACCATAATTTAACACCTCTTTACACAATGCAGTGGAATATGAAATGATTACACTTGACCTCATTTCCAAATATATGAGTTGCTGTTGTTGAACAGAAGTACCTATACATGATGGAGACGCCTACAGCTGGATGATGACGTAATTTCATCTGGATGATGAAGAAACTTAATGAGTCAATTATTGATTTTGAGCCAAGGATTTTGCAAAGAAGCTCTAGCAGCTATAATAGATTTAAAATCAACAAGACGTTATCAAACAAGTTAACGCTATATTTTCAGTTGACGATAAAAGCAAGGCCAGTGGCATCATTATAATTAATGTATAAAATACGCCTGCATGACAAAAATTTAGTACACGCATTTGTTGAACACACTTTATCGCTAGTAGAACCTTCGGTCATGAAATCTTATTGAAATTCCGAGGTGATCCGACCTTTTGTACCCACTAATACATGGCATTCAGTGTATTTGAGGGAATTTAGTTGGCGTCTCCCTCCTTGCATGCCATCGTCGGCATAGTATAAAAAAAACCTTCTGGCTACAAGAAGCGGCTTTCATTCGGCGTAATTTTGTTCATTGCCGTCATATTTATTATTCAGAGTATTTCCGGCCTTAGCGTTCCTCATACCTTTCAATGGATCAGCATTGTTTTCAAGATCTCGGCCTTGGCCTGCACTTGAGCTGCTAATGACTGTGGCGGGGTTATCACAGGTGGAGTTCGCATGACTGTGTCCACAAAGGTAAGATGTATCAGTATGCAAGTTGTCGCCAGGTAGGGGCGCGTCTCTTAGTGTTATGTTATATTGAGGTCAGTGGGTCGAATACGCCAGAACTCCAGCTAGCGTGAGCAACCTCGTCAAGTCTTGCGAGACAAACGATATCACAGCTAGCGCATGCATCGTTTGGCACGCGACGAGACGTTTATAGAAAATATTGTACAAAGATGCCTGGTATATCTAATTGGATGCCTCAAAACATCCAATTAGATATACCAGGCAATAAAGGTCGGGTAGTGAGTCACATTCACGTGCAGGGCAAACTGCATGGAGGCAATTCTGCATGGAGCTATTATATCGCTGCAAATCGATACGCATTAATCTAGTGAAAAGCGAACCGAACTGCACGCTGAACTGGTCAGGCGGGTAACAAATGCGAAATGTAGTGCTTGATATTTCAAATTTCTCGTAAAATGTAGAGCAAATAGGTTCGTATACTGTAGGTATATTCACAGATCCTTGGTTATAATGTGAGACTATGCACAAGTAGAGAGTACTAGAGGGTTGTATCGCCCATGAATGAAAACAATCGCAAAGCAGAATCGCCCTTCATTGAACAATCTAAACCTTTTTCAGGACTTTTGTAAAGATATATTGATACAGCAACACACATCACTTTACTGACTTAACTCACCCTGTGAAATCGAACGGGAGCAAAACCGATAAGCCAAGCAAGTCATATCGCAATTGAACTTGACCTTCGTACTTCGGCGAACTTGGAAATTATTATTGATCAGTTTTCTCATAATTCGCCAATATGACATAACCGATACAATAGCCCTCATTATTTATGGATGAAATGCAAAAATATAACAGAGCGGCTCACTCGCTCAGTTGACACGCAGTGTCGCATTAATTCATGTGGTCGTCCTCATGCTTATAAATAATAGCATCGTTTTGATATTAAATACGACCAATTTGATCAAGAGTGATTCTGTTTAAAGTAGTTCAAAGATTAGTACTATTACATTGATGATGGTCGACACACTCTCTAGGAATGTAGTCTTTACTGACGTACCTAGGTGTTTCTGGGTTTAACAGGGTTCTAGTTTTGGGCTCCAAGTATGTATGTATTTATATGCATAATGTCTGCTAGGCACGATTAACTGCTCCAAGGAATGATGTTTACTTGTGCAAAGAGTAGGTAGAGCTGAGTACTCAGCCCAGCCAAACGAACATTGCCGAACGTGATCCACGGATCCGATGGAAAATTCCACAAGCTTTCTAGACCCTCAACCGACTTGCGACACGCAGCATGGCGACTGCCTCGCAGGTTCAACACGAGCATCGACAACACTTTCACTGCGCATACGTTGGCATTGTGCTAACATAGTGTTTCTTTACAACCAACGACCCGCGCTACATGGCGAACTCGTATTCAATAGTACACCTATTCATGTGGCGAAGAGGATGTTATGTCGTGGTTCCAGCGTCTTACATGATTTGGGGCACAGCGACAAAAGAGATGATTTGTACGAGCGTTTCGTAAGTTTTATAGCGCCGCATATACGTTCGTGAAAGCGAGACTCCCATCCTACCATCTAGTGTCAATTTACAGATAGACATAAAGAAATAAGAAAAAAAGATGCAAGTGAAACAGACCAGGCGGATGTCTAGAAATGACAGGAAAGGAAAAACTTATTACAGTAGAGGCATGAACTGAATATTTAATATAAGTCTGCATACATACAAGGAGGCTTTGCTTTGCATAGCGACGTATACTTGATTCAAATGCAAAAACTGATGAAATAAAAGGCCTTTGTTTATAAATAAGTAATAAAATAACCTTTTGAAATGTCACTAAAACTACAAGAAACAGAGAATTAAAAATTACTTGCTAACACAGCAATTAATATTGATTAGTTCTTTGTTTACAACCTAACAACCTTGGAGAATATTGAGAAATATTGTTTAGTTTATTACCCTCTATGTAAACTGACGTCCTTGTGTCAGTCGCAGTCCAAATCAAACATTACATAAACGGTTTAGTAATGTGATTGCCGATAAATTGCTTGAACATGAAATTTTGATCAAATCTAACGACAGCTGATCACGTAGGTATTAGAATACATGCTGGATATTTATTAATATCCGAGGTATACGAGGGAACATAACAGTTGAATGTGAATATATTGTGAAGTATAATATTATCAATCGATCAAACAGCTGTTGCCCTAAATGTGTCCATTCATCAAAGTTCCCGATCAAGGTCGAAATAAAGAAAAGACAATTACAGTCACAGTCATCATCATCTGTAGATTGTAGAAAAATACTTATCCAACAAACATGTTTAAAATTCACTATACACGTGGATAACTATCAAGCAAACAAACAATCGTAAGATTATCGCAGGTTGCTCGCTTGTTGGTGAATCGACTGCAAAGAACGGTGACGACATCATCTGGTTGGTTTGTTAAGTAGGTATAGTACAACAAACACAAAATCTAAAGAATTCCGAGCCAAGTGCAAATCGATGTCTGCTCTAATAATCGAGATATAAGAGGTATTCTAAAAAACTCCCTGGTAATTGTTTGTGTTTGTAATATTAAGTGGAATTTCAGGAAATAGGTGCAGTAAAAATAATAGTAATTGGATTAATTTTACAAAGTTTTTTATAATAATTACAAGACGATCGGTGCCTCCAAGTTTATTTTAAACAAATGACGAATCATCCAATGACGATTTCATACCTTTATATTAATATTCAATAAAGGTATAATCCCGAACTCGGCAGCAATGCAGCGGCAGCGCTGCTGCGCAGAAGTGTCGTCCAGACCAACGACGCGTGCGCGACAGAGAGAGCACGTGCACTCAAAGCAACTGAATGAAATGAATTCACAACACTGCTGCTGCGGCAGCATTGCTGCGGCCGGCAGCACTGCTGCGTGCTGCCAAGTTAGGAATCATACCTTAAAGCTTAAGGAGTTTTGAGATCTTTTTTGTACGGGTTATTTATTATTAGCATTTTCAGTTTTATGCTTTTCAGCTATCTCAAATATTTAACTCATTAGATAAAATTAATAAAACTGGTACAATAATAGACACCACGGAAATACGAAGAACCGTGAACTAGTAAAGCTTTGTAGAGCGCACAATTTGGCGGAGAATCAGCAAGGCAAGGCGAACAAGTTTTGGTAACAACACCGCAATTATTTACGCTCTAGGACCTAATTTTCCTACAGCGGAAAGCTCTCCAAACTAAAATTAATTATTTCAAAATAAAGGTAAGTATCTTACTTGACTGTATATTTCCTTGAGCCCGCTCGTGGTGAAATCTTTAATTGGAACACGTTCACAAAATCTTCCGACTCTTCAACAAATATGTTCACCACAACTGACACAGAATGTTACTCAACACAGGAACCAAACTAGGTAGAGCGCCAAGCGGCCGAACCGAAATCACTAAAAATATAAGCGCTAAATCAAAAACGTTCACAGGGTTTTGAGATTTCGTCAACCAGTGAACGGGCTTAAGTTCAAACAGGTTTCCTTTGTGCAAGTTCAGGAGGAGCAGCACAAAAAAAACGCAAATTAAAAACGCTGCTCGACACTAAAACACTTGCTTCTCTCCGCGTTGCGCACTAGTGACTGGGCGCTCGCTCGGTCGGTCTGCAAGTAAATCAATGTTGCGCGGGCCTGTAGTGGTGTGCATGTCGACGCCACACACACCGACAGCGAAGATCCCACGGCGAGGGAGGCGATACATTGTCCTGTAATAATTCAACAACCCTGCTGCCGAAGGAGTGACCCCACAGCTGCTACTCGTCCAAACACTCTCAGTGAATGAACTCCACTTGACCTTTGATTTGTCACAAATGCGTAGCGAGACATTATAGGAGCGCCCGCTTTTATTTGACACGCAATACCCAGTGCACTCATTATGTTGAATATGCGTACAAAGACATTGTTTCAATTGAGAAATGCAGCAACAAAGCTGTCTGGATATTATTCATTTAACAATGCAATTGTATAATACGCATTATCTTATAAAGGCAGTGTAACCGTACTCGAGACACAAGTAGAAAAATCTCAAAATTCCTTGACACAAACAGTGCCAAGAAAGGGAAAAGTGCAGTTTTAGGTATTAACCTAATAAAATGAACATGATGTATAAATGATAATACCGAATTCAATAAACCAGAGTATAAGAAGGACAAACATACAAACATGTTTTGCAGTCAAAGTTCACAAATGATTATGAACCAGTTGAAAGCAGACACAAATCGTCTGTTCGATTCTGCTGCGTGCTGGTACATCCAACCTCTAAATTAATACAAAGCGAATCGTACCAGTTAATGGTTTTGTGTGTCCAGTGTGTACTTCCACTTGGAATGACAAGTGCGACCCCGGGCAGTACCTGAACAATAAATTCAAATTATTTTTATGATATTCAATTCGCCACCGATATTCTGAGTCTGACGTCATTGGAATTGGTGGCCTACCAAACAATGATACTGAAACAAGTGATAAAATTACATAAATACTACATTTGCTCCTAGTCTGTCGTAAACTCGTAACGCTCCAACATTTTAGATAGTCGCTTTGAAAATTATTAAAAATAATTGTATAGTATACATACAGAAGTGCTCGCGCATAAATATTGTTTTTGCATCATGTTTCATATTATATTTATAGTTTCATTTATATTGCACTTTTTATGGCACTGTCTGAAATTATGCTTGTGGGAGCACGAAAGTGCCATAAACTGAATTAAATGAGTTCCGAGTTTATGAATACACTGAAAGTACGAATACTCGTCAATCTTGTTGCAAATTATTGGACTTTTTTGTAATTATCTTTGCAAACAAATATATTGTTTACCAAAATAAGTTTTGACTCCCAAATATGTTAAATGTTCTCCAAAAGTGTTCTCTACATCTTTTCACAGAACCGTATCGGTCACTTTCTAACCGAATACCAAAGTTAGGTTTGTTAGGTCAAAACGTTTTAACACAACCTGGAGCCGAAGCGAAGCGGAGAGGCGCGAGGCGACACCTTGTATTTTAGTATAAAATAGGGTGTAAAAATTTGGTAAAGATTTAGATAATTTGGAACAAAAATGTATTTTTGGATGTAACGTTTACTCAGTTTGGTAAACAGTGAAACATAAGCCATTGTTTTTTAGTTTAGATAAAATGCTGACAAGTTGGCATGATGCACTTGGGTGGTGATAAAATTGTCAGGCTGTCACTCAGGCGCATTCGAAAGCGAATAAACACTGTTCTCTGAATAACTAACAATGATTTATAATCTTTATACTTGTGGAGTTGTCGAAGTTATTTAGAGGATTGAAGAACTGCTCAATACAAGGTAGCTGACAGGTTGCCATATGGTAACTTTAGGTTGGTCAATGTATGCTCGTCGTAGTGCACAGAGTAATAGTGACGTACCAGGAGGGCTCCTCCACAAATTATCAATAATAATAATAATAATAAAAACAGTTTATTGATAAATAAGCATACAACTTTTTACAGGGTCTCTAGGCCCCACACTAGGATACCCTGTGTCGTGGGTACTAGTCTCTTTCGCTTAATGTACTTTACATTTATCTTTTAGCATGCACAACATAGGTGATATATTAAAATAGCTAGTACCTGAACAATGTCGGGTAGGATCTGATGATGAGATCATGGATAATTAAAGATAACTCTTTAATTAATGAAGTCACATAGGGGTATGTTTTGTATTTGTAACAAATGGGGTTAAATAGCAGTGGGTTTTATCTAAAGTTTTACTTTTTGATCAATTATTGTTGCAAAGTTTTGGCATAGACACGTCGCTATTTAAGTAAACACACATATAAAGTAGCGCTGGCAGGTAAACAATAAAAGTGTAACGAGATAACAAAATTGTCCAATATTATGATGACAAAGAGTTTCAGCTTATAAATCTCAATAGGTGTTTTGTTGACTCAGACAACACTACAGAGATTAAACTGTTCACATACAGTAATAACACTTGTATGAAAGCCAACGTGGAAAATTTCCATTCTAAACCACAAGTATGTACTTAGAATATCTACGTCATATCAAAATATACCTACAATTAAGCATTTATTGTGATTTAAGTCTGCCTTAATCTGCCTCGGCGAACGATTACATATCTCACATTTAAGAAATAAGTTTCTTTCGGATTAGAGAAATTGTTGATTATTTATAAATGAGTACCTTGCACTGATAAAAAGTGAATTGAAAACAATTAACCTTAACATTATCATGTAGGCTTGTCTTATTACCATTAGACGACCCGAATGCCCGAGTCGGCAGTGACCCTGCCTACGAAGCCAAGGGTCCCGGCTTCGAGTCCCGGTGGGGGCAAATATTTGTTTGATGAGAACGGATGTTTGTACCCTAGTCATGGTTTATCTTTCTAAGTATAATACTTATCTATATAAGTATGTATATCGTTGTCTAGTATCCAAGATACAGGGAATCCTAGTTTGGGGCTAGATCAATGTGTGTATGGTGTCCAAGGTTAAAATTTAGTATGCAGTATGTTCTGCAGTAGGTGCAGCCTACTAGTCTACCAATTCACAAAATAAACAAAAACTTCACATCAAACAAACATCGTTTCAATAAAATATGACCTTTTCCGGGTGTCTTTTTGGGCGACACACACTGTCTTATAGAACCAGTATTTGTGTCAACACGTTTTTTTTACAAAATATAATAGTTTTTATAGTTGTATAATATACTTTATAAATATATAAATATATATTTATAAAGTATATATATATGTATATAGTCTTAAAATTCAATGAAAAAAAATAATCCGGATGCAAAATATTATTCTATGAGAAGTGACAACCCTAGGTCCGAAAAATCCGGATCAAATTTGTTTTAGCGATAACTTCTGAATAACACGGCATTGGTTGCTGGTTTTAATACTGACGATAGAAAAGTACTGGAACTATTATGTACACTGGAAATCTCGGACCAATACGGGTTTATTCGGGAATAAAAAAATAAAAATGAAAAGTAAGAAATAAATTAATATTTCGGTTTCTGTTAAGATTTGATGAATGGAAATTTGCCTGAATTTACGTCTTATTATAAGTATTTCATGCATGTTATCGAAATTCAATTATATGACGAGCATTTTTTTATATATTTTTTTTTGTGATTTTATGAGCCCGGTTATGGGGAAACTTTGCGATTTTTTAAAAAATCAACTGAAAGAGATAGAAATGTCAGATTTTCACTAGGGTGTCTAAAACGATAAAAACTATTATATTTTGTAAAAAAACGTTTGACAAAAAAACTGGTTCCATAAGACAGTGTGCGACAGGGGTCTTGGTTAGTTAAACCACGACAATAACAACGAAAACAACAAGAAAACCTTCAATATTCATAGCAGCGGCGATGGGCTCCAGAATGGAGTATACAATAACTGGCTAAATGTGGGCACAATTGTGTCTCTGCCACCCCGTGTGTGTCTGCCCTCTGTGTATGGGATAAGGTGTGACGCTATGTTGTTATGTTAACAACAACAAAACTAATATAATATTATCGTGTTGCGTGTTTGAAGAACGGACCGACAACATTATCCCGATAAATGAACACATTTCTGCTTGAAATTCGATGAGGTAGTGGTTGAGATATGTTTTAAAATCCATTATATTTTTATTATTTCTTATAACAATTGAACATAACATGTTTTCCTGTGTTCTTAGATAATAATCTAATTATGCTTTCTAAATAGTGAACAAAAAAAAGTTATGGATCTTCGAAAGTTCTTACAATTTAAATCTTAAAAAAATTGATTTTATATTCTGCTAAATTAAAACAAAGGGATAAAGTACAGTCTTCACAAAATAAAAGGCCCGTTGACAGCGTCCGAGTCACTGACGTAATAAGGTTGAATTTAGTTTGGGCCACCGGGCCTTTTATTTTGTGAAGACTGTAGTAATAATGAAATTTCACATTCATACCGTACCGTTTGTATATCGTAACATAATAATAAAAAAATGTTGTGTCCTTGATTTTTGTTCCTCACACATTGCGTTTAAGGTGTTAGGCGTTTGTCTGCCCTTCTAGGTAAAGTAATAGTTGCGACAATTAACATGACTAAGTAAGATTTCACACAGTCTGATAACTATTAACTATAGATAAATAGAAGTGTATATTTTGCAAAAGTGTACAATATGCAAATGAATGCGACGCAGTCTACATTCCCCTTCGCTTGGGTAAGGACACCCTCAGTCAAAACCCAAATTCATAGGTTTTGCACGCTATTACCAACCATGGCATAAGGTTGAAAACCGCGATACATTTTTCATGATCAGCGGGCGAAAAGGAGATATCATAATTTGCTATAGGATCTACCCAGTATTTTAAAAAAACATTTAATAAGCAAAGTGCATACGCTAAATTCTAATAAATCCATATTACACGTTGAAGCCAAAACTCACATGCATTTATGAACAAAGACCAAGTTGAGCCGTGGGTACATTTTCGGCCCGCTCCTGGCGATTTGCCAAAGTTGACGCGTTCCTTGCAATTAGAAGCGCCGCACAATGAACTACCTACAGCCTTCTTACACTACAGTAAGCTTAATTTAACATTGACCGTGAGAAAACCTTCCTCAAATTTACTCACACAACAGAACCGACTGATTTTATACTGACAGTAAATTCCATTACTGTGACAAGATTTCAAGCAAATTCCTTCACAAATCCAAAGCTATTTTCATTGAATTTTGGGAAATTCAATGAACCAGCGCACGGATCGTCGACCGCCCATTTATAACTTTGATTAACAAATAAATCTTTGAACGTGCTTAGCACGTGTCACTTGGCAAACAGCCTACTTTCCTTTAATATCCTGATGTGATTCATATACAATTTATTGGTTTGGATCCATTTCGACGGAGGTCTTCCGAAATACCAGCAGCATCTTCAAAGAACACGGCTTTAAAGCTTCAAAATTTACATATCCTTCATTTTATATTTAGTATACATTTCTACATTTATATTTTCTTCATTTGTGGAGAATTGTAGACCATCTGAACAAAAACTCGAATGTTTGTTTAGTTTAGATGGCTCAGCTTCTAGTATCTTTCCGCTATTCGAGGTCAAGTTAACTACTGCAAGGTTATCTGCATGGTCAATAAGTGATTTCCGAATTTCACGGTCAATTGCACTATTGGATTACTAAACCATTTATCCATCTGTTTTGCTTAGACATTTAGATTAGACCGTCACGTTTAACTATTGATTCGTTACCTAATTGAAAAATATCCGTAAACAAGTACTGCTACCATTCAATAATCTACAAAAAAATAAGGGGTTTTCCCATAAACTTCAACCTCAACAGCTTCTTCGTCTCATGCTAACTGTATTGGCTCAAATACAAATCACAATTCAATGGAATTGTCTGTATAAGTTTATTTTTTACTCATACTAACTTTGAATTCCCCCCAATTCTGGATCGTCAAAGGTAATCTTTGCATAAATCTGATTACCAATACGCGTGCCATGCATACGTCGTGCCTGTGCGTAACTCCTGGTAAAGGTCGAATACAGAATCACTGGGTTCATGTATTTTTAATAAAGGTTTTGAGCCCGCCCACCCACACACATCCCACATCCCTTTTCAGCTTACAGTGCTCCTGCAATATCACCCACGTATTATTCTGGGATCAGACCCGCTTTTAGAGAAATTTCTTTGAATCGACTTAGTTTCAAGATACGACGATTGTGTTACAGATGAACAATACCCATTTATAAATAAAATTCGTGAGTACACTCAATGTAGTGGGAATTCATTATTTTATTTATTTCTTCGAATTTGTAAGGTAGAGCATCCTTCAATTAATCTGCCAGGGTAGCTTAGTAACAAAATTATTCTTAAGCCTTTTTGTGTGGAGACAGCCTGATCAAATTATGTAAGGAGGATTTCTCCGAAAGCCGCATAGCGTCAGAGCGCCACCCCTTTGGCGATTCATCCGAGGGAGGGAAGGTCAGGAATGCCGCTAAGGAGGGGGAGGGGACCTTGAGACGGCTCCAGAAGATTAATAGATTGCGCATACCAGTACATAGAAAAGGTTGTGGATCTAGGATGGGATGGGATCTGACAGTAATGGATCGGAATTCAGGAAGCTAATTTATCATTTGGCGAACAGCTCCTCATATGTAATGTGGGCAGTGGGCAAACGTTAGCCGTCAATTGATATAATACCATCTCAACAACAATATTTCCTGATTGCTGCGACGCCCCCGCTGCGTTCATAGAGCGCTTTTCTGACGTATCTGCGCATCGTTTGGTTTCTATTGATTTAATTTCAGTTGCATGATCCCTTCGCTTGAAACTTAAGCCGGTGAGTACAATGCTGTACTTGCGCTCTTGCTCTTGACATAGCATCTAAACCTTGGCCTCAACAGTTTTATTATTATTACGTAGGGTTCGCCAAATGACGTCAGAGGCGCTCAATGGCGCCCCCTCTCCCGCCGTCTGTCCTGCCTCACCTAAAGCCCGGGCTGGTGTCCCAACACCCGTGAGCGACCTTCGACACATTCCCTCACAACAAGCCCGCCGCCGCCGTCCAAGACTAGGAAAACTTCGACTGAAGCCGCCAGCCCCGTCGGCGTCAACTTACACGACGTGCCTTTTTAGCAAAACAAATGTTTTATTACATGAGCAGTCTCATACTATCGTTGCTAAGCTAATACTGTCACATTATTGATGTGCAAGTAACAGATTAAGTAGGTACCTAACAGATAGCAGAGGTAGTTGACAGCAAGCCAATTAATTCCAACATTGATATCAGCATAAGCTCGCTCCCCAATGGGGAAGATTAAGCAAAACTTTGCACCGCGTGTTTGTCAAACATTAACAATAGAAAACTTCTATGGATATTGACAATTGATTTCTGATTTAAAAGGCTTTGTTTTACTTACTGATATTCATTTGTAACCTTAGATGAAAGAAACTCTTTGCTTACTTTCTCTGTGTTTGTGACAAGCACTTAGCGCCCTCTATGTGGAACTACTTTGACACAATTCTTCTTCATTGGTGATACAAATTATCATTGCTTTGCATTCCATTCCTCACATAATGTCGAAATCGGATTGCGTACAACCAACGAGTCCTAATGGAAATGATATTTTCTGTTTACTTATTTCTGCTGTGCGCACGCTGTGCGTGTTATTTTCGTTCACTCTGCGTAGTTTCTAGTGTTTTTAAATTATCTGTTTTAAGTCACATTGAACTGCGGATATGCGGAATTGCAAATAACTGAGATTGCATTACTCGTCAATATCTTAATTATCATCATCGTCTGTGAGAACTTTTTTTGAGAAAAATTGTGGAGACGACTAAAATTTCACATATTTTGATTTAGAAACGTAAACGATCTCTTTTTTATCAAATACACCTAAACCACACCTAACTTAAATATTGGAAAATTAACTAAATTATACATGAAAGTTTAAAAAACTAGTTCGCCTTTCGTCGTCTATCTTGTTAAAAAAATAGTATTTTTTTCGTGATTAAGATTCGCTTCGCAGCAATGCTAGTAAACTGCATTTAGTAATAATTAACAATGCAAAAAAAAACAATTTAAATAATAATAGGTTTTCAATTTAAATAATAATAGGTAAGCTCATAAGAAATACTAAGTACCTAGTAGCTAGCCCATTTTCCATTCTTGCCAAAAGCAATAAATCAGTTGTTGTGATTGGCTAAGTACTGAAACACCGAAGCATGCCATCGAACTTTGGCTTTCTTTTGGCATATACCGATGGAACTCGTTGGAGATCGAAGGTTGGCCACCTGCCAGGGAGCTGTGAGATACAGCGACACATCACCCCGGGTCGTCATTACAAATTACGGAGACGCCGGAAATCGTGGAGATTACTCGGTTTCGCATGATCGCAAATATTTGAAATACTCGAACGCAGTATCAAACGGCTAATTTTATCGCGGCTGGGAAAAGTGGCATACTTTCGATCGCCATTTGCATGAACAACCGAATCTACAAGTAAATGTAGAGACTCTTGCCAGCCTTTATCGTCAATCCTCGTCCTTGTAACAGTTTGTCACTAGTTGGACCAAGAGCTTAGTTATAAAGAATTCCAAATTCCAAATGTTTTTATTACTGTAGATATTTACATATACTTAGCAATCGTCATTTTTTGCCACTTCTTTACATTGGACCACTGTGGGAGAAGAAGGGCGTAGAAACTTCCACAGATTGATTTTTAGATCTCTTTTAAAAATTGCTTGTGCTTAACTAATACAATATACACTGGTCAGCAAATAAACCGAGCCACCCGCTACCTAGGAACTCTGATTCGATTTTCTCAAAAAGTATAAAACTTACAACTATCAAAGTTATACCTACAAAAAGTGCGTTTCATGGTGATTAAAATGACTACAAATTAATTCGAAAGTACCGTCAACTCACATTGTAATCAAGCAACAAACACAATGCTAACGATTTGCTCTGTTTTCACCAGAGTTTGAAATTAGCGTTCTTTTTCTCTACAATGAGGGTAGTCGGATATTTCTTATCATTTCTTTAGGTTTTGCCCATCGTTTGCTCAGACGCGTGTGTTTTTGCTACTTTTTTCGATTAATAATGGATACAACACCTCAGGAAGCAGCTCAAGCTGTAGCATTACTTCAAGCAGGCATTGCGCAACGTGAAGTCGCTCGAAGGCTTCGAATCAGCAGATCTTCGGTGCAACGAGTTTACAGACGATACCTAGAGACTGGAGCATTCGATCGCCGTCCAGGTACGGGCAGACCTAGGGCTACATCAGCAGCAGATGATCGTTATATCCACCTTACTGTTCTGCGAAATCGCCACCTCAACGCAATTCAAGTCCAACAAAGTCTGCGTGACGAACGCCAAGTGGTCATAAGTTCAGATACCGTCAGAAGGAGACTTGCTGAACGGAACCTGACCCCAAAAAGAGCTGCAACAGGCCCAGCATTAACGGTAGCACACCGTCGAGCACGACTTGAATTTGCTCGAGAGCATAGGGATTGGACATTAGAGCAGTGGAGTAATGTACTCTTCACTGATGAGACCAGGGTGAGTCTACATGGAAGTGATCGACGTCAGAGAGTATATCGTCGCCCTGGAGAACGTTATTCTCAGTGTTGCATCGAGGAAACTGTTGCTTATGGAGGAGGATCTGTAATGGTCTGGGGCGGCATCTCGTTAACAGCACATACGGCGTTAGTTTTCATCGAACCGACGGGCCGTACACGTGGACTGACTTCTCATCGCTACATTACTGAAATCCTCGCAGACCATGTGGTACCTTACGCAGGATATATCGGACAGGATATGCAATTGATGCATGATAATGCACGGCCTCATGTTGCTCATGTGGTGACCCAGTATCTACGCGACGTCAGCATTCGTACGATGGACTGGCCAGCTCGAAGCCCGGACTTGAATCCGATAGAACACTTATGGGATGAGCTGAAACGTCGGGTTCGAGCCCGGGTACCTGCTCCACAAGGCTTCCAGAGCTGCGAATCGCAATTGAAGAGGAGTGGAATACAATTCCTCAAGATTTTATCGTCAGGCTCGTAAGGTCGATGAATACAAGGATGCTGGCAGTTATCCGAGCAAGGGGAGGGAATACGGAATATTGATCAAAAACTTTTTTTTGATTTTATCTTTGTTTTTGGCTTTAATTTTTTTTTCACTTTATCATTACTAACGATTGTCACGACTGGAAAACGACTCTTCTTTGTAAAATCCTTAATAAACACTGAAATATTGATTAAACCCAATGAGTTTCCTTTCATTTTAATCACCATGAAACGCACTTTCTGTAGGTACAACTTTGATAATTGTAGGTTTTTTAGTTTTTGAGAAAATCGAATTAGAGTGCCTAGGTAGCGGGTGGCTCGGTTTATTTGCTGTCCAGTGTATATATATATCATTATCAAAATTAATAAGCAGGAATAAATAATTACAAAATTATTAACAGCAAGGTCTGTGTTGAGCCAGCAACCATAAACCCTACAAGTTTTTACAGCCCACTGTTAGATGCGACATCTAATCGCAATGGCAAGTAGAAATTAACATTAATAAAGCGAGATCCAGTCGCTTCTGAAAGTGTAATAGTATTGCATAATAACATCATATATCATAATAACATTAGTAAACTACAGTCACAACTATGTAGGCCAAAACACCATAACATAATTTTCGTCTTATTAAGGATGATGTGAGAACGTGACTTGTTTGAAAGATTGCCGTGTACCGGTGTACCGTACCCGCTAACCTGGTAATTTCGTTCAGTATCAACAGACACGTGCGATAAGAAGTGACGTGTTCGGACAATAGGTTTTGAAGCTACATGTTATTATACAGCTTGTTGTTTAGAAGCAACTTGCCCAGATAACAGTATCTTACCGAGCGATATGTAGGTTCATTGTTTTGTAAATATCAGAGCTTTGACAGTTCGGTGGCACATAAATGGATATTTGGGCCAACGAACGCTTTATATCAAACTGTGAAATTAAAGTTGTGACATTGACATTAATTTTACACATAACATTCTCAAGAATTCTAATAACAAACGTGAATTTGAGTGGAGCTTGAGAATTGGAGAGCTTATTGCTTGAGAGTAATTGGGAGGGAAAGTTCCCATAGGAAAATATGTTAGAAGTAGAGGGGAAATATTAAACTGCACATCAAAAATACTGATTTGCATAGCAAATATCAGGGCAAAATGCTGCGGTAGCTTAGGTGAAGGGTAAAGGGAGTGAGCGAAGCGAAGCCCCCCTTTATCCTTCGTGTTAGGATGAACATGTAAGAACAACAAAAAATACATAAAACACAAAAAGTGTTTTTGCTGATCCTTTTTTGCCGAGCAAATCAGTATCTTTGATGTGCGATTAAATATAGCCGTAGTAGAGGGCATACAAGGCCTACATTATTCATGAAAGTGATGAGTTAGGTAACAGTCGTAAGCTGGGCCATTTTACCCACATCACAAAATAGACAAACTTTTACGTCAACAAAATTCCGCGAATTTCGTTACCCATCCCTGACTTTTTGTAGTGATGCTGGAACCGCTTCAACAGATAAGGTTGAAGGTGCCAAGTCTGGACAATCTAACCTGGAGCGTTACCTACCACCGATGGCGAGCCGCCAACTGGGATGGGTCGAGCCAACGAGTCCTAGCAAGTTACGTCGACTAATAAGATATTGTAGGTGCACAAACTTGCATCATCTTTCTGGTCACCGATCTCCTCATATTCCCGTGTCTGTGGAGGTCGGAGGATAGAACGGGGGTCAGACAGAGCAACGGTTTTCTTTCAGTAGAGTTTCACTGTGTCCTGTCCACTTTTTCGACGGATCACCAAGGTGCTCTTTGGATCGGTCCCAGTGTCCCATGGAAAAGATCTTCATCAGACACATGCCGTGTTACCACAAAAATATTAAACAGCGTTTAACCTCAAAACAAACGTCAAATCCCATACGTTTTTGTTTTTAAACAAGTGTTGAACAGTAGTTTATTTTTTGTGGTATGGTACTTAATGTCTAAAGAATGAGCTAAGGTTGATCCACCGACCATCTTGCAGTAACTGCCCACCTGTTTCTGTTTCTTACTGTAGCAACCTAAGCGAGGCATCGCAACAGGTACAAGCAAAGGTAATGATGGAAAATCCCAGCGCACGCACTGTCATACAACCAACAACGTGCATGGCATACTTGAAACCCGTCATCAAGCTGCATCTTTCCCTACGACCCGAATGGCCGAGTCGGCAGTGACCCTGCCTACGAAGCCAAGGGTCCCGGGTTCGAGTCCCGGTGGGGAAAATATTTGTTTGATGAGAACGGATGTTTGTACCCTAGTCATGGTTGTTTATCTATCTAAGTATAATATTTATCTATATAAGTATGTGTATCGTTGTCTATTACCCAAGATTCAGGGAATCCTAGTTTGGGGCTAGATCAATGTGTGTAAATAGTGTCTAAGGTATTATTATTATTATTGTTAGCAGCTTTCAAAAATATTACAGAATACACTGGCAAACCACTGCAGTCCTTATTCAAGTAACTGTGAATTAATTTAATTAAGGGGCGATTTTAACAGGACAACTTTATTTTATATTTCAAGTATCTGCCAAATTCCTCAGTTAAAAGACAGATAAGCGTTATCTGAGGATTGAAAAATCGCCCGTAAATATAGATAGGTATCAATCACATTTGATACTATTTTGAGACCTGGAATCATAAAAGACCACTCTTTTGCAAGTTTAATTTTATTTTGTAGGTATTGTTCAACAAAAAATACGAATTTAACCCCTCAGTTACTACCGGCGTTAGCTAACGCCTCTTTTCCGTAATAGGTTATAAATTTTATTACCATGGCATAGGGTTCGAAGTCGCGATCCGTCCCCACTACCCCCGTAGCTTTGAGTAGATCCGTCCCAACTACCCCCGTGGCTTTGAGTAGATCCGTCCCAACTACCCCCGTGGCTTTGAGTAGATCCGTCCCAACTACCCCCGTGGCTTTGAGTAGATCCGTCCCAACTACCCCCGTGGCTTTGAGTAGATCCGTCCCAACTACCCCCGTGGCTTTGAGTAGATCCGTCCCAACTACCCCCGTGGCTTTGAGTAGATCCGTCCCAACTACCCCCGTGGCTTTGAGTAGATCCGTCCCAACTACCCCCGTGGCTTTGAGTAGATCCGTCCCAACTACCCCCGTGGCTTTGAGTAGATCCGTCCCAACTACCCCCGTGGCTTTGAGTAGATCCGTCCCAACTACCCCCGTGGCTTTGAGTAGATCCGTCCCAACTACCCCCGTGGCTTTGAGTAGATACATCAAACAGTACTTGTTTTAAAACATCCCATCAGATGGTTGGAACGTGTTTTATATCTTATCCCAGATACATTTTGTTCAATTTAATTTAATATTTCTTTATCGTAATAGTTGTTGTCAGTAAGGGACAGAGTATGCGTCAGTCTCCCTTTACCTTTCCATGCGGAAAAAGGAGGAGATTGATGCATGGCTGTGCAGCTATTACTTTACTTCCGCTGTAGGTCCGATTTCACGCCAAACTATCAACTGGCAGTTTGAAGCCACGATTTTCGGCATCAAATTATAATATTTAAATTAAATAAACAATTATTAGAGGACAATTTTGCACAAGTTGAACTAGGTCCATAGTAAGCTCAATAAGGCTTGTGTTATGGGTACTAGACGACAATATAATAATCGAGATAAATTCTTATGTAAATACATAAAAAACATCCAAGACTAAGAAACACTCATGCTCATCACACAAATATTTGCCCTTACCGGGATTAGAACCCAGGACCGTCTTCTTCGTAGGCAGGGTCACTACCTGCTAGGCTTAACCGGTCGTGAAATGTTTAATGTTTTGATATAAACATTAAGGGATTTTGCACCCTATGCCATGGCAGGGGGGTCTCACTCAACAGTTTAGGTAAGTTCGACCGGCCAACCCGACGTTCAGGATTTCATTAAGTTTGCCGCTCGCTTGGCTCGAAGTCGCGTCGCGCGCTAGCCGCTCCTCATAAGCAACTTTTCTGTGATGTTTGGAACAACAATGACTTAAGTAGGTACCTAACATTTTATTAGGGTGTCTAAAGGAATTGTTCACAAATACAATTCGATTCCTTTTTAATTGAATACCTTTTTGTTTACCTAAAAGTAAACATTTTAAACCCAGTATAAAACAAATTACAATTACATAAGTAAGGAGGTAGGTACTGTAAGGTTCGATATTTGTTTATGCGATTATATTGTATACGGGCCTCTTTAGAGTGGGTGTTCACTTTGACACTGTTACTTATTTTGTAGTTTTAAAAAGAAAGAGGCTTGGATGTGAGAAGTCAATGTGACACACTTCACCTTAGGCTTCGGCCAGCGACTGAGCTAAATTATATAGTGAGGATTAGCGTAATGGCTATCGAGCCAGTTGTGGATCCCTTTTATACAGAGTGTAAATATACTAAATAAATAAAAACACAATTCAACACCAGTCAAGTCTTATAATTTATAATTCAAGTATAGGTAGTCTCAGAGAAGTGCTCACGATCCCTACAGTACCTACCAAGCCTTAGAATTTGCCAATAGCCTGAGTAAGTACTGATAACACCTCTCTTACACAGAGTGGACTAAAATTCGCAAACACAAATCGCACGTAGGTAACCCTAGCGTGATCAAGCGAGACAGGAGTTTACAGGACGACCTTGTGATGTCAGAGTAAAAGAAGCTAGCCTGCACGGGCGGGGCAACCGATTCTGTAGGTGTATAGCGATTATTGTACGTAGTGCGAGCTAGATTGCGCTTTATTGCCGCGCAGCGAGATTAGCTATTTATTTCAGTGTATTTGCGGAGTGATCTTTCTGTACTATTAAGTATTCTGTGGCCATGGTAATTAAATCCAATACCTATAACAGGAAAATTTCATCTTTAAAAGATCCCAGGAATCTAGAGAAATGTGAAAATAAAATTAATTCATGATTCCTATTCATGTGATAAAACTCTTAGGCCTGAAACAAAGAGCACTAATGTTGAGGGAGCGTTATTTAGTCAAAGATATTTCTTTCATTACTTGTTCCGAGTGTTGAACTGTGAGGTAGGAAAACGTGCAGCAAAACCCCACCTACCTACTTGCTAACTAAGTATTAGGTATCAAGTACCAACGATTGCAACACGACCACAAAGTTCCTCTTTATTAATCTGTGCACAAATGCAGACAATAATGTTTAGTCTGTACTTTAAGTTATTTAGTCGCAAAGGACTTGTAATAATAAACAAAGGAGGTGTCATATTCGCTTGGGTAAGATCTATCAAGAGTGTTTATTATAGCCAGACAGCATCGGCGTACCTATTACCCAAACAGAACTGAGTACGGTGAACGAAAAACGTGCCGACAAGGACAAACAAACTAAGGCCATGTGCAGGGTTCGAAAGTATAATTATCTTGATAAAAATAGCTCAATTATTATCAATTGATAATAACAAAATTGCGTTCATGAAAGTGACCTGTATTCGAACGTGTATTTCCGCACTTGCGTATAACCGAACGCACGAATTGTCAACGTGCCGCGTCCGCGCTCCGCCGTGGGGATTCCCCGTACCATAAAAATTCGGTTCGGATTTAGAGTGCTTTCACGTATAATAAAGGCGTTTCTGTCGCGCGTTTCTGCAGCGCTTTAAAGCGCTACTTTAAATATGTATGAATAGACGACGCGCGCGCGACAGACGTGCTGTGCTGCAGAAACGCACAGAAGGGCTTTTATGCAAAGATGAGTGAGCACGAGTGTCATCATTAGTTTATTAAGTTAAATATTGATTATTGAGTTGAATTTGAAAAATGCCTCGTGTGAAGGTTCCAATATGGTCATACTTTATTTGCATGAAGACTACTGGGCTATCATTATATTTATTTGTTTTTGTTAGAATTGGCCAAATTATAATGCATTTCATTTTCTTACACTGGTGATAATTATCCGATAATTATCAAGCAGAGTGATTATCTTGATAATTTCGAACCCTGGCCATGTGCCTCTTTCTAAGTAGGGTGACCAAAGTTATCCTTCATTTAGGGACTTCTTTCGAATCGAATTCATCGAATAAAATATCCAAATATTTACTTAAAAAGATAGGGACTAGCCGTTCGCTTCGAGGTTGCCGTTACCTCCCACTGCTCTCACCCGAAGCCCACACGCATAGGGACCGATATACGTGCGGGCGTGCATTCCATACATATGAAAGCTAAAATAATGTTTTGTTCGTTACGTTTTTGATCATTCCTTCACTAAATATCGCTACGTAATCTCCTATGAGCTTAGAGTACAGCCCGCGCCAAACTTATCTGGCTCCGAGCGATGGCAAGAGACGAAGAAACTTGTCGCGCACTGCAAATTTTTGATTTCTTAATATTAAAGAAGGATTATTCTAATTTAATTGTATTGTATATTTCATTTTGGTTTTATTTTTATTTTAGGTTCTCATTATATACATGTACATATTTACATATAGTGAGTTTTAAGTAGCTGAACCACGTCCCAAACGAACATTATGGTAGTAAGTGAAAATACATTTCTGAGAACTTTGACCAGATCGATTTATTACAAGTTAATAAAAGAAATACGGTGTCACCCAAAGGTTTCTGAATTTTGGTCAACAAATTAAAAGTCACCTTGTTTAGGACATAACAGCATAGCAATAATGAAGAGTTAGAGTACATATGTCTTTATTATTAGGGTTCCGTACCCAAAGGGTACCAAACGGGACCCTATTACTAAGGCTCCGCTTTCCGTCCGTCCGTCCGTCTGTCATCACTCACCAGAGGTACCGAGACTTATGAACCGTGATAGTTAGACAGATGAAATTTTCACAGATGATGTATTTCTGTTGCCGCTGTAACAAATACAAAAAAAAAAAAAATACAGAATATAATAAATATTTAAGGGGGCTCCCATACAACAATTCTTTCAGTACCACATACAAACTTATGAATGCACCTGGTTACGTACATGGAGTGTGAAAGTAGCCGCACCAATAACTTTGTAAACAACATTTTGCTATGTAAAATCCAAACTATTCACTCCACACCATCCCTACCATTGGTGGTAAAATCAAAATCAAAAATCATTTATTTCCATAGGATGTTGTTACATCACTTAGATCCGTCATTACATTTTTTTGGGTGAGTTCACTAACACAATGGCGGAATCTGTGGAGAAGAGCTCACCGAAGAAACTCCACAGTCGTCGCATCTTTTGCGTTTCCTTTTTTAAATAAAATATTGTCAAATTACAAAATGAATGCTAATTATATATCGAAACAGCCTGTTACTCAAACAATCTATTCCCATGGACATCTGTCCTCTAAGTAATCAGATATCCTATAGTAACCTTTTTTATACAAGTTCTGTTTTATTATTATTTTAAACTTGTCTAAAGGTAAGTTTTTAATATCAGTAGGGACCTTATTGTAATAGCGTACACAATTGCCTTTAAAAGAATTACTAATTTTATGTAGTCGGCTTACATAAGCAACCAACTTGTCTTTATTTCTAGTATTAAAATTGTGTATATCACTGTACTTCTCAAAATTAGTTATATTTATTTTTACATACACAAGATTGTCATAGATATATTGAGAAACAAATGTCAGAATATTGATTTCTTTAAACTTTTCCCTCAGTGACACTCTAGGCCCTAATCTATAAATTGCACGAACAGCCCGTTTCTGCAGAATAAATATACTATTAGCATTCGGAGCGTGACCCCACAATAAAATACCATAGGTCATTAGACTATGAAAGTAACTAAAGTAGACTAGTCTAGCGGTGTCTACGTCGGTAAGAGCTCTAATTTTTTTAACTGCGAACGCTGCCGAACTCAGTCTGTTCGACAATTTATTTATATGAGGATTCCATTGTAGTTTGGAGTCTAAAGTAATGCCCAAAAAGACAGTCGACTGCACAAGGTCCAATCTCTGTCCTTTTATAAATATGTCTGTAGTTACCGGGTTCACATTGGGTAACACGAATTTAATACATTTAGTTTTCTTTTCATTAAGTAATAAATTGTTAACAGTAAACCAGTTCACTATACTAGAGATAGCATTGTTTACCTCGTCATAATTTGATTGCTGTCTTTTAACTTTAAATATCAAAGAAGTATCATCGGCAAACAATACTAACCCATGTTTTGCTTTAACAAGGTAAGGTAAATCATTAATATATACTAAAAACAAGAAAGGACCAAGAATTGAACCTTGCGGTACGCCCATACTTATTGAAGACCCAGGTGATCTTTTCCCATTAACATCGACCATCTGAACCCTATCTGTTAGATATGACTCCAGAAGGCCAAGTGCCTGATCTTTTACACCATAATGGCGTAACTTCCTGACAAGAGTGTCATGATGGACGCAATCAAAAGCCTTGGATAGATCGCAGAAGACACCTATTGCATCCATTGCGTCTTCCCAGGCATCAAAAATATTGTCGATTAGTTCAACACCAGCAATATGAATTAAATTATTGAGATAAAAATGACTTTGCAATTGATTAAGTATGAGTTTTTCAAATATTTTGCTAAGCGTTGGTAGTATCGATATGGGTCTAAAATTGGTGGGGTCTGATGTACTACCAGCTTTGAATAAAGGTATAACTTTACTTAGTTTCATCAAGTCAGGAAACACACCATTATCTAAACATTGATTAAATATACAACAAAGGTGAGGTGCAATACAATCTACAATGGAACTAATAATTTTTACTGATAGACCATGGGCGTCAGCTGTCTTTTTCATTTCCAGGGATTTAAACGCTTTTACAATGTCTTCATTATTTACGTGCCTAAATTTAAAATCTGTTTTACAATTCTCAAAGTTTTGTTTAAGTATAGATTCAGCAGCAGCGGGAGATGAATTTAAAGACTTGGTTGTTGAAACTGGAATGTCCGTAAAGAAATTTTCGAAAGCTTTTGCTACTTTTAGGTCTGTACTTAGCAATTGATTATTTATCTTAAGCTTGAAGTTATTATGTGTAGCTTTGGCCTTTCCAGTCTCTCTGTTTATAATTTGCCAAGTCGTTTTCATTACATTGCTACTAGATTCAATTTTGTTTTTAATGAAATTAGATTTAGCTACGGCACAAACGCGTTTAAACATTTTTGAATAACTACGAACATAATCTAGAAAGGCCGTATTTTTGTTATATGATTTCTCTTCATAGAGTTCATATAATCTTCGTCTGCTCCTATGAATTCCAACTGTCTCCCAATCACTAAACAAAGCTTTGTTATTAACTTTTATAGTTTTTGATTTAAATACCGTATCATATTCATTTTTGACAAGGTTAAATACTGAGTTGTACAACAAATTTGGATCGTCACTGTATGGTATTTTCCATAGTTTATCTAAAATATTATTCCTGTAGTGTTCAAGCCGAGTGTCACTAACGGGCACAAATGTAATATCCTCTTTTTGGTCCTTTTTTATTTTAATATTGAATATACCTATCTGACCAGAGTGATCAGAGGTTAATTTATTGATGACCGATTTGAAAATGGGCGTAATGTTAGTAAATATATTGTCAATGCAGGTAGCAGATGTTGCAGTAATTCTAGTAGCCTCCAAAAACAGATAGTTCATGTTGTGACATAAAAATAAAGATTTTAATCTTACAAATATTATTATCCTCTAACAGATTAACATTAAAATCACCACAAATTATAAAAAAATTGTTTTTATCGCTGATTTTAATCAACACTTCATCCATTTTCTTTTCGAATAAATCAAAGGATGAATCTGGTGGTCTGTATACGCTCATTACAATAAGTTGTTCAAGTTCAATACAGGCTATTTCCATGGTACGCTCAACAGACAGGCTCACTATGTCAACTCGTTCCTTATATTTAAAACTATTATTTACAAGTATTAAGGAGCCACCGCGATCAGCTGTTTTTCTGTTGAACGAACTAGCAACGTGGTGGTTATTAAAGTTGAACATGAACTAATAACTCCTTAAAAAGTGCTCTGTTATACATAAAATATCAATATTATTACAGTTCATGAATAACTCAATTTCCAGTTCTTTACTTAACATGCCCTGTATATTTTGATGAACCACGTTTAAAATATTCTTACTTTTACATTTTTTTTTTTTTACATTTTTACATTTTACGGTACGGAACCCTTCGTGCGCGAGTTAAGACTCGCATTTGACCGGGTTTTATTTAAGTGTCGGTTGCAAACAACAGGATTTTTCGAAGCTGGTATTTTATCCCCCATCCATCCATTTAGAACGTAAGTTTTCATCCTTCTGAACACTGAAAAGGAAACTACGGATTTTATAGAAGTGTAGGAATTTAAAAAAATAAGTCCACTGTGTAAAATTTCTGCACCAATAACCTTCTCATTTGCTTGAGTAAAAATAAACGTACTGAAACACGGAGCAGCGGTGGTGTTCGTTGGCCTTTTACTGTATATTGATTGCAACATTTTTGGTTTTTCTTGGTGAAGCATACTCATCCTACACCAAGCCTCGCTCAGCACGTTCAGCACCATAGACGAAAAGGATACCAGCAAGAATTAAAAATTAATTACTGTATGTTATAAATATTACTATGTAAAGCCAAACCAAGAATATAAGACATCGCCGTGTTGTTTCAAATTGCAACACTTTCTTTAAAAAGTAATTCATGTCATCTGTCGATTGCTGTTAAAGTGGAGCGTCGATTGTGTATGGTATATTTCTTGTGTTTTGTGAGTGAAAATGCCGAAAACTATTAACAGTGGCGTAAGAAAAGTTATTCACAATCTATCGAAATATTTGTCGGGTAGAAAGTCTGAAGGACTGGACTGTATTCCTCAAAATAACATCTCCAGCCTTGTTGTCAACATGACTGGTAGGTACGTCATAAAGTATGTGGAATGAGAATTGGCTAATTTGTAACTATTTATAAGTAAAATATTTTGTTATATTTTAGGCATGTCCCGATCTTCCGTAATGAAAATAAAAAACCGGTCAAGTGCGAGTCTAAATCGCGCACGAAGGGTTCCGTACCACCGTTCAATGGAAGCGATGGTGTGGAGTGAATAGTTTGGATTTTACACAGCAAAATATTGTTTACAAAGTTATTGGTGCGGTTACTTTCACACTCCATGTACGTAACCAGGTGCATCCATAAGTTTGTATGTGGTATTGTTGTATGGGAGCCCCCTTAAATATTTATTTTATCCTGTTTTTTAGTATTTGTTGTTATAGCGGCAACAGAAATACATAATCTGTGAAAATTTCAACTCTCTAGCTAGCTAGGTTCTTGAGATACAGCCTGGTGACAGACGGACGGACGGACAGCGAAGTCTTAGTAATAGGGTCCCGTTTGGAACCCTTCGGGTACGGAACCCTAAAAAGGAAGGTGGGACGTCAGCTGTATTTTCTACGCCTCCAAAAAGAAAATCAATCTGGTTGATTTTGCTTTATGTGCAATTAGGCATAAAATACATTAATTTTATGATGTCCTAAAAGAAGTTCCGAGTTTGAAACGGCTGCTTGCAGCTCTTAAAGAATCCATAAATTTTATTGGTGGCAGAGAATCTCTTCGTTTACTCTTACACAAATTAGGTTATAAATATAAAACATGTAGAAATCAAAGGACAGTACTTATGGATCGACATGATATAGTAGCATGGAGGGACAGGTACCTACATGAAGTAAAAGATGTAAAGGAGAGTGGTATGCCTATTCAGTACCTTGATGAAAGTTATATTCATACTTCGCTCAATCATGCAAAATATTGGCAAGGCGAGAATGAGCCCAGCTTATCGAAATCTGTAGCTACAGGAAAAATATACACAGTTGTTCATTGTGGTGGCAAGACTAGGGTCGTCCCGAATGCTTTGTTAATTTATAAAACTATAACGACAAAGAAAAAAGCTGATTTCCATGATGCCATCAATAAAATTAATTTAAAAAATGGGCATTGAATAAATTATTACCCAATTTAAATGAACCCAACTGCATAGTCATGGACAATGCTACATATAATTCTAGCCAAATAAACAAACCTCCAAGCTCTTTTAATAGAAAAAAATAAATTGCAGAATGGCTTACATAAAATAATATTGCCTACCCTACCAAAGCCACCAAAAGTATTTTGTTGTTTTTGGTAAAACAAAAGAAAACTGACCCAGTACACGAGATTAATAATTCAGTACAGGAGTATGGTCTCAAAACTCTACGATTGTCGCCATATCATTGTAACCTGAATCCGATAGAAATTATATGGGGCATAGTAAAAGGAAAGGTTGCCACAAAGAATGTTGGTTTAGATAATATCACGTTCCTGCAGCTTGCACAAAATTGTTTTGAGGATATAACTGCTGATACATGGAACAATTGCTGTGAGCATAAAAAAAACTAGAAGAGGAATATAGATGCAGGGGACTGGTAATTGATAGAGAAATTGGACAACTTAAATTTAAATTATAAATGTTGGCGGCAGTGAAAGTAAACATCCATTCTTACAACTGACAATGAGTCTGATATATTTAGAATATAACCAGTACAATCTGATCATGAATATCATGAAATGTAATATGAATTTGTTGAATATTTAGATTCTGAATTTGATGACTAATGAAAAAAATTATACATAATCATAATGGTTTTATTTTCTATATTTCACCCGACTCCAGGTACTTACTTTGTAGAAGATTATTTCATAATAATAGTAAATAAAAATAAAAATAAGCAGTTAATGTAACTTCCATATTGAGAGGATTTAATATACGAGTGTTTTATAATAACAACATGAGTATTTTAATGCCTAACTATGTACACTTACATACACTGCTTTATCTCTACATATCATAAGCTCTCTATAATTGTTAATTTATAGTTATATTTAAAATGTAACTTCTAATAAGTTCGGCAATCGGCGAAGCGGCCAATTTGCATGGGTATACTATACGTAGTATTGCTATATATAAAGTTATTTAGCGCCCTCAGACTAGGTTTTTTATGTTCCTGGTTGGGCTTTAATAAGGATGAATTCATGACATAATATTAGTAAGAATTTATTTTATCGACAATATTGGTAAGACTATTATCTGATTTGAATCATAAAGAGCAATTTCTATATGATTAAATCAGTCGTCCCACAAAATATTATCCTACCATCGATTACCTTTCCTTAGTGTGTAGTAGTATGGCAACTGTGCGAGCGGGACACACGGCCTAAGTTGTTGACTATCGCTCGGCACGGATTCCTTAGTTTCATGTGTCAAATGAATATGTGTTTTAGTAAAACGCAAGACAGTTTAATTTTATTTATTTAGGCGAACTCAGTCCTGTTTGGGTAATACCTCCATGCTACTACAGTAGTAAAATAGGTAGGAAGATAGGGAGCAGAGAAAAAAAAGGAAAACCGCTCAAGTGCGAGTTGGACTCGCGCACCGAGGCTTCCGCACAAATCGCATTTTTTGTGAAGGAACTACAAGGTGGCGCCCTTGCAGGCTAGATTGCGCCGCATCACTTCGCCTGAACATCTCAAGGTCGTCCTGTAAACTCATGTCTCGCTCGCTCTCGGTAGGGTTACCAACATGCGATTTGTGTTTGTGAATTAGCCCACTGTGTGTAAGAGAGGTGTTATTAGTACTAACTCCGGCTATTTGCAAATTGTTAGGCTAGGTAGGTACCTACCTCCTTACTTAGGTAATTCTAATTTGTTCTATACTGTCTAAAGTGTTTTTAGGTAAAAAAAAGGTATTCAATTAAAAAGGAATTGAATTTTTAATTGAGACTAGCGCGCGACGCGACTGCGAGCCAAGCGAGCGGCAACCTAACTGAAATACCGGAAGTCGGGTCGACGGGTCGCACGTACCTAACCTGCTGAGTGAGACCCCCCTGCCGACAGTATTGATTTAACACCAAAATCTAATTCTGATAATGTTGAATCTTAAGGCGCGTCTATCGGAAAAATTAGCAACTCGATTCGTGGTTGTTGAAATTTTAAACTAATTCACAATACAATAAAGTTCATAACAGCTCACACTGCAACATGGCTCATCGAGTTTTAAGATATGACCTATTATATGATAGATATGAGCTATTTTTTGACGCAAGAATCATATCAATATTATTTTCAGATCCCAAGAAATAGCAGGTTTAAGGTGAAAAACATCTATTTAGTTTTATATTAGTTCCCATTAATATATAATGTTTTCAAAGCTACAAGGAAAAGGATGTCTTTAGAAGATGTATTTTTTCGGGATTTGGGATGCGTCTTTTTTCTTCTTTTTTACTGAATAGTTTACATACGTTTGTTGCCCGTGGTTACTCTGTCTTATGGAACTCCACCAAATTGAAAACCCGACGTTTTATAAAGCTATAACAACTATTGATATTTCTTATAAGTGTCTCAATTTTTGACAGGTGTCATTATTTTCGAAAATTCGTTACTATTTATAGCAGCGTAAGACAAACAGTAAATTGTAAATTTCACAAATAAAAATGTCGTAACTTTGTAGTTCGGTAAAACACAAAAATAGGTGTTTTTTTGCACGGAATCCTCGGTGCTCAAGTTTTGACTCGCACTTGGATGTTTATTGCCATTAACCAAGTAATGGCGCCTTTCCTAAAAAAAACATAAATAAAATATTTCCTTAGGTGCTAACTTCCAGAGATTTAGGTGATCTTGTCAAAACTTAATTTCGTTATATTTGGTTTTAGCGTTATAACCCTCTACCGACCGATTTTAAAAATATGAATACGCCAAAAGTGTTTTAGTTAAAAACTTATTTTTGGTTTCTTTTGAAAGCTAATGTAAGTAGAATAATATTTCCTAGTAAAATAATTTTGTTTTGGATACCAAATGTGTGAAAAATAACAATTACTAAAAAGTTTTAAAAAAAATAGGGTTTTAGTCTTAAATAAAGCGTAATTTCAGTTTACAGTTAACAGTTTTTAGCAACCATTTGACACTGGCAGTACCGCCTGTCCTTCATCATCACTATCCAGTTCATTTGAACCCGACAAACCCCTCCATCTCGAAGTTATATTGGTTTATAAAGAATATATTAAAATCCCTATAAAAATATGGTGAAGGGGGTTTTTTTCATATTTTTTTTGTCGATAAAATTTGTCCCTCTACAACCCTGTTTGACATGTGCACATTATAAAGGCTCACACCGTAGAAAGCCAATCAAAACTATTGCCTCGTCCAAGCGAACTCTCAGCACTGTTTGTAGGTATAATTGCATGCTCAAAGTAATTCTTAACAATGAAAAGTTGCTCATTTATCATTAAAGTTGCCCATAGCAAACACTATGTTAGAGTCCAAATACATTTCAGAAGGGATATTTATTATACTCATGCTCTTAGTGTTAGAATGGTATCCCTGACCGCAGTTACGTAATCTCGTCTAGGTAGACCAGCCTGCCTGTCGCTGGCGACCACCGTGGTAGTAATAATAACTGTACCATTATTTAATTACTTAGTATTTTACTTACCTAGGTACTTGGAGTTTATGACTATGGCAACAAGTCTACGCCACAATTGCGTAATGTTGGAACTTGTGAGGACCTATTTAATTAGGTAACTATGTATGCACGTGACCTATAGTGCAGTGGCGGGCCTATCATAGAGGCAATTAAGCACTACCCGGGTTGGGCTATGAGCTGTCCTAGCCATAAATCCTTCATGTGTCTATGAATCTAATAAAATAAAACATTTTTTCCCACTAACTTAAGGAAACCAAAAATAGTTGAATAAAATTAACAAACATTCATATCGAAATTAACACCTACTAAATGCTCGTCCGCCCACGCGAATTCAATACAAAACGAAAGGAGTCCCGACTCCGCGTACACCGGTCGCCGTCTTCCGTTGACCCCTTTAGAGGAACAATTTATTCATGCCTCCAAAATCTTCTTAGATCCTATGACCGGGCCCCGCTACCAAGCAAATTTCGTTTCCCGTAAGGACGGGACTTAGCGCAAGGACTATGCAATAACATGGACGAATAAAACTAGAGGATAAACAACCGTAGTGCTTTGAAGCTTAATTAAATTTTTAGTTTAAATGTATACTGCTAGATAGAGCTACTAGTTCAAAATTTTAGGTAGTATCGTGGTGGCGCGCTTAATTTAGAAAAGATGGCGGTATAAGCGTTAATTTCCTAAGAAGAAACAAGGCTTACGCTTAAGCCATCTCTGATTTTTCGTCGATATTACTATGGATTATACCACGCCGTCACCCTAAGCACCCAGCATATATTGCATGGTACAGCGACATCTAGAAATAATACAGGATTTTAGCTTTCTAGCATGGTACGTTTTTTTGTATGACGTTGTCAGTCCTCTAGTCTTATTCGTCCATGGCAATAAGCACGCTTGCTTATACCATGGACGAATAAAACTAGGGGACAAACAACCGTAGTACTTTGAAGCGTAATTCAATTTTTAGTTTAAATGTATATTGCTAGATAGAGCTACTAGTTCAAAAGTTCTTTCTAGTATAGATAGTATCGTGGTGGCGCGCTTAATTTAGGAAAATGGCGGTATAAGCGTTAATTTCCTAAGAAGAAACAAGGCTTACGCTTACGCCATCTCTGATTTTTCGTCGATATAACTATTATACTACGCCGTCATCCTAAGCACCCAGCATCTATTGCATGGTACAGCGACATCTAGAAATAATACGGGATTTTAACTTTCTAGCAGGGTACGTTTTTTTGTATAACGCTGTCAGTCCTCTAGTCTTATCCGTCCATGCTCATACTGATAAGATGATGCTGTATCTGAGTGCATATAATCCAATGCGCGTTCACAATAGTGAATAAGATACAATCGAGCGCGCAGTGAAATTTGCGTTATTAATTTTATTTGTTTTTGATCGGAGGCGGGACAATGCAAATACCCGAATTATTCACGAAGCCACCCGACCAGAACAATAGTGCTAGAAAACGTTCGACATTTTAAATTGGCTATCGTATTCGAACTCAACAGCAGCGGGCGCCATTTTTTTATTAACGAGTTTTCTCTTCTTAGATTAAATAGTGTTATCTTGTTTATTTATTTGTTTGTTGCGATTGTGAATGTGAAGTGGGTGAAAATACGAGATTATCATGGATGTGTATACATGCGAGATGTGTGAAGAGGATGTGTGTTTTTAGAAGGTGAAAAAGGGTGAATTTTATAACTTTTTCTTCGCGATGAAAGCAAAGATTATTGAAAAAGGGCGTTGTACTCCGGCAATCAAATTAACACAAAAGAAAGGGAACGCTACTAGACAGTTTCAATGCAGTTCCTACGATAGATATAGTTGGCTAGCCGGCTATATCTATCTATATGCTCACACCAGTAGGTTATTTGGTTTTCAGTGTTTGGATATCTTTTAACTGACTTGTTATTCTGCTCAATCACTTACTGTAGTTCAATGTAGTTCAATGTCTAAAATTGTCATATCCTTGTTTACTTATAGTCGTCATAAAATATATTTATTTATTATTGTATTTATTTATATAAAATCTATAATTTTAATGTACAAGTAGTTAACTAAAATAGGTAGGCAATTATTGAATAAATCTAAGAAAATAGTAAAATAACTAATTACTTCTCGTTATTCTTAAGTATTTTAGTTAATCATTGGTATTAATAAAACCAATGTTTCTATTTTTTGTGGCCTTTTAAAAATAACCTATTTAAACTAGCCGTTCGGTTTCAGGCGGATAATAAACAAAGAAATCGATATCTAGGGTTCACGCCCCTTAAGTCTACACTTAGGACTTGGTATTTGCTTCGGGATACAATATTTTATGGAAATAAATGCGAAATTTTATTTACTTATTTATTTATTCCATCTTAGTGTACAACTTTACAGATAACAATCCAAGGCGTTATACACAGCACATATAAAATCTAAAAAAAAACAAGATAAAAATACAATTTGCACAATGTCTATAAAATAAAATTAGACTAATGTCAATAAAATAAAATCAGATCAATATCAGATAGAATTTCGATACAATCAAAAATACAATTTGCATATCACCCAACATAATGTCAATAAAATACAATTAGACTAATGTCGAAATGAGTTTCTGTAGGTTTCTTCCTTTCCTGCTTATTAATTATGATAATGACTAAATATTATATTTTGTATTAGTTAAGCATAAGCAATTTTTAAAAAGAGATCTAAAAATCAATCTGTGGGAGTTTCTACGCCCTTCTTCTCCCACAGTGGTCCAATGTAGAGAAGTGGCAAAAAATGACGATTGCTAAGTATATGTAAATATCTA
Source organism: Argyresthia goedartella (assembly GCA_949825045.1). Taxonomy (NCBI): domain Eukaryota; kingdom Metazoa; phylum Arthropoda; class Insecta; order Lepidoptera; family Argyresthiidae; genus Argyresthia; species Argyresthia goedartella. The sequence continues at coordinate 35,435,678 of OX463812.1, read as the reverse complement.
CAGTAATAAAGACATTTGGAATTTGGTTTTTGTCTGTGATCGAAAAATGTGCGTTAATTTGCATTGAGGACTGAGGAGGATTCGACTTGTCAACAAGAAGACATTTAGAAGCAAACAATACGACTAGTACTGAAAATTGGTAGGTAGGTACCTAGTCAGGTACATGCTGTTGATGTTGACCGACCAGTCGTAAATTATAATTAGTTATTTAATAGCAGAGAATCAACATAAATAATAAACTCCCACTTTCTTTATAGAAGTTCCCACTAAGTTTTTTATTGGAATTTCATTTTAATTATAAAAGCAATCTTGATAAACGTGTACAAAACGCGACGGCAAATGTTAATTACTTTTCGGGCTTCGCTGAAATTAGGATTACGTCACTTTTAACGGCAAGCCTAATGTTAGCCGAAGGGCACCATATTTTGTTGTTAAGTAACCACTTTATTGCGTTTTGTTGAAGGTCGAACTTGGTTTGCTGGAAAAAATCTCTTTTTAGAGATAAGCTCGCCTTTGTACAAATGTTTTCCATTGATTTTACTTTTTATATATCTGTGTGCAATAAAGAATTATAAAGACCAGCAGCCTTATGGCGTAAGTCGTCTGAGCTATGAACTTCATATAGACTTTTACGTTCGACACCTTGCACCAGCTTCATCTGTCAAATTGGTATCACGCAAGTAGCATCATAATGGAGGCCAAACCCAAGGTCATTGAATGAAGCCTAGTAGCCTTCGGTGATACCCCGCAATCGATAAAATTGTATGAGCATGAGATGAACCATAGACACGCTATGAACTTCAGAGAGTTACGCCATAAGGCTGCAGCTATACTACGGACCTAAGCGTAATGCAAACCTAAACCTACGAATTTAGGCGAATTTAAGTAACTGGATTCATAATCTGAACTGCTACAATCTACATTTATCGAGGCAGGATACTGTCTTATTAAGCTAACTTTACGTGGCAAGCTCACAAAAGGCAATGCTTGCATGGCTGTGGTTTCTCATACCTCCTGCCCCTTCCTATCTAGGTCATAGCAGTGTGTGTGGGGATCTATCTGCGTCTGTTTGTGCACGAGGCAGGACTTAAGCTATAATATGTAACAACATTTTATAGGTTTCCTTACTAAGAGCATGTCAGATCTTAAAACGCAGTACTATTAGCCCCTTTGCTTAATGGTATTATAATATTAGATCCAGTTGTATTTCCATGTTGCGATCCAGTGGAGACAGCAAATTCTTACACATAAGTGTAGTGGCCTTCCTATAAAGGAAGGCCACTGCCTTGCTATTTAGCACTTACTCTAAACCTGTGTGATAGAGAGAATTAAAATATTGGTGAAGTGAAATAGTGATGGAATGGACTCAAACTCAAAATATCTTTTTTACTGTAGATATTTTTAAATATGCTTAGTACATGTCTTTTTTGCCTCTTTAAATTGAACCACTATTACCTATTCCACACATGTTTATGTAATTGTGAGTAGAACATTTCGACTTGTATTTAACTGCTTATCAAATTGACACAACAAAAATACATTTTCATCCCAAAAATACTAAATTCTCACCAAAATTGTGCACCCTTTTTTATACCAATACGTTACCCGTATATTTAAGTGTAAGTCGGTTACTTAAAGGATTTGACACCATAATATAATATTTGTTTCTCACAAAAATGAACCTATCTTTACTATGTTAGGTTGGTCATGCTTTCATCTCACAGAACCTGCCACATTCTCGCATAATATCCCTCCAAATATCACCAAATAGATCATTCAGTGGTACTGCCGCCAACAGTGGATGTCTCAGGCCCGCACTAGCGGAGACTGCCGGCGCGCCACCGTGCGGTGCGAGTCGCCAGCTAGCAGCTGGTGCCTGCGCGCGCGTAGATAGTTGTCAGGCACGTATAGCGCGCAAACCGTACTGACTGTCTTAATATGCACCATTTATTTTGGGTCGGTAACCTTACGCAAATAACATGGTCATGTAAGTTTTACTTCTTTCTCGGGAAATGGGCACTTACTTTCCCTGTTTATTTGGTTGGTTGGGAATATGATAAGACATTATGATATCTTGTCAATGTACTCAATAATAGTAGTTTATGTGACTGCTACATAATGGAGGGCATTAATACTCGAGAGTGGGTTAATGAATCGAGCCGAAGGCGAGTTTCATAATATCACTCGAGAGTTTTAATGCCTAATTATGTACAGTTACATACACTAGTTTATCTACACACATATCATAAGCTCTCTTCGATGTGTTCAGGAACCGCATGTTTGACCGGCAATGTGGCTCTGCAGTTGTTTAGCTTGTTCTGTAGGAGAACAACTTCGGGCGTCGGCGTTCGAAATTTGAATGTCAGTACCAACTTCACAGACAAACTAGGGGCGGCTCGAGGAGCGCGTCGGCGTTCGAAATTTGAATGTCATAATGTGTAGACAAATTACACATTATGGTCATAATGTGTAATTTTTCAGATAAGAAATGAGTTTTTACCAAGTAGTTTAACATTATGCTGATCGTAACGTGCGGTTTTTGTACGCAGTAAAGAGGGTTTATGATACGTGTGTAGATAAAGACATTAATAATGCATCTAGTCCAAACTGAAAAGACCCGCCCCACTACTACTTTGGCGACTTGCTTGTGTGCGTAAATGCGGTAGTAGGGCGCGTCATTTCAGTTTGGACAAGCTATACAGCCATTAAGAGCAATAAGTGTTAATATTTCCTTATCTTAGGATAAGTAAAAAAAATAACAATAAATTTAAAGTCTCTCATTGTTCAGATATCAATACACCCCACTATAGGCCAATCAGACAATAGTTATATATTAATTAATTTCTAATTGACCGAGCGTGCGAAAGGGCTTAGTTTCGTTATTGGCCAAAAAAAATTTTGTCCGTCTGTCAGTCTGGTCTCGCCTACAGGTTGCATTTCCTAACCGATTTAATTTAAAAATTTAGTCAATCGCAATTTTTGATTGAGGGAAAATTGGTTCTGTTGTAGCGTTATTTATTGACGGATTTCAATAAAATTTTAGAGGCACACTAAGGACTTCATTCTACACAAGATGTCGGTAAAAAAAGGGTGTAGTGGAGGGGGGGAGGGGGGGGGGGAAGGGGGGGATTTGCTGAAGCGTTATACATATATTGACGGAGTTCTATTTTTGAAATTGAAGCGAGGTTCTTACTATAGTGGTTGTGTAAAAACTACTAGTTAGGTACCTACCTTGTAAAACTTGTAGGTAGCTCGATATTATACTCTTAGAACTGCTCAACCATCAACTTTTCTCTTGTTTACCTGGTTTGCTGGAAGAGATCTCTTATTAGAGATAAGCTCGACTTTGTACACTTTTTTATGTTACTCTTGTTTTTTGTATGATTTGTGTGCAATAAAGAAATTATAATTATAAACTACCCGATAATAATAATAATAATAATAATAAAAATCGTTTATTGATCAATAAGCTTACAACTTTTCACAGTGTCCCTAGGCCCCACACTACCCACCCTGTGTCGTGGGGACTAGTCTCTTTCTCTTAATGTACTTTAAGTTATCTTATAATTATAAATTTAAATGAAATTAAAAACAATAAATTACATGCACAACACAGCTGATAAATTAAAATAGCTAGTACCTATCCAAGTTGTTTTTTTAGTAGTAAGTAAAAGGCAACTAACAGAGTCTATATTTAACTAGCAAACTCATTAGTAATCGATACAATTCAAATAGAAGGATAAATAAATTAGTTAAAATGGTAAGGTAGTAGGAATGAAATGTTAATGGGGATAGTAATCTACACAATCTACGGCAATTTTTGAAATGTGTTACCAAAAAGCACATTTTCAGTGCTGTCATAATCAATTTCCAGGTGTTTGCCATGTTTGTTCATCGGCTGAGTTTTTATCGCTCCCTACCAATATTATCACTGGGCTTTCGTTTGGCGACGAGGATGAAAAGAACGTACGTATGTAAACTTTAGTGTGTGGGAAAACGTTTTAATGAAAATATGCATATTGGTAAGTTGGGTCCGTTTGACCTTGTCAAAGACAGTCGGGATACGTACGCCGGCGCCGATCGGCTGGAACGGTATTTTCTAGCTAACGATATCACAAGTAACAAGGAAACAAGTAACATTTTTATAGGGCAGTTTCACCTTACAGATACTAAATAGTTACAAAGTAAATACTAAAATTAGCTTAAAAATTTACAATGAGATTATGTAGTACGATACTTTGACATGCGAACTAGTGGTAACCCTGGGTTTTGGATGGCAAGCGCCTTCCCTCATATGTTGCAGGGGATTAAATACATTAAGTACCTGCATTTTTGTAGTAAAAATAATAACAATTTGGTGACATTATTAGCCAAAAGGAGAGTAATAGTAGTTTATGTGACTGCTACATAATGGAGGGCATTAATACTCGAGAGTGGGCTTATGAAACGAGCCGAAGGCTAGTTTCATAATAATATCACTCGCGCCATAATACCTTGGACACTATTTACACACATTGATCTAGCCCCAAACTAGGATTCCCTGTATCTTGGGTACTAGACAACGATACACGTACTTATATAAGTAGATAATTATATTTAGATAGATAAACAACCATGACTAGGCTACAAACATCCGTTCTCATCAAACAAATATTTGCCTCCACCGGGACTCGAACCCGGGACCCTTGGCTTCATAGGCAGTGTCACTGCCGACTCGGCCATTTGGGTCGTCACTCGAGAGTTTTAATGCCTAATTATGTACAGTTACATACACTAATTCATCTACACACATATCATAAGCTCTCCACATTTGATGTGTTCAGGAACCGCATGTTTGACCGGCATTGTGGCTCTGCACTTGTTTAACTTGTTCTGTAGTACCAACTTCACAGACAAACTAGGGGCGGCACGTAGGCGGGCGTCGGCGTTCGAAATTTGAATGTCATAATATGTAGAAAAATTACACATTATGGTCATAATGTGTAATTTTTCAGATAAGAAATGACTTTTTACCAAGTAGTTTAACATTATGCTGATCGTAACGTGCGGTTTTTGTACGCAGTAAAGAGGGTTCATGATACGTGTGTAGATAAAATAATTTAAAGACAGATACAGCATTCACATATTATTATAAACGATATCGGCGCTATGTACCTGCCTAGCCCTATGACTATTGTCTTGGCGTCGGAAGATTATGTTTGTTTATTACTAAGCAGGGTGAGTAGTGAAATGTATCCACGTTATAGTGGATTCATATTAAATACTCTCTCAGCCCTGCGCTTTGTTAATATTGTGGGAGTGTAGATAAGGTTTGCGTGTTGTTTGAGGATGGTATGGAGGACATAGAGCTGTCGAACGGTAGGGAGATTCGAGGATTGGTAGAGGGTGGATGTGGGAAAAAGGTACGGTTTGAAGCTTCTTACCTTGAGTAAAGATCGCTGTGCTCTCTCCAGTCCCAACATGGCCCTTTTACCAAGTGTTGTGCAGTATTAAATGTCTGATCCCATGTACCAGAGGTGAAAACGAGAGCAGTGTCGTCTGCGTACGAAAATATTTTCTCGTTATTTGGTTTTAGGTCACAGAGGTCATTAATATAGACAAGGAAGAGGCTGGGACCAAGAATGCTGCCTTGAGGAACGCCTTGGGTTACCGGAAGGTCGCTACTAACGTTTTCCGCCACCCTGACACACTGTTCTTTATCAGATAGGTAGTCCTCAAATAGTTAAAGTTGTTTACTTCTGATTCCTAGTCTTTCTAATTTATCTAATAGGATGGGGACAGATACCGTATCGAACGCTTTGGCTAAGTTCAAAAATATAATTCATATACCTATACAATATACCTAACACACACACACACACACACACACACACACACACACACACACACACACACACACACACACACACACACACACACACACACACACACACGCACGCACACACAGGGCAACAGTTATGGCCACAGAGGCGTAAGCAATACTGGTAACTTTATGCACACCGGAGAAACTATCTATGAAAAGTTTCGATAACCTTGTGGCCTTTATGAAAGGTCATTTACAAACCAAACTGAGCATATTGCAAGAACGGTACTTATTACGCCCGCGTAAACAACAGAGAGACGAGACTACGGCGGAGCATGTAGCAGGGTTAAAAAAATACCAAAAACTGCGGGTTTACGTCAACCAGTTTAACGGAAAATGTACGTGATCAACCGTTTGCGGCTTGTTGAACGAGAGGTCGGAGGGAGCGTTTGTACACAGAGGAGGATATATAATTCGAGAGAGCATGTAAGATTGCAGTCAACATGGAAGCGGCCGAGGTTAATGCTGCTTTGGTGGAAAACCGTACAAAAAATGACGGTATGCCAACGGCGGATTCATCATCGGTAGTTCATGCTATTAGGGATAAACCGTAACAGCAAAAAAGAATGGAAAGGCGCAGAATGTACGAAGGGCGTGCGGAGGGCAACATTCCGTCTGGTTATTTCAGTACTGGTTTATTTCAGTATAATGTGCAACAATGTAGGTTTCGCGGTTCGCGAGGGTTCAAGATCAAGTAAACATGAAGGAATGGTGTAATCTTTGTTCTATTACACCATTGTTTAGATTTTGTTCAACACGGAAAATTGTCCGTTCAGTGTTGATTGTTGCACACCACATTGGCCGAAAGGTAAACACAATTCCTTGACTCACTAACCACACCATTGGTAATCTGAAAAGGAACTAAAATCTAGATTTCAATTGTGAAATTGTCAATTGTGAAAAAGTACTAGCTGTTAGTTACCAACCTATTCATTGTTGCCTATATCGCAATTCGATCTGAACTGACTATTTCAAAACGTGCAATAATGCCTATGTGCACTTTTTACAATGTGGGACATTGTGCACAAATCCATTATCGTACCATATATACTATCTATATATATAATATCATAAATGTTCTTGTTGGTATCAGTCAATAATTAGAAATATTTTCTATATTATGATATCAATAGACAGCAATAAAATTAACAAAGTACCAATAACGAAAACTGAAACAGGTATGATGTAAAATGTCTGTAGGATTGCCAATGAGCAACGACCATGTGGGAATGTACCTACACAATTGCCAATATACAAATGTATGGTTGTCTACAGGATATGTAAGTCTGCTGATGAGCTATGACCATCTCGAAAATCAATTGTGCTAAAACATACATAGGTATGGTTATCTAAATAGCATAAAAAGTGTCTAATAACTTCATTATTCATAATCAAATAGTTATACAGTAATAGTTATACCTTCTCCGTTCATCCGCCATGCAAATAAAAGTAATTATTAAAATATATAATTAAATAAAACAAAGTTAACTTTATTTAGATAAATAAAAATCTGATTTAATTAAATTAAATCAAATTCCATCAAAACAAGTCAAGTCAAATCAAATATCAGTATACAAACCAAATCAACACAAATTTCAGATCGTCCCAAATGACGCACCTTAGAAGCTTTTGATTGTGAGGGGATCAGGCTTACGTAGGTTTTCGATGGGTAAAGTGGAAGAGAGCCCTAGGTATTTTCCTTCTGGCTACAAATACAGAACAACCATCAAAGAAAAGGGCAGCAGCACTTTTGCATACCGGCGGATTGAAATTGGATGAATACTTCTCTCCCAAACAGAGCTTTGTTTTTGAGAGACATGTGTTCAGACTGATGAAACAAGAGAAAGGAGAAAAAATCGACAATGGGGTTCTCCAGAACTGAGAAATAAAATTCTTAAACTGTGTGATATCGTGACCATAGACAGAAAAATAATTGAAGCAAACGTTACTATTGAAATGGTTCACAGGCAACTGAATCAAATCATAGATAAACAAAACCCGAATGACAATTTAAACAAGATCAAAACCAAAAGAAGCAAACAAGGTGTGCACGAGGTGTGGAAGTAAATCTCATAATAACGACAGCACTTCGTGTCCAACTAAACTAAAAACTTGTATAAAGTGAGGCTTCAGAGGCCACTACAAATCACAATGCCCTACGAGAGCCAACAAACGTAAAACCGCTTTACCGCGTAGTGGCAATTATACGAGCAGCAACAAAAAGGCCAAATACGAGCCTAAACAAACCCCAAGAAACGAGCGTGGATTGTATATCTCACATAGAAGATGACGCTATCATTAATTGCAAATTAGGCAGTATCGACGTGGACTTACTGATAGACTCGGGAAGTAAGTGCAATATCATTACTGATAAAACAAGGCAGAATTTGAAGACTAGTAGTTGAAGAGCAATCAACAGAAATCCACGGACAGAGTTTTATGGCCTATGGCTCCAAAGAACCGCTGACAGTCCCAGGAACATTTGAAGCAGATTTATCAGTAGGTCAAGAGAGTAATTTCCGTTAACGTCCTCAAAATTGGGGTATGCATTAATGAAGTCGTGGAAGGCCCTTTCCCGAAATAAAAAGGTATCCAGCTAGAGATTGAGATAAACAAATCTGTCACACCTATTTGCTAGCCATGAAGAAGAGTACCGATTCCACTAGAAACCAAGATCTACAACAAAATTGACGAATTGTTTAAAAAGTATATGATTGATCCCTTGAACCAGCCTTCTGCCTGGGTGTCTCCATTAGTTCCAATACTGAAAGGTGATGATGAAGTTAGAGGCTTTGTCGATATGCGGTGTGCCAACAAAGTCATTGTTAGGGAAAACCATCCACTTCCTACAATGGCCCAACTTATTCCCAAGTTTAGGAAAGCTACCGTGTTTTCGTAACTCGATATAAAAAATGCCTTCCACCAAGTCGAAATAAAAGAAAGTTGTCGTGACATTACAACTTTAATTTCGAACAAAGGCCTGTTCCGTTATAAGCGCCTTATGATTGGTATATTATATGCATCAGAACATTTCCAAAAATCGTGGAAAGGATGCTTCTTCCTTGTCAGGGAGTAGTCAATTTTGTTGATGATATTGTCGTGTTTGGGAGCAATAGTACGGAACACAAACTGCGGCTTGATCAGCCTTGAGGTGCTGAAGGAAAATCATAATAAAAAGAAATGTATATTTCACGCAAAACAGTTAAAAGGGACTGTAACTGTTTTGCGTGACATGAATTATCAACCTTAGACAAATACGTCAAAGCTATCGCTGTCTGTATGGCACCGAAAACTGATGAAGAATTCAAAGTTTTCTTGGACTGGTCAACCATATAGGAAAATGGATTCCAAATTTGCGGTATATTCTGAAACAGAAACTCCACAAGGATTAGGTATTGTATTAATACAGATTGATAATCATGGCCCGCGTGTCATTGCCTATGGCAACAAAAGCCTGACCGACGTTAAAAAACGATGTTGCCAAACTGAAAAAGAGTCTCTTGCCCTTGTTTGGGCGATCGAGCATTTCAATATGTACCTGTACGGCCTCATTAAGTTCGAATTGGTCACCGACCACAAGCCTCTTCAGGTTATATTTGAACCACGATCTAAACCGTGCGCTCAAATTGAGCGATGGGTATTACGTTTACAAGCCTACAACTCCAAAATGGTCTATCGCCCAGGCAAGGATAAGATAGCTGATTCCATATCACGTCTGTGTGCCAGTGCAACACTAAACCATTTGACGACGACCAACATGTCAATCAGATCGAACAATATGCTATACCATTACGGGAATTACAAGTTGCATCTCTTATCGACAAAGAACTTGAGCTTGTTAAAAGAAGCCCTCTTTTAACAAGCTCAAATTCACAATATTTGGGACTGCAAAATAAACCAGTATAAACTATTCGAACAAGAACTCTGGGTGCATGCTGATCTGCTATTAAGGGGAAATAAAATCGTAGTACCTGTGCAGTTGAGAAGTCGAGCCCTAGACGCAGCCCATGAGGGTCATCCGGGTCAACAAAATCCAGGCTTAGAACAAAAATATGGTGGCCTACGATTGATAAGAATACTGAAGCCTGTAAGTGCTGCACTTAAGTTTCAGGTCCAAACCCCCCTTTGCCGATGAAAAGACGAAAGCTGCCATTAAGGGCTTGGGAGGATGTAGCAATTGATTTTATTGGGCCATTGCCCAGCGGACACTATATTTTGTGATAGTTGATTACTTCAGCAGATACAATGAAATTAAAGTCATGAAGCGCAATCAGGGCAATCGATACAATAAGGATCTTGAAAGAAATATTTTCACTCCCGTCACTTTAAGCGCAGATAATGGCAGGCAATTCACAAGTGAAGAGTTTAAGAGATTTTGCTCGGAGATAGGCATAAAAATCTATCACTCAATTCCTTACTGGCCTCAACAAAACGGTCGAGTCAAAAGGCAAAACCGTGATATACTAAAACGCCTCAAAATTAGCCCGGTACAAAAACCCAACTGGCACGAAGATCTCCTCGACTATCTAGTAATGTACAACAGTACACCGGATAGCACGATAGGAAAATCACCTTAAGAACTTTTCTATAACCGGCAATTTCGAAACAAAATACCTTCTGTTTTAGATATAGAAGACAACTTAACTGATTTTAAAGAAAGAGATCACGAGACGAAACAAAAAGGAAAAATCAACGAAGATAGAAAAAGGCGAGCCACGGAAAATTATTTAGAGATTGGACAGAAACCATACGTAAAAAATGCTACGAAAGAAAATAAACTGACTTCTGAATTTACGGTAACTAGTGCCAAAGGAAGTGATATAAATAGAAATGATTCGGCAGGACAAGAATATCGTACAAATATTGAAAAAAGTTGAAGGAAGATTACAGATTCAAAGGAAAATGTCGTCTCGGAAGATATGGATGAAAATTAACATTAATACGAAGACTGTGATGTGACCATTGAATCAGAAATTTAATAACAGATTATCATTCATAAACGATTATAAAAATATATTATAGAATAAACATTTAAGTCTAATTCATTCAAATGTTTTTGGTTATTTATCTTCGAATCTAGAATGATGGTCGAACTTCAAAAACTTGTAAAAGGGAAAAGATATGTTTTACGATAATAGAGATGGCAGCAACGGGGCGGCGCGCGCGCCGGGCGGCCCCGACGCAAACCGAACGAACAGTGCTGTTCGTGTGGGTACGCTGGGCGATGGAGGTGCATCGTGTGTGCGCTTAACTTAATATTGTGTTTTGAATTACTGTAAGCTTCCTATCCTATCACGCCACAGTTGGTATTGGATAGCGACTCGGGCGCAAGCAGTGACGAGGTAAATACGTATAATATTTACTCCACATATACCACCATATATAGTCAAAATTAGTACAAATGGCATAGACTTAGGCATGGAAATAGACACTGGAAGTGCGGTGACATGTATAAATTTAGATTTTAATAAACAGCTGTTTTCCAATTGCCCATTGTTCAAAAGCGACTTGGCTGTACGCTATAATACAGGTGAATGTGTGTGACCTATTGGAATGTTTACGTCAACAATTTCATACCAAGGCAAAAGTAAATAATTGTGTAAAGTAAATAGTGAATAAGGGTAAAGTGAATCTATTAGGTAGGCAGTGGTTAAGTGAGCATACGGATTGTAATAATTGTTATCGTCCTACGTCGCCTCCAACAACGGCGCCACCAACCAACATTAATTTGCATTACTAAATACTTTTTTTTAATTATAATAATTATAGATATGATTTAAAGAATGCATACATTAAGATATTATTTTGAATTTAATAATTAAAATACTGTTGATTTTACTTTGGATCAGTGTGTCGCTACTGGCGCCACCCTGCGTCACGAGTCAGTACTAAATGACGTAATGTTTATATTCCTTTAAAATAAAATAATACACTGGTATGTTTTAAATATAAATGTTCAGATCAGTAATTATAAACGACACTCATGTTGTCGTAACATTTATTAAGATAGTATTATTATTAATTGTTATTCAGTTGGTAGGAAGTACAGTACCGGTGTGAAGTTAGTTACCAATGTGAAGTTAGTGAACTAGTGTGGGAGCCGATATGATTTTTGGTTGGGCAGACATTGATGTACGCTTGAGGCGAATAAAACGAAACTGAAACTGAAACGATATTTTGCTGTGTCTTGGAAAACTCTCACGTCTGTCGTGTTCCTTTTACACTTCAGAAGTGGGATACGGACAAACACCCTCTAAAACAAAGAAGCAGCGATGTCGGGCCCTTACATAAATGGATTGGGCTGCCGAAGAAAAAGAAAATGGCGCGAAGAAACCTCGTCAAGTGAACATGAAAACGAAGATTTTTTTTCTTCTGATGAAGGTAATAACCATTCACGTAAGCGACGCCGAGTGACAACCGCTGATGCAGAGTTAGTACCGAAATTCTATCCAGATGATGCCAGCAGCAATATTACGGGGTGGTTGCACAAGATAGATCAACTTGGGAATATTTATGGGTGGAAAAATACTGACCGCCAGTTCATCATGCAGCTACGTCTTCGAGGTGCAGCACGCAGTTGGTATGAAGATCTCGAAAACTACAATTTAAACTGGGCCGAGTGGAAAGAAACTCTCATGAATGCATTTCCTCGTTCGACGGACTACGTGGACCGATTGGAACTTATGCTAGCAAGAGTCAAGCAAGAATCAGAGACCATGACAAAATTCTATCACGCGAAGCTTTCTCTTTTGAAGAAGTGCAACATAGATGGCAAAAATGCAATTTCATGCATTATTAGAGGATTACCGGCCGAATTGAGGGCTAACGCCAAAGCCTACAATTGCGAGACGCCTGAAAACCTGTATTATGGCTATCTATCGTTGTTAGAAAACTACAAGCAAATAGAAGCAGCAAGAACATCGACTGACAAAAGAAAGTCAACGTGGAAGCGAGGGAACACAAATGCCGCCGCTGCTCCAGTGTCATCGCATAGCCTGCTGCCGAAGATTTGCTACCAATGCCGTCGTCCTGGACATGAAGCCAGGGATTGCCGGATGCTTCAGCGCTGCGAGTCCTGTCAACGTACGGGCCACACCTCGGCAACTTGCTGGTTCAGGGCCGGCAATTCGCAGCTACAGACTCGACAGGTGGGTAATGTTTGGGCAATTACTTATAATATCTATCATGATTTGTATAGACGCCAAGTATTGGTAGATGGTCATCCGCTGAGTGCTTATATAGACACGGGCAGTAAGCTTAATATATTGACCCTTGCTGCAGCAGATGAATTACAGCTCGAAATTAAACCCTCATCTGTCATTATGAAAGCTTTTGGAGGTAGCTGCACACACTCATTGGGCACAACTGAAATTATTGCCGTTATTGATAACCTGCAATTACGAGGTAATGTGGAGGTAACCGACTGTGACTTGCCGAATATCGATCTTATCGTAGGGCAACCAATGATAAATAAAAATAATGTGAGTCTGTTTACCACAGACACGTCAGTGAACTTCCTGCCTACCCACATATTTTCGCCGCTGCTGTGTGATATTCAGTTGAATTCTGTTGATTTTGTATTCAAATACCCTGTATGCCTAAAATGTGCCGTAATCATACCTAAAAGGAGTAGTGTTTACGTTGAAGTGTTTGTAGATTGCGCTGATGAAGGAGAGCACACATTTTTGACACATCCAGTTTGTTTTGAATTGGGCCGTACGTCCCATTTCATATCCGAGACTGCGATTTGCACTAACAATTCGTACCTTCAAATAATCAACTTAGGTAGTGAAGACATTATGTGGGCCAAGAACAGATTGATAGCTCGAGCTGACCGTTTGACACACACACGATTGCGGGGTAGAAGTATTTTCTCTCTATGATTCCAGTGTTGATGATGATAGAAATGGTATCGATATTTCCGAGGTGGATATGGGTGATATTTCCAAGGAAAACCAAACTAAATTGCTAAAGTTGCTTGATAAATATGATACATCGTTTGCGAAGGGTACCAACGATTTGGGATGCACAGATTTAATTAAGATGCGTATCCAAACGACTAGTAATCAGCCGGTTTATTGTAAGCCCTATCGATTGTCCCATAAAGAAAATGAAATAGTTAACGAGAAGGTGCAAGATCTCTTAAATGCTGGTATTGTTCGCGAATCGATGTCAGAGTACGCTAGTCCTGTCGTTCTTGTAAGAAAAAAAAGGAGGAGATTATAGGCTCTGCGTAGATTATAGGGCATTGAATGCGCGCACTATTAAGGACCGATACCCTCTTCCTCATATTGAAGATCAAGTGACTCGTTTAGCAGGAAAGACATTCTTTACGACTCTTGATGTCGCCCAGGGCTACTATCAAGTACCTATAGAGGAAGAATCGATAGGTAAAACAGCGTTCGTAACACCATCAGGCCAGTTTGAATTCCTAAAAATGCCATTCGGTCTCGCCAATGCTCCAGCGGTATAGAAGAAGAGATATAGCTCTATATTTGGATGACGTCATGATACCTACTACAACAGTAGAGGAGGGTCTTGATCTTTTAGAAAAAGTCTTACAACTTTTGACAGATGCCAAGCTGAAGCTGAACTTGAAAAAATGTTCATTTCTAAAAAATACTGCCACGTATTTAGGACATGAAATTACGGCCGGTACTATACAACCAGGACAAGCTAAACTAAACTGCGTAGCTAATTACTCTCGTCCTCGTAATGTTCACGAGATTCGACAATTTATAGGACTGACTTCGTATTTTCGGAAGTTCATTCAGGGATTTGCCCAAATTGCGCGACCCTTAACAGAACTTACTCGAAAAGACGTCGAGTGGAGTTGGGGTGTAGAGCAGGAAAATGCATTTCAAACTTTGAAACAGCGACTGATCGAAAAGCCAGTCTTAGCTATTTATCACAAAGATGCTCAGACTGAACTTCATACGGATGCGAGCAAGTTAGGTCTTGGGGGCATACTAATGCAATACCAAAAGGATGATAGTTTGAAGCCTATTGCTTATTTCAGTAGGGTAACGACAAAAGAGGAAAGTATCTACCACAGCTATGAACTTGAAACCTTAGCTGTGGTAGAATCTCTTAAGCGCTTCCGTATTTACCTGATTGGGATACCAGTTAGGGTAGTCACCGACTGCAGTGCTCTACGAACTACGTTGACCAAAAAGGACCTCATTCCCCGCATTGCCCGCTGGTGGCTTACCATCCAGGAATTCGATCTCGACATTGAATACAGGGCTGGGGAAAGAATGAAGCATGTAGATGCCCTAAGCAGGAACCCTGTTTCAAACCATGTACTGATAATTGACAACTCTGACTGGCTAATGACTCTACAAATGCAGGATGATAATATTCAGAGCATACTTACCCAACTACGGTCTGATGATATTAACGCTGACATCTCAGCAAATTACATAGAGAAGGAAGGTATTTTGTATAGAAAAACTCTGGCAGGTGATCGATTTGTTATTCCAAAATTAGGTAAGTATGGTCTCTTGCAAAAGCTCCATGATCAGATAGGACACCCAGGGTTTGACAAATGTGAGCAAGCGATTAAATCACAGTTCTGGTTCCCGAAAATGACTAGGTTTATTCGGAAATACATCAATTCCTGTTTACAGTGCGCATTTGGTAAAGGTAATTATGGCAGGGTAGAGGGAGAGTTACACCCGATAGAGAAGCAAGCCATTCCAATGCATACTCTGCATGCCGACCATCTAGGTCCTTTTGTAAAGACACGAAAGGGGCATACGTATGTTCTGGTGATCATAGATTCATTCACGAAATTCGTTTTTGCTAAAGCCACGAAAAGTTGCAGTTCCATTGAGACGATAAGGCTTCTAAAAGAGGTATTTACCTTGTTCGGAAATCCTGTGAGAATTATTACAGATAGAGGAAAGGCTTTCACCAGCCGATACTTTAAGCAATTCGCACAGGAAACGCAGTTTAAGCATGTCCTGAACGCCATAGCTAGCCCGCGGTCCAATGGACAAGTTGAACGCGTGAATAGAACTCTGTTGAATGGACTTAATACAATGACACAGTCTGAGTGCACTTGGGACAATAAGTTGGCAGATTTTGTATGGGGAATCAACAATACCCCAAATGCCACGACAGGTGAATCGCCCTTTAGTCTTATGTTTGGTCATTCCAATAGTCGCTTCCCGGCTATTCCTATAGGCGAGCCTCAGGACTCAGAAACAATGCAGCAACAGTTTCAGCAAAGGAGAAAACAGGCCAAGCTACTAATTGATAGGAACATGACCCTTATGAAGTCTCGTTTTGATGCTAAACACAAAAAGTGTCAGAAGTATAATAGGGCAGCTTGTTTTGTGGAAGGGTGGAGTAGCGAGAGATCCCAAGGCTAAGTTAACAAGGAAACTTGATGGCTTATACACGGGTCCGTATAGAGTTTGTAAGGCCGAACACTCGTTAGACCGGTATACAATCAGTAGTGTTAAAGGGTTGAAAGGATATAGAAAGTTTAGTGCAGTAGTGCGTGGTGAAACTTTACGTCCTTACAAAACTGTTATGTCTGGAGATGACGATACTTCAGGTAGTGACCATGAAGTAGATCGCGATGATTTAGTTGATTTACTGGAAAGTTAAGAAATGAAAACTGTGTGCTCTCAATTTCAATGCGTCGCAACATTCTTTGTGTGAATAATATAAAATTAATTTGGAATGTATATACATATAGAATATCAATGGTTAAGTTGCATAAGATTAAGTCATACTCGTACGTACCAGATAAATATAAACAGTAGAGTGGTTGTACAAATTTGAACCTAAGCATAAAAAGAAAATATAAGTAAAATTGTTAATACATAGAAAGAAATTAAATACATTAATCCTATGATACAATAGTTTTCTTATAAGTAAGAACTACTTACCTCGAGTTCAGCAAAATTCTGTGTGACTGTGAGTCAATTGCATAACTAAACTAACTGTGTGACATATTAGTATATTGACCTCAATTGGAGACTGTGTGACTCCTTATATTTGGCGGAGGCTGTGTGCTCAGTTTATCGACCATTAACTAACTGTGTGAATATAATTTGAATGTAATACATTTCGGAGAGGCTGTGTGATCAAACCCCGCGCTGTGTGACTTTCTGGCTGGCTGTGTGATCAAAGCCCATTCACCTAATGATATGATTTTTCCAAATATAAACAAAATGTACTGCGTGAAAATTTTATTTCAGGATGCTGGTGCAACAGGAAAGCTGAAAATCGTATCGGATGGAGGCCGTGGGTCACGGCCTGTGCAGGATGGCCGAGTGTTATCGTCCTACGTCGCCTCCAACAACGGCGCCACCAACCAACATTAATTTACATTACTAAATACTTTTTTTTAATTATAATAATTATAGATATGATTTAAAGAATGCATACATTAAGATATTATTTTGAATTTAATAATTAAAATACTGTTGATTTTACTTTGGATCAGTGTGTCGCTACTGGCGCCACCCTGCGTCACGAGTCAGTACTAAATGTCGTAATGTTTATATTCCTTTAAAATAAAATAATACACTGGTGTTTTAAATATAAAATAACTTCAGCAATGTTCAGATCAGTAATTATAAACGACACTCATGTTGTCATAACATTTATTAAGATAGTATTATTATTAATTGTTATTCAGTTGGTAGGAAGTACAGTACCGGTGTGAAGTTAGTTACCAATGTGAAGTTAGTGAACTAGTGTGGGAGCCGATATGATTTTTGGTTGGGCAGACATTGATGTACGCTTGAGGCGAATAAAACAAAACTGAAACTGAAACGATATTTTGCTGTGTCTTGGAAAACTCTCACGTCTGTCATGTTCCTTTTACATAATATAAGTAAAAATTGTAAGGTATTTTGGAAAAATTCAGTTCCAGATTCTGTAATGTGTTCTCCAACGGACTGGGGAAGTTTACTGGCGACACGGTCGGGATCCGGCTACGGGATCAGCCGGTGGAGCGCGCACTTGACTCGTTGGTCAGAGACGGAGTCATCACACTGGTAAACACCTCCGACTGGGCGACGCCGATTGTACCGGTCATGAAGAAAGATGGCACGATTCGGGTATGTGGCGATTTTACAATCACTCTCAATAAGGTGTTAGAGGTGGACCGTTTTCCTTTAGCGCCATTGGAAGACTTGTTAACTAAATTAGATAGGGGAGATTTTGTTTCTAAAATAAAGGCTTTGAATTGAATTGAATTGAATTGAATTGAGAAAAGTTTACCAAAATTTAATTATCACAAGGCATATTCACAGTTGGGGATTTATTAAGACTTGAGACAGCTAGAGGCTAGGGTGCACGAGGCACCAAGAAAACAGGTATCTCATGTTGGGAAGTGAATAAAGATTTTCAGGTAGGCCATAATGTGTACGTTGGTAGTTGTACGGGAGGTAATAAATGGGTAAGTGGTAGAATTAAAGACAAGTTAGGTTCGCGGAATAATTTGGTAGACAGGGAAAACAGTCCACCTACGGCCAAGCATATATAGATCAGCTTAAATTGAGCTCAGAGAGATGAGTAGACCAGTATCTTTCCCAGAGTCAGTGTCTGAGTTACGGATTGTCAGAAGGGGAGAGTTCACAGCCAAGTAAGGTGGGTGCGCCACCAGGGGTAAGTTTCGGAGTTCCTGCCGGAACGTTTGAGCAGCTAGTAGTGGTCTCATGTCCTAGTCTTAGACCTAGAGAAGTACTTAGACTAGCACTAAAATATGGTTTTGATATTGATTGATTTAGTGAATGTTTTTTTTTTGTTAAGTTACTAGGCTCTAGGCTTTATTTAATTAGTTATGTTTGTCATTAATGGACTAACAGCCTTACTTATAAACGTTAATTAACTTTAATCACCATTTTAATCTGTTAATTACATTTTTTGTTATTTAGAAACAATAATTTAGCTTAATCAACACCGCTTAGACTGTTGCATGAATAACTGTCTGTGTCATTACCCTCGGACCCTTGTTTAATTCACTAATTCACAAAATGGCGGAAACCGAACAGCTGTTAAATATCATTTCAATTGTCATGCTTCGATTGACTCATTCCTAAGTGTGTCCCCTCACCGAGTTTGTGCATATTTTTTGTATTTGCATTGATTTATTTGTCTTGTTACACACATAAAATGATATAGAGGAATTGTAAAAATATATGCAGATCTATTCATTTACTCCACTAAGCGATGATGATTTTAAATGCTACTACGTGCTGCAGGAATTCTTCGAAGATAAAAATTATTAGGAAAATAAATTTAGTCTCTTTAACCTGTGAACAGCTGATCGGGTCAATGTAAAAGTTATGTGTATGTGTAGATAAATTTGTTATACCCTGTCAGGGTGCATGTACCCTACATACATTTTCCACCTGTAGTGTGTATTGTACATGTTATATGCAAATAAATGAATATGAATATGAATATGAATAAATTAGCATCTGTATGACCTGTGTTTTCGAAAGAAAATATGTTAAACATAGACCTGGTGAAGAATTAATCAAAATGCCCTAATCACATTTTAATTCATCCTTCACCAGGTCTATTTTTTGCCTGTTCACATACAAGTTATAGCAGTTATTCGGTACTGACGCCGATGAGGTGAATACATATGTTTCACTCACAACAACCAAAGAAATAACTCAACCACAACTCGAAGAGTTTTGTTTATCTGAGGCTCAACCACAACAAACAACAACCCATGACACAAAGTTTTGATATATCTTATATAGGGTTGTACAGCCCTGAAAACTAGGCCAATTAGGCCAATTTTGTTTTTAAGTTAATATGTGTTCATGGTAAATGTCATTTTAGTCTGTGGCCACTTTTTTGTTTTTGATTTCTACTTTCTTTGGGTGTCAACAATAAATCTTGCTTATTTCAAAGTTTGTTCAGCATTACTTAAACTTGTGTTTATAGGTAACAAAGTTATAATCATGGTATTAGGGTTATGCTTTGTTTCTTTAAGTCATACTTAAAGAGTGAATTAACAATTCTTATTAGTAAGGCTGTAAGTAAGTCCATTATCACTGTTTATTTTAAAAAATAATTAAGGGAGGGATACTTCTTAGTTTATGGTGGAGGTGTGATCTATATGTGTAGGTAGCTCAATATTCTACTCTTACGACTACCTGCTGTTTGCCATGTTAGTTCTTTCAAATATAGGTGTTTACCGAACAGCTGTGTTTTTATTGCTCCCTACAAATATTATCCCTGGGCTTCCCTCAGGACTTCTCACTTATGTGCCCCATAGTCTAGACAATTTTGTAGTGATGTTCCTACGAAAAACCATTGTAGAACCACACAGGCATCGTCAAGTAGCTCATGGATAAATACACAATGCGTCATCACACCTGTGTTAGAAAGAGAGGGTGTGATTCACTGGAACATTCTAATACAGGCATGTGAATCCGTCCTTGAGCTTTCTATTGGCTATACCAGCATTGGATTTTATACTAGAATTATAGTATTTATACTATAATTTCATGCTTCATACTATACATTATAGAGGGTATTTGCGTTTTAAAATCAAAGGGATAAGTGAAGTGATTTTTTGTGTAAAATAAACATTTTATCATGGAAAGTGGCAGTAGTCATGAAAATTTTGAATAACTGATGTTGATTTAAATATTTTGTAGTTAAATTAGTTTATATTAGATTAAATTAGAGCATACTATAGTGTTGGTTCCACCCCCTTATCTACACTGTCCAAATACTATCCTTGTATTTTTGTGCTATCCTTTTCAAAGCACCTAAATCGAACACTGGGCTATACCCATATTGTTCTACTAGCGTAAAACATTCATCAAGTCTAAATCAAAGACAATAGAATTTAGAGAATCTTTATTGTTAAAAATTTAGAATTGTGCGACACGAATTAGAGGGGGGAGGGGGTGGTAGGGTGGGAGGAGAACCCCCCCTGAGAAGTGGGGGTGAAGAAACCCGCTGTTTTATTATTTTTGTTTTTAGTTGTGTTGCCTAAATAATTAATAAAACCATATTTTTTTAGTTTAGACATACTTTATTGCATCTATCAAGTCTAGAAATGGATCCTTTTTCTCCCTATAAATTTACATTCACCTTAACTCCGGCTACTACATGGCTACGGCAATGCCCCCGCACTGCCGTGCACTGAGCTAGGTGGAGGGGCCGAGGCTGTTTCGCCCCTCCATGCCTCCGGCTTATAAACACTCTAGAGCGTAGCCACAAGACTGCCTAGGAAGGTCTGCCTAGAAAGTACCCCACTCCCAGATCCATATTTTCAAAACCAGTCAAATGATAGACATATTCTGTGTATATTATCAAAAGGGGAACCCCAACCTAACTAACCGAACCCTCCAATTGGATTTTGACACAGTTCATTGAATCAAATTAACCAAAAAATTGGTTGGATATTTTTTTGAACGCACTCCTATAGTGTCAAACACATCAATTAAGTTAAAATTTATAAAACTTCGAAAGCTTAAATCTCGAAAAGTAAATGTTTGCTCGGAAAAAGAATAAGACCATTAGAAAGCTGATAATTTTCTTAATCTAACAGTGTATTTCTTATTATCAAATTCGTGCCGCAGTATTCTAGAGGATAGCCTCTTTAAAAGGCAGTCAGGGGGCCTACCGCGCAAGCTCCGTCGGCATCGGTGATGGCTTCATTTTGACAGCTTCATGCAAGAATTAACTTTATCATTATGACAATACGGCAATTCAATTCAAGCATCGGTATCGGGATCAAGCCGACGGGGCTTGGGCGGTAGGCCCCCTGGACAGGGACAACAATATTAGTCTCTTAAGATGTAGAGACTAATATTGTCCCTACTTCAGCATGATAATTACATAAACGTAAAACACGTTACACTGTATAAATTTGTCATAGACAAATGGAGAAGCCAGTTTCCAGATACCTAAGTATGTAAATGTATGCACCACTTTGCACTATAATGTATCCTAACAGCATTTGCAAGAGAATGTTTAGTGCCATTGCTCCTCGAAATGTGAATGAAGTATTAGTATCAGGTAGGTCATGTTGGGGTCAAAAGATGCCCAGAAAACGCCAAGGCAATGTTGTTATGGTTCCTCACATCCAATAAAGTAGGCATGGGTGGATGGGATGTAAATACCTGCTGCCGGTGACATATTGCGGATAGCGATATAAACAACTTACCTACCTTCACGTCCTTCGTTTTGAATTGTGGAAAGTTCACCAGCAATCAAGCCACACAGACACTTGCACAATTTAACGCAACTCCTACGAAGAACTAAATATGAAGAAGGGCAGGTATATCCGTACACAGCTGTGAAGATATGTGCTGGTTTGATACCTAGTTATTTGGTTAACTTAAACTTGAAGCAACTTGCGATTTCAATAATTTCTAAAAAAAAAACTGCATGAACGAACACTTTCAGAGCCGAGAGAGTCTCACTCAACCCAAAGTCGCAAATCTCAAGATTCCCAATAGCAACAAAGTGTATCAAAAATCCAACGATGCTGAAAGACACGTCAACAATGTGAACAATCCCCGCACAGCGGTGGATAATGTCGCGAAAGCGGTGAATAAATAGTTGAGGAGTGAAATGAAACGCGTGAAGAAGTTGCCATATTCAAAATAAAATAGGGTTTTTTTTTATTTGGCACACAAAACAATTTTTATCTACACACGTATCATAAACCCTCTTTACTGCGTACAAAAACCGCACGTTACGATCAGCATAATTTTAAAATACTTGGTAAAAAAGCGTCTGACAAATTACACATTATGACTATAATGTGTAATTTTTCTACATATTATGACATTCAAATTTCGAACGCCGACGCTCGTAGTTGGTACTACAGAACAAGCTAAACAAATGCAAAGGAATTATCAATACCACCATGCCGATCGAACATGCGGTTCCTGAACACATTAAAGAGAGCTTATGATATGTGTGTAGATAAACTAGTGTATGTAACTGTACATAATTAGGCATTATGTAGCAGTCACATAAACTACTAATACAATTTCAAAGGGTTTAAAATAAAAAGAACATTCTAGGTAACATGAGCAAATAATGTACTCTATGATGAGCTGTCGTAAATCCTCAAGATGCGCGCACAACATTCAAAAGTTAGAATAGAAATGCAAAAGGTCTATTAACTTAATTTAAGTATCTAACTATCTAATAAAAGTTTTAATTTTAATTTAAAAAATAGTATTACAGAACAAGTTAATGTTATCTTCATAGCAAATTCGCTTAATCTGGCAATAGGGGCTTGTTGACTAATATTAGTGCAAGATTTGGGACGAACAAAAGGAGTGTAAGTACGTAGTCTACTACCAGGACGTGGAACACGGATTGAAAATTTGTTAAGCAAAGGACAGTCAATTTTATTATTAAGGAGTTTAAAAAGGAGTAGAAGGTCGGAGCGAGTCTCTTTTAAGTTGTTCTTATTTAAATAATAATAATAATAATCATTTATTTCAGACATAAGTCCATAGTAACAATATCTTAAAGTCTAGAGTTAGTAGTTTGACATTTTAAAAAAACACAAAAAAATAAGCAAATATAGAAATTAAATCTCTAGATCCTGGTGTGGAGCTGCACCCAACGTTTTAACATTGGGGAGCCCCACTGGTCTATGAAGACACTCAGGATCCTGTTGGTGCTGCCTCGAAGGCGCGCCATCATGGAGGCGCTCCGTTTTATCACTAAAGCATAAAAGTCATAGCGGTAAGTGCCTCCGCAAACATTCCAGAGGCACTGCAAAACCGCGGCAGTTGCAACAGAACCCTGAATGCGTTATTTTTATACTGGACTCGAAGGTCGCCATATGCCCGCTGCGTAAAGTCGACACAAAGGCTGCAGGTGTAAAATGACTGGCTTATGCTTTAAATGAGTATGCTTTAAAAAGCGTGATTTTGACTGCTTTTGTACACCTTGCAAACCTTCGGGCCAACATATCATAGCGGACAGCTAGCGCCCTGCGTTCCCTCTCTATGTCCAAATTGTCCTTAAGATCCTCAGTGACCCAGTAGCCCAGGTATTTAAACTTCTGTACCACAGAGTGATATCTTCAGACTGACAGACTTCAGGCATTTTATGGTAGGTTTTAGAGCCAGACTTGAAGACCATAAGCTCACTCTTTTTCGCATTATACCTGAGCCCATGGGCCACTACGACACACATAAAGACAAAATCTTCCTAAGAGCACTAATCGACGGGTTCAGCAGCACCATGTCATCGGCATAACTGATGTTGTTCATACAAACACCATCAATATGACACCCGACATTGGTGCCGCCGCCGAGCTCGCCGATCAGTCGGTTCATGTAAAGGTTGAAGAGCCGGGGCGAGCTCAACCCCCCTGCCTCACCCCGCACTCCAACCCATACACATCCAAGTAAGCGCTAGCCCATCGTACGCTGTTCCTCTGATGATCGTACCAAAAACTAAACAACTGTCAGACGGCACCGTTGTATCGTCACGTAGCTTGCTCCATATCACATCATACGACACAAGATCGAACGCCTTTGACAAATTCAAATAACAGGCGAATACTGGCGTTTTTCTAGCAGTATAGTACTGCACAGTTTCCTTGTGGCACAGTATGGCACTCTCCGTGGACAGACCCGGCCTAAAGTCAAATTGAGCATCGTGGCGTTCTACATGCTCAGCCAACTGCCTGTCAAGCAAACCATCCAGCACCTTGGCAACAACTGTAGCCAGGGTTATAGGCCTGTAATTGGATATGTCAGAGGCGTCCCCAGTCTTACTCTTTATGATCGGTATGACAACAGTATGCATCATGACCCGAAGACTTACCTCTCACCATTCCTCCAATTATGGTTTCCACTTGCTTAGCCATAAACAAGGTGGGTGTCCCCTCTTCTCTGGTCCCAGCATCGATCACCCGATGCTCGCGCGGCAACAGTGATTTCACTCTAAAGTTCTGTTGAAACAAGTTGGCAATGGCATTAGGGACACTTAATCCAGCCACATTCACAGGTAAACCCGTCTTTGCGTTAAGTTTATTGGTCGACTTCCAAAACTTCCCAAACTGTTTTTCTGAATGATTCTTTGCTAGCATATCCATCTTAATTTGTTGCTCATTATTTATACAAAACTTCAATTTCGCTTTAAAAATCTACAGTCTTAGGTTATTTGAAAATTTTAGCTTTTTTGAATTACACAAGCAAGTGCTTTGTTAGCTTTCTTAACAATGTGATCAATATGATTATTAAATTTACCAGTCTTATCAATAATAACACCAAGATCAGGCGTAGGATTTACTTCCGTCAGGGGTTCCTCATTATCTTGTAATTATAATTATTAATCTTGACTAAAGTTTATGTGAAAGCACTTCTTAACATTGAGAATAATTTTGTTATTATAACACCATGTTGAAAAATTGTTGAGATCATTTTGTAACATAAGAGCATCATTGGAAGAGTTAATATTAAGATAAAGTTTAAGATTTAAACATAAGATTAGAATGTTGAATGAGCATGAAAGTGGTGAAGATCATTAATGAATATAATAAAGAGTAAGGGGCCAAGGTGCGATTCTTGAGTAACCCCTGATGAAATCGTGTGTATTTCGGACTTATAACCACAACAGAAAACTAATTGTAAACGACGTTCAAGGTAACTTTCACACCAACGAAGAAGAGAACCATGAATACCTATTGTGTTCAGTTTAGCTAATAAAATATAATGATCTACTACGTCAAACGCTGTACAGAAATCCGTTTATATAGAGTGTACCTCCTCACCCTTAACCAGAGCACTAAGAACATTTTCAACAAATAGAGTTAAATTAGTTGCAAGGATAGCACTCGATCATCGATCGAAAGTCTGTGTTCAAATGTAGTTCAAAAGGTTCAATAATTGCACCTTTTTGAAACGACCGCAAATGACCGCTATATAGTATTTATAAACACGTTCTCGTTTGAACATAGAACAAAAGAGCTTGACTTCTGTCATTTCACCCAACACCCTGTTGTTTGGATTGTGTCATTTTATTGTCATTTGAAATTGAAATTGTTACATTTGTATGAATAATGAATTATTTCTTTTACTAGCGAAAACTAATGAGTGTTCTCGCAAAGAATGCCTCAGTTGATCCCGGCGGCAGCGCCAGTAGTGCTAAAGAAGAAATATCTGAATTAAATCGACAAGTAGCCGTAAGTAGTTTCACCTGATTATAGGTCAACGCCATGTCAACGCATTGGTTGGTTTTATAATAGTATCGTGGGACGGTAATATCGTAGGAAAGTGACGCGCTTTATCCTAATTTTCATTGGTCGTACGACCATTAATCGTAAAGTCGGGTAAAGTTGTAGTGTATGTAGATGCACAGGATAAAGAACGAGATAAGCCGTATGCGACGTTTCGCGTAAATATTTTATGTCCATTCGATGGCATCAAAGGCGGCTTGCAGAAGCTGCTTAAATCTAGACTTAAGCAGCTTCTGCAAGCGTATTCAATCAATTTAACTTTGACATATTTCATACATTTTGACATATTTCATACATTTTGACAGATGCTAAAGAATAGACGCTAAGCGCCGATTTCTGAATTGAGAAATTCAGTTAATGAATACTTAAGTATCGTTCTGTCTCGTTCTTTTTTGTTATTTGCAGAGACAGAACAATACTTAATTAACTATTTGAATAGTGAAATTCTCAATTCAGAAATCGGAGGTAAATCAGCTTCTGCAAGCCGCCCTTACCAATAACCCCTCAACTGCCTCGCGCCCCAAACTCTAAAACAGGCTTACGTGCTTGGGCGCAGATCGCGAGCTTCGCGGGTGGCGGACCACGCGCCCCGCGCTTGCTTTTAGCCTTTAATTTGCGTAAACTACTTATTTGTAAGAAACTTTCGATATATATTTAAAAACTACATCAACATCAAATATTCTTTCCATTGGTCACATAGGCTAGAATTGGTTAAGTAGTGTAGGTGGTGTCAAACAATGTATTCTGATATTATGATTTTTTTATTCTTTTTTAGCTCTTCGATTTTAGTACAAAACCCAATGCAAATAACGTACAGAAGTAATTATACCTATAAATACCAATTTACTTACAATTATTTCTTTTCACCATTAAATTAAACACTTTTAAAAAGAAAACACTGCACAAAGCGAACCTTGCAACGCGCCGAGCAAGAGAGCCGTCTGACACGTTGGGTTCATTAGCTATTACTTAGAAGTATGTTATTATTAAGTATGTCCGATTGCTCCGTGGTCTGTTGGGTTTCAAGCTTGCTTATCGCACAAGAGATGCAGGTTCGATTCCTGACCATGTACCAATAAGAATAATAATAATACCTTGGACACTATTTACACACATTGATCTAGCCCCAAAATAGGATTCCCTGTATCTTGGGTACTAGACAACGATACACATATGTATATAGATAAATAAACACTTACTTAGATAGATAAACAACCATGACTAGGGTACAAATATCTGTTATCGTCAAACAAATATTTGCCCCCACCGGGACTCGAACCAGGGACCCTTGGCTTCGCAGGCAGGGTCACTGCCGACTGTCAATGAGATAATTAATTTATCTTAAGTGCAGTATCCAACGTTCAGTGTTTCGGATGACACGTTAAGAGCTGTAGGTCCCAGGTCCTATCGCTACGTGGTAGTGCTCGTAAAACCCCTCCATCAACCCGCACTGAACCAGCGTGGTGGAGTATGGCTTAATCTTACTCGTATCCGGGTGAAGGCCTGTGCCTCTCGGTGGGGACATGAATGGGCTACATTTATTTATGTCCGATTGTTTTAATACCTATCTAACTCCTTTACGCAACGAAATAATATTACTGTACTTGTCACTGTTTTGTAAGAAATCACTCGTAAATGCCGAACGCGCATGCCGGGCTATATAGCCCGCCAAGCAATTAAGGGCTTTTGAAAAGTGGACTATATAGCCCGGCAAGCACGTGAGGGGTTAATAATAAGGCTGCAGCATACAATATCTAAGCATTATTCCAACGATTCGACTAGATCGATCTTTCTCCATCATCTATTCATTGATTCGTGGTAACATTCCTATTCGATAAATTTCGATCGATCTTATAAAAAAAATAAGAATTGTTTTGTCTATTGGCTGGAAGAGCTAAGGTTTTTTTGTGTGAATTTTCTAGGATTTTTCACATTTACCACAATTATTTAGCTAAAAAAGCTTCTAATTGCTTCACTGTGGCGTCGAGTGCTCATTACCCCGATATTTAGCTGGTTTTGCCACCCTCCGTTCATAACATGCTTATGGATTTGACCGATGAAGTGGAGTTGGAACGGATAGAAAGCGATAGCGGAATGGAATCTTTGACCGCGAGTAAAGACGACACCCCCGAGCGTAGGCCTGAAGAGAGTTTCCCTGTGCCTGTCGTGGTACGTTCCCTCCACCGTGTAAAAATTACAAAACACTGGGTCTAAACCATTAGCGTGTTTCTCACGCAATGTTATCTTGCTCCACAGATAGGATCCACACCACCAGAGCCAGTAAATCCTCTAAAAGAATACGAAGACGTAAGTAAATAAACGACAATATGACGTATTTACCTGTACTTAGGTCTATTTCTGACAATTTAAGTAATAAGTTTCTCTCGTCTTCACGCTACATGAGCTATTTTGGTTATGTCACAAATCTAGGTTATAAATTGCCTAATGGTGCTGCAATTCCCCCTGGGAGAAATCTCAATCTGAAGTGAACCTCAATCTCAATCAAACTGTCACGATCTATTGAAATACTTTGCATAAGTTATGTTTGATGAAGTGAAGTGTTACATTATCATCATCATCATCATGCTCAGCCCACATCAACTCACTACTGGGCATAGATAGGCCTCTACTCTATAGAGCCAACGTATGGCTGCCTCAAAAAGTGATAATTTTTGAATATTTTACAAGTGGGGGCTCCCGCCCCCTCATCGACACTCTGACCGCGCCAACCCTAAGGTCCTGTGCCATCTGCATCCAGAGCCTGTCGACTTTAGTATATCGTCGGACCATTGGGTAGGTGGTATGCCCACTGGCCTTGTTGCTCCCCATGGCCACCACGTTGTGACGTCTAGCCAACTGTCCCGCTCATCTCCACCTCAGTCTCGATATTTGGCATGCGTTACACTATAATGATGTTTTTTTTTTTTTTCAGGAACCAGATGAAACCTTATCAGAGAGGCTCTGGGGGCTGTCAGAGATGTTTCCCGAAGTTGTTCGCAACAGCACTTACATTATCACCACAAACTCATGGTAATAATTTTCATCATCATAACATCATTATATCACCCTATAGCTAGGTGTCCACCCACTGTTTCAGTTTGCTTTTCTCAAAAACTGTTGATTTGATACTGCAAAGTTAGCAGTTTGAAGCTGACCACAACTGCAGACAATATCGAAAACAGAGCTTAGCAATGATGCAAGTGAGCAAGAAGCGTTACGTAGGTATGCTGTCACCCTCACTCACATTGTAGCTACACTTTCTATCTTTGTCTCCGACACATTGTCTGCAGTTGCGTTCGGCTTCCAACTGGTAACTTTACTGCTTTTTCTGTAATTTTGTGTGACATGATATAAGGAATCATCAACAGAACTGATCTAATTTCCTCAAAAATAAATGTGACCTATTTGGTAGCCTAATTTAGATTTCTAAATGATAACATTACAATTTATTACCTTATTACCATATTACCTTTTGACCCCCCACAGACTGCTCTAGCCATCAACTTAAAGTTATGCCACTGATCGCCACATACAGCCTACAAAATTGAAGATTAAAAAAGAATCTCATATCATTAATGTTGTATTTTACATAGCTTCATTCTTTTGTAAGGGGGTTATAATGCCTACACCTAGCCCACCTGAGCGGGGCCTTTGTGCATGTCCCCTTTGCCTGCTCATCCAATTCAGCCATCCCAACTCCTACACCAGCTGGAGTAGGATGCCTGGGTGTTTTAGGAGCTCAAGGGTTCTCCCAGGATAGCCAGCCTGGTTTCTATTGTGGATGGACACGTCAACAGCATGTGCTTGACTGTTTCATTCACTTCCATGCACCCCCTGAAACTTTGAAGTGTTTGCTTAGTGTACAATGGCCTGTTTTTAGGCTCGAAGGCGTGGCAGTCTCATTAAATATTTATTTAATTTATGCTTATACTTATTGATGAATAGTTTGTTTTTGCAGTATTCTTTGCTAGACCATAATTCATTCTATTGCAGTACTGTGGCAGCTTTAAGCCTTTTGCTTACAGCTTTCGCTGATAAGGGCGAGAATGGTGGAGGGCCAATTGCTGGTCTTCCTGCCCCTTCTTTTGTTAGCTTGTCTGCCTCACAGTTGCCCTGGTCTCCTTGGTGACCTATTACCCAATGGACTGTGACTTTGTTTTTCCAACCTAGCTTTTTGTGTGCTCCGTGGCATTCTTGTATAAGTTTTAATTTAGCTAGCCTTTAGAAAGCCAGCTGTTTCAGTGCTTTTGCTGATTTTTGGTAAGTTTTATTAGTGGATTTATAGATGTTTTCAAAATATGTGAACCGTCGGAAATAATTAGTTTAAGGGTTATAATTTTTTCAGTATCGCCATTTCAAGCATTTGTGACCGTGGGGATGTGGGAGTATTAGGGTGGGAAAACGATGAATTTTCCGTTTTTATACGTTGCAAGTCCTTCAAAGTTCATTGTCCTCCTGGCCATTGATTTTGCACTTGACCTTGAACTAGAACTTTTATGTATTTTTCGCAGAAAATTCTCAGTTTTGCCATTTTTCACACTTGATGACGTTCAAAGTTAATTGACCTCGAGTTCATTGACCTTAACCTTGAGCTTTCGTGCATATTTCGCAGAAAAATCTCAATCTATCCTATCTCTTTCCCACCATCTTCCTACACTGGAAGAATCCTATCTGTTTCCCACCATCTTCCTACACTGGAAGAGCGATATGGTGGCCTTTTTTAGTGTTGCTTCTATGTGCTTTTTCCAACTTGATTGATCTTGTGATCAAGTCTTGTTATTTCACATGTTTTGCAGGTGTTAGTGTTTTATTTAAAGAGTTTAACTATATCTGACGTGGTTTATCTTTTTTGTGAATGTGAGTACCATCTCAGGTTTTGCAGGGTTTGTTTGAGTTTTTGTTGCACCATATGGTCAAATATTTGTCTAAATAGGGTGTTTATAAAGAGGCTGTTCACAAGTATGTCAAGTCATCAGCATATTTTATTGAATATTAACATTCAGTTGTGTCACCAAGTCGTTGGCTACTAATATCCACAGTAGTGGTGATTGTGCGCCCACCTGTGGCAGCCCTTGCCCTCTTTGCATTTGATGTTATTGCTGAGGTCCAAAGAGATTATTCTTGATTCCAGCATATTTGTTATCCAATATATCATGGTAGATTGGTGTCTTGTTGTTCCAATCCTGTTCTAATGCTACTGAAGTTTTTTTATCAAAGGCTCCTGCGATATCTATGTACATCGCCAGGCATGATTGTTGGCTTAGTATTGAGCTTTCTTTTTTTCTTCACTGCATGGAAGGGTGTCTCTGTGGATTTGCCCACCTGGTATGCATGTTGATTTGGGTTTATGGGGTAAGTTCTCGTAGATCCACCCCTTATTCTCATAGGTGCACTCCTGTCATACATTATTTCTTTCAGGTTTTAGAATTACTTAAGACTTATAGGTCTGAAGGATTTGGGATCAGTATTGTCATCCTTACCCGTTTTCGGAAGAAGACAACTTTTACCTCTCCAGAGACTAGTAAAAATATTCAGAGTGCTTCCCGTGCATGCTCTGAATATGTTTACTAGTCTCGGTATTATGACCTTTGCTCCCCATTGCAGTAAGGCCGGTAATACGCCGTCTGTCTGGGTGATTTATATGGAAGGAAGGAGTTCATCCCCCATCTCTCTTTCTTTTCATCTCTCAAGTTTTCTGTGTCCAGCAAGGGTTTTGATGTGAGCGAGGAGCTTGGTTTTTCCCTAGATTCTCTGAACAATTTGCGGCTAGGATTGTTCTGCCTGGGAAGTGTAGCAATACACTACAAGGCTCTTAATCGCTTTTGGTGTAGTCACCATCAGGTTTTCTTATCGATCCAGGTTGGTGCTAATCCTAAAAAGAATAAAGAAAAAAAAAACTTTTAAAAACAAGCTTTTATTAAAATGAACTAAAAAGTTTAAAATAAATTAACTCCAATAACAAATATATCACTTTATAAGTTCATTGTAACCTTTAACGATAATTAAGCTTCTTCGTCTATTAAAACCTTCACACTTTAATTGTTAAATCTTCCCATTTTTATCACAGTCCTAATTTCATAAATAAAAGCGTGTTACATTGTGATAGCGAGAGGAAAAGAAGCTAAATATTCTTAATCATACCATCAAAATTTAATTTTAAAAATATATAATTATGTACGGTATGTAATTATTTTGTCGTAGACGAAGAAGCTTAATTATCGTTAAAGGTTACAATGAACTTATAAAGTGATATATTTGTTATTGGAGTTAATTTATTTTAAACTTTTTAGTTCATTTTTAATAAAAGCTTGTTTTTAAAAAAGTTTTTTTTCCTTTATTTTTATTTTGAGCTTTTTGGTATTTTTAAATCGAGATTTACTACGGCGTAGTTCGTAGCACCTAGTAGCGTGTTTCCGTTATGTAGTCCGTAGTACGTTCACATATTATGTGCTGATTTGAGCACTTAAAGTTTATGTATTTTATTTATTTATATATGTATTTATTTTTTTACATATTTTTAGTAAGGTAAAATAATGTTTAAATTAGTTATGTAATCACGAGTTATTTGTTTGTAACTTTTCTCATTCTATCCATTTCTTTTAATGCATCAACATTACAAGGTTTCTTCGAAGTCAACTTGGAGCAGTCAAGTTCTTCGATTTGAAGATCTGCTATAGACTTAACTCGGATTTGGGGTCGGACAACTAGTATCAAAGTACTTGTCAAAACAAATTAAACTAGCCCAAACTCGATGGGGTTGCTTCATTTAATTATGGAGTTCCTATGGGCCACCTTCCAGCTCCAACATCAGACCCTGGTTACCACCTAGTGTCAAATTTCTCGTCAAGACAAATTAAACGAGTCAACTCGATGGGGTTGCGTCGTTTAATTATGGAGTTCCTATGGGCCACCTTCCAGCTCCATCATCAGACCCTGGTTACCATCTAGTGTCATAGTACTCGTCAAGACAAATTAAACGAGTCTAAACTCGATGGGGTTGCGTCGTTTAATTATGGAGTTCCTATGGGCCACCTTCCAGCTCCATCATCAGACCCTGGTTACCATCTAGTGTCATAGTACTCGTCAAGACAAATTAAACGAGCCCAAACTCGACGGGGTTGCGTCGTTTAATTATGGAGTTCCTATGGCCACCTTCCAGCTCCATCATCAGATCAGCTCTATGTCATAATAATATTGCATTGTCATCCGATTTATACATGCATGCAAAATTTCAGCTCAATCGGAAACCGGGAAGTGGATCAAATTTAACTTGCGAGATTTGATTACAGACAGACAGGCAACGGGACAGGTGAAACTAAATAAAAGCTTGTAAAAAGGTTTCTTGGCGCTTGAGCGAGCCCATGCATATTCACTTTTATTCCCATGCAAGGCTTTTCAGTCATCCCCTGCCTTCGTATTGATCGCATGATTTAATAGCTTTCTCGTATTCACCGCATCTTCTCTAGTTTGTCACACCACCAACTGTATTTAGATGTTTTCACTGTTATTACAGAGCAGGATTTGTTATAACTATCATTTATCGCCCCGTTCAGGTGAATGACAGCTGATCCTATTTCTCTGAGCTGAACTCCAGTTTATCGTTGCACTCTCTTCCAGATTCAAGGTGGAATATATATTCACTTATATTGGTTTTTCTAGGGTTTCGAAATTGTCTAGGTGTTTACTTTATGTTATTCAGGCTGAAGGTAATCCAGTAAGGTGATCCGAACACGACACTTCTGATGAAACTCTCCATCCTTGACACAAAAGAACCCTTTTTTTACCACAAAATCGTAGCACGACAACTCTCAACCCGAAACGTTTAGATAATGCTCCGATTTCATGACATGTAAAACAAACAACCGATACGAACCTAGTTAAAAAATAGGCCTACAACACCCCCCATCCCACAATAGGATTCACGCAGGAAATCCTACGGATGGCCTCGTCCGTGAAGATTCCTAACCAAACCAGGAAACAAGAAAATCACACTCGCCAACAACAGCAAAACAATTGTTTTGTGTTCTTGTGACAAATGTGGGTCTGACCCCTGTTTAGTGTTGACAGTTTGTATTTTGTGAGGAATTTCATAAGATTATTACCTCTTTTGTTTATGTCCTTTTCTCTCCATGGGGTGCTGTGCGCGTTGCCGTCGCATCCAATTACGAGGGGTATGTTATTGTTTTCACACGCCAAAGAGACTAGCGCCTCTAGTCCCTCCTTAGGGGCTGTGCTCACACGAAGGGCGTAAAGCGAGGGCGAGGCGGAGGCACGGCCAGATGCGGTGGTGCAAGCGAGATGGTAACATCTATCATAAACATGTCGACCGGGAGATGTCGACATGTGTGGGCCCGTCCGGCATGATATCGCATAGGTTATATCAAACATGTTTGGCATGTGATTCAGACATTTTGTACCTATTTGATGTGTGGTTGTGAAAAGGTGAATGAAAATTTAGGCCCAACAAGTGCCCAACAGCAAACTCTAGTCAACTTAGCAAAACTAGCATTCTGTTTTTCGTTATTTTATTATTTGCGAATTATGGTTAACATAATCGTGGTTTTCATTTCCAGGTCAGGCATGAAATCCCTGTACAGTTTATCCCGTTCAGTGATGTGGGTGGTCGCAAGTTCCTCTGTGATACTGTTTGCTCCAGTCATATTTGAGGTTGAGCGAGCGCAAGTTGAAGAAATGCAGAAATCGCAACAGAAACAGGTATGGGAATAACATCGAGTTGCAGTTATTTCAACAACCGCTCTGGGGCCTTCCTGTAGTTTTTTATTATGTATATCTGATATCAATCGCAATTATGGATAGGCGGCTTGGAAATTGCCCATGAATCCTCCCAGAATATTCCGGGGAATAGGTATATACGGTTCCAAACGGTGGTAGGTGTATACTTGTATCATCATAAAACTTGGAATGTTGATGTAGTTTATTTGACAGTACAATAATAAGCTGGTCTGATGATGGAGCTCGAAGGTGGGAGAGGACGACGCCCTGGGATGTTTATTTACTAGTATTCCCATATAGTGTGGGCTTGTAAGATTCATTGTTATAAGACCTGGTCATTTCAACTGTTCATTACCATCTGATGGTGTAGCTGGAAGGCGCTAGGCTGAACCCTGGGATTCTTACCGGTCTCATTGGATGCGTCTTGAGTAGGCCTGTTATTTTTTGTTGATAATGTTCTCATCAACGTCACCTGATGATCGAGCTGGAAGGTGGAAGACGAACGGAACTCTGAATTGCTTACTTAAAAATCATTATTTTGACAGGTTTCATGATTTGGAGCGGTATCATGATTTTTATAGGTTTCAGGTTTTTGACAGTTGACACTAGATTTGACAGTTTTCCCTATTTTATTTAGATATCTTTCACAAATCTGTCTTATTTTATATTATTATACTAAAACAAGTCTTTGTTGTCAAGACTCAAGTTGTTTTTGGGGTTCCGTACCCGAAGGGTTCCAAACGGGACCCTATTACTAAGACTCCGCTGTCCATCCGTCCGTCCGTCCGTCTGTCACCAGGCTGTATCTCAAGAACCTAGCTAGCTAGAGAGTTGAAATTTTCACAGATTATGTATTTATGTTGCCGCTATAACAACAAATACTAAAAAACAGGATAAAAGAAATATTTAAGGGGGCTCCCATACAACAATTCTTTCAATACCACATACAAACTTATGGATGCACCTGGTTACGTACATGGAGTGTGAAAGTAACCGCACCAATAACTTTGTAAACAATATTTTGCTGTGTAAAATCCAAACTATTCACTCCACACCATCGCTTCCATTGAACGGTGGTACGGAACCCTTCGTGCGCGATTTAGACTCGCACTTGACCGGTTTTTTTTTATTATACGTCAGCAAGTCAGTACGTTCCGCTCTACTCAAAAATAGTGAAACCTGTTAAAAATAGTGACACCTGTCAAAATCATGACACCTGTAAAAATAGTGTCACCTGTCAACAGCGGCAAATGGCAAAAATAGTGATGCTTATTTTACATGGCTATAATGGTTTACAAGTAAGCATCTCGGCGTACTCAGAGTTCCATGTTCAACCTTCCAGCTCCATCGTCAGGTTATGGTGATAAGAAAAGGTCTTGACCCGGCCAATCTAATGAGCCCAAACTATAGATGGGATTAGAAATATGCATGTCCGCCATCTTGGATTTCGCAATAGATATCATTTCTGTATTCAGTTCCCTCTTTATTACCTTAGTTAAAGCCCTCTTGTCACCTCTTCCATATGAAATCTGCACTTGTTCTCCCGCGCCTCAAAGGAAAAATCTCTAACTGGCCTAGTTTTAGTACTTTGTCCAATGCCTGTGCAGTATTCGACAAACTTTTAGTAGTAGGATATTTAGTAATAATTCGATGCGATTTAAATTCGGCGACTGAGAGGGGCAGGAGGTAGTTCAGTTAAAAATTCAATCTGCTTGAAAAATTATCAACACAGTTTTGATTTGTGTTCGGGATCATTGTCCGTGAAAAGTTGTCGCCGATAAGACGGGCTCCCGAAGTCAGTACGTGATTTTTTTAATCTTACGCTTCTTTACGAAGAATACCTTAGATTCTCACTAAATCACCCACAGCAGATCCACCAAAACAACCACCTCCGTGCTTGACAGAGCTAACTGTGCATTGCTCAGTCTAGCTCAATCGGATATCGACGCACGAAAACTCGTATCTTCGTCCCAAAAATTGATCTGTGCTTTTATTTCGGGGAGGTTAGGCATCTGCAACGTTACATGGTTATTACAATATTATTATTTTTCGCCGGAGTCGTAACCTTCGGTCTCCCATGGAGATGAAAGTTTAAAATAGTACAAGTGTTCTTGAATTTTTTGACGTTGAAGTCAGCAGTTTGCCTCGGAATCTTCAAATTCTCTAGCTATTTCTCGATTGCTTTTCCCCGTTTGATGATGCCCAGTAATGATTCCTCTCTCTTCAACAGATCTCTCTTGTTTTCCCCATTTCGTCGATGTTATACAGTAAAAGTAAAGAAAATTCGATGTACGTACATAAGATTCTTTACTGACTATGACCAATCAATGAAATAAAGTTTGTTTTTAGTGACAAGGAAACATTTCTTTTTGTAATCTAATAATAATGTCATGCTATAAGAAAAGCGATTACTTATTTCATTAAAATCATAGACAAGCCAATAAATATATCAATATCGCGAAATTATTACATCATAACTAGATGGATGAATACTTTTGAGCGGTAGTGCACCAGCTTCGATCCCTTTCGTCCATCGTCGGTAGTAATTAAAATAAATACTGAAAAGAGGCACTAGTGCGAAAAAGTGGCACTTCCTCACGATTTGACTGCTTGGAAAAGGCAATTTTCGAGCAAATGCATTGTAATGGTAGATTTGCCACGAGTTCGCAAAGGCTTATATTTACGCAACGAGGAGTTTACAGGACGAGCCGAAGGCGAGGGTCTTAGAGAGGTTCGAAAAGGAATAGAATTTTTCCGCTTGAGGTCCCAAAATCAAGCGGCGAAGTTGCTATTTTGAGGTTGGAATGCGGAAAAATAATAAAACTAATCCTCCCACATAAATTACCGTTGGGATGGAAGATTGGGAGGATTCACGGGATTTTCCTACTTTTTGGGAATGTCCCCAGAAGGTTGCCCATCTATACGCAAACCCTGTGAATTGAAAATTCGACCAATCAGAATACGATTATTTAGCGTCTTTTCTAGCGATGTGATTGGTTGATTCAATTTAATTGGTATTGCGATTGATGTCGGAAATATATAATAAGGCTGGTCCAGGGTCCAGGGGATCTCGCTCGCTGTGCAGCGCGGTCACGCAGCCAGTGTAATACATAATAAGGGTGGCCCAGGGGATCTCGCTCGCTGTGCAGCGCGGTCACGCAGACAGGCAGTGTAATACATAATATGGCTGGTCCAGGGGATCTCGCTCGCTGTGCAACGCGGTCACGCAGCCAGTGTAATACATAATAAGGCTGGCCCAGGGGATCTCGCTCGCTGTGCAGCGCGGTCACGCAGCCAGGCAGTGTAATACATAATATGGCCAGGGGATCTCGCTCGCTGTGCAGCGCGGTCACGCAGCCAGGCAGTGTAATACATAATATGGCCAGGGGTTCTCGCTCGCTGTGCAGCACGATCACGCAGCCAGGCAGTGTAATACATAATATGGCCAGGGGTTCTCGCTCGCTGTGCAGCGCGATCACGCAGCCAGGCAGTGTAATACATAATATGGCCAGGGGATCTCGCTCGCTGTGCAGCGCGGTCACGCAGCCAGGCAGTGTAATACATAATATGGCTGGTCCAAGGGTTCTCGCTCGCTGTGCAGCGCGGTCACGCAGCCAGTGTAGTGGGTGCCTTTGGGGCGGTTTGTAGTGTAATTAATTTGTATAATTTGTTTTATTTATTTTGTTGTTATTTTATATCATGTCAGAGGAAAGTCTATGCTTTGACAAGGCCTAAGTTAGAGCGTAGGTTATATGGGTCGTTAGGAATAAAATTCTCACACTCCGTTTTGTGGAGCCCTGCGGGGCCCTTATAGAATCAGTAGTAGTTAGTGATTAGTAACTCTGTTGCCACAGCCGTCGCACAAAAACATAGCTGAGTAATATGCCGCCGATTTATTACGTCGCCTCTTATGTTGGGTTTATAAATTTGTTTATTTTTCCAGGTATTGCTGGGTACAAACGCGGCGCTATCTGGACCAATGCCGAGCATGCCAATGCCACCTATGCCGCGATAAACGCCTGTAGTCCATGTCAACAAATATTCAATCAATTAATTTTATAATACTTTAAAGATAGTCAGTTAACTGGTGTGATTGGTAATATAAAATTTCCGTTGGAATGTTGTGCTCTCCCTGTTAGTCTTGTGAAGCATATCGCCTCTCGTATTTTCCAATGCATTTAAACCAAAAAATATTCAATTTACAGCTGTTCCTGTACTTTTTTTGAATATATTCGCATTTCCTCACTCCTCAAGTCTATGATTTGTAATAAATTAATCTAAAGATAGGTTGTTTACAGGTGAGGCGTAACTAATGGTTAAACTTTTAAACCACAGATGATTCTGATCGACATTTGGTGGTAGGTCCCGTCAGCGATAGTTGATTCGGAGATGAAATTTCCACACGTGAATTTATTTGAACGGAGGACTTCACACTGCTTAAGAATATAGATTATTTTTACAGTGATAGGTCATTCATCCAAATACACGTCTTAGTGAATATTTACCGCCTCAGCTCTCGCTGCGAGACCTAAATTTAGGAATTATCTTAAACGCTCTTGTATGTATGATTTATTTAGTTTGTAGATATGATTGTTAACATCCATATAACATTAGAAATAAAAGTTATGTTCAAAAGCTAGAAATATATTATTGTGTAACTGCAGGGAATTTCTCCTGTCGGCTAGGTTTCCCCAAGACAAGTGCGTTGATAGCAAGTAAAGGACAAGAAGTAGTTTTGCTAGTTGCTGTAAGTGAGTAGGTACATAAGTCACTCCAAGCCATCAGCCACTCTTGACAAATTTATTCGCAATCACAATAGAACCCAAACATAATGGTGATCAGAATCTGTCCTTGGGCGAGCAAAGGGTTTGAAAACCCCTTCGAAAGCGCTTCAGATTAACTACTCCGCGTTCGCGTAAGACGGGTTTTTTTTATTATGCGTGCCCTCCGAATGGCCACCCAGCCATCGTGGTTATCTTAGCCGCGTTACGTTCGCGCAGCCAACTTAAAAATAACGTTTTTATTACTGCTCCGACGAATTTTTGGTTAGCAAACTTATTTTCTATAAAAATCCGACAATTTTTTTAACCATTTCATTCGAGATTTGAATAACATGGCCAAGCATTCAATAAGGACACAAACATTTTGCTTTGACCTCCAATTGTTTATCCTCATAAATCCTCCCTGTGACAGATTCCTGGAGTTGCTCCTCCCTTCGGAGTTACAGCTTTGTCCACTCCACAGGTTTCTATTAATGTCCTTTTGACATTTCCATATTGCGTAGGTACATCTAAATATAAATATTTTTAATTGCAAACGTCAAAAATATACAGGTTTTGAAGTGTTCAAAAACCATTAATAGAGTGGACAAAGTATAGTTAAAGATAAACCCCGAGCTTAAAACCACTACATAGTGGGCTTATACCCAGTTTCGACCCAGTAAAAACCCGTTGAGGTGAGTTAAAACGATTACGTTCATTTCTATTTGGATGCAGGGCGTTGTGGGGATGCATGTCAGAACGCGCCGAAAATACCTCAGCATATGCGAGATTACGCCGGGAATGCAAGGAGCCACATTTTTTTCTAATGTATTTGGGATGTTCGTGGCCTTCGGCTCGTAACTGCCGTCGATTACTTTGTAGCTTAGAGTGCGCAATACGTCACGTGTGCATTATTTCGATTTTTAAGGAACCAGCTTTGTTTATTTTTACTGTGATCCAGTTGCAATCCCAGGTTTCCGTTTACCCTTTTCCAGCTCCACGTGATGATGAGGATGAGAACATCGTCAGGAAAAAAAATCTCTCTTCGCATTGACTATTTCGACACATTAGAATCGAGGACTTTGATGAGTACTGGAACTCAGGAACCAGAAATAGTAAAGTAGTCGTGTTTGGGCTCAATTTGTTAAGGCTGATGAGCTGGCTTCACGAACATAGTTTCATGAACTGGTGATGGAAAGAGGACATGGAGACAGAACTAAAACTCAGGAACCAGGAATAGTCAGGCAGTCGTGTTTGTTGTATATTTGTTAAGGATTAAGCAAAACCTTCCAGGAATGGTCCGGCAGTCGTGTTTGGTATATATTTGTTAAGGATTAAGCAAAACGAGCCCATCATCCTTAACTAATTGAGTCCAAACACGACGGCCTAACTATTTGTTGTTCCTGACTTCTAGTACTCATCCAAGTCCTCATTCCATCACTAGCTCATTACACCAAGTTTGCGAAACCAGCTCATCGTCTTTAACAAATGAGTCCAAACACGACTGCCTTACTATTACTGGTTACTAAGCTTCAGTACTGTCTTCAAGCCTTCCGGGGCGTTAGGTCCAAGGTTCTAAAATGACCATAGTTGCATAAAGTCAAAAGTTGCAAAATGACCAATTGTCCAATTTTATTGTCCAAGTATACATAATGTCCAAGTAGTGGTGGTGCTAAAATGTCTAAATTTTAAACTGAAGATAATTGTCTGTCCAGAGAACAAGGCCTATTTCGTACAAAGCCTCTATAGAAATATATCTCTACTTCTCATGGGATCTACTCCGTTATTATCTGGCTCAAAATGTTGAATTTGCAAAATGATGAATTTGCCAAATGTTGAATTTGCAAAATGTTGAATTTGAAAAATGTTGAATTTGCAAAATGTTGTTAGACCACCGGTTTGTATAGAGATATAACAGCTATCGACGAGATCTTAATTTCGGATGACAGCTGTCAAATTAAAACATCAAATCTCGGAAACTACTGACCCTAGACCACTGTTTTGTATGGTGATATGACAGCTATCGACGAGGTCTTCATTTCGGGTGACAGCTGTCAAAAATAGTGACATCTGACAAAATATAACGAACGAACATTTTTCCCATATGGGGTGGCATATTTGTGGGGGTGACAGAGGCACAATTGTACCCGCATCAAAACATCAATGAAATACTCTTATGTACTTATCAATTCTGTTTTCATACCTCCTTCAACAGTCTGCTACCCTGGTACATCGCTATCACAACACTCAATATTATTCTAGCGACACGTGCTAGTATCGCTCATTGATGGTACCAGTACTCAGGTGCACAGTTTACTTGAAAATATAACCCCCCCCCCCCCCCTAGAAGATAATATAAACGTCAACGTTTTTTGTTTCAATATACCTCACCGACCATCTTCTCGAAACAGGTATGAGCTGCCCCCCCCCCCCTAGCTGAAATACTGGGTACGCCCTTGGCAAATGTCACAAATATGAGCTATTAGCTGTCACTTTGCATGGTTCATACAAAACTCTGCTCATACAAAAACTTTTAACGCAAACCTCCTAGCAATCAATGTAACCCTAGTATTTTTCATAAATATTTTACTAAAATATCAATTAATTAGTCCCTAAAAAGTTTTTTTTACATAATTGATGTTTTTGCACAGGTAAATTTTTTATAACTAGGTACCAAGTCTCCAAAAAATTTGGTTGAGTCCCATCTGTCGTTATGCGTATGCAAATAGACTATGTTCAGAAAGTTGGTCATTTTGATACTTTGGTCATTATAACACTATGGACAGTATAATACCGCAGACATTTCGCAACTATGGTCATTTTAAACCTTGGACCTAACTGCCCGGAAGGTCTTCAAGTCCTCATTCCATCACGAGAATGAGGAGTCGGAGACAGTATTATCTTTAAATAGGTATGTTTGAATGCCTCAACAGCGTCGAGGCTAAACTGCAGTTTAGCCGACTAATGTTGAAATCATTTATCGCAATGAACATTATTTCGGACATTAGCCGAGGCCCGAAATTAATCTTAACACTAGCCGGCTAAACTTAAGTTTAGTTTTAGCTTTAGCCGTAACATATAATAAGAGCTAAGTTCATACTGAAGACTAGGTAGTAAGTATCGGTCATTTGATTCTTTAGGACACTTGACAGTGGGTAAATGACGTTTATGGCTTACGATATCCCCGACTTATTGATACACATCCATCTTCTAACAACGAATGAAATACGTATATACATAGGTATTACGAGTAAAACATCTAAAAATGGGGGTAAAACTTAGATACGTCAAAATGATCTTCACAACAGTAAGTATTACTTTTATTTCCAATAGGATCTACTCTCCTTGCGACGTTCATCAACTTTTTCCTAATATTTGTGCCACAGAGTACGATATGATTTGTGCATAATGACAAAAAAATAACTGATTTGGTGTTTTCACACTCGAGTTACTGCACATGGGCACAATGCAGTATTATGGCGCGCTTGAGCCGAATGAGCTAGGTTGCTTAGCTCGCGAGCAACACAGATCTTTTGATCGATCCCACAGACGAACTGAGCGTCCAGCTCACTGCCCACTAGTCCGCTCACACGCTCGGCAGCTCACTTCAAGATCGATCGATTTTAGGACCGACCGGTCAAATGTCACTCACATGATGGCAGAGTCGGACGGAACGGAGCTGAGTTTAGCTGTGCTCTCGCGATCGTAGACGGAGTGAGAGCGTAGACCTTTGTTATTGTATTGTTCGAGTTGGAGTTTTATTTTGTTGGTTTGGTTCGAATATTAATATATTATGAATATGTCAACTGTATCATTGACGTTTCCTAGGTTTATATACTACATAATATACAACACAAATGTTTTAATTTTAAAATCAAAGTATTTATTATTCATAATTCTAAGATGTGATCGAAATACATTTGAAATAATTTGAATCCTTCAAGCTGTCTTAAATTGGAATTGTTTTAATATACTTATTTCTTCATTTATTATATAGCACAGAATAAAATAATGATTTCAATAGAAAATACATACTAAGCGTATGCTACGACGTGTATATCTATGCAAAATCGCAAATAAAAGAGAGTAACACAAAAATACGCGTATGCTACGACGTGTATATCTATGCAAAATCGCAAATAAAAGAGAGTAACACAAAAATTGCTGCCTTGCCTAGCCTAGTAACAGACATGACAAGAGATCGTGTTTTGCGTGCGAGCTGCGACCAATATGCCTATATCTCTCTGGTTCAAGACGACACGGACTCGGGAGGGGAAAGAGCGTAAACATCGACCTGGGTTCTTTGAGGTAAGCGGTGAGCTAAATTGACCGAACCCGATCGCGCGCGGTTATGAGCAAGCCTAGAATGAGCCGGACTGATCCGACCACCTGACGGGTAAAGTGACGTCATCGCTGATGCTACATGCTACCCTCAGTCGACGAAATCGTTTCGCGGGGAGTCGAACTTTGAGCTTTAATAACTCCGTCAATTTTTAAGACATCGAAAAACTAAACACAGTTTTTTTTTATATATATTTTTATAAATTTAACGGCATTTAAATAAATTTTCGTTGGCCACATTCATTATTTACTGTTATTGGTTGTGTAATATTGTACAGTGATTTTGTTATTTTCTTTTAGAAATTAACATCTAGTTTTTGTTTAATTGACTCACAAATGTTTTTTCAAGATGTGAAATTCTAAAACGAATCATCTTTGATTTGCAATTAAAATAACTAAACGAGGCTTTTTTCTTGAAAGTTTTAAAAAGTTCGCTGGTCTAAATATTTCTAATAATGTCCAATAATGCCATAAAAACCATTAATAAGTTCATTA
This sequence comes from Argyresthia goedartella, assembly GCA_949825045.1. Lineage (NCBI taxonomy): Eukaryota > Metazoa > Arthropoda > Insecta > Lepidoptera > Argyresthiidae > Argyresthia > Argyresthia goedartella. Next base: position 35,391,274 of record OX463812.1, on the reverse strand, counting down.
ATTTGCCAACTTTGTATCGGGCAGGCGGCGGTACGCATACTGCTGATATTCGACAGGTATGTAACAATAAACATGCAAACATTTTGTAGGTAGAAAGAAATTTTCAATTGTTCTTTAATCACAAAAACACATTATTTATAATAAAAATCTTGCTCAAATTGCCGACTTTCATTGCGTATGCACGCGTAACATCGATTCCTTATTTTTACAGTGGTAGTTCGCAAGCGAATTTCCTCTTTAATTACGGCGAATGCTGATTGTATCCGTAGCGATAAATCTTTTCTAGATTCGACTTCCTTAACGTAGACTTCTCTTTCGCCTGTCCCCTTATGTAGAGCCCAAAGGGGTCAGGTCTGGAGAACGTGGAGGCCATGGAATAGGTCCCTCCCTATCCACCAATTTGGGAAAACTTTATCCAATCCTGACTGCAGTTCTCCCGTGAGCTGGGCAACCGTCTTGCTGGAAGACGATAGGCCTGTCTTCATTGCAAATTGGCAAATTGGCACCACTGCCAACGATCCTGGTAGGACATTGACTAAAAAATTAAGCCCCGTCCAGAATATCGGGTTGGAAGTGTGACCAATGACTTTATTTCCAACGAGACCTACCCAAACATTAATACTGAATCTCCTCTGGAAACGCCTCTATCTTTTGACCTGTGGGTTCTGTCCTTTCGACGACCAGTGGTGCAGATTGTGGAGATTTAGATTTGCCTCTTCTGTAAAATTGGACTCGTCCGTCCACAGGATACTTTAAAAAAAGTCATGATCCTCCAGGTCTGTATGCAGCAGAAAACGTCAAACCGGACACGTCTTCCAAAGTAGTTATCTTCGAGACCTGTAAAATACCGACGAGAACGCATTCATTATTGTCAACATGTTGGTAATTCAAATGAGAAGTAAGTAGGTACACTACCGTAAGAGACAGAGCGATGGTTGGATCAATCAGCATTGGGTTTCAGGCAATGTGATATTAGTTGTACCTACTTAATTCTGTAAAAAATGCGTACTTTGTGTACCTCGTAAGGGTGTGTAATGAAATGCATGTTGTCATTTGGCCGAAGAACCTTCCACACCTTCCAGATTGAAATGTACAGCAATAGAGCAACATTCCTTATGCTCCTGGTCGGTTGTTCCGCGAACAACGCCAGTCCAATACGACGTTATGTCGAAACACTATCTCTTTATGTTCACTACATCTTAAATTGCCAGTTTCGCGTAAGTGTCGGTATGTGTTTTGCAATGTGTGGCGGGAAGGTAAGCGTCTGATATGAAATCTTTCTTGATAAATTCTTCGCGCTTCTCGTGCAACACCATTAGCGCTTCCATTTGCCATTAAGATGTCCGCGTGTTTTTCATTAGAATATGTAGACATTATATAATCATCAAAACCACAGCATTAAAAGGTTCGCGGCGCTAACCAACATGAAAAAAGCAAAAATTAAAAACTCAAACACGAAAAAAACAATTTTTTAACCCGGCGAGCATGAGGTGGAAAAAAATTACATCAAGCTTGTAGCAGGGTATGACATACCCAAAATTTAATGTACCATAATATAGTTATTTTTTTATTTTTTCGATTGTATATTGTTAAATAATGAATTACTTAATAGAATTAAATCAAAGAGACGTTTTATTTTTGAAATTCATGTTTTTCTTATACTATGAAATAATAGGAACAAAAGTTTAGACGAATAATTGTTGATTTACAAAAATCAACAATTATTATAACAAAAAAAAAAAACTTTGGACTATAAATCTAATTAAAACTGAAAGATAATGAAATCCTCTTCTTAAAAAAAACTTAATTATATTTATTTTTTAATTGAAAATATGATTAATCACTGCCATCGAGACCAGTACAATTTTGGTACATAAATTTTGCATGCTCCAAACATATGGGCTTGCCACATGCATTGCAGGAATGTTTGGTTTTTCTATCCTTCTTGTATGGACAGTCCTGGCATCTGACATAGCGATGTCCAGGTAAGTTCACATGTCTAGGTGAAGGCTCCCCAAGTTGTTTTTCGATTCGCTGGCGGATGTAGCTTGGAATGTATTTTTTTCGATTTTCTTAAATTTAAGTGTTCATAAATCATTGACAAGCCCAAATTACGAATTAATTCTGTTCTCTTGGTCACTACGTTTTTATTTGCACGATAAATAATTTCTAAAAAATTAAAAATTCAAAAAGAGTTTATTTCCATAAGAAACACATAGGTAACATTTGGAGAATGTCAAATCTTAAACTAACACATGTATAAGGTACAGGGAAATATAGAACTCATAATGCAAGCATTGTTAGCTGCCATGTTCAAGACACCATAGATTAAAGTCATAGGCCATCTTTTACTGTTGCGAGAAACATTGTAACTGGCACTCAGCTCATCAACCACATCAACACCAGCTTTGGTTGAGTTATAAAATGTTATCATATCAGGTTTTTGTTTCTCTCCAGTAGATTCATCTATCGAATTATCATGGTGCATGGTGGACATAACAACAACCACCGTGTTCTTCCTTGGTGCGTAGGAAACAAGTGTGATGTCGTTTTGAAACCCAAAGAGTGAACTGTTAGGTTGTCTCCCAGTTCTGATGAAAGATTCAGGAAGCTGTCTCTTATTCTTCCGTACAGTTCCAACAGACGCAAGACGATGTTCACTTAGTAGATGCAGCATTAGTTCATATCCCGTGAACCAATTGTCAAATGTCACGTTGCGGTGCGAGCGTGAAACTGGTTGAATGAGTCTCTCCACTACTTCAAAGGGCTTATTACTGACTGCATATGGTCCCGACGGTTGCTTTCCTGCATATACTTCCAAATTCAAGACATAAAAGCTTTTAGCATCGACTAGAGCCATACTTTTTAACCCATACTTAGCTGGTTTATTTTGAATGTAGACGCGGAATAGGCATCGGCCTCTAAATGTTAGTAACATCTCGTCTATAGTAAGAAACTCACTCGGAGAGTACGCATTCTGACAGTATTGAACAAACTGGTCAAAAAAGTTTCTGAAGGCCGCCGTGTTATAAGTCTTTTTACGCTCCTCTCTCGTAGATTTGTCATCAAAACGCACATTATTTTGAAGAAACTGGAATCTCTGCAGTGAAATCGTGGTACGAAATACATAGTCAGGTCATAAGTTCTGTCACATGTGCAATATGAAATAATGTAGACATGTTTATTATTTATGTAAACATTTATATAGCAAAATGAACTTAATAAAACATAGATTCTTATGGTAATAAAGTTTATTCAAAATGACCCCCGCGATTTTGAATACAGGCCTTTATTCTGCGCGGCCAGTCGTCTTTCGCAGCACGAACGAGGTCCATGTCAATATCGGCGGCTGCCTTAATCAGGGATGCCTTGAGTGACTCCAAATCAGGATGAGGCTTTGAGCAGGCCTTTTCCTCCAAGTGTTACCATATCTTGTAATCTAACGGACTCAAATCTGGACTGGAGGAGGGCCAGTCTTCGTGCCGGATGAAGTCGATTTCACGCGCCGCCAGCCAGTCTTGTGTGCTTTTCGCTCTATGAGCTGGCGCAGAATCTTGTTGGAATACCCAGTGCCTGTTATTAAACATGGTATGAGAAACAGGTTCCACAAGGTTCTTGAGGACTGTATTTTGATACACAACTGCATTCGTTTTTACGCCTTTCTCACAAAAATGTACCTCAGTTAAGCCCCAATAAGAGACTCCCAACCAAACCATGAGCGAGGATGGAAAATGACCTCGTTGGACACGCGGAATACGGTTGCTCGCTTCTTCACTGCTGTGTGCGTACACCTTATCATTTTGTTTGTTGTAGCTCTCTTCCACGGTGAAAATTTTTTAATCCGAAAAAAGAATTTCCCGATGCTTTTTTCCCGCGTACCGCTTCCACAAAGCGCGGCATCTCTTCAGTCTCAGGTCCATTAAACGAGCGTCCAAACGATGTCCTGTTTTTCTTTGATATGCCCTAAGCCCTAAATCTTCATTTAACACCCTTTTCACCGTGGTCCTGCTTAACCCCATCTGAAGGGCCAACAGTTTCTGCTTACGTATGGGATTTCTTTGAATTCGCGCCTTCATAGCTTTTATCACTGCTGGAGTCCTAACAGAGCGAGGGCGACCACTTCTTGACCTGTCATCTACACTAGAGTCTTCATTGTATCGTTTTATGGTACGATAAACGAATCTTTTGGTTATATTCAAATTTTTCAGTAAGTCGAAAATCTGAATTGGCGCGTAACCGCAACGATGCAACGCAATAACTGCGACACGGTCTTCTTTAAGTGTCCACTCCATATTTAAAAATGAGGAAAATTCTAAAAAGTACACATTTTTATTTTCATGAAAAATTCGAAATTCGAATTCAATAAACTTTTTTGTGGCCAGCGTTCTAAAATCAAAAGTTTTTATTGTATGACAGAACTTATGACCTGACTGTGTATATCAACGCCAGTTCCATCAGTTCGCCAAAGATCTTTCAAACTCTGTCGATTAGATTTGGTGAGACCAGCTAAGTAGGTACAGTAAGCCAATGAATGCTTTCAACTCGTAAGAAGAAGTATTACCACTCTCAGTAATAGCGGCACTTTTACTTTGACTTTGGCGAATTTCAGAATTAGTATGGTTCAAGATTTCTTCAAGCATGTGTGAAGTGACAAAAATATTCCAACATTCGTATTCTGCAGCAGCAACCCTTGCAATGTCTTTTACTCCAACCTGCTCAGTTACTATGTTTACTGAACGAAGCCTCACTCTTGTGTCACTTCGTACCATCTCTAGACGTGTAAAAAGGGCCTCTTACACGTCGCGAAGTTGACGTTCTTGTTGCGAGTAGAGATAATGGTAACTCATCCTCGGGGTCGCTTTCTGGTTCATTTGTTACAGCTTCTTCCTGTCTGAACTTGGATGGAACATCAACTGAATCGTCGCCCTCTTGCTCCTTGTCACCATTCACTTCATGCTCACTAAAGTGATCAGTTTCTTGTTCTGAACTGGATTGATAAGAAAAATCAGATTCTACGTCCTCTGACATGGCACGAATCCTTTCTTCTTGTCTTTCAGTATCCATTTTGATGAAAAACTAAAAATAATAAAACAATGTCAACAAAAATAAATAAAAATGAAATGATAAATAAGAATAAAGAATAATAACAACCTACTAAAATAATTAAAAATTAATACATAAAATAATACGTGAAAAATGAGGCAGGGTATGACATACCCGAAACAGGTTCGTACACGAATATTCCGGCCAGCGCCTCACGCCACACTGCGATCACGCCACTATCCCCTCCCGCACACCACTATATCCAGCTACTTAGCGAGCTAGAGTTGCCAGACGAAGAATTAAAAAATACCAAAACTTTTTAATACTACCAGGGTATGAAATACCCTGGCTCATGCTCGCCGGGTTAAAAAACGCGCCAATTGCAGTTGTTTTTTTTTCTGGGTAGTTTCCCACTGCTGGGCAAAGACTTACCTTAACAGCCCAGTCCGCCAAAAACTTCTCAAATCAGCGATACGAGTATCGCCCTCCCGTTCGATATACAAAGTTGGCCAACTTATGAACTTAATAATGGTTTTTATGGCATTATTAAAAAGAAGATAGACGAGCGAACGTTTTTTAAAAACTTTCAAGAAAAATGCCTCGTTTAGTTTTTTTTGACGTGATAACGTCTTTAAAATCGTTTTAGTCGGGTGTCATGTTCAGAAACTTGTGTCACACCAAAACCTCACGAGCGCGATCGCAGGTATAACGAGAGAGAGACGGACCGATCTCCCGTCTCATCTCGAGCGCTGCCAGTCATTCCGTGAAACTTGTCACGCGGAATCCTCACGAGCGGAGGCTGGCATAGCGTTCGAGTGAGTGGACCGATCTTCCGTCTCTCTCACTCTAGCGGCATACAAACCCTTTATCACGTAAACATCTCGATCGTAAACCTACTTTACAAACAACCAATTTTTTATTGCAAGTCAAAGATGATTCGTAACAGAATTTCACTTGAAAAAAACATTTGTGAGTAAATAAAAAAATAAAAAATGTTTATTTCCAGTATTTTTTACTACAAAAATACCGTACAACATTACACAACCATTAACAGTAAATAATTGCAAGTTTTATCAATAACTCTTTTTTTATTCAAGTTTAAAGGAGTAATTATGGATGACTTTTCAAAAAAGTGAAATATATTAAAATAAAAAAATCCTTTGGGCGAAAACTTTATTTTGTGGACCTAGGAGATAGAAAATGACCCCTTCTATCCGCCATTTCAACTTGGCAAACGATGCACCAAACATCCCTGTATATTTGTGATAAATAACGATTCCATCGATCGATTAACCCACTTCGATATATATACCATCACTAGACCAACTTGACAAGCGTTTGACATTTCCGCAGTTTCGGTTCGCTATTATTATATTATTATTCTTTGTGATTTTAATGCAATACTACAAGCAAATGCGCCAGTTTCTAATGTTTATTACTTGAATATAACAGTAAATATGGCAAACACAGGTCTTTTGCCTTTCGTTCGTGGTGTGGACTTTAGCCGTAACGACTTCAGCGTAAGTTAAAATTTAATTTCTTTTCTAAAACTTCTGAGCTGATGATATCATACAAGCTGTATAGTATTTTGGTTTTTGTGCCCTAAATTGTACTTTTCAGGATGAAAAATTCCCTGAAGCCATTCGGCATATGACAGGGCTTCAGTGGCTGCGGCTTGACAAAACCTGCCTAACGGAAATTCCCGAAGAATTAGGCAAGCTCATGAAATTGGTGAGTGTCAAGAATAACAATAGATAATAATAATAATCGTTTATTGCAGGCATAAAACCCATAGAATAAATTACACAGTATGTCAACAATAAAATAAAATTAAAATTCAAATAAATAATTACAAAATAAAAATAAGGATTTTTATGTGTAAAAGGAAGTAAACAATGACTAGCTCATTATGTTCTTTGTGTGTGGTTTTTGGGTTCTTAATAGATTCATAATATTTCTGTACAAGCTAGAGTCCATTTTCTCTAAACTAAATTTATCAAAGAATGTTTAAATCAATTTACCATGGTTAATAATACATTCCATGGTAGAAGTATATTCTACAACAAAACTTATATTCAACAGGAAAACCTCTCAATAAAGAGGAATAACTTAGAAAAGTTGTTTGGTGAGCTAACTGAGCTGAAATGCCTCCGGTCTCTGAATGTAAGACACAACAAGGTGAAGAGCTCCGGGATTCCTCCTGAATTGTTCCATCTAGAGGACCTGACCACACTAGATTTGTCCCACAACCGACTGAAAGGAGTCCCGGATGGACTGGAAAGAGCAAAGTCCTTGCTTGTGCTGAATCTCAGCCACAATAAGTAAGTGAATTTCTTCTGTGGATTTCATTATGGGGTGTGTCTACAGGTATAGAGATGGAAATCTATGTAAAAGTAAGTGTACATAATAACTTAATAAAAAAAAAACACCCCCAGACACTGGCCCTGACACAATATATGAAAAATCTAAAATTTTGTTCATTTGTTTCCTTGTGAAGCTCATAAGTTTCGCACCACTGAACTGGTTTTGATAAAACTTGGCTAAGAATTCAGTGAAATAGATTATTAAGAAATAATAACCATTCGTCAGTGTGATTGGCTGTTTCCATTTTCATTTTCGGATTGCGGATTAAAATTTTCAATGGGCCTGGCGGAGTTTCTAATAAGAATACATCAAGGACCCCCAAAAATCAGGTCAATGGAGTGTGGCGGAATGCAGGAGTTTTTCAAAATGGTGGCCAACTAACAAGTGGATATATGTATCCATTAATGTCCCCACCGAGGGGCACAGGCCTTTACCCGTTTACAAGCAATATTAAGCCATACTCCACAAGCATGTATAACATAATTAAAAAAAACTAAACCCCCAACTGTGGTTCACAAAAAAGCACAAAAGAAGCAGATAAGACTTAATGAAATGATTGATATTGAATGAAATGATTATAGTACAGTGGTATATGAAATAATTTACCACTGTACTATAATATTATTATAGTATCGTTTTATATTCATTTGTGTTTTTTATTGTACCGCAGATGGGATTTTTGTTTTTTTAATTACATCATTTATTTCCTGCTTATTTGTACAAAATTAGAAAAAATCTGGATATACTTAGTTTAAAATTATTGTGTTTATTCATAGCTTATGCAAGATTAGTAAATATTTACATACTCTCCTTTTAAAGCCCTATATTTTGATATCCCACTTGAGAGTCTTGATGAAAGTATGTTTTAGCCTGCACATTAAACTGCATAAAGTCTGGCATTTTTTAAAGACTTATAATGCGCCATCAAAACGAATCTAATAACGTATCATTTATCAAAATCGGTTGAGCCTTTGAGTAGTGACGAAGGGACACAGTAAAGACAGACAAGCAGGCACCAGGGGAAAGCCCAGCCTGATAAAATAAAAACAAAAATAACTGTCACTTGTATAAAAAAATATTGGCTTAATTCAAAAAAACGTTTATTAACATTCCTTGTCACATATTTAGTTACTGTGACAACAAACTAAGCAATTCTCCAACAATTTCTTTACAAACATGGTCTTAAATACTAAAATACCATGCTATTGATAGCAGTCACAAAATGAGCAGAATATCTCGACGAATTGATAAAACTTTACGTAGTTTGGTTTTGAGAAAATCTTGTATCAAAACAAGAAAATAAAATCATATTATCAAAACAAGTTGGACACCATAACCTTTAAGGTAAGTTCAAGAATGGAAAAATGTTGACTAGATTAGAATAAAACAAAAAGACTTACGTTAATTAGTTATGTATTAAAAGTAAATTTTACTTCACATAAGTAAATGTTCAAATTGTTTGCCTCTACCATTAATGCAGGCTCTATATTTTTTGAGAAAATATCTTTATTAGTCTTGCGTAACTCGCTGCATTGATGTCTTCTGCAGATTGAGCAATTTTGTGGAGGACATCACTGATTATTAGTATGTTCTTTTACATTATGATGAGTCAAAGTTGACTTATAAGATTTTCTCAAACTACGACACAACCAAACTACGTAACTTTTTATCAATCTGACGAAATATTCTGCTCAATTTGTGACTGCTATCATAGACAAATAAGTGATTACTTATTTGTCTATGCTGCTATCAATAGTATGGTTATATTATAAAGAAATCGTAGGAGAATTGCTAAGTTTGTTGTCACAGTAATTAAGTATGAGATAGTGATGTTGATTTTTGTTTTTTTTTAAGTAAGCCAATATTTTTTGAACTGAGTGACATAGTTTTTATTTTTATTTTACCAGACCCTGTATAGCCTGGGCTTTCACTTGATGCCCGTATGACGTTGAGTTTGGGGGCACCCTGCATATATACAGCTCAAACACATCAATCTTCTCTTTTCCGCTTTGCTGCAGTCAGGTAAAAACACGCAGCCAACCACCACTCTGTTTCCAGGATTGAAAGCATACCACCAACATTATTTGTCCAGCTTACTGACCTATTATTCCTGGACCTCTCGGACAACTTGTTGGAGACGCTGCCTCCTCAGACGAGGCGGTTGGTCAACCTGCAGACGCTAATACTAAATGATAACCCATTGGGCCTTTTCCAACTTAGGTAAGTGGGGTTTTGGTCAGAGTGTCGATAAGGGGGCGGAAGCCCCCACTTGTAAAATATTCAAAAATTATAACTTTTTGAGGCCGCCATACGTTAGCGTTAGGGTGTAGAAAAGGGGGCGGGCCCAAAAAAAATTTTTTTTTTTGAAAAAAAGACTTAGAAAAATTTCGACTCGTCATCCAGCGACTTAGAATTTTTTTGTGAAAATATTATTTTTTACTGTTTCTTTTTATTTCGGAATCGTGTAGGGAGGGGGAGGGGGGGCGAGAGGACCTCCCCCTTAAGTCTCAATTGTTGGAAACCAGGGGTTTTTTTGTTATGAATTTTCAAAAATCGCATTTTGATGTTATTTTTTACTATAGGATTTTTACAAAAAGTCATTGTTCATAGTATTGATGTTCAAAATCGCCTTAGCTCCGGCTGCTAGGGCTAATAAAAAAGGCAAGTATTTAATCGCACATCAAAAATCCTGATTTTCACAGCAAAAAAGGATCAGCAAAAACACTTTGTATGTTATAAGTATTTTTGTTGTTCTTGCATAACCAACCTAATAGGAAGGATAAAGGGGGCTTCGCTTCGCTCACCCCCTTTACCCTTCACCTAAGCTACCGCAGTATTTTGCCCTGATATTTTTTGCAACTTGATATTTGCTGTAAAAATCAGATTGATGTGCAGTTTAATATTGCCCCATAAAAACACTAGGCAGTAGCCACAAGACTGCCCAGGAAGGACTGCCCAGATATCGGTTTGGTACCAACACTAACCTAATAGTAGCCGCAAGACCCCTGACTCAGATTTCAAAATCAGTCAAGTAAAACAGCTAAGTTTGCTATACTAGGTACACTACTTTATTCCACGTTCCATTTCACCCAACTTTACAATACGTTTTGACATCTAAAAATTGCGTTCCATTTCAGGCATACAAAATAATATTTTGTTTTAGGTATTATAAATCCAAAACAAGTTTCCGACAATTAAGACTAGGATAAAAGGTTCAAGAATATAGTCAACTATCCTCCTAAATAACTCTATTAATTAAAATCAGGTGTCCGTGATCAAAACCCAACCCTGTTTATTTAAGAAAATATATCGCTTTGAAGTAATAAGAGATTGTTAATTTGTCAATTGTCAATTGTAAGACGGGCTGGTTTCCGCAACTCGATGACTAAAGCGCCTATTTTGCGTGTGGGTGGGAATGCGACATCATTCGAGCCAACCCAACTCCTCCAGGAACGCCAGTAGGCCCTTTACGTTACCGACTATCCCTGGAAGGTCCCTCGATTGACCGAGGTGTTTAGCCCTGTAGTCCGCTACTCCTGTGCACTCCATGAGGACGTGAGCAGCCGTTTCTTCTGCCTCCAAGCAGGCTCTGCAAAGGGGGCTGTCGGTAACACCTAGGACATATAGATGTTTATTAAAGAAACCATGGCCAGTAAGTGCTGCAGTTACCAGTCGCATGCGCGGCCTACTAAGTCGAAGCAAGGTCTTAGCCAGCCTAGCGCTAGGGGACGGCAAGGCCAGCTTGGCCTGCCTGCACTCCTCATGGTTTGTCCAAAGAGTGGCATGATCATTCCTGGTCGACTCTCTCAGAAATGAGCGTACCATCTTCAAGGGAAGAGGGATGATAGGTTCGGGACCATACGCTGTCAAGCTAGATCCTTTACGCGCCAACTCATCCGCTGCATCGTTACCTCTTGATCCGCTGTGTCCTTTTATCCATTGAAGGACTACGCGGTTATGTTGACATACCTCCATTAGTCGTTTGTGACACTCGTATATTAGCCCTGAGTTAATAGTGTTGCTATTTAGGGCTTGTAGGACGGCCATGCTATCCGAGAGGATTCGAATGGAGGAATCTCTTACCTTTCTCGATGCTATGGCATTAGCGGCCGAGATGATGCCCATGCATTCAGCTTGAAAGACAGTATTATGGGCACCCAGTGGAATGGCTATCTTGATGTTTAGGTCCTCCGAGAAGGTGCCTGAACCAGTGCCTGCTTCAGTTTTTGAACCATCGGTAAAAATTCTGAGCTCTTTAACGTCGAGCCCCTCAACCCGATGGTCTTCATGTAACTGTATATTGTATTTTTTGTCAAAAACAAATTGTTTAGGGATTCTGTCACTGCAAGCCATAGAGATGGGAATTTTTTTGTAAACTTCCCCTAGGATGGCGGTGTGTGAGGTCCTGTTTTTCCTCCAAAGTCCTGAGGTGTTGAGTCTCACCGCAGATGACGCGGCCTCCTGCTTAATATACAGCTGGAGTGGCGGAAGACACAGCATTTGCTCCATTGCTGCTGTTGGAGTAGTTCTCATACTACCTGTGATAGCCATGCAGGCCAGCCTTTGGAAGCTTTGGAGTTTGCTTACCATTGTGGTTAGTTTGGTCCTGGTCCACCACACCACAGCTCCGTAGCAGACAAGAGGACGGATCACCGTTACGTACAGCCAAAGAATGATGTTGGGAGAAAGTCCCTACTTTTTCCCCACCATTCTCCGACACTGCCAGAAAGCAATACTCGCCTTCTTTAGTTTGTTGTCGATGTGGCTACTCCAGTTGAGCTTGCTGTCCAAGGTTATGCCCAGGTACTTCACCTCAGTTGCTAGCTGGAGTTCCGTTCCAAAGAGCTTAGGTAGGGTATACCTACCAAGAGCCCTATTGTTAGTGAACATGACCATTTCCGTTTTTGTTGGGTTAACCGCCAGGTCATATTCTAAACACCAGCGCTCCACGATGCGAAGAGCTGTTTGTTTAAGGTTGCATACTGTGCTCGCGAATTTACCTGTGATGAGGATTACCAAATCGTCGGCGTATCCTACGGTGTAGTATCCATTAGCGTTAAGCTTGGTAATCAGGTCGTTAATGACCAGATTCCACAGAAGCGGGGAGAGCACTCCTCCCTGCGGGCATCCCCGCACTACCTCCGCCGACAGGGACTCTCCAGCTAGACGCACGATACGTTTGTTAAGCATGTTTGTGACCCAGTTGTTTACAGCTGTTGACACCCCATGCCTTGTTAGAGATGCACTTATACTGCTATGCTACGTCTTGTCAAACGCACCTTCTATATCAATAAAAGTTCCAAGACAGATGCATTTGTTTTGAATCGCCTCTTCAATTGTGGATACAACTGCATGGAGAGCTGATTTAGTAGACTTACCCAAACTATATGCATGCTGATTCTTGTGTAAGGGTATATGTTTTAACGCTCCATCTCTCAGGTGTCTCTCGCACAAACGTTCGAGAGTCTTAAGCAAGAACGAGGTGAGACTAATCGGCCTGAAAGATTTAGCGTTAGTGTAGTCGCTCCTTCCTGGCTTCGGTATGAAAATTACGTTTACTACTCTCCACCTTTTGGGAACGTATCCGAATCTAAGACATGCTTTCATGATTCGGACCATTATATTGATGACGGGTTCCCCACCCCACTGTAGAAGTGCTGGGAAGATTCCATCTGGTCCTGCTGATTTAAAAGGTTTAAAGCTATTAATGGCCCATCTCACCTTGTCAGCTGTGATAATATTATTAGTTATGTCTAAGTGGTCGACAGCTTCATGGTGAACCTCTTCCGGCCACACAATCTCTTGAATAGTTCTACTTCCGGGAAAGTGAGTTTCCAACAAGAGACTGTGTGTTTCTGTGGTGGAAGAGGTATATGTTCCATCGGGTTTTTTAAGCGACCCTAGCCTGGAGTTGCCTTGTTGAGCTAGTATTTGCCTTACCCGATTTGCTTGATCAACGGTTTCAATGTCGCTGCAGAATTTCCTCCATGAGTTGCTGCTTTTGAACCGTAGTCGTTTCTTGTACTTGGATTTGGCATCTTTATAGTTGTCCCAATCCTCATCAGCACTGGTGTTCATCGCCCTGTTTAGCAGTCTTCTGATCTTAGCACGCATCCTATCTAGATCAGGACCCCACCAAGGCTGCCCCTTGATGTTGGTAGGCGCTGGTGTGCTAAGCGGGCAAGTTGAGTGGTAGCAGTCTATTGAAGTATTTGTAAAATCTGTTACCTGTTGTTCGATTTGTTCGGGTCCCTCCGGATCTGGTAGAGTCTCAGCCCAAGCAAGTCTTTCACCTAGGATAGCTCTGTACCTGGTTCTGTCAGTCTTGCGTGGGTTTCTCTTAGGGACAGTTGGGGAGAACGCTGCGTTGATATCGAAGCGTATCCATCGATGATCAGAGCATGACGCGTCGTTGGACACATGCCAGCCCCCAACGTCGTCGGATATGTCCGCCGTTGCCAGGGTAATATCAACGATAGTTTTGCTCCGCTTGGTAACAAAAGTTGGTTCAGAACCTATGTTAAGCACATTGAGGTTTGTAGTAAATAGGTATTCAACAAGTGTCTTACCTCTGCTGTTCATATCTGGCATGCCCCACAGTGGGTGATGCGCGTTCGAGTCGGCCCCAACGATGAGCTGGAGGCCCGACTTCTCGCAGTGGTCCACCAGCCGGCACAGGTCGTGTGGAGGCGGGTTGTCCTCCGCAGGCATGTAGGCGGAGGCCACCACGAGTTCGCGGCACCTAGCTGTGTCGGGCAGTTGCAGCCTTATGGCATACAGGTCCCTGGAACAGAACTCTGTTAATGGCTGTGCTGGGATGTTGTTAGTAGTTATGATGCACGTTCTAGGGTTATCGTGATCAGTTGTACCGAAAAGCTTACCTCTCAAATTGGCAAGCCCTCGAATGCTACCGCGGTTGATCCACGGCTCCTGGATCAGAGCCACGGCAGTGCTGTTTGCCCCCAACCAGCGTCTTAACTGGGCCGTTGCAGTTTGGCTGTGTTGGAGGTTGGCTTGGAGGATTTTACAATCGCGGGAGAGGGACGCCATTTTTGGTCAACCCCTCCTCCACCTCCAAGACGAGTTCCTCCTCCAGCCGCATGGACAGCTCCTCGCCCTCAGAGGGCACCACTGCTGGTTCTGGCTCATCGCCTTCACCAAGCAGCATGGCCTCCCAGTGCGCGTGCTCGTCCTGTGGTTGAGCAGCAGAACTTTCCCCGACTGCATCGGGGCCTGTTTGCTGCCGCTCTGGAGTGGAACTCTGGGGCATAGCTGTTCTAGATAAAACCCCAGTGATTACCAGCTTAGAGCTGGTCTGCGCTACTACCGGTGGTTCCTTCACAAATTTCCCACCGGGTCCCTGAAATTTAAGGTAGACCGAACCACTACCAAAAAGGAGCTGCCTGCCCCTTCCCAGCAGGGTCGGCACCACATCTTCAGGGACGTCTGTGATGAGAAACAGGTTGTCCTGCTGCTCATCCACTTTCTGGAGGAGCCATCGGTCAACCTGTGCCCACTTGTTCATGAAGTGGAGGACTACGCCGACGTCGGGCGCAGACTTCCACTTGCCTCGTTCGTTGGGTATGAGCACCCCACATCGAACTCTGCGAATCTCGAAGAGATTGTTAAATAAACATTATTGAGATAGGTTGAAGATGCAATTTTAAGTTCCCTGATGCCTAAACTAAGTTACTAATAGCTTGTAATATAGGCATCAGTTCTTTTCCAGTGCACATAAATGGTAAGATATTTCAACACAATAGTTTCTTAGCATATCAAACATCAGTACATAGTGTAATTTGGAAATCTTACATATTGTGCTAAAATGTGGCTCTGACTTCTGTCAGATCGTGAGTAAGCAACTTGTTCCCGTTACTCATTCTTTACATTCCTTTTCGCACCTTACAACACTCTACTATTGCAGTCAAGTGAGTAAGCTATACTTAATCATGCTAGTTCTTCAAAATTGCAGAGTGGAGTGATAATGCTAAATTAGTAAGAGGGGCACAGGTTTTTACCCTGATACGAATAAGATTGAGCCATACTGCATCATGCTGGCTCAGTGCGGTTTGATGGAGGGGTATTTTACTTCTGCTAAGTAGCTTTAGTAGCCAGGACCTAGAGTTTAACGCTTTGACTAAATTAGTCAATGAATGAAAAAAGATGATTGAACAATCTTGCATGTTGTTCACTCTCGCGTGAGGCGAACTGAGTCTTATGTACCTACATTTCGTTTTACAGACTATTGATATATGACATTAATCTCTGCATACGCAATGTATGCATTCTTCACTCGCAGCAGATCGCACGAAAGTCTACACACAGCAGTGATATAGATTTGGACTAAAGGTACAAAAACCTCCCTTCCCAGGCAACTGCCGTCACTTCAGAGTCTAGAAACACTACACATGCGGAACACCCAGCGCACAGTCGCGAACCTGCCGACTTCCCTCGACACACTGTGCTGCCTGGCTGACGTGGACCTCTCCAAGAATGCGCTGACGAAGGTGCCTGACGCACTGTACAGTCTGGCGAGCCTGAAGAGGCTGAATCTCAGCGATAATGAGATCAGCGAGATATCTTCTGGTGAGTTCTGATTTTCGCTTGATACGCCCTTTACAGCTTGAGGTAGCGTAGCACCGGTATAGCAGGAGGGCCGGGACAAATGCTATTCGGATGGGGCAAAGGCTTCTTCTAGCAGTGGGATGATAAAATTATGGTGATGCTGATGAAGGGACGAGCCACAAATCAAATCAAATCAAAAATCATTTATTTCCATAGGATGTTGTTACATCACTTAGATCAGTCATTACATTTTTTTGGGTGAGTTCACTAACACAATGGCGGAATCTGTGGAGAAGAGCTCACCGAAGAAACTCCACAGTCGTCGCATCTTTTGCGTTTCCTTTTTTAAATAAAATATTGTCAAATTACAAAATGAATGCTAATTATATATCGAAACAGCCTGTTACTCAAACAATCTATTCCCATGGACATCTGTCCTCTAAGTAATCAGATATCCTATAGTAACCTTTTTTATACAATTTCTGTTTTATTATTATTTTAAACTTGTCTAAAGGTAAGTTTTTAATATCAGTAGGGACCTTATTGTAATAGCGTATACAATTGCCTTTAAAAGAATTACTAATTTTATGTAGTCGGCTTACATAAGCAACCAACTTGTCTTTATTTTTAGTATTAAAATTGTGTATATCACTGTACTTCTGAAAATTAGTTATATTTCTTTTTACATACACAAGATCGTCATAGATATATTGAGACACAAATGTCAGAATATTGATTTCTTTAAACTTTTCCCTCAGTGACACTCTAGGCCCTAATCTATAAATTGCACGAACAGCCCGTTTCTGTAGAATAAATATACTATTAGCATTCGCAGCGTGACCCCACAATAAAATACCATAGGTCATTAGACTATGAAAGTAACTAAAGTAGACTAGTCTAGCGGTGTCTACGTCGGTAAGAGCTCTAATTTTTTTAACTGCGAACGCTGCTGAACTCAGTCTGTTCGACAATTTATTTATATGAGGATCCCATTGTAGTTTGGCGTCTAAAGTAATGCCCAAAAAGACAGTCGACTGCACAAGGTCCAATCTCTGTCCTTTTATAAATATGTCTGTAGTTACCGGGTTCACATTGGGTAACATGAATTTAATACATTTAGTTTTCTTTTCATTAAGTAATAAATTGTTAACGGTAAACCAGTTCACTATACTAGAGATAGCATTGGAGATAGCATTGTTTACCTCGTCATAATTTGATTGCTGTCTTTTAACTTTAAATATCAAAGAAGTATCATCGGCAAACAATACTAACCCATGTTTTGCTTTAACAAGGTAAGGTAAATCATTAATATATACTAAAAACAAGAAAGGACTAAGAATTGAACCTTGCGGTACGCCCATACTTATTGAAGACCCAGGTGATCTTTTCCCATTAACATCGACCATCTGAACCCTATCTGTTAGATATGACTCCAGAAGGCCAAGTGCCTGATCTTTTACACCATAATGGCGTAACTTCCTGACAAGAGTGTCGTGATGGACGCAATCAAAAGCCTTGGATAGATCGCAGAAGACACCTATTGCATCCATTGCGTCTTCCCAGGCATCAAAAATATTGTCGATTAGTTCAACACCAGCATCGGCTGTTGAACGACCCCTTGTGAAACCAAACTGAGCAATATGAATTAAATTATTGAGATAAAAATGACTTTGCAATTGATTAAGTATGAGTTTTCCAAATATTTTGCTAAGCGTTGGTAGTATCGATATGGGTCTAAAATTGGTGGGGTCTGATGTACTACCAGCTTTGAATAAAGGTATAACTTTACTTAGTTTGATCAAGTCAGGAAACACACCATTATCTATACATTGATTAAATATACAACAAAGGTGAGGTGCAATACAATCTACAATGGAACTAATAATTTTTACTGATAGACCATGGGCGTCAGCTGTCTTTTTCATTTCCAGGGATTTAAACGCTTTTACAATGTCTTCATTATTTACGTGCCTAAATTTAAAATCTGTTTTACATTCCTCAAAGTTTTGTTTAAGTATAGATTCAGCAGCAGCGGGAGATGAATTTAAAGACTTGGTTGTTGAAACTGGAATGTCCGTAAAGAAATTTTCGAAAGCTTTTGCTAATTCTAGGTCTGTACTTAGCAATTGATTTTCTATCTTAAGCTTGAAGTTATTATGTGTAGCTTTGGCCTTTCCAGTCTCTCTGTTTATAATTTGCCAAGTCGTTTTCATTACATTGCTACTAGATTCAATTTTGTTTTTAATGAAATTAGATTTAGCTACGGCACAAACGCGTTTAAACATTTTTGAATAACTACGAACATAATCTAGAAAGGCCGTATTTTTGTTATATGATTTCTCTTCATAGAGTTCATATAATCTTCGTCTGCTCCTATGAATTCCAACTGTCGCCCAATCACTAAACAAAGCTTTGTTATTAACTTTTATAGTTTTTGATTTAAATACCGTATCATATTCATTTTTGACAAGGTTAAATACTGAGTTGTACAACAAATTTGGATCGTCACTGTATGGTATTTCCCATAGTTTATCTAAAATATTATTCCTGTAGTGTTCAAGCCGAGTGTCACTAACGGGCACACATGTAATATCCTCTTTTTGGTCCTTTTTTATTTTAATATTGAATATACCTATCTGACCAGAGTGATCAGAGGTTAATTTATTGATGACCGATTTGAAAATGGGCGTAATGTTAGTAAATATATTGTCAATACAGGTAGCAGATGTTGCAATAATTCTAGTAGGCTCCAAAAACAGATAGTTCATGTTGTGACATAAAAATAAAGATTTTAATCTAGTACAAATATTATTATCCTCTAACAGATTAACATTAAAATCACCACAAATTATAAAAAAAAATGTTTTTATCGCTGATTTTAATCAACGCAGGTCACGTATGCTGGATATACTTCGAAGTTTTGCAGCACGCATAGCGGCATAGGACGTACTGTTAAATCTCCTGGTTATACATATGAGTGCTCCCATGTTTTTCCCTTAAAATATTACATAGGCGAAAGGTTAATATTTCCTTCAAAGGAGTTCGAAGGCCCCATATTACACTATCATAGTAAATTCAAAATATAATCTATCTTTCACTCATTTCTAATAATGGTACGATTCTACTACGATACTATACTAAATGTATTCAGCAAAATACTGGAAAAGATTGCTCATGAGCATCTTTATCCCGTCCTGGCCAAAAATATTCCGACAGAGCAACATGGATTTTTCAAGGGGCGCTCCACGGTAACAAACTTGGCAATTTTCACAAGTGATGTGCTTACTGGTATGGACAACGGGGGACAGGTTGATGTGATCTACACGGATTTTGAAAAAGCTTTCGACCGTGTGGACCACTTCATACTTCTGCGTAAACTATGTGAGCTTGGTATAAGAGGAGACTTACTTAGGTGGCTAGAGTCATATATAAAGAAGAGAAGCCAAGCTGTCATAGTTGCGGGACACCGTTCTGAGTTTGTCGCCATTCCAACCGGTGTTCCGCAGGGATCTCTGTTGGGACCTTTACTCTACATTGCCTTCCTCTATGATATTGGTAGCTGCTTCAGACACTCCAAATATCTTTTATACGCAGATGACAAAAAGGTGTATAAAAAGATAGTCTCTGTTTATGACTCTGTACTTTTGCAGGAAGATCTGACTAGGCTGGGTACTTACTACAATGAAAATAGGATAAGTGTTAATTTGAAAAAGTGTCAACACGTCAGCTTCACAAGAAAGACTAAGCCAATAGTTAGCACCTACCAACTTAATAACGCCCCTATCGAGAAGGCTGACACAATAAGAGACCTTGGAATTCTGCTCGATTCAAAGTTAACCTTCTCATATCACATAGATGCTATAATAAATAAGGCCTATAAGAACTTAGGCTTCGTCCTCCGAACTAGCCAGGCTTTCACTAACCCACTATGTCTAAAAGTACTATACTACTCCTACGTACGTAGTGTTCTTGAGTATTGTAGCCCAATCTGGAGACCACAGTATAAAACCTACTCTGAATCAATTGAAAGTATACAACGTAAGTTCGTCAAACATCTTCACTATCGTACCGCTAACTGTTATGGTCATAGTGATTACACTACCTTATTGGATCATCACAAGCTGCAGACACTTGAGGATAGACGGAGTCTCCTGGATATGTTGCTGCTCCTCGACATCTGCAATGGACGTCTCGACTCACCGGAGCTAACTGCCTCTGCGCTACGTCTGAACGTTCCAACTAAGAGAACCAGACACACATCTCTTTTCCACGTCCCCCGAACCCGATCTAACTATGCACAAAACTCCATTATAAATAGAATTCTTTCTAATTATAATGGGGTTTTGAAGGAAAGGGAAGTAGACATTTTTCATTCTTCCAAACAGGCCTTTAGGAAACAATAGTCAATAGTCAATAGTCAAAGTACTTTATTACTGTAGATATTTACATATACTTAGCAAACGTCATTATTAATTATTTTCTGACCCTAAACCCATGCACCCTGCTTAGTGGTAAATGCTGCCAAAGATCCGATCCCAAGACTACGGTCATAGGGCTAAGCAGGGGCGTACACCACCACACTATACTACACTGCACACTACACATTTTACCCGTGCATTCAACATTCAAAACTTATAATTTAATAATTGAATTTGTTTTTAGTAACATATTTTACTGTTCTCTTTGTGTTTATACTTATTTAACCACCATAGTATAATGTCATGATGTTTAGCTTAAGGAATTTAAATCCATTATTGGCTTAAGTTAAGGTTTAATTCGCTGATTAATCATGCATATGTTTAGCTGTGGATTTTTTTAAGATAATAAAATAAATAAATAAATAAATAAACGAGAGAAATAACTATGACAGGATCAGAGATATTCGATCATGGCTAGAATTTAATCGCACAGCAAAAATACTGATTTTCACAGCAAAGGATCAGCAAAAATACTTTTTATTTTTTAAGTATTTTTGTTCTGACTTGTTCAACCTAATACGAAGGATAAAGGTGGCTCCGCTTCGCTCACGTCCTTTACCCTTCACCTAAGCTGCCGCAATATTTTGCACTGATATTTGCTGTGAAAATTAGTATGTTTGCTGTGCAAATCAATATTTTTGATGTGCAGTTTAATATTTCCCTTTGATCATTTATGTGATAGATAATGTACTAGGCCTCTCACACCAAATTCCTCCCCCAGCCATGGACATATGGCAGAAGCTAGAAAACCTCAACCTATCACGCAACAAGCTGACATCCCTCCCCGCGTCGCTCTGCAAGCTTCAGAGCCTGAGACGTCTGCACGTGGACGACAACCGCCTGGACTTCGACGGCATACCCTCGGGCGTCGGCAAGCTGAGCAGCCTGGAGGTGTTCTCTGCGGCCAACAATCTGCTGGAGACGATCCCCGAGGGGCTGTGCCGGTGAGTCAACACTTCTTCGTTTTCTGTTCATTTACCACAACAACATTTATGAACAGGCATAGCCACAGGATACCCGGGGTCGTAAGAACCATAAACAGCGACGTCACACACATAAATATCCAAGGCCTGGGGTTTTTTTTCTTCCTCCCCTGGATTCGAACCCGGTACCTCTCGCTCGGGAGGCCGAGCCTCGGACCGCAACGCCATACAGGCTTCTGGCCCCAATCTAGGATACCCTGTGCCGTGGGAATCAGAAACAGCGAATTGACAAATATGTAAACATTCAAGACATGTTTTTTTTTTCTCCAGTTGGGATTCGATCCCGCGACCTCTCGCTTGGGTAATACAGCCTCGACCACAATGCCACAGAGGATCCATCGCACTATCTCGATATCCAATCCAATAACTCTTTTTGACATCATTGTATAATTGCCTATTTAACTCAACTACTGTTTGTTACTTTTTTCCTTAGTATGTGATTTTGTATGCCTAACGGCTGGACGTAAGAACAGAACTTATTATATAACATCTAAGCTTAACTACGTTCCACAATAAACGATCTGAATCTGAATCTGAATCTTCTATCGGAGATCGGTGACCATGAAGGCATGAATAGGGGAATACCTAGACTGGAGTGGAGAAGTCGTGCTTATCAAACTATGACTGGGCTCGCTTGCGCCAAAGATCATAAATTCATACACAAGTGGATAACAAACTGGTGATCAACTCACTCGCTCTCAGCGACGCGTGACTTTGAATAACACTTAAACTTTAAGCGTTCACGCACTCAAGGCCACCTCAATACTTACGGTGAAACCGCAGTCAATCATTGTCAGTCAAGCTCATTTCATCCAACTAGCTCATCCAGCAAGCGACTGCGCTCATTCATGTACATAAATACCGGCGATATCAATCTATTAGCATGGACGCGAAAATACTGTGCATTTAAATATTTTCTTTTCTTCGATGTCACTGCCAATGCGTTCTGCCGGAACGTGGGCACTCACATCATAACTTTTACTTTCCATTTCACTGTAGCGTTTATACTTGTAAATTGTATTTCATCCCGCACGCTCCATTGGTCACTTACTAAATTATCGCCCGCCGAGCAAACAGTGCGATTATTTTATGGTTAATTTTTATAATGAAATGGTTGGTGAAGCAATCCCCAAATTAAGTTACTACTAACATCGCGTGTCAAGGAGTTGTATCATGCTTGCATGCTCGCTCACTGCATTCCGACATTATCTGTCGCATTCCATCACTAACATTTAACAACGTAACCACATGGTGGTGTTCAATTCTCCCTAGTGTAGATTTGAGTGAAACCATAATGTTACCTGTTCCGCCCTCTATATGACCGGTTTTAATGCACCTTACCTAAGGTTCTAAGGTTAAGTGATGATGACGTGTTAACCTCTATAGTGTTGAAGTGTGCTGTGCTTCCCAAGAGGCTAGGTACCGGGTTCGATTCCCGGCTGGATGGGGAACAACCCCCAGGTCTTGGATGTTTACACGTTTGTGACGTCGATGTTTCCGGTTTCCATGACACAGGTTATCGTAGTGTGGGGCTGGAAGCAATGTGTTTGCCTGTGTGAATGTTATGTTACTATCCTATGATATCCTAACACTAGAGGGTGTCTTGTGAAGTAATATCAGAACCCTGATTACCTGAATACATCGCGTCCTACGAGCACGGGTTTAGACCCCGGGCCGTTCGGTTGTGGAATGCACTCCCTGCCCCTCAATATATTTAGAAGTCGCGTGAGGAAGCTTTTCCTATCTCTTTAGATGTATAGGTAGTTAGGTAGGTATGTAAGTATTTATTAGTATATGTCACCGTAAGACAGTCAAAATCATTAGTTGGTAAACTAACGTTTTTTTTCTCGCAAGTCGGTAACTATCGACACTATCTACAGCGTACTGCTTACTATATGAAGCGTTAGTTGATCAACTAACTGTTAAACCGTTAAATAGTAAGCTGGTTTAAACTTGAATTGCAAACGAAATACCAGGGCAAACACTTCGGTAGCTTAGGTGAAGACTAGAGGGGGCGAGCGCAGCGAAGCCCCCGAATAGTCTTCGTGTTAGGTTGACATGTAAGAACAAAAAAAACGTAAATTTTAAACCCTGTCGGTCGGGTTTACTATCTGCCGATAGTTGATCAACTACCGCGTTAGTTTATCAACTGACGGTTGTGACTTTCTTCCCGTGATATATATATTTAATATTTGTTTATATTTAGGATGCAAATTTTATGTATCTAGTTTAGGCACTCCTTCAGTTATTTAGGTATAATAATTAGATTTTGTTGTACACTTAGGTCTACCCCTGCTCAACGATCAACCTTACTCATCCAGACTTGGTTTGCTGGAAGAGATCTCTTACTAGAGACAATTGCGCCTTCGTAAACAATTTTAATGAATATCTTGTTATTTGCATCATTTCTGAGCATTAAAGAAAGTATGAATCATACAGATGCGGCTCGCTAAAGAAACTCAACCTGTCCTGCAACAAGCTGATCACCCTCCCGGACGCCATCCACCTCAGCGAGCTCGAGAGCCTGCAGCTCCACGGCAACCCGGACCTGGTGATGCCGGCCAAGCCAGCGGAGCGAGCGAGAGGCTCGGGAGTGCAGTACTACAACATAGACTTCTCGCTGCAAACACAACTGCTGCTAGCGGGAGCTGCTACCATTGAGACCGCTGCACAGACTAGTAAGTGAATTCGTGATCCGGTCTCAGAATAAACTAGTCTAACATAGTATCTGTGTTCTAACTAACTAAACTATAAGCACGGCGCATAACAGATGGATTAGAGAAGATTCCTGCGGTTGGGGTTTGTGACGGTATGTATGGCGCTAGAGTTTAGAAGGTCGGCATAGCATAGGAGAGAAAGATGATACCTTTTGCTCCGCTACACTATCGCAGGATCCGCAAAATCAAAGAACCATGAGTAAAATCGAACCCAACCTTGTGGTAACTTAAGGTCTATCTTTAGAATGGTCTTTCGAAATCCATTTTTATTGTATAAATTAACTTCGTAACTTGCGGAGAAAAATTTAAGCAACATTATAAACGCCAAAAGCACTTAGCGAATTTCATATTTATTCCAAGATAATTAGATGTTTTTGAAATGCATCGTCTTTATGAACAGTCAGTTGGTACCTATGGGTGGATAAGGCGGGAGCAGATACAGGTTTCTTGTGAGCAGGATAGTAGTTTATGTAAGTGTGACAGAGTGAGCAAGCAACACAGCGCTGGCGCCGCCGCCGCGGCTCAAAACCCACGTAATTTTCGCGCCCACCCTGGTTTGCAGAGCTTGAATGACTTATCAAGTGATTCTGTTTGAATGGTAACACGTAGAACTATAAGAGTTATACTTCTGAGTACCTGAAGAAACCCTCTCTTCCTGAGTTGAAAAAAATGAAATTGTAATTTTAGTAATTTTATACCGGCCTCAGAATCCCAAACTACTTAAAAAATGCTACCTCTCGACATAAATCGGCTGTCATGAGAAAGAACAACAACAAATAGGTGTTGTTTGATACCTTCGTAATCTACACTAGATTACCTTCACAAAACAACAAAAACATTAGTGTGTTCTTGTCCAAACAATTCAATATTTCAGAGTTTGAAATCTTGCGCGCGCAAATAGTCCGAGATCGAATGATTTCGATTGCCTATTTCCAGTAGTTTGACTATGAAAGGACCACAGACTAATGATTAAACGATTGAGTTTGGTTCATCAGGCGTCCACATAAATGCCAATCTCGGCAATACTACGCGGCGCCAGCGCTGTGTTTCTTGCTCACTCATAATCACATGAACGTGGCTACTATCCTGCTCACAAGAAACCTGTAACTGCTCCCGCCTCCATACCAACTGACAAATCACAAAAACGATGCATTTGAAAAAGATTGAATTATTTTGGAATAAATATGAAATTCGTTGTGTTTTTAGCTTTTATAATGTTGCTTTACTTTTTTCT
Source organism: Argyresthia goedartella (assembly GCA_949825045.1). Lineage (NCBI taxonomy): Eukaryota > Metazoa > Arthropoda > Insecta > Lepidoptera > Argyresthiidae > Argyresthia > Argyresthia goedartella. The sequence continues at coordinate 35,365,890 of OX463812.1, read as the reverse complement.
CCCGCAAGTTACGAAGTTAACTCCATACAATAAAAAATGGATTTCGAAAGACCTTTCTAAAGATGCCTTCCTTGCTTCAAGGGTGGGTACGGGGCCCATACAAAATATCCCATTGTTTTTTTCTTAATTTTTTGTAGATATTAAAAGTAGATTGTACATTATAACGTTGTTAAAGTTAAAACTTGAAACATGTTCCTTTTTAATCGATTACGATGACATTACAATCGATTATTTTATTAACATCTGTGTTCAAATGGCACATTGCGTTAATGCCAATGAATAAATTTAAAAAGTAGCTTAAACAGAAAAGTAGCATTTTGCTCCCTCTCGTCGTGAGCAAAACTTACTTTTCTGAATGAAAGGTGTGAAATAAACTCGGCGTCAAAAAAATCGCACCTTTCCTAAAATTCGTGTCAAGCGATTATAACTCCTTAGATCCTTCCTGTACCCTATCATTATTAGTATCATTTAGGACCTCAATTAATAAACCTTCAAAAAATAATCATTTGTTTACGGAAAATCAAAAACCACAAATCGCCAGCATTTTGATTAAAAAGTGGCGATGTACGCGTTTGGAGGCTCATTAATTGAACGACCCTGGACGCTTATAAAACGGGGGGAAAAAATCAATTATGGGTCATCGCTATCCAGACGTCACAGAGGTCACACTTGAAGAGCTCCGACAAGAAAAAACCCAGTGAAAATTGATACCACGGCAGAAGAAGCAGCTCAAGTGGTGGTCCTACTGCAAACCGGACTACGGCAGGTTGAAGTTGCTCGGCAACTGAACATTAGCCGATTTAGAGTGCAACGGGTATAACGACGGTTCCAAGAGACTGGAGGTTACATCAGGAGACATGGATCCGGGAGACGTCGCTGCGCTACCGTCAGAGATGATCGCTACATTGTGTCGACGTCTTTGCGGAACAGCTTCTCCAACGTTGTGGAGCTGCTGCAGCAGCTTCGAGCTACTCGAAGGACAGCAGTCAGCGTCTCCACTATCAGAAGAAGGCTGCGAGAGAAGAATTTTCTGCCCCAGAGAGCTGCTACAGGCCCCTAATTGACTGCCATCCACCGGACGACCAGGAAGCGATTTTACGAAATGCACTTGCCGTGGACAATCGACCTGTGGAGGAATGTCCTGTTCTCCGACGAAACCCGAGTGTGCCTGTACACCAACGACAGGCGACCAGTGGAGCGTTTCACACCGGCCTGCACCGTGGAAACCGTCGGCTATGGAGGAGGATCCTGCATGTTCTGGGGCGGCATCTCTATCGACGGCAAGACAGACCTCGTGTGCGTCTCCAGAGCTGGAGGTGGTCGCGCCTAGTGGTCTCTGACTGCTCACCGGTACATCACCGAGATTTTTGAGGAGCATGTGGTCCCATATGCTGGTTTTATCGGCGCCAACTTCGAGTTCATGCACGACAACGCCCGGTGCCACACAGCCTTGATTGTCAAGGACTTGGCATCGAGTTGGCATCAAGGTTATGGGCTGGCCAGCAAGAAGCCCCGACCTCAATCCTATCGAGCACCTCTGGGACGAGCTGAAACGGCGAGTTCGGGCCCTTGATCCAGCTTCTCCCACTCTCGATGAGCTTCGAGATGCCGTCATCGAGGAGTGGGACAACATTCCCCAGGAACACGTCGTGACGCTCATCAGGTCCATGACTGACCGCTTGGAAGCTGCTCGGAGGGCTAGAGGAGGCAACACTTTTAAGACTAATTTTTGAGGATTGTTATTGTTGATTTTTAATTTTTGTATTGTTCCTTTTCTTTGTAATATTGATCAGAATACACATTGTTATAGATACTTCAACTCAGTTGTGCGCGCGGCGCTATGTGTGCGTGCGCTTGTAAATATACAGTTTTCATTTGTGTGGCAGTGGCAGTCACTGCAGGCAGTCACTGCCACACAAATGAAACCTGTATATTTACAAGCGCACGCACACATAGCGCCGCGCGCACAGTTGAGTTGAAGTATCTATACACATTTTCCCAGAATTTTCTTTTTTATGGGGGTGGTGGCCAATTCCCTACCGTTTTCAAATAGGAGATTTCATTAGCTTTCAAATGATACTAATAATGATAGGGTACAGGAAGGATCTTAGGAGTTATAATCGCTTGACGCGAATTTTAGGAAATGTGCGATTTTTTTGACGCCGAGGTAGTACATCTCCCACGAGTTCGCAAAGGCTTATATTTACGAACCGAGAAGTTTACGGCAAGAACCGAAGGCGAGGGTCGTAGCGTGGTACGTAAAAAGCCTTTTCAAACGGGTTCGGAATATAATTTTTCCGCCTGAGAACCCACAATCAAGCGGCGAAGGTGCTATTTTTAGCTCAGAAGTCGGAAAACGTTATATAATACACGTGCGCAAGATGATTTCCGAGCCGTGTCGTGAGAAATGGCACTTGTCGGAAATCACCTACTTTCCGCACTTGTAGCATAAAAATAGCTACAGAATACGTATTTTTTTGCCTTTTCTCTGCATTGGACCACTGTTGCAAGAGAAGGGCGAAGAGACTCAGTACTCAGTAAAGAGCTATGGTTTCAAACTATGCTCCCAACTCAGCATATTCAACCCGTCAGGTGTGAAGTCGGACCCGATCGCGCGCAAGTTGCGTCTGCGCCGCGGCCGGCCGGAGCCCGAGCAGAAGGACTCCGCGATCATACTGAAGGGCATGCAGGAGCAGGCCAACACGCAGCACAACGACGACCGCCCCGACTACAGGAACGAGCTGAAGTTAGTCGCTTGTTCATACAATTACCTATACAATAGCCTTCCTCTCCTCAGTGTCATGCGGCTGTCATCACGCACGCGGGGCTGAGTGCTCTTTCAGGCCTTTCTCAGTGTCATGCGGAACGCTGGGTGCCATACCGACAGAACTATCCCATAGTAAATCCCGCGTGCGTGATGAAATCCGCAGGACAATGAAAGGGCCGTTACTATGCGATTGACCCCGCACGCGGGTGCTGTCAGCACGGCGCCCCACGTCCCGCGTCCCGCATGTTTCAGTTTCAGTTTAGTTTATTTCTGTACAATATACATTGTGTTGAAAATAATAAAATCTTACTCTAATAATAATAATGTACTAACTATAATATGCTATTATAAATGATATATCAATAAAGTTCAGTCAAACAAACATTTTTACAACAAAATAATCAATATTAATACATTTTGATCATCCGTGAACTCGTTTAGTGAGTAATAAAATAACCCTTTTCCAACAGAAAGTACCTCAATTGCGTTTCAAATTTATTATAATTAGTGGTTAGCCTATTAAACAATTTAACAGCCTGATAGCGGGAACCATGCTACGCAATGTTGAGGCGAGGACATAATTTCTGTTCGAGGTCTTTTCTTCTTAAGCCAAGACGTACTTTTCGTTCAGCTTCCGATTCTATATTGTAAAGACGTTTCTTTAAGTCGCATAGTATCACGAATATGTACAGGCTAGGGACTGTCAATATTGCTAGTTCTGCAAAGTGAGGCTTACAGGATTCCAAATGTGGTGCTCGTACTATTATCCTAATGACAAATACGCGCGGCACTGAAACAGTGCTGACATTAACATTTACATAAAGCCATATACATTTCTTCTGGCCCTACACTAGGATACCCTGTGTTGTGGGAACCAGAAACAGCGACGTCACAGACACAATCCAAGACCTGGGGGTGTTTATTCTTCCCCAGCAAGGATTCGAAGCCGGGATCCTGTCGCTCGGTAAACTGATACTGGTAACAACACAGTAAACTGATACCTCTGTTCAAGCCGGGAGATAAGGGTGATCCTTCAAATTTCAGACCAATATCTGTTCTTCCAACACTAAGTAAAATATTTGAAAAGATTATACTCAATCAAATGCTCTCACACTTCAACCGGATCGGGTGTTAAAATGGGCGTTCCACAAGGTTCCATATTAGGCCCTTTCTTATTCCTGGTATATATTAATGATCTGCCTTTCATGGTGGAGAAATTAACTGACATAGTGTTGTTTGCTGATGATACTTCACTGGTCTTCAAAATTGAAAGATAAAAAGGAGAATTTAATGATGTTATGGTGTATTGTCTTTAACCTTGAATTGGTTCACAGTTAATAATTTATTGTTGAACGCTGGTAAAACCAAGTGTATCAAATTCTCACTTCCAAATGTCAGGCAAGTTGAAACCAGTTTAGTGTTAGACAACAGCACGTTAGAATTAGTAAATAATACGAAGTTTCTTGGAATAACCATTGATAGCAAATTGCAGTGGGGACCCCACATAGATAAATTGGCTGGTAAATTAAGTTCTGCGGCTTACGCTGTTAGGAACATCAGACAAAGCACGGATGTGGCTACATCTAGGCTAGTATATTTTAGTTACTTTCATAGTGTGATGTCCTATGGTATCTTGTTGTGGGGGAAAGCAGCGGATATTCAAACTATGTACTTTTATTTTACAGAAAAGAGCTATTCGAGCAATTTATAATTTAAAACGAACAGACTCCTTAAGAGACCTTTTTAATGAAATTGACATACTAACAGTAGCTAGTCAATTTATTTTCGAAACTATAATGTAACAATGAACCTTACAACATTTTCCAAACTTAGCGATGGCTGTAATGTTTACCTAAGAAATAATCACAGACTATGTGCGCCCCGTTTTAGACTCGCGAAGGTTAGCAATTCTTTCAAGGGTCAGTGCATTCTCTACTACAATAAGATACTGGAGATTTTGAAATTGCCATCGAAAAAGGGATGTTACAATGTTCAAGATTACTTAAATGACAGGACTGTATGGGGTTAATCTGGCTCAACACAGACCTTGCTGTTAATAATTTTATAATTATTTATTCCAACTTATTAAATAAAAATAAATCATAATTGTATTAGTTAAGCACAACCTATTTTTAAAAGAGATCTAAAAATCAATCTGTGGGAGTTTCTACGCCCTTCTCTCCCACAGTGGTCCAATGTAGAGAAGAGGCAAAAAATGACGTTTGCTAAGTATATGTAAATATCTACAGTAATAAAGTACTTTTGAGTTTGGGTTTGAGTTTGAGTTTTCGGGAAGCACAGTCTCGCCCGCAACAACACGATGCCTTCTATAACAACAAGTGACATTGACGTCTAAGACCGCCATTTGAATTGAATTGAAAGTAATGAAATCATAATTACGACTATTCCCAAGTAGGGAGGCAGAGGCACAGTTATAGTCCATATTGCGTGACTAGGGGGCTAGCCCATCGCCGCAGTCAAAGGAGATATGAAGATTCCTCACGATGTTTCTCATCAAAATCTGAACGTTTGTTCCGTAGTTTAAGGCGATGGATATTGTGAAAAATGTATTCCTTCTGAAGGAGACCCTTTCCAAATCCAGAAAAAATGGAAACTGAATGAAAAATAATCAGATGTTTTTCACCTAGAACGTGTTATCTCGCGATCCGACCACGCACAACGTTGCTGACTGGCAAGTCGGGTGAAGTCGTAAATGTACAGAGAACGGGATGAGCCGGATGTGACGAAACGCGTGATTTTATAAAATCTCACTCCTCATTGCATTAGACATTTAATGAAAGTGGTATTCATTGGTTCGTTATTATGGGATTCGTATATAGGGAGTAATGAAGGTTTCCTCACGATGTTTTCCATCTCCGTTAGTACGTCCGTATAGTGTACTTCAGATTAATTACTTATCTCATTGGTACATGATCAGCACCTGGAGTCGAACCTGCACTTCCTGCGTGAGAAGCAAGCGTGAAACCCACTAGACCAAGGAGCTCTTTTAAATCATTTGTGAGCGAGAATCTAAAAAAACTCTCAACATTTCGAGATTTTGTCTAAAGTTTTCCCGAGATATCTCGTGTTACAATTTTTGATATTTAATCAATGGCATTCTTACTCATACGTGATGTAGATACCTACAAGATATTAAAAAAAAACACTACGTTCCTTCTTCGTTGAACCTCTACCAACTGGGGTATTGCTCATCCGATAAACATCCAGGGGTAGGGGTATGAGCGGGTGAAAAATAATAATAAAACGCAAAATTTCCTGTGTTGCCCGCGAGGACTACAGCGCAGAGAGCCACTAGCTTGTTGCCCGCGAGGACTACAGCGCAGAGAGCCACTAGCTTTAATATGATACTGTCCAACATTTCAGCCAACACGAATCTTGTTGCCAATTTTACCGACACACAAGAGCTTCAAGAAAATAATGTGAACCAAATTCCAAATCTCTTTATTACTGTAGATATTTACATATACTTAGCAATCGTCATTTTTTGCCACTTCTCTACATTGAACCACTGTGGGCGAAGAAGGGCGTAGAAACTCCCACAGATGGATTTTTAGATGTGTTTTAAAAATTGCTTGTGCTTAACTAATACAAAATATATTTATATTATCATTATCATAATTAATAAGCAGGAATAAATTATTACAAAATTATTAACAGCAAGGTCTGTGTTGAGCCAGATTAACCCCATACAGTCCCGTCATTTAAGTAATCTTGAACATTGTAATATCCCTTTTTCAACAAAATCGCTTAAATTGCTCAAATGGCAATTTCAAGATCTCCAAGAACCCATTCTCCCCACCAGACCGAAGCGCTGGGACGAGGGCCTCGAGAAGCCGCCGCTGGACTACTCGGAGTTCTTCGACGAGCAGACCGGCCAGGCCGCCGGCTTGCACGTGTGGGAGATCGAGAACTTCATTCCAGCGCCCGTCGACGAGGTAAACTGTTTCCATATAACTTTTCCGTTCGGCGTTAAGTTGGTAGCAATGGAACCAGGGTTGCTAGCTTTAAAATATCTGTTATTCAAAAGTTAGGGAAAAACTTATCAAATTATGGAGGCATCAAGACTATCTTTAATTATGATTCACCAAGTTAATTATTTCTTTCTCCCCCGGTCGGGATGCAATAAAAGACCCCATCAAAGCTTTTGCTGAAGGGAACCACAAACCAAAACGTCACCAGAGGTATATTTTTTTTTGTCCCTATTCTTCTTAAAAAACTTGAGACCGTTGGAGTACTGGGTATGGCATTGAATTGGTTTAAAACATATCTCACCCAGAGAAACCAGTGCGTAATTATAAATGGTTCCAAAAGCTCAGAACTCGAGATAATAAAGAAGCGTATCTACAGAGCCCCCACAATTAGAGTAAAGACAACTTTCGCCCGTCGTGTTGCTAGATATCTCCACATCGTCTACAATAAAATAGCAAAGAAGTGCGATCTTAAAACTTGCACTACCAGAGAGGTCAGAAATCGTGTCACAAAATGGTTACGCACCCTCACCTACGAAGCAGCTGAAAACCGTTAAACGCCCGCAATTAAATATACCTATATATTTAATATATTAAACACTATGCTTATAGATCTGGTGACTATCGGTAGGAATATATATCGAATTACTGAGTATAGGGACAGGCTTAAAATCAGCGATCGTTGATCACGGTCTGCGCTCATTAGCTGTGCTGGTCACCTTTTCAACAATTGCAGATTATTACTTTTATATGTGTCAGATATGCACTTCAAAAATGTATCTTTTCAATGTGTTAAAATATTGCCACAACCATTTGTAATAAATTAATTACTTGCAATAATACTAAGATGTGCAATGTACTTAAGCAAATGTATATCTGTTGAATAAACGATTTTTCAATTTCAATTTCAATATGCTAATGTACATAATACACATACATATATATACACATATTAGATTAAAATACTACACCCACACACATAAACTACACTACACTTTACTTTACTTTACCAATATTTCAACACCTCTTCCCCTTTACCTCATTATCATATCATCAACAGTAATGTCCACTTTTTATCACAGCAAATTCAATCAACACGCGATCTCGTTTTCCGCTCTGTGTTCGTCAACCGTAACTCAGATACGCACCATACAGGTTCGCCTAGTGTCATAGTGTGCGTGTCACAAGCTAGCTGTCAAAAGCACAAACTACCCACATATCATAACATTATATTTTATCAACCAATGCCAGTGTAATGTCATTAGATGTCCTTTGTTACCTATCTTTTTGATAAATAAATGAATTTATCTATACACGTATCATAAACCCTCTTTACTGCGTACAAAAACCGCACGTTACGATCAGCATAATGTTAAACTACTTGGTAAAAACTCATTTCTTATCTGAAAAATTACATATCATGACCATAATGTGTAATTTTTCTGCATATTATGACATTCAAATTTCGAACGCCGACGCCCGCCTGCGTGTCGCCCCTAGTTTGTCTGTGAAGTTGGTACTACAGAACAAGCTAAACAACTGCAGAGCCGCAATGCCGGTCAAACATGCGGTTCCTGAACACATCAAAGAGAGCTTATGATATGTATGTAGATAAACTAATTACATACACTACTGTACATAATTAGGCATTATGTAGCAGTCACATAAACTACTATTGTAATTTGTTTTTGTAGATTTTTTCAAAAAGCGCTTATTCAATTTTCATATATAAATAAATTTATATGGGACCACCTCTGAATTACGACCTACTAATGAAAACAACAATCATCAAAATCGATTCATAATTGACGGAATAATCGCGTAACAAACATACAAAAAACACAGTCGAATTGAGAACCTCCTCTTTTTTTAAGTCGGTTCAAAACAAACAAACGGTTTTTAAAGTAATGAAGGCAATATTGACAGCCGCAACTACATACCCGCTATTTTATATTTCGAAAGTGGGCAATTTCGTAAGAGTCTGGCAACCGGATATTGTTTTACTCCATTGTATTGACAGTTGTGCACTACAGCCAACATAACGGCGAAGAGAAAAGTTAAAAAGAGCGTGTTGGAGTATGGCTCAATCTTACTTGTATCCGGGTAAAGGCCTGTGCCCCTCGATGGGGACATTTATGGACTCCATTAATATTTTAACCCCTGATGCAAAAGAGGGGTGGGTAATTAAATTAACAGAACCGATGAGTACTAAATTACCACAGGCGTAAGACTTGGAAATTTCATAAGACTTTGTTTGCCAGTTTATTGGGAGGTTCTATTTCTGTCGCTTACTTTTCTTGCAATCTCTTACTGTTAATGAAACATTAAATTTTGTATCAGAATTCCAGTTTGTATTGGCAAGAGGCGACCGTTGAAAACGGTAACATTGACGCGTCGTTTGGTTAAAAACTGCCAGTAGATTGATGTCGAACGTAACGCATTATGTGACCTAATTGTATTCCCTAGGTGGCTCACGGCAAGTTCTTCGAAGGCGACTGCTACATCATTCTGAAGACGAAGATCGAGGAGCAGGGCCAGTTCTCGTGGGACATTCACTTCTGGATCGGCTCCAAGGCTACGGTTTGTTTTATTTTTGACCTCCGAGGAAAATGAGCGGTGTTAAAAGTAGAGTCCGAGGTTGATGATGGGACTGAATGTTGGGTGCGGCAGAAGAAGCGGAAGTACAAGCGGAATAAACGCAGTGGACATGAGGACACGCATCGCTGAGGTGTATGTGTGGAGTAACATTAGAAGATAGTCGAAGGGGCAAATTAGAAGAATAACCGGCGGACCTATGAATATTGAAGGAAACGAGAGATGTATGCCAGGATAGTACCGAGTGGATATCTTTATATCTGCCCACACCGGGCAAAAGACGTGAGTATATAGTGAGTGTGAGTATAGACGTGTGTATAAAGATAACTTCGTTTTAATCGCGTAGTCACATAATTATCTACTAAACATAAACATAAATAAATAAATAAAATAACATAATACAGTAAACAGATGAAAATTTGTGATATGAGTTTGCGTGTTTACAGTGAAAAATAAGTTAGCACACTGCTGCCGTGTTGATTCACTGAAGAAATTATTTATTATTTATCAATCTGTATTTGCATTTTGCTAGGTTTTCCTCGATATGCAAATTGATTAGTATGTGTAGAACACTTTCTATGCATGCAATGTGTAATAATTTGCTGCTCTAACTATTCGGTTCACATAAGTGCTGTATTTGTATTGTGTATACTTGCTTATCATGAAATGTTCTCGTATGTCAGTGCCTCTGGTAACAGTGATGGAAAATGACCTACGTGAGATGAATGTCCGTTACCTTTTGTTATGTTTACTAACATTGGGCAAGATGTTTGTCAATATTGCATCAGATGATATAGGTGCGGTGCAATCAGCGAAATCGAACCAGTTTCACAAGTACAACAAAGAGAGTCCATAAGTGAATAAAGATTTTTGGAGTTCCTGCGATACATGCTATTCTAGTTCAAATTCGATAATTTGCCTTTGAACAACGGACATTAAGTGTTTACAAACAGACTTGTGAGTAATTCAAGAGATTCTTCTCAGCAGGCTGTCACATCTCAACTAATCTGTAGATTTTTAAGCGAGTGAGAATGAATAATAAATGTTGTAAAATAAATTTCCTTTGGAAAAAATCGCGTATTGTAAGCTAAAACGCATTAGAAGACAGGTGAAGTTTACGGTGGTGTGGTGGTTCTGTTTTTTTCTTCATAGAAAAAAAACTTCATATCTACGGAGCAGCTGCAATAGCCTAGTCCGTGTCACGCAAAATCTGGCTTAACTAAGCCAGATTTTGCCGATTTTAGGGGACTAGGCTATGTGCCTCTGCCAACTCGTATAGGAAAAGGCGTTGATATTAATATATTATTTTCAAACCCACAGCTAGACAAGGGCGCGTGCGCAGCCATGCACGCGGTGAACCTGCGCAACCTGCTCGGAGCCAAGCGCACCCAGCGCCACGAGCAGGGCGACGAGACTGAAGAGTTCCTGGCGCTGTTCCCCACGCCGCCCATGTACATACAGGGCAGCCACACGGCCTCGGGGTTCTTCACTGTCGATGACCCTGTAAGTTCATGTGCTAACTAGTTCCTGCCGCTGTGCCCCACGCCGCCCATGTACATACAGGGCAGCCACACGGCCTCGGGGTTCTTCACTGTCGATGACCCTGTAAGTTCATGTGCTAACTAGTTCCTGCCGCTGTGCCCCACGCCGCCCATGTACATACAGGGCAGCCACACGGCCTCGGGGTTCTTCACTGTCGATGACCCTGTAAGTTCATGTGCTAACTAGTTCCTGCCGCTGTGCCCCACGCCGCCCATGTAAATACAGGGCAGCCACACCGCCTCGGGGTTCTTCACTGTCGATGACCCTGTAAGTTCATGTGCTAACTAGTTCCTGCCGCTGTTCCCCACGCCGCCCATGTACATACAGGGCAGCCACACGGCCTCGGGGTTCTTCACTGTCGATGAACCTGTAAGTTCATGTGCTAACTAGTTCCTGCCGCTGTGCCCCACGCCGCCCATGTACATACAGGGCAGCCACACGGCCTCGGGGTTCTTCACTGTCGATGACCCCCTGTAAGTTCATGTGCTAACTAGTTCCTGCCGCTGTGCCCCACGCCGCCCATGTACATACAGGGCAGCCACACGGCCTCGGGGTTCTTCACTGTCGATGACCCTGTAAGTTCATGTGCTAACTAGTTCCTGCCGCTGTGCCCCACGCCGCCCATGTACATACAGGGCAGCCACACGGCCTCGAGGTTCTTCACTGTCGATGACCCTGTAAGTTCATGTGCTAACTAGTTCCTGCCGCTGTGCCCCACGCCGCCCATGTACATACAGGGCAGCCACACGGCCTCGGGGTTCTTCACTGTCGATGACCCTGTAAGTTCAAGTTTTTTTAGGGACATTGGACAACAAGGTATGCACTTATTTTTATAAATTGTCGTTTCTAATTACTACCTCCATATTCCAACTGTGAAACTGGTAAATAAATACAAGACAATTAGGGGTTTTTTCATAGTTTATTTTAGAAAAAGGTGTTTTTGTTTAGACTTCAAGGCCGATCGAGAAGAAATTCTCTTTTCACATTAAACTGTAGCGTTTATACATCCTATTTATGCAAAAACATCTTCCACGTCTTTCCACCAATAGGCATAAAGCCACTTCAAAGATGGCCTGCGTTTTCTGATATTTTTATAAACAATAAAAATTTGGTTCTTCTTGTCTCGTTCTGCTGTTTTTTCATATTCTTTATTGCACAGAAAATATGTAGGTGCAGACATTTACAAGAATCGTTATCAGCAAAGGCGAGCTTATCTTTAAAGAGATATTTTTTCCAGCAAACCTAGGCAAGACAAGAGAGTTTATGCGACAGGAAATTCTCTCTCCCTCTCGGTCACATACTTTTCTTTCATGTGTTTTAAGTATACGTTGTTTGGACTCTGGCCTCCCACTTTTCTTGCATGGAGTTGGTCCGTTATTCTAGCAGCGTGGCCCGGCACTATTCTTACGCCCACCACGTGTGAAAACATAAATCTCCACATGGCCTCGCCATCAAACACACACACGCGCACACACACACGCACACACACACTCACACACATACACCCACCACACACACACTCGGTACTATTCTTACACCCACCACGGGTGAAAACATAAATCTCCACATGGCCTCGCCTTCAAACACACACACGCGCACACACACAAGCACACACACACTCACACACATACACCCACCACACACACACTCGGCAACTATTTTTACACCCACCACGGGTGAAAACATAAATCTCCACATGGCCTCGCCATCAAACACACACATGCGCACACACACACACTCACACACATACACCCACCACACACACACTCGGCACTATTCTTACACCCACCACGGGTGAAAACATAAATCTCCGCATGGCCTCGCCATCAAACACACACACGCGCACACACACACGCACACACACACTCACACACATACACCCACCACACACACACTCGGCACTATTCTTACACCCACCACGGGTGAAAACATAAATCTCCGCATGGCCTCGCCATCAAACACACACACGCGCACACACACACGCACACACACACTGACACACATACACCCACCACACACACACTCGGCACTATTCTTACACCCACCACGGGTGAAAACATAAATCTCTACTTGGCCTCGCCATCAAACATACATACGCGCACACACACACGCACACACACACTCACACACATACACCCACCACACACACACTCGGCACTATTCTTACACCCACCACGGGTGAAAACATAAATCTCCGCATGGCCTCGCCTTCAAACACACACACGCGCACACACACACGCACACACACACTCACACACATACACCCACCACACACACACTCGGCACTATTCTTACACCCACCACGGGTGAAAACATAAATCTCCGCATGGCCTCGCCATCAAACACACACACGCGCACACACACACGCACACACACACTCACACACATACACCCACCACACACACACTCGGCACTATTCTTACACCCACCACGGGTGAAAACATAAATCTCCACATGGCCTCGCCATCAAACATACACACGCGCACACACACACGCACACACACACTCACACACATACACCCACCACACACACACTCGGTACTATTCTTACACCCACCACGGGTGAAAACATAAATCTCCACATGGCCTCGCCTTCAAACACACACACGCACACACGCACGCACACAAAATCACACACATACACCCACCACACACATACACTCACACACTCGGTACTACTCTTACACCCACCACGGATGAAAACATAAATCTCCACATGACCCGGCTTCCGGCCTCACCTTCCCGTGACACCACTTGTGTTTTCGTATCGCATAGCTTGGTCTGCCACCTCCGATTCCGAAAGCCTCAAGTTCAGAGTTTGTTTGTCGCCACTGCTATACCCGTCTGTTTCTGGCGTGCAGCACTACGTGACGCGGCTGTACCGGGTGCATGGAGCGGGCAGCAGCATCCACCTGCAGCCGGTGGCGGTGAGCGCCGCCGAGCTCGACCCGAGATACGTGTTCATACTCGACACAGGACTCGTCATTTATATTTGGTGAGTGGTTTGCTCCATGAAATCTTGTGGTACAGTCAGCATCAGATATATATGAATCACGCAAGCTACTCAAATATATCTACACACCTAAACAACCAGAAATATCTACCCAACCTAACTGTCAATATTGTGTCAACAGCTTCTGTGCTAGTATGGATGCTGAGATTATTTTGACACTTTCACTGTGTAGATGTTTATGATTGTTTGTTAATGTCAATCTATTTGAGTAGCTTGCGTGCTCACATATATCTGATGCTGACTGTACCATCTTGTGGTACGCGAGCAAGAGGTGTTACAAGTTCAGTGTAGGAAGCAGGAATAATTAATTACGCGTCGAAAAAGTATGCGAATCGACTTTTTTTTTGTTTTTAACATAAACATTTACATACAGGCACATACGTTGCTTCTGGCCCCACACTAGGATACCCTGTGTCGTGAGAACCAGAAACAGCGACGTCACACGCATATAAACATCCAAGACCTGGGGTTGTTTTTTAACCCCCAGCCGGGGATCGAACCCGGGACCTCTCGCATGGTAGGCAGGTAGGGCCACAACCGCTGCGCCACAGAGGTCGACGAAGAACTGTCACTGACTCGTATGTACAATGACATAAGGTTCATTTTATCTGGATTCAAACATTAATAATTCTTGCTTGAGCTACAGTAGACAGTTTCCCAAAAGAACGTATGGACCAATTTTGATTGCATTTTGAATTACCTGGTATTAATTTACGGGTACGTAGCGTAATACCTAAAGACAGAAGACCTAAGTTTATAAGACCTAGCTTCGGAATACCGAATATCAAAATACCGAATGACAGTTTGACCGAAAGTTCGAATTTCCTAAAGTTCAATGGGGTTGGCCGGTGAAAGCTCATCATAGGTGGCGCCACGTGCATTTGGTTCCTTTATCCAGTTGCCAATTTCAACAATCGACTAATTTCTGGAACTTTTTTTGTGATAATTTTATTTACTACACAACAAAAGTTATTTTTCGTGTATATGTTATAATGTCATGTAATTACTACTATACAACTTAATTTTGTATTTTTGGCAGCGGGTTTTTACAATAACAGCACATGACTGGCGATTGAACACACTGTACTGGTAACACAGAAGCGTGACTGTGACGTTAGGGGAACCAACCGATACTAGCGCCACTTTGACAGTTGCCAACCCCATTGACCGAATGATTGAAATCCCTAAATTCTAAATCCCGAAGTTCAAAATCCCGAAGTCTGAAATACCGAATTGGCTGCCGGGGCGAGATTGTACAACTGGATGGAAGCAAATTTGGCAAGAGGAAATATAACAAAGGTGGGCTATGTCACAGAACCGAACTGGTTGCTATAGGTCACTTCCTGTTTGAAAACTAAAAATAGGTTAGTTAGGTTCACACTTAACAGCAGACCCGGGAGCCCAAGTGAAGCGGAGCGGAGCGAGGCGACCCCCTACTCTGGCACTAGAAAGCACTTTCGGGATTTTGAACATTCGGGATATAGATCATTAGGTATTTCGTTCTTCGGTATTTTGAACGTTGGGATTTCGAACGTAGTTCATATGATCTGTAGGTAGATTTGTATGGAAAGATAAAAAAATAATATTTTTTATTGACTATGCTGGTGATTCCAATAAATTCTCTAATTTTGCGTTTATTTTAGAAATTTTATTGGAATCACCAGCATAGACAATAAAAAAATATTATTTTTATATATTATGTATTTCGATCTTCGGTATTTCGAACGTTGGGATTTCGAACGTAGGTCATATGATCATTAGGTATTATGCTGCGTACCCTAATCTACTTTTCCCCATACATAGTGATTAACAGCGGCGTACGTGTGTCTGCATCCTCGTTTAGTTTATTTCACTTTATAGAAATATATATTTAATAAATAGGGCTAAATACGACTTGGATATTGATCCACAGGAATGGCAAAAAAGCCAAGAACACTCTCAAGTCCAAGGCGCGTCTGTTCGCCGAGAAGATAAACAAAGAGGAACGCAAGAACAAGGCGGAGCTGATCGCGGAGCCGCACGGCAAGGAGCCGAGGAGGTTCTGGGAAGAGCTCAACTACCCAGGGGGGACTCCGTTCGTGCCGCAGGTTACTTCTATCTTCTACAAGGGGGTTCTAGTGCCTGCACCTGGCCCACTTGAGCGGGGCCTTTGTGCATGTCCCCTTCGCCTGCACATCTACTTCAGCCATCCCAACTCCTGCACCAGCTGGCGAAGGAGGCCTGGGTGTTCTAGGAGCTCGTGGGTGTTTGTTGTGTCACCTAGGATAGCCATCCTGGTTTCTGTTGAGGATGGACATGCCAGTAGCATATGCTCTACTGTTTCATCCACTTCCATGCACCCCCTGCACAGGGGGCTGTCCGTTGCACCTGTAATTGTCAAGTGTTTGTTTAGTGTACAATGGCCTGTAATAAGGCTTGTAAGTATTTTTATTTTCCTGCGTGGCAGTCTCATTAAGTAATTTGTAAATTTATTGTTGTACTTATCTATGAAAAGTTTTTGCAGTGTTTTTTTGCAGGTGTTTTTGCAGTCTCTCTGCTAGACCATAAAGTCAAAGTCAAAACTTTATTACTGTAGATATTTACATATACTACATTGGACCACTGTAATAACTATTGTTGCTGTACTGTGGCTTCCGCTGATAAGGGCTTTGAATGGTTGAGGGCCAATTACCGGTCTTCTGTCCCTAATTTTGCTAGCTTGTCTGCCTCCCAGTTTCCCTGGTCACCCTGGTGACCTTTTACCCACTGGACTGTGACCTTGTTTTTCTCACCTAGTCTGCTGAATGCCTTGTGGCATTCTAGTATAAGTTTTGATTTTGTCAACGGTCTTTTTAGTGAGCTTCAGTGAGGCTGCGCAGTCCGTTTCACAGGTAATGTCATTCCACTGGCGAGCTCTTATAAAATGTATAACAGGAATTAGAGGGGGCGGGGTGGTTGCGTTTTGTAGCGACATTTTGTGGCCCGTGTGCGCCGAGGCTAAGCTGCAATATCCCGAGCGTGGAGTTTTTTTTAAGATCGGTCAAGTGCGGGTCGGACTCACACACGAACAGTTCCGTACCGTGGTACGAAAAACCTTTATGACTAAAAATTAATAAAACATGCACAAAAAATGCGTCCGTACTTGGTTTCGATACCAGTCCCTATAGAATGCGGATCCGACGTCAAACTATTGCGCCACAGACGACCTTATGTAAATATAAGTTGATATTTGAATGATGATGATTTGGTTATTCTCAGGGGCTATTAAAATCTTTTTTTAAAATAAAATCTCGTGTAGTTCATTATTTGTTGCTGTAGCCCCAGCAGAAACACATTCTGTGAAAATTTCAACTCTATACCCATTTTGATTCTTACATATACACCTCGCTGACAAATAGGCTCCCTAGAAACCATATATTTACACAACTGTAGCCGGATAAATGAAATCTTGGAAAGTGCTACATTCTATTACCATGCTAAATGTAGTGTTACTCGCACATCGGAAATGATCGTGTGGGTAAAGCAACTTCTGGCCGAGGCAGGATAGGGTTGGGTGAACCCATTTTCTATCCTAGTAAAGGCCGGTGCCCCTCGGTCGGGACGTTAATGTGTTACGTTTATTATTATTTATTAATGGTTCACAAATCTCATGTTAGGGATAAGCTTGCCTTTGTAAATGAATTTTCATTTGCAATAGATATATACGAATTACAGCGTTTACTGTAATGATGCGCAGGAGCACGTGCCGGAGGAGTTCAGCTGGAGCCCGTGCCGACTGTACCGCGTGGAGCTCGGCATGGGCTACCTGGAGCTGCCGCAG
Source organism: Argyresthia goedartella (assembly GCA_949825045.1). NCBI lineage: Eukaryota > Metazoa > Arthropoda > Insecta > Lepidoptera > Argyresthiidae > Argyresthia > Argyresthia goedartella. Next base: position 35,348,185 of record OX463812.1, on the reverse strand, counting down.
CCCGACGCGACGCCCATGACTCGACAAATGCTGCTCACGCGCAATGTCTACATACTCGACGCGCACAACGACGTCTTCGTCTGGTACCCTCACACTTACTTCACTTTGTCTGGTACCCTCACACTTACTTCACTTCGTGTGGTACCCTCACACTTACTTCACTTTGTCCAGTTCATCTGCTCACGCGCAACGTCTACATACTCGACGCGCACAACGACGTCTTCGTCTGGTACCCTCACACTTACTTCACTTTTTTTGGTACCCTCACACTTACTTCACTTTGTCTGGTACCCTCACACTTACTTCAGTTCGTGTGGTACCCTCACACTTACTTCACTTTTCTGGTACCCCAATACTTAGTCAATTCACCTGCTCACGCGCAACGTCTACATACTCGACGCGCACAACGACGTCTTCGTCTGGTACCCTCACACTTACTTCACTTTGTCTGGTACCCTCACACTTACTTTACATTGTGTGGTACCCTCACACTTTCTTCACTTTGTCTGTTACACTCACATTTACTTCACTTCGTTTGGTACCCTCACACTTACTTCACTTTGTCTGGTACCCTCACACTTAATTTACATTGTCTGGTACCCTCACACTTTCTTCACTTTGTCTGTTACACTCACACTTACTTCTATTCGTCTGGTACCCTCACACTTACTTCACTTTGTCTGGTACCCTCACACTTACTTTACATTGTGTGGTACCCTCACACTTTCTTCACTTTGTCTGTTACACTCACACTTACTTCACTTCGTCTGGTACCCTCACACTTACTTCACTTTGTCTGGTACCCTCACACTTACTTTACATTGTCTGGTACCCTCACACTTTATTCACTTTGTCTGTTACACTCACACTTACTTCAATTCGTCTGGTACCCTCACACTTACTTCACTTTGTCTGGTACCCTCACACTTACTTTACATTGTGTGGTACCCTCACACTTTCTTCACTTTGTCTGTTACACTCACACTTGCTTCACTCGTCTGGTACCCTCACACTTACTTCACTTTGTCTGGTACCCTCACACTTACTTTACATTGTCTGGTACCCTCACACTTTATTCACTTTGTCTGTTACACTCACACTTACTTCAATTCGTCTGGTACCCTCACACTTACTTCACTTTGTCTGGTACCCTCACACTTACTTTACATTGTGTGGTACCCTCACACTTTCTTCACTTTGTCTGTTACACTCACACTTGCTTCACTTCGTCTGGTACCTTCACACTTACTTCACTTTGTCTGGTACCCTCACACTTACTTCACTTTGTCTGGTACCCTCACACTTACTTTACATTGTCTGGTACCCTCACACTTTATTCACTTTGTCTGTTACACTCACACTTACTTAAATTCGTCTGGTACCATCACAGGTCTCAGCTTTATGGCAGCTCTTGTTTGTTGCTCATTGCTCGACATGCGAGCCATGGGAAAGGGACGGCTCATCTCGTGGCATCTCGCTCTCTCAGCTGTGTGTGCGCGTCCTGATATCGACTGTATGATAAACCTCCACCCCCACTGTCTTGAAGACTGTATCCTTGCGTCACAGGGTATCCTGGTGTAGGTCCGGAAGGAACGTAAGTCCTGTCTATAAATGTTAATGTTGCCACCCAGGTTCGGCAAGAAGTCTTCCCGGCTGGTCCGGGCCGCCGCCGTGAAGCTGGCACAAGAGTTGTTCAACATGGTGCAGCGGCCCGAGTACGCGCTGGTCACCAGACTGCAGGAGGGCACGGAGACGCAGGTACTCCCACTTCACGCCGCCGGCCGCCGGATTACCCATGCATGCATGCCGGATGCCGGGGTCTCTAGGCAATGCAAATCTGGGACCCCTTACCCTTTTCTTGCTTCCTTAAAAACGATAACCAGCTGTGCCCGGAGCCTCGTCTGTTTTATAACCGCACCAGACCCGAATCCCGTTTTGAGGCAACGTGATTTTGTTGGTAATTATTTCAAAACCTGTAACTGGAAAATGTGATATCGACATGACAATTACATGACATGTTCTTAGGAATTAGGAATTCATCATTTGCCAAGATAAAATGGTTACCTATGTGTTGATCTAAGTCACTATTTGTTGTAAATTTGATCCGTGTTCCCACAAAAGTACATTTCCCACGAGTTTGCAAAGGCTTATATTTATGAACCGGGAAGTTTACGGCACGAGCCGAAGGCGATGGTCGTAGCGAGGTTTATTTTTTTTTGTGTTAGAAATGACCTCCAATACGTAGGAAAAGGTCATTGACGACATCATAATTGAAGCATCGCGTATACCAGCGTCTTGGATGTTTATGTTTGTGGCGTTGCTGTTTCTGCTGGTTGCCACGACACAGGCTAGCGTGGGGCCAGAAGCGATGAGTTTATGCCAATGTATGGTATTTAATTCATGTCGATTCTGAATATATATATCACCTTAAGATTGTCAAAACCGTTACTTGATGATTTTTTTATTTTATTTATTTATTAAAGAAACAAACAGTCTCACATAGTTTTAAGTAATACATAAAAATTCTTATAAATAGTAGACTTACAGTTTCCTATCTAACGTTTTTTTTCTCGTTAGTTTACAAACTATCGATAAATTGTAAACTGTACCGTGCTTCTTACGATATGACGCGTTAGTTAATAATAAAACCGTTAAATTGAGAACTGGTTTAAACTTGAATTGCGTTGCACAAGGGCAAACACTGCAGCAGATTAAGTGAAGACTACAGGGAGCGAGCGCAGCGAAGTTAGGTTGGCATGTAAGAACAAAATAAACGTAAATTCTAAACCCTGTCGGTCTGGTTTACCATTTGTCGATAGTTTACAAACTAACGCGTTAGTTTATAAACTAACGGGTTTGACAATCTTACGGTGACACATATATACCCTGATGTTTCGTGCAGGTGTTCAAGACGTACTTCCTGGGCTGGGAGGACGTGATCGCGGTGGACTTCACTCGCACGGCCGAGTCGGTGGCGCGGACCGGCGCAGACCTGGCCAGCTGGGCGAAGCAGCAGGAGACCAAGTGAGTGGACTCCAATGTATTAGTGGACCATATACAAACATTTATAGGCACATACGTAGCTTCTAGCCCCACACTAGGATATCCTGTGGCGTAGGAACCAGAAACAGCGACGTTATATACACATATAGCATCCAAAACCTGGGGTTTATTGTTCTTCCTCCCCCTTCGAGAATCGAACCCAGGACCTCTCGCTCGCCACAAATGGCGTCAAGTGACCGGACGGCCGGACCGGCGTTGAAGAGGCATGGGTCGATGCACCTATACTTCTCCTGCGGTGTCACGTGACACAGAATGTCCGCTGCTTTCTGTGCTCGTTCAAGGGCGGACCGAAAAAACCCCACTCTGTGGACGAAGAGACTCTCGTCGTCGACGTCGGCCCTAACTGTCGCACCAGCGACGAAGATGCTAGCGATTCAAATAGGCTACTATAACAAATAAGCTGCTTGGAGAGCACAGGCAAGTGTAGAGATTGGGTCACTACATCTTCCTATAGCCGTGACGCTCGCATTATTGTCACATTTAATTAATTTCGATTAAATTTAATTTATTTTAATTTAAATCTATTTTACTTGACATATGATTTGACTTTTAATTTAATTTAATTTATCGATTGTTTTTTTTTTGTTATGATGTTATTAAATTTAATTATTCTATTGACCTGTAACTTACACTATGAATAAATGAATTATGAACTACGTTATTTAGTATGCCCTACGTCTGTTCATTAGGCGAATAGTCACTAAGCGCTTTTCGCTCTTTGCAAAAGCTGAAGTGCTCGTGCTAATAAAAGATCAGAACGTCAGAACATGTAAAAAAAGTTTACATCATACATGCTCCGTCAGTAGGATTTACTGCTGTGCAAATAGGCTGTGTAAAAAGCATTTTCAACACAATCGCTGACCTATCAAACATATGGACCTGCTGTACCTAGAAAATAACGGTGCTAAAATAGTGTCGCATAAAATGGCTGCCTTCTAGTGAAGGAGAAGTGCGAGAAATATCGATATCGATGGTCAGAGTGTCGATAAGGGGGCGGAAGCCGCCACTTCAGCAGCAATTGTTTTCTTCCTCATTGAACACAATGTATTGTTTATAGATAACGTTCCATTTTCCAATCAATTTACGTCACACTATGCTTGAATTGTAAAGTTAATTTTACTGCTCAAGATATGCAAAATTCCTTGGTGAAACAATCTATTTTCTAATTAAAATATAAGATTATTTTTTACTAAGGAACAAAATTGGCGGCATTTCATTTCATTTAATGGTTGCAGCAATTTTAATGACCAATTATTTTTCTCTAAAAAAAATTATATTTTGTCGAACCTATATAAATGTTTTATTTACCTCGCATCAATGTAAAGTAGAATGTTTACCTCGGTTGTAAGTAGCTATAACGAGAGCGAGCGAGAGAGGTTCCAAGGCAACTTTGTGGCGTAGTATATAGGCTAATTGAGCACGCACGTACGTTTCCAGAACGGACCTCTCCGCCCTGTTCATGCCGCGGCAGCCGGCGGTGGCCGCCGCAGAGGCCGCTGCGCTCGCCGACGAGTGGAGCGAGGACCTCGAGTGCATGGAGGCCTTCGTGCTGGAGGGCAGGCGCTTCGTGAGGCTGCCCGACGCGGAGCTGGGCGTGTTCTACGAGCAGGACTGCTACGTGTTCCTCTGCCGATACGTGATGCCCAGCGAGGTAATACGTGTTCTACGAGCAGGACTGCTACGTGTTCCTCTGCCGATACGTGATGCCCAGCGAGGTAATACGTGTTCTACGAGCAGGACTGCTACGTGTTCCTCTGCCGATACGTGATGCCCAGCGAGGTAATACGTGTTCTACGAGCAGGACTGCTACGTGTTCCTCTGCCGATACGTGATGCCCAGCGAGGTAATACGTGTTCTACGAGCAGGACTGCTACGTGTTCCTCTGCCGATACGTGATGCCCAGCGAGGTAATACGTGTTCTACGAGCAGGACTGCTACGTGTTCCTCTGCCGATACGTGATGCCCAGCGAGGTAATACGTGTTCTACGAGCAGGACTGCTACGTGTTCCTCTGCCGATACGTGATGCCCAGCGAGGTAATACGTGTTCTACGAGCAGGACTGCTACGTGTTCCTCTGCCGATACGTGATGCCCAGCGAGGTAATACGTGTTCTACGAGCAGGACTGCTACGTGTTCCTCTGCCGATACGTGATGCCCAGCGAGATAATACGACTACACAAAAACACAACTTTCCAACAGTTTGGAAAATGTCCAACCGGTGTTATCTCCGCTTCCGTAGTTGTTAAATAAATAAAAGTGTTATCGATGAAAGAAGAAATGGGAGAGAGAAGTGAGAGTATGCCCAGAGAGAATGTACAAGACATTAATTCCTCCCTATTTTTTCGATGCATAATTGCCACCTCCCAAAATATCAACTTGGGCAAACATCCTTTTCACAATACTTTATAAGAGTTTGAGTTTGAGTACAGGCCGCACTAGGTTTCTTAGCGTTTGATCACTCAAACGCTCTCACCTCTCTCTCGTCCATGTATGCTTCTCCCTTGCACCCATGCACCGCTACACCCTCCAGACGGCATTCATATGTGTATATGTTGTTGTTGTCAGGGGGACGAGGAAGAAGAGGTCGAGAACGGCGATGCTGACGTGGCGGACGGTGAAAGCGTAACGTGGGTCGTCTACTTCTGGCAAGGTAACATGCCTATTCCTTCTAAACTAGGTGGTGATGAACCACCAGCCCAATGGACGGGTTTCCTTCATTGGACATCTCCAAGATTGCTGGGCACCGGTCTTATCTGGTGGATAAAAAAGGGCGGAAGACTTGAAAGTGGTGTAATGAAAGGGACGCCTTTATGTGTCAGTAGGTACAGCAGCCCGGATGGATGATACCTGTACCTCCTCAGAGGAGGTCGTTAACATTTAAATGTTATTGATCAAACATAAATTATTATATACACAAATCACTCATCTATTTTCCCGTTTTACTGCAATGTTTGATGCTCCAACATGTGTTCACCCCTAGGCCGCAAAGTGCCCAACATTGGCTGGCTGACGTGCACGTTCTAACTCTCACCTGTCTTATTACTCCCCAGGCCGCAAAGTGCCCAACATTGGCTGGCTGACGTGCACGTTCTAACTCTCACCTGTCTTATTACTCCCCAGGCCGCAAAGTGCCCAACATTGGCTGGCTGACGTGCACGTTCTAACTCTCACCTGTCTTATTACTCCCCAGGCCGCAAAGTGCCCAACATTGGCTGGCTGACGTGCACGTTCTAACTCTCACCTGTCTTATTACTCCCCAGGCCGCAAAGTACCCAACATGGGCAGACTGTAGTTGACATTCTAACTCTCACCTGTCTTATTACTCCCCAGGCCGCAAAGTGCCCAACATTGGCTAGCTGACGTGCACGTTCTAACTCTCACCTGTCTTATTACTCCCCAGGCCGCAAAGTACCCAACATGGGCAGACTGTAGTTGACATTCTAACTCTCACCTGTCTTATTACTCCCCAGGCCGCAAAGTGCCCAACATTGGCTAGCTGACGTGCACGTTCTAACTCTCACCTGTCTTATTACTCCCCAGGCCGCAAAGTGCCCAACATTGGCTAGCTGACGTGCACGTTCTAACTCTCACCTGTCTTATTACTCCCCAGGCCGCAAAGTACCCAACATGGGCAGACTGTCGTTGACATTCTAACTCTCAGCTGTCTTATCAGTCCCCAGGCCGCAAAGTGCCCAACATGGGCTGGCTGTCGTTCACGTTCTTACTCTCATCTGTCTTATCACTCCCCAGGCCGCAAAGCGCCCAACATGGGCTGGCCGACGTACACGTTCTAACTTTAAGCTGTCTTCTCACTCCCCAGGCCGCAAAGTGCCTAACATGAGCTAGCTGTCGTTCAAGTTCTAACTCTCATATGTCTTTTCACTCCTCAGGCCGCAAAGCGCCCAACATGGGCTTACTGTCGTTCAAGTTCTAATTCTCATCTGTCTTATCACTCCCCAGGCCGCAAAGCGCCCAACATGGGTTGGCTGACGTTCACGTTCGGGCTGGAGCGCAAGTTCAAGCAGCTGCGCCCGCGGCTGGAAGTGGTGCGCACGCACCAGCAGCAGGAGGGGCTCAAGTTCATGTCGCACTTCAAGCGCCGGTTCATCGTGAGGCAGGGCAAGCGAGGGAAACTGGTCAGTCGCTTCAATCTTCTTCTTTTCGTGTGGAAAAGTTAATCAGTAAACTTGTATTATGTTATTCCAAAAATTGGCCACCACTATGGCGTTCGCCGATGCTTGTATGCTTGTTGTCTGGGATTGAACTCTCACTCGAGTACATTACGAAAGAATATTATGTATTATTTACTAGCTGACGCGACTTGATATACATAGATTTTACATCGCGGGGTACGAGACCCCCCACTAAACCATCACTGAGGCTGGCTGCTGGCCTCTTTCCACTTTGGCAAAGTTCTCATAGGTTTCGTAAGAAATGTCCGAGACATGGTTCTGGCTTGGTGAACCTATTGATAGTACAGTCGTGTACTTTCATATTATATCGAGAGACTAGGAAATTGCAAATGACGACTGGTATTTTGTTACACTTGTGAAGCGCGATCATTGCGACACGATTCTGTTGGACATCCCACTCCATCTCTACAGCTGGGATTGACGCGATCAAGTAAGGGTTTTCCAGAAGACCGAACCCAAATAAGGTCTAAGTGAACAAATGAGCAGTAACTGAAACTTTATTTCAAATTTGTAGCAGAACTTATGGCCAGGTTAAGCACGTCGGAATTTGTAGCATGACACAAAAAGCCCAACGCACAAATCGCAACTGACAAATGAATGAGCGCGTGAGGATCTGTGCGAGTGATTTGTAAGGTTATTTAAAATAAAGTCCGGTTTCTACGATTGTGTCGATGTTATCGATTTCATTTGTGAAGTCGTGCCAATGTGGTCCACAGATTTATATTGCATATGCAGATGAATGAAACTCTTTGCTTACTAACTCTGTGTGCAGAACGCAGTTTTTTTCGAGTAAAAGTGACGTTTAATTTATTAAATCTTTAAAAAAAACGTGTTATAATGCGTCTCATATAACCAATTTCATAGCCACCAAGTTAGCAGTTCACGTAGAACTACGCTTCGTCAGCCATTTCGAAATCATCATTCCGCTGTCAGTTCTGTCTATTGTGAGTGTTCCCGTGTTTATGTTTGATTTATTTGTGAAAATTGCAAATAAATTGCCGGAACCTCTCAGAAGTGATGCACGGCTAGTTATTATAAAGGTTTTATCTTATGAGAGAAAGGAAACGCCTCCAAGCTCCAGTCATAGCATTCGACAAGCTGAATGAACGCGTTGCTGCTGCTGCAGGTCAGTGCTGCCAGATATAGAAAAATGTAATCACCCATTATTAAAAAACACATTTTTCCTAGGTGGTGTTTTTTTTTGAATGGTGTATTAATTTATAATTATCCTAATGTATCGAAAACAATCTGTAAGTACTTAGTTAAGTAATGTCATCATAATTTTTAAAAGCGATTGCAGTATTGTAAGTTATGGCAGTTCTTAAAAAAATGACCAGTTTGTTACAGGTGTTTCCCAACGATTTGTCTACTAACTAATCAATGAAGAGAAACAGGCTGAACAAACTCATTCTAATATCTCTACACCTCTACACCTGGCAACGAAAAGGAAAAAGGAAATAGGGAAACTAGAAATTGATGATTTTGACATTGGTGCTATAAGCACACGAATTTTATACAGCAAGAAAAGCAATTCAGACCTTACCGAAGTTACTGAATGTTCTTAGGGAAGACAAGCATTTTTAAGTATAACGTGAAACTCTTCGAAAATTGCTCCACAAAATAGGGTTTAGTTTTAAAAAAACGAAATCGAATAAGGCGTGAAGACGTGTGTGAACGTAACGTCGTAGTGGAGTGGAGAGCAGCCTATCTATAAAAAATAAAGGAAAATGATCGTGGAGGAAAAAGGCCTGTTGTTTATTTTAGGAAACCTCGTCACACTCATCTGACAAATTTTCGCAAGGTCCTGAAGTTGACGGTGATATCGATAGGGATCAAAAAACTTTATTTCATAAAAAATATATGCAAAAATCTTTAAAATTCATGTGTTAATTCAAAGTGTCATTTAGATCCATTGTTCATGCAGGCGGACAAGAAGGTTTTGTAGAGAATGCTCTTCTCATTTTCAAATGCTCCCCTTTCACAGGAGGTTCCCCCCGCGGTGCAGTTGTTCGAACTGCGCAGCAACGGCTCCGCGCTGTGCACCCGGCTCGTGCAGGTTCGGGCGGAGGCGGCGCAGCTCAACAGCGCTTTCTGGTGAGACAATCTTACAATAATATACTAACTAGGGAATGAATCATACGATAACATACTAACTAGGGAATTAATCATACGGTAACATACAAACTGGGGAGTTCATGATAATGTAAGATACAAACTGGGTAGTTAATCATGCGATAACATACAAACTGGGGATTCAATTATACCATATCGTGTGTTATTTTATGATTGACTGACGAGTGAATGATACATTTATTTAAATAAGAGAGTTACTAATACGATAACATACAATTTGGGGAGTGAATCAAACGATAATAAACAAACTGGGGAGTGAATCATACGATAGCAGAGAAACTGGGGAGTCAATAATAAGATAACATACAAACTAGGGAATGAATCATGCTATAATATACAAACTGGGGAGTGAATCATAGGATAATATACAAACTAGGGAGTGAATCAGACGGTAACATACCTACTGGGGAGTTAATAAAACTACTATTAAATGTTTATGTTTAGAAACAAAAATTATATTTCCAATAAAAAATATAACAAAAAAAATAATTCATATTTTACTATACGTGATACGATAACATACAAACTTGGGAGTAAATTATACGATAATATACAAACTGAGTAGTGAATCATGCGATAAGATACAAACTAGGGAGTGAATCAAACGACACCATACAAAATGGGGAGTGAGCCATACCTAAGCATACAAACTGGGGAGTGAATCAAACGATAGCAGAGAAACTGGGGACTCAATCATACGATAACATTAAAACTGGGGAGTGAATCATACGATAACATACTAACTAGGGAATTAATCATACGGTAACATACAAACTGGGGAGTTCATGATAATGTAAGATACAAACTGGGTAGTTAATCATGCGATAACATACAAACTGGGGATTCAATTATACCATATCGTGTGTTATTTTATGATTGACTGACGAGTGAATGATACATTTATTTAAATAAGAGAGTTACTAATACGATAACATACAATTTGGGGAGTGAATCAAACGATAATAAACAAACTGGGGAGTGAATCATACGATAGCAGAGAAACTGGGGAGTCAATAATAAGATAACATACAAACTAGGGAATGAATCATGCTATAATATACAAACTGGGGAGTGAATCATAGGATAATATACAAACTAGGGAGTGAATCAGACGGTAACATACCTACTGGGGAGTTAATAAAACTACTATTAGATGTTTATGTTTAGAAACAAAAATTATATTTCCAATAAAAAATATAACAAAAAAAATAATTCATATTTTTACTATACGTGATACGATAACATACAAACTTGGGAGTAAATTATACGATAAATACGATAATATACAAACTGAGTAGTGAATCATGCGATAAGATACAAACTAGGGGGTGAATCAAACGACACCATACAAAATGGGGAGTGAGCCATACCTAAGCATACAAACTGGGGAGTGAATCAAACGATAGCAGAGAAACTGGGGACTCAATCATACGATAACATTAAAACTGGGGAGTGAATCATACGATAATATACAAACTGGGGAGTGAATCATACGATAACCTACGAACTAGGGAGTTAATCAGACGGTAACATACTAACTGGGGAGTTAATGATACGATAACATACGAACTGGGTAGTCAATCATATGTTACATACAAACTGGGGAGTGAATCATACGATAACATACAAACTGCTGGGGAGTGAATCATACGATAATATACAAACTGGGGAGTGAATCATACGATTACATACGAACTAGGGAGTTAATCAGACGGTAACATACTAACTGGGGAGTTAATGATACGATAACATACAAACTGGGTAGTCAATCATATGATTACATACAAACTGGGGAGTGAAGCATACGATAATATACAAACTGCTGGGGAGCGAATCATACGATAATATACAAACTGGGGAGTGAATCATACGATGACATACTAACTGCTGGGGCGTGACTCACACAATAACATACAAAGTGCTGGGGCGTGACTCATACGATAACATAAAATTTGCGGAGTGAATGATTCGATGTTGGATGTTGTATGGATACCAACAGGTAAACAAATTATACGCTGATTGTTACGGTACAATATTAACTGATGAGTGAATGATACATTAATTGATACGATACAAATTGATAATTAAACGATACACAAATTCATATGATATACCTGATGAGTGAAGGATACTTTGATTGATATTGTGCACTGTGAATTCTTACTCCTCGGAAGGTACTTGGATGTACTTATGCTCAAATAATTATGAATTATGCTTATCTCTCCCAGCTACATCCTCTACGTACCACTAGAGGGCGCGGACAGTGAGAGCTCGTCTGCGATCGTGTACGCGTGGATCGGCAGCAAGGCTGATGCTGAATCGGCAAGACTCATTGAGCAGATCGCTGAGGAAAAGTTCAACAACCCGTGGTTGAGTCTGCAGGTGAGTATCGTGAATTCGTTCACTCACTGTTTTAATAAATAAAACGAAGACTCGATACCTATTTGATGGAGCCTATAACAAAAGAGCGTACTGTATGATAGAAGTACAAAATATATATGTTACTTTCGCCTGGTGTCTTAGTAGAATGATAAGTAATTTCCCCTCAAAGTATTACTACTAGAACCCGAATAGTGTTGTTGCCTTATTTACCGCCCGCCCAGTGTTGATAACATCGCACCGCGATAGTAACGAACATTTGCCGTCCAAATAGTTCATTTATGGATCTTGTAAATATGTCGTGGTATCTATGATGAGTGGTACAGCACTATTGTAATTATGGTGGGAAATCATTCAAAAATTATTTACGTTAAACATTAAATATTATACGATTTGAATAAAAAAGTTGAAACACTTCTAGACTTACGTAGTAGGATGAAATGCAAATTTATAAGAAGCAATTTTTCATATGCCTGTAGTTTGACAGAACAACAAAACAAATCTGTGCATAGAATTAATATTAATTTATTTAATTTAACGTGTCATCACAGCGATGCTATTTTAAATTTCGACATGAATAATTTTATTCATAACTTTACTCTGACCCTCAGTCGTACGTGGTACCTGTCTAATAAATATAGAAAATTAGTAGCTACATCGTTAGCATATAATATATGCGACGCAGCTGTAGTTGGTTTAACCAGGTTCAACTTGACATCAGCTGTTTTTGTTAAACAGACTAATCAGAAACCTGCTTATGTTAAGGGCCAGTTCAGGTCAGTTTGGCAGATACTTTATTGAGAGGAGATCACTAACGGTTATGGTAGGTTAGTCAAAAAGCTAGGGAAACACTTTACCGTAGCTCTTTTGACAGATCGTCGTAATGCAACGACATAACTTTGTCAGACGTTCTAATGTTAGAACTGAACAGTTGCTTAAACTTTTTCAGTCAAAAATAAAATTCTTAATAGCTTATGATGACAAAATAATTCAATTTTACGATTTACAATCACTAAATCACTCCAAGAAGTCGATGAATGAGGAGCATACAGTTCTTCAGTAAACATAGTTAAATCAGTAAAATGCCCGTATTATGCCTCTGTTTGTTTACCGAAGTCCGATTGGCTGTGAATTTGTTTTAATAATTAAAAAAAGAAATATTGTTTGTTGAGAAACACTACGTCGTTACAAGGTTACGTGGGCTAACGAAGATGAACATTTTTTCTTTTTAATCTCTAGGAAAGAAAGATGGTTAGTAAGTTGAAACTGGATGACTATCGTGAAGTAATGTTTAACCATATTAGATATTAAATGAATGCTGCACACACCTCTTAGAAATAAAACATAAATAATAATAACATTTAAATAATATTAAGTAATTATATCATCATAATCATCATCAATCAGCCTACCCACTGCAGTGCAGGGTACAATAAAGAGGCCGCTGTGGTTAGCTCAGACTGGGCAGAGCTGGAGATGGCTGCAGATCGGACAAAGTGGAGAGCTATACTGTGAGTCCTACTCCTATATGCCCCTGCGAAGGGGTATCAGGTCGAAAAAAGAAAAATTATGCTGCATTGTTAAGCTTATAAACTTTGTGGAGTGTTCCTATTGATAGCATTGTCATGGCCTCTATCTTGTTATGCCATCTTGTCATCTTGATCACCACTGATTTTGTCGTAGTGCGAAGTGACTTGTTGTAGTTGTTGTGATCTCTGATAATATCTTCTGACCCCGGCTTCTCTCATTGGATTGATCTTACTCTTACTTACACTTCTGGCTCGGCATTTAATAACGGACTTATTGATTTTAGTATCTATTCTGACGAGGCTGGCTATAATTTTGGCTTCCGATTGCCTAACGAATTGTTCTGTTGTTCATGTAGATTATCATGTCGATATCGGAACAAACAAAAATTCTCAACGCTCAAGCTCAGGAGCAGGTAGTAAACTTATATCATTACTTTCACAATGCATAAATAAATAAAAAATAATAAAAAATGGCGGGCCTCTGTTAACAAGACCTAGAGATTGCGTTGCCGCAGCTGGCATTAACATAAAGACAGTTTCTCGAATAATAACAGCAAAATTCAGGAAATCGGGCCTCGAAGACAATGCCTTGAAAACACCAAATTCTAGAAAGAGACAAAAGTAATCGTTGGCATTGATAGTTTTGATGCGGATGCAATAACAAACCATATTTATGGATACTCTAGAAAAGAATATCATACTCCTAAAAAGCTATTAGAATCGTTAAAAAACGTAGACCTATTTTCTGGATGCAATACATTTCTGAAGAAGGTTTTGAAGGAATTAAAATACAAACAAGCTGACAAGCGTAAATTATTAATGGAGCGCCAGGATGTAAAACTAAAGCGACTAACATTCTTACGGCAAATGAAAAAAGTAAAATATTGGGATAATGTCGTGTTTCTGTATGAAATATGATTAAATGCAAACCATATGGTTTCGTAGACAAGGACCGATGATTCAGCGGCCTCGACATCAAAAGTCCCATCAGGGAAAGGTGCCCGCCTTGTTATTTGTCACGCAGGCTTAGCTCAAGGCTTCATTCTTGACTGCCTTCTCGCATTTGTTTTTAAAAAAACAGACGATTACCATGAGGAAATTAACTTTAATGTATTTAAAGAGTGGTTTGAGAATCTGCTATTCAGCTTTGAAAATATATCTACAATCGTTATAAATAATGCATCGTACCATTCAGTATAAGCAGACAAACCATCCACTCAGTTAAGCAATAAAGTAGACTTTTTATCTTGGCTGAACAGAAATAGTGTGTGTGCCAGTGCTGGTTTACTAAAAGCAGAACTACTCAGTTTAGTCAAAGCTACTAAGACATGCAAACCATGACATCTAATTGACGAATTAGCCCAGGAGTACGGGCACGAAGTAATAAGATTGCCGCCCTACCACGGCCAATATAAAATCAGTGGTCCCAGAATCGAACCTTAAGGGACACCTCTGTGAATTGTAACGGTTTGTGATTGATCGCTGGTGCCATTTAGCTTATCATACTATCTGCTTATCGTTACAAATAAAACGTCATAAGCGTATGACAACAGTGACAATGAATAGACACAAGTGATTTTTGAGCGTGGGAACTCTTAAAGCCAGTGAAATAGACTAAAATCTGTGCGGGAAATCGCTCACCGAGTCACCGCCGCCGCCCTGAGCCTTTGCGTAGGTTGTCTTAAAATTCGAATATGGGAGAAATTTCCTACTAAACGAATATGAAAAAATAATGCATATTTCTTTCTCATAAGTGATTCTGATTCCAAAATTCCATTATAGCTAGAGGAAAACCCCTTTTAAAGTCACCCTTTATTCACCATAGGAAACTATTTTTCTCGGCCAGTTAATATAATCTTCAGTGACAACACTCTTACCCCTGTTTGATTGTGTATCACTAATTCAATAATTCACTGAATGATAAATTTAATCCCTGAATTATACAGTTACTTCCCTGATGGCAATGCCATCGGCTGCTGCTGGTCAAATATAGTGCCGTTCAAATTTCATACTGGCGCTGTCATTTCCCGAGCGAGAAACAACTTTAAGGGCGACTTGCACCAGACTTTTGACAGACGCTAAATACAGGATAAATTTAATTTAAATACGGTCACGGCCATGTTAAATGGCAACCTGGATGACTGGCAATAACATTGCCGTGCTTGACTACGTAACATGGCCCTGTTGTAAACAAGTAAAAAACTGTATATAGCGGCTGTGTGTAAAAGTCCGGTGCAAGTCAGCTTAAGTGTCCGTAAAAGACACTTTCATTACACACGAGCATCATCTTCATCAACCCGCGCCTTACTCAATTCTGGCGAAAGCCTGTGCTCCTGTGGACATTAATGACTACATTCATCTTGTAACAGATAGGTAGTCGGTAGGAAAGAATAGTCTTTGTAGAAATATGAAGTTATATATTTTGAAGTAGCTAAGTAAAAGTTGAGACACAAGTTACATTTACTGAATTCTGGAGACAACTGCCGAGTCTCGATAGTGGGTGTTCGCACGCAGGCGAAAATGTGCGTATGCTGCACAACGTGAGACCCCAATCATCCCCTACTACAAAAACAAACATTTTGGAACAAACAATAAAAAAAAAAATATGATTGTCCTGCTCCTCCCAGGTCCTGAACGAGGGCTCGGAGCCTGACAACTTCTTCTGGGTGGGGCTCGGAGGACGCGCGCCCTACCCCACGGAGGCCGACTTCCTCAACTACACGCGGCTGTTCCGCTGCTCCAACGAGAAGGGATACTTCACCGTCTCTGAGAAGTACACGGACTTCTGTCAGGTCAGTGGACCTTCTTCTTCTGGAGTGTAGTCATGTCCATGACTGGACATAGGTCACATTAGTTCCACGTAGAGGGCGGTAAAAGTTTCTAGATAATAAACACCGAATAAGTAAGCAAAGCGTTTCCTTCTTCTGAGGTTGCTTACAAACTGATGCGTTTGTAAGCAACCTCAGAAGAAGGAAACGCTAAGAGTCTAAAAAAGTAAAGCAAATTTATCAAAGAGTTCCGTTATTCAGAGCAATTAATTCAGAATAATATAATCTCAGATGACTGAAACTCTTCGTTGCTGTTTACAATGTTTATCGAGTTACAAACCTTAGATGAATGAAAATCTTTGTGTTACAAACATACAGTGCCCTCTACCAAAAAGTTTTGCATTATCTTCCCCATTGACGCGGCCATTCTGGTCCATGTCGGGCCGGGTGGGTTTGATGTAATCGATGAGTGAACTTTATCCTTTCCTTATATGGAGATAAGGGTTCTAGGACCGTCCTGGCAGAAGTAAAAAGCATGTTAAAGCGACATTGTCGAAAAAGGGATATTACAATGTTCGAGATTACTTAAATGACAGGACTGTATGGGGTTAATCTAGTTCAACACAGACCTCGCTGTAAATAATTTTGTAATTATTTATTATTGCCTGCTTATTAAATAAAAAAAAACATAATTGTATTAGTAAAGCACAACCTATTTTTAAGAGATCTAAAAATTCTTCTCCCACAGTGGTCCAATGTAGAGAAGAGGCAAAAAATGACGTTTGCTAAGTATATGTAAATATCTACAGTAATATAGTACTGTTACGCCGGTATGTTAGGTCAAAAACTTTGAACGTCAATTTCAGTGCTTTAGAGGCGTTTTCAGCAGGCTGAAAAGTCATTTCAGGCCGTTTCAGAAGTTGCTCTATCACATATCTAAAGATCGAAATTTCACCCAAGTTGCCGTCGTTTTCAGGCGCCTGAAACATGTTTTCAGTCCGTTTCAGGGTACCCACTATCAGATGACGCCATAACCTGAAAACCCGTTTTCAGGCGTCTTCAGGACCCCTTATGGGCCTCTGAAGCACAAATCGTTATATGGCGAAATATCCGGTAGGAGTGACAGAGATAGCACTACTAGAAAGAGAAAGCTATACTCGGAACATTCGAGAAGTGTGTGACAGAGATAGCACTACTAGAAAGAGATAGCTATACTCGGAACATTCGAGAAGTGTGTGACAGAGATAGCACTACTAGAAAGAGATAGCTATACTCGGAACATTCGAGAAGGGAGTGACAGAGAGAGTGCACCATTAGAGAGAGACATATATGGTCTCGAATGTTCTCGGCCCGCACGCTGGTCCTTACTAGAATATTCGCGATATGTGTAGACAATGTGTCCAGAGCGGCTCCGCGGGATATAAAAGGCGCCGACGGCCGGCGCGAGTTAGTTTCCAGCCTCCCTCTGAGGGCGAAGCTCGGGATCTACAAGACCTACGTGAGATCCCGCCTCACCTACGCGGCTCCGGCTTGGTACGCCCTGTGCTCGGAGACGAACAAACGGAGACTCCGAGCCCAAGAGAACCTCTCACTGCGTACCATCGTCGGCGCCCCCCGCTACGTGAGGAACGCGACAATCCAGAGGGACCTAAGATGGGAAACCGTGGACCAGTTTGTCCAGAGGCTGGCGAAGGGCATGTTCGCGCGTGCGGATGCTTCACACCTTCCGCACATCGCCGAACTGGCGCCGCACCACGCGCGCCCGCCCGACCGCCGCCGCCTGCCACGCGACCTGGTTGCCTAGCCGGCGATCACCCACTGCATACCAGCGCCACAAGAAGACCGCCGCCCGCAGGGGCCATCCGATGACCTGTCCACAGGAGTGGACAGAGGCGATTCTTCGGGAAGAGGTCCGTCGACCTGACCCCGACTCCCCACGCCCCAGAAAGGGTGCGTGAGAAGATTATCAAGAAGCGAGTTAGTTACATTTTAACTGCGATCGAGTGCTAGTACAAGGATAATCGGAGAGAAAGACTCTTCGTGTGAATAGTAAGTGCATAATTAGTAGTGTGTGTGTTTTAATTAGTGGATTTTAAGTACAGTTCGTGTGAATTGTAAGTGCGTAATTTGGGTAATAAAGTGAGTGTTTTATTTAGTGGATTAATTCGTGTTTTTCTATCAAATACTTACACCACGCTCGTAACAGTACTTTGACTTTGACTTTGAAGCCCTCACGCAGGGAACACGTGGTTGGGGCTTAAACAGTTGGACGAGGACGGAGAAAAACGGAGAGCTCATGTCTGGCCCCAGGTAGAGATGCTCGGCTCGGAATCAATCCTCCCGGGGATGATTCCAAGGAATAGTGGACTCCTTTCCTATCCTTTCTTAACCCCTAATTGAGCCTAAGCGTGCAGATTTTTACATTGGTTTTCGCATTTATCACTAAGCTATAAGCCAATCTGGTGGGATGTATAATTTTTCAGTCCAATTAATAGTTAATTTAGAGGTCCTACGCTGTAACGCAATGGCTATCCGAATAGGGGAGTGTCACTTCGCAGTTTAGGTACGTAGTGATGCGGCGCAATCTATTCTGCACGGGCGGGGAACCGATTCTGTAGGCGTTCAGTGTTTATTGGACGTAGCGTAGGTGCGAGCGAGATGCGCTTTATTGCCGGGGAGTGAGAGAAGCTCTTTATTTGCAGAGTGATCTTTATGTACCTCTAGGTACTACTACTTATTGTGTGACTCAAGACACGCTCTAGACGTCCAATGGCCCGACCCGAATGGCCGAGTCGGCAGTGACGCTGCCTACGAATCCAAGGGTCCCGGGTTCGAGTCCCGGTGGGGGCAAATATTTGATTGATGAGAACGAATGTTTGTACCCTAGTCATGGTTGTTTATCTATCTAAGTATAATATTTATCTATATACGTATTTGTATCGTTGTCTAGTTCCCAAGATACAGGGAATCCTAGTTTGGGGCTAGATCAATGTGTGTAAATGGTGTCCAAGGTATTATTATATTATATTATATTATAATGGTCAGATTACCGCCACATCGCAGGCTGGCAGTGGATGCGGGAGGCTCAGGATCGGAGAACTTATAGATGGAGTTGTAAAGAAGAGGCGGTGGGTGAATGCGAGCCGATTGATGATAATAGAGATCTAAGAGATATCCAGCGATTGCTCACAATTATTTTGGGAAATATTGTAATTTCTGGCACGATGTTCAGCAACAGGAACGCACTGGCGACCGCTGTGGGT
Organism: Argyresthia goedartella; assembly: GCA_949825045.1. Taxonomy (NCBI): domain Eukaryota; kingdom Metazoa; phylum Arthropoda; class Insecta; order Lepidoptera; family Argyresthiidae; genus Argyresthia; species Argyresthia goedartella. The sequence goes on along the minus strand of OX463812.1, from coordinate 35,328,857 downwards.
TGCGGTTCGAGGCTCTGCCTCTCAAGGGGAAGTCCTGGGTTCGAGTCCCGGTTAGCTGACCATATTTACCGATTATCATGGTCACAAACAATATTTTTTTATACGATCCTCAGTACATTGATCCGATCGGCTGATTACAGATTACTATGGGACCCAAAAAAAATCGTGTAATACGGGTGTGTCGTCACTGTTTCTGGTTCCCACGTCACAGGTTACCTTAGTGTGGAGCCAGTGCCTGTATAGTAATGTTATGTCAAGCGAGATTGACCCTTATTCCCTCGGCAGGATGACCTCGCTGACGATGACATCATGATCCTTGACAATGGGGAGCAAGTATTCCTTTGGCTCGGCGCCAACTGCTCCGAGGTGGAGATCAAGCTGGCTTACAAGTCCGCTCAGGTGACTACTAAATTATGTTATAATATAATATGGTTCAAAGTTCAAGTAAGGCGTTCTTCTCAATACAGACTCTCATGCTTCCATATTAAAAGGACATGGACAATTTTGTGCGGAATGTGGTGCCACTTTTTCCTAGCGGCTATCAATCTAACCATGACTTATCCCCCGAACTAGTATTATAGTATCTGTGCCCGAACGGAGAAAGTCCTAACATACAAGTAAATTATAATGCATCATCATCAACCATCAGTGACAATCCTATTGAACATAAGTTGTAATACGAATTTTGCCAATGCACAGACTGCTTATACGAGACTTTTCAATGCATTTTATGTCTCAATTTACACTGGGTGTTTTGCTTCTACTTTATTATTGATCAATAAAAACCTCTTAAAAACATAACAATTAATATTTATATTTGCGCATCCCACAAGGTCTACATCCAGCACATGAAGACTGTACAGCCAGATCGGCCCCGGAAGCTGTTCCTCACCCTCAAGAACAAGGAGTCGAAGCGCTTCACCCGCTGCTTCCATGGCTGGGGCGAGCATAAGCGGCCGCCTGAGTAACACACGTGATTAAGGCATCTACATGTTCTAGCTAGATTCTAGATTGTTCTTTTTGCAGTGGCCACTAATTTGAAGAACATCTTTTTTTTTCATGTGCACAAGAGCTATTTAGTAATCACTGCCTGAGGCATGAGAGTGGTGAGACGGGGGAGGGTGCGATTAACAATAAGCACAACAGAGAGAAAGAGGGAGAACATAGATTAATTTGTCTTTACCTCCTCCAACCTGCTGCTCACATACATCAGGTGGCGGCATTGCTAGCACATAATACGTGAATATTCATGCAGCAAATACATGAGCAGGGGAATATGAAATTTTGTCCTATCAGTTTTATTTTAAGGTTTTTAGAATAACTGCCATTAGTAGTTCACGAAAAAAAAAAACCTTTGTTGTATTTATGAAATACACAATACAAAGCACAGCAGGACTGATCATCTGTGACTGGACTATGTGGTTGGAAGGCACATGTTGACACCAATTTGTATTTTGTAGATAGTATTTTCATTTTGTCCCTAAGGGCTTCCAAAAATACAAGAAATGAGAAATGAATCAAATTATATTGAAAATGAAAGACTGAGTAATGCCATTTTTACAACTCACTTTAATTTTTCTTTCTCATTTAACTACATGTTAAATATAAGCACAAGTGATGTGATTAGTATTATTTCATGATTTTATTACTAATTGAGAATAATTTATTGACTAGTGTTCTCTGCATTTCTCTGAATGACGGATGCATTTAAATATTATTGGAGACAAGAGATTCAACATTCTTATGGCATTGTATACATATGACTAGGTAATTGTATAAATTTCACCATGTAAATATTTTTACAGCAATTTCTATTTAAACAGGTCATTTTATAGAAGCATAAACATTAAATTTAATAAAACAAAAAGCTTATAGATAGGTAACTAAAATTTCCAGATACTAAACATAATGTGCAATGATCGTACTATCTATATTTATATAAAGCACAAATATTAATTTTTTATGTTAATTTTGTATGTAACAACATTATCAAAGAATTGTGACAATTAATAAACATTTAACTTATTCAAAGCATACTTTTATTATTCCATTGGATTGATATCTGCAACAAAAAACGAGCATTTTCATACAAAGAGCTAATGTTATTAATTACGGGAAATAATAAACCCATCATCAAATATAATCTTTGGCTCAAAATTCAGCAGCCGCTTAAAAAATTGCTGTTTTCACATAATTAGGTAAGGTTTTGACTTTTTATGATATTCGATTAAATATTACCCATTTATAATCCAAAGGTTGCTGGCAGCAATCTCTTGTTACCTTATTTTGTAAATTAGACATTTTTTTCTGTATATATGTTTATGATATTACATACAAAGTACAATACGATTACACATAGCATTACCGCTGTCGATTAATTGACATTAATTAATCAATCATTATTAAGTTATTTGTTACTTACCTGGAAGCTTAGTCATCGTCGTCATCATCATCAGAGGGTACAAATAGTTCGTTTTCTTCTAGAAAATTGGCAATAGTTTTACTAATAGCTGCACCTATGAGAAGTCCTGGCACGACTGCGCCAATGAGGCCTATTAGACCGAATGGCGTCTTCTCTGGTTCCGGGAGAATGGCTCCAGTTGGAGTAGTCGTCGCAGTACGATTTTGGACCGCTTGTCCAGGCCTGTAGTGGTTCCTAGACTGGGCAATCAGCCGGGTGATGCGCCAGAGCGTCATTTTTGCTTTTACTTAAAGTATAAACGCTCCTTTCACTGAATTATTTCTGGAAAATTGTCCTGATTTTACGCTGTAAATAAATGGTAAATCAGCTGCTGTGCTGACCACAGAATATGGTTGACACAAATTTGATATATTTGACACTTAAGTGTGATCTCTGTTTCGATCGGTGGCGTGCGAATCGATCGATAAATTCAGTTCGCACACTGACGCACACGAAAAAAAAAACTGTCAGACGAATTTTGACCATGATTTTTGTTGTCAACCACAGCCAAAATGGAATTTTCCTTTTTTCGACGGAATAATTAGCGCAAAAGCGATACTGTGCCGCCATGAACATCACTCTTACCAGCTTGGAGGCTTTAGTCCGTAAGTACCTCACTCACATCCTAACATTTCAGTTTAAAGGCGAACTTTTTTCATAAAATTTGTTCACCTTTTGCAGTGAAAGCAACCAACGAAAGCCTGCCATGTCCGGACCCGGCGGCACTGGAGGCCTTCTTCGCCGTAATGCGCGACGCCGCCGATGGCCCCCAGCTGGCCGTGCAAGCGCTGGCGGCGCGGGTCCATTCTGGAAATCCTCGCGAAGCCTTACTAGCTCTGTCCATGCTGGACCGCATCATGCGCCGCGGAGACGCGAGCTTCCAGGCTGAAGTCGGCAAGTTCCGATTCCTTAATGAGATGATCAAGCTGGTGTCGCCAAAATACTTCGCGGATTGCACTGCGCCCGAAGTTAAGACAAGGGTGAGTAACTTGGTCTACTGCTGTTCTAATGTGGCAAATTTATATGGTAGGGAGCAGGTAGATATTGGAAGTAATCAGTTTTCCCACCTTCTATATTGAGCTATGTAACAACAACAATATAGATTCATACCTTAACCCATATGGGGTGGCAGAGCCACATCAAGCGAGTGTGCTAGGTAAGTCTAAAAAAAATACAGCTAATATTGTTAAGAGTTCCAACTATTGGGACATCATCAAAATATACAACCACTTTGTTTTATTTATCCTTATTTTTGACTATGTTATACCTGCTAGTCTGAAATTTTCCTCATAACAATTTCAAATTCAAATTTATGTTACTGAATATTGTAGGAGAAGAAACTTAACTGGCAAGTTTTAAAATACTATAAACTGATTTATAATAATAATAATAATATTTATTTATTTATTTAACAGAAACACGGTCAGAAAAAGTTACATTATTAGGTAATTAGCTAAAATTGTGATACATAATAATTGGAGCATCTGAGCCTGAGCTAGGTATAAACCTGTATTTCAGGCTACAGTGCACTTCCCATACAAAACGATTTGCTAATTTAAGTTACATAGTTCAAACACAAAAACTGAAAAATTAAATAAAACTTGTTGACACTATTTAAATTGTAAGAGACAATTTTTAAAACAATATATTTTTTTTAAAGTAGAGAAAAAAGGGAGTGGATGAACCTCTCTGTGTGTCGTATGAATGTGAGTGAGGGCGCACACACATTATAGACATAGTTCAATTAAAAAAGGATTATTAAGTAATATAAGGCACAAAAACCCTGTATGAATGTATAAATACATATTAGGTAGATATAGGTTGTAGGTTATTAATTTGTAATTTTAAGTAAGTCCTCAGTTTTATCATAGTCAAGTGATTTAAATGTTTTTAAAGCGTTATTTTTAATTCGTAAAAGGTGAGAGAATAAATATCTATTATTCTGTTTATTCTATTATATAGGAAAGGACCGAGGAAGCAGAAAAATTTATGAGCGAAGGAAGTTTTGAAAAATAATAACTCTAAGCATACCCTATCCTTATGCCGTCTGGTCACTAGAGATTGATTATAAGCCAGAGATTAATGCTGTTTTAAAACAATATGGTACAAAAATAGGTGGAGACCTTCAGTACAGCTCTTTGAGCATGTTCCGATTGCAGGATAGATGTTTTTGGTGCGCCTCCCCACTAGGTGATGCAGTATGTTAGCACAGATTGACAGAGTGCCATATAAACACGTTTTATCAACCCGGTATCAGCTACGTGGCGAAGCATTTTGAAGATGTAGATGAGTTTTATGGATTCTGCCTTTGATAAGGTGAATATGAGGTCCAAGGTGAGGATCTGATCGATAAGAACACCAAGGTATTTAATCGTGTATGTTTTGTGTATGGCTGGACAAGAGCAAGTCCCACTATTTGTATCCATGCTGTTGTGAGCGAATATTGAGCCGTCATGGGTAGTCTGTGTGTTTCTGATAGAGAAAGCTATGTATCTTGTTTTGTCAGAGTTTAGGGTCAACATGTTATTTTGAAGCCATTGGGTGGCTTTATTGAATCCCCGCTGGGCAACTTCATATGTCTCCTGCCAAGTTTTTGCTGAGAATATTAGTGCAGTATCGTCTGCATATGTGATTACTTTGCCATTTTCTGGATTTAGGTCACGTAGATCATTGATATAAATGAGGAAAAGTGTTGGTCCCAATATGCTGTGGGACACCGTACGAGATTGGTAAGTCATAGCTACAGTGATCACCGATTCTTACAAATTGAGAATGACCCGTGAGATACTCCTTGAAAAATTTTAACTGTTCCCCTCATATACCCAACCTGTCCATTTTTTCCAATAGGAAGGCGACAGAGACCGTTTCAAACGCCTTAGCAAGGTCAAGGAAGATACCTAAGACTTTCCGCCCAGCATCAAGGTTTTTCACCACATAATTAGAAAGTTCATGCACCGCATCACTAGTCGAGATGCCATTACGAAAACCGAATTGGCAATTAGACAAAAGTTTGTGGGACTCTAGGAATTTAATAAGCCGATGATTTACAATTTTTTCCAGCAATTTAGACATTGAAGGCAAGATGGAGATGGGCCTGTAGTTATTAACACGATCTCTGTCACCGGACTTGTGTATAGGGATTACCTTTGACCGCTTGAGGGGGTTAGGGAAGACCCCATCGGCTAAACACATATTAAAAATATATGTGAGGGGTGGAATGAAGAAGTCTTTAAACATCTTAAGAATGCGGTTTGAGATGTTGTCCCAGCCAATGGCGCACACGTTCTTTAAACCAACAATCAAACTTCCAACTTCACCCCCATTGGTTTCCAGTAGCGCAAAAGAAGTTAAAGATCTGCTAGGTAGAGAAAAAGTAGATTTTATGGAAGTTTGTGTTGGACCCAAAGCTCTATTTTCAGCAAGATCTTTACCAACATTTACAAAAAATTGGTTTACGTTGCCGATAGTGTGTGGATCGCCAGATGGGCCTAATAATTCAGTCGGAGAGCTTTTCGTCTTGGAAGTGTTTGTGATTCCCTTTTTTATTTTCCACAGCTCCTTACTGTTGTTGCCAGCCTTATAGCAAGTTCGTGCTTTTCGTATGCTCTCTTGAGTTTTTTGAGGAGATTGTTGCAGAAATTTCTGTATCTTTTGTATGTTGTTTGCAGGATTAGGTTTTCTGGCGTTGCATTTGACTTTTTATGTAGTTTGTCTCTGTTTCGCATGCATTTAATAGGACCAGGCGTGATCCAAGGTTTGATTACCTTGAGGCGACGTGACAGACTTTTTGTGGAGGTATTAGCATCGACTGCGCGTTGGACGGAAGATAAGTATTCTAAAGCAGTGTTTGGGTCAGAAGATGTATAGACTGGCTGTAAATCAATACTCGTTATGGCAATACTAAGACCTCCTTGATTGATCCTACTAGTTGTAGTCTGACTAAGCACTCTCTGATGTTTGTGACCAATAGAGACGAGCACAAGGTTGTGATCAGTAAAGCTAGAGTTGGCAACAAGAGTTATAGCAGGCTTTTTTGTTTTTAATAAGACGTGATCAAGACATGATCTGTCCAGTCTGGTCGGTAAAGTATGTGCCGGGAGAAGTCCATGAAAAGCGCATAAGTTAAGATATTCGTAGGCTCTAGAATTAGTGACATCCGACTTTATATTGATGTTGATATCTCCTATTATTGAAATGTTAGTGTAGGATTTTAATGTCCCCAAAATGTTATTTAATGACTCGAGAAATGGTTCTACATTATTTACGGATGGGGTGCGATATAAGGCAACAATAGCAGTTACCATACCAATTTTAATTAGTAGACAGTTTGCGCCCATGCACAACGGTTCCTCAACCGACACTTTTAAATTGTTTTTGATATAGACGACAACACCATCATTTTGGAGACGGTTGTTCACCGTAGCATTATGTGAATAGTTCGGGAGTTGGGGAATAATAGTTGAACACGATAAGCGACATTCAGTTAGAACCATGACATCGGCTTCTAGAACTAGCCTCTTTTTAAGAACCAAAAAATCATTCATGTTTGCTGAGATGCTGCGGATATTCTGAGTGAGCAGAGTGAGGCAGGTTGTGGGGTCAGGTAGGTATTGGACGCAGTCTTCTACCTCATAAGCTCTTGACTCAGATACAGCTATGTTATCCAGCTCTTCAGTAGCGGTGTTATCAAGCTCCGTGTAAGTGGGCATAAAAAAGGACACAGAGATTGTTTTGCTCGAGTAGTGGACGAACGTCCGAAGTCAAGATATTGTTATATAACTGAAAGTTATGCAGGGTAGGTATAGGCATGAGTAGTAATGATATAAATGAAGTAAACTTAGTATTGTATAAGGTGGAGTGTTGTGTGTGTTGCGTGAGTAATATAAGATAATATAGACTATCCAATTCGATTTTTTATCTGTGTGTATTGGTGAGTAATTAGTGTTGCAATGGTTTTGTGTGGGTGTGAAACAGAATATAAAACAAAAAGCTATTATGAGTGGAGAAAGCAGATGTGACCAAGCAAAGAACAAAAATATAAGCATGGGCGAACCTAGTCATACCTTCGTTGTCGGCGCGGCATTCTCCTTTAACTTTTTGTTTGCTGGTTTGTATTTTTTTATTTGGGAACTGAGTCCACAGCAGTATATAGTAATAGTGTACTAAAAAGAAATATTTGAAATATGTAGGCCAATTAAGGACTCTTATTATATGATCTTAGCATTTAATTGGGTAAACAATAAGGTAAGAACAAGATTTTTGTTTTCTTGTATCTTCTCAGTGCAATAAATTATTTTTTTACTTTTACTTTACTTTTGTACAAATTTATTTTATTTAGTTTTGATAATAAAAAAAAGTAATGTCAAACAGCACTTGTTTTATAAAAACCCCATCAGAGGAAGTGATATGATAGTTTTCTTTGTATGTGAAAAAAGGAGAAGGAGATTGACGCATAGCTCTGTCCCTTCTTCTCTGGTCTGGTTTGGTCTTCAACTGGTCCAGTGACCGCCGGCGGAGCAGTCCAACTGTGGAGCAGTGGGTACTTGCACTAGAGGTAATCAAACCACAAAAAAATTGGTGGGCAATAAACAGCTTTAACTCGTTTAAATCGCCGGGACTGGACGGCATATTCCCGGCTTTGCTAAAGTGGGGAGGAGACCAACTAGTTCTGGCATTATGTCATGGTGGCATGTCTGGAAAACAGATATGTACCGAGACACTGGAGAGAGGAAAAAGTAATTTTCATACCCAAGCCAGGTAAGAGGGACTACTCAGATCCTAAATCCTTCAGACCAATCAGACTTACCTTGTTTCTGCTGAAAACTATGTCCAGGCTATGCGATAGAGATCTGCGAGAGAAAGCCCTGAGTAACATACCCTTGCATCAAAATATCACGCCTACAGTCAAGGTAAATCTACAGAATCAACTCTTCATTCTGTTTGCAAAATTGAAGAAGCCATCAACAGCAAGTCTATGTGCCTAGGAATCTTCATTGACATTGAAGGAGCCTTCGACAAGACTAAATTCACAAGCATAACAGCGGCACTGGCAAACACAGAGCAAATGCAGTTATGGTGGAGTGGATAGGTAACATCTTGAGTAAAAGAGCCATTAAACTCACTTCAACCGAATCCCAACATGCATTGGTAGCGAAGGGATGCCCCCAGGGGATGTCCTCTCGCCGCTGCTTTGGAACCTGGTGGCGAACGACCTCATCACCAAACTGAACACACAACACTATTATACGGTAGGATATGCCCTCAAGGACCGGCAGTATGCTTACCGCGAGAGACGCTCCACCCAGACCCAGAGAGAGATAGTGAGGAGAGTACTGGATGCTCGTGAGCGGCGCCAAGCCGTCGTTGTGCTCTTCTGTGATCTGTCGAAGGCTTTCGATGTTGCAGATCACAATGTGCTGCACATGAAGCTCCAGCATTACGGAATTGCTGGACCAGCCTTAGCGTTACTGACAAGTTTTTTGCGCGAAAGAACGCATTTTGTAGTCGGAGCGGCGGGCACTGTAAAGTCGGACACCCTCTCGACAGATATTGGCGTACCACAGGGATCTTCTCTGTCAAACATAGCGTTTTCCCTGCTTTTAAACGACTTGCCCAACGCGATTAAAGAGGTGAAATATTTTTATTTGCCGATGACGTGGCCGCACTAGTGACTACACCGAACGATAGCAGAACTAGAAATTCAGCTTAATTTATTAGCCAGCCGGATGTGCCTTTAGTTTCACCAAAATGGTCTGTTATTAAATACGACTAAAACACAATGCATCCAATTCGATCTCTCTGGACGTAAAAGACCTAACCTAGCTGTGAAGTGAACGGAATTCCAATTGAACAAGTCCATACTGCACCATTTCTGGGCTTTCAGGTGGATCAAGCATTAGCATGGGACGCTCACATAGATAGACTGTATGGAAAACTGGCTAGCGCATGCTTCGCGCTAAGTCGGCTTTCATGTACGCTACCAGCAGAGTCGACGCGCACGTGCTACTTTGCGACGGTGCACTCGCTGCTGCAGTACGGCGTGGAGCTGTCGGGGCGCGCGGCGGCGGCGCAGTGGCAGAAACGCGCCGTGCGGCTGCTGGCGAGAGTACCGACTGACGAGTCCGCGAAACCGCACTTCAATCATCTGAAAATTTTCACACCACCTAGCCTTCTCATTTTCCAAGTGCCCATTTATGTGCGTGAGAATATTGGCCAATACAAACGACTTGGAGAGTGGCATCAATATGAGACACAGAACTCAAATGAACTAGCTGGAACCGTGCACAAGCTTGCTAAAACAAGTAAGGCGATCCATGTTATGGGTCCGGTGGTCTACAACAAGTTACCTGAAGCTATCACTGGTGCATCGAGTGTGTCCATATTCAAAGTAAGACTGAAAGGATGGCTTGTCGAGAGGTCCTTTTACAGCTATGATGAATTTAGAAAATTAGTTAATTCAATTTAATTAAATAATCTCTGTTGACATTTAAGCTTTATGAAATGTATATGTGATACATGATACTAAGATTTATTTTGTAACATTTTCTTTTGACTTGTAATGAATATTATCAATAAATGATGTCTATGTCTATGCCGATGATATAGTGATACTAACAAGTGGAATCGTCACAAGTACTGTATGTGATATCTCCCAAGCATCACTGCGGATCGTAGAACGCTGGTGCACAAAAAACGAACTATCAGTCAACCCAAACAAGACGGAAATGGTAAGTTCACCAACAGCTACTCGCAACTATCGCCCACCCAGGTTGTTTGGTACATAGCTACAATTTGATGCTGAGGTAAAGTACCTAGGTGTAATACTAGATAACAAGCTGAATTGGAGCAAACTTCTGAATAACAAGTTGACAAAGCGACTGTCACATTTTGGCAGTGTCGTAGAAGTGGTTTCGGGGTGAGTCACCCGTTCGGATGGTCCCAACTTGAAGAGTCTCTTGCGGCCCCCTCAATCTTTCGCCGCTCGCTGGGAGAAATCTGTTCGTCGGACCTCATCCTTTTTGCTGGGCCCAACTTTGGGAGCCGCACTGCGTGATGCCTGCGTGCCTGCACCCACCGCTGGGAGGGATTCTCCGGATGTTACTCACCGGAGTCCTCAGGAGGGTACCGACCCTCCTGGGGCCCAATTCTGGTACACAATAACAGCTCCATGACAATTACATTACGATTACGGTCAATATTAGATACCCAATATTTGGCGTTCGGAGAATATTTTTTTAGGCAATTATCGTAAAAATTAAGTTAATTGGTAAGCACAATAATTAAGTTAATCAACAAAGGGAATGGGATAACAAAATCGTCAGATATTGTATATCTAAAGTTGACCGTAATCGTCATGTAATTGTCATGTACCGGAATTGGGCCCCTGAGCTCTGTCCCTTACTGACAACAACTATTACTTCACTTCCGCTGTAGGTCCGGTTTCACACCAAACTGTCAACTGTCATTTTGAACCCGCCGCGGTTTTTGGCATTCCATTATAGTATTTTAATGTTTTAATATGCTCATAGTCTATTTGAAACGATAAGAAAATGAAAGCAAACATAAAATGTATTAATAATTATATTAGACACTTTTTTAGGATCTCCTTATCCAGATTGTCTTTAGAATCATACAAAATCCAGTTTTAAGTCTATATTCTTTCAGGTTCTCCAATTATTCCACGCCTGGTCAATAGAATATCCCAAAGAGTCCAAGTTCAAGGTTGCCTATGATATGCTGAAGAACCAGGGTGTGGTCAAAGAGACCCCACCACCGCTGCCTCCCGAGGACGCCCCGTCAGCACCGCGGACCAGACCCAAGAATGCCATCTTTGATGATGAAGACAAATCGAAGCTTCTGCAGAAACTACTGCAGAGTAAGAAGCCTGAGGATCTGCAGCACGCCAACAGACTGATTAGGACTATGGTCAAAGAAGTGAGTTAGTTTAATCATGTTATATCTGGGCAAACAACCACAGCTAATGTAAATATAATACATATATAAATTAGTAGTAATTACAATAATTTCGGGTAACATTGTGAGGCAGCTGCGGCAATGGGCTGGCCCATCAGGCATCAAATAGAGTACTGAATATCAGACAAAGGCGCAAAAGCCCTCTGCCACCCCATATGGGAAAACTATAAAATTAAAAATTAAAACACCTCCAACACATTAAACAAATGTTACGGCTAGAATTTGGTTCACTTGTTTCATATTTTAGGCTGATAACTTATGAACTGCTCAACCCATTTTAATAAAAAATATCTAGAAACAGCGCAGGGATGTCTACTCCAATAAAATACATCAACCAGTTTGAGCGTTAGAGAGCCACGGACAGACAAACATCCAGACACACTGAGAGAAGCTTCAAACTTATAACCACTTAACACCCCTCTTTTTCGTTGTGGGTTAAAAAGGCGTGACGTGATTTTTTGTTTTAGAGGTGTAAATAACGGCTGTTTTTAAATATTGCAAACAACTGACGTGTTGTTTTATAATAACCGTTGTTTGATTATACGTTGTTGATAATGAAAATTATATTCGCTGTTGATGTCAAAGTGCGTTATGTAATGTGTGTTGCTTACAGAAATACAGTACAAAGATCAAGTAAACTTCCCTTTATATTTGGCAGTCACTTTTATCAAAATGGTTCCACATTGCTGAGATTGACGCCCTCGATTTTGGCATTTTGGAAATGTCTGTTTACAAATCACTGCACTAAGTACCTATGCACTGTACAGTAAACAATGTCTACCAAAACGAAATACTCTTCTAATCTAAATATTATTTCACGAGAACACGAGAAAACGGAAGTGCAAAAGCGAACGAGCGCCACGCAAATTTCCGTAATCACGCAAAGGGAATCACCATTGCACTAAAACAAAAACAAAGCACGGTCTGGCAACAACGCTCATGCGACACTTAGCCAGCGCAGAGAAAATCACAGCGACTGAGAGCGGTGTGGCAACAACATTAAAACTGACAACGTCGCGAGCCAGCTGATGCTATTGATTATTGCAACTACCGCTGCCCTTGCGTTGGGTCAACAACGCTAGAACAGCGCAACCGTTGTTGTAAATTATCGACAGCGGCATTGTTCATTATTTTAAAACAACTCATGACGTAATGCGTTGTTGTAATAATGATCACATCTGGTTAAAAATCCCCATTTCAAGACGAGCGCCTTATTTTGTTTAGTTAAAAAAGTGGAGCAACATCCCCATTTGTAGGCTGAGCGCCGTGTTTGTTAAGTTAAAAGAGTCTCGAGCAACATCCCCATTTGTAGGACGAGCGCCTTGTTTGTTTAGTTAAAAAAGTCGAGCAACATCCCCATTTGTAGGACGAACGCCGTGTTTGTTAAGTTAAAAGACTCGAGCAACATCCCCATTTGTAGGATGAGCGCCTTGTTTGTTTAGTTAAAAAAGTCGAGCAACATCCCCATTTGTAGGACGAACGCCGTGTTTGTTAAGTTAAAAGACTCGAGCAACATCCCCATTTGTAGGATGAGCGCCTTGTTTGTTTAGTTAAAAAAGGCGAGCAACATCCCCATTTGTAGGACGAACGCCGTGTTTGTTAAGTTAAAAGACTCTCGAGCAACATCCCCATTTGTAGGATGAGCGCCTTGTTTGTTTAGTTAAAAAAGTCGAGCAACATCCCCATTTGTAGGATGGGCGCCGTGTTTGTTAAGTTAAAAGAGTCTCGAGCAACATCCCCATTTGTAGGACGAGCGCCGCCTGCAAGCGGACTGCCGACGCGCGCGCGAGCTACAGAACATCCTCGACCTGACGGGGCTGCTGCGCGACATGCTGGCCCGTGCCGGCTCCGCCTCCCGCGAGGAGCACCAGCTCATCCACGAGCTGCACGCGAGCGCACTGCGGCTGCGCCCCACGCTGCAGTACCTCACCAGCGACGGAGATGAAGGCCTGGGTAAGGGAACTTCAGAATGGTCCAGGGTTTGAATACTGGTTGTAATCGGGGTGATGAAACGAGCTAATAAAAAAACAGTGGAATTTCCTGAAATAAACGAAAAAAATGAAAACTGAATTGCGCGACTAAATTACTGAATGGTTTAGCCACCGCTTATTGGCTAAATAAATACTATATGCGTGAAGTGGTAGGTTAGAGTAGGTGAAGGATGAAAAGGGTGAGCGAAGCGATGTTACGTTGGGCTTCATGTTAGGTAGATATATATCTAAGAGTAAAAAAATAATGTTGACTAAATCTAGTAAACTAAAGCAAAAAGTTAGTTTAGAGGTTTTTTACGATTTTTAGAAAACAGCTCGCTTACATCCATATTTTAATGAATATTTTTTGCCGAGTGGGAGCGGAACCTATAAGTCAGCGATGCGATCGATGCCTCCTCCTTTTTGTGTCAACTTATTCTGTCCTGTCCGAATCAAAATCGAAAGGTTTTCCCTCGAAATTTGGTAATGTCGTCGGACTATCTGGCTGTTGGATGACCCACAGCCAAATACTATTATCTAATACTTTGTGTAACAGTATCAACTCATTCTGTGCCTTGCCTTTCTATAGATAGACAAACAGTATCAGACAGTAGTATACAGTACATCTCTTCAATAAACCCAGAGGTGATTCTTTCTAATATCACATATGTGTCTTCTATTTCTAGATGATGTTCTTCACGCAGTGAGCGAGTTAGACGAAGTTTCTGAGAAATACACGGCGTTTTTAAACAACAGCAACAATGCTCCACAACAGGACACGCCAAAGACGAATGCTGGTAGTTTACTGGACTTTGCCGGGGCGAGTTCTCCGAAAGACTTCCCTACAGCTGACAGCAGTAAGCACGCTATGGATGAGCTGGGAGACATATTCAGTGCGGAGGGACCGCCAGCAATTGCGGAGCCGTTGAGGCCGGTCAACTTGATGGCCAAAGGTAAGATTATGAAAACTGATAATAGTAGTTTTGTGACTAATACATAATGCCTTATTATTAAATATAAATTATGTACAGTTACATACACTAGTTTATCTACACACATATCATAAGCTCTATTTGATGTGTTCAGGAACCGCATGGTGGCATTGATAAGTGCTCTGCACTTGTTTAGCTTGTTCAGTAGTGCCAACTTCACAGACAAACTAGGGGCGGCACGCAGGCGGGCGTCGGCGTTCGAAATTTGAATGTCATAATTTGTCGAAAATTGATACATTATGGTCACGAGTTTTTACCAAGTAGTATAACATTATGCTGGTCATAACTTGCGGTTTTTGGACTTATGGCTTGTTATTAAAATCCAAAACCTATGAAAATTGGTGGCCATTTTGTGGACGACAGGTGTCTATATAGGGTTAATACACTCATTGTCTTTTGGTCGGGTGGGTCTTGATTCGTGTCCTCTGTCTGAGCACCATCAGGATGTAGCCCTTTCATACTTTTCTTAAATCGAAGCTTCATTTTCTCTGACACCATGTTTTAAGTTATATTTAGCTACTTACTTCGATAAGATAAAGAGATTTGTTTTTGTGCTAAGTCGTTTGCACAAAACAGCCGAGAAAAAAACAGCACTGATTGCCTATCATGGCTATGTAGAATCTGTCATACTCACAAGATATGGTCTGATAATTTGGGGTAACGGAACAGAAATAAACAGAGTATTTAGTGCCCAAAAAAAATGTGTGCGTTCTATTTTTGGTATGGCACCTTATGGGTCTTGTAAATAAACATTTGAAAGATTAAACATATTACCAGTACCCTGTCTCTACATACTTGAAATCGGTAAATTCGTTAAATCAAATTTACTCGAGGAACACTAGAAACCCGAACAGGCTCGTATTTAATCATACGCCAAGAACATCATTGTATTTAAAAAACTGTTCAGCAATGTTCACGATTGCGTACCGCTAAGCAATACAAGGCGTACCTATGTGTGTTTGTTTGTTTATCCACCAAGGCGGGACATCTCGAGCTGGTTGCTGATCTCTCGACAGAGGCTTTCATTGCTTGTTTGGATAGGTTTGTTTCTCGAAGGGGACTTCCAACTTTGATCCGCTCTGATAACGGCACTGACTACATAGGTGCGGAACGATACTTACGAGAGATAGTCAACTTTTTGAATGTAAATAAAGTGGATATTGGAACGGCCCTCTCCCGTCGGGGTATACAGTGGACCTTCAGCCCACCGATTTGCCCCCACTGGGGTGGGATTTTTGAGGCCGTAGTTAAGTCAGCTAAGACGCACTTAGGGCGTATAGTAGGTCAGACCGCGCTGACTTTTGAGGAGCTCGCGACATTGTTTTGTAAGATCGAGGCCGTTCTCAATTCGCGACCGTTGTGTCCGCTCAGCTCGGATCCAAATGACCTGGAGGCTCTGACCCCAGGCCATTTCTTGATAGGACAGCCACTTAACGCGTTGCCCGAGCACCCCTTCGAGGGAGTGAAATTGTATCGGTTGTCAAGGTATCAGATGTTGCAGCAGTTTACTCAGAATTTCTGGAAGCGTTGGTCGCTCGAGTATCTGCATATCTTACAACAGCGCCTTAAGTGGACTGACAAAACCAGCCCCTCTAGTGTTGGTGACCTCGTTCTGGTGTAACTGTTTATAACTAAATACCGGATGACATGAAAACATTGCCGTTCAATACTTTTAAACGTAAATTATTCCATTGGCTTCTGCAAAACTGTTATTACTCTGTTGACGAGTTTCTTAACTTTAAAAGTAGGTGAAGCCAGCTTTGGCTTTCGTTGTTCTTTATGATTTAATGACTACAAACCTCAAAAATGTTCACAATTTTTGCTACAATTTAATACCTGACTAAGGCGTTCTATTTGTATAATGATATTAGAACCTTTTTACCCATGCCACACACCATGCCGAAATAATTTACTTTCCTGAATTGAACCTTGAAGCTTGGGTCTCGCGATCGCAACGCCCATCACTGCGATACGCGGTACGATACGATGCAGCGTCTGCATTGTGTTCCTCGCCGCCTACGCTAGCTTCGGCGTAACAACACAATAGACCTTTCTCGACATTTTTAATACACTTACGTGTGCGACGCGTACTGCAGCGCCGTGCGTTGCGATCACCGCAACTCAGATCGTGCACAAGCTTTACGTAATTGACTTAGCATTGCAGGCGTAATCACGCCGAAGTTCGTTCGCGTAATTCGAGTCCTCCATGTGGTCTTAAAATGGGCTACATTGATTGAATATTTTCCTAGAGGACGCCACTGCGGCGGAGAGCGGCAAGGAGGGATGGGAGGAGCTGGACTCGCTGGGCGCGCGGCTCATGCGGCAGTCGCTGCCGGAGCCGACGCGCCGGCGGGAAGGCTTCGCGAGGTAGGCTGCCCTGTGCTGCGGAGTTTGAATCCCGGACGAACACTTTGAGTTGTTATTAACCGGGGTCCTGCATATACTGCATTGTGTCATGCTCTTCTATTCTTCCTTCTTCTATTCATGTAGTGCCTGCGCCTAGCCCACTTGAGAGGAGCCTTTGTGTATGTCCCATGCGCCTTCTCGTCTAATTCAGCCATCCCAACTCCTGCAGGTGGAAGATGAATGTTGAAGGGTGTATGTCGCTTGTTCTAGGATTGCCTTCCCGGTCTCCCTGGTGGATGGACACGCCAACATCATGTGCTCGACGGTTTCATGCACCTCCAACTGTAACAAGTGCTCTAGTGGTACTTGACTCGAATCCTGGAACTTCTTGGAACCTAGCATAGATCTTGATCTTTTACTTTCTTACCTGGCTCCTCATGTTTTGCTGAAAGTCATAACACTGTTTTCCCACTGCTTCTAGGAATATGGCCCTAGTTCGTCCATAATTATCCATCCTAATCAATGTCATGTTTGTTTCCAGCAAAACAAAGAAAATACCAATGAACGCACTAGACAAGATCTCACCTAAAGCAATACCAATGAACGCACTAGACAAGATCTCACCTAAAGCAATACCAATGAACGCACTAGACAAGATCTCACCTAAAGAAGCAGTACCCATGACAAACAACGACAACATCTTAGATCTCGACTTCTTCACCAAAAAGCCGGACGAACCAGCCAAGGCTACCCAACTGCAGACGAGTTCCCTCGCAGACGACGTAATGGTCGACATAAGCTCAGATTGCACCACCAATGGCACTCACGCTAACCGATCCAGCCCTGAAGAAGACAACCCACTGGATACTATCCTCGATCTCATACCCCCTAGTGATACCAAAAGTGACACAAAACGCCCTGTAGACTCTATGCCTAGTGTAGTTAGTACCATTAACGGTGCAGAAGTGAAGTTGACAGACATAAGCCTGTCGCTGGACAGTGTAACGCCGAGTAAGCTGCCCCCTATGACGGTGTTTGAAGAAGACGGGGGAGTGGCAATAGTGTTGCATTTTTGTGAAGATAAACCGAGGCCGAATGTGGATGTAATAGTTGTGTCGACGACTAGCAGGAGAGCGAGTCCTATCGAAGAGTTTCGGCTGCAAGCTGTTGTGCCAAAAGTGAGTTTATGTTATGGTAACTATTTTGCGAAGACCAGTTCTAGTTGATGAGTGGGCGTCATAAAGATAAGAGGGTTTTCTGTTATGGAAAACTCATAGCGATAGCGTGTAGATTGCTCCGAAGCCGCTTTCTATATACTTGAGTGGCTTTTACAGAGTTCGAACTGACCTCCCCCAAGCCCGTTGTCCTACGTCCATGCCAAACTCAAATTAATGAGAGGCCTCGATATCAAATGGTTCCCACGACACAATATTACAGGGCTATAAATGCCTTTGTGTGAATGCTTCCATCCGTATAAGACTTCGACGAAGTATGAGACGTGGCTATGTAAGTTTCGACAGAGTAGTGTCTATGTCGCAGTTAGTTGGTTAAATCAGGCACTTAACTAACTGTCTAGACCGTTTATTAAATACTGACATTTAACCAAGTCATTAAAATTCCGTCAGACAAGTGAGTGAACGAAACGTTTATCGAGTTGTCTAAACGTTCCTAGGCAAGAAGACATATACGATATAAATATATTTTTTATGTGTAATTAAGTTTATGTTTAAGTATTTTTTGTTGTTCTTACATGTTCAACGTAACACGAAGGATAAAGGGGGCTTAGCTTCGCTCATCCCCTTTACCCTTCACCTAAGCTATCGCAATGTTTTTCCCTGATGTAAGCTGTGCAAATCAGCTGTTGTCGTGACGCCATCTTGTTTTCCGACTCGCCGGCTTTCGGTAAGACTGATTGTTAAACGTTTTCGACGATGCTTTATTTTAATCAAAATGACTTGGTTAAACGTCGGTATTTAATTAACGGTCAAGAGAGTTAGTTAAATTTCAGATTTAACCAACCAACTACGACATCTACACAAGTTGATGTCACACCGCCCCGCCCCGCCCCCAGGGCAGCAAGGTGCGCCTGCTTCCCTCCTCCGGCAGCTCGCTCCCCGCGCCGCGCCCCTTCCTGCCACCGCCTGCGCTGACGCAGCCGATGCTGCTGCTCGCGCCACCCGGGGGACCGCGCGCGCTCACGCTCGTGCTCACCTACAGCAGCGACGGAGAGGTCTACTCGGACATCGCCGAGGTTAAGGAGCTGCCCAGGATATGAGGTGTGACAGGATGCTTTAGCCACACGCTGACGAGGCTGTTGTCAATGTTGTGGCAGTCCAATAAATCTAGAAACGTTCTCAAGCTGAAACTATTTCAACAAAAATGTTTGACCATATCAGAATTGTATATTTCCAGCATTTGTATTTTATAAAGTCAATGTTGTCTTAAAAAGACTGCATTTGACTGTGACGTCACATGCTAGTGTTTCATAGAGCTCGTGAACATTTAGCTTTGCGACTGTTCCTAAAAAGTACCTAAAAATGTAAATATTTTGACTAGCAGTCAAATACCGTATTTGTCAACCGCCCCGCCCCCCGCCCCCTGTCCCGCCTGTGATGTGCCGAAGGCGACTGAGTGAGACTGAGGCGACTTCCGAGACGTCAAAACTGACTGAGTGAGACTGACTGAGTGAGACTGAGGCGACTTCCGAGACGTCAAAACTGACTGAGTGAGACTGAGGCGACTTCCGAGACGTCAAAACTGACTGAGTGAGACTGACTGAGTGAGACTGAGGCGACTTCCGAGACGTCAAAACTGACTGAGTGAGACTGACTGAGTGAGACTGAGGCGACTTCCGAGACGTCAAAACTGACTGAGTGAGACTGACTGAGTGAGACTGAGGCGACTTCCGAGACGTCACAACTACAGTAATTAGTGGAAGCTATGGCACCCGCATGAGCCGCCGGATTGAACCTTAACCGTGTTACCACAAAAAATATTAAAAAACGTTTAACCTCAAAACAAACGTCAAATCCATTTTTGATTTTAAACAAGTGTTGAACAGTTGTTTATTTTTCGTGATAAGGCCATTAATGTCAGTTAATTTGACACCTTCAAGATACGGTGTTGGACCGATAGTCAAAAGAGCTACATATAAACTATCAAAACAGTAATGTTGTTCCTGAGCTGATTTTGGCCCCTATTACACCATCATATATAGGTTGTTGTTTTGTAAGTTAAGACCGAGGGGTGGCTATTTACATGACAATGAATTACTATTTTTATTTACTAAATCTTTATTCTTAAAATCATTAAATTGTGGCCTTACTTCCATCGCTTGAATATCGAGCACTCAGCGCTTCGTGGGACGGCCAGGCGCTATGGTGATTTCAGGACAAATTGGACACGGCAAATTGGTAAATCAAAACTATGCGATGGAAAAATAAACCAAGTTTTTCGTTACATACGTAAACTATCGCCTCTGAGTCGGGTGTAACTACAAATCAACACCTGTATATATGATCCTATCAAAGTTCTTTCTCTCACCTATAATGAGTATCTGTTAAAGATAATATATCATTAATGCATATGATCAGGTTGATTGGTTAATCGATACAAACATTATGAGGGGTTACCTAATCCTTGTTTCTTCTTCCACCTAATTTATAATTATTGTAATAACTCTGTTTGATATAAAGATTTAGATAGCTGATAAAACAATGATGTTTCAAGATCAATGTGTACGCTCAGTAACATATTTTATTGACAAAATCGCTGTAATAGAATTTAAAATCTGTCGTAAGTTTTCTCGTCACGTGAGTTGGTGGGGTCACTGCATCAACATTTTGAGGAACTAAGCTATTACATTTACACAGAATCATTGATGTAATAAGTATCAACGACAATCAAAGAATTACCAAAAGTAATTTAGTTATTTCGTAATTAATAAATTTATGACAAATTTTGGAAGAAAAAAAAAGTAAATTACTCGAAAACCCCTCACAATATATTTATCGATTAACCAATCCTTCTGTTTATATGATAATGTAATAGGGGCCTATGGAAATACCAGCAAGTGACGTCATAGGCAAATGCTGTCTTTTTTTACAGAAAACTGAGTTTGTAAAATACAACTGATATTTTCAAGCCATTTTCTACATAATGCGTCAACTTCAGACGTGGTCCCATATGTATTTTGACTACCTTGTCTACCTTTAGCCAATTTAATTTCCCCAATCTAAAAGGCCTTTGCTCTAAATCGAGTAAGATCGAGCTTGTATTGTGTACGAATTTAAAAATATCACTTGCGTAAGCGCTCAATGTAAAAGATCTCGAGAATGTAATATTATAATTTTTCTATTTAAGGTATTAGAATGTCCATATTCGATCTCCTTTATTAAATCAAACCGATGGGTGGGGTCAATTAGTGGTTATGGTGATACCTACGCACCATTCTGAGCAACTTTACCACTAAAAATTTGGCCCCATTTGAAGACGGGACGGCGAATAGAAAAAAAAGTTCAATATGTTCATTCAGCTCTCTAGAGATAATTGTTGACACCTTTTGTGTAAAGGAAGCTATGATTGAACAAAGAATAGTATTAATTTGCGTTGTGATAACATTATTTGGCTCTAGTCGAAATTTACTATGTCAGAAAATGCATTCCTCAAATAATGTCACACAAACTATTTTAACATACCGTACGGTGAACGTAACGTTTTTATATACCGTACAGTGAACGTAAGTACTTAGATCTGATTTTTTTAAAGTTAAGCTATTGCATTTATTTTTAAGCTGTATATGACCTGATCGTTGGCGAACATTGCCTTACATTCCGCATTTATTATCTACCTATTTATCAGCAAAAAATGTGCATTATTCGCTTGCAATTATACGTGTGTGCAATTATTAAATATACCCCTAAATTGTTTTTGTTAAAGCTGTGTTATTATTATAATATACATTGTGTAATTATTAATTCTTATGAACAAAATATATAAATTATATAAACATAGTTTTGAGTTTTATTCCCCAAAAATGAGAATACAAATTATATGTCGAAACTTATATTTAATTTCTTACATCCTAATAATATTTACAAAACTATGTACAACAGATAAATGCATATTTAATAAATGCTTACTCTGTTCTGAGACACGCGGACATAATATAACCAAGGTCACTGTTTCTACTCTACGTCCTGAAATGGATTTACTACCGGCTGTATACTAATTTAGTATATAGTCAAGCCCAGCTATGTCCTTTCATACTGCATTGTACATCCCCATTCAATACGACAATGTATTGAAGGCGCTTCTTCAAACGTGTACTAAAAGTTATATTTTCTCCACACGGACTGATCGCCACTTGTGGACCTTAATGTGTTGCGACAAGACCGAAGTTCCTACACGACCTGATCTCTGAAAGCGAGTGCCGTGATGGGCTTCTGATGGCCGCAGTACTCCCGCTCCAGCGAGCCGGTCTCCACGTTCCACAGACGAGCGTACATGTCCGACGAACCTGCACACAGAATGTACACCTTGAATACGTGCGAGTTGGTATAGCACAGGCTTCTTCTTTACCAACTACAGCAGTCTTGAGCCACTCGCTTCCACTGCCGACCAGCTATAATAATAATAAAAATAATAAAACGTTTATTTCGGACAACAAAAAAGATCCATATATAGTTAGCATCACACAATTTACTTAATGCTATACACATTTATATACAAATTGAAAACCTAATTCATGTAAATGGGCCTATCTGTTGCCCGACTCATTTTCCCACATACTGTCAGAGTCCCTGTCACGACACTCACCCAGTGTTTAAGTATTGGGCCATCGTGCCGCCCTGCGATGACTTGCAGGATGCTATTGGTGCTGTCACGCGTTCTGCTAAGTAAGGCCGTTCTCTTACGTATGATGGAATGAAATCCATCAGTACGTGCCTCAACAAACATGCACGATGCACTGCAGTAGCGTGGCAGCCCCAGCAGCATCCTGAAAGCATTGTTATACTGGACGCGCAGGGCATTGAGAGACTTTTGGGTATAGTTGATCCATAGGCTGCACGTGTAAAATGATTGACAATAAGCCTTAAAAAGTGTAATTTTGACTTGCCTTGTACAACGTGCGAACCTACGAGCCAACATATTCGCCCGAACTGCCAATGCCCTGCGCTCCCGCTCAATATCAAGATCATCCTTCAGGTCCTCCGTCACTATATGACCAAGGTATTTAAAACTTTTTACTCTATTGAGATCTTTGCCATATAATCTTAATGCCGGCAATACACTCGGAAGTTTACTACCCGCCCCAAAGACCATAACTTCACTCTTCTTTACATTATATTTGAGGCCATGACTCTCCGCATACCGCTCACATGTGCTGAGTAGCCTTCTCAAGCCCCCCGGCGATGGGCTCAGCAGCACCATGTCATCAGCATAGCTTAGATTGTTGCAGCTTTTTCCATCGACATAGCAACCTGCATGCATGCTGCTAAGCTCACCGACTAGGTCGTTCACATAAAGGTTGAACAGCTTTGGGGACGTTAGCCCCCCCTGCCTAACTCCACATTCCATACGGTACGCGTCTGAAAAGTCGTTTCCCCATTTTACTACATTAGTTTGGTGCTCATACCAGTATTTAAAGATATTGATGACCTCGCCTGGTAGGTTAGTTTCCCGACACTTATCCCACAGGATATCGTAGGATACCAGGTCAAATGCTTTGGATAGATCCAGGAAACATGCGTAGACATTCGTCTTGCGGTCTGTATAGTACCTAACAGTATACTTCAAGCCCAGGATTGCACTTTCTGTCGATAGGCCAGGTCTAAAACCAAACTGGGCATCATTGAGTTGTAGATGGGTACTCAACTGTGTATCGAGCAAACCATCGAATACTTTCGCGACTATAGTTGCTAAAGAAATCGGCCTATAATTATTTCTGTCGGAAATATCCCCTGTTATATTTTTTACAATGGGCACCACAACTGTCTCCATCATATCCCCCGGAAGATATTCATGACCAACACATTAACTATAAAACATTGCTAAGACTCTAGACATATGTAAGCCTGCGTTTTTTAGGTGTTCAACGCTGAGCCCGTCGTGGCCCGGTGACTTCCCTCCAGTCATGTTTTTAATGACTGTTGCCACATCTTTAGGGGTGAATCGAGTCCTCAGGTCAGGGGGGCGTTGCTGATTCACCTGATTTGAACGAGCTATTAGTGATTTTACCCCGAAATGCTCACGAAATATGTTAGCTATTTCCTTCTGCTCCGTGGCCCCATCAACAGATACTGGAAGGCCAGGTTTAGTATTCAGCTTATTGGTTGACTTCCAAAATTGGTTAAAATTTTTAGCCTTATGGTGTGCAGCTAATATGTCCATGGTTATTTGGTCCTGGTTGTTTTGACACCACTTAAGCTTCGCCTTAAAACATTTCCTACTTTGACACATTTCTAGATAGAGTGGACCTGAGCTAGGTTTTCCATAAGTAAGCCATAACTGGAACCTCAGTCGAGCTTCTGTATGTGCCACGCTTACATGCTTGTTCCAGCCAGTTATGTAACGTTTTTTACTAGGACTGTTCTGGTTACTACTATTCACAGCCGCTTCATTTAATACTGTTACAATTTTATTGTACATATTATCCAAAACAGATCTATGGACTACGTTATCACAGATATTTTCGGAACAAGCACTAAGTTCATCAGGAAAATCAATATATCTTAGCTTACTATGACACACTTCAGTATACAACTTTACCTCTTCCGGTTGTCTGTGACCACATCGAACTTTACAACACTCTATTTGGTTATTTACATTTATATTTCTACGTCTTATATGCCTAAAGTTACAATAAATCATAATTGGATAATGGTCTGACCATACAACATCATAAAGCACTTTAACACTTGTTACAGTACTATAGGCGGATTGCGTAACTAAGCAATGGTCTAACCATCGTCTTGACCCATGAGCTTCACTCACAAATGTATATGTGTCTGAATCTATGCCTAACTTTTCTATATCCGCACATATCCATTTCTGGTCATCGCAGAAGCTCAGCATCTCGTCACAAAATGGCGTATATGGGTGTGCATTTAGGTCACCCAACACATACACAGATTCAACATTGTTTTGTTCCACAATCGCATTTATCTCTCCTAGGCACTCCGTAAATTCCGGCAAGTTAACGCTATCATCTGTAGGCATGTACACACTAAATACAAGGATTGATTGCCCACTTAGAGACACTTTTATACACGCAATACGCACATTATTACAGCCTATCACTTGAACTTGTTGAAATACAGCTTTACGCCACAAGATAGCCACACCACCGTGCGGTCTCCCCCTTAGAATGCCTTTCGATGTATCCACCGCTGAGTTACCAGTGTACCCAAAGTTGTTATCCAGGGTATCGAGGTAAGGTATATCATGTGGCATTAACCAAGTTTCTTGTAGGGCCACAATATCTGAATCCCGACAGAGTCTTCTTATGCAATCAGCCGATCGCTTCACTGATTTGCAGTTGAAGCTAACAAATTTACTGTTATCGTTTGTGTGATTGTTATTGTTCGCCATTTTTAGTTATGTTAGAATTTGTAGTCCGCAGATCCTTCGTATTTCTGTCTCTAAACATAAAATATCTTCTAAAAAATATGTCATACGGCCAAAGATCATCATCCTCAAAAAGAGATAACTTTTGTCTGGGTGGGTATATGTTGTATGAGTCATACCCTTTCACCTCCTTCATACAGATTTTCTCAGTGTCTGGGTATACATATGTTGTATGAGTCATACCCTTTCACCTCCTTCATACAGATTTTCTCAGTGTCTGGGTATACATATGTTGTATGAGTCATACCCTTTCACCTCCTTCATACAGATTTTCTCAGGTTTTACCGCCACATTGGTCTTCTTCATTATATATTCAGCAATATTATCAGCGGTAGTCTCTTTTGACACATTGTATATACATAGTCAGGTCATAAGTTCTGTCACATGTGCAATATGAAATAATTTAGACATGTTTATTATTTATGTAGCAAAATGAACTTTATAAAACATAGATTCTTATGGTAATAAAGTTTATTCAAAATGACCCCCGCGATTTTGAATACAGGCCTTTATTCTGCGCGGCCAGTCGTCTATCGCAGCACGAACGAGGTCCATGTCAATATCGGCGGCTGCCTTAATCAAGAATGCCTTGAGTGACTCCAAATCAGGATGAGGCTTTGAGCAGGCCTTTTCCTCCAAGTGTTGCCATATCTTGTAATCTAACGGACTCAAATCTGGACTGGAGGAGGGCCAGTCTTCGTGCCGGATGAAGTCGATTTCACGCGCCGCCAGCCAGTCTTGTGTGCTTTTCGCTCTATGAGCTGGCGCAGAATCTTGTTGGAATACCCAGTGCCTGTTATTAAACATGGTATGAGAAACAGGTTCCACAAGGTTCTTGAGAACTGTATTTTGATACACAACTTCATTCGTTTTTACGCCTTTCTCACAAAAATGTACCTCAGTTAAGCCCCAATAAGACACTCCCAACCAAACCATGAGCGAGGATGGAAAATGACCTCGTTGGACACGCGGAATACGGTTGCTCGCTTCTTCACTGCTGTGTGCGTACACCTTATCATTTTGTTTTTTGTAGCTCTCTTCCACGGTGAAAATTTTTTCATACGAAAAAAGAATTTCCCGATGCTTTTTTCCCGCGTACCGCTTCAACAAAGCGCGGCATCTCTTCAGTCTCAGGTCCATTAAACGAGCGTCCAAACGATGTCCTGTTTTTCTTCGATATGCCCTAAGCCCTAAGTCTTCATTTAACACCCTTTTCACCGTGGTCCTGCTTAACCCCATCTGAAGGGCCTACATTTTCTGCTTACGTATGGGATTTCTTTGAATTCGCGCCTTCACAGCTTTTATCACTGCTGGAGTCCTAACAGAGCGAGGGCGACCACTTCTTGACCTGTCATCTACACTAGAGTCTTCATTGTATCGTTTTATGGTACGATAAACGAATCTTTTGTTTATATTCAAATTTTTCAGTAAGTCGAAAATCTGAATTGGCGCGTAACCGCAACGATGCAACGCAATAACTGCGACACGGTCTTCTTTAAGTATCCACTCCATATTTAAAAATGAGGAAAATTCTAAAAAGTACACATTTTTATTTTCATGAAAAATTCGAAATTCGAATTCAATAAACTTTTTTGTGGCCAGCGTTCTAAATTCAAAAGTTTTTATTGTGTGACAGAACTTATGACCTGACTGTGTATATAACGGTATGTTAATTACCGCCGCTTTGAACTTCGAGTTCTCATCTACTTTAGCCTTGCCTTGCCTACCCTATGGCGGTATATTGCTATGGCGATATGTCAGCCGTCCATCGGGCGGGATTGGGAAGCTGGACCAAAGCGGTAACATAATGTTTACCCAGAACTGCAAATGTCCAGTGGGCAGACCACCAGCCAGTTGGACGGATGACTCGCAGTAGAAGCGGGAGGCTCAGGACCGGAGTAAAGAAATGGCTTGTGAAGAAGAGGCTTGTATCCAGCAGGGGATAAACATCTGATTGATGAAGCCAATGTCTATCTGTTAAGGCCCTTCTGCACGGCGTTTCCTACCCAACCCGGAAACAATATTCGTGTTTATACTTGACAGGACAGAGCCTTGCTCGTGACCGGATCCGTTTTCAGTTTGGCCGAGGACGTCGAGTAGATCCGATAATGCACTTGTTAAGGCGGTGGTTCCCGTGACAGTAGTCCGGGAGGCCCCTAGGCTGTTTCGTGAATCATTCGACCGCGGCAGAGAAAGATATGGGAGATACGTTACACCCTGCTTTGTCACTCATCAAATCTAAGCTTTCCATCTAGAGCCGCACCGTTAGGGCTGCAAAAAATGTCATTAACTCACCAAATCTTTAGTCTGACGCGCTCGAGTAAATCCCACTGGTATGGTCATAACTTTTGTTGCTATAACGGTGACGGTGCTCTTCTCCACGTAGCTAAACAGAGCGTAAGGTATCTCCCACAACTTAACCTGAAGCGATCGAGTTACTCACGATGTTCCCTCTTGACATCAGCTATTAGAGGGTCTTAGCTTCCGTTTGCTGTTGACACCAAGCAAGGCATGCGGCTGGACCTGTTGGACCCTGGCATGGTAATGAAGAGTGAGAAAGCACAGTTACCAGTGAAGAGGTAGGTGGAGTCTGCGCTGAAGGCAGCATCCCACACCCAGCGCTGAGCGTCACAGCGCAGCTCGCGCAGCAGCGACCAGTCGCTCGCGCGCCACACCTTCGCCGAGCAGTCGCCGCTCGTCGTCACCAGCATGCTGCCGACATCGTCACATCATTGTTACTTTATTTAGTGGTACTATTTAAATGTATGATTGTAAATCCAGTTTTTGATTGTCATTCATACTGATTCAATTTATTGTAAGTATTAATTCAATTGCGCGACAAACTGAGCGCGACTAGAAATCTGAAAAACAGCAACCTGATAACCTTAATTCGAATATTAGCCAATTAAAGATACGAATTGAATTATAGCACACACTTTTACACTAAAGCATGACTTCGTTTGTTACGTTCAATTCCTTTCATAGAAATAGATATCATTTATTAATAATATTCATTTCTTTCTTCAATGACACAAACGACCTTAACCTAACACGAAAGATTATTTATTGGGTTTCGCTCACCAGTCTTATCCGTCACCTAACCTACCCCGCCGCCCGCCACTTCGCCCAGACAGTCTTTATTTAGCCAATAAGCGTTGGGTAAACCATTCAGTCTTTTTTCGCTCATATCATATCAAGTAGATACATGGCCATTCACTTAAGGTGACCTCGTCCGTGCAAAGGTCCCCGTTACTCCAGGCGGAAATACCCGCAGTGTGAGAGGGACGGAATCGGGGGAAAATGACATAACGTAGCGCCAAACCACAGAAAAATTGTTTAAAAATAAACTACGCTATTTTGTTTAAAAGATTTTCTTTTTACAATTTATTAGGTAACGTAATGGCGCGGTTACTTAAATTACGTACGTAGTAAGTATTTATTTATTTCCAATACAATAAAACATTTGATAATTTCTGCGAATCCCACACCTGTATCGCGGGATTCAGACAACAGATAACAATAATAACTGAGTCTTAACTACATACTTTTGACGGAATAAATTATTAAATTAAATTAAATTCACACATTACTATGCAATAACGATTCTGTTTTATGATAATCCATGGTTGCTAGCCACTTTGTGACACGCAATTTAACCTCCCGGTGACTACATGTCTGGATGTTAGGAAAGGCTTTTAAAACAACATTATAGATGAAAGAGCCCGAGAACGATGAGAAACGTCGAACTAATTCTGTATTTCTTTTGGGAAGTTTCACACTGAAAACTCATTTCTGTGGCATGTTCTGGTACCCAGGGAGTTTTTACAGCGCGTTACCTATTGGATAAATATAAAATAAAAAGTACTGGTTATAAGAAACCACCAATACTTTTCCCATGCTTAGTTTCAGTACTTTGACCAGTCGTCGAACCTACTGTTGCGGTCGAAGCTGTGCTACCCATTACCCAAGCGAGAGGCACCGGGCTTGAATCCCGTTTGGGTAGGAAGATCGAATCCCGTCTGGGTAGGAAGATCGAATCCCGTCTGGGTAGGAAGATAGAATCCCGTCTGGGTAGGAAGATAGAATCGCGTCTGGGTAGGAAGATAGAATCCCGTCTGGGTAGGAAGATCGAATCCCGTCTGGGTAGGAAGATCGAATCCCGTCTGGGTAGGAAGATAGAATCCCGTCTGGGTAGGAAGATAGAATCCCGTCTGGGTAGGAAGATAGAATCCCGTCTGGGTAGGAAGATAGAATCCCGTCTGGGTAGGAAGATAGAATCCCGTCTGGGTAGGAAGATAGAATCGCGTCTGTTTAGGAAGATAGAATCCCGTCTGGGTAGGAAGATAGATTCCCGTCTGGGTAGGAAGATAGAATCCCGTCTAGGTAGGAAGACAGAATCCCATCTGGGTAGGAAGATAGAATCCCGTCTGGGTAGGAAGATAGAA
Organism: Argyresthia goedartella; assembly: GCA_949825045.1. Lineage (NCBI taxonomy): Eukaryota > Metazoa > Arthropoda > Insecta > Lepidoptera > Argyresthiidae > Argyresthia > Argyresthia goedartella. The sequence continues at coordinate 35,299,042 of OX463812.1, read as the reverse complement.
TCGCGTCTGGGTAGGAAGATAGAATCCCGTCTGGGTAGGAAGATAGATTCCCGTCTGGGTAGGAAGATAGAATCCCGTCTGGGTAGGAAGATCGAATCCCGTCTGGGTAGGAAGATCGAATCCCATCTGGGTAGGAAGATAGAATCCCGTCTGGGTAGGAAGATAGAATCGCGTCTGGGTAGGAAGATAGAATCCCGTCTGGGTAGGAAGATCGAATCCCGTCTGGGTAGGAAGATCGAATCCCGTCTGGGTAGGAAGATAGAATCCCGTCTGGGTAGGAAGATAGAATCCCGTCTGGGTAGGAAGATAGAATCCCGTCTGGGTAGGAAGATAGAATCCCGTCTGGGTAGGAAGATAGATTCCCGTCTGGGTAGGAAGATAGAATCCCGTCTGGGTAGGAAGATAGAATCCCGTCTTGGTAGAAAGATCAAATCCCGTCTGGGTAGGAAGATAGAATCCCGTCTGGGTAGGAAGATCGAATCCCGTCTGGGTGGGAAGAAAAACACAGGTCTCGGATGTTCACACGTTTGTGGCGTCGTTGTTTCTGGTTCCCACGACACAGGTTATCCTAGAGTGGGGCTAGAAGCAATGAATGTGCCTGTGTGTCGTCTGGCACGTAGAGTACCCACCTGGAGTCGGGGCTGAACTTGCAGCGCAGCGCGTACTTGGCGTGCGCCTGGATGTGCCGCCGCGGTACCGGCCGCGCCGGGCCGCCCTCTAGCGACCACACGTAGCAGCTGCCACTGTTGTTGACCGCGGCCATCAGCTTGCCGGCCGGGTCGATGGCGATATCTTGGATGGACGCCTCCGCTTCTGGGATCTAGGGGAGGAGATTGTTAAGGAGTCTTATTTCCATTATGATAGGCTACCCTACTAGTCAAATCAAAATCATTAAAAATACTTTATTACCGTAGATTTTATTTCATATCTTAAATATGAAATAATGAAAATAAAGAAAATGTATTCAGTGACTGACATCGGTTGATATGTCGCAGTTGGTTGGTTAAATCAGACACTTAACTAACTCTCTAGACCGTTAATTAAATACCGATGTTTAACCAAGTCACAGGCATTTTGATTTAAATAAAGCATCGTCGAAAACGTTTAATCTGTCTTACGGAAAGCCGGCGTGTTTGAAAAACAAGATGGCGTCACGACAACATTTGATTTGCACAGCTTAAATCAGGGCAAAAGATTGAGGTAGCTTAGGTGAAAGGTAAAGGGGGTGAGCGAAGCGACGCCCCCTTTATCCTTCGTGTTAGGTTAAACATGTAAGAACAAAAAATATTCAAAACTTAAACTTAAGTACACATAAAAAAATGTTGCCTAGGAATATTTAGACAACTCGTTAAACGTTTCGTTCAATCCCTTGTCTGACGGAATTTTAGTGACTTGGTTAAACGTCGGTATTTAATTAACGGTCTAAAGAGTTAGTTAAGTGTCTGATTTAACCAACTAACTGCGACATATACAACATTGTAAAGCGCAGTTCGAAAATATCGCGGTACAGCGTTGGCAACCAAGCTAGGTAATAGTACATTATGGTACAAGTGTGTAATGTTGGTGATTACCACTGAGGCACCATGGAGACCCGAGCCGTTAGGTAAGGTAAAATGATTACCGTCATCAATACACACGTGGATCATACGACGTTTTTCAACACACTTGTGAAGAAAATAATAAAAAAAAAACTTCATAACTAGTAGGTACTTGTAGACATTTTAATTAATAAATAACTAAGTAATTTCAATAGTGAAAACGAGTTCTGATTTTTTTCCGCAATGGCCGGAAAAATTAATCACTTTTCCTATGCGCGCGCATCTAACAATTGCGATCAGCCATAGACTAAAAGATTAATTTTTTTGGCTTTTCGCAGATAGCATTTTAGCCACGTACAAAATGGGGAATTCAAAGTTTCCTTTAAAAGTGTTTTTGTTGATCCTTTTATGCTGTGCAAATCATTAGCCAAGTTATAAGACCACCATTAATTAATAAAATAAATCACTAGTTAAACATCTATCATTTTTATACTTACCACTAAATTGTTGTTGTCACTAAATTGTACGCGTAAAGAATCCTACCTGTATTGTCGAAACTATATTGGTTTCAGTCATACAAAGTAATGCGGTCGTATGAGAAAAGAATGTCGGTATATTTACTTTTGTTCATGAAAAATAGCCCTCTCTATTTACTTACTTACTCTGAGGTTTTGACGTCTTTGACAATTAAGGCATTTGTCATAATAAAATTAACAAAAATAATTTTAATCGAAAAAGAAAAACTGGATGTAGGTGTATAGTGTCACCTTTATAATCAATGTGTCTGGATGTAGGTGTATAGTGTCACCTTTATAATCAATGTGTCTGGATGTAGGTGTATAGTGTCACCTTTATAATCAATGTGCCTGGATGTAGGTGTATAGTGTCACCTTTATAATCAATGTGTCTGGATGTAGGTGCATAGTGTCACCTTTATAATCAATGTGCCTGGATGTAGGTGTATAGTGTCACCTTTATAATCAATGTGTCTGGATGTAGGTGCATAGTGTCACCTTTATAATCAATGTGTCTGGATGTAGGTGTATAGTGTCACCTTTATAATCAATGTGTCTGGATGTAGGTGTATAGTGTCACCTTTATAATCAATGTGTCTGGATGTAGGTGCATAGTGTCACCTTTATAATCAATGTGCCTGGATGTAGGTGTATAGTGTCACCTTTATAATCAATGTGTCTGGATGTAGGTGTATAGTGTCACCTTTATAATCAATGTGTCTGGATGTAGGTGCATAGTGTCACCTTTATAATCAATGTGCCTGGATGTAGGTGTATAGTGTCACCTTTATAATCAATGTGTCTGGATGTAGGTGTATAGTGTCACCTTTATAATCAATGTGTCTGATTCAGACAGTAAAAGTGTGTGCAACAGACCCAACTATGTAATTTATAGATCTACTCTACAGGTAAACACTTTTTTTCTACTTTAAGGTAAGTAGTATTGTGATGAATATTCAGCAATGTATATTTTCTTCCGATCTGTGCCGATAAAAGCCGAAAAGTGCCGAGCGACCGGTAGAAAGCGGTATTGAAACCTATCCATAATGAATTGTATCTGATAACTCTGTCATATCATAACTTTGTGTTCTGTTGGTTCGCTTACAAAATATAATAATCATATTGTAACAACAGTTTGCAGTGGGTGGTAGTGGGTAGTCAATTGAGGCACTTACAAGCTGGTCATTCTGGTCTGTCTTGAGGTCCCAGAGGTGTATGATGCCGCTCTGGTCACCAACCATGATCTGAGACTGGTCGGGGTGGAGGCACACCGCATTCACTGGCGCTGGCACTTGGAATATTCTTTGGCATTGGAGCTGGTGAGATCTGAAAATATACTAAAGATTAATGAAGATTTATAAATGGAAAAATATATAAAAAGATCATCAAGTAGGTATGTGATTGTAACAATCAACCGCCTGTACAGATCCATACCTCATGTCCCATATTTTAGCTGTGCAGTCTTCACCTCCTGTATACATCCATTTTCCATCTTCCTGCATAACATTAAAAAACATTGATTGTAAACAAATAGAAATTCGAGCCGAAATGCAGAATACTTCGTCTAGTCGTACATTGAGAGAAGATTTTTCAAACCCAAATATTTTCTAGGCATGCATTATGATAGATATATGTCACCGTAAGATTTTCAAAATCGTTAGTTTATAAACTAACGCGTTTGTTTGTAAACTATCGACAAATTGTAAACATGCCTTCGCTGCGCTCGCCCCCTCTAGTCTTCACCTAAGCTACCGCAGTGTTTACCCGGGTATTTCATTTGCAATTCAAGTTTAAACCCGTTTACAATTTAGCGGGTTTATTATAAAATGACACGTCATATCGTAAGCAGTACGGTACCGTTCACAATTTATCAATAGTTTGTAAACTAACGAGAGAGAAATGTTAGATTATAAACTAACGGTTTTGACAATCTTACGGTGACATATTATGGTAGCATAGCAATACATAGCATGTTATCACAGATTCCCTCTTTATTCTAATTTATTTTAACGTTATCATGTTTTATTAATATTTTTTGGAACTTCTACAATCCTCGACCAAGTCTCGGTGCAAGCAAAATAGTGATATCTAGTTCCTTCCTAATCGATGCAGAAAAGTTAGGCTATGCTGAGTTAAACCTCAGCTCAGTCAAGCTCTCAAAAACCGAGGGTACAATACGATTAAAATCAGTTAACGATTCGGCCAACCTCGGAAATTGTCGTGAATCCCTCATCTCTCACATAGAGTTATCAATTTACAGATATGATCTTTAATTATACAGGGTGTTTGGAAGCTAGGTGCAAAGCCTTAAGGGGGTGTTAGTTTAGACCATTTAGAACATTTTGAGCCATATTTGTCCTAACCAAAGTCTGGTATTTTTTTTTAGGGAACTTTTACGATTTTTGTACCAAAAACCCAAAATTTGCCAATTAAGTGCTAATAACGCAAAGTTTAAGCTGAAATGTCTATTTTTTTTAATGTACTTCATTAGCCTAATGTCTGTTTAATAGTATCAAAGCATTTTAAAGTACCGTTTTAACTAAAAAAAAATACTTCCAGACTAATTAAACTTTAGACAAAAAAAAGGAAAAGAAAAAACAATATTTTTATTGCCTTTAAAAAAAAAAATCTACAGGTTTTCAGACACTTTCAAAAACATGCTGCACCCTGAACCAGTTAAGGGTGATAAATTCAAAATTTCAAGGAAATCAAAACAAACCTAATTTATGCTCAAATAACTTTAAACTTGATGTCAATATCCGAGATTATTTATTAGACAGTGTTGTAATAAATAAACTTACCTCAACTAAAATGTAGAATGTGCGTCTATGGTCAGCTGTCACGTCAAATAAGACATATTTTTCACAAAAATACTTCATTTTAATATTATTTCCTATAGACCCATTTATTTATCAACAAAATCCCATGTTTTTATTAATCTTACCCTTATCCGAGAGCTAAACAACAAAATTATAGTGCAATTAGCTCAAGTAAGTCCGCTATGCCCCAGGAAATTCTAGAAAAATGGGCTCCAGCGTCACATGAGATCAGCACACAACTATGTACTAAACCAATCCGCATCCGCTACTCTTAAAACAACCACCGATGGGCAAACACCAATGTCACCTTTGGAAGAAGCCTTCGGATCCCCATTCCTGAATGCCATCCAACTAAAACTCTGGACAGACAAACGTTTCGAGGAACTCATCACGGAATCCACCAAAGCAGATAAATCTATATGGAATACAAGAAACCGGAAACAAAATAACAATGACCAAGAAACAAAATTATTCACACGACTGATACTACATGGAAGAACGCGGGAAGCGCTCAACTGGCTCCTCACAAAAGACACGAGCAAAGTTTTAAACCCAGACACTGAAGTTGATCCATCCGGTAAAACCGTCAGTGATGTGCTGAGAGAAAAGCACCCCCCGCCTAATACTCCAGATCCCGCTTTATTCACTCTCCCCAAAGACGTCACAAAACTCCCACCACTCCTTGAAATCGAAATAACTTGTGACCATGTCGAAACAGTTGCGAGAAAACTACAAATAGTCAAATAGTCAATAGTCAAAGTACTTTATTACTGTAGATATTTACATATACTTAGCAAACGTCATTTTTTGCCTCTTCTCTACATTGGACCACTGTGGGGGAAGAAGGGCGTAGAAACTCCCACAGATTGATTTTTAGATCTCTTTTAAAAATAGGTTGTGCTTAACTAATACAAATATGAAAAATTTAATTGTTATGATTAATAAGCAGGAATAAATAATTACAAAATTATTAACAGCAAGGTCTGTGTTGAGCCAGATTAACCCCATACAGTCCTGTCATTTAAGTAATCTTGAACATTGTAATATCCCTTTTTCGACAAAGTTGCTTTAACATGCTTTTTAAATTGCTCAAGTGGCAATTTCAAAATCTCCAGAGGTATCTTATTGTAGTAGAGAATGCACTGACCCTTGAAAGAATTGCTAACCTTCGCGAGTCTAAAACGGGGCGCACATAGTCTGTGATTATTTCTTAAGTAAACATTACAGCTATCGCTAAGTTTGGAAAATGTTGTAAGGTTCTTGCGTACATACATTATATTTTCGAAAATAAATTGACTAGCTACTGTTAGTATGTCAATTTCTTTAAAAAGCTCTCTTAAGGAGTCTGTTCGTTTTAAATTATAAATTGCTCGAATAGCTCTTTTCTGTAAAATAAAAATAGTTTGAATATCCGCTGCTTTCCCCCACAACAAGATACCATAGGACATCACACTATGAAAGTAACTAAAATATACTAGCCTAGATGTAGCCACATCCGTGCTTTGTCTGATGTTCCTAACAGCGTAAGCCGCAGAACTTAATTTACCAGCCAATTTATCTATGTGGGGTCCCCACTGCAATTTGCTATCAATGGTTATTCCAAGAAACTTCGTATCATTTACTAATTCTAACGTGCTGTTGTCTAACACTAAACTGGTCTCAACTTGCCTGACATTTGCACGGCAGCGGAGGCCCCACTGGATGCACAGCCGAAAACTGGAGAGATTTCCTGTTCCGCTTCGGCCAAGCAAGCGCCCATTTAAGAGAAGCCGTAGCGCAGCTCGCAACGAAACTTAGCAACGAAACCATACCCTGGACCCAAATACAAGCATTAATGTCAAGCCGACTTGTTGCTTTAGACAAATGCCCTGGCGTAAGACCTATCGGCATCGGCGAATGCCTACGAAGAATATTATCCAAATGCATGATCTTAGCAACAGGCTCTGATGTCACTGAAGCATGCGGCCAGTCACAGCTCTGCAGTGGACTGGGCAGTGGCATCGAAGGCGCCATTCATGCCATGACCGATGTCTTCCAAAGAGATTGCCAACCTGGTTCAAACTGGGGAATGCTCCTCGTTGACGCGAACAATGCTTTTAACGCCGTGAATAGACAACTAGCCCTCTGGCAAGCAAGAATATACTGGCCACACTGCGCCCGCTTTCTTTATAATACTTACAATGGCCACGCTGAATTGGTATTTCGCGGTTCTGATACAAGACTGTATAGCAGAGAAAGCGTAACCCAAGGAGACCCACTCGCAATGCCACTGTACGCGCTTGCAACACTACCAATAATTAACAAACTTAAAACCGAAAACACAGTCACACAATGATGGTACGCCGATGACTCCTCCGCGCAAGGCACTTTCCAAAGCCTACGACAATGGTGGGACAACTTAAACAAAACAGGCCCAGCATACGGATACTTACCACAAGGTAAAAAATCATTTCTAATAGTGTCAGAAACCGACAAGTCTACCGCAGAAAAGACGTTCTCCGGTACCAACGTCTCCATAGTTACCGGCTCCCGCTTCCTAGGAGGCTACATAGGGACAGGAGGGGACGACTTCGTAAAAAAGAATGTAACCGAATGGATATCTATCATCGAGAAACTCACAACAATCTGCAAAAACTCACCTCAAGCCGCTTACACTGTGTTGGGAAAAGATTGAAGGAGATTAAACTCACGCGTGCTCCTCTTCGCTGGTTCAATGATGAGTCTGAGGCTTCTGGTGTTCTCGCCTGATTTGAGTGGGCTTCAATCACTTTCCGTTCATCGGGTGAGGTTGCTGATTCTCCTTATCGCGACGGTTGTAAGGCGACGCGAGGACTCGAGCCCATAGAAAAGCAGTTGACGGGACAAAACGGTAATGTCGACCGGACCGATCCGTGGTGCACTCGGAAGTCGTGGCAAAAGTGTGGTGTCTATGACAGCTGTCATCCTCTTCTTTTCTTCTACCCACGCGTGAGTGGATAAAGGGAATGGAAGGTAAAGGATAAATTGGCATAGGCGCGAAATTTGAATCCTACTCCCATTCTACACCTAACATAACCGCCTCCCGAAAGAGCTATTGAGCTCTTTCAGATAATATTCCTTAAGATGAGTTTCCTTAAGATGATTTTCCTTATAAAATTATTTTAAATCTTATCTAAATTTAAAACTAGTTGATTTTCCTTACCTAAGTACAAAATAAAACGTATAAAGCTCATGTCACTAACCTAATTGTCAAACGTTGGTAGTGGACAAACCTTTGACAACGATCTGAGACAAGACCCAGAGCTCGTTTTCAGTTCGACCCCACGAATGACACCGTCTGAGCCGGCATGTAGAGCGGTGACTCTCCCTTTACGCCACTGGAGAGGCGGTAAATTGTCCGATTTTATGAGAACTAGATCTCCCAATTGAAGATTGGGGATAGGCTTACACCACTTCATGCGTTGTTGTAAATTGTGCAAATACTCTAGCTGCCATCTACGCCAGAAATGTTGTGTTATTTGTTGTATGAGGTTATAACGGTTGAGGCGAGAGATGGGTGTGTCATTGAAATCATACTCTGGTAGAGCATTTAGCGGTTGACCTATGATGAAATAACCGGGTGTTAGCGCATCGAGAGTGTTTGGATCACTTGACAAGGGACATAGAGGTCTAGAATTAAGCACAGCCTCGATCTTTGCGAAGACGGTACCCAACTCTTCGAATGTGAGAATACGCTCTCTTATTGCACGTTTTAGTAAGCCTTTAGCAGACTTGATAGCTGATTCCCAAAGTCCGCCCATATGAGGACTATACGGAGGATTCATATGCCAGTTGACGCTAACCTTCACAAATTCACAATTGATGTCTTTCTGATTTCGATCCCAGAAAGACTACCTCGCTTAGGTAGCGTTTGGCGCCTTGGAAATTCTTTCCGCAGTCAGTAAAGCAGTCCGTCACCATTCCCCTTCTCGACACGAAGCGATGAAAGCAAGCTAGAAAAGCGTTCGTCGAAAGTTCTGTCACGACTTCAAGGTGGACTGCCTTGACAGCGAGACAGACGAATAAGCAGAGATACGCTTTCGTTGTCTTAGCATTGCGCAATGCAGAGACTTTCACAAGGAAAGGTCCCCCGAGATCGATGCCGACCTTGATGAATGGGCGTGCTTCACGGACTCTACTTGGAGGTAGATCGCCCATGAAGGGCTCCAGAGGTTTGGCCTTAAGCCGATGACAGCGGTGACATTTGAAAATTACATGTCGAACCACACGTCGAGCCGATAATATCCAGAACCTCTGGTGAAGAATGTTTATCAGACACACAGGTCCCGCATGTAAATTGACCTGGTGATAATGCTCGATGATAATGTTTGTCAGATGGTGTGCCTTGGGCAACAAAAGCGGATGCTTGACTGCATAAGGTAAGTTGGAGTGCTTAAGTCTCCCGCCGACGCGTAGGAGACCTTCTGAATCTAGGAACGGGTGGAGACGAGCGATTGGACCCTTCAACGAACCGTTTCCTTGAAGTGCCTTGAACTGATCAGCAAAGACTTCCCCTTGCACCAACTTGATGGCCTTATGTAAAGCATCTCGCAGCTCTTGAGCTGCAAGTGAACCTGATACCTTGATTTTGGGATTGCGAGTGTTGTGGATGAAGCGCAACACCCACGCGAACACACGCTGCAATACAGTCAGAGAACTGAAACGAGTAATCAGTGGAAAGGAAACAGTTCCTTCACCTTTATCTTCCTTTACGACGTTAAATGTAGAGACGGCCATCTCTGAAACCTCGTCGACTGGCTGGATGTCGGCAGGCCATGATTCTGTATCTTCTTTCAGCCATGGTGGGGACCACCACAGCTCATGAGAGACGACGTCCTTTGGCAACAATCCCCTACTCGCACAATCGGCTGGATTGAGTGCGGAGGGCACATAGCGCCACTTCACCAACGGGACGAGGCCTTGGATCTGAGTAACTCTATTCCCCTCATAAGTCTGGAGCTTATGAGAAGGAGTTCGAAGCCAGGCCAGAACAATGCTGGAATTACACCAGGCGACGGTGTCAGAAATGTCAATCCTACTACCTAAAACTCCTTTGACATGACATACCAGCCGAGCGAGGAGTACGGCTTCTGAAAGCTCGAGGCGTGGTATGGTCAGCTTTTGTTTGATTAGAGTGACTCTAGATTTCGCTAGAAGCAAATGCACTCCTACCTCACGACGGCGGCAAACCCCTTTTCCGACGCGTCGCAGAAACCTAGAAGCGCACAACACAAGGGTTGTCTACTTAGGATGAACCTTGGTATTTGAGGAATTTTCAGGGAGCTGAAACCACCCATGAAGGAATCCGAGACGTTGGCGATTTCTTCGGGCAGTTGAACATTCCATGATAGATCATGAGCCCACAAACGCTGCATGATCGCCTTCGCGTAAAATGTAACCGGTGCCAAATATCCACAAGGGTCGTAAATCCTAACGATATTTGAAAGTTTTTGCCTTTTAGTATTGCACGGACCCAAATGTCCGACATGATAAACGAAACTATCGGTCCTAGAGTTCCATTCAATCCCGAGAATTTTAAAAATGTTGTCCCCTGATTCTTCGAATCGAAGGGGCGCTTCAAGATGATCAGACGGATAGCCTTCCAACACCTCGGCGCTGTTACTCGACCACTTCCTCACTGAAAAGCCTCCTTGAGCCAACACATCGACCACCTGTTGCTGCAGAACTCTGGCTGACTCTACATCCTGACTACCTGTGATGACATCATCGACGAAGGTGTCTTCCTGCAGAACTCTAGCAGCCTCGGGATGCGTGGCTTCGTTGAGTGTGGCGAGCTCGTGTACGACTCGAATCGCTAAGTAGGCGGCGCTAGAAACCCCGTAAGTCACAGTCGTGAGCTCAAACTGTTGTAAAGGACGATGCGGTGATTCGCGCCAAAATATAGTCTGGAACCTGCAGTCGTCATCGTGCATCCGGATCTGCCGATACATTTGTTTTATATCGCAGGTGAACACGATGTCCTGAAACGTAAAATGATGTCCTCTATATTTTGTTGCAACTTGGGACCCGGCATCAAAACCTGATTGAGCGACACGCCTGAGCTACTAGCCGCTGATGCGTCGAACACAGCCCTCAGTTTGGTTGTACTACTACTCTCCTTTAAGATTCCATGGTGGGGAATGAAGTACCTTTCCTTTGTAGAAACATCATATATTGGGCGCATGTGACCTGTCTCTAGATAGTCGGCCATGAAAGCTACACACATTTCCTTGAGTTTGACGTCTCTGAGAAGCTTTCGCTCCAAATTGTGGAAGCGCCTCAGAGCGTTATTGCGAGTTTCCCCTAGAGGTTTTTGAATTGGCTTGAACGGTAAACGAACCATAAACCTTCCTGTGACATCTCGTGTATGAGTCTCTACAAAATGTTTTTTACACAGCAGATTCTCTGGATCCTGTAAAACCTTGGAAGGTACCTCCTCGACCTCCCAGAACCTGGTTAACACCGAGTCCAAGTCGACAGTGCAGGACAAAGACACTACTTGATGACACAACGAACTCTCCACGGGAGCTCTTCCCATCAAAACCCAGCCAAATATAGAACCATGGGCGACTGGCATTCCCTCACCCAGCTGCAGTCTCCTTCCATCGAATATTTGATTAAAAAGATCCATTCCTATCAATAAATCTATGGGACTAGGAACCGAGAAGAGTTTGTCTGCGAGAGAGACATCCTTGCAAGTCTCTATCACCTCAGCAGACACCTTAACAGTGGGGAGTGACCCCGAAATTCGTCTAATGACGATCGCTGACGTTACCAGTGGAGACCCTTTACCTTGTAGAGAATGAATAGAACATTGAATGCTTCCACCGGTACGCTGTTGTTCCTTGCCGCCTAAACCATACAGTATACCAGAAGTTGAGCGAGGTAGTCGCAACTTCTGTGCCAAACACTCTGTCACAATAGAGACTTGAGAACCACTGTCTATAAGGGCCCTTGCAGTGTGAAGGTTACCGCTGATGTCTTGGACACCCACCAGAGCTGTACCTAGTAGCATGGTAGATTCACCCTGAATACCATGAATACCTTGAGGTTGGACTGTGGAGTTTAAAGTCGACACAGCAGCCTCGTTTGCCGATGACTCTGGAGTGGGTTCCACCTTAGATTGGTTGTTTCCTATGTGGAGCTTAGAATGATGGCGACCTTGGCATGTAGAGCAGCTGCTCTTGGACATGCATGATGTAACCTTATGATTTCGTAGACAATTAACACAAAGTCTGTTGGCCATGACAAACTCCCTACGTTGAGTTGGTGTCATAGAATTGAATTTCTCACATGCATACAGACCATGTTCCCCTTGACACATGATACAAGCAGGTGCGCTAACAGTGAATGAAGATTTGGGTGGGTTAGTGTGTGTGACACTAGAACCGCTAGTGTGTGTTCCCTTGACCCCGGTGGCAGAGCAAAACTCTGAGCTGAGTTTCCAAAAAGTTTAGTAAAGTGTCATATTCTGGAATGTCATTCGGTGAACCGCCATGAGCAAGTTCGAACCGTCTGCGTAGATCGACGGGAAGCTTCCTTAGTGTTGTATGAAGTAGTACAAAACTCCATGATTGGACGTTGAACCCTAGTGCGGATAACGCCTGTAGTCCTTCCTTGAGAGTATTCACTAATTTGCGCAAACCAACATTGTAATTTATCGTTAAGTGAAGACATTGTGAGAATGTTCTCCAAATGTTTGTCAGCAATAAGCCTTTTATTTTGATACCGGTCAACAAGAATTTGATATGCCACTAAGTTATTTGCATCAGAAAGCTCCAAGTGTTTGATAAGATTTAACGGCTCCTTTTTCAAGGCCCCTTTCTACATTTTAGTATATATTTTTTTTCATGGAAGTCGATAAGAAATTTATTAAGCAAGATTCATGAAAATATGTACAGAGAATATAAATAAGATATTCATTCTAGTTCAAGACGTGTGGGACTGCCGCTCCATCCTCATATAGGCCTGTACGATTCCACCTATGGCGGGTGCCGCGTATGCACATGCTGCTAGCCCTGATGATGGCGGTTTGAATTTTTGCTCGTAGCCAGCCCATTATTGTGGCAGGGTCCGGTTCCAGCGGTCCGCCAGTGTTTCGGCGAGGTGTTTAGTGAATGATATCATTTGTGGAGCAAAAACTCAAATGGGCAAATTTGTCCACTTTGGAAGGGTCTGTCTCTTTAATGATTTACTTTGAGGGAAAATTGTTTCAGGAACTTCAACGTAATTTTTAAAGACCTATCTATAGAGACCCCACACAATATAGGTTTGATGAAAAAAAATATATTTTCAGTTTCATGTATTTAAATTTTAAAATTTTTGTATAAACATCGTAAAGCGGTTCACAGAATACATCTACATACCAAGTTTCAACTGTGAAGTTCTAATAGTTTCTGCATACAGTTGCTGTGTTTCTCTACGGAACCCTAAAAAGCGGTCACTTACACGCATATCATAAAAACCGAGAGAATCAAGCATAAACAAATCTTTCAATAAATTAAACTCGACCTAGTAGTCATACAAATAAAATCTAATCGAAATCATAGAAGAAATTGAAAAACTTGTTTCGGGGAATCCACTGGTTATGTTGTGTTGCCAACACAACAAAAAATATGCACTTTTTTATGAATGCGATCTTTCCAACTAGAATAATTATGAAAATTATTCTAGTGGTTGAATGTAGTATACGTCTAGCAACGAGTTATGAGCGGTGGCCTTGAATGCGCAGTAGTCACTTTTCAATACCTGTACATATGGGCAGTTATTCCCGCCAACGTCGCCCAGCACTCTTAATTCGTGGCGCGAGGTATACCTTACGACTAACTGAATCAACCTAATCCAATAGAAAATCCATCAGCCACTAAAACCATTTTTGACCGCTAAAATGATAGTCTAAACCACTATATCTAGTGGAAAATCCACTGAGTTGGCAACACTTGCACCCTGACTTATTGGAGTGTGTTACCGACAAACAATCCTTTGAAGTACCGCCGCCACGTAGGGTAAAAGCACACATCAAACTTTTTTCTCTTTGAAATTATCATATATTGCAAAATTCAAAAAGAGTTTATTTCCATAAGAAACACATAGGTAACATTTGGAGAATGTCAAATCTTAAACTAACACATGTATAAGGTACAGGGAAATATAGAACTCAATTTGAATTCCGTCACCTCAGTGTTTTAGATTCTAGAGGCAAAGAGGCGACTAGAAACCTCCAGCTTTATACGTTATTTTTTACAGAATTGGAGCAAACACCTTCCCAAGCTTTCTTGTCTTCTACATAATCTAATATTTTGTAGTAACCTTTTTTACATAAGTGATTTTTAACAACATTTTTAAATTAATTTACAGACAATTCTTGTAACTCAGTCGGTATTTTGTTGTAAAAGCGAATACATTGCCCTTTAAAAGATACATTAACCTTATGGAGCCTAATAGTAGGTATAGCTAGTTTATTCCTATTTCTATTGTTGACATTGTGTCTGTCGCTATTCTTAGGAAATTTATCAATATTTTTGTGGACGTACATTAGGTTTTCATAAATATACTGACACGGCACTGTCATAATGTTAATTTCCTTAAATTTACAACGCAGTGACTCTCTGGGACCCACATTGTAGATTGCACGAACAGCCCTCTTTTGCAGCACAAATATTATGTTAATGTCTGCAGCGTTCCCCCACAGCAGTATGCCGTAAGACATAATGCTATGGAAGTAGCTGAAGTAAACTAGTCTAGCTGTTTCCACGTCCGTAAAAAGACGGATTTTTTTAACTGCATAAACTGCGGAACTGAGTTTTTTTGATAGCTTATACCAAATACCAAATACCAAATGTCTTTATTACTGTAGATATTTACATATACCACAGATACTATAATACTATACAGTACAGATGGACAACGTAGAACAAAAAATGTCACCGGCGTAAACAGAGATGCTACGGAAGCATCTTTAGTTCGAGGCCTATATCGCTAGGTGCAGCACCATCGCAATATTGCAAATACCACGAGATGGCGCTAGGAACTTTAATTACCTACTGCGGATGCCACGAGATGGCGCTAGTGCAGCTGGTTCCTTTCTTGTCAAGTCAATGTCAAAAGGTATTGCTCTGTAGGTATTGCTTATTAGATACTACCTACCTAAAATGTACAATCAGTCAACTCTATTTTATGCAAATGTAATTACTCCAAATCCAAAGACCAACTTACTCTAATACTCAATGGCTGACTATGTAGTGGATTTGGACGAAAATTCCATGTCGCTAGCCACGCCACGAAAATACGCTAGATGATTCATTCAACCAAATTTATGGCTTTTGAAGAAATTATTAATCAGAACATCGCTTTTAAACAGCAAATTCGAATTATAAGTACCTATAATACAGCTTGTGTCAAATAATCGTGTTGTGATTGGTAAATTTTTTCAAAAGCGTTTGATATTCCTAGATGTCAGAATCACATGTAAAGGCCACAGTTCTAAAAGCTAATTCCCTGCAATAGCTATCGTTGAGGTAGGGTCCAGTAATTTTTGAATACGACTGTAATCAACCCTAAAAATGTATGAATAATTTGCAAATATAAAATAAAAATGTAAGAATATTGCACAAAATAATGCTAACAGACAAATAAAAATGGAAAATACATGCAAACAGGCATTTAATGGATGTAAATCCATTTTTTTTTTGTCTAGGACTTAAGCAATAATCGCCATTTCTAGCGACAAAGTCACTAAATGGCGGCCTAATCAACGCGGCTACGTTGCCAGATTTCAGAAGACGGCTAGGACTGCGCAAATTCTCTTCTCTGATGCAGCAAGCTCACTACAACCTCAGGGGTCATCCAAGTATTACGTAAGCACCAAGATGTGGTTGAGGGAGGATCATTACTTAGCATATTTTAATGTAAGGGGGGCCGGGGGAGTTTGGATGGTGATTACGTCAGCAATATATTACTTCATTTTTTGTTTGAGTAAAAAAATTGAATAAAAATATCGTTTAAATGTTAATAATAAAAATATAAACGATACGACGTTAATAATTTGTCTTTCGCAAATGATGTGTGTGGTGTATATGAATAGAAGAAACAAAACTACTAAAATTATGCTTACGTAATACTTGAATGATCCCTCGAAAGTTCGCCTCCTCATCGCCCGTACAAGCAGACTCTTGACCAGTTTTAAACCCTTTTACCAAGCTATAAGGTTGAAAATCGCGGGCCTTCGGACAAAAACCCTGCAGATTCTATTTGCGTCAGCTTGCAGGCAGCACAGATACTATAACACTATACAGCAGCAACCTCTTCTGCCGTGCGCCGTGTGCCGTGTGCCGTGTGCCTTGTGGCAGACCATTCAAACCACGTAACTATATATGTAGGTAGGTATAATATGAAAGAAAAATAGACAAAGTAGGTAGGTAGCTACTATTATATTACCACATATACTAATATTGTACTCATATTAAACTATATGAGTATGAAAAACAAACACGTATAAAAAGCTTTTATTTATGTATTTACGTATGTATATAATTACTTAATTACTAGAACACAGAAGTATTAATACTAGTGGTTCTTTCAGCGCTGTAGTCTGTAATAAAACGATCTAACATAGGTAATGACGTCACGCGAACACTGAGGTAATTTAAACATTAAGGACCATACCACAAAAAAATGAACTACTGTTCAACACTTGTTTAAAAACAAAAACGTATGGGATTCTACGTTTGTTTTGAGGTTAAACGCTGTTTAACATTTTTTGTGGTAACACGGTTAAAGTCGAGCGCGATGTTTTGTGTCCGTGATCCTAGCCAGAATTAATACTAATATCACTATCTGCATCATCATCATCATGATCATCGCTGACATGAATTATTAAAGAGTCTGAGACTGTGTCAATCAAATCGTCAAGATTGCACATCTTATTTCCATCTTTGATTGCATGGCTGATATATTCTTGCCTTTTATCAGGAGTAGAGATGTAAGGTCCGTATTAAACCGATTGTTTAAATACCAACTATAAACATTTAACCGCACATGTGCGGGTAACCCGTTTTGATCGAGGGTTTGGGTTTAATGCATCTTTTATCGCAACTACTTGAGTTACATTTCTATTTGCATTGTTAGTTCCTCGTGGATTGCTAAAGAGTTCTATAGACGGATTTCCCGATGATAGTTACTATAGGAATAAAAATTATCGATTTAAATAATCATAAGGGTTCTGAAACCTAAATTGTTCCGCGGTTTGGAAATAATTTCTAAGTATATACATACATAAATAATTAACCAATTTAACTGCACAAAAGGCACAGTAACGAGCATTTAATCGTGCACTTTTGGGTTTAACGATTAATTTGTAACTCTAATCAGGAGTAACATTATTTATACATCGAAACGTCATATTAGCCAGAAAGTGTGAAATCGAAATATTTTGTGTGTCGTGAGTGGTAAATGTGACCAAAAAGCCAGATATGTGTGTCACATTTATATGAAGGCTTGTGTTTAAAGGACCTATTTTACTACCAATAAATTCAAAATGACCGCCAGAATGGATAAATGATCACCCAATTGCGTTTCACGAAATACTGTAGAAATTAAGCTATTTTTATTTTATGTTTTGTGTGCTTAAGTTTATGTTTTAAGTAATTTTTCTTGTTCTTATATGTTCAACCTAATACGAAGGATAAAGGGTTCTTCGCTTCGCTCACCCCCTTTACCCTTCACCTAAGCTACCGCAGTATTTTTCCCTGATATTTGCTGCCACTTTTGGTGATCATTTATACATTTTGGTGCGAAAAAATCATTTTGGTTTTAAATTGTAGCCATTTATATCTAACAACACACAAAACATGTGCATAATCAGAAATTATCAGAATCTGTATAATATTTATAGATCATACTTTCTGGCTAGGATCACGGACAATAGGCGACATTGGTCATTGTTGTTGAATGTATCCACTATCCACAAACTAAATAGAGTAGAGAGTGTATCTGTCACAGGCAGGCGTCTGTGTATAATATGTATGTATCTGTGGTTCGTTATTAGGGGTGCTAGCGATCACATATACAGCGATGCAGGCGCACTTTCACAGTTGCAAAGTCCCGCCATCTATGGGATAAGAAGAGTAACTAATCTGCTTGAAACGAGCGTCCTGTGGTGCCATCTAGAAGTGTGTTGACTGAAACCATAGCGATAAACTACAATCGTTACTGCTAGTGCCATCTCTGTATTACGAAGGGTTACTAATTCTAAGCTCTAAGGGACTAGCACCCACTGCATATACTTAGCAATCGTCATTTTTTGCCACTTCTCTACATTGGACCACTGTGGGAGAAGAAGGGCGTAGAAACTCCCACAGATTGATTTTTAGATCTCTTTTTAAAAATTGCTTAAGCTTAACTAATACAAAATATAATATTTAGTCATTATCATAATTAATAAGCAGGAATAAATAATTACAAAATTATTAACAGCAAGGTCTGTGTTGAGCCAGATTAACCCCATACAGACCCATCATTTAAGTAATCTTGAACATTGTAATATCCCTTTTTCGACAAAGTCGCTTTAACATGGATTTTAAATTGCTCAAATTTATCTATGTGTGGGCCCCACTGAAGCTTATTATCTAAGGTGATTCCTAGGAATACCGTGCTATCTACAATTTCTAAATTTTCACCTTTAACATTAACATTAGCCGAGACTTGTTTAACATTGGGGAGTATGTTGAACATTGTAATTTCCTGATCAATGTCTCATGGTCAACGCAATCAAAAGCCTTAGACAAATCGCAAAATACTCCTAGAGCATCATGCGACTCCTCCCAGGCATCATATATATGTGATATTAACTCAATACCGGCATCAGTAGTTGATTTGCCTTGTGTAAAACCAAATTGTTTACAGTGGAGCATGTTGTTGGTGTTGAAATTTGTAAGAAGTTGATTTAAAATTACTTTTTCAAATACTTTACTAAATGTAGGCAATACCGATATTGGTCTGAAGTTTGAAGGGTCAGATGTACTACCCGATTTAAACAAAGGTACTATTTTACTGTGTTTTCATTAAATCAGGAAACACGCCAGCATCAATAGATGCATTAAATATGATAGCTAAATCAAGTGCAATAACATTTATTAGGGGCTTCACAACACAAACAGAAATATCCCAGAGGTCTGCAGTTTTTTTAACATTTATTGATTTAAAGGCTTTAATAATATCTTTATCATCTACATAATTAAACGAGAATTGATTTTCACATCTAGGTACATAGTCTTTTAGCAAAGATTCAGCGACTACTTTGGAAGAGTCTAAAGATAGAGATTGGGATGTCAGTAAAAAAAAAACAAACGCTTTAGCTACATCAATATCATTTTTGAAAGTAATATCATTAATTTTTAATTCATATTCATTGTTTTTAATACTGACCTTTCCAGTCTCACCTTTAATTATATCCCAAGTTGATTTAATTTTGTTATCACTTTTTCTTATTTTAGATCTGATATAATTTGATTTTGCAATTTGGCAAACTTTTTTAAAGAATTTTGAGTACTTTTTTACTTTATCCATGAACTCTTCACTATGATTCCATTGTTTTTCACTATATAATAAATTCATATAAATTTTGTCTACTTTTAAGTATACCTACTGTGGCCCACTTACTAAAGTTTAGTTTGTCTGAGACCACAATCGATCTGGTAGTAAATACTGCAGTGAACGCATTGCTGAATTTGTAAAAAAAATACAATATGACTCATTAGGGTTATTTTTATGCAAATTACTAAGATAGGTTACCTACCTAGTACTATACCATATAACATGTTTCATTACAATTCTCGTGATTTTTTGTAAGCAGGTTCGATAATTAAATAGTTTATTTTTTCGAATCAGTTTTTGGAAATTTTAAAAAATGGACGAGATATGACGGGTTGAAACTTCTAAATAAACCGCTACAGCCCAAGTTGGATTTGTGAAAATTGTAAAAACGACAAAGGCTATTTAATTTTAGTGAAATAATAATAGGTTGAATTTCAGAAAGCATAATGTAGTTTACAAAGTTACTGGTGCGGCTTCTTTCATACTCCATGTACGTAACCAGGTGCATTCATAAATTTGTATGTGGTATTGAAAGAAAATGCAGTCGGAATATTTGTATTTATAGTAATTTCAGTTGTTCATCCTATAAACTTCAAGGGGTCGGGGGTGTGAGGCGGTGGAAATAAACAGAACACAATTTGCTACAAACAAACAGTGGTGCCCTCTACCAAAAAGTTTTGTGTGTATTTTTAATATCTTGTGGCCCTTGCGATACGCATCTTTTGACACCTCAAACCTTCACCTTCACGTTCACGCCCTAAAACTCACAACACCAAGGCGAATACGCACTCTCAGCGAAAAGTTTTTCTTATCATATGTGTAGATAAAGTAGAGTATGTAACTGTACATAACTAGGCATTAAAACACTCTTATGATGTTGTAATTTAAACCCACACTCGAATTTTGATGCTCTCCATTCTGTATCAGGCCTATAAACTATTATAACTTAATTTAAATGTATACATAGGTATAACTTAAGAGTACCTACATAAGCGAAAGAGACTAGTCACCACGACACAGGGAATCCTAGCGTGGGGTCTAGAGAATCCATAAAAATAAAAGTTATTAACTCATTTAACTTGTGAAACGTTTTGACAGTACAAGCGACCGGCGACCGGGAGCCGGACAAATTTTTCATAGGTTTTTTCTTACAAAACAATAAGGTTCAACATCGCGGGCCATTTTTGTATGGCATTTATGGAGGGTTTATTATTATTTACTATACTCTTATTAAGCTGGATAAAAAGAGAAAGGCAGTACATTGAACCACATTCTAATTAAATAATTATTTGACCTCTATACTAATAAAAATTCATTTTTATTAGTATAGAGGTCAAATAATTATTCTTCGTTCACGATGAAACTAAAAACTATGATATTAGGCGCATTTACCCTATGAGTAAGTAAACGAGTAAGCATCCGGCCGCCCTCAGAACGGATCGGCGACCGACGCGACGTCGAATCGGCCGCCGCCACCTAGCGCGGCGACCGATCCGGTTGGTAGTAGTATAGAGGTGATTCTATGTACTGTCTACCTTTCTCTTTTTATCCAGCATAATAAGAGTATAGTTAATATTAATAAACCCTCCATAAAAACCATACAAAAATGGCTTATTTTTTGTAATAAAGTTCAATACCTATGAAAAAATTGTCCGGCTCCCGGTTGCCGTTCGCTTGCACTGTCAAAACGTTTCTTGTGAAATGACTTAACAACTTTTATTTATATGGAATCTCTAGACCCCACGCTAGGATTCCCTGCGTCGTGGTGACTAGTCTCTTTCGCTTGTGTAGATACTCATAAGTTATACCTAGGTATAAATTCAAATTAAGTTATAATAGTTTATCGGACTGATACAGAATGAAGGGCATAAAAATTCGAGTGTGGGTTTAAATTACAACATGATACGAGCTTTTTAATGCCTAGTTATGTACAGTTACATACACTGCTTTATCTACACATATCATAAGAAAGACTTTTCACTGAGAGTGCGAATTCATCTTGGTGTTGTGAGTTTTAGGGCTACGTGAATGTGTAGGGTGTCAAAAGATGCGTATCGGCAAGGGCCACAAGATATTAAACATACATACAAAACTTTTTGGTAGAGAGCACCACTGTTTGTTTGTAGCATAATTGTGTTCTGTGGTTTGTAAAAAGCGACGTGTCACATTGTCAACAAAGTCTGTGACAAAAACCAGTTTCTTGTTTTCGTGGATATGAGAAATTGTAGTACCTCTGAACCCTTTTATTAAGGTTTCTATGAAGATGTATTAGATAGGTTGAAGGAAGAGCTCAGAAAATGTTAGATCATCACCATTTCTCTGATTAACGAAACTCTTTGCTTAAACTTGCTTTATTTATTTACTCTGATTTATCTGTAACCTCAAATGAACGATACTCTTTGCTTTGTAACAAAACTAAGGGTTTGCTACAAACATTACTTTGACAGGTTTGATCCTCATTATCTAGTATTACCAATGGAAAGGCCCATATTAATATAGGTACTGCGCTCATCTCTCAGTAAATAACAGATTTGACATGGCATCATTGTGACATGACATGTCAGCTGAGACAAATCTCAGAGCTGAGGACTATTTATTTTAGTGGCTCTGTGAGCTGTAGACCTCGAGAGCGATACAGGAAATTTGCATTTTTTTTTTTCAAATTATTTTCCACCCCTCACATCCCCGACCCCTTGAAGTTTATGGGATGAACAACTGAAATTACTATAAATACAAATATTCCGACTGCATTTTCTATCAATACCAGATACAAACTTAGGAATGCACCTGGTTACGTACATGAAGTATGAAAGAAGCTGCACCAGTAACTTTGTAAACTACATTTTGCTATCTGAAATACAACCTATTATTATTTCATTAAAGTTAAATAGCCTTTGTCGTTTTTAAAATCTCCACAAATCCAACTTGGGCTGCAGCGGTTTCTTTAGAAGTTTCAACCCGCCATATTTCGTCCATTTTGTAAATTTTACAAAAACGGAATGAAAAATAAAAACTATCAAATATAATATATAATATAAGTTAATATATTATATATATAGGATAATTTCAAAGTGAAAAAGTTTGATGTGTGCGCTTTTACCCTACGTGGCGGCGGTACTTCAAATGAATGTTTGTCGGTAATACCACAGATACTATAATACTGTAATACACTGCAATCAGCCGGGGCGCAAGTGTTGCCAACTCAGTGGATTTTCCACTAGACATGGTGGTTTAGATTTTCATTTTAGCGGTCAAAAAGTGGTTTTAGTGGCTAGTGAGTTTTCTATTCGATTAAGTTGATTTAGTTACTCGTAAGGTACTACATTCAACCACTGGCATAATTTTCATAATTATTATAGTTAGAAAAGATCGCACTTATATAAAAAAGTGAATATTTTTTTGTTATGTTGGCAACACAACATAACTAACGTGGTTTTCGTGGATTCCCCGAAATAAGTTTTTCAATTTCTTCTATGATTTCGATTATAGAGTTTATTTGTGTATTGATTGCCTTGGTTTTATGATACCTATGCGTGTACGTGACCGCTTTTTTAGTTTAGGTACAAATTGCATACTTTTTTATAATTAGTTTTCAATATCGTTCATTTTGATACCTACTCCACTTGATATGATTAGAAGATTTTTTTTCTTTGCCACACAATAAAGCGTATACTGTTCTTATGATGACGTCGTATTTATACCATCCTATGACACTTGGGATAACTTTGATTCTAACGATACCTACGTTAATACCTAGGTACGCCGAAATCGGTTTAGTAGTTTAGTAAAAATCGTAGGTGTTAAAGAATCTCACTCAGATTTAAGTGTACATACTTAGAAGTACATATAAATACGACATATAGGTACTCGTACATGTACCTACCCGTACCCCATTAAACACCCAGTACATACATGTACGTACCTATTTCATTATGTACGAACCCTTAAAAAATTATGGAAAACTGGTCAAGTGCGAGTCTAACTCGCGCACGAAGGATTTCGTACTCACGTACAATGGAATGGATGGTGTGGAGTGAATTGTTTGTAATAACTGTGCCTCTACCACTTCATATACGGGAAAAGCCATGACGCTATGTGTGTTTTGTACGCGAATACAGCGAAGCCAAAAGAAGGGTTATGTGTTTGACCAGTACCTATACTGTATGAATGTTCTGTACGGGCTTATGAATGAGAATGAGCCTTAAGGATATACAACCGGGCACCAAGCAGACGGATTTTCGTACAGTAGAAGGACTAGGACCCAGTAAGCCGCAGCCAACGTATCGGCCGCCGGATCAGCCGCCGCAGAAAGCAACGGTCGCCCGAGCTGTCGCCGCAGAACGCAACGGCGGCCGATGCGACGTCGAATCGGTCGCCGCTGCGATGGCAAGAGTAGTGTAAAGACCCATCGGGTGGCTGATCCGGCGGCCGTTACTAGGTAGTACCGCTGTGTGAATGATCCTAAAGAGCTTAAATCAACTCAGGTACTTACGAATAAATTCTAAAAGCAACTTTGTAGCCTCGGCAATAAGAACTATCATAGCAAAATAATAAAGGTTAATCACGGATGGGCCTGTTGTTTCGATGACGTCATCTTGTCTCGTCACTTCGTTTTTGAATTAAGATCTGTGTAGCGTTTGTGATTCACCGTGTTCAGTCGTAGCATTACGCTCCTGCACGTGTTGATTATTAATTAAGATCTGTGTAGCGTTTGTGATTCACCGTGTTCAGTTGTAGCATTACCTACGCTCCTGCACGTGTTGATTATTAATTGTGGACTATTACTTGTGTTGTGTTAGCATTTTGGACTATTGAACTAATTGACATTTGAATTGTGTGTGTGTGTGTGTGTGTGCTACTGCCATGGCTGCATTTACAAACCAGGAACAAGCGGATATCGTTTTTATGTATAGCAGAGCTGATGGTAACGGAGCTTTGGCACGACGTTTGTACCAAGAACGATATCCGAACCGCAGGTAAAGTTACTTCTAACAACATAACATAACATAACATACCGTCACGACTTTTCGCATACGGGGTGGCAGAGGCACAATTATGCCCACGTTTAGCGTCCGTATAATGTACTTAAGTACGTAAGATAAATTACTTATCTCATTGGTACGTCAGGAATCGAACCCGCATCCCCTGGAGAAGCGAGGGTGATACCCACTGAACCACTTGGCCCTCTAGTACGGAGTAACTTCTAATATCGCATTAGTTCAATTGCCATTTTGATCTCAATGATTTTTATTTTATTTCAGGGTGCCTAACGTCCGTGTTTTCTACAACATGTTTCGTAGGCTTTCTGAATCTGGGATCCATCAGCCAGTATCCGGAGTAAATCCGGGAAGACATAACCCCGACGACGAGGAAGAAATAATCGCAGCCTTTGAAGCGGATCCTACAAGCAGCGTCAGAGTTGTAGCGAGAAACTTGAACCTTTCGATATGGAAAGTGTGGAGTACCATGCATCGGGAGAATAAGTATCCGCTTCACGGTAGTCGTGCAAGGCTTGCAAGAAAACGATCCTGGGACAAGGATGCGGTTCTGCCGATTTATGCTCAATAGTGATATTGATGAAAGATCGCTTCTCAAATCGATCCTGTGGACTGATGAGTCCAAATTTTCAAGAGAAGGCATCACGAACTTTCTTAATCAACATAAATGGGCTGACAAGGACAACAATCTGCATTGGAAAAAACAGGTAAAAATGTTTATTAATTTAATTGCAGACGTTCACGTTCAACACATCTTTAACAGAACACTAATTAAGAATGCATTTTTGTTTTAGGTGTCATTCCAAGCAAATTTTTCCATAAATGTATGGGCTGGAGTAATTGGACGAACATTGATTGGGCCACACATTTAACCTGATACTTTGAATGGAGATAATTATCTGGATTTTCTCCAAAACGATTTACCAGCGCTCCTGTATGAAGCCGAAGTACCCATACTAAATACGGACAGGCCAATCATCTTTCAACAAGATGGATGTCCAGCACATTGGACATTAACTGTCAGGGAACATCTCAGCAACTGTTTTCCAGGCAGCTGGATCGGCAGAGATGGGCCCATCCCTTGGCTCCCACGATCGCCCGATCTGACTCCATTGGATTTTTATGTGTGGGGACGGGCAAAGGCGCTGGTATACACTACCGAAATAGCCACGAGGGAAGAATTACTTCAAAGGATTCAAACAGCTTTCACAACCATGAAACAGGAAATGCAGTTGAAAATCACCACAACGGAAGTGAGAAATCGTTGTCGCAATTGTATACGCAATGGCGGAAGCCATTTTGAGCTTGAACAATAAATTTTATTTGAGAATTAATTAGGTTTTTTAATTTCCTTGAAATTTTGAATATCACCCTTAACTGGTTCAGGCACTCTAACTTCAAAAATTGTAAAGATATCTAGATAAATGATACCTCTTAAGAAAGAACAATAACCCAGCATGTTTTTGAAAGTGTCTGAAAACCTGTAGCTTTTTTTTTAAGGCAATAAAAATATTTCTTTTTTCTTTTCCTTTTTTTTGTCTAAAGTTTAATTAGTCTGGAAGTTATTTTTTTAGTTAAAACGGTACTTTAAAATGCTTTGATACTATTAAACAGACATTAAGCTAATGAAGTAAATTAAAAAAAATAGATATTTCAGCTTAAACTTTGCGTTATTAGCACTTAATTGGCAAATTTTGGGTTTTTGGTACAAAAATCGTAAAAGTTCCCTAAAAAAAAAAACAGGCTTTGCTTAGGACAAATATGGCTCAAAATGTTCTAAATGGTCTAAACTAACACCCCCTTCAAGCTTTGCACCTAGCTTCCAAACACCCTGTATTACTCGTTGTCTTATTGAATACAATACAAGAACGATATGAGCAAGAAAACCTCCTTTGTAGCTCATAACATAACTAACACAACATTTATATTGGAATAAGAAAAATAATTGACTATTTTGACAGTCTGCCTTCTT
Organism: Argyresthia goedartella; assembly: GCA_949825045.1. Taxonomy (NCBI): domain Eukaryota; kingdom Metazoa; phylum Arthropoda; class Insecta; order Lepidoptera; family Argyresthiidae; genus Argyresthia; species Argyresthia goedartella. The sequence goes on along the minus strand of OX463812.1, from coordinate 35,272,591 downwards.
AGTGTCAATAAAAACAGTGTGACGTATATGATACATTTATGTTTATGAACGCTAATTTCATTCGTGAAAATATTCGATTCTATCAAATTTTATCAAAATTAACTTACAATCACAGACTTGAATAGTAGTATTTATATCGATGCTTACAATAGTTATGTATCATGGCTTCAACAAATTTAAAGCGTGGTAAAAATATTGTTGCTCAATCTCGTGAAATTGTAAATAATGTATGTAACTATTTTAGAAATGAAGCTACCTAATTTATTTAAAAAAGAAGAAAGTAAATATCATCAAAAAAAAATTGGACAGGGTTTGTGAAGCAACCGGAGTATCGAAAAGCAGCGTGTTAAAAATTTGAAGGAAAACGAAAAGCTCTCAGATCAGTCACCTAAAGATCAACAATCCAAAGAAGTGCCCGGCAAAAAATATCGTTTCAAAATGGATGATTTTGATTATTGCGTGATACGACGAATGATATAACTTTCATGAAAGATTTAAAGAGCTTCCTAAGTTGCGATCACTACACAAAAAACTAAAAGAGGAAATGGGATTCAAAGGCTCAATTTCATCTCTGCGAAATATAATCCGAGACATGGGATTCAGATTTAGAAAAACCGACAATAACACGAACATTTTGATGGAAAAACATGACGTCCGTTTAAAAAGAATAAAATACTTGAGAGAAATCCGACAATTAAGGGCTACTGGTAAAAATATTGTTTATACTGATGAATCATATATTCATACAACGCACACTAAAGCCAAAAGCTACCTCAGCGTCGGATTTAACAACATTATCACCTATCTTTAAGCAGAAATCATTGTCCCTTGGTATAACTTTGCCAGTTTCACGGTTTATAATTTGCCAAACCGTTTTCATTCTATTATTTGAATTTTGTAAACATTATTAAAACATATATACAAAAAAGTAACATTATTACTGTTCTTAATTTTTTTTTTCTTCCAAGATTTGCATAGGTATTTACCTGGAAACCAACTCTAGTAACATTCTTGGTGACTGCATCATAGTTCAGTACCGGGTCAGGATTCGCACTAGCCAGGTCGTACATCCTAATGTGCTGATAGCCGCAAGCTGCCACCATCTGACCATCCGGTGTAATGTCTAGTGCATTTACTTGCTGAAAAAAAAATATAATTTGTAACCAATAGTGGTTGGAAAACCTTGAAAAGTATTTTGGGGTCAGTTTGGCGAGAAATTAGCAAATATAGATTAAAAAACCATCAGTATCTGAAAAACTATTGAGTTCCTCACCCTCATACTTTTAGGATTAAGCTAATAAAGATCCCAACTATCCGCCAAAAAATCACGAAAGTCCTAACTAAGTGGTCATTTTCTAAAGGTGAGCCCTCGACTCGGTCAGATGTTGCTTATCCCGCATCATTGTATCCAATGCGCAAGCAAATACTGCTAGCTAATCTACAAGCGCTTCATTGATTTATAAATTATTTGATTAAAATTCGTTATTATTTAAAAACTGACTGTCGTTAGTAGGTACATCAATGACTATGTAGTAAAAAAACATTCTTAATTTTGATGCAGTGAGCCCATCAATCAACTCACCTGATGAGAAAACATATCTAACTAATTATCAATTTTATAACAGTTGATATTGCAGGTCAGTTGGTGCATTTGCATTACTCTTTCTTCACTAGCTGCTACTAGCACGGCCTTTGTCGAAATCGGCACGGATGCTTGTGGCTGAGCCAGGAGATTGCAACTCCTACATATCTACAGCCAACTCCAGTGGTAGATCGACCAGCCATGGTATCGCCAACGTGATCTGGGGCGCCGAAGCCTTCTAAAATTCCAGCCAGATGCATAAGATTATATTTGATGCCGTACGATATGGTGCCCTTCAGTTACCTCATGATTCTTATGACATTTAGCCAGTCATCTTTAGTTGGTGTTTTCAATTTATGTGATGCTATATCAGGGCGTGTTGCTACCATGAGATACGCTAGGGCTCCTACAGCTTCTCTGTATGAATAATTTGCCTCGATTTTCTCGTCGGTATGATCATTTACATTCCCTGATTGAATGGCTTCTTTGTCGATTGGTATAGTAGTTGGGTTACAGTCGCCCATTCCAAATTTTTCTAAATGCTTTTGTGTATAAGCTTCTTGCTGTAGGATGATGACCCTCTGTTATCTACAAGTTGCTGAGAAACTCATTCGCCATCTTCTCATCCGTCGCTGGCACTAGTCTGTCATCGACAAACAGTGTCAGAAGTATTCCTTTGTTTCCATATTTCTTCATTACTTTGTTCAAATTCTAACTGACATTTTCATGAAACTGGGGCCTGGTGACATCACTGTGCCTAATTAAATTCTATTTTTCTTCTGTGAGAATCTTAATCAAATATTCAATAAATGTTAACCCAAAAGTCTAATCCGTAGATAATTTTATAATTGAGTTAATGGATTTAAAAAAAAAACCATTGTTTTTTGTATCACCTAAAGGCGACATAAAGGGTTAGTGCCGTCTTAGGTTGTTTCATGTAGATTTCCCCTTTCAGTTGACCATGCAGGAATGTGTTGATTAAGAAGTCTGGATTCCGTTTTACTTTGAACAACCATTTACTTTCATATGCATGGTATAGCTTTATGGTTCCTCGGCAATTCCTGTAAAGTCCATGTCTATCTTGCCTTGATGAGATTTTACTTTCAATTGCTCTGAGCAAATTTGCGTTGTCGGGGCTAAGCATGGCCTTCTTGTGGGCTCACTTTCATTACTTAGGATAGCCATAATATAAACATTGAATTTCAGTGGTCTTTGAAGCATCTGTTTTATCTTTGTCCAGGTTGAGGTACTTCTGCATCTAGATACTTGTCTGCGAGATGTATCTAGGTTCTCTCTGGAAGCCTGCATGCCTGCATCTCCAGCACCGGGTGCTGATGCACTGGGTGTCTGGAATTAGCCTCCAACGACTTCTAGTACCTGCGATACAGTATGCAAGTGACATCTTAATGCTGATTCAAGGCTGTGCCATCAATCAATACTGTGATCATCAATAATAATAGGCACTCATATAAGAACAATACTGCCAAATTTTTATTGTATTATATTGTAAATATGTGTGTTGTTGATTGATATGCCTAATTTAATTAACAAATCAATAAATCTTACTTTATACTTCCAGGTGACCCAGTTGTTCTTTCCTTCCAGGAGTCCGATGTGGGATAACTTTCATTTCAGTAGCATACAGGCCATAACCTTTTGTTCTTCTGCTTCTTCTTTTTTAATTTGGCTTGCTAAGCTCTTATAAGTTTAATTTTGCAAGAGTCAAGTGTATTTGAAAGATCACAATTTAATCAGGTTCTCTATCAACAAATTAACACTACCTAGGTGGACATGAAGGGCTGTAGGAACCAAGTATTTCCTTCGGACTTGTGCAAGGCCTTCCAAACTTTTGTTGACTTGACTGCCTTTAGAAATACTAATAAAACAGAGATTTAGCAAAACCTCCTTCTATCTTCTTAAAGGGGGTATAGCGCCTGCACCTGGCCCACTAGAGCGGGGCCTTTGTGGATGTCCCCTAACATTTGTCAATGCTTTTGGTCAGAGTGTCGATAAGGGGGGCGGAAGCGGTCAGTGTCGATAGGGGGGCGGAAGCCCCCACCGCGGAAGCCCCTACACTCCAACCAAAATCTACGACCAAGTTATTTAAAAACTTCCTAGATCAATGTTTAGGTTCTGAGCGAATGAGAGAATGAGGGATCAAACAAACAAAGTTTACCGAATCTGGGTGTTGCATAGTCCGCAGACAGACCCCGCTGTGGGCCTGCCACAGCTTGATAGTGTGGTCATAGCCTCCCGTGACCAGGGCCACCTGCCCGCCGCCTCCCCCAGCCCCGTCTCCAGCCATCGTAGCCTTCCAAACACTGTTATGATCACCAAAACAACCCCAAAAAATGCAAAGTAGAAAATAGACGCTAACGGAGTCTAATTCTGTTTGTTAAAATATATTTAATTAGATAGGAGGTGGTTTTCAAAGAGGTAAAAGGGAAATGAAATAAATAAAACAAAAGGCTTCGGCTTTAGCCATCGGTCGTCGCTCAGTCACAGTGACAATGACAGTTGTGCATTCGAACGTGACAGTTGACTGACATATGATTAACATATTTTTTTTCCAATTTTACGGCTCTTGTTTCTTGACGAACTTCCGATTTCGCTAATGTATGTCACAGTCAAAGATACTGTAATCGATTTTTAACTTGATTGCAGTATCTGTCTTATTAAATTCGAAATAATTGAGCTTATTTTATTCTAATGATAAATAATACAATTACAGAAATTTTCCATAGTGTAAATTAGACGAAGTTTATCATGAAAAATTACTATAAATGTTATTTGATTTTTCAATGTTGAATTTATTCATTCTCTTATTTGGCATGTTATCTGAGATGATAACACGAGACCAAAGTTATAAATATGCATCTCGTGCCTTTGAGTTCCTCGCTCACTCAGGATTCTAAAGTAGAATCACACGTTACGCTCGTTTTTCAAATATTCGCTCATTCCGGTCTCAAACAAGCACCCACACACTTTTCTCAATTTCTCAAATTTCTCAGCGCGCCAATCGGTGTTCAGTATATTGACATCCGAATCCATTGGTGGGATCATAATCTTATGTTTTCGCGCGTTGATAGTTGTAAAAAACGGCATTGGAGCCGACAGCGCGCCAATGAGTGATGGTTTATTGACTATAGCGCCACCGCTGCGCTGTTAGCGCGCTTAACGGAAACAAGCTTCTGACATCCGGAATGAAAGATTAGCGCGTTATCAGTGGAGCGACTAGTTTCGACAAAAGAGGAACTAATACTGTACCGAGAAACACACTGAGTCCTTCCAATAGCTGCCTAAAAACTTCGGCATGGTGTATTTTGCCAATGGGTTGTTACATTAATTGGAAAGTATACGGCAGCTGCTATTATAATCTCCTCTCCAGCCCATGTGCCGTAATTGTGCAGATTTTTAATGTAGTTGTTGAGGGTTTCTTAAGGCTCGGTAATTGCGTTCTGTTCATCGCAGTTTTGTTTTACATGTTTAACTAGGTCCTTACGAATGTGCGTGTGGTCGCATTTGGTTTCAATTAGTGATGCAACGAATACTACTTTTACGAATACGAATCTCAAACCTACTATTCGCTGAATACGAATATCTCGCCAAGGTAATAAAATACTAATTTATTTAATGAATTTCTATTATCCTAATAATTAAAATTTACAATAGGCAATTTTTTATTTAAAAAACATAAAATTTACTCTACTACTCTCTTGCTTGAATTTTGCTTTCGACTGACCAATGAAGTGAATGAAAGGAATGAATTAATCAATCCACGGTTTGTTATGATAGGGAAACTCCCGGAGCCGGGGCACTGTATAAACTATGGCCGGGGAGTCCCCCGTCGTCGCGTCGTATTTTTACGTGCCGACGACCGACGCGCGTATTCGCCGAATACGAATATTCGGTAAATGGCTATTATTCGGCGAATACGAAAATTCGTATTCGTATTCGTTACATCACTAGTTTCAATTATATTATTGTCTGGAGATTTTGCTGTTGGAAAGAACTTAAAGGGGATTTACACGATCAGTTCTACCGCATTCGTTCGCAAGCCAACGCATGGTGTAAACAGTCAACGCGCCGCCCTCAGAACGTATCGGCGACCGGATCGGTCGCCGCGCTAGGTGGCGGCGGCCGATTCGACGTCGCGTCGGTCGCCGATCCGTTCTGAGGGCGGCCGGATGCTTACTCGTTTACTTACTCATAGGGTAAATGCGCCTAATATCATAGTTTTTAGTTTCATCGTGAACGAAGAATAATTATTTGACCTCAATACTAATAAAAATGAATTTTTATTAGTATAGAGGTCAAATAATTATTTAATTAGAATGTGGTTCAATGTACTGCCTTTCTCTTTTTATCCAGCTTAATAAGAGTATAGTAAATAATAATAAACCCTCCATAAATGCCATACAAAAATGGCCCGCGATGTTGAACCTTATTGTTTTGTAAGAAAAAACCTATGAAAAATTTGTCCGGCTCCCGGTCGCCGGTCGCTTGTACTGTCAAAACGTTTCACAAGTTAAATGAGTTAATAACTTTTATTTTTATGGATTCTCTAGACCCCACGCTAGGATTCCCTGTGTCGTGGTGACTAGTCTCTTTCGCTTATGTAGGTACTCTTAAGTTATACCTATGTATACATTTAAATTAAGTTATAATAGTTTATAGGCCTGATACAGAATGGAGAGCATCAAAATTCGAGTGTGGGTTTAAATTACAACATCATAAGAGTGTTTTAATGCCTAGTTATGTACAGTTACATACTCTACTTTATCTACACATATGATAAGAAAAACTTTTCGCTGAGAGTGCGAATTCGCCTTGGTGTTGTGAGTTTTAGGGCGTGAACGTGAAGGTGAAGGTTTGAGGTGTCAAAAGATGCGTATCGCAAGGGCCACAAGATATTAAAAATACACACAAAACTTTTTGGTAGAGGGCACCACTGTTTGTTTGTAGCAAATTGTGTTCTGTTTATTTCCACCGCCTCACACCCCCGACCCCTTGAAGTTTATAGGATGAACAACTGAAATTACTATAAATACAAATATTCCGACTGCATTTTCTTTCAATACCACATACAAATTTATGAATGCACCTGGTTACGTACATGGAGTATGAAAGAAGCCGCACCAGTAACTTTGTAAACTACATTATGCTTTCTGAAATTCAACCTATTATTATTTCACTAAAATTAAATAGCCTTTGTCGTTTTTACAATTTTCACAAATCCAACTTGGGCTGTAGCGGTTTATTTAGAAGTTTTAACCCGTCATATCTCGTCCATTTTTTAAAATTTCCAAAAACTGATTCGAAAAAATAAACTATTTAATTATCGAACCTGCTTACAAAAAATCACGAGAATTGTGATGAAACATGTTATATGGTATAGTACTAGGTAGGTAACCTATCTTAGTAATTTGCATAAAAATAACCCTAATGAGTCATATTGTATTTTTTTTACAAATTCAGCAATGCGTTCACTGCAGTATTTACTACCAGATCGATTGTGGTCTCAGACAAACTAAACTTTAGTAAGTGGGCCACAGTAGGTATACTTAAAAGTAGACAAAATTTATATGAATTTATTATATAGTGAAAAACAATGGAATCATAGTGAAGAGTTCATGGATAAAGTAAAAAAGTACTCAAAATTCTTTAAAGTAGTTTGCCAAATTGCAAAATCAAATTATATCAGATCTAAAATAAGAAAAAGTGATAACAAAATTAAATCAACTTGGGATATAATTAAAGGTGAGACTGGAAAGGTCAGTATTAAAAACAATGAATATGAATTAAAAATTAATGATATTACTTTCAAAAATGATATTGATGTAGCTAAAGCGTTTGTTTTTTTTTTACTGACATCCCAATCTCTATCTTTAGACTCTTCCAAAGTAGTCGCTGAATCTTTGCTAAAAGACTATGTACCTAGATGTGAAAATAATTCTCGTTTAATTATGTAGATGATAAAGATATTATTAAAGCCTTTAAATCAATAAATGTTAAAAAAACTGCAGACCTCTGGGATATTTCTATTCATGTTATGAAGCCCCTAATAAATGTTATTGCACTTGATTTAGCTATCATATTTAATGCATCTATTGATGCTGGCGTGTTTCCTGATTTAATGAAAACACAGTAAAATAGTACCTTTGTTTAAATCGGGTAGTACATCTGACCCTTCAAACTTCAGACCAATATCGGTATTGCCTACATTTAGTAAAGTATTTGAAAAAGTAATTTTAAATCAACTTCTTACAAATTTCAACACCAACAACATGCTCCACTGTAAACAATTTGGTTTTACACAAGGCAAATCAACTACTGATGCCGGTATTGAGTTAATATCACATATATATGATGCCTGGGAGGAGTCGCATGATGCTCTAGGAGTATTTTGCGATTTGTCTAAGGCTTTTGATTGCGTTGACCATGAGACATTGATCAGGAAATTACAATGTTCAAAATACTCCCCAATGTTAAACAAGTCTCGGCTAATGTTAATGTTAAAGGTGAAAATTTAGAAATTGTAGATAGCACGGTATTCCTAGGAATCACCTTAGATAATAAGCTTCAGTGGGGCCCACACATAGATAAATTTGAGCAATTTAAAATCCATGTTAAAGCGACTTTGTCGAAAAAGGGATATTACAATGTTCAAGATTACTTAAATGATGGGTCTGTATGGGGTTAATCTGGCTCAACACAGACCTTGCTGTTAATAATTTTGTAATTATTTATTCCTGCTTATTAATTATGATAATGACTAAATATTATATTTTGTATTAGTTAAGCTTAAGCAATTTTTAAAAAGAGATCTAAAAATCAATCTGTGGGAGTTTCTACGCCCTTCTTCTCCCACAGTGGTCCAATGTAGAGAAGTGGCAAAAAATGACGATTGCTAAGTATATGTAAATATCTACAGTAATAAAGACATTTGGTATTTGGTATTTGGTATAAGCTATCAAAAAAACTCAGTTCCGCAGTTTATGCAGTTAAAAAAATCCGTCTTTTTACGGACGTGGAAACAGCTAGACTAGTTTACTTCAGCTACTTCCATAGCATTATGTCTTACGGCATACTGCTGTGGGGGAACGCTGCAGATATTAACATAATATTTGTGCTGCAAAAGAGGGCTGTTCGTGCAATCTACAATGTGGGTCCCAGAGAGTCACTACGTTGTAAATTTAAGGAAATTAACATTATGACAGTGCCGTGTCAGTATATTTATGAAAACCTAATGTACGTCCACAAAAATATTGATAAATTTCCTAAGAATAGCGACAGACACAATGTCAACAATAGAAATAGGAATAAACTAGCTATACCTACTACTAGGCTCCATAAGATTAATGTATCTTTTAAAGGGCAATGTATTCGCTTTTACAACAAAATACCGACTGAGTTACAAGAATTGTCTGTAAATTAATTTTAGTTACATGTATACTTTATACTTTTCAACCGACTTCAAAAAGGAGTAGATTCTCAATTCGTCTGTTTTATTTGTGTGATTGTTACGCGATTGCTCCGTCAATTATGAACTGATGTTGATGATTATTGATTTGATTCAGAGGTAGTGCCGTACAAATTTTGCCAAAATTTATTTAGCTCTTGTTAAAAAAATCAACAAATACAAAAAATATATGATGACGTCTTGGTTTGTGGTTCCGTGCAGAAAAAGTTTTGATGAGAACTTTTCATGTACACATGTACGCTTCATTCGCATCCCCACCTAGGAGGAACAAATAGGGCTTGAACTTGAAGTCAGTTTTTTGAAATGACGTTGTATGTATGCATTTGTTATTATTATTTCTGTTTGTATGCCTAATGGCTGGACAAAGGCATAATTAAAATGTAAAAACTACTCTAAAACTACGATCCACAATAAACGTTCTCATTCTGATTCTGAAAGTTAGATTCATACTTCCCTTTTAAACATGCAAAATGTTGGCAAAGCGAAAATGAGTCCGGCGTATCTTAATCTGTAGCTACATAAAAAATATACAAAAATGTTCATTGTGCCTTGAATGCCTTGTTCATTTATGACGACAAAGAAAAAAAAGCTGATTTCCATGGTGCCATGAATAAAGTTAATTACAAAAATGGTTATTGAATAAACTATTAACCAATCCAAAGGAACCCACCTGTATAGTCGTGGACAATGCTTTAATAATATAATTCTAGCCAAATTAACAAACCTCCAAAGTCGGTCAATAGAAAAAATGAAATTGCAGAATTAAGCCGTTCTGCAATTTAATTTTTTCTATTAACCGAGTTAATCATCAAATAATATAGCCTACCCTACCAAAGCAACCAATAGTATGTTGTTGTTTTTGGTAAAACAAAATAAACCTGACTAGTATACGAGATTGATAATTTAGTACAGGAGTATGGTCACAACGACTGCCGCCGTATCATATGACCCTGAATCCGATAGAAATGATATGGGGCATAAAAAAATGAAAGGTTGCCACAAAGAATGTTGGTTTAGATAATATCACGTCCCTGCAGCTTGTACAAAACTGTTTTGAGGATATAACTGCTGATACATGGAAAAAGTGCTGTGAGCATACAAAAAAACTAGAACCCTGTCACCAGTCCCCTGCATCTATATTCCTCATATATTTAACAACATAAAAATTTAACAACTTATTATAAATGTTAGCGGTGGCAGTGGTAGTGAAACATCCAGTCTTACAACCGATAATGAGTCTGATATGTCTAGAATTGAACCAGTACAATCTGATCATGAAGATCATGAAATGTTATATGAGTCTGTTGAATATTTGGATTTTGAATTTGATGACTAATGAAAAAATGAATACATATTCATAATGGTTCTATTTTCTATATTTTAACCCGACTACAGGTACTTACTTCAGAAAATTATTTCATAATAATAAAAAATAATAGTAGTTAATGTGACTTCCATAATAAGAGGCTTTAATATACGAGTGTTTCATAATAACAACACACGAGTATTTTAATGCCTAATTATGTACAGTTACATACACTGCTTTATCTCTACATATCATAAGCTCTCTATGATTATTAATTTATAGCTATATTTAAAGTGTAACTTCTTTAAGTTCGATTTATAATAAGTTTGGTAATCAGCGAAGCGGCCAATTTGCATGGGTATACTATACTTAGTATTACTATATATAAAGTTATTTAGCGCCCTCAGACCAGGTTTTTATCTTCCTGGTTATGTAAGTTTGGTAATATAATGTCTATCTACATTACGTTGATTTATAGGTAGGTATTCCCTCAGATGAATAAAACCCTCCTCGGTATTCCCATTCTAATAAGGTTTCCTCAGAAAATGCGGAAATGTACCACTAATAAAATACAATATATTTGGCATATTTATTTTTTCTTTTCGCCAAAAGTGAAACCTAGGCCAGGCTAGGTGACATTTAATTAGCTGACCATATTTCGGGGAATGATAGCAGGTACCTATAACTATAATAAACGATATCAATTTTCAACACAAAACAAAAACGCGCCACCCGCTGTTGTTTACGACGCCAACTTCCAAACATCAGTATCAAAAAAAAAAACATTGAGTTGCCATAGTGCAAACAAAAAGTACTACAGTATTGCCACCATACTAAAGTATTTCTCCCATGAAGAAAAGTAATTATTTTTTTCATTCATTGAGACTTTTCCATGGAATTACCAATATATAAAAAGTAATGTATTTTTTTTATCGGTTCGCACTTGGCCGATTTCACGATCGCGCTACTAAGCTGTCACTCCCACGGTCTATGACCGCGAACCCAATGATACCCAATTTTTCAAAAACTGTCTAACCGTTCAGTTAATTCATAATCACAATAAACAGTCCGATTCGCACTTGCCTATTTTTTGTTTGGGATTTAAACCCTAATTTTGCATTTAATTACAGAGCTACATTTTACGAGGTATGGAAAACTTATCGGAATCTTCGTAGAACAATTCTTACTTTGTCAAGATAAGCGGCAAAAAGTAACTTTTTTACGAAGAAAATTCGTTTGACCGCTTCGACCCCGGCTGACATGACACTTACTAACAATTGCGGTTATGAAGCAAATTTTTGACAGGAACCAACACCGGAATGTTTAAACGATTGTCTTTGACATAGAATGGATGCAATTAATGTTGCCACTAAAAATATCAGACCATTTTGGTAGAAACATCATGTGGTAAGCATTTGCCCTTTAATTGGATAGAGGTTAATAACCTATAATCACCAGAAATCGTCTAGCAAACAACTTTTTGCTGGGCGTATGCTCACAGCAACTAGACCTGAGTCGATCACGATTGATCGAATCATCTTTTTAGGAATGTTACTACTTTGAGTAATAATGTTTAAATAGTAGAGTAGGCGCGCAAACTGACTTTCTTGCAGCTATATAAGTAGAGTGAATTCACTCAACTCCAATTCAGTCAGTCTGTGCCAAGCGCTTGCCGAGCCGTGACGCTTTTGATGCTAGAGTAAGATACTAAATAATGCCGCCATGTGCTCTGCGGTACTGTAAAAACTACACCATACATATCAAAAAATTCGATGAATAACTTTTCATAGCAATTACCCTGTATTATCAGTAAAATACGCATATTCAACAATATTTTGTGAATTACAAAAATCAACAAAGCGACAGCCAAGTTTTCTCTTTGAAAATCAAAGAGTAACAAGATTTTTACATGCAGATGTGTCATTTCCGAATACCAACGTTATGCATGTCATATATTTTGTAAATTTTTATAGCACATGAAAATTCACATAACAAACTTATGGAAAAGACATTTACAAAGGCAAGCTTATCTCTAACAAGATATTTCTTCCACCAAGCCCAAGATGATAAGGATAAATTTCATAGCAGTGTCATTTAGAGCCTTGCGCAGAAATACGTCTCATGTTTTACTAACCCAATTAGTTAATGATAATTATCGTCTGACGAAAATTTAAAGAACTGTCAATTTATTTATTAAACTGACTAACAACATCACAACCAATATAAAAATCCCATTAAAATATTGGAAATGTGTATATTCTCTTTTATTTTAATCCTAAATACACATTATAGGTCGCCTGCGCTTAAAAGTATTCAACCAACCAGTATAGGCAGGAATCACTCGATAGGTATACTTTTGGGCAAAGGCGTCGTCTTCGGCATGACGCATCTGAGCGCAAAGATTTTTAACTATGACAACTGACACGCCCGCTCTCGTCAAGAGGCCGGGCACATATTTTGTTCGAGCTAGCGTCTCTAGTATTTATACATTATTTATTACTCAAAGTGTTACTATCGTTTTTGACCCACTCGTTTTGATCCGTTCGTTTTCAAAATGTGCTCAGAGCGGCACGGCAACAGCGCCGACCGCCTCTCGCCGCCTCGACCGCCGCGCCGCTTGGAAAAATATATGAGCAAAATATTATGAGTACCTACTTTCCAACTCGAATTGTTATTTTCGTGCGTGCACAATACGCCTCGAATGCTATAAGGTGCGTTGTTCATCCCATGGAGCGCAACCGCAAACAATTAAGCCATTATAAGTCCTAAGACCTTCCAATAAAGATTCCGACAGGGCCAATGTGAGCTGAACTACCTTATTACGAAAGGTGAAAATACCTTTGTCACTTTGCAATTGTTTGGGCGCGTGTCGCGAGCCGGCTCGGCTCATCGAACGATCTCATATATCTCATATAATCATATACATGTGATTCATGTGACTGACCTGCAGGTGATCGATCGAACGAACGAATCTTTTTGATCCAATCGATCGAACGTTTCGATAACGTCACAGAGAAGTTGTTTATCAACTCAAGTCGAGAGCACACGTAAAAAAACCTGAGGTAAAACCACAGATTATCGAAACTCTTTGCTAAATAGATGAAACCTAACCGTTGGTGAATGATAAAGTTATACATATATTTTCGCAATTTTGTTTTTTTGCAAAATGGGGTAAAATTCGCATTTTTTTTTTGCCATAAATTCTCAAGAAATAACGAAAAATATTGGAAAAAACATTTAGTTAGCTTAGCTCAACACAAATCTAAAAATGTATACAGTCTATACGCTTTCCATACTAAAAAACGCAGAATTTGCAAACCAAAAAACGCAGAATTTGCGTATTTTATTTATTACGCACGAGTCGTTTACCTCAGGCTTGCAAACTTCGAAACGGCAGCCATCTTGCCACTTTGCGTGCTGTCGCCAAAATGGCTCCGCCAACTCGACGACTAATAATAATTACCTACTCTGTGGATGTAAAGTCAATTTTGGATTGCGTACCTTTTTGTCGATGTTAGTTTCTTTGGTTTATTTATTACTCTACATAATTATGTAAAGTAATAAATAAATTACCTAATTAGGTAATCCTCACCATGTGGATAGTTTATCACAGCGAAAATCATATGTAAGTCTAGGAAGGACTTTAGCGGATGACCTACTTTTGTTGACCCTGAGGGTCATTTTTCTGCCTCGACACCTTTCTCCTCCACAAATACTCCATAATGTCATAATAATCAAAATTTACATGAAAAGTAGCCACAATAACCTACTCTAGCCAATCCTTTTTGTTTGCATACGCTGCGCTCCGCTCCGGTTTAGCTTCTTCAACGTTCTAATATAACCTATAACCCGATTGAAAAGTAGCCAAAATAACCTACTCTAGCCAATCATTTTTGTTTCCATACGCTGCGCTCCGCTCCGCTCCGGTTTAGCTTCTTCAACGTTCTAACATAACCTATAACCCGATTGAAAAGTAGCCACAATAACCTACTCTAGCCAGTTGTTTTTGCTTGTAAATATCGAGAGAACAAGAAAATAGAACATTCGCGAAACTACTAGAAAAGGGACTACTACTTTGCCGCCCCCGCCCAACCAAAAACGCGGCAAAACGCCCCAACAAAATGCGTTCCGTTTTAAACAAAAATTACAACTTTTTTATTATCAAAAGTGATATTTTACGAAATAAATACTAAATTAACTTTGATTGACGTAAAATAAATAAACAAACATAAATTGCAAGTTAAATGAACATTTTTATTAAAATAGGTATTATTAAAAAAAGATTCCACATTTCATCCTTTTTTTAGAGAATTCTCATCTTTTCACATATGCGTACAACGAAATGTAGGTAATGTATTTTGACCACAGACAAGATTAAAAACATATTATTTGCGTTGCGTTACATCATTTTACAAAGTATTTTCAGATTTTCAAAAAATATCTTAAATATCTTAAAAACTATTGAATTCCGCACCCTGAAACTTTCAGGAAGATGATCAAATGACCCCAACATGATGCTAAAAAAGTTTGGACGCCCCAGCGCTAAAGTCATCCGCTAAAGGTGAGCCGAGAAAAATTATAAAATTGCATTAGTTAGTCATTCGCCATGTAGTGTGCTTATGTGCTATCACTATCATACAGAGTAAAATTTACATGATATAAATCATAAAAACTTAGACGAATTCATCAGCTACCACAGGTAAATATTAATTGATGTTATTTCGTAGATTTACTTGTATTTTATTCATTTTATTGGATACATTAGGGATAGCGGAAGATTTCCCAAATTATTTCGGCCCT
The DNA here is from genome assembly GCA_949825045.1 of Argyresthia goedartella. NCBI lineage: Eukaryota > Metazoa > Arthropoda > Insecta > Lepidoptera > Argyresthiidae > Argyresthia > Argyresthia goedartella. The sequence continues at coordinate 35,257,420 of OX463812.1, read as the reverse complement.
GAAATATCATAAATACGTTTATATTAGCGTATTTACAATATTTTTTCTTTTACAAATTTGTCCAAGAAATATCGATAGTGATGTAAAAAAATATTATCGATACATTGTATAGTTATGAACTTTTTGCACAACGTAACATTGATATGTGAAATTTGATGTGTAATTCCTTTCAATTTTAGATTTCCTCATGAAAGACTATTGCTAAATATGTGGATTGCGGCGGCTTCTTGCGGGTCCGGCTGGACGACAAAACGTGCGCGAATTCTCAAAAAGATTGCACTGCAGAATGATTTTACCAGCAATAAAAAAAAACACGGACTAATAACAACTACATACCAATATCCCGTTCACATCTGTAATTAGAGTACGAGCTCATTCACACGGGATCCGACATCCACGATTCGTTAAAATATCCCAATAGACATTATACTCGTAGATGCCTGCTGATATTTTTCATTATATTGTATAATGCGCGGCGTATAAGTTGAGTCACAAGGACGGCGTCTGCGCAGGTAAAAACGACTGTTTTAGATACATTTACCCTGCGCAGATGCCGCCATTGTGGCTCCACTTATTGTACTGATATTTTACTTCGTCACGGTACGTCAAGGGTATCGTTTAATTGAATCGTGATTAGTGATCTATTATAATTAATGGTGTGTAAATGAAAATGAGTGTTTAATTTGTTCATTACTATATAATTGTTGACTTTATTATGTGTTTTTTATTGATTATAATTTTTATAAATTATAATAATTTATTTCGGAGCACAAAAGGATCCATATTTTGTTTTTAACAGATGAAATGGTTGGGGTGGAGTGGAGTTATCGACACTCTGACCGATAAAATACTTAATGACACTCAATTCAATCTATTTCATATAATTAGGCCTGCCTGTGGCATGGCTCTGTTTTCCACGCACTGTCACACCACTGACCCAGTGTTTGAGTATTGGGCCGTCGAGCCGACCTGCAATGAACTCTAGAATACTGTTGCTGCTGCCACGCGTTCTGCTTCAGTAGAAGGCCGTTCTTTTACGTATGATGGCATGGAATCCATCAGTATGTGCCTTAAATAACATGCCCGATGCACTACAGTAGCGTTGCAGTGGCAGCCCCAGCAACAGTGTTATACTGGACGAGCAGGGCATTCTATGGCAGGGCGTTGAGAGTATTTTGGGTATTGTTGACCCATAGGCTGTACGTGTTGATTGATTGCCTTGGAGTGTGATTTTTACAATGTGCAATCCTACAAGCCAAAATATTCGCCCGAACTGCCAAAGCGCTGCTCTCCCACTCTATGACTAGGTGATCCCTCAGGCCCTCAGTCCCTATATGATCAAGGTATTTGAAATTTGTTATTGAGGGTAGGTAAGTAAATAAATTATCACTTCGACTTTGTTTTTCGATAATATTTAAACAGTGATCATTAATTAGCTCATAGACAAATACCATCTTTTAAAATATAAACAAACTATGTAGGTAAACTATCTATCATTTTTGTCGATAGCCGATATATCGATACTGACCCCGTCGCTGGGTCATTAAAATGGTACCTACGCGTAAATGTCTTGTCAAAACTATATTGGTTTCAGTCATACAAAGTAAAACGGTCGTAGGAGTAAAGAGTATCGGTATATTAACTTCGGTTCATGGAAAATAGCCCTCCCTCTCAGCAATGGGTCTCGATCGACCCGGGGTCGTAAGAAATGGTCGATCGACACAGGTCAAATAGCAACCATCATTATTGCCCTGCGCATACCGTGGCGTGGACGCCAACTTTATAGCGCGGAGTGCCGCCTGGAGCTGGAGGATTAGTGCCACCTATGAAGAACTACTGCGCATTCAAGCCACCGCTCATAACTCGTGGCGCGAGGTTCTTATGTCTGTCTGTGCATGCTAGACGGTAGCCTCTCGCTCATGCGGTTAGTAATCTTCCGGTATTTGCAAGGGGGCGAAGGGAAGCCAAAAACTTAGGGGGGAAATATAACATTTGTTTTGTATGAAATTACTTTATTGAACATGTAAAATCCGTATTGACACGAGGAATGCTATTTTCTCATTTACAAAATAACACAAATGTAAAATTTGAGAGACACACATCGAAAACCTACCTATTTAACTAACTAAAAAAACATACACATCAATTTCCTAAATTATCTCTTAGTTGCCCAGCATGGTGCATGTAAATGTTTGGTACCATTGTCAGCATTGAAGTTTACAATGAGAAGAGGTAGGTTTTAATTAATTAACAATAAGCCGTCACAATGTCCATTCAATAAGCGCCGGTTTCTGAATTGAGAAATTCACCAAGTCGATACTTAAGTAGTATCGTCAAGTATTTGATTAGTGAAATTCTCAATTCAGAAAACGGAGGTAAGTCTCTAATTTTACATGTTGGTACTGTATGTTAGTTTATAGTTAAACCAAAACTCCCATGTCCATGGCTGGAATAAACAAATAAACCTAGGTTACAGTATTAATTTTCCATATTCATCACAAGCACAGCTTTTGAACAATTTCATACAAAACAATACCAAGTTTATGAGTAGAACATTAAAGTTTTGATAAAACCACTCGAGATACATCTTATGGTGAGCATCCGGTTGTCACAGCGAACTTAACAAGGGAGGGCTAACTGTACAATTCCCCAGTGTATACATGCTAACACTTAACATTATTTTTTTGTGAGGCTTAGAGACTACCCTAGCCAAGTGGTAAGACTTTCCAAACTCTGCAGTCCCTAGAAACCTAATACTACAAAGTAAAAGTAGTAAATTAGCAAGTTTTCAGTATTAATAATAAAAAATACATAAAAATTTAATTAAAGCTAGGCATAATTTTCGACAGCAAATACCTGCCGTGTCCGTGGAGTGGAAAATAAGATGAGCGTCCAAACAAATTATTATAAAAAATTACATTAGCGACACTTGCACAAAAAACATCTAGTGTTATTATTATATACCACAAAGTTGAAAGAGTAAACATTGGTAATCCATTGTGCAACCACTGATAGTAGGTATCTAATGTCACATAGAATTTAAAGAATGAATGCATTCAGACTTTGGAAAGTCAGTCCCGTTTTACTTTGTAATAAATTAAGTCCAAGTAAATTATTCAATATGAACAGATATTTTTCAAGATATTGAGAGATCATTCGCTTTCCTCCTCATCGTCGTCCTCACCATCATCATCAGACTCCTCCTTCTTCTTCTTGGATTTCTGTAAATGACAACAAAGTGAGCTTCCTTGTCATCCAGCCAAGCCGGCAACAGTAACATTGTTAAGAGAGCAAGGCTACTCCCATGGGTGGTGGGCTGGGACTGGGGGGTATACTTACAGGTGCGGACGCCTTCTTGACGACTTTCTTTCCTCGCTTGAGGGCCTTCTTCCCACCGCCACCCTCGCCTCCACCGCCATTGGCGTTAAATGACTCCAGATCTTTCGTGTATTGTTCCTTGGCTTTGGCGGCCTTCTCTTCCCACACCTGAGGAAAGGTAATTGCAATTAGTGACATGGCATGACGCTAAGTAGGTCAGACTGCGATCTACTGAATAGTCGTATACTTACACTCTTGTCCTTCATTCCACGCCACATCTCACCGCCTTTCTTGGCGATCTCGGTTACTTTGAGTCCGGGAAACTCCGACTTGATGGACTCTCGGGCGCTGTTCAGCCATAGCATATAGGCTGACATAGGACGCTTCGGCTTGTCAGACATCTTATTCTTTTTCCTGTAAATAAAAGTGTAAGATTTATATTCAAAGAACCAGAAACAATCACTATAAATAGGTTATGCCGGTTGCGCGAGTCACATTTGCCAGGATTCCCATGTTAGCTATCGTAGCATTACAACGCGACGCCTACAAGGCAGCTTGTAGGGCGGCGTTTTGGCGGGAAACGAATTTAGAGCCCGAAACTATGGAATTATTGTACAAAATGATGGATTTATCGATATTTCTAGATAATTGGTAATAAAAGAGCACACAAAAACACCTATAATCAACAAAAATCATTATCGCCCTATATAACGAGTTCAGTGGCCGAAGCTTGGTTCGGACGAGCCATTTTGTTTTAGCTTATTGTGTAGAAAATACGCAATAACTAAAATAGCCATCGATGGAGAATAATGCCTCAAGTATTGATCTAAAACTTGTGGAAGAACCATTCAATACCTTCAAAGCAAAAGATAGGAGAAATTAATTCTTGAAATATTGCTTCCTTTCCTTCATAGAGCCCACGCGTCCTAGTATGAAGAACGCCTATAGGCCATGTTTGAAGGCGAATTCCGACGTGGAACGATAATTAATTTTAGAAACCACGCACTTTTAAACACTGATATACTTGCTAAAACACTTTGCTATTCCTAGAAAAATGATAAGACTTACCTGATGGCGAAAATTTTGAATATTTTTTTGAAATGGTACACAACCAAACTGCAGTCAGTAGTGAACGCGAAGGAAATGTATGGAGCTCGAAGCAAAATGTTCCGCAGGGCAAGCTCGCTTGGGTCGTCGCGTTGGCACTGCAGCGCCCTCTATCTCAACGCTGATTGGTCGAAACGTTCAGGTTAGCCAACAATACAAGCGTATATGGAGCAAAACGTATCGCCTGTATCCGTGAATGGTGATAAAGTAAAATATGTCTTCAGCCAACGAGATAAGATGGTATTTCAAAGAATAACATTTTCTCCATACTTTACCCCAAGAATCTTATAATCCAGTTTTTTCAGGGAAATAAGCGTTTAGACAAGAAGAAATTCACTATTTAGAAGCACTATGAGACCGTTGAATATTTTTCATACACATCTCCCATATAACGGTTTTAGAAGTATGTCAAAAAACCAATAGTCCACGGAGGTTCCTTTCGCGCGTAGCGAAGCAAAATCTACTCGCGCCTTATTTCAAATGCCGCCAACGTTATTTTCTGAACATGCAAAAGCGCGGCAAAGATCGGGAATCTGTATTCTATACTGTGTAGATAGGTAAATGAGAGAGCAATAGAGGTTCAAACCATTGTGGAAAAGGGATACAAATATAACATAGCACATGGATGAATGACTGACTACACACGTTTGTTGTTTTGTTTACTATCAGCATCATACGTCATCGTTGTCGAAAGTAGGAGGAACTAGGTAGGATTAGTCATCAGATCATCACAGGTCACAGGATATCCAGGATTTGTCTTACCTAAGTATAGCAATAGCAAAGCGAAGCGTTTCTGAAGCATCCAAGTAGGTAGGTAGGTACTTTACTACCTACCTAATTACTAATCTATAGATTATTATTTAGTACCCACTACCTACTTACTTACCTATGTAAAAAGTATGAAATCCGTCATTGTATACAACGCCTAAGTTAGGCAATGCATAGAAGCCCAAACAGTGGAGTTCTGTACAGTAGTGTCCGGTAATATATCGTAGGAAAGTTAGGGACATATCATAATTTCATTATAACTAGTACAATCTGTGATAGATAGTACAATGTGTGATTGATGACCTACCTATCTGTGATATTACTAAAGACCGTATGAAATGTCTGAATTATATTCAATAGCTGATATTGTATTCAGCAGGTAATAAACTGAAAGTCAACAAGAAATAATTAATTATCTACTTCGTCAATAGTATCTACCTCCTACTGTTGAGGATAATCCTAGTCGTTTCCGGTCTGGCTCTGTGCCTATCGAAGTCAAGTTCTTTACTTCGATAGGCACAGAAAGAATGCCCCACCAGGTTGCTTAATGAGCGATTTTCTGACAGATGATAATTTCTAAAGATGACGTTGGATTTTAGTTTTCTAATTGTCCAATAAAGAATTCCATCGGCGATGCCACGCTCCTATCACCAACCAAACTATTTGCCGTGTTGTGGGTGTGTGGGCCTAGAGATAGGACTCGCTTCGATTACCCTAATAATTAGTAACGTCTTCAGATTGCTTTGTTGCTCTTCAGCAATACCCAGCGCACTCGTGCTGGGTGATGGGATACAAGTATTTCCATTCCATACCCAAGCATTCGAAACTATGAAGCAGTCAAAAAGGTTTTCGAATAAACGTTCTTCGCGGCTGCGTAGTAAGTACCTTCGCAAAAACGACTATTCGCGGAACTTTGAACCAGCCTTATGCAGTAGCAGATAGTTGGCCCGGCACGAGGCGCGGTCTCGGGGTCCACCATTGAGCTACCATAATAGTATGTAGTTCAAATGGGGTCCACGCAGTTTTTTTATGCACTGCAAGCATTAATTGAACACTGATGACGCTTTACTGGACTTGCTGGCCATGTGAAATTTCCGGCCATTCATAGCAGGTCTTATTTACACTTTACTGGACTTGCTAGCCATTTGAAAAATTTCCCGTGCGGCGCGGCGGCTTGGGCCACCACCACCCGCCACACATAGCATATCGAGCAGGTGGTATGAAAAGTATTAGGTTTTACCTTCTCTCAGTGGGGTCAAGCTCCCCAAACGAGAATCCTGGATCCACCACTGTAAACACGCCGAATTTTATTTTTCACACCAACTGCTCGACGGTTCCACATTATATGTTATGCAAATCTTACGTAAAGCAAGTCATTAAGAGGACTTTTCTGTAGCCGGGTCATAATGGTGTACTGAGCTTATAACCCGCTGGTGAATAATGAGATTTTAATTTCTCATAGTTATTATTGATATTCATGTAAAGTCATATTCCGTGAAATATGCATGGCGCACAGTCACGTCCCTGGCTGGCGGCGCAGAGGCGGGGGTCCAACTGGCCACGGCAAGCTGAAGGAAACACATTTTAAATAAAACAAAAACCGCGTATCTTATAACACGCTGCAATATACGCAGTAAAACTGCAAAGATAGAAGAAGATATAAGAATAGAAGATATCATTCTATGCCACAACTGGAAAAACAAACAAACATCAATTTTCTCTTTTTTATTTCCTTAATTAAATACTGTTTTAGTAGCCTTGCTTTTTATTGTGTCACAAGAGGTGCGAAAAAATAGATTATACTCCTCGGGGATAAAACTATTTCGTCTTGGGCGTGCTTGAACCCCTCACTGTAATCAGGACTCACTCTTTGCTCGTTGCCCTCGGGGAGTTAAATCTGGGAGTCCTTCGTAATACCGCGTCTGGACGCTTGCCACTTGCCGCAAGCACCGAGCCACTACAAACGTTTGCGTTGATTTGGGGAACCAAACGATGCCATTCACACGCTACCGATTGCGTCAGTTTGTTGGTGGTTTGTTGTCAGCGAGCAAGCATGGCGGACGCCGAAGCTAATGCGTCGGCCATAACATTTGGCCTAAGTTATTTTAGTTATAAGTAAAGTAAGTTTTTTAAATGATTTCTGAAAGTGGTCATTAGTTTTTTTTTTCTTAGTTTTCAGTTTCTTCACTAGTTTATTTAATAAGTTACCAATGCGAGACCATGCATAAATATGCCTTTTATCCTTGTGATCATTATTATGAATTCAAAATAAATTAAACAAATAGTACCCCGCAAAATATCCCTTTTTTATTGTCATGAATAATTCCTAAAAGGAATAAAATTAAAATTTAAGTTAGAAATAAATACCTTACAACGCCTGTAGAAAAAGTAATAGCAATTTTCAATAAAATGTGTAATAGAGATCTAAGTTGTAATCTAGAGATGTACTCCTACAGAAATAGAATTATTCACCTGGTACCTGCTGGAGCCTGGTACTTACTATAACCAGCATATTAATAGGGTTATATGTACATACATAGCAATACCTACTATTTACATTAGTCGTGAGCAAAATATCAAGAAATTAAATTAACCAGCGCCATCACCAAGTACAAACCTTTTTTGTCAACGCGAACGGTATGAATAGCTGTTCCTGTGGCGTCATTTTGTAACGGTCAGCGACGGTGAACTCGAAGTGAACGGGTAGCAGGTACTACCATTTAGATAATTTGTAACCCAAAGAAATCCAATGGTAAAGTGTTAATATCATACATTGTCTGGCCTGGGCAAGGCATATATTTCCTAGGCAATGTGTGTAATAAAGATCACTGGAGATATTATTTCACACATTAAGTAAAGAGGCCCGTCATTCTATAAAATGCCTGAATTTTATACTTTGCCGGTAACATATACAATACAATGGCGGAGGGAGGGGATGAAATCAGCACTAGATAAATCCGAAATTGTTACCTGGTTGTACCTCTACCTACAGTCACATGACCTAAAGGAATAATACCACCTCCATCTACATATCTACCTCCTATTATATAGTAGTGGGTTGGAGTTATAGTACTGGCTGGCTCTTGTAACTAAATTTTGCTATTGTCCAACAAAAAATCTAACCAATAGATAGGTAACAGTACCCCTTTGCGACCACTTTAAGTAAATAACGAATTCAACGCTAAAATTGTCCATGACCCTATTGTAATCCACGTAAAAAGTGCTGGGCCCAATCCTCCAATTATAGAAGTTTCATAAAGTAAAGCAATCAATAGCAATATTCAGAGACGGAATTTATATAAAAAAAAGTTTAATCAAAACACCCGTTAACGGCCATTTTGTTTAATTGTCGGCCATTATTTTGAAGTAGAAAATGAACCGTAAGTGTGCCAAATGAGTTATAATTATTAATTGGGTTTAATAAGTAACATAGCTTACTACTTTTGAAAAAAAAGGAAGTATTTTGAAGAATAGGTAACAACAATTATAATTAAAACGTCATGATAACCGTAAACCGGTAAAATTTGTGCTAGTTGCCTGCCGCCTCGGACACCTTTCGGTCGAAAATAGTTAACAATCGTACTAGATTCTGGCCACCCATAAATGCACTTAATTTAAGCTGCAACCTAAGTATATTGGCGTCATATATTGGTGGCCGTAATCTGGTATTAAAATATATTTTTTTTATTTTTTCTTTGTATTCTGCGATATTGTTATTTATATTAAAGCAGGACCAATTATGAATCAAAATTATGCGAAGGAAAAGTAAAAATACTTTTTAGCTACCGCAAGGTTACCGCTTGTAAAAGACGATGTGCGATAAACAGTCGTCTCTGAGTCGGGCGTAACTTTACAAACAACATCCCGCATATTTCCAGGCTGGCACGCACGCGCTGATGCGGCGCCGCACGGCCTCCCAGCGCGCTAGGGTCCTCAACTCGGACAATAAAGGTTATTTGTGCAGTGCGAAATAAACAATGACAAACAGTGGGAAATAAACTTCTTATTATTATTATTTCACATCGCATTAGTATAATAAAGTATAATTTATATTCTATTCTATAAAGTCATGTAAATATGGCATAATTTTACATTTGGGAAGTCTTCTACCTTGTTATTTTTTTCGAAAAATACGACCGCCCTTCTCACAGTTGATTTTCTAATGGCTACTCAGAATGTTATATGACGGCTACGAGGTCAAATTGAAAGCAAAAACAAAGTGAACTAACTATGCTATTTGTATTGCGAAGTAAAAACTCGCGTAACCGGTGGTATTACCCTAGGATTTTTTACCCTGACGCGTCATGACGGCTCACCGACCGACCGACTACGTCATCCACTACAGCATTTAGCTAGGTAGGTACAGCAGGATTAGTTTAACTGTGGTCTGTGCCGCTCGAAACTTCTCGATTTTTTAGTCGCTGAAATTGATCCAGATGTCCTGAACATGAAATTTGGCACAGAGGTGTATCATAAGGCGTATATTATAGGAAAAAACTGAAAACAGTTAATTGACTTACGATTTAAAAAAAAGCCGAGAAGTATCGAGCGAGCCCAAGTTAAAATTATCGTAGGTACTGTACCTACCTACTTTTTTTAGTTCTCCGAAAGATCTGGCCGGACGAATAGTGCTGGAAAAAAATGCTGCTTGTTGTTTTTGAACATCTTTCCATTGATTGGGTTACTTCGCAAATGTGCGTCTATCCCACGCTCAGAGCATATCCCACGAGACCCAAGCCAACCACGACTCAGCTCAAGAAGTATGCGTCTTCGACAATTCAACTCTCCAGGGTGGGTGACTCTCTCTGCACATTATCATAGATACTTACGATATTATACGCCGCTTATTAGATTAGTTTCCTCATTGACGTAATACCTTCGTACAGTCGAACAAAACCACGCTGTTTGTTTCAGTTTTCGACTCTATTGGCTAGAGATAAGTAAGATGAACAAACGACTTTGTTCAACTGTTCGTTGACAAAGGACTCGAACCACAAACGCCATCTTCCCATACGAGGTCTTTGAGTAATAAATAACAAAGTACGGGGTGGCCGAGCAGAGTTGCGCTTACGTCTGCCCAGTTATTGAATCCTCCATTTTGTCGTGGCATGGGCTTTAATATAATATAAATAAGGTGCAGAAGTGCGTGGCAGACCTAGGCCAAGAGGATAAGGTAGGTATGACGAACACATATCTCCTAGCGGCGAAAGATTGAGGGGGCCGCAAAAGGGCATTAAAATAAACAAACTTTTACATAGGTCCTCCTTGCACAAACAAACATTGCTTCTCGCCCCACATTAAGATACCCTGTTTCGTGGGAACTAGTAACAGCGACGTCACACACATAAATATCCAAGACCTCTGGGGATTTTGTTTTTCTTTATTCCCAGCCGGGAATCGAACCCGGGACCTCTCGCGTGGTAGGCAGAGCCCCAACCAAAGAGCCACAGAGGTTACCCAGCCCGTAAAACCACATGAGCTCAGGCAGCGAAATCGCTACTGAATATGGTGGTACCTACTACAGAATAACCACTAGTAGCCTATAGATAGGTACGCGAGTATTACCTATCTTCGTTAGTTATTATCTCACGATTTTTTATGTGATGGAACTACAAAGTTAAGGTTTTCGGATTTCCCCTTGTTTCGCGCCAAAATTCATGATTCTAGTCAACGGAAAATACCCTATAGATTTTGATTCGTGTTTAGGATATTTTACCCAGATCTTGTATGTTTATGTGTGTGACGTCGCTGTATTTGGTTCCCACGACACGTACCCTAGTGTGAGGCCAGAAGCAATGCATGTTCTGTACTGTATGTATAGTTCTGTTCATATTAATAGAAGGCTCGGTTCCACTACCACAGCTCAAAGGCAAGATAAAAGGCCTAATCAACAAGCCAATTAAATTAATAGCTTTTTCATAAATTCATTCCGTGACCACACTATCGTCACATTTCTCGTTTGGCGAACGTTACGTGTACCTACCTACTATGTATTGTAAGAGGCCGGAACAAATTCGAAAAAAACTCCCCTATACTTTAGCTCATAGCCGCAGCTTACTATAGAGAACGCAATCGCCCTGCTCGGGGGAGACAATAGTTATTGTTGAAATATGCACCCAAGAAGCTACCATCGGTAAGTTCGTTATTGTTTGTAAGTAACGTATTTCCATGGGATTTTTAGGAAAGTACTAGCGTGGGATAAATTGGGACGAAGATGTGTATTACTTAAGACTGTTAACTTTACAAAAACATATTTTTAGTGTAGAATGAACTGTCTGTTTACCAATATCGTATCGCTGGTCGGTAAAACTTGATAACATTTCAGAGATAGCAGACCTCACTCACAAATCATGCACATTTGAGTAGGTACCTGTGTTATTGAGAACATTTGTTTGTCTTTTTAAAATTTTACAAAAGTATGACCATGTAATTCAAATTCGGTTGAACAAATAGGTTCTTTGTTCAACCTAATTTAACTGAACTCTCGTAAACATAGGTAGTTTAAATTTAAATAATTGTATACCATATGTCTGCAACGCATACAGCACATGCTTCAAAACACCCTTTAGGATAATTAACCTAATATAAAACCGTGTCTATATACTTAGGAATGTTATGTAAAATATCTGTTGTTTTGCAATAAAATATTGTTAACATCAGGCCTTTACCTATAAATATATCCTACACAGATAAACATTTACATACAGGCCCATACTTTTCTTCTGGCCCCACACTAGGACAGCCTGTGTCGTGAGAATCAGAAACAGAAACATCACACACATATAATCATCCAAGATCTGGGGTTATTTTTTTCTTTATCCCCAGGTCGAACCCGGGACCTCCCGCATGGAAGGCAGAGCCACAACGTTCGTCAAATTCCCTCCTCCGCCATATTTATTCCTAAGTTGATGGTATCATTTAGCACCACTAATCGACGAATCGATAAGATCTCACATTATAGAGTTTAAAAGCGACAACTAGACTACTCATAAATTTTGTAGGTAAAATATAAATAAATTATCGATTTATCTATAGAAATAGGGATCGTCCGGACATTGTTCAACAAGCCATGAGAATTTCTAGATAACGATATTCCAATTTAAATGTAAGAGCATTCGCACAAACTGCCACTGATGCGAGTTAGCAGCTTGTCATTTTAATTCCCACACGTGGCAGATTTTTTCCATCTATTTGCCTGACGACTGGCCCGCCGCCGCCGCCGCGCCGAGGACGGTATTTCCCGCTCTTATTCCTAAACAAAAGAACCATGACGGGCCCTTGCGAGTAAAAAATGTAATGGTTGGGGCCCTTTCTGAGAGGTCCTTTATCTTATTCGGCGCCTTCTCGACAATTGCCGCTATTATTAACTACCTACTACGTTTGTTTATAAGCTGACGCTTGGGTATAAGGATAGAAGTGTATCTAAATATGGTGTAAAGATAGTGAATGTAATAAAATATGCGACATTGTAAAAAACGTCCGTTCTATTAAAATACTTACAAGTTAAGTTAGCAGTTCGATAAGGATCACTTTTGACACAGGTTTAACTAATGTGAACTTAATTAGCTAAACATTATGAATGACTTTATCATCTTTAACCGGATTTAGGAAATGGTCTTAATTTTAATTATGGTAGGTTAAACAATTTTCGATTTCGATATTAAAATTATATAGGTACTAGGTTTATTTACAAAATTAAACAATATGCTGGACACTCAGATCATAACATGGGCACGAATTATACAAATGATGGGAATGCTTCTAACAGTTTGATGTTATGTTCTAAAACAATTGTTTTGAAATTACAATTTGTACCTTCTTACTTAAAATCTAGCTACTGCTTAAAACCATACAAAAATCTCATGAAGACTACGCCCGCGTGGATTTATTTTCAGTTAATTGAATGTAACATACTTTGAAAAACACTATTGTTATTTATATAACGAATAATTACATATTTCAATTATCATAATAGCATTGGTTTGGCAAGCTAGCTCTCTACTGAAAGAGTTGCTTAAGCAAATAACACAATGTCAACATAATTCTGGCACTTTCACTGTCAAATGATTCTGGTTGTTTATGGTGTGTATATGTCACCGTAAGATAGTCAAAACCGTTAGTTGATAAACTCGTTAGATGATCAACTATCGACAGATAGTAAACCAGACCGACAGGGTTTAGAATTTACATTTATTTTGTTCTTACATGTCAACCTAACGCGAAGATTATTCGGGGGCTTCGCTGCGCTCGCCCCCTCTAGTCTTCACCTAAGCTACCGCAGTGTTTGCCCTGGTATTTCGCTTGCAATTCAAGTTTAAACCAGTTTATTATTTAACGGTTTTAAGCGTTAGTTTATAAACTAACGCGTCATGTAGTAAGCAGTACGCTACAGTTTACTATAATGTCGACAGTTGACCGAAAAAAAACGTTAGTTTATCAACTAACGGTTTTGACAATGTTACGGTGACATATATATAACTTATCTGATGCTGACTGTACACTGGAGCTCTATTTTTGAATCACTCCCCACGCAAGCGAGCGCTCGCCAGCGACACGATTGGTAGAGACTAGTTAAAACGAGTGATATGAATCAATCGTTGTGCTTGGCGAGCGCTCGCCACGACGCGAGTGATTCAAAAATAGAGCTCCTGGTCACTATCGCTACAGAACAACTGGTATCACATGGAGAGATGGGGGAAGCCCCGGGCTTCAATCCGCGGGTGGATGAAAATCCAGTTATTCCCGTTAATACCCGCCGAGGCATGTGGCTTTGCGACGCCAGAACGGTTTCAACGCAATCCGAAGTAGTCTCTAATCTATGGTTTATAACTGTCATGGCGCAGCACTGTGGAGATTGTACCGTAGGTAAGTCGAAAGTAGGTAAAGCTATTATTCGCTGCCGCTTCCGCTGCCGCTGCCCGAAGCCTCTTCCTCAGAGGCCTCCGCTTCTGACGACGAGCTCTTATCGTTCTTCTTCGAATCCTTTTTGGTCTGAAAAAATAAAGGCCATTTGAATTCTGTGAGACCTCTGTGGACGAGTGTTTTAGGCTCTGCGTAATGTACCAGAACCATAAGTTTTGTCTTTCTTTGTGGAATTAGTAACAAGATTTTTATCAGGGTTTTTAACTTTCTACATTATCTCGACGTCGGGCGTCGGGTGTCGCAATGTGGAACCAGTAGCCTTATCAATATCATGTAATTGACAACATTTCATTTTTGTTTAGGTAAAAAGGTTTAATGTCCATTGAGATATATTTGAATGCTTCATACGAAACACATTTAAATATATTTTTCCATTCATTCGTTTTAAAGATAATTTGAAAATAATTCAGATAACGAGGATGTAGGCAGAAGAACTACAAATACCTTTGCCAAGCATTAAAAAAATAATAGCTGACACTCGTTTCGGTTAAGTTTGCTTGTGTTTTCAGAAAGAAACACCCGCCTAAAAGTAACAGAAGAATAGCACTATACAAATTCTAAGCCTGCAAAACAGAGATAGCATGTAAGGTGGGCTCATGGCGGGCGTCAACAGAGACATTCAAACCGAACGCAGCCTGTGTTTTTTTTTTAACACGCTTTTATTAGCTTGGGTTGTCTATGTATGTAACGGAATCTTTGAACTCTAATTTTCACCAGTTTCCAGAAGTCTGATTAATTTGAAACTTTGCATACGTATCAAGGACCGATGACAATGCAATAATTTGATAACAGTTTCCCATTATCCTTATTAGGACGGCCAGGATTAATACATAGCAAAATGTTGTTTACAAAGTTATTGGTGCGAAAATTAAAAATTATTTTCTAATTTTTAGTTCGGTTAGCTATAAAAGCGTGTTTTTTTAGTTTTTTTAAACTATTATTTATTTTTTACTTTCTGGGGCAGGCAAAGACAAACCCTTGACAATGTCATTTTTTTATGTTCTGACAAAGGTAACATGGTCCATTATGCCTACATCAACTTTTTCCAAAAACTCAAGATTAAAAAATTTATTTAAATATGAAAAATCTAAATTTTGGAAAATGGTAAAATGAAAATCCCTCCCTCTCGACCAACTTGCGAATTAGCTATTAAAATTAGGGGGTTAATGATTGGAAATGTTGTGAATTATCGCATCCCGGAATTTCAATCAATTGACTAATAATACGACCAACACCATTATTTGACACGTGCTGTATTATTTACTATTGCGGCTGCGTGTTGTTGCGATGCTGATTGGTAATTTTTTCAAAAGCGATTGAAATTCTTAGATGTCAGCATTACATGACTACAAATTCAAATTACAATCGCTTTAAGACTTTACCCGGGATATAAATGGTAATAAAATTAAAATGACATTTCATGGTAAATCAATCTATGTGAAGTTGGAGAACAGCTTTTTGAAATCTATCAGGATTGATTTCACCGATACAGAATGGAGCTACAGATTCTATCAACTTGACGGATATTTCTCCAAACAACTCACCTCGTTGCTATCCTTCTTTTCTTTCTTGTCCTTATTCTTCTTTTCTTTCTTGTCCTCATCACTGCCCGACCCCGAGCTGCTGTCTTCTATGAACTCCTTGCTGGTGAACCCCTTGGCGCCGGTGCCGGCGGTGGTGACACTCTTGCTGACCGGTTTCTTGGTCGGTGCTTTAGATTTCTTGTCGCCCTTCTCGGCGCGTTTGGCCTCTTTTTTGGCGGCCTTCTTCTTCTCCGCGAAGTCTGCGGCGGCGCCACTCTCCTTGTACTGCGCCATCGCGACGTTGTACTCCTCCTTCGACTTGTTGGCCTTCTCTTCCCACTCCTGTTGGAAGGTGAATGTGTTAGTGCGAGTGTATAGTCAGAAAAATGTACCTTTAAAATGTAAGTTAGTAGGGTACAGTCTGAAAAGTACAGCTTTAAAATGTAAGTTAGTAGGGTACAGTCTGAAAAGTACAGCTTTAAAATGTAATTTAGTAGGGTACAGTCTGAAAAGTACAGCTTTAAAATGTAAGTTAGTAGGGTACAGTCTGAAAAGTACAGCTTTAAAATGTAAGTTAGTAGGGTACAGTCTGAAAAGTACAGCTTTAAAATGTAAGTTAGTAGGGTACAGTCAGAAAGTACAGCTTTAAAATGTAAGTTAGTAGGGTACAGTCAGAAAGTACAGCTTTAAAATGTAAGTTAGTAGGGTACAGTCAGAAAAGTACAGCTTTAAAATTTAAATTAGTAGGGTACAGTCAGAAAAGTAAAGCTTTAAAATTTAAATTAGTAGGGTACAGTCAGAAAAGTACAGCTTTAAAATTTAAATTAGTAGGGTAATGTCAGAAAAGTACAGCTTTAAAATTTAAATTAGTAGGGTACGTACAGTCACCACGAACAACGAATTTCTTGTATGTTGTTGATGACGACATTCCCTTTACTGTGTAAGTACACCAATTATACACTCATAAATAAATAAATATTTGATTTTACAAATATATCCTCCAACTCTCGCCACATCTCATCCTCCTTATTGGCGATTTCCGTTACCTCATTGGCCTCCAACTAGAACTACAACAGAGTTGTTCTCAGCGAACACTCACCGACTTGTCCTTCAGCTCGCGCCACATCTCGCCTCCCTTCTTGGCCTCCACTACAACAGAGTTGTTCTCAGCGAACACTCACCGACTTGTCCTTCAGCTCGCGCCACATCTCGCCTCCCTTCTTGGCCTCCACTACAAAAGAGTTGTTCTCAGCGAACACTCACCGACTTGTCCTTCAGCTCGCGCCACATCTCGCCTCCCTTCTTGGCCTCCACTACAACAGAGTTGTTCTCAGCGAACACTCACCGACTTGTCCTTCAGCTCGCGCCACATCTCTCCTCCCTTCTTGGCCTCCACTACAACAGAGTTGTTCTCAGCGAACACTCACCGACTTGTCCTTCAGCTCGCGCCACATCTCGCCTCCCTTCTTGGCCTCCACTACAACAGAGTTGTTCTCAGCGAACACTCACCGACTTGTCCTTCAGCTCGCGCCACATCTCTCCTCCCTTCTTGGCCTCCACTACAACAGAGTTGTTCTCAGCGAACACTCACCGACTTGTCCTTCAGCTCGCGCCACATCTCGCCTCCCTTCTTGGCGATCTCGGTGACCTTGATGCCGGGGTTGTCATCGAGGATCCGCTTGCGTGCGTCACCCAGCCACAGCATGAAGGCGGTCGCGGCACGCTTGGGCGCGTTCACGTCCTTCGAGCGCTTCTTGGACTTCTGCTTGCGCGGCGTCTCCGACTGCAAGGGAAGGAACGCTTCACTTTTTATTTACAAGTAGGTTAGTTTGGTGAATTGCCGGCGGACTATTAAGTATTATTAATTAAGGAAAATATTAAAGAAACTAACATTATAAACTGTTATTCGAGTACAAGCAGTTGAATCTGTCGGACCACATCACTGTACTAGTAATCCCTATAGAGTCGACTGCAGAGATTTTCAACTTATTCGGTTTTGTCGGATTAGTTTGTCAGCTCTGCTCTCTCTGTCTGCTCCTATTTGGAGCAATTCCAAATGTGAAACCCCGAGCCCTGAATAGAGGAGAATTTATTTTTGTGTTTTGCGCAGTCAAACAAGTTTCGCTGTGACATTACCTCTAATTATATAGACTCCATTAATACTCACAATAGTCTTAGCCTTTTTGGGCTTCTTTTCTTTCTTCTTCTCCTTCTTACTATCCCCGGAGCCGCCGGACGCATCGGAGTCTTCAGACGAGGACGGGTTCGTGTCGTACCTGGCGACGTGACAAAAATTATGCAATCAATAAATTTAGGAGGATTCAAATCCCGGGATTACCGTTGTGAAATCCCGGGATTACCATTGTGAAATCCCGGGATTTTCGGGATTTGAAATAAAACAACAGTACGGCGTGTATAGTCATTGCACAGCCCGAATTTATTGCACGCCTCGATTTTAGCGTACGTTACTAGAACGCCAAATACCGGCCGTGCAATGCAATACGGTTCGTGGAAAACGGGCCGGACATTTGACGGGACGCGAAATTTAAGTTAAGTTAAATCAATAAGTAACTATAATACTATACTGTTAAGTGTAATATAATAATTATAGTGACTTTTTATAAATATAACTGATAGATTTTTATAATTAATAGTTCTAGGCTCAAATACAAAACTAAGTAACTACCTACTTAAGTGAAATGTTACCTATTGTTAAAGTTTTGAGGTTTATTAATTTTATTTATAGAGCAAAATACTATTTTACAAATAAATACTTACCTAAGTAAAGTAAATATTGATCTCACAAATATGTTTTCGTTAATTATGATTATAGTAATTATTTTGTTTGTGTATAATTGAAGTACGTATATTAATAATTATTGTAACTTTGTATGACTGATAGCTTATTGAGTAATAATATCAATGTTTAATATTTATATGCTTAAATACAAAAACTAAATAACTTCACTACCTACCCTACTCAAGAAAAGGTTTGTTACTTACTGTTAATGTTTTGTGGTTTATTGATTGTTTTTAATATAATAAGTACCTATCGATCACACGTTAAGGGCGCTAGTGTCAAATGCGCGATTAAAATAACAAAAGCCGCAATAAAAACGGTTTTTCCGTACATTTTACTCTTTTTTTAAAAAATCTACAATCTCGAGTTTATCCCGGGATTGCTTTTGGTCAATCCCGAAATCCCGGGATCGGTAAAAAGGCCCGGGATAGAATTCCCTAACCCCAACACAAGTTGGAGTCAAAGGCCTAGTTTTAGTGCGACAAGCAACAATAGTTTGAAGCCTAACGGAGCCTTACCACATGTTGCTGGCATCAAGTAGAGTGCAATACCAGGCTGAGCCTTGTGCAACGACAAAGTGCTAAAACAAGCAAATTCCAGTCATATTTATACCGCTACAGGATTAATAGCGGAAGGCCGAAGGCCAAGCTATACACCAGTAACTAAAAATACTATGGGCATGTCGATTTGAATAGTACTCAATGCTCTACCATGATTTGCGGGATGAAATCTCTTGTTATTTAAGGATAAGCTCGCTCTTGTACAGTATTCATCTATCATCAGTTTTCTGTATTTCTGCTAGGAAGCGTCCGTGGCTCAGCGGTATTACGCACGCCAGACCGCACTTCAAGGCGCTGGGTATCATGACGCTACCATCCATACTGATCTTCCAGATCGCGGTGTACGTGAGGGAAAACCTCAACTCGTTCCGAACGCACGCGGACGTCCACAGATACAGCACACGCAACGCGGCCGCCAACAAACTCGTCCCAGTAGCCCACTCATTGATGAAGGCCGCAAAACAAACTCAGGTCGCAGGACCAACTGTGTACAATAAACTGCCGGAGAACATCACCTCCGCCCCAAATATCAATATTTTTAAATCTAGACTAAAACGCTGGCTTGTCGAGCAAACGTTCTACAGCTATAATGACTTCATTACGCCGCAAAGCGTATAACTTGCTAGATACCTGTAGGTACTTGTTTTGACATAGAGATTAAATAAAATCTATGATTTTGATATTATAATTTGACATTTGAACTTCATTAATTGACATCATTATTTTCTTTTTTCTTTTCACATTGTTTAGTTTTATTAATGTGACATTCCACAATAAACATCTTATATCTTATTCACACATCGCAAACGATCCTGCGGGTAGCAACATCTGCGGGTAGCCGCGACGGGCACTGCCTGGGTGTCCGGTTCTATGCGGCATTTGTTTCAGACGCTTCCGTGTTTCGGATGGCACGTTAAGCTGTAGCTCCCGGCTACTGTCGCTAGTGGGTGGTAGTAGTCGTAACTGTATCAGAGGCCCTGATAGGGCAGCTTGGTGACTTCTGACATTCAAGTTGGCCATTACACTTTGAACTTTGAACTTTTTATTTTTTGATTTTACTAAATTAAGCTTAATATACAATATTACAATTACTGATTTCGCTAATAGGTACAGTGGTTTGCTGGCCCCGAACTAGGTAGTCCTGTATTTCAGGTACCAACTCACTATAAATTAATTACAAATGCAACATGAACTCATTATGAGCGGTAGCTGGCTATGTGATACAATAATGCTTGTGATATCCGTAGTAAAGTTATTATGCTAAATTAATTGGTTGATTTTGGATTTATTAATTTCTCTAACATGCTAGAGAAATATGTTATAAAATTTAAATTAGAATGATTAATTGTATGTAATGTGATAGAGTAGTGTATGTGTTAGTGTGCATGTGTGTGTATATGTGCATAAGTGTGGTTGTGTGGTGTAAGCATAGATAATTTAGTGTACAATAGTTTACAGATTAATCGATATGAGTTATTTATATAAATATACGTAAATGTGCATGAATTTGCGTACACTAGTAACGCACTGGGCCAGCGTTGTGGAGTATGTCTCAATCTTACTCGTAACCGGGCTAAAGGCCCGTGCCTCTCGGCGGGGACTTTAATGGCCTACATTATTATTATTACGTGTACATGAGATAGGACAGATCTCACTCACTCCTCGGCGACGTCAGACTCTCCAGCCTTCTCCGGGTTGAAGTCCTCGTCGGTGCTCTCGTCGTCCTCGGAGTCGTCGGAGTCCCTCTCCTTGGCCTCGGCCTTCACGCGCGCGAGGTACGCGTCCGGCTCCTTCTCCGTGTCGGAGTCGCCGAAGTCGTCATCGTACAGCGCCTTGTCCTGCGCGGGAAGTGTGGCCGTCAGCGGACATAGACAAACGGCAACAAATATAATGACCAACAAAATATTTTTGTCCTACCCAAAATGGCTAAATGACCACCAAAAGTTGCAGAAAATATCAGGGCAAAATACTGCGGTAGCTTAGGTGAAGGGTAAAGGGGGTGAGCGAAGCGAAGCCCCCTTAATCCTTCGTGTTAGGTTGAACATGTAAGAACAACAAAAAATACTTAAAACATAAAAAGAAGTTTGGTGATCATTTATCCAAACCCAATTTGGTGGACATCCATCCATTTTGGAAGTCATTTCGAATTTATTGGTAATCGTTTAAACAAAAGCCTATAAAAACTATCGCATGCTATGTGAATAGTCAAAAATTACGTGTTGATTGGAGCTCACCTACTTGATTAATTACTCTGTGGTGACACCTACTTAGGACTTGACTTTCTATAACAACATAACATAGCGTCCCCCTTTTTCCCATAGGGGGTGGCAGAGGCACAATTGTGCCCACGCCCCTACGCGTGACAGGGGGCTATCCCATCGCCGCATTTATGGAGTAATGAAGGTTTCCTCACGAACACTCCAAGTGTTACAGCATATGTCCACTGCACCCATAATGTACGATGGAATCGTAATTCCCTACAGCTCCAAGGCCAAAATCTCGGAGTCATCTTTGATAACCTGCTCTCTTGGTCAGCGCATGTCTGCGAGGTTAGTAGGCGTGTCTTCGCTACGTTTTACTCTCTCAGACGACTTCAGCACTTCTTACCTCTTCAGACCAAAATTACACTCGCCCAATCTCTGTTACTTCCCCTCATTGACTACGCAGATGTCTGCTGGATCAGCGCAAACGAAGAGCAACTGGACAAACTCGAGCGACTTCAAAATCTTGGGATTCGGTTTATTTTCGGTTTGCGCAAATTTGACCATGTTTCTCAGTATCGCAGGGATCTGAAGTGGCTTCCAATCCGTCTTCGCCGGGATTCCCACATCCTCTTCACTCTCTTTAAGATTTTACATAATCCTCATTACCCTGGCTTCTTACGTGATTCGTTCACTTTTCTTTCTTCAGATAGGCCTCGGAGACCTCACACTCGGTCGCTGCTCACAACACCGCAACATAAAACTGTCGCATATGAACATGGGTTCCGACTCCGGGCTATCAAGCTCAGGAACAAACTCCCCAGCACCGTCAGGGACAGTCCATCTCTTAACATCTTCAAAAGTAGTTTGAAGGAACATTACCTTTCTCTTCTGTAGTAGATTATATTTTATTTATATATTGTATACTTATTTATTGATATTTATATATAGTATTTATAGGTATTATATTATTATGTAGGTTCTCATTTATTTATATGTGTAAATATCTAAGTAATTTATTATAAATATATTAAAGTCACTCTGATGTTTAGTTTTTTGTTATGTTGTGCATAATAGGTCTATCCCTTCGCATGAAACTATTTTTCCCTGTCAGCCCAGGGTTTGCTGGAAGAAATCTCTATATAGAGATAAGCACGCCTTTGTATACTAACTATGTTTGTAATTGTCCACTAATGTGTATATGCAATAAAGTATATAATGTAATGATGATTCCCATCACCGGTAGAACGTCCGTATAATGTACTCAGGATTAATTACGTATCTCATTGGTACATGGTCAGCACTGCGATTCGAACCTGCACCTCCTGGGTGAGAATCAAGCGTGAAACCCACTGGACCACGGAGCCTTGACTTTCCATGTATCCCACATTCCCACAGTGAAGGTTTTTCTTACAAGCTGTAACGTATTTAGAGATACCATTCTTAGCGAAAGCTTACAAAATAAACGTATTTATCAATAGCCAAATCAGTTAGTACCCGTAGTCGTTTTGGCTGTGTGGTGATCAATCAGTCAGCTAGTCCATCAGTACTAGATTTATAAGCACATTTATGAAAGATGAAGATGGACTCACGTCGAGAAAGCGAGATATGTCTTCCAGAATCGTAGCAAGTGGATGTCTTTGTGCACTGTTTACCCTTGTTCCAGGGAAAAGGCGTGAATGTATACATAAATGCTATTTCAGGACTCACGTTCTTGCCGGTATTCTTGACATTCAGCTTCTTGGAGGAGATGTAGTTGAACAGTTTGTCGTACTCGCCCTTCTCGATGCTGCTGAAGGTGTGCACGTTGCCGGACTTGAGCGCGATCTCGAAGTCGAACGATCTGGAACACAACGACAATGTGCTGATAAACTAAACAGATGACAACATAGCGACACGTTTTCTCACATATAGGGTGAGCTTGTGCGCACGCGCCCATCGCTAGTTATATGTAGATCTGAGATTTCGCAGGAATTTTTGACAGCCTATCCTCCGATTTCTGAATTGAGATTTTCACTAATCAAATTACTAAAGTTTCGTTCTGTCTCTGCCGATGTCACGAAAAAGAACAGGACATGAAGCTCGATTCAAAAAATGTATAAAGCACACTTTGTGCACAAAGGCCTACTATAAAATAAATGATTTTTTAGAACAAAACCCTATATATTATGTAATAATTAGGCACTCTCTTAATGTTATATAATGACGTTCATTAAGTGTCAATTTTTGTGCTATTATGAATCGATACTTAAGTATTAGCTCAGTGTATTTCTCAATTCAGAAACCGGGGCTATGTGTGAGAGACAAAATCACATAGAAGTAGTCCTATCCAACAAAAATGTAACACTACGTAGCAAGCGACTACGGGCGGGACATCCCCGCGACAAGTTACCATACTTGTGGAAGGCAAACTCCTCAGCCTTGTGCAGCCCCGCGACAAGTTACCATACTTGTGGAAGACAAACTCCTCAGCCTTGTGCAGCCCCGCGACAAGTTACCATACTTGTGGAAGACAAACTCCTCAGCCTTGTGCAGCCCCGCGACAAGTTACCATACTTGTGGAAGACAAACTCCTCAGCCTTGTGCAGCATGTGCAGCTTTACAGTTGTGGTAGAATATCAACATCCCTAAAGATTTGCTGTAGGATACATTTTTTTTTTATCTTGGACACTATTTACACACATTGATCTAGCCCCAAACTAGGATTCCCTGTATCTTGGGTACTAGACAACGATACACATACTTATATAGATAAATATTATACTTAGATAGATAAATAACCATGATTAAGGTACAAACATCCGTTCTCATCAAACAAATATTTGCCCCCACCGGGACTCGAACCCGGGACCCTTGGCTTCGTAGGAAGTCACTGCCGACTACTCGGCCATTCGGTCGTCAAATCAAAGATTGTATCAATGTCAAAGTAAAATGTTCTTTATTTTTTGCCTCTTCTTTACATGGGATCACTGTGGGAGAAGGGTATTTACTAAAAATAAGGCGGCACAACCCCTAGCTTAACTCGAGTTGACGTTGGCGATCTTCTCAAAGCGGATGTGCACCGGCGGCTTGTGTACATTGAACTCACTTGGTGGAGGAGGCGCCCCCTCTCGCGAAGTTGACGTTGGCGATCTCCTCAAAGCGGATGTGCACCGGCGGCTTGTGTACATAGATGAAGCCCTTCTCCAGCGGGTAGAGGTAGCCGGCCGCCGCCTTGTACGAACACGCTATGGCTGGGGTTTTGTGGTGGCTGGAAACAAAACAATATTCAATTACTCAAACCAGATAATTTAATGAATAAGTAAGGCCTTTAATATATAACGCACTAGCAGCTGGCGGTGATGCGGCGTGCAGTTGCGGTAAATCGCACGTCTATGTGAGTGAAACCGCATAATATCAACTATGTGGTTGCAGTAGTAATGGTCTATAAGCATGTTTTTTAGATGCGTTGCATACTGACTTACTTCCTTAAGCTCTGACACGTAGGTAAGTTAATTATGGATTCGTAAGCTATTAGTTAACAGACGCTATTATAGGAAAATCAATAGCATTCATAATCATAGTCAGGATCTTACCCTAAGAAGTCTCCAGGTCCGGTGACTCTCCTGTTGATGACGACCTTCATGATCTTGGCGAGGATCTCGTAAGTAGGTCCTGAGAGCTCTTTCGTGATCTTCCCTTCGTACTTCTCTTTTAGTTCTTCTCTGAAAACATCAATCACAATCAAAATAGATATTACCATTTTGTGGTGTTTGATTATTTATTTTTAAAATTGAAACCCACTTACTCTGTAAAAGGCAACTCTAAGCTTGTCTCTTCTTCAACACCGAACAGTAGCACCAGATAGTGATATCTGTAATAAAAGATATGGATTTCGCTTATTTCGGCTTCTAACATTACAATTAATTTGTTGCTGGTTAGCACTAACGGTCAACTATCTAGCATCCTGCAAGCGTGAGTGACTTTTTTCCCACCTCTAACATACAAACAACACCCCTATTTGTGTTGTAGATGAGTTAAGAACGTACCTGGTCTGTCCCTGCTTGATGGGTGGGTCAAGTGACACCACAAAGAACATCTGCCTGGTGTCCTTGTGCGGCAGTAGGAACAGTCGCAACACGGTGGACATCGGGATCTTGTAGTCGAATGTTTTACCGTGGAGTTGGAAGAACGACTGGAACACTTTGATGTCGTAGCGACCACTGGAAGGAGGCAGGCATTGTTATTATTATTATAAAATAATGATCTTCTTTTAAATATACATATTTATAGTAGGTAGGACATACTCAGTACAGCTTGCGCTATACATCTAGCTTGTTAGTTCTGGAGTTACCTCTCTGCGTGAAATGCCGATATTTTTATCTTTGTTTGATACCTGTTAGCTGACTAGATGTTTGGCGTGAGCTGTACACCTAAAATATAGCCCTTCTTATTTTGTTCAGATTGCTAATTCTTTCTCAACTAATATAATTTCATAGACTATTTTTATCCAACTGCACCTGAAGTAGGGTAATGGTTTTACATCGAAAATGGCTTGCCAGATTTCAACAAATGAGGTGTCGCAGGATTTGTGGAGAGCGTGAGAGTGACATAGGCCATACAATTTGAGAGAAAACCAATAGGTTGGATTTTTGTTGCAAAACTTAGTTTCCAAAGTTATTGGTATGGCTGCTTTCATACTAAATGTAGGTAATCAGGTGCATTCATTAAGTTGTATGTGGTATTGAAATTGAAATGCAGGGTCATTTGTTTTTATAATACTTCCACTTGTTACTGATATGCAATGTGGCCACACATACCGAGGCGTGAGACACTGGAGTTCTCTGAAGATGGCAATGGCATCTCCAGAGACGGAGATAACACTGGCCTTGTTCATGACCTGCTGGTGGAAGGATTCCACAGCATCCATGTCTCCCGCCAGCTCCGATGTTGGGATATGAAACCGCATCTCCATTAGAGAGACTGGGGTGTCATCATTCTGGAGTAACAATATCATTTTATTATAATAGATAATGAACATCATTATTGTCAACAAGGGTCTATTCTTCATAAGAAGCAGGAAGCATCTCAAGTTTTTACCTGGATCTAATGCCTAAAGAGAAATTGAAAGACAAAAGTTGTTCTTATTTTAAACTATTGGGGCTTACAGTAACATAAGACTTGCACTGGTATATAATTATGTATCGAAAATCCATATTCATTTCTTTCCAATATTTGTAAATTACCTGATGAAACTCCAATGTGACTTCATTCTTTCCGGTATTACATTGAGACACATTGTGCAAGGGGATCTCAAAGGCGGTGTTGGAACCAACATTAAAGCTCAGGACAGCACCGTTGAACTTAGCCGTGCCCCAGTTCCAACCCTTCAGAGATAATTCCTTCTCCAACATATCCTTCTTGTAGTTAGCTTTGAAGAATTTTGCAACTTTGTCCTGCTCCTGCAAGGGAAGGGAAATGATAATAACAAGACAATAGTGTGTTCCAAAGTATACAAGGTAAGAAAAGGTAATAATAGCAGTTTAGTATACGTAGGTTGATATTTTTAAATCTAAATTTAAGGTTTGTAATAATTTGTGGTTCATAGTTGTATTTCATCTGGTGAAAGCACTTAAACTAAACCTAGGTTAAGTACTTGATCATTATATTGTAACTGTGGTATGAAGGTGGTTACAGGTATAAAAGTTAACAAATGCTACATGATTTTCATTATGCTTACCCCTTCTTTGAAACCTCCATATCTATGCAAAGTTCCGTTCTTCATGAAAATCCTGAGACCCCAAGAACCGATAAACTTTTGAAAGTTTACTAATTCAATATCGTTGGCAGCTATTTGCTCCACCTTGCCGGTCTTGCTGTTTTTGAATATTATGCTCTGGTCAGTCATTTTTACACGGCCAGGAACCTGGTAAGTGGGAAAATAAAAGATTTAGATAAGGTTCCCGCGGCGTGCTAAGACTTGTGTTTTGAGAGGAATCAGTAAGAGATACATACCATTGCCCCTTTTATTTCAGCTGACACGTCGTTGTACTCCAGAAACTCCATTTTTGTAACGTTTCGTTAACACAGCAGTTTGAAAACAATAGTTTCGAAAATAAAAACAGACACGCTCTTTATATATTCGTTTTTTACCGCACACAAGCCAGCCATTTTTATCTATGAAGCCAGCCTGACAGTTCAAAATGAATGAATGGAAAAAAGTTCACAGATAACGCAAGCTTCGCTCACTTCTCTAGAGTTGGAAAGGAAAACTCGTATGATTTTCATCAATTCTTTGTTTCTTACTAATATTTCCTTCATTCAATTTTTTTTTAGATCCAGCGGCCTTATGGCTTAAGTCATGAGCTTGATCATCATGTAGACTTTGATGTTTGAATGCCATGCATAGGCTTCATCTGGCAAATTGGTGTCATGCAAGTAACATCTTATTGGAGGCCAAACCCAAGATCATTAAATGAACTAAATTGGTATGATTTCACATAAATCGGTGTCATGTAATGTTTCAAGCGAAACCCAAGTCCATAACCAAATGTCAAATGAATACCGGACCTACTTCGACGTCGGCTTCCCATCAGTGTTGCCGTTTTAGTCACTTTGTTGTTATATCTAGCGGATTTTCAACGGTTTTAGCCAAAAATAATCAATTTTAGCCACCAAAACGAATCTAGCAAGTTCTAGCTACTTTTGGTAATTTTCAGATTATTACTGTTGAAAAATGTTGTGCTCTCCAGCAACCTCATATACTATTTTCACAAACTGAAATTCTTAGTTATTGTGCATAATGAGTACTTAATTAGTAGGCCACTCAAAAAATAAGGACTTCAATAACATACAAGTACATTGATTTTTAATTTGGGGTGGCTGAAAAAGTTCTCTGCAGCAACCCCCCATTTAGAAATGTTATAAATTCGGACATTTAAGCCTACTTAATTTAATTAAACCTATCTGAAAAAAATGTACTGGCTTATTTTTTCACTAAATAGTATTCGGTACCCAATTATGGTCAATTTTGCTGCCGAATGTCTTGATATTTATTATTCACGGCACAAGTTATATTACCTCTAGAAGGCAAAACCTAACTATGAACCAAAATAAATAACTATGACCAAAAAACCATGGATACCTACCTAAAGGTACATGGGTACATATTCCTGACAGTAGCTCTCGTAGTGGCATTTCCCGTTGAGATACTTACGAGTAGGTACTACTCGTCGGAAATATCTGTAAACCTCGATAGAATGCGCGTGGATTGAAACTATTTGGGTGACGTCATTTGAACAGGTCCACAGATATTTCCGACGGGTAGTATCATGAATCTTATATCTTACGAAAACATGGGATGCCTGTTCCTGAACCTGTTCAAATTTGAATCCGCGACGGTCTGATTACATCAGAATATATGCATCTATTTACTTATTTTAATTATGTTTTTTTTTTATGGATGCTAAACAGTCACGTTGATCATCCCACGGGAATAGTGATTATTTTCCGGGATAAAAAGTAGCCTACGTATATACATATAGATACTCATTTCAACTGTCACCCCCTATTTCACCCCCTAAGGGGTGGTATTTTCATAAATCATTCCTTAGTAGATATCAACTATGCAAGGTATCTATGTACAAAATTTCAAGCTTCTACAGATATTTTTTTCTCTGATATCATTCAGAAAGCCTCCTTTGTGAGGTGAAAAAATCCAACACCAACACCACACCACACAACAGGTTGTCACGGACTATAAAAAGAAGATCGACTTATATAAAGCCGTCGGTGCAGGTGGTGAACAAACAGCCTATCGAAAAACTACACCCTTGAAATTGTTTTCACCTCAGTACCGTACTATTACACCTAGTATGATGCTAATGGGCTACCCTAAAACATGCGCCCGACAGTACACAAATAACATTGTGCAGCATCTAGACACAACGGTTTCAAAGATAGTTCCCAGGCTAAACTTAAGTCTTGACGCCACCAACGCCCAGCCCTCATACACACAGAGCACGAGTCCACTCCCTTCACAACGCGTCAAGTCCCCGAGAGCGACGGCAGATGCTGGTACAGATAGCCCCGCTACAAACACCCAGCAGTCACATGTGCATGCAGCGCTACCTCTCCTTATACACGAGGATGTGTGCCGGAACACGATAGCGGATGCTGCTGCCGCTGGGCCGCCGCCAATTACAAAGGATACATGCCATAGACGCCCTCTGGATAGAAAAAGGGAGTACGGCAAATTAAACCAAGAGTACTCATACTGGCTGACGAAAGTGGTAGAGGGATGAATAAAACTTTATCAACTCTACTAGGAAGTGAATTTTACGTACAATCGGTTATAAAACTAAATGCTACTTTAGATCAAGTGATGGGATCAACCAGTGTATGTAAAGACTTCATGACCGGTGATTTTGTAATTATATTGGTGGGCGAAAACGATAAGGATCCGTTAAAATTGCAATCCTTGTTGTATTGGAACCTGAGTAAACTTACGCATACAAATGTTATACTTTGCAATGTAGGGGGCACTAGTAGCTTAAATGAGAATAAAGTAAATGGGGTTTACCAGTTAGTGTGCTCTCGTTTCTCACGCGCCACTTACCTGGACATTTGTGACAATGAGAGCAGTTATCCAAAAAGCTCCTTAAACTCATTATATGTAGGATTCTACTATAAGATATCTTAGGCCTTAACTACAGACACAATCTGATAAAATATAATAAAAAAATAACTGCTACAAAACTAAACACCAATGTAGAGACCCAAACTGACATGGCTACCGGATTACGACAGACTCCCAAAAAAAGGAAAAAATTACAACGCAGTATAGAGACTCAAACTGACATCGCTAACAAAGGAACTTGCTTAGGATCAACGCAGACAGAAAATGTTGCAAAAACATTTTTTCGTTAATAAGAATAAACTAACCATCATGCTTCAGAATATTCAAAGCGTTCTGCCTAAAAGAGAACTACTGGAGTTGACATTAGCTGAGTTATCAGAATCCGGTATGAAACCTGACATTCTTTGTTTAACAGAAACTTTTGTTGAATCAGGAAGTGAGAGAAATATAAGACTGGGTGGCTATGAAGTAGCAGCAAATTTTTCAAGAAACAAAAAGAGAGGTGGCTCTTGCATTCTTGTAAAAAGTGGTATAAATTATAAAAACCTAAAAGACATTGATAATCTTGCTATGTCCAATATTTTTGAATGTTGTAGCGTTCAGTTAGAGCATTATAACACCATAATTGTGTGCATCTATAGATCATCAGAGGTTCAAATCTTCATGGACCGTCTAGAGTTAATGCTTTACACTTTAAAACGTAAATATAAAAACAAGAAGATTATAATAACCGGTGATATTAATATAAATATACTTAAAAATGACATTTTAACTAGAAATTTAAGGGACATTATTAATAATAACAATTTGACATTTCACATCACAGAACCAACTAGACAAGCAGCATGCATTGACCATATAATTAGCAACATAAGTCATGCCAAAGGGACAATCGTACCACTGGGATTGTCAGATCATGAAACTGCACAACTTCTCACAATTCCAGTAAGTGATAAGAAAGCACTACCAAAGTTGTCATATTTATTGTGACGTCCCTACTTGGAGAGGAATAAAAAGATTCCAAATAGGTAGCCAACAAGAAATTTTATTTAACGTGGGTTCTCCAAATGTAGTCTGACCCTGGTTACGCAGCAACGAATCTTCCCTGCGGGTTTTGCCGTAGTCGGAGTGCCGCTGACGTCGGAGAAGTAACGGTCCGAATGCAGCCGGAGCAGGGAAGCAGGTTAGCCCGAAGCGGTGTCAGGAACCGGGAAACCGTAGGGTAGCGAGGAAAAGCGGTGATCCCGAAGAGGTGCCAGGAACCCCGAACTGGAATTCGAAACCGTTCCTCCTTTAACATCTGTTACTGCACTCCGTCCGAATGCTCCACCCGCCAAGAAAAGAATAGTGTTGTCGTGGTGGTAACAATCAGAACGGAGTTACATATACAAAGGAAAATACAGTGCTAGGAATAAAAACAAGCAAGCATTCATATTTGTTATCGGCAGACCCCACTTGGGACATTTTACAAATAATCGGACATTCTACAAAATGTCCAAATGTGCAATCTGCCGGTAACATTAATTATTTCTATATATGAAAAAAGGATATTTATTTGTTTATCGGCAGACCTCACTTGGGACATTATGCAAACAATCCGGACATTTTATGAAATGCCCAAATATGAAATCTGCCGGTAACAATCAACAATTTCCACACAAAAAGGTAGCTAGTATAATTTAGTAAGCTGAACATATTTTCCAGACATTCTATAAGAAGCCAAGACACACTAACGCGTGTCTAAAAGCGGGTAGCAATTTGCGTTACAATGCGATGTGAATATCGCGAAATAATAATTAGCGAGTCTAAAAGGAATAAAACGCAACAAGCAATAAATGAAATGAGATGATTCTGGACACAAATGAGTAAGCCCGAAAGTACCTAACGGTAAGATGATTTTAAAACAGTATCTTTCACCACTCACCTCAATCGGGGTTAATATGAAGCACAGACAAAACTAAAACGTAACTACTAGTAGTACGTTATGATTAAACGTAAGTAATTACTGTTTAGAGTCGTTCGTCGGCGTACGGTAAAAAGGGACCGTTACAGAGCGCCAGTAGGACGGACGTGCGTATAGTGTTGAGTGAGTTTTCGGAATGACGCCGGCGCCGCAAAGTCAAGTTGCGGTCACGGCTAGTTAGTTTAAAACGGGCCAATCATAGCAGAGCGAGTGAGTTGTCAACAGTGGAATGTTGCTAGTACAGCGCGTGAAAATTAATACTGTGATTACTAGCCTCATTTGGTAGTTTTATTAAGAGAATTACTACTTAAATTTAAAATAAGACCAGTTAATGATAGAGTGAAGACAACGGTAACTTACAACGTTACAATACCCCCTCGCCCAGTAAAGGGTTTTCATACGTAATGAAAATCCAAAACCTAATTCTAAATATTCTTAACTAGTTTTAGATCCTTAACATGCCAGGTGCCTAAGTCCTTTCCCGTCATATCCTCTAAAATGTATACCAAGGGTGATTTCTTAGCGGAGACGCGACATTTGGTATATTTGGGCGCTAACTTTTTACTAAAGTACTTGTCTTTATCACTCAAGACATAAGCACGTTTTAGGACCATGTCGCCTACGCTGAATTCTGCCTCTTTCCGCCTAAGATTATAGTGCGCCGTATTTTTTTTATGTGCGTGCCAAAGAGATGCCTGTACCTTATCAAAATATTTTGACAGGTGACCCAGATTTTCAGCGTAAATGTCGCGTGGCAGAAATAGTAGTTCCTCACCCAGGAACGCTCACAGTGGCGCCCCACGTTGGGCGCCACTGTGACGTCCCTACTTGGAGAGGAATAAAAAGATTCCAAATAGGTAGCCAACAAGAAATTTTATTTAACGTGGGTTCTCCAAATGTAGTCTGACCCTGGTTACGCAGCAACGAATCTTCCCTGCGGGTTTTGCCGTAGTCGGAGTGCCGCTGACGTCGGAGAAGTAACGGTCCGAATGCAGCCGGAGCAGGGAAGCAGGTTAGCCCGAAGCGGTGTCAGGAACCGGGAAACCGTAGGGTAGCGAGGAAAAGCGGTGATCCCGAAGAGGTGCCAGGAACCCCGAACTGGAATTCGAAACCGTTCCTCCTTTAACATCTGTTACTGCACTCCGTCCGAATGCTCCACCCGCCAAGAAAAGAATAGTGTTGTCGTGGTGGTAACAATCAGAACGGAGTTACATATACAAAGGAAAATACAGTGCTAGGAATAAAAACAAGCAAGCATTCATATTTGTTATCGGCAGACCCCACTTGGGACATTTTACAAATAATCGGACATTCTACAAAATGTCCAAATGTGCAATCTGCCGGTAACATTAATTATTTCTATATATGAAAAAAGGATATTTATTTGTTTATCGGCAGACCTCACTTGGGACATTATGCAAACAATCCGGACATTTTATGAAATGCCCAAATATGAAATCTGCCGGTAACAATCAACAATTTCCACACAAAAAGGTAGCTAGTATAATTTAGTAAGCTGAACATATTTTCCAGACATTCTATAAGAAGCCAAGACACACTAACGCGTGTCTAAAAGCGGGTAGCAATTTGCGTTACAATGCGATGTGAATATCGCGAAATAATAATTAGCGAGTCTAAAAGGAATAAAACGCAACAAGCAATAAATGAAATGAGATGATTCTGGACACAAATGAGTAAGCCCGAAAGTACCTAACGGTAAGATGATTTTAAAACAGTATCTTTCACCACTCACCTCAATCGGGGTTAATATGAAGCACAGACAAAACTAAAACGTAACTACTAGTAGTACGTTATGATTAAACGTAAGTAATTACTGTTTAGAGTCGTTCGTCGGCGTACGGTAAAAAGGGACCGTTACAGAGCGCCAGTAGGACGGACGTGCGTATAGTGTTGAGTGAGTTTTCGGAATGACGCCGGCGCCGCAAAGTCAAGTTGCGGTCACGGCTAGTTAGTTTAAAACGGGCCAATCATAGCAGAGCGAGTGAGTTGTCAACAGTGGAATGTTGCTAGTACAGCGCGTGAAAATTAATACTGTGATTACTAGCCTCATTTGGTAGTTTTATTAAGAGAATTACTACTTAAATTTAAAATAAGACCAGTTAATGATAGAGTGAAGACAACGGTAACTTACAACGTTACATTATATAAAAGGGACTATTCGGATGAAAATTCTATAACATTTTATGATTGTCTCAAATCATTAACTTTCTCAGAGATATATGAGGAAAGTGATCTAAACAAGGCATTTAATATATTTCATGACTTGTTCTGCTTATTTTATAACCTGTGTTTTCCCATCATAAAAATAAAAAGGAACAGTCAGCGAAAACCAAAATGGGTATCCAAAGGTCTTAAATAAGCTGTAAAACAAAAAAAATCTCTAAGGTTTGCCTTTTACAAAAATAGAACTGAATATAATAAAACTAAATATGAAAAATTCTCTAAACTATTAAAAAAGTGCATCCTTAAATCCCAACAACAAGCAAACAATAAATATGTGATAAATAGTAAAAACAAATCATCATCTCAGGCATCTTGGAATGTGTTAAAAAATGAATCGGGAAGCGATCTAAATTTCCCAAATTTTATACAAAATATTAGTCATGAGGGTAAAATTATCCAAGAACCATTAGACATTGCACACACATTTAATGAGTATTTTATTACAACGACAAATAAAGTGAACCATGCCCTCATTCATACAGGTGGTAAAAATAAAATAAATAAAAGCATCTTCCTAAATCCGTATGACAGTATAGATGTGAGAAAACTTGTCATGTCCTTAAATAATACAAATTCAGAAGGTTACGACGGTATCTCTACAAAAATTGTTAAGAAATGCCACTTTGCGATTGTGCCCATATTGACCTATCTCATAAATCTGTCCTTAATATCAGGGTGTTTTCCAGACAGACTTAAAGTATTTGTTAAGCCTCTGTTTAAAAAGGGTGAAAAATATGAAATCGGTAATTACCGTCCTATAACCCTCACACCCGTGTTTTCCAATTTTTTTAAAAAGCTATGCAGAATAGACTCACTAATTTCATTGACAAATTCAACATACTAACTCCGGAGCAGCATGGGTTTCAAAACATAAATCCACGACACTAGCAGCTTTTAAACTTGTCGATGGAATTGTACATAATGTAGACATTAAAAATTTTAGTACAGTTCTCTTTTTTGACATGTCGAAAGCATTTGACTTTGTAGCACATTACCAACTGATGCCTAAACTCGAAGCAAATGGCATTAGAGGACCTGCACTGGATTGGATAAAATCCTACTTGAATAATCGATCACAGTTTGTAGAAGTAAGTAGAATAAATGACAAAAATGTAGAAAATAGCTATAAATCTGACCTTCGATTGAATAAATTTGGAGTGCCATAAGGCAGTGTTCTTGGACCTCTGCTATTTTTATTTTACATCAATGACATACCCGAGGTAACAAATCATAGCTGCATTTTGTTTGCGGACGACATATCAATAAACGTAACGCGTAAAATTGATGATGACATTTCTCTTCATGAGACTGACATTTATATTGCAATCACAAGTATAATTCAATGGTTAAATAATAATAATTTACAGGTTAATTTAAGTAAAACAATGTATATTAATTTTAATAATTTTGATAGATTTAATAGAGACATGACTTTAAATATTAATTATAATGGACAAATTCTAGAGGAGGCTAATAGTGTGACATTTTTAGGTATTAACATAGATCGATATTTAAATTGGAAAACTCACACTGACATTGTATGTAAAAAAAATAATAGATTTGTATTTGTATTAAGCAGACTTCGCAATACAACGAATAAAAACACTGCCCTTATTGCGTATAAACGTTTATCTATCTATCTATCTATCTATCTATCATGGTTATGTTGAATCTGTTTTACGATATGGTCTTGTGATTTGGGGAAATGGCACTGACATAAATGATGTTTTTATTGCACAAAAAAAATGTGTACGTGCCATTTGCGGTATAGTCTTCTTTGAATCGTGTAAACCTATGTTCATCAAGTTAAATATACCCCGTCTTACTACAAAAAATAATAAAAACACAGTATGATCACTTGTTTAGCAAAATCATCATCTATCAGTAAACAAATGGTTAGCAAGCTTCTAAATTTCGTTACCACAAAAAAGTGTTTAGTGAGTATCTTACTAAAAAACGGCTAGATCATTCAGTTGATTTCGTTCGTTCATCAACTAGCCTCAAAGGACTGAATTTCCAGGGCCGTACAACACAATATGAAAAAATATTTAAAAAAACGTTCATAGTTTCATTTTACGCGAATAACATAAGAATTTGATGGAAAATTGTATGCTTAATGTAATTACTAACTTAGTAATAGAACATGGTTAGGTAAAGTAGTGGTAAATCCTTATTTTTGTGTAGAAAAACCGTTCACTTTAGTACTTTTATCAAACACGACTAAAAAATAAGCAACGAAACGGAACGGAACGACACACGGAACTGTCACTGATAGTTCGTCAGACAATTTGTATGGAATTTCTTTCGCGTCTGTTGTTTATCACACGTGTCAGAGGGATTTTTTCCAAACTTTTGCCTAATCATTGGCTCCCCTTGAGTGGAGATTGTGTTTATCCGGTAGTGGTTGTTTTGTTTAACTAGGTAAGTAGTTTTTGTGTGTCTAGATCCCTCCATGTCTTCGGACATGGAGGGTGAGGGATTTTCTCCCCCGGCGGACCCTGGCGGGACGGATGAGGCCAGGGATCCTATGGGGGATAACGAGCGCATGGAGTTGACCTTATTCCCGGATAACTCCCCCCAGATCCTAAATCAGAACGGTAAAAGGTCCTATCCAGGGGTCGATAAAGAAAATGATTCTTCAGCTAAAAAAGCTGTGACGGCTCCGGGATTGCAACCGGCATCCGTGGTCACCACCTATACTCATCCCAGCCTGACGGGGGATCTCGTTAGGTCATATAGTGAGGGGGACATTGGCCCATATGTAGTATTAGTGGAAAGAGAGGCTGATAACTCTGCAACTTCATTCAATCCACTGAAATTCGGTCAACTTCTATACAATCTAAACATAAAAAACATAAAAAAGGATGGAATTAAAAAAAACCGGTAGAAAAAAAATGTCTGTGACATTCTCAAACTATTGTGAGGCAAATAAATTCCTAATAAACCCGCTACTTAAAAAAAATAAATACAAGGCCTATATCCCTACATATGCAGTATCCCGAATGGGCTTTGTAAGGGGTGTCCCCGTGGACATGCCGATGGATGAGTTTGTGGAGTCAGTGGATCTTCCAACAGGATGTGGCGAGATCCTGAAAGCACGCAGATTGAATCGCAAGCAGTGGCTGGATCATGTTGCTTCTTGGGTTCCTACACAGTCTGTCGTGTTAACTTTTAGAGGCCAAGTCTTACCTGAAAGAATTTTCTCCTACCACACGTCCCTGCTAGTTGAATCATACCAATTGCCCACAATTCAATGTCATCAATGCCTTCGCTTTGGCCATGTCAAGGCTCAATGCCGCTCTAAACCCCGTTGCTTCCGATGCTGTCAGCCCCACCTAGGTGAAGATTGTACAGAATTGACTACCGACCCAACATGCATTTTCTGTTCAGGCAACCATGTTGCCACAGACAAAAACTGCCCTGAACAGGGCAGACAAAAATCAATAAAGCTCATGATGACCCAAGAGAACATCTCATATGGAGAAGCCTCTATCAAGATCCCTTCATCTGGAAGATCCTATGCAGACATGCTCAAAGCCCCATTGGTCTCAACTCCAGCCCCTACTACCTCAACATCTTATAAAAAAACAGTTTATTCCCAAAGGTCCAGACCTCCTCCACTTAAAGGTTATGACAGATCAACCCATAATATGATTATTGCAGATCCAACATCCTCAGTTCCTAATGGGTTCTGCCTTTCTCAATCATCTCAATCTATATCCCCAAACGACAACCTCATTGAAACCCTTTTGTCCCTCATTGTAAATATAATATCTAAATTTAGTGATTCAGTACCGCCCAACGTTGCACAACAATTAATACAAATTTCTAATATCCTTAACAATGTTCCCCCAAATACTTCAGTGGAACAGTCAAA
Source organism: Argyresthia goedartella (assembly GCA_949825045.1). Lineage (NCBI taxonomy): Eukaryota > Metazoa > Arthropoda > Insecta > Lepidoptera > Argyresthiidae > Argyresthia > Argyresthia goedartella. The sequence goes on along the minus strand of OX463812.1, from coordinate 35,219,520 downwards.
GCATTAAGATTAAAAAACCAGAACTTCTTAATCTGATTGATCAATATAAACCTGCCGTCGCTGCCGTCTCGGAGACGTGGTTGGTCCCTGGTTCCCGTTTTCGGGTTCCTGGTTACTCATGCCTTCGGGAGGACAGAGACGACGGGTATGCAGGGACCGCTTTACTAGTAAAACGTTCCCTTACTTTTACCCAAATTCCCCTCCCTCCCCATGGTCAGGAGATCAATGCCATAGCTCTTAGAGCTCTTGGTGTGTCTTTTCTGTCCTTGTATATAGCTAACCCAACAGCCTCACTTATCCCCTCTCTACAAGCTATAATTTCCTCACTTACTCCCCCTGTTATAGTCATGGCAGACTTCAACTCCCACCATATCTCGTGGGGTTCCTATAAGTGTGACCCCTTCTCTCATCTTCTTCTTGATCTTTTGGATAACTTAAATCTCTGTATAATTAATGATGGTTCCCCTACTCGTAGAGTCCTTCCCCATCAGAACCCCAAGTCTGCTGTCGATCTTACTATTACTTCCCCCTCTCTTTCTTCTTCATGTCTATGGAAAAGGCTTTCTAGTACTTTTGGGAGTGACCACTTCCCTATCCTTATTTCTCTTCATTCTCAGTCTTATATCGCCATTGACCCTTGCCCCCTTGTTAGATACAGGTTGTCTAAAGCTAACTGGGATGACTTCTCTTCCTCACTAGATGTTAAAATGGATTCAATTCCCCTATGCACTTCTAATAACTTCCTGTCAATATATGATAACTTTGTTGATGCCATCTTGTCATCTGCCAATTCACACATTCCTATTAAGAAGCCAAGGAATCATAGAGTCTCACCTCCTTGGTGGGATTCCGAATGTACGTTGGTGACCGGGGAGAGAAACGATGCTGAAACACTATACATTTCTGACATGTCGATGGATAACTTCATTAAATATAAGCACGCCGCTGCTCGAGCGAAAAGAACAATCCATCGGAAAAAAGAGCAGGTTGGAACTTTTTTTGTGAAGGTCTCTCTCCTCGCACGCGTCCTTCAGAAGTCTGGAGAAACATTCCTAGATTTAGATGCTCTATGAACATAGAGAATGTGACCTCTAATGATCCGGCAGTTTGGCTGGACGCTTTTGCTGACAGACTTTCTCCTCCATTCTCTCCTAATTCTTATGATCTCCCCTCTCCCCCGTCCTTTATTTCTGCATGTGGGAATATGGACGCCCCTTTCTCTATCCGCGAATTAGAATGCGCACTGGAAGGCCTTGTCGACTCTTCCCCTGGAGTCGATGGGATTCCTTACTCTTTCTTAACTAAATCCAACTCAAAATGTAAATTTAAATATTTGGAATCAATAAATTTCTTCTTTGACTTTGGTTCCTCCCCAACTACATGGAGCAAACAAATTATAATCCCAATCCTCAAACCCGGAAAGAATCCCTCTGACCCTAAGTCCCGTAGACCTATTGCCCTTTCATCCGTCCTATGTAAAATTATGGAACATCTATTGAAAACCAGACTTGAGTGGTTCCTTGAGCATAATAACATCCTAGCTAAATCCCAGTTTGGTTTTCGTAAGGGTATGAGCACTATGGATAGTCTAAGCATTATTGTCACTGATATCCACCTGGCATTTAAGAAGAAACAGTACTTGGTGGCAGCATTCCTTGATATAACTTCTGCATATGATAACGTCCAGCTCTCAGTTCTCAGGCAAACTATGCAAAATCTGAGTATTCCTGAGAAGTTGACTCGATTTATATGCAATCTTCTCATGGAAAGATCTATATCCATAAAAAATACTAACTGTCCACCTACAAGCCGTACTGTATGGAAAGGTCTCCCCCAGGGATCTGTCATGAGCCCACTCCTATACAATTTATACACGTACGATCTTGAAAGATGCGTCACCCCCTTCTGCAATATTTTACAATATGCTGATGACTTAGCCCTTTATTTAGCTGTGGATTCATGTTCAATTGCAGAATCTCGCCTAAACTCGGCGCTGATGTATCTAAATGATTGGCTCGATGCTCACGGATTATCTCTTTCGGCCTCCAAAAGTTCCTCAGTTATTTTCACAAAAAAACGAACCATTCCGGATTTGGAACTTCTCATTGAAGACGATCCTATCCCTACCGACAATAAAGTCAAGTTTCTAGGAGTGATCCTCGACTCCAGACTGACTGGGATCCCACACCTGTCCTATGTTGCCCAAAAATGTGAGAAGGGTATTAACGTTCTTCGCTCCTTATCAGGAGTATGGTGGGGGGCCCACCCCTATTCTCAAAAATTAATCTACAACGCCATTATCCGTAGCCACTTTGATTATGGCGGTTTCCTTTTGGACCCTTGTAATGAAGCTGCTACCGTCAAAATTTCCAGAATTCAAGCTAAGTGTCTGAGAATAATTTCAGGAACAATGAAATCATCCCCAACTAATGCTCTCCAGGTTGAATGTGTCGATCCTCCACTTCATCTCCGCAATCAGTATTTATGTGATCGATTTTTCTTTAAGCTTGTTCAGGTTTCTTCTCACCCCTTACTCTCTAAACTCCAAAGACTCTTCCAGATCACTACGGCTCAAGGTTACAGATCCCTGAGGGATCTTCCTTGTTTACTTCGAAGTTTCATCAACTTTTTCCGTATCCGTCACCCCATATTCCATTATGAAACTTTTCCCCTCTTTTCGTTCCCATATCATTGTCTTATTTTTAAACCTCAAATCTTATTAGATTTTGGCATTCAAAAAGATTCACGTCAACCCAATAGGCAATTTAATAGAATAATTACAGAAAAGTGGTCAGAGTGGCTGCCCATATTCACGGATGCATCCAAGCTTTCCTCTAGCGGGAATGTTGGAGCAGCCGTGTGGATCCCTAAATTCCGAATTATCTTAAACTTCAAACTACCTCCGGGTTCCTCCGTTTTTTCCGGGGAGGCGACGGCAATCCTTGAAGCCATCTTGTATGCGGAATCCCATTCGTTGGATAACACTTTAATTTTCTCGGACTCCTTAAGCTCTCTTTACGCAATTTCTGCTAACCCATTTAAATCAAAACTTAAGTCCCCTCTTGTACTAAAGATTCGCCATGCTCTGTTCAGATGCCTCTCTCGGGGTATCATCATTATACTGGCTTGGATTCCAGCTCACAGTGGTATTTCGGGTAATGAAATAGTTGACTCTTGTGCAAAGGAAGCTGTGGAATCTGGTGAATTATCACACTTCAAAATTTATACCCAAGACTTAGTATCTTCGGCTAAGACTCGTCTGGAAAAATCATGGGAATCTTCATGGCAGTCATCTAGAACTTTAAAGGGTAGGCATTATGGCCAAATTCAAAACCTTGGTTTTTCAAGTACAGGGAAATGCGTAAGACTGTTACATCAACTATCTGTCGGCTTCGACTGGGACACTCCTGCACGCCAGTACATCTCGCTAAAATTAGGATAAGGGATAGCTCTCTTTGTGAATGCGGCCTGGCTGACGGTACTCCCGATCATTTGTTTTTTGAATGCACTAAACTTCAAACCTCATTGTATGACATCCTCCCCGGTAAGATCCCCCGTCCCGTCAATCTTAATTCTTATTGACTCTTTCGGACCCTTCCTTTATTCACATCCTTTCTAAATTTATAACCTCTAACAAGATTAAACTGTAGTTAGATGTAGAATTATTATTTTATTTATGTATCTTATATGTCTTCTTTTTATGTCTAACACCCTTAATATGTAATCACTTAACATTTAAATTATATGTTAATTTGTGCTGTCCTATTTGTTGTTTGTCTGGTTATAGAGAGATCTCTACTCTAGGGAAGTTTCACCGATAACTGTACAACGTGATCCCCTTCGTGTCATCTTCAATACGTGATATTGGCGGAATTACTGTAGGGATCCACAGTAGAAGCCATCAAACCTAAAAATTGATTGATTGATCAATTTGTATGTTTTGGTTCGCGATATTATTATTTATCCCTTGCTCAGGAAATGAAATTCTTGGATCATACTGCCCGCCCTGCACTTACCCTAGGTAGTGATGACGATCAACAAAACAACACCTAATTTTCCAGGATTTCGAAACAGAAAAGGTAAGAAATCTTCATAATCGTTTTCACCACACATCAAACCACTTCTGGGCATAGGCCTCTTGGTTAGTGAGTCAAGTCGATCAAAGACAAGTCTCTTCTATCGCGCCAGTCTCCAAAGTTCTTTGCCAAATGCATGCAGAGAGATGTTGACTTGATAATATCGTCGGACAATGCCCACTGGATGGCCCTATCTTTCCCCTTGTATTTTCTATCGCTACGGTCCACTGTCCGTCATCCCCTCTAACCAAGTGTTTCATCCACCTCTACCTTAGCATTTTGGTATAATTTAATTGAAATCTTGTCTTTTCAGCACTTGCTTGATACTTGAATCAAATATGGAAATAAAAACCCACAAATGTGATAGAAGATGAACATGAACATGAATAATGGAGATAGAAAATCTTTCAAGGAATTGGCGATATTAATGAAATTGTTAATAAACAAATTAAAAATGTTGATATCAAAATGTGGTGTTATTACTGCTTCGCTTTATTTCCTTTCATTCCAGGGGTCCTTAATTAATAAAGCCAGCTTTTCACTATGGGATATAATCTAATATAAATTGCATCTCAAGATGTAAAATAAATATTGCTGAATGGGCACTAGAAAGACTGGCAAGCAATATTTATTTCACAACTTGAGATGTTAAGCTTGGTTTACCCAAGGACAGTGCTGGCTGGCTTGGTGTTGGCCTTTTAAAACCTTGTATTGGCCTTATAAAATCAAGCCAATCCAGCGCTGTCTGCGAGTGCTGGGGTGAATAGCGCACCCGTCTAGCTAGATTGACATGAGGCCAGTACTGGCTACCAGTCTCACTGGCACCGGCGCCACTGTCTTCGTGTATCTGCCTGCATCTTAATACATAATTCACAAACTTGCCTAACTCCTGCACCAACTCCAGCTTGAGCGACCCCGCCCTGGATGGTTGAGTAGATCTCAGGCAGATGAAACATCTCCCAAGATTGCTGTGGCTTGCGGCTAGTATGGTTTTTATAGTGGATGGGCACACCGGTAGCAGATGTACAAATTTCATCCCATAGTATAAGTAAGTTAAGAGAGCTGGGCGACGTTAGCAGGAATTACTGCGCATATGTACAGCTATTGAAAAGTGACTACTGCGCATTCAAGGCCACCGCTCATAACGTGTCGCGCGACGTATACACTGTCTCCCAGTAGCCCACCATAAATTTCATCATTGGATGATATATAGCTTTATGCTTTTTCGATGCGGGGTGGCAGAGGCACAGTTGTGCCCACTTTTAGATAATTAAGTCCATTTTGCATGACAGGGGGATAACCCATCGCAGCCACTAAGGTGGTTTCCCCACGATGTCCTATGGAGATATGAAGGTTTCCTCACGATAAAAATTGGACTTTAATGGAGTAAAAACCGCTTTTTCGTAAACAAAACCAACACAGCAGAACAGCTGGTCAATAATTCCGCCATCTTGACAAACAAGACAATCACTAAACAAGCTTTCTCGGTTGCCTAAATTGATCACATAATATAAGCCATGCCTATCCCTGCTAAGACGTTAAAATCAGTTTTGTGGTAACGATTTTTATAATCATGTGTTAAACAATGGTTAAAGTTTTTTGTGGTAAGACGGACTGTGTTTATACATCCACGAAATTGGAAAATTTGTAAAAACTAACCCAAAATTATTTATAACGGCTAAGGAAAAATACTCGAGAAATACAAGAAACTCCACTAGATTAGTATATAACCACATTCCACGAACAACGCTATATCTAAACAATTGTTCTGCAATGTGTGTTAAAATATTTAATAACATACCCGAGCACATAAAACAGCTCCCAGTAAATAGGTTAAGGACAGATCTGTTTAAATGGTTAATGGTCAAATGCTTTTACTCAATAGACGAATTCCTTAATCATAAATGTAATTAATTGATAGTTACTGTAAATATTATTATTAATTTTGTACAAAACTAAATATTTGCATGCTAAAATTAATAGCTGATAAGGTGTTCTTAAATATTATTTTACCACCTACTTGTACCCTTATCTTAGCAAATAAACATCTTTATCTTTATCTTTATCTTTTAACAAATTCAGCCTTCGGCGGCATCATCGGCTGACTTCCGACCCTCAGCAGCCTCCTTACCTCGTTATGGAGACGCCTGAGGCGTTCCTCCTCTGCTGCAGCCAGCAAGACAGGCCACGCCATCTCAAAATCTACAATGACAAAAACACAATAACCCTAACCTAACCTTACCTTTGATTTCTATAACCTTCGGTTTTTACTGTAAATGTTAAACAATATTCCCAATAATCACTATGTAACCGAAATATTATTGTTTAAAAGTTCTAAAATCAATAAAATTACAACTTTTATCCGATTTATTCGAGCAATTCAGTGTCCAATGTATGCAAAGCAGTGGTGCCGTTAGGACAATCTAGTTTGTGGCTTCATAAAATAAAAAAGAGGCCAGTTTTGTAAAAAAAAAATACTTTCGAAATGTGGCTAGAAGTGCCTAAATATCATAGTATTCTTTGCCTACTTTATTGCTATTGATAATATCATAATATTATCATAAACAATATACTTTCTGTATATTATGACAGGAGTAGTAATGACTTTGTACAAAACAAACTATGCTCAAAGTAAATAGTAATAAAGTTCATTTTCATTCGATCGAATCTGAATTACGGAAAAAATATAAAGTAAAATAAAATAGAATAAAAAAATATAAAATATTCATTGGGGAAACCCTGATCAAAAACCTGATAACCATATAAGCGTACTCAGTAAAAGATAACCCGCAGTTTATTTAAAATTACTTACTCGGTCAACTTTCAATAGTAATAATCTAAAAATTACCAAAAGTAGCTAGAATTTGCTAGATTCGTTTTGGCGACTAAAATTGATTATTTTTGGGTAAAACCGTTGAAAACCCGCTAGATCTAGCGACAAAGTGGCCAAAACGTCATCACTGATGGGAAGCCGACGTCGAAATATCCGTCACGTCTTCATTTGACATTTGGATATGGACTTGGGTTTCGCTTGAAACTTGACATGATACCGATTTACGTCAAATCATACCAATTTAGTTCATTCAATGAGCTTGGGTTTGGCCTCCAATAAGATGCTACTTGCATGACACCAATTTGCCAGATGAAGCCGATGCATGGCATTCAAACGTCAAAGTCTACATGATGTTCAAGCTCATCACTTACGCCATAGGGCCGAAGAGCCTTGGTTTGTTTGTACCACAGATAAACGAAGCTCTTCGCTACTCTGTGTACCAACCAGTCGTAATTTAGTTTTATTTCGTTCATGTTTTGGCAGCTTGACGTGCTGCGTGTGCTGTGTGTTGCTGTCAGGATTTACGCGAGTTTTTCAGTATTTTGAAACCTTTCACAGTTTTTGCCATTGCAGCCACAATATAGTATGCTTTTATCGTATTTAAAAGTGGACTAATTGGTATAAGTGAAGTAGCGTGTAAACACCGTGTGTCCGCATTACCCCTACAATATATTGTGCAGTGGATTACTTTCCAGTTTTTTTGTGCATGTGACTATTCCATGGCGTCGCTATCCTTGCCTCGGGTACTTCAGCTGAAGAAGAATAGCCTGGACGCGGAGCGTGAGCACTTCGAGAAGTTTCAGGTAAGCTGAGCACCTTCAAACATTACCTGTACCATTTCTGTTCTCATCTATTTGGCTACTCTATTGTGTCTGGCCCGTGACCTACAGCACATAGTAATGGGCATGTATTTAAACGCTAAACAAATAATCCCCGATTTTTTTACCAAAATATCTCAAAACTGCAATAAAAATACTGATTGCAAAGAATTTACCAAAATAAAATAAATTTTGCAAACTGTTTTACTACTTTTGTAAAACCGTTATACTCAGTGATTATCTGATATTAGAATGAAAACCTAACCTAACAATTATTTTATTAACTACTATAATCTAAACCCAACTTTATCTGGACCAAGCATCTATTAATCTTTGGGGCCCATAAGCTTTAATTATGAAAATACTATTTAATCATTGGCTATTATCTAATAAATCAATCAAAAAATCACCTCAATGCAAACATAATAACAACATAGAATGATGAATCAGATTATGAAACATATTTTTTGCAATTATAATATTATAAAACAAAATTTAATCAGGTACTATTTAATCACAAACATCAAATATGTCCTTTTTGCACAGAAAAAATGTTCAACAAAACACTTGTTTCTTATGCTCTTACATGTTCAAACATTTTATGTTTCTTTTGCTCTTACATGTTCAACCTAACACGAAGGATAACGGGGGCTTGGCTTCCCTCACCCCCTTTACTCTTCACCTAATCTACCGCAACACTTCGCCCTGATATTTTCTGTGCAAATCAGTATTTTTGATGTGTGGTTTAATATTTCCCAATTAAATCCAATTAAAGCTTCAAACTTTTCATTGTAGGATTAAGGCAGGTTTTGCTTTAGCAGGGCGTCTGCGTTTTCACTTTATGCCAAAAGTGATGTTTAATATATAATTTTATTATGAAAAGATAAGAATAAAATAAATTTATATTAGTAAGCTTCTTAGGTAAAATAATGAAAAAAATTTTAAATGTAATTTAGTAAAATAAACATAAATTAGTGAGGTGCAGCAAAAGAGACAAGTTCAGAAGTTCTGTTATTTATATTGAGAATTTTGAGTGCAAGTCAGTATTTTAGAGTGACTAAGAATATTTTTGAAATATTAGAAAACGGAATTTGTGTCCGACAAGCCAGATATTTGTTGTGAACTGTGTAAGAAAGATTAACTTGTTTTGTTAGGGTTTATGATTTTGTTGGTAGTGCTTGTTTTGTTAATCAAATGGTTTATTTGTAGAGTAGTCAGTTTTTTGGTATAGGGTAAGTTAATCAGTGAAGATGATTCGGTTGCATAATTTAATTTTGAGCTGCAGATAAATATTCCCCGTAGTAATGTGGTCAACTTCTTGACTTCACATATTGCCTTTGTATCTGTTTAGAGTTAGAGCACTGTATCTGTGTAGAGTTAGTGCTGAAACTACTCAATGCAGAGGATTTTGATGTATTCCATATGCAGAGCACTCTAGGTGCAGACACTACTCAATGCAGAGCATTTTGATGTATTTCATATGCTCCTTTGTAGATTCCTTAGAATTATAGGTAAAGGTTTTGATCATGGACACCTGAATTTGGAGGAGGGGAGGGTGAGGGGTGGGATGAGGGGGCGAAGGGACCTCCCCCCCTAAGTCTCAATTGTCGGAAACCAGGTTTTTTTTTTTTTAAAACTTTTTTTACAAAACAATGTCTTTTTTTACAAAAAGACTCAGATTGACTACTGACTCAGATTTCAAAATCAGTCAAATAAAACAGCCAAGTTTGCTATACTAGGTACACTACTTTATTCCACGTTCCATTTCAACAAACTTTACAATACTTTATGGAAAGATTAAAAATTGCATTCCATTTCAGGCAAACAAAATAATATTTGGTTTTAGGTATTACAAATCCAAAACAAGTTTCCGACAATTGAGACTAGGATAAAAAGTTCAAGAATATTGTCAACTATCCTCCTAAATAGTAATTAAAATCAGGTGTCTGTGATCAAAACCCAACCAGAATTATATATAACTTTCTGAATAATTGTGTGTATGGTTTGTAGTGTGTGTGTGTGTCATCATAAGATTGTCAAAACTGTAAGTTTATATACTAACTCGTTAGATTGTAAACTATCAACAAATTGTCAACCCGACCAACAGGGTTTAAAATTAACGTTTCTTTTGTTCTTACAATTCAACCTAAAAAGAAGACTATTCGGGGGCTTCGCAGCGCTCGCCCCCTCTAGTCTTTACCTAAGCTACCGTGTTTGCCCTGGTATTTCCGGGTCACAATTTAACAGCTCTATTATTAACTATCACCTCACATCATAAGCAGTATCTTCTTCTTCTTCAATCCAGGGGGTTAAAGTGCCTGCACCTGGCCCGTTTGAGTGAGGCCTTTATGCATCATAATCATAAGCTGTATGGTACAGTTTATAATTTATCAATAGATTAGACAATAGACAATTTAGTAAAATCCTACTTTAGTTAAATTTTCAGAAGATATTTACGATTTCTGGTTCATAGCCAAATCAACGCAGAGACAGTTTTTCCATGTTGGTAGCTAGCTCTAGCCTGATGAGCTAGCATAATTTCAGCATCAATCATTAACATATTTAGAAATAATAAAAAGTAAGCAGTGTGACATGTTAAGTACCTAACAAGAAAAATATTCTACATATTTAATCGAAACATGCTTTCGATTCCCTCCTCCCCACCTCCACCTCAGAGATAAATAAATGACTTCTTCTTCAATCCAGGGGGCAAAAGTGCCTGCGCCTGGCCCGCTTGAGTGGGGCCTTTGTGGATTTCCCCTGCACCCACTCATCTTAATTCAGCCATCCTAGCTCCAGTACCAGCTGGAGTAGGAGGCCTGGATGTTCGAGGAGCTCTGAGGTCGAAGTTGCGTCTCCCAGAATTGCCATACTGTTTTCCATGGTAGATGGGCACGCAAGCAGCATGTCCTCTACTGTCTCGTCCACTTCCATACACCCCCTGCAGAGGGGGCTATCTGTTGCACCTGTAATTTTCAAGTGTTTGTTAAGGGTACAGTGGCCTGTTTAAGGCCAATTAGTATTTTAAGGATATATGAGGATTTTGCTGCGTGGCAGTCTCATAAGGTATTTTGTGAATTTATGGTTATATCTGTTTAGAAATAATTTAGTATTTTTGCAGTCTTCCCTGCTCGCCCATAAACCATAATGTTGCATAGCTGTGGCTGCTTTTAGTCTTTTCCTTATTGCTTCTGCTGTAAGGAGCGAGTTAGGTGGAGGGCCTATAGCCGCCCTACTCGCCCCTGCTTAACTAGTTTGTCCGCCTCGCAGTTTCCTTCGTCTAGGTAGTGACCCTTTACCCACTGCAGTTTGACTTTATTCCTCTCACCCAGTCTGTTCAGCGTCTCGTGACACTCCAGTATAAATTACTTGTTTTAATTAAATAACTTCTAAATAGCAGATCTGGTGTGTGTTGTGTGATAATAATAGCAAAAGCAATAGATTTTTATGATTCCCGGGACCTGGGAATTCCCGGGAAATAGAAAGTTTTGTTGCCGGGACCCGGGAATTAAATAAGTAAGGGAAAACCGAAACCTACCCAGGATACTAATACTAGCTTTGGTTGTATGTTTCAAGTTGCAATACTTTATATAAGTTTGACTCACATTTAATAGGCATTGGGCGTTGGTTATTCGCGTGGCGAAAAAGTGACATATACGTCGCGCCACATGTTATGGGCGGTGACGTTGAATACGCAGTAGTCACTTTTCAATAACGTCGCCCAGCGCTCTTAGTTCGTGGCGCAAGGTATACCTATGTATTATATGTATCGCAAGGTGAACCATCTCCAAGTCCGCTAATGTAGCCCAGGCAGCTGTATACCTCGCGCCACGAATTAAGAGCGCTGGGCGACGTTGGCGGGAATTACTGCGCATATGTACGTACAGGTATTGAAAAGTGACTACTGCGAATTCAAGGCCACCGCTCATAACTCGTGTCGCGAGGTATAGCTTTAACTGATTTGATAACTCCTGGAAAGCGCTGCTATGACGCGATGAAGGTAGGTACTTGCCATTGATCGATGCAATGATGCAACTGTGCTGAATTGCGTCATTCAACGCGCGCGGCACAGTTGTTTTTTTTTTTTTTTTTTTGTTGGAGGGGAAAAAAATGGAATTACCCATGCCCAGGAGTCAGACCTCCCTGCTATGTCCGGGTCCCCACATATTGAGCGGGCATCAGCTCGTGTGGTATACGGACTAAAAACAACCCCTTTGTGTTTACAGTTGTCCTACTAAGACTTTACTGTGAGCCATGGGGTTGAGCCATTGATCGATGCAATGATGCAACTGTGCTGAATTGCGTCATTCAACGCGCGCGGCACAGTTGAGTAAACACGTACAACTCTTTAAGCGAACATGTTGCTCTTTGAAGTGAGGACATACTTTTATCCCATGTCACAAAAGTTCTCCTTTGCCGTTTCGCGTCAGCAAAGCGTTTCTTTACAATCTTAGTTCTGGAGCTTTTTCCATCGAAGTATTACAAATGACAGGGTAGTACAATGGCATTGTATTGTATTTTAGCTAAAGGTGAAGGATTCAACCTGCACGTCTGTCAAGATGTGACTATAAGAGCACGAACTTTACTTCTTATTTAGCCTTTCATCCTTTCCATATGGACCCAACTAACCTAATTTCTATTGAATGGAGATGAGTGTGCAATAACTGTGCCTACATATTTATTGTCTAGCTAGTTGGTCGCATTATATTATCTCCGCAACAAAACATAAATTGATAAAACCGATTCTTGTGAAGAGGTGACGCACTCGATAACATATCAACTCCTACTCAACTCATCAGATTTCACCACTCGCCATACCTACATAGTATAAAGATAGGCGTCTGAGCGATACACGTTTGGGGCTACCATTGTTGCTAGTTGTGTTTGCATTTTATTTTGGTAAAAGTGTTATGTTCTATGGTAAGTTCCTAGAAATTTAAATAACGAAACGACAATTTATTATTATCAATTAACCTGATAAATGTCAAGATTGCTTCCAGTGTCCTGACAAAGAGAAGTGGGCGGGCAGGGAATATCGGCATACCTACCGACTATAGGGAAACCTGCGGTAACTGCAGATATCTGACTTCCTTAGAAATATGTTCATTCAAAAGTATCTACACAAACGACATTCAAAATTACTACATCAGGTCAATGAACAGTTTCAATGATAATCCCGCTCACTCCGCGTACACAATCACAAGAGTCTTAAACACTAACAAAGGGTTTTGTACTAAGCCTTATTCAGTTTGGTTGTCTACGTTAGACAATTTCTTTCGCCTCTCAGCCATTGTAAAGCAGCTAGACTCTGGCTGCACTAGCTGCTAGAGACTAGTTGCTGTCAATTTGGATAGCTGATGCAAAATCATAGTCATTATCATTCTAAAATCATAGCTTTATACATTTAGCCAATATACATTTTAAAATGAAAAATAAACCCCGACACATACGTTTATAACTACTGAACCGATTTCAACAAAACATAATTAAGAACCACCGCAGTGTAGTCTACTAAAAAATACGAAAAACCACATTAAAATCCGTCCACAGGTTTGACCACAATTACTTGTTAAGCGATAACTTTCGAACTACTGAATCGATTTTAATAAAACTTATCTAAGAACCGTCATAACGAAATTTACTCCCATTTACATAAATTCTAATTAAAATCTGTCCACCCGTTTGACCGCTAGGGGGCCACGAACAGACATACAGACAGACACATCGACGCACAGATTGACATACTCTTCAAACTTATACACACCCCTCTTTTGGTAGTTGGGGTTAATAAAAATAAGTTTTATGGCTATCCGTAGGGTTCCAAGTTTGAACCGAGTGATTCCATCAGCGAATGGGCAGACAGTGATTGCCAGTTTCCGCCCACACCACATCCATTCTGATGATCACTCATCTAAACCACTCGTGGGAAGTCGTGGGATTCGATTATCCTCCGTTATCAGTACCTACTCGCTACGAATCTCGCTATCGAAGTGTGAATGAAATTGAGACATCTCTCTTAGACCCAAGATTTGTATTCGCAAAAGAGATTCGGATATGTTCTTAAAACAGAGGCATATTTATGTTTCTTAAATCTTTCATTCCACTTTGTTATGCCATTTTGAAAATTTTATTCATTCGGCCATTCAGCGAAATATTTGTTCTGGTGAGGAAGTAAAAAATTTATGATCGTACAAGAAAAAGTTATAGAGGGTTCCGAATAAATCAAGTTTTTTTTTTCACTACAAAGGACAATGGGCAATTTTGACTAGGTAGCGGCCACTAACAAAACATATATCATTCGATAGGGCACAATATAAGTAACAAAACATTGTATGAAGCCAACACTGTGAGTTATTTAGGGCACGAGAACACCGACTTTGCATATGACCATATAACCCACTATTTTGACATGCTATAATTAATTTTTAAACTACTTTTTAGGCCTTTTTGGTTGGGATTGTGTCTTTTTACTGAAAATAATATGCCCCATATCGTTTGCGAGCAATAGAATATGACACACGCGGCGCTATCCAGTCACAATGCCAAAGTGTTCAACCCAGATGCCTAAAAATGGTATTCTGGCTGTGGCTAGATCAGTTTGTAACAGAAGCCATTTTTGGGTACCTTCAATTGAATATCTCGCACGGCACGTGTCGTAATTTTGTCGCTTGCGTAGTTAACGGTAAAGTGTTAAGGTTTGAGTAAATAAAACTAAAAAGCTTTCTTATTCATCATTTATTTCATCATTCTGTATCAGCATATTTTATAACACTATCGTCTAAAAAAGGTGCAGTTAATTGCAAAGTTCCTTTTGGCGTCAATGTCAATGCAATGTTTGGTTCTTTATTTTGTGCCTTATCGAATGCTATATGTTTTGTTAGTGGCCGCTACCTAGTCCAAAGTTTATACGTTGTTGCCCATTGTCCTTTAAGGTTTTCAGATTTTTTCATTAACTTGTGCTATTAGACCTTGATTCTTGCCAAATTTCATGGTTCTAGTTCAACGAGAAGCACCCTTTTAGTTTTGGTTCCCTTGCGAGTATATCAGTACCTCCAGCCCTCCACGTCCTCCCGGGTACCTAGTGTTAAGCAGCAAAAAATCAACACTAAAAGGGGATGTAACATTTTTGGTGTACTCACTGTCGAAAAATCATGATTTCTGCGGCCAGTGGTGAAACGGGTGTCGATCGATAGTGTATGTTTTACAAACAAACGCGTGTAACATACATTTCTAAAGTAAAATCCTTTTCGAGAAATCGAACAAAGGGAGACAAAAACAACTTCTTCACACCTTTCATTCGGAAAAGTAAGTTTTGCTCCACGACGAGAGGAAGCAAAATGCTACTTTTCTGTTCAAGCTACTTTTTTAATTTATTGATTGGCATGTAGCATTTACGCAATATACCTATTGAACACAGATTAAATAATCGAATATAATTATGAAATTACATTACCATCGACTACGATGACGTAGTTGATTAAAATCGAACATGTTTCAAGTTTAAACTTTAACAATGTTGTATGAAAATTTATGAATTTTTCGTGACATTAAAAAAATATCATAATAAATTATTTGTTTTACTGAAATCAAAACTATCGATGACTGTTATTGTGATATAGTGAATATTCATATCCGAAACCATTGTAATATTCGATTCGATTATTTTTACGCATTAGTAAAAGTACACAGGAATATTTTATCTGTGGTGACTTTTCCCTAATCCTTCACAATACACCATTACAAAAAGGTTTTGTTTACGTTGTTCGATATACTTCGATGTTCGATATATAGTGGTGAAATTATAATTCAAAGTATAGTTATTTAATTTTTTTAGAGCATTTAATTTAAATTTTCCTCATAGTCGGTGTGAAAAGTTGTATGTGTCACTCAGGAGCAAAATTATTTTCGTCATGGGCGTTAACGCTTGAATCCTTCGTTACGCTCAGGATTCTAACTTAGAATCCCACGCTACGCTCTGGATTTTATCGTAGAATCCTTCCCTTCACTCAGGATTCAATGTACCGCCCTCGCCGTAAATACATCATTTTGCTCCCTTGTGACACAAATAACTATTTTGCACCTTGAACTCAGATTTCTCGCAAAGGATATCGTTTTATAAATTCATAATTAAACACATGTGTTTCAATAATTTACTCTATCGATCGATGGACGTCGGTTTAATCTCTGGCCGCAGATATCAATATATTTTTTAAATGGTTTGCCAGTCTCCATACAAAAATGTTAGAACCCTTTCCTGGTTCTCGAAATAGAACCTGTCCAAATACAGTGAAATCTAAAACACGTGACATTGGCTAAATTAAACCTAGTTGACTGGCCGCCATTAATTAAGTTTTTTTTCGGGATTTGGGAAGTGCCTCCTTTAAAAAGAAAAGCGCTTCAAAGAAATCGAGCAATTGACAAATTTATACCTTTAGCCTTAAGTAGCGTTTAAATATTGTTGTCTGGTAAACTGAGTTCGTTGACCCGCGGCTTTGCGAATTCTGCTTGAATCTGAATGCCTACTTGGTTATGAAGTTCTTTACCTGTGTTCACACTGAATCTACATATTGCATGATCCTCGTCTTCATGTCCTACATTTCTGTATGACATGACTGTATGATACCTATGGATCACATAGAATATCCCATAGTATTCCCAAAGGTGTAATACAGCACGGTTCCTCTGCGTTACATGGAGAGTCAGCTATTATGCGCTTAGGTTCAGCTTAGTTATTGATTTTCTACTATGATACACGTGTTCGGCATTCATTGAGATTGTGAGTTTGCATTTCAAATTCAGCTACCTAACATTACTGTTGAACTCATCAGTTGGACAATGAGGAAGAAGAACAATTAATCAGAAAACCGGAAAACCCCTTTATTGGTCTCATGACGTCATACAGTTCCAACGACTAAACAATGGCTTCTCTCATTCAAATGGGTCTTCTATAAAATGAAACCTTGCGTTATTTTGCGCTACTGAATATAGCGCTATAAAACTAAGATTCGTTATAGACGTATAACGTTATGGAATTATAACGTTATAAGACGTCTTCCATAGCGCTATGATGCATAACGTTATGAGGATAATAACGGTCCAACGGCAAGAGTTAAAAGTCAATAGTCAATAGTCAATAGTCAAAGTACTTTATTACTGTAGATATTTACATATACTTAGCAAACGTCATTTTTTGCCTCTTCTCTACATTGGACCACTGTGGGAGAAGAAGGGCGTAGAAACTCCCACAGATTTATTTTTAGATCTCTTTTAAAAATAGGTTGTGCTTAACTAATACAAATATGAAAAATTTAATTGTTATGATTAATAAGCAGGAATAAATAATTACAAAATTATTAACAGCAAGGTCTCTGTTGAGCCAGATTAACCCCATACAGTCCTGTCATTTAAGTAATCGTGAACATTGTAATATCCCTTTTTCGACAAAGTCGCTTTAACATGCTTTTTAAATTGCTCAAGTGGCAATTTCAAAATCTCCAGAGGTATCTTATTGTAGTAGAGAATGCACTGACCCTTGAAAGAATTGCTAACCTTCGCGAGTCTAAAACGGGGCGCACATAGTCTGTGATTATTTCTTAGGTTAACATTACAGCTATCGCTAAGTTTGGAAAATGTTGTAAGGTTCTTGCGTACATACATTATATTTTCGAAAATAAATTGACTAGCTACTGTTAGTATGTCAATTACTTTAAAAAGCTCTCTTAAGGAGTCTGTTCGTTTTAAATTATAAATTGCTCGAATAGCTCTTTTCTGTAAAATAAAAATAGTTTGAATATCCGCTGCTTTCCCCCACAACAAGATACCATAGGACATCACACTATGAAAGTAACTAAAATATACTAGCCTAGATGTAGCCACATCCGTGCTTTGTCTGATGTTCCTAACAGCGTAAGCCGCAGAACTTAATTTACCAGCCAATTTATCTATGTGGGGTCCCCACTGCAATTTGCTATCAATGGTTATTCCAAGAAACTTCGTATCATTTACTAATTCTAACGTGCTGTTGTCTAGCACTAAACTGGTCTCAACTTGCCTGACATTTGGAAGTGAGAATTTGATACACTTGATTTTACCAGCGTTTAACAATAAATTATTAACTGTGAACCAATTCAAGGTTAAAGACAATACACCATTAACATCATCAAATTCTCCTTTTTGTCTTTCAATTTTGAAGACCAGTGAAGTATCATCAGCAAACAACACTATGTCAGTTAATTTCTCCACCATGAAAGGCAGATCATTAATATATACCAGGAATAAGAAAGGGCCTAATATGGAACCTTGTGGAACGCCAATTTTAACACCCGATCCATCAGATTTTACGCCGTTAACTTCTGCCTTTTGAATTCTATTGCTTAGGTATGATCTTAGTAGATCCAACGCTTTATTTCTAACTCCGTAATGATTTAATTTAATTAATAGCGTATTATGATCAACACAATCAAACGCCTTCGACAGGTCGCAAAAAACTCCGATAGCATCCTGTGCGGCCTCCCATGCAGAATAAATATGAGATACAAGGGTAATACCTGCATCCGTAGTCGATTTACCCCTAGTGAAACCATATTGTTTAGCGTGGAGTTGTTTTGTACGGTTGAAGTGTGACAGCATTTGATTGAGTATAATCTTTTCAAATATTTTACTTAGTGTTGGAAGAACAGATATTGTTCTGAAATTTGAAGGATCGCCCTTATCTCCCGATTTGAACAGCGGTATAAGTTTACTGTGTTTCATGAGGTCTGGAAAAGCCCCATCGTCAACACATTTATTGAATATATAAGCTAAGTGTGGGGCTATAACTAGAATTACTGAACCAATGACTTTGACTGATATACCCCACAGGTCTTCCGTATTTTTTAAGTTAAGTAATTTAAACGTTTTGGCAATGTCCTGGGGATATACATGATGAAATTTTAAATATACATTACTGACGCTAGTGTTATTTTTTAATAAAGTCTCTGCTTCAAATGTAGATGAATTTAGACGGTCCGTTGTGAGTACGGGTACATTGGTGAAGAATGTTTCAAAAGCTCGAGCAACATCAGCGTTATTTAACAACATCATCACCTATCTTTAGGCAGAAATCACTGTCCCTTGGTATAACTTTGCCAGTTTCGCGGTTTATTATTTGCCAAACTGTTTTCATTCTATTATTTGAATTTTGAATTTTTGTATTAATGTGTAAAGTTTTTGCAGTTCTACAAACCAACTTGAAAGTTTTGGAATATTTTTTAACATAGTCATGAAATTTACGATCAAAGTTATAGGTTTTTTGATCATAAAGGTCATACAAGATAACTCTACTTTTACGAATTCCAAACGTTGCCCAGTCATTAAATTTAGATTTACCGTTGTAGTCACTGACTTTCTTTAATTTGAAAACTTTATTGAATTCTGTCTGAATAATGTCGAAGAAGTCTGAGTAGAGTAGATTTTGTTTGGGTTCTGTTGATTAAAATCCGGTACTGGCAAATTTATATCTAAGTTTTTCGTATATGTCTCTAGTCTATGGGATGTAATAGGCCTATAAAATGATGGACCAGTCTTATCCTTAATAGTTATTGGGAATGAAACTGTTTGACCACTGTGATCGGAGGGTAAGCAGTTAATTACACTTTTACTTGTGAATGCACAGTCACAAAAAACGTTATCTAAGCAAGTTTGGCTGGTAAGTGTAATTCTAGTCGGCTCTAGAAATACATGACATAAATTAAATGATTTGAACAGAGTTATTAATCGTCGCTTCAGTGTTGTATCTACAAGCAGATCTACATTAAGATCGCCACAAATAATTAACTTTTTTCTGTTATTACAAAGTTTAATGAGGGCTTCCTCCATAATTTTCTCAAATATTTCGAAATTGCCATGGCCTTTTTCATCCCTCGGTGGTCTGTAGACACAAACAATAATATGGCTATCTAACTCAACACAGGATACCTCTATTTGTCTTTCAACAGTAAGTGCAAGAATATCTTTCCGTTGTTTCACCTTAATATTATTTTTCACTAAGATTAAAGAACCACCTCTATCAGCAGTCTTTCTATTGTAACAACTGACAATTTTGTAATTATTTATGTTAAAAGACATCATATTTTCCTTCAACCAGTGTTCAGTAACACAAATAATATCAATGTCAGAATTTTTTAGAAATAATTCTAATACAAGTTCTTTGCCAGGTAGCCCCTGGATGTTTTGATGGGCAATATTTAACTGGGGCTTACATTTTGACATATTTAGTGGCTCTTGTATGCTAGAGATTTCCTCTATTGTCTTATGAACTAATTTAAATTACTTGGAACAGATTCCAATGTTGCATGCAAAGTATAATTAACAGGTGAATTCCCAATAGGGGTGCATGTTATATTACTCTTAAAATAAGCTGATGTCAAGTTGAACTTAGTTAAACCAAATATAGCTGCGTCGCATATATTATAAGCTAACAATGTAGCTACTAATTTTCTATATTTATTAGACAGGTACAATGTATCCCGTGTCAGAGTAAAGTTATGAATAAAATTATTCATGTCGAAATATAAAATAGCATCGCTGTGATGACATGTTAAATTAAATAAATGAATATTCATTCTATGCACAGATTTGTTCTGTAGTTCTGTCAAATTACAGGCATATGGAAAATTGCATAGTATAAATTTGCATTTCATCCTACTATGTAAGTCTAGAAGTGTTTCAACACTTTTATTCAAATCATTCCGACTAATGTTTGAATGATTTCCTACCATAATTACAATTGTGCTGTACTCATCATAGATCATAGAAGTCGAGAATCACCTTAGCTTGGTTAAAAACGTCATGCATGATTGTTGTAGGTACTTGCTAGCTAGCTTAGCTACTCGTTAGACAAATGAATGTAGCACATAAATTGGATTTGCAATCGGACGTGTTCAGAGAAATAATACAATAACTGTTATTGAAAGTTATTATCTTATTCAAACTAATATTATAAATGTGATGGTTGCTGGCTGTCTATTAGGTTTTCAAGCTCATATTGCTGCAACAATTTTGATTGATTTTTGAATAGACATAGATGGTACATTGGAGGACAGTGGAGTATTTGATGGCGCGAAAAAATATACTTGAATGTGGTGGAAAAGGGATGGAAGTTTGTATGGAGAACGAATAATTATCCAAGACAATGAAAATTCATTTTTGAGACAAAGACGCAAGCACAAGCACAGATTAATAAGCACAAGCTAGCTTTTTATGAATTAATATTTTGATTGTTAATCGGACAATAGTAAGATCTCCGTACCTAGTTCATCAAATATTGGTTTTACTTTTATACTCATCCAATTGTTTCGAATACTTGCTACTATTGTTCCTGTTATCTGATGCATTCTATTAGTCCACACGTTATATTGTGTCTTAACATCTTTAGTATAACGTTTTAAATATAGAAGCAACAAGTTGCCTACGAATTTGCATGCAATTAGCAGGTGCTCTTCAGATAAATAAATACGAACACCATATTGGTCCTTCAACCGGTTTGTCTTCGCAGTTTGCGGTCCATTAAGATACCCACTGCACTGACCCAGTTATGTGGGTACTTTAGTCGCTGATGTCGATGTCGCAGTTAGTTGGTTAAATCAGACACTTAACTAACTCTCTAGACCGTTAATTAAATGCCGACGTTTAACCAAGGCACTAAAATTCCGTCAGATAAGTCCGTCCGTCAGATAAAGGGGACTTCGCTTCGCTCACTCCCTTTACCCTTCAGCTAAGCTACCTCAATGTTTTGCCCTGATATAAACTGTGCAAATCAGCTGTTGTCCAACACGCTGGCTTTCGGAAGACAGATTATTAAACGTTCTGGACGATGATGCTTTATTTAAATCAAAATGCTAGTGACTTGGTTAAACTTCGGCATTTAACTAACGGTCTAGAGAGTTACTTAAGTGTCTGATTTAACCAACCAACTGCGACGTCGATACAGTTATTCTAAGTATTTCTTGCATAATTTCAAGGTTACATAGTACTCGTAAATGTCCATTTAAATGGGATACTGCTTTGATTAGCAGTGTGATACAATCTTACACTCTCACACATTGTACCACTAATACATGACTAATACCCTTCTGTACTGCGACTGCCGAGCTGAATGGCGGGACATGAGGAGCCCTATACCAGCAGTGGCTTCCCTGATAGGCTGATGATGTTGAGTGCCATTATTACTATTAATAATTATTGTTTCATTTAATATTCTGCTGTCTCTCCACCCTTTACTCCACTCCACCCACGTACCCATAAATGTTATACTCACTCGTTATCGCATCGGAGGTTTCCACAGCGTCTATTAGAAGCATCAGCTTTCTAATTACCATCGTTTCCACCACTTGGCTTTTCCAGAGAGGAAAGGTGTTTCGTAACGGTTTTACATGGAGGTGTATTTAAGATGTTACCTATTACACGAAGCGTATCATTATCATGTGTACTCGTACGATGTTGATAAACTTTAGACTAGAGCTACGGTAGGTATCATTTCTGGCACGCACAGTGAATATTTTAGTGAGATGCACAGATTACAACTCCTGTTTGACTGATATTGAAAGTAATTAGGCGTAGCACAGAATTACTAATAGTACTAGCGTATTTCTGTTTTGAGCACATGCCCGAAGATCGAACCAAATGTCAAACTGTACTGATGAGAGCCTTATACCTATAATCCTGCTGAGGGGAGACGGGATGAGATGATGATGATGATGATGATGATTACCGTGTCTTGGTAAATAAGTTAAGATTTGTTGTATATGTCACCGTAACATAGTCGAAACCGTTAGTTGGTCAACTATCGACAAATAGTTAACCAGACCGACAGGGTTTAGAATTTACGTTTCTTTTGTTCTTACATCTCAACTTAACACGAAGACTATTCGGGGGCTTCGCTGCGCTCGCCCGCTTTAGTCTTCACCTAAGCTACCGCAGTGTTTGCCCTGGTATTTCGAGTGCAATTCAAGTTTAAACCAGTTTACTATTTAACGGTTTTAACCGTTAGTTTATCAACTAACTCGTCATATCGTAAGCAAAGCGGTACGCTACGTTTACTATCTATCGATAGTTGACCAACTAACGAGAAAAAAACGTTAGTTTATCATCTAACGGTTTTGACAATATTACGGTGACATACACTCACTGTGTGTATTCACTCATATATACCTAGTCGGTCCATAAGTTCTGTCACAAATATTTTGCCGCATAGTAAATAATACCAAGTTTTATTTTATTTAATACTATATATGGTTTGATAGCTCATTAAATACTGATAAATAAGAACGATTATTGGATTTAAATGCTTAAAGCCATATTACACAAATGCTAGTTTCTTCAGAGATTTTGCACTTTTTTACCCAACCAAAAATACGGACGTGATTCACTTTATCTTTTTTCCATGACTCTTAAAACCTTTCAAACTTACCTGAGATTTTAGTCAGAACCCTCCCTGAACCCGTTACCTTCATTTTGAAGCATAAGATAACTAAGTCTGGGTAAAACTAATTTTCATATTCACATTTTACGTAGTGTACTTGTTGCCCACAAGATCATTTTTATACGTTTTTCTGAAAACGTAAAAAGTACGTAATGTTCTCTTTGGAAGCAGTTGGAACTGAAAGCTAACAGAAAATCAAATACTAGTTGTTAAGGGCGCGGTCTCGTTTTGCGCGACAGTGTCGTGACACTTAGTGACGTTAGTTGAAGTGGTGCTCCCCCCGCTGCATTTAGACGTTAGAAACTGCACGAGAAGGTTGCTCTACTTTATTACACGCGTATATAATTATTATTTAACTACGAGTTTCATCTCGTAACAAAAATTTAAGTAATGCCATTATGTGCTCTTCTCGTATAATATTTGTATGTTAATTTATTATAATGTGTAGGTATATGTATTTTATGGTTTGTATAAGTTTATTCTTTAAAAATCTTTGAACATCACAACTATCACATGCAACGAAATAAAATAACACGGGCTGTCGGTGCAACGAATTGATAAGTACTTAAGTATTAAACTATTATACTTATTAGTTCGTTGCACGGACAAAAAAAAATAACACGGGCTGTGTTATTTTCTTTTTTTTTCGCATATCTACATGTATATGTATGTGATGTACAATAACCATATACATTTAAATAAGTGTTCTATCTATGTATAAAATGTAGGTATGTTCCTTGGAAATAAACAACATGAATTTTCCAAAAGCATTATAATTAAAATTAATAACTGCAAGAATAACATATTTACAGGATTTTCTGCAACAAATGACTTACAGCAGTCTACAAAGATCGTCTACAAAAGCTAATTACAAAATATTTACAAATTGTTGTGGCATGGCTGGCATGTTGTGGCCTGGCTGATTAGTCTATGGAGTTTAGAAATTTTAATTTTGCCTTTTTTTTCATCCGTCAATTGTTACGCAGACCTCAATTTTAGTATTTTTTTTCTTATTAATCTTCTTTTTGGAATTATTTTGATTTTTATTTTCTATTGCTGCTATTATGTGCGGTGGATTTTTAATTGGCATTGAACGTTCTAGGCGCGAGTCAATCAGTTCTGGCAGAAGACATTGATCATAAAATTGTGTCAAAGGACCGACCATTTTCGACTCCCAAAAACCCCTATCTCTTACGATGTATTCTACTTTCATCGGTTGCTGGTCACCCGTCCAAACCGCAAATATGCAAGTACTTTGCTCAGTTATATTTAGCTACCCCTGTATCTGATAATAATAATCGTGATTTGTATCTACTTTATACGACTTCTTTTTTGTGTCGTATTTCCAGAACCTATTTTTTTTCTCTTTAATTGCGTCTTCAGGATTCATATCTTTAGCAGATAATGGACATTTCACCTCTATAATGCCTGTTTTTCCTTCTTCGTCTTCATAAATGCCATCAGGAGTGGCACCCAAGAAGCATTTGCTTCTGTGAATGTATAACCCACATCGCTTGATTTTAATTTTTAGCTGATGAGCTAACTGGGAAATGGCTTTCTCTTCATTTACTTTACCATACGCAATCGACGGAACTTTAGATAAATCTTTCGGGTTGACTATGGACTTTACTAGTGGAGCACAACTTATACTGTTTTTCCTTTTACAGATTTTACCGAAAAGAGAAGCGGTCAGTCTTTTTTTTCTTTGTTCTATCCAGTCTTGGCTACTACTTTGTTGGATAGTATTTTTTTGAATGGCATCTCGCTCATCTGTATTGACCTCCAAATCTCTTAAAAAATATTGTTTTTTGACCTCAAAATCTTCTTCCGACATGTCCGAGCGTTGTGCGTTTGGACCATAGTCTGGGTCGTTTGTTGTAGCAGCACGAAACCTTTTCCTAAACTGTCTTGTTTATTTTCTTGGCTTCATTTTATGCGTCTCATATATTCTTGTGTATTTACCTGTAGGCTTATTAAATATAAACCTGTTGACTGCAGTGATTGGTGATTTTGTGTTAAAAGAGATCGCAGCGGCTGAACATCTTTCTTGGTAAGAATTTCTGAGAGTGTAATTTATTCTCTTACCTCCGACATATTTGGCTATAACTGAGTTAAATGTTTCAGCCGCGTTGCTGTCGACGTCATAAACAAGGCTTTTTGCATTTGATGCTAAATAAGAGACGCGTTGGCTCATTTTCAACCAAAGAGACGTGTTTTGCAAATTTTGCGTCACATCTATGTCGAGTTTATCAGTTGCAGGGCATATCTGATATTCACATTTTGTGTGATCTCCTAAAGCATGGCGTAAGGCGTTGTAAATATCTCCGTTAAGATTTGATACCTTTTCGGTTTGTGAAACCTCCGCATGTTTTCTTAACTTTATTGCACGTACGACGTATCTCCTCAATTTCATTATTTTTGCCTCTGTAAAAAGTTTTCTTTGTTGGATCGGAATTTGAGTGTCTTTTATGAGAAGTCTTAACTTACATAGGTTTCTCAATAGGTGATTACGACATTCGATCTTCTCAACTTTTACATTTTTGTAGGGGTTGCTACTCAAAAATTTTTTTATGGTGCTTGAATCACCATCTGATATCAATTTTTCATATATC
Source organism: Argyresthia goedartella (assembly GCA_949825045.1). Lineage (NCBI taxonomy): Eukaryota > Metazoa > Arthropoda > Insecta > Lepidoptera > Argyresthiidae > Argyresthia > Argyresthia goedartella. The sequence goes on along the minus strand of OX463812.1, from coordinate 35,193,721 downwards.
AAACCGTGCGTGTCAAGAGATTGTTTGAAGCCTTCAACCAGTGCAGTTGATTCCATACTGGATGAACTTCCTGTGAAATTTTTATAGCATGTATGTTCTTTTGGCTCAGTTTTCTTATTGGCTGCTCGAGCACAAATCATGCAGTATTTATTTTTTAAACCTAGGTATAAAAGTTTTCCAGTATAGGCACCGATTATTGCTGCCGCGCCGGATGCAGCTGCATAATTGTTTCGAAATGATCGTTTGGACCAACATCCGTCAGCAATTACAACTATCATAGGATTTCCTTCGCTATCAACGCTACCAATGTCTTTCGCATGTTGTGCTTCCTCTCCTCCTGCCTTGTGCATTTCTTTTTCTGCCGTTTTGTGATACCAGTCATAGACAACTTGGCTAGTTTTAGAATACAAACTTTTTGACATAGCGGGTATGTTAGCGTTTGCCATCAATTCGTTTAAATTTTCAAGCCCGCAGCCAATACTGATGGTGCCGGCGACAACATCATGATTTATATCATAATTAGAAGCGGGATCATCAGTGCTTATATCAAATATTACGTTGCAAACATCACACTTCAGTTGAAGAGTTGAAATAAAACCTTTTCTGGTCTCGCCAATGCATTTTAAATTTGAAAATCTGCATCCGAATGATGCTGCACTGTGATCTGCAATCGCTTGCAAAGATGCCAAGAAATGACTAAGAGAAACAATTCTACGTCCATCTAAAACAAAGGAGTCACTTTTGTCACAGACTGCATCTTCGCGTTCGGTTTCAAATTCAAAGCAGTGATCAGGTTGCCGGCACTGAAAAGAAATAGGTCACTGTGAAGGTAAATAATAAAAGGTAACGAAGTAGAAGCTATTCTGAAGTTGAGGCGGAGTAATGGCCCTTAGTGCTATGAGTCACATTTCCTGTGCTCATATTATATTACCTTTCTTTTGAAAATCCTTCTAAAAGGTAGGCTATTGTTTGCTCTTCGTTTAAGCCTCTTCTTGATTACCTAAAAACAAACAAAACATATTTAGTTATACTATGATGGGTAATATAAGTCAATGTCATTCATCAATGTAAATCATATTTTTTCAACTTTACCAAATTTTCTTTGTTCGCATTCTCATTTGCTAATTCGACATTAGCTAGCATTGGTGTGGAATTTTCCGTTTCTACTAAAATGCTATCTTTAGAAGACTGAGTTTTGATCTCTTCATCACTGAAATTAATCAAATTGTAAAGTTATTGCTGTTATGTTTTGCTTATTTATAAAATATAATCAACTCAATATTTCGTAAGCACTACACATTTTAAATATATATAAGCGGATGACTGCTTCGATTTTAATACAAAAGGCAATATGCATTGCAAGCTGTCCACGCACGGACGGCGGGTGGACCACGCGACGACATCTCGCTGCTCGCACGCAAGTGGGAGAAGCCCATAAATAAGTATTGTTTTTTTGTATGAAGGTCATACTAAGCAGAGAAACGGTTATAAATATATTATTAAAACAAGATAGATTTCTTACCAATGCACAATATCCTTTACTTGAAGTGGATTGTTGCTAATATCTGACATTGGCTAACGATCCAAAGACTCAGTTGGTGTGGTTTTACTGTGAATTATAGGTATATAGATTATGTAAAATAATTAAGACCATGTAACCAATAAAAAACTTGAATGAAATATGTATTATGATAATTTGAATTATTGATCATGTTTTGAAATAACTAAGCAATTAACTGTAAACTAAAATATTCAAAAAAATACTGTAAACTAAAATAATAGACGTTTTGGACTTATCATCATAATAATATTTAAATTTATTCATGGTCCTCATTCGGAAAGTAAATACAATAAGCTATATAAGTAGAACTCAACTTACCTATTTAAACGGTTTTTTTTCATTATTTCAACTTTTAATTTACTCTTCTTTATATTGGTACAGGGATATTTCTTTCTTTTCCGATCCATACTCGATAATTACTGACAGTATAGTCAAGCACTATTTCAAGTAGAGCAACTTTCAATGCGAGCTGGGCCGCTTCCCGGCACCGGGGTAAGAGTAGCGCGTGGGAGAGAGAGCTTCCGTGCGAGCGAGAGGTAAAGGCAAAACAAGCTACAAATCACATGTCCGAACGCTGGGATGTCCCAGCGGAACTGACTGAAATTTCGGCGCGTATTTGTTTATAAACAATCAAGAAGTTAAAAGGTACTTATAATGTATTTTTCAATACAGTTTTTTTTTTATTTCATAACTTAATAGTTGCTTCGTAAGTGGTTAAATTGTGACTTCTCCAAAATATGTTTTTTAAAAGAAAAAATAAGTTTTAGATATGGTCGATTTCTTAGAATTACCACTAATTAAGCCACTTAAAATAAGAAAACTAAGGCTTTTTTCTAAAATATAAGCAGGTAAGATTATTGTAGAGGATTTAAGAATCAATGTTATCTGTATACATTTCGTGTTTTTGCCATATTTTTTACGTGACGTGTGCATGAATTAGACCTTCAACGCGCAGAACGTAAACACGGGTATGTTTAAAGCCTAACACAGTAATTAAAAGTAACATCAAAGTAAAAAAACTAATATGTTTTGGAAACTCGAAACCCCACTCTGTAAAGTGATGTTAAATAAATTTCATTTGTAGCTTTTGAATAACTAAAAATAAGGTCTTAGTTTCGGATAATTACTGCAAGAACACAAGACTGCCGCCTTAAGCATGGTCTAAAATCGAGGTTGCAGAATAAATAAAAAAAAAAAAACTTGTTGGTTATCTGGAACACTGTTTTTTTTATTAAATTTGTGGTAAGTGGTATTTTTGTCAGTTGCGGCGTGTTTTGGGTTCGCGATTGTCTCAAGTTATAAGGTTTTTTGTCATATTGCGATAATCGTACAAAATGTATTGTATTGCAAATTGATTCGTATAAAATAAGCTTTTTAATAATGTATAATACGAATAAGAAAAAGTTTATTGCTGAGTTTTATCTATCAAAAACCTTGTGACAGAACTTAAGGACCGACTAGGTATGTATTTTGAACTTTTAACACCTAAACTAGGTAAAGATTCTGTATCTTAGGGATTGATCCTTCGACCGATATTAGGTAATGTAACAACAATATGTATAACTAGGTTACTGCGTCTATTACAATATAATGCAGGTACTTAGAAACATGATTAAATGAAACCGGTCAAGTGCGAGTAGGACGTCGGACCCGCACGGCGCACACGAAGGTTTCCATACCATATAGGCATATACCATACCATTATTCCGTACGAGTAGGCCTATTTAATTCTTAATTAATCAATATTACATTCTAGGTAGGACTACATTCAAGACCGTACACCGAAACATTTGAAAGGAGTTTTGTGTATGTGGCATGTAAATATTGAACTATGTACTCTGGTTAACGAAACTCTTTGCTTAATGAAACCGGAAGTGGATACAAATTGAGTAATTTATTTACAGAAATAAAATCAAATGTGATAAAAAAACTTAATATTATTTATAATAATTCGAATGAGTAATTATTAATCTTATAGTGACAAATAACTAAGCCCAAAATTCATTAATCGAAATTTAAGATATTTTCCGATAATATCGGGAGAGTCCAGTTTCACCGGTAAACAAATGAAACAAAATAAGTACAAAACAAAACAAACAAAATAAAACAAGTAATCTCATGTATGGGTACTACTTTTGATTCTTAAAAACCCATATGTTTTATTATTTGTTACAGCGGCAATAGAAATACACCCTCTGAAAATTTCAGCTCTGTATCTATTTCAGTTGATACGGTAGAGCCCAGTGACAGAGGGACAGACGGACGGACGGACAGCGGAGGCTTAAATAGGGTCCCGTTTGGCACCCTTCGGGTACGGAACCCTAAATATTATGACAGCGTTAGTATCAGAGTGCCACAAGTGTCACTACGCCACTGTCAGAGTAGTTCTTGTAGGTTGCCCTGTCTCAGATGAACGAAACTCTTTTACTCTGTGCTGTATGTAAGTAAGTATGTTGCGACAAAGTCAAGTCATTGTCAATTATCAAGTCATATTCATCAACAACAATATCAGCTCCATCGGTCTATTCAACTCAAGATCGAGTCGCTTATCTACGTTTTCGTTTCGATTCCTCAAAATATGATAAAAGTAGATGACTGATATGGTGATATGTTACGCGTCTGCGTTTGTGTCGTCGTCTTTTTGCGCTGAGCGTAGGTATATGGCTTAGACTATTTACTCTATAGACGGAGTGTCACTTTCGCGATTGCGTCGAAAAATAAGGAGCACAACTGTGGGCCGCCATTCAAACAGTCTGCTTTGAGATGACATTGGAGATGCACGCATTGTACAGTTTCACAGGTCATCAAAATTTGATAAAAAATGCCTTGCTGTGCGATTAAAGTGTGTAGAAATTACAAAGGACGAATAAAAGCAAATCACAAGCCATCATTTCATCGGGAAGTCATCCTAAATTCGTTGTATTTCGTAAAACATTAAGTAAATTTCTTGTTGATTTCACATGATTCACACTTTACGTTTTATTAGTGTTGCCAGTTTTTCAATGCAAAATTTCCCCACAAATTACAACTATGCTCGTACCAAAGTTCTTTTGAACATGAGGTGATAAACTAGCATCGCCTTTTTCCATACGGGGTGGCAAAATCACAGTTGTGACCAAACTCAGTCATACTTCGTAGTTACTAGTCCGATTTGCTTCAAAATCTATAACTGGTAATCCGGCTGGAGTCAACACAACACAAGTACAACTAAAACATAATAATGTAATAAATGATGTATATGTTACGGCTAAAGCTAGGTGTGAAACTAAACTTAAGTTTAGCCGGCTAGTCTTAAGATTAATTTCGAGCGTCGGCTAATGTCCGAAATAATGTTCATTGCGATAAATGATTTCAACATTAGTCGGCTCAACTGATGTTTAGCCTCAACGCTGTTGAGGCTAAAGATGGATGAGAAAATATGGTTGATATTAGCCGACTAAACTAATGTTTATTTTTCAGAATACCTTGGCTAATGTTGAAAAATTACCTTCTTAATCTGGAATAAGGATGATGTGGGATGAAGCCGTAAACACTGCGGTAGCTTAGGTGAAGGATAAAGGGGGTGAGGGGGTGAGCGAAGCGAAGCCCCCTTTAACCTTCGTGTTAGGTTGAACATGTAAGAACAACAAAAAATACTTATACTTGTGTTATTATAGTTTTTTTGTTCTCACACGTTCAACCTAACACGAAGTATAAAGGGGGCTTCGCTTCGCTCACCCTAATTACTCTTCACCTAAGCTACCGCAGTGTTTTGCCCTGATATTAGAAATAGCTTTCTCATCTGAATAAAATTAACCCCGCCCCGCTCCCCGTAGTCGCACGAATACTTCGTTTTTAACATTAGCTAACTGATGTCCAACATTAACCGAAACGCATTGGCTAATGTGCAATCTAGCCGATTAAAGATGACTTCCGTTATCACAAACGAACATGACTTCGGACATTAGCCGAGGATCGAAATTAATCTTAAGACTAGCCATTTTTATTATTTTGAAGTCTGATTTCACATCTCTTACTGCATTTCCAATTAAAAGATGGGCCTGAAAAACCCTGCGCATGTAAGGCGGGGTCTTTTTTTGACGCTACCTATTGTAAAAGGATTAAATAAATACTCAGTCATTTACTTTTCAGTAATTTGTTTACCAGTCGCTATATGAATTAGTTTATTACTTGAGAACATTATGCATTATGTAGTGCCTATGAATATTATACATTATGTAGTACCAAATTAGTCATACCATACCAATAGCTACACGAAAGATAGATATTTAAGACGATACAAAACAAAAATGGGGTTTATTTCAAATCCATTTACTCCACTTTAAAGTCATCTACAGATTTGATTTTTGGGTTAACGTTTATTGAGTATTTGATTAAGATTCTCACGAAAGGAAAACGCGATTGAATACAATTTTCTCGATAGAATTTAATTACGAAAATACCTCTAAATTGTTTTATTTTTTCCTGTAATTCTGAAATCCTAAATAATTTCATTGCGGAATTGCATTCAAAATGTAGGTATTATGTATTCGTAAATTCTCCCGAAAAATATTTTTGAAAAAGTAATGTGGTTTATTTTAAAACAATTTTTATGTGGTTTGGCGCCAAGTTATCTTAGTTTGAGTCAAGCGCATTATTTACGCTCTCTTTTTATCCTATGTGGTAGTAATTAACGCTGTCACTTTCGTTTAGATTCGTATTCCCACCCAGTTAGCCCGTGACCTCTGTCCGAGATAGTCCTGTGTCGGTAATCGGTCTCGGAAGTTTTTAATAAGTGAATAAATAACGTTCAGGTTTTAATTACATTGTCGATATGGGGAATAGAAACAGAATCAAACGAAAAGTAAACAAAACCAACCACTTGAAACATCTAAGAGAAAGTGCTCGTCAAATGAGGGAAAATAAAAAGTAAGTATTCATGTCTTTATATTCATCCCATGTTCGATGCATAAAACGTGTAGGTAGAGATATTTGAAGAGACCTACATCATAGAACATATTTTTCTTAGGGCAAACCTCGAAATCACGTAATAAACATCAGCTGTTTCATAGAAGTGCAATACTTACCTAATGGGCGGAAATGTAATGAGGAGCTGGTATTTTTTTCGCGTTTTCATGGTTGGTTCCAAAAAATATTGTCTATAGAATTGACTTAGTGAGCGTAGGTATTTTCGTGGAAAAAATAATTGAAATGTAGAAACTGATTCTGTAAATTATAAATATTTTGAACTTTGTCGCGTCTGCGTCAAATGTTGCTAAAAACCTTTAGTGGTTTGGTTTGCGTTGAATATTTAGATTCAAATTTTATTTTACAGAGCAAATCAATCCGACGAAATGACAGCGCCAGGACTGACATTAGAGCATGCATGCGAAACAGCAGCGATGGAAAACAAAACGATGGAGTCGCCATTATTATATTTAAATTTGGGCGACCAACAATGTCCAACTACCAACTTTTTGGAAAAAAATGGGTAAGCAAACTATATGCCTTAATTAATCCCGTAAAATAAAATTTCTTGATAAATGTTCTGGGAGTCATGCGTTGTTTTGCCGGAAGAAATCTCTTTTTAGAGATAAGCTCGCCTTTGTACATATGTTTTCACTTAATGTATCTTTTTAAATAACTGTGTTCAATAAGGAATTATGAATTAATTAAGTGTAAAGTTTAAACAATGACTTTGTAATTATCACATGTGCGAATAAGTTTAATAAAGCATCTTCATGGAAAATATATTTCAGATAGGAAACCAATAAAAAAAACAATTCAAACCTTATCATGTATGTAGCATATTTTGTAGGTTTTAATTATTTCTTACATTGCTACTTTCGTTTTGGTTTTCATTGAATATTTAGATACAAATTTTATTTTACAGCGCAAACCAATCCGACAAAATCACAGCACCAGAGCTGACTTCGTATACATGCGAAACATCAGCAACAGATGAACAAAATATAGATGCGCCAATGTCATATTTAAGTTTGGACGATCAACAATTTCCAACTACCAAGTTATTGAAAAAAAAAAGGTGACTAAATTATTTTGTAACTTATTTTAATTTCCCCCAAATTATCGTGGAAAATTGCGAATTTCTTGCCAATTTATAAAGAGAAGAGCATTCAAGGATTATAAGTGGTGGCAAAAGGAATGTAGCACTGCACAATCTTAGCTTTAAACACTCAGTCTTTGCCTTAACAGCTACCTGGGTGAAAGTCAGACACATAAAACAAATTTTACGTAATTCAGCAGTTTACCGATTGTGGAATGCCTATGGTCCCACTTAGATTTTTTGCAATTCAAATACCTAGTAAAAAAAATTAAAATATTCATAATAAGTCATTTGCTTTCAATAGTTACCGTTTTATTTATTTTTAGGTTAAGCATTATTTCGAGGAGGAGACCACATTACATCGAGCACTCAGTGGAAGTCAGCGACGATGGTGGGCTTCAACTATATGAAATAGAGACTGAAAATAATGATGTGAGTTATGATTTTTCGAAGATTGAATCATGATCAGGAATCTGTTTTTTTGTCATCTATCACATCTGTGGTCAATTGTGGTCAATAACTGGTCTATTTTGTTCTGTAGTTAAGTATAATTCTACTAAAAAAAAAACTGAGTGTTACTGAACTAAATATGTGTTATTTATCTTGTTTCAGGATGTAATAGACAGCAGTGTTACTGGTCACAGAATAATTGACATTTTTTTTTTTGATAAACTATTTGAAATATCTATACAATGAAACTGGTATCAGAAAAACAGTCTTACTTGTCATCGGAATTTTCATTTGTATGCTTACTATGTAAAAAAGATTTCACCATAAAGAATTCATCAGAAAATTTAAATAAAATGGCAGTTTCGGGGATGATAGCGGCAGGGTGTGGTAATGCTCAACTGAATCAATTATCGGCATCTCTTACTGTTGAAAAGATAGGCTGTAGAAATCATATACTATGAAATTTTTGTAATAAAATGCAAACAATAAAAACAGATACTGCATATAAGTTAGCAGAAAGAAAATTGATAACTACTGAAAAAATTATGAGCACACGCAAGTACATCTGTGATGCCATAGGTTTCCACGGTGATCAAGGTAATAAATCTGAAGGTATCAAAAACTTGCACAAAGATGTGACAGTATCGGTTTGTCATGCTTTTGGATCCCATGGAGAGTGTAACAAAAACATTTGCAGCGATGAAACAGCAAAAGATAACAAAAAGATGTTCAACAGCCAACTATGGCAACGCAATCAAGAAGTCTTATTGAAAATGTAGACAGCAATGTCGTGGAAAGATTTAACGGAGTTATCGCAAAATTTGTTGGTGGAAAGAGGGTGAATTTTGCTCTGAAGCGTTCTTACCAAGCCAGATGTGCGGGAGCAGTTTTATCATTCAATTCTGGCAAAATATTGACAACGGTCAGTAAAAATATTCATGATCAAAGTCCTTCAGCTAAGATCAAAAAATATGAAGAAGCAGTAGAAAATAAAAGAGAATACAACCGGACATTAAAAAGAAAAAAAATCGAAAGTTGATAGCTAGAAAGATAAACTTTGATTATGGGGAAAATGTCAGTAAGCCTGACATGGATCCTGGTACTTATGAGCTGGCGAAATCAACGTTTTTGAAAAACCTAGAAAAAACAGAGGAAGAACGCAATGATTGTTATAGATTTTAGTGACTTTTAAATAAATTATATTCTATAAATTATAATTATCATAAACGCTGTTTTTTATTTAAAAGAAAAATTCATAGCAAAATTAAATTTGTCAGATATTCATATTCATATTCATATTCATTTATTTGCATATAACATGTACAATACACACTACAGGTGGAAAATGTATGTAGGGTACATGCACCCTGACAGGGTATAACAAATTTATCTACACATACATATATCTTTTACATTGACCCGATCAGCTGTTCACAGGTTAAAGAGACTAAATTTATTTTCCTAATAATTTTTATCTTCGAAGAATTCCTGCAGCACGTAGTAGCATTTTTCGGCGAGGTAACATTTTAAAAGTTTTTTAAATTTTGTTAAATCTTCCATTTCCTGGAGATTTTATTCTCTTAACCCTTCCCTTACTTCATCTCTCAAATTCGTATCTAGGGCCTAGGGTCTCATAGGTGTCGCAGATCGCGATTTTCGAGCCTCTAAATCATTACAACTACTAAATTATAAGAAACAAGCGATATATATTTGTAATATGGGCCAGGATTGGTTCAGTAGTGTAGGTGGTATACAAGAATTTATTCTGAGAATAGGGAAATTTACCGTACAAATATACTTGTTTATATTTTTGCTCGTTTGCAAAATGCCCCATCAGAAGCGAGTCATGAAATATAAACATATATAGCTCGAGAGTTTTATGTTATCATTACTAAATAAAGCAAAAAACTAAATAAAGTTTGCTAATAATAATTAAGTATAATTAGCGGGAATACTAACCTAAACCTATTATATTTTTGGCGACTCCATGCCTCCTTTATTCTAAAGCTTTGAAACACCGCCGGCCTGCCGCGCCGCCTTGCCGGCTCGCTGACCGCTTGCGATGTATTCATCGGGGGGCGCTCCCCGCGTTCTTGGTTAAACCACGCCCCTCGAGCTTTGATTTATTATTTACATATCACCTTAAGTTAAATCTGTGAAGATAAAAAATAGATAGTTGCATACTTAACCGAAATTCAGCTAACATAATATGGTTAAAATGAGTTTAGTTTATTTACCAAGTTTATTTATTTAGGTTATACTGTAGAATAAATGATCGATTGTAATCCACCAACTTGTAAAGATTCCCTACTTTTTCCGGTAGTATTGCTTTTGTGGCAACATTTGACAGGCACACAGATTAACAGGTCGCGAGCGTTCCAACATGTCGACACGCACACTAGCATGCTAAAGTTGGCCTGTTTTCACCGCTGTCATTCAGTACTGACGCGGTATCTAGTGTTTGTATAATCTAAGGTATATGGAACGAACGACGTGTGCAATGTGCATTGTGCATTACACCGAACAGTGTTCAAACAAAACTGATGATCAGTTATGTGATTATGCGGCTTGTCTGTGAATGATATCGTTTTTGCAGAATGTTGGATAGTTATTTGTAACATTGTATTACGGAACTTTGACGGCGATTTTCGATTGCTTTCACAGCTGGCTGCTTCCGCTGCTGGGATTGGCTTTTTCCCCTTATTTTTCGTAATAAAAACTCTATTCGTGATACAAAAAAATCTTTAGTAAATTTAATCGCAATACACAATTCACATTTAGTTCATCAATCAAGTCACGAAACAAAGCAGCGCTGCGAATCATACAAATTTAGTATATGTTCTAGAGACCTCTTGTGGGGTCAGGGTCAGACTTCGCTGCATTTTGGGTGGAACTCGAGATCATTACTCCTGGGTTTAATCGAGCAACTGATCCGGAGTTATGACCGAGTTATTCTCGTATTATACATATTTATCAACAGATGTTGTATAGCCGGCTCGTATGACGGTCGGCAGGCAGAGGGCAATCACACTCTCCCGGCACATCCTCTTCCGCTCTGCATCCTGCATGGATGTGTTGTTTGTCTAGTTGAGCTTACTGTGGAATATCTACAATGTAATCAAATCACACGGAGTTTGTCGTACCTATAGCCACGAGAGCTGATGTCTATCGGACCGGAGTTTGTCGTACCTATAGCCACCAGAGCTGATGTCTATCGGACCGGAGTTTGTCGTACAGCCACGAGAGCTGATGTCTATCGGACCGGAGTTTGTCGTACAGCCACGAGAGCTGATGTCTATCGGACCGGAGTTTGTCGTACAGCCACGAGAGCTGATGTCTATCGGACCGGAGTTTGTCGTACAGCCACGAGAGCTGATGTCTATCGGACCGGAGTTTGTCGTACAGCCACGAGAGCTGATGTCTATCGGACCGGAGTTTGTCGTACAGCCACGAGAGCTGATGTCTATCGGACCGGAGTTTGTCGTACAGCCACGAGAGCTGATGTCTATCGGACCGGAGTTTGTCGTACAGCCACGAGAGCTGATGTCTATCGGACCGGAGTTTGTCGTACAGCCACGAGAGCTGATGTCTATCGGACCGGAGTTTGTCGTACAGCCACGAGAGCTGATGTCTATCGGACCGGAGTTTGTCGTACAGCCACGAGAGCTGATGTCTATCGGACCGGAGTTTGTCGTACAGCCACGAGAGCTGATGTCTATCGGACCGGAGTTTGTCGTACAGCCACGAGAGCTGATGTCTATCGGACGCTGCTTAAGGTGATACGAAAAAAATGGGGTTTTTCGAATCCATTTACTGAAGTCATCTACAGATTAGATTTTTGGGTTAAGGTTTATTGATTATTTGATTAAGATTCTCACTAAAGGAAAACGCGATTGGCGAAATTTTCTCGTTAGAATTTAATTACGAAAACACCTCTAAATTGTTTTATTTTTTCCTGTAATTCTGAAAACCTAACTAATTTCATATTATGAATTCGTAAACTCTCCTTAAAACACTTTTTAATAAAATAGCGTAGTTTATTTTTAAACAATTTTTCTGTGGTTTAGCGCTATGTTATGTCATTTTTTCCCGACTCCGTCCCTCTCACGCTGCGGGTCTTTCCGCCTGGAGTAACGAGGACCTTTCCACGGATGAGGTATCGCCTTAAGTTACCTGATACAATTAAATCAGATGCTAAGATGGTGGCGGTGGTCGGTGACCCGCTTACGGCGTGTTGCGTACAAAATATCTTCGTTGGATTAAATAACAGCTTGCGAACAATAAAGTGATTCTGAATCCAATCCATCCAATCCAATCCAATATCCAATATTAGGAAACGGCTTATAATGAATTCGAACGCAATAAGCATTACAGTGTACAGTTCAGGAGGGTTACCAAAATCTCTTTCCGATTTAAATTAGGTTCAAAACAAGAACATCACCATAGCAACCACTTCCATTCCAATTCGCCATAATGGGCTTTATTTGCCTAATCACAAGACTTGTTTTGAGACGGTCACGGTCATTTTGCGGATCAAATTAGGTTCCTAATCTGAATTGGCAGAAGACGTTATGGTAACCCTGCTTTGAATCGGAAAAAGATTATGGTAACCCCCCTGGTCATAAGTTCTTAGACCTGGTTTATAAGTTTCATAGCGCCATAATATCGCATGCGGGCCTTTTATCAGCGGTTACTATTTCCACTACGTTACGCCCAATTTACTGTGATTGTACACGTCGACTTTATGGCCAATCGGCTAATCTTTCATGGCAATATGGCACTAATAGTGTATGCAATAAGGCCGGGAATAAAAGTGAATTGTGTGTTGTGTGTGGTCAGTTGACGTTACCCTGTAATGCTAGATTGCTACTGCCGCTATGCTGCAATGATCGTGGACTGTGTACTCAAAATATTGGGGACATTTCACAGTAACAAAACAGAAATCAACATTTTAGCTGAAAATCATCTGGTGTCAATAGTAGTTGGAGAATATATCGGAATGGATTCCGCGCGATTAGCTGACGACGGAAACTTAAAGACTCTGCAGTCGGTTTAATATTCAAACATTTCTGCTACATATTTAGTTTACGCACCCGAAGGCGGTCATGCGGGAACAGTTCAGTTCAAAGATTTTACTCATAAAAGCACAAAAATTGAGACTTAATGAACCTCATAACATAATCAAGCAAGCACAATATAACATTACGTAGGTGCCTAATTATTACATAGTACATAATATATAGAGCAATGAACTGGTTTAATGCCAGATGTCGGTGTCTTGTAAAAAGTCATTAATTTTGTAGTAGGCCTTTGTGCACAAAGTGTGTTTATTTTTTTTTTTAATCAAGCTTCAGTTAAGTTTTGTATTTCTTGTGGAATTTTATTGTGGAAGCGCATACAGTGTCCCATAAAATAACTGCTGAGTGAGTCTGAAGTCTGAACATTGGAAAAGAAAGTTTATGTTTATTTATAGTTTGCACATTGTGGCGGCTATCAATGGTTTTAAAGCTACTGATATTTTTCCTCACATACATTATGTTTTCATAGATACATATATATATTGACTTGTAACTGTTAGGATGTTGGTTTCTTTGAAGAAATATCTCAGTCTTCTGCAAAATGAAGATGGTCTCAATGTCAGCAGCCGTCCCCATAGTAGTATGCCGTAGGACATAATGCTATGGAAATAACTAAAATATACAAGCCTAGCAGTTGCAACGTCAGTCAATTCCCTGATTATTTTAACTGCATATGCTGCGGAGCTAAGTCTATGTGCTAATTTTACAATATGGGGACCCCACTGTAGTTTGGCATCAATAGTGATGCCGAGAAATACATTTTCATCTACTAGGTTTAGTTTGTCTTTCCCCAATACAATGTTACTCTCAACTTGCCTTACATTAGGTAAAGCGAATTTTATGCACTTTGTCTTTTTTGAATTCAAAAGCAAGTAATTGGCCGTAAACCAGTCTAGTACTCGCAAGAGAGCATTATTTGTTTCCTATAAGTCATTTTCCTGTCGCCTTATTTCAAAAATTAGTAACGTTTCATCTGCAAATAATACTATCTCTGACATGTTTTGTACCATAAGTTTTTATGTAAGATGGTACGGAACCCTTCGTGTGCGGGTCCGACCTGCACTAGACCAATTTTTTTATATCTGGTTTACTGAGGGAAAAGGCCTGACGACATTATTCTACATATTTATGATCTGTTTACTTTACGTAAGTAAAATGCAGCACGCACGCGGAAGGTGAATGAACTCTGTAACATTAGAGGTATAATTAGCCACGCGTGTTAAGTTCTGTTGTAAACTGGATACCTATATAATTTCATAATTACTTTATTGCACCCAAATAATATATAGACAACAAGATTTACATAAAAACAGTATACAAAGGCGAACTTACCTACCTTTTTTAAGTAGCAATATGTTGCTTCAGTTCACATACATATGTTAATGAGACATAAGGTGTAATGAGACTGGTACCTACATCAACAGGGAATGGCTCAAAATAATGATAGAGGTAACTTTTTTGAGGCATATTTTTGTGTCAATCGTGATCTTTAATTAGACTGAATATTTTATTGGTTAGTCTGCTATGACGACGTCTCGAGATCCAATACAATATCTTATAGGATGTAGCTCATTAAGGTGAAAACAATATATATATATATAATATATATAAAAGGAATACGAATGTGAATGATAACTTCCACATAAGAAAGAAAAGAGAGCGCACACAATGCGCTCGACTCTAAATAACTAAACTAAAATAACGTAGCGACAAACCAAACCACATAAAAATAGTTTAAAAATAAACATTTCTATTTTGTCAGAAAGATTCTGAAGGAATATTTAGGAATACGTAATTCCGCAATGAAATCAGTTAGGATTTCAGAATTACAGGAAAAAATAAAACAATTTTGAGGTATTTTCGTAATTAAATTCTATAGAGAAAATTGCATCCAATCGCGTTTTCCTTCAGTGAGAATCTAAATCAAATACTCAATAAACGTTAACCTAAAAACCAAATCTGTAGAAGTCTATAGTGGAGTAGATGGATTCGAAAAAAATAATTTTTTTTTGTATCGCCTTAATGTCCCCACCGAGGAGCACGCGCCTTTACCCGATAGTAAGATTGAGCCATACTCCACCACGCTGGCTCAATGACGGCTAGTGGCCAACCCGACTTGACCCGTTAAGTTGAAGGTAGTTTTATATTTTGTGAGGTATCTGCTACCTATCGAAAAAATGATTCTAGTCACCTATTCGCCTGCCATGACTTTTATTATGGCCTATTATATAAAATCAGCTAATAAGAAATTAACACCTTCGGCGTCCACTTAGGTGCCCTGCTTAGCTCATTGCTCGTCTGGTAGGTTATGTTAGATATGTAGGTGGATTGTGTGGTGGGCGAAGTGAGATGACCTGCTATATAGCCGATATACACTTTCGGACTCCGCACTTATGGTTCCGTACCACGAAACTGGTGTGCCCTTATTTGTGCCCCTCTAAATAAAACCATACATTTCTCATTATTTTTATCAATATATTTTAGTACAGATATTGTAGAGCAATCAAAAAAAGCGTTTTGTACCAGAGGAAATTTTCTAGCACTTCAAAGGTCTGTAAAAACCAAGCATCAAGACCAAGATGCCTAGAACATTTTTGTTGGATTGGTTAAACAGTATCTTTCAAAATCGCAAGTAGAACCAATTAACTGTAAAATTCTGGGTTTTTTCGTCAAAAACAATAAAACATCGATAAAAACGCAACGGCAATGCTTCGGCTAACACAAGTGTGGCTGTAAAGGTAAGCCTTTGCCCAGCAGTTGGAGTCTACCCAGAAAAAAACAGTAATTGGCGCGTTTTATCTTTTTTTCGTATTTGTGTTTTTCATTATTTGTGTTTTTCGTGTCGGGTAATACATTCTAAATTGTCTGTTCTATCTTCGTTTTAAGGCTTCGCATCGATCTACCAAACACTCACTACCTCGGTACCTCGGTTACAAGTGATTAATTACAACGTAGCATAGCCTGTTTAGCTAAACGTGGCGAAATATGACATCAACTCCAAAGTACGAGAATACATAAAAAGAGTGTATAGGTGCTTAATACCACATTGATTTATGTGTAGGCAAAAGAAACTATCATATTATCAAAGCTCACCTTTGGAAGAATACAACAGTTACTAAGTCGACACCTAATATGGGAAACGTTCTATGCAAAACAATGTACAATAGGTAAGGCATGGTTGGGAAATCGTGATTGTTCTTCGGAACACCACTTAGAAGTCTTAGATCTTAAATTGCATCGAATGAATGGTTGGTTGTAGGATAGCGTAGGCCCAGCAAAAGTGAGCGGTGGCGTCGGCGATACGTTTGGTATAATTAATTTGAGTTGGTAATTTTACTAAATATAAGGAATATAGGATTAAAACTTAACTAATAGTAGTTTATGTGACTGCTGCATAATGCCTAATTATGTATGTACAGTTACATACACTAGTTTATCTACACACATATCATAAGCTCTCTTTGATGTGTTCAGGAACCGCATGTTTGACCGGCATTGTGGTTCTGCAATTGTTTAGCTTGTTCTTTAGTACCAACTTCACGCAGACGGGCGTCAGCGTTCGAAATTTGAATGTCAGTACCAACTTCACAGACAAACTAGGGACGGCACGCGGGTGGGCGTCGGCGTTCGAAATTTGAATGTCATTATGTGTAGAAAAACTACACATAATGACCATTATGTGTAGTTTTCCAGATACGAGTTTTTACCTAGTAGTTTAACATAATGCTGATCGTAACGTGCGGTTTTTGAATGCAGTAAAGAGGGTTTATGATACGTGTGTAGATAAAGTCGTTTATAAGCTCAAGCCGTTCTAGATAATTCCGTATGTTCCCGCGCCAATTTACGCTATGCACGGAGTTATGCAGCAGGGCAGGGTACAGGGTGTTCGTTCCATGAATAATGTCCGTAATTATTTTTTATATTTATTTTTATTACATACAGGAACAAACGTTGCTTCTGGCCCCATACTAGGATAAACTCTGTGACGTGGGAACCAGAAACAGCGACGTCACACACATCTAAACATCCAAGACCTGGGGTTCATCCCAAGCCGGGGATCGAACCCGGGACCTCTCGCATGGTAGGCAGAGCCACAGAGGTCGTCAAATATTGATCGTGCTTCATATCCATGTCTGCCATACTGCGGTAAACAGAGTTCTGCCGACTATAGACACTGCAGGTTCCCAATTAGGAATGTTTGATGCCCGGGCCCGGGTCGGTTCCACAGATCATACGAGAGCGTATAAAGTTGGTACCACAGTTTGGTTGGTACCGTACGGGCGTCACGCACGACACCACTGCTTGCTACCCTCAACATCTAAAACATTACATTTTACTTATTTGTACCAATATATAATAATAATACATTTTAATACCTTGGACACTATTGACACACATTGATCTAGCCCCAAACTAGGATTCCCTGTATCTTGGGTACTAGACAACGATACACATACTTATGTAGATAAAAAGAACCATGACTATGGTACAAACATCCGTTCTCTGCAAACAAATATTTGCCCCCACCGGGACTCGAACCCGGGACCCTTGGCTTCGTAGGCAGGGTCACTGCCGGCTCGGCCATTCGGGTCGTTCGTCTAGTGTTGAGCTTACTATGGCCTAGTTCGATTTGTGTAATATTGTCATCTAATTATTATTTTTTATTCATTAATATGCCACAACAAACATTGTTTACGCCAAGCATGTATGCTACTATTTATGCATCTAAATTGCCTTTGTAAACGTCCACTCTGTAAATAAAACAAAAAATGTTACTACGATCCGCAGAATAAAACTGTAACCCATATTAGTAACTATTTAGTAATCTGTGCCCATATATGGAACATTATTTATCATTTATGCGCATAATTCATGATGATAAACTCGGACACATGCAGTAGCTGTGTACATTAGCATTTTTGTTTTGTGCCCCGCCACGGTACGCGAACAGAACTGCAAATGGAATTCACTGGTGCATTGCATACTGGCTGTGCAGTACATACATTTGGCCGTGAAATATTATCTCATCTCTCGAGCTCTGTGAAGTTAGCAGTACAAAGTCATAGAAAACGGGGCTCAAATTCAGGGGATTTTGAGCTTATTTTGAGCTCCCAGAATACGAAGTTTCAGAATTTGAGCTGTTTTCGAAAAAAACACAATAAACACCAGCAATGCAAAGTCCGAGAGAAGTGAAACTCGCAGCGCATTTGGACATGATTTTGAACGACCTTCAAGCTGTAATCCTCACCATTGAAACCTTCATGAAAATGAAATTTGAAAATGCTAAAAAATAGTCCAGAAATAGTCTTAAATAGTCCACCAAGAAAGAAAATTAGTCCTTTTATAATTTCGAAGTTATAGCTATAAGTTGGTGAGGATTACAGCTTGACGTCAAGCTGTAATCCTCATCTCTCGTGCAAGCAAACGAAAGGGCCTATTGACTTGGTTTCGGTTTCAAAAATTAGTCCAGAAATAGTCCACACGGCATGCCAAATTTCAGAAATAGTCCTTCAACGATTCCAGAGTTATTAAGTCATCTTGGTGAGGATTACAGCTTGAACATTTGATAACATCAAATATCTCCGGACCGCCTACGACTTCTAGTTTGATATTTGTGCCAAAAAATAGTCCAGAAATAGCCCACCGAAACAATAATAATTTCCACCTGGTTTAATTTGAAGAACGGCATTAAAAATGCAATGTTTAATTTCCCATACATTTCAATCAATGTACAGTCGTGTACAAAATAATAATGGGGTAAACCCTAATAAACCGGTTTATACCAATCTATCTCCATAGTTTAGTGGTTTCATACTCGCTTCTCACCCAGGAGATGCGTGTTCCAATCTGGTGCGGACCTTATACCATTGAGATAAGTAATTTAACCAATGTACATTATACAGACGTTCTTACGGTGATGGAAAACATTTTTAGGCAACCTTTTATCTCCATAGCTGCGGCGATAAGGTAGCCCCTGCTGTAGACACCTAACTACCTATAGATACTTCAATTCAGTTGTGCGCGCGGCGCTATGTGTGGGTAAACCTTGTACATATACAGTGACTTTGTGTGCGTGACAAGAGGTACAGTCGGGTACAAATACATATACATTTATCGTGTGCAGGAGCGCTAACTTGTTGTGTTTGATAATATACGGGTTCTTAAAAAAACAATAATTTGATATTGGCACACTGCAATTTAATGTTTATGTATTGAACATATTACTCATTCTGAATCGCTACTTGAAAAATCAAATGATGAATTGTCGGTTTCGCTGCTCTCACCAAGGTTGATTACGATTTCTGACTCCATGTCAAAATGTCGATAGTATTCTTCTTCTTTCTTTTGTACATGTCGACAACTATTACCCCACATCTCTCCATCAATTTGGCTTAGATGTTCATTTATTAGTTCCATTATTCCCGTCACATTTTGGTCGACGTTATGCGAAGCAATATATTTTTTTTTAATTCCCCACACATTTCTATGGGGTTTAGATCAGGATGATATGGTGGCAGTCGAAGAACTTTTATGCCATATGGCTGAAGTATGGTCATCAATCTTATAACAAATATGTTTTTTTTTTGTTTTTTTTTTTATATCAAATCATACAGTTCAATTTTTTTCATATCTAGATTAAAAGCTATATGTTTTTCTGTCAGCCATCTCTGCATTTCTGTTTTTTTGGAATTAGAATTTGGAGCTCTGTCATTTTGAACATTATGGTATGAGGCATTATCAAGCACAATTACAGAGTTAGGTGGCAGATTCGGTACAAGACGTTCTTTTAGCCACTTTTCATAGTTTTCTGCGTTCATATTAGAGTGATAATCACCGGAAACAGTATTTGCTTTGAATGTCAGTAGTGCGTTAGGAACGAAACCTTGTTCTGAACCAGCATGCACAATGATAATTCTTTGTCCTTTAGACATGTTTCTCTTTAAAGGTGGTCCATCTTTATTACCCCATCCTTTGTTTTGCACATGACTAGTTAAGATATAGCTCTCATCTGTATATACGATACACCAATTTTCTTGACGGTATCTGAGCAAGTCAGGTAAGAAAACCGTAGTTTTTGGATGTCATGCCGCTCTATAATAACACGTCTGTTATCCACAGTTTTTCGCCATTTGTATCCCAACTTTAACAAAGCTGTGCGCAGAGTCGAAATACTTCCATCATAATTAAGTTTCTCTTTGAAATATTCTTTTCAACTTTAGCAAGGTAGGTAACTCGTGATGTTCTAAATGGTTATTTTGAATAGTTGAACGTATAACATCAACGTTAAAGTTGTCTAATTCTAACTTCTTTGAACGTTTTTTGCGGTCTTTATGCGGAGATTTAAATTTAGAGTCAGATTATTTTCCTTCAGCCAATATATTTTCTCTGATACCCCCACTGCCATTGCTGTTCTTTTCCGTACGCTGTTTAAATGTTCACTCAATTTAGATATTAAAATTGGACTTGCACTGCAAACTGGATCACTTACTAGTTGCAATATATCTCTCGCATCTTTTTTCAGAAATTCGTATACCTTAGCAATGGTTTCTCGAGTCTAAAACAATAATACATAAACGTCAACAAGGATATAAAATTTCATTTCATTTTAATATTATTTAATTTTTATAAGAAATAGAATCATAATAAAAATTAATTATATCTAAATTTAAAATTAACAAATATTTACCCGACTCCTTAAACATTTTCTCCGCGAAGAACTAGACATTTTTGGTAACGACTGTACCCGTAAGAAAAAGCGATAAGAACGGGTTTGCGATGCGGATATCCGGATATCTGTACAGTTTTTGGATCCGGATAATTTCTGTCGTAAAATGCGGATATCCGGATCTTAAAGTTATGTCAGTATGTCTAGTACGGGTTTGCAAAATACGTAAACGTTGATAGAAATCGTAAGCACGCCAAACTATTAGTTTCCAACTGAATTGGTAGTATGAGTTATATTTTTTGATTATAGTTCACACGATATCGTTTATGGTAAAACTCGATTGTGCGAACTTCACTCTACATACTTTATCTCTTTCTAGCACGTGTAAAAAGAAAGGGCAAACACACCTGTCATTTTGACGTTTTGATTTTCGTTAGACGTTGTCAATGTCAAGTGTCAACTCTCACAAACTGCCAATTTATCAAAACCAAACAAAAATTGTGTTTACAAGCTTTTATTTATTATAAAATTAAAAATGTCTCGCACGAGCGTATCTCAATTCGAAGTAATTGTAGATTTTATGGAAAGGTAAGTACCTACCTACCTACTTATTATGTTTACGATAACTTTAGGTAAAATTGTAGGAATAAATTATCTTATTATATTTTACTAGACCTAATCTATTCGTACTTTTTACAGGAATGGGGACCTAAACAAGCCTGCCGATGGACCCCACGGCAGGTTAACAGCCATTAATAATTAATAAATAAACACATGAAAAATTTATAAATATTTTGATAGTATAATAAGTAGGTATCTAGAATTTATAGAAGCCTGCAGGATGAGATAAGGGGGACGGGTTTCAGTGGTATGATATCAAGCTTGAGGCGCAGGGACAGAACCAAATGGAGATAAAACCCTACACATCTTATATATTTATGAATGAGGTGCACTACATACATACCTTAGACTCTAATGATACCCTTTGTGAGCTCCTGAGGTTACCACATGTTCTTAGAGTATCACAAAGATACTCATACGCAGCTTTATTAAGCCGATACCGCTGAATAAAATGGGTATCGGAAATAGAGTCGATGGTCAAACTCTCCCGCCGTGATCTTAGTTCTTGTCGCTCTTGCTCGCGACGCTCAGCTTCCTCTGCCTCTGCAGCCATTCGCCACGCAAAATATGATCGCATTGCCACTGATCGCCACCAATTAGACTCGAAATTAAATTCTAATTAGATTCTAACCAACAAAAAAACACTTTTCACCTACAAATTTTCGGTGATAGCAAAAACTATAAAAGTTTTTGAATTCGTTGAAGTTTACTAACAAAGATCTGTCAAACATTTAACTCGTACTACCAAAAAGGTATTATTTACACGTAAACTTATTTCATTTTCGAAAACTACGATTTGAAATAACTCATACTACCAATTTTAGTTCATGATAGTTTCCGCTAGAGGCGCTGCTTGTAAATGTATGGAAGAAAACTGAAACTATAAAAGTATTCGAAAACTATCAAAACATAAACTAGAGGCACAGATTGACATGAAAACATCCTAAAAAATAAATCTTTTTTTATTTATTTTTTTGCTATATCTACCTACATATGTATACGTCTCTTTTTTGCTTTTGCTTTGTATAAATTAATGACAATTTCAAAGAGTTATTTATTGTAATATAGATAGAGATTTTAATTTAATTCAAAAAACATCTTTGTATCGTTTTAGTTTAATTTTAATTATTTCAAATAATAAAAGTTTAACGTTTGTTGATTTTGCATGTTATTCTATTTAAATTTTAAGAAATGTTTTTTTTTATCGTAGTATTATAACGCATTAGTTAATAGGTCTTTCTAGTTAAGTATGAGAATATTATTATTTATTTATTTATTTATTGATCTTAAAAAATCCACAGCTAATACAATTATGTAAGGCAAGAAAAATAATCTTAACATTAGCCAATAACGGATTTACATTTTTTTGTTTAAATGTTATAAGACAAACGTACTTGGCGATTATACTTATATATAGAAATTATAACCAAAACTAGTTATACATATATGTAACTAGTGATGATTTAGTTTTAAAAAATTAATTTATATTATTGCAAGTTGAGATGTGGTGTGCCGGTTGTGTAAGTAGTGTAGGTTACATGTGTTGTGTAGTGGTGTGAGTGTAGTTGTACCTGTATCTGCTTAGCCCTACGACGACGATGCTCTTGGGATCGGGACTGTGTCTATTGAATTTCCACTAAGCAGGGTGAGTATAGGTGAGTAGGCTTTCGTATGACACGGCAGATACATCATCAATGTATCTGTTTGTTTTAATAATTCAAATAATATTTTTCTTAAAAACCTGTT
This sequence comes from Argyresthia goedartella, assembly GCA_949825045.1. NCBI lineage: Eukaryota > Metazoa > Arthropoda > Insecta > Lepidoptera > Argyresthiidae > Argyresthia > Argyresthia goedartella. The sequence goes on along the minus strand of OX463812.1, from coordinate 35,170,553 downwards.
TAGAGGTGTTAAAAATGTCTAGGTCCTTATCTTTGGAAAGCTTGTTGTAATTTAAATGACACCTATTCATGACTGAGTTTTGTGCATAGTTAGACCGAGATAGGGGGACATGGAAGAGAGGAGTGTGCCTGGTTCTTTTATTCGGAACATTTAACCGAAGTGCTGAGGAGATTAATTCAGGACAGTTCAGTCTTCCACTACTCAGGTCATGAAGAAATAGCATGTCCAGGAGACGCCTCCTGTCCTCGAGTGTTTGCAGTTTGTGCTTTTCCAACGAAGTATTGTAGTTCTTCAAAGGAGAGTGGTAGCCAGTGCGGTAATTAAGATGTTTAATGAATTTGCGTTGTAATGATTCAATTGACTCAATGTGGCATATATATTGGGGTCGCCAGATAGGGCTACAGTATTCTAGAACAATGCGCACGTACGAGTATTAGAGAACTTATACACAGTGGGTCAGTGAATGCCTGGCTCGTTCGAAGTACAAAACCCAGGTTCTTATAGGCCTTGTCTGTAGCAGCGTCTATATGTTGAGAGAATGTGAGCTTTGAATCGAGTAAAACTCCTAGATCTCTTATTGATTTAACTTTCTCGATTGGCCTGTTATTAATTTGGTAATTGTAAAATATTGGCTTAGTCTTTCTGGTAAAGCGGTGATTGCATTTAGTGAGATGCACTTATCCTATTTACCGTATAATAGACACCTAGCCTACAAAGATCTTTCTGTAGAAGTGCACAATCGGAAGTTGAATTTATCTTTTTGTACACTTTTTTGTCATCGGCGTATAAAAGAAACTTTGAGTGGATAAAACAACTGCTTATATCGTATAGGAAGGCAATGTAAAGGAGCGGTCCCAACAGTGATCCCTGTGATTATAAGACTTTAATATTGTTGATTTTGCAAATCTTTAATATGATAAGAAAATCATTGTTATTTCGTTAAGATTTAACTTTCCAAATTACTTATGAAGCTGTTATTATTGTTACATACGATCACATCAGTCCATTCAGTTCAATAAACAACAATTTCCATGCATTTTATTTTGTTTTTTATTTTTTTAAATACCCGCAGTCCATTTAGTTAAATAAACAACTATTTCCATAGATTTTACTCTGTATTTTTATTTTTTTCTAAATATCCGGATATATCCGAATATCCGGATAATCAAATTTCAAAACGGATAATATCCGGATAGTAAAAAGTTCCGGATCTTGCAAACCCTAATAAGAACACGTCTTGCTCGGACGACGACTGCCGCGTCACTGCCACACAAATGAAACCTGTATATTTACAAGCGCACGCACGCATAGCGCCGCGCGCACAACTGAGTTAAAGTATCTATACCTTCCTACAAAGGTACAAATCAACAAAGTTACAAAAAAATATGAGGTTACAATTTTATCACCCCACTGCGCCAGACCGGCTGCGCTATACGACAACCAGTATTGGATTTTGGTGCGTTGAAAGGGATAGCACAAAATTACAAAAAGGATAGTATTTTGTAAACGCTCTAATACTAATTTAAAAATGATGAAAATATTTAAAATCAACATCATTTATTAGTAATTTAAAGACTTTAGATATGATAATAAATCATAATTTATAAGTCCATTACATGTGACTTATATACAGGCTGTAAAATAAAAGTGTAGTCAAATAAGAGGTTGTTAGAAACATCTTTCTGAACAACTTTCACTATGGAACCGTTTTTATCAGAGCAATTTTATTTTTCACCTCTATACAGGGTATTGTTATGTAAAGCCACCCCCGGGTAAGGGACTATAGTACCCATCATTATGAATACCTTTCCTCAAGAAATATATGTATATGGGTCTCCCATAGTAACATGTAATCAGCTGATTGGTCAATGTAATGAGGGACGATTTTTTCCATTTGAGACCATATGTTTCTGGAGGAAAGTTATTCATGATGATAGGTACTATAGGCGTAACTTTACAAAACAAAAGCCTGTATATTCATTTTTGGAAGAGGTTAAAAATAAAAATGCTCTGAAGATGTTTCATGGCGAAACTATGATGTCCCTACATATTTATGTATATGTAGGGTCATCATAGTTTAGGGAAAGGGTTAAACCCCTGAAAGTTTGACTACACCTTTATGTATACTTATACTCGGGAGGTGCCAATTATTTAGACATAAGCACTTAATTAAATATCTAAAATTTAAATGATTAAGAGTGTAATTAATAAAACAATGTTTGATGTTATGTGATGATTATACCAATGAACCGACTGTGATTATTGTGATTAAAACTAAGTTATATATATAAATATGATATAAAAATATACATATAATAATAATAATAATAATACCTTGGACACCTTTTACACACATTGATCTAGCCCCAAACTAGGATTCCCTGTATCTTGGGTACTAGACAACGATATATATACTTATATATATAACTATAATTAACAAATGGATCTGTTCTTTTTTCAAATTATGTTTTGTGAGTACAGAAGCTAGCATGTTATCCTTTACACATTGATTGTCAGTTCTTAACACTTTCCTCCATTGCAATGATGTCATTATTGCAATTGTCATGTACCGATTGAAGTGATTTTTAAACATTCGTGCCTTAATTTCCACCGAAAAATGCTTTAAGATGTCTTCAAAAGTTTCAGCAAAATCGTATTTCGACGAAATTTTGCCAGCGTGTTCGCGATACCAATTCCGCCATTGTTGTTTACATCTTAGCTCAACTATATAAATATACAATATATATATATCATTGCTACAACCGAAGCTCGAAGACCCGTTTAAAATCCAAATCGCTGTCACGCACTTATGTACAACAAAAAACTCATTTATGTTTCAGTCTTCTAAGGGCTTTTGACAGCTGTTAAAAACAGTTTAAATTAAACACAGCAACCGCTCAACATGGGTTTGTCAAGTCAAAGTCGACATCAACCAATTTATTAGAATATGTGAACTATATACACGAGTCACTTAACGCTAAATCCCCAAGTTCACAGCATCTATACAGACTTCAAAAAAGCATTTGATAAAGTAAATCACCAAATATTAATTCAAAAACTTAAAACACTTTGGAATACACGGAAGTCTTCTTAGATGGATTACAATCTATCTATCTAACAGATCACAACTAGTAGCAGTAAAAGGTTTCCTTTCTTCGTCCTTGGAGGTCACATCTGGCGTGCCACAAGGCAGTCACTTGGGGCCATTATTCTTCATACTATTCATTAACGATTTAATTAATAATCTAAAATCAAATTTTCTCTTATATGCCGATGATTTAAAAAAAAATAACTCCATAAGTGACGAGTCTGACTGTCATAAAATACAATGTGATCTTAATTCCTTAGCAACATGGTGCGAGACAAACTACATGTGGCTCAATGTTAAGAAATGCTTCATAATGAAGTTCTCGACCACAAACAACAATTTTAACAACTTTCAATACAACATAGGTAGAGAGCAATTCGACAAAGTAAGAGACCTCGGTATTATTTTGGACCCTGAGCTTAGTTTCAGGCTACACTATGATCACTTGAAGTCATCCTGCAATAAGCTGCTTGGCTTTTTATTTAGACTAAGTAGAGATCTCCGTAGTACACGTGCTATGATGACCCTTTTCAATAGTTTTATAAGGAGTAAGTTGGAATATTGCTCAGTAGTATGGAGTCCTTTCTATAAAGTTCACGTAGAATCTATTGAAAACCTACAGGCCAGATTTATTCGGATGCTTGCCTATCGAAACAATCTCAAATATAAATGCAATAACTATGATGAACGCCTAGATCACTTTGGAATAATGTCATTAGAAAATGGAATAATGTCATTAGAAAATCGCAGAAACATTAATAGTTTGACAACACTCCGTAAAATTTTGCATGGAACTATTCACACTAATCTATTATCAAAAATTGAGATTTCGGTACCACAGCGTCAGAAACGATCGGTTAGGAAACATACTACATTCCATCTACCCGTTTACAAAACTCAAAGAGCTTACCACGAACCTCTCCCTAATATATATATTTTTTTTAATCTTATTTATTTTATAAGCCATACATCTTATGATTAAGTCAGCTTAAAAATAATTAACAAAGTTACAGTGCTTACAGTATTACTTTAACAAAAGAAAATAACATTAAATAAATCTAAAATTGGTTAGTTACATAAGTATTTTGCCGTCTTAGCAATTACATCTCCAACGAACACACCTTAGATATCTTTGTGAACCCTAGTACCTTCAAAACAAAACTTTTAAACATTTAAAGAAAGAAGCCAACATAAAACAAACATAGATTTAACTTTTAACTTCTTACTAAGTACTTAACCTTTACATATTTGAGTAGTTCATTTTTAATAAGTCAAATAATTAAGTAAGTAATATAGCAGATAACATTTAATTAAGCATGCTGTCAGGACATCTTAAGGTTGAATCACTAGTTTAATATGTAAAACCATTATTCTAAGACATGCAATGTGATTTTACTGTTATGTTCTGCAAATAATAAAATAAAATAAAATAACTAAAGCTAGACTCTGACATTTTGTATTCTGGAATCTCTAAGCTTTTTCTATCTATGCTGCAAATTCTTTTTGCAAAAACTCGCCCCCTTTACCCTTCACCTAAGCTACCGCAGTATTTTGCTCTGATATTATCTGCAACTTTTGGTGATCATTATATTTGTTGCCAAAAAATATTAAGTCCATGTGTTTGGTTCACAATATGTCTCTTATTTATGTGTGCCTTTTGGCATAGGCCTCCTCCAACCGTTTCCATTCGTTTCTATCCAACGCCACTCGGGTTCAGTGCGGTCCCAAAGTTAGGCGTAATTCGCCCTCGCAACTCCTCGCCGGGCGACCCTGTCTTTTAGTGCCATCTCTCGGGTACAGATGTAGTGAATAATCCTTTCCTATCGGCAAAACTCGGAACAACGATAACACCCGAATGGTGCCGATGTGTCTATGAATTACTGTATTATTAAATTACGTGTAGGTATCAAATAAATCGCATACTTTATTTATCAGTGTCAAATGACAAAGACGACGACGTTTAGTAAGACAAAAACGAACATTTCCGAGAAAATACGAAAGGAAAGGATTATTCACTACATCTGTACATTTGGTTGACATGCTGGCTCCATTTGTTTCACTGACCACGTGGCATGTGTTACTTGCCAGCCCCACGACACGACCCGATTGGCCGAGTCGGCAGTGACTCTGCCTACGAAGCCGAGGGTCCCGGGTTCGAGTCCCGGTGGGGGCAAATATTGGTTTGACGAGAAGGGATGTTTGTTTTGTACCCTAGTCATGGTTGTTTATCGATCTAAGTATAATATTTATCTATATAAGATGTGTATCGTTGACTAGTACGCAAGATTATGGGAATCCTAGTTTGGGGCTAGATCAATGTGTGTCAATAGTGTCCAAGGTATTATTTTTATTATTACTTCAGACGATCGATGCGGGATACTATATCGTTGCAACCAAAATCCACATGGTTATTAAGTTTAGTAATAGCTACGACACCGTTACTCATCTGCGACTTTTTGAAAAGTTTTAAAACCACGGGCAACAAACGATCGTTGTCCCAAAAGTGTTACGTGATTTATGACTATTAGGACATTATGACCGTCGCCGAAGTTATGTTTTTGGTTGCAGATTGTTTACAAAGTAAACCTGAGTTAAGACCTGACTTGACTGACCTGATTCTTTGAGCGGGTCTAATGCGTTATTAGGAAGTATTAGAAGGATTTGTTTTTATTCTGAAACCTTATGAACGCCTCTGATTGCGCAACAAAATGCCATACCACCTACGCCTACCATGGACAGTAGTCCATGTCAAGTTTAATGCCCATTTTTAGTGAGCTAGTTGATGTCGATAGTTACAAAAAAGGTTCATGACAAAATGAAGGTTTTATCACCTATTTATTTAGACTAATACACTGACGAGCTTAGAAAAAGTTCCACCCACAAAATGCCGAAAAAAAAAACACCTTAATATCTCCTAACCTAAGATATAGAACCTAGCTTCATAAATTAAAAAGTAAGTTTGTAATTGGTAATATTCTGATGCTCTGTTAAATGTACTTCAATATTGCAGAAGGCGTCATTAAGCTAGCCTTTCCCGTTTAGGAGTAATTTGGTGCAATTTCACTGGAACTTTTTCATTGCTCGTCAGTGTATTTAATTTATCACGATCAAAATTAAATGTACCACTCTATTATCGCAAGAAACACTTCGGACAAAGCGCTTTATATATATGTTATTAACAATGAGTTAATCTCGTATAATTTTTAAATTGTTACACGATAGGATTAATTTGCCTCGATCATAAAAACACCTGAACAGTCTAAATTAAAAAGAAATTACTATAATTATAATGCTATATTTAATATATAATTACTGATTGATTGATTAATGTATACCTCATTTTTCCTCTTTTAGAGTTTCATAACAATTTTTCAAAGACATCGAGAAGTCGCAAAGTACTTCTATTGGTGTTCCTATGAAACATACAATACGTATTGTATTACCAATTTTTTTTTACAACTTTAAACACAAATATGTCAGAAAGAATCATTCACGAAATTTTGCGAAAGAATATTTACTAACATTATGCAAACAAATTGTTAAATACATTTTTCATACAAAATTATGAGCACGCAATGTAAAGCAGTTGCTGAAGTTACCTTACATACATCAAACTGTCAAATGTCTGTCTGTTTATTTACATCAAAGTTCCGTCCCTCACCTGACTGCGGTAGCTTAGGTTTATCCTTCGTGTTAGGTTGAACATGCAAGAACAGCAAAAAATACTTAAAACATAAACTTGAGTGCTCATAAAATATTTAAAATAAAAAGTGTTTTTGCTGATCCTTTTTTGCTGTGTAAATCAGTATTTTTGAGCCTTTTAAAAATTGCTTGTGCTTAACTAATAAAAATGTTACAATATTAATTTCTATAATTAATAAGTACATAATTACAAAATTAGTAACCCCAAGGACTGTGTTGAGCTAGATTCACTCCATACAGTCCCATCATTTAATTCAATTGGGATTTGGAGCAATTGTGCCGAGTCCTGTTCTCGGAAGAAATCAGGATGTGCCTGCATCATGCCTGCGTGGTAGCGAGCGACCGTCGGCGTATAGTCTGAATCAATTCTTCCTATTCATTTAGACGTCCACAACTTCGACCTATTGCAATAATTCCCTATGTTTAGGTAGGTTTTTTTTTATATATCATTTGAAAGCTAACAAAATTAACGTTCAACATATCAACACAATTCATGGTTCATTGCATGGCAGTTGTGGGGATTTGTTTTGAGCAGCACGCGATAAAGTGAGTCCAGTTTATTTCTCGCGAGTGTATATTATTTATAAATTATAAAGCTGTGTCAAGCCATTGTAGGTACATTCAAAACTCCCGTGATATCGGCGCGCTCCCCACCTCATTCACCTCACCACCTAGAGCGGTCTACCGCTCTAGGTGGTGAGCCATACTCTACCGCCATCTATGGCGGTAGGTAGCACGGCAGACCGGGCTCTTCGTTCGCCACTGGTTACTCCGACTTCTATGAGAAAATCTTACATCTCTTTTTCCATTACTAAATCATTTGATACTGGATATTTTTATTTTTCTAGTTTCTGCACATATTTTTTGATATATTTTTTCCGTGCAATGTCACAATTGTTCATTACTTTTCTAGCTAGTTCTCGTGCTTGAGACTTTGAGACGGGATTAATGGAATTTACCTTTTCATATAGCCGAAGAGGCAGCCGATGTCATATTAAATACACAAGTAAAAGTGATATATAAACAGAGTCTTCGCGGGTGTGCCGGAGGTAGTTTCTTGCTGTGACTTTTTTATTTTTAGTCTTTAAGACCTTTAAAATGTTGCCGTGGGGAGGGCGGGACAGGTAGTCCCTGCCACTGAGTTCAATTTCTATTATTTAGTACACTAGTGCGTGCCCTACCGGGGGAGAGACCCAACCTGGGAGGGTTGTGGTGAATGGTGTGAACTTGGCAGCCGGGCACAACTAAGGTGTGTCGCTGCGTCTCTGTGTTGCGTGTCTTGTGCCGGCGTAGAGTGTACGGCGTCATGTGTGGGTGCCGGAGGTATCAGAGTATAATTTCCTCTTTCCTCTCTGGCCATCAATCTTGTATTACCTGCTAGAAATAAACCTTTTTTTTATTGCAGATTTATTTTAATCCTTGGATACGGTACTAACATTCTATTTTCTCCTATTCCAGGTAATCTAGACTAGAAGAATCAACTAATATAATATTCTTCATTTCTTGTGTACGGTGGGTTGCTATATGTAATATTTAACATACTCGTACTAACGCATCTTTCACCATCATACATCATCAATCACATCACTCAGGTATATGTTTTTTTTGCATTGTCAGTGTAATACCTGTAATATTACAAATGAAATTCCCTGTTTATCAGCTATCCACCATGGTAAATTGTTTTGCCCAAACTTCAGAACAAAAAAACTGTTGCAATTATTGCAAAGTAGGAGGAGAGTTTCCTAGAAAGAACTAGGATCACTTTTCTATGCAGAATGGAATAAGTTTTTTCTCCCAGTCGCCACAAATTTTAGCCATACAATAAATATAAAATTTTCAAAGACCATTCTCCCGCATACGCCTCATTATATCATACATTACAAGGGTGGGTCTGAGTCTATTCATAAGTGTCCGTTGTTCTTCTGGGGTAAGCTCCACTACTTTGCAAATATTGCAACAGTTTTCGGTTCTAACATTTATGTAAAATAATACCGTGGTAGATCGCTGAAGCAAGCCAGTTTTTAAATCAATTTGTACGCTCAGTTCTATACATTTTCTTCGACATAATCGAAACATACTACAAAACATGGTAATATTGGCATAATGCTAAATGGTTTGTCGAGCTTTAATATGATGGAAAGAACATGTATAACACCACCAAGCCAACTAGACACTTGTCAGGTATCTTCCGTCTCATGTCACGACCTTCAGCTGTGTGTGTGTGACTGAGATCGAAGATGCCTGACAGTTGCCTCGTTGGCTTGGCGGAATAGCATGTACATTTCCTTAATGTATTGTGGGATATTAGAAGTATATAGGCAACAAGTTAATGGATCAGCATATATTATATTAATCTATCATCTTTACCACCGCAACAGAATATTAAAAGTCCAGCGCCAATTCACATGAAAATTGATAACTCAGCAGCAAATTTTGTAAGTTTTCTTTATATATTTTAGTTTCAAATTGTAGCCTCAAAATTAGCCATCAAAATTTATTCAACAACAAAATTAATCAAACCATTTTTAGTTTTCATGAAAATTAGCATGTTTTTCCTGGATTTCCGACCATTTTAGGTGGAATAGAATAGAACATCCGAATAAGGGCACTTGCGGCTAGGCTTTATAGGGTTTATTATTAGCCATAGGCACGGAGGGGCGGAGGAAGGAGGCGAAGCCAACCAGCAAGCCGAGGCTGTGGAGGCGAGCGTGGGTGCGCTGGAGCCCCGTAGTAGCTGGAGCTAGGGAAGTTACGAAATACTGATGCGAATAGTATAGAATCAATCATCACATCAATGGCTATATGAAATTAGAGATCGTAGAAATTATTAATAGATGCAGTTGATACACTTATTAGAAGCTGGCAATGTGTTGACTTTTTACAAAATAAGTTGCAATAGAATTATCCCGATGCTGAGTTATACATATTCACCGCAGCTTATGTTAGAATATAATAGTGGTTTGAAAAGTATTTAAAAGCGCTTAAAATTTGATGCTGACCTATTAACTCAATGGACAATTAAGTAATTTTGAAGACCAAACTGGTATTTTAAAGAACCTGCATTAAATAACACCCATTTATTATTACTTGGTATCCGCTTTTTGTCAAGCCTAAACCGAGTAAATTAAGCTGTTGATGTTTGAATTTTTTTATTTTGTCTTTTCAACTTTTCTCCTTAGTAGCCAGTGGTAATTTTATTTGGGGGACAGGAATGCACGGCCCAGTAATGCCCGGCCCCGGAATGCCCGACCCCGGAATCGTGGGATTTGGGACGCCAATTCCGGGGCCGGACATTCCAAGCCGCACATTACTGGGCCGTGCATTCCGAAGCCGTGCACTGCCTGTTCGACCCCGGAATGCCCGGCCCCGGAATTGTGGGACGTCTCTCATTGGCTGGAAATACTGGCTTCTGATTGGTCGAACATTTTCGATTTAACTTAGACGAATCTAAGGCCATGGTCATAGTAGTGAGGTTTTTTGTAAGCAAGTTTAACATTCACTTGACACATAGCATAACCTAATATTATTCATATTTAGTTAGTTTAAAATAAAAACAAACTAAATTCTGCTATTTGTTAAAAAAAATAACACTGTGAAGACTGAGTTCAAGTGCATTATATTTATTGAGTCAAATTTGGCTAGAGTAGGTTATTGTGGCTAAATTTCAATTGGGTTATAGGTTAGGTTGGAACTTAGAAGAACCAAAACCGAAGCGGAGCGGAGCGAAGCGTATGCAAATAAAAATAAAACATTTAATGATATTAATAGATTTTTTGAGATAGAGACACTATGAACACACCCTAATCTCTGATGTAGCAGTTGTCTATGGTACTCGGGACGCCAATTCCAGGGCCGGGCATTCCGGGGTCGAGCACTATTTTGTACGGCCTTGGAATGCTCGGCCCAGGAATGCCCGACCCCGGAATCGTGGGCTTTCGGGACGCCAATTCCGGGGCCGGACATTCCTGGGCCGGACAATACTGGGCCGGGCATTACAGGGACTCATTTTATTTCTATGATAAGGTAGGTATCTGTCACCTTGGCCCTTGCTTGTAATAGCTGATGTAGAGTTTTGATATCTTCCGGCTGAGTTGGTACTTGGGTAGTAACAAATCGCCTTGTAACTTCCGTAAGATTTTCTATCTTTAGAAAATCTTACGGGGTGTAAGATCTACTACATGTCCATGCATGACCGTCATCTGTAATTTCAAACCCTCACTTTTCACGCCTTTACGCTATGTAATCTAACAATATTAAAATTGTCCGATGCTACCATTTCCTTTCAGCGCCATCTTTGGGCACTTTACACGCACTAACGCATGCCGTACCGAGCTCGCACGCACTAACCCGTTACTATGGCAACCGTGAAAGAGAAACGCTTCCATCAGCTGGTGAGTGTAACCTAGTACCTACATTTTACACACTCTCTAACAAAATAGAATAATTTAATTATTTAAACATTTACATACAGGCACATACATTGCTTCTGGCCCCACACTAGGATATCCTATGTCGTGGGAACCAGAAACAGCGACGTCACACACATATAAACATCCAAGACCTGGGGTTTTTTTTTACCCTAGCCGGGGATCGAACCCGGGACCTCTCGCATGGTAAGCAGAGTCACAACCGCTGCGCCGCTGAGGTCGTCAAATATTTAGCTAGATATAATATTAATAAAGAATTCAGAAGGGAATGTAATGATTGGTCGCCTCCTCATTTTCTCGTTCAGGGTCTTTAGTGTTGGACATAATATGAACCTTATACCTTAAACCCTCAACGACCCCCATTAATGTAATAGAGGAGATGTCCACGTTATAGGTTTTGAATTTTATTACCATGGCATGAGGTTCTAAATCGCGACGCCCCAAAACGGGGTTGGGTTGGTGGGAAGTTAATCACAAGAAAACGGGGTTGGGTTGGTGGGAAGTTAATCACAAGAAAACGGGGTTGGGTTGGTGGGAAGTTAATCACAAGAAAACGGGGTTGGGTTGGTGGGAAGTTAATCACAAGAAAACGGGGTTGGGTTGGTGGGAAGTTAATCACAAGAAAACGGGGTTGGGTTGGTGGGAAGTTAATCACAAGAAAACGGGGTTGGGTTGGTGGGAAGTTAATCACAAGAAAACGGGGTTGGGTTGGTGGGAAGTTAATCACAAGAAAACGGGGTTGGGTTGGTGGGAAGTTAATCACAAGAAAACGGGGTTGGGTTGGTGGGAAGTTAATCACAAGAAAACGGGGTTGTGTTGGTGGGAAGTTAATCACAAGAAAACGGGGTTGGGTTGGTGGGAAGTTAATCACAAGAAAACGGGGTTGGGTTGGTGGGAAGTTAATCACAAGAAAACGGGGTTGGGTTGGTGGGAAGTTAATCACAAGAAAACGGGGTTGGGTTGGTGGGAAGTTAATCACAAGAAAACGGGGTTGGGTTGGTGGGAAGTTAATCACAAGAAAACGGGGTTGGGTTGGTGGGAAGTTAATCACAAGAAAACGGGGTTGGGTTGGTGGGAAGTTAATCACAAGAAAACGGGGTTGGGTTGGTGGGAAGTTAATCACAAGAAAACGGGGTTGGGTTGGTGGGAAGTTAATCACAAGAAAACGGGGTTGGGTTGGTGGGAAGTTAATCACAAGAAAACGGGGTTGGGTTGGTGGGAAGTTAATCACAAGAAAACGGGGTTGGGTTGGTGGGAAGTTAATCACAAGAAAACGGGGTTGGGTTGGTGGGAAGTTAATCACAAGAAAACGGGGTCGGGTTGGTAGGAAGTTAATCACAAGAAAGCGAGCATGGAGGTACAATTTTTGGCATTCGAAACTGTCCGCCTTACCTAGGGGTAGGGCTGCCATCAGCTACATTACGGGTCCAGGGCCCCGATGCTTCTAACCGCACGCAGGCTCGGAAGTCATGTTTCATCGAGTCGAGAGAGAGATAGATAGCGCGAGCCTGCGATAGGCTTGTGTGAGGCTTGTGCTTAGTAGCATAGAGTGGCACGACAAAAACTTCAAAAACCCCGGACATTTGGGTGAAATAAAGATTTTTTCCCCGGACTCCCTATAAATCATTTTATTACATTTAAAAAAAATACAAAATATTAATAAAGGTCGAAAAGTTGAGCCAGATCGCTGCCGCCGTCGCTAGGCAAGGTGCCCAGAACGCTGGCGGCGTTGCCTCGCTGTACGGCGAGGCTCAGCCTTAGCCCAAGGTAGGCTCCAGCCCTCCGGTCGTTAGAGGCGTCGACCAGGCGCGAGGAAAGTTCTTTGAACAGTGCTCGAGCCTTGGACCCCATGGTTTCTACCCCAAAGCACACAAATATGTAGCCCTGTCCGAGGGCTGCATGTTTGCGCCTCTTGCTACCCTCTGCCGCGCCAGCCTTGCGGGCGGTCGCTTGTAAGTGGGACTGTGCCAGGGTATCGACACAAGTCGAGTCCCACACAAGCGATCGCCCGTTTTTCCAAGGAATCAATGTCATCCGGTCCGGTCTTTTGCCATCGTCCCGCGAAAGACTCTTATATCGCGGGAACGCCTGCACTAGCAAAAGCTCGGCGGATGACATCGTTCAGTGCGGCGTGGCGCGACAGGCGGCCCGCGCTGCGGCGGCATGCCAGTCCATGGTGGCCCAGTTGGTCCACGCCTCCCCCACAGCGGCAGCGATGTGGCTCGTTTGTCTTGGCCCCTAGCCTAAGACTAACAGCTAAGCTGGATGAGGTCCTCTCCTCTCCCTATAATAAAATAAAAACATAGTTATCATATTTTTATTAATTTATCGAAACTCCACTTGACCTTCAACCTGGTAAAAAACATAAGTAGGAGGTCTTATTCTTGTCGTCAATGAAATTATAAAATGTTATAAATTATTAAAAACAAATTATAATTTTTCTAGGTAGATAATATACCTAAATTCTAAGTATACAATACTGTATGTATTTTACTTAAGTAACTGTACGTTCTTTTTAATTATTTTGATATTTTTCGGTCTTCACAATTTTTGATTAAATATCTTTCTTTTCCAATCTTTAAAGTCGGAACAACTCAGATCCTTGAAATTATATTTAACTTTGATCAGCGAAGAAACCGTGTGTACGTTTAGTGAGTTATCTTGCATGTGACTAACGAAAATACCATTTCTTTCCGAATTTTCAACTATGAAATGCTGTAACTTATGGCAAATCATTCCACTATATCAAGTTAATCGGCTTTCCCCTGACATAAAAAGAGGACCCTTTTTAAAAACCCCGCCCTGACGCTCCCGGGACGCCCTCCAAACTAGGACAAATCCGGGGAAACCCGGACGGATGGCAGCCCTAGCCCTAGGCGCTCTTTTAGTGTCGTGCTAGTCCTGCATGCGGGATACTGACAGAACCCGAGTGCGGGTCAATCCGATAGGAAACCCCGTCCGCAATGAAACCCCCATGACACAGAAAGAGGGTAGCAGTAGTCATACTCACAAAGAGTTTCGTTCATCTGAGGTGTTACTACAAAAAAATATACACACACGTCCAATACTACAATTTTTACATTTTTGTGTTGTTGAATAGGAGTTTATTTTTTGTGGTAAGACCGCCTAAGTTTAGGCATTTCTAGAAATGCCATTTCCCGTTATAGGTTTTGATTTTTATTACCATGACATAAGGAACAAAATCGCGATGCCTGGCGCTTAGGTGCGGTAATATGCCGGTTAAGCCAGTTAACTGCGTAACAGTATTAAAAACACTGATATTGTTTATAACTTGGAGTTCCTCGACTTTATCGTAGGTTCGGGTTACAATATCGCGACAGATGAAACCACAAATCAATGTTGTACCTACCTATCTACAGAAAGTGCACACTTGGAAGAAGGCTATCAGCTTTCTCGAAATTTCGACACGATAGTCTCACTCGGGGCGACTCGAGTTGAATCTCAATTTATTATCGTTCGAGCTACACATGTCGGACAATAAATTGTAACTTTGCAAAGCTGGAATTTGATATCCAGACGGTGTCCTTATTACACTCTGTACTGAGAGTGAGAATGATGAAAGTGGAGTCCGTTAATAAAACAGTCTGTCAGCCAGTTGCAGAAAGTAAAATTATGTTTTTTTTTATAAACCATGGCTCTTGTTTCTGAGTACATAATGTTTATAGTTCACACGCCTTGTCGTTGCGCCCATTACATTTAAAGACCGTGCCTGTAACTCACAGTGTGATAGGTTTAGAAATAATTTACCCAAATAGAGAGTATTATAAATTCTCAGTAATAGTAGTTCAATGTTCTCAACAAACTTTTTTTTATATCTTTTTTAGATAAAAGACGTTCAATAAAAGAAATTTATAAATACAGAACATCACATGTACAGGATCGTACAGTCTGATAATTTGTTCAAAGTTTGCACTGGTTCCTACACTAGGCTACACTACAATACGCTATATGTCACCGTAAGATAGTCAAAACCGTTAGTTGATCAATTATCGATATTTTGTTCTTACATGTCAACCTATCACGAAGACTATTCGAGGGCCTCGCTGCGCTCGCCCCCTCTAGTCTTCACCTAAGCTACCGCAGTGTTTAAACCTGTTTACTATTTTACAGTCTTAACCGTTAGATTATCAACTAACGCGTCAAATAGTAAGCAGTACGCTACAGTTTACTATCTGTCGATAATTGAACAGCTAACGAGAAAAAATAAACGTTAGTTTATCAACTAACGGTTTCGACAATCTTACGGTGACATATATAAAGGGACGGAACCTTTTGGCGAATGCTGACTTGGTTGTTCTATTAGGTAACTATGATTCGTTCTTGTTTACTTACTTTGATTAGATTTGATTCGATCTGCATTCAGTCAGTTACAGTTAATTTAATATCAACAGTTAGTTATTTGTACCGTATTCAAGACTGCTTGTATCACTCCATAAACAGCGTGAATTAAACGTCAAAAACTTACAGAATACTTAATAGTGTTTGGCTCCACAATGCAATACCTGCGAGCTCCAAAAACCGAGATACTAAGCTGAAACATTCGATGACCAGTGTTTGTGGACCCCATGACAATGTGCTTATGACTCAATTGAATGTATCAACTCCACTCCAGATATGTTGAGGTCCGTACTATAAACATGATTAGTATAATCACAAAGTCACCTTGAATGATTCATGGAAGGAATCTAAAGTCGTTTCCGTATTAGTGACTTGAGAATCTATGTAGGTATGCTATTCATGTAATTGTGTCCCTTACTAACAACAATTACAAAATGCGGTGCTGCCATTAGGATTTAATTCTGTTGAAGTTTTACATTACATTACAGAGCACGGCAGCCAATGCGAGTAGCATATTCAATTTGTGATAGATATGAAAACAACAAATAGGTTTTGGTATTATCAATAGGGAAATATTAAACTGCACATCAATAATACTGATTTTCACAGCAAATATACTGATTTTTACAGCAAATATCAGGGCAAAATACTGCGGTAGCTTAGGTGAAGGGTAAAGAGGGTGAGCGAAGCGAAGCCCCCTTTATCCTTCGTGTTAGGTTGAACATGTGAGAGATTCATAGTGAGACAAATAAGAGGAAGTTTAAGAACTCCCTTAAAAAATATCTGTTATCGTGAACTGCTAGTTTGTCTTTTGGTGAGACTCATGATCTCACAGTCAAACCATTCAAACCACCAAATGGTTTTGTGAGACAATTGTTAGTTGTTATGTTTTTTATCGTATATGTAATAATAAATAAATAAATAAATAAACAACAAAAATACTTAAAACATAAAAAGTGTTTTTGCTGATCCTTTTTTGCTGTGAAAATCAGTATTTTTGATGTGCGATTAAATATTAGCCTTATAAATAGTGAAATCCACTATCTATGAAACAGTTACTTACTTGTAGGCATATAGATATGTTAGTAAATAAACACACGCCCGCCGCCGCCGGATGCTCGTCGTACCTAATTGATTCATTGACTTGATTATCTTGACTAGCGTCGACTAATATATTTTTAAGGATTTCTCTTAATCAGTTTTAGTTTTAATTTCTATTTTCGTATTATTGTATTTTGGAAATTGTTTACATACAATTCAACACAGTACATGTACTGTTGATTAAAACATTGATTTTGTCTACTTGAACTCAACCAAGATAGCATGAAACGGTAGTCGGTTCCCTAGTTAGTGGACTAAAAGGACTATATAAAGGTTATATATGATTCATGATCAAGACATTTTATTCGGATAGACGGCTAGGGCGTGAGTTGAGAACTGTTGGAGCGGTTTCTAGCGTTCCAGACGCGTACGGAGTACGCGAGTACGAGTAGGTACTGCAGTACGAGTCCCCACTTCGACGGCACGGGGGGCTTCGCCACTGGACGGCAGGCAGGTGGGCCACCAGGATCGCGGGCGCTGTGCACGTTCGCTGGGTCCAACGGGGCGCTGCCTGTAGGCTTTGTAGGTCCGTGTGACGTAGTCCAATTATGTTGTGACTTAGGTATAAAGCAGCGTCAGTAGACGAAGACAGAAGTGTAGCCAGGGTAGCAGGGTAGGTAGACCCTGTGGAGAACAGCAGTCTAAGAAGGTACTTGGGAGATGAAAATACTTTATCTCCGACTCCATCCAGGCACGCCGAGAGGTCGAGGAGCCGGGAAACCTAATAGCCATCCAGGGCATTTCAAACGGAATTTTAGCTGTAGGGAAGTTAATCACAAGAAAACGAGCATGGAGGTACAATTTTTGGCATTCGAAACTGTCCGCCCTAGGTAGGGCTGCCATCAGCTACATTACGGGTCCAGGGCCCCGATGCTTCTAACCGCACGCAGGCTCGGAAGTCATGTTTCATCGAGTCGAGAGAGAGATAGATAGCGCGAGCCTGCGATAGGCTTGTGTGAGGCTTGTGCTTAGTAGCATAGAGTGGCACGACAAAAACTTCAAAAACCCCGGACATTTGGGTGAAATAAAGATTTTTTCCCCGGACTCCCTATAAATCATTTTATTACATTTAAAAAAAATACAAAATATTAATAAAGGTCGAAAAGTTGAGCCAGATCGCTGCCGCCGTCGCTAGGCAAGGTGCCCAGAACGCTGGCGGCGTTGCCTCGCTGTACGGCGAGGCTCAGCCTTAGCCCAAGGTAGGCTCCAGCCCTCCGGTCGTTAGAGGCGTCGACCAGGCGCGAGGAAAGTTCTTTGAACAGTGCTCGAGCCTTGGACCCCATGGTTTCTACCCCAAAGGACACAAATATGTAGCCCTGTCCGAGGGCTGCATGTTTGCGCCTCTTGCTACCCTCTGCCGCGCCAGCCTTGCGGGCGGTCGCTTGTAAGTGGGACTGTGCCAGGGTATCGACACAAGTCGCGACCCACAAAAGCGACCGCCCGTTTTTCCAAGGAATCAATGTCATCCGGTCCGGTCTTTTGCCATCGTCCCGCGAAAGACTCTTATATCGCGGGAACGCCTGCACTAGCAAAAGCTCGGCGGATGACATCGTTCAGTGCGGCGTGGCGCGACAGGCGGCCCGCGCTGCGGCGGCATGCCAGTCCATGGTGGCCCAGTTGGTCCACGCCTCCCCCACAGCGGCAGCGATGTGGCTCGTTTGTCTTGGCCCCTAGCCTAAGACTAACAGCTAAGCTGGATGAGGTCCTCTCCTCTCCCTATAATAAAATAAAAACATAGTTATCATATTTTTATTAATTTATCGAAACTCCACTTGACCTTCAACCTGGTAACAAACATAAGTAGGAGGTCTTATTCTTGTCGTCAATGAAATTATAAAATGTTATACATTATTAAAAACAAATTATAATTTTTCTAGGTAGATAATATACCTAAATTCTAAGTATACAATACTGTATGTATTTTACTTAAGTAACTGTACGTTCTTTTTAATTATTTTGATATTTTTCGGTCTTCACAATTTTTGATTAAATATCTTTCTTTTCCAATCTTTAAAGTCGGAACAACTCAGATCCTTGAAATTATATTTAACTTTGATCAGCGAAGAAACCGTGTGTACGTTTAGTGAGTTATCTTGCATGTGACTAACGAAAATACCATTTCTTTCCGAATTTTCAACTATGAAATGCTGTAACTTATGGCAAATCATTCCACTATATCAAGTTAATCGGCTTTCCCCTGACATAAAAAGAGGACCCTTTTTAAAAACCCCGCCCTGACGCTCCCGGGACGCCCTCCAAACTAGGACAAATCCGGGGAAACCCGGACGGATGGCAGCCCTAGCCCTAGGCGCTCTTTTAGTGTCGTGCTAGTCCTGCATGCGGGATACTGACAGAACCCGAGTGCGGGTCAATCCGATAGGAAACCCCGTCCGCAATGAAACCCCCATGACACAGAAAGAGGGTAGCAGTAGTCATACTCACAAAGAGTTTCGTTCATCTGAGGTGTTACTACAAAAAAATATACACACACGTCCAATACTACAATTTTTACATTTTTGTGTTGTTGAATAGGAGTTTATTTTTTGTGGTAAGACCGCCTAAGTTTAGGCATTTCTAGAAATGCCATTTCCCGTTATAGGTTTTGATTTTTATTACCATGACATAAGGAACAAAATCGCGATGCCTGGCGCTTAGGTGCGGTAATATGCCGGTTAAGCCAGTTAACTGCGTAACAGTATTAAAAACACTGATATTGTTTATAACTTGGAGTTCCTCGACTTTATCGTAGGTTCGGGTTACAATATCGCGACAGATGAAACCACAAATCAATGTTGTACCTACCTATCTACAGAAAGTGCACACTTGGAAGAAGGCTATCAGCTTTCTCGAAATTTCGACACGATAGTCTCACTCGGGGCGACTCGAGTTGAATCTCAATTTATTATCGTTCGAGCTACACATGTCGGACAATAAATTATAACTTTGCAAAGCTGGAATTTGATATCCAGACGGTGTCCTTATTACACTCTGTACTGAGAGTGAGAATGATGAAAGTGGAGTCCGTTAATAAAACAGTCTGTCAGCCAGTTGCAGAAAGTAAAATTATGTTTTTTTTTATAAACCATGGCTCTTGTTTCTGAGTACATAATGTTTATAGTTCACACGCCTTGTCGTTGCGCCCATTACATTTAAAGACCGTGCCTGTAACTCACAGTGTGATAGGTTTAGAAATAATTTACCCAAATAGAGAGTATTATAAATTCTCAGTAATAGTAGTTCAATGTTCTCAACAAACTTTTTTTTATATCTTTTTTAGATAAAAGACGTTCAATAAAAGAAATTTATAAATACAGAACATCACATGTACAGGATCGTACAGTCTGATAATTTGTTCAAAGTTTGCACTGGTTCCTACACTAGGCTACACTACACTACGCTATATGTCACCGTAAGATAGTCAAAACCGTTAGTTGATCAATTATCGATATTTTGTTCTTACATGTCAACCTATCACGAAGACTATTCGAGGGCCTCGCTGCGCTCGCCCCCTCTAGTCTTCACCTAAGCTACCGCAGTGTTTAAACCTGTTTACTATTTTACAGTCTTAACCGTTAGATTATCAACTAACGCGTCAAATAGCAAGCAGTACGCTACAGTTTACTATCTGTCGATAGTTGACCAGCTTACGAGAAAAAATAAACGTTAGTTTATCAACTAACGGTTTCGACAATCTTACGGTGACATATATAAAGGGACCGAACCTTTTGGCGAATGCTGACTTAGTTGTTCTATTAGGTAACTATGATTCGTTCTAGTTTACTTACTTTGATTAGATTTGATTCGATCTGCATTCAGTCAGTTACAGTTAATTTAATATCAACAGTTAGTTATTTGTACCGTATTCAAGACTGCTTGTATCACTCCATAAACAGCGTGAATTAAACGTCAAAAACTTACAGAATACTTAATAGTGTTTGGCTCCACAATGCAATACCTGCGAGCTCTAAAAACCGAGAAACTAAGCTGAAACATTCGATGACCAGTGTTTGTGGACCCCATGACAATTTACTTATGACTCAATTGAATGTATCAACTCCACTCCAGCTATGCTGAGGTCCGTACTATAAACATGATTAGTATAATCACAAAGTCACCTTGAATGATTCATGGAAGGAATCTAAAGTCGTTTCCGTATTAGTGACTTGAGAATCTATGTAGGTATGCTATTCATGTAATTGTGTCCCTTACTAACAACAATTACGAAATGCGGTGGTGCCATTAAGATTTAATTCTGTTGAAGTGTTACATTACATTACAGAGCACGGCAGCCAATGCGAGTAGCATATTCAATTTGTGATAGATATGAAAACAACAAATAGGTTTTGGTATTATCAATAGGGAAATATTAAACTGCACATCAATAATACTGATTTGCACAGCAAATATACTGATTTTCACAGCAAATATCAGGGCAAAATACTGCGGTAGCTTAGGTGAAGGGTAAAGAGGGTGAGCGAAGCGAAGCCCCCTTTATCCTTCGTGTTAGGTTGAACATGTGAGAGATTCATAGTGAGACAAATAAGAGGAAGTTTAAGAACTCCCTTAAAAAATATCTGTTATCGTGAACTGCTAGTTTGTCTTCTGGTGAGACCCATGATCTCACAGTCAAACCATTCAAACCACCAAATGGTTTTGTGAGACAATTGTTAGTTGTTATGTTTTTTATCGTATATGTAATAATAAATAAATAAATAAATAAACAACAAAAATACTTAAAACATAAAAAGTGTTTTTGCTGATCCTTTTTTGCTGTGAAAATCAGTATTTTTGATGTGCGATTAAATATTAGCCTTATAAATAGTGAAATCCACTATCTATGAAACAGTTACTTACTTGTAGGCATATGTTAGTAAATAAACACACGCCCGCCGCCGCCGGATGCTCGTCGTACCTAATTGATTCATTGACTTGATTATCTTGACTAGCGTCGACTAATATATTTTTAAGGATTTCTCTTAATCAGTTTTAGTTTTAATTTCTATTTTCGTATTATTGTATTTTGGAAATTGTTTACATACAATTCAACACAGTACATGTACTGTTGATTAAAACATTGATTTTGTCTACTTGAACTCAACCAAGATAGCATGAAACGGTAGTCGGTTCCCTAGTTAGTGGACTAAAAGGACTATATAAAGGTTATATATGATTCATGATCAAGACATTTTATTCGGATAGACGGCTAGGGCGTGAGTTGAGAACTGTTGGAGCGGTTTCTAGCGTTCCAGACGCGTACGGAGTACGCGAGTACGAGTAGGTACTGCAGTACGAGTCCCCACTTCGACGGCACGGGGGGCTTCGCCACTGGACGGCAGGCAGGTGGGCGACCAGGATCGCGGGCGCTGTGCACGTTCGCTGGGTCCAACGGGGCGCTGCCTGTAGGCTTTGTAGGTCCGTGTGACGTAGTCCAATTATGTTGTGACTTAGGTATAAAGCAGCGTCAGTAGACGAAGACAGAAGTGTAGCCAGGGTAGCAGGGTAGGTAGACCCTGTGGAGAACAGCAGTCTAAGAAGGTACTTGGGAGATCAAAATACTTTATCTCCGACTCCATCCAGGCACGCCGAGAGGTCGAGGAGCCGGGAAACCTAATAACCATCCAGGGCATTGCAAACGGAATTTTAGCTGTAGGGAAGTAAAAGTAAAAAATTAAAATCTAAAGTAATAACGTAGCCAGCTGGGGGGTATCATGGAGTAGTAGAAACAAAATATAACACAAACAATACTCTAGAGGCAATCCTCGACGTACCAAGATCCCAACGAAACTGATGTACAGAGAGAAGTGGGAAATCCTTGACGTTTGAATTACAAATTGATCTATGTACATTCTACGTGAGTATAGCAAACAGTAATAGTTATACTAAGTAGAACCTATCCAAATAATATTATAAATGTGAAAGTAGCGATGTTTAGATGTTTGGATGTGTTTGTGTGTTTTTGCCTCAATCACGGTAAAACGGCTGATCGGTTTTAAATTAAATTCAGCACAGAGATAGATTATGAGCTATATCAACATATAGGATATTTTTTATCCGATTACACCAGAATGAGGGTAACGTAATGATAATTGATGATGAAGATGAAGTTGCCGGCATCAGATAGTTTACAATAACTACAAGGTAAAAAATACAGTATGGCACAGTTCCCCCCTGTGTAGGGTAAGATTTTACCTAAGAGAAATCCGCTGAGGCACTACCTTGTCCTAAAAAGTAACAGTCAGGCTCTACTCATTCATCGCACATTCACATAATATCAGGCTTCAGTCCACACTAAGTTCACATCAGGATATATATAACTAATATAGAGAGTATGAAACAGCCTTCCGTGACATATTAACAGCATAGAACACCTAAACATAACTGAAAGAAGCTGACAAATGGAATAGGTCTATGGAGACAAAAAAAGATGTAGATTTAATAAGATAAGAGTACAACACAGCCAGTAGCTTAGCTAATACTGTCAGCTCAACTTCAATGAGGGTCCCTAATCAGTGGTACCTGGCGGAGGTACAAGTGCTAGTAGACATAATAGAATAATATAATTCCTCCAGCCGGTAGGAGTTGGAAAAAACAAAAATAAGTGGTATAACACTCAATAGACCAAGTAGAAATAGACATTACAGAGTAGTAAGCTAGTTTAGTTAGGCAAGTTCTCAGCGGGTTTTAGGATAGGGTAGGTTTGGTAGGATAGAAGTAAGTAGATGAAAATGAAAATGTTTATTTATACATGAAAAATACATAGGACAAAAAATGTATAGTTCGGTACATATGTTATGTCTAGACACAAAACAAGAAAGTTACAGCAGTCCTTCCAGCATATTTTAGTTACAACTGCAGTAAAACTTCTTTCACACGTGAGTTTTTCCTGAAACTGTAGGTAGAGGTAGTAAGTTCGTATTCTAGTTCGGGTAGTACATATTTTATTAGTATAGCGACAGGTATTTAATAGGATAAGCCGTTGTAATGGTTTTTCGATAGTTAGATTCTTATTTACAAGGTTTATAGCAGAAAAGGCACAAAATGAGGTTGGGAACGCAGAAGATCAGTAGACTAGACTAACGCCAAATGTTACACAGAAAAATAAATATCAGAGAAATACAAGTAGAGCTATGCAATGTATGTTTAACAAACTATCTGGGCCTTACCACAAAAACATAAACTACTGTTCAACACTTGTTTAAAAACAAAAATGTATGGGATTTGACGTTTGTTTTGAAGTTAAATGTTTTTGTGGTAAAACGGTTGATTTTAAGTGACGTCCATTGATCGTGTTTGTGGCATTGCACTGCAGAGGCGTGACTAATATTAGTTGATCGTGCTTTGTTGCTCTCTGCGTCTTATGATTGCCAAATATGTTTCGGTTTACTGACAAAACACTAAGACTGACTGCACTGCTCACTCAACCTTGAGGCCGTAGACAATTATTGTCCAGTCGACCTAATGTTTTCAATTACAGTACTCATTGGTATTTGGAACACTACAGAACCACAGCTAGAACTTAGGGCTCTCTTATCGGAAGTAGTTCAATTAGCTAGTAAATTAAACCGGAAATCACAAATCAGTATCTCTGTGCTGTAGTTTTGAGGTGTGTAGTGAATGAAGGGGCCCAGCAACCTATACCCATCCCAGTACACAACACCTCGCTTATGAATAGATAGGGAAGAGTTGGGGATGGAGTTTTCAATAACTCGCTAATTATGGGCACAATTGTGCCTCTGCCACCCCGTATGGGAAAATGAGTGTCCATATGTTATAAGTTAACGGTAATCTGTATAATCCGGTATCCTATACAATCCATAGGCAAAGCATATAATGCCTAAAACGTGTAGGTAATGTATGAAATATTATTTATTTCATACTTTGCCTAGGTATTCTATACAATACCGAATGCGCAGCCGGTAATGTATGTAAAAGGGTAAAATATTTTATATGTACTTAAGTGTATATTTTAAGAATTTTTATTGTTCTTACATGTTCAACATAACACAAAGGATAAAGAAGTCTTCGTTTCGCTCACCCCCTTTACCCTTCACCTAAGCTCTACCGCAGTGTTTTGCCCTGATATTTGCTCTTTTACACATTACCGGTGACCAAGTAGCTACTCTATCTATAGAATCCCTAGCAATTAACATTACCTAGGTAAAGAATGTAATGGACATTAATATTAATAATATTTCAAACATTGCCTGAACGCCCCAGGTATAAATACGGTCAACTCCAATAAATCCGGTTAGTATACATAATATAACCAATGATTTTGGTGAATGTTATAAATATAGCCAAAATTAGTTTGAAAACTAATTTAACCGGTTATTATTAATACTCACCAGAGGCTTTTGCGAAAGTAATAAGACACACCCCTATTTTCTTAATCAAATATGGATTATTAGAGATAAAATAAAACAAATAGTATTCTTTTTAATATTGTCTGTCTATGTATTGCACAGAATGTTTATTAGATAGGTGTAAAATATTTTATTATGTTTTCAGTATTTTTGTTCTTCTAACATGTTCAACCTAACACGAAGATAAAGGGGGCTCGCTTCGCTCACCTCCTTTACTCTTCACCTAAGCTAGCGCAGTGTTTTGGCCTGATATTAGGTGTGCAAATCAGTATTAATAATATTCACCACGGACGTGTGGTGATTATATATAGGTATATTAACCGGTTCATGTGATAGATAACTCTTGCTGTATTAATTACTTTAACCATAAGTATGAATAATGGCCGGTTAGTATGCATAATAACCGAATCATTATCTTGACCGTAGCATATACATTGCCTAGGTATTGTATAGATACCTGCATTAAAGTGTGTCACCTGTCATCCGATTGCAGACGCTCGCGATCCAGAAAGCCGTCAGCTCGGTGGAGACGCCGGTGAAGGAAAAACATGTCCGCAGCACCATCATCGGCACCTTCCAGGAGCAGAGTGCCATCACCTATTGGGTAAGCCCGTTGGCAACTGTGGCCGAGTGATCGATTGTCCCACAGGTGGGGTCGCATCCGCCACGTAAAATGGTCAATCGAACCAAATTCATCTACAGACAACCCCGTTGCAATTAATCGAGGTACCTCCCTCACCACCATCAAAATTCGTTTAGCTGATTAGTCGTTTCCCGGTGAGGGAGATCCCTAACATCAGACAATGGTCTAGCATAGTTAATTGCCTAAGTGGTTGTTCACGTCATCGAAGGCGCGGGCGCGGTCGCGGTCGCACTTACTCCCACCGCACATGCGATTGTACGTGAACAGTTGCCGTGTGTTTAATATTTCGTGACAGCGCCCGCGACCGCGAGAAACGTGTTCAAGCACTTGGGCCATCCAATTTGAGGGAGCTCCCTAAGATTTGGTCAATAGCCAAGATTCTAGATTCACCTTAGTTTCTGGACCACCAACAACATTCCCCCCAGATGGTGGCAGTCCGGCTACCGCTCCAGGACAACAGGATCGTCGCGTGGAAGTTCTGTCACGTGACGCACAAGCTACTCAGGGAGGGACATCCAGCCTGTCTTGATGATTCGCAGCGGCACATCGGCATGATCGAGAACCTGGCCAAGTTGTGGGTGAGTACTGAATGCGATCGCGATTGATTCAAGTTCAAGTTTCGGGTATGGACTATACAAACCTATTGAAATATATTTACTTCTTCATTACCGGCGACAGAACGCAAACTATCGCATCTCACTCACCCTAAACGAATACGCTAGAGCCTAAACTAAACGAATACGCATGAGCATTAAGACTAATAAGTTGTTTGTGTATGCAAACGAACTTTCCCGTTGATCTCCAAAGCGGTTTTATCTATTTCCATTTTCTATTCAGTTTTATGGTTCTTCGGAGGTTTCATACATTTTATTCAAATAACCTTTGACCAGGTCCACCTGCGCGAAGGCTACGGCAAGCTGGTGAACCTCTACTGCACGCTGCTGGTCTGCAAACTGCGCTTCCACTCCCGCAACCCTCGCTTCCCGGGCAACATGAACCTCACCAGTGACGAGCTGGACGCGATAGCAGAGAATGACGTCAACAACTAGTTAGTCTTCTTCTTCTTTTTAGGGCTCCATACCTTAAAATCAGCAAAGGTCCGTCCGTCTGTGGGTCAAGTTAGGACCCCTTTCTCAGGAACTCGTGGAGCTATCAAGTTGAAATTCATATCAATTAATCAGTTCTGTGGTCCCTTGAATTTGTGAAAAATCAAACTTGTAGGTCAACGAAATCAAAGGCTACCGCCCGTTTATGGCAGAATTTTGCTGAATTTTTAATAAATATAAATATTTGCTGAATAGCAAGGGAATCAAAACTAATCATGAAATTTGGCACGAAGCAAAGTCTTCCCCCTGCGATGTGGTTTCATTCGTGATGGCACTGAATGCTGACCTTGACAATGTGATAGACTGGGTCTCATCATACCCGACCAAATAACAAGCCATGATTTTAAGTACCAGGCATACGCTTTCCATGTTACAAAAACCCATTATTCCTGTATCCTATAATGGCATCATAATAGAGTATATCACAATTGATAGGGCGGGGGGTTTAAACCTCGGGGTTATATTTGACAGCCAGCTGTCTTGATCTTCACATGTCTGCGAGATCAGCAGAATGGTATTTAGGTCTTTCCACTGACTGCAGTACTTCTTGCCGCGGCAGACCAAAATTATCCTTGCAGAGCCCCTTCTTTTGCCGCCAATAATCCACTACGCTAATGTGTATTGGCTGAAGGAAGATCCACTGAAAAAACTCGAGCGACTTTATAATCTCGGGATTTGGTTTGTCTTTGTTCTAAATTCGACCATGTTTTTCAATATCGTACAGAGTTGGGACAAACGAGATGGGAAACTCGATGTTAGGCCACTGCCCCAGAGATGTACAAGAATTGCATTTAGCCATACACTATTCTGAATGGCTGAATATCACTATTTCAAATTTCGAACGAATTTCTGTGTTAGAATGTACCTGTTGATCACCCTCTCTCTTTCTAACAAAGGCATGATGACGTATCGAGAATGTGTCCTTGAGGTTCTTGGCAATTCCTGGCTAATTGTATTTAACAGGCATTGAATACTATACCTGTGAGCATCTTGCTTGTTACTACCAACCAAGGTGTGGCAGGAACGCTTATATCCGACTGTACCAAAGCAGTCTAGTTAACCTTTCTGCGCTGGATTCCAAAACCAATTTCAATGCTAATTGCGAATAACTTCTGCTTTAGTTACGTGCTATTTATTTTGAAATCCATGTTTAATAACTACCTTTGCCGTGTTAGTAATTAAACCTAACTAATTTGGGGAATTTTGTACAGGAAATTATGTTACGAGGTTTTTAAATAGGTTATACCTAGAATAGAATCGTATTATTCCCATATACAAAAATACTAAACATAACATAAACCTTTACAAAGAGTCACATACATTGCTCCTGGCCCCACACTAGGAAACCCCGTTTCGTGGGAACCAGAAACAGCGTCGTCACACACATATAAACATCCATGACCTGGGGTATTTTTTTCTTTATCCACAGCCGGGGATCGAACCCGGGACTTCTCGCATGGTAGCCACAACCACAGAGGTCGTCTTGTCTGTCCATATCAAGATATGGACACCCATATTATTCATTACGTTATTTATCATGTCAATGTACTCCACAAATTGCATGCGGAATCATCATAATACCAACCGATATTAATATTGGCTTCGGCTTTGTTACAGCTTCCAATTATGTGTGGAGTTGTTTGACTACTTGGATGATATCCTCACTCTACAAGCAGCAGGTTTGTTTCTTATCTTCTAGTATCTTAGTTTACATTCGTAACTCTTTTCCCCTATTGTGAATGCTACCGCTACCTGAAACTATGAGTTACTCTCATTTCTAAAATGAAAACAATCAGTGACAAATAGTGAAGATTACGCAAAACTTTTCCGTAGAGGGCACGGGATGTTTGTGTGTAACATGAAGAATGTCATTCCTTGGAGGTTTGTAGCTGGCTAAACATTCTCAACAGCAACAAAGAGCTTTCAACTGAGGTTCTATGAATATTCTTGATATTGACAAAGGCCAATTTTCTGACAGCTCATAAAAAAGAAAATAAAGTAGTTGCAAAATTGAACATAAACATATACATATAGGCACATACATTGCTACTAGCCCCACACTGGGATACCCTGTGTCGTGGAAACCAGAAACAGCGACAGGCACATACATTGCTACTAGCCCCACACTGGGATACCCTGTGTCGTGGTAACCAGAAACAGCGACTTCATGGACTCTGGCATGGTAGGCAGAGCCACAACCGTTGCGCCCCAGAGGTCGTCAAATTGTCATTAGATGTCGGTGGCGAGAACGAGTGAGCGAGTGCAAATCACGAAAGGGGAAGGGCTTAGGGGTGAGGGTTGCGGGGATCTCTTTGTTTGTTTTGTTTAGTCCGTCACCGGACTGGTGTGCGAGCGCATGAGTTGCGCGTACCACGCAATTTCATTTCGATACACAAATGTGGAATATTGTGAAATAGTGAGAGTCCTATACTTGCACAATGTATGACACTACATTTTATGTCTAAAATATTTTATACAATATAAGGCTAATATTTGTTTTTTTCTTTCTCAATATTTTATATTATTAAAAAATAAGTTGAGTTGTGTAAGGTTATGCGTTTATTCAATGACACGTTCCTGCCCCTTGGCAGGAAATGCTCTTTTGATGATGATTGAGTTAGGCAAAGCTGGTCGGTGACGAAACCGAAGAACAAGAACTGTCACTTGTCAACAACAAACAAAACATATTTTTTGTTGTTTTGGTTTTTATCCTCTGTTTTGTGAATATTACAACCATGGATTGATATCCATAGGGTTGTATTCCATTGTCGTAACCAAAGTGGTTGATACCACTTTGGTTACGACAACCCTAGCTATTCTTTCGGACCTTAAACTTCTTTCCTAGACTGACTTCGATTAACACCGAAAACCCGTGCGAAATCAATGGATATCGTGGGGAAAAAACAGCATCCTAGCGTTGTTAAATTCTGTAAAAAGTGGTACTTATCCCTAGTGATGAACGTCGAAGATTACTATCGATTACTAAGCAGTTGAACAAGTAGGTAAAGCCTGAATCGACCATAGCAAGTTAATGTGCTCCTGTACTCTTTGATTATTAATTTGTCACAAACTATAAATGAAAGCCATGGCGAATCAACGCCCTCTGTCACAGCTTTCAGAACTTTAAAAATAATGCTATCACCAAACCCTTCTTATTTATTCGAATTTGCTTGACTTACTTTTACTCTGTGATTTATTTGTAAATAACTGCAGATGAACGAAACTATTTGCTGACTTACTCTGTGTTTATTATCTACAAACTTTTAGCGCCCTCTACGTGGAACTAATTTGACAGTTTGATTCCCCACTGCAAGCTCAGAATGGCATCTATGTCGCCGCCGCTCCCGCTTGGTGGCGCTGGCGTAGTTGGAGGCGAAGAGTTTCATTCACGAGGTTAGGTTCAAAAACACGTCACGTGTTCTTTCAAATACACGAAGAAGTGTATAAAATTTGACAATTTTGACAGATCCACAGCCTCTAAACCAGCGCCATTTGCAATGAACCTTTGAGATTAGCCTTTGCCATTCCCTCACCAGTTTAGACACATGCACAGGAAAATATTTTTAAATTTTTATGTTATTATCCACTATCGGCTGACACTTAATTAAAAATTAATTTTAATATTGTAAGCTAGATGCAGGCATGTTAAATTTTAGTTAACATCATGATTCGTTTCGATTACCCCTTATCGTTGATATATTTTTACTATTATAACCACCATTTGAAAATATTACATGTAATGTAACATCCAGTTTTAAATAAAAACAAACATGGCTTACACAAATGGGCCGTACGTTCGATATTTGAAGGAAATACTACATTGTTGTAAAGGCTGGGATAGATGGAAGAGTAATTTTGAAGGCCGAGGCTTAGATGAAGCCCTCTAAGAGACGAGTTCATCTATTGGGACTTTTTGGCCGAGACATTGCATAGCGCTGTTCACGGCTACTGCGATGAAATAAAATTAATTATACAGGAAATTTATTATTAGATAAATTAGGTTTCGTATTCCCCCTGGCGGAGTCCGTCATCTTTCGCAATTGACACCAACGCAAGTGACGCACACTTTTATCGACATGGCATGAAGTGCCAAATAGTTTCGTTCATCTGAGAGAAGTGCCATCTGTTGACATGTGACAGAACCGTAACAAACAAGCCAGCAATATTTTTTCTGGCCTGTTCAAGTAAGTCGGAAATTTTTTGTTGTCCTCATTAACATTCGTTGTTTTGCGGCCCTATTACTGACCATCTTTCGCCACATTTCCGAGCAGTGGAGTGAAAATGATCATTATTGATGAGCGAACGTCAAAATTGAAGCATTTCCTTCCGATGGCAGGTAGTAAGTACTTCAGGCGCTTACTATAGGTTTACATAGGAAAACCTATACTCAACAGAGAATTTTCTTGCTAACTAATGATAATTAACACCCACCCCCAGTATTCGACAGCCTCGGCAACGCCCGCGCCAACTCGATGACAGCGTCGGGCCAGTGTCGGCTCGCTGCCCTGATCCCGTGCGCTCAGGACTCGTCGCAGATCTACGACAGTAATGTGCGGCTGCTGTTCAGATTGCACGCTTCGCTGCCGCCGGATACGCTGTCGGGCCATCGGGAGAGGTACAGCCCGCGCCAGGTTTCTTGACCACTGAACGCCGACTGGAGGGGGTGGCGGCTATGGGTACAAGAGAGATGCAAACTTGGCTGTGAGAGAGAGAGAGAGGTGACAGCTGGCTCAAAGGAAAAGAAACCTGGCGGAGCCTGTACGGCTCCGCCAGTAACTTTAGAAGGCTGTAGATTGGTTTCAAGACTAAATCTGCCCTCTTATTCGGTAACTTTATTGCAACCCTCTGCAGGAATATTTACACTTCTTCCCTACGTCTTAGACGAGGTGCGGCCACAGAATACTTAATAGTACTACGTACAAAAAGATTACTCCTCAAATACACTTAAATAAATAGCGACAATAAAGCGCGATCTAGCTCGCACCTGCGCTACTTACAACAATCACTAAGCACTTACAGAATCGGTTGCCCCGCCCGTGCAGGCTATATTGCGCCGCATTACTACGCCTGAGAGCTTCTTTTACTCTGACATCACAAGGTCGGTCGTCCTGTAAACTCCTGTCTCGCTTGATCACGGTAGGGTTACCTATGTGCGATTATTTGTGTTTGTGAATTTTAGTCCACTCTGTCTAAGAGAGGTGTTATTAGTACTTATTCAGGCTATTGGTAAATTCTAAGGCTAGGTAGGTACCTACCTCCTTACTTAAGTAATTGTCATTTGTTTTATACTGGGTCAAAAGTGTTTACTTTTAGTTAAACAAAAAGGTATTCAATTAAAAAGGAATCGAATTTTATTTGTGAACAATTCCTTTAGACACCCTAAAATGTTAGGTACTTAAGTCATTATTGTTGCAAAAATCACAGAAAAGAAGCTTATGAAGAGCGGCTAGCGCGCGACGCGACTGCCAGCCAAGCGAGCGGCAACATAACTGAATTCCCGCCCATCGGGTTGGCAGGTCGAACGTACCTAAACTGTGCAGTGAGACCCCCCTGGTGGGGCTTTGCGGCTAAGTAGTCGAGGTGAAAAAATCTCAGGTCTTGAATATAGACATGTGTTTGAGACGTCAACTCAATGACATCGTGGGGCCAGTGTCGGCCAGTGGGCCTACAAGAATGTATAAAATTTAAACAAAGCCAATTGTGAGGCACGATCGACCAGAAATACAAGAGATAGAAAGAGCCAGAGTGTCAGTTCCATAGCCGTGTTTCCAGCTGATCACCATTCATAGTTCAACTAAAACCTAAAACTCAAACCTACGCAATTTCGTATTCATATTGTCGAGTTAATGGAGTGTATCCTTTCAACATCCAGGTTTAGACAGCAATTCAAAAAGCTGAGTTCGTTCTACAAGCACGCGAGCAGTCTACAGTACTACCGCAACCTACTCACTTTGCCCGTGCTGCCGTCTAACCCGCCCAACTTCCTGCAGCAGGTATGTTTCGATGTTACGCTTTATTGAGCTCTCAGTACCCACTACTGAGTGAAGGAATCCTTTTTCAGTACGCCCCGTTTTAGGTTTCTTTAGCCAAACCGTGCCGAACTGGACCCTATTACAAAGCCTCTGCTGCCTGTCAGTTCAGTGCGTCAGTTCACCGGGCGACCATTGGGCGTGGTCTACATCTCAGTCTACGAGTGTTAATCAGCAATGCTAAGAAAATAAATAAATTTGAGCCTATTTTAAGAAACTAATTTGATTATTTTGATATCAAATTCGTTTCTTGATCGTAATATTTTATTGATTATTTAAAAAAAAATAAGACACTAATTATATAATGTTTAAAATTACGTCCTCGTGACGTCACTCGATTGAAATTTTTGAACGGTTACTTGAGTCTGGTGTCTTCTGAACGAAAAAAACAATTTCACTATTGAACATTAATAAAAATCAAAAACATTCCAAACAATTGAGCAAACGATGGTCATAAATAACTCTTCACTATAAAAAGTTTTTATGTATATATTGGCTTGTGTTTAAACGATTAACAAAAAATTCGAAAATTTACTACCAATAAATTCGACATGACTGCCAGAATTAGTAATTGTGTTTGGGTAAATGATCACCATACTTATTTTTATGTTTTGTGTACTTAAGTTTATGTTTTAAGTATTTTTTGTTGTTCTTACATGTTCAACCTAACACGAAGCTACCGCAATATTTACCTTCATCTAAGCTACCGCAATATTTTGCCCTGATATTTTCTGCAACTTTTGGTGATTTTTTACCTATTTTGTATAGCAAAAAAATATTTTGGTGATCATTATATTTGTTGCCATTAATATTTAGCACAGGTCCCAAATAATATCAATTGTAAAACTGTAGAAAACTCACAATGAATGCTGCCGAAATGCTAAAGATGTTAGTTCTCCTTGAGTGGTTTCTGAACATTCATAAAAATCTGGTTGAACATTCATAAAAATCAAAAACATTCCAGAAAAGTGAGAAAAGGCTGGTCATAAATAACTCTTCTCAATAAAATGATGGACTAATTAAAACTGTAGAAAACTCACGATGAATGCTGCCAAAATGCTAAAAATTGTAGGTGGCCTAATATTCTCCCTGAGTGGACCTTCAACCCATTTTTTACTCTAGGCATGATTGCCTTGTTCTAATCTTAGGACTACGACTTTATTATAATCTTACGTTAACTTTTTTGTTTATGGCTTCTATCGAAAATATAATATAATTTACGTTCTGACTGACAACTGTGTTATTGACTTGACGGGAAAACTTTGACATTCTTCAGTATGACAAGTCAATTCAGCCAATTTGACGGCGAAGGAAATTCTACATATAGAGTACGGTACGTCAATTAAGATGTGTTTCAAGTAGAGATTTGAGAGTCCCTTCAATCCCACTAAAATTTTCAATCTGAAAGTTTGTATGCTTGAATGTTGGTTAGTCAATCTGGCCAAAACCGAAGAACAGCTTCCAATGAAAGTTAGCTCACACGTAGTAGGAGTAGTAGTAGGTGGCTAGATTAACATGTAGGAAAAGTATTTGACTTGGCTTTGCCAGAAGGAGGGTAATGTTTCCCCGGTAAATGATCGTTCCACTCTCTGGTGACTAGGATGTAGTGAGTTGTTTTTATAAATACGTTGGTGTTTGTTCCAGAGCGACTTCGGCACCTACGTAACCCCGGTGGTGTCGATTCCGGAGCCGGCGCCGGACGAAGTGGACTCTGTGGGCTCGCTCGTCGACACCTCCGATACCATAAGCCAGTTCAGTCAGGTAACAGGCAACAACACATGTCATTATGCCTCAATCGAAAGACACGAGTTCGGAAAAGTTTCCAACACAATTTGAGTAGGTATTCTTCAAACACGTTCTTTAACCATAGCTACCTAACCGACAGAAATATTGCTATAATAGTAGTTTATGTGACTGCTGCATAATGCCTAATTATGTACAGTTACATGCACTAGTTTATCTACCCACATATATTATCATAAGCTCTCTTTGATGTGTTCAGGAACCGCATGTTTGACCGGCATTGTGGCTCTGCAGTTGTTAAGCTTGTTCTGTAGTAGCAACTTCACGCAGACGTTCGAAATTTGAATGTCAGTATCAACTTCACAGACAAACTAGGGACGGCACGCGGGTGGGCGTCGGCGTTCGAAATTTGAATGTCATTATATGTAGAAAAACTACACATAATGACCATTATGTGTAGTTTTCCAGATACGAAACGAGTTTTTACCAAGTAGTTTAACATAATGCTGATCGTAACGTGCGATTTTTGAACGCAGTAAAGAGGGTTTATGATACGTGTGTAGATAAAACTGATTTAACTCTTTCTTATCGGAGCAAGAGGTAAATTTCGAACCTGTGCGCTAGATGATTTAAACTACCTGTGCGTTTAACTACGATTCACAATAATATATCTGATTCCTGATGTCCAGTAATAAGTTTGACTATCGTCCACAGCCCACGAGCCCCGAGCAGTTCGACGCGTTCGACGCGCGCGCGACGCCCTCCCCCCAACCCGACCCCGTCGTGGAGAGAGACCGCCTCATAGACCACCTGCAGAACGAACTGAAGCGCATGAGGTCTGTCACACACATAACCTGAACGCTAATAGACTACCCGACATTCAGGACCAATGCGATCGTTCAACGTGCGCGCCACGCCGTCCCCCCAACACAGCCCCGTCGTATATAGAGACCACCTGAGAGACCACCTGCAGAACGAACTCAAGTTTCAACACACCAGTTTCTCTGGTTGTGAATAAAACCTATCGGACTGCTAAGAAATGAAGAAAAGAAACACAAAGAGAGGAAGCTTATACCCAGCAGTGGGCGGTAACAAGCTGCCGATGAAAAAGAAAAAGCTGGGCCTAAGTCGGCTACATACAAAAAAAATATTCAGGCCGGCCTAGTGAAGCGAATTCTGTTTCTCACTGTACAAAACACTAACAAGTGTCTCTTTATCCACAACCTGTGAAATGGTCTCTCACTCGATCCGTCCATTACATTCGGACTATGTGACAAGAAGTGCAGCTTCCATAACCACGAGTTTCGTAGTATATTCGTCGAAATTAGGTGATAGAAAAGAAAACGCCAGTTCTTGCCTATTAACTCGATTTGGCGAATAGGGGTGCAGGGTGGCATAGTGATCAGTTAAGGCCTAGTGTTATTGGTTGGTTCTACTCGCAGGTCGGAATTGTCTCAAATGGTCCAAGACCGCAACAGCATGGCCGGTACGATGCGGGAGCACTGCGCGAAGATAGAGTCGGATCTGCAGACTGCAAAGGTAAATAGTTTTGTACGACATAACATACCTTTCATATTATTCCCACGTAAGGTGGCAGTGGCAAAGTCTTGCATCCGTCTTGGGACATGACAAGGCGCTAACTATAAAGTGTTTATATTTCTTGCAGATTGAGTTGCAGGAAGAGAGGCAGAAGGCGGAGTTGTTGTCGGTACAAACGCCAGAAATTCTACGTAAGTTATTTGGCTATAATCTTGACAGAACCATTTTATAGCAGATTGTCCTGATTTTTTAAATTATATGCGGTCGTGAATTTGTGATTTTTCCAGAAAAGTTAACTCAAACTGAGGAGAAAGCTAAAGTGATGGACGACAAGTTCCAGAAATTGAAGTCGGCATACTCTAGTCTCAGAGAAGAACACATCAACCTTATACGACAGGTAAAATGTACATACAGCCTTGCAAAACATTTTAAACTTATACGACAGGTAAAATATGCAGACTTCCAAAACATTTTAAACTTATACGACAGGTGAAATGTGCAGCCTTCCAAAACATTTTAAACAAACAAATGATAACTAAAGTAAAATCGACCGCAATCAAACTGACTGAAGTGTTTCTTCGTAAGAAGAATTTGCTTTATTATTCATAAAGGCCTATAAGATAGCAGGAAAAAAATGGTTGCGCGGGTATCATGAGACTAGTTGAATGACATGTACGTTTGAAGAGCTGAAGTCAACAGTGGGTTCCTCAGGGAACATGTCAGCATTCTCATGACGGGCGCCTTTAAAGTGCGTTATTTATTTCCTGGTCAGGTAAGGCTGCGCACCCCGACAGCAGAACTTAGAATTTCACCTTCAGCTCACTTTTAGAGGAATAGGAATTCAAATGTTAAAAAAGCTTCTATCAATGTGTAACAAGCAATGTAACTTAGTGTTTTTATAAATTTAAATGCAGTGCGTAATTGTAAAAAAAAAACTTGTAATAAAGAGATGCTGTGATAATTTCGAGTGACCTTCTAACCAGCAAAAACAATAGAAATAGAAATTCGTTTATTTATAAACATAGAGGTACATACAAATGCAGGTGACAAAGGTTATATATAGAGTTATCTATGTTCTACCATTTTGGCATATGAATTTGTAGTTATGCAAATTATACATGCATCATCTCTGTGAAAGGTTGAGTAGTTCGGAGTATTTGCTGTATAAATTATCAAAAATCTTAAATATTACAAGTGCACTAACCACCACCACGGACACGTACCACGGAGTTGTATCAAACTCAAAAGAGAACGAAAAAGTATTCAGGGCACAGAAAAGATGCGTGAGGGCCCTATGCGACTTCTTCCAATTGTGTGCCCTCATATTGAATGTCTAAGTCGACTTACCTTGATTGCCTTTTGAAAATGTTCATAAGTTTTGTATTTTATAAATTTACTACATAGTTATTACTAGTCATCCAGTCAATGATTCTTATTAAAGCGTCATTTATTTTAAAATTACTATCTATACATTCATCACATTTAATTATCATTGTACTGTCATTGGCAAATAATGTCATCGGGTTAGTTGCAATACTCGGTAGGTCATTAATATAAATTATGAATAAAAGGACTACTTCGCTGAGGTTCACCACAAATAATTTGTCTTTCGTTCTATCTATAAGTGTTTTAAATTTTATTTCTTGTACAGATTGTCGTCATTTCAGTATACTGCTTCCTATTTTCTAATCAAATTACGTTTATGCGTTAGTGAATAAATGCTGACACTCATGATCAACAAGCTAGTATAAAGAAACTATACTTTAAAACTCAATATTTTGCGTAATTTGAGATTTACAAAAGACTGTTTTGGCCTAATGCATCGCTTTAACAATCACTGTTTTACCTATAGAAAGCGGAGGTGGACAAACTGTCGGCTAGTCTGCGCGCGACGACCGCAGAACACGAGAGCGCTAAAATGGCTTTGCAACAACAACTCAATGATCAAATGAAGTAAGTTGTCATGGATCCCTTTTTTCACTCCTGGTATTCAAGAGTCTTGAATCAGGACCCAACTTCGGCTTGGTAACTGGCACTATGTTGCAGCCATAGATAGTATTAAAATAATAACTTAATTATTTTATCGATATCTCTATCCCAGAGATGTCGAACTACTCCAGCAGAGCGCCTCCTCCAGCGAAGAAATAGAAGCGTATAAGAACGAGATAGCAAACTTGCGAACTGACATCGAAAATGCCCGACAAAAGGAGGTCCAACTGGAAACCCTACGCGCCTCCATGGAAGCCCTAGAGATAGAACATAAGACTGCAACTACCGAATCAGAAGAGAAACTAAATTTAGTCCATACAGAACTGAAAGAAGTGAAAGAAACTTTAGACAATATTAGTAAAGAGAAAGAAGTGAGAGAAGTAGAATTGAATAGAGTTAAGGAAGAATTTGCAGGGTTACGAAAGAGTACTGGAGAGGAGTATACGAAAGTTGTAGCAGAGAGGGAT
Organism: Argyresthia goedartella; assembly: GCA_949825045.1. Taxonomy (NCBI): domain Eukaryota; kingdom Metazoa; phylum Arthropoda; class Insecta; order Lepidoptera; family Argyresthiidae; genus Argyresthia; species Argyresthia goedartella. The sequence continues at coordinate 35,131,997 of OX463812.1, read as the reverse complement.
GTAGCGTTACAGCAGGTCATGGAGTTGACTGAGAAATATGAGCAGGACAAACAGGTCAGTTGACACTTTATTAAAATAACCATAATATCATTAAGCAACTTAATTTATCAAATATGTGCATATGCCACCCTGTATGGAAATATCTTATTTGTGTTTAATCAATGAATGGTTTTGCATGCAGTGCTGTGCTAACTGAATTTAGATGTATTCTAATACACCAAGCATGTCAGTAAGAGCTTTAATGGTGCATGTTTGGGGGTAAAAGTTATATAAACATTATTTGTTATGCTTTTACAACAAATTCAGTCGATTGTTATCTCATATAATTTTATCAATACTTTCTTGCTTACTTGTTTCTAACAAATTCACACATATTTTATTTCATTAGGGTTATGAATCACGTATAACAGACTTACAAGCGGACTTAACTACTAAAGAAATGAAACTAACAGATTTAGAAGCTAATTTAACTGTGGTACGCCATGACCTATCTAAAGAAATAGCGAGAGTTCAGGATAAAGTATTTGAACTATTAAAGTATAAAGAAGACTTCGAAACTGTGAGTAAGGTCTTGGAATCTGAAAGAGAAGTCAACTCAACAAAATTCAACTATATGAAGATTGATAAAGAAATGCTTGAATCTGAAGTTCAAAAAAAAGGCACTGATATATCTATGCAACAGAGTAAAATAACAGCTTTAGAAGAAAATAATGAAAAAAATATTAATATGCTAGCGGAAATACAGCACAACACAAATGAACAGATTAAAGAACAGAAAAATGCTATTCTAATAAAAGTAATGGAATTGAATGATCTTCAAAAGAAGATTGAGGAATTTAATGAGATTAAGAAAAAGCAAGAGTCTCAATGTGAGTCTTTGTCTAATACCGTTTCCGTACTGCAAGCTGCAGTTGACGCAAAAGATATCGAAATTAAAGCTTTAACCGATAAATTTGAAGAGCACAGGTCTGAAAGTGACAAACAGAGAATAGATTTAGACACCAAAGTAAACGAGTATCAAAGAGGAATGAAAACTAAACAACATAAACTACAAATTGAATTATTTGGGAAAGATGAATTAATAAATGAATTAAAACGAACCCAGGCTGAGAAGGATGAACAGATTGTCTTATTAGGCGATGAATCCAGAGCTATAGGCGATGAAGTCTCCAAGCTGGAAGACGACTTGAGCGAAAGAGATGCCGAACTAGAAATAACTAAAAATGAACTATTGAATTTAAAAGAAGAGCACGAGAGGATAGTTAGTAGAAACGACGATAACACTGCCATGAAAAACAAAGAACTTAGAGAACTAAACGAAAAAGTCAATAAGTTATCTGAAGACAGAAGTAACCTGTTGACTGAAAATAAAACTATTATATTAAATTTCGAAAAAGAAATACAGGTTAGTTTCGTTTCCTTGCATTCCTTCTTATTATTATTTTAGACAGCTTTGTTAATTTATTTAAACACTTTTAATAGGTATACGAAATCAGAATAAAGAACATGGAATCAGAGATGACGAAGTTACAAACTGAATACGAAAGTATACAATTGATCAAACAAGAAGTCGAAAGCAACTTGCAGGAAGACTTGCAGAAACTCAAATCTAATTATGAAGAACTGCAAGCAACTACAGAAACGAAAATTCTCCAGCTCGATAAAAAATTACATGAATCAGAAAAGAGTGCCAAAGAACTTGAGAAAGAGAAAGTAGTCACTACCAAAGAAACCAAAAATATCGTCACAAAACTCGTACATGAATTGAGCGAATTGAAAAAAGCTAGAGAGGAGGAGAGACAAACAATGGAAGCTTTGGTTAAAGAGAAAGAGAACGACAAACAGGTTGGAACAGTGACTTTAAACAGTGATTACGTGTGTCTATATGTGTCCTTTGTGATGTGTTCTCGTGTAACTCGTCCTAACGTCATAAATAACTGGTGGTGATGGACTAAAACTTCATGAACTACTTGTGTTTGTGATACTACCATCTTTATTCATGTAGGTACTTTTACATGATACTATCTTTACATCTTTATCTATACTATAATTCTATTTATACCAAGATGTTGTTTGATTTTTCAATACTTTGTTGCTGAATTTGTTTCTGAACTCCTGTTTGAAATGTTGTCCAATTTGCCAGTGTTTGCAATCAGGTATATCTGATACCTCTGCATGTTTGTACAATTTCTAATTGCATGTTTTCTTTTTTTTTCCCCCTCTGCCTTTGAACCTTCACCCCGCCTTGGCTTCGCTACTGGAACACTGGACTTGCACAACACCGATCAACCTTGGACCTGCCTCTGCTTGTGATAAGTATACTTTATGCATGGTGATCTAGATGATGGAACGTAGACTGTTTCATGTGGAGAAAGAGAAGTTGATAGGGGAGTGTGAATTGCAGGACTTGTTGCAACACAACACTACGCTGGAAGATAGTGTTGCTGGGTTGAAACAACAGTTGGAAAACGCGAAGAATGAGCTCCTCAAACGTAAGTTGACAGTTTTAGTTTTACTTTTAATTAATTTCTTCTTTTCTTAATTAATTGCGTATTAATATTAGTTCTTGTAAGGTTACTTTTGCCAGTGTCGAGTGGATCTTAGACCGAAATTATCGAAAATCTTTAGAGAATCTGGTAATTAAAGCCTCGAGAGTGTCCTGTTGCTCGTTTACACTACCCAGACACGTGCAGGGCGGTGGGATCCAAGTATTTCCTACGTACGCTATCAGCTATCCTCCTTAATTTAACTTGTTCCTTAGCATTGGACTACTCGCAGAACTTTCTATATTTCACTTGCAAGCGACAGTTCATTCTCTAGTCATCTCTACTCTATCCAATAGAGCGCCAAACTATCGTATCGTGCGCCGGCGAGGCAGCCCTCGAGGTGACTCTTGGAGCCCTGACCTCACTGGACCGGGGCAACTCGCAGGACAGCAGCCGCGCCGCCGCCGAGATCGCTGCGAAGGCGTTTGAAGACCTCTCTCGGCATAAGGAAGTACGTAGGGGTCAGATGTTTGTGGAGCTATGGAATATTAGTGCCTCAAGATATTCTAAGGAGGTTGTATTCTACAAGCTGCGCCAAGTAATATGAGAATGCTGTACAAGCCAACCTTGTACAATGCAAACGCAGCATTATGTGCACGTTCTAGTTTCTATAAAATAGTATTCTATAGTTTTTAATATTTTGCAGTTCAACTTGCTTATCCACGCATACAAGCCGTAGCACCTAAATCTAAGCCACAACAGACTAGTTTTAGAGTTAATCATTATAAAGTAAAGTATTCTCAACTACACAACAGACTCTTTAACTTCTAACTGACAACTTAGCTAACCCTTAGTTGTATGTAAAGGTGTGTGGATCCCTTCAAAGACAGGCATTGGCCAACGACCAATGGACCACCTGAACAGGCATAAGGATGGTACAGTGGACTACCGAAACCTACCAACTGAACCAAATAAACGTATATTGCTGTTGATCAAACTATAGCCTCGACGTATCGACTTGCACATGTAATAGGCATGACAATTATTGGCTATCCTCAGAAGATCTGTCTTGCTGACTAACTCCATGTATTGCAGGAATCGAGCGATGTGGAATCGATCGCCCGGTTAGCAATATTAGCGGCCCACAATGCGGCGCAGCTGTCTGCCTATGTGACTGAAGTTACCAACGTTTCTACGGATATTGAGCTATCTGACAGTGAGTGATATGATACTTTGGACTTAGGCCAGGAGCTCTATTTTTGAATCACTCACGTGACATAATATATCGCATGAGACAGGTCAATTTCGACTTACAGGTCGCATTTAGTTGATTTTCTGCATTTTTGAATCGTTCGTCATCGGTGTTGCCAATAAATTTGGAAATGTTGATTTTTATCCGTTGCACGCAGAAAAAGTAAAAACCCGGTAAATGTCGCATAGGAAACGGAACGTTAAATGCTCTCATATTATAGACTGTATGATACAGTGTCTGTTCAATTAAGCTGCCCGCTACATCCCAGCAATAATATGGAACAAATGACATTTGCGACAGATTGAACAGCCCTTAAATTGAACTGAATTGAATTGACACTGTTGAGATTAGCTTTGACATGTTTGACGTTTATTCTACTATTCATCTTGCGCAACGAGTGGTGCTGACCGCTGGTTGCAGGCGAGTCACTGAAAAAGACGAAATTTGGGATGTCGAAGAAAAATCAGTAGAAAAGAGCGCTCGCGTGACATAAAAGTCAAGCGAGCGATTCAAAAATAGAGCTCCAGGCCGGTGACACTCCGCACTTTACTTGCAAAGCTGCAAGTACATCCTCGTCACCGTTTGCGAGAACAGATTCAGAGGGTCGCCGAGCGCTACCCGGATGGCACGTCACGTACTCGCATTATATACAGATATTACATCGCATTTGGCTGCCTAAGTATTAACAAGCATACGAACCTCACGTTGTTCACACTTCCGAAGGACATCGAAAGTTAAGGAAACGTACTTTTACCGATAATTAGCTATGGGAGCCAAATGTTCAATTTTCTTTTTTAATATTAGGTCCTTACATATGAAATTGGCGTTTTGTATGGAGAAATTGAGTGGAGAAATTGAAGTTAACCATCGATATAAATACTAAGGATAGGCTTTCCCGTACTAAATTTCTTACCATTTTGAGGCTAAGAAAAATAGCGCCCCTGTCGGAATATCGATATAAATACTAAGGATAGGCCTTCCCGTACTAAATTTCTTACCATTTTGAGGCTAAGAAAAATAGCGCCCCTGTCGGAATATCGATATAAATACTAAGGATAGGCCTTCCCGTACTAAATTTCTTACCATTTTGAGGCTAAGAAAAATAGCGCCCCTGTCGGAATTCGTCGGAACCAAGACAGTACGAAAAATTGTAACGGCGTCACGGCCGGTCACGTTCCGATTTGTGGTGTATAGACACAATATTAGGAAAGTTGATCTACGGATAACTCTCAAATACCCGGTGACTTTTAATCGGTGATTAGGAGTAGAAATTAAATATATCTAGCTAAAATTTTACTTAAGGGGCGAGGTCTCACGCAATTACCTCATGTTTAATTAATAAAAAGTTGAAACATAATTAAATAGGCATATTAATTTTTGTCTTTGCCGTTAAATTATGAAAGAGGATGTAAGCTCACAGATACACATTAGTAGCGTGACTTGGAATTTAAGATCTTGATTTTGATTTATAAGTAATAAACTACCTAATCATAGAAAAAGTTATGAAAATTGATACCTGATATCACTGATTAAGTCATCGTGTATAAAATAGAGTATTTAGCAATACATTACACGAGTAACATAGCGTCACGCCTTTTCCCATACGGGCTGGCAGAGGCACAACTGTGCCGGTCTGTGCCCATTTAGCCCGTACCTGCTGCTACGACCTACGGACGTCCGTTTGGTTTTGGTCATTGAAATACCGAGGGATCCTCAGGCGTTTCGTTATACATAATATTATTAAAAGTATTGAAACACTGGCTGAAAGTGGGCACAGTTGTGCCTCTGCCACCTCGTATGGGAAAAGGCGTGACGCTTTGTTATGTTATGTGTCGTTTTATCACTCCATAGCTGGGCTATGCCCAACTAACCATTGTCATCATAACTGGCTAAAAGTGAGCACATTTTCAGACTAAAAGTGAGCACATTGACTCTGACACCCAGTATGGGAAACCGCGGATAGTGTACCTTGTATTTCGACGTAAATACGACGAACGTAATTAATTACATTTGTAAATTAAAACGAAAACAGTGAAATACAAACTCTAACTGACTGAAATAGGGGGGGGGGGGTAACCAAATGACATTACGAATAGTAATCTAATGACATTACGAATAGTAATCTAATGACATAACGAATAGTAATCTTGACATTACGAATAGAAAAATAACCAAATCGTATCGTTTTTCAAATATAGGAAGCGGGCAGTTTCACTGTGCGTCGCGCGTCGCTACAAAGTTACGTCAGTCGAATGGTTGATTTTCGTTTGAGGATTTTTTCGAGAACAATATTTTATAGATAATCAATTTAAAGCCAGACACTACAGCTTTTGTTGATATATTGATGATGATTGTTTAGTAAAACGGCCGATTTACGTAAATTGATTTAATTGCGCTAATGCACACGAGCGCACTCCACCTTGTTATATCGTGACACTGACTTGTTAGGTAAATTGGCAGAGTGTGCACATTGTGCGATTGCTAAATCGTACATATTCCCGAGGGAGAAAATAAATAAAATAAATGATACATGAATTGTTACATAGCATGTTAAAACTAAAAATAAGTACTTAAATAAACTAAAAATCACACACAGTCTTCACTGAACATAATGTCACTGAACTTTCGTAATACGGGACTGGTGGATTTATTTGATGTACTGACTTCCCTTGCGTTCTTGCTCTGATATCCAAGTGGGGGCGCTATTGCCTGTCTGGACTTGGGCGCAGTCGTTGCGTTTCTATCTATCTGTGACTCGCTGCTTTCCGGGTTTCGGTTGTTTGGTTTGCTTTTTGTCTTATATGTCGGATCATCATGATTACTCCTGCGATCATTATCACACACACTACTGCATAGATCATGACATAATGGTGGACGTCATGATAGGTTACATTTTCTGGTAATGATTCTTGTTCTTTCAAATATCCAATCTTATCTTGTATAGCTGCCGTTTCTTGTAAAATATCTAACTCCGTCTTATTTGATATTTCTATTCTTGGGATGGTCAGATTGATGATGTGGTTGATTGGAGATATAGTGGGTGTATACAGACTCGGTGACAGTCGGACCTCGCTTGTGTGAGGTTTGTGAGGATAAATGGTAAAGGTGTCAGTCTTGATTAGACAACCATGACCTATATTTATTAACCCAGTACTTGTCAGCTGGTGAGTGGTAACCTTATCCGCGCACATTGCGCGAACTTGGCATTTCTCGCAACAAAAGTAAACATACGTGTTCATAGCGTAGCTGTCTTGCCATTTATTTTTACATTGACTGATTGTTGTTTTGCATTCTTGTTTCTCCAACTCGCACAAATTTTTGTCATTTTTCATCTGAAACTCTGGTTTTTTACTATAACAATAGTATGTTTCCAAGTGTGAGACGCAACTTCGGACGTCTAACTCGCTCATTGGTATGAAGGTATCTTTTCTCAAGCTCATAGCGACGTAATCTGACACTGGAACGATACTGATGATCTTGTTTACTTGTTGTTTAGGTATCGGAATTATTTTTAGAATTTCGTAAATTTCTCTGTCGATGAGAGGTATCCTGATCTCAAACAGGAGGATTTCTTGAGTTATCCTTGTCTTGACTTTAATAAGATTGTACAGTCTTCTTAAATCCGAATGAATATTTTCCACTGGTAGGGATACTTCTCTGGGCAACTTGCTTGATATAGTACTCAATTGGTTGATAAGTTGTTCCGGTGTCAGCAGATGTAAGTTGAAACGTCCCTGATACGTGTCGGTGACTGTTTCCAACAACGTATTTTGTAGGTTTTTTAAGTTGTTGAGTACGTTGCTTGCTAGGATGGATCCAATTGCGAAGTCATTTAGGTTGTTATTCGTTTCCGCGGTGTTTTTCAAGTGATCAATTGTTTCCTCTAATGATATGAGGTGTTGTTGCATTGTTTTATACTGTTGGTTCATGATAAATTCTGTCCGTTTCAGAATATTGTTTTCGGATTCTATTATTGATGTTTGGTTCTTCCATAGGTGTATGAGGTGATTCTCATTAGATTGAAGTTTGTTGATGTCACTTTCGTACTGCTCCGCGAATCTCTCGTCTAATACCCCAAACTGTTCGCGAGATATCCCACCCCGTTGATAAGACCGCGTCGCCGGCGCCTTGTTGTCTGGCGTGTAGACTGCTCGCTACCGTGCTGATGCTGCAATATTTGATTGTAGTATTGGAGTTCGTTGTACCCGTGACGTAATTGCAATAGTATAGCGTTACAATGGTCTTGTTCTCGCATTGTGAGACACGCCTTTTCTAATGTGTTGATGTACTTGCTAAGGGCTTTATTTCCTTGCCAATATGGTTGCATTTGGTAGTAGACAACAAGTTTCCATTCGTCTTTGATAAGTGACATGTCCGCTACTTTGTCAAAATACAATCCTTGATTTTCTCTGAACTTGGTGACATTGAGACTGCATTCGGAACTTGATATGATGCTTATGAACAACATTAGTGCAGTAAATAATGTTGTTAGACAGGAAATCTTGTTTTTTCTTGTTTGTCGCGGCTTGCTTGCGGGATTTTCTTGCTCATCGCATACTGTTTTGTTCACGGTGTTTGTAGGTTCATCTTCATGGCCGGTAAGTATTGATAGCTTGATTACGGGTCGCCGCATAAAACCGCTCTTCGTCGTTTTCAGTGTTACAACGCGAACATATTCATCTTGTCCGGGATGAAGATCAATTACTCTGCCCATGATCCACTTGCCTGGCGGCAAGTTGTCGTTGTGGACGATGACTACGTCGTTGATGCTGATGTTTTTGTGGGGTTGCCTCCATTTTGACCTTGCTGTCAGCTGGGACAAGTATTCCGCGCGCCAGCGTTTCCAGATATCTTGTAGGATTTTTTGTGTGAGTTGCCAGCGTGTTCTCAAATCTCTTTCTGTTTCGACCAGTGTCAATGTGGGGCCGTTTGTGAGAAAATGAGAAGGTGTTAGATAATTGAGATCTTCAGGATCTTCTGATAAAGCGCACAATGGCCTGGAGTTTAGACACGCTTCTATCTGGGAGAGCAGGGTCGAGAACTCTTCATATGTAAGCTTCTGTTCTCCGAGGACCCTTTTAAGGTGAAACTTGAAGCTTTTTACAGCAGCTTCCCGCAGGCCTCCTGCTGATGGCCAAGAAGGTGCGTTGAAGTGGAACTTGATTTCCATGTCGGTTAATTCTTTTTGTAGATCTTCGTTGAATACTTGTTGGATCTCTTGATATTCTTCATGTAATGTTCGGCTTGCTCCGATGAAGTTGGTGGCATTGTCACAGTAAATATGATCTGGCTTTCCTCTCCGTGCGGCCATTCTGCGGAGCGCTGCGATGAATGAGGATGTGGACAGGTCTGATACCAGCTCTAAGTGGGTGGCTTTCGTGGTCATGCACACGAACACAGCTACATATCTCTTTGAGGTCTTGATTCCCCGACCCTTGTTGGCCTTCAAAAGGACATGCCCGGTGAAGTCTACGCCGGTGTGCTTGAAGGGGCGAGAAGGATTCACTCTTGGCTCGGGCAACTGTCCCATGATCTGTTTATTCATGTTTGGTTTTTGTTTTTTGCATTTCACACATTGGCGTATGTATTTTTTGGTGGTCCTGTTGCCACTCAAAATCCAGTATTTTTGTCGCGTAAATGCTAAAGTCACTCTGGCGCCGCCGTGTAACGTGAGCTCATGCGCATGATTTATAATTAGCTCGGTAACGCGATGGTTCTGTGCTAAAATGGCAGGATTTTTCATTTCGGGGCTAATGTGAGCATGCAATAGCCTCCCCCCGACTCGGAGAATTTGATTTTCATCCAAGAAAGGGTTAAGGGTGCATATCTTGCTTTTTGAAGAAACTTGTTTTCCTTCTTTCAGCTCTTGTATTTCTTTCAGGAAATCTTCAGCTTGTGCATATTTTACCAAGCATTCTTTTGCATTGCGTATTTCTGATACTGTTAACCATGATGTGCTTTTCTTGTCTTGTTTTTTCGTGATGAAGCGGCGTACCCATGCTAATACTCGTACGACTTTTTTGAAAGAGCTGTTCTTGTCTAACAGATCTTTGATTATGCTTGATAGTGGGCTTTGAGTTACCACGTTGACTTGCTTAGTCCGTATTTCTTCTTCCTTTGTCGTGTATACAGGTTGTTTGACATTGGCTTTGTAAGTGGGCAACCAGTGTGGTCCTTGCCACCACAAAAGATGATCTATCAGTTGGCTTGCTGTTATCCCCCGGCTTGCGGAATCCGAAGGGTTTTCTGCTGACTTTACGTAATGCCAGCTGTCCGGTGGCATTATTGTCGTGATTTCTCGAACTCTGTTAGTGACGAACGGCTTCCAGCGGTCGGGATTGCCTTGTAGCCACCCCAAAACTGCGGTCGAATCAGTCCATCCATAAACCTTTATGTCTTGGTATGACGAAAGCGCTTGTTTGACAGTTTTTATCAGCTTTGAGAGGAGGAGTGCTCCACTAAGTTCGAGTCGTGGTAATGAAATTTCTTTGTTGCACGGCACAAGTCTTGATTTACCGACAACTAGATTGATTTCTGCTTGTTGTCCCTGTTTCACAATTTTGCTGTAAATGACGCAGGCATAAGCTTTTAGCGAGGCGTCGCAAAATCCGTGTAACTCGATCGCGCATGTTTCGTCTGAGCCGAGCCAACGTTTTACTTTTACTTGGTTAATGTTTTTTATATCGCCCTTGATTTTATGCCATGCCAAGGCGATGTTTTCGGGGAGCTTGTCATCCCATTCTATGTTTGACTTCCAGACGTCTTGAAACAGCACCTTCATTGAAGTCGTGAGTGGAGTCAACCAACCCAGTGGGTCAAACTGTTTCGAAATATCTGACAGAAGACTTCTTTTTGTATCAGATTTCGTCTCTCTCTCATCATTATGTATTCCTGTTTGGAATGTAAACATATCCTGATTGGGGTTCCAGTAAAGCCCGAGCGTTTTTGTGGACTCCATCTGCTTAAAACTGTATTGTTCTTGATCTTGCTGCTCTTGTCCCAGTAGTAATTCTTGATAATTAGAGCTCCACTTTCTCAGATTACAGCCTCCCGATTTCATCAAGTCGAGTAAATCTTGTTTCAATTTTTGCGCTGATTCCAGTGAGTGACTGCCGTGGAGTAAATCGTCCATATAAAATCTGTTTTCGACGACTTGTGCTGCTTCTGGGTAATTATCTCTTTCGTCGGCCGCTAACTGGCATAGTGTCATCATAGCCAGAAAGGGCGTGGCCTTGGTGCCGTAAGTGACAGTCGTCAGTTGGTATTCTTGCAATAGTTGCTGGGGGTGATCTCTCCAGACAATCTTTTGTAAATCTTGATCTTCTTCATGCACCCATATCTGCCGAAACATTTTTTCTATGTCGGCGGTGAAGGCGACCTTGTATTGCCGCCAGTACAATATGAGTGTTAAGAGGTCTTTCTGTAGGTTTGGACCTTTATACATGCAATCATTTAGGCTCTCGCCGTTTGATGTCTTGGGATGCGTTGAAGACTACGCGATGAGACGTAGTTGTTGAATCTTCGCGTAGCACGCAGTGATGTGGCATGTAGAATCCCAGTGACTTGTAACTGTCGGCGAACTTCATGTGGCCCAGATCTTGATATTCATGAACGAAAGACTTGTATTCTTTCGCCATTTCTTGATCCTTGTTAAATTTTCTCTCGAGTTGAAGAAACTGTGCAACAGCCTTGTTCTTGGAATGTCCCAATTGCTCAATACTTGATTTAAGGGGTAGTCTAACTTGATATTTTCCATCGTCCAACCTTGCTGTTGTGGATTTGTAAAAGTTGACACAGTCCATTTCTTCCGTCGAGTAGGTAGGTGTTTCTGCGATATCCTCTATTTCCCAGAATTTGTGCAGTTCGTCGGTGTTATTTATAATCACATTGCAGAGTGTATTGTTGCAATATGTTTGTAACTTGCCGCACAAAATCCACCCGAGTCGCGTTTGTTGTGCGACCGGTGCCGGCGTCTTATTACTGGGCTTGCATATTCCTGATAATATAATGTTTGAATAAATTTCTGCGCCCAAAAGTATATCAACGGCACGGCTCTTGTTGAAATCAGGGTCAGCCAATGTAATGTTTTGTAGGTACTCCCATGGCGGTCTTGCGAAAGTGTAGTTAGGAAGGTTTCTTGTTAAACTTTTCATTATAAAAACATCTGTGTCGAACACGAACTCTTCTGCTGTCGAGCTGCATTTGATATTTATCAATCCTGTACATTTGTTGTCCTTGGTGCCAACTCCTGTTATCATTCCTCTGCATTTGCGCCGCGGTAAACGCAACAGTTGGGCTGCGTTTTCTGTTATAAGCGACACTTGTGAGCCTTGGTCGACGAGTGCTCGCATGGTTCTGTAGACTCCATCCGCCCCTTGTACTTTGATAAGGGCTGTAACTAAAAGTATTTCGTGTACGTCATTATTTTGAGCCACGTGTGAGGAATTGTTTGGTTTTGATTGTTCGCTCCACGACCTCGTGTCTACGGTATAGTTACTGGGGCCGTTCTTTGGCGTCATTCCGTGCGGCGGCGTCATGTTACAGTTTCCTTTTAAAAAAGCCGCATGCAGTAATGTGTTATGAGACTCGTTGCATTCGCGGCCTCTCTTGTTTGATGTGCAGGGTTTGTCGCCGTGACTGAAGAGGCAGTTTGCACAGAATTTTAACTTCGCAATTGTTTGCCGTTTTTGTGACGGCGTTTGTTCTAGGAATTGTTTGCAGTAGTAAATTCCATGTTCATTGCTTGTACAAATTGGGCAATTATACTTGTAATTTTGCCCGGGTCTTGATGTAGCCTTGTTGCTGGAGTAGTAATTGTAGTTTTTTACTACTCTTTCTTGTTTAGTAGAACCTGATGGCGCCGATTTTGATTGATTGTACTCTTGTTTCTTGCGCGCTGACTCCATGGTGGTAAACTTGTTCTCCATGAAATACAAAAACTCGCTGAGACAGGGTAGTTCTCTTGGTTGCTTCAGAGATTCCAGATAATCGGCGTGAGTTTCTGAGTCGAGTTTCTGCACTAAAATATGTACCAGAATTGGGTCCCATGTTTCAATAGTGACTCCCAGGTTTTTTATTGCATTTAGACATTCTGTGGTGACGTCATGGATGCGTTTGATGTTGTGCGATGATGGATGCTGCATGGTTTGAAGATTCATCAAAGTACTCATATGGGTAGAGAAAATCAATTTCTTGTTATTGTACCGGTGGTTTAGAATTTCCCACGCGGTAAGATAATTCTCTGAGCTGATCTGAAGATGTTGGATCAAACGCTCTGCTTCTCCTTTAAGCTTGCTCTTAAGGAACTGTAATTTCTGGGCGTTTGATATCGACGGATTGACGTGGATAGCTTCACAAAATAAATCCTTGAATGACACCCATTGTTGGTAATTGCCGTTGAAAACAGGGATGTCGAGTTTAGGGGTTGATTTTTCCTGATGAGAGACTGACCATAACTTGCTATTTATGGCTTTTTTCATGTCAAAGTATTTCTGTTCATGTTCTGTGAAACGGTCCTCGTATATCTTGTCTGAACCGTTCAACTCACTATCGATTGACCAATGATTGGAGTCGATAGCTGTCCATCGCTCGTGCAGTGTTTTCAAGGTGTCCTCGAATTCCCATTTTTCTTTCATGATTTCTATGTTTATGCTGGAGACTGTTCTTGCAAAGGCCTTGAAATTGCTGAGTTGCTTTTTCAACATCTCGTCCAGCTTGCTGTTACTCCCAACACTAATCTTGCTCGCACTTGTCTTGCTCGCAATGGTTGATGTTTGTTGATCTTGATTTGTGCTGGTAGTGGCTTTTAACTGCTCATCCTTGTCGATGTTGTCGTTAGTTACTTCTTGATACACTCGTTGTTGGCAGCAAACTTTTTCGATGTACTCCCTGGTCTCTAGGTACGTTCGCCTTGTTTTTTCGAAGTACTTGCCTACTAGGTAGTCATGGTCCTGTGGCAAAACTGGTAGAAGCTTGTTGTAATTTTCACTATACTCCTTCCAATATAATTCTAGAGCTTCCAGGCGTCTTTTAATGCTTTCTTGTGTCTGGCGATCCCTTGGTTCTTTCTTGAAGTTGACCAAAATTTTTTCGATGCCTCGTTCAAGCGTGATTTGATTTTGGATTATGTTTTCCATGTCATTGTTTTCTTGATGCATGTTTGTCTTGCTGATCACTTGTTTGATACTTGGGTTACGAACTTGTTGCTTTCGTATTTAATGAATTCCAGATTGCACTAGTATTCTGGATTCTGACTTGATAATTGGTAGGTACCTGCTTTTAACTTGATATCTTGATTATTGATAGTATTCTTGCTGATTTCAATGGACTCGAACTGTCTTCATACAAAGAATCCACCGTAGTAGTAGTAGTTGACTCCTTGGTAAGTCTCGCCTTGCTGCTGGCTCTTGATAGTCTGACGTCGGTGTGGCTTCCGTGTTCCAAAACTCACAAATGTCGCCAAACTTATGCTCGAAGGACCATAAAGATGTAGGATCTCTTGGTAGACACTACAGCTTTTGTTGATATATTGATGATGATTGTTTAGTAAAACGGCCGATTTACGTAAATTGATTTAATTGCGCTAATGCACACGAGCGCACTCCACCTTGTTATATCGTGACACTGACTTGTTAGGTAAATTGGCAGAGTGTGCACATTGTGCGATTGCTAAATCGTACACCAATAGTAATTGAAAATATAATACTTACTTGTGATACGACACTCCCTGTTTTTGTGTTTTGCGATTTGGGTATGATATACACCTTTTTACGTCGCAGTTCACCATTTTCGTTTTTGCTGCCGATATGTCAATCGGCTGTCACCGTCCAAGCGCGACTGAGAGCAAACAGTCCAATTTTCCAGATTTTGTACTGTTTTTGTAGCGACACTTTCAAGCGCTCCGTGCCCTGTCCCTACTATTCAAGTCAGTGAAGTTAACTCAATATTCAGTACAAACATTTTTGTATTTTTTTTAGGAATGACAGATCCTAATTTTATAAACTTTGTGTGTATGAATGAGACAACATTTAGCTAACATAAAATTTTATATAATTTTTGAAAAGTGTCAGCTGTAAAAAATATGACTCATATTATCATGAAAATGGATGACATTTAGGAGGCACTGATTTTTAAGATAAAATGTTAGTTATCAAACTGAAAATTAAAAGAAAATTTAATAAGTAGATGTAAAATATTTAAATTAATTTTAAAACAATAAAAAAAATACTGGAAATAGCTATTGAATTACTCGAATTATGAACTCCTGAATCTGTAACCACAGTAAATACTCTTGCATGATAATGAATATCTAAGGGTACGGGGAATATTTTCTTCCTTCAAGCCGGGATTCGAACCTAATACCTCTCGCTTGTGGACAATCCACCTTACCATTAGCCCGTGACCGAAATGGGTAGGATATAATCATCTTCATCGTTATCACTTGTACTTCAATAATGTATCAAGTGCTTCATCATCATCACTTGTACTTCAATAATGTATCGAGTGTTTCATCGTCATCACTTGTACTTCAATAATGTATCGAGTGCTTCATCGTCATCACTTGTGCTTCAATAATGTATCGAGTGCTTCATCGTCATCACTTGTACTTCAATAATGTATCGAGAGCTTCATCGTCATCAATTGTACTTCAATAATGTATTGACTGCTTTGACAGAACTCACCTCTGAATGTCGCAACGTGCTCACAACAACCCGACAGTGCATGGAGTCGCTGAAGGCCGGCAACCTGCCTTTAAGCCCCGACGCCTCCAAGAACATTAGGAGCTTGCTCAACGCCACCGCTGCTGCTGACCGAGGCATCTCCGGTGTGAGGAGTGTGGACGATGAGCTCGCTGATATGGACAAGGCTATTGAGGAGGCTGCGGGACAGATTGAGGTTGGTGCCTACTTAGATAGTTAACTGTGCCGATAACATGTTTAAACCGTAATGTTGCAATCAAATAAAAATCCTATTCTACAAGTGAAAGAAGTTCTTTCTCAAAAGATTATACAAACCGTATTCATTAGTCAAAACCTTGGTGCCATTATAGCATCTGTGGTCCCAGTCACTACGTGGTGCCAGTTTAGAAACACAGCGGAGGAAAAATGTCGCTGTTTCAGGAATTACTTTGGGCAGTGAAGGGCCAAATGTGATTCACTTTATTGCACAAACCAGAAAATATAGATACATCAAAATGGAAACAACGTGTGCAAAGGCGAGCTTATCTCTCAAAAGATATTTCTTCCAGCAAACCTAGGATAAACAGGATACGTTAAAGAACAAGTAGACCTATGAGCACAGCGTTAAATAAAGACACGTGTGGATGAGTGTGAGTGAGAGCTCGGCGGCTTCAGCTCTTCTCTCACACGTTTCACTGACTCGTGTCACTCACAGAAACGCATTTTTCAACATAAACTAAAAGCACTATACCTGGCGGGTAATACCAATAATTACAAGCCTATCAAACACCTATCGCGCGCAGTTCACACGCATATCACATGCACCTGCTATGTGGCGGAGAGAGCTTGTGATATGCGTGTGAGAGGCTTGTCAAATAGTACTTGTCATTACCTCACAGTACCTTATTGATTTCAGTCACTACTAGCGGCAAGCCGCGCCGGCGACTCAGGTGTCAAATTAGAAGTGAACGCCAAGATCCTGGACGCGTGTACGACTCTGATGGGAGCTGTCAAGATCCTGGTGCAAGACGCGAGGAAACTGCAGAACGAGCTCGGAGACCCGAAGACCAGGCAGAAGATGTACCGGCGGAACCCGCAGTGGAGTGAGGGGCTGATATCGGCAGCGAAGGCGGTGGTATTTGCCGCAAAGTTGCTTGTGTAAGTTGACATTCATTTCGAGGATTTGTCTGGCGTTGGTGCTGAGCGTTTCACTGTTATATCTCAAATGCACTAAACATCAAATCCAGCTCTTATCTTATGGGAATTGTTTAATTTCCCACGCCTACCGAACGGCGTGAGAATCCTGAGGGGTTGTGCCTTTGCCACGTGAGAGAAAAGAAGTGATGAAATTTGTTTATTACCTTTGTCTCCGTAGACAGGAAATCGAAGGCTCGATTCGAGACTGGAATTCGGGAAAGGGGGCACAGTTGGGATAGGATGGGATCGAACCCTTGCCGTCGCTGCCTGGCGCTGCCGACGGCGTGCTGTCTGCCGACGTGGAGTCGCCGTCCGAATACGACTCTGTGCTTCACCACACAAATCACTCAACCGCTGACACGAATCTAATTACATTCAATAGCCCGACGCTATGAGGTAGATTTACACTCTGACCAGGCCCGATGCCTGTATTACAATTGGTACACCGAAATACCAATCAATGCCATGGGGCCCGAGCCGCCATGTTATCTCACCGATGAGACCAGAACAAGAAGAAAAAAATTAACCTCCAATTTTACATCTCGTTTCCGATACGAGTGACAGCTGCTAGTGCCGTTTTCGCTAGTGATGTCTCGATTACTCGCGATCGATTCGCGCAACAAAAAACCGGTGCGTTCCGACACATAAATATTAAACAGGAATAGTTGTTGTGATGTCTCCACGTTAGGAATAGACACCAAATATATTATAGAATTTATATAGAAATTGAAGGCTTCACTCAGGTTATCGGCAAGTTGGACTAACATCCCATAGTTTCAATTTGGTCATAGTTTCAATTTGGGGTTTGAGAGGGTCTGTGGAGATTTTACTTCTATTGTTGTTTCCATTGTTCCATCCCGGAGCCGACTACGTCCACAGGCGAAGGTTTAAGGACTCACCTCCCATAGCATTTCTAGAAATGCCATTTCCCGTTATAGGTTTTGAATTTTATTACCATGGCATAAGGTTCAAAATCGAGAATGTTAAAAAAGCCTCATCACCGATGTATAGAAGAATAACAGAGCAACATAACTTTATATTTTTATAACGTGTTAGATCCTTCCCAAGGCGGGTTCCGGGCTGCGGCCCATAGACAGCTGGAGTCTGGCTCACCGCCGCAGGGGGATTCAACTGACGGTGATCCACCTTCAAAACTATTACTCACATAACGTTGCTAGTGCCTTACTCCGTGTCCTTCACCGAAGGCTTCCCAGTTCGATTCTGCGTGCACCCAAACTGATGATGATGAAGATGCCGTCCACAGCACTCTTGCCAGCAAGGTCACTCAATATCCGTTCTTATTCTAATACGCGTAGCTCGTTTACACGCGACACTTAGGATCTTTTCCTAGTCTAATGGTATCGGGGAGCAGCGAGGCTTCACCCAGCGAGATCGACCAACACACGCGACAATTCGATCTGGCCAAAATATTGTTCAATCCACTGCGAACAAAACACGCGGTTGGAAAACCGATTTCTTCCAAACTCCAGGATTCCTACGCAGGAAAGCCCTCGTGATTATTCACGAGAAATTCACAACAGGCTCACATCACCATATTTTTTCGTCTTACTGTCGGAAGTCAAGTTCAGACAAAACACGGATGTGGCTACATCTAGGCTTAGTTACTTTCATAGTGTCATGTCCTATGGTATCTTGTTGTGGGTGTGTTGATGTTAATCATTTTGTAATTATTTATTCCTGCTTATTAATTATGATAATGATATGACAATATTTGTATTATTTAAGCACAAGCAATTTTTAAAAGAGATCTAAAAATCAATCTGTGGGAGTTTCTACGCCCTCTTTCTCCCACAGTGGTTCAATGTAGAAAAGTGGCAAAACATGACGATTGCTAAGTATATGTAAATATCTACAGTAATAAAGATATTTGGAATTTGGTGATATTTTTAATCGATCATAGACAAAAAAGGTGCGTTACGAATTCACCTGAACTAGTACAGAGTTTGGTTCCGAACATAACGATTGAATGAATACCAAGCACAAAAAAACTGGCGCTATATTAAAAAAAATAATGAGCAAAGGCGTAATTGTAACAAAATATATTGAGATAAACAGATTTTGTGATAACTTTGTCACAAACAATCAAATTACATGATACTTTCGTATTCGTGAGAATGCAAGCTGGATCAACAATGTAGTAAAAAGAAACAACTGATTTAACATCTTACTCATTGACCACGAAAATTGGTCTGCGTGTTTTAACAATTTCTCTTGGTAATAGAATATAGTTCAAACCGTATAAATTATTAGCCATAACAGACTTTGCTTGTAAGAGTGAGGGCGTACTCCTATTTTGCGTCATGTGAGATTTATAAAAGGCTGTTTTTGGCGTAATGCGTCACCTCAACCTAGTGATTGTGTCTGCAGCACGTCGGCCGACGAGGCCGTGGGCGCGTCCGGGCGCGCGGAGGGCGTGTCGGCAGCGGCGCACGAAGTGGCCGGCTCCACGGCGCAGCTAGTAGCGGCATCCCGCGCGCGCGCCCCGCCCTCCACGCCCGCACTCGCCAGCCTCACGCGAGCCTCGCGCTCCGTCGCCGCCGCCACCGGGGCCGTGGTGGCCGCTGTGCGGGCTGGCTCCGCGTTGGTTAACGAACAAGGTGAGGACACACACACATACACGACGCAGACAGAGGGAGTGAACATGGTACGAGCTCCACCGCGTAGCTGATGGTGGTGGGGATGGAGTGGGGCCTACTGAGTAATCTGGTATGATACAGGGTGATCTCACCCTCTCTCGTGGTCTGACTGGTTCACTTAAGTTATTATGGTTCAAATAAAATCGCCCTATGACATACAATCCTAATAAAGAACCCTAATGACTTAATTAAAAAACTAGGAACTCAACTACGGCACACTAAAAGGCAAAAAACAAACTGATATGACGTGGTTATTGAGATTCGTTAAAAAAAATAGTAGACTGTTCAATTGAGTGAGATTCGAAATTATTATAGCATCTAATTTAAATGCGAGCGGGTTCCGATGCAACTACAACGTGTCATTGAATAAACGCATGATTATACACCCCAACTTATTTTTTAATAATATTAAGTTGTTCAGTCATTTCTGACAAATTCCCATCTCTGTGGTGCGTGCGTGCTGCGGCTCGCGAGTTCAATCAAATTATCCGTCACTCTTTTTAAGGTAGGTTAGTTTTTTAGCTTAGTTAAGTTACCATAGCAACATCATAGCATGTTCCTATTTAGAAATAAATCAATGGCAAGATGAAGTAAAACTAAAATGTAGGTTAGGTACCTACTAATTACATACCATCGCACACTTTGCCGCCCCCGCCCTCATTAACCGTACAGTTCGCGCCAAGTTTTTTTACCACCCCACCCTTACCATATGAGTGAAAGAGAGTCCCCGCTCGCTCAGAGCCACAGAATCCTGGCTCGGCTTGTATGGAACGGGACGAGAGCGCGGGACGCAGATTTTTTCAAATGCCTAGATAATTTTCGACGTATTCTACTTACTTGTGCCTACCATTTGCTCGCGAGTTGAATGCACTCTAAATGTAGGTACTATAGGGGCTGTGTTTGTGTGGCACTCGTACCACGAACCGCTCAAAGTTCACCGACTCAGCTTGATTGACACTGTCATTAAATCACCATTTCACAATATTCATTCCACATTTATGCATTGCGCCGCGCGTACGCTCGCGCACCTGAACGCAGATGGATAAGTAAGTACTGACGGACTAAACAAAACAAACAAAGAGATCCCCGCACCCCTGACATCCACTCCTAGCCCATCCCCTTCTGTGATTTGCACTCGCTCACTCGATGTTTCCTCCGATGTCTCTTTTTTCTGAAGGATGAAGAAAGTAAGCGAACCTACGAATTTCTCCTTTCGTTTTGCTTAGTAAAGAAAATGAAATAAGGATCTTTTCTTATTTTAATTATTTAGATGATTATTATTGTATTAGATTTAAGTGGCCCATTGCAATTAATTACATTTAATTTAATTTAACACTACTAATATTAATTTTATCGAATCTCAATAATTACGTTAAGTATCATCTGCTTGATTTGTCTTTTTTAGTGTACCACAGTCGGTATTTTTTTTAATTCCCGACATTTATTTCCTGCTTGTAAGGAAATTTCGAAAAATCTGTAAATGCTTAGTTTAAAATTTAGGCGTATTATTCATAGCTTGTGCAAGATTTTACTAATATTTCCGTACTCGCCTCTTATTTTAATTATTTGTATTGTTATTATTATTATATCGCATAAAAACCGCCATTTTGTTTTTTATGCGCATGGTGACACTCGCAATCAAGACAAATCTAATGACGTATCGTTTATCAAAATTGGTTAAGCCAGTAGTTACAGGAACAGACATACACATAACCCTCCTCTTTTCCGCTTCACGGCAGTCGGGTAAAAATATATGAAGTGGTTAATTATTTTTACAGAGGCACTCGACACCTCCGCGCTCTCGCTGACGGCGACGCGTCGCCTTGAGATGGAGAGCAAGGTGCGCGCTCTCGAGCTAGAGAGTGCGCTCGACGCAGAGAGAGCCCGGCTCGCGGCACTGAGGCGGCGGCACTACACGCTCGCGCAGGAGGAGGAGGTATGTACATCGCCGCTCGCTCGAGCTAGAGAGTGCGCTCGACGCAGAGAGAGCCCGGCTCGCGGCACTGAGGCGGCGGCACTACACGCTCGCGCAGGAGGAGGAGGTATGTACATCGCCGCTCGCTCGAGCTAGAGAGTGCGCTCGACGCAGAGAGAGCCCGGCTCGCGGCACTGAGGCGGCGGCACTAGACGCTCGCGCAGGAGGAGGAGGTATGTACATCGCCGCTCGTTCGAGCTAGAGAGTGCGCACGACGCAGAGAGAGCCCGGCTCGCGGCACTGAGGCGGCGGCACTACACGCTCGCGCAGGAGGAGGAGGTATGTACATCGCCGCTCGCTCGAGCTAGAGAGTGCGCTCGACGCAGAGAGAGCCCGGCTCGCGGCACTGAGGCGGCGGCACTACACGCTCGCGCAGGAGGAGGAGGTATGTACATCGCCGCTCGCTCGAGCTAGAGAGTGCGCTCGACGCAGAGAGAGCCCGGCTCGCGGCACTCAGGCGGCGGCACTACACGCTCGCGCAGGAGGAGGAGGTATGTACATCGCCGCTCGCTCAAGCTAGAGAGTGCGCTCGACGCAGAGAGAGCCCGGCTCGCGGCACTGAGGCGGCGGCACTACACGCTCGCGCAGGAGGAGGAGGTATGTACATCGCCGCTCGCTCGAGCTAGAGAGTGCGCTCGACGCAGAGAGAGCCCGGCTCGCGGCACTGAGGCGGCGGCACTACACGCTCGCGCAGGAGGAGGAGGTATGTACATCGCCGCTCGCTCGAGCTAGAGAGTGCGCTCGACGCAGAGAGAGCCCGGCTCGCGGCACTGAGGCGGCGGCACTACACGCTCGCGCAGGAGGAGGAGGTATGTACATCGCCGCTCGCTCGAGCTAGAGAGTGCGCTCGACGCAGAGAGAGCCCGGCTCGCGGCACTGAGGCGGCGGCACTAGACGCTCGCGCAGGAGGAGGAGGTATGTACATCGCCGCTCGCTCGAGCTAGAGAGTGCGCTCGACGCAGAGAGAGCCCGGCTCGCGGCACTGAGGCGGCGGCACTACACGCTCGCGCAGGAGGAGGAGGTATGTACATCGCCGCTCGTTCGAGCTAGAGAGTGCGCTCGACGCAGAGAGAGCCCGGCTCGCGGCACTGAGGCGGCGGCACTACACGCTCGCGCAGGAGGAGGAGGTATGTACATCGCCGCTCGCTCGAGCTAGAGAGTGCGCTCGACGCAGAGAGAGCCCGGCTCGCGGCACTGAGGCGGCGGCACTACACGCTCGCGCAGGAGGAGGAGGTATGTACATCGCCGCTCGCTCGAGCTAGAGAGTGCGCTCGACGCAGAGAGAGCCCGGCTGGCGGCACTGAGGCGGCGGCACTACACGCTCGCGCAGGAGGAGGAGGTATGTACATCACCGCTCGCTCGAGCTAGAGAGTGCGCTCGACGCAGAGAGAGCCCGGCTCGCGGCACTGAGGCGGCGGCACTACACGCTCGCGCAGGAGGAGGAGGTATGTACATCGCCGCTCGCTCGAGCTAGAGAGTGCGCTCGACGCAGAGAGAGCCCGGCTCGCGGCACTGAGGCGGCGGCACTAGACGCTCGCGCAGGAGGAGGAGGTATGTACATCGCCGCTCGCTCGAGCTAGAGAGTGCGCTCGACGCAGAGAGAGCCCGGCTCGCGGCACTGAGGCGGCGGCACTACACGCTCGCGCAGGAGGAGGAGGTATGTACATCGCCGCTCGCTCGAGCTAGAGAGTGCGCTCGACGCAGAGAGAGCCCGGCTCGCGGCACTGAGGCGGCGGCACTACACGCTCGCGCAGAAGGAGGAGATATGTACATCGCCGCTCGCTCGAGCTAGAGAGTGCGCTCGTCGCAGAGAGAGCCCGGCTCGCGGCACTGAGGCGGCGGCACTACACGCTCGCGCAGGAGGAGGAGGTATGTACATCGCCGCTCGCTCGAGCTAGAGAGTGCGCTCGACGCAGAGAGAGCCCGGCTCGCGGCACTGAGGCGGCGGCACTACACGCTCGCGCAGGAGGAGGAGGTATGTACATCGCCGCTCGCTCGAGCTAGAGAGTGCGCTCGACGCAGAGAGAGCCCGGCTGGCGGCACTGAGGCGGCGGCACTACACGCTCGCGCAGGAGGAGGAGGTATGTACATCACCGCTCGCTCGAGCTAGAGAGTGCGCTCGACGCAGAGAGAGCCCGGCTCGCGGCACTGAGGCGGCGGCACTACACGCTCGCGCAGGAGGAGGAGGTATGTACATCGCCGCTCGCTCGAGCTAGAGAGTGCGCTCGACGCAGAGAGAGCCCGGCTCGCGGCACTGAGGCGGCGGCACTAGACGCTCGCGCAGGAGGAGGAGGTATGTACATCGCCGCTCGCTCGAGCTAGAGAGTGCGCTCGACGCAGAGAGAGCCCGGCTCGCGGCACTGAGGCGGCGGCACTACACGCTCGCGCAGGAGGAGGAGGTATGTACATCGCCGCTCGCTCGAGCTAGAGAGTGCGCTCGACGCAGAGAGAGCCCGGCTCGCGGCACTGAGGCGGCGGCACTACACGCTCGCGCAGGAGGAGGAGGTATGTACATCGCCGCTCGCTCGAGCTAGAGAGTGCGCTCGACGCAGAGAGAGCCCGGCTCGCGGCACTGAGGCGGCGGCACTACACGCTCGCGCAGGAGGAGGAGGTATGTACATCGCCGCTCGCTCGAGCTAGAGAGTGCGCTCGACGCAGAGAGAGCCCGGCTCGCGGCACTGAGGCGGCGGCACTACACGCTCGCGCAGGAGGAGGAGGTATGTACATCGCCGCTCGCTCGAGCTAGAGAGTGCGCTCGACGCAGAGAGAGCCCGGCTCGCGGCACTGAGGCGGCGGCACTACACGCTCGCGCAGGAGGAGGAGGTATGTACATCGCCGCTCGCTCGAGCTAGAGAGTGCGCTCGACGCAGAGAGAGCCCGGCTCGCGGCACTGAGGCGGCGGCACCAACGCTCGCGCAGGAGGAGGAGGTATGTACATCGCCGATCGCTCGAGCAAGAGAGTGCGCTCGACGCAGAGAGAGCCCGGCTCGCGGCACTGAGGCGGCGGCACCAACGCTCGCGCAGGAAGAGGAGGTATGTACATCGCCGATCGCTCGAGCTAGAGAGTGCGCTCGACGCAGAGAGAGCCCGGCTTGCGGCACTGAGGCGGCACTACACGCTCGCGCAGGAGGAGGAGGTATGTACATCACCGCTCGCTCGAGCTAGAGAGTGCGCTCGACGCAGAGAGAGCCCGGCTCGCGGCACTGAGGCGGCGGCACTACACGCTCGCGCAGGAGGAGGAGGTATGTACATCGCCGCTCGTTCGAGCTAGAGAGTGCGCTCGACGCAGAGAGAGCCCGGCTCGCGGCACTGAGGCGGCGGCACTACACGCTCGCGCAGGAGGAGGAGGTATGTACATCGCCGCTCGCTCGAGCTAGAGAGTGCGCTCGACGCAGAGAGAGCCCGGCTCGCGGCACTGAGGCGGCGGCACTACACGCTCGCGCAGGAGGAGGAGGTATGTACATCGCCGCTCGTTCGAGCTAGAGAGTGCGCTCGACGCAGAGAGAGCCCGGCTCGCGGCACTGAGGCGGCGGCACTACACGCTCGCGCAGGAGGAGGAGGTATGTACATCGCCGCTCGCTCGAGCTAGAGAGTGCGCTCGACGCAGAGAGAGCCCGGCTCGCGGCACTGAGGCGGCGGCACTAGACGCTCGCGCAGGAGGAGGAGGTATGTACATCGCCGCTCGTTCGAGCTAGAGAGTGCGCACGACGCAGAGAGAGCCCGGCTCGCGGCACTGAGGCGGCGGCACTACACGCTCGCGCAGGAGGAGGAGGTATGTACATCGCCGCTCGCTCGAGCTAGAGAGTGCGCTCGACGCAGAGAGAGCCCGGCTCGCGGCACTGAGGCGGCGGCACCAACGCTCGCGCAGGAGGAGGAGGTATGTACATCGCCGATCGCTCGAGCAAGAGAGTGCGCTCGACGCAGAGAGAGCCCGGCTCGCGGCACTGAGGCGGCGGCACTACACGCTCGCGCAGGAGGAGGAGGTATGTACATCGCCGCTCGCTCGAGCTAGAGAGTGCGCTCGACGCAGAGAGAGCCCGGCTCGCGGCACTGAGGCGGCGGCACCAACGCTCGCGCAGGAGGAGGAGGTATGTACATCGCCGATCGCTCGAGCTAGAGAGTGCGCTCGACGCAGAGAGAGCCCGGCTCGCGGCACTGAGGCGGCGGCACCAACGCTCGCGCAGGAGGTATGTACATCGCCGATCGCTCGAGCTAGAGAGTGCGCTCGACGCAGAGAGAGCCCGGCTCGCGGCACTGAAGCGGCGGCACTACACGCTCGCGCAGGAGGAGGAGGTATGTACGTCGCCGATCGCTCGAGCTAGAGAGTGCGCTCGACGCAGAGAGAGCCCGGCTCGCGGCACTGAGGCGGCGGCACCAACGCTCGCGCAGGAGGAGGAGGTATGTACATCGCCGCTCGCTCGAGCTAGAGAGCGCGCGGCTACGGTACTTACCGCCTCTTCCATCGGTCTGGTAACTCTTGCACGATAGTACGATTCTGTTACAGTTACCGTAACTTTAAAAGCGCAATAGGTTGTTGACGCACTTCGCGAGAGTCAAAGTCCAAAAGGACTGAGGACGCGTAGGTATATCGGTTTACGCAATCTTTTTAATTACCTGTTCAAAAACCGCGTCAATTCAATGATCTTTATGAATATTGTTTTCCTACGAAATGCATATAAATATCCTCAGTTCGTCGCGCTCTACTCTACCTCTATTGCGTTTGTTTGTTGAACTATTAAGTAAACTAATCGATTGTTCTATTGTTGTTTTTTACAGAACGGAGGCATCACTAATGGGAAAGAATGAAATGGTGTGAGTGAAGGCTGGGGAAACAATAACTTGCTAAAAATCACATTTTTATACAGTTGTTTCAACAATTTTCTAGAGTATACATTTTTACAAATTAGCATTCCAAAATATTCAATCATGTCTTTAAATACTTACTGCATTTTAAGATTCTTTATACCAATTATAGCATTTAATTGCATTGACTTACAACGAATCTGTTCCCATTACCAAAGCTTTTGACGGTCAGATATTTTATGTTGTCCGGTGAATCATGTCTTCCCTCTGGCCAGTGGAGGCTCAATAGTGAAATCAAGTTCTGTAAAATATTTTAGGAAATGATTTATTTCACACATCACCGTGCAATCATTAATGAGATCACCGCGTTTTATTAAATCATCGCAACAACATATGTTTAATGATATTCTACTATATTTAGTAATTTTTTGGAATTACAAACCTTATTAATAATGTTAGCACCGAATGATGTCATGAAATAAGAGCTTTAAAAAAAAGGTAGCAAAAAATGATAAGTGTCTAACTGTAGTGTATGTGTCCAAAGTTCATATCTATTTTTAAACACGCCTTTTGCTGGTTAAACACGTCTGTCTCAAGGATTTGATTTACCACTCGTACAATAGAGATGTAGTTATTTTGTATTCTTCAATTACGTGCCCTGTCTATATCGCTGCATGTGTGCTCTGTATTTTAAACTATATGTATATATACTGTACATATAGATGTTTTAGTTATTAACCTATATGTTGCAGTGGCAGGTATTCATAAATGTTATAAAGGTAACTTTATGGTTGTTTCTAACACTAACATTGCTATTTTAGGGATAGAAACAACGCTTTAAGTAACGATCAGCTAACGTTAATGTAACTATTTTATTTTAAGTTAATCAGAATCAGAATAGTTAGGTAAGCATGTTTTGGAATAAAGTATCCCAGGATTAGACTTATTGGAAATTTTTACTTTGTAATAAATAATATACTTTATTTATATATATTAAAATATTGTGTATCTACGACACGAGTTTTTATATTTCATACTTTCAAGATAATTCACAGCTACAATGTAGGTACACCGTTAACCGTATTCTTGTCGATACAACCGTCGTGCAGTAATCACCGATTTATTGTTTTCGTAAAACGCTCGGACACAAAATGCACGCTGCGCTCCCGTGTACGGCTCCATGGCGACTAAATTTAAATTTCCTTGAAACGGCGCGCCTAGCGTCATTATAACAAGGTACTCTGTGGTCATACCCCCACGCCTCCCCACGCCAAGCAATTCCGAGAAATTAAGGAATCAAATCGCCAACACCCTTTTGGATCACCTGTACATATGCCTAAGCGCACTCGTAACTTATAAAATCGTAGGTTTTTAGTGATGAGCAGAGACTGATGATAGTGATACAGCCGATTATCTTAGTCCATCCATACTACATTTCGTAACTAGACTATGATTGGATATAAGTGAAGTAAAAACGCTTCGATAACCACCGTTCGGAGAATAAAACAAACAGATAATGCTTACACATACTATATTCGCTGTACCAATAATGCTACAGTGTCCAAAATCAACACATAAAAAGCATGGCCACAATTTCATTGAATTCTTCCTATCATAGTAAATACAATCACCAAAATCACTGGTGTTTTAAAACTTTGATGGTTGGTATTTCTAACAAGAATACGTATATATAATAGGTATATAATCAATATAAATGAAAATCGACAGCTGGAATGTAAACATTAAGGATGGGTTACACAAACTACACAATAATTTACGTCTAATTTTCTATTGCTAGGGTAGACTTAAGTACGTACATACAAAATACTGACACAATTTGTGCGAAACAACGGAATACTAGTCTTGTATAGTTGCAAATCAACAGTGCAAATGCTAGGTACCATAAAAATTAGGCCGAATGTCGTGAAGAAGCCCCTGCCATAGCCACACTGAATACCAACTACAAATGTTGTATCAAAAACTAACAAAGAAGATGGAAAATCCTTCAAAATGTTTATTTAGCACCACTTGTTGGCTTCTCACTTTCATTAACATTACTTCGATTTCGCAATAAATCTAGGATTTTGCAAAACTCAAAATTTGCAGCGGCATGACAACCATTATGTATATGAATCTTGTGCTGTACTGTCTACACATATAACAACAGCCTGCAAATACTTCATCAGATATTGAGATTCTAATACTAATGTTTCCAATGAATTTATAAAATTATGATAAGATTTTCTCCAAAGTACTTTCATTGAATCAATTTATCTGTTATCCTGTAACATAACATAAAGAGACATTACTACAAGTTAGAAGTTAACATGCATCTAGTGAAAAAACTCCTCATTATATAATATTAAATATTCCTGTGCCAGGCTTCAAAATGGAATACATTTGAGGACTAGCCCAAAAACAATGGGACATTTAAATCAATAAACTGGAAAGTAAAGTTTTGCTTTGATTGACTGTGGACATAGGTTATGCTGTCGTAGCAACTGTGCACTCGTCCCACTTGACATGCTTCTCTGGAGCCAGGTGGATGATGCGGCAATGGACAGCTTGGTACTTTTCAAACTTGGGAGGTATCGGGCATAGGCGGTATGTCACATCATCACCAGGTAGTGGGACATACTCTCCTTCCATGCTGGAAAATAATATAGATTTTTATAAACACTAATAAAACCACTTGCAAGCTCAAACACATGCTTGTTAAAGAATTATTTTCACTAATAGGTTTTGATGCATTTGACTTTGGTTAAAACAATACATAAAAGGATCTCATGTATGAGTGAGTCCAATAATCATTCCACACATACCAATCCCAAATCACTGTTTGGATACAGTAACACCGCCGTGATAATTGTTTCATACATTCTTTAAGAATGAGTCAACATTTGTGTGAATAGCAAATAAATGGGTCAGATTGTCGATAAGGGGGCGGAAGCCCCTACTTGTACTTACTCAGAAATGTGGACAAAAAGATCCGCTCCGCCTTTATTCGGGGTCACGAAACCATGACCTCTTTCGCGACAGAATGACTTGATTTTTCCGAACTCCTCCGGGTTTCCGAGAGCACGCTCGGACCTAAAACAATCAAGGAACTTTTGTTGTAGATATTCATAGAAATGGTTATGGTAATTACAGCAAACTACAGCAACAAATCGTAAACTTGCGTAGAAGCCGTCCGGTTGCGTCTCGTGATGATGGGGCTCGGCAGTTGAAGGTGCGCGTTCGTTTTATTTGGCGAGTCGTCGTTATTAAACCCGTAGTCATTGTTAGACATGGTAACAAAATAATATGCGGCTAAATCTAGCCAGAAATTAGCGTTCAATTTAATTTCTTCCGCTTCCAATGGAATTAATTTCTTCCCCAGACAGCACACACAAACACTTTTTTTTTATAAAATGTTTTACGGCCCTGGTCTGGTCCTTTTAGGCCACACCACAGACTATATAAAATAGGGATACTACGTATCAGACGGCCAACTTCCATACAACAAAAAAAAACATAGAAAAAAAAAAGTTTAGTGTTGCGTGACACTTGTTTTTTTCTAACTAATATCATCAATGTAGGCTTGGATACTTCGGAATACAGCCTATTCTTTATTTGTTTCACCTACCTCTTTGCCTTTTCATTTTGAGCCTTTTTTTTTTTTTGTTGGAGGGGAAAAAAATGGAATTACCCATGCCCAGGAGTCAGACCTCCCTGCTATGTCCGGGTCCCCACATTTTGAGCGGGCATCAGCTCGTGTGGTATGGGCAATTTCGTAAAAAAAAAACACCTTGACTTTTTGCTATGTCCCATAACTTTAAATCTTTCGTTTTTGGCTGGATTCATTAATCTTAGAAAATGTTGACATTTATTTGATTAAACAGTTATTTTTATGCACGATTTTAACTTAAAACATTAAGGTAAATAATAAATAAAATAATTACAGCATATAATAGTCAAAATAACTGACATTATTTTAATGTCCCATGTCCTAACTGGAGAAAATAAATCAAGTTTTCTTAAAAAAATATCATTATAGGCTGTTACTTTTTTGATCTCATTTTCATCCGAAGACTTTCATTTTACTATAAAATGTATCTGTTTTACTGTATTCTTAATGGAATAACTTAAAAATATTTATTTATATTAAATCGATAAAATGACTAAGTGGAATATTCCATTCCGAAACCAAGATTTCCGAAGTAAAAAAAACAGAAACTACCAAACGGGTTTTAATTTTAAATCTGGCAACACAAAATTAAAAACAAACACACCGCCATGGCATAAATTGCGGCCATTGCGGCGTGGAGAGTTGTGAGAGAAGTGTGTGTATTGGGAGACTGTGTTTTGAAATTTCCACATTCCGAAACCGAAATTCATGGTAAGTTACAGTTGTTTTTCTATTACAATTGTTTAAAAATAACACAGCACTAATATCGAAATCAGTATAAAAGCCAAAACAGTAAAGGTATTTATATTTATTGCTAAATCTATAGAAAGCTATCACAGTCACGGAGTCCGTTACCTCCATTCCGAAACCTATTCGACGGTTTCGTAGAAGCGGAATAAAAACGGTCACGGAATGGAAACATAAAGCTTAGTTTACATGTTACAGTACCTACCATCAGTTTCGAGAAGGGACGAAACACCTTTTGCGGCGCGCTCGGCCTCACATATAATTGACTAAACGTAAGTGTACCTAAATCATAAAGTAAGAAAATATAAAATAAAATCATTTAATTTCGTTGCGAAAATGGTCTTTGGTGGGTGTTAGACTTATAGGCCATTTTCAAGATGTAACTTGACATTACGTTACGTTTTTTGTCATAAATAAATGAAAGTGACACAATATCTTTTTAGCCTAGGTACATGTACATATTCTTCTACTTTTACTTCATAAGATAGTATAATATATTAATATAGTATAATATAGTTTATAGTATAACAACCGCACAAATAGGCATTTTCGAGGAGCTCTGCACTGACTAAAGTTACGACAGTTTGGTGGGAAACCGAGACTGAGATATGTAGTTCTATACAGGGTGGAACAAACGAATGGGCCTGGAGGAGAAGTAGAAAGTTCGATTCCCGGGTGAGACAGGCGAGTTTAAAAAAATATTTGAATGCAGCACCTAGTTTTTTATTAGAGAATGTTTCATTTGAGTAAAATGAGCTATCTTAAGGATTTAAGGTACTTTCCCTCCAGGGCCCTTTCGCTTGTTCCATCCTGTATACGCGCTAGATTTTTAATCTCGTATCTTTAACCCAGATAAGAGAGGTAACGCCGTGTAAGGCTTCCTGTCTTTATACTCCTAGAATATAACAGAAAAATATAAACAAATGGCCTAGTGCGATTCAGACTAGCACTTGGGGTCCGTATCTACAACCAGATAAATGTTTTGTGTAATGGTATGTGTAGTGGTACGAAACAAGTCACAAGTCTGGCTCGCACTTGGCCGGTTTTTGATACTACACCAGTTTCAGTATAGATGTGGCATAACATTGCAACATTGTTATTATTTTACTTTTACAGATGGCTCTTACGCCAGCGGAAAAAATGAAGAGGTATAGAGAAAAGTTAAAAAAAACCCAGAGAAATATGAAGAATATAAGAAAAAGGATTTAAAAAGAATAAAGTCAAAAAGTAAAAAAACATTAGAGTTGTCCGAGCAAGAGATTCAACAAAAACGAGCTTTATAGAGAGAGCAGAAAATAAAGCAAGCTAAAAAAAAGGAAACATTAAAAGAGATTCAGGCATCCGCGTCTAAAATAAAGCCAAATCCTACAAAGAGCGCGAAACAAACCAAAGGACAACAAATGAGGCTCAATGCAATAAAAAGTAAGCATAATGCAGCCCTGAAACAAATTATTACACTAAAAAGAGCACTGGAATGTTCAAGAAAACAATGTTACCGGTTGAAGAAAGAAAGTTCAAAAAAAATTGAAGAGTTGGAATGCACAATTATAAAGATGAAAAAGAGAGAAGAGATATTGGACAATACATTACGTAACACGTTTAAAACATGTCAACTCAAAGAGAAACGTACATTAAAGAAGCTGGCTTCAAACGAAGAAGTGAAAAAGGACAAGTCTATTACTTATGTTTCGAAGTTATTGGGACTTCGTGGGCCAGTCAGATCAAGCAAAAAGATTGTAAAAAGGAGTAAGATACAAGACGAAATTGGACCTTTCTAATTACGAGATGACATTAGCCGTAGCACGGCCGGGAAGCGAGAAACCAGGACAGTGAAAAAGAAGAAACAACAAATTCGATATCTGACGGACACATTGGTAAATCTTTTTAAAATTTACAAAAAAGAAGGTGGAAAATACAATTTCACAACGTTTTTCAAATATAAGCCCTTTTACGTCTTGTCACCTAGCGTACAGAACAGGGACACTTGTACGAGTATAAAGCACAGCAATATAGACATGTTATTCGCGGCTTTGAAGAAAATTGGTGTGGTACCTGCTGATGTCAAAAATATGACTGACGTGTTAACGAAGCTAACTATACTGTTTAATAGTTATGTTCGCAGTCATCTCGAGTTCGCCAGTGCTGTTTGGAACCCATTTTATAACATTCATATAGACGGGATAGAAAGGGTGCAGAAAAAATTTATTCGAGCCCTTGAATATCGTACTGGCAACACATATTCGGATTATGTGACGTCCTTGAAAAAGGCAAAAATGTACTCATTAAGTTGTCGTCGTGACTGTATTGATATATCAATAATTTTTAAAATAATTAATAATATAATCGATTCCCCCCCATTATTACATTTATTGTCGTTTAGAGTGCCTCGTCGTCGTGAGCGTAGTTGTCGAAGCAAGCCTCTCTTTGTTATACCCCGTAGTCACACAAATTACGCTGGAAATAGTTTCATAAGACGTGCTTGCAGGTTGTACAATGATAAGTTAGTAAATATAGATATATTTAGTGAATCTCTTAAACGCTTCAAAAGTTTAACTTTGGAGTGTCTTTCAAATTGTTCTGAAAATCAAACTGAACATGTATGAAATTTTTAACTTTCTTTTTATGTATAGATATTTAGTGAATCTCTTAAACGCTTCAAAAGTTTAACTTTGGAGTGTCTTTCAAATTGTTTTGAAAATCAAACTGAACATGTATGAAATTTTTAACTTTCTTTTTATGTATAATGCTTTTTATGTTGCTTCTTCATCATTATTATTTCTTTGATATTTAAACTATTATAAAAGATGTTTTTACTAAATTAGGAAACTGTAGGTCTATGTTTTATAAAGAGTTTATGTATTGTATACAAATATGTAAGACTGTTTGTTTCTGAATAAATAAATAAAAAAAACATGTGATTTGGAATCGCACGAATGCATGTATGGGACGTGTGATTTATGTAAATCAGTACAGCTTCCTTACAACCAGAAATTGAGGCTAATAAAACAGAATGGGTGCAGTGGGAGAGAACTGATCATCATTATGAGAAGATTGAAAAAGGTGAAGCCAAAGTATTGTCTACAAAAAAAACAGTCAAACAAAAGAAAGAAGGTACTGTTCCTCAATTAAAACAGACATTTGAGAGTAACATGTTACCTTATAAAATCCACTATTTTAACTGGAAACACCAATTGCGTAAATATCGAGAGTGCTTAAATAACCTGAAAGAGAATGAAGTCTTAGTATTGGTAGATTTTTCCGAGAACTTTGTGTGCAAAATGCACGAAGAAATTCAATCAATGCACTTCGGTGCATCTAAGCACCAGGTCACTCTACATTGCGGTATGATCTACTGGATGAATAGTTCACAATCATTTTGCACTATTTCAGACAGCAAATGTCATGAACCTTCAGGTATTTGGGCACACCTGAAGCCAATTCTGGAGTTAATAAAAGAAAAATCTCCACAAATTAACATCATACACTTCTTCTCCGACGGCCCCAGCTCGCAATATCGCCAAAAAAAGTTTTTTTTTTTGTTGAGTCTTTTTACGCGCAAATTGGGCTTGACTTTATCTACATGGTCCTTTTCTGAAAGTGGACACGGCAAGGGAGTCGCAGATGGGATTGGAGGAGCCGTAAAAAGGGCACTAGATAGGCAAGTGTCTTACGGGCATGACGTAAAAAATGCTACTGAAGCGTTTGATATTTTACAGTCTTGCATGAAATCTGTAAAATGGTTTTACATCGAAGAAAAAGAGGTCGACGAAATAAGTAAGCTGATTCCAAATAACTTGCGAGCCGTGCCTGGCACCTTGCGGATTCATCAAGTAATGAGCTATGCTCATTCAAATATGCAAATACACTACAGGGAACTCAGTTGCTTCTGCGAAAGACTTGAAGAGCAGTTATGCAACTGCTTTTCCCCAAAAAAACATATTTTTCCATGTGATACCAACAACTCTAATGAGAATACTGGCTAACCATCAACTTCACGGCAAAATAAGAATGTGAAAGCAGATGATGGCGTATTGTCACTCGTGAACAATGACCTTGAGAAATCATTGCAGAAAGCTAATGAGTTCAGTGCATTAAACATCACAACGAAAGGGAAAAAGCTGAAAACCTCTTCCGTGGGTGGTCTCCTAGCATCTGCAGTTGATGAACAATACTTTCAACCGGAATTAGTCGACAACTTGGATTTTAGAGATTTGGACACTTTGTTCATACGCCGAACAAACTGCACAGTCAAAATGAAAATTGTGATAACATCAAATCAGTTGACTATAACATAGAACTTATAGACCTGTCGACATCCTATTCAGAAACTTTAAATATCTGTGAAGATCTAGCACACTTATTTCCAGCAAACTCGACCAATGACACTATTCCGAATGATTCGGAAAGTCCAATTTCTGGTGTTATTAATGACTGTAAAAATCTAGCACACTTATTTCCAGCAAACTCGACCAATGACACTATTCCGAATGATTCGGACACTTCACCAAATAAATTGGACTCGGATAAACACAACTCGCGCAAACGAAGTTATCTAGTGGATTTAAATGATAATATGATGCCGAAAAGGTTACGCATTTCCAGTGAAATAGAAAATCCCCGTGACCAAAAACCCGTAAAACAATCTAAATCAATAAGAACAGTAATAACTCGTACTTTGCAATGCTTTTTGTGTCAAATAAAATTCCCCATCTATTCAAATAGTATTGTGCAGTGTATGGTCTGCAAAAATAGGTACTGCATAACTTGCACTGAAGGCCAAAACATGTTTGATTACATTTGCAACAAATGCCTTGGTGCCTGATTAAATCATTTTAAATTATCTGGAAATACAAGGTGTAAATGAATTAACGCAAAATGAGAAACTACTTTGTTAGGGACATCATTCTAATCAATTTTCATTATAAACCGATTTGATCAGAGCAACTTAATTTTTCACTTTCCAGTACATTTTGGCCTGTGGGTCAGCCGATTTGTATGGAGAAGTATGCATAAAACCGGAATGCTGGAAATTCCGGCGATTCTTTCTGCAGCGCGGATAGGTGCGCGGCGCGTTGCATACGATTTCATACTAAGATTACAAAATGCGATGACTATGGCGCATGCGGCTCCGGCGGCGGCCCGTTTAGGATGTAGTAAAGTACCTAAACGGGTAAAGTAGTTTCTCATTTTGCCTTAATTTATTTACACCTTGTTTAAGCATTATCATCCTTCTGATCCGATGGGTAAAAATTATAAGTAACAAGCCACTCTGAACCTATTTATTCATTATTGTCTACTGCTAGTCTTAGTGTTGACTGTCTTTTTCTCAACATGTGAACTATCCCTTACAAATCCATTCCGTGATTACAGCTTTCTCTTCCGTTACTGTCCTATTTTAAATTACTACTTTTTATTTGGTTATTTAATAATTTTTATTCTTCGGAGACAAGATTTTGTGAGAATTTAATGTTTATTTAGTTTGTGTTGATTAGATTAAAATTACTGATTTATTAAGCGAAGGATTCGTGACTGACCGGGAAATAAATCCCATAATGTATACCAAATAGTAACGTAATGGAACTAAAGGCTGAATTTGTTTAAGTGAATAAATGCTATTATTTAAGATTGTATGATTTTTTATATTTAAATGCTTCTTAGAAGATAATAAAGGCAAGTTACAAATAATAAAGTTGTTTTTATTTGGTTTTAGCACCACAAGTTCTTGGTTGCGGAATGGAACTTTAATCAACTACTAGCCACTTAAAAACTGAAGTAATTACGATAAATTAAGCAAATTTCGTCCAAATTTTTACTTTATATACTGAAAAACATTATAGTTTAATAATAATAATAATTTAATAATAATAATAATAATTTATTTATTCATAAAATCTTACAGTTCAAAGGTGTATATAACAAGAACATAAATTACAGATAGGCTACATTATTTTCATACAGCAGACCAACAACCAAGCTAAGCATTAAAAATGCTTGTGTTATGATTACTAGCTGCTCACATTAACACCGTTAGAGTCTAAACAAAAGTTACAAATTATGTCATGTATGAGAGCATAATATTATGAAATGTGTCCCTCCCTGGGTCGCCGGTGAAAATGCGTGTGAGTGTTGTTTTTGATTTGTGTGTATTCAGCTATTTAAAATGTATGTGCGGATTTTACTTTATTATAGATAAAATATTTTCAGTTTGCTCGTAGTTTAGTGTTAAAAGCCAATTAGTTATAATTTGCTTACATTTAAATTTACATAGACCAAATATTCTATGTTAGTTTGAGCGAGAAGTGTACAGAAACTGTCAAAATTATGGTTAATACTCCTAATGTTTTGGTGTAGAACTTTCAGTTTCAATTGAGGCTGGGTAACAAGAGCAGAGCATTGATCAGCCTGACAGGTTTGAGAACTACTTAAACTTAAGTTATCTATGTTATCAATTAGCTTATCCATATGTAACACTATATATAAAAGTGCTATAAAAATTAAGTAAGGCGCTCTCAGGCGCCGCCATAATTAATTGAGTTTATGTATCTGTACTCAGCATTTTTCTTGGCCGGACAGTCAGCGTCGCCTGTTTTATGGCTACTTTGCTTTTTGTAGCGTAGGCATGTTGCGCATTTTGGTAATTCAGATGTTTTTGTGCAGTCGGTCGTCAGGTGCCCTAGTTCGCCGCAATGTCCACAAGTTGGTTTTGCCTCTTTGCAGGTCTTAGCAGCGTGTCCATACTGCTGACACTTGTAACATCTTGTTACTAGGGTGAAATCTCTTACAGTACACGATGACCAATTGATAAAAACCCTGTCCTGAGTAATGAGAGCCTTGCGGATTTCGGCAGGTACTTCGATTATATAATTAACGGCATCTGTGTCCTTTTTGCCAGATTTGTGGCTCAGCTTTATTGAGGTCAAAAATGAGTCTAGCGTCAATTTCGGCATTTTTTCGGCAAGATTTTGTTCAAAGAGACATTTAAAAGCTTCGCTCTCTGCTAGGGAAGTGGGTACTCCAAAAACAGTGATTCTCGGTCTACGCTTCGAGGGCTCATCCACCTTCAGGCCTGAGGAAGATAGTTGAGAAGCCTGCTTAAGTTTTTCTATGTCTTCCTTATAGTCAGTGCTTATAATGACCCCACCGTTTTTTGTCTTGCGAAGACCACGGACGTGGAGTTTCATAACTTCAGGGCGAATAATTTTTTGAACTAGATCTTTAGTCTCGTCACTGGTCTTGTTCTGGTCATGAGGGTAAATAGCTACAGAGCTAAGGGTGCTGGGGCGCATAAAGTTGTTGCTACTTTTCTTGACAATCTCAGCAAAAGAAGTGGAGCCGGAGGTCGCTGTTTTGTAATTATCTTTAATGGCCTCATTAAGTGCTTGTATTTTTATTGATAGGTCCTGATTTTCTTTCAGCGTCTGAATTGTGGTTTGGGCTTGAAGGGCTTTTTGTTTAAGCGATTGGTATTGGACAGCCATTTGAGATGTCCCATTTCCTATTTTACGGCACAGATTATTTATTCTCAGTTTTTGTTCCGAGTTAAGTTTTCCTTCGGAGGATATAGAGCATACTTCGTTGAGGCACTTTTCAATCGTGGCCATCCAATTCTGTAGTTCACTGGTACGCACAACTTCCATTGTATTTTCATTGTCCTGGGGGTTGTGTTGGCTCTGACATGTAGAAGGGCAGGTCGGGGGTGGTGAACGGCTGGTGAGGTGGCTCCGGTTGAACGGGCTACCTTCGCTCATCTTGACATATAGTTGCTACAAATTATGTTAGATGCATGACAGTCAATAACACTTCAATAGTTGCAACGAACACAAAACACACAAACACAAAGTAGGTCACGGATTAGTTGAGTAGAGAATTTATATTATAATTTCTTTATTCACATGCACACGTCCGAAACGTGCGAGCGCGCCAGAATCATCACGGTTCACAACCGTTCACAATAGTGAATCGATATTTTGCAAAAAAAATACTTCTTTACGTATTTAAAATAAATAGACATATTTTTCACCACTGTCATACTTTGGCGAAACCGCCCCTATACGGAATAAAAACAACCCCTTTGTTTTTACAGTTGTCTTACTAAGAATGAACTGTGAGCCATGGTTCATTTTGAGCCTGTCCAGCCCGCGCGAAATTCACGCGCGAATATGGACGGCTGTTTCAATTTCCTAATAAGTTTAAGCTGAGTGAGATTAAATGAAACTGCTCATGTATATAATTTGTTGTTTTTTTATTTTATTTTAATTTTATATACGCTTTTTATTGCATAGGCGGAAATTCTCGCCCTTAAAGCCTATTTATATCCTTGCCATTTAATATATTCTTAATAACATTCACCAATTCAATAATTAATACCGAAAAGTCAATTCCACAAAATGGTTTACCATCAACTTGATTATTCTAGTAATCAACAATTATTTGAAAGTGCAGTTGAAGCTGTGGAATGTCGGGTCGTTATTTCTGTAATTGTAAGCCCGGACTTGACCAAAGAATTGGACCAAGCCGGGGCTTGGGCGGTAGACCCACTGGTTTGGTTGGTTTGACAGTATTTGAGCCGAAGCGAGCTCATCTCTCTCTCTCTCTCTCTCTCTCCACCCTGAAGCTGTTAAGAGCCGAACGAAAGGCTGAACCTTGACCACATATTACTGCGATTGGTTTCAAACTGCATTCTATCACAGCAGTTGTGACTTGCCTCATAATATTTTTCAATTCCAATCCGGATGTAGCCCCTTCACAATAGTAGAAAGCCGCTGGTTGTTGCCATGAAAACAAGCGCATGGTGAGCAAACTGGTTTTTTCTTTCACTCAACTCGACATAGCCTTTAATGATATAATTTTTCACTAAGGAAATTATTTTAATTTAAAGAAATTTAAATGGAGAGACACTTGAGAGAGATCTGTACAAACTTGGACATCCAATTTTAGTCTGTATGGCCAACCACCACAGACTATAAAAGAGTCGGAAAACTGACTCGCATTTTTAGCCAATCACAGGCAAGGAATATTTTATTATAACTTCAATAGAAACTAATCCAATATGGCGTCTATACAAACTTCTCGTTCTGTGAAGCTAGACGGGCGTGGGCCACACACCAAAGAAAATTAATACTCACCACACACAGTCACACACGCACACACAAGAACAGAAACAGCCTGAATGACATTTGCCATTTTTTCTGTTCAACATTCATTCTGTTTTTGTGATCGACTCGGAGTATGGTTTCATGATTATAATTCTTCTGTTTCGTATTTAGGGTTCTGTACCTTAAAAAGGAACAACGGAATCATTATATGATTGATTACTCGACTCGTGCGTCTGTTTCTGTTCTGTTCTAGGTGTGTAATACTAATTCGCCATCATATGGTGCCAAATCCCCGTTAAAGGTTTTGAATTTTATTACCATGGCAAAAGGTTCAAAATCGCGATGCCACATAATAACTTTCTTTCAGAAGTTAAAAAAACGCCTATACTTGCAATAAATGATTTTATTTGATTTGACCGAATTCTGAACCGTTTAAGTAAGAAATTTGGTACACTTATGTATTTGACTCAAACACGAACAAATTAAGTTATGGGTCTACCAGAATCTCATGGCAAATGGGGAAATTAAAATTTGTTACCTATGTGCAATACTGGGGAAATTGGATTAAACGATCTTCATACTGTTTAAGTAATTTGTATTTATGTCTTTAGTATTAATAAACATGAGGTAGGTATTCATTTGATCCAAAGTGATGAAGAGAGACTATATGAACGAACTAACAGACTTGCTAAATTTAAATATGCTGACAACATGGTCTATCCTATCCTGTTCACACCTTGCCTTGAAAAGCTACTACTGCAATTTTAAATACGAAATAACATACCATTATATGATCCTATTAAAACCATCCAAATTAACATATGTACAAGAAGTGAAAAAAACAAAGAGTTCAGTAAATTTTGAGAACATGGATTAAAAATAGTAACCTCCTTGATCTGCTCAATTGTGACGATCCGGAAACTATAACAATAGTACTTAGTTTATGTAACTGATGGATGGAATCATTAAATGAATGGAGGGCATAGAAACTCTCGAGTGACACTATTATGAAACGAGCCGAAGGCGAGCGAAACCCACTCTCGAGTTTGAATGCCCTCCATTATGTACAGTTACATACACTGGTTTATCTACACACATCTTAATCTCTCTTGGATGTGTTCAGGAACGTTGACATAGAGTATCGAAACGTTAGCAAATTGCTTCGTGCTACAGTTTTTAGTTCCAATCCCGCACGATAGAGGCGCTGTGCCAAATCTCATATATTTTGGCGCCTTCTCGATTCCGATGCAAAATCTTCGAGTCGTTCGTGATCGAGCTTCAGGAATCGCATGTTCGACCGGCATTGTGGCTTGATCATTGCTCTGCACTTGTTTAGCTTGTTGTCGGCGTTCGAAATTTTATAAATTTGGAAATTACAATACTTACAATTAAACCTAGAAAAATACTCATAATTAAACCCTGGATTGCTCTTGGTATCCTACGATGCATTAAAAATAGAAACGATATGCAGAAAAAACTTAAATCAGACTCTAAAACTGAAATACTTAAAATGACATATCGACGATATCGAAATTATTGTAAGAATCTCAATAAAAACTATAAAGTAAGTACGAACAAGAACAATTATCAAAAGAAAACGAAAACTCTTAAAAGCTGTGGAAAACAATAAACACTATGTATTACAAACAGAATACAGGCTAAGACAAAAAATAAAAATTACTTGGGATGAAATAATCTTATTCAGAGTCGGTCAATTATACACAGTCAGGTCATAAGTTCTTTCACACAATAAAAACTTTTGAATTTAGAACGCTGGCCACAAAAAAGTTTATTGAATTCGAATTTCGAATTTTTCATGAAAATAAAAATGTGTACTTTTTATAATTTTCCTCATTTTTAAATATGGAGTGGACACTTAAAGAAGACCATGTCGCAGTTATTGCGTTGCATCGTTGCGGTTACGCGCCAATTCAGATTTTCGACTTACTGAAAAATTTGAATATAACCAAAAGATTCGTTTATCGTACCATAAAACGATACAATGAAGACTCTAGTGTAGATGACAGGTCAAGAAGTGGTCGCCCTCGCTCTGTTAGGACTCCAGCAGTGATAAAAGCTGTGAAGGCGCGAATTCAAAGAAATCCCATACGTAAGCAGAAACTGTTGGCCCTTCAGATGGGGTTAAGCAGGACCACGGTGAAAAGGGTATTAAATGAAGACTTAGGGCTTAGGGCATATCGTAGAAAAACAGGACATCGTTTGGACGCTCGTTTAATGGACCTGAGACTG
The DNA here is from genome assembly GCA_949825045.1 of Argyresthia goedartella. Taxonomy (NCBI): domain Eukaryota; kingdom Metazoa; phylum Arthropoda; class Insecta; order Lepidoptera; family Argyresthiidae; genus Argyresthia; species Argyresthia goedartella. The sequence goes on along the minus strand of OX463812.1, from coordinate 35,090,190 downwards.
AAGAGATGCCGCGCTTTGTTGAAGCGGTACGCGGGAAAAAAGCATCGGGAAATTCTTTTTTCGGATGAAAACATTTTCACCGTAGAAGAGAGCTACAACAAACAAAATGATAAGGTGTACGCACACAGCAGTGAAGAAGCGAGCAACCGTATTCCGCGTGTCCAACGAGGTCATTTTACATCCTCGCTCATGGTTTGGTTGGGAGTCTCTTATTGGGGCTTAATTGAGGTACATTTTTGTGAGAAAGGCGTAAAAACGAATGCAGTTGTGTAACAAAATACAGTCCTCAAGAACCTTGTGGAACCTGTTTCTCATACCATGTTTAATAACAGGCACTGGGTATTCCAACAAGATTCTGCGCCAGCTCATAGAGCGAAAAGCACACAAGACTATGTTTTATTAAGTTCATTTTGCTATATAAATGTTAACATAAATAATAAACATGACTAAATTATTTCATATTGCACATGTGACAGAACTTATGACTTGACTATGTATTAATCAATATTTCGTCAATATAGGGGCGAAGCTGGCCGAAAACGTACTTTCTAAAACGATATCAGTGAATCATAAAGAAATCCTAAATAACAACACAAATTCACAACCCTCGTCTTTTTTCTCTCTAATTTATCCCCGAAGGAGATGTATCCAATATTCTTATTTCTCTTAAATTAGAAAATATACTTTCTAAAACGTCATCAGTGGACCATATAGAAATCCTAAATAACAACACAAATTCATTGAAAAATTCACAACCCTAGTCTTTTTTTCTCTCTAGTGTAACCTCGAAGGAGCTGACAAACAGCATTCTTATTTCTCTTAAATCAGATAGTGCTCCTCGCTGGGATAATATTAAAACTAAATTCTGTCGTAAAACTAAATGACGTCCCCAATATTACCCATCTAGTTATTTTGATAAAGGTATTTTTATTGATAAAGGCCCTTAACTTGGCTATCAATTAATACCCGAGTACGCGTGTCCAGAACATATTGTGGAAATAAAATAATAAAATAATGTTTTTTCAAAACATGTATTAACAGATGACAGCCTATCAAACGTCATACATTTATAAAAAAAATGTATAAAGTTGCACTAAAGAGTATTTATAGTAGAGTAGATATGTCACTAAATACTCCTTGCTTCAACACTCCTCCTCAACTTTGACTTCATACAACTTCCATACAAAATCATACAACTTTCACATAATGTCATACAACGCCCATGCTCAATGTACACCACGTAAACTTTTGTTTCAGCAAAGGTTTAGTTAATGAGTCAACAACCATAAGCTCTGCCTGAACATACTCCAACTCGATATGTCCACATTCAACTGCTTCACTCACAAAATGGTGGCGTACAGCGATATGTTTTGTTCGCTGATGGTGCACAGGATTGTGCGCAATTGCAATAGCAGATTGGCTGTCCCTGTAAATCTTCAAAGGCAACTCGGCTTGACCTGTTACTTCAGACACAAATCTTTTTAAAAATATTACCTCTCTTGCAGCTTCTGATATTGCAACATATTCAGCTTCTGCTCTAGATAATGCTATTGTCTTCTGCTTCTTGCTTTCCCAGCTGACAGCAGCTCTCTCTTATCATAGCAGGAGGCATGACTTGCATCTGCGTAGCAATGAATTTCATTTGATGTTCCTTTTTTAAACATCAATCCAAAATCGATTGTTCCTTTGAGGTACCTTAGCACACGTTTTGCAGCAATCCGATGCTCTTCACCGTAGTTGCTTTTAAATTGGCTTATATAGTTAACAGCATACGCAATATCTGGTCTCGTGCACACAGCCAAATACATCAAGGAACCTATCACATTCTGATATGGTATGTCTGGATCTGGTTTATATTCCGGTCCAGGTATTGAGGCTTTGGGTTGAGACCCGTAACTGCAGGTGTAGCAGCTGGCTTGCAGTCCTCCATTCCGAAGTACTTCAATACCTTGTTGATATACTTTGATTGATCTACTTTGATCCCTGAATCGCTCTGAGTTATCTGCATTCCCAGGATCAGTTCTGCTTTCCCTAAGTCTTTCATCTCAAATTTAGACATAAGGTCTGTAAGAATTATAGAAAGGGGGCCATCCATATGATATCTGATAACTTATGTTTTTACGCGTGTTGTATACAGGAATGAAATAGGTATGTATTTGTGTACATAGGTAAAGGTTTATTATCATTGATTTACAATCTCTCTTATATCGACTTGACTAACGTACAAATTCCGTCAAAGCGTAATATCTGTATTAAGTTATTAATAAAAGAAAACTTACATTTATTCTCCTCAAACCAACTTACAACAATCTCTCAATTTTTATTTTTCTCTCCTCAATGACTGACTCCGTAGGTACCTCCCCGCTTCCCACATTTTTTACGGCTCGGTAGTCCCTTCACCGCTTCAAATATATGCGCGGCTCGATAGTTCAGTCCATCAGTTCACACATTATTTATTTAGTTGCTAACAGACGGCCGTCCTGCAAAGGGGGATGTCCTCATTCCCAGTCGGCCATTCGTTAAATTGTATGACTCTATACAATTTTAATTATTCGTGTGGCCTTACTTCTATCGGAACTACACTTTTTTTTTTTTTTTTTTATTATGGCGTCGTGCCTACTCTATATAATCCAGACAACAACTAGAAATTATCTTATTACCAAATAGTATTAACATATTTATTTTTTATTTTTTTTATTTTATAAATCATCTTTACGCTTAAAATCAGTAACTACAAGTAGTAACACCAACTACAGCAAAACTAAATAAACCAGTTAACAGATGTATGTCCTACAGGTCCAATTTGAATCGCCCTATTGCGCTGAATCATTCGCTGCCGGAGGCGGTTGTTTACGTTGCATCATCTGAAAAAGTTAAAGTACTTTAGTAAATACTGCTGTTTGCTGTTTACTCCTGCTGTTTAAGCAAAAATAATGATTATTAGGGTATGAAAATAATTGCCGTTTTATGCAGAGGTATAATATTTGTTTTTTCCATCTAATTTCTAACATTATAAACTGTTTCATTGCAACGCCCGGACCTTACAGAAGGATTCAGTAGTTTTCGTCACAGCTTACGCCCATATAATGTATACTATCACCTATAATTATTAGTGAAGTTAAGATAAAAGAGTGAAGTAATATTATATTTTTTATTTTTTATATTGTTTGCACCCCAGGCTCGGATAATGGTTGGGACACTGACTGTGACACGGCGCGTTAAACCGCTAACCGTTTGCACCCCAGGCTCGGTATTTATTAAGAAGCCGCTGTGTAGTAAGGTACTCTGGCAATCTTATTGCCCGCCATTCGCTACCAGCACTTGCTTCTGCAATCATAAAAAATAATTATTAATCAGTGTAAATTGTATGCGTCAAGACTTACATTGTATTACTGCATATTTAGTTCGTTCTCAAAGTGTCCGTGTTCATTAACCCGTGTCACCTGTGTGTTGCTTCTGTCAGCGGGTGGATTACGAAATATATTATGTATAAAATAGTATTACGGTGTTTGTGCTTGTGTGAGGTCCAGAAATATCATATTAATAGAATTCCATAACATGTTATTTAGATACATATTTAAGATAAATAAAAAGTTTTTTTTTTTTTTAATAATAGTCAATCCGAGTCACTGCCTTCGTGGTTGTCGTCGTCTGAACCATGTTCTAGTCGGTCATAAGCGTCGTCTTCATCGTCAGTATACCTGCTGGGTGCAAATGTTATCCATGGTTTTAGGTGATCTGCTGGAAATATGCTTTTGTACCTTCTTTTAGATAGGCCCTGGATGCTTGATATCTCGTAACGATCGTTTTCTAAAACGGCAGTCACCTTAAAAGGTCCTCTGAAATTTCTGCATAACTTTTTGCTCTTACCATCGGCGGGATTTTGATGATTAGGAATCATTACTAGGTCATTCTTTTTGTATATTTTTGTAGCTGCTCTTTTGCTATCAAATCGTTTTTTCATATAATTCTGACTCTTCTCTGTGTTTGCTTCGGCTGCCTGACGTATTTCATCTCTGTCAAGAATCTTGTGGGATGTTTCTGGTAAATCGGAGATAGCATTCAGTATTGGGCCTTCTTCCGGGCTAACTGTTCGTAGACCAAATACTATCTCGGATGGTGATTTTCCAGTCGACTTATTTACGGTGGCTCCATTGTAGTTTTCCTGTTCTAATATCCCAGTCTCTCTCGTCTTTATTGTAATTTGTTGCCGCTAATGATTCTAGTATAGTTTTATTGTATCGTTTGATTTGGCCGTTGGCTCGTGGCGTTGCCACGGCGTTTAAAACGTGTTTAGTCCCTATTTCCTTTACGAACGTTTTAAAGGCAGATGATGTGAAACTTGTACCTCGGTCGGTGATCATTACTTTGGGGCTACCAACTATGTTAAATATTTCTTCGAGAGTTCGGATGGTGGTCCTTGTTTTCACATCTTTGACCGGTTTTACAAATAGGAACTTGCTAAACCCATCTATTATGCCTAAAATATAGGTGTTCCCTTTTCTGCTTCTGATAAACGGGCCTAAGTGGTCCATGTGGAGTGTGTGAAAAGGTACGTTACATTTAGGTATGGGGTGCAATAGTCCGGATGGCTTACTTGTAGACGCTTTGTTGTAGGCCAGTTTATACACGCCGCTACAATTTTTTTACAAAGCGTTTCATTCTCGGAAACCTATAATCCTGTCTCATTTTATCGAGGGTTTTATCGAATGCAAAATGGCCGGATTCATCATGGCATAATTGGCATATACGCCAACTTGCGCCTGAAGGGACAACCCATTTGATCTGATCTTTGACCTTTCTGTATACTTTGTCGTCTCGGATAACAAAATTGTTTGCAATGTATCTTTAACCTCCTTCTTGTTACTTTGTAGCATGCATTTAATATGTTTTAATTTTGGATCGGACAATTGTACAGTTTGTAACCAGTCTGTAGTTGATATTTTCATAATTTCGTATTCTCGTGCATTGCACAGATTATGCGCAGTATCGCCCTCAATGGGGTTCCTGCTCAACGCGTCGGCGTGCTTCATATTATCTCCGGGCCTATATTCTATGCTGAAGTCGTACTCCTGTAGTAAGAGCCACCACCTAGCTATACGAGGAAGTAGGTCTCTTTTCGTGAGGGTAGTACGGAGCGCGTTGCAATCAGTGTAAACCTTGAAAGGTATACCTATCAAATAAATACGGAATTTCTTTAATGATAAAACTACGGCGAGGGTTTCCAGCTCGAATGAGTGCATAAATTCTTCGTCCTTGCTAGTTTGTTTACTGAAGTATGCCACAGCTCTTGGTTGAGATTTCTCGTCGGGCTTCTGTAGTAGAATTCCACCTACCCCCAATTTACTGGCGTCACAATGTACTTCCGTTAAATACGTATGATCATACAAGGCTAATATCGGTCTTTCTACAAGCTTTTTTCTTATAATATTGAATGCATGTTCCTGCGGAACTCCCCATGTCCATGTAACGTCGCCCCTCGTAAGATAAGTTAATGGTTTCACTATGGATGAAAAATTTGGTACGAATCTCCGAAAGAAGCTTGCTAATCCAACGAATTGGCGAACTTGATGAATGTTCTCTGGTGTGGGGAATGCTGCTACTGCTTCGATCTTCTTGAGTCCTGGTCTGATGCCGTTGGCGGACACTTGATAACCTAAATAATCAAGTTCCGCTTGGAAAAAGTGGCACTTTGTAATGTTAAGGGTTAATCCTGCTTTCTGTAAGCATGCGAAGACTTTTCTCAGCTTGACTAAGCCATCATCAATGGTTGTAGAAGGTGTCAGCAGGTCATCCATGTATGGTAATGCCAACTCATACCTATCTTGACCTAAGGCTTTATTAATCATATGTTGAAAGACAGCCGGTGCATTCACAAGACCGAATGGCATACGTGAGTATTCGAAATGGCTAGAGTCGTCCGCCATCGGTATTTGATAATAGCCCGATTTTGGATCTAAGCTTCTAAAGAATCTCATCCCATTTAATCGATCTAGCTGATCGTCAATAACTGGCATCGGATACGAGTCCTTAATGGTTTTCTTGTTCAGGGCACGATAATCAACGCATAGACGGTATTCGGCGTTCTTCTTCTTTACAAGAACGATTGGACTAGCGTAAGACGAGCATGATGCCTTGATAATATTATTCTCTAACATTTCATTGACCAAATCTCGTACTATTATGCGTTCACTATATGGTAACCTGTATGGTTTATATGATGGGCCTTATATGGGCCAGGCAATATTAAATAACTGTATGCCTGGCGCCACATATTCACAAATATTAAACAAAGTGTTGTCATCGCAGTTTTTAGAACCAACCACCCTAATTATTTTAATTGGTAGAAGGGAAAATGTATCTAAAAAACTAATTACTAAATACTTTTCCAAATTAAATTCTTTACAAAATGTAGATAGAATAATCTTGTTTGCGAAACGCAAACAAGATTATTCTAGCCAATCCTTCAGCCAATCTTTGTCACAACATGAAAATCATATAAGACATTTATACACACATTGACATGTCGTCATACTGAAAAATTTCATTTCATAGACACCAATATTTGTATTGGAAAATATTTTTATTTGACTAAGGATAGGTATTACCTATCTAGGTTTTATACAAAACAGATAGCACAGTCACTATCTTATTTTATTTTGAACTCAGTCAAGTTTTTGACTAATGAAACGCCTGCTTCTATTGAGCAGTGTAATAATAATGACATGTACTCCTTGGAATCTGTTCCAAGCTCTTTAAATTAACCCATAGGACAACAGAGAATAACTCTGGCAGTAATATTAATATTTGTATAAATATACCTTCATCTTGCCCATTAAATCAAGTTACTAGTAATGAAAAATGTAAAAGTAAGAATATTTTAAACGTGGTTCATCAAAATATACAGGGCATGTTAAGTAAAGAACTGGAAATTTAGTTATTCATGAACTGTAATAATATTGATATTTTATGTATAACAGAGCACTTTTTAAAGAGTTATCAGTTATGTTCAACTTTAATAACCACCACGTTGCTAGTTCGTTCAACAGAAAAACAGCTGATCGCGGTGGCTCCTTAATACTTGTAAATAATAGTTTTAAATATAAGGAACGAGTTGACATAGTGAGCCTGTCTGTTGAGCGTACCATGGAAATAGCCTGTATTGAACTTGAACAACTTATTGTAATGAGCGTATACAGACCACCAGATTCATCCTTTGATTTATTCGAAAAGAAAATGGATGAAGTGTTGATTAAAATCAGCGATAAAAACATTTTTTTTATAATTTGTGGTGATTTTAATGTTAATCTGTTAGAGGATAATAATATTTGTACTAGATTAAAATCTTTATTTTTATGTCACAACATGAACTATCTGTTTTTGGAGCCTACTAGAATTACTGCAACATCTGCTACCTGCATTGACAGTATATTTACTAACATTACGCCCATTTTCAAATCGGTCATCAATAAATTAACCTCTGATCACTCTGGTCAGATAGGTATATTCAATATTAAAATAAAAAAGGACCAAAAAGAGGATATTACCTGTGTGCCCGTTAGTGACACTCGGCTTGAACACTACAGGAATAATATTTTAGATAAACTATGGGAAATACCATACAGTGACGATCCAAATTTGTTGTACAACTCAGTATTTAACCTTGTCAAAAATGAATATGATACGGTATTTAAATCAAAAACTATAAAAGTTAATAACAAAGCTTTGTTTAGTGATTGGGCGACAGTTGGCATTCATAGGAGCAGACGAAGATTATATGAACTCTATGAAGAGAAATCATATAACAAAAATACGGCCTTTCTAGATTATGTTCGTAGTTATTCAAAAATGTTTAAACGCGTTTGTGCCGTAGCTAAATCTAATTTCATTAAAAACAAAATTGAATCTAGTAGCAATGTAATGAAAACGACTTGGCAAATTATAAACAGAGAGACTGGAAAGGCCATAGCTACACATAATAACTTCAAGCTTAAGATAGATAATCAATTGCTAAGTACAGACCTAGAAGTAGCAAAAGCTTTCGAAAATTTCTTTACGGACATTCCAGTTTCAACAACCAAGTCTTTAAATTCATCTCCCGCTGCTGCTGAATCTATACTTAAACAAAACTTTGAGGAATGTAAAACAGATTTTAAATTTAGGCACGTAAATAATGAAGACATTGTAAAAGCGTTTAAATCCCTGGAAATGAAAAAGACAGCTGACGCCCATGGTCTATCAGTAAAAATTATTAGTTCCATTGTAGATTGTATTGCACCTCACCTTTGTTGTATATTTAATCAATGTATAGATAGTGGTGTGTTTCCTGACTTGATGAAACTAAGTAAAGTTCTACCTTTATTCAAAGCTGATAGTACATCAGACCCCACCAATTTTAGACCCATATCGATACTACCAACGCTTAGCAAAATATTTGAAAAACTCATACTTAATCAATTGCAAAGTCATTTTTATCTCAATAATTTAATTTATTTTGCTCAGTTTGGTTTCACAAAGGGTCGTTCAACAGCCGATGCTGGTGTTGAACTAATCGACAATATTTTTGATGCCTGGGAAGACGCAATGGATGCAATAGGTGTCTTCTGCGATCTATCCAAGGCTTTTGATTGCGTCCATCATGACACTCTTGTCAGGAAGTTACGCCATTATGGTGTAAAAGATCAGGCCCTTGGCCTTCTGGAGTCATATCTAACAGATAGGGTTCAGATGGTCGATGTTAATGGGAAAAGATCACCTGGGTCTTCAATAAGTATGGGCATACCGCAAGGTTCAATTCTTGGTCCTTTCTTGTTTTTAGTATATATTAATGATTTACCTTACCTTGTTAAAGCAAAACATGGGTTAGTATTGTTTGCCGATGATACTTCTTTGATATTTAAAGTTAAAAGACAGCAATCAAATTATGACGAGGTAAACAATGCTATCTCTAGTATAGTGAACTGGTTTACTGTTAACAATTTATAACTTAGTGAAAAGAAAACTAAATGTATTAAATTCGTGTTACCCAATGTGAACCCGGTAACTACAGACATATTTATAAAAGGACAGAGATTGGACCTTGTGCAGTCAACTGTCTTTTTGGGCATTACTTTAGACGCCAAACTACAATGGGTTCCTCATATAAATAAATTGTCGAACAGACTGAGTTCAGCAGCGTTCGCAGTTAAAAAAATAGAGCTCTTACCGACGTAGACACCGCTAGACTAGTCTACTTTAGTTACTTTCATAGTCTAATGACCTATAGTATTTTATTGTGGGGTCACGCTGCGAATGCTAATAGTATATTTATTCTGCAGAAACGGGCTGTTCGTGCAATTTATAGATTAGGGCCTAGAGTGTCACTGAGGGAAAAGTTTAAAGAAATCAATATTCTGACATTTGTGTCTCAATATATCTATGACAATCTTGTGTATGTAAAAAGAAATATAACTAATTTTCAGAAGTACAGTGATATACACAATTTTAATACTAGAAATTAAGACAAGTTGGTTGCTTATTTAAGCCGACTACATAAAATTAGTAATTCTTTTAAAGGCAATTGTATACGCTATTACAATAAGGTCCCTACTGATATTAAAAACTTACCTTTAGACAAGTTTAAAATAATAATAAAACAGAAATTGTATAAAAAAGGTTACTATAGGATATCTGATTACTTAGAGGACAGATGTCCATGGGAATAGATTGTTTGAGTAACAGGCTGTTTCGATATATAATTAGCATTCATTTTGTAATTTGACAATTTTTTATTTAAAAAAGGAAACGCAAAAGATGCGACGACTGTGGAGTTTCTTCGGTGAGCTCTCTCCACAGATTCTGCCATTGTGTTAGTGAACTCACCCAAAAAAAATGTAATGACGGATCTAAGTGATGTAACAACATCCTATGGAAATAAATGATTTTTGATTTTGATTTTTGATTTTATGATACAGGTGATTTTTCGTTCAAATTAATGTGCATTTCGGATATACTGGACATACCTAACTCGCTCATGTCTAATGCAAAGCAATCACGAAACTAGTTCACTAGATCTATCAGTCCTTGTTTTTGTTCTATAGTCATGTCTGGTCCGGTTTTCAACATATCTATAGTTATTGGTTGTTTCGGTTCTACATTGAACGTCTCTCCCGTCACAGTTAGCTTATTTACTTCTAAACTCCTTACCGAAGCATCATCGTGTTTATGCATAATGTGGTGTATTGGTAGTAAATGTATGCGCGCTATCAATTTTGTTTTTTTTATACTGTTGTGCTACCTGATATGTTTATAACCACAATTTTTCCTAGCCCAGTTGTGACCTGATATATTCCTTGAAGAACGACGGCTTCCTTTCTCTCCATAAGGTTTGTACTACCCGGAACATAAATATAGCCGGTGTAATCCGACTCTAGATGAATGTCCACGCTTCCCATACCACAGATTTCTGTATCAGAATCAATAAATGCGTAAGTTTTATCCAGCTCGGTCGTACCTGAGTACAATATTAAACTGCTACTACTTTTGTATACGGTAACGCTTGATAATTCGGTAAAATTTTGCCCGATAAGTATGTCTGTTTTAAGAAAGGTGTCTGGCACTATGAATACATCGACTTCGGCTGTGACAAAATCTACTGTTATTTCTGTCGACGCCCTACCCAGTGGCTTCACAGTCCCAGAAGCAAATCCCTTCAGTATTGGAATATCATTGTTCGTAATAGTGAGGTCAATATCTTTCGCCGCGGTATCCCTAATTATTGTGCATTCGCTTCCAAAATCTATGAATGCACATTTTGTAACTCCGTTTATTTTGATTTTCTTGTGGTAAATGTCCTGATCACTATTATTGCTATTTATTAAATTTACATTGCCTACCGGGTTAGCTGTAGCTTTCGTTTGGGTACTGAGTTTATCTCCCCGGCAATACTGTGCGTTATGGCCTAAACGTCCACACATTGTACATTTCTTACGTTCCTTGGTACATTGCGGTATTCTATGTCCAAATTCTAGACAATTGTAGCAGCGCGGTCTGTCCGGATTTTGCCCGTTGGGTTTCGTAGCTATAAACTGTTGAGTTTTGTTAATCCTTGAGTCTTGTAACTTCTTATTGGCGCATACACTTCGAAGGAACGTCAATAAATATCTAGGGCCTTTGAAGTTGCCGCCTTGCGCGGTAAGCCGAATATTGTGATCGTATATTCCATGTACAATACAATCTACTGCTTCCCTTCCTCTTATCTTGCAGTGGCTGACCAGTTTTGCTTTCTCGAAGAAATACTCTTCGAGAGATTCTTCGCGCCTACTTCTTCTATTTAACATTTCTGAAAGTCTATCAGCATAATTTCTGTCGTCAGGAAAGTTTTTCAACAACTTCCGTTGCCATTCACTCCACGTATAATTCACTGAAGTTAAGCCTTCATACCATTTACGTGCAAGACCAGATAGTTTTGACAGTGCGTGGTATCGTATCTCATTTGTACATAACTGCTGTCTCCTTCACTTTATTCAGCCAATCTTCTATTGTTTGGGATCTTTCGGTTGGGTCAAACTTTGGTATGATGTCTTTGGCTCCAGAGAATGTGCTGTGATTACGTTTATTGATTGCAAATCAAATCAAATCAAATAAAAAATCATTTATTTCCATAGGATGTTGTTACATCACTTAGATCCGTCATTACATTTTTTTGGGTGAGTTCACTAACACAATGGCGGAATCTGTGGAGAAGAGCTCACCGAAGAAACTCCACAGTCGTCGCATCTTTTGCGTTTCCTTTTTTAAATAAAATATTGTTAAATTACAAAATGAATGCTAATTATATATCGAAACAGCCTGTTACTCAAACAATCTATTCCCATGGACATCTGTCCTCTAAGTAATCAGATATCCTATAGTAACCTTTTTTATACAATTTCTGTTTTATTATTATTTTAAACTTGTCTAAAGGTAAGTTTTTAATATCAGTAGGGACCTTATTGTAATAGCGTATACAATTGCCTTTAAAAGAATTACTAATTTTATGTAGTCGGCTTACATAAGCAACCAACTTGTCTTTATTTCTAGTATTAAAATTGTGTATATCACTGTACTTCTGAAAATTAGTTATATTTCTTTTTACATACACAAGATTGTCATAGATATATTGAGACACAAATGTCAGAATATTGATTTCTTTAAACTTTTCCCTCAGTGACACTCTAGGCCCTAATCTATAAATTGCACGAACAGCCCGTTTCTGCAGAATAAATATACTATCAGCATTCGCAGCGTGACCCCACAATAAAATACCATAGGTCATTAGACTATGAAAGTAACTAAAGTAGACTAGTCTAGCGGTGTCTACGTCGGTAAGAGCTTTAATTTTTTTAACTGCGAACGCTGCCGAACTCAGTCTTTTCGACAATTTATTTATATGAGGATCCCATTGTAGTTTGGCGTCTAAAGTAATGCCCAAAAAGACAGTCGACTGCACAAGGTCCAATCTCTGTCCTTTTATAAATATGTCTGTAGTTACCGGGTTCACATTGGGTAACACGAATTTAATACATTTAGTTTTCTTTTCATTAAGTAATAAATTGTTAACAGTAAACCAGTTCACTATACTAGAGATAGCATTGTTTACCTCGTCATAATTTGATTGCTGTCTTTTAACTTTAAATATCAAAGAAGTATCATCGGCAAACAATACTAACCCATGTTTTGCTTTAACAAGGTAAGGTAAATCATTAATATATACTAAAAACAAGAAAGGACCAAGAAATGAACCTTGCGGTACGCCCATACTTGTTGAATACCCAGGTGATCTTTTCCCATTAACATCGACCATCTGAACACTATCTGTTAGATATGACTCCAGAAGGCCAAGTGCCTGATCTTTTACACCATAATGGCGTAACTTCCTGACAAGAGTGTCATGATGGACGCAATCAAAAGCCTTGGATAGATCGCAGAAGACACCTATTGCATCCATTGCGTCTTCCCAGGCATCAAAAATATTGTCGATTAGTTCAACACCAGCATCGGCTGTTGAACGACCCTTTGTGAAACCAAACTGAGCAATATGAATTAAATTATTGAGATAAAAATGACTTTGCAATTGATTAAGTATGAGTTTTTCGAATATTTTGCTAAGCGTTGGTAGTATCGATATGGGTCTAAAATTGGTGGGGTCTGATGTACTACCAGCTTTGAATAAAGGTATAACTTTACTTAGTTTCATCAAGTCAGGAAACACACCATTATCTATACATTGATTAAATATACAACAAAGGTGAGGTGCAATACAATCTACAATGGAACTAATAATTTTTACTGATAGACCATGGGCGTCAGCTGTCTTTTTCATTTCCAGGGATTTAAACGCTTTTACAATGTCTTCATTATTTACGTGCCTAAATTTAAAATCTGTTTTACATTCCTCAAAGTTTTGTTTAAGTATAGATTCAGCAGCAGCGGGAGATGAATTTAAAGACTTGGTTGTTGAAACTGGAATGTCCGTAAAGAAATTTTCGAAAGCTTTTGCTACTTCTAGGTCTGTACTTAGCAATTGATTATCTATCTTAAGCTTGAAGTTATTATGTGTAGCTTTGGCCTTTCCAGTCTCTCTGTTTATAATTTGCCAAGTCGTTTTCATTACATTGCTACTAGATTCAATTTTGTTTTTAATGAAATTAGAACTACGAACATAATCTAGAAAGGCCGTATTTTTGTTATATGATTTCTCTTCATAGAGTTCATATAATCTTCGTCTGCTCCTATGAATTCCAACTGTCGCCCAATCACTAAACAAAGCTTTGTTATTAACTTTTATAGTTTTTGATTTAAATACCGTATCATATTCATTTTTGACAAGGTTAAATACTGAGTTGTACAACAAATTTGGATCGTCACTGTATGGTATTTCCCATAGTTTATCTAAAATATTATTCCTGTAGTGTTCAAGCCGATTGTCACTAACGGGCACACAGGTAATATCGTCTTTTTGGTCCTTTTTTATTTTAATATTGAATATACCTATCTGACCAGAGTGATCAGAGGTTAATTTATTGATGACCGATTTGAAAATGGGCGTAATGTTAGTAAATATATTGTCAATGCAGGTAGCAGATGTTGCAGTAATTCTAGTAGGCTCCAAAAACAGATAGTTCATGTTGTGACATAAAAATAAAGATTTTAATCTAGTACAAATATTATTGTCCTCTAACAGTATTAACATTAAAATCACCACAAATTATAAAAAAATTGTTTTTATCGCTGATTTTAATCAACACTTCATCCATTTTCTTTTCGAATAAATCAAAGGATGAATCTGGTGGTCTGTATACGCTCATTACAATAAGTTGTTCAAGTTCAATACAGGCTATTTCCATGGTACGTTCAACAGACAGGCTCACTATGTCAACTCGTTCCTTATATTTAAAACTATTATTTACAAGTATTAAGGAGCCACCGCGATCAGCTGTTTTTCTGTTGAATGAACTAGCAACGTGGTGGTTATTAAAGTTGAACATGAACTGATAACTCTTTAAAAAGTGCTCTGTTATACATAAAATATCAATATTATTACAGTTCATGAATAACTAAATTTCCAGTTCTTTACTTAACATGCCCTGTATATTTTGATGAACCACGTTTAAATTATTCTTACTTTTACATTTTTCATTACTAGTAACTTGATTTAATGGGCAAGATGAAGGTATATTTATACAAATATTAATATTACTGCCAGAGTTACTCTCTGTTGTCCTATGGGTTAATTTAAAGAGCTTGGAACAGATTCCAAGGAGTACATGTCATTATTAATACACTGCTCAATAGAAGCAGGCGTTTCATTAGTCAAAAACTTGACTGAGTTCAAAATAAAATAAGATAGTGACTGTGCTATCTGTTTTGTATAAAACCTAGATAGGTAATACCTATCCTTAGTCAAATAAAAATATTTTCCAATACAAATATTGGTGTCTATGAAATGAAATTTTTCAGTATGACGACATGTCAATGTGTGTATAAATGTATTATAATCATGTCTTATATGATTTTCATGTTGTGACAAAGATTGGCTGAAGGGAAACGCAAACAAGATTATTCTATCTACATTTTGTTTTTACATCTACATTGCGGCGATGAATCTCTCCATGAGTGACTGTTCTTTAGATTTTGGAGGTGAAGTATTTTTCTTAGTATTACGGCGAGTTGAGGTAATCGCTCTTCGACTCGTTTCATATCGACTGCTGCTAATGGAGTCCGTGCGCGATCGGCTTGAGTCGATTGATGTTAAATACAGAACTATATCTTCGACGCCTGTGTTGCGTGCGCCTTTGGTATCGATTTCTTCGATAACTCCTACGTCGTAAGCGAGACCGTCGAGTGCTAGTAGATCTATCGCTAGAGCTTTCTACTCTAGCCCTTTTTCTGGTAGAACGTGTTCGAGTCCGCCTTTTGCCCGTGGCCTTGGTTTCTCGTTCGCGTTTCCTAGATCTCCTTTCCGCAAGAGGTGGTGTCTTACATTCCGGATCAACCGGACAATTATACTCAGCTATGTCAATAATGGGTGTTTTAGTCGCGAGTAGTGTGAATAGATAGTGAAATTATTTTCATTTCAGTAATAAATAAATACATGCAAATTTATTATATAGAGATAGTAATGTGTAGTAGGTGTAGAAGGAAAAAAAAACAAAAGATTAGAATTTTAAACAAAAGAAAAAATAGGCAGAAAAAGGAAAAGTGAAAAATAAAAATAATCACTTAATAAAAATTAATCTTTCCGTATTTTTCTTCTATAATTAAACAGTGTTGTACAAAACAAAGCGTATACCGTTGATATTACGCTGGCCGTACAATAAAGGTCGTACAATACTGACCGTACATTTTGGGGCCGCGCAATACTGGCCGAATAATTTGGGGCCGCGCAATACTGGCCGTACAATACGGGGTCGCGCGATACTGGCCGTGTATAAAGGGCCGCGAAATATTGGCTTTGCCTTTCGATACAGAAAAATAAGTTTTATCCCTAATAAAACTTATTACTGAACAATTCTCCGGAGCAGGAAAAGAGAAACAAAAATGCATGCGTATCAATTAGTCTTGTGCCTGCTCGGTCATCAGAGAGAGCGCTCCGTACTAGTACATTTCAGTCAGTGTACTAGTACACTCTAACAGCTCTATTAGTACTATTAGGACGTTGAATCTTATGAATAAAAAATATGCCTGCTCGGTCATCAGAGAGCGCCCCGTACTAGGACATTTCAGTCAGTGTACCCGTAAGATCTAACAGTTTTATTAGTACTATTATGTATGACGTAGGATCGAATAAAAAATGGAGCTATTAGGTTAACCTTTCTTTTCGTGCAGAGCAGAAACTTGTGGAATATTATACTCTGATAATATTAACATATTTATACAATTCTATGTGTCTGTTTGCATAGCAGAAATAAAAAGTTAAATAATATTTGATTTCCCTTCATACTTAAACAGGCTGTCATTCTAGTCAAGATGTCAATGCCGTGTCTGTGTGTGCGAGAGCGAGTCGGCATGGCTCAACTCAATGCCTCCCGCCCTCCGCCGCCGCTCGCTCTGTCAGAGCGATGTCCTAATAGTCCTAATAGGATTAGCGTAGGGAAACGTTTCTTTTCGTTCATTGCACAGTAAAGATTCCTATTCGTTCTTCGTACATGACCGACACAAGACTAGTATCAATGACTCCATAGACCCTCGGCGCCAACACCAAGCCGGTCCCAGTAGTGAAAATGGAAAGTCATTTAGGGCTTTTCGCCATGTACTTCCAAGTACCTACATGTACTAACTACATATCCATTTCAAATTTATCTGCAAACTCATGCTTGCTTGACGGAATTTGTATGTCTCTGTGGTCCCAATGTCACCAAACATTTGCATGGAGGTAAGGTAAGCTGACACGAACGGACTTATAACTTTTTGTGAGCAATCCCACTTCTGGATTGTAAGAATTATAGAAAGGGGGCCATCCATATGATATCTGATAACTTATGTATTTACGCGTGTTGTATACAGGAATGAAATAGGTAT
Organism: Argyresthia goedartella; assembly: GCA_949825045.1. Classification (NCBI taxonomy): domain Eukaryota; kingdom Metazoa; phylum Arthropoda; class Insecta; order Lepidoptera; family Argyresthiidae; genus Argyresthia; species Argyresthia goedartella. The sequence continues at coordinate 35,073,150 of OX463812.1, read as the reverse complement.
GTATTTGTGTACATAGGTAAAGGTTTATTATCATTGATTTACAATCTCTCTTATATCGACTCGACTAACGTACAAATTCCGTCAAAGCGTAATATCTGTATTAAGAATAAAAGAAAACTTACATTTATTCTCCTCAAACCAACTTACAACAATCTCTCAATTTTTATTTTTCTCTCCTCAATGACTGACTCCGTAGGTACCTCCCCGCTTCCCACATTTTTTACGGCTCGGTGTCCCTTCACCGCTTCAAATATATGCGCGGCTCGATAGTTCAGTCCATCAGTTCACACATTATTTATTTAGTTGCTAACAGACCTATCGTAATTCATCAGTGTTGTTCCAAAAAATCAACATGTCATCAACATACACTGCTAGTACATACATTGTTGCCTTTTGACCTCATGTATATGCAGGCTTCATTCTTGGACTTTATAAATCTTAACTTAATTAACTTATTTCCTCTTTCTTCGAAGCCTTCCGGTTGTTTCATATAGACAGTCTCATCTAGATCCCCATTTAGGAACGCTGTCTTGACGTCCATTTGATCGATCTTCAATCCTTGTTTCACAGCTGGAGCAATAAGGACTCTCAGACTTTGGACTCCTCGAAGTAGGAGGCGGATTAGTAAAGAGGATCTATACAGACCTTGAGAGTGAGTGAAATAGACTATAACTATTTTCGTGAAAAGTCAATAGATTGTATTTTAAATCGCAAAATGTAGTTGACAAAGTTATTGGTGCGGCTACTTTACTACTTGATTTTGATTGAATCTAAAATACTTACCTATAAAATGGTTCACACTCCCCCCTGTTAGCGAGGCCCACTGCTCACAGGGCCACTAGTTTTAATCGCAAAGGGGACAGCCGAAACATGGAAAAATCTTTGGTTCATGCTTCTCTCTCTGTCGATGGATTCGTTGGTATCTTTTGACATAATGTCTGTCGGGTCCGGTGGTCCAAAATAAAGAACAGAAACGAACGAAAAGAACGTTCGATATAGCCGAATATTGAGTGGTTTGAGAGGGGAGAGTGTTTTTGAGATTGAAAATGGCTTGTGTTTAAAACGATTACCAAAAAATTCGAAAATGTACTACCAATAAATTCGAAATGACTGCCTGAAGTTTTATGTATCTATTTTTTGTTGTTCTTACATGTTCAACCTAACACGAAGGATAAAGGGGGCTTCGCTTCGCTCACCCCTTTACCCTTCACCTAAGCTACCGCAGTATTTTGCCCTGATATTTTCTGCAACTTTTGGTGATCATTTACCCATTTTAGGTAAGAAAAATAAAATTGGTGATCATTATATTTGTTGCCATTGAAAATTAGGATTAGGTGACATGAACAAGAAAACCAAGCCTATCTGAAACAATATTTATTTTCATATAGAGCCGTAACTTAATTAATTGAACTAATTATTTACATTCTATTAGTTTATTGCATTTGTCACGTTAGCTACTATAAATTGTGATTTTTTGATTATTACGTCTAAAAACCATAGCTCTTATTATGTTAAAGTGTTAGTAGGACGATATAACTATAGGATAGGTACACATAGGTACTCCGCATAATTTCACAGCACCTAATGAGAACAATACGTCTCTCTCTAATGGTAGATATATATTTATAATTGGTTATAATTATGTATGGCACGAATATTTAGATAATCACTTATTTCCTTATTTCACTGGACACTTCCGCGGCTCAGGCGGCAGAGGAATTCTAATTCTCGGGATCGGGATACCTTCCCAGTCGCCCTGCAACAGACAACATCTAATGTGTAAACATGCCCATAATCAACTTTTAATCGAATGACCGTTTCTGTCACGCTACCAAACAATAGTACTAGTAGATTGTTAGGTAACCAAGAGTGGAAAGTGACCCATTTAACCCGAGGTATTTACCCAATAGTTAGAGGGTGAAATGGGTCACTTTCACCCAAGTTAAACAATAGAAATAGAATAGAAATAGTTTATGTAACAAAAGGTTTACAGATACGCTTAATTTAATACATTGACACCTACTTGCTAATAAATGACTCGTATACAAAGTAAAAGTTACCAGTGGCCTTCACACTAGGTCAGACCTGTATCGTGAGGACCTGGATCTTTGATATAATGTTGGCTCTATTTTTATGTATGATTGGCTGGCCAGAGGTGTTCTAGGAGTAATAATAAAATAATAATCTTTAATAATGTGACAGGCATGAAGTGTTGTAAAAGTTTGTAACAAAAAACAAAAAAAAATACATAGTTAGCTCAAGTGGTTGCAAATTAAGTTATAATTTAATTATAGTAGATATACATATATAATCTAGGGAAAAAGGATGGTGGGAGGGGGAAAGGATGTAGGGACAAGGATTACGCGTCGATTTTCAGGAGATCCTGTTTCTCGATATGTAAGGGTTTTTAGCCACTTAAGAATAAGGAGCTTAGAAGTCCCTACCGTACACTGTTTAATGGCACAGTGCTCAAGAACCCTGTTGTATATAAATGCTGATAAGAATTTAGGGAAGCGGCGGGCGAATGATGTTTTGACTTCAGTTATCGGAACACGGAAGACCCTTTTCTTCAGCAGTTCTTCGTAATTGGTGCTGTGGATTGTGTAGCGATGCATATGAGTGGCAGTTCTGTAGATGAATGTTTGGCGTGTGGTGAGTAGGTCTGCTTCTGCATATAGAGCTGCAGTCGGGAAACTGTATGGCTTTTTTAGCATTACTTTGATCACCGACCGTTGAGCTCTCTCTAGTTTGAGCATAGCAGTTATTCCAGATCCGCCCCATACCTTGATGCAGTAGCTCAGTACTGAGTCGCACAAGGCTATGTAGACTAGTCTAAGGACATTTTAGCGAGCCGAGTGTTGTAGCGCGCGCATTACAAATATAAGTTTTCTCACTCTTGACGCTGTATCGGCGATGTGGGTCTTAAAGGACAGGTTCTGGTCAATTGTTACTCCCAGATATTTGATGGCGTCGACACGATCTATCTCCGCACACTCACATCGGTTCTGGTTACAGAAGGAGTGGATTCGCATATGAATGTTGGGTTTGGGTTCCGAGGCCCGGGTTTTGTGGAAGCACATGTATTTTGTTTTTTTGCCATTCAGTGTGAGGAGATTTCTGTTCAACCAATTAGCGATACTTGCCATCTCCTGTTCACCTTTTTCCAGGACCTCATCCCAATTGTCGCCATTGAAGACAGCAACAGTGTCGTCAGCATAGGAAATGATGTTTACGTCTGGGGACGGAGCTTTATGAATGTCGTTTATATAAATCAGGAAGAGGGTGGGTCCGAGTACAATTCCCTGGGGTACGCCGACGTTAATTGGTAGTTCTCGACTAATGTTTTCGTCTATTTTTATGCTGAGTTTCCTGTCGGTGAGGTAGCTTCCGAACCAGTTCAGGGTATGTCCTCGTAGCCCATGGTTTTCCAGCTTCTTGAGCAGTAGGGATATGGACACGGTGTCGAAGGCCTTTGCCAAATCTAAAAAGACTCCGATGGACTTTTTCCCTGTGTCAAGGTAAGAAGATACCAGGTCAACCAAGGACCCGACGGCATCCTCGGTGGATATTCCCCTTCTGAAGCCAAATTGTTTGGCTTCAGAAGGGGAATATAGGTCGGTAGTTTTCTGGCAACTTCCTGTTGCCACTTTTATATATGGGGATGACTCTTGCAAGCTTCCACGATTGGGGAAAGATGCCTGTTGATAGACTGAGGTTGAAGATGTGGGTTAAGGGGACAACGATTTCGCTGCATATCTCTTTAATTACTCTAGGGGTGAGGCCGTCGTGACCAGGAGCACTGTCGTTTTTGAGGTTCAAAATGATTTTCCGCACTTCGTGAATGTCTGTTGGAAGCATGAAAAAGGATTCAGGAGCACATTCATTCAACGTTACCCCTGTGGTAAGTTCCTCATGTGATTTCTGGTGTTTATGAAGTATCTAATTGGCTAGGTCTACGCCCACGCTGGCAAAATATTCGTTGCAGAGGTTCACCGACTCTTGTGGATCTGGCTTTATTTTTGTCGGCTCGGTTGCGGAAGACATTTTTCGATTGCGGTTACTTATGTTGTTAATAACTTTCCAGAGACTTTTTGGGTCATTATTTTTACTTTCTATTTCAGCACTTTCATATTCACGCTTGAGTTTTCGAAGCAGTTCCACACAAAAATTTCTGTATCTGCTGTGAGTAAGCTTTCGGACTGGGTCATTGGGGTATTTCCTTGATTCAAGATGGAGTTTATCTCGGTGTTTGATACATCTCATCAAGCCTGCTTAGCCGCTTCAAGGATGTGTGTTTATCTTGTTGGCTTGGTGATTGCGGGAATGAATCCCAGTTCAGCCATTGTACAAAGGTATTCCGTGCTTACCATATCCTGTTCGTCAAGGATATTAATATTAATATCTCCAGCAACAATCACCGATTTTTCGTTTTTGAGGCCTGATAAGAGGTCGTTAAGAGAGGCAGTGAATCTTTCGCAATTTGTAAAAGACGGAGATCGGTAAATGCCTAGGATGGTTGTAGAGTTTGGGAGCTCGATGGACAGACATTCGGCTTCATCTAAGGTAGGCTCATGGACACTTGCATTCCATGAGTCTTTTATGTAGGCAGTCACACCGCCACTTCGATTGTGGTTGTGTTTGGTGAAGAAGGAGTTGTAGCCTTGTATTTCTCCTACGCCTGCTCCCGGAGCCAACCAGCATTCGGTGAGTACGATGATGTCAAAACTTGTGTTTAAGCGTTTAAGGGTTACCAAAAACTCGTCAAAATTATGATTAATACTGCGGATATTAAAGGTCAGAATTCTGAAATTCAGTTCTTCCGTTAATGACTCGGAACATTTTTCCACTGAATCATGCAATTGACATTCTATTGAATACGAGTGGTCTATTCGGTTAACAGTTTCCAAAAGTCAAGGGGGGCGGCTATTTGAGAAAGCGGGAAGGAGTGTCAGTTGCATGAAAGCATGGCGAGCTGATGCGGAGACAAGGCTGTACTGAATTTTGTTTGTGAGGATTTGGGAGATCAGTTTAATGGAGTGGGCTAGGGTATGGAGGAAGGAAAGGGAAGGGATGGATCTTAGGAGCATATATATAAAGCAAAGCACAAAAATTAAAGGTTTCGTCAAGTACGGTGATAGATGTAAAGAATAAAGTGGACTAAATTGGACGAAAATCCGTGACTTTAGGGTTGATGAAGGGGCCAACTTTCTGATCAATATCTGCTCCGGAACGTATGAGGATGGCAGGCATTTTTTCAGCTTTGCGCACGAAAATATTACCGTCACGCACCCATGAGAACCGGAACATATGCTGCAGTGCCCGTTGTCTTGCGCTCTGAAATAATAGCCTGTTTGCTTTGGTCAGTCGCTCGTTTATGTAGACATCCAGATTGGTACCGGGTACTATGTCTAGCGAGGTGACGTTTTTTCTATCTTTTGCCGCCCTTACTATCTCGTCCCGTTTAGCTCGGCGAACTAGCTTGACCACAATAGGACGGGGCAGGTTCTTGGGATTAGAGGGTGACTGAGGTAGGGGCGATCGCCGGGGTCCAGCTCGGTGAAATCCGTCAATGTTTACTTTTCATTGGCTTATGTTTAAACGATTACCAAAAACGCACCTATTTTACCACCAATAAATTCGAAATGAATGCCAGAATGGATAAATGTCCACCAAATTGTGTTTGGATAAATGATCACCAAACTTCTTTTTATGTTTTGTGTACTTAAGTTTATGTTTTAAGTATTTTTTGTTGTTCTTACATGTTCAACCTAACACGAAGGATAAAGGGGGCTTCGCTTCGCTCACCCCCTTTATCCTCCACCTAAGCTACCGCAGTATTTTGCCCTGATATTTTTTGCAACTTTTGGTGTTCATTTATCCATTTTGGGTAGGAAAAAAATATTTTGGTGATCGTTATATTTGTTGCCCTTTTCATTTCGACTGTGAGGAAAACAAATTTTCTGAAGGGGACTTGAAATTTTTGTCTTGTATGCCATAAGATATTTCTCCTTAGAGCACTGCGGTAATAGATTGTTAACAACAGCTTGTGCCTGATCTTTTATCTCATAGGGAGTTAAATCAACGGTTTCGAAAAGTGATTCCAGTGACATGGGCACTGGAATCACTTTCCGAAACCATTTTTAACCAAAAAAAGTTACTGTATTTATTTTAAATCTCGTGTTCCCGCTTTTTCTATTGCAAACTTTCATTGCTTTTCACTAGATTCTGAAAAAAGTTGAAATACACATACTGCCAACATTAGAATAGTTAAAAAAACGTATTTTTTTTTTAATAATATGACGTATCTAAATTATCATCGACAAAAAAAACTTTCCACCCTAGGGATGGACTAGTACATTACTGCAGACGCCGGGAAAGAAGGGCTTGCCGGCTGAGTAGGTTTAGACAGGACAGTGATACGAAGCCGGCAAATCCTTTTCACGGCCAGAGGCATGTATACAAGCTGACATTTAATTAGCTGACCATATTGTGGGGAATGATAGTACCCATTATTATGAACAACTTTCCCCAAGAAACATATGGTCGCAAATGGAAAAAATATTTGTCCCTCAGTACATTGACCCGATCAGCTGATTACAAGTTACTATGGAGGACCTAACGTTTTTTTTCGTTTCTTTTCTATTTCTATTTCTATTTCTATTTCCCTAAAATATGGTCAGCTAATTAAATGTCACCTTGTATGTAGTGCTTTTCTCAACCATATGCAATAAAATAAAAAATACACCACTAAAAAACCAATTTAAGTTTAAAAATACTAGTAATCGTAAGTTCCGTGGGCCGTTCGTCGATATAAGCCTTTGCGAACTCGTACGAAATGTACTATTTCATCTCTCCTGCTCGGAAAGTTTAATTTTTATGGGTAGATAGCCGGGTGGAAAATTGCTTTTTCTCAACATGCAATGAAATGTCGACATTACGTGCGTTATCTGGGCTTGGAAGTACATATTACGTTTCGGGCCGCACAACTCGAGAGAACTGTAAATGATTTTCCTACAAAATTGCAGGCCTAGGCCGGGATATTTTTTTATGCTCACGGTTTTTTTTTATGCCTGCCAGTGAGGAAAGGACTAAGGGACATAGTGAGGCGACGTTACTTGCCATACTGCACGTAATGCTCTCTTATTGGCGCGAGTCAAAGAAAGAGGGGGCACATCGCGGCACCACGAGGAGCATGTGTGGCTGAGGCGGAAGGGGAGGGGGCACATCGCGGCACCACGAGGAGCATGTGTAGCTGAGGCAGAAGGGGAGGGGGCACATCGCGGCACCACGAGGAGCATGTGTGGCTGAGGCGGAAGGGAAGGGGGCACATCGCGGCACCACGAGGAGCATGTGTGGCTGAGGCGGAAGGGGAGGGGGCACATCGCGGCACCACGAGGAGCATGTGTGGCTGAGGCGGAAGGGGAGGGGGCACATCGCGGCACCACGAGGAGCATGTGTGGCTGAGGCAGAAGGGGAGGGGGCACATCGCGGCACCACGAGGAGCATGTGTGGCTGAGGCGGAAGGGGAGGGGGCACATCGCGGCACCACGAGGAGCATGTGTGGTTGAGGCAGAAGGGGAGGGCGCGCATCGCGGCACCACGAGGAGCATGTGTGGCTGAGGCGGAAGGGGAGGGGGCACATCGCGGCACCACGAGGAGCATGTGTGGCTGAGGCGGAAGGGGAGGGGGCACATCGCGGCACCACGAGGAGCATGTGTGGCTGAGGCGGAAGGGCGATTCCTGCTGGTCAGACAAGACAGAGACACGACACGAAGACAGAGACGGATATACAGAAAAGAACGGACAGGTCATCATCAGTGCCATGGCTCACAGTGAAGTCTTATACAGACAACTGAAAACATAAAGGGGTTGTTTTTAGTCCGTATACCACACGAGCTGATGCCCGCTCAATATGTGGGGACCCGGACATAGCAGGGAGGTCTGACTCCTGGGCAAGGGTAATTCCATTTTTTTCCCCTCCAACAAAAAAATAAAAGAAAAGATCATTGTCAGTGGCAGGTACCTGGAAGCGCGACCCGTCCGACTTGTTGCACTGCATAGAGATGGGCGAGCGTGTGTAGAGCGAGTGCAGCGCCTGCACGCGCAGCGGTGTCCACGGGTGGATGGCGAGGTAGCGCTCGCGGGGCGACGAGTGGCGGCCGATGGGCACGGCGTCCCAGCTGCGACGAGTACACAATACTGTATTTGACTGCTCGTCAAAATAGATCATTTTTAGGAACTGTCAAAACGATAAGTTGCTCACGAGTTCTATGAAAATGACGTCATAGTCAAATGCTGTCTTTTTAACACTAAATTGATAAGTTTATAAAATACAGCTGCTGGAAATATACAATTCTGATATTGTCAAACGTTTTTGTTGAAATAAGTTCAGTTATTGGACTACCTTGTGAAATACCGTATTGGAAGAGAATGGTATCGTTGAAAGAAACAACGTCACGCATTTTCTCATATGAAGTTTCAGAGACGATATCGTCCCTGTTTAGTCAGTGTAACCAAAGTACAATTTAATGATTCATCTGTTTACAAATGGCGAGTGAACGAATAAATACACCAGGACGAATCTACGCTTCTCACTTGTATAATAGTCTTTGAGTTTAGTTCGACATTCAACCGGAGCGGATTGAATCGTTAGCGTGCTAGTGGTCCTGTCAACTTCAAAGGGACCGTGCATCATTTATGAGAGATGTGTGTCTGTGATATGGCATGTTCCACCACCCAGTCCGCACGCACTAACAGCAGCGACACAACATGTGTGTCGCGCGTACGTTCGGGACTGTCGCTCCAGAATTGGACTAGTCACGAGCGCAACTAACCCTCGGACGCTGCTAAAATAACTTGTTACATATGATGTATATATAAGGGCCTCATTATTGTCATGTGTGTGTGACAGAATTCATCCTATGACAATGACATTAAACGCCACTGATAAGTCACAGTAAAGCTATAATACGCAATTTCGTTTACCTGGATGTATTTTTGCTTTAGAAAACAAACTATTGGACCGATTTCTAGTTTAAAAAATTGCGACCAAACTCAAAAAGTCATCCTTTTAAATAAAAAACCGGTCAAGTGCGAGTCTAAATCGCGCACGAAGGGTTCCGTACCACCGTTCAATGGAAGCGATGGTGTGGAGTGAATAGTTTGGATTTTACACAGCAAAATATTGTTTACAAAGTTATTGGTGCGGTTACTTTCACACTCCATGTACGTAACCAGGTGCATCCATAAGTTTGTATGTGGTATTGAAAGAATTGTTGTATGGGAGCCCCCTTAAATATTTCTTTTATCCTGTTTTTTAGTATTTGTTGTTATAGCGGCAACAGAAATACATAATCTGTGAAAATTTCAACTCTCTAGCTAGCTAGGTTCTTGAGATACAGCCTGGTGACAGACGGACGGACGGACGGACGGACGGACAGCGAAGTCTTAGTAATAGGGTCCCGTTTGGAACCCTTCGGGTACGGAACCCTAAAAACTGAGACCCGTCTCATTTGAGTAATGCTGAGCCGGTTCTTAACCTTTTGACCGCCCCGGTCGGTACTGGCCGACAACTGAAAGTCTTGCCACTGGCGCCACGTCGGCTATAGCCGACACAATTTTATGTTAAAAGAGAATCTATCTCGTATGAATTAAGTTGTATTTTGCATAGTATAGCAAACATGTTTAGCGTGTAGGAGACACATTTTGTATTTGATGTATGGCGGTCAAAAGGTTACACAAAATCCCTATTGGTATTATTTATCATTTTGTGTGTCGTACGTGTTAATAAAGCAATATCTATATCATTATTCATTGTGTCTGTGGATCACGCTCTACAATATCTATGGCTCATACCTTTCTTATAAACTTTCTTTTCCAACAGTTCAGACTCACAAAAGTTAGTAGTTCTTTTATGGGTCAATGTATACGCTTCTACAATAAAATTCCGCAAGAAATACAAAACAACTGAAGCTCGATTCAAAAATTGTATAAAGCACACTTTGTGCACAAAGGCCTGCTACAAAATTATTGACTTTTCACAAGACACCGACATCTGGCATTAAACCAGTTTAATACACCCTATACATAGTCAGGTCATAAGTTCTGTCACACAATAAAAACTTTTGAATTTAGAACGCTGGCCACAAAAAAGTTTATTGAATTCGAATTTCGAATTTTTCATGAAAATAAAAATGTGTACTTTTTAGAATTTTCCTCATTTTTAAATATGGAGTGGACACTTAAAGAAGACCATGTCGCAGTTATTGCGTTGCATCGTTGCGGTTACGCGCCAATTCAGATTTTCGATTTACTGAAAATTTTGAATATAACCAAAAGATTCGTTTATCGTACCATAAAACGATACAATGAAGACTCTAGTGTAGATGACAGGTCAAGAAGTGGTCGCCCTCGCTCTGTTAGGACTCCAGCAGTGATAAAAGCTGTGAAGGCGCGAATTCAAAGAAATCCCATACGTAAGCAGAAACTGTTGGCCCTTCAGATGGGGTTAAGCATGACCACGGTGAAAAGGGTGTTAAATGAAGACTTAGGACTTAGGGCATATCGAAGAAAAACAGGACATCGTTTGGACGCTCTTTTAATGGACCTGAGACTGAAGAGATGCCGCGCTTTGTTGAAGCGGTACGCGGGAAAAAAGCATCGGGAAATTCTTTTTTCGGATGAAAAAAATTTCACCGTGGAAGAGAGCTACAACAAACAAAATGATAAGGTGTACGCACACAGCAGTGAAGAAGCCAGCAACCGTATTCCGCGTGTCCAACGAGGTCATTTTCCATCCTCGCTCATGGCTTGGTTGGGAGTCTCTTATTGGGGCTTAACTGAGGTACATTTTTGTGAGAAAGGCGTAAAAACGAATGCAGTTGTGTATCAAAATACAGTCCCCAAGAACCTTGTGGAACCTGTTTCTCATACCATGTTTAATAATAGGCACTGGGTATTCCAACAAGATTCTGCGCCAGCTCATAGAGCGAAAAGCACACAAGACTGGCTGGCGGCGCGTGAAATCGACTTCATCCGGCACGAAGACTGGCCCTCCTCCAGTCCAGATTTGAGTCCGTTAGATTACAAGATATGGCAACACTTGGAGGAAAAGGCCTGCTCAAAGCCTCATCCTGATTTGGAGTCACTCAAGGCATCCTTGATTAAGGCAGCCGCCGATATTGACATGGACCTCGTTCGTGCTGCGATAGACGACTGGCCGCGCAGAATAAAGGCCTGTATTCAAAATCGCGGGGGTCATTTTGAATAAACTTTATTACCATAAGAATCTATGTTTTATTAAGTTCATTTTGCTATATAAATGTTTACATAAATAATAAACATGTCTAAATTATTTCATATTGCACATGTGACAGAACTTATGACCTGACTATGTATATTATGTAATAATAATTAGGCACCTAGGTGCTTGTTTTATTATGCTTGCTTGATTATGTTATGACGTTCATTAAGTCTAAATTTTTGTGCTATTATGAATAAAATCTTTGAATTGAAAAAAATAAATACCGTTGCTCAAACCGGAAGTAGGAGTCGAGCGCGCGGTCGGAGACGGCACTCTTGCACACCTCCAGCTCAGAGGCCGGGTAGTAGTGTATGTAGTTGACGCACATCTCGTCGGTGATCGCGTGGCCGCCGATGGTCGCGTTGAGCCGGTCCGCGGTGTTGTAGATGCACGTTGTCTCGAGGAAGTCACCCTGAGGGTAAAATATAAGAGTTAAACGCTCCGGCACACCGCAGGTCAACATTGACAACCTCCCCGACCCTGTCCTTTATGCGGTGTGCTGAAGTCTCAAGTGCCTATCATATTCTAAAAGTGCTTATCGGTTTCTAAAAGTGCCTATCGATTTCTATAAGTGCCTATCGGTTTCTAAAAGTGCCTATCGATTTCTATAAGTGCCTATCGGGTTCTAAAAGTGCTTATCGGTTTCTAAACGTGCCTATCGGGTTTTAAAAGTGTCTATATCGGTTTCTAAAAGTGCCTATCGTTTTCTAAAAGTGCCCATCGGCACTTCTAGAAAGAAGTGCCGATCTGTTTCTAAATGTACCTATTGGTTTCTAAAAGTGTCTATTGATTACGAAAAGTGCTTATAGGTTTTTAGTAGAGCTTATCGGTTTCTAAAAGTGCCTATTGGTTTCTAGAAGTGCCTATCGGTTTCTAAAAGTGCCTATCGGTTTCTAAAAGTATAAATCGGTTTCTAAAACTGCCTAACGGTTTCGAAAAGTGCCTATCGGTTCAGAAAAAATCATGGAAAGGAACCGTTCACTTTATTACAATGATTACTTAATCTTTGTATTTACAAAAGGTTAATCATACAGACGCTTTGTACAGTCTCGGTAGTTAATTCCTTACCCATTTCGTTAGACACTCAAAATGCATTTAGGTCGAAAACTCCAATAAATGAAAAGTCAATAATAAATGTCAATTATAAAATTTCAAAACGAAACTCTTTGATTATTAGTTTTACTTTAACTCTATGATCAAATCACTTAGGGCTTAATACACAAAAATAAACTATTGTTCCACACTTGTTTAAAAACAAAAATGTATGGGATTAGACGTTTGTTTTGAGGTTAAACACTGTTTAATATTGTTTCTGGTAATAAGGACAATACCTTACATTTCATAGTGATACAGCCTCTTTGCGAAAAGTAATCAGTAAAAAAAAAGAGTTTCGTCTATCAGAGGCATAACTAATCGGTTGCCTAGTTACGTGTAAATAATGCACACAACGTCGCCATAGCAACACACGTGCTCGAATGGCATAGATCGTTTGGTTCCAGGATGCTATACGATAATCAACCAGTATACCTTATCTTAATATATAATTGTACTGTACGTGTGTATGTCACTGAACTCCTCCTAAACGGCTCGACCGATTTGAATGTTTTTTTTTGTATGCATTTGGATGGCGCATTGGATGGTTTAGATTCACAAATCAACCCGGCAGGACAACGTCTGTCGGGTCCGCTAGTACCTTTAAAAAATATAATACCTTGGAGACTACTTACACACATTGATCTAGCCCCAAACTAGGATTCCCTGTATCTTGGGTACTAGACAACGTATCGTTGTCTAGTAACTTATATAGATAAATATTATTATTTGTTTATCTAAGTATAATATTTATCTATACATACTTATATAGATAAATATTATACTTAGATAAACAAACAACCATGACTAGAATACAAACATCCGTTCTCGTCAAACAAATATTTGCCCCCACCGGGACTCGAACCCGGGACCCTTGGCTTCGTAGGCAGGGTCACCGCCGACTCGGCCATTCGGGTCGGAAATTAAATTCCGCCGACTGTATTAACAACATTATTTACATAAAAAGTTTCTATAAGTTATTTGTGTACAATGACGAGGTTACCGGCATCAACCGCACCGGGCTCTGCAGGATCCTGATCTCCTGGTAGTGGGTGGAGTAGTGCAGGTCTCTGTTGAGGGGGGCAAGCTCAACGCCGCGGCGGGAATGCCGCGTCCACACCGCTGCGCCGGTCAGATGGGTGTGCAGTTGCGATGCGAACACTGTTATGCCTGACGACGGGAGACCCTGTAGTAAAGCACATACTATGTACCTAAAATCTGCTAAAAATATTTGCTAATCTACACATACATATATTAGAATGCTTTTCGGCTATCTTGCCCCTTCGCCATTAAGTTGGTAGCAATGAGATCAGTGTTGCTTGATTTTGAAAAATGTGTAACCCAAAAGTTGGGAAGACAATAGCTAAACTAAATCAATTATATGCATATACGATACCGATTCTCATGGGTATATCATTTACGTATTTTTTTAAAGCGGGGTATTGTAATGAGTCTGACAACCGGATATTACTTTTCCCCATGTTATGACAGTTCTACACTACAGCCAACTTAACGCCGAATGGACAAGTTGTCAGAAACGCAAAATATGGCCGGTTCATCTGACTCCTATGCTGACGTTAAAGGTTCTAGCCATTGAGTTTGAAAAGTTCGAATCAGTGATAAGTTGAAAGCTCATCGCCTATAATGCCAAACCGAAACAATACAATACTAACCACGCCAGTACATTGAGGGATGCAGTACGCGGTGAGCGGGAAAGCCTCTTGTCCAGATGGGATCGCCATTTTGTCTGCAGGATAATAATTACAGTCATTGCGATAGAAAAGGGTTCCAATGTAAACAATCAATAAGTTTAAAAGGTTCAGGCCGACTTGCACCAGACTTTTGACAGCCGCTAAATACAATTTAAACACAACTTGTAGGAACATGGCTGACAGGTCATAACCTTGCCGTACTTGACCGTATTATACTCAAGTTGTGTGTAAACTGTATCTAGCGGCTTTCAAAAGTCTGATGCAAGTCGCCCTTAATGGCGGATGCGTGGCACTGGCACTGCCGACCCACCTGTGTATTCAAGACCAAGCTCCATAATGGCTGCCGAGTATTTCCTGAGATGAGATGTCACATGAAGAGTTATGCCAGAGCTGTCCACCCAGTCTGTCGACAGATAAAATAGACCTTGCTAGCAGTATCATACAGCACTATTTCCAATACACAGACCTCCTTCTCAATTCATCCTATGTTTCTCGCAAGGGAAAACAGCCAAAGGCAGCAACATGACATCATCAATCACCATAGCAGGCAAGCAGTGGCTGGAAGCTCAGGCTGGACCGAAGTGGATGGGGCGTGGTGAAGAGGTCGATACCCAGCTGTGGGCGAATGTGGGCTGATCGATTGGCAGTAACCACAGATACCATTAGTGGCAGTTTGCCTCGCGAGACAGTTGATGGAAAGCTGAACTTCTAACACACAGACTAATGAATGCACCTGGTTACGTACAATGGAGTACGAAAGTAGCCGTACCAATAACTTTGTAAACTACATCACCTATTGTATTTTCGACAAAATTATATAAGGTGCTAACAAATTAGGTACCTACCAATATCTTTAGACCTGATATAGTACTCGTCTCGAGTTGATTTAAGTATAAAAACCGATTTAAAGTTTCTGTTCGTTTTGAAGAAACTTTTTAGTTTCTTCAACTGTGCCACGTAGAAACATCCTGTTAATGATATAATCAAAATTCAGTAATAGACCTCTTTGATTATCCGTAGCGACAACTTTCGTCAAATACTATTTTTGTCAAAGGCTTCTTTGTGAAGTACTATAGTCAATAGTCAAAGTACTTTATTACTGTAGATATTTACATATACTTAGCAAACGTAATTTTTTGCCTCTTCTCTACATTGGACCACTGTGGGAGAAGAAGGGCGTAGAAACTCCCACAGATTTATTTTTAGATCTCTTTTAAAAATAGGTTGTGCTTAACTAATACAAATATGAAAAATTTAATTGTTATGATTAATAAGCAGGAATAAATAATTACAAAATTATTAACAGCAAGGTCTGTGTTGAGCCAGATTAACCCCATACAGTCCTGTCATTTAAGTAATCTTGAACATTGTAATATCCCTTTTTCGACAAAGTCGCTTTAACATGCTTTTTAAATTGCTCAAATGGCAATTTCAAAATCTCCAGAGGTATCTTATTGTAGTAGAGAATGCACTGACCCTTGAAAGAATTGCTAACCTTCGCGAGTCTAAAACGGGGCGCACATAGTCTGTGATTATTTCTTAGGTTAACATTACAGCTGTCGCTAAGTTTGGAAAATGTTGTAAGGTTCTTGCGTTCATACATTATATTTTCGAAAATAAATTGACTAGCTACTGTTAGTATGTCAATTTCTTTAAAAAGCTCTCTTAAGGAGTCTGTTCGTTTTAAATTATAAATTGCTCGAATAGCTCTTTTCTGTAAAATAAAAATAGTTTGAATATCCGCTGCTTTCCCCCACAACAAGATACCATAGGACATCACACTATGAAAGTATCTAAAATATACTAGCCTAGATGTAGCCACATCCGTGCTTTGTCTGATGTTCCTAACAGCGTAAGCCGCAGAACTTAATTTACCAGCCAATTTATCTATGTGGGGTCCCCACTGCAATTTGCTATCAATGGTTGTTCCAAGAAACTTCGTATCATTTACCAATTCTAACGTGCTGTTGTCTAACACCAAACTGGTCTCAACTTGCCTGACATTTGGAAGTGAGAATTTGATACACTTGGTTTTACCAGCGTTTAACAATAAAATATTAACTGTGAACCAATTCAAGGTTAAAGACAATACACCATTAACATCATCAAAATCTCCTTTTTGTCTTTCAATTTTGAAGACCATTGAAGTATCATCAGCAAACAACACTATGTCAGTTAATTTCTCCACCATGAAAGGCAGATCATTAATATATACCAGGAATAAGAAAGGGCCTAATATGGAACCTTGTGGAACGCCAATTTTAACACCCGATCCATCAGATTTTACGCCGTTAACTTCTGCCTTTTGAATTCTATTGCTTAGGTATGATCTTAGTAGATCCAACGCTTTATTTCTAACTCCGTAATGATTTAATTTAATTAATAGCGTATTATGATCAACACAATCAAACGCCTTCGACAGGTCGCAAAAAACTCCGATAGCATCCTGTGCGGCCTCCCATGCAGAATAAATATGAGATACAAGGGTAATACCTGCATCCGTAGTCGATTTACCCCTAGTGAAACCATATTGTTTAGCGTGGAGTTGTTTTGTACGGTTGAAGTGTGAGAGCATTTGATTGAGTATAATCTTTTCAAATATTTTACTTAGTGTTGGAAGAACAGATATTGGTCTGAAATTTGAAGGATCGCCCTTATCTCCCGATTTGAACAGCGGTATAAGTTTACTGTGTTTCATGAGGTCTGGAAAAGCCCCATCGTCAACACATTTATTGAATATATAAGCTAAGTGTGGGGCTATAACTAGAATTACTGAACCAATGACTTTGACTGATATACCCCACAGGTCTTCCGTATTTTTTAAGTTAAGTAATTTAAACGTTTTGACAATGTCCTGGGGATATACATGATTAAATTTTAAATATACATTACTGACGCTAGTGTTATTTTTTAATAAAGTCTCTGCTTCAAATGGAGATGAATTTAGACGGTCCGTTGTGAGTACGGGTACATTGGTGAAGAATGTTTCAAAAGCTCGAGCAACATCAGCGTTGGATTTAACAACATCATCACCTATCTTTAGGCAGAAATCACTGTCCCTTGGTATAACTTTGCCAGTTTCGCGGTTTATTATTTGCCAAACTATTTTCATTCTATTATTTGAATTTTGAATTTTTCTATTAATGTGTAAAGTTTTTGCAGTTCTACAAACCAACTTGAAAGTTTTGGAATATTTTTTAACATAGTCATGAAATTTTCGATCAAAGTTATAGGTTTTTTGATCATAAAGGTCATACAAGATAACTCTACTTTTACGAATTCCAAACGTTGCCCAGTCATTAAATTTAGATTTACCGTTGTAGTCACTGACTTTCTTTAATTTGAAAACTTTATTGAATTCTGTCTGAATAATGTTGAAGAAGTCTGAGTAGATTTTGTTTGGGTTCTGTTCATTAAAATCCGGTACTGGCAAATTTATATCTAAGTTTTTCGTATACCGTGGAACCTGGCAACTTTGCCACTTTTTACTAGTGTTGAAAAGTCATAATCCATTTTTCACCAGAACTTGTATGCAACCGTTGAAGTATGTATGAAGCGACAGACAATATATTTATCTATGAGTGCATAAACATGCATATTATTATATAATACGACGTATTATAAAGGTTAACGCCTAAAAACAAAACTGGCAAAGTTACCTACACCGTGTGGCAACTTTGCCAATTACATTTTTGCGTTATCAACAATGGAATTTGTATTTACAATATTAGTAAGTAATACTCAATAGGTAGGATACAAAAGGTTAGGAATTTGACCGATAGGTTATAATTATTATGAAATAAAGCACAGACGAAATGGCAAAGTTGTATACCCATATAAGAAATTTTCATATAAAGTCAGTGAATGTGGTCAGGGTTGGCACAATTGAGAAAAAAGATTTGATTATTTTTTAACTATTTATTTGTTTTGTTACATATTAGTAATCAGGTACATAAGTACTAAGGAGAAACGTAAAAAATATGTTTATATATATATAAACATTATCAGAAACGAAACACGATAGGAAGCTCTTTAAGGCTGCTTTGGGCTGATTCTGGTGCCCTTGTCAGTTTTTAAAATTAAATTAATAAATAAAAATAAACTGACGAGGGCGACACAATCGGCGCAATGCAACCATAAACGGTAGGTGACATTATTGTCAAAATAAAAAAAATATAAAATCAAATATAAAATCGTTAACAATAAAATAGATACAGGGTGAAATTAAATTCGCTGACCATATTTTGAGGAATGATAGTACCCATCATTGTGAACAACTTTCCCTATGAAACATATGGTCGCAAATGAAAAAAAAATTGTCCCCCAGTACTTTGCCCCGATCAGCTGATTTCAAGTTACTATTAGATTGGTTGAACCCGGGTTATCGGAAAAGTTCGTCTCGTCGTAGTTCAATATATTTTGTGGAGGAACGTCTACTACAGTGCGTTCAAGATTACTGAAATAATTCTCAAACTCATCCACAGTTTTTACTGCTCGTGCCCTCTTAACGTTCTGCACTGTTCGCTCCGTCAGTGCATGCTGGTTCCTTGTCAAAAAATTTTTTACCCACCATTTACCTGGTATTTTATCGGAAAATAGGCAAGCACGACGATTTAAATGCAAATATTGAAAGATCACTATACGTAGATCTAATCGAGATAGTGGGGAACCAAAATCTGCAGCGGCTATTAAAACGTCCACGATGTCCATTTCCTCGCGGTGACTCAGGCGCAACGGGGCACCGGGGGCTTTCATATGGAGTCCTTTCACTTTATTTTCTATTGTACGTCGAGGTACAAAGAATCGTTTTTCAGCTTCCGATGAAGTTATATTCTTGTTTTTTACAAGCTCAACGGCTAAGTCTAGCATTTCCTGGCTATAATTCTTATAATTCCTCGATCCCAGTTTTCGGCGACTTCGGCGCCCCATTTTCCTAAAAGTATCTGAAAATAAATTAGAACCTTCCTACCTACAACATACTAAAGGGCCTAGCAAAGACTGCAGAATAAAGCTAAATTCTTATAAATATTTGAAAAGTATGGTAACAATGTATAAGTGAAGATAAAGTAGTGTACCTAGCGATGCAATTGCATATAATTATACACGAAAACATTTTTATGCTACCTACTAGCTTTCCGCCCGCGTGAATTTTAGGTTATAGTTGTTGGTAAAAAATCGATTACCTATTTCAACTTTTCATCATCCCGCGTGAACACTGCATTTTTTCCCGGATATAAAGTACGTAGCCTGTGTTTTAATCCAGGATGTCAGAAGCGTCAGTGTTATAATTTCATAAAAATTAGACCAGCTGTTTGAGCTTGAAGAGGTAACAAACATACACACAAACACACATATTCACTCTCAAACTTTCGCGTTTATAATGTTAGGTATGTACCTAGTAGAATTATTTTTGTTTTGGTACAACCCTAGGCCACTTGAAAACATGGCAAAGTTGCCCTCCCATACTGGCCGGCATGGTCTAGTAACTTTGCCAACGCAATTATATGACACAATTCAAACACTACGGCATTTATAACAATATAAATCCATTCCTTACCATAAAACTAACATTATATGAAAAAATTACGTACCTGTATCCTATGGTTCCGCTCAAAAATAATAGATGTTCTGGAGCATTGTATTTTTAGGTTAGATGCGTGACGGATTTTTTCTCTCAAATGACAAATAATGGCTGCCTTGGTGTTACCCTATTCAAAACAGTGTTGCCAATTGATAATCGTATTTTCCCCTAAAAATAGTCACAACACAAAAAAATGGTAGTAGACTGAGATATTGCAGGATTGCCGTAGGCACGACGCTGATGGCAAATTTACTAACCCTTGGCAAAGTTGCCAAGTTTCACGGTATGTCTCTTGTCTATGGGATGTAATAGGCCTATAAAATGATGGGCCAGTCTTATCCTTAATAGTAATTGGGAATGAAACTGTTTGACCACTTTGATCGGAGGGTAAACAGTTAATTACACTTTTACTTGTGAATGCACAGTCACAAAAAACGTTATCTAAGCAAGTTTGGCTGGTAAGTGTAATTCTAGTCGGCTCTAGAAATACATGACATAAATGAAATGATTTGAACAGAGTTATTAATCGTCGCTTCAGTGTTGTATCTACAAGCAGATCTACATTAATATCGCCACAAATAATTAACTTTTTTCTGTTATTACAAAGTTTAATGAGGGCTTCCTCCATAATTTTCTCAAATATTTCGAAATTGCCATGGCCTTTTTCATCCCTCGGTGGCCTGTAGACACAAACAATAATATGGCTATCTAACTCAACACAGGATACCTCTATTTGTCTATCAATGTCAGAATTTTTTAGAAATAATTCTAATACAAGTTCTTTGCCAAATAGCCCCTGGATGTTTTGATGGGCAATATTTAACTGGGGCTTACATTTTGACATATTTAGTGGCTCTTGTATGCTAGAGATTTCCTCTATTGTCTTATGAACTAATTTAAATTACTTGGAACAGATTCCAATGTTGCATGCAAAGTATAATTAACAGGTGAATTCCCAATAGGGGTGCATGTCATATTACTCTTAAAATAAGCTGATGTCAAGTTGAACTTAGTTAAACCAACTATAGCTGCGTCGCATATATTATAAGCTAACAATGTAGCTACTAATTTTCTATATTGATTAGACAGGTACAATGTATCCCGTGTCAGAGTAAAGTTATGAATAAAATTATTCATGTCGAAATATAAAATAGCATCGCTGTGATGACATGTTAAATTAAATAAATGAATATTCATTCTATGCACAGATTTGTTCTGTAGTTCTGTCAAATTACAGGCATATGGAAAATTGCATAGTATAAATTTGCATTTCATCCTACTATGTAAGTCTAGAAGTGTTTCAACACTTTTATTCAAATCAATCCGACTAATGTTTGAATGATTTCCTACCATAATTACAATAGTGCTGTACTCATCATAGATACCGCGACTAATCATCTTCACTAGATCTACAAATGAACTATTTGGACAGCAAATGTTCGTTACTTTTTGGTTAAGCCGGTTATGTAATAGAGTCCCAAATCCTGCACCTACTTTGTCGGAGAACAACAGAGTTTTTCTCTGAGCACATATTTTGGTAGCTGGCGGTACACGAGTGGAGGTGAGTGGCGGGACCCACGTGTTGGAGTGCGGTTTGATGCACGTGGCGGCGGTTGGCGCGGCATTCGCGGCAGCGAGCGTCGCAACGTGCGCAACGGCGAACGTCGCGGCCCTCGGGGCAGCTTGCGGCATGACACACGCCTCAGCAGGGACAGCGAGCGGCGCGGTGCTCGCGCTGTTGAGCTGCGAGGTGTCTCCTCGTCGACGACGGCGACGCTGTTTTTTGGTTGGGGCAGCGGTGGACGCTGCAACACTCTCGTTGAGGGGGGTCGAGACCAAAGTTAGTGATGTGGGCTCGTCCTCCTTGCTGGTCTCATTCTCCTCATTCTCAATTAGAACGCCCACCAATTCCGCATTCTGGCGTTGTAGCTGTACTAACTCAGACGTCGCGGCTCTGAGTTCTGCTAACTCACTTTGCTCTTTGGCATAACATTGTAGTGTATTTGCTAGCAGGTCATGTAGATGCTGGATTTCTACTCGGGCATGTTGAAGGTCCGACTGTAAACCTACATTTTTTCCCCGGAGCTCTTGCTATAAGGAGATTCTTAATATTCTGTTTGATTGCCGTTTCAAGGCTAATTTCAGTACTTTTATATTACCTCTAGTTTTCTTCATGAATTTATTTAATTTAAAATATTTTTTAATTTTTCTGCTGCTTGTCTGCATGGCTTGAACAATAGTGCTTAGGTTGGCTACTTCTAGTTCTTGTTGGATAGAGGTAATGTGGCGAGATTCATTGTAGTCTTTTTCTATGCACATATCAGTCAACTTCAAGTTTGCCTCATTGAGTTGGTATTGGAGGAATTTACTGCGGTCACAAGCAGAAGCAAGGTCAGTGCGCAGGGTGTCAAAAGATTCCACACTACTACTACCACGTACTATAATTGTCAAGCCCTTTTTTAGTCAAACATGTTATTCGTCTAGGCCGCTTTTGTACAGTTAACTTAGTTCTAGATGATGCTGATACGTACCTAACCTATAATCCTGACGACCCGAATGGCCGAGACGGCACTGACCCTGCCTACGAAGCCAAGGGTTCGAGTCCCGGTGGGGGCAAATATTTGTTTGATGAGAACGGATGTTTGTACCCTAGTCATGGTTGTTTATCTACCTAAGTATAATATTTATCTATATAATTATTTGTATCGTTGTCTAGTACCCAAGATACAGGGAATCCTAGGTTGGGGCTAGATCAATGTGTGTAAATAATGTCCAAGATATTATAATTATATACTAAAATTTACTAGCCCAGCTTATAGTAGTAAAATGTGTAGATATTAATTATGTTTATTTTTTAAATTCACCACGAGCATACACAATAGTCACAGACTAAATCAAAATAACAGAGATTAATAAAAAAAATGTAACAAATTGACATGAATCCTCTGTTTCGTGACGGTCACAAAGGCCATCGCGGCGGAGGACTCCCTAACTCATCTTGTACATTTTATAACGTATAAGATGAGTTAGGAAGTTTTATATGCCATATTTTACGGCCTGTATTTAGACCAATCTAACTGCCTAAATTTTCTCAATTTTTGCATCGTTTATTACTACTTTCGATATTTTGTTCTTAATTAATGTCCCAACAGTTGTTTTCGAATTTTATCTTTATAAAAATATCCCATATTTCCCTTTTTCGATACATTTAAAAACATAAATAAATAATGTTTGTGACACCAATCAACTTGGTTTTCAATTTGCGATGCCATTTTTCTTTGAACTTTACTTATGCTGCTTTTGACGAAAAAAGGACTTGACGAATAAAGTAATTGACCAAAGAAGCGTTTGACGAAAATAGTATTTGACGAAAGTCGTCGCTACCTGATTTATACCCATGGTCTGTCACTAAAGTGGCCACTTCACTTAAATAAATGAAACTAAAATAAAATGTCAATGTCATATTGTTTGTTTTGTCTGGTTCAAGAGAGATGCATACATGGGTTAGAGGGAGAGGTAACAGGCGCTCAAGCGTCAAGAAACTTTTTTATACCTACTAATATTTTTCCCGCCAATCTGAAGATAATCAACGTCATTGATGACAAACAAAGGACGCTCATTTGACAGAGAGTGACAAACACCTTGTAAGTAAAATTAATGCACAGAATGATTATGTTTGGGCAGGATTTAAATTTGTTTATTTTGTTTAGAAAATTAAAGCAAAAATATCATATAAAAAGCTTTCTTAATTTTTATTTAAAGCTAATGTTTTTGATGTTATATTAAATCCCTAAAAGAATTGGTACCTAATTTGTTAGCACCTTATATAATAGCCTATGCTTAAAGACACCTCCAAAGACACCTCATTTTTTTAAATCCGTCAAACCGTTAGGAAAGACGTTTTTTAAGACACTTTTATTACCAGAGATCGGATATACGGATGCATATTTAACTAACGTTGATTTTTGGCTACAAAATTTTGGAAGCTGCCTCTTAGATTATTATTTTATGGAAGCCGCTTCATGCAGAACGCCTATGCTTCTATATGCAAGAAAGAAAAATAACATAATTCCACTAACCACAATAATTTTTAATAATTTGTTTCAATAGATACATGAATTAACCTAAATATAGTCTGTTAGCTTATCCTGACGTTGTTTGTTATGCCAGTTTGGTAACTATCTACTTTATAATATAAGAAAGGCAAATGTGCATCCGACTCTATAGTAAGAAAAACAGAAAATTTGTCGATTCTGGGAATCGCAGGATCTTTATCATCGATACACAAGTATCGATGATAAATAAACAATTATCTAACACCTGAACGTAAGTAAATCTACATCCGATTCTATAATCAGAAAACTAAATTTTATCGATCCCGAAATGGCGGTATTTTTTCGATACAAAAGTGCATTCCATAATAGCCAACACCTCAACATTATACTGCGATTTTTAATTTGAGGCCAGAAATGTTAACAAACAACTGTCATTTTCTAGAACTAAACCGTTGACTTTGACATTCATATTATACTTTTTGTACTGGAAAAAGACAGTTCTTTGTTTACATTTCTGGCCTCAAATAAAAAATCCTAGTATAGGTAATTATGCATCCGATTATCCGATTTTATTACACACAGGAAGGAACTATGTAATTAAATCTTGCAAATACAATTTTTTTCATTGCCCCTCGAAAAAGTTGCTTTTTATTCATCGATAACAGTGAATAAAACGCTCTTTACTCACTAGATATTTGAATTTGGAACAATCTTCAATATACGAATTATGTAACAACAACTAAAATAAACGCGCTGAACGTAGCTTTTACTGGTAGGCTGAATAGAGCTAGTTCCATTGTTAAAAAAAAAGACAAACACAACCCGCCAATTTTAGATTGAATTAGGTTCTTTTCTGTTACTTAACGTGGTGTTTCATTAGCCTCTGTACTGTCAAACCCAAAAATGCAAAATGGCCGCGTCTGTCACGGGGTCGCACGCGAACTCCGCCCGCTAACGTCCCGTTTCATTAAAATGACGATATCTCTATTTTTTCTATGGGAGCTCTCTAAGAAAGTTATATCGTTGGAATGGCTTTTAAATAAGCTACCGGATAAAAAAGAATAGTCCAGTATTGCCAAGCAATATATTTTAATTTTAATTTTAAATCTATTATTTTTTCCAATTATTGTAGAAAAAAATGAAAAATGAAAAAATATAGCTTGTTTGTAGTTTATTTACATCTAAATACGTTATCGCACATAAATAAATAACAATAACATGCCTCCCCATACAATAATCCTGGAAAGCAATCACCGCAACCACACCACCACTCAAAAATATATTAGCTGCCTAGTAAAATGAGTTCTTCTAGTGATGAAAATGAATCACTTACTCCGGAATAATTTCGTTCAAAAACAGCAATTATCGTAGATAATTAGTTGCCGCCAAAATCTCGGGAGATTTATATAAAAACCTACAATTTGTTCTGCGACTGGAAAACCTGGCTTTGCCGCCATTCGTGGTTTTCCAAAACCTTGTCAGAGACCGTTTTTATGAACTATTTTAAAGAATTATCCAAGCCGTCGACACTGTGGAACCTATATTCAATGCAAAACCAAACAAGAATAATTTCCAAAGCTGTTCTAATTTCACAATACATTTCTAATGTTATACCTACTTACTAAACCTCTATTTATTTTCTCGCGATCAATGGTAAAAAGTAGAGTACACAACTCAAAAATATATATTTGTACCTCGGACCTTGTATCCCTCGCTCCGCTCAGGATACTACTTTAGAATCCCTCGCTTCGCTCGGGATTCCACTCTGGGATCCTTCGCTACTCTCGGGATCCAACTTAGTGCCTCGTTTTTTTCTTTTTCACTTATTCAATCTACTATTGATCCACTTTCCGGTTTCCGGTTGAGCTAAAATTTGGAATAATTATGTAAGTTCAACGACAATGCAATATTATGATACCATCGAGCTGATCTGACGATGGAGCCAGATGGTGGTTACAGGAACTCAGTGATAAAATAACGCAATCCTAACGGCCTTGGGCTCTTTAGCATCGTCTCGGTGAGTAGTAGATGGATTAGTGAGTAGTGAGTGATGGGACCTGAAGGTGGATAGTGGAACTCTTCAACGGCTACTAGTAAACTCCTCGAGTTAGGACTCGTTTGATCTGCTTTAACTTTACAAATACACGTATCATAAACCCTCTTTACTGCGTCCAAAAACCGCATACGATCCGCATAATGTTAAACTACTTTGTAAAAACTCATCCCTCTATTATGTATCAGTCACCTAAACTACTATTAAACGACCTCATTACATTTTAACCCACCATTTTGAAAAAATTGAATCGACAAAAAAACCTTATAATTATCAAACCAGCTCACAAAACTTTACGAGGTCGGTTGAGAAATTCGACCTGTAGAGCCGAACATCTGGATGGATAGACATACAACAGCTTTTTTGCATGACCTGAAGGAAACGCTTTGTTCGCGCTCGCTCGGTCAATAATATAGCAACTCAGTTTTCAAGAATTAAAAATCCAAATGAGTCGCATACCCTGCCTCATCTCTGGGTTGTTGTAGTGCACCTCCAGCATGAGATGAGCGTTGGAGTCCCGCCCGCCCAGCGGCAGCCCCGCCGCCCGCGGGTACGTGAAGGGGGGAGCGCCCATCGCCCAGGCTGCCTTTACCTGTGACGACGAAAATTGAGCAATTCCTAGGTGTGTATTTACTCGCTTTCACCGGACCTCTCTGAAGCTCACTGGGTGCCTATCCCTTATCTTATGACGCTTGGGACTCATGGGTGCGCTTGGGTGTCAAATGATATTTCCTTATCCACGTGTCTAAATATAATTATAATAGAGGAAGTGAAGCATATTTGGAATACCACTTTGTTTTTTGGCTCTACTAACTTTTGTATGACGGCTAAAATCGAGATAAAACATTAATAAGGTAGTAAAACGACCTGTTGATCGGTCTTGAAAATATCAAAAACAATTGAACATCATCAGTAGGTAAAATTTCAAGCAGAACACAAAATAGCTGAAACCTTGTCTAGAGATGTGGTGCAGGTATTTTGGTATAGTGGTATTCCAAATTGTATTCACCATGCTTAGCTAAAAAATGTGAGGCATGATAATAAACTATCTTAGAAGAAAATATAAGTTATTGAAAACTAAATCTTATAATGTAAACAAATGAACTCAAATCATTGCCTGCTTATTGTTGGGTATTCCAAATTACCTGCACTATACGAACTGGGTATTCCCATTTACCTTCACCATTCTAAAATTCGGAATATTCCAAATTGTCTTCACTAATATAAAATTATATTTTATTTGTACGATACCTTATGCAAAATGAGAAGTCCGAAATAATCATCAAAACCAAATCTTTTGTTTTAAACTTCTCTTATTATAATTCTAAACACTAGTTTAATCAGTTCACTTGTTTTTTTTATTACTTATTTGCAATAATCACAAACGTATGAGCCGGTGTCGTAGCCAGCACATTCACAGTGCACCCAAAGGTCACACATGAAACACTGCACCCATGTTTCCCCCCTCTTGTCCTCGCTATACTTACCATTGCAGAAAAAACAATCTGCATCACTACTACACATAGGTTTTACACCAAAAGAATCTTCGATTTCTCCAGACGTATCCGAGTTGCGACTATTATATGAAATTGAAGATAGGCTGTCAGTCATCATTATTTATTTCAGCGAGTGCCTGTTTCCTGCTCTTTTTTCCTTTTACTTTTTTCAAATTATCTGCCTTTATCTTCTTTATTTCTTTCGTTTTTTGGTTTTCTTTTCCTTTGTTTGTTCTGTTTTCAAAGGTTTCATGTTCTTCTTTTTTTATGTTCTTGCCCTTTTTGCCCTTTCCTTTATCTTTTCAGTTTTCCAATTCTTGTTTAGTCTTTTGTCTTTCAAGGTTTTCCAGGTTCTTGCACTTTTGCACAAATTGAAAAAAAACACGATTTTTTGTGTTTTTTTTTATTTTATTTTTTTGCGATTTTGATATTTTTATTTTATAGATCATAGAAATTCTATGTATTTTTTTTTATTTTTTCGATTAAGTGAAAAATAAACAAAATATGATTTTTTTGGGAATCAGTTCACACTTGGCCGATAATAAAATTTGTCAAGCATAATGAATGGAGTTCTTCGTCATGCTCAGCTCGGATGATGTAAAAAATTAATTTGGAATAGTAATGGTGAACATTAATTGGAATACCGAATTCCAAATTACCATCACCCCAAGTATTCCAAATTAGCAACACGGCGTGATTCGACATAACCTCAATTTGTGGTTTACTAAACACGCCTATCATTAAAATCACACCTAATTTGCGCAATTTAATTGTTATCTGATAACACTGCTAAACAGTGACAAAATAATACACAGGATTACACCAATAAAAACAGATTCAATGTCATACCTTATTTTTTCTTATATCGCTGCTTGCACTTTTCGGTATCTGGACGCCATATTAGAACAATGGTGGCTCCCTGTCAAAACCTAATCGTAAACTGCCAATGTCTGCTAAGAGTTTACATCCATACAATGGAGATGGCGCTACTGGTATCTGTAATACCTTGCTATTCCGAATTGCCAGCAGTATTCCAAATATGCTCCACTTCCTCTAGTAGTTTATGTGACTGCTGCATAATGCCTAATTATGTACAGTTACATACACTAGTTTATCTACACACATATCATAAGCTCTCTTTGATGTGTTCAGGAACCGCATGTTTGACCGGCATTGTGGTTCTGCAATTGTTTAGCTTGTTCTTTAGTACCAACTTCACGCAGACGGGCGTCGGCGTTCGAAATTTGAATGTCAGTACCAACTTCACAGACAAACTAGGGACGGCACGCGGGTGGGCGTCGGCGTTCGAAATTTGAATGTCATTATATGTAGAAAAACTACACATAATGACCATTATGTGTAGTTTTCCAGATACGAAACGAGTTTTTACCAAGTAGTTTAACATAATGCTGATCGTAACGTGCGGTTTTTGAACGCAGTAAAGAGGGTTTATGATACGTGTGTAGATAAATAAATAAATGTAGCCCATTAATGTCCCCGCCCAGGGGCACAGGCCTTTCACCCGGATACGAGTAAGGTTAAGTCATACTCCACCACGCTGGCTCAGTGCGGGTTGGTGGAGGGTTTTTTTTTACGACCACTATCACGTTGCTATAGTAGCCAGGACCTACAGCATAATGTGTCATCGGCAACACTAAACGTCCCATACTGTACTTCACTACCTACTGTTTAGGCCAATATTTGCTAACTACCTGATGAGACCTCTCCATATTTTCACAATGAATGACTTTGGAATGACTACAGTGGTAGACGGCTATGCTGGATTATATAGGCGCGCGACGATATAGAGATGATCTTGAATCCTTTTAATATTTTTATTTTTATATTTTAGTTTAACCACTAGCGCCGCGGCAGACATGTAAACTACGACGACGCTTGGCGCAGACACGCGTTGGGGCACCACCGGGCATTAATTTTACAGTTCCATCACTAGATGGCGCAAGCTACAACTTTCTGGTATTTGTGTAGAGAGACTACGCCTGGGACCCTGCGGTTGTAGAATGGGAAAATTAAAACTTGCTACAAAGTCAACTCGGATGTAATCATGAAAAAAAATAACAAAGACTCGTCTATTTACTTGTTGTGACACGAGTCAACTTCCTACCCCTACACACTTCTGGATGATAGATACTCATAACAATCGTCCAGTGTTTTTGGCACAACTTTGTATGGTAGTTGATAACCATAACAATCATCCAATGTTTTAGGCGGAACTTATTACAAAGTAACACGGGATGTAATCATCCTGAAATGACTGAAAAAGAACAACAAAAATGCGCCTATTTTCTTATCAGTCGGCGCGAGTCTATTTCCTACGCCCTGTTGGTGTGATAGATAACCATAACAATCACCCAGTGTTTTACTTTGTATTTTTTGGCTGTACTATAGCGGTTCATTATGCAACACTGTAACCTTTTGAAACCCACACTCTTGACTTGGAAGTTATGAATTTCGTCCAATTATACCAAATTGCGACTTTTTCAATACCGGTGATAATATAGACTCCCATTCACGACCCTTTATGTGATTAAAAAAAGTTCACCTACCCTTCAAAACTATAGATATATCCCTACCTCCCAGAGCTATAACTCTCATAAATGAACTGTCACAACAACTCTATAAAGTAGATAACAACAGACCCGTGGTTTATCATATTCAGCACACATCAGTCAGCTATTTATAAATTGCAAGTTACTGTATGATAGAGAAGTAAGTATTGATTGATAGAGTACTAATAAATTAACTATGTTTATTGAGTCTACCCTGGGCTCGTTAACCCGTGGTATCGTTTGATCTCATAAAACGCCACTTGTATCAACATCACTCAAGTATCCACCCCATTAACCCCCGTATAACCTTCATGAATAACACGTGATATCACCACTGGATTTATTTTTGGGATAAATAAAATACACATATGGTTCAGAATTTATAATTCAAAAAATCATTTAAAAATGGTTTCCTTAATTTTAGTATCACAATTAGTTGATTTTATTATTAAATTATTATTATTTCAATCACTGTTTATAAAATTAATAAAATCATCCATCTCCTTCAAGACGACACTCTCCTGATCTTTATATATAACATCATAATTATGAGGCACAGTTTTACCAAATAGTCTATAAAATTTTGCTCTCTACCATAATTGATGGGGTATTGGTGGATTTATGCACATTAGTCTCTCAAATTTGGTTCAAGTGGGACTAGACTAGCTCATGAGGGGGGTCATTGTATACTGTACTTTTCTTTTAACAAGTTTTCTCTGTTTTGATCTCTTGATGAGCAGCCCAATCAATAGGCCACCTAGAAGTATACCGAGTCCCAATACGCTCGCGATGGATATTACGGTAATTTTTTTTTCAGCCGACAGATCACTAACTAGCGTGTGTATCTCTTTGAAAAATAACCTCAAGGTAACTCTAGTGGTTTCCAACCAGTGTGTTTGATTCTCGAAACCCGGGTCAGCTTGGAGGATAGTGTCATTCAATAATCGTTCCATGACGGAATCGAGGGAACGCCTCGATAATGAAGCGTTATCAGAGGGAGTGGTTACTCCGTAAGCGTATTGAATTGGTGCCCCACCTGTTGACGAGGCCCATATACCATAACCGTATTGATTTCGTCGACACGAGTAGACGAAATCGATAGGCTCACGGGGCATTAATGAATTTCCATGATCGTATTGATTTGGTCACGACGAGGGAACGAATTCAATACGGATAAGGAAATACGCGACCTGAGGCGGCGTTATAATTGATTTACCTGCTAAACGGTCTCCAAGCCTTCCCTGCCAACGAGGGGTGGCTTTTCCTCAGGACTAAAGTACTACTGTCGAATGTCGGTAGCGCAGGCCGAGTGGGGACAAGTCTAGACAACATAGTGGTCTCTTTCTCTCCAACATACACGAATGCGGCTATGACCGCTACGACTACAGCGACTATAACGATAAATATTTTTATTCCTCTTTTAGGAGGTGGCCTTTTAATCGATTTTTGAGGATTTGGCACCCAGTCTGCCCAAAAATAAAACTTAATACCACCCCACATTACAAGTGAAAAGCGCTCAAAATTATTTTTGGGTTTGAAACTAATAATGGACCGGACCAATTTGTAGTGTGTTAATACGTATTTTTTTCGAAAAACAGCATTAGCCGACTTTAAATCTTCATCTCCATTTCTTATCCCCGTAACCGTTCCTGAAAACAGTAAGGCCTCGGAAATGTGTCGTTTGGGTGATGGGGGTACCCGGCCCATCGCCACAGTATTTGTTTTGTTATGTGTTACCAAAAACGTACCCTCGTATAACTTACTTAAAAATATAATGGCTTCACCCAATAAGGTGAAGGATCCCTTTTCTTTTTCCAATTTAGACACCATGTCAGTTTCATATAATTTATTCAATTGGTTTATAACAAGGTCCCTGACACTTAGAATTTTATCCCGTGATCTAGGTAATACGGGAATGTTTACCACCATTAGCTCCAAATCATTCTCTTCACCGGCCCAAAATATAGTTTGTAATCGATATAAAACTGCAAAAACTTCCAAATTTATTCCCAATTTATCATACATTGTTATATAATGTGTAGTCGGTTTCAACTCTCTAATTTCCTGCATAAGTATTTCCTTTTCGGGAAACGCCTCAAAAAGAATATCTAAATAACTAGAATTCGGAATAAAAACCATACTTATTACATGGAACTATATTTATTTCAATTGGAGACTATTTGCTTAGCAATAGGATCATCATAATTATAACATAAAATAATAAAATTACATGGAAATAGAGACAGGAAATAGTTATTCAAATTTGGCCAACGCAATCAATTTTACATCCATAAAACACCTACGTTGAGAGAGATTGACACGAAATGGTACTACAATCCCATACGAAAAGGTATTGTTTACTATTCTCGACTGTGGTAAAATCTCCAACTCAAGAGGTGCATCGACACCCGTACATTTATACAGCGGCACAGTATTTTCCTTGAATGAGAAAATTGACAGGTAGCTTTCATCTTCCACGTCGTGCAATTGGGGGTTTCCCGCTATATTCATCCCCTGAAGGTTCAATTTCAAGTTGGCCACAGTTGAAATATTTTCAAAATTAATCATCATGGTCCTGAATTTGGACGTGGGATTCTCCCGCACCATCGGTTTACGTACAAAGAAATACGTCTGAGAATTATTAAAAAATTGAGTTGAAGATTCGTAGTCGGCATGCTTCAAAGTAAAATCCATTCTTTCCAGCTCCGGTGTTCCAAGAATACTCCATGGCAGCAACCGCCGTCTCGAAAATGTAGAGTATAAAATTTTAAAGTATAGACAATCCTCGTACGCCTCGCGATTAATACTAAAGAGGGCTACAACGTGCATCACCCCAGTACAAATGGTGTTCAATACTAAAATTTGGGAGTTTTGGGTAGAAGCGCGTAAATATAAAATTTTTATTAAAAATAGTACTGTCGCGGATACCTCCAATTTTTTGGCAAAGTCTCTTTCAACTTTCGGACGGGTTCAAGCTATGATGCTACAAAACAGATTACAGACCATCCGGGCCAACGGGTTCATCTCCAAATCTGATCGAAAAGTATTGGATAATTTAAAGGGTAAAAATAAAAAAGAGTATAGAAAACTCTATAGAGTCGTGGCTAGAGGAAATTTATTAATTTTATCTAGAAGGTTAGAGTACTTACTCCACGTGTAATGATAAAGATGACGCATTCGACCGATCGGTATTTAGGTCGCGCGCAACTGCGCACTGCATTGGCACCAAGTTCGCTCAAACCGCCGCGGATAGTGAAACGAGTAGGACGTGTATTGGTATTAAACATGGACTATTATAAAGGTGTCTGGATTAGAGTGGGTCTATTATTGACGGCAATGATAATTATGGTGTTTTTATACACGTTGAAGCAAAAACCGTTTGTGTTGCCATTTTGAACACAATCGAAGAAGAGGAGGACATAAAAACGCTCGCTTGTGCCAAGGGTGGGATTGCTGAAAAGTACTTTGGTGTTTATGGAATGTGTGTATCTGTTTTATCCAATGACACACTCGATTTACTTAAAGAAGAAAAGATGTGGACTTTGGATGATTACAATCGACCAGAACCCTTTTTAATGGCGGACTATAAACAAAGATGGTATGCCGGTCGGATTTTTCAAAAGGATCAATTGATTGCGTGGTATAAAATTTCGCCCGAAATGGAAGGTTACATGGCTCAGAATATGCATTGTATGCAAAAAGCAGAACGTCCCGTAGCCCCTCGTGCCCGGTATATTGAATATGTATTTACGACAGCCCCAATACCTAGATGTGGCCTAGATACTTTACAAAAAGTACCTAACCGCACGCTACATACATGGGCGAAGTTTATAAATTTTAAATCAAATTGGACAATGGTATTCCGTTGGCGGAAAGCTGATGGTGACTTGTGGCGCATTTTCCCTACCCGACCCCAGATGAATATTCTACACGTGCGCCCTGAGAACGGCCTACAAATGGTTCAATCCGCGGAAGAGAATCCTTACCTAACCGAATTGTTACCCAATGAGGAACTGTCGGAATATCATACTGTGCCGACTCTATTGTATTAGTTTCTAGCACTTGTATATCTACGACTTTTTTGTAATAGCGTACTAAAACCCGTTTATATTAAACAGATTTCTAGCAACTATATGTGTTTTCATTTCCAATTGGAGAGAGAATATTAATAAGATGGGTGAACGTACACGAATCTGGTTGGGTATTTTCTTATCAATCATCAGCACCTTAGTTTTCAATTATCCACAATTATATACAAAGTAGGCATTATTTGATATGATGGGAGTTGTGCTAGCCAGCTCTCTTTCTTTTTTTAACCTCTTTAGGATTTCGAGATTGGTAGTATACCTCCCATCTCTTTCGAACCATATTTACAACAACATATACCAATTTATCGAAATGTTGAACCAAAAAGACGAGCAATTTGTAGAAATGTTAAAACGAAAAGACGAACATCTTGCCGAGGACAGAAAACATATTTTTACATTGATGAATAAAATTATAGACGATAAACCAAAAATTGCAATTATACCGGACACCGAGTCTCGTCAACATGAGCTGAGAATTTATAAAAATAATAACAAATACAAGTGTATTCGCACACAAAAAAGATATGTAGCAAAGGCTATAAAAAGTGTACCTCGAGACTATTCTCTGGCCATGAAACGAGAAAACGTGCCAAACGCCATAAGCCACCGTTAAAATAATAAAATAATGTTTTTTCAAAACATGTATTAACAGATGACAGCCTATCAAACGTCATACATTTATAAAAAAAATGTATAAAGTTGCACTAAAGAGTATTTATAGTAGAGTAGATATGTCACTAAATACTCCTTGCTTCAACACTCCTCCTCAACTTTGACTTCATACAACTTCCATACAAAATCATACAACTTTCACATAATGTCATACAACGCCCATGCTCAATGTACACCACGTAAACTTTTGTTTCAGCAAAGGTTTAGTTAATGAGTCAACAACCATAAGCTCTGCCTGAACATACTCCAACTCGATATGTCCACATTCAACTGCTTCACTCACAAAATGGTGGCGTACAGCGATATGTTTTGTTCGCTGATGGTGCACAGGATTGTGCGCAATTGCAATAGCAGATTGGCTGTCCCTGTAAATCTTCAAAGGCAACTCGGCTTGACCTGTTACTTCAGACACAAATCTTTTTAAAAATATTACCTCTCTTGCAGCTTCTGATATTGCAACATATTCAGCTTCTGCTCTAGATAATGCTATTGTCTTCTGCTTCTTGCTTTCCCAGCTGACAGCAGCTCTCTCTTATCATAGCAGGAGGCATGACTTGCATCTGCGTAGCAATGAATTTCATTTGATGTTCCTTTTTTAAACATCAATCCAAAATCGATTGTTCCTTTGAGGTACCTTAGCACACGTTTTGCAGCAATCCGATGCTCTTCACCGTAGTTGCTTTTAAATTGGCTTATATAGTTAACAGCATACGCAATATCTGGTCTCGTGCACACAGCCAAATACATCAAGGAACCTATCACATTCTGATATGGTATGTCTGGATCTGGTTTATATTCCGGTCCAGGTATTGAGGCTTTGGGTTGAGACCCGTAACTGCAGGTGTAGCAGCTGGCTTGCAGTCCTCCATTCCGAAGTACTTCAATACCTTGTTGATATACTTTGATTGATCTACTTTGATCCCTGAATCGCTCTGAGTTATCTGCATTCCCAGGATCAGTTCTGCTTTCCCTAAGTCTTTCATCTCAAATTTAGACATAAGGTCTGTAAGAATTATAGAAAGGGGGCCATCCATATGATATCTGATAACTTATGTTTTTACGCGTGTTGTATACAGGAATGAAATAGGTATGTATTTGTGTACATAGGTAAAGGTTTATTATCATTGATTTACAATCTCTCTTATATCGACTTGACTAACGTACAAATTCCGTCAAAGCGTAATATCTGTATTAAGTTATTAATAAAAGAAAACTTACATTTATTCTCCTCAAACCAACTTACAACAATCTCTCAATTTTTATTTTTCTCTCCTCAATGACTGACTCCGTAGGTACCTCCCCGCTTCCCACATTTTTTACGGCTCGGTAGTCCCTTCACCGCTTCAAATATATGCGCGGCTCGATAGTTCAGTCCATCAGTTCACACATTATTTATTTAGTTGCTAACAGACGGCCGTCCTGCAAAGGGGGATGTCCTCATTCCCAGTCGGCCATTCGTTAAATTGTATGACTCTATACAATTTTAATTATTCGTGTGGCCTTACTTCTATCGGAACTACACTTTTTTTTTTTTTTTTTTATTATGGCGTCGTGCCTACTCTATATAATCCAGACAACAACTAGAAATTATCTTATTACCAAATAGTATTAACATATTTATTTTTTATTTTTTTTATTTTATAAATCATCTTTACGCTTAAAATCAGTAACTACAAGTAGTAACACCAACTACAGCAAAACTAAATAAACCAGTTAACAGATGTATGTCCTACAGGTCCAATTTGAATCGCCCTATTGCGCTGAATCATTCGCTGCCGGAGGCGGTTGTTTACGTTGCATCATCTGAAAAAGTTAAAGTACTTTAGTAAATACTGCTGTTTGCTGTTTACTCCTGCTGTTTAAGCAAAAATAATGATTATTAGGGTATGAAAATAATTGCCGTTTTATGCAGAGGTATAATATTTGTTTTTTCCATCTAATTTCTAACATTATAAACTGTTTCATTGCAACGCCCGGACCTTACAGAAGGATTCAGTAGTTTTCGTCACAGCTTACGCCCATATAATGTATACTATCACCTATAATTATTAGTGAAGTTAAGATAAAAGAGTGAAGTAATATTATATTTTTTATTTTTTATATTGTTTGCACCCCAGGCTCGGATAATGGTTGGGACACTGACTGTGACACGGCGCGTTAAACCGCTAACCGTTTGCACCCCAGGCTCGGTATTTATTAAGAAGCCGCTGTGTAGTAAGGTACTCTGGCAATCTTATTGCCCGCCATTCGCTACCAGCACTTGCTTCTGCAATCATAAAAAATAATTATTAATCAGTGTAAATTGTATGCGTCAAGACTTACATTGTATTACTGCATATTTAGTTCGTTCTCAAAGTGTCCGTGTTCATTAACCCGTGTCACCTGTGTGTTGCTTCTGTCAGCGGGTGGATTACGAAATATATTATGTATAAAATAGTATTACGGTGTTTGTGCTTGTGTGAGGTCCAGAAATATCATATTAATAGAATTCCATAACATGTTATTTAGATACATATTTAAGATAAATAAAAAGTTTTTTTTTTTTTTAATAATAGTCAATCCGAGTCACTGCCTTCGTGGTTGTCGTCGTCTGAACCATGTTCTAGTCGGTCATAAGCGTCGTCTTCATCGTCAGTATACCTGCTGGGTGCAAATGTTATCCATGGTTTTAGGTGATCTGCTGGAAATATGCTTTTGTACCTTCTTTTAGATAGGCCCTGGATGCTTGATATCTCGTAACGATCGTTTTCTAAAACGGCAGTCACCTTAAAAGGTCCTCTGAAATTTCTGCATAACTTTTTGCTCTTACCATCGGCGGGATTTTGATGATTAGGAATCATTACTAGGTCATTCTTTTTGTATATTTTTGTAGCTGCTCTTTTGCTATCAAATCGTTTTTTCATATAATTCTGACTCTTCTCTGTGTTTGCTTCGGCTGCCTGACGTATTTCATCTCTGTCAAGAATCTTGTGGGATGTTTCTGGTAAATCGGAGATAGCATTCAGTATTGGGCCTTCTTCCGGGCTAACTGTTCGTAGACCAAATACTATCTCGGATGGTGATTTTCCAGTCGACTTATTTACGGTGGCTCCATTGTAGTTTTCCTGTTCTAATATCCCAGTCTCTCTCGTCTTTATTGTAATTTGTTGCCGCTAATGATTCTAGTATAGTTTTATTGTATCGTTTGATTTGGCCGTTGGCTCGTGGCGTTGCCACGGCGTTTAAAACGTGTTTAGTCCCTATTTCCTTTACGAACGTTTTAAAGGCAGATGATGTGAAACTTGTACCTCGGTCGGTGATCATTACTTTGGGGCTACCAACTATGTTAAATATTTCTTCGAGAGTTCGGATGGTGGTCCTTGTTTTCACATCTTTGACCGGTTTTACAAATAGGAACTTGCTAAACCCATCTATTATGCCTAAAATATAGGTGTTCCCTTTTCTGCTTCTGATAAACGGGCCTAAGTGGTCCATGTGGAGTGTGTGAAAAGGTACGTTACATTTAGGTATGGGGTGCAATAGTCCGGATGGCTTACTTGTAGACGCTTTGTTGTAGGCCAGTTTATACACGCCGCTACAATTTTTTTACAAAGCGTTTCATTCTCGGAAACCTATAATCCTGTCTCATTTTATCGAGGGTTTTATCGAATGCAAAATGGCCGGATTCATCATGGCATAATTGGCATATACGCCAACTTGCGCCTGAAGGGACAACCCATTTGATCTGATCTTTGACCTTTCTGTATACTTTGTCGTCTCGGATAACAAAATTGTTTGCAATGTATCTTTAACCTCCTTCTTGTTACTTTGTAGCATGCATTTAATATGTTTTAATTTTGGATCGGACAATTGTACAGTTTGTAACCAGTCTGTAGTTGATATTTTCATAATTTCGTATTCTCGTGCATTGCACAGATTATGCGCAGTATCGCCCTCAATGGGGTTCCTGCTCAACGCGTCGGCGTGCTTCATATTATCTCCGGGCCTATATTCTATGCTGAAGTCGTACTCCTGTAGTAAGAGCCACCACCTAGCTATACGAGGAAGTAGGTCTCTTTTCGTGAGGGTAGTACGGAGCGCGTTGCAATCAGTGTAAACCTTGAAAGGTATACCTATCAAATAAATACGGAATTTCTTTAATGATAAAACTACGGCGAGGGTTTCCAGCTCGAATGAGTGCATAAATTCTTCGTCCTTGCTAGTTTGTTTACTGAAGTATGCCACAGCTCTTGGTTGAGATTTCTCGTCGGGCTTCTGTAGTAGAATTCCACCTACCCCCAATTTACTGGCGTCACAATGTACTTCCGTTAAATACGTATGATCATACAAGGCTAATATCGGTCTTTCTACAAGCTTTTTTCTTATAATATTGAATGCATGTTCCTGCGGAACTCCCCATGTCCATGTAACGTCGCCCCTCGTAAGATAAGTTAATGGTTTCACTATGGATGAAAAATTTGGTACGAATCTCCGAAAGAAGCTTGCTAATCCAACGAATTGGCGAACTTGATGAATGTTCTCTGGTGTGGGGAATGCTGCTACTGCTTCGATCTTCTTGAGTCCTGGTCTGATGCCGTTGGCGGACACTTGATAACCTAAATAATCAAGTTCCGCTTGGAAAAAGTGGCACTTTGTAATGTTAAGGGTTAATCCTGCTTTCTGTAAGCATGCGAAGACTTTTCTCAGCTTGACTAAGCCATCATCAATGGTTGTAGAAGGTGTCAGCAGGTCATCCATGTATGGTAATGCCAACTCATACCTATCTTGACCTAAGGCTTTATTAATCATATGTTGAAAGACAGCCGGTGCATTCACAAGACCGAATGGCATACGTGAGTATTCGAAATGGCTAGAGTCGTCCGCCATCGGTATTTGATAATAGCCCGATTTTGGATCTAAGCTTCTAAAGAATCTCATCCCATTTAATCGATCTAGCTGATCGTCAATAACTGGCATCGGATACGAGTCCTTAATGGTTTTCTTGTTCAGGGCACGATAATCAACGCATAGACGGTATTCGGCGTTCTTCTTCTTTACAAGAACGATTGGACTAGCGTAAGACGAGCATGATGCCTTGATAATATTATTCTCTAACATTTCATTGACCAAATCTCGTACTATTATGCGTTCACTATATGGTAACCTGTATGGTTTATATGATGGGCCTTATATGGGCCAGGCAATATTAAATAACTGTATGCCTGGCGCCACATATTCACAAATATTAAACAAAGTGTTGTCATCGCAGTTTTTAGAACCAACCACCCTAATTATTTTAATTGGTAGAAGGGAAAATGTATCTAAAAAACTAATTACTAAATACTTTTCCAAATTAAATTCTTTACAAAATGTAGATAGAATAATCTTGTTTGCGAAACGCAAACAAGATTATTCTAGCCAATCCTTCAGCCAATCTTTGTCACAACATGAAAATCATATAAGACATTTATACACACATTGACATGTCGTCATACTGAAAAATTTCATTTCATAGACACCAATATTTGTATTGGAAAATATTTTTATTTGACTAAGGATAGGTATTACCTATCTAGGTTTTATACAAAACAGATAGCACAGTCACTATCTTATTTTATTTTGAACTCAGTCAAGTTTTTGACTAATGAAACGCCTGCTTCTATTGAGCAGTGTAATAATAATGACATGTACTCCTTGGAATCTGTTCCAAGCTCTTTAAATTAACCCATAGGACAACAGAGAATAACTCTGGCAGTAATATTAATATTTGTATAAATATACCTTCATCTTGCCCATTAAATCAAGTTACTAGTAATGAAAAATGTAAAAGTAAGAATATTTTAAACGTGGTTCATCAAAATATACAGGGCATGTTAAGTAAAGAACTGGAAATTTAGTTATTCATGAACTGTAATAATATTGATATTTTATGTATAACAGAGCACTTTTTAAAGAGTTATCAGTTCATGTTCAACTTTAATAACCACCACGTTGCTAGTTCGTTCAACAGAAAAACAGCTGATCGCGGTGGCTCCTTAATACTTGTAAATAATAGTTTTAAATATAAGGAACGAGTTGACATAGTGAGCCTGTCTGTTGAGCGTACCATGGAAATAGCCTGTATTGAACTTGAACAACTTATTGTAATGAGCGTATACAGACCACCAGATTCATCCTTTGATTTATTCGAAAAGAAAATGGATGAAGTGTTGATTAAAATCAGCGATAAAAACATTTTTTTTATAATTTGTGGTGATTTTAATGTTAATCTGTTAGAGGATAATAATATTTGTACTAGATTAAAATCTTTATTTTTATGTCACAACATGAACTATCTGTTTTTGGAGCCTACTAGAATTACTGCAACATCTGCTACCTGCATTGACAGTATATTTACTAACATTACGCCCATTTTCAAATCGGTCATCAATAAATTAACCTCTGATCACTCTGGTCAGATAGGTATATTCAATATTAAAATAAAAAAGGACCAAAAAGAGG
This sequence comes from Argyresthia goedartella, assembly GCA_949825045.1. Taxonomy (NCBI): domain Eukaryota; kingdom Metazoa; phylum Arthropoda; class Insecta; order Lepidoptera; family Argyresthiidae; genus Argyresthia; species Argyresthia goedartella. The sequence continues at coordinate 35,032,049 of OX463812.1, read as the reverse complement.
ATATTACCTGTGTGCCCGTTAGTGACACTCGGCTTGAACACTACAGGAATAATATTTTAGATAAACTATGGGAAATACCATACAGTGACGATCCAAATTTGTTGTACAACTCAGTATTTAACCTTGTCAAAAATGAATATGATACGGTATTTAAATCAAAAACTATAAAAGTTAATAACAAAGCTTTGTTTAGTGATTGGGCGACAGTTGGCATTCATAGGAGCAGACGAAGATTATATGAACTCTATGAAGAGAAATCATATAACAAAAATACGGCCTTTCTAGATTATGTTCGTAGTTATTCAAAAATGTTTAAACGCGTTTGTGCCGTAGCTAAATCTAATTTCATTAAAAACAAAATTGAATCTAGTAGCAATGTAATGAAAACGACTTGGCAAATTATAAACAGAGAGACTGGAAAGGCCATAGCTACACATAATAACTTCAAGCTTAAGATAGATAATCAATTGCTAAGTACAGACCTAGAAGTAGCAAAAGCTTTCGAAAATTTCTTTACGGACATTCCAGTTTCAACAACCAAGTCTTTAAATTCATCTCCCGCTGCTGCTGAATCTATACTTAAACAAAACTTTGAGGAATGTAAAACAGATTTTAAATTTAGGCACGTAAATAATGAAGACATTGTAAAAGCGTTTAAATCCCTGGAAATGAAAAAGACAGCTGACGCCCATGGTCTATCAGTAAAAATTATTAGTTCCATTGTAGATTGTATTGCACCTCACCTTTGTTGTATATTTAATCAATGTATAGATAGTGGTGTGTTTCCTGACTTGATGAAACTAAGTAAAGTTCTACCTTTATTCAAAGCTGATAGTACATCAGACCCCACCAATTTTAGACCCATATCGATACTACCAACGCTTAGCAAAATATTTGAAAAACTCATACTTAATCAATTGCAAAGTCATTTTTATCTCAATAATTTAATTTATATTGCTCAGTTTGGTTTCACAAAGGGTCGTTCAACAGCCGATGCTGGTGTTGAACTAATCGACAATATTTTTGATGCCTGGGAAGACGCAATGGATGCAATAGGTGTCTTCTGCGATCTATCCAAGGCTTTTGATTGCGTCCATCATGACACTCTTGTCAGGAAGTTACGCCATTATGGTGTAAAAGATCAGGCCCTTGGCCTTCTGGAGTCATATCTAACAGATAGGGTTCAGATGGTCGATGTTAATGGGAAAAGATCACCTGGGTCTTCAATAAGTATGGGCGTACCGCAAGGTTCAATTCTTGGTCCTTTCTTGTTTTTAGTATATATTAATGATTTACCTTACCTTGTTAAAGCAAAACATGGGTTAGTATTGTTTGCCGATGATACTTCTTTGATATTTAAAGTTAAAAGACAGCAATCAAATTATGACGAGGTAAACAATGCTATCTCTAGTATAGTGAACTGGTTTACTGTTAACAATTTATAACTTAGTGAAAAGAAAACTAAATGTATTAAATTCGTGTTACCCAATGTGAACCCGGTAACTACAGACATATTTATAAAAGGACAGAGATTGGACCTTGTGCAGTCAACTGTCTTTTTGGGCATTACTTTAGACGCCAAACTACAATGGGTTCCTCATATAAATAAATTGTCGAACAGACTGAGTTCAGCAGCGTTCGCAGTTAAAAAAATAGAGCTCTTACCGACGTAGACACCGCTAGACTAGTCTACTTTAGTTACTTTCATAGTCTAATGACCTATAGTATTTTATTGTGGGGTCACGCTGCGAATGCTAATAGTATATTTATTCTGCAGAAACGGGCTGTTCGTGCAATTTATAGATTAGGGCCTAGAGTGTCACTGAGGGAAAAGTTTAAAGAAATCAATATTCTGACATTTGTGTCTCAATATATCTATGACAATCTTGTGTATGTAAAAAGAAATATAACTAATTTTCAGAAGTACAGTGATATACACAATTTTAATACTAGAAATTAAGACAAGTTGGTTGCTTATTTAAGCCGACTACATAAAATTAGTAATTCTTTTAAAGGCAATTGTATACGCTATTACAATAAGGTCCCTACTGATATTAAAAACTTACCTTTAGACAAGTTTAAAATAATAATAAAACAGAAATTGTATAAAAAAGGTTACTATAGGATATCTGATTACTTAGAGGACAGATGTCCATGGGAATAGATTGTTTGAGTAACAGGCTGTTTCGATATATAATTAGCATTCATTTTGTAATTTGACAATTTTTTATTTAAAAAAGGAAACGCAAAAGATGCGACGACTGTGGAGTTTCTTCGGTGAGCTCTCTCCACAGATTCTGCCATTGTGTTAGTGAACTCACCCAAAAAAAATGTAATGACGGATCTAAGTGATGTAACAACATCCTATGGAAATAAATGATTTTTGATTTTGATTTTTGATTTTATGATACAGGTGATTTTTCGTTCAAATTAATGTGCATTTCGGATATACTGGACATACCTAACTCGCTCATGTCTAATGCAAAGCAATCACGAAACTAGTTCAATAGATCTATCAGTCCTTGTTTTTGTTCTATAGTCATGTCTGGTCCGGTTTTCAACATATCTATAGTTATTGGTTGTTTCGGTTCTACATTGAACGTCTCTCCCGTCACAGTTAGCTTATTTACTTCTAAACTCCTTACCGAAGCATCATCGTGTTTATGCATAATGTGGTGTATTGGTAGTAAATGTATGCGCGCTATCAATTTTGTTTTTTTTATACTGTTGTGCTACCTGATATGTTTATAACCACAATTTTTCCTAGCCCAGTTGTGACCTGATATATTCCTTGAAGAACGACGGCTTCCTTTCTCTCCATAAGGTTTGTACTACCCGGAACATAAATATAGCCGGTGTAATCCGACTCTAGATGAATGTCCACGCTTCCCATACCACAGATTTCTGTATCAGAATCAATAAATGCGTAAGTTTTATCCAGCTCGGTCGTACCTGAGTACAATATTAAACTGCTACTACTTTTGTATACGGTAACGCTTGATAATTCGGTAAAATTTTGCCCGATAAGTATGTCTGTTTTAAGAAAGGTGTCTGGCACTATGAATACATCGACTTCGGCTGTGACAAAATCTACTGTTATTTCTGTCGACGCCCTACCCAGTGGCTTCACAGTCCCAGAAGCAAATCCCTTCAGTATTGGAATATCATTGTTCGTAATAGTGAGGTCAATATCTTTCGCCGCGGTATCCCTAATTATTGTGCATTCGCTTCCAAAATCTATGAATGCACATTTTGTAACTCCGTTTATTTTGATTTTCTTGTGGTAAATGTCCTGATCACTATTATTGCTATTTATTAAATTTACATTGCCTACCGGGTTAGCTGTAGCTTTCGTTTGGGTACTGAGTTTATCTCCCCGGCAATACTGTGCGTTATGGCCTAAACGTCCACACATTGTACATTTCTTACGTTCCTTGGTACATTGCGGTATTCTATGTCCAAATTCTAGACAATTGTAGCAGCGCGGTCTGTCCGGATTTTGCCCGTTGGGTTTCGTAGCTATAAACTGTTGAGTTTTGTTAATCCTTGAGTCTTGTAACTTCTTATTGGCGCATACACTTCGAAGGAACGTCAATAAATATCTAGGGCCTTTGAAGTTGCCGCCTTGCGCGGTAAGCCGAATATTGTGATCGTATATTCCATGTACAATACAATCTACTGCTTCCCTTCCTCTTATCTTGCAGTGGCTGACCAGTTTTGCTTTCTCGAAGAAATACTCTTCGAGAGATTCTTCGCGCCTACTTCTTCTATTTAACATTTCTGAAAGTCTATCAGCATAATTTCTGTCGTCAGGAAAGTTTTTCAACAACTTCCGTTGCCATTCACTCCACGTATAATTCACTGAAGTTAAGCCTTCATACCATTTACGTGCAAGACCAGATAGTTTTGACAGTGCGTGGTATCGTATCTCATTTGTACATAACTGCTGTCTCCTTCACTTTATTCAGCCAATCTTCTATTGTTTGGGATCTTTCGGTTGGGTCAAACTTTGGTATGATGTCTTTGGCTCCAGAGAATGTGCTGTGATTACGTTTATTGATTGCAAATCAAATCAAATCAAATAAAAAATCATTTATTTCCATAGGATGTTGTTACATCACTTAGATCCGTCATTACATTTTTTTGGGTGAGTTCACTAACACAATGGCGGAATCTGTGGAGAAGAGCTCACCGAAGAAACTCCACAGTCGTCGCATCTTTTGCGTTTCCTTTTTTAAATAAAATATTGTTAAATTACAAAATGAATGCTAATTATATATCGAAACAGCCTGTTACTCAAACAATCTATTCCCATGGACATCTGTCCTCTAAGTAATCAGATATCCTATAGTAACCTTTTTTATACAATTTCTGTTTTATTATTATTTTAAACTTGTCTAAAGGTAAGTTTTTAATATCAGTAGGGACCTTATTGTAATAGCGTATACAATTGCCTTTAAAAGAATTACTAATTTTATGTAGTCGGCTTACATAAGCAACCAACTTGTCTTTATTTCTAGTATTAAAATTGTGTATATCACTGTACTTCTGAAAATTAGTTATATTTCTTTTTACATACACAAGATTGTCATAGATATATTGAGACACAAATGTCAGAATATTGATTTCTTTAAACTTTTCCCTCAGTGACACTCTAGGCCCTAATCTATAAATTGCACGAACAGCCCGTTTCTGCAGAATAAATATACTATCAGCATTCGCAGCGTGACCCCACAATAAAATACCATAGGTCATTAGACTATGAAAGTAACTAAAGTAGATATGGTGTCTACGTCGGTAAGAGCTTTAATTTTTTTAACTGCGAACGCTGCCGAACTCAGTCTTTTCGACAATTTATTTATATGAGGATCCCATTGTAGTTTGGCGTCTAAAGTAATGCCCAAAAAGACAGTCGACTGCACAAGGTCCAATCTCTGTCCTTTTATAAATATGTCTGTAGTTACCGGGTTCACATTGGGTAACACGAATTTAATACATTTAGTTTTCTTTTCATTAAGTAATAAATTGTTAACAGTAAACCAGTTCACTATACTAGAGATAGCATTGTTTACCTCGTCATAATTTGATTGCTGTCTTTTAACTTTAAATATCAAAGAAGTATCATCGGCAAACAATACTAACCCATGTTTTGCTTTAACAAGGTAAGGTAAATCATTAATATATACTAAAAACAAGAAAGGACCAAGAAATGAACCTTGCGGTACGCCCATACTTATTGAAGACCCAGGTGATCTTTTCCCATTAACATCGACCATCTGAACACTATCTGTTAGATATGACTCCAGAAGGCCAAGTGCCTGATCTTTTACACCATAATGGCGTAACTTCCTGACAAGAGTGTCATGATGGACGCAATCAAAAGCCTTGGATAGATCGCAGAAGACACCTATTGCATCCATTGCGTCTTCCCAGGCATCAAAAATATTGTCGATTAGTTCAACACCAGCATCGGCTGTTGAACGACCCTTTGTGAAACCAAACTGAGCAATATGAATTAAATTATTGAGATAAAAATGACTTTGCAATTGATTAAGTATGAGTTTTTCGAATATTTTGCTAAGCGTTGGTAGTATCGATATGGGTCTAAAATTGGTGGGGTCTGATGTACTACCAGCTTTGAATAAAGGTATAACTTTACTTAGTTTCATCAAGTCAGGAAACACACCATTATCTATACATTGATTAAATATACAACAAAGGTGAGGTGCAATACAATCTACAATGGAACTAATAATTTTTACTGATAGACCATGGGCGTCAGCTGTCTTTTTCATTTCCAGGGATTTAAACGCTTTTACAATGTCTTCATTATTTACGTGCCTAAATTTAAAATCTGTTTTACATTCCTCAAAGTTTTGTTTAAGTATAGATTCAGCAGCAGCGGGAGATGAATTTAAAGACTTGGTTGTTGAAACTGGAATGTCCGTAAAGAAATTTTCGAAAGCTTTTGCTACTTCTAGGTCTGTACTTAGCAATTGATTATCTATCTTAAGCTTGAAGTTATTATGTGTAGCTTTGGCCTTTCCAGTCTCTCTGTTTATAATTTGCCAAGTCGTTTTCATTACATTGCTACTAGATTCAATTTTGTTTTTAATGAAATTAGAACTACGAACATAATCTAGAAAGGCCGTATTTTTGTTATATGATTTCTCTTCATAGAGTTCATATAATCTTCGTCTGCTCCTATGAATTCCAACTGTCGCCCAATCACTAAACAAAGCTTTGTTATTAACTTTTATAGTTTTTGATTTAAATACCGTATCATATTCATTTTTGACAAGGTTAAATACTGAGTTGTACAACAAATTTGGATCGTCACTGTATGGTATTTCCCATAGTTTATCTAAAATATTATTCCTGTAGTGTTCAAGCCGATTGTCACTAACGGGCACACAGGTAATATCGTCTTTTTGGTCCTTTTTTATTTTAATATTGAATATACCTATCTGACCAGAGTGATCAGAGGTTAATTTATTGATGACCGATTTGAAAATGGGCGTAATGTTAGTAAATATATTGTCAATGCAGGTAGCAGATGTTGCAGTAATTCTAGTAGGCTCCAAAAACAGATAGTTCATGTTGTGACATAAAAATAAAGATTTTAATCTAGTACAAATATTATTGTCCTCTAACAGTATTAACATTAAAATCACCACAAATTATAAAAAAATTGTTTTTATCGCTGATTTTAATCAACACTTCATCCATTTTCTTTTCGAATAAATCAAAGGATGAATCTGGTGGTCTGTATACGCTCATTACAATAAGTTGTTCAAGTTCAATACAGGCTATTTCCATGGTACGTTCAACAGACAGGCTCACTATGTCAACTCGTTCCTTATATTTAAAACTATTATTTACAAGTATTAAGGAGCCACCGCGATCAGCTGTTTTTCTGTTGAATGAACTAGCAACGTGGTGGTTATTAAAGTTGAACATGAACTGATAACTCTTTAAAAAGTGCTCTGTTATACATAAAATATCAATATTATTACAGTTCATGAATAACTAAATTTCCAGTTCTTTACTTAACATGCCCTGTATATTTTGATGAACCACGTTTAAATTATTCTTACTTTTACATTTTTCATTACTAGTAACTTGATTTAATGGGCAAGATGAAGGTATATTTATACAAATATTAATATTACTGCCAGAGTTACTCTCTGTTGTCCTATGGGTTAATTTAAAGAGCTTGGAACAGATTCCAAGGAGTACATGTCATTATTAATACACTGCTCAATAGAAGCAGGCGTTTCATTAGTCAAAAACTTGACTGAGTTCAAAATAAAATAAGATAGTGACTGTGCTATCTGTTTTGTATAAAACCTAGATAGGTAATACCTATCCTTAGTCAAATAAAAATATTTTCCAATACAAATATTGGTGTCTATGAAATGAAATTTTTCAGTATGACGACATGTCAATGTGTGTATAAATGTATTATAATCATGTCTTATATGATTTTCATGTTGTGACAAAGATTGGCTGAAGGGAAACGCAAACAAGATTATTCTATCTACATTTTGTTTTTACATCTACATTGCGGCGATGAATCTCTCCATGAGTGACTGTTCTTTAGATTTTGGAGGTGAAGTATTTTTCTTAGTATTACGGCGAGTTGAGGTAATCGCTCTTCGACTCGTTTCATATCGACTGCTGCTAATGGAGTCCGTGCGCGATCGGCTTGAGTCGATTGATGTTAAATACAGAACTATATCTTCGACGCCTGTGTTGCGTGCGCCTTTGGTATCGATTTCTTCGATAACTCCTACGTCGTAAGCGAGACCGTCGAGTGCTAGTAGATCTATCGCTAGAGCTTTCTACTCTAGCCCTTTTTCTGGTAGAACGTGTTCGAGTCCGCCTTTTGCCCGTGGCCTTGGTTTCTCGTTCGCGTTTCCTAGATCTCCTTTCCGCAAGAGGTGGTGTCTTACATTCCGGATCAACCGGACAATTATACTCAGCTATGTCAATAATGGGTGTTTTAGTCGCGAGTAGTGTGAATAGATAGTGAAATTATTTTCATTTCAGTAATAAATAAATACATGCAAATTTATTATATAGAGATAGTAATGTGTAGTAGGTGTAGAAGGAAAAAAAAACAAAAGATTAGAATTTTAAACAAAAGAAAAAATAGGCAGAAAAAGGAAAAGTGAAAAATAAAAATAATCACTTAATAAAAATTAATCTTTCCGTATTTTTCTTCTATAATTAAACAGTGTTGTACAAAACAAAGCGTATACCGTTGATATTACGCTGGCCGTACAATAAAGGTCGTACAATACTGACCGTACATTTTGGGGCCGCGCAATACTGGCCGAATAATTTGGGGCCGCGCAATACTGGCCGTACAATACGGGGTCGCGCGATACTGGCCGTGTATAAAGGGCCGCGAAATATTGGCTTTGCCTTTCGATACAGAAAAATAAGTTTTATCCCTAATAAAACTTATTACTGAACAATTCTCCGGAGCAGGAAAAGAGAAACAAAAATGCATGCGTATCAATTAGTCTTGTGCCTGCTCGGTCATCAGAGAGAGCGCTCCGTACTAGTACATTTCAGTCAGTGTACTAGTACACTCTAACAGCTCTATTAGTACTATTAGGACGTTGAATCTTATGAATAAAAAATATGCCTGCTCGGTCATCAGAGAGCGCCCCGTACTAGGACATTTCAGTCAGTGTACCCGTAAGATCTAACAGTTTTATTAGTACTATTATGTATGACGTAGGATCGAATAAAAAATGGAGCTATTAGGTTAACCTTTCTTTTCGTGCAGAGCAGAAACTTGTGGAATATTATACTCTGATAATATTAACATATTTATACAATTCTATGTGTCTGTTTGCATAGCAGAAATAAAAAGTTAAATAATATTTGATTTCCCTTCATACTTAAACAGGCTGTCATTCTAGTCAAGATGTCAATGCCGTGTCTGTGTGTGCGAGAGCGAGTCGGCATGGCTCAATGCCTCCCGCCCTCCGCCGCCGCTCGCTCTGTCAGAGCGATGTCCTAATAGTCCTAATAGGATTAGCGTAGGGAAACGTTTCTTTTCGTTCATTGCACAGTAAAGATTCCTATTCGTTCTTCGTACATGACCGACACAAGACTAGTATCAATGACTCCATAGACCCTCGGCGCCAACACCAAGCCGGTCCCAGTAGTGAAAATGGAAAGTCATTTAGGGCTTTTCGCCATGTACTTCCAAGTACCTACATGTACTAACTACATATCCATTTCAAATTTATCTGCAAACTCATGCTTGCTTGACGGAATTTGTATGTCTCTGTGGTCCCAATGTCGCCAAACATTTGCATGGAGGTAAGGTAAGCTGACACGAACGGACTTATAACTTTTTGTGAGCAATCCCACTTCTGGATTGTAAGAATTATAGAAAGGGGGCCATCCATATGATATCTGATAACTTATGTATTTACGCGTGTTGTATACAGGAATGAAATAGGTATGTATTTGTGTACATAGGTAAAGGTTTATTATCATTGATTTACAATCTCTCTTATATCGACTCGACTAACGTACAAATTCCGTCAAAGCGTAATATCTGTATTAAGAATAAAAGAAAACTTACATTTATTCTCCTCAAACCAACTTACAACAATCTCTCAATTTTTATTTTTCTCTCCTCAATGACTGACTCCGTAGGTACCTCCCCGCTTCCCACATTTTTTACGGCTCGGTGTCCCTTCACCGCTTCAAATATATGCGCGGCTCGATAGTTCAGTCCATCAGTTCACACATTATTTATTTAGTTGCTAACAGACCTATCGTAATTCATCAGTGTTGTTCCAAAAAATCAACATGTCATCAACATACACTGCTAGTACATACATTGTTGCCTTTTGACCTCATGTATATGCAGGCTTCATTCTTGGACTTTATAAATCTTAACTTAATTAACTTATTTCCTCTTTCTTCGAAGCCTTCCGGTTGTTTCATATAGACAGTCTCATCTAGATCCCCATTTAGGAACGCTGTCTTGACGTCCATTTGATCGATCTTCAATCCTTGTTTCACAGCTGGAGCAATAAGGACTCTCAGACTTTGGACTCCTCGAAGTAGGAGGCGGATTAGTAAAGAGGATCTATACAGACCTTGAGAGTGAGTGAAATAGACTATAACTATTTTCGTGAAAAGTCAATAGATTGTATTTTAAATCGCAAAATGTAGTTGACAAAGTTATTGGTGCGGCTACTTTACTACTTGATTTTGATTGAATCTAAAATACTTACCTATAAAATGGTTCACACTCCCCCCTGTTAGCGAGGCCCACTGCTCACAGGGCCACTAGTTTTAATCGCAAAGGGGACAGCCGAAACATGGAAAAATCTTTGGTTCATGCTTCTCTCTCTGTCGATGGATTCGTTGGTATCTTTTGACATAATGTCTGTCGGGTCCGGTGGTCCAAAATAAAGAACAGAAACGAACGAAAAGAACGTTCGATATAGCCGAATATTGAGTGGTTTGAGAGGGGAGAGTGTTTTTGAGATTGAAAATGGCTTGTGTTTAAAACGATTACCAAAAAATTCGAAAATGTACTACCAATAAATTCGAAATGACTGCCTGAAGTTTTATGTATCTATTTTTTGTTGTTCTTACATGTTCAACCTAACACGAAGGATAAAGGGGGCTTCGCTTCGCTCACCCCTTTACCCTTCACCTAAGCTACCGCAGTATTTTGCCCTGATATTTTCTGCAACTTTTGGTGATCATTTACCCATTTTAGGTAAGAAAAATAAAATTGGTGATCATTATATTTGTTGCCATTGAAAATTAGGATTAGGTGACATGAACAAGAAAACCAAGCCTATCTGAAACAATATTTATTTTCATATAGAGCCGTAACTTAATTAATTGAACTAATTATTTACATTCTATTAGTTTATTGCATTTGTCACGTTAGCTACTATAAATTGTGATTTTTTGATTATTACGTCTAAAAACCATAGCTCTTATTATGTTAAAGTGTTAGTAGGACGATATAACTATAGGATAGGTACACATAGGTACTCCGCATAATTTCACAGCACCTAATGAGAACAATACGTCTCTCTCTAATGGTAGATATATATTTATAATTGGTTATAATTATGTATGGCACGAATATTTAGATAATCACTTATTTCCTTATTTCACTGGACACTTCCGCGGCTCAGGCGGCAGAGGAATTCTAATTCTCGGGATCGGGATACCTTCCCAGTCGCCCTGCAACAGACAACATCTAATGTGTAAACATGCCCATAATCAACTTTTAATCGAATGACCGTTTCTGTCACGCTACCAAACAATAGTACTAGTAGATTGTTAGGTAACCAAGAGTGGAAAGTGACCCATTTAACCCGAGGTATTTACCCAATAGTTAGAGGGTGAAATGGGTCACTTTCACCCAAGTTAAACAATAGAAATAGAATAGAAATAGTTTATGTAACAAAAGGTTTACAGATACGCTTAATTTAATACATTGACACCTACTTGCTAATAAATGACTCGTATACAAAGTAAAAGTTACCAGTGGCCTTCACACTAGGTCAGACCTGTATCGTGAGGACCTGGATCTTTGATATAATGTTGGCTCTATTTTTATGTATGATTGGCTGGCCAGAGGTGTTCTAGGAGTAATAATAAAATAATAATCTTTAATAATGTGACAGGCATGAAGTGTTGTAAAAGTTTGTAACAAAAAACAAAAAAAAATACATAGTTAGCTCAAGTGGTTGCAAATTAAGTTATAATTTAATTATAGTAGATATACATATATAATCTAGGGAAAAAGGATGGTGGGAGGGGGAAAGGATGTAGGGACAAGGATTACGCGTCGATTTTCAGGAGATCCTGTTTCTCGATATGTAAGGGTTTTTAGCCACTTAAGAATAAGGAGCTTAGAAGTCCCTACCGTACACTGTTTAATGGCACAGTGCTCAAGAACCCTGTTGTATATAAATGCTGATAAGAATTTAGGGAAGCGGCGGGCGAATGATGTTTTGACTTCAGTTATCGGAACACGGAAGACCCTTTTCTTCAGCAGTTCTTCGTAATTGGTGCTGTGGATTGTGTAGCGATGCATATGAGTGGCAGTTCTGTAGATGAATGTTTGGCGTGTGGTGAGTAGGTCTGCTTCTGCATATAGAGCTGCAGTCGGGAAACTGTATGGCTTTTTTAGCATTACTTTGATCACCGACCGTTGAGCTCTCTCTAGTTTGAGCATAGCAGTTATTCCAGATCCGCCCCATACCTTGATGCAGTAGCTCAGTACTGAGTCGCACAAGGCTATGTAGACTAGTCTAAGGACATTTTAGCGAGCCGAGTGTTGTAGCGCGCGCATTACAAATATAAGTTTTCTCACTCTTGACGCTGTATCGGCGATGTGGGTCTTAAAGGACAGGTTCTGGTCAATTGTTACTCCCAGATATTTGATGGCGTCGACACGATCTATCTCCGCACACTCACATCGGTTCTGGTTACAGAAGGAGTGGATTCGCATATGAATGTTGGGTTTGGGTTCCGAGGCCCGGGTTTTGTGGAAGCACATGTATTTTGTTTTTTTGCCATTCAGTGTGAGGAGATTTCTGTTCAACCAATTAGCGATACTTGCCATCTCCTGTTCACCTTTTTCCAGGACCTCATCCCAATTGTCGCCATTGAAGACAGCAACAGTGTCGTCAGCATAGGAAATGATGTTTACGTCTGGGGACGGAGCTTTATGAATGTCGTTTATATAAATCAGGAAGAGGGTGGGTCCGAGTACAATTCCCTGGGGTACGCCGACGTTAATTGGTAGTTCTCGACTAATGTTTTCGTCTATTTTTATGCTGAGTTTCCTGTCGGTGAGGTAGCTTCCGAACCAGTTCAGGGTATGTCCTCGTAGCCCATGGTTTTCCAGCTTCTTGAGCAGTAGGGATATGGACACGGTGTCGAAGGCCTTTGCCAAATCTAAAAAGACTCCGATGGACTTTTTCCCTGTGTCAAGGTAAGAAGATACCAGGTCAACCAAGGACCCGACGGCATCCTCGGTGGATATTCCCCTTCTGAAGCCAAATTGTTTGGCTTCAGAAGGGGAATATAGGTCGGTAGTTTTCTGGCAACTTCCTGTTGCCACTTTTATATATGGGGATGACTCTTGCAAGCTTCCACGATTGGGGAAAGATGCCTGTTGATAGACTGAGGTTGAAGATGTGGGTTAAGGGGACAACGATTTCGCTGCATATCTCTTTAATTACTCTAGGGGTGAGGCCGTCGTGACCAGGAGCACTGTCGTTTTTGAGGTTCAAAATGATTTTCCGCACTTCGTGAATGTCTGTTGGAAGCATGAAAAAGGATTCAGGAGCACATTCATTCAACGTTACCCCTGTGGTAAGTTCCTCATGTGATTTCTGGTGTTTATGAAGTATCTAATTGGCTAGGTCTACGCCCACGCTGGCAAAATATTCGTTGCAGAGGTTCACCGACTCTTGTGGATCTGGCTTTATTTTTGTCGGCTCGGTTGCGGAAGACATTTTTCGATTGCGGTTACTTATGTTGTTAATAACTTTCCAGAGACTTTTTGGGTCATTATTTTTACTTTCTATTTCAGCACTTTCATATTCACGCTTGAGTTTTCGAAGCAGTTCCACACAAAAATTTCTGTATCTGCTGTGAGTAAGCTTTCGGACTGGGTCATTGGGGTATTTCCTTGATTCAAGATGGAGTTTATCTCGGTGTTTGATACATCTCATCAAGCCTGCTTAGCCGCTTCAAGGATGTGTGTTTATCTTGTTGGCTTGGTGATTGCGGGAATGAATCCCAGTTCAGCCATTGTACAAAGGTATTCCGTGCTTACCATATCCTGTTCGTCAAGGATATTAATATTAATATCTCCAGCAACAATCACCGATTTTTCGTTTTTGAGGCCTGATAAGAGGTCGTTAAGAGAGGCAGTGAATCTTTCGCAATTTGTAAAAGACGGAGATCGGTAAATGCCTAGGATGGTTGTAGAGTTTGGGAGCTCGATGGACAGACATTCGGCTTCATCTAAGGTAGGCTCATGGACACTTGCATTCCATGAGTCTTTTATGTAGGCAGTCACACCGCCACTTCGATTGTGGTTGTGTTTGGTGAAGAAGGAGTTGTAGCCTTGTATTTCTCCTACGCCTGCTCCCGGAGCCAACCAGCATTCGGTGAGTACGATGATGTCAAAACTTGTGTTTAAGCGTTTAAGGGTTACCAAAAACTCGTCAAAATTATGATTAATACTGCGGATATTAAAGGTCAGAATTCTGAAATTCAGTTCTTCCGTTAATGACTCGGAACATTTTTCCACTGAATCATGCAATTGACATTCTATTGAATACGAGTGGTCTATTCGGTTAACAGTTTCCAAAAGTCAAGGGGGGCGGCTATTTGAGAAAGCGGGAAGGAGTGTCAGTTGCATGAAAGCATGGCGAGCTGATGCGGAGACAAGGCTGTACTGAATTTTGTTTGTGAGGATTTGGGAGATCAGTTTAATGGAGTGGGCTAGGGTATGGAGGAAGGAAAGGGAAGGGATGGATCTTAGGAGCATATATATAAAGCAAAGCACAAAAATTAAAGGTTTCGTCAAGTACGGTGATAGATGTAAAGAATAAAGTGGACTAAATTGGACGAAAATCCGTGACTTTAGGGTTGATGAAGGGGCCAACTTTCTGATCAATATCTGCTCCGGAACGTATGAGGATGGCAGGCATTTTTTCAGCTTTGCGCACGAAAATATTACCGTCACGCACCCATGAGAACCGGAACATATGCTGCAGTGCCCGTTGTCTTGCGCTCTGAAATAATAGCCTGTTTGCTTTGGTCAGTCGCTCGTTTATGTAGACATCCAGATTGGTACCGGGTACTATGTCTAGCGAGGTGACGTTTTTTCTATCTTTTGCCGCCCTTACTATCTCGTCCCGTTTAGCTCGGCGAACTAGCTTGACCACAATAGGACGGGGCAGGTTCTTGGGATTAGAGGGTGACTGAGGTAGGGGCGATCGCCGGGGTCCAGCTCGGTGAAATCCGTCAATGTTTACTTTTCATTGGCTTATGTTTAAACGATTACCAAAAACGCACCTATTTTACCACCAATAAATTCGAAATGAATGCCAGAATGGATAAATGTCCACCAAATTGTGTTTGGATAAATGATCACCAAACTTCTTTTTATGTTTTGTGTACTTAAGTTTATGTTTTAAGTATTTTTTGTTGTTCTTACATGTTCAACCACCTAAGCTACCGCAGTATTTTGCCCTGATATTTTTTGCAACTTTTGGTGTTCATTTATCCATTTTGGGTAGGAAAAAAATATTTTGGTGATCGTTATATTTGTTGCCCTTTTCATTTCGACTGTGAGGAAAACAAATTTTCTGAAGGGGACTTGAAATTTTTGTCTTGTATGCCATAAGATATTTCTCCTTAGAGCACTGCGGTAATAGATTGTTAACAACAGCTTGTGCCTGATCTTTTATCTCATAGGGAGTTAAATCAACGGTTTCGAAAAGTGATTCCAGTGACATGGGCACTGGAATCACTTTCCGAAACCATTTTTAACCAAAAAAAGTTACTGTATTTATTTTAAATCTCGTGTTCCCGCTTTTTCTATTGCAAACTTTCATTGCTTTTCACTAGATTCTGAAAAAAGTTGAAATACACATACTGCCAACATTAGAATAGTTAAAAAAACGTATTTTTTTTTTAATAATATGACGTATCTAAATTATCATCGACAAAAAAAACTTTCCACCCTAGGGATGGACTAGTACATTACTGCAGACGCCGGGAAAGAAGGGCTTGCCGGCTGAGTAGGTTTAGACAGGACAGTGATACGAAGCCGGCAAATCCTTTTCACGGCCAGAGGCATGTATACAAGCTGACATTTAATTAGCTGACCATATTGTGGGGAATGATAGTACCCATTATTATGAACAACTTTCCCCAAGAAACATATGGTCGCAAATGGAAAAAATATTTGTCCCTCAGTACATTGACCCGATCAGCTGATTACAAGTTACTATGGAGGACCTAACGTTTTTTTTCGTTTCTTTTCTATTTCTATTTCTATTTCCCTAAAATATGGTCAGCTAATTAAATGTCACCTTGTATGTAGTGCTTTTCTCAACCATATGCAATAAAATAAAAAATACACCACTAAAAAACCAATTTAAGTTTAAAAATACTAGTAATCGTAAGTTCCGTGGGCCGTTCGTCGATATAAGCCTTTGCGAACTCGTACGAAATGTACTATTTCATCTCTCCTGCTCGGAAAGTTTAATTTTTATGGGTAGATAGCCGGGTGGAAAATTGCTTTTTCTCAACATGCAATGAAATGTCGACATTACGTGCGTTATCTGGGCTTGGAAGTACATATTACGTTTCGGGCCGCACAACTCGAGAGAACTGTAAATGATTTTCCTACAAAATTGCAGGCCTAGGCCGGGATATTTTTTTATGCTCACGGTTTTTTTTTATGCCTGCCAGTGAGGAAAGGACTAAGGGACATAGTGAGGCGACGTTACTTGCCATACTGCACGTAATGCTCTCTTATTGGCGCGAGTCAAAGAAAGAGGGGGCACATCGCGGCACCACGAGGAGCATGTGTGGCTGAGGCGGAAGGGGAGGGGGCACATCGCGGCACCACGAGGAGCATGTGTAGCTGAGGCAGAAGGGGAGGGGGCACATCGCGGCACCACGAGGAGCATGTGTGGCTGAGGCGGAAGGGAAGGGGGCACATCGCGGCACCACGAGGAGCATGTGTGGCTGAGGCGGAAGGGGAGGGGGCACATCGCGGCACCACGAGGAGCATGTGTGGCTGAGGCGGAAGGGGAGGGGGCACATCGCGGCACCACGAGGAGCATGTGTGGCTGAGGCAGAAGGGGAGGGGGCACATCGCGGCACCACGAGGAGCATGTGTGGCTGAGGCGGAAGGGGAGGGGGCACATCGCGGCACCACGAGGAGCATGTGTGGCTGAGGCAGAAGGGGAGGGCGCGCATCGCGGCACCACGAGGAGCATGTGTGGCTGAGGCGGAAGGGGAGGGGGCACATCGCGGCACCACGAGGAGCATGTGTGGCTGAGGCGGAAGGGGAGGGGGCACATCGCGGCACCACGAGGAGCATGTGTGGCTGAGGCGGAAGGGCGATTCCTGCTGGTCAGACAAGACAGAGACACGACACGAAGACAGAGACGGATATACAGAAAAGAACGGACAGGTCATCATCAGTGCCATGGCTCACAGTGAAGTCTTATACAGACAACTGAAAACATAAAGGGGTTGTTTTTAGTCCGTATACCACACGAGCTGATGCCCGCTCAATATGTGGGGACCCGGACATAGCAGGGAGGTCTGACTCCTGGGCAAGGGTAATTCCATTTTTTTCCCCTCCAACAAAAAAATAAAAGAAAAGATCATTGTCAGTGGCAGGTACCTGGAAGCGCGACCCGTCCGACTTGTTGCACTGCATAGAGATGGGCGAGCGTGTGTAGAGCGAGTGCAGCGCCTGCACGCGCAGCGGTGTCCACGGGTGGATGGCGAGGTAGCGCTCGCGGGGCGACGAGTGGCGGCCGATGGGCACGGCGTCCCAGCTGCGACGAGTACACAATACTGTATTTGACTGCTCGTCAAAATAGATCATTTTTAGGAACTGTCAAAACGATAAGTTGCTCACGAGCTCTATGAAAATGACGTCATAGTCAAATGCTGTCTTTTTAACACTAAATTGATAAGTTTATAAAATACAGCTGCTGGAAATATACAATTCTGATATTGTCAAACGTTTTTGTTGAAATAAGTTCAGTTATTGGACTACCTTGTGAAATACCGTATTGGAAGAGAATGGTATCGTTGAAAGAAACAACGTCACGCATTTTCTCATATGAAGTTTCAGAGACGATATCGTCCCTGTTTAGTCAGTGTAACCAAAGTACAATTTAATGATTCATCTGTTTACAAATGGCGAGTGAACGAATAAATACACCAGGACGAATCTACGCTTCTCACTTGTATAATAGTCTTTGAGTTTAGTTCGACATTCAACCGGAGCGGATTGAATCGTTAGCGTGCTAGTGGTCCTGTCAACTTCAAAGGGACCGTGCATCATTTATGAGAGATGTGTGTCTGTGATATGGCATGTTCCACCACCCAGTCCGCACGCACTAACAGCAGCGACACAACATGTGTGTCGCGCGTACGTTCGGGACTGTCGCTCCAGAATTGGACTAGTCACGAGCGCAACTAACCCTCGGACGCTGCTAAAATAACTTGTTACATATGATGTATATATAAGGGCCTCATTATTGTCATGTGTGTGTGACAGAATTCATCCTATGACAATGACATTAAACGCCACTGATAAGTCACAGTAAAGCTATAATACGCAATTTCGTTTACCTGGATGTATTTTTGCTTTAGAAAACAAACTATTGGACCGATTTCTAGTTTAAAAAATTGCGACCAAACTCAAAAAGTCATCCTTTTAAATAAAAAACCGGTCAAGTGCGAGTCTAAATCGCGCACGAAGGGTTCCGTACCACCGTTCAATGGAAGCGATGGTGTGGAGTGAATAGTTTGGATTTTACACAGCAAAATATTGTTTACAAAGTTATTGGTGCGGTTACTTTCACACTCCATGTACGTAACCAGGTGCATCCATAAGTTTGTATGTGGTATTGAAAGAATTGTTGTATGGGAGCCCCCTTAAATATTTCTTTTATCCTGTTTTTTAGTATTTGTTGTTATAGCGGCAACAGAAATACATAATCTGTGAAAATTTCAACTCTCTAGCTAGCTAGGTTCTTGAGATACAGCCTGGTGACAGACGGACGGACGGACGGACGGACGGACAGCGAAGTCTTAGTAATAGGGTCCCGTTTGGAACCCTTCGGGTACGGAACCCTAAAAACTGAGACCCGTCTCATTTGAGTAATGCTGAGCCGGTTCTTAACCTTTTGACCGCCCCGGTCGGTACTGGCCGACAACTGAAAGTCTTGCCACTGGCGCCACGTCGGCTATAGCCGACACAATTTTATGTTAAAAGAGAATCTATCTCGTATGAATTAAGTTGTATTTTGCATAGTATAGCAAACATGTTTAGCGTGTAGGAGACACATTTTGTATTTGATGTATGGCGGTCAAAAGGTTACACAAAATCCCTATTGGTATTATTTATCATTTTGTGTGTCGTACGTGTTAATAAAGCAATATCTATATCATTATTCATTGTGTCTGTGGATCACGCTCTACAATATCTATGGCTCATACCTTTCTTATAAACTTTATTTTCCAACAGTTCAGACTCACAAAAGTTAGTAGTTCTTTTATGGGTCAATGTATACGCTTCTACAATAAAATTCCGCAAGAAATACAAAACAACTGAAGCTCGATTCAAAAATTGTATAAAGCACACTTTGTGCACAAAGGCCTGCTACAAAATTATTGACTTTTCACAAGACACCGACATCTGGCATTAAACCAGTTTAATACACCCTATACATAGTCAGGTCATAAGTTCTGTCACACAATAAAAACTTTTGAATTTAGAACGCTGGCCACAAAAAAGTTTATTGAATTCGAATTTCGAATTTTTCATGAAAATAAAAATGTGTACTTTTTAGAATTTTCCTCATTTTTAAATATGGAGTGGACACTTAAAGAAGACCATGTCGCAGTTATTGCGTTGCATCGTTGCGGTTACGCGCCAATTCAGATTTTCGATTTACTGAAAATTTTGAATATAACCAAAAGATTCGTTTATCGTACCATAAAACGATACAATGAAGACTCTAGTGTAGATGACAGGTCAAGAAGTGGTCGCCCTCGCTCTGTTAGGACTCCAGCAGTGATAAAAGCTGTGAAGGCGCGAATTCAAAGAAATCCCATACGTAAGCAGAAACTGTTGGCCCTTCAGATGGGGTTAAGCATGACCACGGTGAAAAGGGTGTTAAATGAAGACTTAGGACTTAGGGCATATCGAAGAAAAACAGGACATCGTTTGGACGCTCTTTTAATGGACCTGAGACTGAAGAGATGCCGCGCTTTGTTGAAGCGGTACGCGGGAAAAAAGCATCGGGAAATTCTTTTTTCGGATGAAAAAAATTTCACCGTGGAAGAGAGCTACAACAAACAAAATGATAAGGTGTACGCACACAGCAGTGAAGAAGCCAGCAACCGTATTCCGCGTGTCCAACGAGGTCATTTTCCATCCTCGCTCATGGCTTGGTTGGGAGTCTCTTATTGGGGCTTAACTGAGGTACATTTTTGTGAGAAAGGCGTAAAAACGAATGCAGTTGTGTATCAAAATACAGTCCCCAAGAACCTTGTGGAACCTGTTTCTCATACCATGTTTAATAATAGGCACTGGGTATTCCAACAAGATTCTGCGCCAGCTCATAGAGCGAAAAGCACACAAGACTGGCTGGCGGCGCGTGAAATCGACTTCATCCGGCACGAAGACTGGCCCTCCTCCAGTCCAGATTTGAGTCCGTTAGATTACAAGATATGGCAACACTTGGAGGAAAAGGCCTGCTCAAAGCCTCATCCTGATTTGGAGTCACTCAAGGCATCCTTGATTAAGGCAGCCGCCGATATTGACATGGACCTCGTTCGTGCTGCGATAGACGACTGGCCGCGCAGAATAAAGGCCTGTATTCAAAATCGCGGGGGTCATTTTGAATAAACTTTATTACCATAAGAATCTATGTTTTATTAAGTTCATTTTGCTATATAAATGTTTACATAAATAATAAACATGTCTAAATTATTTCATATTGCACATGTGACAGAACTTATGACCTGACTATGTATATTATGTAATAATAATTAGGCACCTAGGTGCTTGTTTTATTATGCTTGCTTGATTATGTTATGACGTTCATTAAGTCTAAATTTTTGTGCTATTATGAATAAAATCTTTGAATTGAAAAAAATAAATACCGTTGCTCAAACCGGAAGTAGGAGTCGAGCGCGCGGTCGGAGACGGCACTCTTGCACACCTCCAGCTCAGAGGCCGGGTAGTAGTGTATGTAGTTGACGCACATCTCGTCGGTGATCGCGTGGCCGCCGATGGTCGCGTTGAGCCGGTCCGCGGTGTTGTAGATGCACGTTGTCTCGAGGAAGTCACCCTGAGGGTAAAATATAAGAGTTAAACGCTCCGGCACACCGCAGGTCAACATTGACAACCTCCCCGACCCTGTCCTTTATGCGGTGTGCTGAAGTCTCAAGTGCCTATCATATTCTAAAAGTGCTTATCGGTTTCTAAAAGTGCCTATCGATTTCTATAAGTGCCTATCGGTTTCTAAAAGTGCCTATCGATTTCTATAAGTGCCTATCGGGTTCTAAAAGTGCTTATCGGTTTCTAAACGTGCCTATCGGGTTTTAAAAGTGTCTATATCGGTTTCTAAAAGTGCCTATCGTTTTCTAAAAGTGCCCATCGGCACTTCTAGAAAGAAGTGCCGATCTGTTTCTAAATGTACCTATTGGTTTCTAAAAGTGTCTATTGATTACGAAAAGTGCTTATAGGTTTTTAGTAGAGCTTATCGGTTTCTAAAAGTGCCTATTGGTTTCTAGAAGTGCCTATCGGTTTCTAAAAGTGCCTATCGGTTTCTAAAAGTATAAATCGGTTTCTAAAACTGCCTAACGGTTTCGAAAAGTGCCTATCGGTTCAGAAAAAATCATGGAAAGGAACCGTTCACTTTATTACAATGATTACTTAATCTTTGTATTTACAAAAGGTTAATCATACAGACGCTTTGTACAGTCTCGGTAGTTAATTCCTTACCCATTTCGTTAGACACTCAAAATGCATTTAGGTCGAAAACTCCAATAAATGAAAAGTCAATAATAAATGTCAATTATAAAATTTCAAAACGAAACTCTTTGATTATTAGTTTTACTTTAACTCTATGATCAAATCACTTAGGGCTTAATACACAAAAATAAACTATTGTTCCACACTTGTTTAAAAACAAAAATGTATGGGATTAGACGTTTGTTTTGAGGTTAAACACTGTTTAATATTGTTTCTGGTAATAAGGACAATACCTTACATTTCATAGTGATACAGCCTCTTTGCGAAAAGTAATCAGTAAAAAAAAAGAGTTTCGTCTATCAGAGGCATAACTAATCGGTTGCCTAGTTACGTGTAAATAATGCACACAACGTCGCCATAGCAACACACGTGCTCGAATGGCATAGATCGTTTGGTTCCAGGATGCTATACGATAATCAACCAGTATACCTTATCTTAATATATAATTGTACTGTACGTGTGTATGTCACTGAACTCCTCCTAAACGGCTCGACCGATTTGAATGTTTTTTTTTGTATGCATTTGGATGGCGCATTGGATGGTTTAGATTCACAAATCAACCCGGCAGGACAACGTCTGTCGGGTCCGCTAGTACCTTTAAAAAATATAATACCTTGGAGACTACTTACACACATTGATCTAGCCCCAAACTAGGATTCCCTGTATCTTGGGTACTAGACAACGTATCGTTGTCTAGTAACTTATATAGATAAATATTATTATTTGTTTATCTAAGTATAATATTTATCTATACATACTTATATAGATAAATATTATACTTAGATAAACAAACAACCATGACTAGAATACAAACATCCGTTCTCGTCAAACAAATATTTGCCCCCACCGGGACTCGAACCCGGGACCCTTGGCTTCGTAGGCAGGGTCACCGCCGACTCGGCCATTCGGGTCGGAAATTAAATTCCGCCGACTGTATTAACAACATTATTTACATAAAAAGTTTCTATAAGTTATTTGTGTACAATGACGAGGTTACCGGCATCAACCGCACCGGGCTCTGCAGGATCCTGATCTCCTGGTAGTGGGTGGAGTAGTGCAGGTCTCTGTTGAGGGGGGCAAGCTCAACGCCGCGGCGGGAATGCCGCGTCCACACCGCTGCGCCGGTCAGATGGGTGTGCAGTTGCGATGCGAACACTGTTATGCCTGACGACGGGAGACCCTGTAGTAAAGCACATACTATGTACCTAAAATCTGCTAAAAATATTTGCTAATCTACACATACATATATTAGAATGCTTTTCGGCTATCTTGCCCCTTCGCCATTAAGTTGGTAGCAATGAGATCAGTGTTGCTTGATTTTGAAAAATGTGTAACCCAAAAGTTGGGAAGACAATAGCTAAACTAAATCAATTATATGCATATACGATACCGATTCTCATGGGTATATCATTTACGTATTTTTTTAAAGCGGGGTATTGTAATGAGTCTGACAACCGGATATTACTTTTCCCCATGTTATGACAGTTCTACACTACAGCCAACTTAACGCCGAATGGACAAGTTGTCAGAAACGCAAAATATGGCCGGTTCATCTGACTCCTATGCTGACGTTAAAGGTTCTAGCCATTGAGTTTGAAAAGTTCGAATCAGTGATAAGTTGAAAGCTCATCGCCTATAATGCCAAACCGAAACAATACAATACTAACCACGCCAGTACATTGAGGGATGCAGTACGCGGTGAGCGGGAAAGCCTCTTGTCCAGATGGGATCGCCATTTTGTCTGCAGGATAATAATTACAGTCATTGCGATAGAAAAGGGTTCCAATGTAAACAATCAATAAGTTTAAAAGGTTCAGGCCGACTTGCACCAGACTTTTGACAGCCGCTAAATACAATTTAAACACAACTTGTAGGAACATGGCTGACAGGTCATAACCTTGCCGTACTTGACCGTATTATACTCAAGTTGTGTGTAAACTGTATCTAGCGGCTTTCAAAAGTCTGATGCAAGTCGCCCTTAATGGCGGATGCGTGGCACTGGCACTGCCGACCCACCTGTGTATTCAAGACCAAGCTCCATAATGGCTGCCGAGTATTTCCTGAGATGAGATGTCACATGAAGAGTTATGCCAGAGCTGTCCACCCAGTCTGTCGACAGATAAAATAGACCTTGCTAGCAGTATCATACAGCACTATTTCCAATACACAGACCTCCTTCTCAATTCATCCTATGTTTCTCGCAAGGGAAAACAGCCAAAGGCAGCAACATGACATCATCAATCACCATAGCAGGCAAGCAGTGGCTGGAAGCTCAGGCTGGACCGAAGTGGATGGGGCGTGGTGAAGAGGTCGATACCCAGCTGTGGGCGAATGTGGGCTGATCGATTGGCAGTAACCACAGATACCATTAGTGGCAGTTTGCCTCGCGAGACAGTTGATGGAAAGCTGAACTTCTAACACACAGACTAATGAATGCACCTGGTTACGTACAATGGAGTACGAAAGTAGCCGTACCAATAACTTTGTAAACTACATCACCTATTGTATTTTCGACAAAATTATATAAGGTGCTAACAAATTAGGTACCTACCAATATCTTTAGACCTGATATAGTACTCGTCTCGAGTTGATTTAAGTATAAAAACCGATTTAAAGTTTCTGTTCGTTTTGAAGAAACTTTTTAGTTTCTTCAACTGTGCCACGTAGAAACATCCTGTTAATGATATAATCAAAATTCAGTAATAGACCTCTTTGATTATCCGTAGCGACAACTTTCGTCAAATACTATTTTTGTCAAAGGCTTCTTTGTGAAGTACTATAGTCAATAGTCAAAGTACTTTATTACTGTAGATATTTACATATACTTAGCAAACGTAATTTTTTGCCTCTTCTCTACATTGGACCACTGTGGGAGAAGAAGGGCGTAGAAACTCCCACAGATTTATTTTTAGATCTCTTTTAAAAATAGGTTGTGCTTAACTAATACAAATATGAAAAATTTAATTGTTATGATTAATAAGCAGGAATAAATAATTACAAAATTATTAACAGCAAGGTCTGTGTTGAGCCAGATTAACCCCATACAGTCCTGTCATTTAAGTAATCTTGAACATTGTAATATCCCTTTTTCGACAAAGTCGCTTTAACATGCTTTTTAAATTGCTCAAATGGCAATTTCAAAATCTCCAGAGGTATCTTATTGTAGTAGAGAATGCACTGACCCTTGAAAGAATTGCTAACCTTCGCGAGTCTAAAACGGGGCGCACATAGTCTGTGATTATTTCTTAGGTTAACATTACAGCTGTCGCTAAGTTTGGAAAATGTTGTAAGGTTCTTGCGTACATACATTATATTTTCGAAAATAAATTGACTAGCTACTGTTAGTATGTCAATTTCTTTAAAAAGCTCTCTTAAGGAGTCTGTTCGTTTTAAATTATAAATTGCTCGAATAGCTCTTTTCTGTAAAATAAAAATAGTTTGAATATCCGCTGCTTTCCCCCACAACAAGATACCATAGGACATCACACTATGAAAGTATCTAAAATATACTAGCCTAGATGTAGCCACATCCGTGCTTTGTCTGATGTTCCTAACAGCGTAAGCCGCAGAACTTAATTTACCAGCCAATTTATCTATGTGGGGTCCCCACTGCAATTTGCTATCAATGGTTGTTCCAAGAAACTTCGTATCATTTACCAATTCTAACGTGCTGTTGTCTAACACCAAACTGGTCTCAACTTGCCTGACATTTGGAAGTGAGAATTTGATACACTTGGTTTTACCAGCGTTTAACAATAAAATATTAACTGTGAACCAATTCAAGGTTAAAGACAATACACCATTAACATCATCAAAATCTCCTTTTTGTCTTTCAATTTTGAAGACCATTGAAGTATCATCAGCAAACAACACTATGTCAGTTAATTTCTCCACCATGAAAGGCAGATCATTAATATATACCAGGAATAAGAAAGGGCCTAATATGGAACCTTGTGGAACGCCAATTTTAACACCCGATCCATCAGATTTTACGCCGTTAACTTCTGCCTTTTGAATTCTATTGCTTAGGTATGATCTTAGTAGATCCAACGCTTTATTTCTAACTCCGTAATGATTTAATTTAATTAATAGCGTATTATGATCAACACAATCAAACGCCTTCGACAGGTCGCAAAAAACTCCGATAGCATCCTGTGCGGCCTCCCATGCAGAATAAATATGAGATACAAGGGTAATACCTGCATCCGTAGTCGATTTACCCCTAGTGAAACCATATTGTTTAGCGTGGAGTTGTTTTGTACGGTTGAAGTGTGAGAGCATTTGATTGAGTATAATCTTTTCAAATATTTTACTTAGTGTTGGAAGAACAGATATTGGTCTGAAATTTGAAGGATCGCCCTTATCTCCCGATTTGAACAGCGGTATAAGTTTACTGTGTTTCATGAGGTCTGGAAAAGCCCCATCGTCAACACATTTATTGAATATATAAGCTAAGTGTGGGGCTATAACTAGAATTACTGAACCAATGACTTTGACTGATATACCCCACAGGTCTTCCGTATTTTTTAAGTTAAGTAATTTAAACGTTTTGACAATGTCCTGGGGATATACATGATTAAATTTTAAATATACATTACTGACGCTAGTGTTATTTTTTAATAAAGTCTCTGCTTCAAATGGAGATGAATTTAGACGGTCCGTTGTGAGTACGGGTACATTGGTGAAGAATGTTTCAAAAGCTCGAGCAACATCAGCGTTGGATTTAACAACATCATCACCTATCTTTAGGCAGAAATCACTGTCCCTTGGTATAACTTTGCCAGTTTCGCGGTTTATTATTTGCCAAACTATTTTCATTCTATTATTTGAATTTTGAATTTTTCTATTAATGTGTAAAGTTTTTGCAGTTCTACAAACCAACTTGAAAGTTTTGGAATATTTTTTAACATAGTCATGAAATTTTCGATCAAAGTTATAGGTTTTTTGATCATAAAGGTCATACAAGATAACTCTACTTTTACGAATTCCAAACGTTGCCCAGTCATTAAATTTAGATTTACCGTTGTAGTCACTGACTTTCTTTAATTTGAAAACTTTATTGAATTCTGTCTGAATAATGTTGAAGAAGTCTGAGTAGATTTTGTTTGGGTTCTGTTCATTAAAATCCGGTACTGGCAAATTTATATCTAAGTTTTTCGTATACCGTGGAACCTGGCAACTTTGCCACTTTTTACTAGTGTTGAAAAGTCATAATCCATTTTTCACCAGAACTTGTATGCAACCGTTGAAGTATGTATGAAGCGACAGACAATATATTTATCTATGAGTGCATAAACATGCATATTATTATATAATACGACGTATTATAAAGGTTAACGCCTAAAAACAAAACTGGCAAAGTTACCTACACCGTGTGGCAACTTTGCCAATTACATTTTTGCGTTATCAACAATGGAATTTGTATTTACAATATTAGTAAGTAATACTCAATAGGTAGGATACAAAAGGTTAGGAATTTGACCGATAGGTTATAATTATTATGAAATAAAGCACAGACGAAATGGCAAAGTTGTATACCCATATAAGAAATTTTCATATAAAGTCAGTGAATGTGGTCAGGGTTGGCACAATTGAGAAAAAAGATTTGATTATTTTTTAACTATTTATTTGTTTTGTTACATATTAGTAATCAGGTACATAAGTACTAAGGAGAAACGTAAAAAATATGTTTATATATATATAAACATTATCAGAAACGAAACACGATAGGAAGCTCTTTAAGGCTGCTTTGGGCTGATTCTGGTGCCCTTGTCAGTTTTTAAAATTAAATTAATAAATAAAAATAAACTGACGAGGGCGACACAATCGGCGCAATGCAACCATAAACGGTAGGTGACATTATTGTCAAAATAAAAAAAATATAAAATCAAATATAAAATCGTTAACAATAAAATAGATACAGGGTGAAATTAAATTCGCTGACCATATTTTGAGGAATGATAGTACCCATCATTGTGAACAACTTTCCCTATGAAACATATGGTCGCAAATGAAAAAAAAATTGTCCCCCAGTACTTTGCCCCGATCAGCTGATTTCAAGTTACTATTAGATTGGTTGAACCCGGGTTATCGGAAAAGTTCGTCTCGTCGTAGTTCAATATATTTTGTGGAGGAACGTCTACTACAGTGCGTTCAAGATTACTGAAATAATTCTCAAACTCATCCACAGTTTTTACTGCTCGTGCCCTCTTAACGTTCTGCACTGTTCGCTCCGTCAGTGCATGCTGGTTCCTTGTCAAAAAATTTTTTACCCACCATTTACCTGGTATTTTATCGGAAAATAGGCAAGCACGACGATTTAAATGCAAATATTGAAAGATCACTATACGTAGATCTAATCGAGATAGTGGGGAACCAAAATCTGCAGCGGCTATTAAAACGTCCACGATGTCCATTTCCTCGCGGTGACTCAGGCGCAACGGGGCACCGGGGGCTTTCATATGGAGTCCTTTCACTTTATTTTCTATTGTACGTCGAGGTACAAAGAATCGTTTTTCAGCTTCCGATGAAGTTATATTCTTGTTTTTTACAAGCTCAACGGCTAAGTCTAGCATTTCCTGGCTATAATTCTTATAATTCCTCGATCCCAGTTTTCGGCGACTTCGGCGCCCCATTTTCCTAAAAGTATCTGAAAATAAATTAGAACCTTCCTACCTACAACATACTAAAGGGCCTAGCAAAGACTGCAGAATAAAGCTAAATTCTTATAAATATTTGAAAAGTATGGTAACAATGTATAAGTGAAGATAAAGTAGTGTACCTAGCGATGCAATTGCATATAATTATACACGAAAACATTTTTATGCTACCTACTAGCTTTCCGCCCGCGTGAATTTTAGGTTATAGTTGTTGGTAAAAAATCGATTACCTATTTCAACTTTTCATCATCCCGCGTGAACACTGCATTTTTTCCCGGATATAAAGTACGTAGCCTGTGTTTTAATCCAGGATGTCAGAAGCGTCAGTGTTATAATTTCATAAAAATTAGACCAGCTGTTTGAGCTTGAAGAGGTAACAAACATACACACAAACACACATATTCACTCTCAAACTTTCGCGTTTATAATGTTAGGTATGTACCTAGTAGAATTATTTTTGTTTTGGTACAACCCTAGGCCACTTGAAAACATGGCAAAGTTGCCCTCCCATACTGGCCGGCATGGTCTAGTAACTTTGCCAACGCAATTATATGACACAATTCAAACACTACGGCATTTATAACAATATAAATCCATTCCTTACCATAAAACTAACATTATATGAAAAAATTACGTACCTGTATCCGATGGTTCCGCTCAAAAATAATAGATGTTCTGGAGCATTGTATTTTTAGGTTAGATGCGTGACGGATTTTTTCTCTCAAATGACAAATAATGGCTGCCTTGGTGTTACCCTATTCAAAACAGTGTTGCCAATTGATAATCGTATTTTCCCCTAAAAATAGTCACAACACAAAAAAATGGTAGTAGACTGAGATATTGCAGGATTGCCGTAGGCACGACGCTGATGGCAAATTTACTAACCCTTGGCAAAGTTGCCAAGTTTCACGGTATGTCTCTTGTCTATGGGATGTAATAGGCCTATAAAATGATGGGCCAGTCTTATCCTTAATAGTAATTGGGAATGAAACTGTTTGACCACTTTGATCGGAGGGTAAACAGTTAATTACACTTTTACTTGTGAATGCACAGTCACAAAAAACGTTATCTAAGCAAGTTTGGCTGGTAAGTGTAATTCTAGTCGGCTCTAGAAATACATGACATAAATGAAATGATTTGAACAGAGTTATTAATCGTCGCTTCAGTGTTGTATCTACAAGCAGATCTACATTAATATCGCCACAAATAATTAACTTTTTTCTGTTATTACAAAGTTTAATGAGGGCTTCCTCCATAATTTTCTCAAATATTTCGAAATTGCCATGGCCTTTTTCATCCCTCGGTGGCCTGTAGACACAAACAATAATATGGCTATCTAACTCAACACAGGATACCTCTATTTGTCTATCAATGTCAGAATTTTTTAGAAATAATTCTAATACAAGT
The DNA here is from genome assembly GCA_949825045.1 of Argyresthia goedartella. Classification (NCBI taxonomy): domain Eukaryota; kingdom Metazoa; phylum Arthropoda; class Insecta; order Lepidoptera; family Argyresthiidae; genus Argyresthia; species Argyresthia goedartella. Next base: position 35,002,151 of record OX463812.1, on the reverse strand, counting down.
TCTTTGCCAAATAGCCCCTGGATGTTTTGATGGGCAATATTTAACTGGGGCTTACATTTTGACATATTTAGTGGCTCTTGTATGCTAGAGATTTCCTCTATTGTCTTATGAACTAATTTAAATTACTTGGAACAGATTCCAATGTTGCATGCAAAGTATAATTAACAGGTGAATTCCCAATAGGGGTGCATGTCATATTACTCTTAAAATAAGCTGATGTCAAGTTGAACTTAGTTAAACCAACTATAGCTGCGTCGCATATATTATAAGCTAACAATGTAGCTACTAATTTTCTATATTGATTAGACAGGTACAATGTATCCCGTGTCAGAGTAAAGTTATGAATAAAATTATTCATGTCGAAATATAAAATAGCATCGCTGTGATGACATGTTAAATTAAATAAATGAATATTCATTCTATGCACAGATTTGTTCTGTAGTTCTGTCAAATTACAGGCATATGGAAAATTGCATAGTATAAATTTGCATTTCATCCTACTATGTAAGTCTAGAAGTGTTTCAACACTTTTATTCAAATCAATCCGACTAATGTTTGAATGATTTCCTACCATAATTACAATAGTGCTGTACTCATCATAGATACCGCGACTAATCATCTTCACTAGATCTACAAATGAACTATTTGGACAGCAAATGTTCGTTACTTTTTGGTTAAGCCGGTTATGTAATAGAGTCCCAAATCCTGCACCTACTTTGTCGGAGAACAACAGAGTTTTTCTCTGAGCACATATTTTGGTAGCTGGCGGTACACGAGTGGAGGTGAGTGGCGGGACCCACGTGTTGGAGTGCGGTTTGATGCACGTGGCGGCGGTTGGCGCGGCATTCGCGGCAGCGAGCGTCGCAACGTGCGCAACGGCGAACGTCGCGGCCCTCGGGGCAGCTTGCGGCATGACACACGCCTCAGCAGGGACAGCGAGCGGCGCGGTGCTCGCGCTGTTGAGCTGCGAGGTGTCTCCTCGTCGACGACGGCGACGCTGTTTTTTGGTTGGGGCAGCGGTGGACGCTGCAACACTCTCGTTGAGGGGGGTCGAGACCAAAGTTAGTGATGTGGGCTCGTCCTCCTTGCTGGTCTCATTCTCCTCATTCTCAATTAGAACGCCCACCAATTCCGCATTCTGGCGTTGTAGCTGTACTAACTCAGACGTCGCGGCTCTGAGTTCTGCTAACTCACTTTGCTCTTTGGCATAACATTGTAGTGTATTTGCTAGCAGGTCATGTAGATGCTGGATTTCTACTCGGGCATGTTGAAGGTCCGACTGTAAACCTACATTTTTTCCCCGGAGCTCTTGCTATAAGGAGATTCTTAATATTCTGTTTGATTGCCGTTTCAAGGCTAATTTCAGTACTTTTATATTACCTCTAGTTTTCTTCATGAATTTATTTAATTTAAAATATTTTTTAATTTTTCTGCTGCTTGTCTGCATGGCTTGAACAATAGTGCTTAGGTTGGCTACTTCTAGTTCTTGTTGGATAGAGGTAATGTGGCGAGATTCATTGTAGTCTTTTTCTATGCACATATCAGTCAACTTCAAGTTTGCCTCATTGAGTTGGTATTGGAGGAATTTACTGCGGTCACAAGCAGAAGCAAGGTCAGTGCGCAGGGTGTCAAAAGATTCCACACTACTACTACCACGTACTATAATTGTCAAGCCCTTTTTTAGTCAAACATGTTATTCGTCTAGGCCGCTTTTGTACAGTTAACTTAGTTCTAGATGATGCTGATACGTACCTAACCTATAATCCTGACGACCCGAATGGCCGAGACGGCACTGACCCTGCCTACGAAGCCAAGGGTTCGAGTCCCGGTGGGGGCAAATATTTGTTTGATGAGAACGGATGTTTGTACCCTAGTCATGGTTGTTTATCTACCTAAGTATAATATTTATCTATATAATTATTTGTATCGTTGTCTAGTACCCAAGATACAGGGAATCCTAGGTTGGGGCTAGATCAATGTGTGTAAATAATGTCCAAGATATTATAATTATATACTAAAATTTACTAGCCCAGCTTATAGTAGTAAAATGTGTAGATATTAATTATGTTTATTTTTTAAATTCACCACGAGCACAATAGTCACAGACTAAATCAAAATAACAGAGATTAATAAAAAAAATGTAACAAATTGACATGAATCCTCTGTTTCGTGACGGTCACAAAGGCCATCGCGGCGGAGGACTCCCTAACTCATCTTGTACATTTTATAACGTATAAGATGAGTTAGGAAGTTTTATATGCCATATTTTACGGCCTGTATTTAGACCAATCTAACTGCCTAAATTTTCTCAATTTTTGCATCGTTTATTACTACTTTCGATATTTTGTTCTTAATTAATGTCCCAACAGTTGTTTTCGAATTTTATCTTTATAAAAATATCCCATATTTCCCTTTTTCGATACATTTAAAAACATAAATAAATAATGTTTGTGACACCAATCAACTTGGTTTTCAATTTGCGATGCCATTTTTCTTTGAACTTTACTTATGCTGCTTTTGACGAAAAAAGGACTTGACGAATAAAGTAATTGACCAAAGAAGCGTTTGACGAAAATAGTATTTGACGAAAGTCGTCGCTACCTGATTTATACCCATGGTCTGTCACTAAAGTGGCCACTTCACTTAAATAAATGAAACTAAAATAAAATGTCAATGTCATATTGTTTGTTTTGTCTGGTTCAAGAGAGATGCATACATGGGTTAGAGGGAGAGGTAACAGGCGCTCAAGCGTCAAGAAACTTTTTTATACCTACTAATATTTTTCCCGCCAATCTGAAGATAATCAACGTCATTGATGACAAACAAAGGACGCTCATTTGACAGAGAGTGACAAACACCTTGTAAGTAAAATTAATGCACAGAATGATTATGTTTGGGCAGGATTTAAATTTGTTTATTTTGTTTAGAAAATTAAAGCAAAAATATCATATAAAAAGCTTTCTTAATTTTTATTTAAAGCTAATGTTTTTGATGTTATATTAAATCCCTAAAATAATTGGTACCTAATTTGTTAGCACCTTATATAATAGCCTATGCTTAAAGACACCTCCAAAGACACCTCATTTTTTTAAATCCGTCAAACCGTTAGGAAAGACGTTTTTTAAGACACTTTTATTACCAGAGATCGGATATACGGATGCATATTTAACTAACGTTGATTTTTGGCTACAAAATTTTGGAAGCTGCCTCTTAGATTATTATTTTATGGAAGCCGCTTCATGCAGAACGCCTATGCTTCTATATGCAAGAAAGAAAAATAACATAATTCCACTAACCACAATAATTTTTAATAATTTGTTTCAATAGATACATGAATTAACCTAAATATAGTCTGTTAGCTTATCCTGACGTTGTTTGTTATGCCAGTTTGGTAACTATCTACTTTATAATATAAGAAAGGCAAATGTGCATCCGACTCTATAGTAAGAAAAACAGAAAATTTGTCGATTCTGGGAATCGCAGGATCTTTATCATCGATACACAAGTATCGATGATAAATAAACAATTATCTAACACCTGAACGTAAGTAAATCTACATCCGATTCTATAATCAGAAAACTAAATTTTATCGATCCCGAAATGGCGGTATTTTTTCGATACAAAAGTGCATTCCATAATAGCCAACACCTCAACATTATACTGCGATTTTTAATTTGAGGCCAGAAATGTTAACAAACAACTGTCATTTTCTAGAACTAAACCGTTGACTTTGACATTCATATTATACTTTTTGTACTGGAAAAAGACAGTTCTTTGTTTACATTTCTGGCCTCAAATAAAAAATCCTAGTATAGGTAATTATGCATCCGATTATCCGATTTTATTACACACAGGAAGGAACTATGTAATTAAATCTTGCAAATACAATTTTTTTCATTGCCCCTCGAAAAAGTTGCTTTTTATTCATCGATAACAGTGAATAAAACGCTCTTTACTCACTAGATATTTGAATTTGGAACAATCTTCAATATACGAATTATGTAACAACAACTAAAATAAACGCGCTGAACGTAGCTTTTACTGGTAGGCTGAATAGAGCTAGTTCCATTGTTAAAAAAAAAGACAAACACAACCCGCCAATTTTAGATTGAATTAGGTTCTTTTCTGTTACTTAACGTGGTGTTTCATTAGCCTCTGTACTGTCAAACCCAAAAATGCAAAATGGCCGCGTCTGTCACGGGGTCGCACGCGAACTCCGCCCGCTAACGTCCCGTTTCATTAAAATGACGATATCTCTATTTTTTCTATGGGAGCTCTCTAAGAAAGTTATATCGTTGGAATGGCTTTTAAATAAGCTACCGGATAAAAAAGAATAGTCCAGTATTGCCAAGCAATATATTTTAATTTTAATTTTAAATCTATTATTTTTTCCAATTATTGTAGAAAAAAATGAAAAATGAAAAAATATAGCTTGTTTGTAGTTTATTTACATCTAAATACGTTATCGCACATAAATAAATAACAATAACATGCCTCCCCATACAATAATCCTGGAAAGCAATCACCGCAACCACACCACCACTCAAAAATATATTAGCTGCCTAGTAAAATGAGTTCTTCTAGTGATGAAAATGAATCACTTACTCCGGAATAATTTCGTTCAAAAACAGCAATTATCGTAGATAATTAGTTGCCGCCAAAATCTCGGGAGATTTATATAAAAACCTACAATTTGTTCTGCGACTGGAAAACCTGGCTTTGCCGCCATTCGTGGTTTTCCAAAACCTTGTCAGAGACCGTTTTTATGAACTATTTTAAAGAATTATCCAAGCCGTCGACACTGTGGAACCTATATTCAATGCAAAACCAAACAAGAATAATTTCCAAAGCTGTTCTAATTTCACAATACATTTCTAATGTTATACCTACTTACTAAACCTCTATTTATTTTCTCGCGATCAATGGTAAAAAGTAGAGTACACAACTCAAAAATATATATTTGTACCTCGGACCTTGTATCCCTCGCTCCGCTCAGGATACTACTTTAGAATCCCTCGCTTCGCTCGGGATTCCACTCTGGGATCCTTCGCTACTCTCGGGATCCAACTTAGTGCCTCGTTTTTTTCTTTTTCACTTATTCAATCTACTATTGATCCACTTTCCGGTTTCCGGTTGAGCTAAAATTTGGAATAATTATGTAAGTTCAACGACAATGCAATATTATGATACCATCGAGCTGATCTGACGATGGAGCCAGATGGTGGTTACAGGAACTCAGTGATAAAATAACGCAATCCTAACGGCCTTGGGCTCTTTAGCATCGTCTCGGTGAGTAGTAGATGGATTAGTGAGTAGTGAGTGATGGGACCTGAAGGTGGATAGTGGAACTCTTCAACGGCTACTAGTAAACTCCTCGAGTTAGGACTCGTTTGATCTGCTTTAACTTTACAAATACACGTATCATAAACCCTCTTTACTGCGTCCAAAAACCGCATACGATCCGCATAATGTTAAACTACTTTGTAAAAACTCATCCCTCTATTATGTATCAGTCACCTAAACTACTATTAAACGACCTCATTACATTTTAACCCACCATTTTGAAAAAATTGAATCGACAAAAAAACCTTATAATTATCAAACCAGCTCACAAAACTTTACGAGGTCGGTTGAGAAATTCGACCTGTAGAGCCGAACATCTGGATGGATAGACATACAACAGCTTTTTTGCATGACCTGAAGGAAACGCTTTGTTCGCGCTCGCTCGGTCAATAATATAGCAACTCAGTTTTCAAGAATTAAAAATCCAAATGAGTCGCATACCCTGCCTCATCTCTGGGTTGTTGTAGTGCACCTCCAGCATGAGATGAGCGTTGGAGTCCCGCCCGCCCAGCGGCAGCCCCGCCGCCCGCGGGTACGTGAAGGGGGGAGCGCCCATCGCCCAGGCTGCCTTTACCTGTGACGACGAAAATTGAGCAATTCCTAGGTGTGTATTTACTCGCTTTCACCGGACCTCTCTGAAGCTCACTGGGTGCCTATCCCTTATCTTATGACGCTTGGGACTCATGGGTGCGCTTGGGTGTCAAATGATATTTCCTTATCCACGTGTCTAAATATAATTATAATAGTAGTTTATGTGACTGCTGCATAATGCCTAATTATGTACAGTTACATACACTAGTTTATCTACACACATATCATAAGCTCTCTTTGATGTGTTCAGGAACCGCATGTTTGACCGGCATTGTGGTTCTGCAATTGTTTAGCTTGTTCTTTAGTACCAACTTCACGCAGACGGGCGTCGGCGTTCGAAATTTGAATGTCAGTACCAACTTCACAGACAAACTAGGGACGGCACGCGGGTGGGCGTCGGCGTTCGAAATTTGAATGTCATTATATGTAGAAAAACTACACATAATGACCATTATGTGTAGTTTTCCAGATACGAAACGAGTTTTTACCAAGTAGTTTAACATAATGCTGATCGTAACGTGCGGTTTTTGAACGCAGTAAAGAGGGTTTATGATACGTGTGTAGATAAATAAATAAATGTAGCCCATTAATGTCCCCGCCCAGGGGCACAGGCCTTTCACCCGGATACGAGTAAGGTTAAGTCATACTCCACCACGCTGGCTCAGTGCGGGTTGGTGGAGGGTTTTTTTTTACGACCACTATCACGTTGCTATAGTAGCCAGGACCTACAGCATAATGTGTCATCGGCAACACTAAACGTCCCATACTGTACTTATAAATAAATAAATACTGATAAATTAATTATTTCATTGGCACATACATGGTCAGGTTTCGAACCTGAATCTCCTGTGTGAGAAGCAAGAGTGAAACCCATTAGACCACGGATTTGTTGTTGTATGCTTTTACGAATGGCTTCTGAATTTTTAATTTTTTTAATTTTAGAGCACTAATGATATCTGTATAAATAAAGTAGTGTATGCAACTGTATATAATTAGGCCTTAAAACACTCGTAGTAAATCTCGCAGAGAGCGACGCAGCAATTAATTGACGTGTTTGATTCAATTTAAAGTTTATTTTCTTCTTTTTGAGTATTTTTTTTTTTTTGCAAAAGTTCTTTTACTTTAATTTTTAATTAATATTTCGATAAAACCGAATAGCGGCACATGGCTGTCATGTCCCATGACGACGCCCTCGCTCACGTCTCGAGAGGCAACAGACTTTTATTAGTAAGCAACACACGCCTTTACTATGTGTGTTGCTATTACTGCATCCACCTCCAACCACAGAATACTTAATAGTTAATAGTACTACGTACAGAAATATCACTCCTCAAAGACACTTAAATAAATAGCTACTCTCGCTGCGCGGCAATAAAGCGCAGTGTAGCTCGCACCTGCGCTACGTTCAATAATCGTTAAACACCTACAGAATCGCTTACCCCGCCGTGCAGACTAGATTGCGCCGCATCACTTTGCCTGGGAGCTTATTTTACTCTGACATCTCGCGATGTGACTGCGAGCCAAGCGAGCGGCAACCTAAGTGAAATCCCGAACTCCGGATCGTCCCGTCAAACGTACCTAAACTGCTGAGTGAGACCCCCTGCTACAACTTTGTACATTACCTTGCTACACCTCTTAGTGATCTCCGGGCGGTCCGGCGCGAAGCAGTTCCCCTCGTACAGCGGTATCTGAGTATCGAGCGGCGCGTCGCAGTAGAACACTTCCATGTGATGCACCAGCCCTTCGTTGCCGCGGGTCACTGTTGATTCGAACTGGAATGAGGCGCATCGGTACACGCTCGAAGATTTCCTCATAAGCCATCCTTTATCTTTAAATTAGTAGTTTTAAGTCAAATGAAACGACTTATCATCAAGCCTTTTCTGATGAGTGGTGGCGTAGGCATATTTGCAGTCACATTCCGTCAGTGATTCAACACTATTTTACATGACAGAGGGCTTACCGTCGCTGCTGCGGTGCAAAGCATAAGCGAAAGTTTGTGAAAATAAGTAGGACGAATGGAAGCATATTTGTTATTGATAAAATCAAATTCAAATATGTTTATTTTAGCCACAAAATTACACATAGAATTGAGGAACATACGTTACACGCTAGAAGAGCAAATATACAAGTAGATACTCTAATCTAAACTAAATAAAACAACAATAGCATTATAACATAAAGTTTATTGTATATGGATACCGCAAAGGCAACACACTTTTGTATCACGTATGACCTCTGACAGTATCCATTACAATTGGCCATGATAAAATATACTTTTATTTTAATTTTATGAAATTTTAGCCTATTTTAAGAAACTAATTTGAATACGTAATAAAACGAGTAATAGATGTTTAATTGTTTTTAAAATAATTATTAAAATAACAATCTCTCGTGAAGTCACTTGTTAACAGTTTTTGAAGGTTTTACTTGAGGCTGGTTGTTTCTGATTATAACACTACAAACTATATTGTCAATATTTGTTTACATTCCAACTGACATTTGAGTTATTGACGAACAGGAAAGCTATTGACACTGACAGTTTTACAGGCTATCCTGTACAATTTTCATGTGTCAACAGTTTTACTACAACAACTAAACGGCGAAGAGAATTTGAACAAACTACGCTGTAGAGGACAAATTGAGAACATTGTTTTTTACGTACATTTCAGTAATCCTGTAATATTTTTTGGCAGGCATAACGGAATTTAGTTAAGATAACAATTATCTCGAAACGGTTTTTCATTTTGCTGCCAGAAATCGAGCAATCCCCTGGCTCCAATGGAGACAATTCTTTTTCACAAGATTGCATAAATCGTCTGTTCTTGCTTCAGCAAACATCGTGGAGTCGCTGCAGTAACTCGGCAGCCCCAACAACGTCCTAAGCGCATTGTTATATTGGACGGGCAGGGCGTTGTAGGCCTTCAGCGTTTATCTGCCCCCAGGCTGCTGGTGTATAAGATCTGGCAAAAGGCTCTGTATAGAGACAGTTTGACAGCCCCTGTGCACCTAGCAAACATATGGGCCAGCATGTTGCATTGGACCATAAAGCCATAAAGCTCACTCGATCATGGATTATATTTTCGAAGTTTGGTAATTAGTTTCTGTACTGACCTGAACAATGTGATGTATCTTATGTGCCAAGTACTCGGGTAGCTTCACTACTTTACACCAATATGTCGTGTCGGTGCCCGGGACCTGCACAAACAACTTTCGTTACCTACTCTGTAGAAATGGACGAATGGCCTAACCTTTCCTCCGTTTTCAATTTAGGTACCCCTTGAGGGCTGATTTTGTCAGTCAGTCTTCAAGGACATCATATTTTTTGGTCACACAGCAGCTGACTCTAAATCTGCGAACGCAAATGCAATATCTGTAAAACTGTACCCTATGATGCAAACCTTGAGCCTATCATTAGTGATCCGCAGTTCCCTGGCATCATTCGGCTTGGGTGTAGCCGGCATAGTAAACAGGCGGACTCTGATGAAGCCCTGGTCCTGTGGAGCAGTGCACGTGAGGCACAGACCCTGGGACGTGAAGAGCTTGTCGGTGCCGCGAGCCCAGACTATGTGGGTGGTGCCTTCCTGATAACAAGAGGATTTTCATGAATACTACTTATTATAATGCCTACTACTGCCTGATAGCAGACTATGGAGCCGGGTTGCACAATATTCTTCTTCTTCTTGTAGAGCCTCTCCACTACTGGAGGTTGGCGGTCAGCTCTCCATACTCCTCTCAGTTTTTCACCAAGAGCATGAGCTGTTTTACGCGAACTACTCCCTTCCATTCTCTGATGTTGCGGGGCCACGAGTTCCTCCTTCTGCCAGCGCGTCTTCTTCTCCTGACCTGAAGAAGGCGGTACCGTTTGTTCGTTGTCGTCGTTCGTGTCTAAGCACATGTACCATGTTGTTTTCTTCTTTTATACGGTCAAGGTGAGTCTTCGGGAGCATTTAGCGCGCCGCAGAACTTCTTCTGACCCTATTGACCAGCTTGTCCTCAGCACAATATTAGGTTCTTTAAAAGGCCATGATTATAATGATAAGTGACTGGGGTGGAGGTTGGCAGCCAGATCCGAATATCCCCCACAACAACAAGGAATTTAAGCCTCACTAGGTTATACAATATCGTGGGAGCCTGTATCAACGATTTTACAGACATTTACTTACACATCGGAACCCGAGGATTTTATTGCCATTATAATTGAGTGAACTTCACAGTGGACTTACTTCAATAACATAGTCGTCGTCATCGCAAGTGTCCAGATATCGTTCGAAGCTGATGCTGCGGGTTTGAGTGTCCAGTGAGAAGTTCTCGCAATGCTGATCGCCATCCCGGGACAAGCGACCCTCTTCGTTGCCGTGCATATCCTGAATAAAACAAAAATAACGCAATTACTAAGTAACTTTGATCTGCAGGATAACAATAAGGACTTCAAGTTTAAGACTGTCATCATATCCTGGTACAAGCAAGAAGGCGAGACCTCAGAATTGCGATTAGGTGCGAACTTGCATAGATAAGTCTCACACTTCGTCTAAGTCTTATACTGATGGAAGCACTCACACAAACGCATTTCTTAGGTCTTGCCTTCAGGACTGTAGTTGGATAGATCCAGACCTAAATAGGCTACAAGAAAATTAAATAGTTTAGTACCTCAAAATGATCATGGCCCTTATAGTCAGTCCAGATTAGACAGACATCAGCATTCTTCAGCTCGCCGCGATCGGAGAAGCCTAAAGCCAACCAGTTGAATACCGGCGCCTTGTCTGATATTACCAATTGGAATCGAATACGTCGAATCGTATAATCGATTCTCCATTTAAGTAGCAAGTTGCCGTGAGGGTCCAACACTGCTTCGCTTTCCGCTATTTTATGATCTGAAATTGGCGGTTATTAATTTATTGAATTAGCTAAATAGAGTAACTAATTAATATGATAAAATATTAATTAAATGAAACTTACCTGATCTAGAGTCATTATGAATTGAAAAAGAATAATATGAATAAACGAACGAAATGAACACCACAAAAATGCATTTCGCGTGCATTATTACAATATCGAAATCGAACACAGCCACATTTTTAAACGGTTCTAAAAAAATGGCGCTCAAATATTGGCGCGAAGTGTTTTCTTCGGAGGCAAGGGCGATAATGAATAGAGCCTTGCGGTTGCCTGGCGAGGTATGCCAGCTATCTCCGTAATGAAATGACGACACCCCAGATAGGGTGCTATTTGTATGGAGGAATTCAGCGTTATACCGTCGTATGGAGTGAAGACGTGGTTTGAATCAGATGATTCTCAATAGTTATGAAGCGAGATGTTGGTTAAGTCCTTTGTCCGTCCGTCGCAGTATAGTATATTAATCATTTATCAAGATATAAAAAAATATGTCGATTTATCTGTTCGTAAATAGTCATATGGCTGTCATGACATTTCGAAAAGATTATGGGCTAATTGTTTCATTTATTTATGCTACTATTAATCGCAAGATTTCTCAACAATTTTTCGTCAATACCGACCGAAAGAAATGACTAAATTTTTATTTTATTCGTAGACCTGTAACATTTTTCTCTTAATTATTTTCCTTTTAAACATACTTGTAAAACCTTTATTCTGGGTAATTTAGCTATATATTAGTTTTATGTAGGTGGAGACTTGTCATTAGCTCGTTAGCTATCGGTTATTTCTAATTGTCTTTTTTATTATAGCTGTTAGTCTTCCTAAAACCAATAAATAAAATATTTTTGTTTTAATTTATTGTTCAGATACAATGTTTAAACTTTTTACTGTACATCATCGAGCTGCATTGGTGAATATTATATGATGAGATACATATACATTCTATCACCACCAGAGACGCCTGAGCCTACCTGACCCACATTCTACTCAATCCATGGACAACAAAAGGGGCCTACCTCAAATACTTACAATAATAGACGCGTTCAAAAAGTCCATAAAAGTTCCTCACGATTCAATTAAATGCCGCCCTGTCCGCGTAGGGATTCGACAGCTTGATATTGCATTCCTGAGGAAAAGCCACCCCTCGTTGGCAGGGAAGGCTTGGAGACCGTTTAGCAGGTAAATCAATTATAACGCCGCCTCAGGTCGCGTATTTCCTTATCCGTATTGAATTCGTTCCCTCGTCGTGACCAAATCAATACGATCATGGAAATTCATTAATGCCCCGTGAGCCTATCGATTTCGTCTACTCGTGTCGACGAAATCAATACGGTTATGGTATATGGGCCTCGTCAACAGGTGGGGCACCAATTCAATACGCTTACGGAGCAAGTTCCTTAAGCAGTTTTGCTCGTCTTTAAACGTATCGATCTTGTTCCCTCCCAACTTATTTAGGAGCTACGAAGCACTGACTATCTTTTTCGATATAATGGTTGTATTTTTTTCATTTTAAACTGATATTGAATTCATTCTGTAACGTAAGCATTACAGGGTGAATTCAATATGATTTATGTAACAGTTTTAAAACGTATATTTTTTACTAAAACTTACTATGTAAAATGATGCTACGTTCAGCTAACCAGCGCCACCTATGATAAAAATATAATATCTTCTTTTATGATTCGTTTTTTCCAAGAAGTGCTCCTGACATTTTCTCAATCCTGTTACTAGCTATTTTTAGGACCTGGCATCTAGAACCTAGCTAAAAAACTAAGATTACATATTTATCATTGGTGGCACTAGTTTGCTGAAAATAGCGTCTTAATCACCTCGAGAGACACGAGTATATGCTTATGTGACTTTCTTTTTATACAAATAAATGTCCATAATCGCATTGACTTCCTCAACTCGAGGAGACGAAATCGATACGCTCACAAGGCATTAATGAATTTCCTCAACCATATTGATTTGGTCACGATGAGGGGACGAACTCAATACGGATAAGGAAATACGCCCACAGGTTAGGCATTTCATAAATTCGAACCTAGACCTAGTAACTAATCCGTGGTAATAATTTACGTTATGTTTTGGCAAACATACACTTAGATAACTACTCGATTTTTTCATCTGTTTTTTCTATTTTGAGATTTATTAGTGGTTAGTGACATAAGTAAAATAAATAGAAAATAAGAAACGTTTCTTCTTGTACTGATATATTTTTATAATGGAAATATCTGCATACTTACAAACGGTAATATAATACAGAGTTGATATATTCTTCAACATCGTTAACTTACATATCTACGTCATTACCAGCATGAGCATCTTCTTCTTTGTTTATATTCTTTTCTGTATTTACATTAGCTTTATTATCTGTTGCTACTTTATTTACTTCCACGTTATTATCGCTGTTTTCCTTCTTTATACTTGTATCAGCGTCTGTTGTAATTGTTGCGTCATTTTCAGTACTTTCATTGTTTTCTTTCTTATCATTTAAATCAGATTCTGCTTCATTTTCTGTCTTGGCAGCATCGTTTGCATTTTGTGTTGTCTTCTCCTAAAACAATATTGTCAATTAAGGATGTGTCAATTGTGCGAAAAAATTGAATCCTATAAGTCAATCCAAGTTAAAAACTATGTGTGCCAAAGTTCATCCAAATCCGTGCTGCCGTGTTTGGGTGATTGAGTTAACATCGTTAAATATTCGTTAGTACTATATATTTTAGTACTGAGTTCGTGAGTAAACCTTCGTATCTGCCTTGTGATGAGTTAGCCTTCACTCGCGCAAAATGAGGTATTTAATATTGGTAAAGTACTACGAAAAAGGCTCTTCTATTGTAATCCGGTTTAAAACAAAGCATGTGCTATATAGAAAAATGCCTCATAACTACTTACTTTTATTATGGGGCGAAGAAAATCTGACCCGTAGATAAAAATGTATAGTTACCCAAAATATTAAAAAACTACATGTTTTGTATTGCACAGTAAAAACTTTCTTTTAAAATTAAAAAATTGCGTCTAATGAACTAGAAAGAGAGATTTATAAAAAAATGAGTCAGATTTTCTTGGTCCCATAATAAAAGATACTAGTTTCAATAACATCTATTCATTGCTATAGATTTTAATTCTATACAGCACTACCTACTGTTTAGGCCAATATTTGCTAACTACCTGATGAGACTGCCACGCACTAGAATAACAATGATATCAGGATATTGCGCCTCTAGACTAAACAAACACTTGACAGTTACCTAAGCAGGGGATGCATGGAACCATGCTGATGAGCATGCTGTTGACGTTTCAATCCACCAAGAGCCAGGCTGGCTACCCTGGGTGACACAACATCCAGCATTGAGCTCCTAGAACACCCAGGCCTCCTACTCCAGCTGGTGCAGGAGTTAGGATGGCTGATGTAGACGAGAAGGCGAAGGGGACATGCATAAAGGCCTTTCAAGGGTCAGGTGCAGGCACTACAGCCCCCTAATGAAGATTGAAGATTGAAAGGTAGGTAGTAGATGTAGCAATTACCTCAGACACCCTCTGAAACAGCAATACCAGCTCGCAGTGCTTGGTCTGCGGGAACATATCCACGGCCGCAGCACATACTGGCTGGAAGGGCTCGCCTCTGAGCGTCTTCGACGAGGGCCGGCACAGATCCACGAAGTTCTTCATAGCAGAGGAAGGCGAACAGGAGATGTAGACTATGCGCTTGATTTTGGAAGTGTTGCGTAGTAGGGTGATGGCTCGCATGTCTGTAGAATATGGTTTGTGGTTAGAATATCCATCATCAGCATTTTTTTTGTTACGCCCACCTTTTGTTTCACATGTACGTGTGAGTGACTGAGATGGAAGAAGCCTGACAAGTGCCTTGTTGGCTTGGTGGAGTAGCAACGCCCGTCCTCACGGTCCTGTGCCAAACACATCCAGGCAAATCCCGTCTAGAGAATATCTTCATTTATTATCCCCTTCCCCCTCGGATGTGAATAGAAGTGGACGTGTTTTCTGTCGTAGTTAATTTCTGTGGAATAAAATCAAAAATCTAAATTCAAATTTAACGTAACAAAGTACTAGGCGCACATCAACCACAAGGAGCCTCGGAGGTGAGAAATTCCCACTCTCACGCACACCTCGACCCATATCACGCCCCGCATACTACATAGAAGACGGAAGGACCAACCATAGTGTGCACGACGTGTATGTTATCACTACCGGATTACCACTCTCATTGATAAATAGATCAAGTACCCCACCATACCACGCCCACAGGCGTTCCCGCAGTGACCGGACCACCTCTTGCAAACCAGTTTTTAAATTGATTGCTTAGCCTTACTGCCCGCTTATCACTGCCGCTATAGAATTTTGCCGTGCAAATAGGCCTACTTTTCTATTTGGCGCGCCGACGCGGGACCAGCAAATATGTATCATTCGCCAAAATCAACGCAGCAAGGAGCTCAATCAAGATCTGAAAGTGACCTAATAAATTTAGAAAGTGAACTAACTACTCAACTGCACTCCCCTAAGGGTTTTATTACACAAAGAGCTAAGCGTCCTAGGGACTCCAGTGACTCAAATCCTAGCGACTTCTCCGACCTCAAGGATGTGATACTGCGGATGATGTCCAGCCAGTCTGAACGGATGGACAACTTGGAAAAGCATATACTGGATATTAAAGGACAAACGACAAACATTGAGACCACAAATTCAGACATCGAAAAGGCAATGAATCACATTTCTGACCAAATGACATGTTTTGACGCAAAAATTGCGAAGTTGGAAAGGGAAAACAAGTCCTTATCAGCCGAAATTGTCACAGCACAGAGCAGAATTGACACCATTGAACGATACATGACCAAATCATCAATAGAAATACGAGACGTACCTAAACAGAATAACGAAACTAAAGAGGTTCTGTACGGGATGATAACTCAGCTATCCAAAACCCTTAATATTCAATTTAACCGCAGCGACATTCGAGACGTTTCCAGATCCCCCTCCAAGAAAGAGCAACAACTTTCGACAGTTGTCGTTGAGTTTACCAACACATTGACCAAAGCACAATATCTAAATATGGCCAGGGACTACAACAAAAAGAACAAGAACAACAAGCTGGACAACACACACCTAGGACTCCCGGAGCCAAAATCACCGATCTACATTGGCGAGCTGCTGACGCCTGCTGCAAAAAAGCTCTTCTACCTCACCAGAACATTTGTAAAAGAGAGCCACTTCAACTACTGCTGGACAACAGAAGGAAAAATCTTCATAAAAGAAAATAACGACAGTCCATATTTCCAAATTAAAAACGAAGCACATATACTGTCCCTAAAAAACCCTATTTCTGAATGACTACCCGATTGTCCTATTTTACTACGTAATTTTTCTTATATTTTTAGTTACCTAAGATACTATTCAACTTACATTAAAACACAAAACACACCTCAATTTACACAAACAAATAACAAAACAATGCCTATTCAGTACGTTAACATCAGACTGTCAATACCTACTTTACTTTCGACACTAAAATCCCACTATCAATATTTTACCCAAAGAGACTGCTACAGATATAGATTAATATATTTTTACACCAATTACCGGCTTCCTTACCAAAATAGTAAGCATACAAGTATCGATACCCTCCTAACAATGCATTTCCAAATCTTTATTTTTCCGTGAACAAAATAAGCGATGATTTTATGCAAAATCTAGATAACTTTTGTGTATCCACTGTCTTATCCTGTACTCCAGAACAAATCTATACACATATTACAAAACCCAACAATAAACTAAAAATACTATCAATCAATATTCGCTCAATAAATTGCAACTTCCATAGTTTTCTTACTCTACTCACACGATTAGACATAGACTGCGATATTTTAGTTCTGACAGAATGCTGGTTAAGTTGCCTTTCTAATTCTTACATACCTACGCTAGTAAACTATACCCCTATTTTAACAACTAAGCATCAGAATCAAAGTGATGGTGTTATTGTTTATGTTAGGTCCGAACTCGCTCACACCTCAGAAGAACTTGATTTTAAAGGATCGGCTTCTGGGCTTCTATTGAAATTAGATTCTGATATAGCTATACTATGCATCTACCGCTCTCCTTCTAATTACAACATTGATTTATTTTTAGAAACTTTAGACCAAATCATTCCAACACTATCATCATTTAAATCCCTAATTATAGCGGGTGACATTAACGTTGATATTATCCCATCTTCTCTGGACTCACGCTCTCATAACTATCTTAGCCGCCTCTCATTCTATGGTCTACTGCCAGCACACGATCTACCTACTAGAGAAAATAGCTGTCTAGATCACCTAATGCTTAGAACCCAATATCCATCACTCACTTTTATCCTCGACTCATACACAACTGATCATCGCCCAGTCCTCTTTATGCTTGACTCTAAACCTACACGAGATAAGTCTCTGGGAACAATTTCTATTATCAACTATGATGGCCTTGATAAAGACATTGCACAACTTGACTTTGCTCCTGTCCATTCCTCTATTGATCCAGAGTCTGCTACAAATAATTTAATAACCAGTCTCTCTACAATAATAAATAAAAATACAACAGTTAAAACCATCTCCAAAAAGCAAAAAATTCTTAAGCCCTGGATCTCTCCTGGACTCCTTCGATGCATGCGTAACCGCGATCATCTCCATAAACAGCATAAAGAGAACAAAGATAATGAGATTTTAAGATTAACTTACATCCGCTATAGAAACTTTTGTACAAAACTTTTGAAAAAAATAAAAAGACAGTATGATACAAACGAATTAAAAAAAGCTGGTAATAATAGCAAACGCTTATGGGATACAATAAAAAGAATTTCAAACACCACAAAAACTAAATCCGTGCCTAGCCAACTTCTTTCTCCCACTCATTCTCCCAAACATTCATGTAACAAGGTTAATAACTTTTTTGTTAATATCGGAAAAGCATTGGCTGATAATATTACAGGTTCACCTCATCCTACGGGCTGCAATGAACCCCCTCCTCAATTATCTAACATTCCTGGTTCTTTCGTCTTGCTGAACACAGACGAAAATGAAGTTATTGGCGCCATCAACTCCTTAAGACCCCTAGCTGCTACTGGCTGGGATGGCATTTCTCCAACAATTATCAAAAGATACTCCTTAACTCTCGCCCCTATTCTTAGTCACATTTTCAATCTTTGCTTTCAAAACGGTTTCTTCCCTTCTGCATTTAAAAAGGCGATCATCCACCCTATCTTTAAAAGTGGAGATAGGTCATGCGCTACAAACTATCGCCCAATCGCTGTGCTCACTACCTTCTCGAAGCTCTTGGAACGCATTATTAATAATAGACTTACCAATTACCTAGAAACGAATAATATAATCTCTCCCCAACAATTTGGCTTTCGTAAGAACATCTCTACCGTTGATGCAGTTCTAAAGCTAATGGATAACATTGTCAAAAACATAAACAGCAATAAGAAAACTCTCGCGGTGTTCCTTGACTTAGCAAAAGCTTTTGACACCGTACCGATCCCTATTCTTCTAACCAAACTATATTCTATCGGTGTCAGAGGCATACAGCACAACTTATTCGAATCGTATCTTACGGGCCGATCACAAATGGTAAAAATAGGCCCCCACATGAGTGACGAATCGCAAATATCATACGGTGTACCGCAAGGTAGTATATTAGGGCCCACACTCTTCCTCATATTTATTAATGACATGTGTAACATATCACTTGAAAATGGCACTATTATTACATACGCCGATGATACAGTTCTCCTTTTTAATGGCTCTAGTTGGGCCAATCTCCAAAATACAACTCAATCAGGTTTTAATGTTGTCGCCAACTGGCTTTCCGCACACTTTTTAACTTTGAACACTTCTAAAACTAAATTTATACCCTTTTCTCCCACTTCCGCCAATCAACCTAAATTACCGATTGTTATCCAAGCTCACTCCTGTCACGATCCTCTATTGTGCCATTGCCCCTCCATAGACCGTACTGACATAATTAAATACTTAGGAATCACGTTGGATAAACACCTGAACTTTAAAACCCACATTGATCTGCTTACATCTAGACTTAGGAAATTAATGTACGTATTCAAATCTATCCGCAACACTGCCCCTCCAAATGTAATTAAAACAATGTATCTTGCTCTAGTCCAATCTATAATTACTTATTGTATACCGTGTTGGGGTGGTGCCACTAAAACACACCTCAAACCACTGGAAGTTGCCCAACGCGGAGTACTAAAGGTGGCCACCAAACGTCCTATCCTCTACCCTACTACAAAATTATACAGTGACTGCGACGTCCTAACTGTCAGACAGCTCTTTATTTACAACACCGTGATTCATCAGCATATCAATACACCCTTCTACGAAACCTCCAAACGTCGCAACGACTTAATTTGTAATATTCCCTTGCCAAAGCTTAGTTTTACAAAAAGGCATCACTTATATCTTGGTCCAAAACTTTATAATAAGATAAATAACATAAATTTTGTATTTAACAAACCCACATATGAATGTAAAAAGAATGTGTCTACACTACTAAAAACCTTAACGTATGATGAAACAGAATTTTTTATAGTGTAATATAATTGGTTACGTACTTATCCACTCACATTCTCTCTCTCTCTCTCACACACACACACACACACACACACACACACCCTCCCTCACACACACACACACCCACACACACACACACACACCCTCACACACACACACACACCCTCACACACACACACACACACACACACACACACACACACACACACCACACAGCCTCAAACGGAGGCATGCAGCATGTTAGTTATTAAAATTTTATTTTGTGTCCTTCCTTCTGAGGAAACATTTTGTAAAGCACATTGTTTAAATTTAATATTGTTTCTTCTTATTTTAATTATTGCTTGTATCACTTTTACTGCTTAAAACATGACGCCACCGAATCACTGTAACGATCCTCGTAAGAGGCACGGGCCTACTTAATCATAAATACAGGCTACCTGTTAGCCTAGTTATGATAGTAGTCGAAAAACTATCTCCTTGTTATGTATGTTTTTACTATGAATAAAGATTTATTATTATTATTATTATTATTATTATTTATTAATTATTATTATTAATTTAATTCCAGAGGAAAATTGCGATTGTTTGAGTGACACGTGTGACTGACACTTCGTGTCACTGTTATGGTTAAATAAAAATATTATTGACCTACCTACCCCAGAAATATCATGCATCAAACTATCTAAAGTTAAATCAAGTAGGTATTTAAAATAACGGTTTTATATGTGGTATTAAAAGATTTGTTGTACGTGAGCCCCCTTAAATATTTATTTTATTGTGTTTTTTAGTATTTGTTGTTATAGAGGCAACAAAAATACATCATTTGTCTCAATTGTCTAACTATCACGGTTCATGAGATACAGCCTGGTGACAGACGGACAGACAGACAGACGGACAGCGGAGTCTTAGTAATACGCGCCCGTTTTTACCCTTTGGGTAGGGAACCCTTAAAATGGAGGATTTTATGCGCAATAATGTACCGGCCAAAACACTGTTTTCAAGACCCTTGAATAGTGTATCCGAATAAACGGCTTTAAGGTGATATGTAAATAATAAATCAAAGCTCGAGGGGCGTGGTTTAACCAAGAACGCGGGGAGCGCTGAATGAACTGAACCCGATGAATACATCGCAAGCGGACAGCGAGCCAGGAAGGCGGCGCGGCAGGCCGGCGGTGTTTCAAAGCTTTAGAATAGAGGAGGCATGGAGTCGCCAAAAATATAATAGGTTTAGGTTAGTATTCCCGCTAATTAAACTTAATTATTATTAGCAAACTTTATTTAGTTTTTTGCTTTATTTAGTAATGATAACATAAAACTTTCGAGCTATATATGTTGTTATAAAAATGTTTATATTTTATGACACGCTTCTGATGGGGCATTTTGCAAACGAGCAAAAATATAAACAAGTATACTTGTACGGTAAATTTCCCTATTCTCAGAATAAATCTTGTATACCACCAACACTACTGAACTTTCTTTTCTTATAATTTAGTAGTTGTAGTGATTTAGAGGCTCGAAAATCGCGATCTGCGACACCTATGAGACCCTAGGCCCTAGATACGAATTTGAGTGATGAAGCAAGGGAAGAGTTAAGAGAATATCTGACAAATTTAATTTTGCTATGAATTTTTCTTTCAAATAAAAAACAGCGTTTATCATAATTATAATTTATATAATATAATTTATTTAAAAGTCACTAAAATCTATAACAATCCTACTTTTTTTCTGAGACTACAGTAACAGTTCTCTCGTCTTCATTAAA
Organism: Argyresthia goedartella; assembly: GCA_949825045.1. Lineage (NCBI taxonomy): Eukaryota > Metazoa > Arthropoda > Insecta > Lepidoptera > Argyresthiidae > Argyresthia > Argyresthia goedartella. The sequence continues at coordinate 34,980,983 of OX463812.1, read as the reverse complement.
TTGTTCATCTGAAACATTTGCGCTGCATGATTTATTCTCTTTGCTCGGAACATAGCCATTAGTTTTTTTGATTACGTATTCTGGATCACGGATCGTCTGATTTCTCGTATACCGTGGATCCACCTGTTCTGGTAAGAGGCAGTCAAAATAAAAAGACAATAACTTTGGCTCCATTTTATCTTTCCAAAACTTGTCGTCCTTGCAAATTGTATGTGTTTTTATTTTGTTTTTGCCATACCAAACTGCCAACAAGCAATTGTCTCTTATACATATGTGCATTTGCCCTTGGGCTTGTATATACCAGTCAGATTTTTCATTGACTTCGACCTGTCCTGTTTTTTATTACAACGCCAGAAATGCATTTTCCCTTCTTGAATTGCAGCTTCAATTCCTATTTTGAATGGTACTATGGGACATTTAATTTCTATCAGCATTTCTTCTGTGATGCCATCTGGCGTTGCACCAAGAAATGGGTAGGTTTCGTCGATAAAAAGCCCACAACCTTTTATTTCTTGATTTATTAGCCCAGATAATTCCTGTAAGGCCATTTTCTCATGTTCCCTTCCATGGTTTATGGAGGCCACATGGTAAATGTTTGACCTGTATAACATGCTTTGTACTATATTAGCACAACTATTAGTTTTTACTCTTTTTACTACTCTGCCAAAGTTTGAGGCAGTTAACAGATTTCGCCGTAGTTCTAGCCATTCCCCACTGTCACTTTGCAATATTGTCCTTTGTTCTATATCATTGCGTTCTTCCTCTGTTTTTTCTAGGTTTTTCAAAAACGTTGATTTCGCCAGCTCATAAGTACCAGGATCCATGTCAGGCTTACTGACATTTTCCCCATAATCAAAGTTCATCTTTCTAGCTATCAACTTTCGTTTTTTTTTTCTTTTTTATATATCCGGTTGTATTTTCTTTTATTTTCTACTGCTTCTTCATATTTTTTGATCTTAGCTAACGGACTTTGATCATGAACATTTTTACTGACCGTTGTCAATATTTTGCCAGAATTGAATGATACAACTGCTCCCGCACATCTGGCTTGGTAAGAACGCTTGAGAGCATAATTCACCCTCTTTCCACCAACAAATTTTGCGACAACTCCGTTAAATCTTTCCACGACATTGCTGTCTACATTTTCAATAAGACTTCTTGATTGCGACGCAACATTTCCCACTAAGTATCTAATACGTTGCCATAGTTGACTGTTGAACATCTCTTTGTTATCTTTTGCTGTTTCATCGCTGCAAATGTTTTTGTTACACTCTTCATGGGATCCAAAAGCATGACAAACCGATACTGTCACATCATTGTGCAAGTTTTTGATACCCTCAGATTTATTACCTTGATCACCGTGGAAACCTATGGCAACACAGATGTACTTGCGTGTGCTCATAATTTTTTCAGTAGTTATCAATTTTCTTTCTGCTAACTTATATGCAGTATGTTTTTATTGTTTGCATTTTGTTACAAAAAATTCTTAGTATATGATTTCTACAGCCTATCTTTTCAACAGTGATCGAAGGATATGGCCGTGTGTCCAAAATTTTTGCATAAGTGCTACTGTCGCCATCTGCAATATATCTTCCATGCATATCTATTGACCTTTTAAATCCCTCAGCAATTATCGTAGATTCCATGGACGCGGAAGCCCCGCTGAAATTTTTAAAGCACTCGTGGTCTTTCACTTTCTCTTTCCTTTTATCTGCTCTAGCACAAATGCAGCAATATTTATTTATAACAGACATATATAGAACTTGACCAAATCGTCTCCCCATGATGGCCGCAGCACCTGATAATGCGGCATAATTAGTCTTGTATGAGCGTTTGCACCAGCAACCATCTAAGACGACATCGATTATGGGTATTCCGTCCTTGGTGACACTTCCTTCTTTCAAAGCTGCTTCTTTTTCACGTTCGCCAGCCTTTCTCATTTCCTCCCACGCTGTCACTTCCCATTCATCAAAAACCTCATCTTGGGCTTTTTTGTATCTATAACTAGTCATGGCCAGTAAATCAAGAGATGCCGATAATTGATTCAGTTGAGCATTACCACATCCTGCCGCTATCATCCCCGAAACTGCCATTTTATTTAAATTTTCTGATGAATTCTTTATGGTGAAATCTTTTTTACATAGTAAGCATACAAATGAAAATTCCGATGACAGGCAAGACTGTTTTTCTGATACCAGTTTCATTGTATAGAAGTTGCACTCAAACAACGATGGATGCTTAGATATTTCAATTAGTTTATCCAAAAAAAAAAATATGTCAATTATTCTGTGACCAGTCACACTGCTGTCTATTACATTCTGAAACAAGATAAATAACACATATTTAATTCAGTAACACTCAGTTTTTTTTTAGTAGAATTATACTTAACTACAGAACAAAATAGACCAGTTATTGACCACAATTGACCACAGATGTGATAGATGACAAAAAAACAAGATTCCTGATCATGATTCAATCTTCGAAAAATCATAACTCACATCATTATTTACAGTCTCTATTTCATATAGTTGAACTCCACCATCGTCGCTGACTTCCACTGAGTGCTCGATGTCATCGTCATGTGGTCTCTTCCTCGAAATAATGCTTAACCTAAAAATAAATAAAACGGTAACTATTGAAAGCAAACTACTTATTATGAATATTTTATATTTTTATAATTCTACTAAAAAAAACTGAGTGTAGTTTTTTTTTAGTAGAATTATACTTAACTACAGAACAAAATAGACCAGTTATTGACCACAATTGACCACAGATGTGATAGATGACAAAAAAACAGATTCCTGATCATGATTCAATCTTCGAAAAATCATAACTCACATCATTATTTTCAGTCTCTATTTCATATAGTTGAACTCCACCATCGTCGCTGACTTCCACTGAGTGCTCGATGTCATCGTCATGTGGTCTCTTCCTCGAAATAATGCTTAACCTAAAAATAAATAAAACGGTAACTATTGAAAGCAAACTACTTATTAGAATATTTTATATTTTTTTACTAGGTATTTGAATTGCAAAAAATCTAAGTGGGACCAAAGGCATTCCACAATCTGTAAACTGCTGAATTACGTAAAATTAGTGTCTGACTTTCAACCAGGTAGCTGTTAAGGCAAAGACTGAGTGTTTAAAGCTAAGATTGTGCAGTGCTACATTCCTTTTGCCACCACTTATAATCCTTGAATGCTCTTCTCTTTATAAATTGGCAAGAAATTCGCAATTTTCCACGATAATTTAGGGGGACTTAAAATAAGTTACAAAATAATTTAGTCACCTTTTTTTTTCCAATAACTTGGTAGTTGGAAATTGTTGATCGTCCAAACTTAAATATGACATTGGCGCATCTATATTTTGTTCTTCTGTTGCTGATGTTTCGCATTTATACGAAGTCAGCTCTGTTGCTGTGATTTTGTCGGATTGGTTTGCGCTGTAAAATAAAATTTGTATCTAAATATTCAATGAAAAACAAAACGAAAGTAGCAATGTAAGAAATAATTAAAACCTACAAAATATGCTACATACATGATAAGGTTTGAATTGTTTTTTTTTTATTGGTTTCCTATCTGAAATATATTTCCATGAAGATGCTTTATTAAACTTATTCGCACATGTGATAATTACAAAGTCATTGACACTTAATTAATTCATAATTCTTTATTGAACACAGTTATTTAAAAAGATACATTAAGTGAAAACATATGTACAAAGGCGAGCTTATCTCTAAAAAGAGATTTCTTCTGGCAAACCAACGCATGACTCCCAGAACATTTATCAAGAAATTTTATTTTACGAGATTAATTAAGGCATATAGTTTGCTTACCCATTTTTTTCCAAAAAGTTGGTAGTTGGACATTGTTGGTCGTCCAAATTTAAATATAATAATGGCGACTCCATCGTTTTGTTTTCCATCGCTGCTGTTTCGCATGCATGCTCTAATGTCAGTCCTGGCCACAGATCACCCCCAATAGATACCGCATGATGAGACATTTGCACTGGACCGAACTCACCGAATTCGGAGGAAGGAAGGGTGTGCGGGGAACAAACAAGCGGGCGTTTGATTGGCTAATTCAAGGTCGCGCTAGAAAGCACCGAAGATCTAGTGATGCGACATCGAAATTACTGAAATAGCCACTTATCGATACATACGGTGTCAGTCAGTGACATTGAATCAATTCCGACATAAGACCTACAATTTTCTGAACCACAATTAAAGTCAAAGATTTAACATTATATTTATATATAATAGTATAAGTTATGTTAAAAAAATCAAATAAATTATATGCTAGAAAGTAAAAAAAAAGTTTTTATTCAGCAATTTATTTACATAATTATATCAAAAACACACTTAAAATAACTGTGTAGATAATATTTTGAGGGTACAAAGATAAATATTAGTAGCTATTCTCAACTTACCTAATATGAGTTCTGAGTACCGCATGGTAGGCAGAGCCACAATCGCTGCGCCATAAAGGTATTAATAAAACAAACGAATACAATTATATCGCATTAATCTAGCACTTTCAAACTAAGATAATTTACTTGGCGAAATCCCAACATCATTTATATAAAAAGATCGATAAAAACTTGAGCGCGAAACACTACACAACACTAGTGATATCGCATGATTTTGCTAAAAAAAGACAAGTAATTCTCATCACCGCAGGTGAGAAAGAGACATTTTCAAAAGACGTCAACGGGTAGTGCAAGTCCTATTAATTATTGAATATTATGAACTGTTGTATCTTGAACTTTGCTTCACTGGCAAAATAAAATTATTTTTTGAGGATTTTACTTACCAGTGGAATGTTATACCATCTCTTTGGAAGTTTGAAGTCTTGGTAGACTTCCCACACCACTTTACACTACAAAACGGCATTAAAATGTTTGTTATTTTCGGAAAATATTTTTTTAAGGTTTAATTTTTGACAATACGCACAGGTCTGACACTTGGTCGCGACTGAAGAAGCGCATTCAAGCTTTGTATCGTATAATACCTATTGAGCTAATGCGTGGTGCGCGTCGCTTGCCTTGTATACGGTATCTATTGGGGGTGATCTGTGGTCCTGGCGCTGTCATTTCGTCGGATTGATTTGCTCTGTAAAATAAAATTTGAATCTAAATATTCAACGCAAACCAAACCACTAAAGTTTTTTAGCAACATTTGACGCAGACGCGACAAAGTTCAAAATATTTATAATTTACAGAATCAGTTTCTACATTTCAATTATTTTTTCCACGAAAATACCTACGCTCACAAAGTCAATTCTATAGACCATATTTTTTGGAACCAACCATGAAAACGCGAAAAAAATACCAGCTCTTCATTACATTTCCGCCCATTAGGTAGGTATTGCACTTCTCTATGAAACAGCTGATGTTTATTACGTGATTTCGAGGTTTGCCCTAAAGAAAAATATGTTCTATGATATGTTCTAGGTCTCTTCAAATATCTCTACCTACACGTTTTATGCATCGAACATGGGATGAATATAAAGACATGAATACTTACTTTTTATTTTCCCTCATTTGACGAGCACTTTCTCTTAGATGTTTCAAGTGGTTGGTTTTGTTTACTTTTCGTTTGATTCTGTTTCTATTCCCCATATCGGCAATGTAATTAAAACCTGAACGTTATTTATTCACTTATTAAAAACTTCCGAGTACCGATTACCGACACAGGACTATCTCGGACAGAGGTCACGGGCTAACTGGGTGGGAATACGAATCTAAACGAAAGTGACAGCGTTAATTACTACCACATAGGATAAAAAGAGAGCGTAAACAATGCGCTTGACTCAAACTGAGATAACGTGGCGCCAAACCACATAAAATTGTTTTAAAAAAAACCACATTACTTTTTCAAAAATATTTTTCGGGAGAATTTACGAATACATAAAACTTACATTTTGAATGCAATTCCGCAATGAAATTATTTAGGATTTCAGACTTACAGGAAAAAATAAAACAATTTAGAGGTATTTTCGTAATTAAATTCTATCGAGAAAATTGTATCCAATCGCGTTTTCCTTTTGTGAGAATCTTAATCAAATACTCAATAAACGTTAACCCAAAAATCAAATCTGCAGATGACTTTAAAGTGGAGTAAATGGATTTGAAATAAACCCCATTTTTGTTTTGTATCGTCTTAACCTCCCCGTGCCCCAATCATCATATGATGCTCGCCTCAACAACCGTCAGAGCCCCAAGCATCATATGATGTTCTCGATACCAACTTTTAAAAAACCGGTGTATCTTTGGCAATTTTTGTCGTGTTGCCAAGGTTGGAGTGTGTGTAGACGGCCAATGAGCCAAACTTCTATATCCGGTATAATGTCTGTCTATGGTCTTTCATTGAAAAAAATATTGCAAACGTGTCTATAGATGTAAATATTGTTTCTTTCCGTATTTTATGAAATTTGAAACGCTGAAACATTTAACAGTTTCTATAAGAACACACTAATGTTTTTTATTGTTTTGAAAAGGTAATCTTGTGTAGATTACGTAGGTATAAACAAAATGTATATGTTGTTGATGTTTTTCTCATATTTGTGTCGAGAGGGAGCATTTCCATAGAAGTCCGTGATTCTGATGTCGGTACAAAAATACCTAAGGTCACATTGTCATTTTCTTTGCATTGAGTAAGAGAGGGTTTCATTAGCTACTCAGATGTACAACTCTCATAATTCTAAGCGTTACCATTCCAACATAATCACTTGATATGCCAGTCAAGTGGGCCACTTGTATGCCTGGGGCTAGAGCTGTTTTAGCGCCGAGCGGCTGGGGCAACCAGAGGTTAAAAGGCGAGTACGGAAATATTTACTAATCTTCCTCAAGCTTTGAATAAAACACCTCAGTGGTAATTACTGCCGTGGCGGGGTATAGGCGAGGGCTGTAATTGCCATTTCCCCCGTGGATTGGTAGGGTGCTTTTCTAAAAAAAAAAACAAGAAAATAAATGAAAATTCAATAAAAAAACCTTTTTCAATTCTCCAGGACATGAAATTCTCGTAAGCATACAAAGGTATACAAAAGTGTAGCTTTCTCTGGACTTCTTTGGTAACAAATTTTCAATGGCCAATTTGGCTTCCGCCCTTAAATTTGGCGGAGTGCATTCAAACTCCATTTCACTCTCACAAGAAATAATTATATTCAATAAAATAGTGTTTGTAAAGACTTTCTTTTTAGTTTTTTATCTACTTACTTTGTTTTCCCACTAATGATAGGTATTTTTTTCCTATGCTTTTTTTAGGCAAAGGTAACTCGATGATACGGCCTTGTATGGTGTTTAAAGGAGAGATATTATAGGGTTACTTCGGAAACTGAGTGAAAATTCACTTGTATAAAAAAAGAGATGGAGATAATGAAAGAAAGAGAGATGATGAGAAGACCGGATTACTTGTGAAGCACCGGATTTTAATGAACAGAACCAAAACAAAATCTAATTCAGACTTCTTCAGCATTATTCAAACAGAATTCAATAAAGTTTTTAAATTAAAGAAATTCAATGACTACAACGGTAAATCTAAATTTATTGACTGGGCAACGTTTGGAATTCGTAAATTTAGAGTGACTTTTGAATAAAAAACCTAAAACTTTAATAGAAAATTTCATAACAATGTTAAAAAATATTTCAAAACTTTCAAGTTGGTTTGTAGAACTGCAAAATCTTAACACATTAATAGACAAATACAAAATTCAAATAATAGAATGAAAACAGTTTGGCAAATAATTAACCGTGAAACTGGAAACGTTATATCTAGGGACAATGATTTCTGCCTAAAGATAGGTGATGATATTGTTAAATCCTACGCTGAGCTTGCTCGAGCTTTCGAAAGATTCTTCACCAATGTACCCACAACAGAGCGTCTAAATTCATCTCCATATAAAGCAGAGACTTTATAAAAAAACAACACTAGCTTCAGTAATGTATATAAAAAATTTCTTCAATTATATTCCTAGGATATTGTCAAAACGTTTAGATTACTTAACTTGAAAAATACTGAAGACACCACCGTTATAGCCCCACCATTAGCTTATATATTCAATACATGTGTTGACGATGGAGCTTTCCCAGACCTCATGAAACACAGTAAACTGATACCTCTGTTCAAGTAGGGAGATAAGGGTGATCCTTCAAATTTCAGAGCAATATCTGTTCTTCCAGCACTAAGGAAAATATTTGAAAAGTTTATACTCAATCAAATACTTTCACACTTCAACCGTACAAAACAACTCCACGCCAAACAATACGGTTTCACTAAGAGTAAATCGACTACGAATGCAGGTATTACCCTTATATCTCATATTTATTCTGCATGCTTTGCGATCTGTCGAGGGCATTTGATTGTGTTGATCATGATACGCTATTAATGAAATTAAATCATTACAGAGTTAGAAATTAACAGCTGTATCTACTAAGATCATACTTCAGTAATAGAATTCAAAAGGCTTAAGTCAACGCGGCGTTAAATCTGATGGATCGGGAATATAAATTAGCGTTCCACAAGGTTCCATATGAGACCTTTGTTATTCCTGGTATATATTTATGATCTGCCTTTTATGGTGGAGAAATTGACGGACGTAGTGTAGTTTGCTGATGATACTTAAATGATGATACTTACTTCATTGTCATCGTCGCTTTCTTCTGTAGATTGGGGTGACTTATATGGATGTGTAGATGTCGACAGTTGTGTCGAGGTACTATATAGTATATTTTATTCATGTTTAGATGATTGCGTTCCCAGAAAAATGCGTAAAAGAATAACCACTCGGTATATTTACCCGAAGTGGTTTACTTCTGACATTGTACGCAACATTAAAAACAAATATTTTCATTTAAAGAAGTTAAAGGCTTACGGTAAGGAATTCAACAGAGAAATGTTTAAGTACTACAGAACCCGAGTTAAAGAACTCATTGACTTAACCTATGCCGACTACATACGACGTGCTGAGAGGCAAATACACACTGACCCGACTACGTTCTGGGACTTTATAAAGGACCAGCGTAAGTGTAGACAGACTTGCGATATATACACTTATGAAGGAAACAAAGTGACCGGAGTTGATGCGGCTAATGCGTTTGCCGCTTACTTTCGTTCGGTATTCCTACCTGACAAACCCCTTCTTGATGCGAAAGCTGCTGAGCGGAAGGCTGGACCGGCGGGAGGCTCCTCGCGTATAGCGGTCGATACTATTACCGTCGCAGACCTACGCCGGGCTGGACGGCGGCTGAAGCCACGATCATCCCCTGGTCCTGACGGTATCCCACCATTCGTGGTAAGAGACTGTCTGTCAGCGCTGGTGCAACCCCTCCTCCATGTTTACAACACAGTCTTGAAGACCTCAACATATCCCTCACGTTGGAAATTGTCGCGTGTCACGCCCGTGCTCAAGGACGGTTCTAGCGCTGAAGTAGCTAATTATAGACCCATAGCTGTCCTCTCTGTTTTTGGTAAGATCTTTGAAGCAATAATTAATGGTCACGTCACACAGCAAATTAGAGTTCAGCTAGCAGATGCACAGCATGGATTCCGTCCTGCTCGTTCGACGGTTACTAATCATCTGAACTTTGTCAACTACGTGTCATCTGCTATGGACAAAAAGAAGCAAGTAGATGTGACCTATTTTGACTTCAAGAAAGCTTTTGATCGGGTCCATAACGATGTGCTTCTGCATAAGTTTGCTGCCATAGGTTTCACTCCCAAGCTTCTAAACCTGTTTGCAAATTACTTCTCGAATAGGCTACAATACCTACAGGTTTCAGGTATGCGTTCAGTATCCTATGATACTTGTTCTGGAGTAAGTCAGGGGAGCACCCTTGGCCCTACCCAGTTTCTCATTATGATAAATGATCTTCCTGAAGTCATCGAGACTGCCGAGTGTCTCATGTTTGCTGACGATTTAAAGTTGTTTTGGAGCATTGGATGTGATGATGATGTTAAGTTATTGCAGGGAGACATTGATAGGGTGGTTGAATGGAGTGTGAGAAATAACTTGGCCTTCAATAGCTCCAAGTGCAAGACTATGACTTACACTCGACTTCTAACTCCTATACATCATGACTACACTATATCTGGCACTCCTATCGTGAGAGTTACCAAAATTAGTGACCTCGGACTGACTATGGACACAAAACTAACTTTTAATGACCACATCCAGGATACGTGTAAGAGAGCTTACAGGTCGCTTGGGTTTGTGATGAGGCAGGCAAAGGCTTTCAGTAGCGTATCTACAGTCATAACATTGTACAATGCCTTTGTCCGTAGCAGGCTTGAATATAATGCAATCATCTGGGACCCACATGAAGTCAAATATAAGCTCATGTTGGAAAAAGTCCAGCGTAAATTTGCAAGATCCCTATATAAGATAATGTATGGGTACTATCCACACTTATTTCCGTCTTTGTTCGTAGCAGGAATGGTGGGAATGGACACCCTTGAGTTGAGGAGGAAGCTAGCGCTACTCGTGCACTACTATCACCTTATGCACAATGGAGTGGACAATCCCACAGCTCTGCAAAGCTGTACCTTATCGGCTCCTAGATGCTACGCAATGTTGCGCTCTCGGCCGCTTTTTGCGACGGGTGTGGCCCATACAGAGCATGCTCGACACGCGCCCACCTTCCAGGCACTGACATTGCTGAATGCGTGTATCACTCAGTACCCGGAAACTGATATTTTTGGTATGCGCCTTTGGCAATTTATTCAAATAGTTATTAAGTACCTTAACACAATTCTATTTACGTGTGAGAAATTTATTGATAATTAGTTTTTCACAATGAACTTGCTTTAATTTAATTTGTTGATTTTAATTTAATTTGTTATTTTATAAATTGTATTGCTATATTATTGTATTAATTAATATCTCTATTTCATTGTATTATTACTATTCACATGTGTTGGTGCAAACTGTAAGTGTGATTTATGGATTAATAAAGAAATCTAAATCTAAATCTAAATCTAAATTGGTCTTCAAAATTGACAGACTAAAGAAGATTTTGATGATGTTAATGATGTATGTATTGTCTTTAACCTTGAACCAATCACTATGATCATTTATTGTTAAAAGCTGGTAAAACCAAGTGTATCAAATTCTCACTTCCAACTATCATGCAAGTTGAGACCAGTTTAGTGATAGACAGCATCACTTTAGAATTAATAAATAATACCAAGTTGCTTGGAATAACCATTCATAGCAGATTGCAGTGGGGACCCCCACATAGATAAATTAGCAGGTAAATTAAATTCTGCGGCTTACGCTGTTAGGAACATCAGACAAAACACGGATGTGGCTACCTCTAGCCTAGTTTATTTTAGTTACTTTCATAGTGCATGTCCTATGGTATCTTCTTGTGGGGGAAAGCAGCGGATATTTAAACTATTTTTATTTTACAGAAAAGAGCTATTCAAGCAATTTATAATTTAAAATAAACAGACTCCTTAAGAGAGCTTGTTAAATAAATTGACATACTAACTGTAGCTAGTCAATTTATTTTCGAAAATATAATGTATGTATGCAAGAACCTTACAACATTTTTCGAACTTAGCGATAGCTGTAATGTTAACCTAAGAAATAATCACAGACTAGTTGCGCCCCGGTTTAGACTCAAGAAGGTTAGCAACTATTTCAAGGGTCAGTGCATTTTCTACTACAAGATTTCGAAATTGCCATTTGTGCAATTTAAAAAGCGTGTTAATGCGACTTTGTCGAAAAAGGGACATTACTGTGTTCAAGATTACTTAAATGACGGGACTGTATGGGGTTAATCTGGCTCAACACAGCCCTTGCTGTTAATAATGTTGTAATGATTTATTCCTGCTTATTAATTATAATAATTCATATTGAAATATTTGTATTAGTTAAGCACAGGCAATTTTAAAAAGAGGTCTAAAAATCAATCTGTGCGAGTTTTTACGCCCTCCCTCTCCCCCAGTGGTCCAATGTAGAGAAGAGGAGAAAATGACGTTTGCTAAGTATATGTAAATATTTACAGTAATAAATAAATTTGACTATTGACCTCGACAAGTTCTTGCCGGGTATGCCGGAGGTGGCACAAAGCCGGGACGTGTGGACTCAAAGGGGGGAGGCCTTTGCCCAGCAGTAGGAAACTATCGTCTCATCTACGTAAAAAAAAAAAGATTTTAACAAAACATATATAAGATCCATCGCAGTTAAGTCTACTACCATTTGAATAAAACCGAATTAAAATCCATCCACAACACACACACACACACACACGAACACACAGACAGACGCTTCAAACTTATAACACCCTCTTTTTCGTCGTCTGAGTTTAAAAGAAGGGCAGTAGGGTGAAATGCCGATGGTCAACTTACGCAGGCCAGCCCTCGGCGGATCGACGATGGCTGTGACGTCATCCCCGGAGGCCCTGGCCAGCACCGACGACAGTATGTTCTCGGCCTTGCCCGCGTAGAAGTCGCAGTTGCCGATATTGTTGCGCTCCGCATTCGCTTTGGCGTCCTTCACCGCTTCCACGTTCAGCTCGAGACCGATCACTTTGCTGCAATGCTGCGGATATAAGTAATGCTTTTAAAATAATAAGGTATGAAGCCCTAGTTTTATTGAATATTCTGATTCAGAGGCACCTGTAGAACCTGTAGAACGATAGAAAGCACAGTTCATAGCATCTTAGAAGGGATATGACAGATAATCTAAAACTTCATACAATCCACTTTTAAACACTAGAGATGTTACTAAACAATCCGAAAGAATCAAAATTGAAAAAAGAATAACTAATCTATCCAAATCTGCTGCATCCAATTCACAAATGTTTGAAGAGTGTATTGATTATTTGCTTAATCTATGTTTTAAGCAACATCCTATCACCAACAGGCTAAGACTGACTGACACCCGTCAACCACTATATAAAGACTTTATTGCACGGTAAATAATGAGTACAAACAAATGAACACTTATGCGCAAAGGCGAGCTTATCTCTAAAAAGAGATTTCTTCCAGCAAACTAGGCAGCACAGGAAAGTCTGTTGCTAGTAAGAACAGTCTAGTGCACAATAAATTAAATAACTACCTACTAACTAATACAATATAAGTAATATATTATACAGGGTGGCGCAATAGAACGTGCATATTGCATCATTTTTTTTGGCGGGGTGGAAAGCGCGCGGGCGGGGGGAACCTTACCTCATTGGTTAGGCGGGCTCATGGAATTTTAGTCACTATGAGTCACTTCGACGGGAAGCAACGCGCATTTTGCGTGCGCGCGTTTTACCAGACCTCTCGTTCATACGTTGTTATTAGGCGACTATATTGTTCTGAATATGAACTACGGCGAATCAGTCAAGCTCCGAGTGCTAATTTCATTAAAATATGGATAAAGCGTTTCGAAGAGACTGGCTCAACGTTTAAACCCAAAGCAAAAGGTCGTCCAAGAACATCTAGGACCGAAGACAATATTGAGAGAGTTATGCAGTCGGTACAAGGAGAACCACAAATATCTACTCGCAAGAGATCGTCCGTCTTACACTTATCGCGACGAAGTTTGCAACGAATTTTAAAGTTGGATCTTAAACTGCATCCATACAAGCTGCAATTAACACAAGAATTGAAAGAATCTGACTTCGGAGCAAGGCTCGCATTTGCTGATGAAATGCTGAATCGGTTTTCCAATTGTGACAACATCTTTTTCTCTGATGAAGCTCATTTTCACATGAATGGGTTCGTAAACCGTCAAAATTGTCGTTACTGGCAAAGTGAGAATCCTAAACTTAAACATCAGAAACCACTGCATAGTCCTAAAGTGACAGTATGGACAGCAATCTCGGGCAGAGGAATAGTGGGTCCGTTTTTCTTTGAAAATGCGCGTGGACAAAACGTCACTGTTAATACCCAACGCTATGTTGCTATGTTGGAAGGCTTTTTGGCTCCAGAACTTGAAAATTCAAGAATAAGGAATTCTAGGACATGGTTTCAACAAGATGGAGCCACTTGTCACACATCTAATGACTCCATGGCGGTTGTGAAACAGATGTTCCCTGGAAAAGTGATTTCAAAGAGAGGTGATATCCCATGGCCCCCACGTAGTCCGGACTTAACGCCTCCTGACTTTTTTTTGTGGGGATACCTTAAACACAAAGTCTACAACAATAATCCGAGAAACATCGACGAGCTCAAGCAGAATATCCGTGGTGAAATGGCAGCAATCACACCAGCATTATTGAACAAAGTTTTCAATAATTTCCGTTTGCGGTTAGAGGAGTGCCGTCGTAGAGAGGGTCATCATTTAGATGATGTTATTTTTAAAAAATAAACTTCAGTTCTTACTTAACAATTCCTCAGTTTTATTTTAACTATACCTGTTGTATTTTGTTTTTATATTTTTTTTAAATATGCACGTTCTATTGCGCCACCCTGTATTATATACATATATCAATATATACATATATATTATTATTATTAGGAGCCCACCATGTCCCACTGCTGGGCAGAGGCCTCTCTCCCCCTCTTCCACTCTATCCGATCCTGAGCGGTCTGCCTCCACTCCTTGTCCCATAGACCCAACTCATCACTCCATCTCTTCCTGGGTCGGCCACGCTTTCTCTTTGCATTTCCTGGGAGCCAGTCTGTGGCTCTCTTAGCCCAGCTATTCGGCAGCATCCGAGCAACATGGCCGGCCCAGTCCCATTTTAGTTGGGCAGCCTTCTGAGCTACATCTATTATCTTTGTTCGGGGGCGCAGCTCTGTATTCCGGATCCGGTCTAAAAGCCGAATACCGAGAATACTGCGCTCCAAGTTTCTCTGGCAAACCCCGAGTTTGAACCTTTGCGCGTCAGTCAAAGACCAGGTTTGGGCTCCGTAGTTAAGGATGGGAAGAATGCACATGTCCATGAGCTTGCGTTTATATATATATATATAAAACCTTAAACGTCGATAACTTTTTACGATACCTATGATAACAGATAAAATTAGCATAACATGTATTTTGTACTTCAATCACAGGGTAGGCTCCCGTTGATATAGCCAGAGATTTTTAAATCACCTGTAGGTAAATAAGACAGCAAACCCTAAAAAATGAGCCACAAATTGTCATTTTTTTACAGTTATCAAGCTTTCTTGGCGCCTGAGCGAAGCCACCGTCTCTCTCTCGCCCTTGTTTGCTTCTCTCTCGTTCCCTTGCGCCGCTACCCCCTCCAGCCACCATCTCTCTCTCGCCCTTGTTTGCTTCTCTCTCGTTCCCTTGCGCCGCTACCCCCCTCACCCCCTCCAGGCGGCACTGAGCGAAGCCACCATCTCTCTCTCGCCCTTGTTTGCTTCTCTCTCGTTCCCTTGCGCCGCTACCCCCTCCAGCCACCACCTCTCTCTCGCCCTTGTTTGCTTCTCTCTCGTTCCCTTGCGCCGCTACCCCCTCACCCCCTCCAGGCGGCACTGAGCGAAGCCACCATCTCTCTCTCGCCCTTGTTTGCTTCTCTCTCGTTCCCTTGCGCCGCTACCCCCTCCAGCCACCACCTCTCTCTCGCCCTTGTTTGCTTCTCTCTCGTTCCCTTGCGCCGCTACCCCCTCACCCCCTCCAGGCGGCACTGAGCGAAGCCACCATCTCTCTCTCGCCCTTGTTTGCTTCTCTCTCGTTCCCTTGCGCCGCTACCCCCTCCAGCCACCATCTCTCTCTCGCCCTTGTTTGCTTCTCTCTCGTTCCCTTGCGCCGCTACCCCCCTCACCCCTTCCAGGCGGCACTGAGCGAAGCCACCATCTCTCTCTCGCCCTTGTTTGCTTCTCTCTCGTTCCCTTGCGCCGCTACCCCCCTCCAGCCACCATCTCTCTCTCGCCCTTGTTTGCTCGCTACCCCCCTCCCCCCCTCCAGGCGGCACTCAGGCGCCAAGAAACTTGGCGACAGGTATTCCATAGTTATCGTATAATGAGGATTCATACCTTTGAGAAGCTCAGTCCAATGGATCCAGTACCGCAGCAAATGTCAACAACTGTGGTCTCTTTCCGCGGCTTGCTTATCTCTATTGCTTTCTGGTATAATATACTCGCTGCAGCCGTGTTCACCTGTATAGACAAACATATTTATAACTATAACTTTGTACTACTTGTAAACTATTTTGCGATCTAAATTCCCACTTATGAAAAAAATCCAAAAACCGAATCGACAAAAAAACCATATAATTATCGAACCTGCTCACAAAATTTCACGAGAATCGGTTGAGAAATGCGACCTTTAGAATGAGAAAGTATTTTTGCCCCAGCTGAAACGGAGACGCTTCTTCGCGCTACTCGCTCGCGGGGCGGCGCGGTAAAAAATCGGTCGAGGGCGATTCGGACTCACACGATAGGTCCATCGTGCAAGTAAAAACGCAAAAAACCACTTCTATTGTATGGGAATTGGGAATCCACTTTAATTAAAAAAAATGCGTGTAGAGTGCATTTTAGATAACTTTACCCTTCACCGTTAATTTGGCAGTAGTGCACAACTGTCAAAAATGGAGAAAATCAATATCTTTACACTTTCAAAAATAAGATAGCGGGTATATTGTTGCCAGATCGTCTTAAAAGATCCGTTTTTTCGTCGCTTTTGACATGGGGTCGTCTTTACTGCATCCCATAATCGACACTTTTTGGTCCGTGCCTATTTAGTTTAATTTGAAGAAACCTGCGGAGTAAGCTGGCAGTCAAAATTGCATTGGCATTAAAACCCCCTTGGTAGTAACTACCGCCTACCGTTTCAGTTACTGACAATAAAATATTTTTTTCCTAACTTTTGAGTATAACATTTTTTTAAACTTAGCAACACTGGTTTTATTGCTACCAACTTAACGGGAAAGGGAAAAGTTATCTTAAATGCATTTGGTTTAACTATAGATAGTTTGATGCCTTGATAATTTGGAGTAGCTACCCGCTTCTTTTTCAATTACTGATAATAAGATATTTTTTTCCTAACTTTTGGGTAAAACATTTTTCTAACTAAACAACACTGGTTTTTTTGCTACCAACTTAACATTAAACATAAACAAACATTTACATACAGGCACATATATTGCTTCTGGCCCCACACTAGGATACCCTGTGTCGTGGGAACCAGAAACAGCGACGTCACACACATATAAACATACAAGACCTGTTTTTTTTTAACCCCCAGCCGGGGATCGAACCCGGGACCTCTCGCATGGTAGGCAGAGCCACAACCGCTGCACCACAGAGGTCGCCGGCAAAGGGAAAAGTTATCTTAAATGCACTCCACTTAATTATTTATTGCTGTAGCGGCAAAAGATGTGAAAATTTGAATTGTCTGCATATTACGGTTCTGATATACAACCTGCTGACGGACAGACAGACAGCAGGGGCTTAGTAATAGGGTCCCGTTTGGCACCCTTCGTATGCGGAACCATTAAAAAACGAACGGAGAACATATTTCGAAAAACCTAATATCAATTTCCTCCCGAATTGTTCTATGTTACAAGTAAGTAAGCTATACCTGGAAAAATGATTGTGCTGATATCCTGAAGTTGAGGCCCAGGATGGAATCTGTGATGTGAGTCGAACCAGTCAATAGGTTAGGGCTGGTCCACCTTGAGCTATCTTCACCTGATATCCTGCGAAAGATTGTAAAGCATTGAAAATAATCTCCACACAAATAACCATTAGGGCTTATCTCTCTTGTTATAGGTTTTTTGGAATTCAACCCGTTAGGCTGCGTGCCGCACAGGTTGAAGTTTCTAGCATTAGCGATAAGTACGGGCTTATTCCGTTTGGGTACGTACTTCTTCTTAATCGTCTCAAAGTACAGCGAGTTGATACCGCACGCCACCGCCGCCTTCGATGTAAAGTGCGCTACGAGACCGGACTTTACTGCCTCCAACTGCACTGCGGTCAATCGCTGAAAAAATATCACACAAACACGAGTTCATCAGTGATACATTGCTAGATCACCGCCTGACAGAACTCTAAGAGCTCCGTGGTCTAGTGGGTTTCACGCTCGCTTCTCACGCAGGAGATACAGGTTCGAATCCGAGGCTGACCATGTACCTTTAAAGTGGATCATTTGGCACCTCTCAACAGTAGGGACAGAGCTATGCGGCGCTCTCCCTTCCTTTTCTACCCTACAGACAGATGTCCAATGCGAAGAATAGCTCTACTTTAATTTCAGACCTACCTAAGGTTGAATATCATATAGCAAACTACGAACCACAAGATATATGCCATCAGAGCCCTAATGTTACTATGACGTTGCATGCATTACTTACACGTAACTAAGCAACTGTTTTTATTTGGGAGTTTTTATTTATCTAATATTACATTAATGGTTAATACAATAAAGATTAAAAACGCAACTAAACATAAAACCTATAATATATAGGACGACCCGAATAGCCGAGTCAGTAGTGACCCTGCCTACGAATCCAAGGGTCCTGGGTTCGAGGGGGCAAATATTTGTTTGATGAGAACGGATATTTGTATCGTAGTCATGGTTGTTTATCTATCTGAGTATAATATTTATCTATAAAAGTACGTGTATCGTTGTCTAGTACCCAAGATGCAGGAAATCATAGTTTGGGGCTAGATCAATGTGTGTAAATAGTGTCCAAGGTATTATTATTAATTAAAAGAATCTCGAAGATTTTCCCCGCTGTATCGCTTAACTGATACGCTGAGCTAGGTAGGGCCAGCTCTAAGGTCTCTTAACGCTCCGGCGAGTCGCTTAGAGATGTATTTAAAGACTCGTCGAGCGTCAGGGCCCCACGGCCCGAGGGTCTTCACGCCGAACGGCATGAATCCCTTTGAGAGGGTCTCAAACGGCATTTGAGACCCTCTGCAGCTCCCGCCGCAGTGCCAGCCGCGGCTGTGGTCGCCGGTGCCAACGTATCCACGTATGCGGCGTTCCAGATCGGCGACCTGCCTTTCCGCCAGGGAATAAGCGTCATTCCGTCTGGCCGTTTCCCTTCGTCACGTGCCAGGCCATTGGGTTCGAGGATGGCTGGCACGCCACAACTTGCAAGGGCCCGGCGAATGACGTCATTCCGGCTGGCGTGACGGCACCGCCGGCCGGCGCTGCGCTGACAGGAGAGGCCGTGGTGACCTAATCGGTCCACCCTGCCCTGGCACCACAACGGCAACGATGGGGTTTATTCGCCTTCGCGCCCCGAGTCGCATGCAGACGAGATTAATTAATGATTAATTATGTTTGTGATTGACGAAATACTTGTTTTTTTGTGATAACTGTTTGCAAAGAGGTTTCATAGTGATGAAATATGTTCTGATCATAGAAACATTACTACGCCTAACCCACAGGACACTAGGTTTCATTACCTGTGGATACATGGAGACTATAAGCATGATCTCGTCGGTGGCTGTGGAGTGCCTGACGGTCAGGAAACGCCAGTAGCCGGTGTAGTCTTCAGCAGAAAACGGAGGTAGCTCCGAACTCCTTACAAAGTCTTGGAAGATCTACAAAGGAACATTAATGTTTGATTTAGTTTTATGGCCGATTATTGTCAGGAGCTAAAATTCAAGCAGTTATTCAGCATTGTTTAATATAGTGTCATTTTGACCAGCAACATTGAGGAAAGCGCTCAGTAGTTGCTTGTCAATGTATAGTCACATGAGTAAGTATATACTCAGGAACAACATAAGGTAAGGATACCTTTTACGCAACAGTCCTCTATTCTAGGAAAACTAAAACATTAGTAAAAAGTTCAAAACCCTTACCAAAACAGCTTCTTTAGTCTTCTCCGTTATATGGCTCACTGAATGAACAGGTGCAACCTCCACTGTCCCATTCACATAACTGCCAAGCCTGAACCCCACAGTGGGCAAGTTGGTCTCCAAGTCCACACCCACTGTGAACTCACACTTATTGCGATAGCCTTCTGTGACTGGTGACTTCTGGATTGGTAGTACTTCGAAGCTGATACCATGGGTTTTACGTTTTTCGTCAATGAAATGTCGTCGTGATTTATCATTCGCCCAAATTTCATTTTCGAGTCTGACAAGGACTTGCCTCATTTCTTTTTCTTTCAATTGCACCTGAAAATACAACATTCAATGAATCTGACTTTAACTATTACATTCGGACATAAACAAATATTTACATTACATAGCTTGTCAAATTCGCACGTAGCACCCCCATGGTCTGCGGGCGACGGGGATGAAAGATGCAGGGGCTGCGGGGACGGGAAAGAAGAGCGCGGGCGGCGGGGCGCGTAGTAGGAACCCGAGTGCTACGTACGAATTTGACAAGCTATAGAATAATATTTATTCATTATACAGTAAAATATGACTTGATATTAATACCTGATCATCATAAGACATCCTCCAATATGGAGTTACAGCATCTTTTAGCCTGTCTTCCTGACTCTTTCCCTCATCTTCTTTGAATTTCTTTTCTGATTGCTTATATTTATATACTTCTTGCTTTCTCTTCCTCACTAGCGGATCTGGGGCTGGTTTTGCTTCTTCAGCTATTAGAGTTTTGCCTAAAAAGTAGTAGTATTAATTTAATTGAGTGTATAGATGAATTTTCCGTAATAATATTTTCCTTGTAATTTTTTTCATTCGCGCTTTTTCCCATCATTTATTTTTTCTAAACTTTTTATTAGTTGTAGTATAATTTTCTACACGCTTTAATTTCTACTGTTTCTGTTTGCCAGACATATATTTTCCTATGCATTTTTTCTTAATCCGTATTTTTCTTACATATGTTTTACCGGAACTGAAACCAGGAGACGCAGTGATCGCACTGAATGGAGATAAGAGACAAGCAATGCGAGTCACAGGTGGAGCCCCACAACCGAGATCTTACTTCTTAACAAATGATCATATCGGCAAAACGTGCCGCAGAAATAGGAGGCATTTAATTAAAGTAGACCCTATTGTTACATCTCCCTCACGGTCAGAATTAGGGACATTGAGCGCTGAGGATAATGTAAACCAGTCTTGTTCATCAAACAGTAGAGGTACAGAATCAGAATCAGAATCATTATTTTTATTGAATATAAATAAATAAATTATCTTATTCAATGTCAAAATTGTACTTACTTATAACTAGAAGTCATTTTTTTATATAAAAAAAAGACTACACCGTTTCGGAAGGTGGGCCTCGGGGTTAAGAAGAAACGGCAAGAAAGTCCCCCATACCTTCTTTTAAAAAAAGAGACTTTACAACAGGTACTGGTTTCGGTCTGACCGCCTGGTCGCCGGCGAGTGAAAGACTTGATCCATCGCCCCTCGCCGAATTTCTGTGCGCTGAGATGGTATGGACCATGCAGTTTTGTCATCTAAGTATTCCTTAATACTATAATAGGACTTTCTTATCAGCTCATTTTCAACATAGTTTTTGAATCTCTTTTCAGGAAGAATCAAAATCAAAATCAAAAATCATTTATTTCCATAGGATGTTGTTACATCACTTAGATCCGTCATTACATTTTTTTGGGTGAGTTCACTAACACAATGGCGGAATCTGTGGAGAAGAGCTCACCGAAGAAACTCCACAGTCGTCGCATCTTTTGCGTTTCCTTTTTTAAATAAAATATTGTCAAATTACAAAATGAATGCTAATTATATATCGAAACAGCCTGTTACTCAAACAATCTATTCCCATGGACATCTGTCCTCTAAATAATCAGATATCCTATAGTAACCTTTTTTATACAATTTCTGTTTTATTATTATTTTAAACTTGTCTAAAGGTAAGTTTTTAATATCAGTAGGGACCTTATTGTAATAGCGTATACAATTGCCTTTAAAAGAATTACTAATTTTATGTAGTCGGCTTACATAAGCAACCAACTTGTCTTTATTTCTAGTATTAAAATTGTGTATATCACTGTACTTCTGAAAATTAGTTATATTTCTTTTACATACACAAGATTGTCATAGATATATTGAGACACAAATGTCAGAATATTGATTTCTTTAAACTTTTCCCTCAGTGACACTCTAGGCCCTAATCTATAAATTGCACGAACAGCCCGTTTCTGCAGAATAAATATACTATTAGCATTCGCAGCGTGACCCCACAATAAAATACCATAGGTCATTAGACTATGAAAGTAACTAAAGTAGACTAGTCTAGCGGTGTCTACGTCGGTAAGAGCTCTAATTTTTTTAACTGCGAACGCTGCCGAACTCAGTCTGTTCGACAATTTATTTATATGAGGATCCCATTGTAGTTTGGCGTCTAAAGTAATGCCCAAAAAGACAGTCGACTGCACAAGGTCCAATCTCTGTCCTTTTATAAATATGTCTGTAGTTACCGGGTTCACATTGGGTAACACGAATTTAATACATTTAGTTTTCTTTTCATTAAGTAATAAATTGTTAACAGTAAACCAGTTCACTATACTAGAGATAGCATTGTTTACCTCGTCATAATTTGATTGCTGTCTTTTAACTTTAAATATCAAAGAAGTATCATCGGCAAACAATACTAACCCATGTTTTGCTTTAACAAGGTAAGGTAAATCATTAATATATACTAAAAACAAGAAAGGACCAAGAATTGAACCTTGCGGTACGCCCATACTTATTGAAGACCCAGGTGATCTTTTCCCATTAACATCGACCATCTGAACCCTATCTGTTAGATATGACTCCAGAAGGCCAAGTGCCTGATCTTTTACACCATAATGGCGTAACTTCCTGACAAGAGTGTCATGATGGACGCAATCAAAAGCCTTGGATAGATCGCAGAAGACACCTATTGCATCCATTGCGTCTTCCCAGGCATCAAAAATATTGTCGATTAGTTCAACACCAGCATCGGCTGTTGAACGACCCTTTGTGAAACCAAACTGAGCAATATGAATTAAATTATTGAGATAAAAATGACTTTGAAATTTATTAAGTATGAGTTTTTCAAATATTTTGCTAAGCGTTGGTAGTATCGATATGGGTCTAAAATTGGTGGGGTCTGATGTACTACCAGCTTTGAATAAAGGTATAGCTTTACTTAGTTTCATCAAGTCAGGAAACACACCATTATCTATACATTGATTAAATATACAACAAAGGTGAGGTGCAATACAATCTACAATGGAACTAATAATTTTTACTGATAGACCATGGGCGTCAGCTGTCTTTTTCATTTCCAGGGATTTAAACGCTTTTACAATGTCTTCATTATTTACGTGCCTAAATTTAAAATCTGTTTTACAATCCTCAAAGTTTTGTTTAAGTATAGATTCAGCAGCAGCGGGAGATGAATTTAAAGACTTGGTTGTTGAAACTGGAATGTCCGTAAAGAAATTTTCGAAAGCTTTTGCTACTTCTAGGTCTGTACTTAGCAATTGATTATCTATCTTAAGCTTGAAGTTATTATGTGTAGCTTTGGCCTTTCCAGTCTCTCTGTTTATAATTTGCCAAGTCGTTTTCATTACATTGCTACTAGATTCAATTTTGTTTTTAATGAAATTAGATTTAGCTACGGCACAAACGCGTTTAAACATTTTTGAATAAATACGAACATAATCTAGAAATTCCGTATTTTTGTTATATGATTTCTCTTCATAGAGTTCATATAATCTTCGTCTGCTCCTATGAATTCCAATGAAGGATCAATGATTCCTGTGGTATTTTATTGTAGAAGCGAATACAGTGCCTCATGAATGATGTGCCTACTTTACTTAGTCGAAATAATGGTAGTGCTAACCTATTTCTATTTCTAGTGTTAATTGTACGGCTATCACCTACAATTTTAAATAAAGCTATGTTTTTTCTTACATGCATGATATTCTCGTATATATATTGACAGGTAACCGCAAGGGCGTACCCAGGATTTCAGCTAGGGGGGGGGCAGCTCATACCTGTTTCGAGAACATACACGTTTTTAATTCCCATTTGCCAGGAAAATTGACCTTTATTTTATCTTCAGGGGGGGGGGGCGCAGCCCCCCCTGCCCCTACCTGGGTACGCCCATGGGTAACCGTAAGTATATTAATTTCTTTGATTTTTTCTCTTAATGATATCTATCAGCAATGCCGCCACTGCTGACAGTACCTAGACTCAGATACTTCTGCTCAGGATAGCACGCTTCGGGAGGAAGAATCAGACATATTTGTTGACTCTTACAACTCCCCTCCTGACACATCACATGTTCAACGGCAAGCTGCTCGAGATGCAAGAAAAAAGATCACAAAGTTGTATCACTTCAAATAGAATATCAGCTAAACTAGAATAGATAAGAAATGCGTATTAATATGGCACCGCCATGCTTTTTCCCCTAAAATGATTTTTTGTCATTAACAATGAACATCTCCTGAAATAATATTTTTTAATATGGCAATTTTTCCATCCTCAGAGAATGTTAATCTGTCTGTTTATCCTAGGAATTTGACAGAATTTATATGTGTGAAATGATAAATAAAGTTCTCTAGAACTACTGTAGACTATTCATTTATATCAGTGAAAAATTGTAAAAAATAGTGTTTCGAATACATTCCATGGATAATTCTGGGTAATTACTTATTTTTTTAAGCAATTTTAATCCATAATGCCTAACTTGTAGTATTTTTTGTGTTCTGTTTTGTGTCATACATATCTCCTTAGCCGAGGCAATGGGCTAGTCCCTGGCACGCAAAATGCGCCCTCGATTAGCCAGTTTTCACTAGAAAACTGGCTAATCGAGGGCGCATCTGTGCCTCTGTTATCCCGTATTGGAAAGACGTGACATTTATGGATGCAAGTTAAACCAAACATAAAGTGTATGAGGTAATTAACACCTGGTTTTTATTTTATTTTAGGTGTTAATTACCTCATACAATCCATATTTTTCACATACATGGTAAAACACATGTATGTGAAAAATATGGATTGAGAAAAATAATGCATAAGAAAATATATCTTTGGCAAAAAGAAGCAGTAGAAATTAAAGCCTGTAGAAAATTATACTACTAGTAAAAAAAAAAGTGTAGAAAAAATAAATATTGGGAAAAAAGTGAATGGAAAAAAATACAAGGAAAATATTATTTCGGAAAATTCATCTATACACTCCATTAAATCAGTGAGTACAACATTAATAAACCGGTCAAGTGGGTGTAGGTCACCGGACCCGCACATGACGGGTCCCATACCATTGCACATGGAAAAACGTAAAAGGACAGTCTTATTTATTTATTTATTAGTAGGCACATTAACACAATATATATTTTTACACACAAAACGATCTAAACAATGAAAAATATGTCTTTTGTAGGAGTACATACATATACCTATTCAATTTTTAATAATTAAAAGATGAAATACTAGGTAGGACTACATTCAAGGCCATACATCGAAACATTGAAAAATAGTTTTGTGTATGTAGTATGTAAGTATTAAACTATGTACTCATGTTAAGGAAACTCTTTGGTCATTGAAACCGGAAGTGGATAGAAATTGAGTAACTTATTATCAGAAATAAAATCAAATATGATAAAAAACTTAATATTATTTATGATAATTTGAATGAGCAATTATTAATCATATATTGCAATTAAATATCTTTTCGGATAAGATTGGGAGAGTCCATTATTCACCAATAAACAAATTAAAACAAAATGGCTAAAATGGCCAATGGGTACTTCTTTTAATTCATGAAAAACGGTATGTTTCATTATTTGTTTCTGTTGCGGCAACAGAAATGCACATTCCGTGAAAATTTCAGCTCTACCTATTTCGGTTGATCCAATAGAGCCCTGTCACGAACGGACTGACGGACGGACAGACAAACGGACAGCGGAGGCTTAGTAATAGAGTCCCGTTTGGCACCCTTCGGGTACGGTACCCTAAAAAGGGGACTTCTGGATGTTATCTGGTTTGGCAGATTCAAACAGACCATAGATAGAGGATGAAATGGGGCCGATGATTACATCGAGGCCTGCATTAGCAGGTCAATGATTGGTTCTCGATTGTGAATTGCTTGAGCCAAGTAAACATGGAATAATAGTCAAGTATTGACAACCTCCTCTGTGGCGCATTGATTGTGGCTCTGCCTACCATGTGATAGGTCCTGGGTTCGTTCCCCCGCTGGGGTTAAAGCCCATGCTTAGATGTTTATATGTGTGTGAAGTCGCTGTTTCTGGTACGCACAAGACAGGGTATCCTAGTGTGGGGGTTGAATTATGTATGTGCCTGTAAGTATATGTTTATGTTTAATAGCCCAGAATTAAAATGTTACATATATGCAGAATCTCACCTTTCCATTCAAACCCATTGAGTGTTGCAATAGCCTTAGTGCGCTCCTCTTCATTTTGGAAACAGGCGTATAGCCAGCGGCTACATGTCGCTGGACGTTTTATCTTGCTGGTATTGAGACCTAGCTTCTGATTCATTAGCTTCTTCATTTCCTGTAACGATCAGCCATATGTGTTGGTAAACAAGAGGAACAAGTTTAGATAGCTTCTAGCTGACTATAGTGAGTTTTAGTATTGAAATGGACAGAGCGAGGGAACCTAACGAAGTGGTAAGCTTTTTTAATAGGTGGAATTATATTTACCGCGATTCCATAATATTTTGGTAGGCCACGCACTTCAATCTTAAATTTCTCTGAAGAGAAACCCCCTCTATCCAAATAGGCATATTCCTCGTCTACGTCTGCAGCGGCATCAATTTCAAGATTTACTTCGACAGCTTCTTCGGTCATTTTATTACTAAAATGTTTTTTCAGGTTACTTGTATGTTTTCGTTTTGAGATGATTCATCAGTGAGCCAATTTGAGGTTATATATTTGCATGCACTATCACAACAACCACAGAAGTTCACAGAACAAAATAAATAAATATGACTTGCACTGCCACCTAGCGGTCAGTAGCAAAACATCTCAACATAGTTCAATAGTTCAATAGTATTTATTCATAAACAATAGTACAATTGCGTCTGAAATACATCGATTAAAACTAAAATATTATTTAAATGGTATAACAATTCTATACAAGTGAAATCATTATAAGCCAGAAATATAATAAAATGTAACTTATTTGAAATTAAATTAAATGATAGGTAGACAAACAAAATAACAAAACACTTTGACATGTCAAAATAAATTATTCAATACAAATACAAATCACATACCTGGCATAACAGTTATTAGTAATCATAAGTGAAGTACGTCTAATTAAACGTCAAAACCAAAATTAATCATGCGCATGTCACAATAAATAAATAAATTCATAAACACAAGGAATAAAATATCATGTCATAAATAAAAATTGTATAATGTTATTTTGATTGATTGCAGAATTCGTCAATACTGTATGGACTCATTTCCAATAAGAATTTTCTTAGCTTGTCCTTAAAACTGCTGTGCGTAACCATGAGCTTAAGCTCTGTCGGGAGCTGGTTAAATAACCTGAGTGACTGATAACCCGCTGAATGTCTTGCTACTTCTAACCTAGGTGCAGATACTATCGGAAAGTCCTTTCTACGCGAATTCTCTCGTGTATGTCTCTGTTCCTGGCTTTCTATTTTGTGAATATTCTTAACTAGAACATCCATCAGCACAAGCAAGTAAAGCGCCGGAACTGTCAGTATAACCAACCTGATGAAGTGCGGCCTGCACGATTCCGTATGTTGGATACGAGCTATCGTGCGGATTGCCCTTTTTTGTAACACGAATGCTTTTAAAATATTATATTCATAGCTATTTCCCCACAACTTGATGCTATAGCGCAACTTGGACTCAACCAGAGCATAATAAACCATTTTCAGGTGTCCTTCAGTTACTACGTCCCTAAGACTTCTCAGGGCATAGCACGCTGAGCCAATACTACCTTCCAGGGCAGTAAGTTCGGGCTTCCAGTTGAGAGAGGCATCAATATTAACCCCCAAAAACCTAACTACATTGACTGTCGCCACTGCGTCCCCGTTTAGGGTAGCCTTTATTTTATCATTATTTCGTGCGGTGGTCTTGAATAAGAGTAGATTAGTTTTAGTGGTGTTGATTTTCAGGTTATTGTTGGTAAACCAGGAATCAAACAGTTTCAGAATAACATTAACTTTAGATTCGAGTGATGTTATATCCTTGTCTGAAACGACAGCATTTGTGTCATCCGCATAAACTACAAGTTGACTATCAGGTATTTCCCTACCAATATACTCAAACAGGTCGTTAGTGAAAACAATAAAGAAGATTGGGCCCAAAATAGAACCCTGCGGCACTCCTCTAGTCAGATGAACTAATCTGGACCTGTTTATCATTTGACATCCACTATCAGTCGAGCACAGTTCAACAAACTGCTTCCTATTTTGAAGGTAAGATTTCATTAAATTCAGGCATTTCCCTCTTACACCATAATGTTCCAGCTTATCTATTAAAATGTCATGGTCAACAAAATCAAACGCCGAGCTCAAGTCTAGAAAAAGTGCAGCAACTTTCATTTTCTCGTCTAGTTTACCTACAACGTCATCTACCAATGTATCAATAGCATCAGATGTACCCAAACCTCTCCGATAACCGAACTGTCTGTCACTAAGTATTTTATAATTTACCAAGTGCGCTAGAAATCTTGCCTTGATAATTTTCTCAAATATCTTCGATAGGACTGGCAATAATGAAATAGGTCTGTAGTGGGACGGATTTTCTTTTGTTCCTTTTTTATGAACTGGCAATACACGGGCGATCTTAAATTGATCTGGGAAAATTGCCATATTTAAACAGTTATTAAAGAAAATTGTAAGTGGCTCTGCTAAAATATCAATGTTGTTTTTGATAACTGTGATTGGCATGTCATCGTAACCGCATGATGGCTTGCTTTCAAAAAGTTGGACTATCTTTTTGATTTCAGTTATACACGTCTGTCTAAAGTCCATCTCGCCTGTGACTCTCGGGCAGTTAATTTTTAGCAGATCTACTGCTTGCTGAGAACCATTTATAATTCCTACGGATTTAAGCTCAAATTGGTCTGCGAAGACGTCTACTATTTCGATTGGTTTGTGAATTATTTTGTCATTTACTTTTAGCAATAACTTTTCTGTAACCGAGATTGTTTTCTTATTTCTGTGTTTGTTCACTACTTTCCACAAGGCTTTGGTAGAGCATTTTGCTTTATTTAGTTCCGACCGAACTGCAAGCTTTTTGGCTTGTGTTAGTACTCTCCTGTATATCCTAATATACTCACTGCGGTAATGCTTGATACTCTCGTTACAGCTATTCATATTGGCTAAAACCCTCTTCATTTTACTTGAGACTTTTAGGCCTGGTGTAAGCCATTTAATTTTGCCTGACTTTTCTAACGCTATCTTTTTCTTCTTTTTTACAAAGCAACTATGGAAAATTTTAGCAAAAATTGAAATAAAACCATTTATTCCTTTGTCATTTAGGTTTCCTCTTATAACTTCGGATCTAAACCGTTCATTATTGCTTTCTGAATACTGTCTGCGTTCTATTAGGAGAGTATGGTTTTCCTTGTGTGCTAAACTTAGATTCGGCAGTTTAAGGTTACAAAAGATTGCTGCATGACCATCTGAAATACCGTTATGATCCACATCCGTACCTTCAATATACTCTTCCGGCACATTTGTCAGAAAGTTGTCGAGGCATGATGCGCGAGCACCATTTCTGATAAAGGTTGGTGTATCTATCAAATATCTAAAATTGTAGCATTTCAACATGGCCAAAAATTTGTTGAGTCTATTATTATCACTAAGGGTGTCCATGTTGAAATCCCCACAAATTATACAGGTTTTTGTGAAATGATGCTCTACAAGCTTTTCTAGGCACACCATGAACTCATCGTACGTGTCATAGTCCGGATTTCGATAGCAACAGATAATACACAAATTTGTATCTTTATCTCTGATACCACATACCTCGAAACACTTATCTTTACACATTTTCTTACAAATTGCTATTTCGTCATAACCTTTTTGCGCATGTCCTAAAATAAGTGAACCACCCCGTTTCATCGATACTCTAGTATTATAAGCAGCTATCTTATAATTTTCTATTTGAAATAATGAAGCCATGTGTTCGTTTAGAAAGTGTTCAGTAATACCGATGTAATGACAATGTTCTTGAAAACTATCTATGTACATCTCTAATTCATCCTTTTTTTTGGTGATTCCACACACATTTTGATGAAAAATGTTAATTTTTGCCATATTACTAGCTTTTCTATCAGTGGAAAGGGTACTTGTAGAGGGTATACCTATACATTTATCTGATTTCTCGATGTTAGGAACGAAAAAACTGTGTGTTATTTGGTGTGAGGCTGGCTTTCGTCTTATTTGTAAAATAATATGGAATGGTGCCCATTTTGGGTAGATCTGATTGTGTGATTACTATTTTGTGATCTACAACGGCTTTCTTCTGAGTGTTTCTCTGGAAGAAGTAAGGAATGGTGCCCTTTTGCAAAATGGCTGGCTGGTGGGAGCAGGAATTATTGTTGTATATTGGGCTACTAATTGGTATGTTCCCCGCATGCAGATGTGGTGTAACACTTTGTTTGTTCTGTTTGGATTTTATTAAAAAGCTCCTATGATTTGTTTTATTAGTTATACGCAATATTTCCCTTAAAATCTGTCTACTTATAGTTAATCGTCTAGGGATTCTAGTCATACCACCTACATTGTTTTCTTGTTGTGTTAAGTCTACAAAGGTCGCATGGTCAAATTGGGTGCACAAGAATTTGAACATTTTGTTCATCATTTTCTCATTAAGAAACCTAGTCCAACAGATTGTACCAAGTAAAACATTTGTCCTTAATAAACTCATGATGTGGTACAGATGCGACTGCATTTTGATAGGGTTTTTGTCATTTGTACCTAGAAGAAATACTACATAATCTTCTTCGGTATAGTCCCTACATATCTCCAAACAGGAAGATACTACCTGATCGGATGTTGCATTTGTCTTTATCAGTGATGTAACGGTGAAATCCTGTCCCAGAAGATCTTGAATAGATTCTCTGATACCATGTCCTCTTTCATCTGCAAACAGCATAACCCTGTGCTTCCCATTGGTCCTTGGGGTTTCTGTACTTTTTAGGTTATCACTTCGTTTTAAATTTTGGTTTTCATCTTGATTAGGTTTAATTTCATACTCTTGTCTCGATTTTTGTTCTTCATGTTGTTTGGTTTTTAG
This sequence comes from Argyresthia goedartella, assembly GCA_949825045.1. Classification (NCBI taxonomy): domain Eukaryota; kingdom Metazoa; phylum Arthropoda; class Insecta; order Lepidoptera; family Argyresthiidae; genus Argyresthia; species Argyresthia goedartella. Next base: position 34,949,940 of record OX463812.1, on the reverse strand, counting down.
GTCTATTTCTTCTATTTTTGCTGTTTCTGAGCGGTTTTGTAGATGATCTGTAAAATCTGTTCCATCTTCACATTTTTGTTGTTCCTCGTAGTCTCGTCCACCTGGTGTCCATGTATTACCAATTATAAGGCGTTTCGGTGTGAGTTCTCTTTTCCTGTGGCTTGATCTTGGGGTTCTATATTTGGTAGGCGTTTCAGAACAAATCCTTTTCAGCAAATTGGTTTTCTTCTGACGATCTAGTAGTTGTTTTTTTAATAAATTGTTCTCTGTCGACAATGAGTCAATTTCAATATGTGCACTTTCTAGTTGCGTCTCTAATATAAGAATTCTATTTTTTAATTCCTGAAATTCTTCTGTTGATTCACATAGTTGATCCGATAGATCTGGTAGACTCAGCGGAGGATTGGCAGAGACGTCTGAAATATTTAATGCGATCAGAGTTTCTTCATGTGAGTGTCGACGATTTCTACTTCCCTTTCTCAATGTTACGTTTTGGCGGGAGTTATCTGATTGCATTTTTAATTAGTAAGATGAGGGCAAAAAGAAAAGAGAGAAAAAAAAAATATAAAAAGTTTTAGCAGTCTTTGGATTTGATATGTTGACCTCCGGTTTGTAAAGCCGCCGTCGTTTACTACACGCCACGAGCGCAGTTACTTCAGCGTGTGAATTAGTGGTTTCGTTTCCGTCAGCCGTATCGAGGCACATCAATTTTTGCGCAGGGCTAGCGACATCTGTTGATATGTAGTGCCAACTTTTTGACCCAGATTCACCTAGCACTGAGAGTTTGAGACACTACACTACTATGTTATTCTGGCGTAACAAGTCCTCGCGGTAGATGTCGTTGTTGTCCAAACGTACGTTAAAGTCCCGTTATCGAATTATGTTAGATCGTTTTAACAGCGTAATTACTAAGTTACTGTTGTTATATTTTGATCACTTTCTCTGTAGTTGGTAATGATACTAATTTATAGTTCTATTTATTGTCACTATTGTCATTTAGATATATTCAGTTCACATTTATATATTTCACTTTTACACCGTGTATATTGTGTTATATAAGTTGATAACACTAACACATCACTATTGTACCATTGTCTTCTGAAATTCACTGTTTTGTACTTGTCAAACACTTAATTGCTAATTTTAATTTAAAATAATATCGGAGCTCAATGTTTACATGCTCGGTGCGGGTATCCGAAAGAATCATATCTAGGGTTCCATACCGAAGGGTGCCAAACGGGACCGAACGGGATATTACTAAGCCTCCGCTGTCCGTCTGTCACCGGGATCTACCGGATCAACCGAAATAGGTAGAGAGCTAAAATATTCACAGAGGGTGTACTTCTGAGAAATAAAAGAAGAAGGTTTTTAAGAAATAAAAGAAGTACCCATAGAAGAAATGATTGGTATGGCCATTTTCTTTTATTTGTTTATCAGTGAAAACAGGACCCTCTCGATCTTATCGGAATAGATGCAGGGTGATGAGTTTTATGCTTAGTTATTTGACGACTGACGACCCGAATGACCGAGTCGGCAGTGACCCTGCCTACGATGCCAAGGGTCCCGGGTTCGAGTCCCGGTGGGGGCAATATTTGTTTGATGAGAACGGATGTTTGTACCCTAGTCATGGTTGTTTATCTATCGAAGTATAATATTTATCTATATAAGTATGTGTATCATTGTCTAGTACCCAAGATACAGGGAATCCTAGTTTGGGGCTAGATCAATGTGTGTAAATGGTGTCCAAGGTATTATTGTCATTATACGATTATTAAATGCTCATTCGAATTATAATAAATAATATTAATAAAATGGTTTTATCATATTTGATTTTATTTCTGTAAATAAGTTACTGAAGCTATTATTCTATCCACTTCCGGTTTAAATCATCAGAGTTTCGTTAACCTGAGTATGTTCATAGTTCAATAGTTATTTAATACATACACAAAACTCTTTTTCAATATTTCGATGTACGGCCTTGAATGTAGTCCTACCTAGTAGGTATTTCATATTTTATTATTAAAAATTAAAAGGTCCGCGGTCTAATGGGTTTCACGCTTGCTTCTCACATAGGAGATGCATGTTCGGTTCCTGACCATGCACCAATTTTTTTATTTTTTTTATTTAGCCATTAAGGTGTCCCACTGCTGGGCAAAGGCCTCCCCCTCTGTCGTCCACACTTCCCTGATCTGTGCCACCTCCGGCCACCCCGGCAAAAACTTGTCGAGGTCGTCCCGCCATCTCCGTTTAGGCCTGCCTCTACGCCGGTATCCGTCCTGTGGCACCCAGTTAGTGGCAATTTTCGCCCATCTATCTGGGTGCATGCGACTTACGTGAGATAAATAATTTATCATGCACCAATGAGATAATTAATTTATCTTAAGGACATTATACGGACGTTCTAACGGTGATGGCAAAACATCGTGAGGAAACCTTCATTATTCCATAGCTGCGGCGATGGGCTAGCCCCCTGTCACGCAAAATGGAGTAATGCATAACTGGCTCAAAGTGGGCACAATTGTTCCTCTGCCACCCCGTATGGGAAAAGGCGTGAAGTTATATTTGTTGTAAAATGGTTTTTAAATGACTGTCGTTTTACGTTTTTCCCCTTAGAACCCTTCTTGTGCAGTCCGACGTCCTACTCGCACTTGACCGGTTTTATAAATTTTATAGTCATGTTTTGTTGCCAACATGAAAGTCTCAGTAGTGTCACTCAGAGTAAAATAAACATGCCTCATGCCGGCTCCACACTATCGCCGCGAAAACGCGCGTCACTTCGCCGTCGCGAAAAACATAGCCCTCCACACGAGCGACTTTCGCATTTACGTTCGCGCATTTGAACCTTGACTTAGGGCTTTCCAAAGCACGGGATCTGTTTGATATGATAACACTCAAGGAATGCTAGTTCGCGATCGTTAATCCACTCGATACTAATTTTAATTCCACAGACGTCCGCTTGACTCTGTGTGTCTCGCACACAACTGCGAATGCTTGCTTCGCTGCGCTGCGAACACTCCAACCATCCCCCGACATTCGCGGAGTGAAGTGGGAGGTTTCGCGTTCGCGCCTCGTGGACTCCTTTGACGCGGACCAAAAAACCGACACCGGACGAAGTGCGAACGCGAAGCCGCGCGCGATTTCGCGGCGATAGTGTGGAGCCGGCATCACTATTCCCTAAAAAGGGGGTTGTATCCACCGGGAAATGAGGTGATTTATTTCGAAACTTAAATCTGAGGAGTGACGATATGGTACAATTGTACGAAATAAACTTTCCTAAAATGATTTACTCAGGTGAACAAAACAAAAAATAATTTAATAACAAAAATAGCAGAGAATAGAATGATATCAGAGCAGAGCACATAATATTCTAACTAAACTTACATATATGTCAAGAAAATATGTAGGATTTTAGTTACATTACAGTTTATAGCACCGATAAAGGTAGAAAATTTATTAGCAGTATTAAATGACAATATAATTAGTATAATATACCTACTATTAAGTGCATAATAATCCAAAATACTAAGCAATGTAACTTGTAAAGATATTGCTATCGGAATGAGGAAGTCACTAAGTAATCTTCTAGTCGGTGACATATACAACACTTAAAAATAGTCCAGCTGTAGAGGTAGGTAGGTATTAAGTGATTGATGTTTTTGTGATATAAAAGATTACATTATATTTTCTCTGTATCATTAATAAATAAATTCTTTAGTGCATCCTTGTCTAGTTCTTCTTTGTGTTTTCTTAGCCGTTTTATGGCGTTGAGTTCTTTGTCAACAGTAGCTGCCATCGCTGGATTGATCATCTTCAATTTAATGAAATCATCTTCAGCTAGGATGGGGTTCCATGCACCAACATGTGCCTTCCCTCTTCTGTACAGTGCTTTCTCATTCTCTGGAAATACAACATAAATATTAGATGCAACGAAGGTATAATAGAAAACAAGGAAACAGTGCAATTTTCGTCAAAATCGGTTCAGTTGTTTTCAATACGTGTAAGTAGGTATGACGGTCTGGCTCAGTGATACGATCTGGAAAACGGAAACATTGTTAGAGCTAATTCTTTCTTGCATTTACATAAAGGCAAATGCATTGCTTTTGGCCCCACACTAGCATACCCTGTCGTGGGAATCAGAAACAGCGACGTCACACACACATATAAACATCCAAGACTAGTTTTTTTTTCTTCAGCCCCAGCCTGGAATCGAACCCGGGACCTCTCGCACGGTAGGCAGAGCCACAACCACTGCGCCACAGAGTCTTTCTGGCGATTGGATGTGACCATAATCCGGAATCTGGAGGGAACGAAGGACGATGGGTTGTGGGGGATGATTCAACTTTAAAAGGGAAACAAAAACAACAGCTGGAAAAATGGGCTAATTGGCGTAATCCTTTCAAAATGACAACCAACTATTACAGTTTTTTCTTAAAACTAAAAATTACAAAATCAAAAATTATTTAAAAATAATTCAGCTTAAAAATTAATGTTACTCAAAATTATGAAATAATGTATTATATATTATGCAGCAATGTTTTTTGAGATCGGTGCCAGCACCGGTATTGCTTTATATTTTGATTTACATTCATTCTATTTGCCGAAGGTCGCCACACCAAAAAAAAAATTGGCCACATAATCTTTTATATTTTTTTGTATTTAACTTATTAGTCTATATGATAAACAGTTAAACATAAGCCTAAGATAAAAACGGGTGTGCAATGAATCTGTCACCCAAGATATGTAAAACTACCTACATTTTTATGTGCATATTCGCGGCGAACTTTCGGCGCTTCGGCCAATTACGTTCGTAATCAAGCCAGCGAGCTTTATAACGTAGTTACGCTGTCATGCTCACTCGCATCGTAAGTACGCTCGCTGTCTCGCTGACGATATGTCGTCTGCAAATTCTTTCAGCTATGAACTTTTTTATTCATATTAATTTATTCATTGCTATTGTTCGCCCAAGGCAAAAGATGGCACCTTCGCAGTAATTTATTTCAGACGTATTTCGTTGAAACTTGTCTAATTGTATTTAGGAAGATTTAATTGAAAAAATATAAACATTAATTGCTATTCGATATTAGGCCGAATACCCAATAATATATACTTTGGTCGAATAGGGCGAATACCGAATAGTTGCCGAATATTCGTTGCATCTCGTAAATAAATAAATCTCTAATAAATATTGAAGGTCCCTAGTAGTAACACCTACTATGGAACACTATCTAAACGAAACTCACCAGTTGCTATTATTGTAGATTTAACATGTCACAGATTTTGAACTTAACTGAAATACGTGCTAAGATCTTCAAGAAGTCGCAAATAACAATTACTTTTGGATTATTTAACTAATAAAAATTAGACTATCATATTTTTTTGTTAATTGTTTTTGGCAACAAATACAATGATCACCAAAATATAATTTTTCTTACCCAAAATGGGTAAATGATCACCAAAAGTTGCAGAAAATATCAGGGTAAAATACTGCGGTAGCTTACGTGAAGGGTAAAGGGGGTGAGCGATGCAAAGACCCCTTTATCCTTCGCGATAGGTTGAACATGTAAGAACAACAAAAAATACTTAAAACATAAACTTAATAAGTACACAAAACGTAAAAAGAAGTTTGGTGATCATTTATCCAAACACAATTTGGTGATCATTTACTTATTCTGGCAGTCATTTCGAATTTATTGGTAGTAAATTTTCGATTTTTTTGGTAATCGTTGACACACACGCCATTGTTTTTAAAGGTACCTTTGTCAAACTCCAACACAGTATTGCAGTGGTCTATTACAGCGTAATAGTCATTTTTCACGAGCTTACATTGTGCAAAGTTCAGCAATATGGGCAGTTTAATAATATTTAGTTTTTTCCAATCGTCATCATTTTTCCTCTCTCTGAAACATTAAAAATTATTGGCTATTAACTCCTCTAGACTTAATTAAATCAAAATATTAATCGAAAAAGGGAAAGAATATAATTTATTTGTATTTTTATAAAATCGGCCTAATCTTAACTTAAATAGGCATCAAAAATATTCCCCCAGTATTACAAATGTATTAATTATGAATTCTGATTCCCCTTCACTTTCTTATGATTTCGAAGAATGAAAACAGCTATTGAGCTGAAAGGCAAATGCATTTTTTTTGCCATACATAGATAGCAAATTTGTTAGAGGGCTTTATGAGAAATCATTAGCTAAAAGAACGTTACTTTTCTTAAACTCACGAGCCCCAAATCCCATTATGAGACTTCGCGATTTTGAATCAAATTTCATGGTAATAAAATTCAAAACATATAACGAGAAAACGTCATGTCGGCATGACAGTGGGGCTTGAGCGGTTTTCCCATTGTTAATTCTATAATACTCGGCAACTCTAATGAGTCATTCCGTCTGTGCCATATTATTAATATTTATGGGCCTTATGAAGCCATAAAACTAGACGCAATTACTTTGAAAGAAATCACTAATGTTCATGACGTTATATCTAATTATACCCGTTTCATTATGTACTTTGAAGATGTCTTTATATTAGATAGTGGGTATCGCGACCCAATTGGCGATCTCAGGGCCATGAACTCTCGCGTTTAAATGCCAGTGACAAAAAATGCTGGCGCGGCACAGCTGACAAGGCAACAGGCAAATCAAAAGAGAAGATTGAGTAATTAAAAAGAAAAAAAAAACATTATGAATCGAAGAAACAATGAACGGACGGTTGAAAAATCAGTTTCGACAACTTCGGTCTATTTTTTAAATATAGCTGCGAGGCACTTGTTCGACAAAGTAAAAATAACCCGTGCATTACTAAATGCTTTTGGTGAACCACTTACTGATAGTGATAATCCTTCAATGGAATCAATTAAAACAAGAAATGAAACCACAATCAAAACTATTTCAGCGATTATGTGATTCAAAGGAACCTTAATGAAATCAGAGCTGATTTCGAGTCAATGACTGCAAATTTTCCCGGCCTGGGAAACTTTCCCATACTCGACATAAACGACCTAATAATATATCCTCTGGAGGCGAACATGTGAGGGGCCATGGTTCGTACCATATTGAACTATGGACAGGTTACATTTTTCGGTTGTGAAAATATTTTATTTTATTTATTTATTAATACAGTTTATGCACAACATGAGACTAAGAGAAGACTATGTCCAATTCGTTGTACACGTACAAATATACAAATAACATAGTCATCCATTTAAACCAGATTAAACATAACAAATTATAGTATCGTACATGTCAGTTCAATAAATGTCTATAATAATAATAATAATTCAATAATAAAAATGTCAATGCAGCCATTTGGAATAAGAAATTCAGTTCATTATACTTTACTTACATAACACAACCCTGTCACACATTCCCCTCGCAGAACCTTCCACATTATCGCACAATATTTAACATCGCGAACACAGTCGCGCGCAACATAGCCGACAGAGCACATGCTTCGTGTATTGTTTGATAGAATAATAATAATAATAATAATAAAAATGGTTTATTGATAAATAAGCTTACAACTTTTCACAGTATCTCTAGGCCCCACACTAGGATACCATGTGTCGTGGGGACTAGTCTCTTTCGCTCAATGTACTTTAAAGTTTTCTTTCTTATATTTACAAATTTAAATGAAGTTAAAAACAATTAATTTTAGCATTCACAACATAGCTGATAAATTTAAATAGCTAGTACCACAGACTGTACCTATCCAAGTTGATTTTTAGTAGTAATAGGCAATACTTCGCCTTTCGCTTCGCTCAGCCCATTTACCCTTCACCCTACCGCAATGTTTTGCCCTAATATAAGCTGTGTAAATCAGCTGTTGTCGTGACGCCATCTTGTTTTCCAACTCGTCGGCTTTCGGTAAGACAGATTGTTAAACGTTTTCGACGATGCTTTATTTCAATCAAAATGCTAGTGACTTGGTTAAACCTCGGTATTTATTTAACCGTCTAGAGAGTAAGTTAAGTGTGATTCAACCAACCAACTACGACATATACACCATTTTGGGTGACAGGGGGCTAGCCCATCGCCGCAGCTAAGGAGTAATGAAGGTATCCTCACGATGTTATCTATCACCGTTAGAACGTCCGTATAATGTACGTACTAAAGATAAATTACTTATATAATTGGTGCATAGTCAGCACCTGGATTCGAACCTGCTCCTTCTGCGTGAGCTCTTCTTTTACAGAAGCACGCAGAAGTACCAATTATTTAATCAATAGTTTGGGTTTTGTTTTTAATGGTTCTATCGTTTCATTTTTGGTAAGAATATTCCATAGTACGATTTAGAAAAGTAACCCAGAAGACCTATCCCGCTGTTGCAAAACTAACCACTGGCACTATACTTACTATACCACTGTACGCTTGTGATGGAGTGAGCGATACTTACTGCGTGCAGTACAACGTTCAAAGTTGCTGTAGTCAGCGTACGCCGGTAGCGGTCGCCGGCAGTTGCCGTTGTTAGCGACCGTTACCATGGTTACCATGTATGATTAGGTTCGAAGTAGCAGTCGAGTCAGTAACCGACATCGCCACCCACCCACTCTACAAACGATCAACTAATCCATTCAATCCGCTTATTAGTTTTTAGGGTTCCGTACACGAAGGGCGCCTAACGGGACCCTATTACTAAGCCACCGCTGTCCGTCCGTCTGTCACCAGGCTGTATCTCGAGAACCGTGATAGTCAGATAGTTGAAATTTTCACAGATGATGTATTTTTGTTGCCGCTATAACAACAAATACTAAAGAATAAAATAAATATTTAAGGTAGGTCCAATACAACAAACGTGTTTTTTTTCTCGATATTGATAATGGCAACAGGTAGGCGCTTGAAATATTCACAGAGGATTGACTTATATTATTCACTTTTAATAGTAGTTTATGTGACTGCTACATAATGGAGGGCATTAATCGGCTCGTTTCATAATAATATCACTCGAGAGTTTTAATGCTTAATTATGTACAGTTACATACACTAGTTTATCTTGTGGCTCTGCAAATGTTTAGCTTGTTCTGTAGTACCAACTTCACGCAGGCGGGCGTTGGCGTTCGAAATTTGAATGTCAGTACCAACTTGACAAACAAACTAGGGACGGCACGCAGGCGGGCGTCGGCGTTCGAAATTTGAATGTCATAATATGTAGAAAAATTACACATTATGGTCATAATGTGTAATTTTTCAGATAAGAAATGAGTTTTTACCAAGTAGTTTAACATTATGCTGATCGTAACGTGCGGTTTTGTACGCAGTAAAGAGGGTTTATGATACGTGTGAAGATAAAATAAATAATTAAATTAAAATAAAATTAATATTTAAAAGGGGCTGTCAAAATACAAACCTGTTTTTTGCCGTTTTATGGTACGGAACCCTTCATGCGCGAGTCCGACTCGCACGTAGCCGTTCTTTTTACTAGTTTTAGTGATAAAAACCTGCTAGTGAGTAAAATATAACAGTATCAACCAACTTAATCTATTTTATCACTGGAAACCTCAAAATATCACACATGTATTTTCATTTAATTATGATACAGTCGCTAACAATAAACTGGAATCACGCGTTGCTCGTAACAATTTTTTGCAGTTTGGATTTTAGAATACCATTTAAAGGAAACATTGTTAGCTTTCAACCTCTTTTAGTTCCATAATCACTGATCATTCACCTTATGTCGTGGAACGTAAAAACATAAGACCTCCATTTTTAAAACAATACACCATATGGTTTGGGAGTCCTGAAGCCCTATAAAAAGTGGGCCTTTATGAAAATTTATCATCAGTATAATGTTTCACATCACTGGGAACACTGAAGCTAACAGAAAATGGAAACCACACCTATAGAAGCCGCTCAAGCCGTCATCCTAATCCAGCAAGGTTTGTCTCAGGTACTATCGCTCGACATAGCTTCATCTGAGCCAGTCTTGTATCTCGAAGGTACACAAGAGTTTCGGGGAGACTGGAAACTTGGTCCGGAGACCAAGATCTGGACGACAGTGATGAACTTCGGTGAGAGATGACCGATTTACTGTCACCTCTTCTCTCCGAAATCGACATCTAACCGGCGTGGACGTCCAGCGGCTCAGAAAAGTTCGAGGGAAGGTTATCAGCGAGTGGCCAGTGAGGCGATGACTCAAAGAAGTAAACTTGACCCCAAAAATGCCAGCCATAGGACCCAAATTGTCTCCAGCCCACCGACAAGCCCGGCTTCAGTTTGCTCGCGATCACTTTGATTGGGATTTGGAGTAATGGAGCCGAGTCCTGTTCTCGGACGAAACCAGGATGTGCCTGCTGGTAGCGACCGTCGACGGAGTGTATAGGATACCGGGAGAGCGATTCGTACAATGCTGTTTTGCTCCCAAAGAAACTCGCGAAAGTTAGCAATTATTTCAAAGGTGCATTCTCTACTGCAACAAGATACCTCTGAAGATTTTGAAATTGCCGTTTGAACTTTGTCGAAAAATGAATATCACAATGTTCAAGATTACTTAAATGACAGGACTGTATGGGCTGTAATCTAACTCAACACAGAACTCGCTATTAACAATTTTGTAATTGACAAGTTTAAAGTTTATTTAAGCAATTATTTACACTGAAACTGACATCCTCAATAACTAAAAAAAAATACTATCCACACACGCTTCGTCAAAATGCATTTAAATATCAATTAGAAATTATAAAATGTCTAAACTTAAAATTAACCGAACAAACCGTAAATATTTTGTAATTATTTATTCGTGCTTCTTATTTATAACATTAATATCGTAATATTTGTACTAGTGCAACACAACCAATTTACAGGGTTCCATATCCGAAGGGTGCCAAACGAGAACCTATTACTAAGCCTCCACTGTCTGACCGCACGTCCGTCGGTAACCGGGCTCTACCGGATGTACCGAAATAGGCATAGCTGAAGTTTTCACAGAGGGTGTATTCTCTCCCACCTAATGGTCCAAGGAAAATGTTGTATGGTTCTTGCGTACATACAATATATTTTCGTTAAAAAGCTCTCTTAACGTTTTATATTATAAATTACTCGAATAGCTGGTTTAATGTAATATAAAAGTAGTTTGAATATCCGCTGCTTTCCCCCACAAAATATTGAGTGGGAAATAACATTAATTGTAAATGAAAATTGGTTCATTACATGGAAGTTCCGGGGATTGTGATTGGAAAGTTTTGAGCAGCGCGCGCGCGTAGTAAGTGATTCCAGTATATATTTTGTTTACACCTCGCGAGTGTAAAGAAAAATAGGTAACGCCTGACAAAAAGATACTAGCAATACTTCCCTACTAATATTCGTTCGGTTACGGTTGATAGACCTGGTTCTATTTGCTATTGATTTCTCGTATTGTCCTCTAACATATATTACGTAGGTTTCACTGGCGAAAGGAAAAACATAAATCATGCCAATACTTTGCATTGTCTTTTGGCAAAAATTAGAAAATAAACATAAATATATCGCATTTTCAATCGATTTACATAATGCATTGCATGCAAAATTTCAGGTCAATGAGATTTCACTCAGGGAAGTGAATTATTTCATATAGGCAGGCAAAGCCAGTGAGGTAGCACTTGTAATTCGAAGTGCAGCGTGACACTATGCTTTCATTGGGTTCAAATTACATATATTATTCATGTTATATGCTGATAACTTGAAGCTTTGTCAAATAAGGAACTGTGATACTTTTGTTGGCATTGACAAAATACATATTTTACACACCTTAACATGAGTTGTTCACAAATGCCAATAGCTGTCCCATATTTCTGTTCCGCCTCATCATACAACTTCTGCGTGTAAAGCTTATTACCCTGCTCTCTCAACTCAGGAATTAACTTGATCCTCTCATCTTCAGAAAGTTGCCAAACATCCTTCTCGTATTCACATTCTCTCTCCACTTTCAGTAGTTCTGAAAGTGAAAGTAGGGATTACTAGTATTGTTTGCACCTGAAAAAATCCCTATGCTATTGGTAGATTTTTTTATTGGGTGTACCAACCAACATATAGAGCAGGTAACCCTATTGTGATTTTAGGAAACCTTGCCTTTGTATTTTACATTGCATCTATTTTACATTGTATTACAGTAAAGAATTGGCCACTTTCTTTAAAGGTCTCTGTGCTTACATATATACACAGACATTCCACTCTCTACATATATAAAGCATACCTATAACAAACTCCAGATCGCAGGGGTTCCTCACTAACTGATCTAAATCTGCATACCCAATGCCTTCAGTCTGAAGAGTCATTGTGCAAGAATGCTTTATTTCATGACATCCTTTGCCAAGGTCACGTAGAGTCTTCGATACAAAAGGATAGGTGTAGACTAGCTGAAAAAAACGACTATATGTTTTAAGAAATTGTAGGAACGAATAGGGATTGCTTTATAATAAAAAGTTTGTATTGTTTTTTTTAAATTTCAAGTCAAGCCAATATATTAAGTTTATGACTGCACCTCTTTCTTGACGGTAAAGCTAGCCACTTCTCCCACAGCCATCATCTTGACAATATTTTCCCAAACTTCCAGTTTGAATTTGTGCCCCATAACAAGTACCATCGGCTCCTTATTTCCAATCTTCTTGCTATCATCAATGACCATCCTGTCCTTGCCTACTGTCCATGTCTGGAAGTGGAAGTGTACCTGCAAAGGAGTTATATGTTGAGGATAACATAATTTATTCTTCAACGACTGTGGGGAGATAATACCAGTATTTACCTTGCTCCCATTAGCTATGGGGATATATTTCTGACCAGCATATATAGTTTTCTTAACAACTGGTGCCTGGTCACTCATATTATATTTATTTATTATTAACTAAGCTAGAGATCACAAATTCCGCAAATCCCAATCGCAAAATGTAAATATTTTTTGACGTCGAACAAGGTGTCGTCACATCACTGACATGAGACGTCATAAATAAATATAAATATACGAGTAACGAGAACGAGTAACTACTCGATCTTTCGTTTCGATACCGAGTACTTTTGGCATCGAATACCTTCTTTCGATACTTACTCGGTATCGAAAAAAAGTATCCAATCGAATCTTGCATCTCTGAAAAGCAACCCATCTGTGGGAAGACATGTCAAAGTAGTATGAAGGTTGTGTAAGTATTCTTATTTTACAAATACTCTCAACAATACTTATCGTCGTTTAACCTCCCTCAGTCTTATTGATTGATTGCTAATAATAGACGGCAACACCGAACCAGTATTAAAAAAAAAAGTAAAAAAAAAAATGAAAAAAATTTCGCTTTCTTTTTTGTTGATGACGGATTTAGTTTTATAGGCTGTAATTCAATGTTTCGATAGCATTTAATATTCGTTTTCAGTAGGAAACAAATCGAGTACTAAAATGGCTGATTTTATGGACTCAGAGGCCGAGGAGAGCGAGGTAAGTTGCACTTTAAGTTTGTCTCGACGAAACGCTTCTTGGTTTCGAAGTAGTTAGCTGCGGAATTTGTCATTTGGGTTAACACCTTGTGCTTTATTTCCCTAGGTTGACTCTGAAGATGAGAAGCCCACTGAGCGTAAGAAACCAAAGCGTAAAGCAGCCGTTCAGAGTGACGACGAAGATGAGGAAGAAGATGGTTGGTTTAACTTGTTGATGTTACGATTATCCCATGTTTACGTGCCTAATTAGCTATAAAATTCAATTTAGGTTACAAATCTCACCGTCGTCTACATGTTTCTACTTCCTCTATAGCTGTAATTAATTTGAAATCAGTTACATTTTTTGTATAACCTCAAAATATTTCTAACTCTCGTTGACATACAGCCTCTCAAGTCAAGACAGAGATCTCAAATTGTTATTCTTTTCCAGACGATGAGGATCGTCTGCGGGAGGAGCTGAAGGACCTGATAGACGATGCCCCGATTGAGGAGTCAGGCAGCGATGGGGAGGACTCGGATGCTAGTGGAGGGCCTTCCAAGAAACGAAAGAAAAGTGATGACGAATTAGATGATAGGCTTGAGGATGAAGATTATGATCTAATTGAAGAAAATCTTGGTGTTAAGGTTGCCAGGGTATGTAGCATCTTAGTTCAACAACAGTTTACTTACATTATAGCAAAAATTTTACAATTAATATGCTTATATCACTTCTAAAGAATTATGTGATGTTGTCTGTAAGTGAATGCAATTTTCCAGAATAAATTCAAGCGTCTCCGTCGGCTTGAAGATGATGACAGCGACAATGATGCACCTGATGATCCCGACTTGGAGAGGGAGGTTATTGCTGACAGGCTGTTTGATGGTGGATCTGATGCGGTAGGTGTAATTCTTGTAACTCTTTCACTCTGCTCTACTGCAGATACTTACTTATACAAGAATACTTGCACTTTGTGACACCTTACAAATTATCAATATAGTTCCCTCCAATTTACTACTTTACTCAGTTAATAAACCTGGTTAGAGCATTACTCTAATATAATAATGAAGCCCATTAATGTCCCCACGGAGGGCCACGGGCCTTTTCCCGGATTCCAGTAATATTGAGCCGTACTCCACCACGCTGCCACAGTGCAGGTTGAAGAGGTGTGTTGGACAAGTGGCCCACCCGACTGTCAGATGTGTTCAAGCTGCCCTATTAGGGCATCTGACCAGCTTTACAACTATGGTCTTACTCGTTGGTAACCGAGTAGCGATAGTAGCCGGGACCTGCAGCTCAATGTGTCATCCGAAACATGGAAGCACCCAAAACAAATGTCACAGAAATGGACACTCATCCAGTACCCGTCTCAGCCAGATGTTGCTACCCCCATGATAATTTCCGATGTGCGAATACCGCTAGGCCACTGACCCATTAGAGTAATGAATGACTTAGAGTCTAATGGCAGCAAAATATTTTTTTCCCCAGGAGGAAGAGAACAGATCAGAAGCAGCACCACAGAGAGAAGTTGAATATGATGATGACAATGATGAACTCGAATCTGATGCTGATGACTTCATTGTGGATGATGATGGTCGACCAATAGCAGAAAGGAAGAAAAAACGCAAGCCAATATTCACTGATGCGTAAGTTAACCTGATCTGGTGATCAGATGTTAAGTTTACTCAGACTGCAGATCAGACATATATCATATTTCTATAATGTTTCCTTAGTTATTAAAGTCCACTAAATATATTGATATATCTATAACACAGAACATTTATCTCTTTCCAGATCCTTACAAGAAGGCCAAGACATATTTGGAGTAGACTTCGACTATGAGGAGTTTGAGAAGTATGGTGATGAGGATTATGACGATGAGGATGAGGAGGATCTAGATGAGTACATTAGTGATGAAGACGAGGGTGACACCAGACGGAGGCCCAAGAAGGGCAAGCCCAAGAGACCGAGTAAAAAGTCCATCTTTGAGATCTATGAGCCGAGTGAACTGAAGAGGAGCCATTTCACTGACCTGGATAATGAGGTATGTATGTCAATATTATGTTGGCTATATTCTATTCCAGCTAAGTTTATACTCAAGCATCTAAAATTATAGATTCTGTATGTTGAAACTCTAATTTAATTTGGAACCAGCCATGGAATCAGTCTCATAATTAAAAAGTATTCTTTTGATTAAATGCCTACAAAATATTGATAGGTAATGGCATAACCCATCTTGACAATCACCACCTTCTGTTCAGATCCGTAAAACAGATGTACCAGAGCGCATGCAGATCCGCGAAGTGCCAATCAC
Source organism: Argyresthia goedartella (assembly GCA_949825045.1). Taxonomy (NCBI): domain Eukaryota; kingdom Metazoa; phylum Arthropoda; class Insecta; order Lepidoptera; family Argyresthiidae; genus Argyresthia; species Argyresthia goedartella. Next base: position 34,934,253 of record OX463812.1, on the reverse strand, counting down.
ACCAGTCGCCGAGGGTAGCAATGAGTTAGAGGATGAGGCTGAGTGGATATACAAGCAGGCCTTCCTCAAGCCGCCAGTGTCCAAGCCTGACTCGCAGGAGGCGAGGGAAAGGTCAAGGAGGTAAGACATAAGCAACTGCGGACTGATGATGTTCCCCCCCGTTGCTTATACCCAGCAGTGGGCAGAAACGAGCTGGCAATGTCATTATTAAGAGAACTCTGTCGCCTATGAAAGGACAGATAATAAGAGGCCATGCATTTTATGTTTAACCACTGATACAAAAAGACATCTTTGGCACCGGAGTAAGAGAGCTATGCATATGCAGGCTATGCACCTAAACCGCAGACCTCAATGCCAATGAGATCCGCGAAAGGTCAAGTAACCAAACAAACAAACAAATATTGCGTTACGCTTTTTCCCATACGGGGTGGCACAGGCACTATTAAGCACATGTTCATCTAGTTGTTAACTCAGGGAATGCCTGCATAATTCAGTTCAGTCCACATTTCACAGCATTGATTCTGTTTTCAGTAGTGTTTAAGTGTTAATAAAAAAAAAACCTGCAGAGGCTCCAGCACAGTGGTAAAGATCCGGCAGGCGCTGGACTTCATGAGGAATCAGACCCTGGAGGTGCCGTTCATCGCATTCTACCGCAAGGAGTATGTGCAGCCTGAACTCAGCATCAACGACCTGTGGAAGGTCTACAAATATGACGCTAAGGTGACTATCATGGAACATTCTGCGGTGACTATCATGGAACATTCTGCGGTGACTATCATGGAACATTCTGCAACCATTTATTACCTGTTCACGACATTGTGGTATCGCGTTCACTTAGGGGCGCGGGACGAGGATTGTCGGCCTTGACCTGTTAAATGACCAGTACATTTCAAACTAGCATCTATTATGTTAGGTGGTCTCTAGAGGTAATGTTTTTTTAAAGTAAGTAGTTTTAAGTAAGTAAGTAAGTAGAGTAAACCTTTATTAAAAGGTACAGTCCTTCTGGACTGTACCTTCTGGCCAGACCTAAGAAATGCGTTTGTATGAGTGCTTCCATCGGTATAAGACATCGACGAAGTGTGAGACATGTCTATGTAAGTTTCGACAGTATAGTGTACTGTTGTCGAGTAGCCCATTGGCCGGCCCTGTGCACGCATACAATCGTAATTCCCAGGTCCCACCTTCATGCATGTCTTGTTTCTTATCACTGGAACAGCCTCGAATCCTGCGAACTGTACTGCTAACTGCTTGAGCCGGTGCTATTTTTGTATAATTGTTTATTTGTATTCTCACAGTGGTGCCAACTGAAGCAGCGCAAGGAGAACTTGCTTAAACTGCTGACCAACATGCGAGACTATCAGCTCGACAAGATCATGGAGAACCCTGACGCGCCCATTCCGGACAACGTGCGACTGATCAAAGACGAGGATATTGACAGGTGGGCTCATAGCGTGCTAGAACTCCAGTCAGTCAGGGGTTGTTCATAAACCTATATATGTTAGAAAAGAAAATAAACATTAACTCATCAATATGCGTACCCCCTGATCATTTTTAGTATATATACATACTACAGTATAATACGAATATACATGCTAAAAAACGGCTGCTGTTTAACTGTACCTGTAATACATAACATGTTATTTATTTATTAATACATTACAGACTATGTCCAATTCGTTGTACACATACAAATATACGAATAACATTCTCATCCATTTAAACCAGATTGAAACATTACAAATTACGGTATCGTACAGTTCAATAAATGTCAATAATAATAATAATTCATTAATAATAATGTGAATGCAGTCACTTGGAATAAAAAATCAGTTAATTATACTTAAATTACATAACCCAACCCTGTCACACATTCCCCTCGCAGAACCTTCCACATTATCGCACAATATGCCTCCATGCATAAACAAACAGATCAGTCAGTGGTGCTGCAGCCAGCAATATTATCAGATCTCATGTAGAGCCAAGCTTGTTAATCTAAACGCCCTAACTCTACAAGCCTTAACTTCACAAACTCTCAAACTCAACGTCAAAATATGTGGCTTGGCCGTTTCGCTACCGTCACATTGGCGTAAGGAGAAAAAAATACAAACTACAGAAAAAGACATAATAATTCGAATCCAAAGAAAGACAATCGATAAAAAAATCTCTAATGTATGGGAATCATATTCCCATTGTTTCCGACCGATTTGCATTATTGTCTCGCATCGTCCAGAGCGCTTGAGCATGTTGCGTACATTCTCTGACTCTTAACATATAACGTCCCACCGGCAGGCTGCGAAGCGTCCAGACTCCTGAAGAGTTGCGCGACGTGCACACACACTTCCTGCTGTACTACTCACACGACCTGCCCGACATGCAGCGACTGATGAGGATCAAGGAGCGGAAGAAGCTGCTTGAGGAGAAGAAGTTAGTCCTCGATCAGCTTATATTTACCTACTGCTGGCTATAGGCCTCTTCTTTGGTACGGAACCACTACTCCGGCAATCTATCCATGTCAAACCATTAAATTCTGAACTGCCACATGACATGAAGCCATGATGATGTCAGGGTAAGTGTTAGGTGGTATAACAAAGGAAATAATGTTTCAAGTCGAAGTAGTGTCTTGTTGAAGTAATGTCCTGTGGGTAGGGCATCGGAACCGTGTTTTCCCGGTTCTGATGGTCACAGAAATAACCGGGTCTAAAATTATAAAACCCGGTTTATTCGGTTCTTTTCAAAAACAATAAAAAAGATAGCGATTAAAATTCAAACAAAAAAATATTAGGTACTATTTGTATTTGAAGGATCTAGGTAGGTAGTACGCACGAAGCTTGCGACGCGTTCGCGGATGGTATATGAGGGTTGTAGGGGGAGGGGAATGATCCGCGCCGCGGCGGTAGTCTCTCGGCAAGTGTCGCTAGCGCATGGTCGCACGCACGTAACGCAATTTAACGCAAGCAAGTAAACATTGTTTGTTTTTAATTGTGATGTGTGTCTTAAATATAAATTAAAATTACGCTGTTTTGATTGGTAAGTACCTACTTTATAGTTTTAAATAAGTACATTGTTACATGTTATCCATATTTTAGCCAGCCAATAAAAGAAAATTGCTAAAATTCCCACGAGAGACGGCACCAAGCCACTAATCTACCGATTTTATGAGGCACGTAGGTAAATTGAATAGATTATTAAAACGCTGTTTCGAAGATGTCGTAGACAGTTTGTTGTGAGTCATCTCTAGAATACTAGCTGACCCGGCGAACTTCGTACCGGTTAATAGCCAATGAATGTCGTGTTAACTTTATATATATATTTTTCTTGTCAGACTATAATATACTTTATATGATTATAATAATGGGGAACTAAAAATAAAAACTAAAACTATGTACAACTATTTATAGATATTTTTATAATTATTCTGTTATTCGGAGCGCAGACGAATCCAACAAATAAGAGCTCACTAAAATCGGTCCAGCCGTTCTTAAGTTATAAACGGTGTAACTAACCCGACTTTGTATCATACACAGTCAGGTCATAAGTTCTGTCACACAATAAAAACTTTAGAACGCTGGCCACAAAAAAGTTTATTGAATTCGAATTTCGAATTTTTCATGAAAATAAAAATGTGAACTTTTTAGAATTTTCCTCATTTTTAAATATGGAGTGGACACTTAACCTTACAATCCCCCAAGCCTCATATGACGCTCGCCTCGAGTACCGTCCGTCCCCCAAGCGTCATATGACGCTCTCTCTCCCGCGCTTTTTTAAACCGGTATATTTTGGCCAATTTTTGTCATGTTGGTACTGTTAAAGATTTTCCAGACGCTCAATAAGACAAAGTCTATAATCCGATACAATTGTCTAAAGGGTAATGTTATTTAGATTACGTAGGTATCAAATAACATGTATATGTTGTTGATGTTTTTCTCATGTCTGCTAGATTTGTGTCGAGAAGGACCATTTTCATAGATGTCTGTGATTCTCATGTCGGTACAATAATAAAGGAAGGTCACTGTGACATTAGTTTTGCATTGACTAAGAGAGGGTTTCATTAGCTACTCATATTTAGCACTCTCATAGTTCTAAGAGTTACCATTTCAACATAATCACTTGATACGTCAGTCAAGTGTCGCGCGCCGCGCGGGCTTAAGTGTGCCTGGGGGACGAGCTGTGTCGGCGCCAAGTGGCTGGGGGTGCGAGGGGTTAAAGAAGACCGTGTCGCCGTTATTGCGTTGCATCGTTGCGGTTAAGCGCCAATTCAGATTTTTGACTTACTGAAAAATTTGAATATAACCAAAAGATTCGTTTATCGTACCATAAAACGATACAATGAAGACTCTAGTGTAGATGACAGGTCAAGAAGTGGTCGCCCTCGCTCTGTTAGGACTCCAGCAGTGATAAAAGCTGTGAAGGCGCGAATTCAAAGAAATCCTATACGTAAGCAGAAACTGTTGGCCCTTCAGATGGGGTTAAGCAGGACCACGGTGAAAAGGGTGTTAAATGAAGACTTAGGGCTTAGGGCATATCGAAGAAAAACAGGACATCGTTTGGACGCTCGTTTAATGGACCTGAGACTGAAGAGATGCCGCGCTTTGTTGAAGCGGTACGCGGGAAAAAAGCATCGGAAAATTATTTTTTCGGATGAAAAATTTTCACCGTGGAAGAGAGCTACAACAAACAAAATGATAAGGGTGTACGCACACAGCAGTGAAGAAGCGAGCAACCGTATTCCGCGTGTCCAACGAGGTCATTTTCCATCCTCGCTCATGGTTTGGTTGGGAGTCTCTTATTGGGGCTTAACTGAGGTACGTTTTTGTGAGAAAGGCGTAAAAACGAATGCAGTTGTGTATCAAAATACAGTCCTCAAGAACCTTGTAGAACCTGTTTCTCATACCATGTTTAATAACAGGCACTGGGTATTCCAACAAGATTCTGCGCCAGCTCATAGAGCGAAAAGCACACAAGACTGGCTGGCGGCGCGTGAAATCGACTTCATCCGGCACGAAGACTGGCCCTCCTCCAGTCCAGATTTGAGTCCGTTAGATTACAAGATATGGCAACACTTGGAGGAAAAGGCCTGCTCAAAGCCTCATCCTGATTTGGAGTCGCTCAAGGCATCCTTGATTAAGGCAGCCGCCGATATTGACATGGACCTCGTTCGTGCTGCGATAGACGACTGGCCGCGCAGAATAAAGGCCTGTATTCAAAATCGCGGGGGTAATTTTGAATAAACTTTATTACCATAAGAATCTATGTTTTATTAAGTTCATTTTGCTATATAAATGTTTACATAAATAATAAACATGTCTAAATTATTTCATATTGCACATGTGACAGAACTTATGACCTGACTATGTATATTTAGATATATTGATAAAAAATTTAGATATATTGATAAAAATAATTTTCAGTAAGTAGGTTCATAAAATAGATAAGAATAATAATAGTAAATCAAGTCGAACAAACAAAAAGAGCCAAGTGACTTATTTATTGGCAATGGCAATTAATATTGTCGTAGCTGTACAATTAATATTTTTGCGAATTTTTAAATAAAATAGGTTATTAGTATTGTACTGAGGCCACAACTACAGTTTTTACAAGTTTTTTTTGTCTCTGTCTGTTCTGTTACCTTTTAACTCGAGAATCCCTGAACGATTTTAATGGGGATTCTTTATTATCATCGTAGTGACCCATGTACAAAATTTATAAGGGGCGTTGATAAAATAACCACCGAGCCGAAAACTGTCAATAATTAAAAGAAACTTCCAAGCGAGCGAAGCCGTGGGCAAAAGTTTGTTAATTAAATAAATTAATAAACTAAAATTAATACATTAAATAAACGCAGGTAAAAAACTAAGCAAATACCTTAGAAATATATTTCAAAGTGGGCCGAAATTTAATTCCGAGATATTTACTTGTTGTTTTTCATTGTCTTTAAAGTATTAATTTGAATAAAAAGCTTGTTTATTATTTCAAGTTCATAAACTAAGAAACTTAATTGCATATCAGATGGATATGGGTCCTTATCTTGGCGTCAAGAAATAATAAAAAAATGGATTTCGAAGAGGTAATTATTAAGTCAAAAAACAAATCCTCTGTTTGGCACTAATTTCTCAGACACAAAAGCAAAGGTGAGGCCAAATGTAAAACATGTCAAAAAATATTAAAATCAGTTTGCAGTAGTACCAGCAGTTTACAAAAACATTTGAAGAATATCCATAAAATCAATTTGGAGAGACCAACAGCGTCGAAAACACCGGCAATTCTTCAAGTTTAGAACTTTCGGAAGTACCCAAAAAGGAAACAAAGCTAACACATTTATTTGAGAGTGATGCGAATCCAAGTATGCAGGTGATGGTGTCTCGTATTACATCAGTAGATGGAACTCGTTTAAGGGCGTTTGCAACGTCACAAGATTTAAGATATCTTTTTGAAAAGAGCGGCAACAAATTGCCCAAGACTGCTGATACCGTTCGAAATGTAATTCTCAAAAATGTGCCAAAAGGAAGCTAGAACTAAGTAATGAGATTAAAGCGATTTTATTAGATGAATAAAAGTTTTCAATGTCATTCAATGAATGGACATCTAATCGCAATAGAAGATTCATAGGTCTGACTTTGGATTCACCAAATTTTGCCAGAGAATGTGCTTTTCGAAATCTTGGTCTTATAAGAATTTATGGATCTATGAATGCTGCAAACTGCGTACAATTGATTGGGTCCAAGTTGAATGAATATGGTGTATCTTTGACTGAAGATATTATCGCTCAAACCACAGAAAGCTGCAGCCTTATGGACGCATTTGGAAGGTCACTCAAGGCGTACGATCAATTATTTATTGCACACTCCATTCAACTAGCAATTATGGACGTGATGTACAAATGCAATGAAGACTCCAAGGAACACATATTTTTAGAAATTTCTCAGTTTGTCCAACAGGAGCAATTTGACGATGAAGAAGATGTGCCCCTGTCAGTATTAGCCTTATAGATGCGAAGCGGAGAATAAAATGACGAGATTGACAGTGTATCTCATGATTTTACAGAAGAAAATGATGTAGATGATGCAGAATTCAATAATGGATGACCACCACCTTTATAATCCATTCCCCAACAGTCGTTTCAATACCACGATCCCATATCTAAAGTACGAAAAGTGGTAAAAAGTTTCAAATGATCACCAACTTGAAACATGTCAAAGCTGATTTCGGTGCAGAGTACTCTCTGCTTTTAGACGGAAAGACTCGCTGGAGCAGCATGGAGCCATGTTAAGCCGTTTTCTAAAATTAGGAACGTCTGTCACTAAAGCATTGATTGATCTCAAAATCAACATCGTCTTTTCTGACGATGACTAGAGAATCATAGACGAGCTTCATAAAATATTGCACATTATTAAAACTGTTGTTGAGGCGCTATGTCGACGCGATGCAACGTTGCTTACAGCCGAAGTTTCCTTAAAAATTGCTTTAAATGAACACACATTTGAGCAATAAAAATATCAAAACAGACATTTAACCTAAGCAGCAAGATTACTTAGTATTTAGTTTTAATAAACGATCTGATTGTTACCAAAAACACTAGATTACTTTTAGAATACAAATAAAAATTATATAATTACCAACTGAATGTTTGATTTTATGATCCTTTCTTATTCGTCCTACAAGTTTTACAATTACCTTTTGGTTCTTTTACTCTTTAAAAAAAGATTGTAAGTAACCGAAAAAGAACCGAAAGAACCGAGTACCCAGTGGCATCAAGCAAGCAAAGCTAAAAAGTATACGAGTTCAGAAAACATGAACCTTATGTCATTGTACATAAGAGTCACTGACAGTTCGATTCGCATACTTTTTCGACGCGTAATTATTCCTGCTTCCTACACAGTTCTTGATAGCGTTTCGAATCGAAAACCCGGTTCTTGCAAATATGACCGGTTCTCGATGCCCTATGTCGGAGCAGTGTTTTACATTCCGCTTTTTTACCACACCATCCACTCCGGTCCTGAGCCTCCCGCGTCCGCTGCCCTAACAGCTATGGCAATGATCTCGTCGGTCCATATGGCTGGCGGTCTGTCCACTGCACGTCTTGCGGTTCTGGGCAGCCATTCTGTTACCGCTTTGGTCCACCTTCCGTCATCTCTCCTTGCCAAGTGTCCTGCTCACCTCCACTTCAGTCTCGTGATGAGATTGCCGACATCGACGTTGCTAGTACGACGTATATAGTAGAAGTTACCATGCTATTTATGCGTGTTCGTCACAAAGGTGGCAGCTCGGACTTCTTGCGGCTTACCTTTTTGCAGCTGTTTTCTCTACAAAATATTTATCATATGGAAGCTCTTTCAACGCACGCATTCGTCTGTAGGCTCGATATCTGGGTAGCGAAAACTGTGGCATTACTAAAATTAGTTCCGAGTTCGAGGATGACGTGAGTATGATGGTGCTTACCATATCTCAAAGACTAGTGAACGGATTTTGAGTAATTATTTTGAAATGATTTTATTTCTATGTGAGTAAACCTTAATACATATATCTCTGGCTAGTCCCCTGTCACGCAAAATTTAGTACTGTATTATGGGTTAAACGTTGGCACAAATGTGCCTCTGCTACCTCGTGTAGTGGTAGGGGAGCCGACGAGGCTATTTTGCGAGTAACTCGAGCGCGTCAGATTAACCCCCAGTTTCTGAAAGAGTAGTCAAATATAACAAGAGATTAATTACAGTTTAATTTTGATAGAGGCACCCGCTTAGCTGAAATGTTTTGACAGGAGTTTAACAAGTTGTCACAGCTAATTTTTCTTTCGGAAACCGAGCGTAAGATATTGCAGATATCTTACACCCTGTTAAGAAACTCAACCAGATCTAAGCCCTCCATATAAAGCCGGTTAAAGCAACAAAAATAAGTACATATAAGTGGGATTTACTCAAGCGCGTCAGACTTAGATATGCTGAGTTATTTATGATCCCTCTTGTATAGACTTAACAAGTTGTCACAGCTAGTTTTCCTTTCGAAACCGGGCGTAAGATATGGGAGATATCTTACACCCTGTTTAGAAACTCAACCAGATCTAAACTCTTCATATAGAGCCGGTTAAGCAACAAAAAATAAGTACAAACAAGTGGGATTTACTCAAGCGCGTCAGACTTCGATATGCTGAGTTATGTATGTTCCCTCTTGTATAGACTTATTTTTGTTTGTACTAACCGCGCGTTTACAGATGGAAAGCTTAGATCTGGTGTAGATACTATACAGGGTGTAATCTCCCAAATGTTAATCTGACGAGCTCGAGTTCGCGCTCTGTGGGAACTAACCTGATGCTATATGACTTTATCTAATTACCAGGAGTGCCGCGCGCGAAGAGGCCGAGAAGAACGGCGAGGACATGGAGGAGGCGGCGACAGCGGTGGAGGCGGCCGAGCCCGAGGACGAGGAGCCCAGCGACGTGAAGTACGCCGTGCGCTCCGGCCCTTACGAGCTCTGCCGCAAGACTGGCATAGGTGAGTGGAGATGTCGTGGTGTCTGTCACTCGCAGGGAAACCCCCGAGTTGTCTTCCTTATGTATAACACAAAATCACCACATAGTGGAACTAAATATAATAGTAGTTTATGTGACTGCTATATAATGGAGGGCATTAAGTTTTAATGCCTAATTATGTACAGTTACATATACTAGTTTATCTATACACATATCATAAGCTCTATTTGATTTGTTCAGGAACCGCATGTTTGACCGGCATTGTGGCTCTGCAGTTGTTTAGCTTGTTCTGTAGTACCAACTTCAGGCGTCGGCGTTCGAAATTTGAATGTCAGTACCAACTTCACATACAAACCACGAGCGGAACGCAGGCAGGCGTCGGCGTTCGAAATTTGAAAACTCGCCTTCGGCTCGTTTCATAAACCCACTCTCGAGTATTAATGCCCTCCATTATGTAGCAGTCACATAAACTACTATTATGTGACTGATACATAAAGCCTAATTATGTAAGCTCATATCATATCACATCAAGCACATATCATAAGCTCTCTTCTGATCTGACATTCAAATTTCGAACGCCGATGCCCGCCTGCGAGCCTACTATTAAAAAACATATTTTCATAAAAAAAAAACATTTCCAGATCGTCCATTCTACGATCTGGATCTACAGCCACATCATGTAATTATCAGTTTTACGATATGGAACTAATGTGGTCAATCAATGACTCAGGCCACGGTCGCCCGCTTCTGGGAATAGGCCTCTTCTTTACCGCATCCACTGGCTACCAGCCATGGCGATGATGTCATCCGTGCCTAACTAGTATCCGGCCGGTAACAATGTATCCAGGCTAGTCAGGCCAATAGTTTTCTTGACTAACCAAAATGAACGTCTATCCAATCCAGAACCAAAGCCGATGTGAGCACAATCCCATTGTAAAATTGTAAACTCACCTATCAATAATAAAACAATGCAAGCTTATCCAATGCTTGATTTACAGGGTTGCCCTGGGGCAACAAACCCTGGGGTTTGCCAAACACCCGAAACACAAACTTGTAAACCGCTAGTTTTTGATGGATTGCGTGAGCTTGTACAATATATCACCGTACCATTGACGTTTACCGGGGTTTCTTCTGCTCCTTATCCTCCAGAGGGTTAAGGTGCCTGCACACTTGATCGGGACCTTTGTGCATGTCCCCTGCACCCAGTCTTCTAATTCAACCATCCTAACCCCTGCACGAGCTCGATTCCCAGGCCTGGGTGTTCGAGGAGGTCTGCGGTCGACGATGTTTGCGGGGCTTGCGGGAGATGGACATCCCTCGCCAGATATTTCACACTCACATTATGTTCTTGTTTCATCCAGAACCCTTGTCGAAGAAGTTCGGCTTGACACCCGAACAATTTGCGGAGAACGTCCGCGACAACTACCAGCGACACGAGGTGGAGCAGGAGCCCGTAGCTCCCTCCGAGGCCGCCACTCCCTTCGTAAGTTAGCCGTGTCATAGTTATTTATTAAAGAGTTAGATCTGTCGTATCTTTATGATATTGTTATGTGTGCGTTGAGAGTATTTGTCTGGATTTAGGAACGGCCACAGGCAGCTGTTAGTCTATAGACCCGTCGCAGTTTGAAGGCATTCACGAAGTTGCGCGAAGGCTACGGCGAACATGGCTCGCCCCAAACACTGCCATTTGTTTGTTCTCTATGCCCCGTCATTGCTGCAGACGTCGCATGATCGACAATATCGTGGTTAGTGATAGTAAACCGCAGCTAATTGTCTACTGGACTGGGTAGCCCAACAAACATAAAAATCGGCCAAAGGCGGGTCGGATTCGCACACGAACGGTTCCGTACCATCGTAGAAGAAAACTTAAATAAAGCACTAAAAATAATAGAACAAAAACCAAAAGAAAATAATATTTTGTCCTAACGTGGATTCGGCCACAGAACCCGAAATGATATCAAACCAATTGCGCCATCACTACCATGTGATAAGCCGCGAAATCTACGATTATATTTGAATCATGTTTGTTAATCGCGGATGTTGTTAAAACACGTCTCTTGTATGAGGTTCCCTTAATTGATAAAATCTCGAGTAGTTCATTATTTGTTGCTGTAGCGGCAACAAGATCTGTGAAAAATTCAGCCCTACATATTTTGCTTCATTAGATAGAGCCCGCTGACGGACAGACGGACAGCGGAGGCTCAATAATAGGGTCCCGTTTGGCACTTTTTGGGCACGGAACCCTAAAAAGTATCTATGTTGACTAGGCTTGTCAAGTAAACGTCCCACCCCCCAGGCCCTCGCCCACGGCTCGGCGGGCGAGGTGCTCCGGCGCGCGGTCTACATGTGCGGCGTGCAGCTGGCGCGGGAGCCGCTGCTCCGGAGCACGCTGCGAGACGCGCTGCGGGAGAGAGCCACCGTCAGCGTGAAGCCGACGCAGCGAGGGCTGAAGGAGATCGACGAGAACCACCCGTGCTATGGGTGAGTTGGATTCGTGAAGGGTCACTAGTTCCGTTACGTTGAGACGTTGCTGAGAGGCGCATTGAGAGATGCGCTGAGAGGGAGGGAGCGCAACTGTCAGCGTGAAGCCGACGCAGTGAACTCGAGGAAATCGACGAGAACCATCCGTGCTGTTAGTTACAGTTTTGAGGGATAACTGATGAAGGTACGAGGTGCATTGCGAGACGCGCTGAGAGGGAGAGCTACCGTCAGCATGAAGCCGACGCTCCGAGGACTGAAGGAGATCGACGGAAACCACACGTGCTCTAGTTGAGTTAGATTTGTGACGCATACAAGAGGCAGTAAAGGAGATTAACGAGAAACACTCGTGCTATAAGATATATTTGGTGAAGGACGGATAAATCAGCTAGATAGAGCGAGAGAGTGCTCTGAGGCCTTATGGGAGCCGTGGCACGACGAAACGAAGTGTGGGGGTTGGGTCCCCAGGTGCTACTTGTTATTCGTCGGGGCACAAAATAAATAGGTACAGAAGTCAACCACATGTATGTACTTCACTTTTCACAGCTACGCTCGGCGATCGCTCTAGGGTTGTCAACTACGGCCTATGCACGGAAAACTATCGTGGTACTGGCGCTCCTATCTAGTTGTATGATTTATTATGAAGAATGAAACGAGAAGAATGAAAACATTACACTACTATTACAATACAAAAGGTTTACAGATCAGAAAAATACCTACACAATTTTACGTTTGTCAATTTTCACCATAGAAAATCCCTGATAACTTCTAAGCGGACTACCCGAGTTACAAAATTTCTATTGCTCTCTTCGTTTTAGACCTACACCTGTCAAATGACACGAAAAACAACACAATATCTACACAAACAAAAAACCATGTTTTCAACTTACGTAAGTAAGGTGGCGTGAATTTACCTAACAATTTTTTGTTAATACTTATTTTATTATACTGATTGAAAAATAGGCAACTATTATTTATTTAAATCGATCTTAGATATATTATTCGGGGACCTTACCTACCTACCTAACTGTTCTATACATAAAACGTTAAAACGAACCATCGAAATACAGGCAGATAGCTACTTTCCGAAACCACTGGTAGCTTAAAAAACGCCAATTCATAGTTTAATGTTGAATTTAAACAACCGTCCACTGAACAGTGTCAAGCGGATGGCACTCACGCTCGCGCTGGTTTGAACTGCTCTGAGATATCGTGTCCGTGAGCAGTATCTATGTGTGTGTTGCTCGAGCGCGCTTGTATGTAGATTGATTTCTGTACCTATTTATTTTGTGGTCGGGGCAGGTTGTTTCGTGCAGCAAACTTTTGCTTAGTGTTAGGGCAGTGAGTGTTATAGGTGAGTGCTCTGTCTACTGTCACGCGGAGGTATTTTAGATTTTGTGTATATTTCAATGTCTCATTCTCCCATTGCACCTTTAGCTTCCTCTTTACTTGGTGGTTCCTCCAGTGAAATCATGAAACTTGCGTCTTCGCTGGGTTTGGCTTGAGCTGGTTGGCTCTATAATACTCGGATATCCTTTGTAATTCTCCTGTTAGGTCAGACTCGATTTCCTCGAACTTTTTCCGTTGGACAGTTTGTGCCAGGTCATCGGCGAACAGGAGGTGTCTGAATCCACTTAGTATGGGCTGGTTGTTTATGTATATGTTGAATAAGACCGGAGCAAGGACACTTCCTTGCGGGAGTCTATGTATTTCTTTGAGCACGCTATCTACTGAACTGGCTTTGAAAGGACACGTAGAACCGGCGATTTGATAGAAGCTTCGAGATGGCTTGTGTTAGCTTGTAGTCTTTTAAGGTAAATATTAAACTGCACATCAAAAATACTGATTTGCCCAGCAAATATCAGGGCACAATGCTGCGGTAGCTTAGGTGAAGGGTAAACGAATTTACCAAACAAACGTCACTTCCAACTTGGAACTTGGAAGTGACGTGTGTGTGGTAAGTTGGCACATCTGGGTCATTGTTAAGTTTCCTGACGAATGTCCAGGCCTTTTTACTATCGTGTAATTTACTATGTCTTCCACCAACTTGCACCACTGCTCCCTCCTTCTCTCAGATAAACCAAGCAGTTAATTTCCAACATCGATTGTTAATTGGGAGAGAATGCGATTCGTACAGTGTTTCGTATTCTTTCTTTAGGGTTTTAAGGTCGTTGGACTTCCCTGGTATGTACCTGGTTCTACAACCCTATGGATGTGGATAATACCATATGGTTGTAGAACCAGGTACCCGTAGTGTGGGAGTCCGACCCGCTCTCAACAGTTTGTTTTATGACTTCCCAACAAACACCTAAATCTTTCCCAGCATGAAATACCTGAAGAAGAAGCCGGTGCGCGACCTGACCGGCGACCAGTACCTCAAACTGCACATGGCTGCCGAGGACAAGCTGCTGGACGTGAGCATCAGCGAGCAGATCGAGGGCAACACCGGGCCCAGTTACCTGGAGGAGGTCAAGGCGCTCTACCAGAAGGTATTCATTATCAATCATTATCGTTGCCCTCATATCTTTTCCATCATCATTCAACATCAGCCATACCTCTGAGCCACGTGTTTTCTGTGACCGGTGTGTGGTTGGAATGTTTTGGCCACATAAAGTGACCCACAATGGGCAAAGACTTCTCCTTTCGAATCGACTCGGCCCTGTGCCTAGTCACAGTTCATGTCACCTCGTCAGAATTCAACACTGAAAAGTGGTAAGTCAAGAATTATAATATTATGTTAAGTAAGTTTATCTACACACGTATCATAAACCCTCTTTACTGCGTACAAAAACCGCACGTTACGATCAGCATAATGTTAAACTACTGGGTAAAAACTCATTTCTTATCTGAAAAATTACAATAATGTGTAATTTTTCTACATATTATGACATTCAAATTTCGAACGCCGACGCCCGCCTGCGTGCCGCCCCTAGTTTCTCTGTGAAGTTGATACTACAGAACCAGCTAAACAACTGCAAAGCCACAATGCCGGTCAAAAATGCGGTTCCTGAACACATCAAAGAGAGCTTATGGTATGTGTGTAGATAAACTAGTGTATGTAACTGTACATAATTAGGCATTAAAACTCTCGAGTGATATTATTATGAAACTCGCCTCTCGAGTATTAATGCCCTCCATTATGTAGCAGTCACATAAACTACTAATAGCGATTTGGGAATTTTGTCTAGTATCTAGTGTATTTGGAAGCTGCAGTTCTCGGGAAGTAACACTTGATGAAGTGGAACTGATGAACGGATGAAGACTACATGTTGCCATCCGAGCGACTCAATTCTAGGTATATAATAGGTTGGTTAAGATTGCTTCCCATGGTATTTCTAGAAATATTATATCCGTTATAGGTTTTGAATTTTATTACCATGGCATAAGGTTCTAAATCGCGATGCCTCCCGCAAATAGCGTTTTACTTTTTGTTTAAATGAAACCATGGTTATGTCCGGATTGCACTTCCGGCCTGTGCCCCTGGCTGGGTGGCTGGGTGTCTAACGTCCCTATGAGTCGACAGGACGAGTTCGCGGCCACCGTGCAGGCGTGGAACGAGCTGCGGGCGGAGGCGGTCACCATCGCGCTCACCAAGATCGTGCTGCCGGAGCTGAGGCGCGAGCTCAACGCCGTACTGCTGCAGGAGTCCAAAGAATACGTGCTCAAGTGAGTTCAACACTGACCACAGAGTGAGGTCTAATCTTAGTAGTTCCTGAGTTACCCGATTGGGCAGCGCCACTTTGCGTGAAACTCTGTCAGACTATTGATATCGCTACTTTTAGAGTTTTGTAACAGCACCAAATAATCATAGTCATAATAACACTTTGACAGGTTTCAACACACGCGCCACTAGACTAAGATTGGATCCGATTATGCATGTAATGGGACGATAGGCCACGACGTAGCGCGTCATATTAAGATATAGGAGACAGAGGAGACCAGCACGGGTCTATACAATACAATACAAAAGTTATTTTTTAATTTCATGATAAGAATTAAGGTTTAACAGACATGGGATCTCCTTTTAAGTATTATAATACCTGTATCAGGAGATTCCTAACTCCCACAATGACATATATCTTTTGAAATTAATACTATTACACATTTACAATCTACTTGATTATTATCAGTTTGATAGTTACCTAACTTAGTTAAACAAAGTTTATTGTAATTAAAGTGACAAGTTGTTTTACAGATTGTAAGGTTAAAGTTATTTTATCATAGTTTTAAGGTAATTAATTATTCTTAACAAGTTATGTTCTACATTATTATTATTATAGGTAATGCTTAGATTTGGTGGAGTTAATAAACAGACGCGCTCGAGTATCGAGTTAAAATCCCATCTTGGCCTCTCGTGCTATACAGATGAGGGACAAAGTATGAAAAGGAAAGCGTGTCAAGAGTTATTTTTTCCTAACTTGCAATGAGAAGTATAATCGATAATAGAACACCCATCGTTTTACTTTGACTAGATGCTGCCGTCGCCGACTGTACGACTGGTTGAAAGTAGCTCCCTACGAGTCGAGGATTGACGATGATGAAGATTGGGACTCTGCGAACGGTATGTGCTCAAACATAGTGCGCCTTCAGTGTCAAGTGGTAATGTACTGCCAGCATGTGGGTGCGTGATCAAATCCGCATGACGAATGCGGTCTGAGATAGACTATTTATGACGACTGTACTTTAAGGCTCTATTTTAAGGGTTCCTATTACTAAGCCTCCGCTGTCCGTCCGTCCGTCTGTCACCAGGTTGTGTCTCATGAACCGTGATAGTAAGACAGTTGTAGGGGTATACGACCCACTACCACAGGTATATTTATGTCGAGTAAACGTTTTTGGTAATGACAAGCCAGTTGTGTGTTAGAGTCGCACTTGTGAACTAGTTCGCATCTAAGTAATATTAAAGTTCAATAGACAATACGTGGTGTTTCCTTTAGCTACAGATAGTGACCACCTTTATAACCTATACAGTTGACATTATCACAGATGGTGTATTTCTGTTGCCGCTATAACAACAAATACTGAAAAAAAACCAGAATAAAATAAATATTTAAGGGGCTCCCACACAACAAACGTTATTTTCCCTCGTATTTGCTCGATATTGATAACGGCAACAGGTGGACGCTTATATATTCACTTTAAAAACAAATAAAAATAAAACAAATATTTAAGGGGAGCTCCTATAAAACAAACGTGATTTTTTTGGCTGTTTTAATACATAATGGTACGGAACCCTTCGTGCGCGAGTCCGACCCGCACTTCGCCGGTTTTTGTTATCTTGCGATTCGTACAAGTGACATCACATCAAGGGTCACTGAACTTAAAATACAAGAGTCGTTTGCGACACCATTTGATCAGCTTTGCCCTCGCCACATTGGGCTGTACTCGGCTGACAATTCACCTTGCTTAACTAATCTTCTCGTCTGTGGGCTATAAGCTCCGACAAATGGATTTGAGAACCCGAGATCCGGCCTTACATCCCGTAGAGCCCACAGCCGCGATTCGCGAACCCTGTGCACCCATGCTGTTCCCCAGGACTGCGCGTGCTCTCGATAGCGTACGTCCCCGACCGCCAGCACTCCGCGTTCGCGTGCGTGTGCGCGGGCGGCGGCGAGGTCGTCGACCACCTGCGTCTGCCGCACCTGCTGCACCGGCGCAACGCCTGGGACGCCATGGAGAGGAAGAACAAGGAGGCGGACATGGTCGCGCTTAGAAGGTGAGCGAGGTTGTTATTGCAAGCTTCAACAAAGCCTTAATGGCCTCATTGCGCGTGTCGCAGTTACACTTCTGGCGGAACACAGGAGACTCTATGAAACAAAGAAGCGGATATGACGTATTGTGGGATACGTATAGGGATATTAGTGCGCATTTCGGCTTCAATCTAAGTACGCAGAGCTCGCTCGTACTCATTAACTAATCAGAGCTCAAACATGGCGTCATATCAACTGCTTTGTAGTTGCCGTTGCGTTAGGCTTTGTTCTCCTTACGGTAGACAGTCCAAGCAAACTGTCATGTTTCCATATAAATTTGAGACGCCGCTAACTAATGATGTGTCTGTCGCAGTTAGTTGGTTAATTAAATCAGACACTTAACTTACTCTCTAGGCCGTTAGTTAAATACCGACGTTTAACCAAGTCACTAAAATTCCGTGAGACAAGTGAGTGAACGAAACGTTAAACGAGTTGTCTAAACGTTCCTAGGCAACAAGACATATACAATATAAATATTTTTTATGTGTTTATTATTTAAGTATTTTTTGTTGTTCTTACAAGTTCAACCTAACACGAAGAATAACTTCGCTTCGCTTCGCTCATCCCCTTTACCCTTCACCTAAGCTACCGTAATATTTTACCCTGATATAATCTGTGCAAATCAGCTGTTGTCGTGACGCCATCTTGTTTTCCAACACGCCGGCTTTCGGTAAGACAGATTGTTCAACGTTTTCGACGATGATATGTTTAAATAAAAACTAGTGATTTGGTTAAACGTCAGTATTTAATTAATAGTTTAGAGCATTGGAAGCGAAGCCTTACGCGATCTAGATATTTTGGTTAGATCCTCGCTGCGCTCGCCAGTTATAAATGTGCGGTGAAGTCCTTTTTCGCTAATGGTCCAATCGAAATAGAGCTCTAATCCTATGCAATAAAACTCCGATTCAAACGGGTCGGATCGAATTGTTGAAGTCAGCATTCTTCCAATCACATACGGATGCTGTATGCTCACTGCGCTCTGCCCTAGAGCCTCCCACGACACATCACATTACTTATGTGCATGTAATAGTATAACGTTGACCAGTTATACATTTTTGTGTATATTTTAATTTAATATTTGTACGCCCTTAGTACCCACATTCAGACAGATAAAGTTTCTTGTATTCTTGTATCGTTAACTTCTTTTATCTACACACGTATCATAAACTCTCTTTACTGCGTCCAAAAACTACACGTTACGACCAGCATAATGATAAACTTCTTGATAAAAACTCATTTCTTATCTGAATATTGATCATTATGACCATAATGTACAAAAATTTGTCAAATTATGACATTCAAATTTCGAACGCTGTCGCCCACCTGCGTGCCGCCCCTAGTTTGTGAAGTTGGTACTACCTACCGAACAAGCTAAACGACTGGAAAGCAATGATCAATGCCACAATGCCGGTCGAACATGCGGTTTCTGAACACAAAGAGAGCTTATGATATGTGTGTAGATAAACTAACTGTAACTGTAACTGTACATAATTAGGCATTAAAACTCGAGTGATATTATTATTAAACTCGCCGAATCTCGAGTATTAATGCCCTCCATTATGTAGCATTCACATAAACTACTATTATAATCTACAACATACTCTGTCCCCGTTTCAGGTTCATACTCCGCAAGAAGCCTCACGTGATAATGATCGGCGGCGAGTCCCGCGACGCGCTCACCATCAAGGCGGACGTGTCGGAGTGCGTGCAGCAGCTGGTGGAGGACGAGCAGTTCCCGAGGATACCCATCGAGATCGC
Organism: Argyresthia goedartella; assembly: GCA_949825045.1. Taxonomy (NCBI): domain Eukaryota; kingdom Metazoa; phylum Arthropoda; class Insecta; order Lepidoptera; family Argyresthiidae; genus Argyresthia; species Argyresthia goedartella. The sequence goes on along the minus strand of OX463812.1, from coordinate 34,914,804 downwards.
GGACAACCACATCAGCAAGATCTACAGCAATAGCAACAGGGGCTTGGTGGGTCACGTTGCCATTGTTATCACGGTCGTCGCCGTCGGTTACAAGTGTGCCAGGTTGGTCATTACACACTAGGCGGTGTTGTCGCCGAGCGCGAAAAGGTAGCCGAGTGTCTGATGACCAATGCACACTCGTTTGATGCGACGTTTTTCAACACACTTGCGAGGAAGACAACTTTTGATAATTATTAACCACACAACGAAAATATTTATAGAAGTAGCGCGCTGGTGTTGATTTTTCCGCACGCCGCGCTAGCGATGCGAGCGTAGGTGTATATGACGACCCGAATGGCCGAGTCGGCAGTGTCGCTGCCTACGAAACCAAGGGTCCCGGGTTCGAGTCCCGGTGGGGGCAAATATTTGTTTGATGAGAACGGATGTTTGTACCCTAGTCATGGTTGTTTATCTATCTAATATAATATTTATCTATATAAGTATGTGTATCGTTATCTAGTACCCAAGATACAGGGAATCCTAGTTTGGGGCTAGATCAATGTGTGTAAATGGTGTCCAAGGTATTATTATTATTATTATTATTATATACGCCAACGCCTTTATTTAAAGGTGTTGGCAATACTGCTTAACAGAATTTCAAAATAATGTTTTGAATGCGCATATTAAAGTAATATGCAGTGAAAAAAATATAATTTGATGAAATAATGATAAAATTTTGATGATTGATTTATCATATGTTTATATGAATCCTAATATAATTTATTTATGCACAAAAATATTCACTATTTGTGGCCAAAACTCTCAGCGGAGATTGAAAAAAAATGTAAACAAAAAGCACTAATGCCTAATATGCCCTATTATGAACCCAAATGCGTTACTAGTAAGAGTCACTTTACGGGCAAGTATGTTGAAAATAATCAATCTTTCTTTCTAACCTATATCCGTGATCCTCATGTAATTACTAATGGCTATCTGTAACTTTTTACTCATAGCTCGACTTCAGAGAATACCCAGACATACTCCGGCAAGCGATCTGCCAAGCTCGGCTGCTGCAAGACCCGCTCATGGAGATATCCCAACTCTGCGGACCAGACGAGGAGATACTCTGCCTCCGATATCATCCGCTACAAGACCAGATACCCAAAGAGGACCTTCTAGAAGGCATCGAGCTGGAGTTCGTCAACAGAGTGAACGAAGTCGGCGTCGACGTCAACGAAGCCATCTTGACCGGCAGAGGAACGGAACTACTGCAGTTCGTATGCGGCTTGGGTCCAAGGAAAGCCGCGGCGCTCATTAAACTCTTCAAGCAAACCAATCAGAAGCTAGAAAACAGAACGCAACTAGTAACGGTCTGCCACATGGGGCCGAAAGTTTTCATTAACTGCTCGGGCTTTATAAAGATTGATACGAATAGTCTCGGCGACAGCACCGAAGCGTATGTGGAAGTGTTGGACGGGTCCCGAGTCCATCCGGAGACGTACGAGTGGGCCCGAAAGATGGCAGTCGACGCACTGGAATACGAAGACGAAGACGCGAACCCTGCCGGCGCTTTAGAAGAGATCCTGGAAGCCCCTGAACGGCTGAAAGACTTAGACCTGGACGCGTTCGCTGAGGAGCTGGAGCGCCAAGGCTTCGGAAATAAGAGCATTACCCTCTACGATATCCGAGCTGAATTGAACGCGCGATATAAAGACCTTCGAGTCTCGTACCGATCGCCGACGCACGAAGAAATGTTCGATATACTCACCAAAGAGTCTCCTGATTCGTTCTTCGTGGGCAAGATGCTGCTGGCCTCGGTGACGGGCATCAGTCACAGGAAGCCGCAGAGAGAGATGCTGGACCAGGCGAACCCTGTGAGGAACGACGAGACCGGCCTATGGGAATGTCCCTTCTGTCATAAGAATGACTTCCCTGAACTGTCTGAGGTAAGATTTTATATGTATGCACATAATATAAAATTTATAATGTGTTAGGCTCGTGAGAGTCGCTATAAAATTGTATATTTCCGATCGGATCATTTAGCATACGTTTAACCTGTCCACTCGCGCATGAACACCTAGTTTAGACTTCATTAAATTTTAATTTACCTACCGTCCACTCGTGCATGAACACCTAGTATGGACTTGGAAAAATATTTATATTTATTTTTATAAAATAGTTACTACTACCCACTATTATTTTTTATTACTGGCAATACTGACCGGAAATAGAGGATAAACGTACCTTCTCTATGGTATCTTACACTTTATTGGTCGACTGACTGAGTAAATGAAAAAAAAAATCGGTAATTTGGTTGGCCGCCATGACAATTTAGCTTTTTTTAGCTATTTTTTTAATGGCTATTGAAAGGGTTAAAGACGTTATTGATGGATCGGGGAGCTGATATGTCGTTTCGGGTATATAACGGGGCATTTGAGGAATCAAGGGGTGTATGATGATCACTACAATCCGGCCGTGCCTTTCTGTTGAACATGTAGGGCTCCGTTTCTTACAGACAATTATAAAATGTACATTGCGCTATTTTCACATTATTTTAACTACTTATTGCAACCCCAGGTATGGAACCACTTCGACGCGGGCGCATGCCCCGGTCAGGCCACGGGCGTGCGCATCCGCCTCGACAACGGTCTGAACGGCTACATCAACATCAAGAACCTGTCCGACAAGCATGTGACGGACCCGACGGAGCGCGTGCGCGTCGGACAGACGGTGCACTGTCGCCTGCTCAAGATCGACGTGGAGCGGTTCTCGGTCGACTGCTCCTCGAAGTCTTCCGATCTGCTTGACAAGAACCAGGAGTGGCGGTGAGTGGCAGCGACGATAATAACTTTCGAATGAGTGAAGGAGTGAAGGAGTGAAAGAGTGGAGGAGTCAAAGAATGAAATAGTGAAAGAGTGAAGGAGTGAAAAAATTAAAAAACTTATGAGTAAGTTAAAGAATGATTGAATTACTCAACGGACATAGCGCTTGCGCGTCGGACAGACGATGCACAGTCGCCTGCTCAAGACCGACGTGGAGCGGTTCTCGGTGGACTGCTCCTCGAAGTCTTCCGATCTGCTGGACAAGAACCAGGAGTGGCGGTGAGTGGCGACGACGATACTAACTTTCGAATGAGACGGTGAAAGAGTGAAGGAGTGAAAAAGTGAAAGAACGAATGAGTAAGTTAAAGAATGATTGAATGACCTAACGGACATAGAGCGTGCGCGTCGGACAGACGGTGCACTCGATAGAAGTGGAGCAGTTCTCGGTGGACTGCTCCTCGAGGTCTTCCGATCTGCTGGACAAGAACCAGGAGTGGCGGTGAGTGGCGACGACGATACTAACTTTCGAATGAGACGGTGAAAGAGTGAAGGAGTGAAAAAGTGAAAGAACGAATGAGTAAGTTAAAGAATGATTGAATGACCTAACGGACATAGAGCGTGCGCGTCGGACAGACGGTGCACTCGATAGAAGTGGAGCAGTTCTCGGTGGACTGCTCCTCGAGGTCTTCCGATCTGCTGGACAAGAACCAGAAGTGGCGGTGAGTGGCGACGACGATAATAAATTTCGAATGAGACGTGAGAGAGCGAGAGAGTGAAAGAGTGAAAAAACGAATAATTGAAGTTAAATAATGAATGAATGACTCAACGGACAGACAGTGCCCTGTCGCCTGCTCAAGATCGCCGAGGAGCAGTTATCGGTGGACTGGTCCTCGAAGTCTTTCGACAAGACAAGAGCCAGGAGAGGCGGTGAGTGTCGACGACAATACTATACTCAATGAATGTATGAATAATTTAATGAATGACACAGCTTACGATCATTCACTGTTGATGGCACTACTTGTTTAAAGGATGAGGGAGACTTATGTAAATCCTGAAATGGGCTGAAACATCTTGGCAATGAATGAGTGAATGAATCAAAGTGGACGAATAAGAGCGTTCTTATGCTACCGATTTTCGTTTTTTTTTTTTCATATTACCATAATAAAATGTTACTTCTACATTGCTATAGTAAACAAACGATTCACTTACCCGCAGCCCAACAAAAGACCCCTACTACGACCAAGAGGCTGAAGACAAGGATCTCCGCAAGGACAAGGAGCAGAAGAAGAACAAGGACCGCATGCAGTACGTGAAGCGTGTGATCGTGCACCCGGCCTTCCACAACATATCGTACGCGGAGGCGGAGAAGCTCATGGAGAGCATGGCGCAGGGGGAGGTGGTGGTGCGGCCCAGCAGTAAGGTGAGGCGACCTGCTCATGTACACTAGGGGAAGCCTTCGTGAGTTACTCGAGCGCGTCACATTTAGATATGGGAGATACATTACACCCTGTTTAGTTTCACAACTACGTTAGGTTGGGCTGGCGGTTAGGGCGACAAAACATAAATCTGTGCGAGTGGGATTTACTCGAGCGTGTCAGACTAAGTTAATTACGTGCTGACAAGTGTCAATTGAAAAACATCTTCAAATGTAAGCTCAGCTAGGGGATAAAGATAACAGTTTTCAATTCTTGCATCATCCCATGCATAGCATATAGTGGTCAAACATGACAATAACAGAGAAACATAGAAAGAAGCTCGAAACTAATTAACATGCCATTAAAACGCCCTTGATAGGCATCCGGAGGAAGGACAAATGACAAAATAAGAGTTTTCACGAAAATAAACGTTTTAATTTCCATACTAAAAGTTGTGAAATGTGGCCGTGGCCTGTATAAAGCTGACTAACGGACAACAGTGAACACTTCTAGCGACAGAGTGGAAACCAAGAGTCGGCAAACGCAAGGAACGCAGATGGAAGGCCGATACAGAGATGGAAAGACGTCATTCAACCCAAACTAGTGGAGAATAGTTAAGGACCGGACATCCTGGCGAAATCTGGCTAAAGCTTTTGCCAAATTTATGCAAGTGCAGAAAAAAAACAATCGATGAAACTAATAAAAAGATAAATATTAATTATAATATCCTTAGAAAATATATATTAAAATAATGATAACAATATTATAATACATAAAATAAATAATTCACATTTATAAGTTACCTAGCCTGGCCATAAGTGACAGTTATTGCTCATTTGTTTAACTGTGACCTAAATAGGGTTCGGTCTTCTAAAATCCCTACTTGATCGCGTCAATACCAGCTGGAGAGATGGAGTGGGTTGTGAAAGCTAACCGCGACGCAGTCATGGCAAAATACCAGTCGACAAAATCAATTTCTTAGAAGTCCCTCGATATCATATCAAAGAACATGACTACTATCAAAAGGTTCACTGGGATGTCCTCTGTCGATGACATTCCCAAAAAGGCCGTTTACGAGTTTTCAGGACGATGCCGATTGTAGGCGAATTCATCGAAATCCTCTCTTCAAACAGAAAATTATGTCTAGAGAGATGAAAACACCAGCCAGGACCATGTTCCGCATCACCATACAACAACTGAAGCTTGGCCCTAATCGTCGAAGAAACGGGCATTGCTTGAAAGAAGCTCTGCGCAACATTGGAGCGACCAGAGCCAAGACGTAGTGGCAATAGCAAGTGAAGTTTGGATATCGGTGAATTAATTTTTGGATGAAACAACTATCACTCTGACAAAAATATTGTATTGTATTGTAACATGGTTTAGTGCGGGTTTCGTACGAGAGAGTAATTGATCTTCATTTTTACAAGCAAGGCAATTAAAATCAATGGCAGAAAGAAATCAGTCTGTCTTTTGGAATCTGTTGACAAGCCACTGAACTAAAATGTATTGTCAAACCAGCATTTGATATTCCAACAGAACCCAGCTCTTGCACACAGACAATTTGCCCGATTGTATTGCCGCCGAAGATTGGCCTTCAGGCAGCTCCAATATTAACCCATGGGACTACCGTCTAGGGGATGATTTTGAGGAGAAAGCAGCATCAAAAAATTAAATGTATGGGTTCTATCATTGGGGGATATCGAACTGGTCGTGACTATATAAATAAAGTGTTCGCAGGCAGGGGCGGGGCGGGGCAGCGTTGCGGGCTGGTGGTCAATGTTGTCAAATGTATCGTCAAATGGCCACCAAGCTGACATACCCGCGCGGGCTCGCTTTCGAGTTCCGTGTGACATGCTTGCTATGAGCACAGAATACTTAATAGTACTACGTACAGAAAGATTACTCCTCAAATACACTTAAATAAATAGCTACTCTCGCTGCGCGACAATAAAGCGCAATCTAGCTCGCACCTGCGCTACCTACAACGATCGCTAAGCACCTACAGAATCGGTTGCCCCGCCCATGCAGGCTAGATTGCGCCGCACTACTACGCCTGAGAGCTTCTTTTACTCTGACATCATAAGGTCGTCCTGTAAACTCCTGTCTCGCTTGATCACGGTAGGGTTTGGGTGCGATTATTATGTTTGTGAATTTTAGTCCACTCTGTGTAAGAGAGGTGTTATTAGTACTTATTCAGGCTATTATCAAATTCTAAGGCTTGGTAGGTACTGTAAGGTCGCAGCAGTTCTTGAACACCACCTATAATTGCCTACCTAATCTGAAGGGCTAGGGAGTTTAATTAGGAAGATGTTAGTAACACCAAACTTGTGTTTATTGATCGAATATGGTTACAATTTATATGAAAGGGATCAAACTGGCTCGATAGCCATTAAGCTTATCCTAAATATCTAATTTACATCGGTCGCTGAAAGATGCCTAAGGTGAAGTGTGTCACAATGACTATTCACATCAAAGCCTCTTTCTTTTTAAAATTACAAATTACGTAACAGTGTCAAAGCGAACACTCACTCTAAAGAGGCCCGTATACAATATTATCGCATAGACAAATATCGAACCTAACTATATACCTTACAATCATTACCCCCTCCTTTCAAAAATAAATTTTCCAAAGTTTTTTTTTCCAAAGTGGCAATCCTAACTCAAAGTCTAAAATCTAATAGTGAAACAAACTGTGACTGGAATTTTATTTGTTAACAATGAAAGTAACCAAAATATATGAATTAAAAATAAAATAGAAACACTAAAAGAAACAACTACGCGAATAAACCACCCCGGGACATTGCCGAGGCTAAGGTTCCCATGACGCTTGCAGCATTTCCCCGCTGCACCGCCAGGGAGATCCTTTGCATCAGCAATGCCCCAGATCGGTTGTCAAATCCTCTATCCCTTAGACGGCGCCCCAGATCCTTAATAAATATTTTCCCTTGTGTCCCCCAAACCCCAGTCGTCTCGAGCGCAAGAGGCACAAAGATGTAGCTTCCCGTGAGTGCGGCATACTTAAGGCACTTCTGTCTTGCGGCAGACTCGGCGGCTGCACCAGCCCGGGCCGCCGTCGACCCGACATGGGAGGCTGCAAAGGTGCAGACGCAGGTCGCATCCCATAGCAGGGAACGTCCTCTCCCCTAAGGTACCAGGGTCAAGCCGTCCGGACGCTTCCCATCCGACCGGCACAAACCTGGCGGCTCCAACACACTAGGAACGTTGGCCGATACCAAAGCCCTACGAACGATGTTGTTTATTGCGTGGTGCCGCGAAAACCTGCCAGCGCTCCTGGTACAATGTAGGCCATGGCGACCCAACTCATTGACCCATGCCCCACAAACGCATCGATGCGGCTGGCAGATAGTGCAGCCCAAACGCAAAGCGACTGCCACGCGCAAAGTGTCGTCGTCCAGGAAAGTTCCCAGCTGGGAAGAAGGCATTGCGTGCAGCCACAACCCCGAGTTGGACTGACAAACGGCACGCAGGCGCGCCAATTCCGGCCCCGAACTATGAGCGAGGAGATCATCACGAATGACTTCGCACACGACCTCATCCCAGGAGCGCTGACTACATAGCCTTTCCGGCAGGTCGCTTCCAGGACACCGGGCACGCCATAAGCTCTCCGCCTCCCCCGCAAAAGGAATGCGGAACCCGTCACCATGTATACCCAAGATGTGAGTAACGAGGTCCACAACACCATGCGAAGAAGCCAGAAAGCCAGGGAGCTCGGTGTCCTGCAAGCGTCGAACACCTAAACCCCCGTACCTGATGGGCAGCGTGGCTTGCACCCACTGAGACGAGGACATCTCTACGTTGATGATGCACTCCAACAAATCCTTCAAAACTGCATCGTATCTAGAAGTTATCTCCCTGTGCAACCAAATCGGGGCAGTCCGTATGGAATAAGTTAGCCTTGGTGAAGAAAGACAACTTTTGGTTTAAACAACGTTTGGTGAGTTATTCATGAACTGTAATAATATTGATATTTTATGTATAACAGAGCACTTTTTAAAGAGTTATCAGTTCATGTTCAACTTTAATAACCAACACGTTGCTAGTTCGTTCAACAGAAAAACAGCTGATCGCGGTGGCTCCTTAATACTTGTAAATAATAGTTTTAAATATAAGGAACGAGTTGACATAGTGAGCCTGTCTGTTGAGCGTACCATGGAAATAGCCTGTATTGAACTTGAACAACTTATTGTAATGAGCGTATACAGACCACCAGATTCATCCTTTGATTTATTCGAAAAGAAAATGGATGAAGTGTTGATTAAAATCAGCGATAAAAACAATTTTTTTATAATTTGTGGTGATTTTAATGTTAATCTGTTAAAGGATAATAATATTTGTACTAGATTAAAATCTTTATTTTTATGTCACAACATGAACTATCTGTTTTTGGAGCCTACTAGAATTACTGCAACATCTGCTACCTGCATTGACAATATATTTACTATCATTACGCCCATTTTCAAATCGGTCATCAATAAATTAACCTCTGATCACTCTGGTCAGATAGGTATATTCAATATTAAAATAAAAAAGGACCAAAAAGAGGATATTACATGTGTGCCCGTTAGTGACACTCGGCTTGAACACTACAGGAATAATATTTTAGATAAACTATGGGAAATACCATACAGTGACGATCCAAATTTGTTGTACAACTCAGTATTTAACCTTGTCAAAAATGAATATGATACGGTATTTAAATCAAAAACTATACCGACCGTTCAGAAACCATCGATCGAATATCGATTTGGAATCGAACAATCACCCGCCCGGACAGGCACCCACCTGTCCCCTAATCTACGGGCAGCCGAGACAACGTTGCTACCGCTCGTTTTAGAACCGAGCCTCCTACTAGAACCTCTGCAGACCGGGGGGTCCCGTCCTTGCCAGGGAACAAGTTAACAATGCGCCCCCTGCGCCAACGTAGTGGCGGTAGGTTAGCATCCTTAACCAGAACGAGGTCACCAACACTAGGGGGGCTAGTTTTGTCAGTCCACTTAAGGCGCTGTTGTAATATATGCAGATACTCGAGCGACCAACGCTTCCAGAAATTCTGAGTAAACTGCTGCAACATCTGATACCTTGACAACCGATACAATTTCACTCCCTCGAAGGGGTGCTCGGGCAACGCGTTAAGTGGCTGTCCTATCAAGAAATGGCCTGGGGTCAGAGCCTCCAGGTCATTTGGATCCGAGCTGAGCGGACACAACGGTCGCGAATTCAGAACGGCCTCGATCTTACAAAACAATGTCGCGAGCTCCTCAAAAGTCAGCGCGGTCTGACCTACTATACGCCCTAAGTGCGTCTTAGCTGACTTAACTACGGCCTCAAAAATCCCACCCCAGTGGGGGCAAATCGGTGGGCTGAAGGTCCACTGTATACCCCGACGGGAGAGGGCTGTTCCAATATCCACTTTATTTACATTCAAAAAGTTGACTATCTCTCGTAAGTATCGTTCCGCACCTATGTAGTTAGTGCCGTTATCAGAGCGGATCAAAGTTGGAAGTCCCCTTCGAGAAACAAACCTATCCAAACAAGCAATGAAAGCCTCTGTCGAGAGATCAGCAACGAGCTCGAGACGTACCGCCTTGGTGGATAAACAAACAAACACACATAGGTACGCCTTGTATTGCTTAGCGGTACGCAATCGTGAACTCTTCACCATAAACGGTCCTGCAAAATCCGTATCAACACCTGAAAACGGTCTGACCTCATTCACACGATCAGGGGGCAAGTCCCCCATGAGAGGTTGCATAGTGGCAGCCTTAAGTCGATAACAAGGCATGCACCGAAACACGATGTTCCGTATGGCACGGCGGGCAGATAAGATCCAAAACTCCCGCTGGAGCGTGGCCAACAACGCGTTACAGCCGGCATGCGCGTTTTTAATATGACGATCAGTCACCAGCAATTCAACTAACTGTCCCCCCTTGGGGAGCAGAAGTGGGTGACGAGCCGAATACGACAGATTCGCATTGCGCAATCTTCCTCCTACCCGAAGTAACCCGGTCGAATCAACAAAGGAGTTGAGACGCGCGACGGCTCCCTTCAATTTCGAACGTCCACTTCGTATAATCTCCAATCTGCCCCAATCTTCGAGGACTGTACCAACCGGACCAAATTCAACAGCGACTCGTTTCGCTCTGCCGGAGTCAGAATAGGGTTCAACGTTCGCTGATCGCGAGGAGTACGACAATTTCGAGCGAATCTCCTAATCCAAGTGGACACGTTTATCAACTTGTCAAGTGAGCTATACCGGTCCAGCAGAAACCCGGCGTCAGGGTCCTCAGCCTTCTGGGTAACATGCACGGCCGCTCTGGGGCCATGATCCGAAGATACTACTACATGGCTGTGGGGCCAGTCCGATTCTCTCTTGGCAAGCCAGGGAGGTCCCCACCACAAATGGTGTCTAACGAGTTCAGGAGCCTGACATCCCCTGGATGCACAATCAGACGGGTTCAATTCTCCTGGTACATGTCTCCAGGTCAGTGGGACCTCAGACGACACAATCTGGGAGACACGGTTCGCAACAAAAACCTCTGAGTTATGGACCGAAGCCTTCAGTCAACACAAAATAATCTGGCTGTCCGTCCAAGCGTACACCGTATCCTCCAAAACCACTGACCCACGCAACACTGTTAGAGTGTGATTCAAAAGTTTGGTCAAAAAAGCAGCCCCGGACAGTTCCAGTTTTGGAATCGTCATCCTTGTCCGAATAGGCGCTACCTTGCTTTTTGCCAAAACCAAACGCACGTCGACCTCCCCGGTGGAGGTGACGGTTCGCAAATAAACCGCTGCCGCAAACCCTCGTTCAGAGGCATCACAAAACCCGTGAAGGGTTGCCCTGTAATCCCCAGCAGGGACCAATTTCCTCGGCAGCGATACATTATTCATGTCCGATAGCGAGGTGAACATTCGCGTCCAATCAGTCAACAAATCACCTGAGAGGTGGGTGTCCCAGGTCAACTGAGCCGCCCATAGCCTTTGCATAAAACATTTGAGAGCAAAGGTGACTGGAGAAATCCATCCATTCGGGTCGAACGTTCTCGCAATCGTTGACAGTACTGACCGCTTCGTCCAGGCCTTCGGTGTTTCTAAAACCACCCGATAGGTAAACTCATCATGGACGGGCCGGTACTGAATTCCAAGCACTGAGAACATGTTAGGGTTGTCAGGATTCTCAAAAACGTGCGGGTCTTGTTGAAACTCATCTGGGAGACCAGCCATCAACTCAGGGGAGTTGGACATCCACTTGCGTAGTTCATAGCCGCCTCGTTCCAGCAATTGAATGAGCTCGTCACGTCGTTCCAGAGCTTCCTCTACACTGGCTGCCCCTGTGCAGACGTCATCGACGTACAAATCTTGCTCCAGGATAGCGGCGGCTCTAGGATAGCTCACACGGTCACGCGACGCCAACTCCCGCAGGGTACGCATCGCCAAATACGGGCTAGACCGTAACCCATACGTGTTCGTGTTTAACTAATAGACTTTGACTGGCTCGGCCGTGGACTCACGCCAAAGTATCAACTGATACCTTCTGTCAGCCGGATGAATTACCGTTTGCCTAAACATCATCCGAATATCTGCGACAAATACAATCTGGTGTCTCCGAAAGCTCGTGAGAATATCCGAAATATCACGACTCAACTTGGGTCCCGAATGTAGACACTGATTCAGGGACATCCCGTTCGAGGTAGGTGCTGACCCATCAAAAACAACTCGAATCTTGCCGGTAGGGGTTCGCAGGACGGCATGGTGTGGAAGGAAACAATGATCCTCAGATCTCCAGTCCACACCCGATACCGACATGTGTCCTAACGACTCATACTCCCTCATGAAATCGACGTATTTTTGTTTAAATACGGCGTCCCTTGACATCCTACGCTCCATCGACATCAATCTCGTCTCAGCCATCTTCCTAGATTCTCCTAGTGGCGGTCGATCGGCCCTGAAAGGCAGTCGAGTTACAAAACGACCAGAACGAAGGCGACCAGTACTATTCTGGTAAAACAACTCGCACTCTTCTTCGTCTGCGTCGACTCGACGAACGGTGGGAGGTTCCTCTATCTCCCAGAAACGTTGGATAGCGTCTGACAACGCTGAGCCAATAAGTATGCCATCTGACTCGGCAGGCCTAACCATTGGCAATGCCGGACCCATGATCACGTGACCAAACTTAGTATCCACAGCAATCAACCCGTCCGGCTGAAGAACTCGCCGATCCGACAACAGAAACCTACCCAGAACGTCTGCTCCCAGTAGCAGGTCGACCGGGGCTGGAGTGTCAAAATCGGGATCCGCCAACTTGAGTCCTGATGTCAGGAATCGAACGGCCGGATTCAACTTCACCAAGGGGTGTCTGCCCATGACATGCGTCATTACTAAAGCTTGCACGGATGTTTTTGTCAAAATGACATAACGTGGAGAGAACGTGATCACCGATTGACCAACTACATTCGTAACCGTAACATTCCCCACGCCCCTTATTGATTTATTATACCTATTTACCTTGAGGCCCAACCATTTTGCTAAATCATTCGATACAATGCAGCCCTGAGCTCCAGAATCTAATAGGGCGCGAACGTATGTTGGGTTGCCCGCCAAATCCCAAACAAGCACAGAGGCAATCGGTAACACCACCGTCTCCGGTTGGGGGGCAACAAATTGTTGGGCCGCAAATTCCTAGCGAGGGCCCCCGGGGCCCCAATCTGCCTGTAACCGATCAGGTAGGCAGCTATACGCCAAAGGGTCCCATTGTACAAATGGCCCACGCGCCGGTTCCATTGCCACCCTACGACGCCCCGTAAGGGGGGGGGGGTGGGCGTGAATTCAACCGTGGCCGCTCCATGAGCGGGGGGGACATCACATGTGACCGACGAGGACGAGGCGACGAGCGGGGCGACAACTGAGGCGGCGTCCGAACCGCACCCGCATAGCTCGAAGGTGTCCCATGCCACCCGCCCGTTACGGCCTGCTCAACACACCCAATGTCCCGTTGAGTCGGATGCTGAGTCGCAACCGAAAACTCAGGGCCCCCCATGTAATGATCCTGAGTGCGGCCCTGCACCCTAGTACTGCCCTGTGCACGTGGGGACGTTGGCCCCTGAGTTGCGCTCCGAGTCGCAAACGAATTCTCAGGGCCCCATGCCGTGTCACCCTGGGTACGGCCCTGTGGTGGCTGTTGGCCGGACCGGTTCATGCACAACAGATTGTTGTGGGACCCACCACAATATCCGCACATTTGTGTGCGCGTGCAGTCCCTAGCCATGTGTGGCCCGAGGCACAGGAAACACCAGCTCCGCTGCTTGGCCATCCGGCGCCGTCCCTGAACCCTAAGTTCCCCGAGCTTATTGCAATTGGCCACAGCATGGCCAATCTGCCTACAACATGGGCAGGTCTCACCATGTGGGGTCAATTCACTCACAGTCCCATACGACTGCCGGTTGGTGCGGTCCTTCCTCGTCGGAGGGCCCCTACTCACAGCGCTCCCGGCAGCTCTCTGTGGCTCCGAAGGATGGGTGACCGTCAACCCCAAATTCTCTGCCCGTCGAGCCTCCTCTTCCAAAAATCCGACCAAGTCGGAGAAGGCGGGCAGGTCCTCGGCCGACCTCCCGTGAGACTGTTCGAAACGAGTCTGCACGTCAGCGGGTAGGCGGGAAAGTACAATGTACAACAGTAGGTCCGACCATTCACCAACCGGAAGTCCAAGATTCTCTAGAGCCTTGGTGACGGACAACAATGGGTTCAAAACCTCCGTCTGTATGGCCCCGACCTTGTTCACAACCGGGATGCTAAACAAACGGTTCAGTTGGGCATCGGCCAACCTCCGTTTGTTGTGGTAACGTCTGACCAACAATTGCCTGGCCGTCTCATAGTTACCCTCCGTAACTGCCAAATGAGCGACCAGCTCCCTAGGCTCACCCCTCAATGCTGCCACCAGCTGAGCCATCTTGACAGACTTGGTAATGTCCGATCGCATGTGCACCAAACTGTCGAACAGATTGATGAAGCTCATTCATTCACCGGACACGCCGTCAAAAGTAGGCATAGTTATGGCAGGTAACCTGGACCCCGATCCCTGATGCGGCAGAGGTGCTTCAATGTCACCATCATGGCTGGACTCGCGCTGTCTACGTATGTCCGCAGCCTTTTGCGTGATAGCAGCTGCCATCTCCATACATTGGTCGACATCCCCTATCAACCGTGACAGCCTGTCAGGTGCACAACCATCAACTGATTCCGCCTGCGTGGACAATTCGAGCATCCTATTGTAACGTTCCTTAACGTCCATAGACCGCTCCAATACCACATCATGCCTATCTAAACGGTCTATCAGACCGTGTGCGGAGGAAAACCATCTGAGTTCCTTAGAAACACCCTTCTGGATTTCAGATAACGACATGATCGGAACGATACTTACTCACAATTTGCAATAACTCAATTTTATTGGACCCTCCAGTTTATAACCCAAACGAGGGAACCCTAAACTATAACTTAAACAATGTTGTTTTCCTTAAACAATAGGAACCGAGTTTTATATCTATATAAATTCTGTAAATAACAATTTAGTTTCCCTTTATCATTATAACACACACAGATAGTCAATATTAGTTCAAGTTATAAATTGCTATAAACTGAAAACAATGTAATAGCCTGCTATCAATAGATGTAACTACCTATGTTAACCAAAACATTCATTCAATAGCATTACTAGACCACTAATAGATTGACTAACTGGTAATTCAATGCAAATTTCAATTCAATATCTGTCTGTCTACTACCAGCAATAGACTTATAGCTTACAATACTACCAATCTATGTGGATATAGGAACAACCAAGTTACTTAACCGCCTATACCTACAGATTGATAGTCCCAAATCGTGCCTTCCTGGAGCCCTTGACGGCTGCAAATCTCAGGAAGCCACGCTCTAGCTACCAAAATTTTCAGGCCTCTCAGCACCTAATGACCTCGTAGGGGCCCATGAGCTACGAGGTAGCGTGACGATCAGGTGCCAAGAAGTGATGAACGTCGGCGATTCACCGAGCTGAAGTTATGTGGGGTAGATCTAACCTGGTCTGTGCTTCGGTCCCGTCAACCTCCTGTCTCTCTGCAAGGCCCGGGTGCACCCTAGGCTCTTCTTGGTAGACAGGTTCTTCAGCCAACCAGGTATGACTGGCGGGCCAGCGTGGTAGCACAGTGTCCAACACAGGTTATGTTTCTACTGGTAAATACAAATCGGGCACGAAAATCCGAACTTTATCTGGTTCGAGAGACAACGGCACACTCAGCCGTATTAACAATCCTGAGGGAATCCCGAATACATTCCAGATGCCCTGCGATTTAATTTCAACACCCTATCAAAACGCGTTTACATTGCGAGGGCTTTCGTCTGTCAGTTGTCAAAACTGCCAGATTGACAGCTAACGTCAAATTAAAAATGACCGTTCAGAAATCATCGATCGAATATCGATTTGGAATCGAACATTTGTCGAAAAAAATATGTTGAAAAAACCGTAATAACCGTCTGCCAATAACCTGAATTGAGATCTAACTCCGCAAAATACTTGGCCCCGGCCAAACTATCGACAATGTCTTCTATCCGCGGAATAGGATAACTATCCCTACAAATTTTCTTATTTAATTTTCGATAATCTACACAAAACCTCCATGAATTATCGGGCTTTTTAATTAACACAACGGGCGCAGCATAAGAACTAGTGGATTCCCTAATAACACCTAGTTTCAACATCTCCGCGACCTGCTCCTCAATAATTTCTCGTTGCACCGGCGAAACGCGATACGGGTGACAATGAACCGGCTCTTCATCATAAGTCTTAATATCGACCGACACTATCTCCGACCTACCTAACTGGTCAGTTGCAAACGCAAATCTATCCGCATTCCTATCCAACAACGCCAATAATACCTGCTTATCATTCCTACATAAACCCTCATTTACGATAAACCGTTTATCTTCTACCCCAAACGCAAATTCGCACGAATCCGATAACCCCGAGAAATAAACGTAATCGCCCTTTCTTAACTCCTGAAAGTCGATAAAATCTATCACGTCACGATCCTCGATAGCCGTGGTTTCCCCGAAGTTCACTTGTTTCCTTCTAGAACCGTCTAGAAAGTCCGACCCTATCTTTTGTTTTGAAAGAATCCCTACGCGCATGACATTTCGTTTTACCGGTGTCGTGTTTTGTTTCGTATGGAAATTATTGAAAAACGGTATTTTTCCCTGGAAAAAACACATACACGAATGAACAAAATCAATATTCATACCGTTCTTTACTAAAAAATCCACCCCTAAAATAATGCTACAATTTAAATCAGTTATTACTAAAAATTCCTATGAAAAGTTAAAGTTGCCCAAACTAAAATCTATAATACATTTCCCTACAATTTGCAAAATACTTCCATTTACCGCCTTAACCCGTCTCTTCTCTTCTTGCATACATCTCGCACCCACTTGATCTGCAACGGCTGGGCTGATGCATGAAGCCGTAGCGCCTGTATGTAAAAGATCTACCACGTTTACACTAGAAGAATTCAATAAAACTAATGGTCTGACCTGCTGATCCGCCTCGTCTGCGACGATCTTCCCCATTGGTCGTTTCGCTTCCGTGCTACGCTGCTGAGCTCGTCCGAGGCCCTCATCCCACAGGTCAGCCTGGTCCACCGCTATCGGCCTCTAGCGACGACGCGTTGTAAAATCCGCTTGCCTAGGACGCAAATTATAATTATTAGTACTAGGTCTAATATGTGGTTCCTGACCACTTGACGACGGCAAAACATTCGGCGTTTGTCGTGGGTCTTGAGTAGGGCTCTGATTAAATTGTGCAGGCCTAAAAGAATGAAACGGCCTGTCTCCCCCCCCTCTATTGCTATGGGCCAAATTCGGTCCAAAAGTTGCCGGGTTCCTAAACACATTTACATTATCATCACTTCCCGGACTTAATTTCTCCATCTGTACCAGTACTGCCCTTAGCGCCTTCTTATCTACAAAATGGCTCAACATTAATTTATTTCTAAGATGGGTTTGCAATCCTCTTAAAAACTGCGTTATAAAAATGTCATCTTTGGTAACTCTAGCCTTTCTCGCTAGGTCCCCTAAGTAATGGAAGTAGTCCAACAAACTTCTTCTCTCTTGCTTGGCATTGTAGAACTTCTCTGCAAAGTCTGTGCTTCCAAATTCTTCATTAAATTTATCCACCACCTTCAAATTTCTGGGCACCGCCCCCCCTATTTTCCCTAAAAAAATATAAGGCTCCACCTTTAAAATACGAAGGAAATAATAATTTTGACTCCTCCGACGATATAAATTTCTTCCTCGATGCAGCATCTCTGAAGTCTTCTAAAAAGTCTTCAAAGGACTCCTGAGGACTCCCCAAAAAACAAGTTGACAAATCCTCCATCATATTATTAAAATTTAAATCTTCCCTATAAATATTTTATGAAATTATTTCATCAAATTTTCACAAAATGTCCGCTGCGATAAAAATCTTCCAACAATATTTTTCTATTCAATTCTTCACTCGCTTGGCAGGTCGAGGTAATTCCTAAATTAAAAACTTAAGTACAGAAATATACTTTCTTTCAATGTAGTTTCCATCCTTCCTCGTTTCTTCAAGGTCTGGACCGACGATCACTATTCTCTTCTATGACGTCACTTCTTATGACGTCACCTCTTATTTCTTATGAAGCGGACTTCTTATATCTCCGGTTTGTTTGGCGCCTCCACCAATGTAAGGTCGCAGCAGTTCTTGAACACCACCTATAATTGCTGTTCAGGCTTCTCGGCACCTAATGACCTCGTAGGGGCCCATCAGCTACGAGGTAGCGTAGCGATCAGTTGCCAAGAAGTGTGAACGTCGGCGATTCACCGAGCTAAGGTAAATGGAGTCGATCTAACCTGGTCTGTGCTTCGGTCCCGTCAACCTCCTGTCTCTCTGCAAGGCCCGGGTGCACCCTAGGCTCTTCTTGGTAGACAGGTTCTTCAGCCAACCAGGTATGACTGGCAGGCCAGCTTCGATGAGCACAGTGTTCCAACACAGGTTATGTTACGTGGGAAAAACCAATCGGCCACGTAAATGCGAACTTTATCTGGTTCGGGGAACCACAACACACTCAGCTATATAGACAATCCTGAGGGAACCTCGAATACATTCCAGATGGACTGCGATTTAATTTCAATACCCTATCCAAACGCGTTTACATTGCGAGGGCTTTCGTCTGTCAGTTGTCAAAAAACTGCTAGGTTGGCAGCAACGTCAAATTCAAAATGGCCGTTCCGAAACCATCGATCGAATATCGATTTGGAATCGAACAATTGCCTACCTAATCTGTAGGGCTAGGGAGTTTAATTAGGAAGACGTTAGTAACACCAAACTTGTGTTTATTGATCGAATATGGTTACAATTTATATGAAAGGGATCAAACTGGCTCGATAGCCATTAAGCTAATCCTAAATATCTAATTTACATCGGTCGCTGACCGATGCCTAAGGTGAAGTGTGTCACATTGACTTTTCACATCAAAGCCTCTTTCTTTTTAAAATTACAAATTACGTAACAGTGTCAAAGCGAACACTCACTCTAAAGAGGCCCGTATACAATATTATCGCATAAACAAATATCGAACCTAACTATATACCTTACAGTACCTACCTCCTTACTTATGTAATTGTCATTTGTCCTTACTTATGTAATTGTCATAAAAAAGGAATCGAATTTTATTTGTGAACAATTCCTAGACACCCTAAAATGTTAGGTACTTAAGTCATTGTTGTTGCAAAAATCACAGAAAAGTTGCTTATAAGGAGCGGCTAGCGCGCGATGCGACTGCCAGCCAGCCAAGCGAGCGGCAACATAACTGAATTCCCGCCCGTCGGGTTGGCCGGTCGAACGTACCTAAACTGTACAGTGAGACCCCCCTGCTATGAGCTTGTTGTAGTTGAGCCCACCGGTGCTGTGCCGAAGCCTGAAGCACGTTCTGGGTTTTGATTCTGCTGTGTATTTCCTCAGGGCTCGAATCATCTCACAGCTACGTGGAAAGTTGCTGAGGGCATCTACCAACACATCGACATCAGAGAGGAAGGCAAAGAAAACGCATTCTCATTGGGTACGTATTTGCATCATGAGTCGTGGGATAGTATGAAGTCAATCATTATGAATGCCTTTTGTTTTAACAGTCGATTATTGGCGGTCAATAACTGCTACATGAACCCTAAGTCGTCGATTAGGACAACGTTTCAGACGTCGGTGTTGCGTGTGAATATATTTTAAATAGCGACACTCGTACTTCCAATAAGTATGAGTGTCGGACTTTGAGCTGAGACAGTGTTCTAATTACCCATAGATTACAGGCAGGTATTGTATTTGGTATTGTCGATTTTTCCAAATATTTGTCGATGACTGATGAAATTATGTCCATTTAATCTGCAGTGTTGAAATTCTCAGTGTAACTAATCACACGTTACACCGCAGGGCGCAGCCTCTGGATCGGCAACTCGGAGTTCGAGGACCTGGACGAGATCATTGCGCGTCACGTGACCCCGATGGCGGGCCACGCGCGCGACCTCATCGCCTTCAAGTACTACAAGCCTCTCGGCGGCCTCCGGGACAAGGCCGAGGAGCTGCTCAAGGAGGAGAAGGCCAAGAACCCCAACAAGATCCACTACTTCATATCCGCCGCCAAGAACTACCCGGGCCGGTTCCTCATCTCGTACCTGCCGAGCTCGCGCTGCCGGCACGAGTACGCGACGGTGACGCCGGACGGCTACAAGTTCCGGCAGCGCATGTTCGACTCGCTCGGCGGGCTGCTCAAGTGGTTCAAGGAGCACTTCCGCGAGCCGCCGCCCGCCGGCACGCCGCACGCGCGCACGCCAGCACGCACTCCGCACACGCACATGTCCACCGCGTACAACACGCCCGCCGCGCACACGCCGGCCTTCCACACGCCGGGCGCCGCCGCCTACATGAGCACGCCCTACACGCCGTCCGCGCAGACGCCCTACATGACGCCCTTCGCGACCACGCCGCGCCAGCCCGACTTCCTGCCGCCCGCCGCGCCGCGTGCGCACGCGCAACACGCGCACCACGCGCAACAAGCGCACCACCGCGCGCCGCCGCCGCAGTACGGGCACACGGAGCCCTCCGACTGGCAGAAGGCGGCCGAGGACTGGGTGCGGCACCGGACCGTGGCGCGCGACACGCCGTCCACGCCGCGCGGCAGCGAGGGCGGCAGCACTCCGCGGCAGCACCACAGGACGCCCCGCATGGACGCGCGCAGCACGCCGCGGCACGACGCGCGCAGCACGCCGCGGCACGACGCGCGCAGCACGCCGCGGCACGACGCGCGCAGCACGCCGCGCAGCCACAGCGGGCGCACGTCGCGCGCGCAGTCGGTGCGCTCCACGCCGCACACCAACACGTCGCCGCGCTCCATGTCCATGGGCGACGCGACGCCGCTCTACGACGAGAACTAGACTGACGGACGACCGACGGTGGGCTATTATTTTTGTATCGATTGGTGGGTGCGACGTCTTAACAATGGTCATAGGGGTTGTTCTATTTTAGGAAAGCGCGTTCGTTGTGCGTGATTTGGGCCGCGCAGACATACTTGATTTTGTAAAAGATACTTAAGTGGTACACTAAAATAAGTGTCGCTGCGCGCCCATATAATTAGAAATAATATATGTACCGCCACCACTATTATCTAGAATGCTTATTGGATGCAAATTCAAAATGGTGGATTATGTGATGGCTTCTATCGGTTTGATGATACTGCCAATGTCAAATTAAGAAATGACACGGTATTATATGAACTGTTTGAATAGTGACGGGGAACTCTATGACTTCGTATAATAAAGCTCTGAGTAGATAACTCGATGTTGACGTTACTGTAAGATTTAGTTAAGATATGAACGAACTGTTTTAATTATGAGATATAATAAAGCGAATATATCTGGGCAATAGTTTATATGCAGCCATTATGTGTTTTTCAAGTAAAACTTCCTGGAAATTATAGTTTTTTTTTTTAAATTAATAACAGCAAATAATTGATTCCTTGACGTTGATGAGGTGTGACATTTATAAAATTAAGCTATCACCCTAGCTTTTATTTATTAATATTGTTCAGACAATATTTAGAAAGGTTTTCTTGAATGTTTAGTACCAATATATTTGGTAGATAAAATAAGTATTTACTGGGAACCGTTGACTCAAACATGGAGTTAATTAGGCAAATAAACATTATGAGAAACCTTACAATTACTTTTTGTATTCAACATCTCCCTCAAGTTATAGTCAGTCAATCGAATGGAATTGAACGATCGTGTGCGTTTCGACGTGCGGCCACGGCGTTATTTTTTGAAGATTTTGTAAAATATTGTAAAAGTTGTTTCCCTAAACCATAAATTTAGGGTTAAAAAGTTATAAGCGTTTGAACGTGGCATCGCCATTGCAACATGGACAACCGCGCGGCCTCAGAGATCTTTGAAACTATGCGTTGCAGAGACCTGAAAGTAAGGCAAATAACGGATTGAATATGTAAAAATATAGAAAAAAAAATCTAGCTTTATATTTTAGTATATGTGAGACAAAGACCCCCATGGCCGCGCCATCGAAACAGTGAAATACACGTGATAGCTGATATCTCCCTGAACAAGCATCGCAGAGGTCTGAAACTTTTTTGTAACACCCAGATTGGAATTTGTCAAATTTTTTAATAATACAACGAAAAAAATCTTAATGAAATCACACGCTTGAAATCAATATAATTTAAATAACCTAGTTACTGTCACACACAGCGAAAGTTGAGGCAAACAGCCAGAGGCGGCTTTAGCCTATGTATAATTTAATTATGCATAGGATAGAGCCGCCTCTGGCTGTTTCTTTTGTTCTTTCTGATTTGCACCCAATTATTGGTTTCAAATCAGAAAAAAAAAGTATTCCAAACTATACGTATGACATGTCTTATGAAAGGTCTTGTTGCGATGATCTCAAATCAAATAACTTAAAATACTGAGATTAAAGAAAATATGGGGAAAAAGACTATTCCCAGCACGATTTTCAGCATTCGCATTTTTTCGCGATCTCTCTGTTTCAACTTGTAAAATTTCTTGGCCCGAATTTTATGTAGTAGCGAAAACGTTTAATCGCTTTTGGCCTCGATTGCAGGTTTTCACAATCGTGTTATTTCAAATCGTTAAATTACACACAAGAAAATTTTAGAACTCGCGGTGTTTCTTAATAGAATATTGCTTCTTTTCATAACGTTCATGTACATAAATTTACTTGATATTTTTATATCTCACAGTATTATTTAATTATTTATCTACCTTGTATCTTCCTACCTACCTAAGCAATTTATTGTATGCTAGGACCCTGTTAGCCGCAGGAAACACATTGGCCGCCGTAGTATCCGCCACAGAAATCAACGGTCGCCCGACCTGTCGCCGCTGCGATGGCAAGAGTAGTGTAATGACCCATCGGGCAGCTGATGCGGCGGCGGTTGCAAGGTGAACCTCTGTGAGAATGAGCGTCAGCCTATAAGAGCATTATTTCGCGAGCATTCGTAAACAAGCAATCGCCGGCGAGCAACTATAATAATAAAGCTCGGCTCAACGTCCACGTCACTCGAATATTCGTCGTCATACTGAGTCAACTACTCTCTCACTTCAATGCAACTGGGCTACTCCACAAAAACATTTCGGATTCACTGAAGGCAGATCAACAACAGACGCCGGAGTAGCGCTAGAAGAACACATTTATAGTGAATATTTGTGTACCCCAGGGTTCTATATTAGGTCCGTTCCTTTTCTTAGTGTACGTGAATTACCTGCCGTATATGGTGGAAAAAATGACTCAAAGTGTTCTATTTGCTGATGACACATCTATTATTTTCAAGGTGAAAAGACAAGAAATTCTAGACGACGCAAATAGTACACTCTCTCATGTGTTAAGTTGGTTCAATGTAAACAACCTGTTATTAAACTCAAAGAAGACATGTATAAAATTTTGTTTGCCTAAAATAAGTACGACAGGTTGAAACCAGTGTAAGATTAGGATCTAAAAGATTGGACCTCGTTGAGGACACAATCTTTCTTGGAATCACTATAGATTCGAAACTTCAATGGGGTTCTCACATAACTAATCTCGCACGAAGACTTAGCTCAGCCGCTTTTTCGGTCCGACAAATCAGATATATTACAGATGTTGAAACTGCCAGATTGGTTTACTTTAGTTATTTTCACAGTATTATGTCTTATGGAATACTGCTCTGGGGGAGAGCGGCAGATATAAATACGATATTTGTTTTACAAAAAAGGGCGAACAGGGCGATATATCAATTAGATGCTAGAGAGAGAGAAAAATTCAAAGAAATTAATATACTTACGGTTACCTGTCAATAAATATACGAGAATATCGTGCATGTAAGAAAAAACATAGCTTTATTTAGAAATGTAAGTGATAGCCATACAATTAACACTAGAAATAGAAATAGGTTAGCACTATCATTATTTAGACTAAGTTAAGTAGGCACATCATTCATGGGGCACTGTATTCGTTCTACAATAAAGTACCACAGGAATCATTGATCCTCCCTGAAAAGAGGTTCAAAAACTATGTTAAAAATGAGCTGATAAGAAAGTCCTAATATAGTATTAAGGAATACTTAGATGACAAAACTGCTTGGTCCATGCCATCTCAACGCACAGAAATTCGACGAGGGGCGATGGATCAAGTCTATCACACGCCGGCGAATTTCATTAGACCGAAGCCAGTAACTGTTGTGTGTGTGTGTTGTGTAGTCACTTTATTAAAAAGAAGGTATGGGGGAGTTTCTTGCCGTTTCAATCCGAAAGCAGCGGATATTCGAACTATTTTTATTTTACAGAAAAGAGCTATTCGAGCAATTTTACAATTTAAAACGTTCAGCAGACAACTTAAGAGAGCTTTTTAAAGAAATTGACATACTAACGTCGCTAGTCAATATATTTTCGAAAATATAATGTATGTACTCATGAACCTTACAACATTTTCCAAACTTAGCGATAGCTATAATGTTAACCTAAAAAATAATCACAGACTACTTGCGCCCCGGTTGAGAATCGCGAAGGTTAGCAATTCTTTCAAGAGTCAGTGCATTCTCTACTACAATAATATACCTCTGGAGAGTTTGAAATTGCCATTTCAATTGCTGACATGCTTGTTAAATTGCTCAGCAATTTAAAAAGCATGTTAAAGCGACTGTCGAAAAAGGGATATTACAATGTTCAAGATTACATAAATGATGGTACTGTATGGGTTAAATTTAGCTCAACTCAGTCTTTGCTGTTAATAATTAATATTGTAATATTTGTATTAGTTAAGCACAAACAATTTTTAAAAGAGATCTAAAAATCAATGTGTGGGAGTTTCTATGCCCTGCTTCTCCCACTGTTGGAGAAGCAGGGCATAGAAACTTGGAGAAGAGGCAAGGCATTGAACTTCAATGTGGAGAAGGGGCAAAAAATTGCGTTTGCTAAATATATGTAAATATCTACAGTAATAAATAAATTTGACTTTGACTTTAATGAGCGCGCGTTTGTGCTTATGAACTCTTCCTAAGGCGGGACCTGAGTTATGCTCACGGTTTGACTTGAAACAATAGAAGAATTGCTGTAAAAAGTTGCCTTCAAATCACGCTAAATAAAAAATGCACAACGAATGCTTGCCTTGGGCTTGCCTGCAACTCCAAGTAAATAAAAATATACAATGTATTTATTACACACACACAAAAACTGAACACAATAAAAAACAAAATACTAAACAAATAAACGGCCCCAGGACATGCCCGGCCCAAAGGTACCCATCACACTGGCAGCATTACTGCGCTGCACGGCGAGTGAGATCTTTTGGATCAGGAACGCTCCGGAACGATTGTCAATTGTGTTTATTTACTTTGCATTAGGCAAACAAAACTTGAATTACGCAAAATAATAAGTATTAATGCAGTTTTTTATCAGTTTTTTGATCAAGCGTGTCAGTCAGCATGACCAATAACCGTAATTTGACCATTTTTGGTCGATAGAAAAGACTTACGAAATTATTACAAAATCTGCATCAATTTTTTAATTTATTTCGATGACTTTTGAATTTATGTAGGAACATTCTTGGTTATTTATTCAGCTGTTATAAAAATACTAAGACATGTTGCACAGTTATTTTTAACAGACTTAACATTTTAATTCCTATTCTTCTGAAAGTAGGCTGAAGGTGCGATTCTAAGTTCCGCTGCCCCCTCTTTAGTTTTTAAAGATTATCTTCAGGCGCTGTCCCAATGAGGAAGAAAACTGGCAATTTAGTTCCACGTAGAGGGTTCTAGCAGGGCGTCAGCGGAGCTGCAGCGAAGAATTTGTAATACAGTGAAGCCTATGAAACCCCGTCACACCGAAAACAGTGCTACGCGGCAACTGTTGATTGAAGGCCTCCTATTCATTATGCTATTTATTACGGTCTTGGGAATCCTTATCCACTGTTGCCAGGCAGTTTCTTATTCTTACCAAAAAATAAATAAATGTTCTACAAGAGAAGTCATACATAGAAAGTGCGAAACTTCAATGGGGTCCTCACATAACTAATCTCGCACGAAGACTTAGCTCAGCCGCTTTTGCGGTCAGACAAATCAGATATCTTACAGATGTTGAAACTGCCAGATTGGTTTACTTTAGTTATTCTCACAGTATTATGTCTTATGGAATATTGCTCTGGGGGAGAGCAGCAGATATAAATACGATATTTGTCTTACAAAAAAGGGCGATCAGGGCGATATATCAATTAGATGCTCGGGAATCATTAAGAGAAAAATTCAAAGAAATTAATATACTTACGGTTACCTGTCAATATATATACGAGAATATCATGCATGTAAGAAAAAACATAGCTTTATTTAAAATTGTAGGTGATAGCCATACAATTAACACTAGAAATAGAAATAGGTTAGCACTACCATTATTTAGACTAAGTAAAGTAGGTACATCATTCATGGGGCAATGTATTCGCTTCTACAATAAAATACCACAGGAATCATTGATCCTTCCTGAAAAGAGGTTCAAAACCTATGTTAAAAATGAGCTGATAAGAAAATCCTATTATAAAGTCTGTACGGTGCGGGCTGCTATTATCACACACCGAATGTCAGATAGTATGGCGAGGGTTGAGAGATGTTAAAGGAGAGACGACCGATACTAACGAATGCGTTTATTGTACTAAAAATATATTACAAATAATGAGTGAAGTAATTTAGGTAGGTACTGCAGAGTAAGCATAATTACAATGTACTAATGGCTCGTAATGGAGCGAGAATACTTTGGTAACAGCTTGATCTCATGAAACTGAAATGCTTACATTATGTTTAGCTTTTAGAGACAGGGATTAGTTAATAGTGTACTACACATATATCTGTAACGATATTATAGTCTATGCCTACTTGTTCTGTTTTGAGTATCATCTGAATAAACGCATTATGTCTCATTAATATGTGATAGTATCCGACAGTCAATCTTGCTCCTATAAGTACATAGTTACTAATCAGTCAGTGAAGTTTGCTGAAAGCAAAGATTATTTATTTAGTTCTTGTGATTGCGCGCGCTTCTCTCTACTTTGCTACCACAGAACGATATCACTACAGACGCTACCATGACAAATTGAAGAACGTTGTCGAGGCTACACGTGAGCGGTAACCGGTCATTATCCAATGAAGTCAAGAAGAAAATTGTGCCCATTCGTATTGCATTCGTAATCGGAACGGTCTTCGCTGCTGCGCGCGCGGCGAATCGATAAGCGCGGGAATAAAACGCGGTAAAACGATACAAGGAAAAGTTTGTGAGTTACACTTTTACCTGAGATGATTCAGTTTATAAAAGTTGCATTGCGGAATATACTATAAGTGACCTGAATTGGATTGACCTTTTCCCTAAAACGGTAAGTATCTTTGGATATTTTTAATTATAAATTAATTTTAAAAGTACAAACTAATTGAGCGATTACTTAGGAAAAACACTGATGGCGTTGGAGAGTACCTTTTCGGAACCTTATTACTTGTCACTACTCATACAAGGTGTCCAAAAAGAGTATCGGGTATTTGTTTGTTCCTTGAAACAAAAACTACTGGTAATTAAGTATTTTTTTAATTGTTGAATATTAGAATACAAAATGGAAAATTATTTCGAAAAGATAACGATATCCAAATGGTGAATGTTACGCTGCTGGCACTCTTAATCTGGAACAAAGATTATCAGGTTTTTAATTATTTTTTCTGTAAATGGTTATAAACTTCCCTGTGATGGTTTTCAGATATGTTTTGTTAAATTGATTTCAATAGATTTTAACAAAACATATCTAAAACCAGCCAAGTGCGAGTCCGACTCGCGCACGAAGGGTTCCGTACCACCGTATAATGGTAGGTATGGTGTGGAGTGAATAGTTTGGATTTAACATAGCAAAATGTTATTTACAAAGTTATTGGTGCGGCTATTTTCACACTACATGTACGTAACCAGGTGCATTCATAACTTTTTATGTGGTATTGAAATAATTGTTGTACGGGAGCCCCTTTAAATATTTAATTTATTCTATTTTTTAGTATTTGTTGTTATAGTGGCAACAGAAATACATCATCTCTGAAAATTTCCACTGTCTAACTATCACGGTTCATGAGATACAGCCTGGTGACAGAAGGACAGACAGACAGCGGAGTCTTAGTAATAGGGTCCCAGTTTTACCCTTTGGATACGGAATCCAAGTGAACAAATAAATATACGATACTCTTTTTTGACACCTTGTATATTCATTTGTTACGATTTACCGATTTACAGATTGCAACGCACGTGCGTAACTTAAAAAACCTGCCTCAGGCGAGTTCACAAAAATATTAGATTTGAAAATACCTTGACCGCCAGCATATTTTTAGAATAAAAAACCACAAACTATGATGACACGAAATAGATTTGAACCTGATCTTCAAGTTTCATTAATTACTTTAAGGTTATTTCTGTTGTATTTATTTATCGATTAAAATTTTGCTTTGACCTCTCGCAGACTCATTTCGCGAAGATCAATTATACAGAGAATTTGACCCGATTATAATTTCGAGCATTTGGTTCGACTTCTTGATATACTATCTGCCGAATAAGATGGCAATAGAGGTAATTCACACAATAGGCGGGACCTTTACCAAGATCCAATTTATGTATCACTAATTTTGTCGCTTACCATACAAACCTATCGCAAACTGGCATCGCTAGAATCTCGTTTTTTTTTTTTTTTGTTGGAGTGGAAAAAAATGGAATTACCCATGTCCAGGAGTCAGACCTCCCTGCTTTGTCCGGGTCCCTACACATTGAGCGGGCATCAGCTCGTGTGCTATACGGACTAAAAACAATCCCCTTTATGTTTACAGTTGTCTTACTAAGAATTTACTGTGAGCCATGGACGAATCTCGTAGTAGCAGCTATTTTGTAGGCCTTGTAGCACGATAGTTAGGGATACCAGTTGAACGATGTGTTTGTATGCTCAGCGACAGAATTCGCGATACATAAACATAAATTGGATTTTGGTGAATGTCCTTCATTGTGTGAATGACCTCTATCGCTACGATATTTGGCAGATAGTATAGTTGAACAAAGACCCAACAAAGGATAACGATATGATTGTGAAGTCGTGATTAATAGGTTTCCCAGGTTACCAAAACTTGATAGTAAATCTCGTGAAACGCCATTATCGAGGGCTATGCTCTTTATCTCACACATCATAGCCAATTTGCCATATGGGGTGGAGGATTCACAGATCTGCAGCCATATTTAGTAAAACAAGAAAATCAACATTCTAAGGCGAATATAATATACTACAAATACTTATATACAATGAAATTGACAGCAACTGGCTAACTACGCTTTGCACGGCATTAGATATTCGTAGCTTCATAGTTAAGATGTTTGTCCAAACTCCTTGTTTTGAGAAGCCTAACATTTCATGCTACGTTTCGGTTTACAGATTATAAGGTAAAGGTATATCGTAATCTAAATCGAAGATAAGAGAATCTCTCTACAAACCAAAATGTAGCTAGGGATGCTAAGCTTGTCTCAATACGCACGGCTATTTGATTATCTCTCCACCAAGGATAGGAATATTACTCACGTGAATAATATTGAAAAGCAAAAGTTCTTATTTTCAAGTGCTGTAACCAAGCTGTAATTACTCGAGTCATTATGTGTCAGTAGCATTTCAAGCCTAATCTGCCGCCAATTGTACTGTCTGCGAGTAACAAAGGAAGCTGACGTAGATAAATATAGTTGTAAAGAAATGCCTCGCTGAAAATTATAATGATGTTTTGTAAAACATTAGGTACATACTGTAGTTGTATTGTTTTAGTGTGGCGGTCATCGAATCCTGTGTACCACGGTACGCTCATGATTGGTTTAGCGATACTTACTTATTCCGTGAAACGTTCGAAATTACTGTCGCTTAGCGTATCATGGTAGCGGTCGAAGAAATGCAAGGTCACGTCAGGTGTTCCTAACCTCAAGGGTATTCGCATTGTTTTTTTTCTAATTCTGTCGTACTGGTATTTTATATTAATGTTACGCATAATATCAATTGCAACAAAACAACAGACGAATATTATAAAGTACTTAATCTACTACTCGTACTACTACTATCAGCCTCTGATGCCTAAAGTTATTATCAGAGTAAAAAGGATTCTCTACATATCATATACTGTGAGCCGAGGATACATGAACGATTTAAAAAAAAATACAATATAGATTCAATATTCAGACTCATTTCTTATTGAACATAAATAAATAAATTATCTTATTCAAAGTTAAAATTATACTTATACTTTTATATATAAAAAAGACTACACCGTTTCTGAAGGTGGGCCTCGAGAAACAGCAAGAAACTCCCCCATTGAATTCCTTCCCAGCTATAAGGCATTCGTCTTACTTACATTCACTTTCATCCTCACTTTCAGAACTACCTTCACTTTCATCCTCACTTTCAGAACTACCACTACTACCACTACCGAAATTACTGCTGCTGCTGTTATCGGTCACAGTTATTATAAATTTATCCACTGTTTTGTCAATTACGTAATCAAAACCTCTCATTTTGATTTCTTCCTTTCTGACGTATGCTACACAATTAGTCCATTTCTCCTTTGACACTTGCAACAATCTTTTCAGCTCAGCTTTTCAGGAAAATTTTAAAGTTGTATTTTTTCTGGCAACCCTTTTATGTTTGCCCATACCAATTCAATAGGGTTTAACTCGCAATGGTAGGTTGGGAGTCGGAGAACAGTCACTCTTTTTCGTTTTGCCATCTCATCAATAACATAAGTTTGATATTCGCCTTTGATACTTTTAACTTTTTCAAGTAATTTCGTTTCTTTAATATCAAATGAAATACTTCAAAGTTAGTCAGTTCTGTGTATTTCCCTTTTTCCACGCGTTTTTTTAAATCGTCTAAAATGGAAATACCCGTAGTACATTAAAAATTATGTAAGTTAATATTAAATTCAATACACATTCATATATTTATTACGGCTTACTCTTTACCTGGAATGATAACTGGCGTTATCTAAGGCAACCCCATCATTTCTATTTCCAGTTTATTTTTAGTACCTATATAAATTACATTGTTTAGAATTAGGATGCTATTGAATTGTAGTATGGTTTTCATACTCTATTTGAGGAAACTGTAGGTATATAATTATTATTACCCTATATTGTAACAATGTATTATATAAGAGACTGTTTGTTTCTAAATAAAAAAATAAAAAAAAACATTTGGCTGCAACTTTTCCAGCACTTTGGAAAACCAATTTTGAAAGTGAGGAGCATCCGTGTTTTCATGGTATTCCCCCGTCTTTTTGGCTTCGAAAACCTGGTCGCTGTCCTCTTAAAACCCATCTTCATTACCAACATGAATAACAATCAGACTTTTCCCTTCGCTAGTCGGATTTTTTGGTCCTGTTGACAGCCCTTCTTTAAAAGCTGCTGATTTACTTTTAATTTGAGTATCTTCCCAAGCTTTACTCACTGTGAGACCTGAAATAGTAAAAAAGGAGACAGTTATAATTTAGGTACCTACCTTAAATTACTTTTGCATTAAAAAAACTAGTGGTTATTTTTTTAGCTGCGTTTACCCAGGTTTCGACGGTGTAAAATATCCGAAGATTTATTTTCTAAATTCTTTAAAATCTAAATATTTTAATCTCCACAAGACAAATTCTGGGTGATCTTTAAGGGCACTCTTTCTATGTCTTTTAACATACTTGAATTTTGACCCTTTTAATGTAACTCCTAATGAAGTTATTCGTCTTCATTTACTACTTGCAGATTTTTTTTCTTTGTTGGCAATTCGCCCTTTAAAAAAAAACTGTGAACGATTCTTCTAATTGCACATTTTTCAAAATCATCCACTTTTGGAAATTGGATCGAATATTGAACGATCGCTCACTCTGAAAATTTCTGACGTTTTTTAATGATGTTATGGTTTAACACATATTTATCTTCCGGCCATTTGCACCAATCAGAGAGCGCCACTCGATTCATGTACCGACGAGTTAGTCACGTGTATTTGTTTATTGTCGTTAGTGCGTTCGTATCGTTCGTATTATTATAAAGTATGCCAATAAGCTTACTTGCTCTTTGGCTAGAGTAGGTTCTTGTGGCTAATTTTCAATTGGGTTGTAGGTTATGTTAGAACTTAGAAGAAGCAAAACCGGAGCGTAGCGAAGCGCAGCGGAGCGAAGTGTATGCAAGTAAAAACTAAATATTGGGTAATATTAGTGGCCATAACTTACTATTTGATGGCAATTTTAGCAAAATGTTGACCATCAATTAATGTGGAATGACTTACATTTTAAATGTACTGAGTTAAAAAATTAGAAGAATTACTGCTTGAATGCTTGTTACAAATTAAGATGATAAAAATAACCACCATGCTGAGTTGTATTTACAGTGGCTTACAGAAGATAACTAGTGGCTAAGATAGTCACTATAGATAGATACCACTCAGACGCTCGTTAATTTGTGGCTAACTTAGTAATTTAGAAGGCAATGTAGATTTTTAGAGGCGAATAATGCTATTAAAAAGAAGTCTGCTTAATTAGCACCCATTAATAAATAAGTAAAAAAAAAACCTGATTGCGGTACAGTAAAAAACTATTATAATACCTATGCAGTGTTAAAATGATATTTTTAGCAGTTTTGAATCCGTTTATTATAAGATTTTACTTATTATAGATATAAAAAACACGCTACGATTTGTTTGCGGTTCGAACATCGAAAATACTCTGCCGGACGTCGCCGGGACCCGGGGGCAAAGGATGCGTTCCAAGAAGCTCTTATTTAACGAACGCGTCCGACGGAGAGTATTTACGAGGTGCTCGTCTTGTGCGTGGATCGCGCTGGGGGTCCCGCGCTACATATTAAATTTAAATGCAAGCGGAAATCTCTGTATTAGATTAGTCCCGGGCGTGCTCTTAAATTTTAATTAATTTAACGCTGTCTATAATATTTTTATATGTAATTAAATAACTTTACACACAGGTCAAACACGCAACTCCTCTTTTCATAATCTGTAACGACTAAGTATTTAAATTCGTCACCTTTGTCTGCTGTTGCAATATTAAAAGATAATGTCTCAGAGTGTGCTTCATACTTGAATTTTAAGCACGTCACAAGTTCAGATGTCGTAAAGGCATTTAAATTGATAAATGTTAAGAAAACGAATGATCTTTGGGGACTCTCTGTTCACGTCGTTAAATCCCTGATCGAATTAATTGCACCTGACCTAGCGGTCATTTTCAACAATTGTATAGACTGCGGTGAATTTCCTGATTTAATGAAACAAAGTAAGATAATTCCCCTCTTCAAAGCAGGTAGTACTCAAGACCCCACCAATTTCAGACCTATATCAATACTACCAACTTTTAGTAAAATTTTTGAGAAATTAATCTTATCACAGCTATTACATCATTTTGAATCAAATAAGCTAATGCATAACAAACAGTTTGGATTCACTCGCGGTCGTTCAACAACAGATGCCGGAATTCAGTTCATTGAAAGTATTTTTGATGCCTGGGAAGAGTCACAAGATGTCCTAGGCATTTTTTGTGACTTATCGAAGGCTTTTGATTGCGTTTGTCATGAAACATTGATCAGGAAATTACATCATTATGGAGTTAGAGACACGTCATTGAATTTGTTAAAATCTTATCGGAACGGAAGAATACAAAGGGTAGACGTAAACGGAGAACGATCACCAGGATCATTGGTTTCTTTGGGCGTGCCACAGGGCTCAATATTGGGACCCTTCCTATTCCTCATCTATATAAACGACTTACCCTATCTAGGAAGGGACTGTCATGATATGGTACTGTTTGCTGATGACACCTCACTTATTTTTAAAACAAAGCGAAACCAACACGCTAATGATGATCACGTGAACAATACCATATCAAGAGTGGTAAATTGGTTTAATGTTAATAATTTGCTATTAAATGAGAAAAAGACTAAATGTGTTAAGTTTCTTACTACTAACGTTAAAAATAATCAGACATGTATAACAATTAAAAATGAGGAATTGGAATTGGTAACCAGCACAGTGTTTCTAGGTATAACGTTGGATTCCAAACTCCAATGGGGTCCACATATTGATAAGCTATCGAACAGACTGAGCTCTGCAGCTTTTACATGCAGGAAAATCCGTCACTTGACAGATTTAAAAACAGCCAGATTAGTTTATTTTAGTTATTTTCATAGTATTATGTCCTACGGTATTCTGCTCTGGGGCAGTGCTGCTGACATAAATACTATTTTTGTGCTGCAGAAGCGGGCTGTTCGTGCGATTTATAAAATGAATAATAGAGATTCTCTTAGAAATAAGTTTAAAGAAGTAAATATATTGACAGTCCATAGTCAATATATTTACGAGAATATTATGTATGTCCATAAGAACATTGTTAACTTTCGAAGAAACTGTGATATACATAACTTTAATACTAGAAACAAGGACAAACTTGCAGTGCCCACTACTCGGCTCCATAAAATAAAAAACTCGTTCAAGGGTAATTGTGTAAGATTTTACAATAAACTCCCAAGCACTTTGACAGATCTATCAATTAATAAGTTCAAGAAATACATCAAGCAAAGGCTTATTTCTAAAGCTTACTACAGTATTAAAGAGTACATAGACGATAAAAATGCTTGGGACTGAATTGTTCTAATTAATTGTGAGCATCCTCACTGCCAGAGTTTCTTTTACTGGACACTTGGAGGCCTTTTACACCTCCAAAGATTAATTTAATTATACAACTCTTGACTGTGGGGACCATTTACATCTCCTATCATCATTGTATTATTCACTAAAGAGACTATACATCTCTGTTATTTATATTTAAATTATGACATTTGAGACTTTTTACATCTCTCAGAAACAATAATTAAGTACTTTTTTCTGATAATATGATACAAATAATAATACCAAATGTTCTGTAAAAAATGAAATGAAATGACATGTGAAAGTGCCCTTGTGGCCTATTTACAGAATAAACGTTTTGAGTTTTGAGTTTTTTTTTTGAGTAAATATGAATCCCACCAAAAACATTTTTATGTAAAATTTTGCCTGGTCTTGATGAAACCATAGCTTTGTCAAAAAGTTATCAGATCTCATGTAGAGCCAAGCTTCGAACTCTACAAGCTCTAACGTTTACACGTTAGTCAAAATATGTGGCTTGGCCGTTTCGCTACCCACATGGGCGTAAGGTGGAAAATTTATTTACTATTCCATTACTTTTCTGTTATAGTTCTTGTAGTAAAAGTTATGTCGTAAAAATTATATACCTATAGATTTGCTTATTCGTACCTACAGCCTATACAAACTAATGTTTATAAATGTTCTCATTCCAGTGTTAAACCATGAAGTCGAAGACCCTGGAGACCAGGGCATTAGACCAGGTCCCGGAGACAATGGAGACCTGGCGCATTATAAAGAATGTCGTCCTCATCAGCCTGGCGTTTATGCTGCAGTTTACGGCTTACAGCGTGAGTTGCGTGGTGCCCATTTTGTAACAAACAGTAACGCCGAAACGAGTGTTGCATTGCAGCTGAATGACTAGCTGATATTAAGCCACACTGTTTAAATTCTACATTTTGCGTGACTGCGGATTAGCCCAATTACGGAGATGTCCTCAAGTAGTTTTCCAGCACTATCACATCGTCCATATATTATTTATCTCATTGGTAGATGGCCAGCACCAGGCATCGATCTTGCATCCCTTGCTGGAGGGGCGAGCGTTATGTAAAGTATTTGACCTAAATCATCGGAAGGTGCAACAGACGCAAAATTATAGTAAAAATTATAAGTGCTGTAGCTACGAATAGTAAATTAATGTTTGCAATCAGCCTAGCTTTATATAATTGTTGATTTGATTACCTACTAGGGTACTTTAGGAATGATGGATGTAACACCTCTTGCATGTTAAGCTAGGTCAAGGAACTCTGAAGATGAGGTGAACTTCATTGTAACATTTTACCGACTGATTTCCGAAAGTTGGAGGATCTTATAATGTTTTAGGTACCTCAGTAAGACGAAATAACAGCGACGAGCGACCGTCTAAAATAATAGTTAGCATTAAAACATCACCAACAAATTTAAACCGTATTTTTAAATCTTAAATCGTAATAAAAAAAATCCTTGACTTTACAAATCATTATTAAGCGCAAAAAATAATTTTAATGTTCGGTATGACTAAAGTTATGTCCTTGTTAGAGAAGGTTGTAGGTAGGGTACCTGCGTTTTAAACACAGATATCTGTGGTTTTAAAACAAAAACGTGATTGTCTGCATATATTTTTATGTCTTGTCATGTGGCAAGGTAATAAAGTCTATTTTATCTAACTCTCCATAACTTCAAATTAGTAGAAATAAACTACATAAAATAGAATTAACCATTTACCATCGGGAGCAAATATCCTTCAATGATTGTCGACTCTGTTTCTTGGACATTTAGGCTATTTATGTTTATGTATATAATACAAATACACACTCACTCGTACAACCTTCAAGTCCATGACAAATAAAGATTATTCCACTAGGTACGTTTGTGTATTATGCCTGAGATTAGTTTCTGCATAGATATCTTCATAAGAAATGTGAAAACTTCATGATAGGATTTGATCGCGGAATGCCAACTAACGCGTTTCGTTAGTTTTCTTAACTTTTCATGTAGTATTTAGCACCACGCCGACAATGTGAAATCTCCATACAACAGATCGAGTTAGCCGAATTTGATGAACTATCACATTTTTAAAATCATATTGCCTACTTTTGTGTAAACGTGTTCAAAAATCTAAGAGAAAGTTCGTGCTGCGGATCTAGACTATATAAACCATTGGAGAAACAGATACCTAACTACTTACGTCACCCAGGTGAATGTTTCATCACAGGAGGTTTTTGTCTATTTAAAGACTACCTAGTAATTATTACGTTAGGATACAGTCTTGCAATGTATTTATGATCTTCATTACTTCATTAAATAAATATTACAAACAAAGGCCACAAGCATACGGAGAAAATAAACTGATCACTAACGCCAATTACTAGTATACATGGTGCTACTAGTTGAGGGCTCTTTTGTGACTCGTGAGTGATTCAGGCAGTAACCTGAGTTCCTTTCCAGTCGCTTCTTGTGCATAATGACTTACAACATTTCCCGAGGTATTGGCAGCCTTTAGCTGGTTTAATTGGTTTTTTAGTAAAGACCAATGGCCACATTAGCCGACGAGTAAATATTTATCTGGCTACTAAAGTAAAAACTTTCCAGGGAGCAGCGAATCTACAGAGCTCCATCAACGCAGAAGACGGCCTCGGTACCGCGTCACTGGCTGCCGTGTACGCCGGCCTCATCACCTCCAATGTGTTCTTACCGGCCATTGTCATCAGGTACGATTATATTACCTACCTACCTACCTACCTAAATTCTGGAAAGTACGGATTTTAGATGTCATAAAGTCATAACATAACATAAGTATGATATCCAAAATTCATACGCTGTAATTTCTGTAGCGACAGCGGGAGTCTACGCTGCACCCATGAAGACCGGTTTAGCCTAGCGGGTAGTGACTAGAGGTGTGTAGGTAATGGTCGTAACATCACAAAAGTCCTATCACAGAACCGCGTCATGAAATATTACGCATTTCTGCACAGAATCGGGCTTCAGTCTATCACACATAACTAACATACTAACTAACATAACACAGACTATACCACAGAACTATTTAACTAACTTACTTTCAGCCCTGTGATACATATAGTTCAACCGTAGCGAAGGGTCATCATATACTGGATTATCCAGAATAGAGAATCACACCA
Source organism: Argyresthia goedartella (assembly GCA_949825045.1). NCBI lineage: Eukaryota > Metazoa > Arthropoda > Insecta > Lepidoptera > Argyresthiidae > Argyresthia > Argyresthia goedartella. The sequence continues at coordinate 34,877,141 of OX463812.1, read as the reverse complement.
GATGAGTTGAGCTCTGCGTTCTTTACATTTGTATGTGTTGAGGCTCAATCAAGCTCAAAATTAGTCATAATAAGTCTTTGCATTTTAGTTCAATTTTACAATTTGAGTTCTTCGGATGCGGTCTATGTTTCGTTTCATGGCGTCGCAAATAATTAATTAATATGATGATACAGCAGACAGTGTCTCGGACCTCATCACAGGTGATGTAATGAATGGCTCAATTACGCCTTATCAAAAGTGATGGGAAACCCCATACATGGAGTGTGATGCGTGATGTTTGGCGTGATGGAATTATTTGATATCACTATGTTCAAAATGTGATGCCATATCACATCACTTTTAATTGCACTGTTTTGCATATATCCAGTAGTGACCCTGCCAACGAAGCTGACGGTCCTGGGTTCAAATGCTCCCCTCCCTCAAATATAGCGAGGGGGGTGATGGCTGGTGCACAAGTCTCGTGAACGGGTGCTGTTTGGGGGGACTGTTCCAGTCTGGTTTCTTATAAGTTATGTTCATTACAGCTTTTCTTTGTCCTTATTTATTTCTTTTGTTAGACTGTTATTTTGAGACATCTTATTGGCACTTATAGATACGATGTTATACTATTGTCATTAGATTAGATTATTTGTAACTCTATTATACATTTGTATCTCTATTAGATATATCTTCATCTAGTACCCACAAACAAACCTTATTGAGCTTTTATGGGCTTAGTTAGTATGTGTAAGACTGTCCTTTAATATTTCTTCTTATTAATCTGTAATATTGTCTCCCTCATATCATCTTTACGCTAATGATCTCCAGATTTATCGCCACTTCTCTCCTAACAATGTAAACTCTGCTGTGGAGGCACTCAACGCTGATCTTGAGGATATAAGAAGTTGGGCCTCTTCCTTCGGACTCCTGGTCAACCCGAGCAAGTCTCAGGCCATCATTATAGGTACCCGACATTCCCTTAACTTATTGCAGCAACAGCTCATTCCACCTGTCACTTTTAATGGTACCACAATCGTATACAGCGATAAATAAATAAAACTCATCGATTATGCTGATGTCTGCTGGGTCAGTGCTAGTGAAGAACTACTGAACAAACTCGAACGACTTCAAAATCTCGGGATTCAGTTTATCTTCGTGCTTCAAAAATAAGACGATCACAGCATTGCAAGGAGTTGAAGTGGCTGCCGATCCGTCTTCTATAAAATCTAAAATCGACGCCATGGTTCCTAAGAACAGATTTCACAATCTCTTATAGTTTCTGACTTCTCCATACTGACCCATTTGGATTGATCACCCTGTATATAAAAGTGTAAGATTATTATAATATTATAAGAATTATATAATTTATTTTATTTATTGTAAGTACTTGTTATTTCCTTATATTGTTGTACACATGGTTCTAGCCCTGCTTAGCAATCAACCTTTACCATCTTAACCTGGTTTGCTGGAAGAGATAATTTATTAGAGATAAGCTCGCTTTTGTTCACTATTTTCATGTAACTATTGTTTTTTTTATAAGTTTTGTATAAAGACTGAAATGTGTATATTTATTTATCGTTCATTACTTTGAGTATCAGTCAAACTTTATACTTTGTCCACTCTTTGACATTTGCAATGAAAAATATTGCTTTTATGTACGCAATAAGGAAATATCAAAAGACCATTATTAGAGTGAACAAAGTATAACTTGATGGATGGGTCTCTTAAAATATACGGTTGAATAATTAAGTATCTACAATTAAACTGTAGAAGTATGTATGGAACTGTATGATAAGTAGAAGTATATGTATAAGCCGTGATTATTGTCGTAAAAAACGTGAGGTTTACATATGCACAACAGTTAAAGTTTGACTGACACTGACACAACTCAAGTGCTGTCTCTAGAGATCTTTAGAGATATCATACAGGGGAGGCAGATGATCACGTCCGAAGGAGATGCTCGGAACCTCAGCCCTTTACCTCCTCCCGGGTAGTGCTAAGGAGCAACAAATCAACACTAAAATTTCCAGGATCCAAATAAAGTAAAATCTATAAAAACACATGCCATTGGCGAAATTAACCTAGATGTTAGACCCTGAAGAATTCAAGAAATAGAAATGAATTGATATCTTACAGCAATGAAATGACAGCGGTAGACTGACATTGAAATTGCTCTTACGCCGCAGTAAATAGAATTCGAGCTTAATTCCTCTTCTTTACCCAGATGGATGGGATGCAAATGGGCAATCTCTTTTTCCTTCATCACGTACATGCCCTACATCGCGGCGCAGCTGTACCCGCGGTTCTGGACGCTGATCCCCGCCGGGCTCATTGTGGGGTTCGGCGGCGGGCCGCTGTGGTGCGCTAAATGCACTTATCTCTCTGTGGTGAGTACTGAGCTTACTTTACCTTTTTCGTCTTTTGAAATCATTCAACGGAACAAGGGATAAAGCCAGATTACCGTTAAATGGGATGAGTGGCGATCGAGAGATGAATAGTGACGGTCTTGTATTATAACTTTTATATATAAGATCCATCCCGTTTACCTCTATATCTTTGCTTACGGTACACAGTTTTACGGTACGATATGGTATGCTGTTCTGTTCTTCTCTTTTGTGTCAGTCAATGTGAACCCCTGTCAAATTACCTGAAAAGCTTACTTGAGTACTTTTTTCCCAATCTCCGCTCGGAAGCCAAGAGCCAAAGCGAAACGTCACTAACTTCAATAGGTCTTGGGTCACTTCGAAAATCAGTTATCATTACATCAGACATTGAGGGGGCCTATACTCAACAGTGGACCCTGACAGGCTGATGATGATGATGATGATGATGATTCCAGGTATCAGAGGAGCAAGCCAAGAGCTCGAAGGTCACAGCTGAAGCGCTGCTGGTGAGGTTCCTCGGCATCTTCTTCATGATATTCCAGCTCAACCAAGTGTGGGGCAACCTCATCTCCTCGCTGGGTAGGTAAATGTGATCCGTACACTGGGATACCCAGTGATTCAAGGACTTAAAAACAAGGTACCTATAGGACTTTTTAGAGATTTCTGTATGAGTTGGTTTCCTTTCGGCCGCTACCGCAACTGAGTTTCGTAACCAGGTGCGAAAGAAGAATGAAAACTCCTTGTTCGCAACCAGTTGCGAAAGAATACCTTTTATTCTTTGTTCGCAACTATAGGCATAATGCATTTGTTTTTCGCAACCAGTAGCGGTGAAGGATTTTCTGTTCTTTATTCGCAACCTCATACTTTTTCGAGTGCGTAGGTACTTAGTACTAGTTGAAATGAATGGTTGTTATCTAATCTTGACAATTCTGCCATAATGACTTATAATTTATGTTGTGCATCACTGTTGTGCTGTGCATCATTTAAATGTAATAATGTCTTCATCTAATATTTTTCCGACCTCAAGCAAATTAGATTTTATATCAACTAAACGAGGAGGAACAAAACTGCTATACGACGGGCACCGGTTCCACCGTAAGAAAATTTATGTAAACGGGGACTCATTTTGGAAGTGTTGTAATGAAACGATTTGCAAAGGGAACTTAACATTGAATCAGCGCAATGAGATTAAAAAAATTAATGAACATGATGCAAACTGTACGGCCAGCCATGCCAAAAACATAGTACTAAAAGAATTCGATCAACTGAAACAGATAAGCAGCTGTAATTTTCAATCAATACAACAGCAATACGACGAAGTGGTCAAGCAAATAAACGATAGCGGTATCCAACTTCTAGAAGAAGTACCAAAATACAGTAGTGTGAAAACTGGACTCTATAACGAACGTAACAAAATATTAGGTGCTCCTAAAGTACGGTTTGTAAACCCAAGCGACGTTGTTGTACCTGCAAAGTATACTGAGTTTTTATTGGCGGATTATGACGATGATTCCCAAAGAATAATTGTGTTTTGTAGCAAAGAAAATAGAGAGCAAATTAGAAAGTATCATCATTTTTTTGCCGACGGCACGTTTAAAAGTTGTCCAAAAGGATTTAAACAATTATATACTATACATGGGTATAATGAACAAAACAAGTGTGTAACGCCACTATTATTTTGTCTGATGTGCGATAAGAAAATGAAAAGTTACGAAATACTGTTCAACTTGATAAAGACCACATTATCCACATGGGTACCGAAAAAAATTACGATGGATTTTGAACTTGCTGCTATTCATGCCATCAGAAGAGTATTCCCAACAATTGTTTTTCGTGGATGTTACTATCATTCTAACCGATGCCTCTGGAGGAAGGCTAAGGCTCTCAATATCAATACAAGACCTAAGAAGAGGCACGTCGCTAGATGTATAGGACTAGCTCGCTTACCGCAAAATTTCATAAATACAGGATATCGATATGTTATGGCAAGGAGTCCAGTATGTATAGAAATAAATAAATTTAATGCCTACTTTAAGAAGCAATGGGTTTCAAAAGATAAAATAGAGAAAGAATGTTGCTGTCATGATGAAGCTATTAGAACTAATAATAATATAGAAGGTTGGCATGCAAAAATTAATAAATACGTTGGCCGCAAAAATCCCACTCTGGCTCATTTGCTTCACGTTTTGGAGACTGAGTCTACGTCCTTTGACCTCAGAAAAGTTAGCAAGAAGAAAAACAAAGAGTACGAGGAAATTGATAAAGAAATAACCTCGGCAATAGAAGAGTTGAAGAGCGGAATAATAAGTGTCGGTCATTGTATCGAAATAATTTGCCCATATGTAATATGGTAGTTCGATACCATGACCGACGCTTATTATTAATCCACTAAGGCCTGCCGGCCTGCGTCTAAGATTGATAATATAAAAATAAAGTCTCATTACTATTTGATTGTTTTTCTTGATTGTGCTAAGCTCCTCGTAGTATTGGTGTTCCACACTTAAACTTAAAAAAATCTTAGTAAATCCACTTGTAACTAATAAGTAGAGCCATTTAATATGTAATATTACTGATATTGGTTGCGAATTAGGACTACGCTTTTCTTTTTTCTCAACCACATATTTGCAAAGTCCTTTTTCGAAACCAAGTTGCGAACAAAGAATAAAAGGTATTCTTTCGCAACTGGTTGCGAACAAGGAGTTTTCATTCTTCTTTCGCACCTGGTTACGAAACTCAGTTGCGGTAGCGGCCGAAAGGGTTGGTTTCTTGTTCGTTTCCTTTCGGCGGTTTACGTAGTTTGAAGTAGCTGGTTGGTTTAGTACCTAGTAATAGGGGTAACTAGATAATATAGCTGCACGATAACAAAATGATCCCAAGCCACGTCAATTATCACAACGATTGTGTATAAAATGAGAATCATCAGTGACAAAATGCTGGCTCATTAGCTAACAAAACTTGCCCTCGATCTATGTCCTCGTACCCAGAGTTAGCTCTTACGACATACAGGGGAGGAGATGCATCGTTTAAATTGTATAACGTGCTGGCAACTTGGCAAAGCACGATCCAATAGGTAAACGGACTGGGGCACAGACTAACGAGATACGTCGCTGCCTCTGCGGTGCCAGGGTGTGCCAACAAGGACACTACGGCCTGTCCTGCACCTACAGCGCCAGCCGTTTCTCTAAACTTGCTACCCCAAATGACATCATCCTTCGAGACGTTTCCACCGCAGGCATGTTGTATGTTCTCGAACCGCCAGGATTGGCCCGCGACGACGGTAAGAGGCCCGACGGAATGACACTCACTACGTGGCAACATGGGAAGTCGCTGGTGTGGGACTCGACTAGTGTGTCAAGTACCAATTACCAGCGGCTTACCATTTACCCCAGACTTCTTCAAGGGCCGGCGCTGCGGCGGAATCTGCGGAGGGTCTCAAGCGGCGCTGATATGCCGTCCTCGGGGAGGGCTACATATTTGTGATCTTTTGCGTGGAGACTCTCGAACCATGGGGACCCGACGCTCGGCGAGTCTTTTAAGGAGATTGCGAAGTGCCTCGTCGAAGCTTCGGATGTTCCAAGAGCTGGCACCTACCTCACCCAGTGCATTAGCCTGGCCATTTACTTAGCAAGGCAATAGTGCCAGCATGTGGGGCACCCTGCCATACGGCGGCGGCGACCTGAGAGTCATTTTTTATTTAATTTAATATTTTTAAATATAGGTTCTCTTGTATATTTATATAGGGTCTTACTAAAAAAATACTCCTGTTCAAGACTTGTTTGAAAACAAAAATGTTTGGGATTTGACGTTTGTTTCGAGGTTAAACTATGTTTAATATTATTTGTAGTAACACCGATGTTTTTCAATAGGTTAACTCTTAACCCACTTACACTTACTTACAACTATTATTTCAAATCTAAAAAACTCAAAACTCAAACCATTTAGTATTGGAAGTAGGCAAAAAATATGCACTTCTACAATTCAAACATTCATGTCTCATATACATGAAGAAAAATAAAAAATAAACCAGATACGATCAACTGAACTATGAGCTATGAGTAACTGATTATGGTTCGAGTTTGCAAAAGGAAATTTCCCTTTCAAGAGGTGATTCATGGCTGAATCTCGCACAGGAAAAGGAAAATCCATTAACTCTACCAGTGCATCGCAAATACGCCCGTTGAAGAAGGTAGCACCAAGAAACTCTACGGTGTCTTTTTATTTATTTATATTTTTTATTTAGAGAAGGTAGCACCAAGAAACTCTACGGTGACTCTTTATTTATTTATATTTTTTATGCCACAAAGCAGAATATAAGATTTATCTAAGGGAGGATCCTAAATCGCAACGACGAAGCCAAGATAATCAACATTGAATTTCACTTCAGGTAACTCTTTATTAATCTGTGCTTCAGGGAAGTTCGTTTGATCATTCAATTATCTTGGCTTCGTCTCCGAGATTTATATTTCACCATGTAGATGTTCAGGATTATCAAATTTGTAGCTAAAAAGAAATAAGCAAGTCCTGTGTAATTTGTTTTTAATAATACGTGTTGTTTCAACTGGGCAACAGGTTTATTATCTCATTATTAAGTAATAACAAAAAATGACAGAATTAATATTTCAACATATATTGCAACAGGCTGAAACTACAACAGGCCTGTAGTGGACAGCCAAATGATTCGTTCACTATAGTCCTTGTACGACAACTCTAGTGCATGCGTCAGGATAACTTTGACTTTGACTTTGACTTTGACTTTGACTTTGAGCCAGCCATGGCGATGCTACACAGCCCTTTATCAATCTGTATTTAATCTTTTCATGGATAGTTGTTTGAATGATTTGAAAGAGCGTGATTGTGGGATGCAAATGGGAGAGTTACTTTTCAAGTGCCTCTTATACGCCGATGACCGAGTTATTCTTGCGTCGTCGGTGGGTGAGCTGCAGGAGATGGTTACTCTCATGGACGTATCACTTAAGAAGAAGGGAATGAAAGTGAATGTCAGTAAAACGACGATCATGATTTAGAAAAGGATGAAGAAGTAACTGAATGCGTGATTATGATTAACGATGAACAAGTGGAACAAGTGACTGACTTTATATACTTGGATAGTATGTTTACAAGAGTTGGGAAATATGAGGGTGATATTGAAAGGAGAGTGAGTGCGGGCAATAAAATCAATGGGGCTCTGCACTCCTGGATTAGTAGCCAAACGGTGTTCCAAAATGCACGTTTGGCGATTCATAATTGAGTGTTGAGTCCGACATTGATGTATGGGAGCGATTGTTGGATATGGCAGAAGAAGCATAGAACCAGAATAAACGCTGTAGAAATGAGGTCTTTGAGGAGTATGTGTGGAGTAACATTGAAAGATAGATTGAATAATGAAGTTATAAGGGAACGCTGTGGATTGAAAGAAGATATAGTGACAAGCACTGTGGCACCGTGCATGGCTGTGGGATCCAAGTATTTCCTGCGCACGTGAGCAACTATTGCCCCCGTAAACATAAATAAAAAAAAAACAATATTTATACCCCTGTATACCACCTTCCCCAGTATTATCATCTGGCGGTAACGCAGCAGCAGTTACGTCTGTCAACGCTTCCATGATCCCCTTAGTCTGCGGAGTCAACTTCCTGCCGAGCGCAGACGCAGGTAGCGTGCTATTGGAACAGCCTGCCGAGAAGATTCAGATGATGACAGGTCAGTGAAGATAGTCTTACTACTGCTAATATTAGAGTATCAGTGGTACTACCCGACTATCATTTATAAACCAGCGGAGGTGCACCCAAAAAAATATACGTGCCTTGCGCTTAACAAGCTCTCATTATCAATATTTAGAACTTCTGTGCATCTGCCACCCCGTGTAGGAAAAGCCCTCACGGCTATATGGTTATGGGTTTAAAATTACTTAAGATACAATCTTTTACTATTCTTTTTTCACCATTAGCTTGCACATTTCAGGTATCTACCTCGCGTGTATGGCGGGCGCTAGTCTTCTAGCTGCTGTAGGGGTTGACTCAGTCAAAAAGTAAGATTGGAGCAATTTTAACTGACACTCACACTTCTGCTACTCCCACTCCCACTCACGCTCATGCCTACACTTTTATTCACACTCATATTCTCTTTTAATTATTCAGACTGGAAGTCCAGCGCACTGGGTCGGTCTCGGCACAGTCAAGCACTGGCCTTCTGGCAGAGACCATGAAGTTGATGGTGGAGCCCAATCAGCTGCTACTGGTCGTCATCAACATCTTCGTGGGGCTGCAGCAGGCCTTCTTCGGAGCTGACTTCACCGCGGTACTAATAGTCGGCCGCAGAAGGTTTGCTGATGCGATGACGTCGTAGATGTAGGTAATCGGCAAACCTTCAGCGGCCGACTTACTATCTTTACACTTGTACTAGTTCGTAGTCTTGCACAACGAATGAGTTCCTTGATTGTTGCTAGACCTATCTCTAGCCTTATGGCTTTCATAGAAATCAGGAGGAGTTTCTCTATTCGAAACCTATTTCAAAATTAAATCAATGCACTTCGGAGAAACTCCATTGCACAGCTTTTAAGGGATACTGTATTGTGTTACTTTTGTAGCATTAGAAAAATGTTCAATAAGCAATAGTTCGGTCTAGGAACCTGTAGGTTTGCTGCAGCAAAAGTAAAACAGACTACGATAACAATTGTTTGCCACACTAACGACCCGAATGGCCGAGTCGGCAGTGACCCTGCCTACGAAGCCAAGGGTCCCGGGTTCGAGTCCCGGTGGGGGCGAATATTTGTTTGACGAGAACGCATGTTTGTACCCTAGTCATGGTTGTTTATCTATCTAAGTATATTATTTATCTATATAAGTATGTGTATCGTTGTCTAGTAGCCAAGATACAGGGAATCCTAGTTTGGAGCTAGATCAATGTGTGTAAATAGTGTCCAAGGTATTATCAAGGTATTGTTATACTAAACAAATGAAAATGAAAAAAATGACAATTTACATTCGCAGGCGTTCGTGTCTTGCGCCATCGGCACGGGCTCTGTCGGCTACGTTATGATGACGCAGGGCATCGCTGATGCTATTGGATGCATCGTCACCGGATACTTGGCTAAGGTAACCTCCAATTGAATGAGCGAGCGCGTAACGCAAGCAAAGCGGCTTGGGAAAAAATGTTCTCGTATGTCTGTCCGTCCGGATGTTCTCCTCTACAGGTCGCATTTCTGAAACGATTCTCGTGAAGTTTTGTGATCAGGTTGGATATATGGAATTTTTGTGGCAATTCAGTTTTTGAAACTTTTCAATGGAGATATGGGGGTTGAGAATAAAAAGACCATTTCGAAAAATGTTAAGAATTATAAGTTGCGCGGTGAGCATTTATACAGTTCTATGGTAAGCAAAGAAAGACTCGCGAGGTCTACAGCTGTATATGTTTGTGACATCGCTGTTTCTAGTTCCCACGATATCACATCAAGAAAGTGCATTTTAATATGTACGTCTTGATTCTTTCTCTGAGTTTTTTTATCAACTCGAACCTCAGCCCAGTACGTCTATTATGACTTGGCGTAGTAAACGCAACGGACGTTACTATTGCAGTAATAATGCCATTATTTCTTTCTTCATTATCCCTATCCTGTTTGAAACCCCAATATTCATGTAAAGATCTCTCCCCAGCTCACAGGGCGCCTGGCGCTCATCACCACCGCGCTAGTTGGCCACACGGCGCTGTTCGTCACATTGCTCGCGTGGCGGCCGCAGGCGTCAGAACACTACGTCATGTACATCATAGCTGTCTGCTGGGGCCTGCTCGACTCTATGTGGCTGGTGCAGATCAATGGTGGTTATAACAAACAAATATATCATCGGTTTCCCATATGGAGTTGCAGCGGCACAATTTTCCCCAACTTTAGTCAGTTATTTAATAACCATTTTGCATGAGGGGCTAGGCCCATCGCCATTTATTTTATAGCGTGCAGTAATAAACAAGCTTTTGGTATTCAGGTGACATTTAACTAGTCGACTATGGTTAGAGAATGATTTTTTAATTAGCTTACAATTTTTACAATTTTTCCCAAGAAACATATGTTCGTGAACGAAATACGTTTTTAGGAAATAATAAGAAGACCGAATAAAAAACTCATTGAGCGAATGACCATGAACAGCGGAATTTCATCAAATGAGCGAACAAAATACTGACTTTTGTCATAAATTTACTGATTTGCGCGACAAAATTACGAATGGTTTAGCCTACGCTTATTGGCTAAATAAAGACTGTCTGGGCAAATCGGTGGGTCGGGGTAGGTGAAGGATAAAGGGGATGAGCGAAGCGAAGCCCTCTTTATCCATCGTGTTTAGTTGAACATGTAAGAATAACAAAATCTAACGCATGGTATGTTACACGAATTAAGGTTTTCAAGTTGCTCTTTTTAGATTTCTAGTCGCGCAATACAGTAATTTTGTCAGACGAAGCTAGTATGTCTAGTCGCGCTCATTTTTGTCACTATTTAGTAATTCCGTCAGGCTAAGCCCGTATTTCAGTATTTTTGAGCAAAAACTGGATTTAAAGTCATAAGTTTAAATACAACCCTTTTTATGGGTCTCCCATAGTGACTCTGTTTTGAGCTCATCGGGTCAATCTAATGAAGTGCGTTTTTTTCATTTCTGTTCATGTTTCTTTGGGAAAGTTGTTCATAATGATGTGTACTATTATTCCCCACAATATGGTCGGCTCATTAAATTTCATTTTCATTAAATGGCTAATTAAATGTTGATGGCCGGCCGACAAAAAGTGGTCAATAATGACAATGATATTGGAAAACAAATTGGACCAGTCCAGGCCTTTTCGCAGAAAGGTATCAATAATTACATGGGTGACTTTTCCCAAAAAAAGGAGGTTTCTGGCAGTTAATTAAAAATAAAATAGTTTTAAAAGTAAGACAGATGGCGTTGATTCACCATGGGTATGTGATAAATTACTTCTCAAAGAGTATATCCCACACTTACTTGCTATGGTCGATTCAGACTTTACTAGTTCAACTGCTTGAATTCATAGTTCGACTTTCAGCACTAGGGAAAACGTGAGCACTATATTCATTCAGAATTTAACGACGAAAGGTAAATGTTTTTTTTTTCCCATGATTTCTTTTGATTTTGCACGGGATTTGGAAACCAACGTCTGTCAAGGAAAGAAGTCACGAAGCTCTGAAAGAATAGCCAGGGTCGTTCATATTAATCAATGACTTTGAGCTCAATAGTAGTAATATTTACAAAAGTCAAAGTAAGATAGTCAAAACCGTTAGTTAATAAACTAACGCGTTAGCTGATCAACTATCGACAGATAGTAAACCAGACCGACACGGTTTAGAATTTACGTTTCTTTTGTTCTTACATGTCAACATAACAGGAAGACTATTCTCTAGTCTTCACCTAAGCTACCGCAGTGTTTGTCCTGGTATTTAGTTTGCAATTCAAGTTTGTTAAACGGTCTTAACCGTTAGTTTATATACGCGTCATATAGTAAGCAGTACGCTACAGTTTACTATCAGTCGATCGTTGACCAACTAACGAAAAAAAAAACGTCAGTTTATCAACTAACAGTTTTGAAAATCTACGATGACAGATATAAACTGTATTTTGTGTGTGGTTGACAAGTGACTGTTCTTCATTTTCGTTTTAGTCACAGATCAGCTTTGCCTACTTCAATCACCATCAAAATATCATTTATTGCCTATTTTTTGTACTAGCAACTGGCATGCAAAAAATAAAAGCAAGTTCGCCAACGACTTCCAATGAGAAATTAAGATCTACTTGATTTTCTTTTTTATGAGCTGCCAGAAAATTGGCCATCCAATCAAAATACTTTTACAAAATCATTGAAGTCTTTGTTTACCTCATATGTGAAATCATAAGTTTTACTAACTAACTCATCTCTCCTTCCAGCTTACTACGGCAGTCTATTCCCCGGTCGTCAAGAGGCGGCCTTCGCCAACTTCCGTCTCTGGGAGTCTGTGGGCTTCATCATCGCGTACATCATCTCCCCCCATCTCCGAACTGATGCCAAGACCTACTTGCTTCTAGCCACCATGTTCTTTGGCACGTTCTGTTATTACGTGGTGGAGTATAGAGAAGCCAGGAATGGGAAAAAGTTGAAAAAGACTGAGATCGTGACATGTGATATAAGAGGCTGTGATAATATTGCGTTTCAGCATATCGAATAAGATTGTACATACTTAACAACACCTTGAAAGGAAATTCTAGAAAATAAATGGCAACTTAACTGACATATTAGCGAACTAATACGTGTTCAGGTGTATGATTTCATTTGTGTGTATTCATTCATCTGCGCGTTAATAGACAAACCATTTTTTTCTTTTATTCAGGAAACAAACATACATATTCAGGTATAAACACGCACATATGTACTTAAAACCTAAAGTACCATAAAATTTGCATCAATTATTATTGTAACATATTGAGCTTACGTTAAATCAGTATACACGCAGTGTATTTACTGATGTTTCTGATCAATAAGTTGTTAGATACCTGTTTCTTATAAAATACAAATGAACAAGGATTGTCTCTGCCAGCCCTGCCACCACCACAAGACCTGCCGGGGAAAGCAGCCCCTTTACAGCTGAGCCCCCAGCAGCGGAAGAGAACTGAAACTGCCAGCGGGCAGGCTTGCTTGTCATCACCATGCAGCATGCCCATGACACCGGCCTCTATACTGCGGGATCCAGCACAGCCACATGTAGTCAAGTCATGTGGTTCATCAGTAGCATCAAATGGAACCACGGGCCATAGCAACACATCAACCTGTGATGCCTTAGATGGACATTGGCGATCAACACCCACCAGCAATTCAGTTAAAAATCGTGCCTTCAAGTCAATAGTGTACTCAGATAAATTAGGTGTAGGTTTAGGTATCAAGCTGCAGAATAACTTACGGCAGCATGTAGAAAACATTTGTATGCCTGATGCATCTTACATGCAGATAGTAAACTGCATGCTTAATAGGGAGTATGACAGTAATACAACTATTGTATTACAAATAGGGAACACCACAGGAGTTCAACAAGACGATTTGATTAATTACTTTGAATCTATAGTATCTCTCCGGGCAAGGAAAATTATTCTGTGTGGTTTTCCCTATTCCAAAGCTCTAACAGAGGCACAAAATGACCGGATTTCTAGACTCAACGAGCTTATGTATAACTTGACCTTTGGGCATCGTGACCGAGTATTATATTTTGATACGAATAAGTTTATTCGAAATTTTATACTGACTAGGGATACAATGTATGTACCTGCATCATCTAAGCGACAGATTGCCAAATTATTGGCATACAATATTTATGACCCTGTTATTGTAGAGAAAATAACTAGGGTGCCAGTAGGAAATGACGAGTGTAGAAATAATTATACTAAACCTTTGTATGTTAAGAGTAATGTCACATGCACCCCTATTGGGAATTCACCTGTTAATCATACTTTGCATGCAACGTTGGAATCTGTTCCAAGTAATTTAAATTAGTTCATAAGACAATAGAGGAAATCTCTAGCATACAAGAGCCACTAAATATCTCAAAATGTAAGCCTTAAATATTGCCCATCAAAACATCCAGAGGCTACCTGGAAAAGAACTTGTATTAGAATTATTTCTAAAAAATTCTGACATTGATATTATTTGTGTTACAGAACATTGGTTGAAGGAAAATATGATGTCTTTTAACATAAATAATTACAAAATTGTCAGTTGTTACAATAGAAAGACTGCTGATAGAGGTGGTTCTTTAATCTTAGTGAAAAATAATATTAAGGTGAAACAACGCAAAGATATTCTTGCACTTACTGTTGAAAGATAAATAGAGGTATCCTGTGTTGAGTTGGATAGCCATATTATTGTTTGTGTCTACAGGCCACCGAGGGATGAAAAAGGCCATGGCAATTTCGAAATATTTGAGAAAATTATGGAGGAAGCCCTCTCTAAACTATGTAATAACAGAAAAAAGTTAATTATTTGTGGCGATCTTAATGTAGATTTGCTTGTAGGAACAACAATGAAACAACGATTAATAACTTTATTCAAATCGTTTAACCTAAGTCATGTATTTTTAGAGCCAACTAGATTTACACTTACCAGCCAAACTTGTTTAGATAACGTTTTTTGTGACTGTGCATTCACAAGTAAAAGTGTAATTAACTGCTTACCTTCCGATCACAGTGGTCAAACAGTTTCATTCCCAATTGCTATCAAGAATAAGACTGGTCCATCATTTTATAGGCCTATTACATCCCATAGACTAGAGACATATACTAAAAACTTAGATATGAATTTGCCACTACCGGATTTTAATGAACAGAACCCAAACAAAATCTACTCAGACTTCTTCAACATTATTCAGACAGAATTCAATAAAGTTTTTAAATTAAAGAAAGTCAGTGACTACAACGGTAAATCGAAATTTAATGACTGGGCAACGTTTGGGATTCGTAAAAGTAGAGTTATCTTGTATGACCTATAAGATCAAAAAACCTATAACTTTGATCGAAAATTTCATGACTATGTTAAAAAATATTCCAAAACTTTCAAGTTGGTTTGTAGGACCGCAAAAACTTTACACATTAATAGAAAAATTCAAAATTCAAATAATAGAATGAAAACAGTTTGGCAAATAATAAACCGTGAAACTGGCAAAGTTATACCAAGGGACAATGAATTCTGCCTAAAGATAGGTGATGATGTTGTTAAATCCAGCGATGATGTTGCTCGAGTTTTTGAAACATTCTTCACCAATGTACCTCTACTCACAACAGATCGTCTAAATTCATCTCCATATGAAGCAGAGACTTTATTAAAAAATAACACGAGCGTCAGTAAGGTATATTTAAAATTTCATCATGTTTATCCCCAGGACATTGTCAAATCGTTTAAATTACTTAACTTAAAAAATACGGAAGACCTGTGGGGTATATCAGTCAAAGTCATTGGTTCAGTAATTCTAGTCTAGCCCCACATGTAGCTTATATATTCAATAAATGTGTTGACGATGGGGCTTTCCCAGACCTCATGACACACAGTAAACTGATACCTCTGTTCAAATCGGGAGATAAGGGTGATCCTTCAAATTTCAGACCAATATCTGTTCTTCCAACACTAAGTAAAATATTTGAAAAGATTATACTCAATCAAATGCTCTCATACTTCAACCGTACCAAACAACTCCACGCCAAACAATACGGTTTCACTAGGGGTAAATCAACTACGGATGCAGGTATTACCCTTATATCTCATATTTATTCTGCATGGGAGGCCGCACAGGATGCTATCGGAGTTGTTTGCGACCTGTCGAAGGCGTTTGATTGTGTTGATCATAATACGCTATTAATTAAATTAAATCATTACGGAGTTAGAAATAAAGCGTTGGATCTACTAAGATCATACCTAAGCAATAGAATTCACAAGGCAGAAGTTAATGGCGTTAAATCTGATGGATCGGGTGTAAAAATTGGCGTTCCACAAGGTTCCATATTAGGTCCTTTCTTGTTTCTGCCTTTCATGGTGGAGAAATTAACTGACATAGTGTTATTTGCTGATTATACTTCAATGGTCTTCAAAATTGAAAGACAAAAAGCAGATTTTGATGATGTTAATGGTGTATTGTCTTTAACCTTGAATTGGTTCACAGTTAATAATTTATTGTTAAACGCTGGTAAAACCAAGTGTATCAAATTCTCACTTCCAAATGTCAGGCAAGTTGAGACCAGTTTAGTGTTAGACAACAGCACGTTAGAATTAGTAAATGATACGAAGTTTCTTGGAATAACTATTGATAGCAAATTGCAGTGGGGCTAACGCTGCAATTTGATTAGTTCTGCGGCTTACGCTGTTAGGAACATCAGACAAAGCACGGATGTGGCTACATCTAGGCTAGTATATTTTAGTTACTTTCATAGTGTGATGTCCTATGGTATCTTGTTGTGGGGGAATGCAGCGGATATTCAAACTATTTTTATTTTACAGAAAAGAGCTATTCGAGCAATTTATAATTTAAAACGAACAGACTCCTTAACAGAGCTTTTTAAAGAAATTGACATACTAACAGTAGCTAGTCAATTTATTTTCGAAAATATAATGTATGTACGCAAGAACCTTACAACATTTTCCAAAATTAGCGATAGCTGTAATGTTAACCTAAGAAATAATCACAGACTGTGTGCGCGCCGATTTAGACTCGCGAAGGTTAGCAATTCTTTCAAGGGTCAGTGTATTCTCTACTATAATAAGATACCTCTGGAGATTTTGAAATTGCCATTTGAGCAATTTAAAAAGCATGTTAAAGCGACTTTGTCGAAAAAGGGATATTACAATGTTCAAGATTACTTAAATGACAGGACTGTATGGGGTTAATCTAGCTCAACACAGGCCTTGCTGTTAATAATTTTGTAATTATTTATTCCTGCTTATTAATCATAATAATTAAATTTTTCATATTTGTAATAGTTAAGCACAACCTATTTTAAAAGAGATCTAAAAATCAGTCTGTGGGAGTTTCTACGCCCTTCTTCTCCCACAGTGGTCCAATGTAGAGAAGAGGCAAAATTGACGTTTGCCAAGTATATGTAAATATCTACAGCAATGAAGTACTTTGACTTGACTTGACTTGAATAGTAAAGTTGAGGCAAAGATATCTACATCATTGGTCAATGTGTTGTAATCACGCATTGCACGTCTGAAATACGAACTTTTTGCATAGTTTGTGCGACAAAAATTGGCATAAAAAGTCGGTTTTGAACGTGATTATTATTATTATTTAGTTTATTTTCCAAAAACATATAAAATACACAATTTTTACAACGAAAACCTGCCGCTTAAACCACGCAGGGTTTATGTGTGGCAAGTGCGATGAGATACGGTTAAGTTTAAAATTAATTTTAGCTAAGTGTGTTGGAGAATTTATATTATTATTGATAAATTTGTACAAGAATAAGAATTCTAAATATCTCCGACGCTCTTCCAGGGAGGCCATTCGATGTCATTGCGCAGACTCTAAATAATTTTGAAATTTAATACCAACGCGAAAATTTAGTGCTTTAATGAATTTATGTTGAATTTTCTCAATGCGATTAATATGCACTGCAAATTGTGGGTTCCAAACTACACTTGCAATTTAAAAAAACACGCAGTAAGCTGCAAATGTTGCCATCAATTATATTCTAATATTAAGTCCTTACATATGAAATTGGCGTTTTGTATGGAGAAATTGAAGTTAACTCAATTTTTCAGTACTAACATTTTTGTATTTTTTTTAGGAATGACAGATCCTAATTTTATAAACTTTGTGTGTATGAATGAGACAACATTTCGGTAAAAGAAAAATTTATGTAATTTTTGAAATGTGTCTGCTTTAAAAAAATATTACGAATATTATCATGAAAATGGATGACATTTAGGAGGCACTGATTTTGAAGACAAAATTTTAGTTATCAAACTGAAAATTAAAAGATAATTTAATAAGTTGATGTAAAATATTGAAATTATTTTCAAAACAATAAAAAAAACTGGAAATAATTATTGAATTACTCGAAATATGAACTCCTGAATCTGGAAGAAAAATACGCCAATTTCATAGGTAAGCACCCAATATTTACTGCCATGGTGTAGTATTTTAATTAGCCACCAATTTCTTTAGTGTGTGAGAGGTTGGCGTTAAAGTCAATTGTTTGAAAAAATTGTTAAGAAATTGATGATGATAATGTTAATGGAAGACGCCAATTATTGCATCAAAATCAAAATCAAAAATCATTTATTTCCATAGGATGTTGTTACATCACTTAGATCCGTCATTACATTTTTTTGGGTGAGTTCACTAACCCAATGGCGGAATCTGTGGAGAAGAGCTCACCGAAGAAACTCCACAGTCGTCGCATCTTTTGCGTTTCCTTTTTTAAATAAAATATTGTCAAATTACAAAATGAATGCTAATTATATATCGAAACAGCCTGTTACTCAAACAATCTATTCCCATGGACATCTGTCCTCTAAGTAATCAGATATCCTGTAGTAACCTTTTTTATACAATTTCTGTTTTATTATTATTTTAAACTTGTCTAAAGGTAAGTTTTTAATATCAGTAGGGACCTTATTGTAATAGCGTATACAATTGCCTTTAAAAGAATTACTAATTTTATGTAGTCGGCTTACATAAGCAACCAACTTGTCTTTATTTCTAGTATTAAAATTGTGTATATCACTGTACTTCTGAAAATTAGTTATATTTCTTTTTACATACACAAGATTGTCATAGATATATTGAGACACAAATGTTAGAATATTGATTTCTTTAAACTTTTCCCTCAGTGACACTCTAGGCCCTAATCTATAAATTGCACGAACAGCCCGTTTCTGCAGAATAAATATACTATTAGCATTCGCAGCGTGACCCCACAATAAAATACCATAGGTCATTAGACTATGAAAGTAACTAAAGTAGACTAGTCTAGCGGTGTCTACGTCGGTAAGAGCTCTAATTTTTTTAACTGCGAACGCTGCCGAACTCAGTCTGTTCGACAATTTATTTATATGAGGATCCCATTGTAGTTTGGCGTCTAAAGTAATGCCCAAAAAGACAGTCGACTGCACAAGGTCCAATCTCTGTCCTTTTATAAATATGTCTGTAGTTACCGGGTTCACATTGGGTAACACGAATTTAATACATTTAGTTTTCTTTTCATTAAGTAATAAATTGTTAACAGTAAACCAGTTCACTATACTAGAGATAGCATTGTTTACCTCGTCATAATTTGATTGCTGTCTTTTAACTTTAAATATCAAAGAAGTATCATCGGCAAACAATACTAACCCATGTTTTGCTTTAACAAGGTAAGGTAAATCATTAATATATACTAAAAACAAGAAATGACCAAGAATTGAACCTTGCGGTACGCCCATACTTATTGAAGACCCAGGTGATCTTTTCCCATTAACATCGACCATCTGAACCCTATCTGTTAGATATGACTCCAGAAGGCCAAGTGCCTGATCTTTTACACCATAATGGCGTAACTTCCTGACAAGAGTGTCATGATGGACGCAATCAAAAGCCTTGGATAGATCGCAGAAGACACCTATTGCATCCATTGCGTCTTCCCAGGCATCAAAAATATTGTCGATTAGTTCAACACCAGCATCGGCTGTTGAACGACCCTTTGTGAAACCAAACTGAGCAATATGAATTAAATTATTGAGATAAAAATGACTTTGCAATTGATTAAGTATGAGTTTTTCAAATATTTTGCTAAGCGTTGGTAGTATCGATATGGGTCTAAAATTGGTGGGGTCTGATGTACTACCAGCTTTGAATAAAGGTATAACTTTACTTAGTTTCATCAAGTCAGGAAACACACCACTATCTATACATTGATTAAATATACAACAAAGGTGAGGTGCAATACAATCTACAATGGAACTAATAATTTTTACTGATAGACCATGGGCGTCAGCTGTCTTTTTCATTTCCAGGGATTTAAACGCTTTTACAATGTCTTCATTATTTACGTGCCTAAATTTAAAATCTGTTTTACATTCCTCAAAGTTTTGTTTAAGTATAGATTCAGCAGCAGCGGGAGATGAATTTAAAGACTTGGTTGTTGAAACTGGAATGTCCGTAAAGAAATTTTTGAAAGCTTTTGCTACTTCTAGGTCTGTACTTAGCAATTGATTATCTATCTTAAGCTTGAAGTTATTATGTGTAGCTTTAGCCTTTCCAGTCTCTCTGTTTATAATTTGCCAAGTCGTTTTCATTACATTGCTACTAGATTCAATTTTGTTTTTAATGAAATTAGATTTAGCTACGGCACAAACGCGTTTAAACATTTTTGAATAACTACGAACATAATCTAGAAAGGCCGTATTTTTGTTATATGATTTCTCTTCATAGAGTTCATATAATCTTCGTCTGCTCCTATGAATTCCAACTGTCGCCCAATCACTAAACAAAGCTTTGTTATTAACTTTTATAGTTTTTGATTTAAATACCGTATCATATTCATTTTTGACAAGGTTAAATACTGAGTTGTACAACAAATTTGGATCGTCACTGTATGGTATTTCCCATAGTTTATCTAAAATATTATTCCTGTAGTGTTCAAGCCGAGTGTCACTAACGGGCACACATGTAATATCCTCTTTTTGGTCCTTTTTTATTTTAATATTGAATATACCTATCTGACCAGAGTGATCAGAGGTTAATTTATTGATGTCCGATTTGAAAATGGGCGTAATGTTAGTAAATATATTGTCAATGCAGGTAGCAGATGTTGCAGTAATTATAGTAGGCTCCAAAAACAGATAGTTCATGTTGTGACATAAAAATAAAGATTTTAATCTAGTACAAATATTATTATCCTCTAACAGATTAACATTAAAATCACCACAAATTATAAAAAAATTGTTTTTATCGCTGATTTTAATCAACACTTCATCCATTTTCTTTTCGAATAAATCAAAGGATGAATCTGGTGGTCTGTATACGCTCATTACAATAAGTTGTTCAAGTTCAATACAGGCTATTTCCATGGTACGCTCAACAGACAGGCTCACTATGTCAACTCGTTCCTTATATTTAAAACTATTATTTACAAGTATTAAGGAGCCACCGCGATCAGCTGTTTTTTTGTTGAACGAACTAGCAACGTGGTGGTTATTAAAGTTGAACATGAACTGATAACTCTTTAAAAAGTGCTCTGTTATACATAAAATATCAATATTATTACAGTTCATGAATAACTCAATTTCCAGTTCTTTTCTTAACATGCCCTGTATATTTTGATGAACCACGTTTAAAATATTCTTACTTTTACATTTTTCATTACTAGTAACTTGATTTAATGGGCAAGATGAAGGTATATTTATACAAATATTAATATTACTGCCAGAGTTACTCTCTGTTGTCCTATGGGTTAATTTAAAGAGCTTGGAACAGATTCCAAGGAGTACATGTCATTATTATTACACTGCTCAATAGAAGCAGGCGTTTCATTAGTCAAAAACTTGACTGAGTTCAAAATAAAATAAGATAGTGACTGTGCTATCTGTTTTGTATAAAACCTAGATAGGTAATACCTATCCTTAGTCAAATAAAAATATTTTCCAATACAAATATTGGTGTCTATGAAATGAAATTTTTCAGTATGACGACATGTCAATGTGTGTATAAATGTATTATAATCATGTCTTATATGATTTTCATGTTGTGACAAAGATTGGCTGAAGGGAAACGCAAACAAGATTATTCTATCTACATTTTGTAAAGAATTTAATTTGGAAAAGTATTTAGTAATTAGTTTTTTAGATACATTTTCCCTTCTACCAATTAAAATAATTAGGGTGGTTGGTTCTAAAAACTGCGATGACAACACTTTGTTTAATATTTGTGAATATGTGGCGCCAGGCATACAGTTATTTAATATTGCCTGGCCCACGCGCTGACTAAGTTGTAAACCCATATTTTTTCCAAGTTCATCGCTGTACATTATATACCTATCCTTTGTCCGAGAGAAGGAGGCGTTATTGATAACACTATTAGTACTCAAGTCGACTGACGGCGGCGCCTGGGTCAGTATCAGCTGTTCGGCCGGCTGCTCGGCGGGACACACGGTCGGCACGGAACAGTCCGCTGGAGCTTGTTTACAATCACAGATGTGATTGTCGGTCAAAGATATGAAAGTGTCATAATTATACTTACACGTCTCCAACAAACTATTCATAGCCGACACATGTTCCTTAATTCCGTATTGTGCTGACTCATATTTACGTGTAATACTTTGTAATGATGAGTTTAAAATATGCATATCTGACTGGAGTCGCCGTGTGTCACATTCGTACTTTTCTGTAGTTTTTTCCAAACATAATCTACAATCATCGATTTCCTTAATTAATTCGACACGTTCCTTGCTACAATTTACATTTTTACAAAATATTTTATTTCTATTAGCTAGTTTTTGTGTTTTTTTTGTATAATTATTCAATTTAACATATTTCTTTAATTTATTTTTACTACAGCTCATAGTGGTTACTGATTGCGATCTATTAGGACTATCACACGTGAGATCACAAGCTGTTAGGTCAATAGTTGGTATGCCAGTTTGGCTCATGACCTCATTATAGAAGGCCCTGGTTGTAGCACTGTCTCGCTGTTCCTCCCGCTCGCTGAAAACTTGAAGCTCGTGGTGTGCCTCTGCAAGCTTTTGTTCAAGTGATTTTATGTGTTGCAATGCTACGTGGTGGACATCATGACACTTGTAAAATGAGTCGACTTGGTGTTGTAGTTCATCTCTCTGGGCACTGAGATCCTGGCATTGGATGTCCAACTCACTGAGCTCTTCTTTTAGCGCCGAATTTTTCTTAATTTGCTTTTCTATCTCCTCTTCACACTCATCTCGCTCTCGTAGAAGTATTTCACAAAGCTCTTGGCTCTTCTTGAGCTCCAGCAAGGTCGCTTTCAGCTTCAACTCCACATCGCGTGTGCTCATCTTGCTTCGGGTCAGCATTGCACCCTTTTTCGCCTGAAAAAAAAACCGCGAATAGGTGTCAGTGTATGACCGGGTGGAATACTAGCGAACACTAGGGAGTTTATTGCACGATGAAGGTGTTAAGTGTGTGTTTTTGTTGAATGTGGCAGAATGTTGCGTCTTCAACTTTGCTTCCGCTTTTGCCAAGTAAAGAGAGACAAAACGGTACCTGAGTGAGTGTACGGCAAGTGTTTCACTTATATGAAGGTTTGTTTAGTTTGTTACGGGTGTGAAAGGTGAGATTGTTGATATAAATACAGAAATAAAACGATACTTCCCCCGTTTACGTCGTTGTTATTTGAACTGATTTTGACAGTTCAATCGGCCGGTGCAATCGGTCTTGTTTTTTCCAAAGCTTGTATGTTTGCACAGCTGTTTCTTATCTACACATTATTTAATCACTAATTACTACTTAAATTAAGTTTACTCGTGCAGAAAAGCAATTTTGACTAATTTAATTGAAATAAAAACTACCAATGGAAAGCATGGGCACTGACTCGAGGACCAACAGCCGAGGATTTAGTTTAATATTATTATGACGAGCCATAATAGTAGTTTATGTGACTGATACATAATGGAGGGCATTAAAATTCGAGAGTGGGTTTCATTTCATATTTCATAATAATATCACTCGAGAGTTTTAATGCCTAAATATGTACAGTTACATACACTAGTTTATCTACACACTTATCTCTTTGATGTGTTCAGGAACCGCATGTTCGACCGGCATTGTGGCATTGATCATTGCTCTGCACTTGTTTAGTTTGTTCAGTAGTACCAACTTCACAGACAAACTAGGGGCGGCACACAGGCGGGCGCCGGCGTTCGAAATTTGAATGTCATAATTTATCGAAAATTGATACATTATCAATATTCAGATAAGAAATGAGTTTTTACCAAGTAGTATAACATTATTCTGGTCATAACGTGCGGTTTTTGGACGCATTAAAGAGGGTTTATGATACGTGTGTAGATAAAAATACAAATAACCAATTTCAATCCAAAATGTGGTTTACAAATAGAAAACATGATGTCATGAACAAAAGACATCAACGAGCGCGTAAGCTCTGCTCCACAACGATGCAAGAAGCCGTTATGCATGAAAGCCCCATACCTACGGCGGATGGCCTCATAATGGAAGAGCATCAGATAATCAAGATATATTCACTGAGATAGTCTGTTGGTGGGTGAGGGCGATCATTAACATTATCATTATCACCATTCCTTTTCAAACCTTATTATATTTTATCTACACACGTATCATAAACCCTCTTTACTGCGTCCAAAAACCGCACGTTACGACCAGCATAATGTTATACTACTTGGTAAAAACTCATTTATTATCTGAAAAATTACACATTATGACCATAATGTGTAGTTTTTCTACATATTATGACATTCAAATTTCGAAGGCCAACGCCCGACTAGTGCCGCCACAGATTACTAAATAGTTACTACGTAAGTGCCGCCCCTAGTTTGTCTGTGAAGTTGGTACTGACATTCAAATTTCGAACGCCGACGCCCGCCTGCGTGAAGCTGGTCCTACAGAACAAGCTAAACAACTGCAGAGCCACAATGCCGGTCAAACATGCGGTTCCTGAACACATCAAAGGGAGCTTATGATATGTGTGTAGATAAACTAGTGTATGTAACTGTACATAATTAGACATTAAAACTCTCGAGTGATATTATTATGAAACTCGCCTTCATGCCCTCCATTATGTTACAGTCACATAAACTACTATTTTTGACATAAACTTTGATTTTAATTGGCGTAGCTTAGATATGTCACCGTAAGATAGTCAAAACCCTTAGTTGATCAACTAATGTTTTTCTTCTCGTAAGTTGCTCAACAATCGACAGATAGTAAACTTTAGCGTACTGCGTAACTATATGACGCGTTAGTTGATCAATTAACGGTTAAAACCGTTAAATAGTAAACTTGTATTGCAAACGAAATACCAGGGCAAACACTGCGATAGCTTAGGTGAAGACAAGAGGGGCGAGCGCAGCGAAGCCCCCGAATAGTCTTCGTGTTAGGTTGACATGTAAGAACAAAAGAAACGTAAATTCTAAACCCTGTCGGTCTGGTTTACTATCTGTCGATAGTTGATCAACTACCGCGTTAATTTATCAACTAACGGTTTTGACTATCTCCCGGTGACAGATACATACTAGGCCACAAAGTTAACTTGGTACCTTCGAGGAATGCATTTCCCCTCCCTCTCTTGCTCGCTTTCGCCCTCGACGCGTCAGTAGGACATTGACGGACGCATAGCGTCATCAGAGCGAGGTGCCACGTTAATTTTGTCGCGTACTACTTATTTTTTCTACTTAGCCTGTGATGTTTCCCACTGCTGGACAAAGGCCTCCCTAGTTTTAGACCACACCTTCCGATCCTTAACTAGCTCCTGCTAGTCCAGGCGGTACCTCTCTAGGTCCTCGCGCCATCTCCTTCTGGGCCTGCCTCGGCGGCGTTGTCCGTCTTGAGGCATCCACTCGGTGGCAATCTTTGTCCACCTGTCCGGGCGCATGCGACAGACGTGTCCGGCCCAGCTCCATTTGAGCTTGGCGTTCTGTGCACCCACGTCGGTAATACGAGTTATGGAGCGCAGTGTGGTGTTTTTGACACGGTCCGTCAATTTGACTCCTATCATGCTTCATTGCCTTCGGCAAAACTTGAGTTTGGACTTCAGATGGTCGGTCAGTGACCAAGTCTGAGCGCCGTAGGTGAGGATAGGCAGGATACACATTTCAACGAGTTTGCGCTTTAGTGTCAATGGAAGGTCGCCCTTCATCAGCTCTTTCATGGACCAGTAGCTCTTCCAGGCGTTCGAAATGCGTCTTTCGATCTCTTTGCTTTGCATGTTTTCCAATGAGACTAACTGACCCAAGTATATGAATTCGTCGACATATTGCCCATTCACCTCCACTCTACGTTTCGCGCAATTAGACATAAGTTGTGTCATAATTCATCTTTAGTCCAACTTCAAGTCTCGCATTACTGAGCTCCTGCAGCATCTTCCCCAATTCAGGGGCTGACGGTGCGAACAAGACAATGTCATCGGCGAAGCGAAGGTTTGTGAGCCTTTTGCCACCGACGAGCATTCCGTCATTTGTCCACGGACTCATCAGCTTCCTGAATATCTCCTCGAGTGCTGAGGTGAACAGTTTTGGTGACAAGTGGTCCTCCTGTTTCACGCCTTTCTCGATCAGGAAGGAAGGGCCTGCTGATTGGAGTTTTATGTTTGCGGTACTGTGGTTGAATATCGATTTAATAATATGTATGTAAGCCGTATTCATATTTTGGTTGCAGAGGGCACTGAGAATAGCTGAGTGAGAGTGATTTCACGCTTTGGAGTAGTCCACAAATGCCAGATATAGTGGTTTATTGAACTCATTAAACTTTATCATCATCATCATTGGCAGCTTTTTTCCGCCCACTGCTGGATATAAGCCTCCTCCAATTTGTGCCAACCTCTCCGGTCCTGTGCCAGACGAATCCAGGTATTCCCCGCGATGTTAGTAATATCGTCGACCCATTTAGCTGCCGGCCGACCCACGCTCCTTCTTCCTTCCTTTGGCCACCACTCGGTCAGGGATCTACTCCACCTGCCATCACCTCGCCTCGCCAAGTGCCCTGCCCACTTAAACTTGAGTCTAGTGATACGTTTTACGACATCTTGGACTTTCGTCCGTCGACGTATCTCGACGTTTCGGACTCGATCTAGGAGTGTGATGTCTAGCATAGAACGTTCCATGGCTCTTTGGGCTACTCTCATTCGTTTCACCGTTTCCTTTGTGAGCGTCCATGTTTCGGCACCGTACGTCATGGTAGGCAGGACACATTGGTCGAATAGTTTGGTTTTCAGGCATTGCGGCATCTTTCCATCCCAGAATATTCTCTCGAGTTTCTTGAATGCCGCCCATCCAAGTTGGACTCTCCTGGAGACCTCCTTCGCCTGGTGCTCTCTGCCAAAAGATAGAATGTGTCCAAGATAGACATAATGATCAACCACCTCTAGCGTCTCATTTCCGACAGTGATGTTGGACAATGAGCCGTCAGAGATGTTTGTCATAACCTTAGTCTTGGACATATTCATCTTTAGGCCAACTTTAAGAGAAGCACTACAAAGATCTTGAAGCATGCTTTGGAGGTCGCCAGGGTTGTCGGCGAACAGGATTATATCGTCGGCGAAGCGGAGGTGCGTCAGGAAAGCACAATTGATGTTTATGTCTTGCTGGTCCCATGTAAGCGTCTTTACTATGTCTTCTAAGACAGCTGTAAAGAGCTTAGGTGATATGGTGTCTCCCTGGCGCACCCCTCGTTCGATGCTAATGCGGTTCGTCAGCTTGTGAATCCGCACTTGCATCTTGCACTCATTAAACTTACGACGACCCAAATAGCCGAGTCGGCAGTAACCCTGCCTACGAAGCCTAGGGTTCGATTCCCGGTGGGGGCAAATATTTATCTGATGAGCACGGATGTTTGTACCCTGGTCATGGTTGTTTGTCTATCTAAGTATAATATTTATCTATATATGTATGTATATCGTTATCTAGTACCCAATATTCAAGGAATCTTAGTTTGGAGCTAGATCAATGTGTGTAAATAGTGTCCAAGGTATTATTATTCTCGATGATCTG
The DNA here is from genome assembly GCA_949825045.1 of Argyresthia goedartella. Lineage (NCBI taxonomy): Eukaryota > Metazoa > Arthropoda > Insecta > Lepidoptera > Argyresthiidae > Argyresthia > Argyresthia goedartella. The sequence continues at coordinate 34,849,582 of OX463812.1, read as the reverse complement.
GTTGAACGTATGAAGGTGGACAGTGTCGAGAAGCCAGGTCTGAAATCTGCTTTCTCCTTTGTTTGATTTGCGTCTAGTTGTCCAGCCATCCAGGATTCTAATGAATGAATATTTTATAAATATGAGATACTAAGCTAACCGGTCGATAGTTTCCAATATCACTTTTATCATCTTTTTAATGTAACAGTGTGATGTTGGTGAGACAAGGATTACCCGGGAAATTACCTTTGTAGAGGATAGTATTACAAAGGTTGGCCAAGTGAGGAAGCAAGACGGGTTTTCCAAATTTTAAAACCTCTGTTGTGACATCATCTTCACCGGAGCTCTTGTTGTTCCTCACATTATTTTATTTAAACTGATTTATCTCGGAGTCAGGTGGTCATCGCCTATCTGGACATCCGTAAGACGCTCAATAAAGTCGATAACGACGTCCTATATGAAGAAATTATGAAACAGTTTAGGCTAACAGCCTGTCGATTCTGTAAAAATTCGAACAACAACTCGCATCTTCTCTCGCTATCACTCTCATTTCGCATTAGATTCAAAATGACCGTGCGAAGTGAGCGCCGATGTGATGGGGGAATTACCTTACCGAATTCCACTTCTTACGTCAACTAATACTTTAGCTGTCAAAATCTCAAGGTTAATTCAGCTCCTGTTGTAAATTCGATTTATCAACCGAGTTTTAAGAATGCCAATCATGAAACTCACTGCGGATTCAGATATCTGAATCCGCCGTGAGTTTCTTACATAAACACATCCCAGGGTTTAGTAGAACCTAACAAATAAAAGGGAGAAATTCAAATTATGTACAGAATTTATTGAGGGCGGCTAGGCGTGGGTTGTGCACTCTTAAAATGACTTCACGCGTCTGGAGTACGACTTCCTAGTCAAATCTTCATGTAGTGCGAAGCAGGATTCGGGATAAAGGGGCGGGTTCATCGGGTCATGGTGCAGGTAGTGGTAGGCTATAGAGTGTAGTCCTGGCCAGCAGTCAGACGGGGCCGGTAGTCGGGTAGTCGGTGGATCAGCTGCAGATTAGGCAGACAGATAGGTGGATAGCCGGATGAACCCTGTAAAGGACAGTAGTCTGAGTACCGAGATTATAAAAGGTCACTGCAATGCATCCATCTTCGATGTCCAGGCACGACGATACATCGGATAGCCGCGATGAAATAAATAAATAAATGAATTAAATTATATTAGTGTTCATTGAATAAACCTAACTATAAAAGATATATAGAAAGTAGCTGTAGAAAGAAAAAGAACACAGAAATGTGTACAAACAGCAAAGAATAACTACGAGCTAAACAGATACGTAGCCTAAATTCGGGGTAATCACAACGATGGCACTAGTTACTCGTAACATTAGCTAAATACACAAAACTGCTTGAATATAAAAAAAGGTAGTAAAAAGTAGAGGTCCGTCCTTTAGGTACGTAGATCAAGATAAGAATGGATTTGAAGATGAAAAAAATGAGTCGTGAAGATTTCATAATTTCATAATTTCTTTATTGCACACAGATAATAACACAGGCAACAAGATTTAATAAAATTGTGTGCAAAGGCGAGCTTATCTCTAATGTGGCGTATGCTGGTCGATTTCTTTGGGTGTAGGCACTAGTAGGAAGATAATGTAATGAATGAATAAAATATAAGTAAAAAAAAAACTATAACCCGACTACGTGAGTTAAGAGGTTTAAAAAGTGCGAAACAAGGAAATAATTCAGAAAGAAGTTAAGAAATGCGAAGGTACAAAAATGGTCGAGGTAGAGCCATGGTCGCACCTACTGTATTCTCATTCGTCACTAGATTTTTAATCCAGTCGGTCCATTGAAACTACCAGCACCGGCAAACTCAAAGCGAATAGGTAATAATGTACCTAACGATTCCACCAAGTTTCTTAATCTTACACAGATATTGGTTAAAAGTGATTAACGTGAGTCAAAAGTCTAATGGACTTCCAGCAGCTGGACGTTCATTTCAGCCCTATCAAAATTGAGAGAGCTGAAGAGTCGGAGTAGTCGCCATGACATGAATCGGTCGGGTATATCATAGTCATCATCTCAAAATAGATTAGATACCATGTAAGAAAACACTTTAGTTAACTTCTAATATACTTAAGTGCTGTGATATCCTACATATAATGATTGTAAAGGACTTTTTATTTATTTATTACAACACTTAAAAGTTATACCTTGGAAAAGGCTGTAGTTACAATGGTAAATGATTTTTTGCAAATATGTGAGATACAGTAGGTGCGACCACGGCTCTACCGCGACCATTTTTGTACCTTCGCATTTCTTGACTTCTTTCTGAATTATTTCCTTGTTTCGCACTTTTTAAACCTCTTAACTCACGTAGTCGGGTTATAGTTTTTTTTACTTATATTTTATTTAATATTTTTCCGTTAGTGAAAATGAAAAATTAGTTTTAGATAAGATTTTACAATCGCTTAATGAATGTCGGGTAACCTAGGGGAAGAAGTGGCGGCGCAAGAAACCCAACGGCACAGGGCCCTAACTTTATAATGAAATGAAATGAAATGAAATTGTTTATTTCATCAAAGTTAGATGTATACATCATTTTTTGATAGTCATTTGGCGATGGCGATTGGAAACCTTATGTATCAAATATGTTACATTGCTCAATATATGGAGAACTAACACGATACTGATGACATAAACGTCATAAGGCTGATGAGCTCGTAGATGCATCACCTCGCGTAGGAATTAATGCCAGAATCTTCTTGGTTATCGCCCATTGTAGCCCATACCATATACCATATAATATATGATCAAACGAACTTCACAAGCGCAGTTCGATCATTATTATATGAACAGCTCCATTCGAAGATATAGGAAGATGAGTTTAGTTTTCCAGACAGTTTCATTAGGTAGATTCGCACGCTTTTAAACACAATTCGATAAAAAAACGAATACAAATCGATTGAAAATCGCGTAACAAATCGACACGTTTATTCCCTGCCCTACCGCCGGACTCGGCTCACGGTCACGAGTAGGTACCTCATTACTTTAGAGTTTTTTTTTATCAAAAACTTTTGTCATCTTCATGGGTTGCGGAGGGTGGGTTCCTATATCTTCGAATGGAGCTGTTCATATAATAATGATCGAACTTCGCTGGTGAAGTTCGTTTGATCATATATTATAATTCACAGCTCCATTTTTCAGATATAGGAAGATGAGTTTAGTTTACCAGGTAGATGTTCAGAGAACCTACAGTTTACAAAAGTTTTTGTGTAAGAATTTTAAGCGGGATACATATCCTATCGTAGTAATATTAAATCCATGTTTTAATCAAATGATATAGTTTTATTAAACATAATACAACCTTGTTTTAACAAATTATAGCAAAATCATAAAGCATCTTAATCTTAATTAGATACATATATTTTTTCAAACATCATTTTGATTAGGCGCAAATAAATATCAGATATCATATTTATTTTAGACTATCTTTTTCTAAGATTTATCAACATACATCGGACAACTGCGCAGAAACGTTTGTAGATCGTTTCATTCGGCTAATACCATCGATTTCGCTAATACCTACATATAAAATTACTCATCTTTTTTTTTGATAGTTTTTTTTTACTTTGATGAAATAAAAAACTTTGACTTTGACAAAGTTACTCAGCAGAGTTGAGACTTCGGAGTCTCTCCAATTCAGTTAAAGATGCAGCATCATGGGGGTGGGATAATAGTTTACGTGGATCTAAGTCACTGATGTATAAACCCTCAAGTGACTTTACTCTGCTTAATGCCACGAAAACCTGCCCTTTCGAAAAAATACGTTTGCCAACGTCCACTACAGCCAAGTTACAAGGTTGTGTACCTTAGAAAACTAAGGTACACAACCTTGTAACTTGTGTACGGTTACGCCCCAACATAAAATCAGTGGTAGCATTATACGCAAAATTTTGCCACTTCCTCTCAACATATTCAGCCGTGGAAGGGGTTATTCGGACTGTTTTATTTACCAAGTTGTCAGGTGTTATTGTGCTGTCATCAAGCTTAATGTTCACGGCCGCTGGCAGTTCACCGGGCTCCAATTGATCTCGGCGTAAGGCTGGCCACTCAATACTCATCACGGTGCCCATAGCACCATTCACGAGACCGCGACTTATGTTTAAGTTCTGTCTGAGCATTACTTTTGAGCCAACACCTATATCAATTTTATTCAGTAACCCTCCAGTCTTATTGGGGTCACTTGGAACATGTTCGCTTTGAGGTTGTCGACCGTATGTTTTAGTTTCGGTAGATGTGTCTGTTGCTTTAACCTCATAAATCTTTGTGACCTTCGAAAGACTTTCACTCATTTCGCTATTATACCGATCTACTTGTTTGATGGTTGGGTAGATTCTGATAACATTTTCATGATCGTTTGCATTGAGTAACCTGCGACTGTCTAAAACAGACAGTTGTTCGACAGTTAACTGACCAACTCTGATGTTGTTCAAAATATCCACAAACGTAGTATCATTTTCTTGGCGCATATTTTCTCTTAACTCAGTGAAACTAAAAAGTCTCCATAGATGAGGCTCCGCTGCAAATTGATCGGCTTGTCTGAAACAATACGATCCTCCTGACATCTTCGCTACGGGAGGCAATTGCATAATGTCTCCAAACAACATTATGTTGACACCACCAAAGAAATCAGAACTTTGTCTTATTTCTTGGAGCCGAATGTGTATGTTTCTAAGTGATTGATACGGCACCATAGATATCTCGTCTATAATAAGCCAGTTGATGCTCCTCCATTTCGCTCCCTCTCTTTGGAGTCGATCCCCGGATTTATTTATTTATTTATTTACTTAATCTATTTGTGCCATTACAGCAAAGCCAAGTCGACACAAATATACAAAATTAGAAAATACAATACAATTCAATTATTACAAATTAATTTACCATTATTATGTCAAATATAATAAGTTCAATTCAATCGTATAAATGCAGTTACCATATTATCATTATATCCATAAACATTCGAGAAAATAATTACAAGACTACACTATCATGCAATCTTCTCACAGAACCTTCCACATTCTCGCACAATATCCCTCCATGCATCACCAAACAGATCATTCAATGGTGCTGCGGCCAACAGTGCATTGAGGCTATTCCGTGCCCGGACCAGCGGAGACTGCAGGCGCGCCACCGTGCGGTGCGAGCCGCCCGCTAGCAGCTGGTGCCTACGAGCGCGTAGGTAGTTGTCAGGCACGTAAAGCGCGCATACGGCACTGACAAGCGCTGCGCAGTCACTGTCGCCTCGCAATAATCGACACACAGTCAGAAGCTGTTCGGTGTTACGTCTCACCTCTAGTGAGTTAAATTCAAGCATACCTAAAATAAAATCGGATGGATAAAGGTAAGGGTAGTATCCAAATTTCCTCTTATATAGGTATCTAAGAAAAGCTTTGTGTACCTTCTCGAGCATAAGGACGTATGAACTTTCGTGCGGATTCCAAACAACCGAGCTAGATTCAAGTTTGGTTCTCACTAGGGCCATGTATAGAAGCTGGACCACACCCAAGTTATGGAATCCCTTACTATTCCGTATCACAAACCCTAATCTTCTGAAGCATTCCTTGGCTAAAGTGCTCACATGCTCATGGAATGTAAGTTTAGGGTCGAACGTAACACCGAGGTCCTTCCTCGAATACACTCGAGTCAGAGACTCAGTGCCGAGTGTATACGTCGCCCTAATAGGCCGTGGAGAGCGCGTGAAGGACATTATACAGCACTTTTCAGTATTGAATAGAAGCTTGTAGTTCACACTCCAACTATGAACCGCGTCTAAATCTTCCTGTAGTAGCCTACAATCATTCTCTGACTTCACGGGAAGTACCAGTTTCAGATCGTCCGCGTACAAAAGGCAATTGGCGTGTTTCAGTTCAGATTCCAGGTCATTTATCATGATGATAAATAACAACGGACCAAGGATCGAGCCTTGGCTACCACCTGACCGTGTGTGGTACGGCTGGGACTCATAACAGCCATGTCGCACGTATTGTTGGCGGTTCTTCAGGTAGTCAGCGAAGAGAACCAACAACCGTGGGGCAAATCCAATGGCACACAATTTCTTCATTAGGACGTCGTTATCGACTCTATCGAATGCCTTGCGGAAGTCCAGATAGGCGACGTCCACTTGACATCCCCGATCCATGCTCTCTGAGACCAACTCGACTAACGTCAGTAAGTTGGTGGTTACTGAGCGACGACTCCTGAATCCATGTTGCGAGTCACATAAAAACGGCGCAATCTGGGGCCAGATTTTACCGTATATGATTGACTCGAACAATTTTGCCAATGAATTCAGGATCGCAGTCGGTCGATATTGATTTACAGAGGCAGTGTCACTAGACTTGGGCATAGGACTGACTCGAGAGAGCTTCCAGCTGGTAGGGTACTTCCCTTGCTCGAGAGCTAAGTTGAAGATGTGACCCAACGGTATAACTAGCTGATTACTGATTACGGATAAAGGCCTCATTGGTGTTACTCGACCCTTTTCAATGGGCAATGAAAAAGTCGAGTGTAACTTGCACCCACCAACAAGGCGCGCAGCAACGCCAGTTGGTGCTGTTATCACTACACTTTGGCGATCTGTACAGAGTCTACGAATTTGTTGCACTATAAGCTTCAGTGTGAAACTTTTACCGCTTCCTGCGCCACCAGTGACAAACATGCGAAGAGGTGTGACAATAGCATTGTCCTGTAAGATTTTCTCACTGATTAGCGCAAATAGCCGTTTTTGGTCCACATTTAAACAACGAACTTGTCGTAAGAACTCTTCGTCAGTCATTACAAGATTAGCGGGTTCTGTAACTTCTTCATCAACATCAGGCATGTCTAGATGAGTGTAAGTATCCGGATCTAAAACGTATGGTTGCTGTAGATTAGCATCAACATCATTTGCACATAATTGTGCAGCATTTTCATCTGTAACTCGGCGAATTGCATCTTGAATCTCTTCTTCCCAGTGATTCATCAGGTCGATATTAGCACCCGGCTGAAGTGGGCGCAATCCAGCGCGTTTGGCTAAAAATGCTTCTCTAGCGCTATTATATTCCATCAATAACTCATCTTCGACACGAAACGGACAATGAGCTACCAATAAGCTATAATAGTACGCTTCAGGATCGGAAGCGGCGGTATAGTATCTGGTTCTTAAGCTAGCACTCTTCCTACGCCGTTTCATCCGTCCCATCCGATTTAACAAAGTTATGGTTGGAGCTGATTCCTCTTCTAGGGTCTCGTAGGCGTCGTCATCGCCATTTTCGTCATCACCGAAGGAAGCCGAAGATACAGGTTCATAAGTAACAGCAAACTCCCCTAAACTTAGACTTTCTAGATTTCTCGGACGGTTTTCGTACCGCTCGAAAATATTTTTATACGGTTCAGGGCAGTCTGTATCAAACCGTAGCATTCGGTACCTTTCTTGAGGTTTACACGTGTTGACGAAAACGCATTTTCGTGAACCTTCTCTAAGCCTTAGATGGCATAGCCTGAACGCGCATTCTGAGGCCGACACTTGTCGATGACTTAGTAGAGCACTTTGTACGGCGAATATTTGTTGTTGAAAGCTCCCTCCCCGTTCCTGAAGTCTGTTAAGTGCGCCCGTTATTGCAGCCTGAATTTGCGTAGGCTCTGATTTTGCTATGTACTTGGCAATATACATTGCTACACCTATTGCTGACACAACAGGATGTATGTCGATATTGGCGCGCCAAAGCATTAACAGCCGCAAGTTGTAGTTGTTAATCATATGCTCATCAGGACCACGTTTCAATTCATAGAACCGACCACCATTCCTTGTGGCCTGCTGATCGTCGAGAATCTTGGTCGTTTCCGAGACTGGTCTCGGAAACCCAAATCTACACGCATTGGTGTCATTCCGCTTGTCATTCAATTCTTTTCCTTCATCTTCATCAGGGAGCTCACATGAAATGACATTTTCTATCAAAGCTATTCCTGTTGGAGAATTGAAGTCAGGCATGTCTTTGCACCACACTAACATATGGACATGGGGGCTACCTCGGAGCTGAAATTCAATTCTCCACCAGTAGACCTCAACATTGCGCCCTAACAATGGATGGTTGTACTCTGCTTTTAAGAGTCTTAGCAGAGCATTCAGCCGGAACATAAATTGTCGAGACATGGTTACCGGATATGTCTCCACTAATCTGACCTTTTCCTCAAAAGTGAGGTCCTCAACGTTGGCGTTCGGCCTGCCGTCAGCGACCAGTAATGCATGCAACATATCGGGCCAATTAAGATCATTGCATGATAGTGTAAGATACCAGTGAGCTGGGCCAAGGTTACGCACTATAGCCATCAGCTCACTGTAGGCTCTATGCCAGTACGAGGATGTTCCTCTGATGTTTCTCATACAAAGATGTATATTTTGAAAAAGATCAGAAGGCTGGGCTCCATCTTGTCTCAATCGTCCGCAAACTGAAACGTTTTGTCTGGCTCTCAGTAATTCTACTACTGAGAGTGCATAAAATAGGTATTCTGTGGTTTGGAAACGTTGGTCATTACCCATAACTCGCGCTTGAAAGAAATCAAGCGGTGTAACTTTTAGGGGCCTTTCCTCGTTTAGTCCGTTCTTCCCATCTGGAAATAATTTAACCCAAGCAAGCTCTTCTGCCCTACGCTCTAGAAGAACGCTGACTGGGGGTGCTGTTTTACGGGTTATTTCTCGTATTGGTATGGCGCCATCATCATTAACATTTTGACTTATTACATCGGCAATGTCTGGTACTGGAACATCAATAGGCATTAAAAGAGTTGTGCTTATGCCAAAGTCATCAGATCCTGGGAAATTAGCCATATTAAATTGTTCTTCCAGTCTTTCCGAATTCACATGTGATGAATCTAACTCACGATCCAGCAATTCATTACTTTGTCCTACCAATTCTGTCTTTACGGTAGTGAGAGAGAATTGAATATCTCTTCTCGGTCTTACACCAAGTACGAAATGCAAGTGCTTAGAAAGTGCATCTATTGTCGGGAAAATCATAACCATTGCTCGATCAGCACTGGGAGCAATGCGGCCTTTTGGACCACGGGAGTGTGAGTCAAAAAGGTAGAATTTACCCATTTGCGCTATCACTGCCACTGAAATTTCATTGCAAGTAACAATGCAGGATGTCACTTCTGGCCTCTGCAACAAATTTTCAAGTCCAGCCTTGATACTTTCGAAATATCCACTGAGTACGTTTCCAGAACTATTAACTAAACCTACTGCAGCGTCTACTCCGATATCTAAGGTGTATCTTTTTTCGGCAATTGTTACTATAGGCAACAACTCATCAGTGGCTAGGTATTCCGGCTGAATATCTAGATTTTCAAGGCAAATTTTATAATATTTGTCCCCAAACATCAGCACCCGGTCAATATCGGAGGATTTCCAGCCTTGCAATGGATTTGTGCACTGCTTGCCTCTACTTGTAGAACTAAAAATATCACTACCTTGATGGAACGACCCTCTGAGTATAAACAGAAGCGGAGATGAGTTCGGTATTTCCTGGTAATGATTTTCGTTCTCAATAGTTGCAGGCACTTCCGTTGGTACTTCCACAATATTTTGATTAATTTCGTAATTCAAATTATTTAAATTTATTATGACATTGGCATATAAATGATTGTTGGTTTTCAACCAATTCAAAGCATCTCTTATTTTTTTCATGTTGACTTCATACTGCTTTGTTGAGTCAACGTTATCCAGTTTTTCCACTACAATTGTTAAACCTGCTTGCTGATAAGACAACGGCAACTGCTCAGCTAGTTCTTCAACCTGTTGCGCAAATAAAATGGCCTGACCCTTGAACCCTTTCTACCCAAAACGACCGCCCAATTTCACAACTTTTAAGAAAGGTCTTATCCGTGAAATTAATCGAAGCTCCATTTCACTGAGAGTTTTCAGTTCATCTGGAATTGGCGCCACATTCATATTGTTCCAGTATGCGGTAGTTGGCACCTTGTTTTTTATAAGACTGGAATGACATCTGTTGCATACCACAAAACTTTCTGGGCAATCATCTGGCAGTACATGGCATTGCGCTTTATACATTTGCTTTGTCTGGTTTTTAAACTTTATTTGAGTACAAATGTGGCACTGTTGATCCGCCACCTTTGATATTGCATGAAGAAACTGACTAGAATCAGTAGTAAACAATTCTCTTTGACGACCATATGCACGTCTAGATACAGATAGCATATTATGCAATCTTACCTCCCGCGATGTAGGAGATTCGGCATCTCTGATCTGGGAGGCATGTTCACTCATAACTGCTAGTCGCAACTCATGAGATTGTGGGGATTCTGAGGTCAGCAGCATGATCTCTCATCATGGAGAGTCGCATGTCCCGTGAATGCGGGGATTCTAGGTCCCTGACCTCAGCAGCATGAGCTCTCTTCATGGCGAGCCGCATCTCACGGGAATGCGGGGATTCTAGGTCCCTGACCTCTGCAGCATGACCTCTCATCATGGAGAGTCGCATCTCACGTGCTTCTGGTGACTCTGCTGATCTTATTCTTCTGGCACGTTCACGCATTGATGTTAGCCTTTTTTCTCTGGATAAAGATTCTTCACGTGCACGTGCGTTAGAAGCATGCTCTTTCATATTCTTCAGTCTAGAGACTCGTGCCTCTGACGACTCTTGTTTACGTAGCGCAGCTTTTTTTGGAGCTTGCTTACTTTTCTTTGAAAGTGGCATTTTTAATGTAATTACGTATTATGTTTTATTTGTAATTATGTATACTTTTGTATTTATATACTATTGTTTTGAGAAAATTGTGAGTGTATTTTTAAGGAAGGTGGTATAAGGAAGAAGTATAACTGTTTAGGCAAATTATCCGCTTGCGCGTTTTAACTTGATCCGAACTCCATCTATCGGTATTAAGTGGAACTTAACAATGTATAGGACCAGTTTATAAGTTAAGATCTATTGATATTTCTTAATATACTTACGTTAGTGCAATACTGTCTGAGAACTAAGTAGGGTACATTAAATTTCGCATCGTATGACAACTTCAAAGCAAGAATCTGTCAAGCCGGCTAGGCTGCTAAACGTGCTAAACATTTGAATTTCTCAAAAAAAATGCGTTTCTTGTATGGGAGCCACCCTTGTATATTAAATTTATTCTAAAACAATTATCAATTTTTGTAGCATATGTCCAACGAAATAATCTGAGAATATTTCAAGCGACCTGTTGTCGTCAATAATTTAGAGAAAATAATAAAAACATACAAATAACATTTTTTGTATGGGAGCCCCTCTAGTATTTGTTGTTATAGCGGCAACAGAAACACACCATCTGTGAAAATTTCAACTCTCTAGCTATCATAGTTCATGAGTACCAAACATTTACCTAACTAAACAGAGTTTTTCATGGCCGCTAGAGGGCGCCACATCAGATCTACATAGCCTATGTCACCCGCAGAATTATTACAAATCTATTGACACCTCATTTACTAAAATCGGTTCAGTAGTTTAGGCGCTACGAGTGGACATACATACATACCCACCCACATACATACATAGACTGCCAAAATCATTAAAATTACCCTTCCTTTTGGCGGTCGCCGTAGTCGGGTAAAAAAAGAAAAACACCGACCTCAAAATTGGCCTCCAGCGGCTACAGACAAAAATTGGATCTTCGTAACGAATTTTTGCCACCGCAGATATCCAGTATGTGATGGAAAACAAAATAACCTACTGGTGTGAGCACAGCCGGCTAGCCAACTATATCTATCGTAGGCACTGCATTGAAACTGTCTAGTAGCGTTCCCTTTCTTTTCTGTTAATTTGATTGCCGGAGTACACCGCCCTTTTTCAATAATCTTAGCTTTCATCGCGAAGGAAAAGTTATTAAAATTATAAATTTACCATTTTTCACCTTCTCCAAACACACATCTCGCATGTATATATCACCGTAAGATTGTCAAAACCGTTAGTTAATAAACTAAAGTTTTTGTTCTCGTTAGTTGGTTAACTATCGACAGATAGTAAACTGTAGCGTACTGCTTACTATATGACGCGTTAGTTGATAAACTAACGGTTTAAATTGTTAAATAGTAAACTGGTTTAAACTTGAATTGCAAACGAAATATCAGGGCAAACACTGCGGTAGCTTAGGTGAAGACTAGAGGGGGCGAGCTGCGAGTTGGCGAGACGAGAAGGTGGCGAGGCTATTTTTAAATCTTGAGAAATTGATATTAATTAATTCATTTGAAATGCTAGGTTTTTTTTGTGCCACTATTTATGTTCATATTAGGCCAATTTTATAAAAATACAAAATAAATACCCTTGCCAATCTCAATACCAGCGACGACAGGCGTTTAAGACGCCTGTCCATCGCTGGTAATATTTTATTAAATTCTAAGAAAATATTAGGTGTAGTGTGTATCATATCGCGTGAATAAAATAATTTCATTGTCATTTTATATCATTCGATGAGAACAAAATAACGAATGAATACTGAAAGGCTCGTTACTGTAAACAAATTGAGTACAGATTTTCCAAAGATTTGCATATCACTTCAATAGAATGTATGGAATCAGCTTATACCAAGGCCGGACCCAATTGATTAAGCGAAACGATTTTAACACAATCTGATTGACGACACTATTAATACGAGATCAAGGTCTGGACTGCCATGTTATATGAGCTGATACATTTGAAAAAAAACTTAAAGAAAATCTGAAACTTATATGGTTACATTACATCAGGTTTTCCATCTGTGAAGTACACGTATTGGAAACAAGTTATCGTAAATTAACAAATAAATAATGATAGTGTCAACAGATTCTAAGGACAACATTGCTACTGAAAATGTTGTCGAAAAGGTTCTCAAACCAATAGAAATGTGGAGAACTTACAAGAATGTCGTGGTATTGAGCCTGGCTTTTATGCTGCAGTTCACTGCTTATAATGTGAGTATATCTTACATTTCTACTTAATTATTGTAAACAAATAATAAAAAATATTCATCAGATGTAAAACTTAGGTAGAGTATTTGAGTTAAAAAAGGGAGAATCTGATAGCACGTCTTGAATTGGTAGAGCCTATACTCAGCAGCGAGATGATAATGGTCTAAGGGCGGCTTGCACAAGCTGCTTAAATCGAGATTTAGCGTCTTAACCTCTTGAATACCCCGGTGTTACATACCGCCACTTTTCCGTTGTAGGTTTTAAATAGTATTACCATGGCATAAGGTTCAAAATCGCGACCCGTCCCCACTACCCTCGGGTTTTGAGAGGTTAAATCGGTTTAGAATCTGTTACAATGTAAGAAATATGTCAAATTTTAATCGATTAAAGACGCTTAGGGGATACCTCGCCCGTACAAAGGTCCCCGTTACTCCAGGCGGAAAGACCCGCAGTGTGAGAGGGATGGAATCGGAGAAAAATAACAAAAAGTCCGTTTTAAATTGATAAAAATTTAACTAAAATAGCAATGGAAATTTCTCTAATAGGTAATTAAGGTATTGCCAAAACCTATCTAAATAAATATTTTTGGATTCTGTGTGCTATTTCAATGTGTCAGAAAATCAAAAAAAGTGTAAATTTAGACCTCATTTCAATAATTATTTCTATCGAGGGAAATTCCTTCAACCGCGTTTCTGTTATTAATTACAAAATCTAGAAAAAGGTCCCAAAATCAAAAAGGAACAGCAGAGAAATAACTTCAAAAAGTGTCGATTTTGACGATATTTACCTTAATCTAGATTTAAATGACGATAAAAGTGTCAGGGTATGTTCTTAGGTTTAGGTTATCTCTATATGAACCAATTAAACATTTCACAAATGGTTATTTTCCCTGTACACCTCACTGGTCTTCACATATCTGCCTATCTGATAATTTTGATACTACATGCATACTACCTGTCTATAAAACCTTTAACCAGCAACGCGGGTTTTTGGACCACACATCGAGCTGACGTTTGCTGGGATTCACTAACCGAAAATGTAGATCTATAAGTGACAGTATTTACAAATACTTTTAGTCAATTTGACATAAACTTTATCGATTTGGCTGTACTACCAAAGTTATCTAGGCACCTCGCTCTGATGACGTCATAGCGTCCGGTCACTATCCTATTAATGCGTCGAGGACGAGAGCCAGCGAGAGAAAGAGAGGGGAAATCGCATTCCTCTCGTGCCTAGTTCACTTTGGCAGATAGTAGTTTGGAGTTATCGTATAAGGGTGCAGGTCATCTCCTGAGGCTAGGGTTCTGATTGCAGGGCGTGGCTAACCTACAAAGTTCTATCAACTCGGAAGGAGGTCTCGGTACTGCTGCTTTAGCCCCAGTATACGTTGGTCTCGTATCCAGTCTGCTTCTACCTTCTGTTGTTATCAGGTAAGATTGGATGGCAAAACTACTTTTTAAACCGAAAGTACCTAGAAACATTACTAGTTTTTTTATTATCCAATAAAAAACTCAATTCATTAATTGCAAGTAGGCAAAATAATGCACTTTACAAGTCAAAGTCAAACAATTACTCAAGTCTGCATGGAAAAAATTAAAAATAAATCAAATATGTGAAACAGTGAGACTCTAACCTGACCAAAAGAGATTGTTGGCAGGCTCAAGATACGTTTATTAATCACAGGGTCGTGAGTTGAATATTGGTGATATAGTTGAAACGCTGGATAGGGACTCGCCGGGAATTTGTAGACTTCAGCTCCTTGGTAGACTCAATCCAACTGGTCCACATCTCCAGACGTCAACAAGTGATTTTGCGGTTAGCGCCAGGAGGATATTACTCCTCGGCGTGGAAAGAGACCAGTGTGAATGATAGGAATACAAAAGCGCTACAGCGCCCAGCTAACAGGCGACGGCTCCCTACACGGAGACTTCCGACGAGGGCCCTAGGGTAATTAGGATCTAAGAGTGCCGCAGTCCAATAGACACTGTATAGAAAAGGGAAATACATAGAGAGTATAAAATACACGAAAATGCTTACCCATGGATTGGGGATAGTAGGGAAGTTTCATATCAACTA
Source organism: Argyresthia goedartella (assembly GCA_949825045.1). Classification (NCBI taxonomy): domain Eukaryota; kingdom Metazoa; phylum Arthropoda; class Insecta; order Lepidoptera; family Argyresthiidae; genus Argyresthia; species Argyresthia goedartella. Next base: position 34,834,549 of record OX463812.1, on the reverse strand, counting down.
CTGCACTTTACAGCAACTAAACATTCAGCTCCATTACAGTACTAAAAGGAATAACAGTACTAAAGAGACTAGCCCATCGCCGCAACTAAAGGCGTGACTTAAAAATTATTGATGCAGAAGATACAACCTCACGTTTCAGAGCTCAAACAATGTCTGCGTCAAAAAAAAACAATCAGCTGCCAGACGAGATTCCAGACCCGAATTTCCGAATTTCTATAGTTGTACTTTTTATCTGGCTAATCCGCCAGTAGCCAATATGGTCAAAGAGGTAGTACGTTACATACCCGTCTTGTTTGGGTAGGATTTTACCTGATAAAATCCGCTAAGATACTAACTAAACTAAACTAACTTACCAAATTAACTACTTAAGATAAAATTCTCTAAAGCTCGCCATCTACAATGTCAGAGAAATATATAACTAACAGTCTAGCTCAACTACATACAAACATCACACATTCGTACCAACAATCAGACATCAGAATTCATACTAAGTTCATACAAGAGTTCACACTAACATCGTGTAAACACAGCCTTACACACAGGGTGCCATTATTATAGCCAAATGCACACCCAGACTAACTGTCAGAAGTTGAAAAATAAGCAAGATCCCTTGAACTAAAATAAGAACCTTAGTACATAAACGCCCCGATAGCTTAGCTATTATCGTAACGCAGAATAACACCATGAGGAGCAGCTCCCTCAAGTGTTCAAGACTTCCTGCACTGTTAGTGGGTACAGAAAATAATAATAGAGTAGAATATCTATTCTACAACAAAGAGTAAAAAAGTAGATAATTATAGTTCAAGAGGCCATAAGCTAAAGTAACAGACATTGCAGAGTAACGTTACACAATAAAGAACTTTTACATAGCTGTAGATATAGATGGTTTTTAGAATACAAGGGTCAAAATACTTATTACATACATAAAGGAATCGTTAACTACTATTGAATAAGACAGAACGTTGTCGCAGCCTATCTTCAGACAGAAAGTGCTCTCAGACAGACACAGATCGCTCGGCAGGATCGGCCGTTAAACACTAACCTTATTTATTATAATAGTCCGAAAAGTTTCCCTACTAAAATATTCACAATTTATTAATTTATTTTTCGTACTGAGAATTTGGAGGAAAATATTTATCAACAATTATAATATGACTGAAGCTACAAATTCCCGGCGAGTCCCTATCCAGCGTTTCAACTATATCACCAATATTCAACTCACGACCCTGTAATTAATAAACGTATCTTGAGCCTGCCAACAATCTCTTTTGGTCAGGTTAGAGTCTCACTGTTACTGTTTAGTTGTATGGTCAACTAAACTAATGAGTACATAACTGATTATGGTTTGAGTTTGAAAAAGGAAATTTCTCCTTCAAGAGGTGATTCATGGCTGAATCCCGCACAGGAAAAAGAAACTCTATTAACTATACCAGTGGTTCGGAAATACGCCCGTCAGAGAAGATAGCACCAAGAAACTCTACGGGGATGTCGGGGATGTAATTTTTTAAATTTTCGTCATATTTTTTTTCGAAACTAACACGCAAAAAAACTTTGAAACTTTGTTCACCGCTTAATTTATTTGTATGATTAACTGTCTGTCTTTGACGACCTCTGTGGCGCAGCGTTTGTGGCTCTGCCTACCATGCGAGAGGTCCCGGGTTCGAGCCTCGGATGGATGTTTATATGTGGGTGACGTCGCTGTTTCTGGTTCCCACGACACAGGGTATCCTAGTGTGGGGCCGAAGCAATGTGTGTGCCTGTATGTAAATGTTTAAAAAATGTTTATGTCTGGCTCGTGACGTGTAGTGCTGTAACTACTCGCTTTCAATCTGCACAAAACCTTCAAGGAATGTCTTAATACCAACTTTCTTCTAAAATACTGATTGATTTTTATAAATAGCTTGTTGGTATAAGTTTGAATTAGTGTACGCGAATGTAGAAATCGACACTAAAAAGGCTATAACCGCATACCTAAGCATGCGATCCGATGTTATTAGTTCTGTTTTTTTTTAGTATGTTGTATGGACCAGTAAGGGTAGTTTTAATCCAAATTTGCAACTTCTAATAACTTGTGCTCGCTGCGCACCACGCGAAAAACTTGTGCTCGCTGCGCACCACGCGAAAACTTGTGCTCACTGCGCACCATGCGAAAACTTGTGCTCGCTGCGCACCACGCGAAAAACTGCAAAATTTTGGGACTTTATTAACTTCTTGCTCTAAAAGTCAGTTAATTCTTTTTAATGACTTTGGTAATTATTGAACGAGTTATTTTTTAATCTTGAAATCTACTTACTGAGCTATAGCAACCAATCACTGCGAATATTGTTTGTATTTTACAGGAATATATCTCGCATGTATGGCGTTCGCGAGTCTTCTAGTTGCTGTTGCATTGGACTCAAATAAAAGGTATCATTAGCATCTTTATGCTCACTCAGCCCAAATCGACTTACTGCTGGATATACATAGGCGGTCCGATAAGTACTTAGCCTCACCAAATGGCGCCAATATCGCAAGAGAAATTCACTATTGTGTGTAAAAAGAGCAATATCGCTCGGTGATTAGATTCTTGTTTTTGGAAGGGACATCACGCAGCGAACTCAAAGAGCGACTGGATGCTGTGTACGGTGACTCTTCTCCTTCGATGGCGACCGTCAAAAATTGGTTTAACGAGTTTAACGTGGCCGCACGTCGGTTTTTGATGAGCCACGCCCAGGTGCCCCGAAAACGGCCAGCACGGAGGATAACGTGACAAAAGTGCACGATCTCATATTGGCAGACCGCCGATTGAAGGTGCGCGAGGTGGCTGAGACAGTAGGCATCTCAAAAGACCGCGTGAGTCATATCCTGCATGAAATATTGGGCATGAGAAAGTTGTGGGCGCGATGGTTGCCGTGTCTGCTCACTCCAGACAACAAGCGCTCTTCCACCATGACAACGCACCGGCTCACACCATCCTTGTCGCCAAGGCCAAATTGATCCAGTTAGACTGCTGCCTCTTTCACCCTTTTCTCCAGATTTGACCCCATGCGACTCTTTTTTGTTTCCAAACTTGAAAAAGTCACTCGCCGGGCAGAAATTTGTGTCGAATGAAATAATATTAATAATACATTGGACACTATTTACACAGATTGATCTAGCCCCAAACTAGAATTCCCTGTATCTTGGGTATAAGCCAACGATACTCGGAACTCGTACTTTTATGGTTGTATCATTTCATTTAAGTATAATATTTATCTATATAATAAATATTATACTTCGATAGATAAACAACCATGACAAGGGTACGAACATCCGTTCTCATCGAACAAATATTTGCTCTCACCGGAACTCGAACCCGGAACTCTTGGTTTCGTAGGCAACCGTCGTCGTTATGAGGAGGTTATCGCCACCACGGAGGTCTACTTTGCAGACCTTCCGAAAACGTGTTTTTCAGACGGGTTAAAGAAGTTGAAGAAACGCTGGGTCAAGTGTATTGAGCTGAAAGGAGACTATGTTGAGAAATAAGTAGCCACTTCCAAAATTTTCGTTATTCTTTTGTAGGCTATTTATCGGACTACTTATCGGACCAACTATACACGGAGGGTAGGTACTATCATTCCACAAAATATGGTCAGCTAATTAAATGTCACAGAGCAGAGCTCTCTTTTTGGTCCTGTGCCAACCGCATCCGGTGAGATCCCGTCGTCGTCGTGAAGCGACGAGGGTGTCTCAAGGCGCGTACAGACACCGCGAGGCTTGCGTCGCGAATGGTTCGTCTCGCATGCCTCGGGTTGTGTGGACGTGTGTGCTTTCGCGTCTTATGATCGTTGCGAAGTGCGAACGCCGCCTCAGTACGAGCCATTTGCTCCGGGTGGACGGGTGTTATTTGCGTACCGCGCTCATGCGTCATGGAGGCCGTAACCGAATCACTGTGTGAACTTGTCCAACTTTTGAAAATATAGTGTTATGGGACTCTAACCATCCTCATTATCATATCCACAATCTGCACATTTTCCCTTGCCGGAGCCATTTTTCTTACCACCTTGCGTGGTTGTTTGCCTGAATGTAGAAGAGGTCCTCGTTGGCCATGGATATTAGGTCCGTAAAAGGGAGATCTCATCTTATGCGCGATCGTTTTATATATACATAGTCAGGTCATAAGTTCTGTCACATGTGCAATATGAAATAATTTAGACATGTCTATGATTTATGTATACATTTATATAGCAAAATGAACTTAATAAAACATAGATTCTTATGGTAATAAAGTTTATTCAAAATGACCCCCGCGATTTTGAATACAGGCCTTTATTCTGCGCGGCCAGTCGTCTATCGCAGCACGAACGAGGTCCATGTCAATATCGGCGGCTGCCTTAATCAAGGATGCCTTGAGTGACTCCAAATCAGGATGAGGCTTTGAGCAGGCCTTTTCCTCCAAGTGTTGCCATATCTTGTAATCTAACGGACTCAAATCTGGACTGGAGGAGGGCCAGTCTTCGTGCCGGATGAAGTCGATTTCACGCGCCGCCAGCCAGTCTTGTGTGCTTTTCGCTCTATGAGCTGGCGCAGAATCTTGTTGGAATACCCAGTGCCTGTTATTAAACATGGTATGAAAAACAGGTTCCACAAGGTTCTTGAGGACTGTATTTTGATACACGACTGCATTCGTTTTTACGCCTTTCTCACAAAAATGTACCTCAGTTGAGCCCCAATAAGAGACTCCCAACCAAACCATGAGCGAGGATGGAAAATGACCTCGTTGGACACGCGGAATACGGTTGCTAGCTTCTTCACTGCTGTGTACTTACACCTTATCATTTTGTTTGTTGTAGCGCTCTTCCACTGTAGTGTATGCACACCTGAACCCTACTTACATCTATAAATAGCCTCTTTATTATGATTCATGACTCAATATACAACTGTCTTTCGAACATGTGACTGCCTCATTCCACACCTAATAGGCCCATCCTTACATGGCGACCGTGCCAGGCCAGCCTACCTCTCGCGAGGTAGTGCTGTGCCGAATGGCGATTAAATAAATTCAAATAATATTTAAATAATACTTGAAGAACTTGGAAAAGAGAAATATAACGAAGATAAATATATAGAGAAAAAGAACGGGATGACCTATGAAGAGACCACGACATTAGCGGATTGCAGCCAGAAGAAGACGGATAAAAAGAAGAAAGAAGATAATTATAGAAGAAAGAATATATTTACACAAGAAGAGAAAATAAAATATTACAGAAGATTTGTGCTGCCGGGTGCCGGGCGATTTCCTAAGCCTGATGATGTGGAAGCAGGGCGCTGGGCGTAACCGTACGGGTCAAGCGCAGCTGGGAGATGTACGGATCCCAGGATGTGCTGACTCCGAGCGAGCTGCATGCGACACGGGCGATGACGTCGTGGCGTCAATGTGTTTTTTGGACAATGGGTTTTATTATACGTATGACATGTAAGTAAATTAAATTATTTGTCGATTAGTATATTTAAGTTTTGGCTAGATTTTGTATTGTCAAAGGGTTGACGATACGATCAATATTAATATAATTATTTTTCCAAATGAAGATTGCATGAAGTAACTAAAATAGTATTATGATGAATGGCATAGAACGAAAAGTTAGTAGTACAGTATAGTCAGCAAGAGAAGTGTGAATGAACGATTGATATTATTTTTTAGGAATGGAGATATTTTTGAAAGCCGAAAAGTAAATAAGTTAGACACGAGTTATTTGGGATGAGATGATTTGACAGTATTTTTTTATTTTTGAGGAGATTTTGAAAAATCTGGGAATAATGTGATAAAAAGTGTGAAGTATGAAGTTGAAAGTTTTGTTATTTTTTTGTTTTATAACCGCTAGTATTTTTTTTATATTGCATCATAATTCTGATTTACTCCAAATGTACAATCAAGTACATAAATGATTCAGTTGTTCATTTGACTTGGTAACAGTCAAAGTTATTCAAAAGTTAAGTATAGAAATTCAATCCAGTGTTCGCAGGCGAACCAAATATGGACATGCTACACTGCAGAAGAAACCAAATTAGATTAGAACATAACACATGTTTTGATTACAGAGAAACAGAATTGTTATTATAATAATTAGTAGTTCATGTTACCGCAGTGCGACTTGTATAGAGCGAAAGATTTTAGTTTCATGCGACTAATATGGAAGATACATAAAAGGTGATGGATGATTGATAGCGAGTTTAGGGTACCGCAGAGAGATTAAGTATGAAACCATTTTCAAGTTATAATATGAAATGAATTTTAATAGTATGAGTATGTACGAAAATCAGTTGAGTGTGTGTAATAAATATTTAGTATGCTAAATAAGTACGTCTTAGAGAGAAGATAACTTGAGTTATTTTTTTTTGTGTGTTCAGATTTTTATGTTTCATTAGTTTTTCAGAATAATTTACAGATAAAGTAGTTTAACCTCAGATTTAAAATACATTACTAACGACGGAACCACTTACGTTAGTTTAATACAACAGTTTGTTTCAAGATTGCATTTACTTTTATTTTATTTTACAGATTGCAATCGAGTCTATTAATAGAATTATAGTCCGACCAGCGGATATGGTCACTTCTTCTAGTTTTATACTGAGAGTTGAAAAGTATGAAAATGAAATGGAACGAAAAGTTAACCACTGATGTGAAGATTTATTTAATATTTGCAAGTTTTAAGTTATGTTATGTGAGTACGTATTACCTAAGAAAGTTATATTTTTGTTTGGATTTGGGAATGTAGATTATTGTTGTCGTTAGGAATAAAAAGTATGAATTTGAGAGAAGGTATGGAATGTGCAGGATAGGTTACTCTAGGCCACAGAGTAAGTTAGTTGGGAACACTTCGTTTGTTAAGTTTTCGAGAAAAGTTGGACTGATCATCCAATCTTTACAGAATATCTTAAAACTCGAAGGATTCGTATTGATTGAGTATAAGTTATGTTTTTAGTATGGTACGTAACTATTGGCGAGTCCGATATGTTATTGTATTTTCATCAAAGTCTCAAAGGTACAAGGTACAAGGCACGAATCCTTCCTCTTCGATCATGATGTGGACGAGTTTCCTTTGTGAGAAAGTTGGATATCGATGACCTAATAAGCTCGCGAGCCAGGTACTATTAGTCTATGTATTTAAGTATTATTATAAAAAGTACCTTATAAAGTAAATACCTGTGTGTATAAAAAGTACCTATAAATGTGCACTCACTACATGTGAATATTAAGGGTCCGGATCCCGATAATTAAAGTACCTATATGAAGTGATAAGGAGATTATAATAAAGACTTTGTTTGAAAGAGATTGTTTATGAAAAGAAAAGTACATTTTGATGGGTTTTGAAAAGATGGTTATTATATTATGTTTATGTAGAGTGTTTTTTGGATAAGAAAGTAATAATGAGATTTATGACAAATATAAAAATGGTATTTACTAGATATATGAAAAAAAAAGAAGTTTGAATAAAACATAGACAAAGAGTTATTTGTTAGTGTTGTAGTTAGTAATTTTGAGAGTATGATAGTAAATTAGAAGTATTGTTTTTGTTATTGAGAGCATGTACTTAAGTAGAGATTAAAGTCTGTTTTTGTTGTCTGGTATGCAAGTAAGAAAATGAATGAGTTTAAATATTGCTGAAAGAGAAAGCAAAAATAAATAAATGTTATTGTCGCCAACCCTACCCCTAAAACAGATAGATATTTTAGTTTCGTGTATTTACTTGTGTATGTACTTATTCGTTTATTTCGTGTATTCAAAATTAGTTTTAGAAAATACATAACCTGATGTTCTTATGTAATCATTATCAATGTACTTTAATGAAGTTGTTTAAAAATAGGTGTTAAAAAGGGGTGAGAAATAGTAATAAATGGTTATAGTTGATTTTGATAGTATTGAAAAAATTGTATCCAGCAAACAAAAATATAAAAGGTTTTCATTTGTTATATTTTTTACAGATTTTAAATTTTCAATTGATATTTTACACAGGTGATTTATTTTATTGTTATTTTTACAGAAATTAGTTACTTATTAGATTGTTGTTTTGATGTTATTAGATCTAAATTGTTAAATGTCATAAAAATTATATGCATATTTTTTACTTTCAAAAAAAGGGGGAAGGTGTAGTGTATGCACACCTGAACCCTACTTACATCTATAAATAGCCTCTTTATTATGATTCATGACTCAATATACAACTGTCTTTCGAACATGTGACTGCCTCATTCCACACCTAATAGGCCCATCCTTACACCACGGTGAAAATTTTTTCATCCGAAAAAAGAATTTCCCGATGCTTTTTTCCCGCGTACCGCTTCAACAAAGCGCGGCATCTCTTCAGTCTCAGGTCCATTAAACGAGCGTCCAAACGATGTCTTGTTTTTCTTCGATATCCCCTGAGCCCTAAGTCTTCATTTAACACCCTTTTCATCGTGGTCCTGCTTAACCCCATCTGAAGGGCTAACAGTTTCTGCTTACGTATGGGATTTCTTTGAATTCGCGCCTTCACAGCTTTTATCACTGCTGGAGTCCTAACAGAGCGAGGGCGACCACTTCTTGACCTATCATCTACACTAGAGTCTTCATTGTATCGTTTTATGGTTCGATAAACGAATCTTTTGGTTATATTCAAATTTTTCAGTAAGTCGAAAATCTGAATTGGCGCGTAACCGCAACGATGCAACGCAATAACTGCGACACGGTCTTCTTTAAGTGTCCACTCCATATTTAAAAATGAGGAAAATTCTAAAAAGTACACATTTTTATTTTTGTTCAGGCTTCTCGGCACCTAATGACCTCGTAGGGGCCCATCAGCTACGAGGTAGCGTAGCGATCAGTTGCCAAGAAGTGTGAACGTCGGCGATTCACCGAGCTAAGGTAAATGGAGTCGATCTAACCTGGTCTGTGCTTCGGTCCCGTCAACCTCCTGTCTCTCTGCAAGGCCCGGGTGCACCCTAGGCTCTTCTTGGTAGACAGGTTCTTCAGCCAACCAGGTATGACTGGCAGGCCAGCTTCGATGAGCACAGTGTTCCAACACAGGTTATGTTACGTGGGAAAAACCAATCGGCCACGTAAATGCGAACTTTATCTGGTTCGGGGAACCACAACACACTCAGCTATCTAGACAATCCTGAGGGAACCCCGAATACATTCCAGATGGACTGCGATTTAATTTCAATACCCTATCCAATACGCGTTACATTGCGAGGGCTTTCGTCTGTCAGTTGTCAAAAACTGCTAGGTTGGCAGCAACGTCAAATTCAAAATGGCCGTTCAGAAACCATCGATCGAATATCGATTTGGAATCGAACAATCACCCGCCCGGACAGGCACCCACCTGTCCCTTAATCTACGGGCAGCCGAGACAACGTTGCTACCGCTCGTTTTAGAACCGAGCCTCCTACTAGAACCTCTGCAGACCGGGGGGTCCCGTCCTTGCCAGGGAACAAGTTAACAATGCGCCCCCTGCGCCAACGTAGTGGCGGTAGGTTAGCATCCTTAACCAGAACGAGGTCACCAACACTAGGGGGGCTGGTTTTGTCAGTCCACTTAAGGCGCTGTTGTAAGATATGCAGATACTCGAGCGACCAACGCTTCCAGAAATTCTGAGTAAACTGCTGCAACATCTGATACCTTGACAACCGATACAATTTCACTCCCTCGAAGGGGTGCTCGGGCAACGCGTTAAGTGGCTATCCTATCAAGAAATGGCCTGGGGTCAGAGCCTCCAGGTCATTTGGATCCGAGCTGAGCGGACACAACGGTCGCGAATTGAGAACGGCCTCGATCTTACAAAACAATGTCGCGAGCTCCTCAAAAGTCAGCGCGGTCTGACCTACTATACGCCCCAAGTGCGTCTTAGCTGACTTAACTACGGCCTCAAAAATCCCACCCCAGTAGGGGCAAATCGGTGGGCTGAAGGTCCACTGTATACCCCGACGGGAGAGGGCCGTTCCAATATCCACTTTATTTACATTCAAAAAGTTGACTATCTCTCGTAAGTATCGTTCCGCACCGACGTAGTTAGTGCCGTTATCAGAGCGGATCAAAGTTGGAAGTCCCCTTCGAGAAACAAACCTATCCAAACAAGCAATGAAGGCCTCTGTCGAGAGATCAGCCACGAGCTCGAGATGTACCGCCTTGGTGGATAAACAAACAAACACACATAGGTACGCCTTGTATTGCTTAGCGGTACGCAATCGTGAACTCTTCACCATAAACGGTCCTGCAAAATCCGTACCAACACCTGAAGACGGTCTGACCTCATTCACACGATCAGGGGGCAAGTCCCCCATGAGAGGTTGCATCGTGGCAGCCTTAAGTCGATAACAAGGCATGCACCGAAACACGATGTTCCGTATGACACGGCGGGCAGATAAGATACAAAACTCCCGCTGGAGCGTGGCCAACAACGCGTTACAGCCGGCATGCGCGTTTTTAATATGACGATCAGTCACCAGCAATTCAACTAACTGTCCCCCCTTGGGGAGCAGAAGTGGGTGACGAGCCGAATACGACAGATTCGCATTGCGCAATCTTCCTCCTACCCGAAGTAACCCGGTCGAATCAACAAAGGGGTTGAGACGCGCGACGGCTCCCTTCAATTTCGAACGTCCACTTCGTATAATCTCCAATTCTGCCCCAAACTTCGAGGACTGTACCAACCGGACCAAATTCAGTAGCGACTCGTTTCGCTCTGCCGGAGTCAGAATAGGGTTCAACGTTCGCTGATCGCGAGGAGTACGACAATTTCTAGCGAATCTCCTAATCCAAGTGGACACGTTTATCAACTTGTCAAGTGAGCTATACCGGTCCAGCAGAAACCCGGCGTCAGGGTCCTCAGCCTTCTGGGTAACATGCACGGCCGCTCTGGGGCCATGATCCGAAGATACTACTACATGGCTGTGGGGCCAGTCCGATTCTCTCCTGGCAAGCCAGGGTGGTCCCCACCACAAATGGTGTCTAACGAGTTCAGGAGCCCGACATCCCCTGGATGCACAATCAGACGGGTTCAATTCTCCTGGTACATGTCTCCAGGTCAGTGGGACCTCAGACGACACAATCTGGGAGACACGGTTCGCAACAAAAACCTCTAAGTTATGGACCGAAGCCTTCAGCCAGCACAAAACAATCTGGCTGTCCGTCCACGCGTACACCGTATCCTCCAAAACCACTGACCCACGCAACACTGTTAGAGTGTGATTCAAAAGTTTGGTCAAAAGAGCAGCCCCGGACAGTTCCAGTTTTGGAATCGTCATCCTTGTCCGAATAGGCGCTACCTTGCTTTTTGCCAAAACCAAACGCACGTCGACCTCCCCGGTGGAGGTGACGGTTCGCAAATAAACCGCTGCCGCAAACCCTCGTTCAGAGGCATCACAAAACCCGTGAAGGATTGCCCTGTAATCCCCAGCAGGGAGAAATTTCCTCGGCAGCGATACATTATTTATATTGAGGCCCAACCATTTTGCTAAATCATTCGATACAATGCAGCCCTGAGCTCCAGAATCTAATAGGGCGCGAACGTATGTTGGGTTGCCCGCCAAATCCCAAACAAGCACAGAGGCGATCGGTAACACCACCGTCTCCGGTTGGGGGGCAACAAATTGTCGGGCCGCAAATTCCTAGCGAGGGCCCCCGGGGCCCCACTCTGCCTGTAACCGATCAGGTATGCAGCTATACGCCAGAGGGTCCCATTGTACAAATGGCCCACGCGCCGGTTCCATTCCCAACCTACGATTCCCCTTAAAGGGGGGTGAGCGTGAATTCAATCGTGGCCGCTCCATGAGCGGGGGGGACATCACATGTGACCGACGAGGACGAGGCGACGAGCGGGGCGACAACTGAGGCGGCGTCCGAACCGCACCCGCATAGCTCGAAGGTGTCCCATGCCACCCGCCCGTTACGGCCCGCTCAACACACCCAATGTCCCGCTGAGTCGGATGCTGAGTCGCAACCGAAAACTCAGGGCCCCCCATGTGATGACCCTGAGTGCGGCCCTGCACCCCTGGGTGGCCACGTGCTTGTGGCCCCATTGCCCGCTGAGTTGGATGCTGAGTCACAACCGAAAACTCAGGGCCCCCCATGTGATGACCCTGAGTGCGGCCCTGCACCCTAGTACCGCCCTGTGCACGTGGGGACGTTGGCCCCTGAGTTGCGCTCCGAGTCGCAAACGAATTCTCAGGGCCCCATGCCGTGTCACCCTGGATACGGCCCTGTGGTGGCTGTTGGCCGGACCGGTTCATGCACAACAGATTGTTGTGGGCCCCACCACAATATCCGCACATTTTTGTGCGCGTGCAGTACCTAGCCATGTGTGGCCCGAGGCACAGGAAACACCAGCTCCGCTGCTTGGCCATCCGGCGCCGTCCCTGAACCCTAAGTTCCCCGAACTTATTGCAATTGGCCACAGCATGGCCAATCTGCCTACAACATGGGCAGGTCTCACTATGTGGGGTCAATGCACTCACAGTCCCATATGACTGCCGGTTGGTGCGGTCCTTCCTCGTCGGAGAGCCCCTACTCACAGCGCTCCCGGCAGCTCCCTGTGGCTCCGAAGGATGGGTGACCGTCAACCCCAAATTCTCTGCCCGTCGAGCCTCCTCTTCCAAGAATCCGACCAAGTCGGAGAAGGCGGGCAGGTCCTCGGCCGACCTCCCGTGAGACTGTTCGAAACGAGTCTGCACGTCAGCGGGTAGGCGGGAAAGTACAATGTACAGCAGTAGGTACGACCATTCACCAACCGGAAGTCCAAAATTCTCTAGAGCCTTGGTGACGGACAACAACGGGTTCAAAACCTCCGTCTGTATGGCCCCGACCTTGTTCACAACCGGGATACTAAACAAACGGTTCAGTTGGGCATCGGCCAACCTCCGTTTGTTATGGTAACGTCTGACCAACAATTGTCTGGCCGTTTCATAGTTACCCTCCGTAACTGTCAAATGAGCGACCAGCTCCCTAGGCTCACCCCTCAATGCTGCCACCAGCTGAGCCATCTTGACAGACTTGGTAATGTCCGATCGATGTGCACCAAACTGTCGAACAGATTGATGAAGCTCATCCATTCACCGGACACTCCGTCAAAAGTAGGCATAGTTATGGCCGGTAACCTGGACCCTGAACCCTGAAGCGGCAGAGGTGCTTCAATGTCACCACCATGGCTGGACTCGCGCTGTCTACGTATGTCCGCAGCCTTCTGCGTGATAGCAGCTGCCATCTCCATACATTGGTCGACATCCCCTAGCAACCGTGACAGCCTGTCAGGTGCGCAACCATCAACTGATTCCGCCTGCGCGGAAAATTCGAGCACCCTATTGTAACGTTCCTTAACGTCCATAGACCGCTCCAATACCACATCATGCCTATCTGAACGGTCTATCAGACCGTGTGCGGAGGAAAACGATCTGAGTTCCTTAGAAACACCCTTCTGGATTTCAGATAACGACATGATCGGAACGATACTTACTCACAATTTGCAGTAACTCAATTTTATTGGACCCTCCAGTCTACAACCCAAACGAGGGAACCCTAAACCACAACTTAAACAATGCTGTTTTCCTTAAACAATAGGAACCGAGTTTTATATCTATATAAATTCTGTAAATAACAATTTAGTCTCCCTTTATCACTACAACACATACAGATAGTCAATATTAGTTCAAGTTATAAATTGCTATAAACTGAAAACAATGCAATAGCCTGCTATCAATAGATGTAACTACCTATGTTAACCAAAACATTCTTCAATAGCATTACTAGACCACTAATAGATTGACTAACTGGTAATTCAATGCAATTTTCAATTCAATATCTGTCTATCTACTACCAGCAATAGACCTATAGCTTACAATACTACCAATCTATGTGGATATAGGAACACAACCAAGTTACCTAGTAACCGCCTATACCTACAGATTGATAGTCCCAAATCGTGCGTTCCTGGAGCCCTTGACGGCTGCAATTCTCAGGAAACCACGCTCTAGCTACCAAATTGTTCAGGCTTCTCGGCACCTAATGACCTCGTAGGGGCCCATCAGCTACGAGGTAGCGTAGCGATCAGTTGCCAAGAAGTGTGAACGTCGGCGATTCACCGAGCTAAGGTAAATGGAGTCGATCTAACCTGGTCTGTGCTTCGGTCCCGTCAACCTCCTGTCTCTCTGCAAGGCCCGGGTGCACCCTAGGCTCTTCTTGGTAGACAGGTTCTTCAGCCAACCAGGTATGACTGGCAGGCCAGCTTCGATGAGCACAGTGTTCCAACACAGGTTATGTTACGTGGGAAAAACCAATCGGCCACGTAAATGCGAACTTTATCTGGTTCGGGGAACCACAACACACTCAGCTATCTAGCTAGACAATCCTGAGGGAACCCCTAATACATTCCAGATGGACTGCGATTTAATTTCAATACCCTATCCAATACGCGTTACATTGCGAGGGCTTTCGTCTGTCAGTTGGCAAAAACTGCTAGGTTGGCAGCAACGTCAAATTCAAAATGGCCGTTAAGAAACCATCGATCGAATATCGATTTGGAATCGAACAATTTTCATGAAAAATTCGAAATTTGAATTCAATAAACTTTTTTGTGGCCAGCGTTCCAAATTCAAAAGTTTTTATTGTGTGACAGAACTTATGACCTGACTGTGTACATAGTTAGTAACAGAAGAAACATCTCTTGCGCAATGCAGGATCGATTGTTAATTGTTTCTGCGATCCATGGTGACATCTGTTGACAACTTTTGTCAACTGCTGCGTGCAAACAATGCTTGACATCCACCTTGTATGTTAGTATGTGGATCGCCTGATAGGTGACGCGAAAGACATTCGAACCATCGGGCTGGTGCCTCCCTCTCCTGTTGGCCACCACAACATATTGTCTAAATCGAAACTATTAGAATATTAAAAAATATATATAATACACAGAGTCACGCCTTTTTCCCTTGTTCCTTGGAGATAACTATGGTCAGATAACTGGTTATCTGTGAAGATTTTTTTTCCTCAGAGATAGCTAGTTATCTCCAAGGATTTGTTTTGCCTCGCAGATAACTGCATTTTTTAACAGTTATCTGCGAAGAACATCTATTCCTCGGAGGTAATTAGTTATCTCCGAGGAATAGATTTTCGTTATAGATAACTGTAAAAAAGTACAGTTATCTGCGAGGCAAAACAAATCCTTGGAGATAACTAGCTGTCTCCTAGGAATATAATGTCTTCGCAGATTACTGTTTTTTACTGTTATTTATAAGAAAATTTCAATTGCCCTACTTAGTATTTTTAAATACTTTAAATAAAAATATACAATATATACAACATAATATTTACAACAATATATCTAAAAATAACAGTAGATTGCTAACCGAGTGCTGAAATTTCACCCGAGATTAACACTCTACTTTTCATTTCAAATTCGAAGAAAGTAAACAATATAGACTAGCAAAAAAGTGTGGCTGCATAAGTTTCTGCCTTTGCCCAACATAGCTATGATTAATGGACAATTTTTTTGTTTGTATTTAATTAAATAATACGAAGTAGGGCAACAGAAACTTCCTTATAGTGGCCCATATCATGAAGAAACGAGATGGAGATTACAAGAGCGGTAGTCTCTTTTTAATAGTAGAAGATGAGAAGAGACATCCGCTTGTAATTTGTATTTTGTTGCATTTATTAACGAATAGGCCGAACAGTTATCTTCGAAGAAATTCCATTCCTAGAAGATAGCTAGTTATCGCCAAAGATTTGTTTTGACTCGCAGATAACTGTATATTTTAACAGTTTTCTCTAACGAAAATCTATTCCTCGGAGATAACAAAGTTTTTCTTCGCAGATAACTGTTAAAAAGTACAGTTATCTGCGAGGCAAAACAAATCCTTGGAGAAAACTAGCTATCTCTGAGGAAAAATAATCTTCACGGATAACCAGTTACCTGACCATAGTTATCTCCAAGGAACAAGGGGCCTTTTTCTGTAGGGAATGGCAGTGGCACAATTTCAAATATAACTTATGAATTATTTATAGATACGATCCAATACTCCAAGATCTTGAGTTGGACAAGAAATCATCAGCTGTAGATCTGGTGGTGAACACCATGCGACTGCTGAAGGAAACAGACCAGATGCTGATGATTCCTATCACGATCTTCGTTGGTATGATTCAGGCATTCTTCGGCACTGATTTCACTGCGGTAAGTTCCACACCCACATGAATAAGATTATCTTGGAACCGGGCTGCTCATTCCATAGAGATAAGAATTTGAAGCCCTTCGTAGTCTAGAGATGGCGCTGGGAGTGACGATTGTAATTTCAACGCCTTGGATTCAGTCAACATACTGCTGGATGGCTCTAGGTCTAATCTTAGAATGTGAAAATGTTACAGAATTGCTAAAAGGTTTTTACTGAATATTTTTAATATGTAAATTAACTTCTTCCCATCCTTACCTACGGAGCTCAAATTTGGTCTTTGACTGACATCCAAAAGTCTAGGCTCGAGGTTTGCCAGTGAAATATGGAGCCCACGATCCTGGGGGTCCGATTGGAAGATCGAGTCAGGAATACTGAGATATGCTCCAGAACTAAAATAAAGGACGTAGCGGAAAAGGCAGCTGAATTGAAGTGGGACTGGGCAGGCCACGTCGCCCGTATGCAACCGGACCAATGGGCCAAACTAACAACTGTCTGGATCCCAAACGCGAAAAAGGGACGTGGTCAACCCAGGAAGCGCTGGAGTGACGAATTGAGGTACCATAACAACAACTGGTGGGAGGTAGCCCAGGGGCGTGACGAGTGGAGGAGGGGAAGAGAGGCCTTTGCCCAGCAGTGGTATGATGTAGGGTAATAATAATAATTAAAGTGTCAAAGAAAAATCGGTTGTTTTTCTCATGAAAAATCTCCTAGCACCATATCGTGGTATTTGCATTATTGCAATAATGCTGCACCAATCGATATAGGCCTCGAACGAAAGTTGCCTTCGTGGCTTCTCTGATTACGCCGCCGGTGACCTATATTGTTCTACGTGGTCCATCTGTATTAGTACGTCATAAGAGTATCTGTCATAATACTTACTATACATGTACATCATCAACAACAACTTTCACTTTTAAACCGATTTGAACAGAGCAACTTTAATTTTCACATCTCCCACATTTTGGGCCGGGCGGTTAGCTGGTTTGTATGGAGACGGGAAAACTAAAGTTGCTCTGGATCCAGTTTCATCGAAGTTGTTGAATTGAATTGAATTGAATGATGAGGCCTATCAACAGCTCTGGGGTTATCCAATGTTTACGGTATACTCTGTTTGTATGTACGAAATAAGAAGTTGGTAAGAAGGTGTGCGGTTCATATGAATCTATTAGAACTTTTAGCACGCAATTCCACCGATTTCCTATTTTTTACATCATTAATGTTCATATTCAAACTGGTAGAATGGAAACTTTACCGACGTGCAGGATACGCCAAACTTTCTTTGGCTTTGAGCGAGCTGTGACCTATCTTTCTCGCATAAGGTAAGGTTGAGAGATACATAGCTGACAAGTCGTTCAGAGTCAAAGAAACTTAGCGCGAACTATACTAGAAGTACAAAAACCTTCGTTCGGGCCACACATACACATGTAGTGTTGTGTTTTTAGGCGCAGGCGTTCGTGTCTTGTTCCATCGGCACTGGGTCCGTTGGCTTCGTGATGATGACGCTCGTTTTCGTTGATGCTATTGGCTGCTTTGTCTCTGGCTATATAGCGAAGGTAAGGTCTACATTTACCTAGAATACTTACATCAGTATAATATTGTGACGCCGATTCCCAAATAAGGTAGCAGAGGTTTGCAACAACGTTCAGCCAGAGACCAACTTATAATCTGCATAATCTTATAGTTATTCCTATGGCAATCGGACAAGAGCTGTTAGATTTTAACTAAAACTGTTAGTTAAGTTAGTTATTCCATTCCTTCGGTATTCCACACAAAATGTTATATATTATGTTGATGGACGGGGCGGACCAGAGTGGTCGCCAAGGAGAGCGATACGGTCAGTGGGCAGACCACCTGCCCAGTGAAAAGTCAGCGCGGTCTGACCTACTATACGCCCTAAATGCGTCTTAGTTGATTTAACTACGGCTTCAAAAATCCACCCCAGTAGGGGTAACTAGGAGGACTGAAGGTCCACTATATACCCCGACGGAAGAGCGCGGTTCCAAAGTCCACCTTATTTAAATTAAAAAGATTAAGGACATCTCGTAAATATTGTATTGCAACAAAGTGGATACCTTTATTAGAACGGATTAAAGCAAAAGTCCCCTTCGGTAAACAAATCTGTCCAAGTAAGTAATAAAGGCTTCAGTCGAGAGGACAGCAACAAGCTTGATACGAGCCGCCTTGGTGGATAGACAAACGAACACGCAGAGGTACGCCTTGTACTGTTTAGCATTACGCAGCCTTGAGATTTTAACCATGAATGGCCCTGCGAAATCTTTACCAACACTCCAGAACGGTCTAACCTCATTCACCCGATCAGGAGGCAAGTCTCCCTCCCTCCCTTGTGAGGTTGCATCGTGGCAGCCTTGAGCCGGTAACAAGGCATGCACCGAAACACGATGCTCCGTACGGTATGACAAAATAAAAACTTCCGCTGGAGTGTGGCCAACAAGGCGTTGCAGCTTGCGTGAGCATTGTTAATATATCAATCAGTCACCAACAACTCAATTAACTGCCCCCCTTTAGGAAACAGTAGTAGGTGACGAGCTGAATACGGCAGATTCGCATTGCGTAATCATCCTCCTACCCGAAGCAACCTGGCCGAATCAATAAATAGGTTGAACCGCGCAACAGCTCCCTTCAGTTGTGAACTTCCATTCCGTAGGATCTGCAATTTGGCGCTGAAATTCGAGGACTGCACTAACCGGACCAGATTCATCAGCGACTCGTTTTACTCTAACGGTGACAGAATTGGTGTTACCGTTGGCTGTGCCTGAGTAGTACGGCAATTCCGTGCGAATCTTCTAATCCAAGTGGATACATTGACCAACTTGTGAAGAAATCTTTACAAGAGATCGGTCCAGAAGAAAACCCGCATCAGTTTCCCGATTCTCCTGAGTCTCATACACGGCTGCTCGGGTGCCTTGGTCCGAATAAACTACTACATGGTTGTGGGGCCAGACCGATTCTCTTTTGGTAAGCCAAGGTCGACCCCACCACAAATTATGCTCTACCAGTTCAGGAGCCCGACATCCCGTAAATGCACGATCAGATGGGTTCACCTCTCCTGAAACACGTCTCCAGGTCAGTGGTATCTCAGAAAACTAAATCTGAGAGACACGGTTCGCAACAAAAACCTCTAAGGTGGGGACCGAAGCTCGGACCAAGTTCGTTGCATCGTTTCTGCAGAATAAATATGCGATTTATATCAGAGGCATTACCCTACAGCTGGATGCCACAAGACATCAAGCTGTGGAAGTAGCCGACGTAAACTAATATCGCGGCGGGAGGCTCTTTTACTTCCCAGAACGCCACGAGACTCGGCAGGGGTAACAATTGGTAGTGCCGGTCCCATAATCGTATGACTGAACTTTGTATCCACAGTAATCGGCCCGTCTGGCTGTAAAACCCGTCGATCCGACAACAAAAACTTACTCAGAACGTCTGCTCCTAGTAGCAGGTCAACTGGAACTTTTTTTTAGCATTATAACATTTCCATAAACAGGTTGACTAAATTGTAACTGTATCGTACTATCAGTTGTGAAACCATATCTCATACAACGCAACTGTATTATGTGCTGTGAATGATTAGAATACAAGCTTTCTTATCACCTACAGTTGCACATAGGAACCAAAGATAACCTACCTATTGAATAACAAGAGCCACGCTCATTCTACCGTTTGGTCGACCTTCCACCAGGCTGGGTTCAGACTAGGGGCCCTTAGCTAGAATTAAACAAAGCCGCCGCGCTCTGATGTAATTTGAACTTCGGTGTTTCATCGAGCTAAACATATACACCATGGTAACCTTGCTGACGGGGCTCGACCGACAGCTTCCCTTCAGCTGCTCCGCATGTTCCGGGTGTGACCCAGATGTAGATCTCGTTGAAGATGCCGTACTCCATCAGCAACCGTACGCAAGCAAGGTCACCAATGTCATTTTCTTAATGCTAACCAGACTTGGACATTCTCCAGTAAAACGTACCATTTACAAACGTCAACTAATCTAACAGTATCTGGTTGTCCAACGCGGCGGTCTTCCGTGACCAGCACACGCGATAATTCGAAACCTGGCCAAAATATCACGCCGAATATACTCGTGACGACGCGGGCTCTCCCTTGACCAACAAACACGCGCTTTCCATCCGATTTAAAAACGATAGCCCCAAAATTTTCGTTGACATTTCGAGTGAGGAAAACCAAGAAGGTTACAATGTCAGTCGACAGCTATCGCAAAATTACGGTAGACAAAAAAGGATGCGCTCCGAATAGCCAAAAAATTGATAAAATAAAATAAAAAGCAGTACGTATTTTTTTAGGATGGCTTATTGGCATAGGGCCGTTAGAATTAGCGCTTTGGAGAAGGGGCCTGTGCCCCGCAGTGGGTCGATGTGGGTTAAGCATGATGATTACCTTATGTCGCAGTGGATAGGCCGGGTGCCGATGATTACAGCTGCCATGGTGCTCCAGGCGCTACAGTTCTGCGTCATCTTGTTCTGATCATGATCATGATCTACGGCGTCGCGGTGCTATGGGGGCTTTGCGACTCTGTGTGGATGGTGCAGGTCAATTGTAAGTCCATTAAACCTATTCATCTTACAAGATTACCGCAATCGGGAGTGTTTTGTCGGCATATTTACGAGGGTGGAGTGAAAAGTTTGGTAAAAATTAAATAATGAATATCATTTATTTCAAATATATTATTTATTTTTCAACGTAGTTCCCTTCTAACTCAATACACTTCATCCAGCGTTTCTCTAGCTTTTCGATTCCTTACATAAAATACGATTTAGGCAACCCTTCAAAATAGGCATTGGTTTCGTGTATGAGCTAAATCTTTTTCCACCGAGCCATTTTTTTAAATTTGCAAACAGAAATTAGTCGCAAGGGGCTAAATCTGGCGAATATGGTGGGTGAGAAAGCAACTCGTATCGCAACTCATGGAATTTGGCCATGGCAATAGCGCAGGTGTGCACTCGTGCGTTGTCTTGGTGGAAGAGGATTTTCTTCTTAGCCAAGTGCGGTCGCTTATCAGGTAAAATTTTGTCAAATTGATCCAATAAATTGGCACAATATTCGCCATTTATCGTTTTACCCTTCTCTAGGTAGTCAATATGGATTATCCCACGTTCATCCCATAAAACTGTAGCCATCACTTTATTGGCCGATAAAACTGCTTTGGCCTTCTTCGGAGCTGGTTCGCCCGTAGCAATCCACTGTTTTGATTGCTGCTTGGTTTCTGGTGTATAGTGGTGGATCCATGTTTCGTCAACTGTTATGAAACGACGCAAAAATTCAGCTTTATCCTGTTGAAACAATGCTAAACCTGCCTCCGAAGTAGTCACACGCATGCGTTTTTGATCAACAGTCAGTAAACGCGGCACCCATCGCGCGGAGAGCTTCTTTATATGCAAATGTTGGTGTAAGATATTTCGCACCCGTTCGTCTGAGATGCCTACTGTCTCAACTATCTCGCTCACTTTCATTCTTCGGTCGTTCAACACTATGTCATGTATTTTAGCGATCATCTCTGGAGTAGTGACCTCAACAGGGCGTCCTGGACGTTCAGCATCACTTGTACTAGTACGGCCACAGCGAAAATCAGTAAACCACTTATGAATCATTTTAATCGACGGAGCGGAGTCCCCATAATATTTATCAAGCCTTTGTTTTGTTTCCGTAATCGTTTTTTTGCGCAAAAAATAATGTTTAATCAACACACGAAATTCACTTTTCTCCATCTTTGCGAAAATGCGTTCAGTTGGTTTTCTCTAGTCTGTAAAAAAAAACTAACCGGTAGTACTGGCTGAAAATCTAAATTTAGTCCTCCAAAGGAGTTGTGGACAAGGAGGTTTCATACAATTCGCGATAATTTTATTCTAAAATTGATTTTTACCATACTTATCACTCCGCCCTGGTATATTACGATATTCAATATCACATAAATTATAAGAGTGCATGGTTTCTAACTCAACACAGAACTCGCTTAATAATTTTATAATTATTTCCTGCATATTATTTATACCATGTAATATATGTAGGTATATGTATGATTTATTATAGTTTATGTATGTGCATGCTATTTATTGTATTTTATGTAGTTGAAGTACATATTTTTATTTTATATTTGGTATAGTTTATATATATTTTAAAAGTAATTTTCGTACGTACGTATATGTATAGAGTTATTGCGAACTAGGAATTTCCTGTATAATAAACTCTCCTGTCTTGCCTAGGTTTGCTGGAAGAAATCTGTTTTTAGAGATAAGCTCGTCTTTGCTTATTACATTTCTTTTAATTGTCTATAACCTTATACTATGTATGCAATAAAGAATATGAATATGAATTTGTACTACTTATACAAAACCTATATTTAAAATAGATCTAAAAATCTGTAAGAGTTTTTTCGAACTCGTTCTCCCACAATGGTCCAATGTAGAGATGAGGCAAAAAATTACGTTTTCAAAACATGTGTTAATATTTTCAGAAAATAAACACAATTTTGAATTTGAATTTACATTCAAAATTAAGTATGCTATTATAAACAGTCATTTATGTAATTGGATATGGGTCGTACTTTTGAGCTCCTTGAACACCCAGGTCTCCTGCTCCAGTTGGTGAAGGAGTTAGAATGGCTGAATTGGAAGAGTGGGTGCAGGGGACACAAGGGCGGATCAAGGAGGGTGTCATGGGGGACATATATAGGTTTAATTCTTCTTTGTATAATGCAAAATGTTGATGCAAGTGTGGTGATGAGTTTGGACAATCCACTCATTTATTCGATGATTCAATTCAACTATTCTCGCGTGGTTTGGCCCGCCAGTAAATATCACGATATATTTTTTCCACAAAAAATTTATCGTGATATTTACTGACAATTTTATTTGAATGTACTGGACATTCAAATAAAATTGTGAGAAAATTAAGCTAAATTAAAGAAAAAGCTAAAATGAGATGAATAGTTTAATCGTGTGTCAAAATCTGCCACAATGGTTGTTATCTACTATGTCGGAATCTAGATTTACGATGTAATCTATTTTAAATACATAAATGATAGTCTTTAATAAAAATAATGAAGAAAATTGAATTTTAGTAACCAACTACAATGTTTTAAACTCTCATATAAGATCTGGTGATTGAGCCAAATCTCACGATATTTCACAAGCTAATCGTCAAAAACGCCTAAAGTAATTAGTGTAGGTACGCCCCCTTGTAGAAGAATGTATAGAAATGGTTCGATAAAACCCTTGACCCTCGGTGGGGAAATTCAGTGCAACGTTGACCTTTGCCATTGACTCAAATACACTACATACGATCTGTACATATTCCAGCATACTATGGCATGCTGTTCCCCGGCAAGGAGCAGGCGGGATACGCTAACTGCCGTCTCTGGGAGTCGGTCGGCTTCATCATCTCGTACCTGATCTCCAACCCGCTCAGGGCCAGCCTGAAGACCTACATACTGCTGGTACTGCTGTTTGTTGGCGTGGCCTGTTACTATGTGGTGGAGTTCAGGGAGCATAGGAGGAGGGAGATGAGAAATACGGAGAGAGATGAGAAATACGGAGAGAGAAGAGAGAGAGCAAACGAAGGAGATGTGGGGAAGAGATAATATAGCGTTCCAATAAACGTGGCTGTTTTAATATCCGCCTACAGCGCAGCGGAAAAGGTCAGGGATGTGTGTTTGAACTGTATGTAAAAATGTATGTATTTATGTTTGTTTCTTAGTCCCTTCGTAACTACTTAACGGCTCACCCGATTTTGATAAATCATAAGTCATTAGATTCGTCGTATAAAATAAAATAAAAACAAAATGCCGGATATTATGCGGTATACTGTGCGAGCTAAAAAAGCAATTTGAAGACACTCGAGTGGGGTATCAAAATAAAAGGATTTAAAAGGCGAGTACAAACATATTTACTAATCTTGCACAAACTATGACTTCGTTTTAAACTAAGCTTATAGAGTTTACAATCATATTGTGCTAAAAGAAGGTAATAAATGACATAATTAAAAAGTTATCAATTGAATTTAAATGCAGGTGGGACCAACCAATGGAATCTAAAACAGTGGGTTCTGCTTGCATTTTAATGTAATTGATAAAGTGCACGCTGCACTTTGATAAAAAATTTAAAGTGCAGCGTGCAAATTAATAATTTTATCGAATCTCAATAATTACGTTAAGTCTGTTATCTAGTTATGTTAAAAACCGCACTTTATGACCAGCATGATAATGAGTACCTAAATAGGCATTAAAACTCTCGAGGCCCACAATCGAGATTTAACTTTCATTATGTATCAGTCACTTAAACTACTAATCTGCTTGTTTTGTGCCTTTTAGGATTCCGTAACCGAAGGGTGCCAAATGGGACCCTGTTACTAAGCCTCCGCTATCCGTCTGTCTGTCTGTCCGTCTGTTACCGGACTCTACCGGATCAACCGAAATAGATAGAGAGCAGAAATTACATTGCCGCTGTAACAACAAATAATGAAACATAGTGGTTTTTAAGAATTAAAAGAAATACCCATACAAGAAATTATTGGTATGGCCATTTTCTTAGCCATTTTGTTTTATTTGTTTATCTGTGAAAACTGGACTCTCCCGATCTTGTCGGAAAATATCTTTAATTGCAGTAATTGAGTTTTGTGCTTAGATATTTGTCATTATACGATTAATAATTGCTCATTCTAATCATAAGAAATAATATTAAGTTAATAAGTAACTTACTAAGTTAATAAGTTACTCAATTTCTTACCACTTCCAGTTTCAATTAGCAAAGAGTTTCGTTAACCTGAGTGCATAGTTCAATACTTACATACTACATACACAAAACTCGTTTTCAATGTTTCGATGTAGGCACGGCCTTGAATGTAGTCCTCCTAGCATTTAACATTTTATTATTAAATATGAAGAAGGTATACTCGTACAAAAGACGGTCGATTTACGTTTTTCCGTGTACATTGGTACGGAGCTCTGCGTGTGCGGGTCCGACGATGTCCTACTCGCACTTGACCGGTTTTTAGTGTTAACTACACTCGGGTTTTTAGTTTTTTAATTACGTCATTTTTTTACTGTCGTTTCGGGGCTAATGTACCGAGTTTCAGCGCTGTGTATGTATGTATGTACATACACAGCGTACGTATGTCAGGTGAGCCAGGTTAATAATTTTCATAGTTTCGTCAAAAAACCGCCTTTAGCAATATACTCTAAGCTTTATAGGGTCTTTATAGATAAAAATAAACTCCTGTTCGACACTTGTTCAAAGCCAAAAAGTATGGGATTTGACGTTTGTTTCATGGTTAAACTAAGTTCAATATTTTTTAGAGTTTAGAGCGAGTCAATTCTATTCTCTGAATTACTTTGACAACTCCATATATTGTATGGAGAAATGCAAAATTGAAATGAGAAATGAAATGAAATGCAGAAGTACACCCTACACATCCTACCGGATTAAGTCAAATGGCCGAAAGAGATAACTGCAGCTCAAATAAAGCGCCGCTTAAATATCATATGCTAGCGCTGATATTTCCTGAGCGAGACGAAAACAATCATTCGGTCCGCGCAGATTCCAAAACACTGTTCACACACAACAGACCACTGTCTGTCGCTAAATTGCCCATTAGTTCATTTAAGGCCGAATGGCCTACGAAGCCAATTAAGGGTCCCGGATTCGAGCCCCGGTGGGGGCAAATATTTGTGTGATAAGAACCGATGTTTGTACCCTAGTCATGGTTGTTTATCTATCTTAGTATAATATTTATCTCTATAAGTATGTGTATCGTTGTCTAGTACCCAAGATACAGGGAATCCTAGTTTGGGGCTAGATCAATGTGTGTAAATAGTGTCCAAGGTATTATTATTATTATAAATACTCTGTTCCTTATTCACTAGTTTCGACCATTGCCCAAATCAACTGCTGATAACTGGCACGTCGAATATTTGTCACCAAGTCCCGTAGACCCTCGAACAAAAGTCCTGGTAGGAGGAGTGGTTATTGAAATCTGCAGGTTCCCATCAGGCTGATATCAGAGCTGCCGTCATTAGAGCATAGGTCGCTTAGACGACTGGTCACCACGGCCACTGTCACAAAATAATACTGTGGAATATGAGTGCCAATATATTTTGAGACCGCGAGTGAAATAGAAATTCTAAAATATTTTTTTTGCTGATAATTTGGAGTGCTAGGTTTCTCATCGACCCGAGGTTATAGTTTTCAAGGTACGTACCTTAACGTAGTTCAGACTTTTGGAAAAATAGCTGTAGTGAACTGTGAAGGACAGTCCCAATCTCTTATGTCCTTTTTATTATTATTCTTGTGAGTTATTGAATACGAACCTACTAGGTGTATCATTGAAACCTCAGGAAATAATTATCGATATTCAAACTCTAGGCTGCGTGCCGAATTAGAAAATCACATAAACATAAACATTTATATTCAAGCAAATACATCGCTTCTGGCCCCACACTAGGATACCCTGTGTCGCGGGAACAAGAAATAGCGACGTCATACACATATAAACAGCCAACACCTGGGTATTTTTTTCTTTATCCCTAGGCGGCGATCGAACCTAGGACCTCTCGCATGGTAGGCAGAGCCACAACCACAGTGCCACAGAGGTAATCAAAATATCGTGATCCATTCGCCAACTTCAGTGTATATGTTGCAGTTAGTTGGTTAAATCAGACGCCAGATGTCCTAGGCAACAAGACATACCATATAAATATTTTTTATGTGTACTAAAGTTTAGGTTTTAAGTATTTTTTGTTGTTATTATATGTTCAACCTAACACGAAGGATAAAGGGGGCTTTTATTCGCTCATCCTCTTTTTCCTTCACCTAAGCTACCGCAATGTTTTGCCCTGATAAAAACTGTTCAATTCATCTGCAGTCGTGACGCCATTTTGTTTCCAAAACGCCTGCTTTTGGTAAGACAGATTGTTAAACGTTTTCGACAATGGTTTATTTATATCAAAATGCTAGTGACTTGGTTAAACGTCGGTATTTAATTAACGGTCTAGAGAGTTAGTTAAGTGTCTGATTTAGCCAACTAATTGCGACATATGTAGGATGCGGGAATAATTAGGCGTCGAAAAAATATGCGAATCGAATCGTCAGTGACTCTTATATAACATGACACAAGGTTCATTTTATCTCAACGCGAACACATTTTTACTCTGGTAATTATTCCTGCTCGAGCCGCTGATCACAATTATTTGACACAATGTCTTTATTAAATTGCAGTCACAATCACAATTGCAATAACTTTCAAAGGCATCGTGATAGATTTTAAGATATACAGAATCGAACTACCTTCTGGGCGCAATGAACATCTCTATTTGTGAGGCGTAATAGAAACCTGTGGGTCTGTGCCTGTGCTCATATTTTTGGGGGTTGTTATAGTCTCTTGGCCACGAACCCACAGCTCCTGGTGCGGGCTGATCAGGTCTGACGGGTCTACGTACGTCCTTCGGATGTGTTATGTGATTTTGAACGACGTTTACTATAATAATAATATATAATACCTTGGATACTATTTACACACATTGATCTAGCCCCAAACTAGGATTCCCTATATTTTGGGTACTAGACAACGATACACATACTTATATAGATAAATATTATACTAAAATAGATAAACAACCATGACTAGGCTACAAACATCCGTTCTTATCACACAAATATTTGCCCCCAGCGGGACTCGAACCCGGGACAGGTTCACTGCCGACTCGGCCATTCGGGTCGTCGGGACTATGAAACTGATTTGATTCCAGGAATTTCAAATTTTACTTCTCTACTGCCCGGAGCTGATGGAGAAGTAAAAAATAAAATTGCTGTAATTAAATCGGTTTTATAGTGAAACTTGTTCAGGCTGATGTCTCTAACAACCCCCTTAAATATGACTACACCTTTCTGTTACTTCAAGCACATACAATACTACTAGGAACGCAGTATTTTTATGTGATGGGCAAACAAATAAATTATATTTTGAAACTTGTTTTTCATGATACCTTTAGTAGACTTCGCGCAGCTCGGGCATTTCATAAAAAGAGATTGAGACAACAATTAGACGCACATTTTTCTCGCTCATTTTTGCCTTATACATTTCATCGTATCACAGTTTTCCCAAAAAAGTGAAACAACCACAGACAATACAACAACTTTTTCGTTCGTGCAAAGGTCCCCGTTACTACATGCGGAAAGACCCGCAGTGTGAGAGGGACGGACGGCATCGGGGAAAAATGACATAACGTAGCGCCAATCCACATAACAAGTGACACTATTTTGACAAAAACAATTTCAAGGAATATCCATTTTGAATGCAATTCCGCAATGAAATAAGTTAGGATTTCAGAATTACAGGAAAAATAAAACAATTTAGAGGTATTTTCGCAATTAAATTCTATAGAGAGAATTTCAGCCAATTCTTTAGTGAAAATCTTAATCAAATACTCAATAAACGTTAACCCAAAAATCGAATTTGTAGATAGACTTCATGGTTGGAGTAAATGGATTCGAAAAAAAACCCATTTTTTTTTCGTATCACCTTAACACCACACCCAATGGTTTCAATAGTTCATTAATTAGTTTGCCTGAAAAATAGAATGACTCAACTATAGGTTGGCTCTTACGGTACCAATGATGTAGGATATTTATGTGTACAGAATATGTCTTGGGTGTACAGAAATATGTGATACAACTTAGCTCAGATCACTTTTTCCTCATTTACTCAAAAAGACACCTTATAAGTTGACTTGGAAGTCCCCGTATTTAGTCTTGACATTTCCTGTAAGAAGTAATACAAATACCATAGTAATTCAATATTTCACCCAGACCAGACATGTAAGTAAAGTAAGTAATAAGAACACCGCCTCACATGCACTAAATTATGTAT
Source organism: Argyresthia goedartella (assembly GCA_949825045.1). NCBI lineage: Eukaryota > Metazoa > Arthropoda > Insecta > Lepidoptera > Argyresthiidae > Argyresthia > Argyresthia goedartella. Next base: position 34,805,500 of record OX463812.1, on the reverse strand, counting down.
CAACATGCATCTTAGATAATGGCAGCAAATATAATGATCACCGAAATATTTTTTCCTACCCAAAATGGATAAATGAAGACCAAAAGTTGCAAAAAATATCAGGGCAACATACTGCGGTAGCTTAGGTGAAGGGTAAAGGGGGTGAGCGAAGCGAAGCCCCCTCTATCCTTCGCGTTAGGTTGAACATGTAAGAACAACAAAAAATACTTAAAACATAAACTTAAGTACACAAAACATAAAAAGAAGTTTGGTGATCATTTATCCAAACACAATTCGGTGGACATTTATCCATTCTGGCAGTCATTTCGAATTTATTGGTAGTAAAATAGGTGCGTTTTTGGTAATCGTTTAAACACAAGCCTTAGGTAATTTTAGCTAAGCGATTGAACAGTTCTTATTGAGAATAGGTTTATCTTATGAGATTGTCTTTGCCTCAACTCTGCCTCCAATACCTATACGCACCTACGTTTTGCTCGCAGATATTTTTTTAATAGGTACGTGTATTCTAGTTAATAATAAAGATCTATGTCAACGGTAAATTGTAGAACATCGATACTGCATTGTTTATGTAAATTACGAATAGACTGACAATGTTGGGTCCAAGATAAGCTACACCGTTGCAGTAAACTGTGAGTGATTGTCAGATGATTTATTGATTGGAATTCCCATTCAACAGCGTTAATTGTGTAAAAATAAATAAATCATTAGTCATATCAATAGGTATCTGATTTTTTCAATCTAATAGGATCGCACACTGACACTTAATTCATACAGCTATACCTATTATAGTAGAGTTTAAGTCAAAACCGTAAGTTGATAATCTAACGTTTTATTTCTCGTTAGTTTACAAACTATCGATAAATTGTAAACTTTACCGTACTGCTTACGATATGACGCGTTAGTTTATAATAAAACCGTTAAATTGTGAATTGGTTTAAACTTGAATTGCAAACTAAATACCAGGGCAAACACTGCGGTAGCTTAGGTAGCTGTGCTCACCCCCTCTCGAAGACTAGAGGGGGCGAGCGCAGCTAGTCTTCGTGTTAGGTTGACATGTAAGAACAAAAGAAACGATAATTCTAAACCCTGTCGGTCTGCTATACAATTTGTCGATAGTTTACAAATTAACGCGTTAGATTATAAACGAACTGTTTTGACAATCATATGTTAATGTGACAGGTGATATATATGTACGTCCTTCTTATTAGTTATTCTGTGGTAGTACAGTCGCTACCAAACCAACAAACACAATTACCTGACAAAAACATAAGTCTATATTGCTAGTCATTCCATTGAATACAAATATAAAGAAATCAGCCATTACTATTCAATCCAAGTATTGAGCGGTCGAAACTCGTTTTACCCATATTCATAACCGGTATAGCGTATCTATCTAATATCTAAATATTTACTCTAAACTAAACAAAACCCCCTTTATCCTTCACCATCTCACGGGGGTAGAGGAGGAGCCTTTACAAATCTCACGTAATTTCGTCCCTCCAAAAAACAGTGTCCAATTACGAGAAAATTTGGTTAAATCAAAGTAAACATGTTTCTTGACTAAAATATAGCATCATATACTAGTCTTAATTAAAACAAATGAAACAGTATTAACAATATTTGTTTAATAAGCTCAACTCATTCACACTAATAATCCAAATTTTGAAAAATCTTATATCTACGTGGATCAAACCAAGTACCTATGGGACAAATATTATAAACCTAATTTGATTTATTGAATAAATTGATGTCCTCAAACCGCGCACGCGCATTGAATTTGGAAGACGCAACCACAAAAGAGACTCGTGGGTACAAGATGCATGTATTGCAAACTGTGGCTTCAATATAGAAGATACTCTATGGTATAGTTTAGAGAAGTTTAGACCTGCCAGGTAGACTAACGAGAAATCGTGGTTAGAAATGGACGCGGGGTGCACAGGACCCAGTAGAACAGCGCGTACACGGGGATTGTCACGGAGTCCTATGAGGTGGCGACTGATGACTGGTGCACAGGACCCAGTAGAACAGCGCGTACACGGGGATTGTCACGGAGTCCTATGAGGTGGCGACTGATGACTGGTGCACAGGACCCAGTAGAACAGCGCGTACACGGGGATTGTCACGGAGTCCTATGAGGTGGCGACTGATGACTGGTGCACAGGACCCAGTAGAACAGCGCGTACACGGGGATTGTCACGGAGTCCTATGAGGTGGCGACTGATGACTGGTGCACAGGACCCAGTAGAACAGCGCGTACATGGGGATTGTCACGGAGTCCTATGAGGTGGCGACTGATGACGGTCATAAGTGGTCTATGTGATTCTCGAGTCTCTATTTAAACTAGATAAGAATATGGTGCATGTCACCTTAATATTTATCCGTCCCTACTTCCATTCACAAAACCGTCAAATGCAGCGAATATACCAACTAAACGGGTAGTGACAAAAGGAAAATATTAAACTGCACATCAAAATACTGATTTGCACAGCAAATATCAGGGCAAAATGCTGCGGTAGGGTAGGGTAGGGTAAGGGCTTCGCTCACCCCCTTTATCCTTCGTGTTAGGTTGAACATGCATACACTTGAGTACACATAATATATTTCAAACATAAAAAGTGTTTTTGCTGAGCCTTTTTTGCTAGGAAAATCAGTATTTTTGATGTGCGATTAAATACTAGCCGTGACAAAATTACAACAAGAAAATCAAGTCATGCTCAATGAACGCCTTCAAGGACCAACCTTTCGCACACCCACTGTCTTGCCCCTTATCGCACGGAAGTCTATTTTTCGCAGCGCGAATTAATATCGCATTGTAATGGTCCGTACTTGTTCTCCTTGAATACCAACTAATAGAAGGGCCTGCCAATAGTACGACGGATCTCTTTGTCACAGGTTGGTCGCGATTTAACTATTTATAACTATTAGTTAGTTAATTAAATGAGTTGTCACTGCTCTCTCATTGCCTAAAATGACGATTTTGGTACTCAGCGAAGTGGTGATATATATTTACCTTTTACAGACAAGCCATGGCGAACGTAAGACACTATTCCAACAGGACATTACTCCGACTGCGAAAGGAAACATTACTTAATGTAAGACATGTCAAACTAACACGAAGGATGAAGGAGGTGCAATTTATCCTTTACCTACCCTGACTTACCTCTTCGCACTGATATTTCGTGTGCCAGTTCACAATTTAACGGTTTGATATGGATAGATTGTCGCAGTAATTTCTTGTCGGCCTAATGTCTTGTCGGAGTAGTGTTTTGGCACCGCCAGTGGCACTGGACTGACAACATCATCACTGGCTTATCTTTGCGTTTTGAAGAGAAGAATATCACAGATACGAAATGGGCGATGAGAGTACAGTGAACGGCAAGCGATAAGGCAGTGTGTGAGTAACAGAAAGCAGAATCGACATCCTGAAAGTTGGTGACCTGTTTGTTTGTATAGGCGAAAGCAAGGTTGCTCAATAAGGTATTACGGTATCATGAGGTTGACAGAATTAAACCACGAACAGGCTTGAATTAGAAATAGAAGGTCAATTTTAATTAAAAAACGACTTAAATAAGTCATTGCATTGTTAGGGTGCTGACTGAAAATAAATTACATATTACCTACCTATACACCAACATAAATGCTGATTGTATATGTTATTTTACATTGGCGCAGGACCGAGTTAAATGCCTTGTAGTATGCTTCATAGGGGTGGGTTCACAAGAGTGAAATTCCTGTCAAACTGATGGTTATGATGATGATGATGGTGAATCAATCTTTTCTTCAGAGACAACAAAATGCCGACCACGCCAGTAGTGTTCGGCACCAACGAGAAGTGGCGCATCAACCGAAACATCTTGATCCTCGGCTTCGCGTTCATGATCCATTTTACCGCGTTCCACGGCACAGCCAATCTGCAGAGCTCGGTGAACAATGATCAAGACTCCGCGGGCACGTTCACTCTGGCTGCTATATACTTCTCTTTGATACTCTCCAATATATTCTTACCGGCTGTCGTCATCAAGTAAGTACTTAGCAAAATAACACAACTCTCTCTTTTACCAAGGATTGGACCGTATTTGCCTTCTCGAAATTAGCCAGAACTTAATCTGAGAAGGCTCGCAATAGCATCCTGCCTGAGGAGACAAGCACAAGCTGCCATTGCGGTGCCCCAAACTTCCGGCCACCTGCTATCGTGCCCGCTGTGCCCGACTTCCTGCACACACGTCGACCTTATGCAGGCTAACAACAAAGCCATCGCGGTGGATGACTACTGGAAGGATCTACTTTGATTCTCCCCACATGTTTCCACGCGAAGAAGATTAGCTAGAACAGCGCAGCGTTGATGATGCCACGCGGGTCATAATGGATGCTGCGCTGCCCTAGCTCTTCCAATGGTATAAAAGTCCAATGCGCAGCTCGCGGCAGCCCCAATAGCATCTTGGAACCATTGTAGTAGGTAATAGACGCGTAGAGCCACACATACAGGTAACCTACAGATTTCTCATTAAAATAGTTGACAAAACGCGGCACATACCTGTGCAAGCAAAATCGAGACGTTGCTATTTGCTCCTCTGGAACTCGACACCGCCGTTTTCAAATAACATAAACATAAATGTATTTGCTGGCTCATACATTGCTTCTGGCCACACAGTAGTTTTGGTTTTAATAATAATAACTGGACTAACATAAACATAATCGCCGTAAAATAGTCAAAACCGTTACAAACTAACGGTTTAGTTGTTCAGCTATCGACAGATAGTAAACCAGACCGGCAGGGTTTAGAATTTACCTTTCTTTTGTTCTCACATGTCAACCTAACATGAAGACTAGAGGGGGCGAGCGCAGCGAAGCTGCCGCAGTGTTTGCCTTTGTATTTCGTTTGCAATTCAAGTTTAAACCAGTTTACTATTTAACAGTTTTAACCGTTAGTTAATCAACTAACGCGTTATATAGTAAGCAGCACGCTATAGTTTACTCGACAAAAAACGTTAGTTTATCAATTATCGGTTTTGACAATCTTACGGTGACATGTACATTGCTTCTGACCACTCACTAGGATACCCTGTGTCGTGAGTACAGAAGTGAGAAAAAGTCACATACATATAAACATCTAGGATCTTGTGATTTTTTCCTTCCACGGCCGGGATTTGAATCTAGGACCTCTCGCTTAGAAGTCGTCAATAAATATAATGAAAAAAATCTCAAAAATTCTGTTGTGTGTGTCTTATTGTCAACTGTGTCCCATACACTATTGAATAATACCACAATGTTATATTACTTTATGTTAAACTAGGTATTATACAATAGTGTACCATGAAAAACCACGACAATTGTATTGTTGACGTAATAACATGGTCTCAATAATGGCAGTGCTTTGCCAAGAACTGTATTTCTTCGAATATGCAATTACTTATCTATTAAATACGTGGCAGTATGTTAGCGAGTAGGTGTGCTCATTTCCATACATACGGGTGCCTAGTGCTTATAGATAATTACGTAGAAAGTCTCGTTAGTTAGACATCATTCATTTTTATTTTACCTGCTATATGATAACCTGATAACCTGATAACCTGATGAAATCATCAGGTTATCAGGTTGTTCATAGAGTTAGAGTACGTATGTCTCCCTACTGATGAGGTTGATCTCTGCCATGGAAAAATATGTTTGGATTTGCTGCCTAAACATATGCTGTGCCTTTGCCACCTCGTGTGGGAAAAGGCATGCATATAATAACTCTTTATATACATGCCTTTTCCCATATGTATTTCTTTCAAAGTTTTAACAAATTAGGTGCAAGTCCCGATATAACATCCATTACCTAAGTTCTCTACAGCTTCAGCGATCCTTTGTCATGATATCTTAAATAACTGGTTAAAAACCTAACTTAACTATTTAATCGTATGGGAATAAGTGTGATGCTATGTTTTGTATCCCAAGATCCTAGATGATGAAGTGTGTGGTACGCCCGCTGATCACAGGCGTATGGTCGGTGCTCTATTGTGAACGTTTCACCCAAAACACTGTTTTCCTAGGTCCTTTTCAGGCAGGTCAGTTTTCCCCACAGATGGCTGGGCTGCAAGTGGACGATGGCGCTCTCCTTCATCGCGTACATGCCCTTCATCGCGGCGCAGGCGTACCCTCGCATCTTCACGCTTGTGCCAGCTGGACTGATGGTGGGCTTCGGAGGAGGACCTCTCTGGTGCGCCAAGTGCACTTATTTGTCTGTGGTGGGTCCTGTTCATTTTTGATTTTGAAGGGTTCAATGTCGGTGCATGATCAACAAGTTAAAGTGGAACTGGGCCGGCCACGTCAGTCGCATGCACCCAGACAGATGGGCCAAAATCGCCACGGAATAGGTGCCTCAAGACGGTCACCGGCGTAGAGGCAGGCCTCAACGGTTCCACCAGAGTCACTATTTCGTAGCAGTGCCGATGTATCCTCGCATCTTCACGTCCGACTTATGCTTGGGATTTTGTGGAGGGCAGCTATAGTGCGCCAAGTGCACCTTTTTGTCTGTGAGGGTTGAATTAGGAAAAAGAGAATACAGAAGTTATCCCTACCTCAAACCCCACAAGTTACGAAGCGGCCTGGTATCGTGCTCTTGGCTTTACACGTTATTCTTAATATACGTCAACATTTTGAAGCCTGTTCTGTACGTTGGACTACTGCAAACCTGCAAGACTGTTGTCGGTTTAAATTAAACTAACGACGAAGGATTTGCAAGAGTTTGCTGTCTGTTGAATTAGCCGAAAACAGGTTCATATTTTGTTAATCTTAAATGGAGAATCCCTGTTAACTAAGTGATTGTTTGCAGGTTTCGGAGCCTTACTCTAAGCTGTCAGGAGTGTCTTCAGAAGTGCTGGTCGTGCGTTTCTTTGGCCTCTTCTTCATGTTCTATCAGATGGCGCAGATCTGGGGAAATCTCATCAGTTCGTCCAGTAAGTTAGCACCAAATAGGCACTAATAATGATAAGACCTTATCATCCATATCAAATGATGTAAGCATCGACGGGTGGACGTCTGCGCTCGTGACACGGATTTTGTAAGTTTCAATATCCTTAAAACCACTTCTACGGACTACAATATACGAATGTTATAGCAGTGATGAAACACTTTGGGTTTGAATCCCGTCTGGGGAGGAAATCAACTTCTTAGTGTGACGTCCTATTGTGGGGCCGGACACAATGTACATATGTGCCGGAATATAAATGCTTGTTTTGTTTTTAATATGAGGAACCCTCAATGTGTCTGTACCTGCGGTTAGCCCCCTGTCACGCAAAATAATTATTTAATATCGCTATATTTATGAGTTTGTAAAACCACTTCTTATTCTATATCTCTAAAACCACAAGAGGTTTGTCCAGCGCTACATCTTACCAACACCGTTTCTTAGTTCTTACAGCTACTAATCTACTTATTTTGCGATGATTTCGACAGCAACATGCTCTATCAAGCTGTTTGCCGTCAATGTGGTTGGTATAGGCTTGGTCGGCCTCCAATAAATAAGAGATATCGAGTATCTCACAAAACATGGGTGTGCACTCCGTGACATGATGATCATGTTGCAAAGTGATGTGATCGAATTACTTATGTACATATAAATTAATTGGCCATTATTACATGTGTAAACGAGTATTGTTGCTAAGTGAATGGCGTAACATGAAGAAGGGTTCCGGGTTCGATTACCTGACACAAGGTATGTAGCTAAGGTAATCATTAGCTATAGAAATCCCAAGAGCTGTCTTGTGTTGGTAGTTGAATTCTCAATCAAGTGTTCAACACTAACTATCAAAAGAGTTTAACTTGACAGTTCTAGTCTAGCCATAGACTCAAACTCAATTCAATTTATTATATGAAAGCACATACAGTTATGCTTTAGGACAGTAGTGTCCCAGTAACTCCGTATCATGGGACTCAGCAATGTTTTGTCACAAGCCACAACCTGTCTATATTCACTTTATTATTAGTTGAGTTTTCACCACAATTGACACCAAAGTGGTCATTATCCTGGCTATGCTCAGCACTATAGTCTATCCATACTAAGAAGCAACTTGACAGCTAACCTAAAACTTCATAAAATCCACTTTTTAAACACTAGGGATGTTACCAAAATAATCGGAAAGAATCGAAATTGTTTAATCAGTTGAACTAACAGAAGAGTTGTCATCGTCATTACTGCTATCCGCACTTGGGGATATAATTAGTTCATTTAGTTTTGAGTGGGTAGGTAACTAAAGAATCAAGAATAAAATGTTAGAAACTTTCCGATTCACAAATGTTCAAGGGTGTATCGATTCTTTTGATTAATCGATTTTTATGAGCAATATCTCCTCACTAACAGGTTAAGATTGACATCTGTCAAGTCGGCTGTTATATTGGATAGACTATAGTAGCATTCCCGCGTGACTCACGGTTACCGCGCATTTCATGACGTCAAAGTCACATTTTTGTATCACTCATACAAAAATATGGGCTTATGTTTAAACGATTACCAAAAACGCACCTATTTTACTACCAATAAATTTGAAATGACTGCCAGAATGGATAAATGTCCACCAAATTGTGTTTGGATAATTGATCACCAAACATCTTTTTATGTTTTGTGTACTTAAGTTAATGTTTTAAGTATTTTTTGTTGTTCTTACATGTTCAACCTAACACGAAGGATAAAGTGGGCTTCGCTTCGCTCAACCCCTTTACCCCCCTTCACCTAAGCTGCCGCAGTATTTTGCCCTGATATTTTTTGCAACTTTTGGTGTTCATTTATCCATTTTGGGTAGAAGAAAAATATTTTGGTGATCGTTATATTTGTTGCCAAAAATATGTATAGTACGAGCGAGTCGCGAAATTTTACATTTACGCCATGAAATGCAGCTGCAGCCACAGATATGATGCAGCCCATTGATATAAATACACCTAAGTTGTACTTGAGCAGTTTGTGCAACCAGGCTATTGAAATGTGTTGTGGTCAACAGTCCTGTCGTCATCCCTGGGTGATGTCCTGCTCCTCTCCAACGAAACTCTTGAAGAGGAGACCCTGACGCCACCGGTCCCTGAGTTCCATGGCTCTTCGGTCAACTACGGTGCTGTGTGCGGGGCTCACTTCGTCGATATCGCCCAAGTAATGCATCATAAGGAGTGGTGAACAACCGCAATCATAATCTTCATATATAAGCCCTTCTTAGAGATAAGCTCGCTTTTAACTAGTAACTTAAATACACCTTTATTAAATAATAAAAAAAAAACTTTATTGTGTAAATATTGACAAAAATGCTTATAAAACACGTAATTTTTTTGCCGCTTTTTTACGATCACTGTGTGAGGGAAGGGCGTAGAAAAACCGACAGATTGATTTTTAAATCTCTTTAAAAAGTGTTATATTGAAATAGTACAAAATATACGTATCAATTATTATCAATTAATATGCAGTAATAGATAAACATAACATAAACATAAACATTTCCACGCAGGCACATACATTGCTTCTGTTCCCACACTAGGATACACTGTGTCGTGGGAACCAGAAACAGTGACGTCACACACACCAACACATCCAAGACCTGGGGATTTTTTTACTTTACCCCCAGCCGGGGATCGAACCCGCGACCTCTCGCATGGTAGGCAGAGCCACAACCACAGCGCCGCAGAGATCGTCTCGTATTACATATCAGCCATAAAAACGAGTTCTGTGTTGAACGCTATATGCACTCTTGTCGTATAATCTTTGATATTATAGTAGTGCACAAAATTAGAGTCGCACAAAGGGCTGTCGGAGCGTGGCATGCTAGGTATCAGCCCCGTTGACCGCGTGCACAACGTTGAACTCCGCAGACTTACCAAAGTCACAGACGTGGGTCCGCGCATCACGAGGCTAAAGGGGCAATGGAATACAAAACTTGACTGAAGCTCGATTCAAAAAATGTATAAAGCACACTTTGTGCACTAAGGCCTACTACAAAATTAATGACTTTTTACAAGACACCGACATCTGGCATTAAACCAGTACATTGCAACCTATATATTATGTTCTATGTAATAATTAGGCACCTACTTAATGTTATATTATGCTTTCTTGATTATGTTGATGTTCATTAAGTCTTAATTTTTGTGCTATTATGAATAAAAATCTTTGGACTTGAATTTGAACATGGGCGGGACACTTGGTTAGAAGGGAGGACGGAAGGTGGACCAAGGCAGCCACAGAGTGGCGGCCACGAACAGGACAGAGAACAGCGGGCAGACCACCGGCCCGATGGTCAGATGACATTGCTAAGGTGGCTGGTTAGAAGAGAGGATGGAAGATGGACCAAGGCAGCCACAGAGTGGCGGCCACGAACAGGACAGAGAACAGCGGGTAGACCACCGGTCCGATGGTCAGATGACATTGCTAAGGTGGCTGGTTAGAAGAGAGGATGGAAGGTGGACCAAGGCAGCCACAGAGTGGCGGCCACGAACAGGACAGAGAACAGCGGGCAGACCACCGGCCCGATGGTCAGATGACATTGCTAAGGTGGCTGGTTAGAAGAGAGGATGGAAGGTGGACCAAGGCAGCCACAGAGTGGCGGCCGCGAACAGGACGGAGAACAGCGGGCAGACCACCGGCCCGATGGTCAGATGACATTGCTAAGGTGGCTGGACAGCAGTGGACGAGACTGGCGGGTGACCGCAGCGAATGGCGTGCTTTGGGAGAGGCCTGTGCCCCGCAGTGGGATGACAAGGGCTGATGATGATGATGATGATTATAGTATCACTTTTTGCATTATTTTGACGACCATTTTAGCATTGCGGTCGAGGCGGTGCTTGCCGAGGCGAGACGTCCCGGCTGCGAATCCCAGCTGGAGAGGAACAGAAAACCCCAGCCCTTGGATAATACATGTTTGCGAGACGTCGCTTTTTCTGGTTCCCACGACACATGACATCCTAGTGTGGGGCCAGAAGCAATGTGCTTGTATGTAAATGATATGTGTTATGTTATGTCGTAAGAGCTTATAATATACCTATTTAAATAAATAAAAATATGTAAACCTTTTCATATGCTCAACTTAATTAGTGTATTGCCTTCGATTCTCAAGTGGCCAGAAAGACTATACATATATACATACATCAAATACGACAGTGATATCAGCCACGTTATTAACAGACATCCTACCTAAAGGATATAAATACCTGTACTATAAGTACGACCGCGACTTGGCTTAAAAACAAAACAAAAAAACGATTGACTTGTTGAATGAATAAACAATCTTATTAAAAAATTCTAGAACAACACAAACCTGGAGCCCCCGTCTGCTCAGAAGGTGCAGATGATAGCCGGGATCTACCTCGTCTGTATGGCGGCAGCAGTCATACTTGTGGCTTGCTTCGTCGACTCGGTCAAGAGGTGAGTGGAGTTCACAACATTTAAGACGCCTCTCAAAGGCCCGACCAAACAAAAGTCGACTTTATTAAAATGGAAATCTTCCCCGTGGCAGAAATATAGCCTGTATGGATTGATCACTTTTGAAAATAGTTTTGTTTCTTGTAAACGAATTTCATTTTTGTGGTCATTTGGCGTATTGACGACCTATTGTCGTATTGACCTTTTTGGGTCAAAACAAACTGGTAGTGGGCTATCTATCTACACAATAAGAGCAAATATGTATGTGACCTTGTACCTGTGCTTGTTAACCTTCAGGTAACACAAAAGCCGTTGAACTGTTCTTGTGACTACAAAACATTGTGAAAGTCTAGTCTTAATTGTTTTTGTTAACCTAAGTTATTGTAAACGAAATATAATTTTAAAAGGTTATGAATAAGTAAAGCAACATAATTGCAGACAACTCTCGATATCAAAGTAACGGGCATTTGCTTCCGAGTTACTCTACTTTGACTCATCTATAGGTATACCAATGCTTATTACCTTCTTGTCAATTGCCTTTTGGAAACGTTGTTCATTATGGTGCGAACCTTTTCTGATACGTCACCTCGGGATTGATTTTTACTACAGAGCGGAGCGAAGGGAATTCTACAGTAGAATCCTGAGCATAGCGAGGGATTTAAAGTACATCAGTCGAGTTTGAAATAGTTTTTACTCCTGAGGTGGACCCTCTACTCCTCTTCTACTCAAGAGAAAGTGTATCAGGTTGAGCTGTAGGTCCCGGATACGTGGTAGCGGTCGTAACACCCCTCCATAAACCCGCATTAAGCCAGTGTGGTGATCTTACTCGTACTCGGGTAAAGGCCTGTGCCCCTCGGTGGGGGCATTAATGGGCGTTTATTTATTTAAGAGAGTAAGATACGTTATGATAAGAATAAACTAGACAAGTTATGATTAAGAATAGTTTGTATTTACATACCTATGCACTTGGTAACAATAACTTTTATAATCAGAAGTTATTAGACCAAAGAGCTACTTTGCTCCCTGTTCGGGGACAGGAATGCCCGACCCCGGAATCGTCGAATTTGGGACGCCAATTCCGGGACCGGACATTGCAAGCCGCGCGTTACTGGGCCGGGCCTTCCGAGGCTGTGCACTGCCTGTTCGACCCCGGAATGCCCGGCCGGAATTGGCTGGAAATACTCGCTTCTGACTGGTCGAACATTTTCGATTTAAGTTAGACGAATGTAAGGCTATGGTCATAGTAGTTAGGTTTTTTTGTAAGCAAGTTTAACATTCACTTGACACATAGCATAACCTCAAAATTATTCATATTTGGTCAGTTTAAAATAAAAACAAACTCAATTCTGCTATTTGTTAAAAAAATAACACTGTGAAGACTGAGTTCAAGTGCATTATATTTATTGAGTCAAATTTGGCTAGAGTAGGTTATTGTGGCTAAATTTCAATTGGGTTATAGGTTAGGTTGGAACTTAGAAGAAGCAAAACCGAAGCGTGGCGGAGCGGAGCGGAGCGAAGCGTATGCAAATAAAAATAACATTTAATGATATTAATAGATTTTTTCAAATAGAGACCCTATGAATACACCCTAATCTCTGATGTAGCAGTTGTCTATGGTACTCGGGACGCCAATTCCGGGACCGGACATTCCTGGGCCGGACAATACTGGGCCGGGCATTACAGGGACTCCTCCCTGTTTACCAGGAATATACGAGCTCTATGATGAGGAAATCTTCATATAATATAATAATATCTTGGACACTATTTACACACATTGATCTAGCCCCAAACTAGGATTCCCTTTATCTTGGATACTATGTCTAGTATCCAAACGATACACATACTTATATAGATAAATATTATACTTAGATAGATAAACAACCATGACAAGGGTACAAACATCCGTTCTCATCAAACAAATATTTGCCCCCACCGGGACTCGAACCCGGGACCCTGGCTTCGTAGGCACGTAGACTCACTGCCGACTCGGCCATTCGGATCGTCATATCTGCATAGCTGCGATGGGCTAGCCCCCTTTGGCGCAAAATTGACTCAATTTTTAGATACTCCATTTCCGTGGGCGCACCTGAGCCTCGGCCACCGTACGTGGAAATGCGTGACGCCAGTTTCTCTCATCATCAGATATTCCCAGGGCCGCCCGTCTACCGGCGAAGGTATCTCGGGTATCAGGCTGGTGGCTGTGACGCTACGTCAGCTCAGACATAAGTACCAGCTGCTTCTACTGCCGGTCATTAGCTACATCGGCGCTGAACAGGCGTTCATGGTCACTGACTTCACAAAGGTAAGGCGTTGGTATACAACTGATCATCATAATCATCTGGCCGGTAATTTTAAGCGCATCTCCTTACAAGTCGCCTGAGTGGATTCAGGCCCTCTGGCACTCGGATATACTGACAAGAAACTGATCAGTAAAGCGAGTAACTAACTATTGTTTGATGTTTAATTTGACGGACTTATTTGGCAAATGGAGTGATTTAGTGTTGCGGTAAATATCGATGTTGTATCGATAAAAACGATAATTACCCATGCATTTTTGAATAAAATAAATCGGAATACGGAAACTCGCTGCGGTATTATCATTGCAGTCCATACAATTTATTTTGTGTTTATTTTTTTTGAATTAGAGTTTCTTTAAAAAATAATATTTCAATTATATTTGGGGAATCTAAACATGAACTTAATTCACTAAATCAAAGCTCAAACCTATAAGGTCTAGCAGTTTCTTCATAAAGTGTACCACAAGCCACAAGGCGTACTGGATTGTAGGCAAGTGGAAGGTTCGCTTCACTCGCCTAATAATTTCTACCTAGAATATACGATTAACTCTACGTACCAATGCAATCAAGGCTTCTGAGCCTGATTTCGTCATTTCCCCACAAGATTCGCGTCTCTTAGTAAATTCACATCATAGGTTCACTTTTGTCCTTACGATTGTAGTTGACTGTATGTGGAAGTCAGCGTGAAATAACAAAACTATGTTTTCTGAAAGAAAATAAGGACACAATTCGTTATCTTGTTTAAATATTGTTTGTGATTATTTGTGACAGAACAGTTGTGCGATCTTTGATGTCTGAGAAACAAATCCTGTGGCGTGTAAAACATAATTTAATAGAGTGCTATAAAATAGAAGAGCTTCCATATACTCATATGTCTTTGTTGTCTGACAAACAAAGCCTATGGCGTAAACTATATGATTTGATAGAGTAATAAAGCATAGCAGCCATATACTTAAATCAAAGAGTTTTAGGTTTGGTTAACAATCTGAGTATTTAATGGTCTTCGATACATACAGCGCTCACTATGCAAGTCCTAGCAACATTTGTGCAATTTGAGTTGTCAAACAAGTCCGTCGAATTAAAAATCGGACCATAGATTAATGTAGTTCACTTTCTATGACCAATAATATAGAACTAATTCTTGCATGAAAGAGTTCTTGCATGTTCCACCTAAGCTACCGCAGCATTTTGCCCTGATATTTGCTGTGTAAATCAGTATTTTTGCTGTGCAGTTTAATATTTCACTTATTTTATTAACTACAATAACTTAAACCCAACTTTACTTGAATCAAGCACCTTCTTTTGAAGCCCATTAGTTTTAATAATGTAAACACCATTTAATCAATAATGATTATATAATCAATCAATAAAAATCACCTAAATTCAAACATAATAATAACAAAGAACGATAAATCAAATGTTGAAACATATATATTTATGCAATTGCAATATAAAAAACCAAATGAAATCGGGTAGTATGAAATCGCACATCAGATATGACCTATTTGCACAGCAAAAATGTTCAACAAAAACACTTTTGTTTCTTGTGTTACTTAATAATACCTCGGACACTATTTACACACATTGATCTAGCCCCAAACTAGGATTCCCCGTATCTTGGGTACTAGACAACGATACACATACTTATATAAATAAATATTATACTTAGATAGATAAACAGCCATGACTAGGGCACAAACATCCGTTCTCATCAAACAAATATTTGCCCCCACCGGGACTCGAACCCGGGACCCTTGGTTTCGTAGGCAGGGTAATATAATAAATAATAAAACCCCAGATTCTCTTAGATCATATGCACACGGCGTTACTGACTAAACCGGTTGATAACTTAATCATGGAAACGAGTCACATAAGATCCGAAACCAATTTTTTTGAAGTATTTTTTTCATATTTTTTAGGTTTCAAAAAGGAAAAAAGGAACGAGGTGTGTAAAGTTAAGTTAAAATTAAACGATGGAATTCTGAACCTATTAAGTTGAAATTTGGTAAACTCTCTGTGGCACTACGGTAGTGGCTCTGCCTACCGTGCGAGAGGTCCCGGGTTCGAACCCCGGAATATGTATGTTATGTCGCTGTTTCTGTTTCCCACGACACAGTGTATCTTAGTGTAGGGGGGGGGGGGAATGTATGTGCCTGTATATAAATGCTTATGTTTATGTTTATTTGGAGGAAAATCTGAAAATAAAAAGTAAACGTCTTTTAAACTGTATATAGCGTGATATGTCAGATGAAATCTGCACTAGCATACTTTTTCACTCTGCTAATTATTCGTCCTTTCACATCAAATCAAAAATCATTTATTTCCATAGGATGTTGTTACATCACTTAGATCCGTCATTACATTTTTTTGGGTGAGTTCACTAACACAATGGCGGAATCTGTGGAGAAGAGATTCAACGCAGTATAGAAGCAAAGTCTGTAGTAAACTTGCTAATGCAGTTTGCTTCGTAGGCACGGTAAATAATGGACGTTTTAATTAATGATATCGCATTGAACTATCACGAAATCACGACTTCAATCACGAAGGCAAACTGTTTACATACACATCGTGTAATAAGGATTATGAGATTTAAATGTGACGTCAGCGATATCTTCTGTTGAGTTGTATGATGACGCGAATGTGACAAAGTACATATTTATACACATGTATGATCTCTGACCATGTGCCCAGTTGTTGTGAATAAGACGTATCTACTATAGTTAATTCAATTTATCCTTTCGCCAATATCACAGATACTGCTATTGACTGTAACTGTGCTATCAATTCCAAATCGAGCTTATTTTAGCCATTCTTATTGATAAATAATACAATTAGAGAAATATTGCGTGGTGTAAATTAGTCGAAGTGTATCATGAAAAAATTACAATAAAAGTTATTTGATTTTTACCCGACTGCACCAGAAGGATGGTTATGTTCATCTCGTGCCTTTAAGGGCTGAACAAGGGCCAATGGCATTGCGAATTAGACAAAGAAAACAAATACCCGTCGCATCGCGTCGAAGCAGACCGACGCATGCTCCCGCGCACAGCCCCGCGGGGCAGCCCGAGCCCCGAGACCAAGAAAATTATAGAAAATATTACTAAACTCCTGTGATAATAACATTAAAAATAAAATAAAACAACTAAAATTTTCCCTTTTTTTACCTATTTTTGCGTGTAAGTTTCATATAGGAAACTGATTTCATCACCGAGCGCTTGTCCATTTAGTTGAATAATAATGCATTGCGTAAAATATTTTTAAGTATTAAATATAACAGATATCCGGTAATTTTAAAAGTCCATTCTTATCTCTAATGGATCTTTTATAACATATATTTATCCTACATTTTTATTTTGGCTAGTTTAAACCTAGAATTAAAGCTAAAGATGCATTTCTTTGTTCGCGCACCCTGGCGCTGGCCATATTTAATCCCTTAAGTCCATCGCTTACTGAGGATTCTAGCGAAGAATCACACGCTACACTCGTGATTCAAATATAGAATCGTGCGCTGACTCGGGACTCAAACACACACAAGCACCAAAAATCAACTTTGATCTCTTTTTGCACATATAACTAATGTGTCTTCGAAAATTTCGCATCTTACCTTAATAACGTGAACTATTGCTTTGTTATTATAAAGGATCAATAGTCCGGATATTATTACTAAAACCATGCAAATACACACAAAATTGCATCGAACAAACATTAAAATATATACATATATAGGTTGTACACCCATGAATTCTACCGACAATGCACATCAAAAAGACAACCGCAACCAAAGGTTGGTTTAGTTCTAAATGTCAACTTGTTTCCTGCGCTTGAGTGGCAGATCGGGACCACTGCAGTATACAATACAGGGTGTTCGATATATTCGATTTAGTCTTATCTAAATCGGAAAAATAATTTACACAAAGCAGCTTAGGAGCATAAACGAAGAAACAAAGCGCCACGCCGCCTTTTCCCATACGTGTTGGCATACGGAAACCGGAAGCGGTAGAAATGACGTACAACATCGACGTACCAACATTTAATCATCCAAAAAACTAATCCGAAGTTACAAATAAAAAATAAAAGAACACATCGCCGGATATAAAATATCTTATATAATTAAAAATACAATGCAACAACAGAATCAAAAACCTTCTAAATAGTTTCTGAGAAGCTCTCAAGTATCGACCATTCTGGATACTGCATCGCCCCTTAGTGGTCTACAACCGAAAAACATATCCAAGAACCTGCTCTGTAATTATAGTCGTTTAACGCAAAAATCCGCATCGAAATAGTTTTAATACTTTTCCAGAAAAATGGTAACAGACATACAAACCCACACACAAACAACCTCTGACCCAAACGCATATACCTCATCTGTTCCGTTCCATCCGTCGCGGAGGAATATACCTACACACACACACACACGCACACACGCACACACACCCTCACGCATACACATACAAACACACACACATCCTCACACACAAACATCCTCTAACCTCAAACGAATATACCTCCGTTCCGTCCACCGTGGGTAAAAACAAATAAGGTACTAAATGGTAATACCCATTAATATCGTATAAGGGACACTCTGTAAGCTTTGTTGAGTACAGAAACAGAGAGGTATGGGTTCCACTCTGCGTGACCGGTACATGGATCACTCACACCACAGATGAAGAACTCGCAGTGAGGACTTTAATATTCATACCTACCTTTATGTAGGTACTGTAGCGCTCTTGGTGCCAATGCCGTAGTCTTGAGCACTATCTATTTAGCAGCCCTTTGAGGGATGTATTATAAAGTCTTTATGATTATGGGCTTGTATTTTTTTATTTGGTTTCTAGTTATTATCACTTTTTATAAAAGGGATCCACAACTGGCTCGATAGCCATTACTCTAATCCTCACTATAATTTAGCTCAGTCACTGGCCGAAGCCCACGGTCAAGTGTGTCACATTGACTTCCACATCCAAGCCTCTTTCTTTTAAAACTACATATAACGTGACAGTGCCCAAGTGAACACCCACTCTAAAGAGGCCCGTATACAATATACAACCTACCTTACAGTACTTACCTCCAAGTTGGAATCCAATGAAGAGTAGGAACATAGCCAAGTGTAAATACCGGAAGAATGTGACAGATGGCAATTTCCTTACTTACAAATGTCTTCGCCACCGCTGGAACCGTCTCTGTCGTGATGTTAAACGCCGGCACATCCACGAGGGTATTGAAAGTTACACAACATCTCAGGTGTGGAAGTTTCTAAAAACGCTTAGTGTCTCAGAACCTACACGCTGGTAATATAGATATTAACGGTCTCAAACTGTTCCTTTCTGCCCCGCCTGTTGTGATGGATCACAAGACATTCTTCAGAGCCTGCGATCTAAGTCCTTACCCGTCACCACACCATTCAACTTGAGCAATGTTGGAATCTATGCGCTCGAAAGCTGTAGGTGACGAAACAATCTGCCTTAAAATGATTTTCACAATTCTCGACGATATACACACGTATGTAATACATTTCACCATATCGAATGGAGTCTTCCCCACCATAAGTAAAAAGCATTACATCCCCTTACCTAAAAGTTCCACTCCTGCCACTTTTAAAGAGTATCGTCCTATTTCATTCCTACCCATTTTTTCCAAAGTCCTTGAATCCATTGTCTAAACCTAGCTCTCTAATAAGAGAGCTAGGTTTAGAAGGCAATAGCCTTCAATCAAACAACATGCTGAACATGTACCAGTCAGGATTCAGGCCGGGGCATAGCACTGTCACGGCTCTGCTGAACACAGAGTACATTATTAGCTGAAGTCCTTTGCTTCGCTCACCCCCTTTACCCTTCACCTAAGCTACCGAAAATTTTTCCCCTGATATAAGCTGTACAAATCAGTACATAGTGAAGAGATAGACTCTGAAAGTAATCAGCTGTTGTCGTGACGCCATCTTGTTTTACATTATTTAACCAACACGCCGGCTTTCAGTAAGACCGTTGTTAAACGTTTTCGAAGATGTTTTATTTAAATCAAAATGCTAGTGACTTGGTTAAACGTCGGTTTTTAATTAACGGTCTAGGGTGTTGGTTAAGTGTCTGATTTAACCAACCAAATGCGACATATTTACCGCGGATACCACTTATACCGTCGGAGTACCCATTTAAGTTTAAAAGACTACAGTTCCCTCTTAAGGTCTGTTTCGCAATGACGATCAATAAGTCTCAGGGTCAGTCACTGAAAACAGCAGGAATTGATCTTAGGGGAGACTACTTTTCACACGCCCAGACGTGGCGTGGCCTGCTCGAGAGAGAGCTCACCTAGGAGCCTGGTCGTATTAACATCTGAGGGCAGAACCTCTAATGTAGTATATAAAGAGGTACTTAGTATATAAATCAAAAACAAAAACTCTTTACATCTGTGAAAAGTAACCTAAAAATGTTATCCTCAGTTTTCAAATTTTGCAATTGGTTTGAAATATACTGACTACAAGAGAACTAAAATAATGCAGGTGAACGCGCGGGCAAAAGCTTCTATATACATAGTCAGGTCATAAGTTCTGTCACATGTGCAATATGAAATAATTTAGACATGTTTATTATTTATGTAAACATTTACATAGCAAAATGAACTTAATAAAACATAGATTATTATGGTAATAAAGTTTATTCAAAATGACCCCCGCGATTTTGAATACAGGCCTTTATTCTGCGCGGCCAGTCGTCTATCGCAGCACGAACGAGGTCCATGTCAATATCGGCGGCTGCCTTAATCAAGGATGCCTTGAGTGACTCCAAATCAGAATGAGGCTTTGAGCAGGCCTTTTCCTCCAAGTGTTGCCATATCTTGTAATCTAACGGACTCAAATCTGGACTGGAGGAGGGCCAGTCTTCGTGCCGGATGAAGTCGATTTCACGCGCCGCCAGCCAGTTTTGTGTGCTTTTCACTCTATGAGCTGGCGCAGAATCTTGTTGGAATACCCAGTGCCTGTTATTAAACATGGTATGAGAAACAGGTTCCACAAGGTTCTTGAGGACTGTATTTTGATACACAACTGCATTCGTTTTTACGCCTTTCTCACAAAAATGTACCTCAGTTAAGCCCCAATAAGAGACTCCCAACCAAACCATGAGCGAGGATGGAAAATGACCTCGTTGGACACGCGGAATACGGTTGCTCGCTTCTTCACTGCTGTGTGCGTACACCATATCATTTTTTTTGTTGTAGCTCTCTTCCACGGTGAAAATTTTTTCATCCGAAAAAATAATTTCCCGATGATTTTTTCCCGCGTACCGCTTCAACAAAGCGCGGCATCTCTTCAGTCTCAGGTCCATTAAACGAGCGTCCAAACGATGTCCTGTTTTTCTTCGATATGCCCTAAGCCCTAAGTCTTCATTTAACACCCTTTTCACCGTGGTCCTGCTTAACCCCATCTGAAGGGCCAACAGTTTCTGCTTACGTATTGGATTTCTTTGAATTCGCGCCTTCACAGCTTTTATCACTGCTGGAGTCCTAACAGAGCGAGGGCGACCACTTCTTGACCTGTCATCTACACTAGAGTCTTCATTGTATCGTTTTATGGTACGATAAACGAATCTTTTGGTTATATTAAAATTTTTCAGTAAGTCGAAAATCTGAATTGGCGCGTAACCGCAACGATGCAACGCAATAACTGCGACACGGTCTTCTTTAAGTGTCCACTCCATATTTAAAAATGAGGAAAATTCTAAAAAGTACACATTTTTATTTTCATGAAAAATTCGAAATTCGAATTCAATAAACTTTTTTGTGGCCAGCGTTCTAAATTCAAAAGTTTTTATTGTGTGACAGAACTTATGACCTGACTGTGTATATTTATTTTATTTATTGTAAGTACTTGTTTATTTCCTTATATTGTTATACACATAGGTCTACCCCTGCTCAGCAATCAACATTTACCATCTCAACTTGGTTTGCTGGAAGAGATCTCTTATGAGAGATAAGCTCGTCTTTGTTCCCTCTCAACCTCGTTTGGATAAGCTCGCCTTTGTACACTATTTTCATCTAACTATTGTTTTTTCCTAAGTTTTGGGTGCAAAAAAACATAATGTATGTAAGAAAATATGAGTCCGTCTTGTTGTAATTATTATAAATTTATTATCATAAACATAAATGACATGTAGATATTATTTAGATGATGTACATGTAGATTTATGACAAATTACTTGTTGAGTAATTTATGTAAAATATAATCGTGATAATACCTCTACTCATATCTTACGGTAATGCCACGTAATGGATAGGTACAAAGACTTAGACAAGGCTAGAGAATTGAAGATATTTCATATTCTCCAATGCCCTTAGTACTTATAACTTATGTGCAAATTAATTTTCCATGTGATGTAACCTATAAATAATAATTAAAAATAACACTATTCCATGATGGGTATCTCTCTCGTTGACCGTGTGCCAAACGTCGAAATTCGAGGGAAAACGAAGGTCGCAGATTTAGGCAAACGCATGACGAGATTGAAGTGGTGATGGGCGGGACAAATGGCTAGACGGGAAGACGGACGGTGGACCAAAGCAGTCACAGAGTGGTGGCCACGGGGAGCGACAAGGCCAGTGGGCAGACCACCAGCCCGATGGTCCGCCGATATCATCAAGTCGTCGGGATCCCACTGGGTGCGATTAGCACAGGACCGCATTGGCGCACTAGAGAACAGGCCTATGCCCAGCAGTGGGTTGATGTGGGCTGAATATTATGATGATGATGAACACTATTTCATGTAAGTATGCTAACTTCAAATTAAATCAATTGCCCCTCTGCCAATATTTCTCTCTTGTTAATTCTCACACCTGCATCATTGCTCTTTGTCTTCTTTCAGGCGTTTGTCGGTTGCGCTTACGGCATCAGCAATATTGGCTACGTGATGATTTGCTTCGGGGTACTGAACGCGGTGGCAGCTCCCATCGCCGGCAGCGTCGTGAAGGTCACAGGAAGATACCCTGTTATGTGCACTGCCTTGGTAAGTAAAGTCCTTACATCCTTTATTAAATTAGCCACGTTAAATCCTTATGGAACACTCCGGGCGAGCGGCGAGCGGCTCGTTGCTCGCCGCTCGCCGCGAATATTACGTACTGACTGCATGAATGCTCGCGGTGTAACATGTTACGTTACGCCGTGATTACACCGCGTAAAGTCGGTCAGTCCCGGGCTTTACAATTAGCACTCGGGGTTTGTAGCGGGCTACTGCGTGTACTTTTAAAAATACGCAGCAGTCTGCAAATGTTGCTATCATTTATTTTCTGGCATTAACTGCCAAGGTATACCTTTACGAATGAACCCACCCAGGAATATATTACCCAAAGTAATAAATAATTATATACTGGTTTCAAGACATATACAAAAGACGCACTATGCCTTTCTTGACAAAAATCACTGGGAATACGCTCTTTGATTTGAACTGTATGTGCCTTATAGGGGCATGGCGATGTTGGTAAATTGCAGAACCAAAAGTAATCATCACATACATATAACATACCTACTTGTTCCGGGTTCGATTCGAATCCTAGTGAACGAAGTCACATTGAACAGCAGCCTTATGGCGTAACGCTCTGAAGTTCATAGCGTGTGTATATGGTTCATCTCATGCTCATACACTTTCATCGATTGCGGGGTATCACCGAAGGCTTCTATAGTTTATTCAATGAGCTTGGGTTTGGCCTCCATCATGATGCTACTTGCGTGATACCAATTTGACAGATGAAGCTGGTGCAAGGTGTCAAACGTAAAAGTCTATATGAAGTTCATAGCTAAGACGACTTACGCCATAAGACTGCAGGGGTTGCATACAAATCAATTCATGTTAATAGTGTTGCTGTTGAAAATGCCTTCACAAACCTAGGGCGGCCACACGGAAGTCTGAGTAAATGTGTCCATACCTGTACCATTCGTTCACTGGTTTCATTAGCACCCTCCCATAAAAACATGTGTATTTACTCCAGGTCCTGAACCTAGGGCTACTAACGGCACTGTTGTTCTGGAGACCAGACCCTAACCAGTGGCTGGTCTTCTACGGTTTGGCAGCGGTGTGGGGCGCCGCTGATGCGGTGTGGCTGGTGCAGGTGAATGGTATGCCCAACTATACCTCATTGTGGTGTGTTTTAAGTCAACAAAAGACTGATAAATCGTAAACTGAGCCACAAAATTGTTTTTAGGCGCCATTTTACCAAAATGGTGGCGCGATCGGCAAAAATAAGAGTTGGCAAAGTAGACATTCGGAAAGTCTACTCTGCCACCTCAAGTAGTCAAAATATATTTTCAAAATATTTTCATTGTAAAATGAGTTTATAATTTAATTTTATAATAATATTTTGATAAATAATAAATATAATAAAAAACTAAAAAAATAAATATGTATTTAAAAACTCCCGGATAAAGCTCCTGGATTTACAAAGCTTTCAATTGTGTAAACAATATTCTATTCAGAAACTACTTCCACAGGTTTATGTGTTATGTCACCCAGCTGTCTCCATTCAGCCTCGGATTTAAATCGCATATTTATCCTGCTGAATAGGATTTTAAGGACTCATCTCCCATGGCATTTCTAGAAATGCCATTTCCCGTTATGGATTTTGAATTTGATTACTATATCACAAGGTTCAAAGTCACGATACCTCGCACGTATGCGTTGTAATGGACCGGATAAGTGCCAGTTGTGAACTTGGTCCGTGGGAGTCGCCAAGAGACAAGTTTAAGGAGATCAGCATTGCGACTCTGCGTTCTAATGAATATATCTAAAGAAAAATAGTGGTCAGAAATTTTAGTATGTCTGTCTCCTAACTAGTCCAAACAAAGTTCCGAAGTCAAACTTTTTGCTTTCAACATTTCCCCCCTTGTGGGCACTCATTTACTAAGATACAGCCCCTGCATTTGCCTCGTCTGAAGTCAGAATGGGGTTGGGTTTATTGGCCTCTATTCCTCCACTGTTGGAAGGTGGCTGTCAATGTTCTGGTTGAACCTATGTTATAAAGATTAATGTCTGGCCGCATAAATCTCATATTCATAATTTTTATGATTCTGATTGCATTACAGAATGAACGTTTCTATTCAATTCTTTTGTTTTCCAGCTCTCTCCGGCATCTTGTTTCCCGGCAACGAAGAGGCAGCTTACTCCAACTTCCGGTTATGGGAGGCCACCGGAAGTGTTTTTGCGTACGCGTCGGCCCCCTTCCTGAGTGTCAGAATCAGGTACTAACAGTCTTACTAGTCTTGTGTTGAATACATGTTACAGATGTTCTATTTCACGATGAAGGTTTGGTTGTTGTTAGCCGTGCCCATGCACATTGTGTCAGTGGGCGTAGTCTCTGGAGCGGTCAGCCAGAGACAACCTTCATCGTGAAATAGAACATCTGTAACAAACAGTAACTACTGCCTATGAAGGTAAGTTTAGAGACAGAAATCACTGTTTAATATTTTATTTCGTCAGATCCTAAATTTCTTTAGGTTGCTAGTCCTAGAAGAACTTCGTACAAATCTAAGTACATACATGTGACCTGGGAGCCCACCTAAGAGAGGGTTAGGTCACTGATAAATTATACATTCCAATACGTGAATCATTATCAAATTAAAATTCCTCTGATGGGCGCTGGGCAAAGTGTATATTTAGGCAAAGCGCGAGCATTCTTCAAACCAAATGACTTCTGCCGGCATGAATATACCTATTCTATTTTCCTGTTTATCAGGGAGACATCCTATGAACTTGAATGATTTACGATCAGTACACTCGTAAAATCCATCATAAAAGTCATACAATACCGTTCAATTATGACCCAACATAGTATGAGTTGGCCCTGGCAGATCTTTGTGAACTCAAGTTGACGTAAACCTGGCTTCATGAAAGCCATAAACCATCTTATCATCTCCTAGCCTGAAGAAGCAGCCATGCTGTCCGAATGACGCATTCAGGATTTGTAGTACTGCTGACGATTCGACCGAATAAGAGCCTTGATTGAGACCTTAAAAAAACCTTGACGACCTCTGTGGCTCAGCGGTTGTGGCTCTGCCTACCATGCGAGGGGTTCCGGATTCGATCCCCTGCTGGGGGTAAAAAAAATCTTAGGTCTTGGATGTTTAGGTGTGTGTGACGTCGCTGTTTCTGATTCCCACGACAGGGTATCCTAGTGCGAGGCCAGAAGCAATGAATGTGCCTGCACGTAAATGTTTATGTAAATATGTACTTTACACACTTAGATACTTATTCTATGTATTCTGTTCCAGACTGTACATCCTCCTGGGTCTGCTTCTGGTGGGCTTCTCCGGCTACACCTTGATCGAGCTGATGGAGTACCGCGTGAAGAAGAGCCACCATCTCGAGAGGAACTTCGAGTTGGTCTCCAAGGACGAGGAGAAACGGATAATGGAGAGGAAATAGTATTCCTACTACGCATAAAATTCAAAATAATTAAAACAAAAAGTAAAACAAAAAAACGACTTTAATTAAACCCCATTTGATCAGTTCCATTTCACCAAGTCATGCTTCCCGAGAGATAGGTTGAGGGGCGTGGCACGGGCGAACAAATATAGCTCCGACAGGTTTGATATTTAAAATTCTCGGTAGTCACCGGGCGACCGCAGTGACGAATTCATTTCCGTTGTTTTTCGAAAATGCCGACCTGTGCAATACTCACGTGCAAAAATAGAAGCGAGATTGTGAACTCCAAGAACGCCGGGCGGTGTCACATATCACTTGTAAGTCTCATTCCAACTATTATTTCTTCTTAAAACACAAGAAATAAACATTATTACGAAAATAAATCATCCGCGGAAAATTCGTCACGAATTGACATTAAAGAGACAATGTCATGTTGTTCTCGCTAAGTTTACTATACATTGCTTGTTTTGTATCTTAATTTCATTACGTATTGCCAAGCTAACACGCAATGAATATTTCACACTTATCTAAGTACGAAAGCAAAGATGCATCGTGATACGGAGGCGAACTGTTACACGCAAACAGAGACGACATATAGTGATGGGGATAGTGATAGGAGAATTATGTTTTTGAATCGATAGATTTTATCATTCCGCAATTACTAATATAGTTAATGTAATAATATAGTTATTTTATTACTCATAATACGTAAGTTTATTGTTAGTTATTCCAATGACTGCCAAACAGGCAGTTTAGATTTTAAGGTTGTTTAAAACCTCGCCCGACAAAGGATAATGGGGTGTTATAAGTATTGATCGGAAATTCCTATGCTTTCAGTCAGGTCCGAAGAGTTCACAGTTATTCTACCTTCAGAAACCTCTTTGCCTCTCTTTCTAGCTGTAAGGATTCTGTTGAAAAAAAGAAGAGAGGCAAAGGGGTCTCGTATGTCGTATGTCGTATAAATATGTCGTATTTACAAACAATTTACTATTTTATTTATAGAACCCGGCATTGTATACGACTGTCTATACCAGTGTCTATAAATTATAATCGATCTATGATACACGCTGTCCTTGCATTGTGCCAACACTAGCTCGGCTAGCTAGTATACCTGCGGTAGTGTGGGTGTGTTCGGACGATAGGTGCATGACATTGCACTGACTAATAAAAGCGGAGGGATTGATGTACGAGTAGTGTAAATGTATGCGTGTTCTTAGTTTTCGGCGACACTGGTTCTGATACAAGCTTAGCGCCAAGGGCCTATCTCTCGATATCTGTGGTTCCTCTTCACAAAATAATGCTTCCCAGGAGTCAATGTACGAGTTACTATAAAAACATAAAATCTACCTATACTATTTGAGGAGTTTCCTTCATCAGATCCTGACCTGATATAAATGGGACCAAAATGAAGGTATACCCTTTCAAACATAAAATAGAATATTCCAAATCGGTCCATGTGTCTTGGAGAAATAGCTAAACATACATCAAAAAGAATAACGTAATTAAAAATACTTAAAATCCCGACTGCGGTACGCTAAAAAGCAGAAAACAAGCAGATAAGACTAAACATATTTTTTGAAATTCGATAAAATTATTATATGTCTACCGTGGCTGGCATGCTAGGCATCAGCCTCGTTGACCGCGTGCCTAACGTTGAAATCTGCAGACTCACCAAAGTCACAGACGCGGGTCCGTGCATCACGGGGCGAGAGTGGCAATGGGCGGGACGCCTGGTTAGAAGAGAGGACGGAAGGTGGACCAAGGCAGCCACAGAGTGGCGGCCGCGAACTGGGCAGAGAACAGCGGGCACACCACCGGCCCGATGGTCAGATGACGTTGCTAAGGTGGCTGGTTAGAAGGGAGGACGGAAGGTGGTCCAAGGCAGCCACAGGGTGGAGGCCGCGAATAGGTCAGAGAACAACGGGCAGACCACCGGCCCGATGGTCAGATGACGTTGCTAAGGTGGCTGGTTAGAAGGGAGGACGGGAGGTGGTCCAAGGCAGCCACAGAGTGGAGGCCGCGAATAGGTCAGAGAACAGCGGGCAGACCACCGGCCCGATGGTCAGATGACATTGCTAAGGTGGCTGGTTAGAAGGGAGGACGGAAGGTGGTCCAAGGCAGCCACAGAGTGGAGGCCGCGAATAGGTCAGAGAACAGCGGGCAGACCACCGGCCCGATGGTCAGATGACATTGCTAAGGTGGCTGGTTAGAAGGGAGGATGGAAGGTGGCCCAAGGCAGCCACAGAGTGGCCGCGAACAGGACAGAGAACAGCGGGCAGACCACCGGCCCGATGGTCAGATGACATCGTGAAGGTGGCTGGAAAGCAGTGGACGAGGCTGGCGGGTGATCAATACATCATCCATTTCATATAAGGACGCAGACATGTTTTGTTTCACAACTTCAAGTTCCGTACGGAATGATAACTAGCATTATCCATAATAATTAGTGAAGGTCTTTTCAGATTTGGAATTAGCTTCTCTGTCACCCATTCTGTAAAGTTTTTGAGGGTTCCGTACCCGAAGGGTGTCAAACGGGACCCTATTACTAAGCATCCGCTGTCCGTCTGTCTGTCCGTCCATACGTCACCTAGAAATAGGTAGAGAGCTGAAATTTTCACAGAATGTGCATTTCTGTTGCCGCAACAGCAACAAATAATGAACTACACGCAATTTTGAAAATTAAAGGGGCCATACAAGCGACTGATATTTTTTAAATCCCTGCCCCTGCGAAATAACTCATAACATCATGATTCAATATCACCATAAATTTCGCTGCTCTTAAAAAAATTGAGATGGTTCAGCCGGTTTCGTATCGGTTTCGCAATCTTGAAGTTCCGGTTTCGATTCCCGGAGAACACATAAATTTTTTCTTTTGTTTTGGGTTTATTATTTAGGATTTAGTGTTTTTTTTTTCTTGAACGATGGTACGGAACCCTTCGTGTGCGTGTTCGACCCCCACTTGACCGATTTCTTATTCATCTCGTGCTGATAGTCAGCAGATACACTTGTTGACCTGTAGACCAGACAACAATTTGGTTCAAAGCCATTTTCTCCACCAGCGTGCGTTTGCAATGACCCACCTCGCTTCAAGTTAACAACTTTTAGATGGACCTGCAAAATTTTCCAGCTCTTGTTAACAGAACATGAACCGTGAAAGTATGTCTCATCCAAATAAATCAGATCCAATTTATTATGCTCTTCAGCTTCTCGGTTTTCTTTTATCCCCTCCAAATTTTTATCTTTGTAGTTCTATGTCATCTCTTTCCAACAAAATGGTAATTTTTGATTGTTTTTTTTTAAATACCTTGCACACTATTTACACACATTGATCTAGCCCCAAACTAGGATTCCCTGTATCTTGGGTACTAGACAACGATACACATACTTATATAGATAAATATCATCTTAGATAGATAAACAACCATGACTAGGGTACAAACATCCGTTCTCATCAAACAAATATTTGCCCCCACCGGGACTCGAACCCGGGACCTTTGGTTTCATAGGCTACATATTCAAAACCAATCTCCTTAAGTATAAGTCTGTAATTTTATACAGGGTTAAATCTGCTTGTTTTGTGCTTTTTAGTGTACCGCAATCGGGATTTTTAGTATTTTTAATCACGACATTTATTTTGTGCTTTTAAGGACAACATTACGAAAAATCTTTAGATTTCGTTTACAACGTATATGTATTATTCATAGCTTGTGCAAGATTTGTATATATTTACCTTTATTTTGATACCCCATTCAGGGATTTTGAAACATGTTTTCAGCCCGCACATTTAAGCGCACAAATTCCGCCATTTTGTTTTATTATTATTTAATATATCAAGACGAATCTTATGACGTATCATTTATTAAAATCGGTTCAGTCGTTGAGCAGCTACGAGGGAATCCAGGAACAGACATATGTACATACACAGGTCAAACATATAACCCTCCTTTTTACGCTGCGCTGCAGTCGGGTAAAGACAAAATATTCCGAGGAATTGAGAACCTCCTCTGTTGTAGTCAATAGAGAATATCGACATATATATTTCTTTTTTATTCACTGTTTATAAACATCCTAATATCATAGAAAACAATAAAAATACTGTTACAAAGCATCATTTTAGCTATTAAATCACGGAGTTAATTGTAGCGGCCAAAACGCCGCCACTTGTTACGGCGGCGGCGGATGACGTCATATGCTACGCCACTCAGTAGAGTACTACAAGGATCTTTTGACACTTGGATGACACACTGATGACTCTTACGAATAATGACACAAGATTAATTTATCTTTCTCTAGGTATTGTATCGTGCCAAACTGCAATAACACAATTAGAAGTGCACCAGATAAAGTGTTTTTTTTAGGGTTCCGTGCCCAAAGGGTAAAACCCTTTGGGCACGGAACCCTAAAAACCCTTTATCTGGTGCACTTAGGCTGTATCTCATGAACCGTGGTAGTTAGACAGTTGAAATTTTCAGAGATGATGTATATTAGTTTCCGCTACAACAATAAATACTAAAAAAAACCGGTCAAGTGCGAGTCTAAATCGCGCACGAAGGGTTCCGTACCACCGTTCAATGGAAGCGATGGTGTGGAGTGAATAGTTTGGATTTTACACAGCAAAATATTGTTTACAAAGTTATTGGTGCGGTTACTTTCACACTCCATGTACGTAACCAGGTGCATCCATAAGTTTGTATGTGGTATTGAAAGAATTGTTGTATGGGAGCCCCCTTAAATATTTCTTTTATCCTGTTTTTTAGTATTTGTTGTTATAGCGGCAACATAAATACATAATCTGTGAAAATTTCAACTCTCTAGCTAGCTAGGTTCTTGAGATACAGCCTGGTGACAGACGGAGTCTTAGTAATAGGGTCCCGTTTGGAACCCTTCGGGTACGGAACCCTAAAAACAGAATAAAACCATTAATTTATCTGTAAACCACATACAAACTTATGTATGCACCTGGTAACGCACATGGTAGCCGCACCAATAACTTTGTAAACAACACTCCACACATTCTTTCCAATGTAGGGTGATAGAGAACCCTTCGTGCGTGAGTTCGACTCGCACTTGACCCGTATTTAAGTTCCAAGAGTTCAGAAAATACGAACATAATGGTGTAAAATAATGAGAAGAGATGTAGTATCGCCAACAGGATGTGTCCTGATGATCACTTTAACGTAAGTATCTTTAAGTTACATATCTATAGTTAGCATGGTGCGAATTCGTCGTATGGTCCGAAGTAAGTTTTGCGTAAGTTATACTTTGTGACCGGCGTAAATCCTAGTTTTTACAACAAAACTTTCGATTTGATACGACCAATAATGTCTGTAGAAGTATACTTACTTTATAGAACTGGAAAACTGTACATGTAGTGTAGTGTCTAAATAAGTATCATTGAATTTATTCCAAGTCAAGGAGGATACAGAAAATTATGTTCAACACAACCTAGTGAAAGAACACGAGGAAAAAGTGACACTTCGGCGATAGAAAGGGGTTAGGTAAAGACTCAGAATAAATATTTGCCCCCACCGGGACTCGGACCCGGGACCCTTGGCTTCGTAGGCAGGGTCACTGCCGACTCGGCCATTCATGGTCAATAGTTGGGAAGGACGATAACTATTCAGAAACATGTCATTTCAGCCAAATTTAAACCACATCGATATTCCTTATTAAAAAGGTGAATGTTTATCGTCAAATTATGACCTGAACAACAAAAACTTTTGATAATATCAGAATTGTATACCTATTTCCAGCAGATGTATTTAATAAACTCAATTTTGTGTTAAAAAGACATTTGACTATGACGTCACATGCTAGTATTTCATAGAACTCGTGAAAAAATTACCGTTGTGACAGTTCCTAAAATGCATCTATTTTGACTAGCAGTCAAATACCGTATTATTGAATTACAACTTACAATTACAACTGCTCTGCCCCGCCGCCGTATGGTGAAACGTTTTTTTTTTGTTTTGTTTGATTTGTGTCACTGACCTACCCAAACAAAGAATGTTTGTGCAGGTCAGTAAAAAGAAAAAAAAAATTTGGTCATAAATAAAAAACAGGCTTGTGTTTGATTATTTTTAGGTCCGTGAAGTGTTAAGTTTATGCACGATGATGTAGTTAAACTAGTTACTGATAAGAAACCGTCTAATTTAATACGTAAATTGTATGCAAAATGACATTTCTTATCTAATATACCCAGAAAATTGTATCTTTATTAACCCAGTCTCTAGCCCTATTATGTGGCCATTGACCTTATCGTGATAGGCGATTTATTTATTTATTTATAATATAAAGTGCCAAATGGTTGTACAAATATCATGGTAACTGTTTAATTTCCACGCCTACCGAACGGCGTGGAATCCGAAGGGGGTGTGCTTTTGCCAGCACGTGAGAGAAAAGAAGTGAATGGATTTTTACTGACCTTGTCACCGTAGACAGGAGATCGAAAACTCGTTCGAGACGGGAATGCGGGATAGGAGACAGTTTTGGGATAGGAGATGGAACCGAACCAGTATCGTCGCTGCCGACGCTGTCGCCGGCGTGCTGCCTGCCGTGACCGTGGAGTCGCCGCTACCGATTCGACGATGTCCAATCAAACACGGATCATTTGACCGCTGACGCGAATCTACGTATTTCCCGACGATGTAGATGATTAACACTCCGACCAGGCCCGACGCCTGTATTTAGTAATTGTTACACCGAAACAATCAATAGCCCGACGCTATGAGCAGACATGTTTGTTCTCACCGACGAGACAAGACCAAGATAACCTCCAATTTTACATCTCGTTCCGGTACGAGTGACATCTGCGGTCCGTTCCGCTTAGTGATGTGCCGACTACTCGCGATCGATTCGCGCAACAAAAAACCGGTGCGTTTCCGAAGCATAAATATTAAACAGTCACCCGCCCGGACAGGCCCGAACCTGTCCCTAATCAATAGGAAGGCGAGAAAGTGTTGCGACCGCTCTCTTGAGGACCGTGTCCCCCACCTTGACTTCTGCTGATCGAGGCGTGCCATCCCGACCCGTGTACAAATTGACATCCGTCCTCGTCTCCATCTCAATGATGGCAGGTTCGCATCCTTAATCAGCACCAAATCACCGACTTGAGGGGGGCTCGTCCGGTCAGTCCACTTAAGGCGCTGCTGCAAGATGTGCAAGTACTCAAGGGACCACCGTTTCCAAAAATCTTGAGCCATCTGCTGCAACATCTGCCACCTAGTTAACCGACTTAACTTAACATCACCGAATGGGTATTCTGGCAGGGCGTTAAGGGGCTGACCTATCAGGAAGTGACCCGGCGTCAACACTTCCAAATCATTTGGATCCGAACTGAGCGGGCACAACGGACGCGAGTTCAGTGTCATTTCAATTTTACAGAACAGCGTCGCAAGCTCTTCAAAGCGAAGAGAGGTCTCACCGATGATCCTCGTCAGGTGCGACTTAGCCGATTTAACCGCAGCCTCAAAAACTCCTCCCCAATGAGGACATCCCGGCGGACTGAAAACCCATTCAATCCCACGTCGGGAGCAAGCCGCACCGATGGCGTCCTGGTTACCGTTCAGGAATTGAGTGACCTCCTGCAGATATCGCCTGGCTCCGACAAAATTTGTGCCGTTGTCCGAACGGATTAATGTCGGGAGGCCCCTTCGTGAGACGAACCGATCTAGACATG
The DNA here is from genome assembly GCA_949825045.1 of Argyresthia goedartella. Taxonomy (NCBI): domain Eukaryota; kingdom Metazoa; phylum Arthropoda; class Insecta; order Lepidoptera; family Argyresthiidae; genus Argyresthia; species Argyresthia goedartella. Next base: position 34,771,747 of record OX463812.1, on the reverse strand, counting down.
CGATAAATGCCTCTGTAGTGAGGTCACTGACCACCTCCAAGTGGACTGCCTTCGTGGCCAAGCACACGAAGACGCACAGGTATGCCTTCACTAATCTGGCGTTCCGTAGCTGTGAAGACTTGACCATGAATGGTCCCGCGAAATCCGTTCCGACACCCGCAAAGGGCCGGATTTCGTTAACCCTATCCGAGGGCAAATCGCCCATCTGGGGCTGCATCGTAGCCGCCTTGGCCCGATAACAAGGCAGGCACCGAAATACGACGCTACGCACTAAGCGTCTTCCCGATAGAATCCAGAACTCGCGCTGGAGAAACGCCATCAAGGCGTGGCATCCGATATGCCCATTCCGAATGTGTCGATCCTGTATCAACAGTTCGACCAACTTCCCTTTCCTAGGGAGTAACAACGGGTGGCGAGCCGCATAAGGCAGGTTGGCATTCCGCAGCCGACCTCCTACCCTCAGCAATCCTTGAGGGTCAATAAACGGGTTGAGCCGAGCCACAGCTCCCTTCAGTTGGACGCGTCCGCGTCTCAGAATGTCCAATTCGGACTTAAAGTGCACCGTCTGCACGTTCCGTACCAATGCGAACAACGCATGGTTCCGTTCCCGTGGTGTCAGGACCCGTGTCCGCACTCGTTGCGCCTCAGAATTCCGACAATTCCGCGCAAATCGGCAGATCCAGGCGGTCACATTGACCAGCTTGTCGAGCGAGCTGTACCGTTCCAGCAGGCTGAACTCCTCTTCCGGCTCTGGTTGCGTCGTACAGACACCGACTGTCAAGGCGCCGTTCGCCGTGGTAACGCGTGGACTCATTGGCCAATCCGATTCGGCTTGAGTCAACCATTTTGGACCCCACCACAAGGGATGTCCAACCAACTCCGGAGCGTGACACCTACGAGACGCACAGTCTGCTGGGTTCATCTCCCCTGGAACATGTCTCCAGATTAAGGGAACCTCCGAATTCAAAATCTGCGAAACCCGATTCGCCACAAAAATCTCCAGCTTGTGAACTGAAGCCTTCAGCCAGCATAACACGATCTGGCTGTCCGTCCAAGCGTAGACCGTATCTTCTAACGCTATTGACCCACGAAGAACCGTCATCGTGTGGTTGAGCAGACGAGTCAGGAGAGCCGCTCCCGAAAGCTCTAACTTGGGAATGGTCAGGCGAGTGCGCAACGGCGCAACCTTGCTCTTGGCCATGACCAACCGCACATCAACCTCCCCCGAGGAGTCGACCGTACGCAGATACACCGCAGCTCCGTAGCCCTTCTCCGAGGCATCGCAAAACCCATGCAGGGTGGCGGTGTATCGTTTGGTGGGGACCAACCTCCGTGACAGTGAAATCCGATTGATGCCAGGGAGGGTCGAAAAGAACGAGTCCCACTCTGAGCTCAATGACCCGCCGATCGGGTCGTCCCATTTCAGCTCAGCAGACCACAATTGCTGCATAAAACACTTGAGCTGAAATGTTACCGGGGTGATCCACCCGTTTGGATCAAATGTCCTAGCCACCGTTGAAAGGACGTTCCGTTTCGTCCAGACCTTCGGGGAGTCCAACTCGACCCGATACGAAAACATGTCTGACACCGGCTGGTACTGGACGCCTAATACCGACAACATATTTGGGTTTTCCAAATTTTCAAAAACGTGGGGATCCTGCTGGTAGTCATCCGGAAGACCAGTCAGTAACTCTGGAGAGTTCGACATCCATTTCCGGAGCTCGTAACCTCCACCCCGTAAGAGCTCAACTAGCTCGTCCCGTCGAGCGAGCGCCTCCTCTACGGAATCTGCACCGGTACAGATATCGTCCACGTAGAGATCCTGCTCCAGGATCGCTGCTCCTCTAGGGAAGTTTAACCGTTCTCGATCCGCTAACTCCCGCAGAGTGCGAATCGCCAAATAAGGACTAGACCGTAGCCCGTACGTGTTGGTGTTCAGCTCGTACACCCTGATGGGCTGATCTGGGCTCTCTCGCCACAGTATCAGCTGATACCGTCTATCGTCAGGCTGAATGACCGTCTGTCTAAACATCATCCGGATGTCAGCTACAAATACAACATTGTGTCGACGGAACCGTGTGATAACATCCGCGATGTCATGGTTCAACTTCGGCCCTGAATGCAAACACTGGTTCAGGTTCATGCCGTTAGATGTTGATGCCGATCCATCGAACACTACCCGTATTTTGCCCTCCGGGGTCCTCAAGACCGCGTGATGGGGCAGGAAGCAGTGGTCTTCACGCTTCCAGTCGATACCCGAAACCGACATGTGTCCGAGCGACTCGTATTCCCGCATGAAATCGACGTACTTCTGCCGGAAAATCCCGTCACGCTTCATGCGTCGTTCCATCGACAGAAGCCGCGTCTCGGCTGCATGGTGTGAACTGCCCAGCGGTGGGCGATCACTCCGGAATGGAAGACGTGTGAGAAATCGACCTGACCGAAGGCGACCAGTATTGTTCCGATAAAACTGTTCACACTCTTCATCAACCGGGTCCAACCGGTGGTTCCTCTACCTCCCAAAACTTCTGTATCACCTCCGAGAGTACAGAACCGAATAAGGGACTACGAGTCGCTAGGCGTGGGGCAGCCGGCATGACCGGACCCATTACCGCATGGCCCAGTCTGGTGTTGACCGAAACCAGACCAGTCGCCTGCAACACGTGGACACCTGGCACTAACAGGTATCCCAAGGCATCGACACCCAATAAAATGTCTACTGGGCCCGGAATATCGAACTCCGGGTCAGCCAGTGACAACCCAGCGACCAACTGTCGCACCGAGGGCGACAACCGTACGTGAGGGTGTGAGCCCATCACATTAGGCATGACTAATGCCGTGACCGTCAGATTCACCGATGAATCCACCCGTGACGAGAGAGTAATCCGACATACTCCCTTAACGGAACCGACTTCCGTGTTCCCAATTCCCCGAATGGAATGTGGATACTCCCTTACCGAAATGCCCAACCGTCTTACAAGGTTGCACGAGACTAACCACCCCTGGGCCCCCGAGTCCAATAGTGCTCGTGCCACACATGATTTGCCGTCCGAACTCCACGCTATCACCGAGGCGGTGGGGAGCATGACCGTCTGTGGAGTGGCGGCACCCTGTAAGTGGGCGGCGTGTCCCTAGCGGGAACCTCCGCGGGATCCGAACCCGCTGGGACCCCCGTCGGCCTGGTAACTCGGCTGCTGATATGCCACCGGTGGCATATCAGACCGCATGTACATCAGGGGGCCCAACCCGCATAATAGGCCCCTCGCTCTCCCGGTACCCGACCATACCGGACTGTGAACGGTATGCCCGGTGGCCACCGTGGATGGAGGGGGGAGAGCGGATCCAACCTGGGGCGCTCTAGGAATGGGGGCGACATCCGACTGTTCGCCTCCCTGTTCGCCTCCCAGAGCGACGGGCAGGGTGGCGCAGAAGGTGGTGGGCTCCCAGCCTTCGCGCCACTCATAGGTGCCATCTGACACCCGCCCGTAACACGCGGTGAGCCAGCGGCCCGAAGTCCTCGCTGACCCTGGACAGCGGCGACCGAACCCCGGCTATCCCGCCTGTTACCCCCCGCGCTGCCCCCTTCTCCTCGGGGGGGGTCTCGTCCGCGGGTACCCCAGTCACCCCGTTGGTGACTCCCGTTGCCCGGAGGGGGACTGGGTCCGGCCCTGGTTGGGCCCTGTGACCGACCAACCTGAGTCCGGCCCTGGTGACCGTCCGAAGGGCCTGACCGGTTCAGGCACAACACGATGTGGTGCTTGCCACCGCAGCACCCACAGGGGGACGCGCGTGAGCACTCGCTCAGCGGGTGCGGCCCCAAACAACCGAAACACAATCGGTGGCGGAAGACCACCTTCCTGCGGGCAGCCTTAAAGCGCCGCGCCTTAAAGTTGGCGCAACTGGTCACTTCATGACCGGCACTGTCGCAGTGCACACAGCCGTCACCCGACGGCGCGGCACTCAAAACGCCAAATTGTTTTGACCGACCACCCCCCCGTGGGGGTGGGGGGCGCGGCCCCTCCTGCATCCGCGCGGGTTGGCGCTGCACACTGGCCTCCGAATCCATGGTATCGCATCGCCTGCATTCACCCTCCAAGAAATCCGTTAATTGGACGAGCGTGGGCAGTTCCGAGCTACTGTCCCCATGCAGCTGTTCAAACCGACTTTGAACAGCTGCAGGCAACCGTGACAAAACCATATATAACACGATATATGACCAGGGCCTTAGTGGCCACCAGCACAGGGTTGAGCACCTGTACCCGGATGTCAACATCCCGGGTTACTCTTGGGATGCTGAACAGCTTCCCCAGCTGCGCATCAACCAACCGCCGTTTGTGTTGGTAGCGGTCAAACAATCTCATAATTGCCCGCCGTAACCGTTAGGTGACCGACCAACTCCTTCGGTTCACCCCGCAGTGCCATCAATAGTTGGGCCAACTTGTAGGCGCTGTCCAGGTCGTCCCGACCGTGGACCAGGCTATCGAATAAATTGATGAATGCCGGCTACTCATCAATTGCCCCACCGAAGGCCGGAATCTCCAGGTGTGGCAGCCGTCCGACAACACCCTTAGGGGGCGGGTCTCCGCTACCCTCCCCGCGGTCATCCCAACGCGACCGCTTAATTTTTTCGGCGCGACGCTCGATGTCGCCCAAGCACTCCATCGCTTGGTCAGCATCCGCGCAGAGCTGCTTCACTGCAGCCACCGAGGCCTCATCCGTAAGCCCGAGGGCTTCAGCCTCCGCAGCCAGCCGACACACCTTCCCGACGCGTGTCATTGCGTCCTCCACACGCTTGAGCAGGACATCGTCCATGTCAGGTCGCTCCACATACTTGTGAGTATGGGCGAGCCATCTCATCTCCTCACGGACGCCATACCGCAGTACCGTCAAGGGTGAAGGTGCCATGGTTACCAATTCAATTGTATCTGGTCCTATGCTTCACTACCGAACTAAGCACAGCCAGAGACCAGCACTTTCCCGTCAGCGCTGGGCACAGAAATTAAAACTAAGTTGTAAAAACCAAGGCAACCACTAAACAATTAAATCCTAAACAATATTTAATATGGTCGCCCTGTGGACATACACCTTATAATATACACTCTAAATCAATTAGAGAATGCCACCATAAAACACAATACAAAAATAACCCACAAAACTTGATTATGAAAACAATACAAAATAATAAGTGGCTTCTAGAAGTGGCCCTCCGATATGAACCACACTTCCCTTGATGTCGGCAAAATCAGCTTAATACCCCTTAAATAGCCCGACCCTGCTGTGTAAACCGAAATAACACTGTAGGACTATAGAACCCGACGTTCTACCGCAAGTAATACAATCTAGGCTTCGCAGAATGACTGTTCAATCTTTTATGCGCACAAACAGTAGTTTCCGACTACAAATTTATTATTGACTAAATGGACACTTATACTTTCACTAACCGAAATGAACTTTAATTGTGGTACCGACCACAGACTCATTGCCAAACAGATTGCCGGCCAATCTGAGATATTCTTTTCTCCCAACTACAATGTGGCAACAAAACAACCCTAGAACCGTGAATCGATGAATTCCCACTAGGAAACCGCGCTCCTGCTACTAAAATGTTTAATTTCCACGCCTACCGAACGGTGTGGAATCCGAAGGGGGTGTGCTTTTGCCAGCACGTGAGAGAAAAGAAGTGAATGGATTTTTACTGACCTTGTCACCGTAGACAGGAGATCGAAAACTCGTTCGAGACGGGAATGCGGGATAGGAGACAGTTTTGGGATAGGAGATGGAACCGAACCAGTATCGTCGCTGCCGACGCTGTCACCGGCGTGCTGCCTGCCGTGACCGTGGAGTCGCCGCTACCGATTCGACGATGTCCAATCAAACACGGATCATTTGACCGCTGACGCGAATCTACTTATTTCCCGACGATGTAGATGATTAACACTCCGACCAGGCCCGACGCCTGTATTTAGTAATTGTTACACCGAAACAATCAATAGCCCGACGCTATGAGCAGACATGTTTGTTCTCACCGACGAGACAAAGCCAAGATAACCTCCAATTTTACATCTCGTTCCGGTACGAGTGACATCTGCGGTCCGTTCCGCTTAGTGATGTGCCGACTACTCGCGATCGATTCGCGCAACAAAAAGCCGGTGCGTTTCCGAAGCATAAATATTAAACAGTAATTATCAAAATTTATCAACAAACATTTAAATAAAAATTCAAAATTCAAAAAGAGTTTATTTCCTGTAATGTAGTAATGATGCGAGCCATCTTCAAATGTATAGGTTTTTGTTTTTGAATGAATATTAAAAGTGCGACGCAGTAAGCCAAATTAGTCTTTTGTTAATCTCAAGTTACGCAAAATAGGATTATTAAACCAGTTGTTTCTATAAAAAGTCTTGTAGATCATGCATGAGTGTCATCACCGATTCGTAAACGTGTAAATGTAATGGGCCATGCTAAAAAATAAACGTTGGACTGTTGTAATGTCAAATCTTAAACTAACACATGTATAAGGTACAGGGAAATATAGAACTCATTTGAACATCATCCAAATACAATGTCAGTCAATCTCAATTCAATTCAATAAGGTCATGTCAGTTCAATTCAATTAATAAATATCATCAATAACAATTTCACACGAGAAAAATAATAATAATAGAAGACAACAATATCGTGCATTCTTCTCGCAGAACCATCCACATTCTTGCACAATATCCATGCTCCATGCATCACCAAACAAGTCGTTCAGCGGTGCTGCAGCCAACAAGGCGTTGAGGCTATCCCACGCCTGGACTAGCGGAGTCTGCCGACGCGCCACCGTGAGCATCGACATATGAGTTTTCGTGTGGATTCCAAATAACCGAGCTAGATTATAGTTCGGTTTTTACTAGGGCCTTGTAAAAAAGCTGCACCGAGGTTCTTCATCGAATATACTCGAGTCATAGACTACGTGCTGAGTCTATGCGTCGCACTAACAGGCTGTCGCGAACACGTGAAGGATATTATACAATACTTCTCATTATTGGACAGGAGTTTATTATTCACACTCCATCGATGAACCGCATCGAAATTTTGCTGAGGTAGCCTACATAGTCAGGTCATAAGTTCTGTCACATGTGCAATATGAAATAATTTAGACATGTTTATTATTTATGTAAACATTTATATAGCAAAATGAACTTAATAAAACATAGATTCTTATGGTAATAAAGTTTATTCAAAATGACCCCCGCGATTTTGAATACAGGCCTTTATTCTGCGCGGCCAGTCGTCTATCGCAGCACTAACGAGGTCCATGTCATTATCGGCGGCTTCCTTAATCAAGGATGCCTTGAGTGACTCCAAATCAGGATGAGGCTTTGAGCAGGCCTTTTCCTCCAAGTGTTGCCATATCTTGTAATCTAACGGACTCAAATCTGGACTGGAGGAGGGCCAGTCTTCGTGCCGGATGAAGTCGATTTCACGCGCCGCCAGCCAGTCTTGTGTGCTTTTCGCTCTATGAGCTGGCGCAGAATCTTGTTGGAATACCCAGTGCCTGTTATTAAACATGGTATGAGAAACAGGTTCCACAAGGTTCTTGAGGACTGTATTTTGATACACAACTGCATTAGTTTTTACGCCTTTTTCACAAAAATGTACCTCAATTAAGCCCCAATAAGAGACTCCCAACCAAACCATGAGCGAGGATGGAAAATGACCTCGTTGGACACGCGGAATACGGTTGCTCGCTTCTTCACTGCTGTGTGCGTACACCTTATCATTTTGTTTGTTGTAGCTCTCTTCCACGGTGAAAATTTTTTCATCCGAAAAAAGAATTTCCCGATGCTTTTTTCCCGCGTACCGCTTCAACAAAGCGCGGCATCTCTTTAGTCTCAGGTCCATTAAACGAGCGTCCAAACGATTTCCTGTTTTTCTTCGATATGCCTTAAGCCCTAAGTCTTCATTTAACACCCTTTTCACCGTGGTCCTGCTTAACCCCTATCTGAAGGGCCAACAGTTTCTGCTTACGTATGGGATTTCTTTGAATTCGCGCCTTCACAGCTTTTATCACTGCTGGAGTCCTAACAGAGCGAGGGCGACCACTTCTTGACCTGTCATCTACACTAGAGTCTTAATTGTATCGTTTTATGGTACGATAAACGAATCTTTTGGTTATATTCAAATTTTTCAGTAAATTGAAAATCTGAATTGGCGCGTAACCGCAACGATGCAACGCAATAACTGCGACACGGTCTTCTTTAAGTGTCCACTCCATATTTAAAAATGAGGAAAATTCTAAAAAGTATACATTTTTATTTTCATGAAAAATTCGAAATTCGAATTCAATAAACTTTTTTGTGGCCAGCGTTCTAAATTCAAAAGTTTTTATTGTGTGACAGAACTTATGACCTGACTGTGTATAATGATCCTCTGACTTCACGGGAAGTACTAGTTTCAGATCATCTGCGTTCAAAAGGCATTTAGCATGTTTTAACTCTGTTTCCAGCTCATTTATCATGAAGTTAAATAACAACGGTCCAAGAATAGCCTTGGCTAACATCTAACCGTGTGTGGTACGGCTGGGACTCAAAACCACCGTATCGCACATATTGTTGGCTTCAGGTAGTCAGTGACGAAACCCAACATCCGTGGGGCAAATCCAATGGAAGATAATTTGTTCATTAGGACGTCGTTATCGACTCTACCGAATGCCTTACAGAAGTCCAGATAAGTGAGTTCCACCTGACATCACCGTTCCATGCTCTCCGAGTGTGTGGTGTGTATGTCACTTTTCTTAGGAATAGGATTGACTCGAGAGAGCATCCAGCTGGTAGGGTACTTCCCTGGCTCTAGAGCTAGGATGAGAATACGACCCAAAGGTTTAACCAGCTGATCGCTATAGGCCTTCAAAAAGTAAGGATGGACATTGTCCGGTCCAATTGAACTCCTTGGTCTTAGCTGCCACAGTCCCTGCTCTACATCTCCAAGGGAAACATGTGAAATTTGGACGTAGTTAGCAATGCGCGAGTCATCGGAACTGTTAACAGGACTTGATGCAAGCGCCGGCTTGTCGCTGAGGAAAACGTCAGAGAAGTAATCTGCAAATGCAAATGACCCTAGGTTCGAAACCACCCTTCGATCTTAGGCCACTCCCATGTTTCCCAAACGCGCGTGGGCTATATCTGATGTTACCCTAGATACTTTTTATGTCGTTGACGTACGATGTAGCTATCCAAGACTTGATGCTGGCTCTCAGCACACTGATTGCAGAGTAGTCGGCTGGCCTCTCTGACGATTTTCGTCTACGGTGGAGCTTAGCCTTAGCGGCTAGGTCCCTTATAATCAGTTATAATTTTGCCGTTGAACCACAACGGATAACGCCTGGTAGGCTGGCTCGGCCTGGTATTCTTCGGGATTGAGTTATTGAAGGTCTCGTAGATGGTATCGTAGAACCGACCAACCGCCGTCTCTACATCAGGAGCTTCGACAACATTGGCCCACACACATGAGTTCATACAAGACTGCCTGGTTGCCCTTAGCGAAATTCCAGTCATTGTGTCATCCAATGTTGCTGGGATCCAGACTGCAGTATCGCTGGTCCGCGCCCTGCGCTTTCAACAACGGCAACATGAAGTCGAGAGGCGGGAGGTAGAGGTCAGTGCATGGCACCTGGCTGCCTGATACGGAGGTGCGCACAGTTACACCATGTACGCTCTCCGGCAGCAACACCACGACAAGCATTGGCATGGGCATTATTCACCTCATTCGTCTTGTACAAACTCTAAGGAAATAACAATAGTAATTCAATATAGAGGCAGATGCACTACTCCTATTTAAGTCCCTTAAGATTAAAACAGTTCCGTTGAAACTAGCCACATTTTCTTCGGTTTTATGAAATAGTGCATTTATTTATTTATTAAGATATCAGACATATCAACAACACAATAGACATAACATTTAGCATAAACTTAATTAGGACAAGGTCTCGCCTACGCGTCAATTACAGATGTGCGATTACATTGTTCAATTCACAAAGTTGCACTAGTATATAGGTAAAGTAGTTAATAGAATACAAAATTAGATTGAAAACATGCAATATTAGAGAAACATGACAAAAGTCGGAAAAATATTGCCTATCAATTATTAAGTTTAAATAAGAGAATAGTATGTGATAAGATGATTTTGTTTGCGATGAAACAAAATATATGAATAATTAGGTTATTGACGTAATTTACTAAGATTGCCTATGAATAACATTAGGTTGCAGCATTTTATTTTAAAATGTGGCGGAAGTATCATTAAATATATCAATTTACAGAGAACTATTGTTTTATTGAAATATTGTTTTGTAAATTATATGTGGTGGATAGACTTGTCGACATTAGTTCTCACATAAGGTAATCTAAAAGTGGGTATAACACGGGTATTTCTAAGGGAATACGATATTAAGCTTTTCCAACAGTAGCGGTTCCGACACAGAGTTGTTTACGAGTTTGCTCAAGAACGTTATGTCTAAGTATTTCCTTCTGAGACTCATTGTATTTAACTTAAAATGGTTCAGTCTGCCCTCGTAATCAGTACGGGTGCTGATACCGTCTTTAAATGAGTGCTGTACTCTTTCGAGACGGTTAGAGTGTACTTGATAATAGGGGTTCCATTGGCTGGCGTATTCAGTCATCAGGCGAAAGCCTGATGACTGAAAACTGAAAAGTTTTTTTAAGTTTACTACCTACACTTTTCAAAAACCCTAACATTGCTCTCCTTACAGACATGATCTATGTGGTTAATGAAGATTAACTTTGAGTCAAGTATAACACCAAGATCACTAATCGAGCTCACCTCCCCCACAAGGCTGCGGCTATGTTGTTGGTGGTCGGCACGATGTTCAAGTTCTTCATGAATTTGATGGTGAAACACTTCTTTACGTTAAAACACATCTTGTTAGATACACCAATCGTTGATCCTAGTTAGGTCCTGCTGAAGCAGCTGTGAGTCAGACGCTGATTCGAAAACTTGATAAAGCTTGAAATCATTAGCGAAGAGAAGGCATTTATTAAGTCCCACCATCCCAACAATTTCATTAATATAAATGTTGAATAAAATAGGACCCAAGTGAGAACCCTGCGGGACGCCTGAAGTAGTCCTGTATGAAGTTGAGTAGAAACCATCCTTTACCACTCTATGCCCATCTATCTCCCAGACTGTATAGTATTATAGTATCTGTGCTCCCAGGTATTATCTGAACCACCCCCAAACCGCTCCAGTAACGCCAATTCAACTTATTAAGGAGAATTGCGTGATCTACTTTATCAAATGCGCTACTGAAAGTGCCGTTATGGCGTTAGTGATTCTTTTACGTGCCAAACCAAGTAGGAATATACGAGACGTTCAAATACCTTGGAAAATATTGATATTGGCCTATAGTTTGAAATGGAAACTTTTTCGCCTTTTATATATACAGTAATTACATTAGTTTCTTTCCATTTCGATGGAAAGGTAGATGAATTAACGGACTCATTGAAAATCAGAAGAAGTGGATAAGCTAGGTTTTAGCCCATCTTTTTATAAATAAAGAGGAATGCCATCTAAGCCAGCACCCTTACTAGCATCTGGAGACTTGAGCTCTCGATAGATGGAATGTTCAAATATGTTTAGTCTCGAGAAAGTGGAATTAGAAGTGTTTAACTGGACACAGGTCACGGATGGAGATGTAAAGCGTGTGTTATCCAAGAATACTGAGGAGAAGTGAGAAGCAGATATAACATATATCAGAGCTGTTGTCAGCGGAGTTTCCGTTTAAAATCAATGTAGATGGGTAATCTACAATGACTTTAAACGGAACTTTTCAACGAGCAATTCGAGAACATTACTTGAAGAACACTCTAACACAATTTCAACAATGAAGTTAGAAAATGAGAGTCTAAAATCGGTAGTAAAAGATCTCTCCGGAAGACTCACGATCACGGAACAAATCATGCGTGAATCTAATATAGAGATTAAGGGGATTCCCGAGCACAAATCTGAGAACCTACCAAATACGGTAGAGGAACTCACAAAGATTGTCGGTAGCCCACTGGAAGACAGCGAAATCTTATACGCCACCCGGGTTGCCAAGATGAGTAAAGGCAACAACAAACCTAGAGCTGTAGTAGTGAAATTGCGCAGTCCCCGTCAACGCGACGCTGTTCTCGCCGCCGTAGCAAAGTTCAACAAGGCTAACCCTGAGGAAAAGTTGAGCTCCACACACCTTGGCTTCGGAGGGCCTCGCGAACCTGTCTTCGTTTCCGAGCACCTAACGCCAGCAAACAAATCACTACACGCAGCCGCTCGTAAGAAGTCTAAAGAGGTGGGCTACACGTTCGTCTGGGTTCGCAACGGCAAAATTTTCGCAAGAAAGGACTCCAACTGCCAGGCTCTACTCATACGAAGCGAAGATAGCCTACGTTTGATGTGTTAGACTCTATAAGTGTTTTATGGTGTTAATTGCTTTAGATTCGCTAGAATATACTATCAAAATGTCCGCGGTTTACGGACCAAAACCAATAACCTCTACAAAAACATATCTAGCAGCGATCATGAAATAATTGTTCTCACAGAAACATGGTTAAATGATAATGTCGCAAATTATGAGTTAATGGACTCAAGATACAACATCCATAGAAGGGATCGTCTATGTAGTCTTAAACCCACTAAAGACAGCACGACGGAGGTGGAGTCCTCGTAGCAGTCTCAAAGAAATATCAATCTACTCGCGTGATAACTTGGGAAAGTAAAGACAGGAAATTTGAGGACCTATGGGTTACTGTTGAAACTAGGACTGGAGGCTGCACAAAAAAGCTGACCATATGTGCTGTATATCTACCTTCGCCAATAAAATTAGAATACCTATCTGAATTTTTCGACAACACCAATAGAATTCTCAACTACGCCGACGAAGTCGCCATACTAGGAGACTTTAATCTAGGTTTTATAGATTGTAACAGAGCCGCTTACCACGTTCACATGGTCCAGTCCAACTACGAAAGTACCCTAGGCTTTCAACTCATCGACTTTATTACGATGAACAGTCTGTATCAATTTAACTGCATCGGTAATAAGGATGACAATATTCTCGATTTAGTACTCGCAAGTGTTCCCCATGTGACCGTCGCCCGATCTTCTGACACCCTAAGCAAGCTAGACTCCTACCACCCTCCCCTAGACATCCAAATCAGTTCATCACACCTTACCCACCTTAAACCCAACGTTGGACATCGACACAACTTCTTCAAAGCCGACTACGAAGGGCTTAAATCGCATCTAAAGTCCATCAAGTGGGAGGAAATATTCCATCATTGTGAAAACTTCAATGAAATGACCTCACTCTTCTATTCCACACTGAAAAATGTCATTGACAAACATATCCCTAAACAGATAACTAAAACATGCAAAAATCCTCCCTGGTTCAGCAAACAGCTGATAAGACTGATTGCTGAAAAGGAACGAATTAAACGGAAACATCGTAAATACCAGAACCCCGTGACAAAATAGAATTCGAGATCGCCCGAGAACGCTGTCATAAACTGTATGACACTTGCATGAAAACGTACTTGATCAATATAGAATCCAGTATTCCAGATAACCCCAAGACCTTCTGGAGTTTCATCAAGTCCAAGCGAAAAGGTCTTTCTTCAATTCCAGCGAGAATGTTTAAAGACCACGAATCGGCAAACAGTGGAAGCGAGATCGCACAGCTCTTTGCTGGGCTCTTTTCGTCAGTCTATACGGATCAAAACCCAGTAAAACCCGCTGACCTACATATACCCAACCAAATAGGCCTGTCTGAAATCATAATCAGCGAGCGTGAGATACTTAAAAATGCAAAACCCTTGATGTGTTTAAAGGCGCGGGACCCGACGACATTCCCGCAGTGTTTGTGAAACTCTGTGCACCAGGCCTGTGCTTCCCACTCTCTGTAATATTTAATCAATCCTTGAAAGAGGGTTGCTTTCCCGACGAATGGAAAAAAAGTATAATAGTTCTGGTCTACAAAAAGGGTGATGAAAGCGACAACAAAAACTACCGACCTATTTCTATCCTATCGTGCTTTTCAAAACTCTTTGAATCCTTAATCTGCCCACTTATCACACATCACATCGACAAGTTTATCTTACCTGAACAGCACGGCTTCAAACGCGGACGATCGGTGGAAACAAATCTAATCTCATACGTCAATGACATATCCCGTGAGTTGGACAAAGGTCTCCAGGTGAACGCAGTGTATACCGACTTCAGCAGCGCTTTCGACAAGGTAAACCACTTGCTGCTCCTGAGAAAGCTGGCAGAACTTGGTGTTCACGGGTCACTGCTGGATTGGTTTGGGTCGTATCTGTCACAGAGACCTCAGACAGTGACAGTGAGTGGACACAAGTCTCAGCTATACCACGCGAAGTCAGGAGTCCCACAGGGCTATCACCTTGGACCCGTACTTTTTCTGATTTTCATCAATGACTTGACGTCCCATATCGCACACTGTAAATATTCCCTGTTTGCGGACGATTTAAAACTCTACAAGACCATTGTGTCGGAGGCTGACGTGGAATTGTTGCAAAAGGATCTAAACGAGATAGCGATCTGGTGCCGTGATAATGGGATGGTTCTCAACGGAACAAAATGCTATCACATCACTTTCGCCAACAAGAAAACGCCAATAGCTTCCTCGTACACTCTCAACGGTATCGTACTTCAAACCGTGAAAGAAATGCGTGACCTCGGAGTACTGATGGATTCCAACCTCAAGTTTGTATCCCACATCAGCGCCGCTGTGCGTAAAGCCGCAAAAATGCTAGGCTTTATAAAGCGCAATTCCAAAGGGTTTCGCTTCGCCACCACCAAGATCCTCCTATACAATGCTCTGGTTCGAAGCCACCTTGAGTACGCTTTCGTTGTCTGGAATCCCATCTACGCAGTCCACTCCGATAGAATGGAATGCATCCAGCAGGCAAACATCTAGCGTACAGCCAACCGGGGATTTCACACAGGGAAACCTGCGAACGACGATTAGACCACTTGGGCATGGATACTTTGATCTTCCGACGAAACCTACAGGACCTTCTATTCCTGCATAAGGTCTGTAACAATTACTTAGATGTCAGCAACATCCTGAGCCAGATTGGACTGACATTCCCCTACAAGTATCCACGCAAACGTATCTCCAACACCCTCCATACACCTCTATGTAGGACAAATATTTACAAGCACTCGCCGATACCCAGAATGTGCGACATATATAACAATACCTGTAGTGAAAACGACATAGACATATTTCATGATCGCTTACCTGTCTTCAGGAATAAAATCCTGAAAGAGCAAACCAACTAAAACCTAAAATTATTCTTATAGTTCATAAATATTATTATATAGCTACCTACTTAAATTCCAAATTCTAATTAACTGTTATTTATTACTATACGTACATTCTAGTTAAATTACAAAATTAAATTTTAGTACAACAATAGTCAATGCTGTGCTCATCTACAATAGGCACTCATATAAGAACAATACCGCCATATTTCTATTGTATAATTTTGTATATGTGCCTAATTAAATAAATAAATAAATAAATCTGACTTCCCTTTCCGAGAATCTTTGACGAATGACAAAAACCTCTTTGGAGCAAACCTTAGGCTATCCTCGATGGAAGATACATACTTTATGTAATCATCATTTATTTTGGTCTGAACTCAAGATCAAAGTAACGAAAACTCTAAACTATTGCGAGGATTCTTAGTTTTCTTATAAAAACTCCGCCTTTTCCGACTAAACCTACACATCTATTGTTCATATAAATAGAGTACTTTAACTGGTTGTGAGAGTATTCTATTTTTCTTCCTGCTGGGGTTGACATGCACGACACATATATGGAAGTTAGTGCCGCGCAAGTTAAAAGTGGCCCAGAGGTCTTCACCATGTTCCGTCTCATGATGGCGGCATCGTCGAAGTGAAATGCCGGGACGGGCGGCGAGCAGCTCTCCCCGCACGCTGAGCCATGGTCTCGGCGCAGCACGCTCCATCCGCCGTCCATCACCTCAGCGTCACTAACAGATCCGTCCAGGAAAGTCTCGGTGGGAGCCACAAGAATAAGCTCTAAGGTTGTAACCTATAAGGTTGTCCGCCAAAACTCCAACCTGGCCTTCAGACCCCATACATTCTGGTACAGGACATCCAGACTCTTAGTCAGAGATATCAGTCTGAACCACTTACTGATATTGAAGTTCTTGAAAAGTTTTTAAATACTTTTTGCTTTTGGAACAAAATTTGCCTCTCTTATGCAGTAAACTAATAAAATAAAACAACATCATCGTTTCAATAATCCGTCGTTTTATTCTCTTGACATAAATACTTAAACCTGGATTGAACATAATCCTTGATATAGCTAGATTAGACTAAAACCATCTAAGTACACTGTTCACAGGATCTTAATAAAGTGACTAAAACATTGTTTTACAATAAGTAAAATTAAAACTTATATTATAAGAGGAGAGGCGAAATGTGTTCCTCTCGATTTAAAAACCAAACAAGTATTAAGTAGGTTTTTCAAAAATCTAAGTCACTGGTCTAAAATTACTCGATTGAGTTTCAAAATCTTAAAAATAATATCAAAAAATTCGTCAAGGAATAAGTAAATGTTTACACGTATATATTTCCAATCAAAATATTATTATCGTATTATAATCGTTCGATTTAAAGCGTAAACCGTAATACTTTTAAAAGTATATAATATACAATTTCTTTTATAGGTAATTGTGATACAATATTTTTTATCAGGAAGACCTGGACAAAGGCACATCATATTGTATTTAACATACACTTCGAAGTTAGCACCTTTAACTGTAAAGTGGAATTATGGAAGGCCTTAATATTTGCACCATTTAGTTTTCGACACATCTAAACGAATTTCGTAGTTTTAATGCCACTAAAGAACTAAAGACTTATGCTTGGGGAGTTTTATTTTAAGTTTTACTTTTACTACTAACTATTATTATTTGTTTATTTTTACTGTTGTGTTTATGAATAACTATTTTGGCAACAAAGGAGATTACCACAGGTAAAAACCACGATGGATTATTTTGTAAGCTAAAAAAACTACACGAACATTTTATTCTATACCAGAAGTACGTCGGGATGTACTCTGAGCTATTCTGAATAGATTTTTCTGATGGATCGGCCTAATTAGTCGAAAAGGGTTTAAATTATTATGCATATTTGTGAAGTTATTTTACGATTAAGTATACTTACGTCACTATTCAAAATCGATTATTAAATAACAAAATAACTGAACATACGATCCTTAGTGAGCTTTCTTCAGGTGTGGTCTGTTTGCTACAATTATGTATATTGTATATGTATAAATGCTATGTGTTTACCGAAGTTACATTGTACACCTCTAATATTCTATATACACACAGTTTATAACTTTGTGACCCTGTAAACGAAGAAGTAGCCTCAAAAACGATGCCTTTTTATATAATTCAGCTTCTATACTTATTTACAAATACATTTTTGCCTAAACATACCAAGCTCTATTAGGGACTGTTAGCACCAAAACAAAGTAAAATTTCAGATATCTTACAAAATGAAGAGAATATTTTGCGAGCGTCATCGATTTATTCAACCGAGTCGTTGCAAAAATTTATTGAAAAAGCATCTCATAGTAAAACCATTTTACTAAGTTATTATATCCACTGAAAGTTAAAGTTAAAAGCCCTTTCAATTGATATTTGCAACGCCAAGACTTGATGGAATTTCGGAAAAACTCGTTAAATATTCATAGCATTTACAAAAAAAAACTTATCAACAGTATTTGGACGGCATTAAACATTTATTTACATGTGATAATAAAATACCTATTTATACTCAAGCAACTTACGTACCAACTAAATGCAAAAACGAAACTGTAAAGGAAGACTGTAATAAGTGGACTCATTGACTAAAACTACGAATTAACTAGTTAATATTATGATAAAAATATGTCTTTTAACATAATGTCTTGGCAATAATGACAAAGTTCTTATTAGTAGAGCATAATAAACAATAAACGTTAAGTGAATATAACTACAGATAGAAACTGTAAATAATGTATGAAATTCACTTATGATTTATTGTTCTTAGCATTTTGTTATCGATGGTACATACTTACATACTTCAAGCCAAGAATTTGCAGAATTTTTCATACGAAGAAAGCAATGCTGCTCCTCATCTAAGATTCTTTTGGAAATGAATGTATAGAGATTTCGTTAGGTCTTGTGCTGTAGTAACGAAACAACATTTATTTATAGATTGTTTTTAAAGATTTAAGACCTAAACTAAACTTTATTGAATAAGTACGACTCCAAAACAGCTATCTACCAGACATCTGGAAGTATGGTCTCATTTTTTTATTTATTTTGAGTACCAATTCAGAAACAGTTCAAGACCCAACTACTTCTTCTTTATTTTTCACTCAACTGCTCGGAAATGTGGCAAAAGATGGTCTGCAAGGGACCGCAAAACAATGAATAGTTAATCAGTACAACAAAAACATTCCTGGCCTTTTTGAACAAGCCAGAAAAAACATTGTTAGCTTATTTTGTTATGGTTTTGTCAGATGTCAACAGATGGCGCTTCATGCCGTGTCAGTATTTACCGACATAGTGTGACATGCCTTCGTGTCGGAAAAAGTGTGCCTAACGTGTGCTGACAATTGCGGTAAATGGCGGACTCCGCTAGGCGGAGTTCCAAACCTAATTTATCTAAAAAATATTTTCCGTATACTTAATTATTTTTATTTCCTCGCAGTAGTCGTGAAAAGCACTTTATAATGTTTCGACTAAAAGTGCAATGGAAGACTCACTCGTCCATCTATCCACTTTACAATGCAGTCTCTACAACAATGTGCTATTAACTCAATACAGTGTAAACAATATAAACATCACAATACAATATAAACATCAGTTAGGAGCAGAATCCCACTTTGACCTCTCTGTGCAAAGAAACAAACGAGAAAACAAAAAGTTCGAAATAAAATATTACTAGATACTAATTTGAAATTAGAACACTTTTAACTAGGGCTGGTGGTGTTGCTTCGTGGTTCCGATTTCAACGTAGAGCCATTCATCTTTGCCGCCATGTTTGGCGCACCTATTTGTGGCGCGTTCGCAGTAGCGTTGGCGCAAGTGGCGCATGGCTCGAGTCTTCTCGCCAGTACAGCACGCAACTTCAGGGCTGGCCCAAGCTTCATCTGGAGCATGCCTGTGAGGTGGTCTTCAGTGAGGAGTGGCAACCCTGAACCGTCGATTCTCTGCTCGCGGAAGTTCTGCAAACAAAGGAAGTTTTTAAGGTTAAAGTTTGGGGGAAGTAAATGGGCTGGGAATGATTAAAAGTGAAGCATTGCTTGCTTGGTATGTGTTGAGATTGTGGAACGAAAGCGAGATTAATGTAGTCAATCGCCAGCCCATCGAAATTACCAATCAAAAACTTTATGGTCACAAAATTGGTTTATACATTAGGTACTATTCATTCAAGTTGCCATTGAACGTTATTGTTTTGAAATGTGTGCTAAGGACAGTCCAATGCACCTGTCACTCAATATATGTACTGCGAGTAAACAATTCACATGCTTGAGTTAGATAACCGTTGCCCTGACACCTATAAGTTGGACACACATCTAACAGAACTGCGCCTGCAAACACTACTGTTCAACCAATTTTGTACTGCGCGTGCACCGCCCATCGTCCATCCGTCATGTTTGCAGGTGCACAACAAGGATTTGAAGGAAGGCGACTATCGATTGATCACTATTTGGACTTATTAGTGGAGAATTTTAAAACAAACTAGTCTATCTACTTCTATACGCTAATTGGATGAAGTGTTCGACTCGACTCGTTCGAGATCAAGTATCAAGATCGGTGCGGCATGCCGCGTGGTCACCGGTCAGCGTCCAGCGACCTGTCATCTCGGCGGGAACGCTGACAAAAACCGCGCGCCGACGTGACGTCCTGCCTGCCCCTCCACACCCCTCCAATGCCTCCTCACTCCTAGTCCGACCACTTTTTACCCGCGACATTTGCCCGGAGTTCAATCCGTGTCATCCGACGTATTCCTTTTTTAAATCGCCCGCGCTCGCCTCGATTATTTTGTTTTATTTTGTCTTCGAGCGGCCAGCAGCCGGCAAGCGGTAAAAAGCGGTGGCGTATAAAAAGTCTATGAATAATTAAAGTGAGATAGCTACCGGCTAGTTCATGGGAACGGAATTATTTTAGCGGTGACAAGGCGGCGGCCACTCGCCGCTTGAAGGACAGGTCAATTTGCAGGACCCGCTACTCAAGACTTCTTTCCAGCCATATCGAGATTAAG
Source organism: Argyresthia goedartella (assembly GCA_949825045.1). Classification (NCBI taxonomy): domain Eukaryota; kingdom Metazoa; phylum Arthropoda; class Insecta; order Lepidoptera; family Argyresthiidae; genus Argyresthia; species Argyresthia goedartella. Next base: position 34,751,392 of record OX463812.1, on the reverse strand, counting down.
TGCGCGTTAAAATAAAAACCGCCGGCGAGCAGCGATCGAGGTAACATTCTAACATTCTCTTAAGGCAAAGTGACCCGAACAACCTTCGCTCCAGAATGGTTTGGGGGCATGTTTATGTTTAATAGAGGTTACAAAGGATGCGTTCGGGACTCTAATCTCCGTGGCCCGGGGTCAGCAGTGACCCTGGTTCTTGCCCCGCGAGTTAAAGGATCGAGGAGTGATATTTGAGGAAATTGTATAATTTGGGGTGAAATTATGGGGTCTGGAGAACGATTCCTGGAAATGTTTTGAACAGAGAATAGTTTAGTAATTATTTTCGTTTTTATATTGTGTCTGAATCCATTGCGCACAATGGATTCAGAATGTTAATTCTGGGAATTACCTTCTTTGGGATCCCTCTACGAATTACATAAATAGGTGCAAAAGACATAAAAACAGTTTACTTCCTCATTTAACTGGTTCGATTAGCAAATCACATGTTTCTGTTTCTTGGAAAAAATCTTCAGGAACACAATGAGAGTGATCCCAGCTGGTCCTGATATGGCATGAAATTGATAATGTAATAAAACACCCTGAAAGTCGGCGCTCATGCAAAATTGGAAAAGGAAATAAATGGTATCGTTCCAGACTGCAGTAAGTCATAGGGCCTGCTCCGCTGTATCTGTTAGTGCACATCTCTGCGTGACGCACCCCCCCCCGTCCCTTGCCTTCCAGGGGCCCGACCTAAGAGTCCTACCGATTTTGTATGACGTAAGTCACTAGCGGAGGTGCTGGACTCACTGCATCAACCGGGCCAATGCCGCGCGAGCGATGCTCCGGCCTGTCCTGTCGTCCAGCCTGCCTCTGAGAGACAAGCTGCGGGTGTACAAGTCTTATGTGCGCGCAGAAGGGACGGCTGCAGCAGTTCAAAAGAGTCTTCCTGGAGGTGATTGCGGGAGCTGGGCGGTACGTGGGAAATACTACGACAGCGAGAGGCAGCCGGATGCCCACCGTGGAGAAATTCGTCGCGCGGCTGGCCCGGCACATGTACGCGGAATCGCACCGCACCACGCACGACCGCCTGAAGGAAGAGCTCTACCTATAAAGTTGCTGCTCATCCCACTGTCGCCAGTGTAAGCCCGCAGAAGAGGGCGAAAGCACGGCACACTGAAGGAGAAGAAGCTCCCGCACCGCTGTCGCCAGTGTATGCCAATAGACGGTGAAAGCACGGCACACTGAAGAAGAAGCGCCTGCACCGCTGTCGCCAGTGTATGCCAATAGACGGTGAAAGCACGGCACAGCGAAGCCCACGCGAGGCCCCTGACAAGTAGGGGCCACCCAAGAACGGGGGGGTCGTGACCCCCCGAGTTGAAGCCGCCGGCATGAGGCAACCCATACGTCCTCGAGCCCGCAAACACACTTGCCATTTGAACAATTTAAAAAGCATGTTAAAGCGACTTTGTCGAAAAAGGGATATTACAATGTTCAAGATTACTTAAATGACAGCACTGTATGGGGTTAATCTGGCTCAACACAGACCTTGCTGTTAAATATTTTGTAATTATTTATTCCTGCTTATTATTCATATATTTTTTTTATATATTTGTATTAGTTAAGCACAACCTATTTTTAAAAGAGATCTAAAAATCAATCTGTGGGAGTTTCTACGCCCTTCTTCTCCCACAGTGGTCCAATGTAGAGAAGAGGCTAAAAATGACGTTTGCTAAGTAAATGTAAATATCTACAGTAAAAAAAAAAACTCCGATGACCAACAGCCAAGTCACTAACTGAAATGATTTTATCGATTGATTCACCATCATTAAATCAGCCCACATTCACGAGTGTTGGGTAAAGGCCTTTGCTTTGCGACGTCGTTTTTAAATTATTATTTTTGCATTTATGTTTATTTGATTTCAGAAGTAAGTACCTATCGCTGTGTGTGAGTACCAACTTATGTAATTAGACATTGAGGTGGATACCCAAGAATAGCTCAGTATTAATATTAGGTCCTTACATATGAAATTGGCGTTTTGTATGGAGAAATTGAGGTTAACTCAATTTTTCATATTTGTATTAGTTAAGAGCACAATCTATTTTTAAAAGAGATCTAAAAATCAATCTGTGGGAGTTTCTGCGCCCTGCTTCTCCCACAGTGGTCCAATGTAGAGAAGAGGCAAAAAATGACGTTTGCTAAGTATATGAAAATATCTACAGTAATAAAGTACTTTGACTATTGACTATTTCAGTACAAACATTTTTGTATTTTTTTTAGGAATGACAGATCCTAATTTTATAAACTTTGTGTGTATGAATGAGACAACATTTAGCTAACAGAAAATTTTATATAATTTTTGAAAAGTGTCAGCTGTAAAAAATTATTACGAATATTATCATGAAAATTGATGACATTTAGAAGGCACTGATTTTCAACATAACATTTTAGTTATCAAAGTGAAAATTAAAAGAAAATTTAATAAGTAAATGTAAAATATTGAAATTAATTTTAAAACATTAAAAAAAAAACTGGAAATAGCTATTGAATTACTCGAATTATGAACTCCTGAATCTGGAAGAAAAATTCGCCAATTTCATAGGTGAGCACCCAATATAATTATGGCTCCAATTGCCAAGCTGCATGCTGTATACTAGCTATCTTTTACTACGACTATAAAAGCTGCATGCTGTATACTAGCTATATATTACTACGACTATAAAAGCTGCATGCTGTATACTAGCTATCCATTACTACGCTATGAAAGCGTTCCGCTCACCGCTTGCGCCAGCCACCACCCCCCGCTGCGCACGCACTCGCTACAAACTACAATGAACACAATTTTATAACAATTTGCCCTACGGCTGGGTGCGTGTCATTGTGGTGGTGGTAATACTGAATGAACGTGAAAAGAAAATAATTTTAATTTCAATGATGACTGACGTTTATTTGAGCTCCATAGTGATATATTAAAAAATCGACAACAATTATGAAATAGTTGGATTACATTATTTGTGGGCCGATGTATCCATCCTCATATAAAGTTTATTTGCCTCTTTATCTGGGGAATTTGACAGAATTGGTGCGTGCGAAATGTCAAATAATGTTATCTGACTATTTATCTGGGGATTGAACAATCATCCCGTAATAAGTATGTAAACTTGCGAACTTGCATCTTTTGCTAGTTAACAGATAACCAACGATTTGATACGAGTGCGAGATAGAACGAGGCTCCTAAACAACATCGCAAACACGTCCCAAAGACTATAACTTAGAATATTTTAGGCAGGGCATTATGGACGCGAGTTATAGTTAGCAGGTTGAAGATACGCGCTATCGCCCGGGGCCGTGAACCGATCTTGCAGCCTCGCCGGCCGCGGCAGCCGCGTCCTGCGAACAGGTTGCGAGCAAAAAAGGTTAAAGTATGCTCCCCGGGGCGGGACGGGTCAGGGGCGGCGGAGCGGGGGGGGGGGCGGCGGCTAATGATAGGGGCGGCGGCGCCCGCGGCCGCTACCGCGCGCAAATTGTTGCCTGCGCCCTCTGAAAAACCTTTGCTCCCATACCCAGTGATGGCTAAAGTCGATAAATCCAACGGCTAAGTTATGGCGGTTCGTTATCTCGGAAGCTGGGCACAGAGAGGGGCGGCGGGAGATGGATAGCCAAGTGCTGTTGTTAGCGACCGCACTCGTTTCACAATTTATGGGCGATGAGCGCAAAATATGGAGTGAGTTTATAACTCTAAAACTATACTTTGAACAAGATCCACACTTCATCTCACGCTCGGGCATGAGGCATGTATATAAAAAGTGAATATCGATAGTTGAGATTCCTCGTGAAGCGCATCACTAACCGCCGCGCCGTCCGCATTACACTCTATAAAGATTGCTATTAATTTGAACGCTCTGAGAAGAGCTTGCTCATACTTAGAGCTGACGGTCCGCCGCGGCACTCGCTCGCTCGCATCGCAATTATATTGCAATTGTTTCTTTTTTACTTCTCACTGGCTCTTAAGCTTCGGGTCAGGGGCCGACTTGTTTTGGTTCATTTGTTATTATTTACTCTCGTGGTCGTTTTGCGATGCAGCAGCAGCGCGGGCGACGGAGGGGCATGAGATGGGCGGCGGGGGCCCGGCGCAGCTTTCTACTTTTACTCGTAGACGTTTTTTAGAATGTTCTAATTTTGTCTCCGTTTATTTTTTCACGTGAAGGCATGTCTCGTACTCTTTTGTTACATTAAGGTTCACTCCGTTTAATTACAGCATCTGTTGATTTCTAACAAAAATGGTTGCGCAATGTAATGTTGATGCTACTCAGATACCAGATAACCATCAAAATTAATATGATGTACAAACATGTAGCAGGCAATAACATTTTGTGTGATTGTACAACATTTTAATTATCCATAATGTATGTCGAAATAGAGTTGAATTTTGCTGATAGCATTAACCGTCCTTAATTCTCCACACATCAAAACACAAAGAGTGCGCATCATACCAAGCCGCCGGCCAGCGGAGTGGGTCCGGACATTGAGATTATCGCATTGCTTGAACTTTTGTTGCTCCGACCGCAACACCAACTAAGATTACTCGCTCTGTAACGAGCGCGCTTATCATCGCGGGCATCAGCAAAAAGCTCCTACATAATAATTGGAAAATATCTAAGCCCCGAAGGGCGTGGCTTCAAATCCGCTCTCGGCGAGCGCGCGAGACGGACTGCGGGAGAAACACGCGCGCCAACGAGATGGACGATGCGGGCGCGCAGGTGGGCGGGGCGAGAACTCCCGAGCGCGGCCGAGCTCGGCCGAAGCGATACCGCCCAGCAGTAAACGACTTGCGCTGCGAATATTGCTTACTCTCTGAACTTTCGTTCAGTTTCCCTTCTCTCGCCTGCTGGCGATAGCACCGAGGGGGGTGGGGTAGGCCGGCGAGTTGGCTTGTCTAATGGCAAACAATGCGAGCAATGTTTGAGCAATGCAGCTCCATTACCGGGCATTATCAGCAACATGTGCTTGCAGTAATAGCTTCTGTTCCAAGTATGTTCAGATTGTGATATCCCTTACGGGGTGTAATTAGTCGGGGGATTTATGTATGTTGCTAGGATTTCGAATGAGGAATTATGTTTAAGATTTCCTTCTGCTATCTAGAGGCTGGATAGGCTTTCAATTGATTTTATAGACAATTAAAATGGCGAACAAGAAACAGTTATAGTAGGTGACTTAGGAGATGGGTGATGGGTACTGACTGGATATGTTTGATGCTTTTGATAAAGTTTGTGTCAACAACATCATTTATTTCTCGACCATTACATACATATGTTTCCATGTTCTTTGTTTAACTAACCGTACCGTACCTATTCGTATACCCTAAAGGTGTTCCATTCTGCTAGCAAGTAATAATGTTAATAGTTCTCGTGGCGCGAGCGGGCAATGTTTCAGCGGGCAGGTTGCACCGTAACCCACGACGCCGCGGGCCCAGGTTCGGTTCCCGTTAAGCAAACATGCCGGGGTGAATACATAGCGAAGGTTTAGTCTTAATAATTCATACTTGCTTTATTTTACGCAAGAATAATAATTATAATTTCAGTTCTGTGGCCTATTGAATCTACTGACTAACTCGGGCAGACCTGTGCCTTTGCCACATCGAATAGAAAAAGCCGCTACGTTGGTCACCATGAGTTCTAACCTGTTTTAGTTGGCTTAAGGGGTCGTTTCACCGATCTGTTTCAATTCGGTTAACTTAATACAAAAGACATCAACGCGTGCTCAGAAGATTCGCGGTCGTCGCCGGACTTACTAAATTATTTTGTTACAAATAAACTAGAACAATCGACGCGAACACTTTCAGAATCCAGTCGGCCAGATGAAACTATTAGTCACCTAGGTTTCGTTAGCCGACATCAGCCTTTACAATTCAACTTTCCAATTTATATTTGACAACATTATCTTAGGAGTTGCAACCCACATTTTGGTATCGTCTATAAACCAATACTTATCTACTGGCATTATATCTATATTTAATACAGTTTCTAATAATAACAATTCTCGGTCATAACAAACTTTGCTCCACAGATAACAGGCCGCTAACCACAGGCCCGTATTGAAGGCCCAAAATCGTGCTTTGATCGGTCTGATTAGTCTATAGTTACACCTAGCCGCCGCAAGTATTAGGGTACAAGAGGCCTCGATTCTGCTAAAGGAATGATGGGTCAGTGATAGATCAAAGTAGCATCATACTTTAGGTATTTAGTATCTTAGCTTAGCCCAATTGAAGTGTTCATGAAATACAATTACAATTCTTATTATTTATGACTAAATATAAATAACAAATACATACTTACAATACTTAACCTCTTGAATAGCGCCGGCGTTAGCTAACGCCACTTTTCCGTTATGGGTTTTGATGATATAAGGTTCAAAGTCGCAACCTCTCCCAACTACCCTCGGTTTTTGAGAGGATACAACTTTCATCTATGACACAAACAATGTTTCTGGTCGTAGAAACCAGGAACAGCGACATCGAACACATAGAAGCATCCAAAACCTGTATTGTTTTACCACTACTGATAAATTAAGCCGAATCCCAACCCCAAATAACAAATTGCTAGTATGACCTTCCACTGTCACGACCCCGTCATTGACCCGATCAGCAGAATCGACACCCCCAGATATAAGTATTAGGTATTTCGTGTTAATCGTCTGGTATCGTGGTGAAATAATCGCGTCGTGTTATCGGCGCGCGCGCAGATTGTATCGCGGCTCGTGCCCGGAGTCCGGAGTAAACTTGTAGCGATGTGCCGCGCGACTTGTCGATAGTTTGAAGCAAAATGTAGCTTCATAAGTATTCATTACGCAGGTGACTATTTGAGTACGTTAGTCACTTAAAGCATATAAGTAACCTATCTCGTTCGACGACCCGAATGGCCGAGCCGGCAGTGACGCTGCCTACGAAGCCAAGGGTCCCGGGTTCGAGTCCCGGTGGGGGCAAATATTTGTTTGACGAGAACGGATGTTTGTTCCCCAGTCATGGTTGTTTATCTATCAAAGTATTCTAAGTATAATATTTATCTATATAAGTATGTGTATCGTTGTCTAGTACCCAAGATACAGGGAATTCTAGTTTGGGGCTAGATCAATGTGTGTAAATGGTGTCCAAGGTATTATTATTATTATTATTATCATCTCAGAATACCTATACATTTTAGTAAGAAGCTTTAAACACGACAGATAAAAAGCTAGTTAACACTAAAGATTTAACAATTCTTGGATTTTTTATGTAGAATTTCATAGCAGATCCAAAATTGTACATGAGCCATGCCTCGTCTTTTATCTTTTGGCGATCTTTACAAATACATTTGTAACCAAATGTCGAATTTTCCGCAAGCATTTATTCCTAGTCATTATGCTTTTATTATTTATTGCATTTCTTAAATATTCGCTACGTTTCCTCGCATTGTTTATCGATACCTGTCGCGCACTGCGCCTGCGCAGGTCCCGCGCGCGTGCCGTCAGTTAACGGGGCGCGCCCTCCAAGCTCTATACAGGGGGTACAGACTATCAGCAGGACAACAAAAGTATGTAAGTAATACTTGTAAGTATAAGTATATGTAATATAGTCTTTTTTTATATAAAAAAAAATTTACTTGTAGTTATAAGTAATTATAATTTTGACGTTGAATAAGATAATTTATTTATTTATATTTAATAAAAAAATTGACTCATGACTCTTGACTCTTGACAGCGTACCTGAGCATTAATTAAGGCATTAGGCAAAATATCATATGATGTGCTGACCACCGACCAAAAATGAATGAATGGTGCCTCTGCAGCCAGGGTTCTAAGCCTGCTTATAATAAGATACCTCTGGAGATTTTGAAATTGCCATTTGAGCAATTTAAAAAGCATGTTAAATGACTTTGTCGAAAAAGGAATATTACAATGTTCAAGATTACTTAAATGACAGGATTGTATGGGGTTAATCTAGCTCAACACAGGCCTTGCTGTTAATAATTGTGTAATTATTTATTCCTTTAACAATTAAACTTTTCATATTTGTAATAGTTAAGCACAACCTATTTTTAAAAGAGATCTAAAAATCAATTTGTGGGAGTTTCTACGCCCTGCTTCTCCCACAGTGGTGCAATGTAGATAAGAGGCAAATAATGACGTTTGCTAAGTATATGTAAATATCTGCAGTAATAAAGTATTTTGACTTTGAATTTGCTCCGGTCTTTCGGCTGGCATACCAGAGGGCACGAGTTTTGAGGGGGGGGGGGGGGGGGAGACCTATGGCACAAGCAGGAATAATTACCAAGTTAACGAGTTCAGATGAAATGAACCTTATGTCATTGTATATGACACCGTAAGATTGTCAAAACTAGTTGTACAAATAGTAAACTGTAGCGTATTGCTTACTATATTACGCGTTAGTTGATAAACTAACGGTTAAAACCGTTAACTGGTTTAAACTTGAATTGCAAACGAAATACCAGGGCAAACACTGCGGTATAGCTTAGGTAAAGACTAGAGGGAGCAAGCGCTGCGAAGCCCCCGAATAGTCTTCGTGTTAGGTTGACATGTAAGAACCAAAGAAACGTAAATTCTAAACCCTGTCGGTCTGGTTTACTATCTATCGATAGTTGACCAACTGATGGTTTTTACTATCTTCCGGTGACATATATACACTTGTCGAGGATTGGGAGGAGTTGATTTCAATCGTACGACTCCTCAGCCTCATTATGATGTGCTGACCAAAAATGATCATAAAGTTATTGGCGCTAAATGTAGCCACTATTCTGCTAAAAAGGTTTTATGATATATCTGTATAAAGATGACATTATAATTATAAAATCACAGCTTCGCAGTAAGTTGATTTTAATAAATCAACTTTCTGGAGCTGATTTTTTACACCCAGCGAAGCAGTTTTTTTCCATAGAGTAACTTCTACTCGTAAATAAAATTGTTTTAGTGGTTATCTTCAAGTATGAATCATCTCCTAAGGAACACTTTCTACCTTTCTCGCTACACTAACCAGCTGTGCCTTTCCTACTGCGCCCTCGCATTTCCAAGCTAGCGGAAAGAAAGCTCAGTTTGATACACCGACCTACCTACCAACTATTGTATACCTGTGGTATACTACCATAATACTTTGAGTGTAGTTAAATGGGACTGTGAGAGATATTTGCTTTCCTTTCGATAGTAGCTGCCATAGGTTTAAGCGCCCTGTAATTGGAGGCTTAGGCTTTCAAAATATGTGCTAATAAGACATAAACATGATAGATTCCAGGGTATCCGTTATGAGAGGGAGTCTGTTTTGATGTTTATGATGATATTCTAATAGCTTCCTATTCATACTGTGATAGCAAAGGTAGTTTTGTGATTTACTGTAACATTCCAGCACATGAAGGTTTTATGACTAATAAAGTTCTCAGATTACGCAAGTATGCTATCTTAATTTGACTCAGAGAACTGTCAATGATGATGCTAATGAGACAGTTTACAATCTAAATATGGCAGGGTTCTAATATGCTAGAGATCTAATATGATAGAATATGCTTGTAAGGAGAGCCCACACCGAAATCATTTGCCTGCTATATTCCAAGATCCTATAGGTAGTGCTCTAATATTGAATGTTAAGTTAAAGCCAAAACGTCGCGGCGTGGTAGCGTCTTACTACAAATAAACAAACTATTTCAATAGACCAGACGATAGACCAGAATAAAGCTGTCGAGTTCAATATAATTAGTAATTACAGAAACGTTTTCAATGTAAAGTATTGTTCTTTATACTTTTTGCAGGCGTGTTTTAGCTAAAAACATGGGCTATGGCAGTGAATTGGACTGAAGAGAAAGTGATTTGAAATTGTACTTAGATAATGAACTGATTGCTAATGCACATAAGAACCACCAGATTCTGGGGTGTTAAAAAATAAATTTTAGTACGAAGTTTGTAGTCTGTAAAGGATAATACATAAAAAACATTTCATGACAGGGAGACCAATACTGCATTTCGGAACCATTTGCTATAGATATCAAGTAAATATTGCTATGGAGTATAGCCATTCAAATTCCTATAAGATAGTGTCCATTTAATGCACATAATTAACTGATATCAGTTATATTTTTTTTCAATAAATTATATGATGTTCGTGGCGGTGTCGCCACGAACATCACGTTGTCTTTTTATCCGTAAGGAGTCTTAATGTGTATTAAGACTCCTTACGGATAAAAAGACAACGACCAGAAAATACTGAAATAGAAACATAACAAAAACATTCAAATTGCCAAAGAACATTAGTTTTTGCTCTTAAGGTACCATAATTTGCAATATTAATATTCTGTACGGCAGGATTAAAGTTTATAGTGACTACTAAACTAATAAACATCATATTATCTTCTGTTACAGCCCGGTCGGAACAAGTGAACCTTGCGATCATAAACCACTGAACAAAGATGCTAACTTACACGGACGGCTACAGTCATTACAATAAGAACAAGATATACTGGGTTGCTACTTCCAATTGTGCTCTTATTGTACCTTACATGCCTTTTGATTGTATGGATTTACAAATAAATATCCTTTTCACTTTTGTGCAAAATTCTTTGTCTAACGTTCGCGTAACATTGCTTCTGCAGCCATGTTAGGAAAAAAGTTGCGAATTGGCGAAATATTTGGATATACTTTGTGAAAAGTGTGTGTTCCATGCAAAGTTCTATGCAAAGTGTGTATATTTATATGCAAAGTGTCTATAGATATATGCAAAGTGCTGTAATGGTACACGAGAGTCAGTACATTTGATACTTCATTTTGCGTGACAGAGGGCTAGCCCATCGCCGCGCTGTTTTGAATACGAGAATCGGTTCATATAACGTTTGGGGTTTTGAGTAGCTCAGGGTAAGTTAGCAAAAAACAATGAGCCGAGCGTGGGATGGTTCGAGGAAGGTTACAGGTCAGGTTTTTTTGTCGCATTCCTGCGGAATGTGTAGGGATCAGAGCCGATTTGGCTGCGCGCTGAATAAATTATGAATAACTAAATAATGGAAGGTTATTATGGAGCGATACGGAGAAAGCTATTATGTTGACTGCAAATATACAATTGCGTTTGTTTGGTACGATTTGGCGAGTTTGACCTGAATATCATTCTAGTGATCTTTGTCTAGCGCGCTAGCGGTCGGGAAGGCTTAAATTAATCGCAACAAGCTTTTATGGTCAGCGATCAACAGATTTTGTGTATCGGCAATACCGAATGGCTTGAGTGATAACCTACGGTTGATCATAGTGAATTTGCGTACACAAAGTTTGTAGAACGGCGGATCTGCATGGCATGTTTGGTTGAAATTGGACCCTGTGTAGTTAGAGATAAGAAGCTTCGCTTGGGCAGCGCGTGTTCGCAAAGGATGCCATTTTTTTCCAGACATGTGGGGTCTATAAATACGATAGCGGGGAAGGGGAGAGCATTCAGTCTCAGCGTTAAGCTACTGTGACAGTCATCTTTCAGCAATTCTAAACAGTTTTGGTCTGCCGTTTTACGCGTCGGAACTGGACGAATTGTGATTGCGTGTTTCAGTGGTTTTTCGTGAGTGTCTGAAGCGCCGAGATATACCTCGGTTCCTATCCTTTAAATCAACCTACCCCAAATTCCAAAACTATCCTTGGGTCGTTAGATAAGAACTTGTAGGTAACTGATCTGAGTCTGAGTCTGGGCTTGGAGCGACACTAAATTCCTTTTTCCTTCACCATAGGGTTCCTGGATTGGCTCTTAGGATATTCGCGGGCTAATCCTCTCCTCATTCCTTTCGAGTAGTGAGTTTTGAAATTCCCACACACACAGTCATTAAACATACAAGCACATTCAAATCAAACTCAACCATTTTCGAGTGGTGTCGATAATGGACGTGGTATAACACTAGAATTTTAGACTAGGCTAGACAGGAGTTTAGTTGCGGCTAAACCTAGGTTGGCAGGGCATAGGGAGACTGTTTGATCGATGAGGTTCCGCGGATGGAAATAACAAATTCAGAACAAAGTTAAACCGGTGTCAACACAGATAACCTACCCTGTTGATGTTTTGACATTTGAGTGTTGTCGGGGACGCGCGAAGAGATCAAATTACAGTCTTAAGTTCATTGTTTAGGACCGGGTAGATTGTTTTGCCTTGCCTTTAATCAGTTTGGATTCAAGTTGCATCTTTAAATTTAATGTAAATTTCGCTGGAGGTCTAATGTGTAGGCTGAGTCAAATATATATGATTAGGCTTGGCCGAGGTCGTGCTGAGGTCAGTGAAATTCATAGATCGGTATTTACCGAACTATGCACTTCGCTATGGTGAGGGTTAGATCTCCTAAAGCGCTAATGACTACGTTTCGATAACATCCAGCTCAAATTGCGCAGAGTTGAAGGTTTCAAAACGTTACGGACCTTTTGAGGTAACCGCTAGTTCAAACCCATTTCGGAAAATCAAATCGCAATTGTGTAAACCGGTCTATTTGGATCGTTATTGCCGTGAACTAATTATATAATTGGAACCACCACAAGCCGCTACTAGCGAACACATGAAATATCATTGAGTACTCACGTCGTAAAACTACGACGGATATCTATACGATATCCCAAACGAATATTATAAATTGTGGTCGACCACTAAAAGAAGTTCCAAGCGCCCATATATAAAAAAAAAATGTATCATCACACAAAATACAACAACGATCGATCTGGCGCAATACACCGCTAACTGATGCGAAATACCGGCTTGCGGGCTTATATGCTTTCTCTGTCTAACTTGAAACTATAACTTCCTGAACCAAACTTCCGTTCGACTATTGTACGCCTAACGAACTTCTCAACGAACGAGAAATTCAGACTTATCATTCTTAACTTACAAATTTTACAGCTGAATCGGGACATCTCTTTTGGGGTAGATAGAATAGACGATCATAGCTACTGATAGCGGTGGCTCGACCTTAGCCTTTAATGCCGTTACAGTGTGTATAGATATATGCAAAGTGTGTTTAGTTCTTTGCAAAGTGTGTGTAGTTCTATGCAAAGTGTGTGTAATTCTATACAAAGTGTGTGTAGCTCTATGTAAAATGTGTGTAGTTCTATGCAAAGTGTGTGTAGTTCTATGCATAGTGTGTATATTTCTTTGTAAAGTGTATGTAGTTATATGCAAAGTGTGTGTAGTTCTATGCAAAGTGTGTGTATTTCTATGCAAAGTGTGTATAGATATATGCAAAGTGTATTTAGTTCTATGCAAAGTGTGTGTAGTTATATGTAAACTGCGCCTAGTTATATGCAAAGAAGTACATAAACTTATAGGTAACTGTGAACATATCTAATACACATGTTTATGTACTTATAAACATGATGGTGAATCGTGATTTTATTTCTCTAGGGTGCAATAGTAAGGCAAGTCTTATACAGGCCGACAAACGCGAGTAGGCCACCAGTCCACAACGAATACTCATTCGTACATACATTAAGCGTAATGCATATTGAACACGTGTAAACAAACCGTATGTGTACGAGATATCGTGTAGCGACTAGCCACATCTGAGATACGAGGAACGAGGGTCAGATACAGAGGTGGCCATGCTTGGGATATCTATTTATCATAGAACTAAGGTATCTATACTAATTAGCTAAAAGCTAAGAAAGAGAATATCTATATGCACGTGGTTGAGAATAAATTATGAATTAGTCTGCAATGGCTATTAAATTTTTTTACTATTCGAATTTCAAACCATATATTTACGAAGCTGAATCATGTGAAATGCAAGCAAGTAAGTCGACGTCACCAGGTTTTACATTTTAGACTGTGAGCCTAATTTAATATTATTATATGTGACGACCCGAATCGCCGCCGAGTCGGCAGTGACCCTGCCTACGAAGCCAAGGGTCCCGGGTTCAAGTCCCGGTGGGGGCAAATATTTGTTTCATGAGAGCGGACGTTTGTACCCTAGTCATGGTTGTTTATCTACCTAAGTATAATATTTATATATTTAAGTATGTGTATCGTTGTCTAGTACCCAAGATACAGGGAATCCTAGTTTGGGGCTAGATCAATGTGTGTAAATAGTGTCCAAGGTATTATTATCATTATAAATACTCTGTTCCTTATTCACTAGTTTCGACCATTGCCCAAATCAACTGCTGATAAATGGCACGTCGAATATTTGTCACCAAGTCCCGTAGACCCTCGAACAAAAGTCCTGGTAGGAGGAGTGGTTATTGAAAGCTGCAGGTTCCCATCAGGCTGATATCAGAGCTGCCGTCATTAGAGCATAGGTCGCTTAGTGTCCAAGGTATTAATATTATTATATATTATTATATATGCGTCACACAACTACCAGCCTGGTTAATTTAGTTAATGAGAATAACACAATCTTGTTAACAATATTTAAGCTAAGTATGGCGACCCTGCAAGCGTGTACCGGTAGTGCCGGGTACCTCATGTCCATATTAGGGAAGGGAATTTGCGGCACCTGAGCCGGCTCCGAACTAGTTCGGAAAGCCTCCGGTCTTGTTGCGCTAATGGCGCGTGCCTCCGCACCGAGTGAAATATAGCGTGTAGCCTAGAAGACTAGCCCCCTGTCACGAAAAAGGGCGTGAAGATATATTTGTTTGAGGACAGTTGGTCAATAATAAGGTTGGATTTTAGATTTGCATACTTTTCTAACGGCGTTGGAAAACATCTTGAAGAAATCATCGTTATTATTTCCATGGATGTGGCTTTGAGCTAGAGCCCTTTTAAGCTCAAGAGCGCCTCTACCGTATGGAAAAAGCCGTGACGCTTACGCATACACATGACTACAGCAGTGTTCACAAAAAGTGGTAGTTACTAGTAACTGCAGAATTATAAGAAAAAGCCACGAAAGAACAAATCGAATGAAAGGTATTTATTTGCAAATATGGGTAGTTTAGGGCGTTATATACATTTGTAGGAACTTTACTAGCTATGGTTTATCCGATATGCATGTGCATGCATCATCTATGATAAGTTGCCAGCTTAGTTATACTCGTGAATGAAACATTCTACAAGTTATACTTAGTTACACTCGTGAATGAAACATTCTACAAGTTATACTTAGTTATACTCGTGAATGAAACATTCTACAAGTTACATGTTTAAGATTCTAGAAGAACATCTCCTCTACAGAAATGTCGTAGCCATATCATAGAATACGGTATTTGACTGCCAGTCAAATAGATACTTTTTAGGAACTGTCAAAACGGTAATTTTGTTCACGAGTTGAATATGAAATTTTTGACGACCCGAATGGCCGAATCGGCAGTGACCCTGCCTACGAAGCCAAAGGTCCCGGGTTCGAGTCCCGGTGGGGGCAAATATTTGTTTGATGAGAACGGATGTTTGTACCCTAGTCATGGTTTTTTATCTGTCTAAGTATAATATTTATCTATATAATCGTGTATCGTTGTCTAGTACCCAAGATAAAGGGAATCCTAGTTTGGGGCTAGATCAATGTGTGTAAATAGTGTCCAAGGTATATTAAATTATTATTATAAAATACTGGCATGTGACGTCATAGTCAATTGCTGTCTTTTAAACACAAAATTGAGTTAATGAAATACATCTGCTGAAAACATACAATTGTCGGTTTTGTTGAAATAGGTTCAGCTTGAGACACGTCTGA
Organism: Argyresthia goedartella; assembly: GCA_949825045.1. Taxonomy (NCBI): domain Eukaryota; kingdom Metazoa; phylum Arthropoda; class Insecta; order Lepidoptera; family Argyresthiidae; genus Argyresthia; species Argyresthia goedartella. Next base: position 34,735,777 of record OX463812.1, on the reverse strand, counting down.
TTTATTGGACTACCTTGTCAAATACCGTATTGATCATTTCATGCAATGGCCAATAATTCTGTCTTTTTCTTCAGTATTACCTAATGATTTTGTGATAAACATGTTAAACTAACACGATCACTATTCGGGGACTTTAGTCTTTACCTGAGAGCTACCGCAGAGTTTTTCTCTAAAAGATTTCTTCGTTCAAAGAAAGTTCTGATTCAGCCATGGTTGTCCATTTCATGATATAGTCAATTCTACAATATGTTTACGAGTTACGACAGATATATTATTATCGAGATCAGGTTAGGTGAGTTTTGTAGCCATTACAACAAATATGACACCGGTCCCATAAAATAAACATTTTCGGGGATCCCATTAATCAATTCAAGTTGACTACATTAAGCATTAAAACACAATAGGAGACGAATAATAACAAATAAACCCAGCAGCTTGCTATATTACAGCTACTATTTATGGGTTTAACTAACGATAAATCAGCGAAACTTAGTTCAGGATACACCAACGCTCGTTCGAAAACGTATAATGAACCATGTCGTTATGGTAGTAAGGACTACATGATTCTATGAAAGGAGGAGATGTGTAGGCATTCTGTGTGTGGTAATACCCACTGCGCGCGCCGATTGTCATAGATAACATCGGGACGGGATCACGGGACGCAGGGCTGTTTACTGCTAGTGGCTGCTGGTGCGTAGAATTTGGTTTGTGACGGGGTTATATGGCCCAGAGACTTTACCTTTGTGACGGGGTTATATGGCCAGAGACTTTACGTTTGTGACGAGGTTATATGGCCAGAGACTTTACGTTTGTGACGAGGTTATATGGCCAGAGACTTTACGTTTGTGATGAGGTTATATGGCTAGAGACTTTACGTTTGTGACGAGGTTATATGGCCAGAGACTTTACGTTTGTGACGAGGTTATATGGCCAGAGACTTTACGTTTGTGACGGGGTTATATGGCCAGAGACTTTACGTTTGTGACGAGGTTATATGGCCAGAGACTTTACGTTTGTGACGGGGTTATATGGCCAGAGACTATACTTTTGTGATGAGGTTATATGGCCAGAGACTTTACGTTTGTGACGGGGTTATATGGCCAGAGACGTTACGTTTGTGACGGGCTTATATGGCCAGAGACTTTACGTTTGTGACGGGGTTATATGACCAGAGACTTTACGTTTGTGACGGGGTTATATGGTCAGAGACTTTACGTTTGTGACGGGGTTATGTGACCAGAGACTATACGTTTGTGACGGGGTTATATGGCCCAGAGACTTTACGTTTGTGACGGGGTTATATGGCCAGAGACTTTACGTTTGTGACGGGGTTATAAGGCCAGAGACTTTAAGTTTGTGACGGGGTTATATGGCCAGAGACTTTACGTTTGTGACGGGGTTATATGGCCAGAGACTTTACGTTTGTGACGGGGTGATATGGCCCAGAGACTTTACGTTTGTGACGGGGTTATATGGCCAGAGACTTTACGTTTGTGACGGGGTTATATGGCCAGAGACTTTACGTTTGTGACGGGGTTATATGGCCAGAGACTTATGTTTGTGACGGGGTTATATGGCCCAGAGACGTTACGTTTGTGACGGGGTTATATGGCCAGAGACATTACGTTTGTGACGGGGTTATATGGCCCAGAGACGTTACGTTTGTGACGGGGTTATATGGCCAGAGACTTTACATGATTTTCATTTGGGATATAGCGATTGAGGAAACCTTAAAACTCCATAACTTCGGCAATAGGCTAGCCCACCTTCACGCAAAATTAAGTATTGAATAACTGCCTAACTTTGGACACAATTATGCCACTGTCACCCTGTATAGGCAAAGTCGTGACGCATAGGTTTGAGCGTTAACATTTTGGTTCCGATAATTGATGCAAAATATTTACAGTGTATTTGACAATTTCAAGAAGTATTTGCTGGCCAAACATCAACATTATAATCTAAAGGATCATCTCCAGTAAGGCTTCCTGACTCTACACAACTCTTGGATCTGGCGCAGCTCTCTCCAAATATCTTAATAAGAATTTTGAAAAAAAAAGCATACAGCTCCCTCAATCAACATTAATCTGTTTTCTATAAATACAAGCTAATCTAACCCAGCCATTATCCGGTATCAAAACTGTAATGTCACTCAAATATAATTAAACTCTAACCCGGTCTGAGTGGACCAGATCATGTTGTATCAGCAATCAGGATTACCGATCCATATAAGAGTGTATTGGCTTCGCATCCGGTGTACATGGTACTAGACCTACCTAGAGAAGCCATAACCATTTTTGTTCAGAATGTATCATGCAGTTGCTAATGGGACATGTATCTGCAGTCTGGCCTGATCGACGACCTCACCGGGGGGCATAGGCTTAACTTAATATTCGTTACTCAGAATAGAGCAAGAGTTGCATTTAAGACAATAAAAATTTAGATAGGTTAGTGATTAATTTAAATTTTGTCGATTTCTTGTTTATTTTTGAGAATCGTTCACGCTACAACATTTCGGCCAAAACAATGAAATATTAAGGCTAGTATACTAATTTGCACAGCAAAAAAGGACACTTTTTATGTTTTAAGTATTTTTTGTTGTTCTTTCATGTTAAACCTAACACGAAGGATAAAGGGCGCTTCGTTTCGCTCACCCCCTTTACCCTTCACCTAAGTTACCGCAGCATTTTGCCCAGATTTTTGCTGTGCAAATCAGTATTTTTGATGTGCAGTTTAATATTTTCCAAAGAGTTTTTAAAAATAGTTTCGTGTAGTCCCACATTCTTGCAAGTAAGACACAGAACTGTTCAATGGCGAGCTTATCTCTATCTAAATAGAGTATTATTGTAACATATATATATATTACTAGCTGATGCCCGCAACTTCATCTGCGTGCTCCCAGGAATTATCATTTACCGAGATAACGTTACCCTCCTTCTGGTGCAGTCGGATAAAAAGTATCCTATATGTTAATCTAGGTCATAAACTACCTCTGTGCTAAATTTCATTCCAATACGTTCAGCCGTTTTAGCGTGATTGAGGCACAAACACACAAACATCCTAACATCGCTACCTTCACGTTTATAATATTAGTTAGATTATTTATATAAAGAGGTTCTCTCACCCCGTTGTCTGTACCTCCACCGCTACATTTATCGTCGGGTAGGCGATCTGGCGGGGCGATTGGCTTGCTCCGATCTCGCTTTAATTATATTGTTATACTCACCGGCCATCCGGGAGGTCGTGAGGTTACACCAAATAGATTATCTCTAGATGAGTCTGTTGTGCTGCCGCTTTCTGAATGGCGCTCTTTCATATTGGCGGCGGCTCGGGGCTGGCTCAACTGATCCCCAGATAGCATTGAGTAGTTTGACGGCGACTTTTTTTAGGGTTTCTTACCCAAAAAGTGCCCAACGGCATCCTACTACTAAGCCTCGGGTGTCCGTCTGTCTGTCTGTCCGTCAACGGGCCTATCTGATGGGCCGTAATAGGTAGAGAGTTAAAATTTTCCCGTAACATGTACTTCTGCCGCCGCAGCAAATAATGTACTATACGAAATTTTATAAATTAACGGGGATGTCCGTCCATACAATGGATGTTTCGATATACCTGCCGCTGCGAATTAACCGCCAAGTGCGAGTCGGACTCGCGCACGAAGGGTTCCGTATCGTTATATATAACAACGGCAAAAAAATAACGTTTGTTGTATGGGAGCCCCCCTTAAATATTTATTTTTAAAGTGAATAAATAACTTAATATTCTGTGAATATTTCAAGCGTCTACCTGTTGTCGTTATCAATATCGATCAAAAACGAGCAAAAAAATTACGTTTGTTGTATGGGATGTATATTTTATTCTGTTTTTTAGTATTTGTTGTTACAGCGGCAATAGAAATGTGAAAATTTCAACTGTCTAACTATTAATATTAACTATACGGTTCATAAGATACAGCCTGGTGACAGACGGACAGACTGATCAACGGACAGCAGAGGCTTAGTAGTGGGTCCCGTTTGGCACCCTTCGGGGACGGAACCCTAATAATCGATAATTTCGCGTCATCAATCATTTCGGTGGCGCAATTGGTTTGATGTCGCCGCTATTTGCAGGATATGGATGGTGCAAGGCTCGAAACCTAGTGCAGAAATCTTTTTGTTTTTTTATTTTTTTTTGTCCTAAATTGTCTTGTTCGATTGTACGGAACCCTTTGTGTGCTAGTCCGACCCGCACTCGACATATTTTTTGACCATATTTTGCTGGACGTAGTAACTATGAGATAATTTTATGTTCCTCTGCTCTGACTATTACACGTACGTGTGTATAGGCAGTACCTACAAACGTTCTCTATGATGACAATAGTTTTTGTTATAGATAAAACGATAAGAAGAATAGTGAAAAATGAATTCAATACATACTTTGAAACTGTAGCAATCAAGCGAGTTTTTCTGGTGTTGTTTGTAGTCTTAGTTCAACGTACCAAAAAGACAAGAATCTTCAGAGTAAATACAGTGACCGGAAAGGAAGCGGCTGTCTTACTATCGATGTCTGTCTGATTCTTTCCACATCGGCCGCGGGTCATTATCATTAGCTATGTATACTATATAGTATAGACTATACACAATACTGCGCGTGATTGCTATAGCTGCTACTCGGCGCAGAGGTTCCGAGGTTTTGGGGAATTTCTATTGTACTTACTGTGTAAGAGTTGGCTTATAGACAGATCCGTGATTGCCGTTTGTTGCGAGCCGATGGCTTTATTAAAACATCAGTTAGGTTGTTATGTGTTGCTTTGATTGAAGTTGAAATCGGTGTGCTTAATATTGATTTTACTTTAAGAGAGATCTAGATCTAGAGCATGGGAATTGCCTACACGAATAGAAATTTCAAATTCAAAGTCAAAGTTCTTTATTTCTGTAGATATTTACATATACTTAGCAAACATTTTTTGCCTCTTCTCTACATTGGACTGTCATGTTGATCACATAGACCACAGATTCATTATTAGCAATAGACCATAGAAAAAACAATGTTCCATATGTTGCGCCCACGGTTAGCCAGTTATTCGATACTCCATTTTGCGTGACAGGGGGCTAGCCCATCGCCGCAGCTAACAAAGCATGTACAAAACTATTTCCCATTCATTGCATGTCAGAACCACGTGCCACTCTAACGGGGTAAAAGCAAAAATACTAGTCTAGCCGATACTAGTCCAGCCGAGACTAGTCCAGCCGCAGAGCGATAATACATCCGGTACGTAATAGCAACATCAAGTTTAAGCTCTCTTTTGCATGCTTCTGTAAGGTTGTGGCCGCGATACTAGGCGGGCACGAGTTCGCATCCCATTTCACGGGTACACGAAGCGGTTTTTTCAGATGCTATTATTAGAAGGAATTAGTCGTATTTTGTGTTGGCATGATTGTTTGGGAGAATTTGGTATCAGAGAAGAATGCGCTGTAGATTGATAGCGACGTGAAAGAAAATATGAAGAACGTCGTTTCACTTGATTATTTGAGTTCTTTATTGTTTATTTTTTTTTAATGGTTTATGTTTAACATTTTATCAAATTGACTAAAAATTAAATAAAAAAAAATACATTTCATTTCATTACATGGGGTCCCCTCGCTCCGCTCCGCATAGATTCGGCTCCAGGTTGTATTATAAAGTTGTGACTGGACAGAAAGTGAGTTCTGTGAAACTACATAGAGACACAAAATTTGGTGAATATTTAAAATATATTTTCGTTGCCATTTTGAATAGACTTCGGCCACTCTCTATCGACGACTCTCAAAAACAATACATATTTCCAAAAATGATAGTTCAGCCAGTAATCCAAGATGTGCGCAGCCCTCTCCGCGCATCGCCTCGCGCATTATACTAAACCACGTCTCAACCATTATAGCATAACCCCGCAGCTACATTGCGGTCGCCGCACACCTGCTACCGAAGCACGCAAGAGAGGCGAGTTATAACATTTTCTGTTATTTTTTTTTATGTATATGAGTTTTGGAATAATTGTTTGGACTGTTGCGACTATTTTGTGGCTTTTTTATTTATTTTATTTTTTTATAATAATAGTTTGTCCTTGAAAATTTTGCAAAATAAATCTTGTTATTACACTAGGTACGGAACAAGGGATGATCATTACTCCGTTAAATAGGGCGAACCCTGTGGTATAGTAGTAGCAATTCCCTCCAGTAAGTGACACTTAAATTTTTAGAAAATAAACAGAGTAAAAAGTACAGTTTTCTAGCAGTAAATAGTTAAATGATTAAATGTATTCAGTTATTGCGGATTACTGCGCTGCTATTTCCTGAGCGAAAGTCAGTCATAACTTTAAGTTTTTGTGCCTCCTGGAAAATAATAAATAATGTCTGTAAAAGCTACTCTACTCCTATTCCTGATGTGAGGTCAGAGCCAACGTATGTCCATGTACCTAAACAAATGCTGTTTTTATTAAGTACTTAAATACTCGTCAATCAAGTTTCAGGTGTCAGTCAGCACTACTTTGTTAAACAGACACTAACTTCCGATAGCAGATTAAATTCAGATAATACCAGTTCGAACACGAACTACTAAATCAAGTGAGCAAACAACCATTTTACTACAGGGAAAGCTAGGTACCTATAGGCCTAGTCTTAAGTGGATTGTTCCGGACTGAACCAATTTCCCAACCCAACTGACTTTAAATACATACATAACATACAGCAAAACAACATAGCGTCACGCGTTGTTTCATACGGAGTGACAGATGCACAGGGGCGTATTCCCATAATTCATAATTCTTTATTGCACAGAGATATATAAAAAGTTAGATTAATGGAAAACATATATACGTACCTCTAAAAAAAGAAGGCTCAAGCATGACAGGAAAATTTACCATGAAAGGGTAGGCAGCGCACAAATATAATATGTAATCTATAATAAAATACATGTACGTTTATTAAATATCTATAAAATATGGAAAATAAAATACCTAAAAACCAAATACTAAATAAGTACCAATATATACATAAACCTGTACATATAGTAATTATATACATCTATCATGAAAGAGAGAGGAAGTCCAATTCAGCACATCGAGAAAGATTTAAACGGACATTAACATTAACAATATTTCGGATTAACAAATGGCAGTCACCCCTCCAGCAACCCGCACCGAGCCAGCTTGAAGGTATATGGCTCAATTTTACTCGTATCCGGGTAAAGGTCTCTGCCCCTCAGTTGGGACACTGACGGGCTATATTGATGAATATCACCACATGGGGTGAATCAGGAATGACCCTCTCAAACCCGGGTCGGCGGCGTACCCGGCTCGCCAAACAGGCTCTTGACCCCCCACATAAAGCAAGCCTGCACTCAAACCTGATACAGGCGCAACAATAAACGGAGAATAAATAAAGAAGAGATCTAGTTTGGTCGGTGGATGTGGGCGCGGCGGGCGTAGGCTGCCCGGGAGGCAAGGCACAGGCGATAGCGGGGAGCAAAGGTAGAAAGCCTTCAGCATATACCGAGGCCATGGCTCACAGTTGAATCGATTATCGATAACTGGTACACAAACACTGGGTTATTTTTTAGTCCGTATAGCACACGAGCTGATGCCAACTCAATGTGCAGGGACCCGGACATAGCAGGGAGGTCTGACTCCCGGGTATGGTTGATACCATTTTTTTCCCCTCACACAAAAAAAGGGTTCAATTGAACGGAGAATTTCAAAATCAACTTAAGTGTTATAGTTATTCATTAAGTGTTTCCTAAATGGCGTAGTTCAGACATCGATTTCCACCCAGGTGTAACGACAGAGCCGTCTCTCCTACCAGTGTTTGTAGGTTTTTCATATATCTTACCATCCGAGTGAAATATCGGGGCAACTGGCGCCGCCCTTCATAACTCTGTACCAATGTGTCTTGCTTGTAACTCGCCTTGTGACAATTTAAGGACAGCTTCGCCGCTCCCTCATAAAGCCCGGGTTTGCCTACGGGTTTTTGCATACGTAAAGGGGGTTTATTTATGATTTCACCGCCCCCTCTTACCAGCGTTTGTTGGTTTTTCATAATTCTGAACCATGTTTTTTTGCTTGCTTTTAACTTGACTTGTAAGCCATGTAAAAATTCGCACCTTCTTAAATCTCAGGTTTTTTTGGCTTAAACATAGGGATCGTTTTTTATCTACGACATTGAGCGTTTTAATTTTTGTAACTCCTTCTTTCCTAAAAAATACTTTTTCCTCGTGTAGCTATTGCTTCCCGACAATATTTAAAATTTCACAATTTGAACCCGAATTTCCGTTCAATTATGGAATTTAAGTAAAGTATCTATTAATAATGGACTGAATGGACACTAGAGGGCGCCAGGGTACTGGTTGCGCACGGGCGCTACATGAGCAAGAGAAGGTCCTGTTTATCGTTATATGATTTAAAGGACGCTTTGCAAGTTTCATTAACTTTGAGAGTAAAGCATTGTTATAAGTAGGTATTGTAAATGCATTCAAATCAAGTTAAATATTATATATATAAATAAGCTGAACTTGGCTGATTAACAAATAAATTATACCTTCACGCCTTTGGCAGAGGCACGGTTGCGCGCACATTTAACGGGCACACGCAAGCAGATTTTTATTGGTTTAGGACACTATTAGCAAACTATAAGGTTGAAAAATTGATGGGAACGTACTGGACAGAGCCCTATAAAGGGTTAACACACAAGGGGCTACGCGAAAACAATGCTACTGTGACACAACTCATATACCCATTTATAACAGATTTCAAACAAACGGCCACCAAATCAAATGCATCTGTAAAGTCGCATTGTCGTCGTCGCGTAGCCCCATGTGCGGATTGGCTTACTCCACGCGATCAGTCCCAACCTTGCACCCACCACTGAAGTGTCAGCTCAAGATAATAGTTTGAATAATGAGATCACATCGCTCGTAGGTGGAGCCGCTGTAAAGGTCGCGGGGTAAAATGTCAAGCGGAATGCCGATGCGGCGATACCGACCGAGTTAGATAGCGTGATTCATTAGCGACCGGCTGAAGATGTTGGTGAAGCTGGAGTCTACCTACAACATACTACTCCATCAATAGCTTTTGTCGCGTTGGTTTTGGTGAAACTGGAGGTCTATACTAATAGCTGATTAATTTTGTCACGTGTTGGTGTGTTGATCGAAATGGTGTTCAGAGTATCCAGACTCTCGGAACACTTACTCTTTATTGACGTGTTCATAAATTCCGATCAAAAATGTAAGCCTCCTGGAGTTACCGGTAGGGTTTTTACGTGGGTCGGTTGAATGCATGCTTATAATTAAAACTATGAAGTGCGTTCAGTATCGATTCTCATCAAAGATTCTCGTGATATAACTCTCAATTATGAGACAGTTTCTCGTCATATCGTGACGTGGCCGGCGTGACATTTCACGATTTGGCTGCTAATGACATTTTCACATTGAGCACTTAATGGTCTCAAAGATAAACCAAAAGTGGAAGTGTTGCTGGCATTTATGATGAGATTAACTTTCGATTTTATGTTTGTCGACGATTGGCCAAGGCTAAGAGGATATACTAAATCAGATCTAAGTACCTACTTAGAAAAATACAGGATATAGTAGACATTAAGCTTTCAGCGAAACCCTGAACTTTATGATATTATAATTAATGTTAATTGGGAAAAATTATACTGGCTATATTATTGGAAAAAAATGCTCAATAATTTCTGACGTATAAGGATAATTTTTCGTCATTATGAGGCTATGCATTTCTTTCGTTTCGGTCCGTGACATCGGTGAGTTACCCCTCAATGAGAATAGCAACATGAATAACGTTCTAAGTGGTCGATAATTATGAACATAGTGGTGAAACCATTGTGCCTCTGTCCAACCCTTAGGGAAGAAGATTGTGATGTGACAATGATAAATATAATATTTAGCAATATAAGAGTTGACTCCCAAATATATTCAATGTTCACCAAGTTTCACAGAACCGTATTGTTTGCTATAAGTCACATTCAGTCCGAATACTAAAGTTGGGTTAGGTTAGGTTAGGTTAGGTTAGGTTAGGTTAGGTTGTTAGGTCAAGACTTTAAAATAAAACCCGGATCGAGACGACCCCATTTAGTTTGTACAATTTTGGTAAACATGTATTTTTTTGGATGTATCTTTTTAGTCAATTTGATAAACAGCTTATTAAAGCTTATTAAGTGCTACTAGTTTAATGATGTTCGGGGCAACATTTTAATTAACGTTCACTTGTTGCATAGGGCTTATTGGTCTTAGAAATCGTTGTGTGAAAATATACTTCAATAACGATAATCAAGATGGCAGTAAGTTTACAAAGTATAAAATGTATACGGCCAATTTCGATAGAAGCCCTGTTCTCGTATACGAGTACTAGTTTATAGAATGGGTATAACAATCATACGATAGCGGTATTACTACGTAATACAGGCGGGTAACACTAGAACTAACGGAGCGGCTGCGCGTGCGCCGCTGATACACAGGATGTCACAGAAAGGTGAAGGTAGTCAGTTTTTAAGTGGCCAATGTAGAGCCTTAAAAAATACTTTATTAGTAGAAGCAAATATCTACAATAATAAAGAATATTTTACTTACTTTGACTTGACATTTACAGATTATTGGAACCGCTACATCTCGACTTGATCAGATCAGAGTTACAGTCTCTTTTTGGACTAATCTAAATCTACACTGGGACAAGGAGCAACTTTATACATATGTATTAAGGAACCACGAAAAAGATAAAAACACCCTGAGTGTATAGGCACAGACAATTTGTCTATGGTATAGGTAACTAGGGGCCGAGGTATGACCTAGGAAATCCGTGCAGACCCCTATGTGAGATAATTTATTTACTTTCTGAATTCTAGTTATAAGTAGTTTGTTGCAACTTGGTTCAGTTTAGAATTTCGTTAAAACATCTACTTTTATTTACCGTTACTTTGACAGAAATAAAACTGCTATACGATTTCAGCTAAATATAAATAAACGAATCACACTACCATGCAAAAGAAAAAACTAAAAAATAAATCTCCAAAAAATATTTATCAAGTTGCAAAGCGCCGACCTTTCACTAGAAGCTAATAAATACAGAGATAGAAATAATTCCTGAGGTCCATCAAACCGTGAAAGCCTTAGTGCACCCAATAACTATCATCTGCTGTTCAACCCAGGTGGGTCCAGCTATAGCAATCTAGCGAACTGTAGAGGGGTATATAAAATCAAATAGGGAGGCGGTGTAGAAGGTCGGAGTCGGAACCGACATTTTCGCTGTTGGTTTCGCTAGTCCCTTGGGCGTAATTGGAAATTGAATGTTGAATTACAACCTATTGCATTTGTTGTAGCACTTGTATTCGTAAACCAAACTTGCTTTTTAGGATGTGTAGATCAGATGAGTTCGATTAAAAATATAAGAAATAAAAAGCATTTACATCGCAGTTTTCGGTATTTTCGATTTCACACACACCGGCTATAGCGTAGGTACGACGCCATAATATTGTATCTCGAGGTACGAGTATAAGGTATATTCTAACACACTTGCACGTAAATTTACTTTTTTTGGCAACGCATTTACAAAATGGAGCTATTACGCACCATGCTTTCTAATGCGGTTATGCACTTTACATTTTTTCTCGATCTCCGCTATGAGTTTTTATGTCCACTAATAATGTCTATTTTTGTGAATAAATAAACTATTTTAGGTTAAGTACATATTATGATAAATCAAACATCAAATTTGTATCATTATTTCATCAAATTATATTTTTTTCACTGCATATTAACCTTAATTTGTGTATTTAAAACATTATTTTTATTGGCTGTTTAGCGGTTTTGCCAGTGCCTTTATTTAGTGCGGCGCTCGGAAAAAAAACAAAGCCGCGCGCGCCATTTTCTATAAAAATGTTTACGTTTTCGTTGTGTAGTTTTATCAATACAAGTCTGATTTTTCCTCGCAAGTGTGTTAAAACACGCACTCGTGCGCATTGATCACACACATACTATAATACCGCCTCGTCAATAATAACCACCTTAGCACACTTGTATCATACATAACATAATGTACTATTGTATATTTTGCTCCGTAAACTTTACGACACTGTAAAACAATCTTCACAATTCTGTTTTTATTTACATCACCAATTGGTTAACGTCCGAATCAAATCAAACGACGGCGCAGGCGCCTTTTTTCGGGTGGTCCGCAAAAAAAGGTTTACGATCGCGAATCTTTCCGGAGAGCGGCTGTTGCAAGGTTTGAGGCTATAGTTGCAAGGTTTGAGGCTATAGTTGCAAGGTTTGAGGCTATAGTTGCAAGGTTTGGTGAAGGCTCTGAAGCGGAATAATGCTGGCATCGCGCTCTGTGGCCACCCGCGATGTCATGGAACATGGTGAAGTTTATTTTATAAATAACAAGCGAAATATGAAGAAGTGACGCAAAAACGAGTATCGGATAAATGTCTAAAGGTTGGCGAACGGAATGCCTTTGGTTTGCATAATTTTGTGATCCCTAATTTTTATTCGCGTAATGAATTTGTCATCTGTAATAGCTTAATAGTACTTTGTTATAGCAATACTTCGGCATACTGTTTTAGTTGGCTTAACAAGCTTTTAGTATATTTTCTGTTGGACTAGGGTTGATTCGTCTATGGATCTTTACTGTTTATAAAATTTTGACTAATAATGATTTATAATATTTATTTGTAGGCAGAAATTTAGTTTACTAATATGAAGTAAGCAGAAGGTAGGTGAAGGGTATAGGGGGTGAGCGCATCCCCTCCCACCGCGGTTAGGGTAAAAAGGTACTTACATGTGCAACCAGCGGAGCCAGTTTGCGACTGAAAGCAATGAAAAGCCAAATTTGGCTAGAGTGGCTAAATTTAAATTGGGTTTAGGTTACGTTAGAACTTAGAGGAAGCAAAACCGGAGCGGAGCGAAGCGTATGCAAATATTGGGTGCTTACCTATGAAATTGGCGAATTTTTCTTCCAGATTCAGGAGTTCATAATTCGAGTAATTCAATAGCTATTTTCAGATTTTTTTATTGTTTTAAAATTAATTTCAATATTTTACATCTACTTATTAAATTTTCTTTTAATTTTCAGTTTGATAACTAAAATGTTATATTCAAAATCAGTGCCTTCTATTTGTCATCCATTTTCATGATAATATTCATAATATTTTTTTACAGCTGACACTTTTCAAAAACTATATAAAATTTCTGTTAGCTAAATGTTGTCTCATTCATACACACAAAGTTTATAAAATTAGGATCTGTCATTCCTAAAAAAATACAAAAATGTTTGTACTGAAAATTGAGTTATGTAACTTCAATTTCTCCATACAAAACGCCAATTTCATATGTAAGGACGTAATACAAACAACATTTAATGATAAGAATAGAGCTGGAATACGACTTTTACGAGAAATTTAAATTGTGCGGCATTTGAGTATGCTGGCACCTAATGTGAGAAAAAGCGTAACGCTATTTTGTTTTTTTTTTGTAATATCAACTGCACATTATCGGGTTCGATCCCCGGCTGGGGATACAGAAAAAAGATCCCCAGGTCTTGGATGTTTATATGTGTGTGATGTCGCTGTTTCTGGTTCCCACGACACAGGGTATCCCAGTGTGGGGCCAGAAACAATGTATGTAAATGTAAATGTTTATGTTTATCTCAATTCGGCTTTTTATAACCCTTTTTACATACATATGCTCACGCCTAGTTCCCGGAAGAGGGGTAGGCAGAGACCAAAGACCTCCACCTGCTACGATCCTGGCATAATCTCTCGCTTACATATATCTACCCTTTTTAAATCGCGTTAATATATTTTACAGCCAGCGGCATTTACCTGTGGAGGTTTCTATTTACAGTTTCAACGTAAATTCTGCTTATGTTTTTTTAACATCTTGTCAGAAATGTTATGTCCCGTCATCCATCCCCAAGAAATCGAATTTATGTCAAATCTAAAAGCATTTTTGATATAAGAGCCTTAGACTATTTATAAGAGCATGTCTGAGATGAACATTGATACTATTGCATTGTACTAAATTGCATTCTACAACATGCAACTCCGGATAATATTTTAAGCGCGACATCAGGTATTCATAGCCTAATAAAACCATAGCAAAGTTAACTGTAGAGTCAGTCATAGTTTCCATAAACATTGTTGCGAGCGAATAAAGCAAGCGGAAAATTATAACATCAAGCGCAGTCAGTGACAAGCCGCAATCTAAAATAATTAAGCTAGTATATCTTACATGCGGTCCTGCCTGTATCGTACATGAATACCTAATGGTATGGTGCGGTACTCGATCATTTTAATGCAACTGGTTCAGCTCAGCTTGTGCTGCAATGTAGCGTAGGTGACTTCAATGTGCTTAGGTTTTCTGATGGGTGGGAATGTAATAAAGCTGTTTTTCTTCTTTGAGTTAGAAGTAGACTTGGTGGTTTAGGTTGCGTTTATAATTTGGATATTTATTCCATAGATATATTGCTTATTACCTTTAAAACATTATTGTTGAGTTTTGAAATTTTACTTAATTTAGAATATATTTGCCTGTGTAGGTACACACATATATGTGGCTCTGTATACATATTAATATTTTTGGAATAATACACAGACACACGTTTGTCCTGAAGTGAATATTAGTCTTCACTTGATAGGACCTGATCTTAATTTTCTCACATAATGTATAAGCATCCGTGGCCGAGTGGTATTCGCATATAGGGAACGATCGTGCGGGTAGCAACATCTGTCTGAGACGGGTACTGGATGGGTGCCCGTTTTGTTTCGGGCGATTCTTTATTTCAGTTGGCACGTTAAGCTGTAGGTCCCGGCTATTGTCGCTACTCGGTGGCTGTAGTCGTAAGCCTGGTCAGAGGCCCTAATAGGGCAGCTTGAAAACATCTGACAGTCGGGTTGGCCACTAGCACGACACTCCTCCATCAACCCGCACTGAGCCAGCGTGGTGGAGAATGGCTCAATCTTACTCGTATCCTGGTAAAGGCTCGTGGCCCTCGGTGGGGACATTAATGGTCTACATCATCATCATCAATGTATACAGGAATGAGCGTTATTACATCACTCTATTTTATATTCGTGTCTTAATTATACCGCAATAACTGCAACTAGCGACTGAGTCGTGTACTCTCGGTTCGTATTATGGTCGTTTGATTTGAATAATGCACTAGGTACAACAACAATAAATAAATAAATAAATAAATAAACAAATAACAAAATATTTTGTCGTTTGTTTCAGCTAATATTATCATGATAATGTTATATTAACCTCTTTATTTCGTAATAAACATTCCATATCATACTTAATAGTAGTTTATGTAACTGCTACATAATGAGGGCATTAATACTCGAGAGTTTCATAATAATATCACTCGAGAGTTTTAATGCCTAATTATGTACAGTTACATACACTAGTTTATCTACACACATATCATAAGCTCTCTTTGATGTGTTCGGGAACGCATGTTTGACCGGCATTGTGGCTCTGCAGTTGTTTAGCTTGTTCTATAGTACAAACTTCACAGACAAACTAAGGGCGATACGCAGGCGGGCGTCGGCGTTCGAAATTGGAATGTCATAATATGTAGAAAAATTAAAGAAATGAGTTTTTACCAGGTAGTTAAACATTATGCTGATCGTAACGTGCGGTTTTTGTACGCAGTAAAGAGAGTTTATGATACGTGTGTAGATAAACATATTTACTCTAAGATCAGCCAGAATATCTGCCAAATAACGTGGCAATAGAGGGCCTTTACCAAAACCCAAATTAAGTATCGCTAATTCTGTCGCTTACCGTACAAACCTGAGGCAAACTGGCATCGCTATAATCTCGTAGTACCAGCTTTCTTGTAGGCCTTGTACCACGATAGTTAGCGATGCTAGTTTTGCGATGCGTTAGTATGGTGAGCGACAGAATTTGCGATAAATAAATATAATTTTGGTGAACGTACTTTATTGTGTGAATGACCTCTGTTGCCGCGTTATTTGGCAGATAGTTAGCTTTTACCTTAGCGCATTATATTTATCCGTGGTTTCCCGGAAGGGCAGTCAGTCCCTTGCCTGACTAGATCACGTCTCTTGAACCAAGGTCCCTATTTCTTTATGCCTTCAGTCTACAAGTAAATTGAATCGGACTTAATTGCCGTTAGAGGTTTATGTCCATCGTAAACCTTGGGGTAATGAACTGTTTGCTAGGATTTCTTAGATTTAGCAAATAATAGTAATACACGAGCAAGAGATTGTTTTATTTCTGCTGTGTTTCTAAGTATCGTACATGTTTGTAAATACGATTTCATTCTGTACGTATACATAAACAAAAACATTTGTATACAGGCAGATACGTTGCTTCTGGCTCCACATTAGGATACATTAGGATAGTGTGGGGCCACAAGATGACCTAGGCCGCAACGCCACAGAGGGCGTCGATACCATGAACATATTTATTTTCGAAAATATAATGTATGTACGCAAGAACCTTACAACATTTTCCAAAATTAGCGATAGCTGTAATGTTAACCTAAGAAATAATCACAGACTGTGTGCGCGCCGATTTAGACTCGCGAAGGTTAGCAATTCTTTCAAGGGTCAGTGTATTCTCTACTATAATAAGATACCTCTGGAGATTTTGAAATTGCCATTTGAGCAATTTAAAAAGCATGTTAAAGCGACTTTGTCAAAAAAGGGATATTACAATGTTCAAGATTACTTAAATGACAGGACTGTATGGGATTAATCTAGCTCAACACAGGCCTTGCTGTTAATAATTTTGTAATTATTTATTCCTGCTTATTAGTCATAATAATTAATTTTTTCATATTTGTAATAGTTAAGCACAACCTATTTTTAAAAGAGATCTAAAAATCAATCTGTGGGAGTTTCTACGCCCTGCTTCTCCCACAGTGGTCCAATGTAGAGAAGAGGCAAAATTGACGTTTGCTAAGTATATGTAAATATCTACAGTAAAAAAAAATATACCTAAATATAAGTTTTATTTCTCACTTAGACCCTGCAGTTGAAAAGCCAGTTAGCGCTGATCTAGCGTCAACTTTGATATTCCTTAGAAATTGTATAGGTATCTTATGAATTACGTTTTCTCTTTACAGATATTCACAGAAAGAAAATATGATTCGAGTATTCATGACGTGTTCAAAGTTCAAATTTTAAATTACTTTATTACTGAAGATATTTACATGTACTAGCAAACGTCATTTTTTGCCGCTTCTCTACATTGGACCACTTGGGAGGAGAGGGGCGATGAAACGTCCACAGATTGATTTTTTGATCTCTTTTAAAAATTGGTTGTGTTTAAACAATACAAATATTACATTATTAATTATCATAATTAATAAGCAGGAATAAATAATTACAAAATTATTAACAGAAAGGTCTGTGTTGAGTTAGATTAACCCCATACATTGTAAGTTCACCGTTGCATATTTTCTCGGTAGGTACGAGAGTAATAGAGATACATAACCTCGGCTAAAGTGATCATTTAAATACTGTGTGTCGCCCATTTCCTATAGCAACCATCTACAGTTTTAGAAGTCTACAGTGGCTTCAAAACAAAATGTAATAGATTTCCACCAACATTGCCAGTTTAAACTTGTACGTGTAGCTTCATGAAGTCGTCAAGTAACAGGACGCTGGTTGCTTCCTAGTGCAACTGACAGGTAAGTGTGGACGCTGCAAATGCTCTGTCGTCAACATAATGGACAACTTGACGACAACAACGGATGTTATGTTCGAGCTCCAGTTGTTTAAAGAACAGGCTTTTATTTTAGTTTTGTGATGAAGTATGAAGTGTCGGACTGAAGATTTTCGTGATTTTTGAAAGGATTTTATTCTGCATCAGATTCAGTTAGGTACGTGGGACTCTAGGGAGTGGCTAAACCCTGACTCGTCAATGGTTTTCATCCTTAATTTTGGTCCAAAATCTCCCTGACACGTGCATCGCAGGCTACATACGTTGACATTTCTCCCTGATCTATAATGCCGATAATCGAAAGGTCGCCTGGCCCGCGCCGATTACCGCCCATTACTCTAGATGGCGCTGTGTGCCGCCAGTGGTCGCTAGATTGCGGCCATCTGCCGCCAATCGCCGGCCATTAGAGACCGCGCGGCGCACGCGCAGGCGTCGTTTCCGTTCGAAAGCGGTCGCAATTTCCTTGGGACTGATTGGAGAGGGAGTAGCGTGAAATGGTGCAGTTTTAATGGTGGATTGATCGTAGCTGAGGTCTGGCGGTTTCTGTGTAAGATATCTGTGATTGATATTGGAAATCGATTGCTTGGTGAATTTTCTTGACAATTTTCGTTCGGAATTAGGATTGGTAATATAAAACTGTAACGGAGTCCGTGTATGTACGCATTTATGGTATGGGTCTCGGGCGGCATGTAAATCGAATGTAAGGCTCTTAGAGGAGGAAATTGAACGTGTCAGCAATCAATAGTGTACATGTGTAGAAAACTATCATACACGTTTTATAGAACGAAACAAAATTCACACAAGAAATCTACGTGATAAAAACCATATAGTACTTCCTTCCCCTAAATGCGTGCTATATAGAAACAGCGTTTTCTATGTCGCCATAAAAATATTTAACCTATTACTAAATGCTATAAAAACTTTGGATTTACATTTTTTTTAAATGGTCACTAAAATCTTAAAACATAAAACGTTCTATGATATCAATGAATACTTTAATGACAAAGAACTGATTACTCAACAAATCCGCGTCGAACTAAATTGGCTGGATTGAGTTTTCTGGCCGTTTCTTTCTCGTCTTAGCCCACGGTTTGTGAAGTTTGTGAAGCCGTGTAGCATCGCAATATTAGTATACGTAGTCATAAAATAAAACTATAATAAAATACTTATACTAAAACTGATTTAAGTTGTAAATATGTCCACTACTCTAAATATGTTTAAATTTTTAGATTTAAGATGTTATATAATAAGGTTAATATGTGTACACCCAGTACTACTGGGTACCATCATTTGAAACAATAAAAATTATATAAAACCTTCTTACAAACAATGATTTTTGTCTTTGTTTTGTCTTTTGCCATGTCTGAAGAGATCAAAACTTTTCTCTTGATCGAATTGGTAAGCAAAATTCGTTCTAGAATGTCGTATGTTATGTGGACCCCGGTTGCACAGGACCGGGTCGAGTGGCGTGAACCCTCAACAGTGGGCTCCTGAGAGGCTGATGATAATGATGATGATGAAGATGATGATGTAGGTTATGTAAGCGTGAGAAAACTAAGGAGTTTAATCAAACCATATAGGTCATATAGGTCATGCAACTCACTTACTCAACTTAGATCAAAATTAAAGACGCCCTGATGGTACAACCTCCAAGATGGTACAACCGCCACTTGTATTAGAAACATCGAAGCCTCAAAATAATCCCGTTTTAAGCACTAACTTGATGCGCTGCTGAAGCTATACGCAAGCCAGCCATGGAAGCCGTACAGCCGCGATAGCATCTCGTCGGGTCCAGCTATCTCCCATCTAGACGACTCAATTCAAATGCAGACCCCCACCGCCGCTGCCGGCTTCGATGTTTGCGTTGAATTAAAACCCGTATTGGTTATTAAGGGACCTCGGTGGTTTGTGAGGGAACGGAAGATATGATGGTACAACTGCAGTCAATTATAATAATAATAATGATACCTTGGACACTATTTACACACATTGATCAAGCCCCAAACTAGGATTCTCTGTATCTTGGGTACTAGACAACGATACACATACTTAAATAGATAAATGTTATACTTAGATATCCGCATAACATCCGCTCTTATCAAACAAATATTCCCCCACCGGGACTCGAACCCGGGACCCTTGGCTTCGTAGGCAGGGTCACTGCCGACTCGGCCATTCGGGTCGTCGTGATGATGATAATGATGATATACAAGGTGACATTTAATTAGCTGCCCATGTTATGGGTAATGATAGTACCCATCATTATGAACCCCATGGCTCACAGTAAGCCATGGCTCACAGTAAGCCATGGCTCACAGTAAAATACCACAGCTCACAGTAAAATCATATAAAGATAACTGTCAAAAAGCGGTTGTTTTTAGTCCGTATACCACACGAGCTGATGCCCGCTCAATATGTGGGGACCCGGACATAGCAGGGAGGTCTGACTCCTGGGCATGGGTAATTCCATTATTTCCCCTCCAGCAAAAAAAAACATCATTATGAACAACTTTCCCCATTAAACAAGTGGAAAAAAAAAATATTCCCTCAGTACATTGACCCTATCAGCTGATTACAAGTTGCTATAGGGGACCCAAATTTTTTTTTCGCTTGTGGCCATGTTTCTTGCGGAAAGTTGTTCAAACTCACGGTTACTAACTTAAATATGGTCAGCTGGCTAAAGTCACCCTGTAAATTGTAAGGCGCAACTGTGTCTCCAGCCCTAATGTAGACCAATAATGTCACCACCCGAGGGGCACAGGTCTTTACCCGGATACGAGTAAGATCAAGCCATACTCCACCACGCTGGCTCAGTGCGGGTTGGTGGAGGGGTTTTACAACCACACCCACGTTGCGATAGTAGCCGGGACCTACAGCTTAACGTGTCATCCGAAACACTGAACGTCCGCTATTGTACTTAAGGTGCTACGAACAAAAAGTTTTTTTGTCATCCATTTACTCCACCATGAAGTCATCTACAGATTTGATTTTTGGGTTCACGTTTATTGAGTATTTGATTAAGATTTTCACTAAAGGAAAACGCGATCGGATGCAATTTCCTCGATAGAATTTAATTACGAAAACGCCTCTAAATTGTTTTATTTTTTTCTGTAATCCTAACTAATTTCATTGTGGAACTGAGTTAAATATGTATATATTATGTATTAGCAAAATCTCCTTAAAAAACTTTTAAACAAAGTAGCGTAGTTTATTTTTAAACAATTATTCTGTGGTTTAGCGCTACCTTTTTTCATTTTTTCCCGATTCCGTCCCTCTCACACTGCGGGTCTTACCGCCTGGAGTAACGGGGACCTTTGCACGGACGAGGTATCGCCTTAACATAAATTAATTATCTCATTGGTACATGGTCAGTAATCGAACCTGCATCTCCTGTGTGAGAAGCAAGCGTGAAACCCATTAGACCACGGGGCTCTTCAGCCCCCATATTTTGTAAATAGTTTGTCTATGATGAAAGATTCATAGCTTGCCTTCCTATTATTAAGCAGAGCTTTGTTTGTTGTTCAGTGAATTGTTTAGGTACATACAAGTAGCTTCAGAATTCAACTTCAAAGTTCAAAATTCTTACGAGCACTTTTTGAATGTCATTTGAATCTATACAATGCGAGAAAAACTACTAACGCTTCGGAAAGTGTTATGGCAGCGGAGAAGAGGCGGCGTAAGAAACTCGTACAATGCAACACGGCCTACTTTTATTTTCTGTTTCTTTTTTTATTCAAAAATAGATCTGTTGCTACAGTCGTGTGCGTGGTTCTTGTGCTGCGCTGGAATATCAGAGCTCCATACCTCTTTGTCCTTAATCTAATCACAAAGAGGTAGCTCTCTGTAACTCTGACACAAATGGATGTTATGAAGCTGTTTGATAACTTCAAATTGTTGTTAGACCAATCGGAACGCGATAATTTCATACGAGCTGTGATTAAAATTGATCAGGATCTGACAATAGGAAGAGATACAGAATCACCTGAATCACCAGAAACGGGCTGTTTAAGCACAGGTTATAACTGAAGGTAAATGGCCTGTAGTAGTAATAATAATAATACTAATAATATTTATTTATTTAACAGAAACACGGTCAGAAAAAGTTACATTATTAGGTACTTAGCCAAAATTGTGATACATAATAATTGTAGCATCTGAGCCTGAGCTAGGTATAAACCTGTATTTCAGGCTACAGTGCACTTCCCATACAGTACGATTTGCTAATTTAAGTTATGTACATCAAACACAAATACTAAATAATTAAATAAAACTTGTTGACAAATAATGAAAAGTAGGTACAGAAACCTTGTTGTTCCCAGTTAGTTTATATTGGTGTGAAAACAACAACAGCTTTGAAAATATGTTAACAAACTTGCATCGATCGATAATGTGGATTCAATTAAGTGTGAATTAATATTACAAAATTATTAAAGCTAAACCAATCAATTTTAATAAACACTAGTAGATAAAGATAGCTGTGGAAGACTGAAAGGTTAATTAATTTGTTAGAGAGATATCGTACCATATGTCGTACCTGCTAGATTGGGACTACACTTAGATACTCGTTAATAAGATACACGAATAAGATGAGGATACTTATGGTACACTAGCTGATCCCCGCAACTTCATCTGCGTGTTCCTAGGAATTATCATTAACCGAGATAACGTTACGCTCCTTCTGGTGCAGTCGGGTAAAAAGTATCCTATATGTTAATCTAGCTCATAAACTACCTCTGTGCAAATTTTCTTTCAAATCCGTTTACCTACACCTAAACATCCAAACATCCAAACACCCTAATATCGCTACTTCCACATTTATAATATTAGTTAGATATCTCACGAGTATACCTCTAATTTAATGTATAGATATTGCGACCGACTGCGGGTTCTAAGTTTTGTATAAAGTATATCTATTTTCGACTGAACACAATATAACATAACGTTTTCAAAGCTTTTTCCAAATCGAGTTGGCGGAGGAGCACAAGTTGGGTATATTAACAAGTTTTTCGATACTGCATTTTGCGTGATAGGGGGCTAGCTCATCGGCATGGCTGCGGCAAGCGCTGTAAAATAATTTCACACCGATCCAATGAACAGCCAATAACCGCGAGTCCGCAGTTAACGGTAACTAGGAGCCTGCGGAGGCGGAATACTCATAATTTGAGACTGCTATTAAAATTAACTCCAGCTTAAACATTCAGTGGTAAACTCACCTAATTGGCCACTAAACATTTCGCACATAGATTACCTAATTAAATCAAGAACTCACGGTCTATAAATGTATGGAATATGTACATAAAACAGTTATGCGTTTGTGGATTTTTGTCTGGTGATCCGAGACACATTCAATTAAAAAAAATAACTTAAAAAAAAAAACTATACCTTTACCTCAGAAATGTGCAGAATGTAGCAATTATTTTCACAGTAGTGAACTGCTAATTAGAAATAGTTAGTGCAAAAGTACCAGCTAGTTTGGTTCCGAGTATCGATACGAGACTGCGAGTCTCGCCAATCAACGATACACCATGCGATACGTATACGTCCCAGAATAATTAGGATACGCAGGGAATTCCAAATGAAATCCCTCACAGATAATATTATATCAGAAGGCAGATAAAAACTCTGGCACAGTCGGGTAAAAACTCTGTCATTCGATGCAGGGGACTCACCCCCAGTTTCTGAAAGGTAACATGCGTTTAACGTAACATTAGTTTAAAATAGCGGCACATGATTGGCTAAAATTAGTATAACAATTTGTTACGACTTCTCCCATTTGCATGAACTCCGTGGTCTAATGGGTTTCACGCCTGCTTCTCATACAGGAGATGCAGGTTCGAAACCTGACCATGAACCAATGAGATAATTAATTGATCTTAGGTATAGTATTGGTCGTTCAGTGTTTCGGATGACACGATAAGCTGTAGGTCCCGGCTACTATCGCTACGTGGTAGTGGCCGTAAAACCCTCCATCAACATGCGCTGAGCCAGCGTGGTAGAATATGGCTTAATCTTACTCGTATCGGGGTAAAGGCCTGTGCCTCTCGGTGGGATATTAATGGGCTACATTAATTATCATTATTTATTTACCCATTTGCGATAGCAGACGCACGTGGTTCTTACTTTAAGCCAGAGTTTTTGCTTCATTTTACGTGACAAGGGGCTAGCCCATCACCGCAGTTAGATAACTCAAAGTAACATACCTACTATGAAACTGCTAACGCGCGTCCGTGGAAGTCACTAATCCACAGGTGTCCCCTGGGTGGTGTTAAATGAACACCAATTTATATTAACAATTCTCGAAAATTCCTGAGCCTCTCGGCAACCTTTAGATCAAAAACAAACAAGACTGATCTGTACAATGATATGTTTACGCGAAAATAAATAGTACTTAGCTAAAAATGTTATTACTTCGGCAGAGGGCTCAAAGTCGTCGTCTCCATTCTGAAACATCCCTGGTAATCACTATCAAGTGGAAAACATCTCGCTCCAGAGATTAACTTACACGCTCCTATCGGTAATTCATTATCACTAACACCATTTCCAGACGAGTTTATTAACGTTTCATTCCGCAATAGGATTGCACAGATAAATCGAGGTTTAAGTTCAATTAAACTAATTGCGGATATAACCCTAAGGTTTAGCTAACAGAGCGTTACGTAACTATTGGTTGGCTATTGGTATCGGTTGATTGTCTCCAGAACCTATAAGTTGTATTGAAACATAAATTATACTGTCCACTTAGGCTGATGGCTGTTGCATGGAAGCTGAGACCGCCATAAAATCGAGGAGACGTTTATAAATTACGAATGTAATACGTTTCGGAACGTTGCAATATCATGTTGTCTATTGAGGTGGGTTAGCAGTGTGCGGACATCGTTATTGGTGGTCCCAGGTTCCTATTAGTTGGGCAGCGTGCTTATCCAGCTTGCATCAGTCCCCGGCGGACGAACACACACGTTTCTGAACGTACTCTGCCGCCACTCAACTTCAATGTCTTGTGACATAAAGACCCGCCACCGTGACATCTTGATTCTATTTTGAAATTGGAACAAATCGAATTTTCCACAGGCCGCAAAATCATAAAAACAAAAGTCGAAAAATAAATAAATAATGGAATAGATTTGAATTTTCTTTTTAATTCTGTGTAAAGATGGGTGTCAGCGGAATCATAAAACAAATGACAAATTAAAACCTGTTATTTTAAAGTGCAGTTATTAACCACGGCAAAAGTTTTGTTCCCACATTAGAAGGTAATTAATCACGCGGGAAACGAGTTTTGCATATTCGCGGGCAATCTTATTCGAGACTTTATTAGTAGCGGTTCACGCCGCCGGATACGTCTAGATAAATTATTGCGATCCGAATATGTTTGTATGTAGTTATGTATGTCTTATGTTTTGTAAGTCTTGTGTTTGCTATGACCTTAGCGTATCAAAGTCCACGAGATTGAAATAAACCAAATTTAAGATTATCTTTATTACCATGCGAGTGGTCCCGGGTTCGATCCCCAGCCGGGGATAAAGAAAAAGAACCTAGATCTTGGATGTTTATATGTGTGTGACGTCGCTGTTTCTGGTTCCCACGACACAGGGTATCCTAGTGTGGGGCCAGAAGCAATATAAGTGCCTGTGTGTCAATGTATAAAAAATATGATGCTCTTCTTTATCTTATATTTATTGCATATGAAAATTCACATAATAAGCTTGTAGAAAAGACATTTACAAAGGCAAACTTATCTCTAACAAGATATTTCTTCCAGCAAACCTAAGATAAAAAGAGTCAATTTGATAGCAATGACAGGTAGACCTTTGTGCAGAAATACAAGTAAATAATATAAAAAAGTGTGTTTTACTAACTAAGAAATATACTAAATATAGAAAAACATTAATACCTTATATAAGCTACATATTTATAAATAAACAATACTAGATATTAATACCTAAGTTTACGAAAGAGAAAGATAATGCTCCTTTAGACGATTCTTGAAGATAAAGACAGATGGACTGTCCCTGGTGGCGCGTAAACTTCCTAGTAATGTTCTGTCTTTAAATCAACTAGGTATTTTAAGGATAGCAATTAAAAAAATTGCAGTTCTTATTATTCATTCAACACAAAGAAACGGAACTGAAACAATTTTTGCTTATCCTCCTAATAGAGCTTACACAACAGTCTGATATAAATGTCCCCGTCTGGGACTGGTCCCTAATTGAGGTCTAAGGTCGTAAAGACCACATCACGTTAACTGTACGATCACGTCTTCGCTAACATGCGCTAACGACGGTCGCTCGTCCGAATGTACTCCTATTTGCCTTGTCAGTCGTCAGACTAGCTTGAGTTGGACTTGACTTTATTTCGTTGTACATGCATAATGGTTCCATTACAGCAGCTTAGATAATAATACTATAATATAATGCGGCCCGTTACTGTCCTCACCGAGGGCCACGGGCCTTTACCCGGATGATTTCAATTTTAATTTCATTTATTCATTCACGATTATTAAATCATATTTGAATCATACTTAAAACTAAAACACAAAAACAACATAACATAAAAACAATAATACAATACTATACTATAAAAGATTATTCCACAAAATAATACAAGTATTAAGGCAATTTCGAAATAAATTCAATGTCAATAAGATTACCATACTAAATAAACTAAAATTTCCTAATATATTAATGCCGATCATATTGATTTATGAAATCCTCAAGAGTGTAGAAGCACGATAAGAATAATATTGAGCCGTACGTGTCGGGCTAGTGGCCGACCCGTCTCTCAGAAGTTATCAAGCTGCCCTATTAGGGCCTCTGACCAGCTTTACGTCTACTACAACCGAGTAGCGATATTAGCCGGGACCTACAGCTTAACGTGTCATCCGAAACAAGGAAGCGCCCGAAACAAATGCCACATAGAAACGGACACCCATCCAGTACCCGTCTCAGCCAGATGTTGCTACCCGCACGATCGTTTGCGATGTGCGAATACCGCTAAAGCATGGATGCTTAGATGACAATAGGTAAATATTTGTAATTAAGCTTGTGATGTGATTGACTAGAATTGGATCGCTCCAAATATTAAAAAATACCTTATTTTCACGAAACATGACTGTTTCAAAATCCAAAATCCAGCCCACATATATCCCCTAGGTTTATATACATTAGTGTCGTCTCACTTCTCTGCATTTAGAGAGAGCGAGAAAGAAAACTAAAAATACAGCACAGACCAAAATGAAATGACAACCGCTTATGAGTTTAGGAGGCGATGGAACTATTGAAGTTGTCTATGTCTATTGACTTCTACGAGAACCAAGCAAGTTCATTACTTTATTTGAGAGGTCAATGGATGTAAGCGGCATGTAACCATTAATACTGTAAGAAAGAAGAAAAAAATATCAGAGCAAAATGGACCTTTGCAGCTAACAATCATTGACTTCTCATACGTTTGTGGGTTAAAGCTATTGCCATTTTTAATATCGAGCTCAATAGGCTGCATGTGGCTTGAGTCTATTGAGCATAGTATTTCATGACTCTTTCCGAGTATTTTCCCATACCTAACTCAATTTCGCCAAAATTGTGGCTTGAGTCTATTGACCTCCAAGGCGACGATATGTAGGTACCAAGTACTCGATACAGGCATAGTGCTTCCATTAATCAGCTTTATTATTAATGCCTTGCTCTTGTTTCGTAATTCCCGGAGCCACTAACCTTAATGTCATCTTGTAAGTGCCAAGCGAATTAACCGGTTGACAGGTGAAGAGAAAGTACCCATCGTCTAGATTCTAGCCAGATTTATTTCGACACTTCAAAAACAACATTCAGAATAACGTATTACGCACAAAATACTATCAATCTTCAAAAAAAAAATACACACTCGCAGTCTCAAATGGTTTTCTGCCGCCGCAATAAATGTAACACGACATTATTAAGGCAGAACGGTTGAATAACTATATAGTGTGAAGCTTGCAGCGAAAGTGTAATCGTAAATACACAACGGAAAAGTTGCCCGATAACAAATTGTAAATTATGTTTTTGGACCAGTAAATCTGTTGCCAAAGGCGCCGGTTCGTAAACCATTAAAGAGGAAATACTGTCCGATAAATTCTAAGTTTTAATGCATTCAATTAACTTAATAGAAAATATTGACAATTACATTGCCTCAGAGCCGACACGGATTCGTATTTTGTTTGTATGTACAGACTTACTTGTGGCGCTTTTGTGCCTAGCCTACCTAGGCAATGTTACATAACACTAAAGAGGTGTCATTCTTAAAAGTAGCAGTTGGCACCTGTCAACAGTAAGTACAGAGTTATGAGTCGCTGTCCCTTTCTTTTTCTAAGCAAAACCAAAAGAAGAAGACTAAAGACGCATACGCTCAGTCCCTACTGTTGACAGTGTCAAATGCGACTTTAAAAATGGTCCTACTGTAGTCGTACGTATACGCTCGACGACAACTCTAAATGTATGCGTTTTTACATTTGCTCTGAAGTCAAGTGATGAATTTCGTTGGCAAATGTCAAATCGCATATGTGTTGTCACCGAGCATGTACGACTAGAGATAAGTACATAACCTTGTCTAGGGGGCCTGGGTCTCAAATTTACTTTGTGATACAAGAAATCAACGTTTATCATCATAAACTGTGTGGGTAATAGTAACAGCAGTAAACCTCGATTTCATTACACATTTCGGTTCGTGCGTCGATCAACAATATCGATCACGACGCGATTTCGCGAAGATGCATTAAACTCACAACAAGTCTTTCATCACCAGTCATCTTGGAAAGAGTAGCCATGGAACCGCCATCCCGATAATAAAAACGAACTCTTTTAGTAACCAGACATTACAAGACTGGCAACGCAAGGAAAGGAAACGTTTACGCAATCAAAATGTACTTTAAGGATGAGAGGATGCATGTTTCACTTCCATATACATTTGACGCATCGCTAGTTTGCGACGTCCCTAAATTATATGGAAAACATGACAGTCCATGCAGGCAGAGTGTCAGCCGCAAAGAAAAAAAAACCTAAGTGCACTGGCAAAATGTGTGCATAAGTCGTGATCTTTTGTTTTTCGGCAGAGATATACCGATAGAGTGTTGCTCCAGTGATAAGGTCTGCGATCACAAGTCACTCACAAGTTTCACATGGTCCGTCGCGGGTGACTCGCAGTCCCACACCCAGTTACGATTTAGACGAGTAATCGTAACAATATGCCAGCCGAGTGAGTGGTCACGATGAGCCGCTATTATTGTAATTATACGTCTCTTTAACAATAGTTGGGCATTTGCTATGGGTGGCCCGCTCCGGTTTGATCCTCTTCGTCGTGTGATGACTTGATTTG
The DNA here is from genome assembly GCA_949825045.1 of Argyresthia goedartella. Taxonomy (NCBI): domain Eukaryota; kingdom Metazoa; phylum Arthropoda; class Insecta; order Lepidoptera; family Argyresthiidae; genus Argyresthia; species Argyresthia goedartella. The sequence goes on along the minus strand of OX463812.1, from coordinate 34,706,722 downwards.
AACATGTATTCTACGTATATCAAAATCTAGTTTGACGAAACGTCTGACGTTGTTTGCCTTGGGGGATGGCATTTCAAATGTCTTGGTATAGGTCTCCTCACGAATTAAGAGCGCTGGGAGACTGTGGCGATGGCGGGAATTACTGCGAATATGTACAGGTATTTAAATGACTATTGCGCATTCAAGGCCACCGCTCATAATTCGTGAAGCGACGAGTATCAATGTTGAAATTACAAAAGTAAACACGATGAGTAAAAATTAGACGTTTTCCCTGAGCAATATTTACTTCCCGGGATTCTGTTTATGCACTATTTTCGTTTCCTTGGGAAAACATCGAGATTATACTTACAAAGGCAGTTTTTTTATAACTATCGCCATAGTCTAATTCAGTATATTGCATTAGCGAAAACGGAGATTTAACTGTGATTGAGGTTATTTGATTTATAGCCGCGACATTAAAAAAGCAATATTTAATCTCAAGTTTAAGAGTCCCAAAGTGGAGGTTCCCGTTCATCTTTCCCAGTCGTGTTTGGCTCCGGGTGGTGTCCGCTGACATGGTGCACCATGTTTGTTTTGAGGTGATATTTAGCTGAGTGATGTGGGTAGCACTATTTAATGCTAACTCGACCTAACCTTACAACGAGTAATTTTGGTAAGATACTTAACCATGGGTTGAAACGATTTCGTGATGTTACATACGTAGTTATTATGGAGCCATGAAAGGTTCTCTGTAAATTGATTGTGACTTTCTAAAGACTCTCGTATGTGGTTAGCCTCTTCTGTCTATGCAATTTGTTTTTGTACAGTTTTAGTTTTTTATGTCTACAGTTTGTAAATAAAAATGAGAATTAAGTACTTGAGTTCTATAAAGCTGCTCAACCTACCTTCGCTGCAATTATTAAAAAATTGCTTAATTTAAGTTGCACTGTGTGTGGCATTCAATAGCTACGGTCAAGCGAGGTCTTCATTGTGACTGAAGGTGGACTTAAATGAGGTTTATTGTAAAACCCTAAAGGGCCGGTCCTCTGTCCTTTTATTGTTCACGAAAATGAACTAAGGCGGATGTGAAAGGATCACTTTATTGAAAGAAAATGGCTATGGGAGAACCTAAGTAAGTAAATATATGTTGTAATATTGTTAACCGTTGAATGAGTGTACAAAATTATTCATATTTAAACTCAGGTGGGTGAGAAATATATGACAATAATTTGCTAGAGATGCCAACTTCAGAGATCTAAGATTAGCTATTCATCGACACAGCGTTTACTCCATCTAACAATAAACCATAACCCAGCATCGGCACGATAAATTGGCTCACAATACGTTCGTTTTGTAACCGACGACGACGACGCCGCGCCGTGAAAACCTGTCACTTGCGCTGCGCGGGCGCACACGCCGGTATCTCGATCGGGAATTGCCATAATTTATATAAATCACGCACGGTTTTCGTTGCAACACCATCGGATCACGATCGCACACCCTCCATGATACACATTGCTCAAGGTTTGGTGAAGAATTGCGAGTGCTAACTACGAAGATCCATTTTGCATGATGATATTCCATGAACATTGGAGCCATAACATTACGCTTACCTGTGTCGCCTACATCTTTCTACCCTGGGATCTAAGCATGTTTTATCCCTAGACCTCAGGGTGGTAAATAAATGTGTTAACCTTTAACTGGTGACAAGGGGTCTTACAGGCCCAGCGGCGTCAGTAAAACAACATTTTGGCACCTTCTCCGGGTTTCCTTGGGCTCATCACCTGAGTAGCTTCGAGTTTACTTGCGTCCATGCCGTAAAAGGGGATAGCTGTGTCGGACAGGTTCAAATCGGTAAGTTACATTGGCGTAAAGTTCGGCAGGGGTCTCTCAGACCCCATGTCACCACTTACGTAATTTTTTACGTAATTTTGTTGTATTGTTTTTTCACATTTTTAACCGAGAACAATCAAAACTCCAGGAAAGCAGGAGCCAGTTGTCTTCCTCGATAAAAGCGCCAATCAAATTACCAGTTTGAATCGTGTCCGAAACGTGTGTGCTTGCAGTGTGCAAAAAAATTATGCCCAGACTGCATATAAAAATTGGCAAAGTTCGACCATTGTCAATTTCGTGAAAATACACTTTTGATTTTAGTTGTTTTTTTTCTTAATTCGTTATTACTTCAATATTATAGAAAAAAGTGTTTTTTTGTCAAAATATGTTGATTAATTTTTTGCTTATGTTATTTGTGATCTCATCTCTAGTTTTTTATTGTTAAGACGACATACATTAACATTGCAAGATCGTAACAAAAAAATATATTCAGAGTATAGTTATTTGTTTTATTTTATCCATTTATGTATGATAACACAGTTTTTACATACTCTGGCTAGCTACCACACTTAATTTCTATTATTTATACTAGATACCGCAGTGGGCCTCTCAGTCCCCTCGTCACCAGTTACGTTACACAAAAACCATGTCACCAGTCAAAGGTTAAACAAACTACACTCAGGAATATGTAAATAATAAACTAAAATTAACGATTATCCAGGAATATGTAAATAATAAACTAATATTAACAATTATCCAGGAATATGTAAATAATAAACTAAAATTAACGTTTATGACAATTTTAATTACATCCACTCACTAGTTATAATTGCATTAAAGTGCATATTGTGAAAGTTTCATAAATGCCTTATCTAGTCATCTAAAGCAATTTACATGATCATACCACTACTTTAATGTTCTTAGTTCGGTCAGCATCTTATCATTATCATGTTTAAAAGTTAAGTACTTTTATTTATATGCTTGTCCTTGGATACAAAAGACTAGAACACTCAGAGGATAATAAGGACAATTTAAAGAATGCTAAAAATGGATTGAATATCTGGTTAAACGTGGACACAACCGCATGGGAAGTGGCGACATGCTAAGTTTAAAAAAACATCAAATATTCGTACTATTACAAGTACCATGCTAAGTTTAAAAAAAAACGGTCAAGTGCGAGTCTAAATCGCGCACGAAGGGTTCCGTACCATCGTTCAATGGAAGCGATGGCGTGGAGTGAATAGTTTGGATTTAACACAGCAAAATATTGTTTACAAAGTTATTGGTGCGGTTACTTTCACACTCCATGTACGTAACCAGGTGCATCCATAAGTTTGTATGTGGTATTGAAAGAATTGTTGTATGGGAGCCCCCTTAAATATTTCTTTTATCCTGTTTTTTAGTATTTGTTGTTATAGCGGCAACAGAAATACATAATCTGTGAAAATTTCAACTCTCTAGCTAGCTAGGTTCTTGAGATACAGCCTGGTGACAGACGGACGGACGGACGGACGGACAGCGAAGTCTTAGTAATAGGGTCCCGTTTGGAACCCTTCGGGTACGGAACCCTAAAAAACATCAAATATTCGTACTATTACAAGTACCATATGTTCTTTGAAAATCAGACATCGTTAAAGTTTCAGTTGCAAAAATCGCCACTAACAGTGTTCGCGTGTGGGGTGGCACGAACTGTTGTGCAACGTTGGTTTGCAGATTGACGTTCGGCGAACAGCACCTGGATCGGCGATGGTGTCAGGATCGTTACGTTATTCAAACACTCACGAGGATTTGACGAAGATTAGTTGCGGAGCGGTGCGCGGTAAATTCGGTTAACGTCGGCTTTTGCGGTCGGAGGATGTCACGACAGAAACATTCAGGGATCATGGAATTGCCATTTGAGCAATTTAAAAACCATGTTAAAGCGACTTTGTCGAAAAAGGGATATTACAATGTTCAAGATTACTTAAATGATGGGACTGTTTGGGGTTAGTGCAGACCTTGCTGTTAATAATTTTATAATTATTTATTCCTGCTTATTCATTATGACATATTTATATATGTATAAAGACATTTGGAATTTGGAAAAGGGCTCTCATTTCTAGTGAAGTATATTAAACCTATTGGAATCAGCCATTGGATATTAACAAACGGCATAAAAAACTGCGTAACTTTATTACATGTAGATATATCAACAAAATCATTTCACTCCTTGTCATTCGAGACATTTTATCAAGTCAGAATTTGCGTTGACAGAATTTCTCTGTCGCAGATACCTGATAAGCTTTCACACCTGCAGTCATAATAGACTTATGGTGGCAACAAGTAAAGCTGCCGGCAAACGCGGTGAATAAATCATCTGGCAATTGTAACAAACCAGGCAGCCATTATCACTGAAACAATTAATTTCTCGCTTGTAATTTAAAGCGACACCATTGTCCTCATAAATCATTCTGAGCAGCTACTGTATCTCGCAAGCGTATACAAACTCCTTGCTCAGTTCGGTGCGGAGTTTCGCAATATTGCCAGATACAAATATTATGGAAATTTTAAATCATTGCCTCGTTTCCCACGTGTCGCTTTTGGCGCTCATTGCCTCACTTTGACATAATGCATACGATGCCGACTCGTGCTTTTGGATTCTGCATAAGCCGCTTGTGTAAGCTCAATGCATGCTATGATTATAGCGAGGCGTCACGCAGTGAACGCCTTTTAAGCTTTAAGTTGCAGTGATCCTCGCAATGCAGCGCAATCCTTTCCGTTTCAAAGTAATACGTGTTAAAATTTCACGCACTTGAACTTTTCAACCGACCTCGTCTGTTTTTTTTTGTTACGCGTTTACTCCGTCAAATAATAACCGATTTTGATGATTCTTGTTTTGATTGGTAGGTCATACTTCAGAGGTGGTCCCATACAAATTTTATCAAAATTGATTGAGCGCTTTTTGAAAAAATCAATGAATCCAAAAAAATATATACACAGCTGACTTTTTGGTTACTGGTTCCGTGCAGCAAAAGTTTTGATGAGGACTTTTCATGCACACAGACTTCATTCGCTTCCCGACCGGGGGGGGGGGGGGGGGGGGGAAGAAATAGTGCTTGAACTTGAAATCGAAGTCTTTCACTTGCTGAATTATTCAATGCATTTTTGATTTCACCCTATTTCAGAGACTGAAACCAAAGATAACAGCCTCTACGTCTAACTGAAACGTTAATAACCCATCAACCGGCGACAAAGACTTTGACGCAAAGACAGGGTAACTATCAAGTGATCAGTTCACAGAGAAAACTGCAAGTAAATATCAATTACACATTCACATGTTAGCGATTGTCATGTCAGTCTGTCTGTCAGACGCCACGTTCGTGACATCCCCCTGGCCCCCTCCTCTTGGGCGAGCCTCTCGGGAATTATCGTGTCGTATGTATGTACCTGCATATTCACATTCGTGCAACGATTACTTGTTTATACAAACATTGTAATGCGCCGCCCTGACATGCACGCTGCGAAATGAAGATGTTGCGTTTGATGCTTGAGAACTCTACTGGGCAAATACGAGAGTCGCTGTGCTCTTTGGTGGGGTGGTATTAATGATTTCTTGCACTTTTACAAATTAGAAGTGTCTTTAATAATAATATTAATCGTTTATTTCTTTTTAAATAGAACTACAACTTCCTTTTAAGTTTCTTTGTATCTGAAATATGGATGGTGTAGTTTTATCGTGGAATTCGGTGGGACGCGTTTTTAACACGCTTTTATTAAGTTCGCTCAATCTCAATCAAATCTTCAATAATAATAATAATACCTTGGACACTATTTACACTCATTGATCTAGCCCAAAACTAGGATTCCCTGTATCTTGGGTACTAGACAACGATACACATACTTAAATAGATAAATATTATACTTAGGTAGATAAACAACCATGACTAGGGTACAAACATCCGTTCTCTACAAACAAATGTTTGCCCCCACCGGGACTCGAACCCGGGACGCTTGGCTTCGTAAGCAGGGTCACTGCCGACTCGGCCATTCGGGTCGTAATCAAATCTTTTTAGAATAATTATGTAAGTTCGGTGACAATGCAATATTATGATACCAACGAGCTGATCTGATGATGAAGCCGGGTGGTGGTCACATAAACTCTGTAATAAAATAACGCAATCCTACCGAGTTTGGGCTCATTACAATCATTTATGGATTAGTAAGGGTATCGAGCTGATCTGATGATGGGTCCTGAAGGTGCATAGTGGAACTCTTCAACGGCTACTAGTGAACCCCTCGAGTTTGGTTTGTTTTAACGTGACTGATTCATGTTTTTTAGTTATTTTAACTATCATTATTCAAACCAAATTGCATCATTCCAAATACCTATCATAATAACCATTTCTCTAATTCAGTCCTATTCACTAGGCAACTGTCACCGAATATCAAATTAATTTCCATAACAGGTTCGCAGATTCAAAACTAATCCACCAGAAAAAGAAACTCCGATACAAAGTACACCACCGCTAAGACATATCGGGTTGCGTATTTCCAAAGCAGTGTTACACCCGCGCACACAATCAAGCCAGGTGTAGAAACAGTGACTGATTAGCTGTAATCATGATTACATCGCCGCTGATGGATGTGCCACTAGACTACCAGAGTACTTTCACAGTTAAACCTTACTCCGCTGTAAGAGGAGCTGTTTTAGTGAGTGGTACCGAGAGAGCATTTCACTAGCCAGCTTGAAATGACGTGTGATGTCTTGATTGTTGTGAGCGGCATTGTTGTGAACGATTTGTTTCGAGTTTCGACAACTCATTATTTGTTGTTATCAACGACGATGTTGCTAATTACGGTCGGATTCCAGCGATGGGCTTCCGTCGAAAGACTCATTGAACGAGCGAGCAGAGCGAGCGAGAGCGGAAGCGTCCGGTTTCTAGATTGGATGAAAATGCCTTTGTCCGTCTGTCTGTTGTCGCCTGCAGGTCTCATTTTCAAACAGATTTTGACGAAAATTGGCACAAAAGTTCCTTGTTTTATTTATTTTTTTAGTCGATCGCGATTTTTATTGGGGGGAAAAGGGCAAAGTTTGGTGTAGAGTTATTTATCGATGGATTTCAATTGAATTTGAGAGGCACTCTAAGCACTTCTGGGTAATTTTGATCCACCTGTAACTATGGTGCAGATACAGCTAGGTACCTGAATTTTCTGTGACGAATAGGTCACTACTTAAATAGGAAAATTCCAAAATATCTGTCAATTCAAACCAATGGATTGGAAACGACAGCCGTTCAAAGTTCCGTCATTTCGTCACTGACTGAGTCAGCAAATCAATCATCAAAATTCTAATTATTTCTAGCAGACCTGCAAGCTTGAAATTGTAAACAAGCGAGGTCTATGTTTTCACAGAACCACTAGTTATAGTACGATAGCTGATTGTTGGTACCACACGTCATATATTAACTATGGAGAGGTTAGTCCGTGTTACAATGACGCGCTATAGTCTCACTTGCGACCGATGAAATTCAAGAAGTCGGATCCAATCTTGGAAGCGTTATTGCACCGCCGCGTTGTGAATTGGTTAATTGGTGACGCTAATGGGTGTTATCAAACTAATATTTATGGCGTTTTAACAGTCAGCCTCTTAAGTGCAGTCTCGTAACTGCGCGGCTATCGCTGTATTAATTCAATTTATTATAGGCAAACCACCGAATAACTAATCTACGTAAGATATGTACTACATCTGTCTAACCAAAACACATTTTATACTTCTTCTTTTTTTTCTAATCGATTTGCACTGGCTTGGCCTACGCAACGCTAAAAAAAAAGTGGTGTTGGGACTTACCGTGGCGTATTCTGCGCAAATATCGATAGAGTTGACGAACTCGCCGACGTCATCGACCGTCCACGCCGACAACCGCGCGCGCGCCTCCGAGCAGAGACAGTCAGTGCGCGGCTCGCTCCGATCTAGAAAAAAAAGACTCAACTTTTAGTGTCTTTTTAATTTGGCAGACTAAAGAGGTCTGCCTTTTGTTTTGCCTTTGCACTTTCTCCTCCTTGCTTGATAGGGGCAAGCCACCAGCGGCTTAGTTCATAGGAATCATGAACTCGCCAAACACAATGAAGTAGCACCGGTCAATCGGGAAATAATGGACGTTGTAGTGAGCGCCAAAGCAAAAGAAACAAATCACATGCCAGAGAAAGAAGTCCGGAAGTACTCAGCAACACATTACGTTCGCAGATTGGCTCGAATCGGAATGTTAATAACTAAATCAAAAGCAATCTGTGTCATGGTATGAATATTTTGAATGATGATGAAGTATCTCTAAGGGCCTCTAGTGGCGGGTAATTGACTATAAAAATACCATTGATGAGTGCACACATGATAGTAAATTCACGTTGAAGAAAACAGTTTCTTCTGCATTATTTATAGCATAATATAAATGCCCATATAGCAGTAATCTGATTAAATGATGACTGCTTTCTTCGCTTTAACTATGTTTTAAAAGTAAGATTATATTTCAGGTTAGATAGGTTTGTCGCCACTATGAAATATAATTCGATATTGTTGAGCCTTATCGTTCCCCGAAGTTTAGTGCTCGCCGAGCGGTAGTGCTCGTCGAGCGACAGCGCTCGTCGTATCGCTCGCTCGCTCGACATGGTGAGCGGCGAATCCTAGTCCTAGAGTGTAATTATTTAGCTTTCCCCCTCTCCTTAGTGGGTATAAGTAAGCAAGTTGTATAGCTCAGTTACCTAAGATCGCGACGCCTTGGCGCATGCCGACTCATTTCAAAGAACGCCGACACTCACTCAAAGAAAGCCGCTGCGAGCGTACACCCGCAAGTGAATTTGGAGTTATGCACCGTTTTTTTCGTCTTTGAGAGGACAGTGAAGAGCCCCAAAATGAAACTTTAATTGAATCAACAACAAAAATGCGGTCGTTTTCTAAAACATGCAAACATAATAACCACAACTGCGTGCGGGTGTACCGACACTATCTAAACGAATGGGCTTTACCATCTCCCGAAGTCCGGTGCTCGTCGCTGTCGCTCCTGGTGCTGGGGCTCGCAGAGAGCCGCGCTCGCTTGGCCGCGCTCTCGCTGGCCGCCGACAGGTCGAGCGGCGAGTGCTCCGCGGTGGTGTTGGCGGTGGTGCGCTTGCGCCGAGCGCGACCACCGCGGCCGACACGCGAGATCGCTAGCAGAGTCTGGGAGAAGCGAAAAGTATGTAAAGAGGGTGTAAACGAAAAGTGTAGTTAATATATCAGAAATAGAATTTTCTATCCATAATTAACAAATATATGTGATTTTATGATTTCTGCATCTCTAGTTTTAAGGTATTTATCTACAGGTCTTTTGCTACCTGAAATAAATTGAATTGAATTAAAAGGGGTAGTTAGGGACAGTTGCTGTCTTTCTAAACAACTTCTAATCAACTGATTCCGAATATAAAACCCTGAAATGGAACTGGAGTTTAAGTAGAAAATATCAATAATGGAGGCATAATTACAGCGATATACATTGCATTTTGTCACCAAGCTCTTAAAAGTTCAAGAAAGTTATTATGATTGCTATATTCGACCCTTCTCAACACTCCGTAACGCATGCCTATTAATCCTCAAGGCGGCGTTTCAAAACATAATTATTCAGAAGCTCGTCACGTAACATCATATATAAGCCACAGATTCAAAAGCAAACACGAATGGCCAGACGTCAGCTTATCAGTTGAAGAGCGCGCGCCGATCGCCCGCATTCATCATAATAACATTCAGTAACGTCACGGTTAATACCCACGGGTCAGTTGCAATCTATCTTTTTTAATTGTTCCGCGCAAAGGAGAGACCACGCCACTCCCGAGCACGAAGCCCAGCCGAGCCGCGCGCGCGTGAAATGAACAAATATGAACAAAGGCCTTCATTGGAAGGTGGCGCGTGCGCAGATCTCATCCGCGAGATTTACGAGCTTGCGGTTTCTTTCACCAGACCGCTTTCATTGCCTCGCATCTTATTAAGATAAATACCCATTTTTGTTCTGAATTACTGTTGCAGTACGCATATAATAGTCAGCAGTCATCGGCATAGAAAGCTAGACACGCCTGCGATTCAGCAAATCAGATCAGAATGTCAGCAATGATCATCAACCTTCCTCATAACTCGGAGTGAAAAACTAAATTACCCATTTACCGCTGCGTTCACCGATAATTGCCTCCTTCGAGCACACGAGTCGCTGCAAAAAGTTATCTAATTTAAAAGTCGAGTGTTTGTTGCGATTTCACATCCCATCACTGGCGTGTCGCGGGCCTCGCGCTGGCTGCGCCGGCGCGTGCCGCGGCCAATTAGTGCAGCTCCAGTTCCCTTCGCAGCTGAGACGCGAGACTCGAGCGACGACGACGCCGGTGCCAGAGCTCGCCGGGTCGGTTCGCTGGCGAGCGAGTCCCGCCCTATTATTACCCTCCCAACTTGCGCAGCCTGCGCGCGCTACAGCAGACCTACCAATTAGCACTCTCTACGTCTTCCCCGCACAATAGCGCAGGAAGTGTAAAGGTCGTGGGCCTTATCTGATTTAATTGCCGTCATTATGACTGGAAAGGAAGCGGGGTGCTCACCGTGCATTATGAATTTAAAGAGCTTCAATTAACATAAGCGAGCTGCGTCCGGAGATGTTAGCCGCGATAGTGTTTTATGAATCTTTACGATGCCTCGCGCAAGACATTTTAATCATAGTCCTGAACTATGAAACGGTGCAAAGACGAGTAATTAAAAATGTAAGGTCAGTGGGCACCAGTCGTAAGTTATACAAGTTTAGTGTGTTTTTTCAAACGAACGGTAACTAACCGTAAATGCTTCAGTTTTTTTTTAAATGAGTTTTATAAGAGGCAGGTTATTATTATTTGGTGATGTCTTTCCGATTGTTGTCTCTGATAATGGACATCCTGTGCGGTGCCGTGCGTGTGGTTAGCTGTGCGGTGTGGTTAGCTGTGCGGTGCCGTGCGTGTGGTTAGCTGGGCAATTTTGTAACGTACGAAATAACCGATGGACCATTGTCGTACACAATCGTAATCTTGTTATTGCCCCCAAATTTTATTACGACAGCGATTGTATTTTATGGAGGTTTGTTTGCAGTAGGTAACATGTTACCTACATCAAAAGAACTAACTTAATCAGTTGTGGGGCCATCAACAGATGATTGATTATTTTTCATAGGTTTTAAACTTTATTACCAAAGTCAAAGTCAAAGCTCTATTACTGTAGATATTTACATATACTTAGCACACGTCATTTTTTGCCTCTTCTCTACATTGGATCACTGTGGGAGAAAACTCCCACAGATGGATTTTTAGATCTCTTTTAAAAATTGATTGTGCTTAACTAAAACAAATAATACAATATTAATTAATATGATCAATAAGCGGGAATAAATAACTACAAAATTAATGACAGCAAGGTCTGTGTTGAGCTAGATTAACCCCATACAGTCCCGCCATTTAAATAATATTGAACATTGTAAGATCCCTTTTTCCACAAAGTTTTAACATGCTTTTGAAATTGCTCAAATTGACTAGCTACAGTTAGTATGTCAATTTCTTTAAAAAGCTCTCTTTAGAAGTCTGTTCGTATTAAATTATACATTGCTCGAATGGCTCTTTCTGTAAAATAAAAATAGTTTAAGAATAAAAATAAATATGACAAGCAATAAGGTTCAAAACCGTGGGCCATTTTTGATCTTCCCACAGACGAAAGCTAAGTGGTGTATGTATTCAATTCAAAATCTTACCTTAGTGGAGCTCATATCCAGCATCACAGGAAAGGCAGGTAGCCTGGGCGGGCCGCCCTGCTGTCTCGCCAAGCCGGTGAACAATCCGCCCAGCGGAGCCTCCGAAACTTCCGCCCTGGGCGAGGTCTGCACCGGTCGCGCTTCGGAGGGCGCGAAGCCGTTGAGGCGGTGGAAGTAGCTGGTGGAGAAGAGGAGAGCTTAGTCAGGTTAAATGAGAGAATCAATTACTTATCTCGTTGGTAAATGGTCAGTCGCGGATTTGAATCTGCATCTCCTGCGTTAGGAGCAATCGTGAAACCACTAGGCCATGGAGCTGGGAGGGATTAAAACGAATGCATATCCAACAAGAGGTACTTATACTCGAAATATTAATACTCAATCCGTGATCTCGAGTGAACTTTGAAAAGGGTATGTAACATTTTTGGCATGCTAACTGGCTAACATGGCTAACTGTCTCAAAATCATGATTTCTGTAGCCAGTGTTGAAACGGGTGTCGATCGATAAGGTATTATCTTACAAACAAATATGTGTAAATATACATTTCTAAAACGATATACTTTTCGAGAAAGCTAACTTCAAAGGGCGACAAAAACAAAAATTTTGCACTTTGAACTCCGATTTCTCGCAAAGAATATCGTTTTAGAAATTCATAATTACACACATGAGTTTCAATCATTTACTCTATCGGGTCATCTCTGGTCGTAGATATCGAGTTTAAAAAAAAACGGTAAGAATGCCCGTCTCCACACAAACATTTTAGAACTCTTTTCTTAGATATTTTTTAAAGAACGTCATCATTGATACGAAATGATTTCTTGAATCGCCTTTTATTTTTCTAGAAATTCCCATGGCCTATTATTATTGAATTTAATTTAAATGAAAATCTATTTATTCTCTTGATTTTTTCGAAACTTGTTTCATACATAAATCGTCAAAGTTAGCTGGAAGATATTTATATCTATTAAGTTATCTAGATGCAATAACTTAAGATACGAAAAATAATATTAAGCTTGACACTTCTAAGAGCACGTCTTCGCAGTATTAAATGAGCCGAATTTTAATTAAACAGTATGGGCAGGTAGTTTGCTCCGCGGGAATTCATATGTAATGGTCATATTGTATGTAATGGTATTTTTTACCTTCACGATAATCAGCCAAGCAACTTCGGAAGCCAGAATCCTACTGATGTGTGGTCTGTGCAGAATGACTTGAGTATTAATTAATAACACGATTCGTATTTTTAATAGTCTGGGTCAAACATACCATCAGAGTTCAAGTTAAAGTATTAATTAAGAATCGGAAAAGTTCACCGACCTCGCCTAACAGACGATTCAAATGACTATGCATAAGTTCACGCGGCGCATCTCAGTTCTCACGGCTAATGTAAATTTGTCAACTAAACGATAGGTTATCAAATCGATTAATATGCAAATAGCTACATCACTAGCCGGTCGCTGAACCAGTGGATTGCCCAGTGCTGGGACACTGATGACATGAAATCAAGATTTGCGGGGATGTAAAATTTTAAAATGATTCCGTTTTTTGGCAACACTCGATTGGCAGGTTGAACTTCTTTTGTGAACTCACATCGTTGAACACAGGATTTCAGTTCAATGAGGTCAATGCATTGATTAAATTATGTAAAATCTAGCATGGCGTTAGACATGTATGATTGCTTAATGTTACGCAGTTATCGCGTAGTGCAATTTTCGGCATTATTTCGGCAGACCAAATTGTGGAGACTTCGTGACAAGCCTAGCAGTTCACTGCTGCAAATCTACCAGGGTTGAATAGTACATTCCAAATTCAAAAGAGCGTGTTCGCAAATAGTTTCTATGACATAATGAAATAAAGATGCTTACTGATCTACTTTTTGCCAACCGTACAGGCAGCCATGACAGGTTACACTTGACCGGACATGAGCCGGTTCGTCGAAGGAAGACCTTCTCAGACCTCTCCTAAATAAGACGGACTGTTCCTCAGAAATCAACTAAGTATGGACTTGTAGATAGAAACCTATCTGTAGTGTTGACTCGTGCTTCCGTTGTTTGAGAGACATGTTCTTGATACTCAATACGATCGTAAGTAGATAGAGAGTGAACGGATGTCCCTTCAGCATGCATGCCTTTACAAGTACATACATGATGCTGTTTTGTGTGTCATAGTCACAATATTTCCCAGACAAAAATGTTTCGATCTAGATTTACGCTGGCATCAGAAAACTAACATCCCTCCAGTGGCCTATCACACAAAAGGCCTATCAGGCCTACAATTTGTGAGGTGTCAACAAAGTAACTAATCACAACTATTACAAATTCATTTATATTTATTGTGTTATTTACTTTGTTTGTTGTACTGTTAAGTTTTGTGTGATAGGCTTTATATTAGTTAAGTATATGTCGGATCGACGCTGATCGGATCAGCTCTCCATGAACTCCTAACCTCAACTAATTCTGGTCCGTCTACTAAAATTTTTCTTGTCTGTGGTTGTGTGGATATGGAAGTTGCAATCGATGAGCGAGCTCTGCGGCGAGCAGTCGAGATTCTTACTTAGCAGCGAGAGGTCTCGGTTTCGTGTTGTCTCGTTATAAGTATTATGATGTGATGATGTCACTCACTCGTTGCCATGCTGCGTGTTGTACCGCGCCGCCAGCGAGCGCATAATGTCGCTGTAGTTCCGCGGGGGGGCGGCCAGGTGCGGGGAGCCACGTTCGGGTGGGGTGCCGGGGTACGACGACGTGGAGGGGGTCACGCTGCGGGACCTGCGGGGAGGGGGGGAGGCAGCTGGTGTGAAACTGTCACTGGAATACTACACTGGAGGAGCTGGGTCCGCAATTTGTAATGGGGCCTCAGCGCAAGTCTCACACGAGGATTAGGAAACAGATCGTATGTTACTTGTGCCTTTCAGACATGATCTGCTGAGGAGAGATGCGCGGAGGGACTACACTGTTATGAATTGATGACCAGTTGAAAAAATTCAAATATGTATCACTCTATACTGGTCGGCCCTAAAAACTATGGACATATTCTCGTGCGGGATGCGCCGTTCAGTTTTGCTAGATCTGCAGCGCGGGGCACACATATGTGGACTATTTGCTCAAAAGATGTGGGCATTAACATGAGGTATTACTTCTACTGTTATGGATAGGAAATGCTAGGAACCTAATTTATGGTTCTACCTTCTCCAAAACATCACACTACACTGGTCAAGCCCTCACCTAGAAGCGCTCGAGGTGTTGTCGTGCGGGCTGAGCCGCTCAGTCTTGACCTGCGGCGCGGGGGGCGCGGGGGGCGCGGGCGGCTGCGCATGCGACGGCGACGCGGCCGCATCGCGCACGCAGCGGCGCGCACCACCGCCGCCGCCTTCACCTGTGGGACAACGAAAAAAAAATGGTTAGTTTCATCATCGGCAGCTTGCTTCCGCCATTGCTGGTTATAAGCCTCCTCCTTTTCGCGCCAATAGTTAGTTAGTATGAGTATGATCATCTCAACAATTGCACGCAAAGTTATGAGGATTAAACATGTTTCGGAAATACGACTAGCTTCCCAGCTTGCCCTACTGCATAGGAAGCACGGATAATTACGCATCGACAACGTAAGAGACTGTCAGTAAGTCATATCATCATAAAGATCATTTAATCTGTACACGCATACTTTTCCACTCTGCGGCAATTATTGGCTGTTCTTATGCCGGTCTTGGCGGGGGCACTCCTGTGCCCCGGATATCAACGCAAAAGAATGACCTGAAAACGGTTGTGAGCAAAATACTTCAGGTTTAGATTTGTAATGATTTTGTTTCTGCAAAAGGTGGCGCACTAATAAGAGGCCGAAGTCTATGGATATTGGCAGAAATTAACCCTCTCAATAGGCATAAAAAAATGGCTGTAAAAAGCCAAATTGTCATGGCGGCCAGCCACATTACCGATTATTTTATTTTTTTCATTTAATCAGTCAGTTTACCAATTAAGTGTGAGATACCAGAGAAAAAGTATGTTTATCCTCTATTTCCGGTGAGTATTGCCAGTAATAAAAAAGGATAGTGGGTAGTAGTAATTATTTTATAAAATTAAATATAAATATTATTCCAAGTGTTCATGCGCGAGTGGACGGTAGGTAAATTAAAATTTAATGCAAGTCCATACTAGGTGTTCATACGCGAGTGGACAGGTTTAAGATGACGATTAGATGACGATGAGTCGCTATGAGAAAATGCTATGTCTTTGTGTATGTCTTTAAAATATATATCCCTTAGCATGTCACTAAAATATCTCAAAAATTCCATCTCCCAGCATGTTGCAACAACCAGCTCCAACCGAATACCAAATACGAGATCAGTTTACAAAATCAACACAAAGAATCCGGTCGCACGCAGTAAACAGGCGTTAAATAACTCCAACTGACAGGTGAGACAGTTTACGCGCGAAAAAACATCTTGCAGAATACTCCTCTGTACCAGTATCACTGGAGCCGCCGAACTAATACAAAGTTCTACAAAAGTCTGTCGTTAGTCGCGGGAGACGCGGGAACACCTATTATGAAATGCGGCTTCAGATGCAAACAAATTCTTAACGAATGAACACTTGGGAAAACCAATGAACGTAGCTGAAGTGTAAGCATTTGTATGGTGGCTCCAGTACTAATTCTTCCGAGGCGACCCCTGAATCGCGACATTTGCGGAGATAGCTGTGAAGATAGCGCGTCGCGGCGCGTTTGTGAAGACTGTTGGGGCTGGTGACGCTTTCACTCAATCACAGTATCACTGCTGGCTATCTACGAGAATGTGTGGCAATTTAGAGAAATAAATGAACTGAGTAACTAGAACGAAATATCTGGAGCTGCGATAATGCCGCGATGAATTTGCCGCCGATCCATTAGTCGATATGGAAATATCTACTGCGCTTTAATAGTTTGGCCTGATGCTGATGTACTTACTTAGTATATACATGTTCTATTATATTTTTATATTATATATTTCCCGAAATATTATTTAGGCATCTACCCAAATTTTCAAAATTAAAACTATTTGTTGAACTATCTAGAAAATGTTGCTATACTCCATTTTACCTGACAGGGGGCTAGCCCATCGCCGCAGCTATGAAGATTGAAAGTTTCCTCCATCCGTTAACACTTACTATAAAAAAATATTGGTACATAATCAGCACCGGATTCTTAACCGCGTCTCCTGCGCGTGCGGCGAGCGGGACACGACTAGACCATGGAGTTGACCATCTTTGCCCTCGGATCAATAGTGCCATCGAACAATATTCGATTCTATAGCAACAGAGTAATGCCAAGTAATATGTTACAGTGTTTATTAGAATACTATTATATATGGACAGCTATTGTGGTCACAACGAACTATTTTATAACTCCCATAATAAAGGCTAGAGTAAAATGCTGGAAGGTTTTATTGACCTAAAAGGGGCCAGGGAATGATTGCAATTCAACTGTTATGGTATTATATGTGTTAGATCGGGAGTAAAATAACAATTATGTATTTATATAGTTGACATTCTAAAGACATATGGAGTTTAGTTCATTATAGAAAAGATGGAAATGAGCTATGGTTGGTAAGGTAATGTTTGAGAGATTCATCAGAAAACGAAAAGTTGTTATTGGAAATCTCTGCGATATTAAAATCCAGTTATAACATAGGCCACATCACCGTTGGTACGACCGTATAATGTACTTAACATAAATTAATTATCTCATTGGTACATGGCCAGGAATCGACCTTGTATCTCCTGTGTGAGAAGCAAGCGTGAAACCCATTAGACCAAGGAGCTCTTTGCTTTGAGTATCTCTTTTCAGGAGATCGGCACCGGAGATCTCACACGGTCTCACTCTGAGCCACTCCAAGGCATAACACCTCGGCATATGAGCACTCCTTCAGGCTGCAGGCGGTTCGACTGTGGAACGCACTACCTTGCACTATAAGAGACAGTCCCACTATTGTCTCTTTCAAAAACCGGGTAAAAGAGCACTTCCTCTCTCTTTCGTGAGAGTTATAGTATGTATATCATTGTAATATATAAACTATATTTGCAGGTATATGTATGTATTGTATTTAGTAGTCTGGTATTTTATTTTCCGTATTTTATATTATATGTATTTTAGTATAAATTAGATATTAGATATTGTATACTGCCTACCCTTTCATGGTACAATGCCTTGGTTTGCTGGAAGAAATCTCTTTTTAGAGATAAGCTCGCCTTTGTACATATGATTTCTCCTAATGTAACCTTTTAAATTGAATATGTGTGTGCAATAAAGAATTATGAATCCTTATGAATCCTCTTTTTCCATCCAGTTATAGTCGTATTTGAACCTATGATTTATTTGAGACCAAATAAGTACTCAATCCCGACTGGTTTTCTAAAACATCTTCCCTTCTCGAGTATTCCCAAAACAACTAACCAATTCGGTGACACGTAGAGACAGAATGTCAACAGTTGACTGTCACCCGACGCGACGACCGGCCGGCCGGCCGGCTGTCAACATCAACAGTGATTGTTTTAAGACAACGTTTCCGAGATGCGCGTTGATGGTCGAGCGTCTCAGACTGTAAGAGCGATGATTTTCTCCGAGCTCTTTGGAGATGGCAGAGACATTTATTTATCAAAAATATACAAATTTGTTCATTTCATAATAAGAACTAAGGTTTAACAGACATGGTATCACCTTTTAAGTATTATAATACCTGTATCAGGAGATTCCTACCTTCCACAATGACATAAGTCTTTGGAAATAAACACTATCACACATTTACAATCGGGAAATATTAAACTGCACATCAAAAATACTGATTTGCACAGCAAATATCAGGGCAAAATGCTGCGGTAGCTTAGGTGAAGGGTAAAGGGGATGAGCTAAGCGAAGCCCCCTTTATCCTTCGTGTTAGTTTTACAAAGTTTATTGTATTAAAAGTAATAAGTTGTTTTACAGATTGTTAGGTTTAAGGTTTATCAAATGACAACTTGTACCTACGTGTATGGTACGGGCAACATTTGTCTAAATATTTTTTATTCATTCATTCATTCATATGAATGACTTCATGTTGTCATATGTTGATCATTGCCTTACTATGTTACGAAGAAGTAGAATACAGCAATAATATGGGGAAGCTTCATACTTATAATGGTACGTTAGAGGATAATGTGAATTTTGTTTGATACTCTAAAGGACTTTAGCTTGAACGCAAGGCTAAAATGTGTAACTGTGGGATGATCTTACAGTTCTTTAGATTAATTTATGGCTGTACGACAGTA
Organism: Argyresthia goedartella; assembly: GCA_949825045.1. Lineage (NCBI taxonomy): Eukaryota > Metazoa > Arthropoda > Insecta > Lepidoptera > Argyresthiidae > Argyresthia > Argyresthia goedartella. The sequence goes on along the minus strand of OX463812.1, from coordinate 34,687,886 downwards.
TATAAGTCATGGAATAAAAATGTACTTCACCACATCCACCAGCTAATTAAAAAAAAAGCTTAACACATCCCGGCCGCGTACGCGCAGTGTACATATTTGTAAACGGTACCGATCACTTAAGCAGTCTGTTTGGACGTGCCGCCATTCGGGGTCAGGTGCTCGTGCCAACGGTACCCAGTTTGACGACGCTGCTGACCCCACGTGTGATGGGGCCTAATTGAGAGGCGCGGGGTCACAGCACTCGAATGCCTAACTTGTGCTCGAAGTGTAAGTGCAACTGTACGAAGTGTCTTGCATGGCCTTTGTCGAGATGTGGCGGAATATTATCTGCACTTTATTGTTCTTTTTGTGCCACTCCTCTATTGGAGGTTGGCGATCAGCTTTACATACATCCTCCCGTGCCCATCGCTGTGCAAATCGGTATATTTAAGAGAGTGATTCCGTTGAATTTAATGTATCACCAGTATACTATGATATCGGTGTTATCCATACATGTTGTCTATGTAGGTCTGTCAACTATGTATGGCTATCAAAAATGTTGACTACCGTCACGACTTTCTATAATTACAGCTTTTTGATAGAAGAAAATCGAAATGGTATGAATGAAAACCGTCATAAGCATATTCTCTACACGTCCAACATTTTCCGCGCTGTATCTCATCAGTTTGCTCCACACCATACCATTAGGAGTGTGTGCAGTGTCAAGGTAGCCGTACCTTCGTGTCGAGAGTACAGTGTTTAAGCTTCTCTGTTTTACTGCCTTTCCTACGAACTGCCTACCGCCTGCCACATTCCTTGACGTTTCGCAGCCCAAAGAGAGTCGTAAACTGAAAAATCCAAGGACTGTTGACTCTAAGCGGAGTCTATCACTCGTTGACTTCCGCATACGATTTTCTACTGCTTTTACCGTGGGACCGATTTTGATGTAAAAATTCTAAACGATGGTATCTTGATTGGACTCGATATTAGAAATGGAATTCGCGACGGAATCACCTGAGATGACTTGTTATTTGACGGCGGCACAGCGATATGCGTACTTTGACGACTTTATTTACCGTAGAAGCTACTGCGAGACGTTTTCTGTTGAGTCATGATTTCCAAATTTATTGCCAAGGCTATATTTCTTACTATTGGATGCTTTTATAAGTAGGTAATTTAAAATGAATGTGAAATACACTAATATAAATGTAAATTGAATAGAACAACAGACTCTAGAGCTCCAAAAATGTACAGATATCTCTAACTCGATAATTGAAATACTCAATTTCATCGACAAAGAAAGCTTGATCATCAATAACCCAAGCACCAAACATAACCAAAACACTGGACCGTAAGTCAACAAGCCCACATGTTATATTTGACAACAAGTTCTCTAGCGCACGCCATCCACGCGCTATGCGTGGGCGCACATAAACACGCATAGAGGTACGCACAGTACAATATAAACTCGCATACGCCTGGTATCCCGCGTTTTAGGTAAAATACACTGTGCACCCGAATTCATGGCGTTATCACGGCGCTCTGCGTTTATTGCACTCAGCGAGATGCACAGATAATGTGACCGTGTTTTGTACCTCCTACCCCGAATAGGGTATGAGATAAGGCTTATACCATTCTTGCCTTAACGTGCAAGCTGATAGATACTTGAATTATACTATCAGCAAGATACTGTCGTGAGCGTGACTGTACTGAGATCTGAGACCACCTCAATCAACACTTGCTATATGATTCTGAAGTCTCATGGGATTGAAATAAGAAAGGCACGAGGTTAGTCCATTGTCTGTATCATACGGAAGAGAACGACACTCTAATGCTCTGAAGCTGTTAGGAGACACAATAGGCTGTAAGGTTTGGGAGTTATTGTAATATGCTGAATTTCAAAGACTTCGAAGCTTAGGAACCGTCATTTTGATTTGTCAGTCAAGTCCCAGGTGGTACTATGAGACTAACGGATTCCCGACAATGTCTAGCTATCTTCAGAGATCGAGAAGTTCAAATGCCAGGAAGTTAAAGACGAAAATCATTGATCTAGAATCTATATAAGACGACGAAGACCGGTTTAGCCTAGCGGGTAGTGACCCTGCCTACGAAGCTGACGGTCCTGGGTTCGATTCCCGTTAAGGGCAAATATTTGTGTGATGAGCTTGTATATTTGTTTCTTAGTCTTGGATGTTTTCTATGTATTGACTTAAGTATTTATCTCTATTAAATATATCGTCGTCTAGTACCCATAATACAGCCTTATTGAGCTTGGTATGGGCATAGGTCGATTTGTATAGGATTATCCTCTAATATTGATTTATTTATTCATAGAATCTGATTTAAATCTATATATCTATAGCTATTGCTAGTTAAGATTGTAATATTTGCATTAGTTAAGCACAAGCTATTTTTAAAAGAGATCTAAAAATCAATCTGAGGGAGTTTCTACGCCCTTCTTCTCCCACAGTGGTCCAATGTAGAGAAGCCGCAAAAAATGACGTTTGCTAAATATATATGTAAATATCTACAGTAATAAAGAACTTTGACTTTACTTAAAGACCGTATAGAACTTTAGCTCCAACAGTTAGCTAATGTAGTCAATATCGTATTTTCTATTTATCAATCACCGATTTCCTATCCCGCCATTCCCCGGTCCCGCCAAGTCAGTGCCAGGTCGTCGAATAAACAAAACACGGTCGCGGGCGCAGGCGCAGGTGGCTGGCCGTGTCAACATGGTCAGGTGGCTCGCGAGACCTCCCGGACGAATCGTGGGTAAATAAACAGAGGTTCGATCGCTGGGATTATCGGGAAACGGCGGGGCTCCGGTGGTGGCTGGCACTGGGTGTGGACTATGAGTACGTTGGCACATTAAACAAGAAGTTTGATGAAGCGTTTACCAAAGTAAGTACTCATGATAATCGACGAATGCACATAGATAGTTAAATTAGTAAACTTCTAGAGGTACACCGTATTATCAAATATTTTTTTCCTACCCAAAATGGGTAAATAATCACCAAAAGTTGCAGAAAATATCAGGGCAAAATACTGCGGTAGCTTAGATGAAGGGTAAAGCGTGAGCGAAGCGAAGCCCCCTTTATCCTTCGTGTTAGGTTGAACATTTAACAACAACAAATAAAATTCCTTAAACCATAAACTTAAGTACCTAAACAAAACATAAAAAGAAGTTTGTTAATCATTTATCCAAACACAATTTGGTGCTCGTTTACTAATTCTGGCGGTCGTTTCGAATTTATTGATAGTAAAATATGTGCGTTTTTGGTGATCGTTTAAACATAACCCAAAAAATATTAAACAGCGTTTAACCTCTAAACAAACGTCAAATTCCATACATTTTTGTTTTTACATAAGTGTTGAACAGTAGTTTATTTTTTTAGGGTTTGAGTAATATTTTCTGAGTGAAAATAGAAATTCATCTTTTTGGCGTGTGATGATAAAACAATTTGAACTTGAGTAAAAAATTATCATCGGTCAGGTGTTTGAAAGTTTGACTCTGCTATAAACTACCAAGCAACTGTGATGTAATGCTTGGTTAAATTCATATTTTTAACGTAAACAAGCAGATGGTCCTCTACTCCGAACTCTACTACAAAAATTATGCGAAGGACTATGAAAAAAAAACAACCACCTGGCTTTTTAAGGAGGCGCTTCAAGTAGGCTGTAGCTAAACTTTTTCATCTCAAGAAGGTGGTATACAAAGTTCGGGAGTGACCCTTAACGACCTCTTTAGACCGGAGGGCACTTGAAGTAAAGCTTGGGTTTTCTGAACTCCAAAAGTTAAAAAAAAATGTCTTGAGTGTGGTCTGACAAAGCACATTCTTTTGGAATAGGAAAATCTGGTTGATCTATAATGTAATATGCTCATAATTTTGAATATACAATTGGTTTAATAGCTTAACCCCAATGAAGTCGCTCTGATCTGGTTTTATCTGGATCAGGGTTTTATATTGAAAGTTATTCAGTATGATTTCCCTGACAAAACTTTTCTTCGTAATACTTTATTTTACATACTGTGTAAGTCACCTAAAAGAGGGCGATGGATTCATAAGAAACGAGTTACAAAAAACCGGTCAAGTGTGAGTCACAAAAGGTTCCGTACTACCGTTCAATGGTAGGGATCATGTGGGAATAGTTTGGATCACATAGCAAAAAGTTGTTTACAAAGTTATTGGTGCGGCTACTTTCACACTCCATGTATGTAACCAGGTGCATTCATAAGTTTGTATGTGGTATTGAAAGAAATGTTGTATGGGAGCCCTCTTAAATATTTATTTTATTCAGATTTTTAGTATTTGTTGTTGTAGCGGCAACAGAAATACATCATCTCTGAAAATTTCAACTGTCTAATTATCACGGTTCATGAGATACAGCCTGCTGACAGACGGACAGACAGACAGTCAGCGGAGTCTTAGTAATATGGTGCCGTTTTTACCCTTTGGGTGCGGAACCCTAAAATCAATCGACATTAAGGGCTATTGCATACGGAGTACAAAAATCGCGCAGCAACACCCCAATTGTATCGCGACAGACGCAGAGTCAAAAGTCTGCTGCGCTGTGCCGGTCTTGAATTATCTTGCGTATGAATCGCGACAGCCGTGTGTCGTCCGCGCGACATCCGCGTGACGTCCGCGCGGCAGCCGTGTGTCGTCCGCGCGACAGACGCGTGTCGTGCGCGCGACATCCGCGCGGTCAGAAACCGCCGCGTGCAAAGGCTCAAGTCAATCTCTAACCCCGGGTTAAAGATAAAGTTCTTGAAAAAAATAAAAACAGCTCCGTTGTCTAATGGGTTTCACGCTTGCTTCTCACACAGGAGATGCAGGTACGATTCCTGACCATGTAGGGTAACATAATAGGGTCCTTCTAATGGTCATGGAAAACATTGTGAGGAAACTTTCATTACTCCATAGTTGCGGCGATGGCCTAGCCCCCTGTCACGCAAAACGGAGTATCGAATAACTGGCTCAAAGTTGGCACAATTGTGCATCTGCCACCCCGTATGAGAAAAGGCGTGACGCTATATGTTCTTAAAAAAATTACTACGGAATGCTAAAGTCGAGATTAGTCGCTTCCTATCTTTCGGGCCTTCCTCATCAAGTATAACTACGTGTAAATTCCTATTCAAAAAATTGAAAATTCAAAAAGAGTTTATTTCCATAAGAAACACATAGGTTACACTTGGAGAATGTCAAATCTTAAACTAACACATGTATAAGGTATAGGGAAATTCACCAGACGCGGAAGGAGAGAGGTTAAAATGCAGCCTGCGTGGTGTACTGGCTGTGTGTCTCCACTGCAACGAATCCTCAATTAACCTATTAGCATGTGATCCGATTAAAAAAAACTTTCAAAAAGAGTTTACTTCCACAAGAAACACAAAGGATACATTTGGAGAATGTCAAATTTTAAACTAACACATAAGGTATAGGGAAATATAAAACTCAATTTGAATTCCGTCACCTCAATGTTTTAGATGCTGGAGGCAAAGAGGCGACTAGAAACCTCCAGCTTTATACGTTATTTTTTACAGAATTGGAGCAAACACCTTCCCAAGCTTTCTTGTCTTCTACATAATCTGATATTTTGTAGTAAGCCTTTGTACATAACTGATTTTTAACAATATTTTGAAATGTATTTACAGACAATTCTTGTAACTCAGTTGGGATTTTGTTGTAAAAGCGAATACATTGCCCTTTAAAAGATACATTAACCTTATGGAGCCTAGTAGTAACATTGTGCCTGTCGCTATTCTTAGGAAATTTATCTATATTTTTGTGGACGTACATTAGGTTTTCATGAATATACTGACACGGCACCATAATGTTAATTTCGTTAAATTTACAACGCAGTGATCCGATGACCCTCTAGTCCTGGAAGCGCAATGGACCACTCAGTTTAACAGGAACTCAAAGTCAGGCTGTCACTGCCTCTCGCTCGGGGAATGATGAGAAGGGACTAGAGATACAACGAATTTGTGGTAACTATTCGGCATTCGGCCTATTCGGAACCTTTGTGTGTTGTTCGGTAGTCGGCGGTATACCGAATAGCAAATATGCAATGAAAAAAAAGGAGATAATAAGATAAGAAATAATTAATTAAAAGCTATTTCAGTTGTGCCATAACTTGATTTGTTAACCCAATAGTCGATTTCTAGTGCCTAATACAGACACATCACAATCTGCTATTAATGAAGAAATAATGCGTGTGACAAGATTAGCTCGCAAATAAAACTACAGTCTTCACAAAATAAAAGGCCTGGTGGGTCAAACCAATTCAACCTTATTACGTCAGTGACACGGATGCTATGACCGGGTCTTTTATTTTATGAAGACTATAGTAAAGCATATGTCGCAGTTGGTTGGTTAAATCAGACACTTAACTAACTCTCTAGACCGTTGATTAAATGCCGACGTTTAACCAAGTCACTAGCATTTTTATTTAAATAAAGTATTGTCGAAATCGTTCAACAATCTGTCTTACCGAAAGCCGGCGTGTTGGAAAACAAGATGGCGTCACGACAGCAACTGATTTGCACAGTTTATATCAGGGCAAAACATTGCGGTAGCTTAGGTGAAGGGTAAAGGGGGTGAGCGAAGCGAACAGCGTTGCAAGAACAACAAAAATACTTAATACATAAACTTAAGTACACATAAAAAAAAATTGTATTGTATATGTGTTATTGCCTATGAACGTTTAGAGAACTCGTTTAACGTTTCGTTCACTCACTTGTCTGACGGAATTTTAGTGACTTGGTTAAACGTCGGCATTTAATTAACGGTCTAGAGAGTTAGTTAACTGTCTGATTTAACCAACTAACTGCGATATATGTCACCCGCGCCATGTAAAACTACCTACATTTTTATGTAAATATCAGCGCCGAATATTCGGCGCTTCGGCCAAGAACGTGGCCGAATATTCGGCATTCGGTCAAATCACTATTCGTTGCATCTCTAAGGGCGGATTCGACCAAACAAAGTTATACTTGGTATAAGTGTTACCTCTAGAATAAATCGGGAAATACTCTGGAGTAAACCTATATCACGTTCTACCGACTACTAATCCCGGGTTAGCTCGCACTATTCCGGGTATAGCACTATTCTGCCGATACTCGCGGTGTCACGAGCCTTATTCTTGGGTTAAATTCAAAAATCAAAATGGCTACCTATATAGCAGCTCTTTGTCAAAGTGGGCGCGAGCGAGGTTATCTTCGATTTTCTTTGTGAAATAGGTAGTAAATGTTTTCAAGAATATTTATCAACACCGCGCCACGGTGGAACGTTTGAGAAATATGATTGAAGAATCCGACAGTGATGATGAATATGTGCCAAGACGACCAAGGTGGATCAAGGAAAGAACCAATTACTTTGATGAGTATGATGACCACGATTTTTCTGTAAGATTTCGTCTATCCAAGGAAGCCCTATGTGTTTGTTAGCTAAACTTGAACATAGGCTGGAATACTCATCAGACCGGTAGGTACTTACTTATTTGAAATACTGTTCTATCACTCTACCTGACCTAAAATTTACCTTTGAGTGAATAACTTTCTTATTATTTTACAGGAATTTCTCCATATCGTCAATAAATCAGCTGTTAGCTACATTGCGATTCTATGCAACCAATTCTACACAGATGAGTGTGGTATGAGCGAGCACTCCCACTGCAAATAAAATAATACACCAAGTAACCACTGCAATAGCTTCATCGCATAATGAATACATTAAGTTTACGTACGAAAATAATATTTCCAAAATAACAAGAAACAACACAAGGAGAAAAGTACACAACACAAAACCAAACACAACCTAGAAAATAGAACAAACAAGCTGACATTTCATTGTATTACCCTACAAAATTGAGTTGTGGTGGCATTTCAAGTCAATTTCAAGGAAACGACAGCACCTGCTTTTTTGTCGGTTTGTACATTCGTTCATCATTCTTTTCAAACCAGAGATTAACAATACCTAGCATAGCGTACTCCTCGAGTACGTTGGAAAAATGTGAAGGAAGATATCCAAGGGTAAATATAAGGAGTAAAATTATTCCCGTAATAGTTACACTCGCGTAACTTCGTATTTGGTCGAATCCGCCCTCAGTAGCAGTCTTCTTTCGGCCATTAGAGTTCCGATACTAGGCTTGTGGGTGGTTGGTGGGGCTATGATTTGTTTCTGCTGGATTGAACCACTATTTTGTTATTTGTTCACCTGTATGAAGTGTAAGCTCATCGCCTGACTAATATTTGATTGACGATACACGTGCCTGTTGTGTGTGACTAATGAATGTCGTGCGAAAATTCGTATTATTTAGTTAAATTATGTTTAATTTTGACTTATATAATGTAATCTCCGATTGACCAAACCCAGTCATTTACTAGTGGTTTTACCTCTCTTGAAATACAAGTACCTACATCAACATCTACCTCCATTTTCTGACAAATAAACTTTTAGGGCCTTACCACAAAAAAATAAACTACCGTTCAACACTTGTTTAAAAACAAAAACGTATAGGATTTGACGTTTGTTTTGAGGTTAAACGCTGTTCAATATTTTTTGTGGTAACACGGTTAATATTACGGAACACCTCAATAAAACAGTTCGAAGCACGTCAGAATTACAAAGTGAGCAAATTATCAACTAGAAAAACCACTCCGCGGAGGTACACGAGACGAGAGGTCATGACCCCAGCTCGCGACTGGTACAGCTGGCGCCCCCTGCGACCCGCAGGGGTCCCGCGACCCCTGACCTTGACCCACGACCCGGGCCTAGGCAACAACGGGGAATTTTTACTCTTTTTTACCGTATTAGAAAATGCGTTTTAATATGCGCGTTACATGTTTAAAGTTTCTGTTAGATTCTTGGCAGGTAAGTGATGGGTTAGTTCGGTGAATTTACATTGACTTAATTGATTTAACCTCTCAAAAAGCGCGGGTAGTTGGGACGGGTCGCTATTTTGAATCTTATGCCATGGTAATAAAACTTAAAACGTAGAACGGAAAAATGGCGTTATCTAACGCCGGTGGTATTCAAGAGGTTAAACCCAAATAAACTCTATATCTCACAAAAGCTTAAGTTCCTAAATATTAAAAGGCATTCCTATTCAAGTAAATATTTACAATTTACATAGATCCTATTGTTATAAGTGCACAATATCACCACGGGTTTGCACTCAAGCGGCGATTTCGCCGTGGACTTCCCCAAAACCAATTCTCAACACAAGCGCACAAATAAATTCTTATTCCTTGCTCAGAAAAAATATAGACACAAAGCCCCGACACAAACCGTTGGCTGTATTGTCGCGATTTCCTGGCCATTAGAGATTAGAAAAAAATATATTTTTGGACACAAAAGGGACAGGTACCTGACCTTTATTTTTTTTTCACTTCGGTCAGGTAGGTTAGAGGTAAAAATAAGTGTTCTTTTCTGGGAAGGATTCGAGTAAGGCGAGATTTTCAAAAACTCTATGAAAGCATGTACTCAGAGGGGTAGGTGAGGGGAGAAGGGACGGTGCTCATAGGGGCGACTTTTAACCAAGTAAATTGTCGAAGAATATATTAAAAAAAAATAAGCTGTAGCGGGGCCATCATAAAAATATTCGATGTGTACCTTGAGCAACTTTATTTTACACTTTTCCCTCGTGAGCAACCACCAAATCTAGATCAATAAAACGTTGCCATTAACTTGCTCTGACGTCATTGCATTGAACGTTAACATTTAACTCAGGCGCATACATTTCTTCTGGCCCAACCCAGACCTAGTGTCTTGGGAACCAGAAACACCGACATCACACACATATAAACATATAAACGACCCGAATGGCCGAGTCGGCAGAGATCCTGCCTACGAAGCCAAGGGTCCCGGGTTTGAGTCCCGGTGGGGGCAAATATTTGTTTGATGAGAACGGATGTTTGTACCCTCGTCATGGTTGTTTATCTATCTAAGTATAATATTTATCTATATAAGTATGTGTATCGTTGTCTCGTACCCAAGATACAGGGAATCCTAGTTTGGGGCTAGATCAATGTGTGTCAATAATGTCCAAGGTATTATTATAGGTATTATTATTATTATATCCAAGACATGGGGGTTTTCTTCTTCTTCATCCTCAGCCGAGAATCGAACCCGGCACCTCTCGAATTGAAAGTAGTTCATCGCTCGAAGTTTCTTCCTAATAACCCCAAAAGACCATGCCATGCTGCTACACCCTAGACGACGGGTTTAGCCTAGCGGGTAGTGACCCTGCCTACGAAGCTGACGGTCCTGGGTTCGAATCCCGGTAAGGGCAAATATTTGTGTGATGAGCATGAATATTTGTTTCTTAGTCTTGGATGTTTTCCATGTATTTACATAAGTATTTATCAATATGAAATATATCGTCGTCTAGCTTTGTTGAGCTCAGTATGGCCCAGTTCGCTTTGTATAAAATGTTCCTCTAATATTTACTTGTTTACTTATTATATGATTGGCCACCCTTCTATGCTAACTTTAGCCACTTTGTAAATACAGACAGGGAGGCATAGTAAATATTTTATGGCGCCAATAACTTAATAGCAACCCTTTCCGGACCCTTGCCTTCGGTTCACAAACAAAGGCAGAAAACCCTTCATCTTAGAGAAAGGATTCCGAGAAAAATTTACAAGGGAAAGGGCGGCGAAGATTTAATAACTGGACATTGAAAAATATGGAAAAAGAAATTGTTTTGTAATTTGGTACCTGAATGGATTATTTGTGGACTTTTGGTAGATAGATTGGTTCCTGTTGTAGATGTTCAAGTGAATATTTTTAGAGGGAAATATTAAACTACACATCAAAAAAACTGATTGGCACAGCATAGGCATAGCTTAGGGGAAGAGTAAAGGGCGTAAGCGAAGCGAAGCCCCCTTTATCCTTCGTGTTAGGTTGAACATGTAAGAACAACAAAAAATACTTGAAAATAACTTAAGTACAAATAAAATATTTAAAACGTAAGATTTTTTTTTTTTTATCCTTTTTTGCTGTGTAATTCAGTATTTTTGATGTGCATTTAATACCAGCCATTTTTAAGTATAGGTTAGATAGTAAATATACTTGCTTTACATTATTGCATTACATATTTGCTATATCACCCATTTTATTTCTTCGAATATATACATAGTAAAATATATGTTTACGGTAATATGTATAATCCGGTATCCCATACAATCCCTAGGCAATGTGTATAATGCCTAAAACTTGCAGGTAATGTATGACATATTACTTATTTCATTCTTTGCCTAGGTATTCTACACAATGCCGAATGCGCATTCGGTAATGTATGTAAAAGCGTATAACACTTACACATAAAATATTCCCTTTATATAATATATTACTAGGACTTGTAACATTATCTAGGTAAACTATGCAATGGATATTAATACTAATAATATTTCATAAGTTTCCTGAATGTCGCTGGTATTATATATTTTGACACAAGAGCGTTCAGACCCGGTATGGTATTGATTTGTATATATAGCAAATTGTTTGATGGCTGCATTGATTAGGTATTGTATAGAATTTCTGCATTGTACAGATAACGGTAACATATATATGTCTCCGTAAGATTGTCTAAACCGTTAGTATATAAACTAACGCGATAGTTTGTAAACTATCGACAATATATAAACCAGACCGACGGGCTTTAGAATTTACGTTTCTTTTGTTCTTACATATCAACCTAACACGAAAACTATTCGGGGCCTTCGCTGCGCTCGCCCCATCTAGTCTTCGCGTAGTTTAAACCAGTTCAAAATTTAACGGTTTTATTAAAAACTAACGCGTCTCATCGTAAGCAGTACGGTACAGTTTACAATTTATCGTCAGTTTGTAAACTAACGAGAGAGAAAAACGTTAGATTATAAAATAACCTTTTTGACAATCTTACGGTGACATACACAGACACATTTGAAGTAGATCCCTATTTTTTTTAAAACTCGTTTCTTGCAAATATAATTGTATTTAAAATGAATGTATGTGGTAACAACTTTAAGTTTATTTTACCTATTTGCTAATTATTCAGTTCGATTGCTTTTGAAAGTCCACTCCGGAGCTTTCCGCGCCCGCCCTAGCTTCGCTTCCGTCGGCACGGCACGGCAGGCCCACACATCCCGTACAAAAGAGTTCAACGGGTGCACAAGCAAAATTTTCATTCAGTACCATACATTCCCAGATTTAATCACCAGTTTAGCCATAAAATTAATCATCATCATCTTCAGCCTGTCAGGGAAACTACTGCTAAGTGCCTCCTCATATACACACCACTCGACCCGGTCCCGTGCAACCCGGGTCAACTGCTTTCCTGCTATCCTCAATATGTCATCGGACCATCTGGCAGGTGGTCTGCCGACTGATCTCTGGCCTCCTCTTGGCCACCACTTGGTTACCGATCTGGTCCACCTGCCGTCTTCTCACCTTGCCAAGGGTCCTGCCCACTTCCACCTGAGCCGTGTTATTAATCACAAACACATGAAATATGGTATTTATTCTTAAATGTAACAAATATTTAAAATTAGTAACTAATCATCAATGCTCTTCTAGTTATTCGATATTAACCTGATCGATTAAATATAATAAATAAGCAACAAATAGGTATGTCCCTTTATTAATCTAAAATTGTTACTACGGTATTTAATAAAACATAAATCTAAATATAATAATAAATCTCCTCACTTACCTTCTAACTCTTCATCATAATCTGAATAGTACTTGTCATCCTTGTATCCCTGGTTGTCCGGCTGCTGGTAGAACCTCTCTGATTTGATGTACATTTTTAGATACATCACATTTAATTTATCAAAAAAATATCCACCCAAGCAAAAATTCTTTCAAGACACCGCCTAAATCGGGAAACCAACCACTGGGATAAATCGTCTCAAAAGTCTACGATGACGTCACGCGCGATTTTCATCTGTTTCCCGATGTTTTCCGGAGACAGCCGATCGGTCACGAACGCGGTCGACGAGACGCGTACCCACTGCGAGCGGCGTCCGCGCACTGCCCGCCGCGACCTGCAGTTATCAGAACCTTTGACAAAAAAAAACCTACGGGCAGGTAGCGCGCTGCCGCTGCCGCTGCCGACCGCTTGCAGCTTTGTAATGAAGGGCTGGACCTTTTTTTATTAAAGTAAAGTGCACGTTTCAATTGGGTTTAGCGCAGAAATTTGTTTGTTTGCAGTTGTAGAGACATTTTGGATTGTGATTCGTGGTCATCTCAAACGAATGTATGTGTTTTATGACGTGTCTGAAATTGTTTATGCTGCCAGTTTCAGCATAATAATAATAATAATAATACCTTGGACACTATTTACACACATTGATCTAGCCCCAAACTAGGATTCCCTGTATCTTGGGTACTAGACAACGATACACATACTTATATAGATAAATATTATATTTAGATAGATAAACAACCATGACTAGGGTACAAACATCCGTTCTCATCAAACAAATATTCGCCCCCACCGGGACTCGAACCCGGGACCCTTGGCTTCGTAGGCAGGGTCACTGCCGACTCGGCCATACACAGTTATAGGCAGATAAATGTTATCTAAGCTGTGGATATCTGGACGTGATAAATTCAAATACTCCCGATCACTTTCTCTAACAGAAAAAATAATAGTTGACCAGAGTTGCGATCAGTAAATTTTGATAATAATTAATAGTTGGTAATTTTGAACCTTCGAATGCAAAAAAGCCAATTAATTTGATACAGTAACTGTTGTTGTATACAGTAACTGTGTTTCTGTTTATGGCTGGTAAACAGTTACATTGCTTCTACCAAATCGTCATTTAATCGTCTTTATTAATATTTTAACAACTCACAAGATATTCATAAAGAATTTGATGAGAATTTCCAATGGAATAATTTATGAAAGAATCGTCAACACGTGTTAACACTGGTACGGGAGATAAATTTAACTGACAGGTATTTTTGGGAGATATTCAAAAACTTAAGTAAGTTTTTTTACCTAATTTCACAATGATTATGTTTGATATTTCTGATTGGCAATTTGGCATCATCTAACTGCAAAATAACCAAGAGAAGTGTACCACCTTGTAGAATAGCTAGCTATGCGCCAAGAGATGTTATAATAATACCGATTTGGATCGCTACTGTATAACAAATGGTGTCACAATATTAGTATAATAAATAGCTGCATATTATTCAGGCTAAAACAGACAAATTACAATCACCTTGCGTGGGTGGATTGATAGCTGATACAGGATGATAGGAAAAAAAAGGATTGCAGAGTGTAGGCATTTTATTAAGTTAAAACATACAATGTTTTCTACCAGCACATGCATTGCTTGTGGGCTCACACTAGGGTACCATGTGCCGAAGGAAACAGAAACAGCGATGAACAACATACTCGTCACGCTTGTCATAAGGGGTGGAAGAGATAAAAGTTTGTATTTGAAAATGATTAAATGAAAACTGCAAAATTTATTGACTTTTTAACGTGTCTGTATCTGAATTCATTCCGAGAACATTGATTTAAATCACGCTGTACACGCCATTCGTATATAAATGCAGAGATATAGATATTTACAACTACATATTTGTCAAGATTATCGTCTGTTGAGCAGATTCTATGCAAATCTCACCCTCGCCGAGGACGTGCAAGAATCTATGCTACGAGGATAGATTGACAGCGTGGTGGTGTATTCTATTCGATAGGATCATTTACATAATTGCCTATAATATATTGAAATGTTAAAGAAAGCCTGTTTATGTCTGGAAATAAATCAGCAAAGATATTATATTACGATATTATTAAATGGCTAGTATTTAATCGCTTATCAAAAATACTGATTTTCACAGCAAAACACTTTTTACGTTTTAAATGTTTTTGTTGTTCTTACGTGTTCAACCTAATACGAAGGATAAAGGGGGCTTGCTTCGCTTACCCCCTTTACCCTTCACCTAAGCTACCGCAGTATTGCTCTGCTATTTGCTGTGAAAACCGGTATATTTGTTGTGCAAATCAGTATTATTGATGTGTAGGATAATAATTCCCTTATAAAATTAAGGTTTTAAACCAGATGCATCTTTAGGTATTCAGACAAAGACATTCTCTCTGAGATAAAAGACTGATATATTTAATGAAAGTCTATACAATGGCCAACTCAAAATATAATTATATATATAAAGCCTCATATACTTATAAAGTATTCAATCTTAAATTATGTTAACTATATAGATAATTTACATAATTCAACTCCTTCACAACGGCGATGATTGAGATATTATTTTCCAAATCACTTGCTATCTCACCAAAGTACGGCGCGTACAAGTCTCGAATTTCAATCGAATACATTATAATCTCTAAACTCTTGTAAACAAGTTGTCATCCGATCAAATCACAAAAACAATATATTGCGAAGACCACTATCTATAAACCCAATAAAAAGTGGGAAACGATAATTTGTTTCCACATAGAAGTAATCATATACTTCAAAATATGAACTTTATTCACGTGGTGATATTTTATTCAAGATTACTTAAAATAAATACCAGAATGTTGCCATAAACCAACAGGACGGTAAAGAAGCGGTGTTTTAATGCCTTCCTTATTTCTAAACAAAACTGTTTAATATTGGAAGATGATAACTTTGACGATGGTACCTAATTATGATAATTGGCAGTCAATTTGCTTAGCGCGTCAATTATTCTCGTATAAATAGCGCGAGCGAATTACCCCTTCGGGTAGCAACTTTTACTACCGATACCTCTTAAAACCTATTGAATAACTTATGCTAAATTTTAATTTACAGTACAAATATTGCCTCAAGTTATGTCCACAGCAACTGGTAAGCGAATTAGGAATACCAGTACTGGATGTTTAGCATTACATTGAGATAAATAACAAATGTATTTCCGACCGAAGGTGTTACTCAATGCGTTTTCCTTTGAAGGCTGTGTAGCTCCTAAATATGGTTATAGTCGACATACCAAAGCGACGTGTAAAGTTGTCTCCTGTTGTGTGCGCGCTCTGTGTTACTCCCAGCTTACTATTTGTATAAATTATTGCAATATTTGGACTGAAACTTCGGTCGCGTAACTTGTTCAATATTTAGGTTAAATTTTATATTTAAAGTTATAGCCTTCATATTCTGGGACCTAAAGTTGAACTCAATATCCCCTGCAATTGTCTACTTTTCTTCTAGTAAATAACTAAGAGATGTATTATACTTAAGGTTCCTTAAAAACCGCTTACATAATCCAATACTCCTATTGATTACCAACTCTTATAACTGTTGGGAATTGCCAACATTGAGATGTATCTTTTTGCTTCGTTGGTGGTCTAACCTTTTTTCTATCTCTAGCAAAAATGGTGGCATTAAAGTACAGTTTGGTGGTTTTAATAATTTTTAACCAGCAGGCAGTCCTTACAATACATTTCGTGGTTCCTCGAGCCTGACATACCGAAATATGTTTATGATGTTTAGCTATGTATGGAAATACTACTTATTCTATAGCTGAATCCTTCTACCACTCCTCTTTGCTCTATGCCCGTATTGTATTGTTTATTCGAGTTACGCTATTTAGCATTGAGAAGGTCGAAGGCGCGTGCGTGGGCGCAAACTTCGGAATGTAACTTCATACTATACAAATACATAGTGATATGTAGGTATACCTGTTCTTTTGGGCGTAATGGTCGTAGGCAATTGAATATTCTGATACCATTACCTTATCACATCAGGTATCTGTGATAGATAAGTGATAAATGAGAGCATACACAAAACGGCACGCGTATTTTTCGGGTAACCACGGAGATTTGAAATAAGGCAAGTTACGGACCTGAGGATAAAATGTAGATACATACGAAGGTATGTTTTTTTTTTTACCTGAAACAAAAGCAAATACACCATAAATATCACCACAAACTATTGTATCTGAGTATCTTAGTACCTCCATACAAAGTCAAGTATAACAAATATGCTATCTTCGAAACTTAATGAAAATATAAAATTAACCATAAACGATAACGTGTTCAGACCTCCTCCAGTAATTCATTAGACACTTCATTAACCGTTAAATTACTATCTGAGGTCTAGTGCACTTCCTACTAAATATCAGACTGGTTTACCGGCGTGCTCCTTGGAGGTTCAACGGAAGATTGTAGGTCCAATCATTTACATCGTTCGCTCATTATAGATTTACTAATATGATGCTAAAGTTCACTACGACCTGCATTTAACATGTCAGTTGTGGCGAGAGATATTTCGATATTCCAATTGGATGATAATTTTAAATGCCGGTTACCTACTAAAATCCAGTTTATTGGAAGTTGTTCGAATTATGTTCCTTATGACTTTAGGATTAGGATAATTGCTCCAAAAGGATACATTTAAAATTAACTTATTGCAAAGACGCTCTGACCGGTGAATGAGGTATATATCACGAAAAAACTTTCATATAAGAGATGATCTGGTAACTCCATGCCTTTATTTAGGAATTGGATGCAAATCCTTACCTTGGACACTATTAACACACATTGATCTAGCCCCAAACTAAGATTCCCTGTATCTTGGGTACAAGACAACGATGCACATACTTAGATAGATAAACAACCATGACTAGGGTACAAACATCCGTTCTCTTCAAACAAATATTTGCCCCCACTGGGACTCGAACCCGGGGCCCTTGGCTTCGTAGGCAGGGTCACTGACGACTCAGCCATTCGGGTCGTCAATTCTATGCTTCTGCCACCCGCATTTAATACCTGAGATTTGTATGAAAGACCTCTTTGAATCTCAGATGGGAACACTACAAAATACTTATGTAACTAACCAGATTTATTTAATGTTATTTTCTTTTGTTAAAGTAATACTGTAAGCACTGTAACTTTGTTAATTATTTTTAAGCTGACTTAATCATAAGATGTATGGCTTATAAAATAAATAAGATTAAAAAAAATATATATTTGGATCATCGATCAAAGTATATTCCTACATAAAATTAAAAGCAAAACGACATCTGTTATACGAGAGATAGCTAGGTTAACACATCACTAGGGTCACTTATTTGGTGGTACCGTTTAACTTCAAAAGGCCTACGGTACGGTACGGTATGGCCAAATGTACCGTGGGTCCGAAATGTATTTATCCACTCAGCCGGTCCACAATTTTTGCGACTTTCGGCCTACTCGATATAAAAGTTTATGGCTGGCCAAGTACTCATGCCAGTATAAGATGAAATATGTATTTCATGTGGTTAGAAAGCTGAAGAAATGCAGAACTAGTATTATAAATAGTTAATTACCTGTTTGATGAACAAAGCGCCGAAAAGGATTAAAAAATGTCGAAGCAAACGTCACATCACGTACGCAATCGATAGGCAGGTCAGTACCCCAGACCCGTAATGAAGGCTTGCATGGAGGATACGACATGGTACGTCTAAGGTATCATACCCACGCATCAATTTGCATCGAGGCGCATTCAGTCATGACATGAGTCAGGGTTCGAAGCTGGGTCGAAAGGTTGAGGTGAAACTGTCGAGAATAACGGGGTGTGTCGTAGAGGAATGTGCTTTTATTTAAACAAAAAAAAACATTAAAATGTTCATTAAGTCTCAATTTTTGTGCTATTATGAATAAAAATCTTTGAACTTGATCTTGAACTTGAAACACCATGAGGTCTATTTTAGGAATTCTGAATCTGCCAAATGGAGCTTATTGGGACTTGTTGAAACAGGCCGTTAAACAAAAAATTAGATTTGGTTTTATGGTAACCTGAAAGAGACATTAGCTAGATAATTAAAAGTAACGACGAATATTTCAGAAATTGATCCTTTGAAAAAAATTGGTTGTCAGTAAAGTGGGTTTACGGACGATAATTTTACGTGATAACGTCACGAGAAACGCTTAGGCCGATCGTGCCTCTCTATCGCTTGTTCCGCGCTCTCGCTTGCACACTTGGTTTAGGCGGAAAGTGACACATTTTCATGCGTGCAGCCGGCGATCATCGATTTATAAGACGTTATCACGTCAAAAATATATAAACGAGCAATATTCTGAATAACCGGTTTCACAAAACCGTCCATAAGAGACTGGTTGGCTCATTGTAAATCCTATTCCATTCATTGTTCTGCCAACAATCCATTGGGTCCACACACAAACATGACTCATGGATCTCATGATATCCTTACATCATTAGACATTTGCAGGGAGGGCAAATGTCAGGTCAGCCCACGTAGCTTATTCACAGCTGGAGTATTCGATACGGCCTGTTAACGAGATTTCGATGACTTTCATTGATCGAGGGGTAAGTTTAAACTGAAAAACAACGGTCAAGTGCGAGGGTTCTGTGCCACCTTATAAGAAAAAACGCAAAGAGACACGTCTCTTGTTTATTTTGCTCGTAGCGTTCACAGAAATACACATTTCTGTGAATATTTTAACTGTCGTCGTAGCATCGTTCAAGAGGTACTATTCCCATGACGGACAGTCGGACGGACAGCGGAGGCTTGTTAATACGGTCCCGTTTGGCACCCTTAGGGTACCCTAAGAAGGATGTATTTTTCCTGTTTTGCTAGTTCTGTCGGAATATGTGTGTATGTACATAAACATACAAGAAACAGTGAGTATGCACTTCAAAAACCAATTTATACTTCTCTACAAACCGCGTCTAACTTCGTGGTCTAATGGGGTTCACGCTTGCTTCTCACATAGGAGAGCGGGTTCGATTCCTGACCACACGTACCAATGAGATAATTAATTTATCTTAAGTACAACGGGCGTTCTAACGGTGATGGAAAACATTCATTACTCCATAGCTGAGGCGATGGGCTAGCCCCCTGTCACGCAAAATGGAGTATCGAATAACTGGCTCAAAGTGGGCACAATTGTACCTCTGCCACCTCGTATGGGAAAAGGCGTGACGCTATGTAATGTAACGTACAAACCGCGTATGTGACAGGTTCGATGAGAGATTTTTTTATCGTTCTATAAAGGCAACTTAGTATAGTGTGAGTTGGATTATTGAATTAAGGTAAGACGCTCTGAAGCGATATAGACACGAGTCTTGTAAACGACTGTGTGGGAGCTAATGGAATAGAATTTGTTGTGCATATGTGGGATGTTTCTGTTTGTGGAGCTGCGTTATTGTTCACATGATAATCATGTATTTGTTTACATGATTTTAATTTCATCTTAGTTAGTTTCCTACGTTGTGACAGTACCATACCTAAAGAGGTAAATTTCGATTATCTGAGCACAACAGTATTTTTCATCTTCCTAATTATGTAGATACAATTTATACGTACACATAAACATAAAACAGGCACATACATTGCTTTTAACCCAGAACTAGGATACCTTGTGTCGTGGGGACCAGTAAGAGCGACATCACGCACATATAAACATCCCGGAAGTGTTTTTTAATATTTCCAGCCCGATATCGAACCCGGACCTCTCGCATGGTAAGCAGGGCCACACCCGCAGCGAGTGACTAAAAAGGACTTAACCCCTTAATGCATGGCCTGACCCCAAATGGATCGCGATTTTCAACCTTATTGCTTCGTGATAAAGTTCAAAACCTATGAAACCATATATGGGTTAGAATTCAGTAAAGGGTTAATATAAATTTGGTGCATTACATTACATTCTGTTTCGTCATCACATCACAAACACTTTCTTATGAGTATATAGGTGTTCACTTATGAATGCATAAGAGAGTGTTCGTGTAGGTGTTAAATCATTACCGCCTCGGATGGCCACTAAATAATCACAACCAAAAAAAAAGTAAGCGAATCCCAACTCCGCACGCATCGGGGTCGTTGTCCTGTTGACATTTGACACGTGAATGTCAAGGTAGGCTCGTACGCATCACGGAATATTTCCGAGAATCCTTCACTTGCACTGTCAAATGGACCTCATATTGCAGCCCGTAAGGGATATTTCTGATTAACTTTGGAGACCAGATAGATTCGCTGGACCGTATGTTGACCAACGGCACTCACTTGTCGAATGTCAACCGAATGATGATCGAGATAGCAGCGCGCAGTCGCAGTCGGGGCGAAGTCATTTTTAAGACTGCGAGACCCTCGGAGTGCATTCCTGAGATGAGGTGCTTTTAATTGTAAATGATCTGGATATGAATTAATTCACACACAAATTACATACTCGGACGAGTATTTTAGCAGACTGTGTAGCGGGTTGCTCCCCTCCCTCATATATGGCGAGGGAGGTGATGGCTGGTGCACAAGTCATACTCGTGAACGGGTGCTGCTTGAGGGGACTGGTCCAGTCTGGTTTCTCATAAGTTATGTTCATTACAGCTTGTCTTCGTTCTTATTTATTTCTTTTGTTAGATTGTTATTTTGAGATATCTTAAAATAATAATAATGACTTGGACACTATTTACACACATTGATCTAGCCTCAAACTAGGATTCCCTGTATCTTGGGTACTAGACAACGATACACTAACTTATATAGATAAATATTGTACTTAGATAGATAAATAACCAGGACTAGGGTACAAACATCCGTTCTTATCAAACAAATATTTGCCCCCACCGGGACTTGAACCCGGGACCTTAGTCTTCATAGGCAGGTTCACTGCCAACTCTGTCATTCGGGTCGTCAAAAATTATCTGGATATGATTTAATTCATACGCAAATTTCATACTTGGACGAGTATTTTGGCAGACTGTAAAATACAAGGATAGCTGTACTGACATGTAGGTACATAGTTAACTGAAATAGTGAAATGTTTGTTTTTTATGAAGTATCATATAGTTGGTCATTTAATTTGGTCTGTTTTAGTTTTCTAGACCTAAACTTAGATGCCAATTAGAACAAAATTACCATAGTAAACAGATCCAAAGATATTAGCATCAGTTTAATGGTTATAGGATGTATAAATTGCGGATGGCTAGGTGCTTTATTAAAAGGTTAGCTGGACTTTTAAATGTGTACCAGTTGTTCCTGTACCTAACAACGTCAATTCCGGATTTGTTTCCAGGGTTAGGACCTCAAGCAATTTATTTTAACGGGATTTTATAGTTACTTTATTTATAGTAAACTGCAGAGTTCATTCGTGCATGGAATAATATTGAAGGCTTCCTTTATCCAAGCGTACACTCATTCAATAAGCAGTAAAATTGGCGTATCTAACTCAAAATAAGTAATTGTGGAATTGTAACGCCCCTCGACAGGGCCGTATTTACCTTTAAGGGGGCAAAATCCTTGATGTTATGTTAATATAATCATCGTCACAAAATGAATCTATTTTCATAATGAGTACGGATTAAATAAAATATTTTTCGTAACTCAGTTATTTAATATTTTCTGCCTGATCTTGATACGCAGGAAATCTCTGTGGAGCTGCGGTTGTGGCTGTGCCTACCCTGTGAGAGGTCCCGGGTTCGAACCCCGGCTTGGGAATTGGATGTTTCTATATGTGTGACGTCGCTGTTTCTGGTTACCACGACTCAGGGTATCCTAGTGTGAGCCCAGAAGCAATGTATGTGCTTGAATGTAAATTTTAATGTTTATCAAACTAAACAAACAACTCTTCGGCGATGGCGTTGCGGTTACATAAAGATTGCGCTGCGAGGAAAAACAATCCCTATATTATTTCTACGTTCCTATTGTAAAGCACTTTTATACGAATTCGTTATTTATTTTTTGCCATAACTTAATAGTAAGTTGTGTTATACAGCTCACTATTAAGATGTGGCTACGCCGTCAAAAAAATCAATGAAGGGACACGACAACTGAATTCCCCCCCCCCCCCCCTCCCTTAATTCCACCCCATAGTCCAGCTACACTTCGCAACATCTTAAAGAGCAGCGTTGAAGGGTCCAAGGGCCTAGTCGGAGCCCGGGGCAACGCGCATAGGCCTCCGTTTGCTGCCCATTGTGAGAGTTTATACGATTGTTTCACTACACAATGTGTGATTCCGCTGATAACTTGCTTATTATGGTCAGTTTCTTCTACGGTGGTATACTGTTGTGTGGTGAGGTTAGTTCCTCGGTCTTGTTTGCGTGATGTTGGTATGCGAATGTTGTTTTGTTTCGAATTACGCGTAGGGTTTGGTGCTGGGGTATTAGACAATGTTAGTTCGCGTCTGAATTTAGTTAGCCTAACATAGCAATCTTTGGTAAAGGTATAAAGCGAATACGTATGTAGCGAACGTATTATGGGTTAGATTAAATCACACCCAAAAGATTTAAAGTATTGCTTAGAATAAGTAATGTCAACAATAAGCAATGATGATGTAATTATACGTAATTATAAACAACCGTATGGATACTTCCACAGGAAGTTTGCAAATTGGTTTACGAAATATGACAAAATTATTGCATAGTTACATAACAACAGTGAAATTAATCACAAATTTACTGATAGTCTGATTTAAACAATATCTAACTAAACTGTATAAAGGAGCCTGTAATAATTGGTCATTGTTTACGGAACTTTGCGTCATTGCATCATAACAACTGACCAATCTGAGGTCTATGTCTCGACTTCATCTCTTGCAGTGTTTATATAACTATTCCGTCACTTAGTCCGCCTCTGTAGGATATTCGGCCATTGTTTGAACATAACAAACTCTGTCTAAATACGTCTCGTTTTGTTGATCAGATCACGTGGTATTTGTGTGATACATGCTGATGTAGACGTGTGCTCAATTATGTCAATATGTTACGTTACACTGCGACTAAACAGGGCAGTTGGTTGTTGTTTTGGCAAATGCTAATTGGTTGTTTATGTTATAAACATCATGTTTCCTCTCAACGTATACACAATGAAAATGATACATAATGAAGCCTTATAAAATATCAAATGTATTGCATCCGGCGTCCTTGTAGGTACAAAATGCATTCGCGATGCTAAAGCGTGAACCTCATAGGCTATAATGAAAATAGAGAGAGAAAGAATAAAAAATCTTCTTCCGTTAGAGCTCTTAAGTGAATCCATTGAGAGTTTAGAGGCCCGATACAAGAGGGATAACATATGTAAATGTGTCTGCCGATGCGACAAATGTCTTCATTATTCTACCCACGCGCGAGCCAGCCACACTTGCCGGCAAAGATCGTAAACTCGCACAGAAATGTCACTTCTTTGACGTCCTCACTGAGATATTGCGCTCGAGTGTTGTACTCAAACACCTTCCTTGTGCTTGTGAGGTCCGGTTGATTTATTTGTGTCAATGGTTTCGCGTTGTCGTACATCTTTGGCTGATGTTCCTGGAACCTCGTCTTCGTAGATGATGTAATTTATTTGTACCCACAAAACAGACTTGCAGACAAATTAAATACAGAAAAACATGTGGAACGGCAAGCTTACCTCTAACAAATGATTTCTTCCAGCAAACATGAGAGGTGATGACAAATATCATACACGTAATTTATACTTCTTATGTAATACATACCTACTGATAACCGTATGGTTGCTACATGTGATAGATAAACAATGTATGTTTTATAGAGTTACAATTAGACAATATGATTTTTGGCAACTAGGTACTATACCACTATTTTTGGCAACTAGGTACTATACCACTATTTTTGGCAACTAGGTACTATACCACTATTTTTGGCAACTAGGTACTATTCCACTATTTTTGGCAACTAGGTACTATACCACTATTTTTGGCAACTAGGTACTATACCACTATTTCCGAACAGTGACAAATCCGAAAAATCTAAGCATCAGATCGCGCTAAAACTATTTTGTGATGCCTCTCCTCACAAATGCTTGTTAACTTCACTTATGAAAATTTTGCTGAACATGATTGTGAAGCCTTTTAACATCCGGAATACTAATGTTAATGTATAATGCATCGTCTATGTCCCAACACAGACCCCCAGCTCTCTAGCAGGTCACGCCCAGGGCGGACCGGCGCCCACGCTCTCGCTGTAAAGGTTGCACCTCTACATCCGTATTTGATCACTGACACAATGCAGTATACGCGCGCGACTATGATGGAGTGGGGCCGCGACATGTGTTGCTATTGCTCGGCGGTGCTCTACCCGTTATATGTAGGCTGGGTGGAGGCGAACAATCTATGAATGACTTTTCCGCTGATCTAGGTGGGGTGGAGGCAGTCTCCAGCACGGCATCGCGCGCTTTTTCAAAAGAAAAGCTAACATATTTGCCAAATGTATGAAAATAAACATAACATAATCTACGAGAGACTCAGCAAATGCATTGCATCGCTGTATTCATTTTCATCTTCCCGAAACATAGCTTCTTCGCTTACCGCTTCGCGAAGAAGGGACGCTTCGCAAGTGGACAATTTAGGATTCCATTCATCATTCTGTATCGTCTTAGACCTTATACACAATGTGACACTTCGTATTTTACATATGGTATGTTGAAATGACCGTCATGAAACTTTACATAAATACAAATATAAAAATAATGTAGCCAATTAGTGTCCTCATCGAGGAGCATAGGCCTTTATTCTGATAAGGCCTGTGATCCTCGTGTAAATGCCATACTCCACCACGCTGGCTCAGTGCGGGTTGATGGAGGAGTTTTACGACCACTACCACGTAGCAATAGTAGCGGGGACCTACAGCCTACTAGGGAATACTGCTTACCTGAATAGTTTAACAGCACCCAACCTAACCAGGTAGATGTGGAGCTCAACAAGACCATGAGATGCATTTCTGGTACCATCCAATCAACTCCACTACAGTGGTTACCATCAATCAGTCACATTCCACCCTGAGAAGAACACGCACTCACTATTAAACTCCTGGGAGGCTATTAAAATCCAGGGAAGGCTCAAGCTGCCAGTATATGAAGAGTTCTTCAATCCGCCATCACACAGGTTGGAATCTCGCCACCCCCCTACGCTACGGCAGGGAACCTCATTCAGACCAACTTCAACATCACGGATGCTTGGAAACAGGATTGGACAAGTAACCTATTTCCAAACCTGTAAAAATGTGTCCCTGCTAACTTCGACCCAACGGAGAAACCTACGGGGTTCAGCCTTACCTGTAAGGCATGGTGTCAGCTGAACTGCCTCACAACCGGGCGTGGCCGGGTGAATACATGCGCCGCTGTGGCTTGAGAGAAACACCAGGCTGTGATTGAGCGGCGGATGTTCAGAGCATGGAGCACAAAATTCGAGACTGTCTTAAAGAAAACATGATGAAGACCCCACTGACCTCTTCAGTCTAACTAAACGAAGCAGCTGAATGGCTGAAGACCTCAACATTTTTTATAAAGCAAGAACGATTCAAAGACTTCGGCCATACGAATAAATAATAAATAAAAACCTACAGCCTAGCGTGTCTTTCGAAATACAGAATGTCCGATGTCCTTAAGATAAATTAACTATCTCATTGGTAAGTACATGGTCAGGATTCGAACCTGCATCTCTGTGTGTGAAGCAAGCGTGAAACCCATTCCACCACGGAGATCGTACATATATATGAGCACGACACAAAAAAAAATATTGACTCGTTAATGGAGTGCAACAAAGGGTAGATCGCTCCCACTAAGGATTAAGATACTCTCAACGTCAAACAAGTTTGACCTACAAGTATCCGTTGTCATATAACCAATACTCCAAAGTCTCTTTGTCCTGATATGGAGCAACCAGAAGGAGGCTTTGAGAGGCTTTGAGATAAATCTTAGAGGTCATCGGTAATTGGTTACTGAAGCAAAGTCAATCACTTTCCCGCCGCGACCAACGCGGCTTTGCCCCAAATGTCAAACGCTTGAGACATTTTTATGTCGGGATGACATTTTGATGGCGCTTATGAAGCGAACAGATAAAATCTAGCCAATTAGAGATTAATTTATGTTTAAACTCGGTCCGTGAGATAACAATGCGGTTAGGTGAGGTTACTTGGAGTAAGTAAAGCATAAAAACTAGTCAAGTGCAACACTGGCGGTGCTATAAGTGACCCGTATGGTGCAGTGGAGAAGGAAAATAATGATGCAGGGATTTTTTATGCACTGTCGTTAAAAGGTGACGGGGAGACATTCTTTGAACTTTATGCACTTTAAGTATATATAGATAACCCTTTAATAAAGTCGAACTTGAAATGTAAAAGTAGATGTAAGAAATATGCAGGTATGGCATTTAAGACTAGACCATGTTACTTCCTGCTTTGCTATGAGAAGTTCAAAACATCATTCATCATACCTCAGGTAAGAATCATGAATCACCGAGTGAACGAAATTATCAGTGTTGTTTTGAATAATTCCAAAGGAACTAACACAAACAATACACATAAACACATTAGTTGTTATTTTCGGTGTTTGATTGTTAGTTAGAACATTTCATAAACCTTATTTCTTACATCATAGGGACTAAGGCCTTACTGTTTTAGTGTAGCTTGACATGAACTAAAGTGATCGCTCCATTGAAATGTTTATTGCTGAGGACGTTTTTATTTATTTTCATGGTTGGTTCGGACGAGTTTTGTTTTACGATTGCCACCGTAAATTTATTAACACTTGAACGTGGCACCTTAATTTTTCTTTGAGACAAGAAAGACAAATAATAATTAGTCGCTTTTTAAATATGGCTGTTTACCAAATTAAATAAAAGTAACATAAAAAAATAAATATCCCAAATTAGCCAAATGTTAACCAAAACTTTACAGCACATTTTATAGTAAACTACATGTGGTCTCCTCGCTCCTCTCGGCTCCATTATAAACTTTGTGTTGTTTGTTACCTAACGATTCTAAATTTTAATATTCGGACAGAAAGTGACCTATAGCAACAAATACGGTTCTGTGAACTACGTGGGGGCAAAATTTGATGAATATTTGACGTATAATCAAAACTTATATTTACTTATATTATATATTTCTTGATTTTCAATATTATGGTAATGCGAAATGATTGTTTGGTAACAAAAATGTGACCTATCAATTTCCCCAGTGAGGGGCAACATGTCTTTATTCGGACAGACCTTTAAATGCCTGCAATAACATCAATAGATATAAATAAATAAAGTTAAAAACGTATTAACTTAATGAAGATTTCCGCAAACGTACATAAATATATATTTTTTAATTCAAATAGTACAACTCGGATTAGATAAAAGCTTTTAAGACAGTCCATATAAAGTAGTAGAACAGTTGGACCTACCCAGTCAAAATATCCATTTTCGTCCACTTCGGAGCACACTCCAAGCCGAGTTAACTCGTAGGCGACAACAACTCTAATCCATTCATACTTGAACCAACAGACCGGCTCGTTTGCTCCAAACACAAACCAAAGCAATACCTGTCCGCATATCTCACTCGACAAACAAAACAGTGCCACTCGTACATTAACTTTATTGCCGCTAAATGTACTGGAAAAGCGACAAGTTGCCGCGATTAGGGCGGCAACAATTGCACGTAGGCGAGCCGGCGCACGCGCACGGAAGAAATGGATGTGCCGATCATGGGATAAAGCATTCAGAATGCAAGTTGTCATGTGTAATACCTATAGAATATGAGAGGTGAATTTTGATGCAGTTGCAATTCATTGAATCGTTGGTGAAGAGAAATTGTGAGTTGGTACGGAATAATAATAATGAATAATAATAATAAATTATTTATTCACAAAAAGGTTAGTACGCAATACAAATTGGTTCCCTGTCTCCCTAACTAGTAAAATACTGTATCTAGGAACAGTTCTTCACTATTAAGTGATAAATTAATAACATTTAGTTAAAATGTGGCACTACACACAGTACTGTAAAAAAATAAGCAAAAAAATAAATAAAAATAATGATTCGTTCGATTTACTTTTTTACACAAGGAATTTGTAGCTACTGGATTTCTGAAATAATATAAATATTTATTTGACTTATCTGTTTTAAAATGTAAGTGAACTTGTTTTTATTTTTGAAACAGCGGTGTTTTTGTTCAAGTTACTTGAGTTTCGCCTAGCCAAACTCACTCCCGTAGCTTAGCTCAAGTGACGTTCTGTTTCATCGTGTATTCTCTTCATGTTTTCCGACGTCAAAATCCGTTCTAAACTTATTGCGTGCTTTCTTTCACCTAATACCTACTGCACCGCATCTGCGCACTATAATAGCGACCCGCAGAGTGCGTAAGGCCGGGTGACCGCCGCCTTTCACTGTGCGCCTGCGCCGGTCTGCGTCCAGCGATTTTGCTCTGATTTTGTGAAACTACCGCGAGACGCGCAGAGAAACTGCGGGCGGTTCCTGATAAATGCCCGCATTTTAGGTTAGTTAAGAGATTTTGTTATGTATCATGGGAACCAGAGTCGCTGTTTCTGGTTCCCATGATACAGGGTATCCTAGTGTGGGGTCAGAAGCAATGTATGTTCCTGTATATAAATGTAAATATAATGACAAGCATGTCTGTAAACAATAATTATATTACTTTTTCGACAACCTAATAAATGACAAAGAAATATCAAGAGACTTTTTTTCGCCATAAAATACAGACGAAGGTGCGGCTAACTGATTGGATTATGTGAACCTTGACAGATGTCAAGTTGTAAAATACCTGTAAAAGGCTATTATATAGTATCAAAAA
Source organism: Argyresthia goedartella (assembly GCA_949825045.1). Lineage (NCBI taxonomy): Eukaryota > Metazoa > Arthropoda > Insecta > Lepidoptera > Argyresthiidae > Argyresthia > Argyresthia goedartella. The sequence goes on along the minus strand of OX463812.1, from coordinate 34,658,398 downwards.
AGATACCGACCCAAAGGTAGGTAGTTCTACGAAGCAATTCTCCAAACTCTCAACATATGTATAACGTTTACTCCACTACTCGATCTGTAAGCCACCGGTCTCACAATAAACAGCCAACATAAATGGTTGTGAGAGAGACCACGTGACCGGGCCAGGCAAGAAGTGCCTGTGACTGCTCTCTTTTTAATCGCAGCTTAATTGGAATCGTACGTGTTCAGTGCATGTACAGCACACAAGCTGGGCTTCCCACCGCACGCACGGGGGAAAACCACCTTTATCGCAAACGCTTAAAGAGCAGTTTCAACGGGAACTCAACGAAAATTCAAAGTTTGTCCCACACAACAGTTGGAGATTATAGTTCTTCAATTGAATTCGTAAAAATGACGAGTTCTTTTTTATAGTAAGTGAAATCGTATCAAGACATCGCGTAGCATTTTTTGGCTCTATTTAAATTATGCTTAATATTAATGGAATCAGAGAATCCGTATTTTTTTTGGATTTCGATATCTCAATTAAACATTGTGCAATCATTAATAACGAAACGTTACATAATAAGTTTATTGGTTCTTACGGTATACTGAAACATACTCTGTTCGACACTCGCTAACAACATCTCGTAAACATTACTATACAGGCTGTCCCAAATAAGTGCGTTCGCGCATATAAACGCCCACGCACAAGCAGAACACATAATCTTGCGCAATCTGTACTTGTAACCTCTGCTAGGCTGACCTAGAACTTGTAACCTCTGCTAGGCTGACCTAGAACTTGTAACCTCTGCTAGGCTGACCTAGAACTTGAATTTATCTGCAAATAATGTTGTAAGTGTGCACTTTGGACATGTCCGTTCGACGTTATACCGAAATACCGTCAATAGTCCCTGAGATAATACGATCCCACCAAAACATTTCATGCAAAATGTTGCTAAGACGAAACCATATGGTCGCATTGTCAAAAAAATTTCAGATCTCATGTAGAGCCAAGCTTCTAACTCTACACGCCCTAACTCTGTTGTTTGTCATAAAAATAATGAACGGTGAATTACTAAAAATCCTGAACTATATGGGTCAGGCCGCGAAAATTGTCAATTTTTTTGCGTTACGTTTTTGTCCTTTTTTTCGCAACAACTTGTAGTGGAAATATTACGAACTTAATCTAACGTAACCATATTTTGAAGTATTCAATTGAAACATAGATATCTAGGCTATGCACTAACAGTAAGTATGTGCAAAAATACATATTTGTACCTTGCTTTATTGACCGTTAAAAATTAAAAATGCTTTACTATTGTGTGACATTTTTTTTTGTGTTATGACTTTTTACCCCAAGCCTACTATTTTAATAGCTAGGGTAGAAGTTGGATGGATGATCCTGGCAACCCCATTATCCATAGACAATAAAAAAGTAAACTGCCATATTCTTTTTTGTCAGCACGAGGATTTGAGTCACACGTTGTCGCGCACGTCTATTTCGAGAAAAAAATATTAAGTGTGTTTTCTGAGGTAAGAAATAAACATTTTATTACTATTCAACCATAATTGTTAGCGGCGGTTCATGTAGTTTCATTTAAAGTATTCATCAGCGCCTAATTCTAGAAAACAACCGAGTTATAATCTAAAATTTGTGCGAAAATTTTACTATTGTGATACTATTGTGTTACTTTTGTGTCACTCTTGTGATACTATTGTGTTACTATTGTGTTACTGTAATGCAAGTAATTGTGTGACGTAACACAATAGAGCTATAAAGTCTTGTTTATAACGGTAGCCTGGTCAAATTAAGGAATTCAGACCAAATATTTCGTCTAGTTTTGAAAATTGGTAGAGTTCATCTTTGAAGTGCCCCGATTAATATACTAAAAAGTCCTCGAAGGAGGGGGGTGAGCCGGTGGTGGGGGGTGGGAAAAGTGTTATTTGCCCGTATCTCAAAAACTATCAGAGATATCTCTTTAATCACTCGTTCTTTAATACTCATTAATAAATTGTCTAAAAATTTTGATTTTTGCTGTGGAAATATTAATTTCTGGTAATAATTTTGTGTTATTTTGAAAATTGGTACACTTGGTATGGAAGGTCATCCGGCGGGGGGAAAAGTTTTAATTTGATCCTAAAGTAAAAATGTATATATCATAATTTAAAGACAGTTTAATAAGTGTAGAATTGTCTAAAGTGATACAAATAAAACTAAAATCTGTTAATCTAGCTAGGTTAACCCTATTTTTTTTATAGACGATGCCGTTAACAGCTGCGGAACGACAGAAAAAATACAGAGAAAAACTAAAAACAACTAATCCTGAAAAGTATATAGCTCAAAAGAAAAATAATAGTCAAAGAACTAAGATACAATATAAAAAGAAAATAGAAAATTATACCATAGAACAAAAAGAAGACTTAAGGAGAAAATGGAGAGAAGATCGCAAGAAAAAAGAAGGTGCACCACTGATAACTCAGCAACCTGCCATAGTAGATTCCAACATAGATTCCAACACACAACAAATTACAACAATTGTCACAGACCCTCAAATGAGCAGAAAACAACGAAGGCGTATGAGAACAAAACATCAAAACGAAATGATTCAATTAAAAAGAAAATTTTCCGTACTGACGAAAGGGTACATAAATCTTAAAAAAAAACTAAACAGACAAGAAAAGCAAATAAAAAATATAAATAAAAAATATGACGATCTAATGATTAAACTAACAAATTCAAAAGATAATGATAAAGCTAAAGATGATAAAGAAACAAAAACATATGACTATAGTACAGTTACAGACGAGACACCAATTAAAAGAGCAACAGAGTTTATAAACCAGACGATACCAAACGTTGAAACGCCTAAAAAGGAAGAGATTAAGAGAAAGTTGATTGAACATGATTTATTACAAAAATCTTTTAAAAACGAATACAATAACTCGAACAAGGCTGATAAAGATGTTTTAAAGAGAATAGTGAACAGTGAGATAATGAAAAAGTACAAAAAAACAACGAAGTTCAAAGTTACCTTAGGCCTACAAAATTCTGCTTATAAACAATTAGCAGAAGATCAGAAGAAAAGTATAAAGTTACGCGAACAAATTGCAGCATTCTATAATAGAGATGATGTCAGCCGAGCAACCGCAGGCAAGAAAGAGTACAAAACATACAAGAAAATCAAATTCCAAAAGAGATATTTATTAGACAAGCTGAAAAACTTACACAAAAAATATGTTGAAGAAGGAGGAACAGTGAGCTTCACCACCTTTAAAAAATACCGCCCAATCTATGTGTTACCTCCCAATATCAAAGATTGTGAGAGCTGCGCATGTGTGAAACACTCTAACATGCAATTTATGGTAGACAATATAAAATCGCTTGGTTTACTTAAAAGTAATGTCTTGAATGATGTAGTATCAGACTTAGTCTGCGATTTCAAATCCAAACGCTGCATGTTCGGTAACTGCTCCGATTGTTCTGAAAGATATATAAATAATGGTGATATAGATTTAAATACAGAAGTAAAATGGTTCAAGTGGGCCTTAAAAGAATACGAATATGGCAAAGAAGGAAATTTAAAGAAATCTAAAAAGATGATGAAGACTAACAATGAAGGGACACTCAAAGATCTGTTGGAAACGTTTAACAAAGAAATGAAGACATTCAAGAAACACGTTTTCAATTTCTACTACCAATACAACCAATATAAACAATGTGCAGAGAATTTAAAAGAACACGAGGCTTTGATACATATTGATTTCTCGGAAAATTATGTTTGTAAATATTACCAGGAAGTCCAAGCTAAACATTTCGTAAAAGACCAAATAACATTGCATACAGGCGTATTATATCTGAAAAACAACAAACCGATATCATTTTGTTCTATATCACCTGATAACACACACAACCCGGAGTCTATATGGGGACATCTCGATCCGGTCCTTAAGTATGTCAAAAATGAACACCCAAATATAAGCACCATTCATTTTTTTTCTGATGGGCCAGCAACTCAATACCGGCAAAAAAAGAATTTTCTTCTTTTTAGCCAAAATATTTACGATTATGGATTCACCAACAGCTCTTGGTCTTTTTTTGAGGCGGCGCACGGTAAAGGTGCAGCTGATGGCGTTGGAGGTGCTATTAAACGAACCCTCGATATGATGACCGCTCAGGGACTGGACATACCCGACGCTAAGACTGCATATGATGCATTGTCATCAACAGAAACTAAGATCAAGATATTTTATGTGCCAACTGAAAATATCAAATCCTTAGATCCATTGATCGTTGAGAAACTGAAGCCAATATCTGGGACAATGAAAATTCATCAGATAATATCCTGCGGAAAATATAAAATCATGTACAGAGACCTCAGCTGTTTCTGCAAAGATATACAAGAAGCCTGTGCGTGTCATTCACCAACATTCCATGACTTTTCCACTCCAAATCTATGCAAACAAAATAGAAAGCGAAATAATAGTTCTCTGAACCCTCAGCGAAAATCGCTGAAGAAAGTCAAACGACATCGTCATACTCAATCCACCTCATCATCAGACGATGACACAGATATTGAAATCGAATATGCTGACAGTGATGCTGATGAAGATTTTGTGACTGATGTTTCTGTGATTGCTGACGAAGTAGATACCGAAGAAGACTTATTACCTAACGTTAACCCTGATAAAAATTCTGGCATTGTTCCAAAACTTATCGACTCTAATAATAAAATTCATGTGATATCATCAATTGTTGTACATAAACCATATAACCGAAAGTGTGATGATGGCAATATGATAAAAAACAGGGCAGTTATTAACCAGCAATTTATGAGGAAAATCGATTTAGAGGAACAAATAATGGAGAAAAACTTAAACTGCAATCGTTCTGAAAACGATAAAATGACTGAAAACGAAGAGAGAGATACAGATGGACTGAAGAAGATAGATGATAAAAACTTTTCAACTTTAGAGGAAAAAATAATGGTGAAAGACAATAACTGCAATCGTTCTGAAAACGGTAAAAAGACTAAAATAGAAGGTAGTATAGATACGAAGAAGATAGAGGAGAAATACAATTCAAATTTAGAAGAAAAAGATATGGAGAAAGACATTAACTGCAATCATTCTAAAACCAATAATATTTATAAAATAGTGAAATATGAAGAAAACAAGACTGCGCAGGAAATATTAGAAGTAAATACAAGCGTTTTAGTGCGTTATTACGAAAGGAAAAAATGGAAGTATTATATAGGATTTATTACAGATGTTAATAATAATGCAAATGAAACATCATATAAAATACGGTTCCTTAAAACAACAAAACAGCCGTCATTAAAATTTTTCATGACAAAAAAGACTGATATCGATATCGTACCAAGCATTTCTGTTGTAAAACAGGTCAATTTAATCAGAGAGCACGAGAAACAATTCGCGTTACAAGATGACTTTGACAATGTTTATTTTTTAGAATAAGAAAACAAGTATTATTAAAAGACGATTTTGATGTTTATTATTAAGAATAGAAGAAACGAGTGTCTCAAACAAAAGTGACTGATGTGATTTTTTATTTAATTTTAATAAACAAAATATGCCTCTAACTGTGTTGTTTAGTTTCTGATTGCTCCCTTTTCACTATACCTAATTACAAATAAAAACATAGCTTAACTTACAATCTTGCATTATTTATAATGTGTTACTTTTGGGTTACACATGCGTAATGATAATCAAAGTTATATGTATCCATTATGAAACCAGCTTTACCAAAAAAATGGGTTACTTTTGGGTTACATTTGTGTAACGATAACACAAATGTTGTTGTGTTACTTTTGTGATACAATTGACAATTTTGGCGGCCTTACCCATATGTTTTATTGTTTAAAACAAGGAGTCCCATGAATTTTCAGACCCCTAGCATCAAAATTTACAGAAGTCTCATACAAACTTCCATCCCCTAACTTAAGGGCCTCTAACCCTAAAATTTCCAAGTTTTTTTTGTTTTTTTTTTCTGATTTTGTACTAATTAACGAAGTGTAGTAATTCGTATAATTTTGTACTAACTAATAACTAATATAACTAATAATGTACTATATACATTGTCAGACCTTTAGAATCAAAATTTGCAGAATTTTCATACAAACTTCCATCCCTCAGTTTAAGGGGGCAAAAATTCCAAGTTTTTTTTTTGTTGTTTGTGTCCTTATATTAGCTTACATACCAGATTGAGACACGTGACGGCAAAACGGCCCGTGATTGGTATCCGAAATATACATTAATTTTGTAAAAAATAAAAATTAATATTCGACAGGTCTATCTATACAAGGCATCATTTAATTAGCCGACCATATTTAAGGGAATGTTAGTACCGGTCCTTATGAACAACTTTCCCAAAGAAACATATGGTCGCAAACGAAAAATATTTTTCGTCCCTCAGTACATTGACCCGATCAGCTGATTACATGTTACTATGGGAGACCCACTTTTTTTTCGTTTACGAACATATGTTTCTTGGGGAAAGTTTTTCTTAATAATCGGTACTATCATTCCCCAAAATATGTTCAGTTAATTAAATATCACCTTATATACGTTCGTCTATCATATCATACGTTCGTCGAGTCTTCATGAAACCCCAATTCTAAGCCTAGCAGTCAATAGTGAACAGATTATCTGCTATGTGAAACAACTACTGCATAGACCCGTTACTTATTCACCTCATTAATACGCAATTCCCCGACAAACATTGTTGCAATTTAGAGTTTATGCCCCCATATTTACGTTTATGGTCCAGTTTGCATCGCCAGCAGTATTGGTGAAAGTGCAGTAAAGTGCCCTCCTATGGTGCCCTGTAGGACGATTCGGACATAATTTGTTAGTGATTTTAGCATAGTCGCTCTGTCCTCGCTCTTGTAACGGAGTTTCTTCCTGTTAGGTCTTGTCTGATACGAATTCTATCGGGTGATTTAAGAGATGTACTTATCTTTGACCAGCAGTGGGACACCATTGTCCAAATGCACATACTGCTGTTTAAATATGGAGCTGAATAAATGGCTCTGTCATTTCTTGTGCAAGAAACTTAGGGAAAGATAAATTTTGACCTGTCTAGGGAAAGATAAATGATTAACTACTAGTTTGTCAAGTAACAACGTAAAACAAAAATGCATCACCGAGATAACCTAACTCAAAACAGAACTCGCTGTTAAGCTATATTTATTCCTGCATATTAATTAATATGTCAATTTTGTACTATTTCAACACAAAGCATTTTTGAAAGGGATCAAAAATTCAATTTGCGGGAGTGTCTTTCTTTGCCCTTCTTCTTGCACAATGCTGGTCCAATGTCTCTACGTTGGATCAGCATGGGGGGGGGGAATCCATATACGAAGCATATCTGTAAATAAACACAGAAATAAAGACTTTGACGTGGACCCTTTTGTCAATAAAATAATCATTAATTTACTCAATAACAATAATTACAAACAAAACACAAACGCTGAGTATAAATCGCCTTCGCCATGGGTTATAACTTCGGTTGGGATAATTATTTTTAAAGGAATATTTTGGTACACATTTCCTTCGTATCGGATTCTTAGTTAACAATGGGTCAATTCTGCTACCATTTCCTTTAGCCAGAAAAACAACAAACTTTTGCCCGTCTCGGGAGCCAGCCAACCGCCGCTCCTGAGTAATGGATTGAGGAGCTCTTCAGGCTCACATCACCGTACGTCTCAGCCAACTCTCACAGGCTTTGATAAATAACTGCCCAAACGTGGATATAACTGTAACTTTGCCAACTCGTTTGGAAAAAGTCGCGCCGCCATGTCGTATGTACAGGTTTCCTCACTTCCTGCCGCCGTTAGAGCTTCAAGTGAACGACCACCAAATAGGAGGCCACCACCTCGGCCAACTAACGCACAATGCAGGGACGATGCGGCAACTAAATTTACACCAGCAATTGCAACGGTTGTCCGCCAGCCGGACCTCTCGGCCATAACTTAAGCATGGGTTTCAGACCACAATGGCGATATTACGCGACGGATATTTCGAACGCAAATGAACTGCGCAGTGTATTCTAATGTCCAGAGGCTCATTTACGTTTTAGAGGGTGATTGTGGAAAGGATTTGGAACTACTTTGTGACACGCAAACTGTGCGAGTATATTCACAAGCCCTTAATGTGATTATGTAATCACATTATGGGCAAACAATATATTTATCTACTCACGTATCATAAACCCACTTTACTGCGTCCAAAAACTGCACGTTACGATCAGCATAATGTTAAACTATTTTGTAAAAACTCATTTCTTATTATTTCATATATTGAACATTATGACCATAATGTGTAAATTTTCTACATATTATGACATTCAAATTTCGAACGCCGACGCCCGCCTGCGTGCCGCCCCTACTTTGTCTATGAAGTTGGTACTTCAGAACAAGCTAAACAACTCAATGACACAATGCCAGTCATACATGCGGTTCCTGAACACATCAAAGAGAGCTTATGATATGTGTCTAGATAAACTAGTGTATGTAACTGTACATAATTAGGCATTAAAACTCTCGAGTGATATTATTATGAAACTCGCCCTCCATTATGTATCAGTCACATAAACTACTATTAGAGATTAAATTAGGTCCTAATCCCTGAATCCTTTCTACACTTTAGACTTTGTCTAATTGTCAGCTCCAGAAATAGCACCTGTTAAAGACGGTATATTAACAACATATCAAGTCCGTAACTTGGGGCATAAATTAACGATATGAATTTACAACGGAATCTCCTTCGCGGAGCGTCTTGGCATGACCTTCCACTATATGATGACTACACGCGGAATACTCAAACAACCAACCACGGGTCAAGGCTCATCTCCCTCTCCACGGTAGGGCAATCAACACACACATCCAGGTCCTAGCCTTAGAGCATGAAGTGGCGATCCGAATTTACAACGGTAACTCCTTCCCGGATTTTTTTGGCACGACTTCTCACTATAAGATGACTTCACGCGGATTAAGGGCTGAACATAGGCCAATGACATTGAGAATTAGACAAAGAAAACAAATACCCGTCGCTTCGCGTCGAAGAAGACTGACGCATGCTCCCGCGCAGAACCCCGCGGGGCAGCCCGAGCTCCGAGACCGAGTAAATTATAGAAAATATTACTAAACTCCTGTAATAATAACATTAAAAATAAAATAAAACAACCAAACATTTTTCCTTTTTTTTACCCATTTTTGCGTGTAAGTTTCATATAGGAAACTGATTTCGTCTCCTAGCGCTTATTCATTTAGTTGAATAATAATGCATTGCGAAAAATATTTTTAAGTATTAAATATAACAGATATCCGGTAATTTTAAAATTCCATTCTTATCTCTAATAGACCTTTTATAACATATATTTATCCTACATTTCTATGTTGTCTAGTTTAGCCTAGAATTGAAGCTAAAGATGCATTTCTGGCCATATTTAATCCCTTAACTCTAACACCCAACCAAGGGTCAAGTTTCATCTCCCCCTCCACGGAAGGGGTATCCACACACCACCTGTATTACTCCCTGGGGGGGTAATCCCCCCCTCCCGCCAGTCGCCGGTTTGTCCCGTCCCCCGTCCGGCGCTGTCGTCGCCCACGCTCCGCTGTCCGCGCGTAAATATGCCGCGGAATTGGACCTACCCGTACCTTATTTATGGCGTCGCGCTGCGTAGTGAAATCCGCGGGTTAGACCCGTTTCGGGTTTGAGAGCACATGCCATTGGGAAGATAATTGGGCGGAATTCATCACTAGCTTTGGAATAGGTACTGAATTTATTTGAGGTGATTATACGACACGTAAATGTATTCGAAGCAAAGAAATAAATTCAGAGACCCAGTGAATGCAGCGTTTATGTTAGTCCTATTGCCAATAGATCGATGTCGATGTAAATCAGGCAAGATGAATTGGCTAGAATCAGTCGGCTTTGTCTTCCCGATAGCAATGTATAGGCTAAGTCCATGGCTGCTGAATGTAAGGTAGGAAGGTAAGGTTCTTGAGTTGTGAAGGTTCAAAAACAATGTTCTCTTAATCCTTCACGACTACTGGTAGAAAAAAAATATCCAATTTTTCCATTATGTCACAAGTTTACTAGCTGGAACTCCAAGCAAATCTCAGAAACGACGAACCCAGTTAGTAATGCCCCATTTACACCCACAGCAGAGTGCGTATAATGCTGGTATAATCTACTCATTCATCTACCCGCTACGACCATGTCCGACATCAGTAACTGCAAGCGAGCAAGCAATGGAGTGGAGGTACGACCATGGAACAAAACACGAGAGGCCAACAAAAGACTTAATACTAATACAAGAGCGTCAAGCCTTTTCCCCATAGGGAGCAGGAGGCACAGCAGTTGTTCAGTACTCCAACGACTCATCGTGAGGATACCTTCGTATCTCAGAAGCTGCGGCGACGGGCCAGTCCCCTGTCACGCAAAATGACCTATTGACTAACTGTAATTAACCAAATGAATATCCAAGATGATTGCCGGAGTGGGGATAAAGGAATAATCCCCAGGTCTTGGATGTTTATATGCGTGGGTATCCTAGTGTGGGGTCAGAAACAATGAATGTGCCTGCATGTAAATGTTTATGTTTTTATTTATTATTTACATACTATAAGCAGAACCACACACCAGATTTAAGGCCAGGCGGTGAGATATTACCTCACCACTTACGATGGAGTAGATCCCTCGTTATTTCCCTTTCTAGGTTATAATCTACTTAAAAGCACGAGTATAACGAGGGATTCAATCAGATTCCGCGATATAAGGCTCCATTTTGAACTTAGAACCGAATTTAAGCATAATATCGTTCCTCTAACATCCCCGCCTAATATTGCGCGGTTGCAAACCACTAATGAGCAGAACTAACCGCCATTTTCCTAGCCAGTTGGCGAGCCAAGGCGACGCGTGGCCGCCCGCGTTTCCTGCTCGACACCGCTCTGCGCCCCGGGCGCTCCTCTGGACCCAATTTAGCCATAATAGTCCTTTATTTGATGCCGTCGCGCTTTATCAGCAATTAATTTGCCCGCTTTCTAGTGACTTAACGGCACTAAGGCTGCCCATTTACTGTGTTTAGTTAGCACAGATCTGCAGTGGAGTGCGGCTGCAGATGTTGGCGATTTTGTGGAATTGCTAGGTGTTTTAGAAGGTTAGGGGTTCTCTCTTAAAACAAACAGCGTCAGGACTCTTCACATACGGGGCGGCAGAGGCATACAGCCCACGTTTAAGATATTCAGTATTAAATTTTTAGTGACTCTCATGGCTCTCTTACGCCCGGTTTCTGAAAGGAAAATTAGCTGTTACAACTTGTTAAACTCTTGTTAAACGCATTGCAGCCAATCACATGCCGCTATTTTGATATCATGATCGATTAATCGCTTGTTATATTTGACAACTCTTTCGGAAACTGGGGGTTATTAGAAACCTTAAAATGGAGGTGATGATTGTAGGGTGTGGATTGTATAGCGATGTAAACGCCAAACGATATTAAAGATTGTGTTGTTGTTATTTTTTTGGTTTTTATAATAAACTATCTGTCTACTGTCTAAAAAGGAATTTTAACATCCAAACTACAGAGAGCTACGCTCAAAATATTTCAAACACCTTTACAATATTCAGTGAATTTTGTTATGTCACACCATTTTTTTTTACCACCAATTACGTGTCTTACGGCAAGACAAGACAAAAAACACCAGCAAGTACAAAAAATGTCGGCACCACATTCACAGTCTCAATAACGCGGAAGTAATCCATTACCCAGTGACTTCATACCAAAAAAAGTCAACTAGAGCGCTCACAAAAGTTAACTACGCCATGACATTTCGATGCCATTTGACATTAAACTTTAATTATTATTTGTTGTGGGCGCGCCCTGTCAGTGCGCAGCATACTTATCTATTCAACGATAATGTGATTGATTGACCCTTAACACCAGTATTTAAGAGCGGCTTCGCTCTAACTCTACTGAAATTATCAAAGCGACTCTTGGTCAAAGATAGGCGATACTGTAGAGTGAAACAAAACCAGTCTAACGTGATTAATGTATTGCTCTCAGAATGTCGTGTGTTTGTTTCTGTTTCATTAGAACCTCTTCCTCCGTGACTGCCTCTTTGGAGGGTGTTGTGAACTCCGAAAATAGACTCGTAAACAACTTGTCTATGGGTCGCCGCCGCTCCACCCTGTCAAAGAGCAGTTAGAACATCAGGAGCTCTATTTTTGAATCACTCGCGTGGCATTATATCGCATGAGACATGTCACGTTCGACTTACAAGTCGCATGACGTTGATTTTCTGCATTTTTGAATCGTTCGTCATCGGTGTTGCCAATCAATTTGGAAATGTTGATTTTTATCCGTTGCACGCAGAAAAAGTAAAAACCGGTAAATATCGCATAGGAAATGGAACGTTAAATGCTCTCATATTATAGGCTGTATGACAGTCGTCTGTTCAATTACGCTGCCTGCTAAATCCTAGTACATATATGGAACACATCGGGTTGTTCAATCTGTCGCAAATATCACACATTTGACGTTTTGGATTCCAATTTGAAAAAACGCGAGAAAACAGCAAACTCTGACACTTCAAATTGTGTTGACACTGTTGACATTAGCTTTGACGTATTTGACGTTTATTCTACTATTCGACTTGCGCAACGATTGGTGCTGACCGCTCGTTGCAGGCGAATGACTGAAAAATACGAAATTTCGGATGTCGAAGGAAAATCAGTAGAAAAGAGCGCTCGTGTGACATAAAAGTCATGCGAGCGTTCAAAAATAGAGCTCCTGGCCATCTGCACACTGAGCTACTAAAAATGAACTGATCAGTGACGCGAGCTACTACTAACTAGTCACTTCTTGTGTTACACTGGGATGTACGATGCTACTGGTTGAGGAGTGGTTTACTCCTAGTCTGCGATTCAGTTAGTTTGTATGAACAAAGAGGTGTTGTTGACTCATGGATGATCGTTTACGTATCGGACTAACACGTTGTTTTATTTTTCCTCGCGTATTTTTTATTCACAAATTTCCGCGTTCAATTTGTGCTGAAATATCCATAACTTTGCGGACACGCCGGGCCGGTCGGTCCACGGAGCTCCGCGCTCCGAGTGCCCGATATTGCGAGTGCGGCAGCAAGCGATAGAAGTAAGACCACAGTCTTATGATTTTTAGGTTTTTTTATTTTTTTTTAATATATTTTTTATATATATTTTGCTTCAGTGTCTTGTTAATAGCCACCACTGAGTCTGGCGTAACTTTACAAGACAGCAACCTGTCATATATCAGTAACCTGTGTTACCAACTGGTTTAGTTTCTTTCCAATACCTCCGGGAGCATATTGGCTTTTATGTAGTTCCATTTTATAACTTGATTCAAGAACTCTAATAAAAAATACCGTAAGCTATCAAATACTGCACCGATTTCTTGAATCAAGGAACTGAAGAACTAAGAAACACTAAGGTAATCTTAGGTAATTTTAGTAAAAGTACAGAATTGTCATAGATAATAGTTTGTTTGTATTTTTATTACAAAACGATAAGAACGTACTACAAGAACGCTAAGTACATACATATGTATATTTACAACTATGATCTGGAGGTAGCATATAACTAATTTCATAATAAGAATAATTATATATCCAATCGCTAAACCAAAACTATCTGAATCTACAAGGTTTTAATTTATTTATGCCTCGATCCATTCATGCAGTAACTCTGAACCAAAGATACCAAGGTAGTCTTTACGAGAACCTTAGATAACTTTGTACCAGCGGATACAAATACTAGTCGATTCAGACTCTTACCACGCACGCAATAAGACCAGTTGATACAGTCTTTGCGGAGACGAGAAGCATCGAAGTACCGAAGAACTTAATTACAAACCAGTATTTAACGTCCACTCAAGTCACATGCGGCTCGCAATTACTGTAATGGTTTTCTTCAGTTTTTATTGAAAGAATCGGGAGCTCTTTTCGTTGTTTTGGGTTTGTTTAAAACGGAAATTCAACGTCGAAATGCATGTTTTGTATTTTATTTATTTATTAATTTTGTTGTACAAAAGTACAACAAAATTAATAAAAAATAAAATACAGCCAAGGCTGTAGACAAAAGATAGGTCCTTCTCCGGGACTTTGGAGGCAAAACTAGTGACATAAGTGGAAAATATTTTAATTTAATGGCAAAAACCTTGCACTGTAAAGTGCACACTTGCATTTTTACGCTTATCCAAATTAACCTTATCAATCCACGATTTACGTCGCGTTGCGAAACGGACAAATGTCGCCGTCGAGCGATTGGTCACAAAAATTCGCCTCGCAAAGGTCAGCTTTGAAATTAAAACTAACTGTCGCAGCTCTGTAGCTACAGAGCAACATATATAATTACAATCATTACAAAATATCGCGGCCGCTCCAGTTTCCACTCGGTAACCTGTCACATGCGCTGGTGTGAGTGCAAGAAGCTGCCGAACTGTTCCTCAATGATCCACCGCGGTGGATACTTCGTAACCATGTTTTTCTTCATAACATAACATGAAGCACTGGCAGAATTACCAGCGTTGCAGTTATCTGCAACAAATGCTGAGCCAGGGCCTATTCACTGTGGAATATGCACATGTATAGTTTCTTTCTATCTTTTATATCTTAAGTTTTGTTAGAATCTGTATTGCTTGTATTTGTGTGTATTCTCAGTGAATAAATGGATTATCTACCTATCTATGAAGAAAACTTAGTTGCAAAGCTGTCTGCGTGTCCGCTTTTAGCCAGCAATTCAATACTCCATTTTCTACTAAACCATCGCCGCAGATACGGAGAAATCAAGTTTTTCATCTTCAGCATATATTAATGTTATGGAACACGACGTAATTTTCATCTTCGGCATCCGAGATGCAGAGTTTTCACTACTTTGAATGTCATTTCCCACCTTCATGTGCGTTTACGAAACTTTTATGTTATTTCGCTGAAGCCTGTTTTTGTTGGAGGGGGAAAAATGGAATTACCCACGTCCAGGAGTCAGACCTTCCTGCTATGTCCGGTTCCCTACACATTGAGCGGGCATCAGCTCGTGTAGTATATGGACTAAAAACAACCCCTGTATTGTGTGTGTGTAGTTATCGTCAAATGTCACTGCGAGCCATGGCCTCGGTATATGCTGAAGGCTTTCGCTGAAGCCTTTGCTGATTCAAAACCATTTGTTGCCAAAAGCTAAAAGATTTTCCGAAGTCGTTTTTCAATGCCGCTAATATACGCAATTAAGTAGTAATCTTTTATGTGTGTTACTTAATTTGTAGCGAAAAGCTGAATGATTCCGAAACCTGTGATTCAATGCCAGTTGTAACAAATTTGTTGACCGAGTGAGTGAAGCGAACGAAGCGTCTCTGTTGCAGCAGAAGCAGCTTGGCCAAAAGTTATTTCAGTCCGGCTGTTCTCCTCTACAGGCCGCATTTCTCGACCGATAATCGTGAAATTTTGTGAGCAGGTTCGATAAATATATATTTTTTTGTTCATTCATTTTATGTAAATTTTTCAAAATGGGGGAGATATGGGGTTAAAAATGTAAAAAAACCGCTTCAGCCATAACGGATTAACAGATTTTAACAAATTAGGTGTCGTTGCTTTTGTGGAGACTATGACATTGACATAGGTTACATAATTTTAGTGAATAGTCAGCAGGGTGGATTTTCAATCGCAAATGTAGTTTACAAATTTCTGGTGTGCCTAGTTTTTATATATTAGTATATACAGTATAGTAATTTTGTATGTTAGAAGTTCAGCTTTCCAGCAACAGACTCGCGAGGTCTTCAGCTCACAGAGCCACTATTGAGACCACAATTACAACACTAATACACTGACGAGCAATGAAAAAGTTCCAGTGACATAGCACCAAATTACTCCTAAACCGGAAAGGCTAGCTTAATGACGCCGTCTGCAATATTGAAGTACATTTAACAGCGCATCAGAACATTGCCAATTAAAAACGTAAATATTGTAAACGTATTATTGGTTCTATGTCTTAGGAGATATTAAGGTGTTTGTCGGCATTTTGTGGGTGGTGTATAAAGGAGGCTGTGTGATCGGACGGGAAGGCCCGCTGAGGGCAGGGTAGCCGGGGACAGTGACCCGGCTATCGTCGGATCGCAGCCTCCGACCGGCCAGATGCCGAAAGATCGAGTGCGCGCAGGCGCGCAGCCAGGCGTTGTCTTCGACATTATTGTAAACTCTAAGGAATCGTGGCTTAGATTTTGATGATAATTATGATTGGAAACAGACAAGACATGCTCGCCCTTGCACAAAGTAGGTATGGGGGAGCTTCTTGCCGTTTCTTCATAACCCCGAGGCCCACCTTCCGAAACGGTGTAGTCCTATTTTTATATACAAAAAATTGACTTGTAGATATAAGTAAGTATAATTTTGACGTTGAATAAGATTGTTTATTTATTTTTTTATTTTATTTATTCAGAAACAAACAGTCTTACATATTTGTATACAATACATAAACTCTTTATAAAACATAGACCTACAGTTTCCTAATTTAGTAAAAACATCTTTTATAATAGTTTAAATATCAAAGAAATAATAATGATGAAGAAGCAACATAAAAAGCATGATACATAAAAAGAAAGTTAAAAATTTCATACATGTTCAGTTTGATTTTCAGAACAATTTGAAAGACACTCCAAAGTTAAAGTTAAATATTTATATTCAATAAAAAATTTAATCTGAATCTGAATGTGAATTATAAGTTTTTGTTATGTTACTATTTATTTAGCGCACAGTAATGATGAGGTATGAATATGAAATACTTATTCAATTCAGAAATTTATATATCACGTTTATATATATCAAATGGTACGTTATGATTAAAATGTGACATGTGTATATACGTACATACACGTTTTCTAAAATGTGTAGTTACAATGAATAAAGTGATTTATCTAAGTATCGATCTATGTGGTAATGGTAATAGCATGGTAATGGAAGAGAATTTGCATAAAGAGACACCTTAAGATATGACAACCCTTACTGTCATATCGATGCTGCCGTAAGCAAATAAGGTACAGGTAAATAATTCAAGGTTGTAAATATAGATAAGTATAAGTTATTACCATAAAACGTTATATGTAATTTCATTACTTTCCAAGGCCGTCAGAAATTGCTTGTTTTAATCGATAATCACAATTATTAGTACACCAAGGCAGAGTCCGCCCCTGGCATAACCTTTAGCTCCGGGCTATCGGCTTTTAAAAATAAAAGTATCCGACGCTGTTAATAAACGAAGAGTTCTGCGAAGTTCTTCTTGCTACTACTGCCGCCTCTATTACTGAAGGACAAAGGTTTGTTTTTGTCTGTGTTTGTTGTTTAAGTTTTATTTTACCAGCAGCCAGGGAAGTGGCTACCGCAGGTGCCCGTTCTTGGCCCGCCTCTCCTGACCAAGAAGTATCGTGTAAGAAGTTCGGCTGCTCACTGTATCAAGATTTTTGTGATATGGCAAATGAAGGCTGGAGTGTTTTGACCTTACTGCTATCTTGTTCGAAAATGTGGAGGCGCTTCTTTTTCAGAGGGTATAAAATGATAAATGAGGTACTTAAATACAGGTGCTATCTTAAATGGTATTCCGAATTTTTTGGTATGGCAGGTACCTACGAAATCGGACTGTTAGTTAGGTCAGTAATCTTTTGTTTCTGTAAGTATTAACAAATATATGTTTAGAAATCTGTGGGAGAAAATGGTGCAAAACTCCCACAGATAGATTTTTAGATCACTTTTAAATATAGGTTTTGTTAACAAGTGCAAATTTAATATATTATAAACAATATGCAGGAATAAATAATATCAAAAATAATTAAGCGAGTTCTGTTTTGTTCTGCGTAACATTTACAAACATATGTTTAACAATCCATAACATGTTTCATTCATAGTTTATACGTTTTCTTATAAACCATACTCGTATTTGGCTTTAATCCCAGTTAGGCTGACAAGGGAACATGTGCCTACTTTGCAAAGAAGTCGCTCTATCGGACACCTATCCAAGTGATCCAGGTGGCTCGCTCCGGAAGCATCGATCAGAGGAAGCGGTAGATATTCATCAGCCGAGACAGGCGTCTTCCGCGCTTAGACTTAGCCTCTTATTAGAATATATCTAGCCAATGTCAGCGAAATAGATTGTTAGCAGCACGACACTGATTTATAAGGTAGCCGGGAAAAGTGGCCAAGTCTGAAAGCAAAGATTATTTCGAAACTACAAGTAAAGATAGCGTTGGGACATTTTGAACTCGTGTTTCCATGGGATTTTTGTAATTATTCTTACTTACTTACCGGAAGTGCTTGGGAAATAAGCTTTTCAATGACTTGCACATGGAAGACTTACCTGAAAAGACAAAGAAAACTCATTACTTTAATGAATTAGGCGAGTAATGAAAGGGAATTTCTACGCTCAACAACAGTAATTTTTCTATTACAATTTAAAAAATTTGGATAGAACAAAATGAGTGAGACAAAACAATAACCAGAAACGACGGCCCGGCCAAATTGTTACGATTAATGATAGTGATTCAGTGTGTGTGAGGATTCAGTGTGTGTGGGGATTCAGTGTGTGTGGGGATTCAGTGTGTGTGGGGAAATATTGCTCAGGAAGTGATCAGACCATCTCACATTATAAAACCAATGCTAAGGATGGTATTTCCTTCCGTTTTCGGGGAATTCACCCCAAGGGGTGGTGACGCGGGCTTATACACAATGTTTTATAATACACGTTTTAGTCACACAGACTATAAACTGATCAGAAATTTATAAAAATAATAGATATTAATACACACGTTCTGATCCGGTTTGGACGTCGTCGTTTAATTATTTCTCCAAGCTGTAGGTGAAAATTTATAGTCGCTCTGCAATAATCTTCCATCAAAGTCTATAAATAAAAAGCACCTCTAACCAGTACCTTAGTCCACATTTTTTAATAACATACCTCAGATACTTGAAGCTTTAATGGCATAGCTTTCACTAAAAGACATGTGCCTACCAAGTATTAATTATAGTATTTCATGAAAATTGCTATAGTTATCGAGATGACTTAATTAAGCTGGTTGGTAAATAAAATATACCTGAATCATTAAGAGGTATTTTAATCTTGGTCTATTCGCCTATAGGATTATTCACTCATTATTACACGTTATGCCTAATTAAACAAGTTATTCGGTCATAAATATTGAATCAAGTAATAACTTTATAGATCGGAAGTAGTTATCTCCTGATTTCTACATCTCTTTAACGTGGTCCAAGATATTCAAAAAGTTTAAATCTACATTATTTATCTAAGCTATTAGCGAATTTTGATAATACCACCTACTATAAAGTAAATGCCACTGTAAAACCAGTAGCTTAAATAAATTCCGCAACCATTACATTAAACAGTAGCTTAAAATAAAAACACACGTCGATCTATTAACAACGTGTACGCAATATGTCTTAAAATAAATACATTGGGTTGAAGTTTCAATTTCAAATAACTGTCAAATCGAACACGTCATGACATTTCTTTGATATAGTATCAGGCAAATTAGTTATACAGCTGTTAACAAAGTCATAAATGGTACATCACATGCGATGTAAACGTCCTTATTGTACTGATCATAGTTTACATTTGGTCTTAATTATGCAATTAATTACAGTAACAAAAAATATACTATAATAGTGTATTACTTTCCCCATCTGACGATGCACCTACAAAAGGTCCCGGGTTCGATCCCCGTCTGGGGATAAAGAAAAGAAAAACCCAGGTCTTGGATGTTTATATGTGTGTGACGTCGCTTTATCTGGTTCCCACGACACAGGGTATCCTACTGTGGGGCCAGAAGCAATGTTTGTGCCTGTATGTTAATGTTTTTGTCTTTCTTAGCATCTGTACTTTGTCACTTCATATTTTGTAGATTGGTTCTATGCTAATGAGTACGTCGGTAGAGTCTAGCCTCCACTTAACCGCATATAATGTATACTTTACAACCGTAAACCAAAGTTACAATCATTTGCACCCTCTATCATCCCGTTGTAAAAGAAAAAAAAGAATCGCCAGCTCCGAGTAAGTAAGAATCGATAAAAAGCATTACTTATCGATTTTTTTGTCGCCGCTGACCGTACGGAGTAAACTCGACTTGTAATGGCTGCCGACTGCAAATTATACGACTTTATTAACGGACAGGACCTTCGCTTTGTTTGTAAGTTCAAGTAATTTTGCTCTTATTAAGCGAGTTTCGTTTACGTTGCGGTACAGTTAGTGCAGCTAATAAAACTAAATAGGCAATGTATTTATCACCTACGTGAGTATGTGAGGATTGCGGTGAATGTTACACTTTCACACTAAAAGCACTCAACTGATTTGGCTGAAATTTGGAGCATTGGTAGATAAGATATGATTATGGGTTACTACAAAGTCTTATGCCGATTCAGTTCAGAAACCTTAACTGGTCTGCAAATTACCCTTTTTAAACTAGTGGCCCTGTGGGCAGTAGACCTCGCTAACAGGGGGGACTGTGAACCAATTTATAGATATTTTAGATTCAATAAAAAAATTAATGCAAAGTAGTCCCGCACCAATAACTTTGTAAACTACATTTTGCGATTTAAAATACAATCTATTGACATTTCACGAAAATAGAAATAGTCTATTTCACTCACTCTCATGGTCTGTATAGATCATCTTTACTAATCCGTCTCCTACTCCGAGGAGTCCAAACTTGATATGTTTTGAAAATATTTCTTGGATTTTTAGAAAACAGGCGGCTGAAAGGTAATGTAGTAGTTTTAGAACCGGCTCATGAAGCCCTTTAATTTGATACCCCACACGATAGGTATCAGAAAAATAAATACAAAAAATTAATGACGTCATAATCCCCCCCCCCCGAGGGGAAAATCGAGAACACGTGTGCCAAGTTTTCTGAGGATCGCTTGAAAACTGTGGCCCCTAGACCGGTGGCTCAAGCAGGAATAAATACCAGGGTGAAAAAGTGTTCGAGTTCAGATAAAATGCACCTTATAAAATTATGTATAATAGTTCTAACACTGACAGTTCAATTCGCATACTTTATCGACGCTTGATTATTCCTGCTTCCTACACGGAACGAAAGCAAAATCGGCCTCCTATCTTGTCGAAATGGAGCCCTTCGCTCGCTTCGCTCGCTCGTTCAATAACACTTTTACCACAGAGTACGTCATAACTGAATGCATTTATGCTAGGATGCGGATGGAATGTCTCGTATTATCCACACACGCAGTGAATGAGGCGCAACTAAATCGACTCAACAAACGAGAATGAGACTGTCCCATTCTCTTAACTTTGTACCATCGATCATCATCGTACTTGAGACTACTTTTACCTGCAATCTTTCACGAATCAACGATTTACTTACGCTGGAAAGGTTCTTTGGTTGGAGAGAAGCTCCTTTTCGCACATATAATAATATTTCTGTCCAAACTTACAATTACTGGTGACGATTCTTGATGACTATCAAGATCAAGTTGAACCTTTTATTTGTTTACTCGCAGTATTCGTATCCGGGTAAAGGCCCGTGCCGCTCGGCGGGGACATTAGTGGTCTGTTTATTATTTCTATTCGGTACAAAGACCCCGTTCCAATCAAACAGGTCGTCATAAAGCGTTTATTACTACAGCATTTTTAACGGCCTGCCTCGTACCTTGACAAGCAAATGTCCCAAGCAGGTGTTCAAATGACCTGCGCTTACCAAATATTCACCTGATTCCACGCAACATAAATCCACATAAAGTTATGCGAGATCTCATTTGACGCGCATTTTTCTACGCCGAGTGTCGTTATTAGTCTAATTTCACCAAGATTATACATTAGGTCCGACAAATCGCAAGCAAATTACATATCTAGGCGTAACCCGCGCTGCGCTTGTTGTAGCTTGAAGCAAACAGCGCGGCGCAGGCGCAGCATTCGGCATAGGCGTTGAGTTGCAGGAGGCTCACTTTCCAAACATGTGGTTTTTGAGTATGTAAGTTCTTGAACTAGGACATCGAGCATAAAGCTATTATTGCTGGGAATTTACATGTATTAAACAAATCCGGGGTTTTAGCTTACTTACTTTAATTAATGTGATTTAAGGCGGCACAGTAGGCCAAAACAGCTTTTTTAAATCTCAAGTTACTCAAGATAAGAGTTTTAAATCAGTTGTTTCTTTAAACTAACTTATTCGTAATTAGTGTCAGCAGGGATTCGTGAATGTTCAAACGTAGTATGATCATTTTTGCTCGTTAGAAAAGTCTCCCAAAGTTATCACAAAATCTGTTTTCCACAGAATTGTTTTTTTTTTATTTCTCACTGGACTTGAATTTTTGTACTTGTTGTTTATTTAATCACTAAAAAAATATTTTTTTATGTTGTTCTTTATGTCCTCTATACATCGATGAAGAGCGTTTTTAGGGTTCCGTACCCGAAGGGTTCCAAACGGGACCCTATTACTAAGACTTCGCTGTCCGTCCGTCCGTCCGTCCGTCCGTCTGTCACCAGGCTGTATCTCAAGAACCTAGCTAGCTAGAGAGTTGAAATTTTCACAGATTATGTATTTCTGTTGCCGCTATAACAACAAATACTAAAAAACAGGATAAAAGAAATATTTAAGGGGGCTCCCATACAACAATTCTTTCAATACCACATACAAACTTATGGATGCACCTGGTTACGTACATGGAGTGTAAAAGTAACCGCACCAATAACTTTGTAAACAATATTTTGCTGTATAAAATCCAAACTATTCACCGCTTCCATTGAACGGTGGTACGGAACCCTTCGTGCGCGATTTAGACTCGCACTTGACCGGTTTTTTTAACATTGGATCCTATTCCTCAAGTTTAAGCTGAAGGTAAAATTCTAAGTCCCGCTGTCGGGGTGCCCAGCCTTAGCCATCCTGTCAGAACTCATGGGTAATTTATTAATGTCATTCAAACCTTTTCTTCTTCCTTTATTAGATCTAGATAAAGCTAGGGGCCAGCACATATCTGCACAACATTTTTTTATCTCAGTGAACCTTCTGTTCTACTCTGCCACCCAAACTCCCAACAAACCGAATGCCGCGTCCACACTCGCGCGAACGAGCATGCGCGGGCACAAGTGTGGTCACGGCCCATTGGTCGACGCGTGCGCACGTCATTACAGCGGCCCACGTGATCACCCGTGAATAAAGAGGTGAGACCAATCGCGCAAAACAAATTATAGCTTTACGAAAGATGATTGTGTGCGTGCTGATGACGAAAGGTAATCGCTGTATTACGATCATCAGGGGTTGTGGTGGTTTCGTCATGTCGGTGATGGGATGACAAAGTTTGATGACCTTTGTGGCCAAGTGGTTGAACTTCTGCCCCTTAAGCGGGTTATCTCAGGTTTGAATAGCGGAAGTGAGAAATATCCAGGTCTTCTGTGTTTGTTTTTTGACGACGCAGTGTTTCTGGATCCCAGGGTATCCTAGGGGTCAAAAGCTTGGTGATAATTGGAGTAAACACAAGCGGAAGTATGACTAATTTTGTAGGCCGGTATCTGTTTCTAAGCGTGATTTCTTTTGACGAAATGAAAGAATATCGCAGATCTCATTACAATCGAAGCGTCTCTTTGCATCTAATCTTAATCATCACGTCACATCTTCAATGTCCCACATTATCTGCTTTCAATTATATCCAAGAAGTCACAATGAACTATCAAATATCGTATCCAGTATAACAATGCCTGCAGGCTACTTTGGGGCTGCCACGATTTTGTGGTGCATCAGGAATGTGTGCGCAGGCGCGTGTTGATGGCTTCCATGCAATTTTGCGCAAAAGAACGGCGTCTATCTTATGCAGAACTCGTGGCAGCGCCAACGGTCTCCTGGAGATAATAGCAGATGGAGTAGCCAATCCCTTTATGCGGTATTAGGTTGCAGCTCACACACTGCCAGTCATAGATTCGCGCCTAAATTAGAAAAAAAAAATGGTTTGCTCTGCACTGTATTGTGTTTATATTGTACTACTAACATAGATTGTAAGACTAATTATTAACACTTGTATATGGACTTGGTCTGAAATAACTGATTATTATTATTATTATTAAATATCAGCCAAAAACAGCATTCGACTGTAACTCGAGCATAAGTTAACAAAATTAGTAATTATAATCTCTCTGGGTCTTGAAACTGTATCAGGGGAAGGGCTGCTGTCATGATGTCCGGTGGGAACCAGTTTTATTGAGGTCGTTGAGGTTTTTCTGATACTTGACATGTCAAAATTAGTTGCAGTTATGGTTAGTTAACTAGACAAAAAGTGGCCAAGCGCAAGTCGGACTCGCCCATGAAGGGTTCCGTTGTAGCAAGTAATTATGTGACTGGATGTTGTGTTGTAACTTTGTTTTTCATAGTGTTTTTATGTGTATCATAGTTATCTTTGCGGTTTTTAATAAATGTTTTATATCTTAAAAACTGCCTATTTTATTTTGTTTTTTAATTTGGTAGGGTCTGTCTCTTAAACGATTTACTTTGACGAAAAATGGTTTCAGGAACTTCAACGTCATTTTTAAAGACCTATCTATAAACTCCCCACACATATAGGTTTGATGAAAAAATTAATTTTTGGTTTCAGTTCCATATATGGGGAGCCCCCTTTATTTATTTTAATTTTTCAGTTTTTGTATAAAAATCGTAAAGCGGTTCACAAAATACATCTACATACCAAGTTTCAACTGTGTAGTCTTAATAGTTTCTGCATTAAGTTGCTGTGACATACGGACGGACGGACAGACGGACGCCCTTCTTCTCCTACAGTGGTCCAATGTAGAGAAGTGGCAAAAAATGACGATTGACTTGACGAAACTATAAGCTTTCCTTGTTTCTCCACGGTACCCCAAAAAGGGAACAGACTATGTGTTTTACACATGAGGTACGCGCATCGGGCATAAATGAATAGTACGTTGTATAAACACACCAATACATCCATTTAAAATCCATGTTAAAGCGACTTTGTCGAAAAAGGGATATTACAATGTTCAAGATTACTTAAATGATGGTTCTGTATGGGGTTAATCTGGCTCAACACAGACCTTGCTGTTAATAATTTTGTAATTATTTATTCCTGCTTATTAATTATGATAATGACTCAATATTATATTTGGTATTAGTTAAGCATAAGCAATTTTTAAAAAGAGATCTAAAAATCAATCTGTGGGAGTTTCTACGCCCTTCTTCTCCCACAGTGGTCCAATGTAGAGAAGTGGCAAAAAATGACGATTGATAACTATTTGTAAATATCTACAGTAATAAAGACATTTGGAATTTGGAATTACCCGTGACCCCACACAGTATGCCCTGTGTCATGGAAACCAGAAGCAGCAATATAACATATAAACATTCAAGACCTGAGGTAAGTCTGTAGGAGCACCGCACTTATATATTCGTCGCTTCATTATTCGATATAAAGACCATTTACTACGTAGTTTCTCTAACCTACAAGGCAACTTCGCACACTTCATAGTTTTTTTTTTTTTTTTTTTTTTTTTTTTTTCACATCACTACTCCCGCGCCGCCATACCTGTCATTCTTTTTCCGTGCGGGGCAACTCAGTACAACGCTCCCGCTTTTTGTTCAAGATATTTGCGATTAAGTTATAGTTACAGGTTTCATATTGTGTTTCTTGATTAGAAAACAACCATGCCCAAGCGCAGTGCCAAAGATAAGCTCGAGCGATATCGTAAAAAACTGCGCAAGCTCGAGGAAAAATTGCATGAAAAGACGCGTCGGGTCCAACGAGTGATTGACTCATCAGAGTCGGATGGTGATAATCCTTTGGGTAAGTGCTAAGTCAATGCTAAAGGTAGTCTAGATTCGACTAATGAACAGGTTACACCTGGGGGTTGGCCATGAGTCAACACGACGGTAACATAACCTCACCTTTTTTCGAAGTCTAACAAAAGACAAAGCAACTCACTTTTTACCGAGTGCTTAGTGATAAACCTGGGGGTTGGCCGTGAGTCAACACGACGGTAAAACACAGAAACAGTTGGGTGTACATACTCTTACGTTGTACGACTTACGATTCTGGTAACGATTTACATACCTGGGGGTTGGCCGCGAGTCAACACGACGGTAAAACACAGAAACAGTTAGGTGTACATACTCTTACGTTGTACGACTTACGATTCTGTTAAAAAATTACATACCTGGGGGTTGGCCGCGAGTCAACACGATGGTAAATAATGACGACTTACATAATGTTGTTAGTTTCTAATAACGTTTCTAATGTTGTCCATAGAAAGTCATCACGACGAAGAAAGACAACCGGAGATGAATTTTAATATCTTACCTGGACCAGAAATACTCGAGGTGGAGCAACACAGTGTCCCGCAGTTGGATCCGGATGTGTTAATGGCGTTGGGTGAGTCGGTGGAGGACGCTCCAAAGTTTGGTCCACCGATTCACGAGAATCTAGCAAAAATTTGGCAGCAAATACTAAAGAAAGGATTAACGAAAGAGTCGAAAGAGAAAATAATGAAAAACTATACCATCCCAGAAAACTGCCCGCTTCTACAAGCACCAAACTTAAATGCTGAAATAGCTGCTGCAATCACAGAAATGTCTAAAAACCGCGACAAGAAAATTAAAATGGCACAGCAGCAGCTGGGAGTTGGCCTGACAGCAATAAATCAAGCATTGACCTTACTTATAACAAGTGATGATAAGGTCCCAGTCCAAGCAATTAAGATGATTAGTGATGGGTGTCGCATCCTCAGTGACCTTCACTTTATGGAAACACAAGCCCGTACAAAGCTATTGGTGCCGGGATTGGAAAAATCATTCCTTAATATTCTTAAAGATACTGAAAGAGACGATACTCTGTTTGGATCTAAGCTTTCAGACCAGATAAGGGCCTCAAAAGCTGTCGAAAAACAAGGTCTCCAGATAAAGAAGACAGTGATCCCTCCGAAGACTCCTGTAACCACAGTTCAGTCGACGATTGGAAGGCCCCGCTATCAGGAAAACTGGACGGGCCCTCCACGCTACGCGCCGTCGAACAGGGGGGGGCGCGGAGGGTACAGGAAGACCAACCCAGTACATCGTCGACCACCACTGCTACCTCAGAATCAGAACAAGCTGTCCAACCCGAACAAGCCCCGTGTTCCGACACAATAATAGTCCAGGTACATGCGGGTAGAATCCACCATTTTTACAACTGTTGGCTTCACATTACCAATAATAAGGTTATCTTGGATTGGATTTCAAATGGATTTCCAATACCATTTACTGAAAAACCGATTCAACAGTTTTTGCCACAAAATAAATTGTCCCCTACTGAGAATAAGAACATGTCAGTAGCTATACAAAAGTTATTAACATTGGGTGCGATAAAACCATGTGAACCGCGTAACAGTCAATTTGTTTCAAAAATCTTTCTCACCCCGAAACCTAATGGTGGACAACGTTTTATATTAAACTTAAAACCTCTCAACCAATTCATAAGAAAATGTCATTTTAAAATGGAAGACTACCGTACAGCTTCTAAATTAATTGCACGCGATAGTTTTATGGCTACTATAGACCTCAAGGAGGCCTATTTACTCATTCCTATTGCAGATGCCTATCATAAATACCTACGTTTTCAATTTAAAAAGGAATATTCTCAGTTAATCACTTATGAGTTTAACTCCATGCCTTATGGGTTATCTATTGCACCGCGAACTTTTACCAAAATCATGAAAGAAGTCATGTCTTACTTAAGAGGCCGCGGTTACAAGTCAGTACAATACCTTGACGACATATTCTGCATTGGCGACACTTATCAGCTATGCTATGAGAATGTAACAGAAACCTTAAGACTCTTACAGTGTCTAGGGTTTGTTATAAACCATGAAAAAAGTTCTATAAAGCCCAGTCAAAAATGCAAATTTTTGGGATTTATTTATGATTCCATAAATCTAACTCTGTCT
The DNA here is from genome assembly GCA_949825045.1 of Argyresthia goedartella. Lineage (NCBI taxonomy): Eukaryota > Metazoa > Arthropoda > Insecta > Lepidoptera > Argyresthiidae > Argyresthia > Argyresthia goedartella. The sequence goes on along the minus strand of OX463812.1, from coordinate 34,630,448 downwards.
TTACCTGAGGAAAAACGTACCAATATCGCACGCTTAGTGGACAAATTTCTGTTACTTCCTACCTGTACAATTAGAGAATTTGCTCAATTGATTGGTATGATAACAGCTGCTTGTCCGGCAGCTAGATATGGTTGGCTGTACACCAAACTGTTAGAAAGAGAAAAATTTCTGGCGCTTCAATCAGAAACCAATTATGAGACGAAAATTCGGTTATCAGATGTCATCCTAGACGATCTTAACTGGTGGAAAAATAACATATTCTCAACCTCCGCCCCCTTAGGGAATTCAAAATTTTCCATGGAAATTTTTACCGATGCATCCAGGACGGGCTGGGGTGCATATTGCAATGAAACACGAGTCGGTGGAGGTTGGAAAAATGAGGAGTTAAAATTCCATATCAATTATCTAGAATTGCTCGCGGTATTCCTAGCACTGAAATGTTTCGTTCGCGAATCTACAGACTGTGCGATATTGTTACGTGTAGATAACACGACTGCGATTTGCTATATAAATCGAATGGGAGGAATCCAGTTCCCACACTTGAACATGCTATCTCGGGATATATGGCAATGGTGCGAGAAGCGAAGAATCTGGCTATACGCATCCTATATTAATACCAAAGACAATGTTGAAGCGGATGAAGAGTCGAGAAGGATAAACCCTGATACGGAATGGGAACTTTCGGACAGGGCATTTACGTTGATAACTCAAAAGTTCGGACAACCAGATATCGATCTCTTCGCTTCTCGGACTAATGCTAAGTGTAATCATTATTTATCTTGGAACCAAGATCCTGACGCCGTCGCTGTAGACGCATTCACAGTCAACTGGGAGAACTATTTCTTCTACGCATTCCCTCCGTTTTCGCTTATTCTAAAATGTTTGCACAAAATCATGACGGATAAAGCTTCAGGTATCTTTGTTTTTCCGATTTGGCCTTCGCAGGCCTGGTATCCCCAGTTACAAAGTATGGTTGCATCAGAAATTATATTTCTTGAGCCTAACAAACACCTTTTGTGTTCCAATTTCAGGACACATCATCCTCTGCACAAGAAGCTTACCCTGGGTGCCGCGGTGCTCTCCAGCTCGCGTTCATCTATCGTGGCATGCCAACCACTAGTTTAACCCTGATGCTTGCTTCCCTTGCCGATAGTACTATAAAACAGTACAGTGTCACATATAAAATTTGGTGGGACTTTTGCAAACGGAAAAATCTGGACATATTTAGTGCCTCTATTCCTTCCCTCATGTTGTTTCTCTCTGAGCAATTTGATCGAGGTTCCTCATATAGTACATTAAACACTCATCGTTCTGCCCTGTCACTACTTTTAGGAAGTAATATTGGGTCAGACGATAGTATCAAAAGGCTTTTAAAAGGCGTGTTTAAATTAAGACCATGTTTGCCCAAGTACACAAGTACTTGGGACCCCCAGATTGTTTTAAATGAGATTAGTAATTGGTTTCCAAATAAGGAACTTTCACTTGAAAAAATTACAAAGAAACTGGCAATTCTTCTTGCTCTGTGTACGGCCCATAGGGTCCAAACAATTTCTCTAATTAGGACAAAAAATATCAATATTACCAATGATGGTATAAAAATTGTAATAACTGACATCATTAAAACATCTGCCCCAGGTCGGGATCAGCCTGTATTATTCCTGCCTTACTTTAAAGATAAGCCTAACATCTGCCCAGCTACAGCATTGGAAGATTATTTGGTTATGACTAAAACAAACAGATCTAAAAACATACAAAACTTATTTGTGACATTCCGTCGACCTTATAAGACTGCCAGTACACAGTCCATCAGTCGATGGATTAAGGACGTGCTACAGTCGAGTGGCGTGGACGTGGCGGTGTTCGGCGCGCACAGCACCCGGCACGCCGCCACGTCTGCGGCACGCGCTAACGGCGTTCCCATAGACGTAATTAGAAAAAAGGCTGGCTGGACTAATTCCTCTCAAATTTTTGCAAAATTCTATAATCGCCCATTATTAACAAATGATAATTTTGCAAGATCAACTTTATTACCAAAGAGTTATTGTTAATAGGTTAAATAACGATAAGATTACTTATAGAGTGTTATTATTATAATAATTGATTCGTAATATTTTATTTTCATTGTTCCAAACCTGAAATAATCGTACATACTTAAGCCAAAATTCTTACTCTGAACATCTACGTAGTAAATGGTCTTTATATCGAATAATGAAGCGACGAATATATAATTGATGATTAAACGAACTTACCTAGTGACGTTCGATCATAATTATATGAGTCGCTTCATTTGAAGATATAAACTCCCTCCCACCCATGAACCCTTGGTAATCGAAGTTTGGCTTACGTATATACAAGTAGGAGTACCCTATCTCTGAAAAGAATGACAGGTATGGCGGCGCGGGAGTAGTGATGTGAAAAAAAAAAAAAAAAAAAAACTATGAAGTGTGCGAAGTTGCCTTGTAGGTTAGAGAAACTACGTAGTAAATGGTCTTTATATCTTCAAATGAAGCGACTCATATAATTATGATCGAACGTCACTAGGTAAGTTCGTTTAATCATCAATTATTATTTTCTTTTCATTGCCTACCGCTTGCGTCCACGCAGCATGCTCTAAATGGAGATGTGGCGGTGAGATCCAATGCGCGTCTGAAATTGTTCCAAACTGCATGTCGCTCCAGAGAATTCAATTCCGGGCGGTTTTTAATTAAACTTGCCATATTTCGTCGCAATTTTGTGATCGCAAATTGCAGGAAGTTCTGAGAAAACATCTGTATCCAGCTTATAAGTTTGATAGTGGATTACGTTCTTTGTGATTACAACATCTACATATAGATAGGTACGAGTAGATACATGTAAAAAACTTTAAAAAAATACACCAGGGGGTTACCACAACGTCTTATACCGATTCAGATTAGGAACCTAATTTGATCCGCAAAATTACCGTGACCGTCATAAAACAAGTCTTGGTTTTAGGTAAATAAAGGCCATTCTGGCGAATTGGAATGGAAATGGTTGCCATGGTGATCTTCTTGTTTTGAACCTAATTTGAATCGGAAAAAGATTGTGGTAACCCTGTACACTACAAGATGCTTAATATTACTCATACTAAATTACTCATATAAAAATACTAAATTTTAATTAGCAAAGTAACTTGGTATCTAGTCAATAAAAAAGCTATGATTATCACAATACAAAATAGAAAAGTCCATTCACAAGTTAACATTACTGATAAAAATCAACTTGACAATAATAAAGCCATCGTCAATACTCAGGAACTGCTATTCAATATTTGACTTTTATATTGGCAATGACAGCAAAATAACTAATGCACTAAGACACCACGATACATAAAACAGTTGCCAGGTAATACAACTCTATCGTATCGTATTAAAGTCTGTTTTGTAACACTTGGTCTGTAAATGTTAAAGTTGTTGTATATTATATGTAGCGGGGGCGTAGCGCGTGCCTGCGCCCACGCATCATTACCATATGATTCGAAGCAAACATACATTCATTACCTACGTATTATAGTTATTGGTACGCGTGTTTATAGTTGAGGCGTCTTTTTCTCTCAGGAAATCCTCGAAAACTGAAAGGTTGGAAAGCTTCGTTCGAGTTGGCAATACAAAATGTCGACCATACCTTCCAATATACCAGCAGTAGCTTGCAGCGATCACACTTGCAATACATCCTCCAATATACTCGTACAATCTAGACTATACGTAAATTGCTTGTGCTTAACTAATATAAATATGAAAATAATAATTATTTATAAGCAATATTAATCATTACAAAATTATTAACAGCAAGGTCTGTGTTGAGCCAGATTAACCCCATACAGTCCTGTCATTTAAGTAATCTTGAACATTGTAATATCCCTTTTTCGACAAAGCTTCTGCTTATTAATCATAATAATTAAATTATTCATATTTGTAATAGTTAAGCACAAAGAGCTTAACTAATTTGTGTTGTGCTTAACTAATACAATTATGTTTTTTTTTATTTAATAAGCAGGCAATAATAAATAATTACAAAATTATTAACAGCAAGGTCTGTGTTGAGCCAGATTAACCCCATACAGTCCCGTCATTTAAGTAATCTTGAACATTGTAATAACCCTTTTTCGACAAAGTCGCTTTAACATGGTTTTTAAATGGCTCAAATGGCAATTTTAAGATCTCCAGAGGTATCTTGTTGTAGTAGAGAATGCATTGACCCTTGAGAGAATTGCTAACCTTCGCGAGTCTAAGCCGGGGCGCCACTGTCTGTGATTATTTCTTAGGTTAACATTACAGCAATCGCTAAGTTTGGAAAATGTTGTAAGATTCTTGCGTATGAGTCCACCCAATGAACAAAGAAACAGCAACCAGTCCGCCAATTTGTTCCTACCGACTCCGATCCAGTGTTCCCTTATCTCGGTCGTTCCTTCATAAATACGGAACGGCTGTCCGCCTGTCCGCTCGTAAATCATGGCTCGCCTGCGCCCACGTCGATAGTTTGCGACCTGCAAATGTTCACGCATTTTTGCCGAGAGATCTGTCCTGGGTCTAATTTCCTTGCTGGTCCGATTTCTTCGCTAATCTTTGACTGGCGTGCCTGGTGATCGCATTTGAATCTGCTGTCGGCATTTGATATAGGGTTGACTGTTGTGGAAGCAACTGTATGAATCCAGGTGTCGACTAGATGCACAAATATGTATCAAGATTTTTCGCTGAATGATGGATGGACAGGATGTTGATTTTATTCGTTTTTAACCAAACAGCACACGAGAATCATATCTTGTCTCTACTATCTTTTTGCATTTTCTATTCAATCATATTGAAAAGGAAGTTCTTAAGGAAAGATATATATGACCAATGTTTTGTTCAGTTATATTTCTTCCGTAAGCTTATTTGCATTTGTCGGTGAGTGTCACTGCTCCTGGCTGTCTTTGAGAGATGGCTCTCGTTAGCTCGACCTGAGAGCCTTTAGGCAGTTTAGTTCACTTCCGACACTTGCTGCTATAGTCCAGTCCACAGTACTGCTATTCGGGCACCTAGGAACATTAGTCATGTCATTAAAGACTGGTATTGTAAATGCTAAATAATACAGTATATAATAATAACCTTTATGCGCCCTTTGCCATATGAGGTGATGGAGTCATAGTTGAATCATAGTCTTCACCCACGTTTTGCAAAAAACACTATTGACAAGACTTTATTTTCGTACTGTTAGTTAGGTTTGCCTTTTACTATCGATTATGTACGTTTGATATCATTTATCTTACGACCAATCACAGTCTCCTAAATGAGTATGTAGCGCATTGAATAAGTTTCTTACTGCCAACAGGGATAATGACAATCCAGTGTCGTTTTCGTGTCCTTTAAAAAATGGTACAATATTTAAAAACTGCATTCTTAAAATGATAGGTATTGTATTAAAGCGCTATTCCTCTGTAATATGGTACTTCCCACTTCCCAAAGCAAAATTACATTTTTTTTAGTCAAAAGCTGTATTTACGGTCATACGTTTAAATGCTTTACTTTAAAGTAAAGTGGAATATAAGTGAGTAAAAACTGACACTTAGTTTTTAGAGAATAGCTCCGATATGGCGCTCGTCTGATTCCCAAATTGCCGATAGTTTCACGGCCACCGTTGAAAATGGTCTAAACGTTGAAGTAGCGACAGCAGAAGCAGTTGAATTAGATTCTTGTTACTAAAACGTTCTCGAGGAAACAACACTTTCCTACATAAGCAAGTATAAAGTAGACGTTGTTTAACCTTTATCGTGATCGAAGGCCGGTATTTTGGAGTTTGATGCTGGATACGTGTGTATTAACATCTACAATTAAGACCGTCAAATTGACCTACTGTTGAATTCCGAATTCCAAATTTAAATTCCAAATGTCTTTATTACTGTAGATATTTACATATACTTAGCAATCGTCATTTTTTGCCACTTCTCTTCATTGGACCACTGTGGGAGAAGAAGGGCGTAGAAACTCCCATAGATTGATTTTTAGATCTCTTTTAAAAATTGTGTGCTTCACTAAGACAAATATTAAAAGTTCAATTATTAATAAGCAATAATAAATAATTACAAAATTATTACCAGCAAGGCTTGTGTTGAGCAAGATTAACTCCATACAGCCCGGGCTTTTAAGTAATCTTGAACATTGTAATATCCCTTTTTCGACAAAGTCGCTTTAACATGGTTTTTAAATTGCTCAAATGGCAATTTCAAGATCTCTCGGTATCTTATTGTAGTAGAGAATGCACTGACCCTTGAAAGAATTGCTAACCTTCGCGAGTCTAAAACGAGGCGCAACTAGTCTGTGATTATTTCTTAGGTTAATTACAGCTATCGCTAAGTTTGGAAAATGTTGTAAGGTTCTTGCGTATGAGTATGAGTCTTTTATAAATCTGGTTCGAGCAACATACATATTTGATAAAACCTCGTTTAAAAAACTTATAAAAGTGCACAGATTAGAAACCCAGCATGTTTGTCTGCTATCGCTACCCAGACAGACAGCAGAGGCTTTAGTGTTAGTAATGACGCGATCACAGCAGCACGATTTCTCAGATCACGTGACGTGAACTTCCTTCACACATCTCCGTCTGAACTGTTGTTGAGAACTTATTTTGTACAGTTTTACACTAATCGTTGGTACGTGTGGTCTAGAAATGACATGATCATGTCTGGGATTTCGAGAAACTCTGCATTCCTAACGGTATCGATTGCAATAATCAAATTGTATATTAATTACATAAAGCCAGGGTTTAGGTCTTCAACAAAAAAAGGGTATCTTTATCTATCGCTGACGTCTCTGTGGTGCTGGGATAGTGTCCATGGGAGAGGTCCCGGAATCGATCCTCGGCTGGGGGTAAATAAGAAAAAACCCCAGGTATTGTATGTTTATATGTGTGTGAAGTCGCTGTTTCTGGTTCCCACGACACAGGGTATCCTGGTGTGGGATCAGAAGCAATAATAATAATAATAATACCTTGGACACTATTTACACACATTGATCTAGCCCCAAACTAGGATTCCCTGTATCTTGGGTACTAGTTAGTAGTTTATACGCTCTTCTTCTCCCACAGTGGTCTAATGTAGAGAGGAGGCAAAATTGATATGTAAGTATATGTAAATATCTATACTAATAAAGTACTTTCACTTTGACTTTGACTTTGACTTTGACTAGACAACGATACACATACCTATATAGATAAATATTATACGTAGATAGATAAACAACCATGACTAGGGTACAAACTCCGTTCTAATCAAAGAAATATTTGTCCCCACCGGTACTCGAACCCGGGACCCTTAGCTTCGTAGGCAGGGTCACTACCGACTCGGCCATTCGGTCGTCGGGCAATATATGTACCTGTATATAAATGCTATGTTATGTTATTTTATCTACACACGTATCATAAACCCTCTTTACTGCGTTCAAAAACCGCACGTTACGATCAGCATTATGCAATGCCGGTCAAACATGCGGTTCCTGAACACATCAAAGAGAGCTTATGATATGTGTGTAGATAAACTAGTGTATGTAACTGTACATAATTAGGCATTATGTAGCAGTCACATAAACTACTATAACACCTAACTCACCCACACCACCCCACGTTTCCCCGTCCCATCTCAACTAGTACACAAAAAACTGTCCAAGCAATCAGAGCTCTAACAAGTAGTTAGCAAGCTGTGCGCTCATATATTCGCTCGGTGGGTGGCGCGCGACAGGTGCGCATTTCCATACGTCAGGCGTGCGCGCACGATTGCGGCCCCGGGGCGCAGTTTTTCAGAGGAAACCCTATTAGAGGTCTGGTGGAAGATTTTTTGTTGGGCTATTTCTTTGCTGTGGAAATTTTTATGTGGTTTATTGAATATGTTTGGATTCTCCTTTGAATTTGGTCACTCATATTATGAATGTCAAAATCATAAGAAAATATTTCTAACCATTGGTAGATTTATCAGTTTGACATTCATACCTACTGACTAGCTAGACAATAGACAGAAAAAGCTATTCTTAGTAAAAACCCATTGTTTTTGTTGGAAAAAATTAAAAGGAACTTTAACAGAAACATAATTAAGCATTTTCTTAAGGAAAATTATAAACATTCTGAAAGTTTAAAAGTTCTTTATTAAATACATGTTGTTAACATTTTTTTTTGCATTTGGATTAATCTGTTGCATATCCTGTCAATCCTAAGGTTGCTGAAAGAATCCTAAGTCCCTGTTTGTCAGAGATAAATTCGTAGTATTTTCTATTACATTCTATTCTATTCTGTTCAATTTTTACTTGCCATTCCATTATCGCGCAATACAGCTCCGAAATCGCTAAGTCGAGGGTAAATATATCTGAGTAGTTAACAAATCTTCTCCTTCCAGGTTTGCTAGAAGAAATCTCTTGTTAGTGATAAGCTCGCCCATGTACAGTGAGGAACACTGTTAGTTCGTTTCTATCGAATTCTATTTCCCGTCCCTCTCGCTCGCTCTCGCCCTCGACGCAGAAGCAGGACAGTGGCAGACGATATGACGTCATCGAAGCGAGGTGCCATGTTGTCTTTGGCGTGTAGTTTTTCTATTTTCCAATATGATTTGTCTCGATACCATTGTTTTTTAACCCACGACGAAAAATTATGAGTACCATAAGTTTGAAGCGTCTGTCTGTTTGTGTTTTGTTTCGTGGCACCCTAGCGCTCAAACAGGTGGTATTAGACTTTACTGCGATGGTTCCAACCACGTTTTATCAAAATCGGTTCAGTGATTCGAAACTTGTGAGCTAAAGAAGCAAGTTTACTGTGTCGGGGATGTGTTTTGATCGTCGTGCGAGAAAGTATACCTGAGTAGCACCATGCAGGCCAGACCACGGCAGCCTCCGCGTCCAGGTCTCGGCGGGTCGTCAGCGAGGCGAGCATCAGGCGGCTGGCGGCGCCCGCATCGCCTGCCTGCGGCCCTGGAGGCACGACGCGTTTAGAACGGACTCACGGATGACAAGGGTTCTGAGTGATCTTTTATTGTATGTTTAAAATGTAGTGTCACGCCTTCTTCCATATGGGGTGGCAAGGCACAGTAAAGCCCAAGTTGAGGCAGTTAATTGTATCTACTCACGTATCATAAACCCTCTTTACTACGTCTAAAAACCGCACGTTAAGACCAGCATAATGTAAAACTATTTGGTAAAAACTCATTTCTTATTTGAAAACTCGTACATTATACACATACGAGTACTAACTCGACCATAATCTACCAAAATTTGTCAAATTCAAATTGTCAAAATGTCAAACAAATGTCAAATTATGACATTCAAATTTCGAACACCGACGCCCGCCTGCGTGCCGCCCCTAGTTTGTCTGTGAAGTTGGTACTAACGAACAAGCTAAACAACTGCAGAGCAATGATCAATGCCACAATGGCGGTCGAACTTGCGGTTCCTAAATACATCAAAGAGAGCTTATGATATGTGTGTAGATAAACTAGTGTATGTAACTGTACATAATTAGGCATTAAACCCTCGAGTGATATTATTATGAAACTCTCGAGTATTAATGCCCTCCATTATGTAGCAGTCACATAAACTACAATTAGTGCATAATATTGACTAAAGAGTAATGATATAAAATCAATAACAATCAACGTTTGCATTCATGCATGATAAGGGAAAGCTCTTTCCTTGTTGTGAGCTGAACGTAGAATGGACGTGAATGGTCTACCAACAGAGTTTTATTCGGCATCAAAATTTAAAAGACTTCGAAAAACAGCAAGTTAGACATTTTTATGTAACACGAACCTGAGAACCTAACCAATTATGAATGAATGAATTTGTATGGATCTTTCAAAGCTATGCAGATAATAATGTTGGCATGCGTTCGAAGTAGTGGGCGTGAGACAATTTTCTGGTATTTACCTGCGAAAGATATTGTAGGAGTCTAATCGATTGTCCAACATTAATTTTGTCATGAACCTCATAAAGTTCACTAATCAAAAAAGTTTGCACTAGAAAAAATATTTAGTTTTAATATTAGAACACGTAAGCCTTTTCAATCGGTCACATTTTTTTATCCCACACAGTGATTCATCGGTAAGAAGCCAGCAAAAAATCGAAACACTTGCTGTACCAGAAAACGCTCCACCTTTGTATACATCAGAAACTACTTACACAGAATTCGGTCCAAGTTCAATCAAGTGACATTCCAACGCGAACACTAGCACTGGTCAAGCGCGACGAGAGACGCCAAAAAAAAAAAAGTTCTTCCAAAACAGATTATAACAAAAAGTTTATCCTACTGTCACACCTGCACCCACTCTAATCGTGGAGCTGAGAAAAACGTCGTTGTAATGGTCGAATAAAAACTGATAGTTAAAACTGTATCAGTTTTTCCTTATCTCAGCTGGGCGTCCAGACAATGAGCTGTTAAAGCTTCTTTATATAAATTGCGTAAAATGTGCAACAATTGATGGTAGATGTAGTTACTTCCTGTTACCAAGCAATCATATACATTGACAATACAAATGTTCGAAAAGAAAACTATTTTGATTTTTCTAACCTGTAATTCACATTGATACTCATACTTAATAATAATTAAGTAGCAACGCTCACATGTATATACATAACTCGAAGTAGGTACATAATGTTAACACAAGTAATTAAAAGAACCTTTTAGAAGTAGCTACAAAATCTTACAAGAAACTTTTGAATGTTTTAAGCTATAAAGATTCAGGGAAATACTCATTTGAATACGGACTCATTAAACAAATGAAAACGAAATTGAACAAACATAAAATCGGACTAGCTACCTGAAAACAATAATTTGAAAATGGAATCACGTATGAGAAATTAAAAAGCATTAAAATCCGACTTCCTGCCTGAAAATAATAATTTGTGAATGAATTCTCGTATGAGGAATGAAAATGCATTAAAATTCGACTTCCTGCCTGAAAACAATAATTTGAAAATGTTATCTTGTAAACGCTGAAGACCTCGCGAGCGAGACGGGATATTTGGTTTATTTTTTATTATTTGCCACCCCCTCAAATCCCCGACCCCTTGAATTTGTATAAATAGAGAACCTTCAGGAGCATCGGTGGTGGAATGAAACCTTTAGAGAAGAACCAACAGAAAATCGGACTAGCTACCTGAAAATAATAATTTGAAAATGGAATCCTCGTATGAGAAATTAAAATGCAACAAAATCCGACTTCCTGCCTGAAAACATAAATTTGTAAATGGAATTTCGTATGAGAAATTAAAATGCAATAAAGTCCGACTTCCTGCCTGAAAACAATAATTTTAAAATGGAATCGTGGTGAGATTTTGTTTATTTTTTCATTATTTTCCACCCAATCACACCTTGAAGTTATATGATTATCGAACCTTCATGATCATCGGTTGAGGAAGGAGACCTTTAGAGAAGAACGCCTGAAATCCGGAAGTACGAAAGCATTTTTGCCCAGGCTATAAAGGAGTCCGTTCGCCGCTCGGTCAAAAAGTAAACGCTGGAGTCTGGACAGGTTTTGAATGTGATGGTCCAGCTAGGCTGCCGGATGGTCGGCTGGTGGTCGTCGCATTCATAATCGATCCTGCACGGTTCCGGCCGCATTGCTGTCTGTATTACTTGTAAATTGTTACATTGATACTGCCAGTATTTTGTGGGGATGAGGAAAAGGAGTCAATTGCAAGAAGAAGGCAAGACACTTTCGGCCTTACTAATAAAAAAGTTATTCACTGTTTAACTTATACAGTGTTTTGTCCTTTTCATACGTCGAGTAAATGTCAATTGTCAAAGCAAGACTAAACACTGCATAAGTTTCACAGTGAATAACTTTATTATTAATAAGACCGTTAATATTTTCCTGAAATCCACTAACAAGGTCTAACGATATCGATGAATAAATAGGTATCTATTGTTTTATTGACTGTTGTTATAGGGATATTCAATCCAAAGATACATAATCTTCCAGCTTAGATACAAAAAAAATCTAATAAATTTTCTACGATTAACATTTTTGCTGATGGAGTCCTAATTTTCACTACAAACAGAACCGCTCTAATTTAAAAGTAGCCGCTAGCCAGCCGTGTTTTCTACGGCCTCCGCCAAGCCATCAATTTTCCTGCCACACCGGATTATGACCTCTACTCCTAGCTGGCTAAGAGTCAATGAGTGAGGTTCACAAATGTCTATTGCCGGAGGCTTGGAACAAGTAATACTGGAGTTGTTTTTCTGATTGAAATCTCCTCAAAAGTCTGTCACAGCATCCGTAAATATGTATTTCAAGACTAGTCGATGCAATACTTTCACCATCGGAGTTAGGTAAAGATTAACGCAACAAAAAAGAAACAGCGATGGCTCTATAGTTTTTTCGCAACGCGAACTTTCTTCGTAGCCCGATAATGTTGCCGAAGTATTACACATACACGCAGAAGAATGCAAGCTTTAAAACATGTAGGTTCTTGTTGAAGGGAGCAGCTTGAGGAGCAATTGGAAAGCCTCTTCTTCAAGTGGACGACCTCTGTGGCGCTGCTGTTGTGGCTCTGCCTACCATGCGAGAGGTCCTGGGTTCGATCCCCGACTGGGGATAAAAGAAAAAAAACCCCAGGTCTAGGATGTTTTTATGTGTGATGTCGCTGTTTCTGGTTCCCAAGACACGGGTTAGTTCAAGTTCAAAGATTTTTATTCATAATAGCACAAAAAATTAGACTTAATAAACGTCATAACATAATCAAGAAACCACAATATAACATTAAGTAGGTGCCTAATTATTACATAGAACATAATATATAGGGTGCAATGAACGGGTCGGTGTCTTGTAAAAAGGCATTAATTTTGTAGTAGGACTTAGTGCACAAAGTGTGCTTAATACATTTTTTGAATCGAGAATGTTGTTATGTTATGTTATGTTGAATGAATGTTACATGTTATCCTATTATGGGGTCAGAAGCAATGTACGTGTCTGTGTATAAATGTTCGTTTGTAAGAGGATGGCGGCTTCACTGTTGCTTGTTCTTAGCCCGAAGGCGCCTGGCCAGGTGCGGTCGTGCGGCCGAGTTCAGAATCTCGACTGCACTCAATTGAGCCAATTGAGAGTTTTTCCGAACATCCATTAGAGTGGAGACATGCAATTCAATGTGACATTATCGGTACAGAGTGTTTTTAAGAGCGGCTTTCTTTTTGTGAGAAAGAAGTGGGCTTTAGAAAATGTAGTGCTCTACCATGGATGAATAAGACTAGAAGACTGACCACCGCATCCAAAAAAACGTACCCTGCTATAAAGCCAAAATCCTGTATTATTTCTAGATCGTTTTACCATACAATAGCTGCTGGATGCTTAGGCTGACGGCGTAGTGTAATCGATCGTAATATCGACGAAAAATCAGAGTAAGCGTAAGCCTTGTTTGTTCTTAGGAAATTAACGCTTATACCGCCATCTTTCCTAAATTAAGCGCGCCACTACGATAGTACCTTTAATAGAAAGAACTTTTGAACTAGTAGCTCTATCTAGCAATATACATTTAAACTAAAAATCGAATTACGCTTCAAAGTACTACGCTTGTTTGTCCTCTAGTATTATTCGTCCATGGTGCTACTATGTTTTATCGTCTGCAAATTTTAAAAGTTACCACCACTTCGACAGCTTAGACGGCAGAGCCATAAACTAAGTAAGTAACCTTAATTGATCAGCGGATCCAACAAGTTAAGTATTATTTAGGTGGTAGGTTTCAAGTTCAATAAAGCCTCGAATAATAACTAGATCCAGATTTAACAGTTACAGAATAAATTAAGTATAATGGAACTCTTCGAAGTTCCTCTATCCAAGGATTTCTGGAAGGAAGATAATTCATTATTTTTCTATGATATGTTCTTATTATTGTGTATCTTTTGATATGTCCCGATTATTTTCGAATTCCTATAACAATTGCTTTAGACGAAAGTTCGAGTGAAATAAACGCGTTTTGAATGGTCTAACGAAAATAGCTTTCAAAACATCAATCTGAGAATTATCGTGATTGATTACGCAGATATTGAATAGAGCTACTTTTATGTGTAGCACGTTGTACATAAATCAATGGAGAATTAAATAAAATAACGTCAAATCCAACTATACCCCGATTATTCAAATAATGAGGGAAAATGACAGGTCCGATGTTGCCACTTTTTGGTGAAAAAAATATATACAGTGATGGGGTAAAGAATGATTTAGTTCATTCTTTTATCTCAAAATATAATGATATCATTAAAAAATACGACAGCTACTAACATACCTGTCTTATAATGAGAAAAATATTTACCCATTGAATATAAGAGGCTTATAATATTTTTACTCAGCAGCAGAAAAATGTATTTAGTAGAGCGGCATGATTTTTACATCATCGCTCATTGACAAGCCATATGTGAAAATAAACCGCACAAACCCGTAGGTCATTAAAACATTAATTTGATAAATATTTTATTTGTTCTGAAACAATATCCTTTCAATGTTATCTAGTTTTTCATTCTAATTAGAATGAATGAGAGTATCCATATCAAACTGTAGATGGCAACATTATTTCTAAAAGTCACGTTCGAAGCTGTCAGTTTCCTTCGCCTTTGCTCCGCTTGGCGGCGCCGGCGCAGTTGGAGGCAAAGAGTTTCATTCATCTCAGGTAAGGTTCAATAACATTTCACGTGATCCTTCAAATACACTTGACACTGGCAAAGTTAACCTCAAATCAGGTTAGCGCGCCATATTTTGTAAGAGGAAGTAAATACAATTTGGCTGGTATTTAATCCCACATCAAAATACTGATTTGTGCAGCAAAAAAGGACCAGCAAAACACTTTTTTACGTTTAAATATTCAATGAGTGCTTAAGTTAATGTTTTAAGTATTTTTTGTTGTTTTTACATGTTGAACCTAACACGAAGGATAAAGGGGGCTTTGCTCGCTCACACCCTTTACCTAAGCTACCACAGCAAATATAAGGGATATTTGCTGTGCAAATCAGTATTTCTGATGTGCAGTTTAATATTTCCCATATAATTTGACGACTTTGACAGATAGACAACCTCGAACAACACCAGCGCCATCTAGAATGAGCCTTTCAGATTATGTGCCATTATAGGGTATACCAAGTTGTGATACCAAGTTCATCTAACTGGACAAAAGACCGCCGCTCTAGTATCACTCTGTATAGAGAGTAGAAAGCGGTGCCAATTACGCGCGCGCCTCGACTGCCTGACGCAGTAGGATGGCCACCCTCCAGGCTGTCACATCTTTGTAGCGGCGCTTCCAGGCAATTCAGATAAGTCGTCAATGGTGTTATTTCGTCTTGGTGTAGAAAACTGTCGTGTTAGTTAGAGAGACGAAATATGGGAGGGTTAATTTTTTGGTCGGCGGCGATGAGCTGACTGCTTGTCGCGCACAGAGAGTGCAAATTACTAGCTAAACTATTTAAACTACTAACTTGTGCCTCTGTTACCCAACTTTGGAAAAGAAGTCACGCTTTTTCAATGAGAGGTGACGTGATGTCAGTTTTATTTTATTTATTTACAATAATTATTATTTGTGCCCTTAGAGAACATTCCAAATCGACACAAATATAAAATATACACGAAATATTTAGGTAAAAATTACAATTACAAATTACAAAGATCATATATTATTTCTGAATTGCATACGAATAATATACAGACAACATGACTCACATAAACAAAGGCGATCTTATCTCTAATAAGAGATCTCTTCCAGCGACCCAATAAGGATGAGAAAAGTCGATTACTGAGCAAGAGTAGACCATCAGATACCAAATTTGGATCGAAAGAGATCGCCGTCCTGATCCGCCGACGCACAGCATCCCTCCCTCCCTTTTTTATTGAACCTCCCGTACTGAGGTTAGAGCCCCCCTAAATGCCCCAAATATAAAAATTGGGTTAGGATTAGGATAAGTTTTAAAAACTCATAGTAGCGGGGGCTATCTGCCCCCTAACTTTCCGATATCACGCCCGCTGACTATGAGTTGATGTCCGCTCGTAAAATTTGGGTAAACAGGCAAACTCCTCCCATAATACCTTGTAAATAACTAAATACCTTGTACACTATTTACACACATTGATCTAGCCCCAAACTAGGACTACCTGTATCTTGGGTACTATACTACGATACATATACTTATATAGATAAATATTATTCTTAGATAGATAAACCACCATGACTAGGGTACAAACATCCGTTCTCATCAAACAAATATTTGCCTTCACCGGGACTCGAACCCGGGACCCTTGACTTCGTAGGCAGGGTCACTGCCGACTCGGCCATTCGGGTCCCCACATATATACCTTACACACATATTTATCGCCCAAAAGGGTAAATTGCAGGTAGAAAGCCTTTATCATATACCGAGGCTATGGCTCATAGTTAATTCGAATATAGATATAATCCCTTGTGTATAAAACACAAGGGATTATTTTTAGTCCGTATACCACACGAGCTGATGCCCGCTCAATATGTGGGGATCCGGACATAGCAGGGAGGTCTGACTCCTGTGCATAGGTAATTACATTTCAGTCACTGATAATTATGAGATATGTTTGTAGGCCCTTACTTGTAGGCATAACATTTAAAAATAGCAACATTGGTTTCAATACTACCAACTTAATGACGAAGGGAAAATGGATTGCACTTGAGGTTCGATGCGATCATATTCAGGTCCATCGCACACGAGTAATCAGGAATGGAGACGCGGATCGATGAATTTAACCAATAATACAACAAACGTGTCCGTTTATCCGGTGGCAGAGGTACAGTCGAATTACTGACAAAAGGTGATCATTAACGTTTTGTCAGTAATTCGATACTTCATTTGGCGTGACGGGCCAGGGGGCTAGCTCATCGCCGAAGCTCTGGAGATATCGAATTCGGCGACCTCTGTGGCGCTGCGGCCAGATTTTATTTTTATTTGAATATAAATAAATAAATTATCTTATTCAACGTCAAAATTATACTTACTTATAACTACAAGTCAAATTTTTGTATAAAAAAGAGACTACACCGTTTCGGTTGTGGCCTTGAATGTTTATATGTATGCGACGTCGCTGTTTCTGGTTCCCACGACACGGGGTATCCTAGTGTGGGGCCAGAAGCAATGGATGTACCTACCTGCATGAAAATGTTTGTTTTATTTGAAGATTTCGACGCGATGTTATCCATCGACCTCAGAGACTGTTGGTATAACTAAAACATTAATTACAGTAACACGGATATAAAGATTCCTGGAGGTGGTGTTGTGATGAGATAATACGTTATGATCTCCAGAAAACAAACTTACCCATTATCAGTTACAGAAAATTCCGAACCAGAAAGAAAAAAGACAGACGTAACAAAGCATTTTTGGCCATTCTCGAAACTGGCCGCTTCGCTCGCTCGGTCAATAAGTGACAAAATGGAGAGTAAGTGGCAGTGCACACGGCGAATCGTCGAAGTAAACAGTTTGAAGACCATCAGATCGATAAATCGAAAGAAAATTGTGGAAAGTGGTTCGTTTTCCAAAACCTAAACGACAATCAGACATAAACTACGTAGATTTGATGTGAATTTGAGATTCTGAATAAGAGAGCAGCATCCCATGGTTATTTTTAACAGTTTTCTTTAGTTTTCGTAGAAGCATTCGGCCAGTTAACTTCAAATGAATGATGAACATTGTCCAACAGGTCAATTCTGCTAACAGTCATTATACTTACTATTGGGAAATCGTGTACGTAGGTCGTACAGGTATAATCAGTTTATATGATAAAATATCATCCTAAAAAGATACTGTGATCTTCACAAAATTGATTAAACAAACATATGTCACGTAAGGTAGTCAAAACCGTTAGTTGATAAACTAACAAGATAGTTGATCAACTATCGGCAGAAAGTAAGCTTCGCTGCGCTCGCCCCCTCTAGTCTTCACTTAAGCTACCGCAGTGTTTGCCCTGCTATTTCGTTTACAATTCAAGTTTAAACCAGTTTACTATTTAACGGTTTTAACCGTTAGTTTGTCAACTTACGCGTCATATAGTAAGCAGTACGCTAAAGTTTACTATCTGACGAAAGTTGAGAAAAGTAACGAGAGAAAAAAACGTTAGTTTATCAACTAACGGTTCTGACTATCTTACGGTGACATTTATATCATTTATGACTCAGATTGATCAAAAAAATGTCTTGCCTATCTTTTCGGATTATGAATTTTACAGTTACCAATGCTGTTGTCACAACATCTTACGAATTAGATATACTGCAAAGTGTTTATTTAAGGTGCTACGAATAAAATATGGGGGTTTTTTCGAATCCATTTACTCCACCATGAAGTCATCTACAGATTGATTTTTGGGTTAGCGTTTATTGAGTATTTGATTATGATTTTCACTAAAGGAAAACGCGATTGGATGAAATTTTCTCGATAGAATCTAATCACGAAAAAACCCCTAAACTGTTTAATTTTTTCCTGTAATTCTGAAATCCTAACTAATTGTAGATATTCTAAAATGTAGATATTATGTATTCGCAAAATCTCCTTAAAAACATTTTAACAAAATAGCCGAGTTTATTTTTAAACAATATTTCTGTAGTTTAGCACTTTTTCATTTTTTTTAATTTTTTCCCGATTCCGTCCCTCTCACACTGCGGGTCTTTCCGCCTGGAGTAACGGGGGCATTTGCACAGACGAGGTATCGCCTTAAAAATAGAATGCGTAAAAAAAAGCTTGCATAAGTAGAATCAATCCGGGTCGAAGGTAAGGCGGCGCGATGAAAGGCCCACAGACAACGGGTGACCAGCTAATGATATGATTTATTCAGTCCACAGAATGTACCGAGAAATAATAACATAATTTATTGTTCAAACTGTTTACTCAGACCACACAGGCGGAGTGCAATAGAAATGTACACTGGATTTACGAGATGTGTCTGCGGGTAGTTGTATTGTAATAGATATATTCGTTAGCGACGAGCGGGATTAGTAAGGCTGCTCTGTTTTGTTTAGTTAAGGCAGGAACAGGCAAGTAGATTAGGTGGGGTCTAGCTGTAAATAACAACTAGTGGTTCTGTGAGAACAGTAGAGAACGCTTCGATTTCAAATATTGAATTCGGTCCATATTTAACGCTACAGAAAACTTCCCCCCTTTTCCCCCCTCCACGCCTCCTTTGTTTTTTTTTTCGAAAGATCTTGTGTAGAATGAAGTGCTTAGTGTGCCTCTTAAATTTGATTGAAATCAGTCGATAAATAACGCTACAGCAAACTTCCCCGCTTTTTCCAGCTCATTTTCCCCCCCAATCAAAAATTGCGATCGACCGAAATTTTAATTAAATCAAGAAGTTTGTGTGCCAATTTTCGTCAAAATCGGTTGGAAAACGCGACCTGTAGGCGAGAACAGTCAGACGTACAAAAGCATTTTTGGCCATTCTCGAAACTGGCCGCTTCGCTCGCTCGGTCAATAAATGGAGAGTAAGTGGCAGTGCACACGGCGCATCGTCTAAGTAAACAGTTTGAAGACCATCAGATCGATAAATCGAAAGAAAATAGGGGAAAGTGGTTCTTTTTCCAAAACCTAAACGACAATCAGACATAAACTACGCCGATTTGATGTGAATTTGAGTAGCTGAATAAGAGAGCAGAATTAAACCCATGGTTAGCTGTAACAGTTTTCTTTAGTTCTGGACCTGCCCACTGACTACTAAGACGCCGAACACCAAACAGATATGAAAGAAACATATCATTTCGATGATTGATGTTAGATCAAAAACAAAAGTGGAACAATGAGAACTCACCCGACACGATTTGACATGATAATGATGTTCATAACCCAATTAATGATTAATACGATGATATTATATCTACTATCATTTATTTTCCTAAAGCACGCGTCATCAGTCATGTGTTACGAGAGCTTGACAAACATTATTAATGAGTTTGTAATGTTATATTTAATGACCAATTCAGTTACAAAAGTGTTGCTATTGTAACACTTTTAAACTGAATAGTCTGTTAAATACAACTCGATTTCATTGACAACTCTTATAATTTATAAGTTTAAGTAGAAGAACGACGTCTTACTCTCCCTGTACAGAAAAAGACAGAACCTGTTAGATGCTATTTGGATTAAGCTAAATAGGTAAAGTATTTTTTACAATGTGGAGCGTAAAACATTGCGGTAGCTTAAAAATAATACTTAAAACTAAGTTCTTTTTGTTGTTCTTACATGTTCAAACTAACACAAAATATACTTAAAACTAAGTATTTTTGTTGTTCTTACATGTGCAACCTAACACGGAGGTTAAAGGGGCTTCGCTTTGCTCACCCCATTTACCCTTCACCTAATCTACCGCAGTGTCTACATTGACGTTGGCCAAATAGGTATTCTATAAAATCCCTGGGCATTGTATGTATTACCTAGGTAGATGTAATGGACATTAATATTAATAATATTTCATACATTTCCTGAACGCCCCAGGTATTGTTATATATATTGGTATTTAAATTGCCTAGATATTTAGAATACCTGCATCATACAGATTGCCGGTAGCATGTATATATATATATATATATATATATATATATATATATAAAAGTAAAAGTTCATAGAATAGCTGAAATTTATGGGATGTTGTAAATAAAATGACTCGCAAGTAAAAGCCTTTAAACTGAAATAATTGCTCATTGTTACAAGAAAATATGTATCTCGTGGTGGTCTTTGAGGTAAATAGTTTGGCGTCAACTTGTCGATTTAAGTATTAGTTAACAGGGTTTTGTAGGAAAAAGATAATAATAATAATAATATAATAATATTTATTTATTTCAGATATACATCCATAATTAAACACGGTAAAATGAAAAATAAATTGAAATAATGACACAAAACAAAAAATAAATTAATTGGTAACACAGAAAACAAGATCTAAGTATGTAAGTTAAGTCCACACACTCATTCGTCATTCTGTCATAATTATGTCTATTACACATCCATCACACAACACATTCACTTACTTCTTATTCCTGTTTAAGTGCACATCCACCCAGTGCTTCGTCATAGGGCTGTCGACCCTATCAGCCAGCGTTCTGAGGATCAAGTTCGAGCTGCCGCGAGTCCGACTCCACATGGACGCTACTCTGTTACGCAGTATGGCGAAAAAATCGTTTATTCTTGCTTCCGCAAACATCGTCGACGCGCTACAGTATCGCGGCAGCCCCAACACAATCCTCAGCGCGTTATTGTATTGGACACGCAGGGAGCTGTAGGCCCTCTGCGTATAGCGAATCCACAGACTGCAGGTGTAGAAGGTTTGACAGCAGGCTCTAAACAGTGTAAGTTTCACTTCTTTAGTGCACCTTGCAAACCTGCGGGCCAGCATGTTACAGCGGACTGACAACGCCCTGCGCTCTCTCTCCATGTCCAGATCATCTGTGAGTGTCTCCGTGACCACATGCCCTAGGTACTTAAATTCCGAAACTCTGGACACGGGTATTCCACACAGCCGGACTGGTGGTACAAACGATGGTGATTTGGTGCCCGCCTTGAAAATGAGCATTTCACTTTTTTTTGCATTGTACCTAAGGCCATGCGACCCGGCGTACGACTCACAGATCCCTAGTAACCGCCTGAGGGCTCTGATTGAGGGGCTAAGCACCACCATGTCGTCAGCATAGCTTATGTTGTTGACCATGATGCCATGGACTGAACATCCGACCTTGGTGTCGCACAGCCCCTCGATCAGTTTGTTCATGTACAGATTGAACAGCTTGGGAGACGTCAGGCCCCCCTGCCTCACTCCACAGCTCAGCCCGTATTCATCACTCAAAGAACCGGCCCATCTGACCGCGTTACTTTGATTTCCATACCAGTACTTAAACATACATATGAGCTCATCAGGTAGGTCAGTCTCCTTCGCCAGCTTATCCCACAGAATGGTATAGTTGATGAGGTCAAAAGCCTTAGATAAGTCCAAAAAGCAGGCATATACAGGCGTCTTTCTATCCGTGTAGTAACGGACAGTTTGCTTGAGGCACATGATGGCACTTTCAGTGGACAGCCCAGTTCTGAAACCAAACTGGGCATCGTGCAAGTTAAGATATTTATCAAGTTGCTTATCAAGCAAACTGTCCAATACCTTCGCGATGATCGTGGCTAGTGATATAGGTCTATAATTACCTTTATCACTAGCATCACCTGTTTTATTTTTGATAACAGGTACAACAATAGTTTTTATGAGCATTTCAGGCAGGTAGGAGTGTCCAATACTGGCGTTAATAAACATCTTCAGAACTCTGGGCAGATGTGCACCAGCATACCTCAAGTGCTCGACGCTCAGACCATCATGTCCCGGCGACTTTCCTCGCTTCATAGAACGGATGGCCCTCTCTACTTCTATAATGGTAAAACGAGTGCATTCACTCTCTACCGACCGTCGGGGGTGTGCGTCGGACACTACCGAGGCTGCGGCTGACGCGGATTCAGGCACCACAGCAAAATGTTCTCTGAACATATTTGCTATGTCCCCGTTATTGGTCAAACCGTCCACAACCACAGGCAGGCTCGACCTAGGACTGAGCTTGTTTGTTTGCTTCCAAAATTTTTTAAAATCCTTAGCCTCATGACTTGTAGCAATTATATCCATTTTAATGCGTTCATTGTTATCTTGACACCATTTTAACTTGTTTTTAAATAATTTTTTTGATTGTTTCATTTTATCATAGATTAATCCAATTGTGGGTTTGCCAAACAGTACCCAAGTTTTAAATTTAAGTCGAGCCTCCCTATGGGCCTCCGCCACATACTTATTCCAACCTATAACATACCTTTTCTTATCACAACTTTTGCCTTGATAACTACAGGTAGCAGCCTCACTCAATATGTTGACAATACTGTTATACAAATTGTCTATAACTACCTTGTGTTCCACATTGGTACATATTTTCTCACTACAGTGTCTGAGCTCGAAAGGAAAGTCAATGTCACGTAACCGGCTATGACATGACTCCCTGTACATATTTATTTGTGCCTCATCTCTAGTACCCCATATAACTTTAGATGCAAACTGATTATATATATTTATTTTGGGCACAAGTATTTTGAAGTCACAATCAATCAGCAGGGGAAGGTGATCAGACCATGTCACATCATAATTCACCTCAAATCTTGTGACGGATTGATATGCTACACAACTAGTTATACAATGATCAAGCCAACGACAACAGCCATGAGCGTCACTTATGTACGTATATGTGCCTGAGTCAATACCTAGTGATTCAATGTCCGCACAAATCCACTTTTGTTCCGCACAGAATTGGAGTAGTTCATTACAAAATAACTCACCTGGGTGAGCGTTAAAGTCCCCGAGTACGTACACATTATCCAAGGTGCTGTCCTCGACGATAGCACTCACCTCTGCTAGGCATTCAGTGAAGACTGGTAAGTTCTCTTTCGAGTCCGTAGGCATGTAGACGGAGAAAAATATAGCAGACCGACTAGCCACTTCACACTTTATAGCCACCAATCTCACACTTTTACAATTGATAATAGTGACTTTATCAAACGCACTTTTACGCCACAAAATAGCTACGCCGCCGTAAGGCCTTCCTCGCACTACTCCTATAATACTACTACTATAATATTCTAATCGCTTCAGCTATCATTCCGAGCAGGTCACTCCCCTCTTGGCAGGAGGAAAGCGCCATTTCTCCATATTTTTATTCATGTAATTATTAAAGTAGATCAATATATTTTTGAGATATTTGCACGGAAGTTGATTTTTGGAATCTGACTCAGTCTTCCTCGTGTACGGGTAAAGGCCTGTGATCCTCGGAGGGGACATTAATAGGCTACATTTATTTGATTGATTTTTATAAGTTGTATTTAGAGATAGATGATTAGATATCCATACAAAACTCCCTGAGCCTTGCGTGCAGTAGCGACGAGGTGCCGACATACCGGAACAGACAATGGTGGATGTGGAGCGAGGATGCGCACAGCCGGGCCAAGGTTCGATGCCTGGTGATGCGTCCTTTGTTCCTCTGTCATGTGGGTGTACAAACAGTGAAGTTATATGGTAGTTATTATACTAGTTAGTCACTCACGATCATGACATCCGAAGCATCACGAGAATCATTTGTTGTTGTTCGCCTAGGTCAGAGGGAGTTTAAGTTTGTTTTGATTTTTGATTTTGTACATTGACAAATATATAACGTCTAGTATAAAACCGTTATAACGGATAAGATAAACAACACCATCCCAGACATATCCGACAAACTCTGACGGTTAGATAATTTTAGAAAGGAAATATCGAACTGCACATCAAAAATACTGATTTACACAGCAAATATCATGGCAATATGCTGCGGCAGCTTAGTTGAAGGGTAAAGGGGGTGAGCGAAGCGAAGCCCCCTTTATCCTTCGTATAAGGTTGAACATGTAAGAACGACAAAAAATACTTAAAACATAAACTTGTACACGTAATTATATTTAAAACATAAAAAGTGTTTTTGTTGATCCTTTTTCGCTGTGCAAATCAGTATTTTTGATGTGCGATTAAATACTAGCCATTTAAAAAGCACAGCCAGACGGCAGCAATAAATAAGCACATAAAGATCTCACAGACACGTAACCAAACCTTTGATCCAAGTGTGTTAAGGAAGAACCACAAGCAACCTGTCATCGCCTGAAGCCCCTATTAAGTATTTCAATTCTCGAAATCTGCTTGATTTACATGCTTGCTAAGGTTTTGCCAAACTACCCGAAGCCACAAGCTCCAAATGTCTATTTATTGTACGGCGAGGGGCACAACAAAATTACGCAAGTCGATAGTTATGTATTTTGTTTATACAGGGTACTTATTGCCGGTGGCCAAGTATGTACTCTATACAATCCCCAGGAATTGTATAAATTACCTAGATAAATTATGTAATGGGCATTAATATTAATTTTCACACATTGCCTAAACGTATTAAGTATATACACAGTCAGGTCATAAGTTCTGTCACACAATAAAAACTTTTGAATTTAGAACGCTGGCCACAAAAAAGTTTATTGAATTCGAATTTCGAATTTTTCATGAAAATAAAAATGTGTACTTTTTAGAATTTTCCTTATTTTTAAATATGGAGTGGACACTTAAAGAAGACCGTGTCGCAGTTATTGCGTTGCATCGTTGCGGTTACGCGCCAATTCAGATTATCGACTTACTGAAAAATTTGAATATAAACAAAAGATTCGTTTATCGTACCATAAAACGATACAATGAAGACTCTAGTGTAGATGACAGGTCAAGAAGTGGTCGCCCTCGCTCTGTTAGGACTCCAGCAGTGATAAAAGCTGTGAAGGCGCGAATTCAAAAAAATCCCTAACGTAAGCAGAAACTGTTGGCCCTTCAGATGGGGTTAAGCAGGACCACGGTTAAAAGGGTGTTAAATGAAGACTTAGGGCTTACGGTATATCGAAGAAAAACAAGACATCGTTTGGACGCTCGTTTAATGGACCTGAGACTGAAGAGATGCCGCGCTTTGTTGAAGCGGTACGCGGGAAAAAAGCATCGGGAAATTCTTTTTTCGGATGAAAAAATTTTCAGCGTGGAAGAGAGCTACAACAAACAAAATGATAAGGTGTACGCACACAGCAGTGAAGAAGCGAGCAACCGTATTCCGCGTGTCCAACGAGGTCATTTTCCATCCTCGCTCATGGTTTGTTTGGGAGTCTCTTATCGGGGCTTAACTGAGGTGCATTTTTGTGAGAAAGGCGTAAAAACGAATGCAGTTGTGTATCAAAATACAGTCCTCAAGAACCTTGTGGAACCTGTTTCTCATACCATGTCTAATAACAGGCTCTGGGAATTCCAACAAGATTCTGCGCCAGCTCATAGAGCAAAAAGCACACAAGACTGGCTGGCGGCGCGTGAAATCGACTTCATCCGGCACGAAGACTGGCCCTCCTCCAGTCCAGATTTGAGTCCATTAGATTACAAGATATGGCAACACTTGGAGGAAAAGGCCTGCTCAAAGCCTCATCCTGATTTGGAGTCACTCAAGGCATCCTTGATTAAGGCAGCCGCCGATATTGACATGGACCTCGTTCGTGCTGCGATAGACGACTGGCCGCGCAGAATAAAGGCCTGTATTCAAAATCACGGGGGTCATTTTGAATAAACTTTATTACCATAAGAATCTATGTTTTATTAAGTTCATTTTGCTATATAAATGTTTACATAAATAATAAACATGTCTAAATTATTTCATATTGCACATGTGACAGAACTTATGACCTGACTATGTATGTCACCGTAAGATTGTCAAAACCGTTAGTTGATAAACTAAAGTTGTTCTCTCGTCAGTTGGTCAGCTATCGACAGATAGTATACTGTAGCGTACTGCTTACTATATGAAGCGTTAGTTGATAAACTAACGGTTAAAACCGTCAAATAGTAAACTGATTTAAACTTGAATTGCAAACAAAATATCAGGGCAAACACTGCGGTAGCTAAGGTGAAGACTAGAGGGGGCGAGCGCAGCAAAGCCCCCGAATAGTCTTCGTGTTAGGTTGACATGTAAGAACAAAAGAAACGTAAATTCTAAACCCTATCGGTCTGGTTTACTATCTGTCGATAGTTGATCAACTGACGCGTTAGTTTATCAACTAACGGTTTTGACTATCTTACGGTGACATATACATACATTACCTAGATATTATATAGAATACCTTCATTATACAGATTGCCGGTAACATAAACATTGCTTCTAACCCCATTCCAGGATACCCTGCGTCGTGGAAACCAGAAACAGCGACGTCACACACATAGAAACATCTAACACCTGAGTTTTTCTTTCTTCCGGGGCCTCTCTCTTGGTACACAGAACCTCGGACCGCAATGCTGCAGAGGTCCTCAGATAGTGGCGGCTCGTAAGCATGCAAATCAAGCAAAAGAATCATCTCAGCCTCCGAAGATGTCACTACACACGCACCGCTTACGTCTCAAAGGCAATAAATACAATGGGGCATTTGGTCCCCGCGGCTGCGCATGACCTTCGTCCGGTGTCACCAAGCAGTTCGGTCGCGGTGACCGGCCTCGTTCCAGCACAATCGGCTCATTAGCATACGGACAAAGCCGCGTGCGCAAGATGGACACCGTCTGACGTAAGAGGGCAGAGCGAGCGGTGGTCAGGAGGCGTGGTGTGGAGAACAGGTCGGATTTGTCAGTTTGTCCAGAAAATATTAAGTTGCTTTTTACCAAGGGGTTGGGAGTGTGTGCTATGTGAAATAAATAAATAGGAGTTCAGATAGGAATAGTTCAAAACTCAACTTGCAAATAAGCAAAAATAATGCACTTCTACAAGTCAAACACTTAAGTCTCATATTCATGGATAAAATAAAAAATAAATCAAATATGATCAACTAATGAATACATGACTGATTAAGGTTTGAGTTTGAAAAAGGAAATTTCCTTTCGAGTGGTGATTCATGGCTGAATCTCGCACCAGGAAAAGGAGACTGCATTATCTCTACCAGTGCTTTGGAAATACGCCCGTTATAGAAGATAGCACCAAGAAACTCTACGCGGATATCATTTTTAAAATTTTCGTCTTTCTTTTTGTTATTACGCAATGTACTCTATACAAATAATCAAATGTAATGACAATATTATTTAAATTAATATTAATATTATACCATCGTATCTATAAGTGACGATAAGATGTCTCAAAATAACAAACAAACAAAGCAAATAAATAAGAACAAAGACAAGCTGCAATGAATATAACTTATGAGAAACCAGACTGGACCAGTCCCCCCAAGCAGCACCCGCTCACGAGTATGACTTGTGCACCAGCCATCACCTCCCTCGCCATATATGAGGGAGGGGAGCAACCCACTTCAGTTCATTTACATTTTCATGAATAAAAATAAAAGAGTGAAGTATTCTACCTGATAATCATACCCATGATTTAACAATCATTTTACTTTTTCCTATCTGGGCCAACATCGAACTTCAATTTTATTTCTTGTGCAAAAAGTATTCAATCACAGCAAAATGAAATGATCAATATGGGACTGTCTCGTCTTAGAGACCCCATTGTGAATCGGCGCTCTTTGTCAAGCAAACTAGGCTTGGCCTTTGGTCCAGTTCAAATTTCGCTGGACACGCATAGATTTTCGCAGGCGGATGTTTCGAAACTCGAAACTATGGAGACGTCAGTCAACTTAAGTTAACCCAATTTGAACCTTTGATTAGTTATTCTACTACTAGATAGGTACTCTTCATAGCAGCGAAGCCTCGCTGAAGAAACCCCAATGAACTAGGCTCGAAACAAAAATATACCTGTTTGAATGTTTTGAAAAATATGTTACCCAAACACTGAAATGTTTGCGTGATTTGCGTGATGTATGTAGCTGACCACCACTGACTAGAATTTAGGTTATAGGATTATTTTAATGAGGAATTTTTATGTATACAAGCTAGTACAGCAGTACAAGTCAATAAAAATAGTCAGCTTAAGGGCTAAATGAAATCGCATCGTAAACCTACCAATGATAAATAGTTTGGTCAAGGTAACTAAGTATTGCAGTATGAGATAAAACTTAGCCGTTATTAAGACTTTTATTACAAAAATAACTAACCATATAATTCAATCACAATCCATCATAGTTAACAATTACTTATCGATTAATGGCAATATGCTTATAGTACCTATATACCCACTGAAATTATGCTTAAATTAATTTCACGGCGATGCTCTAACACTTAATAATAACATGGAACATACTTACTCCTTTATTGTAACCTATTACCTATAATTAGCTGAATAAAGTTAAGATTATTAAATTTTGAATTGTGGAGTACGCAAGAGATATAATTCGTAAAATAGAACATCATGAACTTCAAACAACAACTAAATGAGATGGTGATTATTTACTATAAGCAGCCACTCTGTCCTGACCTTGCTATTGTTGCATGAGTTATGAGTCACGGTTAGTGTCCTCTGGTTGACATGCATCTCAGATTTTGACCAATCTGCCTACATATATCTTGTATGTTAGTGCTATAGGCTAACAATGAATGACTGACCTGATACCTAGAGCTTAAGAGGTTGTGTACAGTATATAATATATGTCACCGTAAGATAGTCAAAACCGTTTGTTGATAAACTAACGTTTTTGTTCTCGTTAATTGGTCAACTATCGATAGATAGTAAACTGTAGCGAGCTGCTTACTATATGACGGGTTAATTGATAAACTAACGGTTAAAACCGTTAAATAGTTAACTGGTTTAAACTTGAATTGCAAACGAAATACCAGGGCAAACACTGCGGTTGCTTAGGTGAAGACTAGAGGGGGCGAGATCAGCGAAGCCCCGTATAGTCTTCGTGTTAGGTTGACATGTAAGATAAACGTAAATTTTAAACCATGTCGGTCTGGTTTACTATCTGTCGATAGTTGATCAACTAACGGTTTTGACTATCGTACGGTGACATATCCATATTTTTTGCATCTTGACATCATTAAAAGGCTCTATTAATACTGTACAGTAAGAATAACTTGCACGGTGCAAGAACTGAAAAACCTAGATCACTTTTAACTTCTTGTTGTATTCGTAACACTAAAACTGACATTATACATTTTCGGTAGACTGAACACAACGTCAATCAAATATACTAGGTACCTATGATACTGGTGGTATTTGGTGGAGACAGTCGATTAAAACAAGGTAAAATGGCAGATGCTTGTCGCACTCGATAATCACAATTAAACGAAATCGCATATATTTTTTTACGCCTCTCACCTCAAAATAGCACCTTCGCCGTTTGATTTTGGGGTCTTTCTTTCTAAGGCGGAAAAATTATTTTCGTAACTCGGAAAGAATTACGAAATCGTACGAAATGTCTACATGCATGGTTTACAGATTATTACATACTATACTATCAACTGGCGAGATTAATTTCCGATTTTGATTGACATCTTGACTGATTACATACTCTCGATTATATACAGCGTTTAACAGAAAGGTGTAGTAACATTTTAATGGTTTGTTATTGTTACGGACATCATTCTGAACAATTTCCACAATGTAACCGATTTGATCAGGGCCACTTTATTTTTCAATCCAAACTATTTGCACCGGGCGCACACTTGATCTGAATGGAGAAGTAAAAATAAAGTTGCTCTGATCATAACGGTTTCATATCAAAAGTTATTTGAAATGTCTGTAATAACCCCTAAAATATTAACTTTCTACATACTCTACACTTTTCTGTTATACCCTGAATATGGGGCACGTTACTAGCCACTACATTAAGTGCACAATATCCTTGAGATGTACTAAAAATTACAACAGATGCGTTTTTGTTATCTTTGCGCGTTTTATGGCTATCAGCACGCACATACATATGCGTGGAAAGTTGGATGTGCGGCCGCTTGCAATAGCACATAGCAGCCTTGTAGATGTTCTTGGGTGTGGCATGTTAGGCCGTGTCATTAACATGTTAACAGCTGACTCTGCTTCGTTGAATATACTTCTGCGTATTTCACAATTCTTTATTGCACAGAACATTACAATACATTGTACACGAAATTAAAAGGCAAAGGCGAGCTTATCTCTCAACAGAGATATCTTCCAGCAAACGTATCAGGATAGGATACGTATAAACTGAAAAGGGTAGTCTAGTGCAATTATAAAATTACCATATACCAATAAACGCCGACCCGCATGGCCGAGTCGGCAGTGACTCTGCCTACGAAGCCAAGGGTCCCGGGTACGATTCCCGGTGGGGGCAAATATTTGTTTGAGAGAGCGGATGTTTGTACCCTAGTCATGGTTGTTTATCTATCTATGTATAATATTTATCTATATAAGTATGTGTATCGTTGTCTAGTACCCAAGATACAGGGAATCCTAGTTTGGGGCTAGATCAATGTGTGTAAATAGTGTCCAAGCTATTATTATTATAAAATATAATACTTACTATAAAAATACATATAATAAAAGAAATAGTAGATAAAATTAAATAAACAAATATAAACAAACAAGTATTTATCAGTTATGTTATTGTATTTCTCATACGGTTTGATTTTATTGATGATTATGATTTGCTGATCGATCTATATCAGAGCCTTAGGATGTTTGGATATTTTTTGTCTATGTTAGAGATTTGCTTTGTGATAAAAAAAAATCGCTACTTCAACACAAATTGTGTGAAGTTGTACTATTTTCTACAGTTTTATGTCCTCTTTTATACCTTACATTTAACAGTGCAATGTTCAAGTCTATCTTTAGCATATAAAGCTACCTATTATAAACTGTCGATGATGACTGATGAGGATGATCTCATTATGTACGTGAACTTAAGATCAAGGGTCACTTATTGAAGTTTCTAATGTTGTTGTAAGTACATACCTGTCGATAATTTTATAACAACCGGGCAATAATCAATTCCAATGACTCACAGCTTAAGGTTAAAGTTTACTTAGGCCTGAGTTCCTGATTTGTTTGTATAAATTCTTATAACGACGATAAGTATTATTATTACTCATACACAGGGTGTTGTTTTGTAAAGTTGCTGCTGAATCAGGCGTGAATTAAAAAGTTTTTTCTAAATAAAAAAGGGAAATATTAAACTGCACATCAAAAATACTGATTTACACACCAAATATCAGGACAAAATGCTGCGGTAGCTTAGGTGAATGGTGAAGGGGGTGAGCGAAGTGAAGCCCCCTTTATCCTTCGTGTTAGGTTGGACATGTAAGAACAACAAAAAATACTTAAAACATAAACGTACACATAGAATATTAAAAACATAAAAAGTGTTTTGTTGATCCTTTTTTGCTGTGCAAATCAATATTTTTGATGTGCGATTAAATACTAGCCAAAAAAAAAATGTCTAAAAATTATTGAATTGAAGTGGCTTAAGTTCTATCGCTTGCTAACGTGCTCCCAATATCGCACGCGCTTCGAGGTCCGGCCTACCGTATCCTCATGTTGCAGTTATTTGAGGACAAATTGTCAATTTGTGAATCAAAAATATGCGAGGGTATTCCCCTTTTATTTTTATAAAACTTTTTTTAGTTACAAGCGATACGTAACCTATCGTCCCGAAGTCGGGCGTTACTTTACTAAACAACATCCTGTGTATACTGTGAATGAGTACGTTTTTCTGATTCAGTCATTCAGCGAGATATGAGCTATACATATAGAAAAAAACGAAGATAAAGGTTCTAAACTGCCTAATGGAATATTAACACAGAATCAGGATAGGACATCAATGCACTATTTTATATCTTGGTTTTAATAAGCCTCACATATAAAAAACCAATAAAACTTCATAAATTGAATGTTATAAGTCATTATTACGTGTGTTTTTTGAGTGTGCCTATGAATCTACCGGTATTACTGGTTCGATAAGATGATAAAACACTTAGTATGAATATTACGTTATAATAAATAGCTGATATCTTCTCTTATGTGTCAAGTGCACTTATGATGATTCATTGATAGCATCGTTATTGGAAGATGATTTGGTGGTCAAACATTACCCTCCTTCTGTTACAGTCAGTAAAAAGGGTAAATAATGGCTCTTAAAATTTTCATTATTTTTTCTTTCTTGGTATACTTTGTCGGCAAATCGATAAAATGAGTGAATATGATATGTACTGTGTGAGTCTCGCTCGTAGGAAACCCCAAAATTGTTGTTCGAGACATCGTTTCTATAGGGTATCCTAGTGGATCAGTTTATGCCACAGTGTGTAGGTTTTTAAGGGTTCCGTACTAAAATGCTTGGTTGCAAAAATATTTAAGAAAATAGGCAAAAATATACCATTCTCCCCCCCTCTTATCACTGAAACTACTGACTCACAAACATAAAATAAGGAAATATAGGCCTTTACTTACATATTACAGGAAAAATAATAGGAAATGTATCATTTAAATAGGGAGGCACAATTTCATGGAAATGCACCTGGTTACATACATGGAGTATGAAAGTATGAAACCAATAACTTTTTTAACAACATTTTTCTATCTAAACATACAGAAATGAAGCACTTGACCGTCTATTAAACTTCACTCATCAAAAACGCATTGGGCATAGCGAATGCAGGCGACGTGTCGCGTGAGTGTGTGTCGAGACACCGAGCGTAGTTACCTAGCGAGTAGAGACAGTGAGCGTAACTTAACGCTCAGTTGCGGTCGGACGGAATCGCACTAAAGCTGGGCACTCACGGTCAGTTTGATCTGATAAAATTGGACTGACATCAGTTAAAAGTAACCGTGAGTGAAAAAATCATGTATTAAACATTTTAACTGATGAAAACCCACGAATATTCCGGGCGCACCGTAATCCGCTCGCTTCAGTCCGTTTGCATCAGACCAAAACTGACCATGAGTGCGCGTGCATCAGTCCGCTTTCATTCATCAGACGAAGCTTTGACGCGATGGCGGCTGGGCTAAGTAACTATGAAACTATAACTATGTCATTGTATTTTATTGTAGTTATAGGTACTAGACCTAAGACTGTCTCCTTCAATTTATGTATAGTTCATTTAATAAAATTCGAAGACACTTTGTAAGTATGTATGTCTTGAAGAAATATCTTCTAATAATTAATACTAGACTCTGAAACTATGAAATATGTAGGTTCGTCCATTGAGTTATGTTATAGTAGAATAAATTTGCTTTCTGTTCTATTTTATTCATTCTCAAATAGTTACAGCGATAACTCGTTTAACAAATTTATATGAGATAATTGATATCTTGTTTTACCCGACTGCAATAGAATGTTGAATGATATGTTTTTTGAGTGTTTGAAGGTATTTATGTATGTATACGTTTATATGTGTGACTATTTCGTTAGCACGGGCTTCAGCCTACATGGCATGACAATTTTTAACCATTATTTCGTATATTTTTTTGGGTTTTCTGGTGATTTGATGGCAACAAACACATGCAGCAATAAGCAGAATTACCTCAAAATCCATTTTTTCAACTGATGCGATGCGTTGAAATTGGCTACCTCGATAAAGCACGTCTGCGCGCGGTTGAGTCGAGAAATGACGCCAGTTTGAGTGGCGAAATCTTTGGCTTTAACCAATTATCGTCAGTCCAATCTCATCAGTCCATTTTAACAGTCCAAATCACCGTGAGTGCCCAGCTTTAGCCTGCCGTGACCTGACTGGTGGAGGCCGTGACATCTGCTAAATCACTAGCACTCACGCGCAGGCTATCGATACTAGACTTAAAAGGATTCTTGTAACTGTGGAATTGATAAATTAAGTGGATACTATGACTGATCTGTTAGCTATGGTGGTCGTGATCGCAGCTGGAGCTGAGGCAAAGAGCAGAGAAGCAGGGTTGCTGTTTGTGAGGTGGCAGGGAATCCTAGTGTCGGCACTTAATCAATGTATGTATAAAAAGTGCGAGAACCTATTTCATGGTCTATTTTTTTTGAGTAGTATGACCGTAAATCCAGTTTTTGAATGACACAAATACAAAATTTGCATGTCAAAATACTGAATTGTAAAGTGAGCGCGACTAGTAATAACTGGTTTCAATCATACTAAATTACTGAATAGGGTAGAAATCTGAAAAACAATAACAAAAAAAGCTTAATTCGAGTAACATAAAATTCAAAACGTTGGATTTTGTTGTTCTTAAATGTTCAACCTAACACGAAGGATAAAGTGGGCATCGCTTCTCTCACCCCCTCCATACCCTGATCCAACACTTCACCCTGCCAGACAGTCTTTATTTTGCGCGCAATTCAGCATGTTTTCGCTCAATCACATTTTTATTCGCTCGTTTAATTATTCCCCACTTTTTATTACTTCTTCAGACAAAACTTACAGGTTTTGTCAATGTTTTTGTAAGCATTAATTAAACAACACACGAGCACATTCATACGGACACTTGTCATGCTTACTAATCACAACCTCCAATGACTCAAAAACACTGATAATTTGAGTGCACCTTTACAAAAGCAGCTATATCAAAGTTCATACACAAAATTGTTATTAACGACCGCTGTGGCTCTGCCTACCATGCGAGAGGTACCGGGTTCGATCCCAGGCTGGGGATACAGAAAAAAGAAAACCCCAGGTCTTGGATGTTTATATATGTATATGTGTGTGACTTTGCTGTTTCTGGTTTCGACACAGGTTATCCTAGTGTGGGGCCAGAAGCAATGGATGTGCTTGTATGTAGATGTTTATGTTTATTGTATGTATGTTTGGTGAATGGTTAACAATACCATGGGCAAATGAGTGAAACATATGTAGTGGCTTTTCCACGTAAAGCAATTTGGTTTCCGCATTCTAACCTCAAAATAGCACCTTCGCCGCTTGATTTTGAGTTCTCAGGCGGAAAAAATCTGTGAGTAAATCGTTCGAAAAGGCTTCTTTAAGAACCTCGCTACGACTCCGCCTTCGGCTTGTGCCGTAAACTTCTCGGTTCGTAAATATAACTCGTACGAAACGTACTATTTCATGTGTGTATTATTCGTTCATTTTTTCGACAGTTCAACCTACCACCAAATCCAAGCATAGAGGTATGAGTATGTACCTCTAGTCACCTTTGGTCGACAAACGGCAGTACGGTCCATTTAACATAATGCAGAGCAGACATAAATTTTAGAACATATTTTTTTTTCGTTTGACTCATTCCTCGCCTAAGGGTCATGCAAATATGGATTAATCGTGCAAACGGCAAAATACACGGAATGCCGCTAAAATTATGTGCCGCTTAAATTTCATTTGACAGGCGAGAGACAGGGGCTGCCACGACTTTGAGTGCCCGTCAAATTTTGAGCCGTCAGCTGAGCATACAGCGGTGGTGGGACAGAGTGGGAAGGAAAATGAGTCGTGACCTGCGCCCGCGCCGGCCTGCCGGTGGCGGGTGAAGGTCGAGTGACGCGCCTGCGCTGTAGAGCGATCCTTCGCGAGAGATGCACTTAAAGAGATTCAATAATTCTTAATTAATGGTGATCTGACAATTTAGATTGATCAGCAATGTCACGTGAAGAATTCACTATTTGTATTGAACAGGTATCTTTTGAGAACCCGGAAATTGTGGGTTTGATTTGTTGTCCGTTAATAGTAGGGGATGCTTTGGGATCCATATATTTCCTGCGGACGTGAGCTGCTATTCCCCCTCAAGAGAAGAAGTTAGCTAAGTCTTGCATATTAAACATTGATATGGTTATATATCATAAATTGGAGTGAGCATACGATTAGTGGTTGCTCTATGGTTATGCGGTTGCCAACTGATTTGCTATAGCATCATCTTGGCACATTTACTCTGCTTGGACATCTTATATGTACCTCTTTTTATCTACACACCTATCCGTAAACTTGTATGACTGTCCTTTGTAAAAACCTACGTTTTACCTGAAAAATGTAATAGTAAACTTTAGGAATTTGGTAAATTTCCATGTCATGATTTATTATTTAGGGGAATACTCGCCCGGGAAAATAGAGTGGTGTTGTAAGTTTGAAACTTAAGTTTGTAACTGTCTGTGGCACTCTAGCGCTCAAACGGGTGGACGGATTTTAATGCATTTTTCTTTAAATGGTAGTAGACTTACCTGAAATTTCCTCAGCTACCTTTTTTTTAAATCGGGTCAGTGGTTCGATAGTTATCAGAATGTTATACTTACTATGTCGGGTTGTATTTGAAATTTATAGCTATTATATATAAATATGAGCTTCGTGGTCTAATGGGTTTCACACCTGCTTCTCATACAGGAGATGCAGGTTCGACACCTGACCATGTACCAGTGAGATAATTAATTTATCTTAAGTTCAGTTTACGTTCAGTGTTTCGGATGACACGTTAAGCTGTAGGTCCCGGTCGCTATCGCTACTAGGTGGTAGTAGTCGTAAAACCCTCCATCAACTCGCACTGAGCCAGTGTGGTGGGGTATGGCTTAATCTTACTCGTATACGGGTCAATGCCTGTGCCACTCGGAGGGGAAATTAAGGGGCTACAATATCCCTTATTATAGATAATAATAAGGGATATTGTGCAAAATATATACTTCTGTGAATGTACATTACGTACCTATGTACATGGGATATAGGAAATAGTCACATTTTCATATGAACACTAGCAAAATTACCCATTGCTCACAATATTGAAAGTAAAGTAAAAAACCACGTCTTTTTTGCTATGTATTTGAGTGAACAAGGGGACTGTGCTATCAGTGAATGATTGATGACGATCATTATCACCGCCGGTTCATTATCGTTCGTTCAACAGAGGTCACCTCCCTCATTGTTCTGGCTAACTCGTGTCATACTGAGCCTGTCGGACAACTTAGTATACCTGTGCACCTACCTATACATATAGGCAGAGGTATTATGTATGAGTAATAAGGCTAAATACAGCACAGGCAAGAAGTCTTTCTGTTTCTCACTTATTTATTTAGCTTTTGGTCGCAGCTAGAGTTGCCGCGAAAAGTCGCTATGGCGAATAGTCGAATACTAATTACTTGCCATTCCCCATGGCGAATAGTCCAATACTCGTCGTTATCATTCTATATAAAAAATAATTTATTTTGTTATCAAATGTTTGTATTTTTATCCTTATCGGTGAGACCTGCTCCAGGATTTGTCACAGTCCGGAACTGATAAATCAGTATGAGACACTGTCCGTGTTACCACAAAAAATATTAAACAGCGTTTAACCTCAAAACAAACGTCACATACATTTTTGTTTTTAAACAAGTGTTGAACAGTAGTTTATTTTTTTGTGGTAAGGCCCTGTAAGTTTTACTCAATTCGGACCTATTTTAAAAATACAGCAAGATTTGACCTTAAACTATGGTCTTATTAATGGGTTTTCATGTCTTCAATGATTTTAATAAATTTAAGCAGGGATACTCTCTCCATACATTTATCTATCATAAAAAAACAACTTTTTCAATCGGTCAAAAAATAGAGCCCACCTTAAAGCCAACTAAACGGGTATAATATAACATACCCCGATAAGGACTTGTTTAAGGTCGCTCTTGGAATTGGGTAGCCATCTCTTTCATGTGCAGTTTGAATTAGGGTAGAAAGAGATCTCTTTCGGACTTCGAATATTAATCAAAAAGCTTCAACATGTCTGATTTTTGATAAGTTTTATATTAATAATGATGATGATTATATTAATATTAAGTGTATTTTGTTTTTAAAGATATATTAAACTAATTATTTTGACTATTTATAGTTTTTTCTGTCCATTTAACATAAGTTTATTTTATTTGGATAACTATTCGCCGACTATCGAATAATTAACACTATTACTCGGTATTCGACGAATAACAAAAAAAAACTCGAGTAAATGCCGAATACCGAATATTAGCGCGCATTCGCGGCATCTCTAGTCGCTGCATCTTCGCCATCTGATGATGAACAAAAACATGATACCTTATATTTTTCGCTATGATGAAAAAAAAGTATAGGTATTTCATTCCATTCTTTCAGTCTATCAACAAAATTAAAAATGAGCTTATCTTCGCTGAGAGAGTGTTGTATTTGCATTAAGTTTATTAGTACTATTTAATGCTGTTAGTGGCTAAGGTTGAGCTTAGTTAACAATTTAAGTTAGCTCGGCTTAAATATAGCTTGGTGGTCCAAACAGCTAAGGGTTAATTAATGCCATACCTGGTCATAAACTCTACCTCGTGGCGGCTCGGCGTCATCATTGTTCGCCGAAGTTTCAGGGTTAGAGCCGATCAGATAATATCTACTACTTTATGGGGGAAGCTATTTGATATGATACTCTAAGGCCGCCGGGTGGCTGAGAAAATATGGGTGGGAATTACGTACACCAACGAACGATTTTTGGTACCAGCCAGACTAATCGCGGATTTGGAATTCATATGTTTATACATGATAAGGTTTCCCCCTGTAACGAAAAAGATGTTTTGCAAAAACACCTCCACTCTATGCTGGAATCTATTTGTGGATTAAACTCTATAATTTCATGAAAACTTAGTTGGACTTAAACTGACCAACCAAAACCAGTACCTACTGTAATGCCCGTTTTAACAGAAAATTAATCACGCATGACAAATTAATACTGTTTCTGTACCAATAATAAAAGGAAAATATTAAACTGCACATCAATAAGATTTGCACAGCAAATATACTGATTTTTACAGCAAATATCAGGGCAAAATACTGCGGCAACTTAAGTGAAGGGTAAAGGGGTGAGCGAACGAAGCTGATCCTTTTTTGCCGTGAAAATCAGTATATTTGCTGTGCTATAAAATACTAGCCATAATAAAATACCTTTTAGTATTTAACATGTAATTAATTAATATCCCGACCTCTGCGATAGTTGTTTCATATTTTTCCCGTAAACAGACAATAAAATTACAAAACAGCAATAAATTCGTAATGATCTTACAAGCTTTTTGTTTTACAGATAGCATTATTAGCAATGCATACTTGTTATGACCTTAAGTTAGGTCAAGGGGTTAAAGTAGGTATAGAATAGAAGATCTAATGATCTTATAGAGTTAATACTCTATATAAATAATTCAATCACCCATATGATATATATAACCAACGGAGCTGCAAATGGCTGCAGTGCCCAATTCTTTGATGTGATGATGATAACATTAATTACCTTTTGAGCCAAGTTTGTTTATCACGACGGATAACCTAGATATGAAAATATTGTAAATATAATATTGTATTGAATATATGGTAAGTATAAAGGGCAAGTACCTATTTGGAAAACCATGAAAAAGTTTCATGAAAAATGGTTGCAAGTACTTACCTTACCTACCTATACATTTGAGTAACTATAAGCGCCGAGAAAAAAACACGCAACACAATACGATAAGAATGGAAAACAATTTTGATCGGACTGCAAAGGACATTGGACGCCCGAGGAATGGCGTTAGAGCTTGAAATCGAAAATATAGAGAATACTGATAGGGCGTTCTCGAGTGGAGTGCATGCGTTAGTAAAGAGGTCATTTGATAACAGCGTCGGATTTCAACAAAGGTCACGTGGAAATCTAAAATGGAACGAAGGTTTTTCAAAAATGGCACCTAATCTCAAAAGCTCATTGCAGGTAGCGCTGGTGTAGTTATAGGCCTTTGGGGGCCTCGGATAAACGAAACTTGAAGGCTGTCTATCTGTCAAAGTTGTCAAATTATATTTACTTCCTATAATATATGGCGTGCTAACCTTATTTGAGGTCAATTTTGCCAGTGGCTTAGCTATTTTGAAAGATCTCGTGACGTGTTCTTGAACCTAACCTCAGATGAATGAAACTCTTTGCCTCCAACTACGCCAGCGCCCCCAAGCGGTGACAAAGGCGGACATGGCTGCTTTTGGTTGTTATTCTTCAGTCCCTCCCTCCCTAATAATAATAAGTATCTATCTTTATCGGTGTGAGTGTGCCAACCTACGGACAGTCTGAATGGATCGGTGTGAGTGTGCCAACCTACGGACAGCCTGAGAGGATAGCGACATCTATCCTACTGTTATATCCATACCTACTTGTCTTTATGTAAGTTTCAATAATTCAGATACCCGCACATACAGTTTGTAAACCACAAGAAACTGTGATCCGCAGTCAAACTGCAATGCAGTTTTCCCTCCCTAATAATAATAAGTATCTATCTTTATCGGTGTGAGTGTGCCAACCTACGGACAGCCTGAAAGGATCGGTGTGAGTGTGCCAACCTACGGACAGCCTGAAAGGATCGGTGTGAGTGTGCCAACCTACGGACAGCTTGAAAGGATCGGTGTGAGTGTGCCAACCTACGGACAGCCTGAAAGGAGAGCGACATCTATCCTTAGATTTTAACAATGTTATACTTGCAATACTAAGCTGAGCTGAGTTCCAAAACAAAAACAATCCTAATAGATATAGCTCAGAAGGCTGCCCAACTAAAGTGGGCCTAGGCCGGCCAAGTCATTCGAATGCAGCCTAATCGCTGGGCCAGGACAGCCACAGACTGGCTCCCAAAAGTGCAAAGAGGAAGTGACAGAATAATGAGTTGGGATCATGGGAAAAAAACTGAAGGGAAACCGCTCAGGATCAGGAGAAGAGGCCGTTGTCCAGCAGTGGGATACTATGGGCTTATAATAAATAAATAAACTTCTATACTGTCCCAGTCCGAAACAACTAGGAAACGTAACACCTTCATCACGACAGCAAGGTCTTTGAACAAATATAACAAATAGACGTGTTATTATTAAGAACATTTGACTACCGCATAACTAATCAGTCCTTGGTAGTATGCCTGTTAACTGGTACACTATTTTGAAGGGACAAAAGCATGACTTCGATAATGATTAGGTTTGGCGCGTGAGTTTTTACGGCATGACAACGTTCATGAAGCCTTAGGTCAAACCTCAAACCAGTTGTAAGTGAGGTTTATAGAAAACAAGTTATTAAGAAAATGATAATATCTTATATCCACGCGTTGCTACTTACGATCAAATTATGTCCAGCATATCTAAAGGTTTTTCTCTAACCAGTATCGCATGTTAATTAACTACAAGTCAAACACTCTAAATTGGAAATTGTATTTAGTTAGGCTTACAACTAAGTCTTGATGATAAAGCAAGTGTAAGAGTAAGGTCGTTCATGAATCTATAGGTAGATACACATTCTGTTTGGATATCTCAAACTATTATTTAACAAAGTAGAAATTTTAACATACAGAAATTAAATCTGTAAATTGTCATGTCACGTGTCGGCCGGTCGTGCGGGGTCATAAGCACGAGGTCGGAAGTGGTACTGTCCTGTACCAACCTAAGGAATATTAGTACATAAGCACGAGGTCGGAAGTGGTACTGTCCTGTACCTACCTAAGGAATATTAGTACATAAGCACGAGGTCGGAAGTGGTACTGTCCTGTACCAACCTAAGGAATATTAGTACATAAGCACGAGGTCGAAAGTGGTACTGTCCTGTACCTACCTAAGGAATATTAGTACAGTTTCATATTGGACCAAAAATCATATACTTTTTTTTTGTCAAACTGGATAAATAAAGGCTTGTGTTTAAACGATTACCAAAAAAATTTGAAATTTTTCTATCAATAAACTCGAAATAACTGCCAGAATTAGTAAATGATCATCAAACTTCTTTTATGTTTTGTGTACTAAAGTTTATGTTTTAAGTATTTTTGTGTTTAAACGATTACCAAAAAATTCGAAATTTTTCTACCAATAAACTCGAAATAACTGCCAGAATTAGTAAATGATGACCAAACTTCTTTTATGTTTTGTGTACTAAAGTTTATGTTTTAAGTATTTTTTGTTGTTCTTACATGTTCAACCTAACACGAAGGATAAAGGGGGCTTCGCTTCGCTAACCCCCTTTACCCTTGACCTAAGCTACCGCAGTATTTTGCCCTGACGTTTTCTGCAACTTTTGGTGATCATTTACTCATTTTGAGTAAGAAAAAAATATTTTGTTTATCCTTATATTTGTTGCCATAAATAACTACCTATTGATATTGATATTTTTTATCAACAATTTCGTATACAGAAAGACTTCACTAATGAACCGGAAATTTGGAAAATTCCTGTAATCCTCCAATTCTCTCGCCCATAGAAGCATCTCTGAATGCAGCATCACTGAATGATCTGTTTGGTGATGCACGGAGGGATATTGTGCGAGAATGTGGCAGGATCTGTGAGAGGAAAGCATGATTGTGTGTCCCGGAGTTATTGTAATTGTAAACAATTGTGAATTTTAATCTGAATCTATATTTAGTGTATAATTGAATTTCATAAATATTTTCTAATGTATGTTTGGATCGACTTGGCATTTGCTGTAATGTCACAAACAAATGATGTAAATAAATAAATAAATGAAAATCTCTCTTGTACCGAGTTGTACCAAAACTGGCGTTACGACTCCCCAGTGACAGAACAAAATGGCAATGTCTTTAAAGTTCAAGTCTACTAGGATCAAATGCCTCTAAAGTTGGAGAGTACAATAAACCTAGAACTGCGAATAGGTACGTTCAAACGCAAACCCAGCTATTTGCAATCAAACACGCAGATTCCGACTACGGTGGCACAAAGTCGCTGCTCCTCTTCTGTTTAGTAAACAGACCACGATCATGTCGAAGACTATGACGGCGCGAGGAATGTGCATCGCACATCGTCGCACGCGCAGGTCACAGAACAGTTTGTGACCTGCGGGCTGAGCACGGAATTGTACGCATCGAGTACGTCATCGCATTGAACTGGTTGTGAGTTACTCAGGATCATTTCATCTGAATACTTTTTCGGGTAGTCAAATATTCGTGGTTTCGGCTCTGCGGGCTGAAGACAGACTAGATCTATAGTAAGTAAGCTTATTGTATTGTTAGTGCATACTGTCCTTTATGTGCAAAGAAATACCTAAGTTAATGAAACCGAACTTCTTGCTTGGTTTTGTGATGTTGAATGTTCCTGCTTACCTCACTGTTGAATGTTCCTGCTTACCTCACTGTTTGTCTTGTGTTGGATTGGATTTAACGTGGATTTAACTAAATTTTTGCAAAATTAAACCCAATCTGATGTAAGACTATGACGTTTGACTGCGCTGCATTACTTGGAAATATATCGCTGAGTAGGTAATTAGGGTATGACGTTCAAGTATGATATCTCGTCCATAGGTAAACGACCTTAGAATTTAGGTTGCAAAATAATTTGTTAGATACTGTCTTCTTTTAATACATATGCATATGAATGAGCACTTACCCACATCGAAATTATTGTCATAAATAACTCTCACTTACTATTTCAATATCGTAAAGATTAATCAGATATTATTATATACTTTATTATACAATAAAGTAAATACTGTAAAAGCTGC
Source organism: Argyresthia goedartella (assembly GCA_949825045.1). Lineage (NCBI taxonomy): Eukaryota > Metazoa > Arthropoda > Insecta > Lepidoptera > Argyresthiidae > Argyresthia > Argyresthia goedartella. Next base: position 34,586,658 of record OX463812.1, on the reverse strand, counting down.
GGCGATGGGCTAGACGACGACCCGAATGGCCGAGTCGGCAGTGACCCTGCCTACGAAGCCAAGGGTCCCGGGTTCGAGTCCCAAATATTTGTTTGATGAGAACGGACGTTTGTACCCTAGTCATGGTTGTTTATCTAACTATAATATTTATCTATATAAGTATGTGTATCGTTGTCTATTACCCAAGATACAGGGAATCCTAGTTTGGGGCTAGATCAATGTGTGTAAATAGTGTCCAAGGTATTATTATTATATTATTACCTGGTTGAGCAAAAATTAACTATTTCAACGTGAACGTAGACAAAACTGTGCCTCTACCACCCGAATGGAATAAGGCATGACGCTACCGTATCAAAACCAAAGAAGAATCCAGATACAACGGTAACAGCTGGCATAAGTGACTGTTCTTAGAAATATGGAGACATACACATGACGAGCATAATCGGCGCCATTACGTGTCCACAATAGAATTGGGCGGGCGGTATTAAACTCCCCGTGAAATTGCCTCTTTTTTAAATACTTTCTATATTGCCCGCGCGCACCGGTCACGGAGAAACTGTTGATGGCTCTACGAGTTTTGATATGGAAATTTATAGCGTTTAAGTAAAGACTTCTGGGCTTTTGGGATCGGCAAATCTAAATGATAAATTTGTTCGAATTAACTTACAAGTAAATTTTATAAGCTAAGATGAGTCAAAAGATCTCACTATCTTCCTATCTAGCCTCAATACCCTCTGTTCAGTAATAAAAGCTGCCATTAAAATGGCGCAGTGGTCTAATGGGTTTCACGCTTGCTTCTCACACAGGAGATGCAGGTTCGATTCCTGACCATGTACCAATGAGATAATTAATTTAATGGAAAACATCGTGAGGAAACCTTCAATACTCCATTAGCTGCGGCGATGTTCTAGCCCCCTGTCACGCAAAATGGAGTATTGAATAACTGGCTCAAAGTGGGCACAATTGTGCCACTGGCACCCCGTCTGGGAAGAGGCGTGACGCTATGTTATGTTATTAAAATGCAATGATTTCTCAATTTGTAATTTCAAAAAGTATATAATATCCGCGACATAAGTACCTCTTATCTGTATCTCTGGAAACGAATATTCGAGCCCTTTCTCCAGTCTAATGTACTTCCCTTTCATCGCCTTCTACGCGCTGCCCCTTGACTTTTGCGATCAGCTGCCATCGACTGGACCATTCCACATTCTTCCTTATCCTCATTAAGGCGGATTCCGCGGATGCAGGGGTTCCTGAACTTAGCCATGTAATGTGAACTCGGAACAGATGGGAAATGTGCGCTTTTCACGCAAGTTTTACTGACGATGATCAGAACGACACCAAGATATTTTGTAACTAAAGGTTTTGATATTTGGCGAGAAAACTAGGCTAGGCTATGCTAGCCCCCTGTCCTGCCTAAACGTGGACACAATTGTTCCTCTGGCACCCCGTATGGAATAAGGCGTGACGTTATGTTATGTAGGTATTTGGTATAGTCCCGCGTGGATGTTCAGAGGCAACAGGTTGGTATTTGAAAAACGATACAAAAGTAAAGAGCGGAGACGAGCCCAGTGAACCGGATCATTGGATCCGAAGTGTCCCCGCCGGTCTCACGATGCCTCAGGCTTTTTTCTCGACAGCCATCCAGTTCAAAGAGCACACGAAGTTCTACGGAATCGATTCGTGACTGAGTTACACTTGAAGCGACCCCCACTTGCGTGCCGTGGCTAATCCATTCAAAAGCACTTGTCGAAAAAGCGGGAATTCGAAAGAAAAACCTGTACACTTGTCAAGTGATAGGAAATGGTGACTAGGCGATGGTGTGTCGTGACCTGCACCTGCCCGCCGGGGCTTTTGAAAATGTCAGTAAAAACTCACCGCTGGACAGTTTTGCTCTCTTTGTAAGTGAGAATGGGATAAAAAGTAATCCGCTAGATTGAGTTACTTGCGTGGGTCCATCAACCTGACATTATGACCAGACGAGATCAAGTTAAGGATTCTCGGATGTTCAGTCATGCGGAGTTAAGGAAGTTTGATAGATCTAGACAGAATACAAATACTCATTACTGTCGCAAAGGGCGAAGTAGAGATAATGATTTTTAGTTCGAATTTTGAATTGAGTTCGTGAATCGGATCAAATTAGGTTCCTAATCTAAATCGGCATAAGACGTCGTGGTAACCTCTCTGGTCCCGGTCAGGAAGTGGTCAATCATTCATTTGTTTTTAAAAATGCACCGCAAGACCGCAGCCATCACCGTCACCGTGTGAACTGTATTTTCCCGCTTATTTGAATGCACGCTCGGCCTTGTTTGTCAAACACTGACGTCATCGACTGCATTTTTTCTGCAGCGTTCGCGATTCGTCAACACACCGCCGAGATGATCGACACATCGACACAAACGCTCAGTAATCGACCCGTATCCGTCCTGAACGTCCTCCCATTAGTCACAGAGTCGCGACTCGTCGAGCGATTTGTCGCGCGACTGCTCGACCTCTGCCTGCTACTGCGCGACTAATCGCATGACAACTGTCGCGTGCCCAATCGCTGGTAGCTGGAACACATGACTTTTGACGTTTTATTGCGTCTCTTTTGTTTTGGTTTATCTGCAATCGGCTGCAGTTTTACGCTCTCAAAATATGTGCAATGTCACCAAAGAGGCTGTAAAAATAGTGAGAATCTGATAATCTTGCAAATGAAACGTTGTTTCATTTTGCAGGATATCCACTTAAGATGCAACCTACAAAATGCAGATAGTGTCGATATCTCCGGCAATTTTTTGGAGCAAAACAATATTGAACTTTTATACAGCAATCTGTCCATTCAAGCGTGAGTTTCCATCACTTGCCATCCAATCATTATGTGCAGGAAACCGCTGTAACCCCGGAATACTGTAGGTCGGCTGTCGGTTTGTCCGTCACGTCGTCGCCTGCGGTTGATACCGCGGGTCGTCAGGTGGAGGTCGCGACCGCACGTCCGCTGATGCGGAGCGCAGGCGCGGGGACAAACTAGTTCGGCTGCCAGCTCGCGTTACCGAGATGATACTCTTGGAAAGATTGATTTATCTGCGAGGGAGGTATTAGGATGTCTACTGTGTAAGTCACTAAATTTACGAGAGCCTATAAACATAATTCAAATACACTTTATTCAATCATTGTTATTTTCAAACTAATCATTAAAGGTTTAAGTCTACTCTACCGAAGTATATTAGGTAAAGTTTGATTGGTTGGTGCGACTGCTGTACCAGTCAGAATGTTATTAAATAATCGTGCAAACGGAAAATCATTATAATGTTTTTCCTATACAGGATGGTTATAAACAACCCAATAAATCTTGTAGTGTACGAGCAAGTGTACTTGACCGGGCTTGCTTGATCTTGAGTTATCCTTCACAAATGACAAAGGAAACGGCTTAACGGAGTATCAGTTTCATACCAAATATAGAAGCCCCATCTACCCTGTTTCAAAGAAGCCAGAAAAATATGACGAGCCATTTTGAAAAGGATTTTATCTATCTTCGAAGATCACTTCACATTGACGACCCGAATGGCCGAGTCGGCAGTGACCCTGCCTACGAAGCCAAGGGTTCCGGGTTCGAGTCCCAGTGGGAGAAATATTAGTTTGATGAGAACGGATGTTTGCACCCTAGTCATGGTTGTTTGTCTATCTGAGTATAATATTTATCTATATAAGTATGTGTGTCGTTGTCTAGTACCCAAGATACAGGGAATCCTAGTTTGGAGCTAGATCAATGTGTGTCAATAGTGTCCAAGGTATTATTATTATTATTATTATTACACGGTGATCGTTTAAGAGCTCTTTCACACGAGCAGCATGCGCGTCAGCAGCATTCGACGGCAGGCTTGACTCGTGTAGGCAGCAGTCGACAGCGCCTGTTATCCTTTTAGCAGTAGCTGTAATGTGCGGACCCCAGTTAAGTTTATCATCCACGACAACACCAAGGTACTCAATGGTAGAAACCCGAGAGAGACGGATCCTCTATTACAGGGATACCTATGTATAGTCAGCTTGAAGTTATTTTCTGGGCTTCCAGCAGCATTTTTACTGAAGCACAGATGTTTTGTTTTCGTGGTATTAAGTGATAGCAGACTGTCCTCTAACTGAGATATTACCTTAGATAGTCCTGTCTTGGTCAGACGTTTCACGCTGGACCAATCTGTCCCATGTAAAAGGATCACCGTGTCATCAGCAAACATTATCAGTTCAGCTCCTATCCTGTTTATCTTGCAAAGTTCATTGATATATGCAAGGAATAGGGTTGGCCCCAGCGTACTGCCTTGTGGTACGCCATTCGTGCATGAGGCATGACCACTCAAGATCTTTCCTATCAGCTTGTTCGCGGTTAGTCAGGTAGTCAGTAAACCAGCTTAAGGGAAGCCGCGCACACCCATGTCTCCTAAGCACGCAAGTAGGATAGGAACACAAACTGTGTCGAACGCTTTTTGTATGTCGAGGAATAAGCCCACGCATTTCTCACCTCTGCGACGTGTTGAGTCACAAGCGACGTCAGTTTTATCACCGCATCCTCTGTACTCCTTCCTAACCTGAACTGGTTGCCAGACAAAAGGTTATTTTAAGATTGTAGATTTAGTTATTCTAGGTGGGTCTAGTGTACCTCTAAGTACAAAAAATCTGGCACACCAAAACTCAGTCTAATGGTATTTTTACCCGACTGCGGCAAAGCGAATAAAGGAGGGTTATGTGTTTGACCTGTATGTATACATGTATAATAACTTTATCTTAACTTAATAGTTACGTTAAGATTTATGTGCTTGTTTTGAGCTTTTTAGTGTACCGTAGGCGGGGTTTTCAGTATTTTTAATTACGTTATTTATTGTTTCTTTTCGTGCCAATTGCTTGTCAATTTTTATAGGTCAAAATACTGGAAACCACACGTAAACCCTGCTGCATTCTTCACGCTTTAATGTTACACCAAAGTGAACCGTAATCTACAGCCGTGTGAGTTCACGTGTGGGTTCGAAGGGAAGCCGGTTGACCTCGGGTAGCGATTGACAGTCGGCGCAGGCGCAGACGCCCGCATCCGCATAACCTTACGGCACGGAATAAATCAACGACAACACCTTAACTGAGGATTGACGTGGACAGTATTATTAAAACTTATTTAATATGGTAGCTAACCCAAGGTATAAAATTTAAAATTAAATGATTTCTGTGCAATAAAGAAATTATGAATTATAAAGTCGATATAGTTAATATGTATACATGTATGTTGTACTGATAAGCCAATCTGGGGCCCTATTCTGTTATGGAAAACGCATAGCGATAACATAGCAATATCATATCAAATGTTCCCAAGGGAGCAAAATGCCGCTACGCCTGTTTTCGTTGGAGACTGACTGCCAAATACCGCATTTTGTGTTTTTGTCGCTATGCGTTTCCCATAAGAGACTTGAGCCCATGAATGCATCCAAAACTCAGAGTATCGATACTCAATGACGAATCAGGATATTTCTGTGTTTTATATAAAATATTTTAAAGAATTGAACGGCGGATACAATTTTACTTTTTTCTCACCCTTTGTTTCTCGACAGGGATTGAGCTAAAGTTAATTGAAATAATTAACTTTAGCTCAAAAAAATGAATTTCGGTAATTGAAATTGAGATCTATGCTCAATAGTCCGGAAGGCCACTGGGCTATTTTGCGAGGTACTCCGGCGCGTCAGAGTAAGATATGAGAGATACCTTACACCCTGTTTAGTGACTCCACACAACGCTTGATAAAGAGTCCCTCGCGTTACACTCAAATCGACAGATTTAATGAAATATATACTTATCAGTATGCCATTGACTCCCCATATCTTAATCTGACCCGCTCGAGTCACTTGTATGGATTTATTTTTTGTTGCCCTAATGGTGCAGCTCTAGATGAAAAGCTCAGGTTAAGCGGAGTTACTAAACAGGGCGTAAGGTATCTCCCTATTTTAATCTGACACGCTCGAGTTACTTATAAAATCTCCTGCCACAAGACACGTCCCGGAAGTAAGGCTGAGTGTCAGACTGGTGTCATCTCATTGACAGGCAGGTCACGGTATGTTCTGTCTCACACATAGTTAGTATGCTAACCCCAGTAGGGTCAGGTTCTGAGTAGGATGTGCTTTGGAATACAAGTTCTATAGAGTTGTTTTTGTTTCTTGAATAAAAGGTTTGTGCCTGTAAGGTGATGGCTGTCCCACTATGAATACCTTATTTCATTTTACATTTACCATAGTTATATCTACCTTAAACTAACAGAGGTTACATTATGGAAGCCGCGGCGTGCATAGTCTTATTTCAAAAGAATACGGCCCTGTTTGACATTTTAATCAAATCAAATATTTGGTGCATACCTATGAAATTGGCAAAATTTTCTTACAAATTCAGGACTTGATAATTTGTGTAATTAAATTCGGTTTGACGAACCGGATGGCCGAGTCGGCAGTGCCCCTGCCTGCGAAGCCAAGGGTCCCGGGTTCGAGTCCCGGTGGGGGCAAATATTTGTTTGATGAGAACGGATGTTTATACCCTAGTCATGGTTGTTTATCTATCTAAGTACAATATTTATCTATATAACTATGTGCATCGTTGTCTAGTACCCAAGATTCAGGGTATCCTAGTTTGGGACTAGATCAATGTGTGTCTATAGTGTCCAAGGTATTATTATTAGTATTTTTATTAGCTATTTCTATTATTTTTTAATGTTTAAATGTTAATTTCAAAGTTTTACATCTACATATAACATTTTCTTTTAATTATCAGTTTTGATACCTAAAATTAAACCTTCAAAATCAGTTCGTCCTAAAAGTCATCTATTTTCATGATAAAACTCGTACTATTTGTTTACAGCTGACACTTTTCGCAAATTAAATCAAATTTGCGGTTAGCTAAATGTTGTCTCATTCATTCACACAAAGTTTTATAAAATTGTGATTTTTCTATACTTGAGTCTACTCCAATTTCTCCAAACAAAAATAATGATACGCCGTAATTACTGCTCATATGTACAGGTATGGAAAAGTGACTACTGCGCGTTCCAGGCCACCGCTCATAACTCGTGGCGCGAGGTATACTAACAACCTCAACACCCGTAGCAGTACTCCCCACGTTATCACGTAGCAGTACTCCCCACGTTATCAGTTATCACACACCACTTCACACTATTCCGACAAGTGCGGCAGACGCGTAACTGAAGGGATTAAATATGGCCAGCGCCAGGGGGCGCGAACAAGCAAATGCATCTTTAGCTTCAATTATAGGCTAAACTAGACAACATAAAAATGTAGGATAAATATATGTTATAAAAGGTCTATTAGAGATAAGAATGGACTTTTAAAATTACCGATTCTCTGTTGTATTTAATACTTAAAAATATTTTTCGCATTGCATTATTATTCAACTAAATGAACAAGCGCTCGGAGACGAAACCAGTTTCATATATGAAACTTACACGCAAAAATAGGTAAAAAAAAAAAATTTTTACTTGTTTTATTTTATTTTTAATGTTATTATTACAGGAGTTTAGTAATATTTTCTATAATTTTCTTGGTCTCGGAGCTCGGGCTGCCCCGCGGGGCTCTGCGCGGGAGCATGCGTCAGTCTGCTTCGACGCGATGCGACGGGTATTTTTTTCTTTGACTAATTCTCAATGCCATTGACCCTTTTTCAGCCCTTAAGACGTGTAACTCTGACGACCTCTGTGGGATTGTGGTGAGGCTACGCTTCTTAAGCGAGAGGGCCTGGGTTCGACCCGCGGCTGGTGAGAAAAACCCTATGAATTGGATGTACGTGCGTGACATCGCCGTTTCTGGTTCCCGCGACACAGGGTATCCTAGTGTGGGGCCAGAACAATGTACGTGCCTGTATGTTAATGTTTATGTTTGTGATTATGTACTGGCTAAAAGAGATAGAAGTGTTGCTGTAAGGAACCATGACATCTTTTATGAAACATACATACATCAATTGATTTAACAAAAAGTGATTTTATTAACCAGGAATCGCACCTGATGATTAAAAAAAACATCACCTGTAGCACCATCTGACAGAGTTGTTTATAAGGATCGAATTCTGGGAAATAATTTCAAACGTCAAAAGACTGTACAGAGTAATTTTTGTCTACTTTCCATAGCAAAAATTTCTATCAATTATAGTTGCTGATTTCGTCATACTGACCTTTTGAAATGGTCCACCCTGTATATGAACGTACAGTTGACCCAACTATCATAAAACTATTATTAGTAGGTCGTCTCCAAGTCAATAATGGAGGCGTAATGACCCAAACTAATTGCATATATTCACACGGTGATATAGTATAGACGTCATGCAGTTGTATGATAACTATAATGAATAGTCCGACATTCTTTGAAATGACGGACTTATTGATTGTTGGGGGGAAGCGGGGGTAATACACCTAGCGCTGGTCACAGACTATGCAGATACTGTCCCCGAAGAAGCTATTAAGTCTAGATTTTATACTTTGAAACATTTTGCGGGTAAAAGATAATCGTGTCGAGCTGTCATATGAATGTGACCTTTATGTAACAAAGACTTAAGACCCAAGCCACTAACAAAAGACTTAAGTCGCGGACGCCTCACATACTCCTTTAATTTACTTCCATGAAAAGGGTACAGAGCAGATACAGAATAGACAGGGCGCTGACAAGACGCCGACTCGTCCGCGCCCGATTGCAAAACAACAACGGACGAGAAGCATACGAGGCATGGGCGCGACCGGGGCGAGCGGACGGGACAAAGGGATCGGGGATGTTGGTTTGTCAAAATTCATCCAAAATCACGCCCCGTTACGAACGTGTTACGTCTTTTTAGGGTTCCGTACCCGAAGGGTTCCAAACGGGACCCTATTACTAAGACTCCGCTGTTCGTCCGTCCGTCTGTCACCAGGCTGTATCTCACGAACAGTGATAGTTAGACAGTTGAAATTTTCACAGATGATGTATTTATGTTGCCGCTATAACAACAAATACTAAAAAACAGGATAAAATAAATATTTAAGGGGGCTCCCATACAACAATTCTTTCAATACAACATACAAACTTATGGATGCACCTGGTTACGTACATGGAGTGTGAAAGTAACCGCACCAATAACTTTGTAAACAATATTTTGCTGTGTAAAATCCAAACTATTCACTCCACACCATCGTTTCCATTGAACGGTGGTACGGAACCCTTCGTGCGCGATTTAGACTCGCACTTGACCGGTTTTTTATATATTTTTTATGCCTCGGCCTAAAGGAGCAGTACTTAAAATGTGTATAGCCTCAAAAGGTGTACAGCTTCATTCTGACAACTCCCCTTCCCCACACCTCCCGAACAACCGCGATCAACAGAGAAAGTCTATCATTTGTGAGTATGTCGAACTACAGCATTATAATAAGTGCAATTATCTTTGTATTAATATTTAATGGGCGGTATTGCTGACGTAAGGGCTGTGAAGAGCGGTATGATAATTTAGATTGGTAATGCACGTGAGATCCATAGAAAAAGTATGACGATTATTCCCCTGTGTAGGAAGAAGCCCTAAGATATAAAATATCTCTCAAAGATACGCGCGACATACAGAAAGATTTCGTTGATTCCCCAGAGAGTGATATCTGTAAATCAGTTTGTGAATTGGTCAAAAATGCAGCACCTATGGTCCTTGCTGAAAGTAGTTGTAAATACTTAATAATAATTGTCCATCTGGCGTCGATTCGCGATTCGAGTTCAACCAGTTCATAAAACCGAAATGCTTTATTTATCTCGAAACGCATTTGAGCGACTTTGCACGCAATATTCACTTTTTGTTGCGAAACGTTGGTACTTTATGCAAGATATCGCAATTATTACTTTAACCAGATCACGAAAAGCAAAGGAGTGGAAACATGAACATAACATTTACATACAAGCACATACAATGATTCCAGCCCCACACTAGAATATCCTGTGTCGTGGGTACCAGAAACAGCGAGAAAACATCCAAAACTGGGGTTTTTTTTCCTCGCAAGCAGGGACTCGAACCCGCGTCCTCTCGCTTGGAAGGCAGAGCCTCGAACCGCAACGCCACAACGTATTTTAAGTCTTACCACAAAAAAAAAACTTCTTTTCAACAATTGTTTAAAGACAAAAAAATATAGGATTTGACGTTTGTTTTGAGGTTAAACTATGTGTATCATTTTTTGTATAAACGGAGTCATCTTGGTTTCATTTATTAAAATCTGTTCAGCCATTTATAGACAATTGTTCTTTAATTAAAGAAGGGGTGGTTATCGGTATCTTACATCTATCTCTGATAGGTATTTTTAATTAAGAATTATATTAGGCTAGTATTTAATCGCACATCAAAAATACTGATTTGCACAGCAAAAACGGATCAGCAAAAACACTTTTTATATTTTAAATGTTGCATGTGTACTCAAGTTTATGTTTTAAATATTTTTATTGTTCTTGCATGTTCAACCTAACACGAAGGATAAAGGCCCTTCTCCTAAGCGACCGCAGCATTTTGCCCTGATAGTTGCAGTGCAGGTCATTTTTGATGTGTAGTTTAATAATTCCCATTATATTATATGAAAATTGCAAGAATAGTAATTATGATCTGCAGCTGCAATGCCACCCAGGTTTTGCAGGCAAACTCCTCTCGACCGCTGGATGTTTCTCGCCTGGACTTACAGAAGTGGTCCAGTGAAGGAACAGGTGAATATTAATTAGCAGACCGAATAATAATGGCTGATCTCATTAACCAAAATGTTGGCTAATAATTACATATGTATAGGTAGATTAGGTGGTGATTGGTCATTGGAGAGATACTGATGAGGGAGAAACCCACAGTTAAGTTAGGTAGGTAGGTATTTTAAGTCTAGTTTTAATGACGACCGAATGGCCGAGTCGGCAGTGACCCTGCCTACGAAGGGTCCCGGATTCGAGTCCCGGTGGGGGAAAATATTTGTTTGATGAGAACGGCTGTTTTTACCCTTAGTCATGGTTGTTTATCTAAGTATAATATTTATCTATATAAGTATGTGTATCGTTGTCTAGTACCCAAGATACAGGGAATCCTAGTTTGGGGCTAGATCAATGTGTGTAAACAGTGTCCAAGGTCTTATCATATTGATATGACTTTCTTAGGAAGCTGTCTTAATATTTCTGCTATAATCAGGTCGAAGCAGGGTCGAAGAAGGGGGGGGCTTTTTTAAGTTCCAATTCCAAAATTGTTGTTCTTATTTCTGTACGCGAGCAGCTTTGCAATGGTTGACTTAGTAGCAGATCACTTTTCAGAAAAGTTTGTACTTTTTCATCTAGTTCGTTGGCTCCCATGTTTTCATTTGGTGTAAACACAATACTCAGAAATTCCCCGAAGGCTCCAGCTCTTTCTTCGTCTGTTTTAGCCCACTTTTCGTTCAGTGATTTAACAGGGTACATGCTTGAACACCACTTAAACCACTGAAGTTCGTGTGTTGTATCTAAATTAATATACAAGTCAGCTGTATTCAATTAAAGTTTAAAAAAGAGTGTTCAGTTCTCAACTAGTATTAAACCCTTATAATTTTGAGAGAAAGTACGTTTTCAGTTTGTTTTTAATATTTGTCTGCATGATCGAGTTCCTGCATTGCTGCTAGTTAGACTGTTTATAGATAGATTAATAGATGAAGAATGGTTTGGTCAGATACTGATGTGGGAGTGATATACAGTTAAGTTAGTTAGGGAGATATTTTTAAGTCTAGCTTTAGGCACACTTGCAAGTCATTTGCTAAATCTGGTTAAAGTATTAGACTGATTTAAGTTTGAAACGTTTGATATATTTTGTAAAATTAATTTAGGACGCTAAAACCTTTTTAGTTAATCTCGTGCAAGTGGACCTTAGAGAAAATCCAATTAAATTTTAATTCTAGTGTTTTCATAGACATCCCTCACTTGCTACCTCCTCTAAATATTCCTATTACTGTGGTTTAATATAAAATTATGCGATAGGTATTATCTGAAGTTTGGGAATAATATTTCAAATATATTTTTTCCATCTCTATAGGCAGCAGGAGTAATTAATCATCGAAAATAGTATTTGAATTAAACTGTTAGTGACTCTTATGTACAAAATCATAAGGTTCATTTAATTTGAACTTTTTTTCGATACTCTTTATCAAATATTCGTGCGTGACTCGCACTTCACTCTGGCAATTTTTGTTCGTGCTGGCAGCATGGCTATTGCGCGAATTATCACTTTTACCTTATATACATCAATGCTCATACTTTTAATATAGATCGAAACAGGTACCCAACTTATTCTAGATGATATTAAAAATGTCTATCTTTTATAGGTACTGTATAACTCGAATCTCTATCAATGAATCTTTGAGAATCACTCAATCAGTGCATTGGGCGATTGATTACACTTGGACCGAATTCAGCTATGTATGTATATCACAAATACGAGTTTACGAACATATAACCAGAAATGTCACCTACCCGTCAAATATTTCCAAATATAATCTTCAGCCGCTGAAATGTTCCTCAGTTTCGCAATTTTCAGTCCCAAACGCGACGAACGTTCTAAAATCAAAAGTCACCAATAAATCACTTTCGCAACACTGTCCACTTCACTGTCCCGCCCTCCAATCAGTGAACGCCGACGAAGGAAAATAAAAAAATCTCAAAACTGCAGTATTTTTTCCGCCAGGATCACCAAGGAGGTTGTTGTGAAAAGTCAACACTACGAGCCCACGTGGGTAGCAGAGCGCGCCGAGCGAGGCGGTACGACTTCAGCTCGCCGAATAGGCGGCTATACTGAGTCAGTCAGTAACAACAGACAGGCTGAGCTCACACGAGTCAAGCTCAACAGGTGAAAAACGCAACTGTGTTGGTGTCAAGTGAACTCACAGTACGACCTGCTGAGGTGATACTCAGTAGTGAGTGAACCTTGCCTTGCATGTGTGGGTGAACTATTTTGCTCGCGCTGTGCAGATTTATTACGGCCTGTCAGTGTGTGGAGTTCCTAAGAGTGTTTATACGCGGTCACATGTCAACTGGGCATGTGTGGAGTTTTAACTTCTACCTTTGTACCCTACAGGTTAGGTTTGTTAGTTTTGTAGGGTAGTTGATCAAATTCCGCTAGATTTTCCAGTGAGATCATCATCTCGGTGGCTTACCTACTTAATTATAAGGTCTTATATATTTTAAGCAGCTTCTGCCGCATTTGGGCTTCACTCTAAAATGGATTGACACTGTGTGTGGGGCATTGATTCTAATTTAAAGTGAGAACAATTTAAATGACCACCAAAGTATTTTTCTTACCAATATGGATAAATGATCACCAAAAGTTGCAGAAAACATCAGGGCAAAATACTGCGGTAGCTTAGGTGAAGGGCAGAGAAGGTGAGCGAAGCGAAGCCCCCTTTATCCTTCGTGTTAGGTTGAACACGTAAGAACAACAAAAAATACTTAAAACATAAACTTAAGTACACAAAACATAAAAAGAAGTTTGGTGATCATTTATCCAAACACAATTTGGTGGTTTATCCATTCTGGCAGTCATTTCGAATTTATTGGTAGTAAAATAGGTGTATTTTTGGTAATCGTTTAAACACAAGCCATTTAAAATAATTAAAAACTAATAAAAATATAATCTAGAATTATAGTTTTCGATACAGATAGGAATTGACACAGTTACAAACCACAAACGGAATCCGTTGATAGCAGTGCAGGCACTGATCTAGTAATTTCATCTTGCACTACGATATTAAAGATTTATTTCTTTTATCATGAATTTAAGTTGATATTTGAATGTATATCATTCTTAATTTCATACTCTTTACACATAAAATGTACATTTAACAGACTTAATGAACTCCATCACAACCTGTCTTCAGCATCACGCAATGGTATTACCACATTGATAGGGGAAACCAAAACCCTATGTTTATTTTGTAAATTACCTTTATTTAAAAGAGATCTAGTAAAAACCAATATGCGGCAGTTTTTTCACTTCTTCTAGAGAAGAGGCAAAAACAATATCATCGCAAAAACAATATCGTCATAGTAAATGTATGAAATCAATTTATGAAATAAAATACTATATATTTTTTCGCCAACTTGTCCAACTCAAATTAAAACTTTTCACCGCAGTTTGTTCACCGCGCGTACCGTCCATTATCATTATTAATAATAATAATAATAATACCTTGGACACTATTTACACACATTGATCTAGCCCCAAACTAGGATTCCCTGTGTCTTGGGTACTAGACAACGATACACATACTTATATAGATAAATATTACACTTATAGATAGATGAACAACCATGACTAGGGTTCAAATATCCGTTCTGATCAAACAAATATTTGCCCCCACCGGGACTCGAACCCGGGGACCCTTGGCTTCGTAGGCAGGGTCACTACCAACTCGGCCATTCGGCTCGTCGTATTGTCGGTCACTTGCGGCTCGCGACGCAAGGGTGACCGAACGCGCCTAGAAATTTAGGATTTACAAAGTGGCGTAAATGCGGATTTAAAAAATAAAAGTTGTTACTTTTGAACATTTTTAATTTTATTTCTTTCCAAAAATCATATTGACTTTTAGCTAGGGGTCCAAAAATGGGTTATTTTTGGACCTTTATTATCAAGGTAACAGAAATGAAGAACTTTTGAATTTGAAAATGTTCTATTGAGATTGGGATGTTCGATTCATATGCGAAATCATTTGACCATTTTACATCTCCTGTCATGAGTCAGTCATGTGACATTAGTCTTCAATAGAAAACTACACAACTTCGAGTTAAGATTAAGCGACTCTTAATTTAGATAAAGCAATTGTGTACAAGTTCAGTACACCTGATGCGAACGACGACAGCAATACACAATGAGCACACAAGCTAACAACAAATTGAGAATTTTCCACATTCTGACGATTTTCCGCTCAATACAATTTACGACCGTCTGCCGACACAAATCATTTACGACCGTCTGCCGACATAAATCATGAACTTTGTCCGCGTAAGGTCACGTGTGGTTAGTATCAATTACAATAGACATTAGCGTCCCGTGTCACCTTGACGTAGGCGAAGACATTGTCATTCCAACCATACGAGAAATAATGACTCAACCGACTTACTTGTAAACTCGATTCTCGACTGTATTGGTTACCCTGTTAGAGGAGTTGTTTGGATTCTCCTGAAATAGTTTAAGGCTTTTTGTCTGAATTTAAATGTGTTTGTCAAACGACACAATGTGCGATTTTATATGAAAACAAAGACACTTTCTTTCAAAGAAGTTAAACCAATATTGGTGCGGAATCGTAATGTAGTTACGACTTTTTGAACTTAGGTTTTTAAATCGTGACTGGTCGTTAGCATTGTAATTTGCACCTAATCAGTTATGAAACTAGACTGATTATCCGGTACACAACAGGCACTCAGGGTTGATTGAGATTTTTTGTTCGTTTCCTTTGACATTTCAGACGGATATACTTGCAGTATTGTAATTGCATGGCTCTGTGTTGACAACGCTTTTTAACAGACTTCAAAAAAGTGCTCAATTCGTCGGGTTCTACCTGATACCCTTATCCGGTGTATCATTGTATTATAAAGATTTAGTTACATATAGGTAGAAAAGTCTTAAAAAAAACGACTCGCCGTCCTTGTCAGGATAGACCTGGTCCACGAGGAATTACCCGTCTTCCAGACGCCGTGGACAATGATCTGAAATGGTACCGACACGGAGCTCAACATCTTTGCCGAAACGGAGCTCAACATTTTATCCGTGCACAAGCCCCCTGAAGCCATACTGCCACCGTAGATATTCGGGTGGTATTGGAAGGCTAGACTCCCACGGTGGTGCCCAACACCTCAACGCGAAGCACCACCAGTGGGGATGTGACAACATCAACGCAGCTGACCGGGGATGCCGAGGACTACAAGCTTCTCGGCCTAGAGGCCCGCACACACTATCTGCTGAACATTAATCATTGTCCAAATGTCCTGGACTTGGCCCTCCCGAAAGGTGTGCAGTTTCCTGTATGTATAGCCGAACTCTATGACCTCGACACGCAGCATCTCCCCATCCTGCTCATCCTCGGAGTGGAGGCCGACTTCACGTCGTCACAACGACCCAGGGCGAAGAACTACTGGAGAAGATTCCAGCCGGTGTTTGACTCCTTGCAGCTCCCCGATGGCGTCTCTACCTGCGAAGAGGTGGAGGCAGCGGCTATGGACATTATTACCACTGCCAAGGCAAATAGCAATACCCCCAAGCCGCCACTGGTCTTGCGAAAGGACAAACTCCCGCCGAACCTGCGCAAGAAGCTGGAAAAGAAGCGAGGTCATATCCAGCTCTGCCATCGCACGCGCTGCCTAACGACCCGAGGGTTCCGAACCGACACTGACAAATCTCTTATTAAATACATTTATTCTAAGCATGCATGCAGTACATAGTAAAAGAAACGAAGTTAACCACCATGATTTTACTTTTCTCCAGAAATAACACTATTTATCATTACATTATACCTTCAATTACTTATTTATCATGACAAGTCCAATATAAATTATGATTCAAATAAGATTCCATCCAACGGATCAACTCACCTCGCGCGAATTCTCTATCTCAGGTCGCTTCACACGCCTTAAATACATTTATTCTAAGCATGCATGCAGTACATAGTAAAAGAAACGAAGTTAACCACCATGATTTTACTTTTCTCCAGAAATAACACTATTTATCATTACATTATACCTTCAATTACTTATTTATCATGACAAGTCCAATATAAATTAAGATTCAAATAAGATTCCATCCAACGGATCAACTCACCTCGCGCGAATGCTCTATCTCAGGTCGCTTCACACGCCATTCTCGAGAAAGTGGCCGATGTCAGATTGACAGCATATTTTTATATTAATCCTAGATAGTCCATAAACAATACTTGAGTAATATTTTGGTGTTGATATTTTAGTGAATTGTGATTAGAATTTGTTCATTGCTATGTTCTATTTAACGGACATATGAAGGTAGGAGGCTGTTTGAAAGGGTTTACTTTCCAATTGGTCTTATCGACATCAGGTCAGGATCTGATGACGGGATCCTGGAGAAATCGAGAGAACTCCTCCAATATTACAGGCAGACCCATAGCGATTTTTGTATTTACTCAAGCATTTAGTCTCTGGAAGCATCATTTTATGAAGTGGAATTGATGATGAATACCACAGATGGCCACCAGAACTGCTCAATACAGGATTCCCACAGGTTGCTAAATGATCACTTTATTACGGTTGCTAAGTAATGTATGCTCGTCAAAATGCATAATGTATGCATAAAATGGAGATCGTGACCTACCAGAAGAACATATAATAAATAATAATAATAATTGTCTTTTATTCCGGCTGGAGCCATATACAAGAAAATAAAAGATTAAATAACAAATTGAATGGAATTACATATATTAGATAATTGGGTAGAATTCTATTATGTTCATTACACTCTTCTCTTTTATTCATATAATAAATGCACACCTATAGCGATTTGGGTATCTTGTACAGTGTCTCAGTGTGTTTGGATGCTGCAGTTCTTGAGAAGCATGACTTGGTGAAGTGGAACTGATGATGAAGACTACATATTGCCACCAAAACTTTTTTTATTCTTTTATTTATTTATCCACCTACACCACTACTCAATTCTAGGTTTTAATGGGATGGGAACGATCGCTTACATCGTTGCAAAAATGGATTAATTAAAGTAGGTTTTATGTAAAGTTTTACTTTTCGTTTAAATTATTCTAAGATGTTTGATGACAATTGGGTATAAGACTGGGTAGTCCAAGAAATGAAAATGCTGATCTAATTAAATTATAAGCAATACGTCTCTTTATTATAAAAACCTTTGTGATGTCGGTTATTTGATCCAAAAATATATGTATATCCACTTATGATGTTATGAACTAAAACGGTATTTGTAACTACGACTATTTAACTAAGGGAAATATTAAACTGCACATAAAAATACTGCACAGCAAATATCAGGGCAAAATGCTGCGGTGGCTTAGGTCAAAGTTAAAGGGGGTGAGCGAAGCGCAGCCCCCTTTATCCTTCGTGTTAGGTTGAACATGCAAGAACAACAAAAAAATGTTAAACCATAAACTTGAGTATACACATAAAATATGTAAAACATAAAAAGTGTTATTCCTAATCCTTTTTTGCTGTGCAAATCAGTATTCTTGATGTGCAATTAAATACTAGCATTTAACTAATCGGACAATCACGAAAATTCACAATAACTGAAACTCTAATTGAATACTCTATTGATACACCTGCTATTAAAGTTGGGAAAACAAACTATAATAATTGTTTAGTTCCATACAAATTTTCGCCATACAAGTACGCATTACTAACAAGCGCACTGCCCGCACTATAACCTCTCAGATCTCAACTACTAACACACGCTGCAATTAACAAACAACTTCCATAGCAGGCAATAACTATGCCGTACGCAACCCTTGCGCAGGAGTTGCTAACCGAACGGACTTGTCATTTAAAGAGAGCTCAACATGGAACCGCAATGGCGCTGGTCGCGAGGTTTCTGAGAGGCATTAATTCACAATAAAAAATCTGAATTATTATAATCTGCTGGACTTGGTATCTTGTACAGGATTCCTTTTACAAAATTGTATTGCGACAAAATACAGTATATTTGTTCAGATGTCAATATCGCGAATGTTTGGTGTTCTATGACAATAGCCGGCATCTTTAACTATCGGCATCTAATCGATATTCTATTGTGAATAGCCTGTTAAAAAAGAAACCCGTAGGTAATACTGAAGGAGTTGACTCGGTACGCTAATACTGCGGCATTCGTAGCTCCAGTCCGTATTATATTTTGTAGCCGTGGCCAACAAGAGACATCGTTTTAATTTATGCAGGCTTGCAATTAAGGCTGTGTTCCCACTAACACAATGGCTGGACCCTGCCAGCGGCGGCGGTCCGATGTGTTGCTACGGTTTGTGCTGCCAGTATAGGTTTTGGAATCACCGATGAAGGAAGCTTACCTGGTGAGCATTCACTATTCCTCGTAGTAGAATATAATAAAATTGGGAGAGTATTAAATGTAACGTAGCGTACATAAACTACCCAAGGAAGCCTCTAGCTTGTTACTAACAGAAGGTACCACAGCCCGGCTAGCCCAGACCTAGAGAGCAGCGAAAGCTTCAAAATAGTCAAGGTTACAGATAACCACAAGATACATGCATATTCATATCACTGTATCTTAGGTTGGAGTCGTAAGTTGATAATATAATTTGAAATGTATTTTTTTTTATTTATGATTTTTACTTTACGCGCGTCTACTCCAGCCAAGAAAACCCCCGTTTGCCACAAATCCTCCAATATTCCCGTATACCTGGCAACACAGTTGACAATTGTGCGCCAAACTCGGCTATCTTCTCCTCCATCAGGCCTCCTGTCCCTGCCGGTCGATCGGACCAGTTCAGTTCAAACAATTCACTGCTTATCGGTTAACCGCTTTTATAACCGGGTAATTAACAGCACTCGCTTTTTTATTTCGGGGCGACACTGTAACCCTTATTTGGCTCTTAAGTACTGAGTCTTGCTCTAATAACATAAGCTTAAGCAAACAATACAGATGCAACAAACATACGAGATACAGCGAAGCTGATGCGAAGGCAAAAGACAGCGGATCTTCTTTTTTCACAAATTCACTTTAGCATTCACAATTAACAAAGACGAGCTTATCTTTAATGTTCCTTCGCACGCATATTCGTATTCTATTGACGCTAATCCTACAACGTTTATAAAATAGACTGAACCCTAGCTTTGTGAGCCTAGTTAACTCGCAGACTAGATAACCGAAACGTAGAACCTTCCAGATTACTTTCTTATCGATGGTCTGTGGACTAGTAAATCTCGGCTCCTTTATCTGGTGTACCATCGTCCAAATATCACTTATGAACTCTATGACTAGGACTTAAGGATGAAGCGACAGCGTTTCCGATAGTACCTATTTGTTAAACGTTGCACGCTGGTAGAGCAGTGACTAATGGGTTAGTCTACTTCCTCAAGGAATGGCGTGATGGTGGAGGATAAAGTTCGGATATTACATAAGTCATAACGGTGGATTCAAAAACGGTTTTTTGTCCAGTTTAAAATATAAATTGCATTAATTTCATCCACGGACATTATACGGACATTCTTATGATGACGGAAAACATCGTGATGAAACTGAGGCGATGGGGTTGACCCCTGTCCCCCTATTGACATTCAATCGATGATGTATAAATAAGTACTATTGTGTAGTATTAATGGGGTGCATGTAGGGGGATAACGCCCCCGACTCAAACTTAAACTAGTTTAGAACTGCCCCGCACAAAACAGAAAGACAAAGTTTCTTATTAATCGATTCTGGTAAACAAGAACGAGAGTAAAATAGAGACCATATTTAAATCAACAAGTCTAGTAACAATCAAATTAGATAAAACAAATCATTTACTTAATCAGCAATGCATAATTCTAAGGTCGTGACTGTAGACGCAAATGATAAGAATACATTTCATTTGTCGTTGGTATCAATAAAACAACACAACACATAAATAAATATTGAACCGGAATTACATTTTTAACGTCGTCTTTCTAGAGCGGCGTTTTATTATCAATATTTAAAATAAAGCAGCTACATCATTGCATAATTAATTACATTACATATGCTCACGCCTATTTCCCGCAAGAGGGGTAGGCAGAGACTAAAGACCTCCACCCGCTACGATCCTGGCATAAATCTCTCGCTTCCTCAACATCCATAAGTCTCTTCATATTATCTTTAGGCAACAAATATAATGATCATCAAAATATTTTGTCCTACCCAAAATGGATAAATGAACACCAAAAGTTGCAAAAAATATCAGGGCAACATACTGTGGTAGCTTAGGTGAAGGGTAAAGGGGGTGAGCGAAGCGAAGCCCCCTTTATCCTTCGTGTTGGGTTGAACATGTAAGAACAACAAAAAATACTTAAAACATAAACTTAAGTACACAAAACATAAAAAGAAGTTTGGTGATCATTTATCCAAACACAATTTGGTGGACATTTATCCATTCTGGCAGTCATTTCGAATTTATTGGTAGTAAATTAGGTGCGTTTTGGTAATCGTATAAACACAAGCCATATCTTTATTGCACACAAATGACGTACAGAAAAAAGTAAGAAATAAATGAAGCTCATTCATTCAAAAATTCAAAATACAGTATTAGTTTATTTGAGCCAAGTTTTATCACAAGTCGTAGAACTCCCCTTTTTGGTTAGCAAAACCTGGAGACCGCTCCTTCCACATTGGAATGTCAAATAAACAATTTGTAGACTTGTAGGTGGTAGCATGAAATAAATCACTTCATCCATCAATAATAAAGACAATTCTCAAATACTAAGTAAATGTACGTTTGATACTAGCAAGTCCTAAAATATAAACAATCTGTTACTAACGTTAAATATTGCATCAAGCTAAGTTCGAGATATAAGCTCACTTAGATATTCTAGTTTAAATACTGAAATAAACTAGATATCATTTGTAATTTGTAGATGGATCACATATAGCTAAATATGTTTTAGGCTTGACACAGACAACTAAAAGGGAAGTTATATTTTAAACAAAAGTTACCGTGCTTCTACCAAAAATGTTACACGTAGTTTAGCCTCAAAATAAACGTCAAATCCTGTTAAATTTTTATTTTTCAACAAGTGTTGAACAAGGTTTCCTTTTTTTTGAGGTAAGACCGCAAGAATCCAGCCGGGCGCGTGGAGGTTCGAGTACACGATTATCTGCTTTGATACACACTACATTAATGTAACCCTACCAAGGGGCGCAGGCCTTTACCTGGATACGATTAGCATTGAGCAATACTCCATCACGCTGGCTCTGTGAGGGTTGATGGAGGGGTTTTACGACTACTACATTCATACTATAGTATCAAGTAGCGATAGCGATAGTAGCCGGGACCTACAGCTTAATTCACGTAATACAGTCATCTGATACACGGAACGTCCAATTATCTCATTGGGACATGTTCGGTACCGGAATCAAACCTGCATCTCCCGCGTGAGGATCAAGCGTCATAGCCACTAGACCACGGAACTCTTTATTGCAGAAAAAACTTGTGACATAAACTTTGTGTATTACAAAGGTGAGCTGATCCAAGTCATCCAACTAATATCATAAATGTAAAAGTAGCGATGTTTAAATGTTTGGATGTTTGTGTGTTTGTGCCTCAAACGCGCTGAAACGGCTAAGCGGCTTTGAATGAAATTTAGCACAGTGATAGTTTATGAGCTAAATTAACATAAAGGGTACTTTTCAACCGACTGAACCAGAAGGAGGGTAACGTTATCTCGGTAAATGATAATTCCTAGGAACATCTTCGCAGATGATGTTGCGGGCATCAGCTAGTCTCTAATAAGGCATCTCATACGAGACATACATTTGTATATTTATGATGCTGTAATACGTGAGTGAGATTGTGATATATTCCAGAATTAAATAATAGTAATGGCCTATGAGGCGCATTCAACAATAAAAAACACAAGACAAGAATATCAAGGAATATTCGTGAGCGGTTAATTAACGTTTATATATGGAGCATTGCGTTATATAGCAGCGAAACCTGGACCATGACGAGACAGAGAAAGATTGGAAGCGTTCCAGATATGGTGTTGGAGAAGGATGGAAAGAATCAGTTGGATGGCAAGCTAAAGGAACGAGGAGGTGTTGCAGTTGGTTGGGGAAAAATATCTTTGTTGGAAGAGGGAAGATGATGGAACACCTGATATCGCGCCACAATTTCCTCCAAATGATACTGGAAGATCAAATAGAGGGAAGAAGGAAGAGAGGCAGACCACTGAGAACCTTATGGAGCAAGTGAACGAGAAGATAAATCTAGTGTCGTAACAGGACGTCAAGGAGAGGGGAGTGTGCTGAAGTGCATGGAAGGAACTCCACCGATAAGACCGTAGCTCTTAAATAATCATAGAATGAAATGGCTAATTGAGGGGACCTCTATGGTGTGGCGCTCGAGGATGTGTTTGCCAAGCGAGAGGTCCCGGGTTCGAATCCGGGTTGGGGAGAAAGAAAAAAATAAACACAGGTCTTTGCGTAATAACATTATGCATCGCACATCAGCCGAACATAAGTCCGGTACAAAAAGAGGTTAAATGTGTTATCTAATTAATCATTGGCAAAGGAGTTTGTATCCTCTATGGCTACCTACGCCATATAGCCATAGGAAGCCGAGACTTCTCTACTTCCCATACAAAACATGATTTATTTTTTAGCTGTTTTTCTGCGTTTTTCATTCTTTTCTTTTTACCTAAACCTCCTCCGAATTGCGGAAAATAAATATGAATATGAATTATTTGAACTGGTGGGGCCATTTTGCAGATTAAGATAGTACAGATGGAATACATATAAACAGACCGACATGTAAATAATACTGTCCCAATATATTAACGTTTAATTAACCAACAATATACCACCAGATCAATCACCAACGTCCTTCAAGATCTAATTCATAACTATCATAACCTACTTACGTCGAAACGCCGGCCGAGCTAGCTTTACTAGTGACAAAATATCACTTAGGATTAAAAGCCGAACCGTTTGATTTATAGGACCGCTCTGTTATTATAATTAGGTATACGATCAAAGCGTATTATACCCTTTAGGCGCCAATGCAGGGCAGCGGGCCATGAATAGAAGGTATTTGATGAAACAGTCCTGACCGACATGTAAGGTACAAGGAAATTTTATGGAGTAGGTTTTATTTGGAAAATGATAATACCAATCGGCAACAAATATAATTAATGACCACCAAAATATGTTTTTCCTATCCAAAATGGATCACCAAAAGTTGCAGAAAATCAGGGCCAAATACTGCGGTAGCTTAGGTGAGCGAAGCGAAGCACTTCGTGTTAGGGTGAACATGTAAGAACAACAAAGTTCAAGTTCAAGTTCAAAGATTTTTATTCATAATAGCACAAAAATTGAGACTTAATGAACGTCATAACATAATCAAGAAAGCATAAGTAGTAAAAATTAAGAAGGTGCCTAATTATTACATAGTACATAATATATAGGGTGCAATGAACTGGTTTAATGCCAGATGTCGGTGTCTTTTAAAAAGTCATTAATTTTGTAGTAGGCCTTAGTGCACAAAGTGTGCTTTATACATTTTTTTTAATCGAGCTTCAGTCAAGTTTTGTTTTTCTTGCGGAATTTTATTGTAGAAGCGCATACAGTGTCCCACAAAAGAACTACTGACTTTTGTGAATCTGAAGATTGGATAAGAAAGTTTATGTTTATTTCTAGTTTGCACATTGTGGCGGCTATCAATGGTTTTAAAGCTACTGATAAAAAAACTTAAAACATGTACACAACATATAAAAAAGAAATTTGGTGATCATCCAAACACAATTTGGTGATCGTTTACTAATTCTGGCCGTATCGAATTTATTGGTAGTAAATTTTCGAATTTTTTCGTAATCGTTTAAACACAAGCCTACTAATCTAATGACGGCCGATGTTTCAATTCCCTGATTCCGATTATCTTACTGTTTTTCTGAAGAATTTGACAGAATGTGTACCTGTGAAAGGTCTTGTGGCTTAGTTGTTAAAGCAATGGGTAAGTTAGTATTTTGGCTTGGTTAGATTTTTTAATGTTTGATTCAAATACATCCATTCCATTCATCCCCATTGCCAAGATTGTGTGTCGTTAAAATAACAGCCATAATATTTTAGGTATAGCTATTTAAGAATTAGAGCTTTTGATTGATTGATTGAGAGCTATTTAAAAATGGCTAGTATTTAATCGCACATCAAAAATACTGATTTGCACAGCAAATCAGGATCAACAAAAACACTTTTATCTTTTAAATATTTTATATTTTTTTTGTTTTTTGTTGTTCTTACATGTTCAACCTAACACTAAGGATAATAGGGGGCTTCGCTTCGCTCATCCCCTTTATCCTTCACCTAAGCTACAGTAGTATTTTGCCTTTATATTTGCTGTAAAAATCATTATATTCGCTGTGCAAATCAATATAGTTGGAACCAGAATAGTAGGAGACCGCAGCATCGTTTAGAAGTCCTTTGAAATGGGCTATAATACATATCGAGATGGAATAAGATGGGCTGGCCTATATGCTAAACTAACACAATATTCAAGATAACATATTTATATTATCTTTAATATTGTCATTTGAGAAGAGTGCATGATGTTAATCTAACTGAACTCAGAACTCACTTAGTAATTTTGTAATAATTTATTCCTGCATTTTTTTTTGTGTGTAATATAAAAAAAACGTTAGTTGCTAAACTAACGGTTTTTTTCTCGTAAGTTGGTCAACTATCGACAGATAGTAAACTGTACCGTATTGCTTACTATATGACGCGTTAGTAGATCAACTAAGGTTAAAACCGTTAAATAGTAAACTGGTTTAATCTTTAATTGCAAACGAAATACTACTACTACTTGTACTCGTAGCTTAGGTGAAGACTAGAGGGGGAGACTAGAGGGGGCGAGCGCAGCAAAGCCCCCGAAATTCTTCGTATTACGTTGATATGTAAGAACAAAAGAAACGTAAATTGTAAACCCTGTCGGCCTGGTTTACTATCTGTCAATAGTTGATCATCTAACGCGTTAGTTTATCAACTAACGGTTTTAACTGTCTTACGGTAAGATATACAAATCAAAATTGGTTGGTTGTGTTTAACTTATATTAGTTAAACACAACCATTTAAAGAGATATAAAATCAATCTGTGGTAGTTACTATGTCCTTTTACATCCACAGTGGTCCAAAGCAGAGAAGTGGCGAAAAACGTTTACCACGAATATGTGAATATTAATAGTAATAAAAAAATTGGGTTTCACGCTTGTTTCTCACAAAGGAGACGCGGGTTCGATTCCTGACCATGTACCAATGAGATGATAATTAATTTATCTTAAGTACATTATACGGACGTTCTAACGGTGATGGAAAACATAGTAAGGAAACATTAATTACTCCATAGCTATGGCGACGGGCTAGCCCCCTGTCACGCAAAATGGAGTATTGAATGACTGGCTCAAAGTGGGCACAATTGTGCCTCTGCCACCCCGTACGGGGAAAGGCGTGACGCTATGTTATGTGTTTTAAAAAATAAATAGGTTCTCTTTATTTTTATTTTATGCAGCTCGGCTAAGCTCATTCACTAGTGTACAAACTACGCATTATCTATTAGCAGGCTATGACTTCACATCATTCATGCCTCGAGGTTTCAACCCTACGTTTCATTCAATTATTCACGTAGTAACATGCAAGCGATCTTTCCTAACACATTTCCCTTGTGCATCAAGCGCTCATAAAGCTTCAGAGAGCGATAATACAATAAGATCTATTATCGCTTACTACGCCGCTCGAGCGAGCTTGCGTGTCGTGGAGCGAAGGTCGTTGAAGGTTGGCGCGCTTTTCCGCGATCAACGGCACCTGGACCTGTAGCACGACTTTACATAAAGATTTGCGATCAATTTATAAGTACCAAAATCGAAAATATAAAATGTTTAATTAGACATTTGAATTTGAAAAGAGTTGAAGTATATTAGGATGGTAACCTCAGAGGTAATTTGTGGTGAACTCGTGCTAAAGGTACAGATTGAACAAGATGGCGGGTGCGGCGCGTGCGCGGCATTGCTACCTTGCGGAAAGCGCTAAAATGCTGCGAAACAATTTATTGGTATGAAAGTGGTAAATAATTTGCTATCCCATATATCATCTGAATCTGAAGGCGAAAGTCGCCGACTTTTTTGCGATTCTGCGAAAAAGAATCGCTTCAATAATGATTCGTACACGCGGCAGCCCGAATACAATTCTCGATACGTTGGCAAATAGGATCGACAGCCCTATTATGAGACACTGGGTAGGTGTACATCTAGCTCCTAATAAAAAATGATGTACCTAACTGTGTTTTTCCTGATTGCTTCATGTAAATAATGATGTGTAATACGTGTGTGTAAGTGGTTGTGTGTGAGGGTAGAGATATGTGTGTGAGGGTATGTTTGTATGTGTGTATGCCTATTAATTTAATTATGCTAAAATTAAAATTTTATTTTGTATATGTTGTGTAAAAATATGGATTATTTATATCTGAAATAAATTGATAATTAAAAAAAAATAAAAATTACAACTAAATAAACATAGCTGCATACCTTTTGCCATAAGCATTGGCGAAAGCACAGATTTCATATAGACATCTTTCAATACTCCATTAACGTATCAAGGTTAGTCAAACGCCGTAGTTTTTGGGATTCGACGATTATCTTCGAAATATTGTTTTGAATACATCCTATCTTCATGACTAAATTATTTCAGTCTTCAATCCATTCCAAAATATCCAAAAAACAAGTAAGTATTAAAGACATTGATTTTCTAGCCCAATTAAAAGCGCCATCTTAAAGGCGCTGATTTAACTCGAAGCTCTATTATAAATGAGCTTTTAATGCTGCGATACTGAGCAAGTTGGTTCCGTAGTTGCCCTGATAGAATATTGTCGTATTATAAACCCCGCAGTTTATGGCTTTTACGATATAAATTCATTTGTTTAGTTAGAACACCGAACTGAATTAGTTTACTGCAAGGGGATATTGCTTAACAGTTCGTTTTAGGATATACCTATAAGTATAATATAAATAATAATAATACTAAGGCAAAAGTGACTTGAGCAAGGTGCAGAAACAAAGTTGAGGAATCCAAGAAAATATATAATTAGTAATAATAATAATACCTTGGACACTATTTACACACATTGATCTACCCCCAAACTAGGATTCCCTGTATCTTGGGTACTAGACAACGATACACATACTTATATAGATAAATATTATACTTAGATAAACAATTACTAGGGTACAAACATCCGTTCTCATCAAACAAATATTTGCCCCCACCGGGACTCGAACCCGGGACCCTTGGCTTCGTAAGCAGGGTCACTGCCGACTCGGCCATTCGCTGCGTCAGTAGTAGATACTCATTTACCTAAACAATACTCATTTTGGTGACTTATTTATTTTAAAAGGTATCACTATGTTTTCGTCAGACACTAACTTCTTCATACCTTGTGCACATAATGGGCAAGAAATAATGTGATAATTCAATGTTATACAAATTCATCACATCCACTTTTAATAATCCCCAAAATACAGGTCCTATTATCTTCAATTTGCATATCGGAGTTGCATCGAACTAGCCATAAATAATACTCTAGCAAACAAACCGTTGGTTATTACACGGTGCGCATAATCTCAAGGATATTTGTATCGATTTGGCAATCGATTCCAGATGTATCGATGTCGCATCGATCAATGATCGATCACGAATGGATCTGCATAATGACAGGTGCGCGCGCCGCCGAAGTTGATACAAGTCTATTTTGATGCTGCGTTGTACTGGTAATACTTAATGTATGACAGTACCTGCACAACGTATAAGGAAGGCAATGGTATTTCAAGGTTGTGTTCTGAACTAAATTAATTGAATTGCGAGTTCCAAAACATAATCAATGACGACCCGAATGGCCGAGTCGGCAGTGACCCTGCCTACGAAGCCAAGGGTCCCGGGTTCGAGTCCGGGTGGGGGCAAATATTTGTTGGATGAGACGGATGTTTGTACCCGAGTCATGGTGTTTATCTATCTAAGTATACTATTTATCTATATAAGTATGGTATTGTTGTCTAGTACCCAAGGTACAGGGAATCCTAGTTTGGGGCTAGATCAATATGTATAAATAGTGTCCAAGGTATTAATTATTATAGTGTCCAAGGTATACATATACAAGGTGTAACAGAAGGTGTAGTCATATTTTAGGGGGATGTTATAGGTATCATTCTCAACAACTTTTACTATGGAACCGATTTGATCAGAGCAACTTTATTTTTATAAACTGTTTGGAGAAGTGAAAATTAAAATTGCTCAGATAAAATCGGTTTCACAGTGAAAGTTGATCGGAATGATGTCCCCTAGCTACCCTCTAAAATATGGCTGCACTTTTTAGTATAGGTAGACTACGATACTTTTCACGCCACTGCTCGGAAATATGGCCAAAGATGGATTGAAATGAGAGTAGAAAGTAGTTCTTAGTAGTACAATTAAAAAACAGTCAAACAATGTAGATTCGCAAAGTAAAATGTAGTGTTTAGCGGCCTTTTTTACTTTCTACTCTGCTATTGGTCCATTATTTTTGACATTAGTAACTCGTTCAGAAAATAACAAATATAAATGTTCCGGGAAAAAACATTTCCTTGTCATTCCACAACTGCCCTAATGCGAATATCAATATTACTTTTAATTAAACTGTGTATTATACTGTGTACTCAACCTGTTTTATTTCCTTACATTAGGCGTGAAAAGCACATAGTAAATGCCTCGGTAGAAAGTGCAATAGATGGACTCGCATCTTCGCGGGCCTCACCTGCGGCTCGGCCCACGAACTAACTCCTCCATATATTGCTTACTATCTATACCTGGGCAACAATGCACTATTTTTAACCGACTTCAAAGAAGGAGGGGGTTCTCAATTCGATTTTATTTTTATATATTATTTTATTTATCTACACACATATCATAAACCCTCTTAACTGCGTCCAAAAACATAATGATATACTAGTTGGTAAAAACTCATTTCTTATCTGAACATTGATACATTCTGACTTTAATGTATCAATATTTCGACCTATTGTGACATTCAAATTTCGAACGCCGCCGCCCGCCCGCGTGCCGCCCCTAGTTTATCTGTGAAGTTCTACTACTGAACAAGCTAAACAAGTGCAGAGCAATGATCAATGCCACAATACCGGTCGAACATGCGGTTCCTGAACACATCAAAGGGAGCTTATGATATGTGTGTAGATAAACTAGTGTATGTAACTGTACATAATTAGTCATTGAAACTCTCGAGTGATATTATTATGAAACTCGCCTTCGGCTCGTCTCGAGTTTTAGAGCCATTCATTGTGTATCAGTCACATAAACTACTACTTTGTTACTCAAAACTGGTAATATTTAAGAACCGATTTTAAAAATCTTTTTTTTTTTTGAAAGGGTGACCTTCCAGCTTGATCCCATTTTTTGGAAATAAAAAATCGGTCTATTAGATTACTCTATGCTATTTGTTTGATTTTTAAAGCAAAAATTCTGAAATTATGATGTCATCTAGGTAAACGAGATTGCGATTTATTGCTTTACTGTGAATCTGTGGTGTTTAAGGTCATTGTCATAACATTAATTGTGTCTATAAGTACGGTATATTCGTTTATGTCGTGAAATATGTGTGGACTTGACTGTCCGACAGACAGATTTCGAGGCCATGTTTTCGTGTATTTGATTTTTCGTGTATTTGATTTGATGACATTTGGGGAGGAAGAAAAAGGACTTGAAGTCGGTTTTTTTAGTTAGTGAATTATTAGATCTCAACTCATCAGTTTACATTGGTAAGTTTTTGACACCTTTAAAAATGCTGTTCTTGGCACTCGCATTGTACCTATGCATATGAATTGAATTTTCATAGAAGCATCAAGACAGTACACTTGTCATCGATAAATAGACGACGCGAATGGCCGAGTCTGTAGTGACGCTGCCTACGAAACCAAGGGTCCCGGGTTCGAGTCCCGGTGGGGGCAAATGTTTGTTTGATGAGAATGGATGTTTGTACCCTAGTCATGGTTGTTTATCTATCTAAGTATAATATTTCTCTATATAAGTATATATATCGTTGTCTAGTACCCAAGATACAGGGAATCCTAGTTTGGGGCTAGATCAATGTGTGTAAAAAAAGGTGTCCAAGGTATTATTATTATATTATTATTATTATAGATAAATTCAAATATGTGTCTCCCACTGTACGTAGGACGACCGCATTCTTCCTATGTGTCTCCCACTGTACGTAGGACGACCGCATTCTTCCTATGCAAATGGATATTATATGCTAATGCTGAACTCAGCATTGATTCACGTACTGAGCTTAGCTTAGCGGTTTGTAGACCACAGAGTTTGTGGCTTCCGACATTGGGCGCGGACCACAGCCGACCTTGGATAAACTGACTTATCTCTTCGGGCCGCTTCCTTGCTCGAAGGCACAAGTCAATATTCCTCACTTGACCAAATTTCACGTCTATTTTCAATACTGTACACACAACACTCATGTTTTTCTCCGGAACTGTAATTTACAAAGCGAAATATTAAACTGCACATCATTAACACTGATTTGCAGAGCAAATATACCGATTTTCACAGCAAAGCCCAGCCCTTTACCCTTCACCTAAGGTAAAGCCCCCTTTATCCTTCGTATTAGGTTTAGCATGTAAGAACAGCAAAAATACTTAAAACATAAAATGTGTTTTTGCTGTGAAAATCAGTATTTTTGATGTGCGATTAAATAAAAGCCATTTACAAACCTGAACACCTTTTCAAATATAGGAGTGAACTCCTCGTGAGGTCTTGAATAGTTTTGTACTTCTTTTCTTTGGTTAATCTAGTAATATTGTCACAGACTGAAACAGACAGGATCAACTCCAGCATCTGTCATCAACTCATCAGCTACCTCAGACCTCAGATAAACGAAACTCTTCCTTACTTGCTCTGTGCCTCAGACCATTCAATATTACCCCAAGTCCACGTCATAATAATAATAATATAATAATACCTTGGACACTATTTACACACATTGATCTAGCCCCAAGCTACCGCATCATTTTGCCCTGACATTTGCTGTACAAATCAGTACTATTGATGTGCAGTTTAATATTTCCCTGACTTAAACAATATTTTAAATAAATGTGCACACACCCTCACACACTCACACACATACATAATCCTAATCATTATAATATTATAATAATAATACCTTGGACACTATTTACACACATTGATCTAGCCCCAAACTAGGATTCCCTGTATCTTGGGTACTAGACAACGATACACATACTTATATAGATAAATATTATACTTAGATAGATAAACAACCATGACGAGGGTACAAACATCCGTTCTCATCAAACAAATATTTGCCCCCACCGAGACTCGAACCCGGGACCCTTGGCTTCGTAGGCAGGGTCACTGCCGACTCGGCCTTTCGGGTCGTAAAATTTACCTACATTGTAATTGTCAAGCCCTATATGCTTACCACAACAATTACAGTCACGGCTTCTACAAAATAAGGGGCAATTTACACGGCGCGCCAATCGTCGATCGATCGATCGTAAACAATGGCGATCGAACGTCATTTCGGACCGCGGCCGATCGTAATTATGATACGGGGGCACTAATTGTGCGGCTGCTCGTAGACGGGTGTTCGTCGGTGTTGGTAGGGTGACGTTGAGCAGAAGTTGTTAGGACTATTTTATGGTAAAGCAACAGTTCCAGAAGGTAATCATGTAAACGGGTGACCAATTTATATTGAGACGTCTCTCCGAGGTCACGGTAAACTATCCTTTTCGGTAAAAAAAACCGTTTAGTCGGGTCATTGCTTTCAGACGAACTAAATAATAAAGTTTTGAAACTTGTGTCACATGATGCCTTTGGGTGTGGTCTTAAAATCGCACAACTCTCCCACCCCTAGCACCTGACTACTGAAGAAATATATAGGGATTTTTCTCTTGTTTATTTATGTTTTTGACATTTTTATAGTTTCCCAAAAAATTTAAAATGCTGTTAATGGGGTCACATTACATGGTTGGAGGGGGGGGGGTTGAAACGTCACATGGATTTGTGCGGTTTTCATGAATGAAAGGTATCATGTGACCAAAAGTTTCAAAACTTTAATATTTTATTGTTCATCCACATTTCCCTTACATTGATAACACAGAGTTACTGCTTTAATTGTGAGTATAAACACAAGTATGTATAAGAAATTAATTAATTTTCATCAGTGAATTGTGTCTGAAGGGTTCGTAATTTACACCTCCAGTGAGCTTGTAGGGAAGTGGGCAAACGAGTTGCTGCTTTGACAACCCGTTAAGAAAAAAAGTCTGAAATCTAATTACATGTTTATAACGATTTTTAAAGAGAAAAAGTGTGTTTACAGAGATGCAATTAAATATTTTCCTGACTTAAACAATATTTTAAATAAATGTGCATACACCCTCACACACTCACACACATACATAATCCTAATCATTATAATATAATAATAATAATAATACCTTGGACACTATTTACACACATTGATCTAGCCCCAAACTAGGATTCATACACATACTTATATAGATAAATATTATACTTCGATAGATAAACAACCAGGACTAGAGTACAAACATCCGTTCTCATCAAACAAATATTTGCCACCACCGGCACTCGAACCCGGGACCCTTGACTTCGTGTGCAGGGTCACTGCCGACTCGGCCATTCGGGTCGTCGATATTGAACTTTAATACCATTCACCTCGCATTATTTTCGTCGTCTACTCGTCCGAATGCTCGGCCACCCCGCCGCCGTCGAGTATCGATCGATGGATCTCCGATGCTCTCATTACCCGGAGCTGTTCCCGGAGTCTCTCCTTTGTCTTGTTTGTCTGCTACTGCGGCGGCGCAGCTTGATATGTGACATGATGCTTTATCGTTTATAAATTGGTCAGTTGGTCTGTTAGCAACACCAACATTAATATTTTATGTGTGGCAACATTGTTATATTTTCATATTCTTCCGGTTTGTCCGTCGTGAGTGAGTGCTGTCTTTTTACTATAATATTTGTATAAATTAGATTTTGGCTATTAATACACACTAATTAAGCCTTTATAGTATTTTATCTACACACGTATCATAAACCCTCTTTACTGCGTACAAAAACCGCACGTTACGATCAGCATAATGTTAAACTACTTGGTAAAAACTCATTTCTTATCTGAAAAATTACACATAATGACCATAATGTGTAGTTTTTCTACATATTATGACATTCAAATTTCGAACGCCGACGCCCGCCTGCATGCCGCCCCTAGTTTGTCTGTGAAGTTGGTACTACAGAACAATGTAAAACAACTCCAGAGCCACAATGCCGGTCAACCATGCGGTTCCTGAACACATCAAAGAGAGCTTGTGATATGTGTGTAGATAAACTAGTATATGGAACTGTACATAATTAGGCATTAAAACTCTCGAGTGACATTATTATGAAACTCGGTCATCGGTATAATGGTCATTATGTGTAGTTTTTCTACATATAATGACATTCAAATTTTGAACTCCGACGCCCGCCTGCGTGAAGTTGGTACTAAAGAACAAGCTAAACAATTGCAGAACCACAATGCCGGTCAAACATGCGGTTCCTGAACACATCAAAGAGAGCTTATGATATGTGTGTAGATAAACTAGTGTATGTAACTGTACATAATTAGGCATTAAAACTCTCGAGTGACATTATTCGGCTCGTTTCATAAACCCACTCTCGAGTGTTAATGCCCTCCATTATGTAGCAGTCACATAAACAATTGGTTGGTGATGTCGATCTCAATGGTCTTAATAGTTTCTTCTCCGACCCTCCTGTTGTAATGAATCCCTCTGTTAAAAATGCCACCCTGCATTCTCTGCGCTCCAAGCCATCTCCCACCACCACTCCATTCGACTTCAGTCTTGTCGAAATTGACACGGTTAAGAAGGCGGTGCTTGCCATCACCTCAAAAGCTGTAGGTGACGACAGTATCTGCTCGAGAATGATAAACAGCATCCTTGATTTCCTCCTACCTGCCATTACACACATTGTTAACTTCTCTCTATCTCAGTGTTCTTTTCCTAATGTGTGGAAAAAGGCGTTAGTTATCCCTCTTCCCAAAACCTCAAATCCATCTTCATTTAAAGATTATCGTCCAATATCTATCCTGCCTTTCCTTTCCAAAGTCCTTGAATCGATTGTCCACACTCAACTCTCCTCCTATCTTTCCTCTAACAGGCTGTTGAATCAATTCCAGTCCGGATTCAGGCCGGGACATAGTACCGTCTCGGCCTTACTTAAAGTGACCGATGACATTGAATCAGCAATGGATATCAAGCAGATCACTGTGTTAGCGTTACTAGACTTTAGCAGTGCCTTTAACTGTGTTGATTTTGACATCCTCGTTGAGATACTGAAGTCCCTGAATGTCTGCTCGGCCGCTGCCAGCTGGTTCGGCTCCTACCTGAGAGGTCGTCAGCAGCGTATTAGGTCCGAGGAGACTTCCACGGAGTGGTGCGACCTTTCTTCTGGAGTTCCTCAGGGTGGTATTCTTTCCCCTCTTCTTTTCTCCGTCTTCATCAATTCCATTTCGGATGCCATTTCTTCTTCTTACCATCTTTATGCCGATGATCTGCAAATCTACCGCCATTTCTCTCCAAGTGACATTATTTCTTCTGTGGGTGCATTAAATGACGATCTCGAGAACATCAGGGGCTGGGCTCTGTCTCATGGACTACTTGTCAATCCCAGTAAGTCGCAAGCCATGATTGTCGGCTCCAGACACTCCCATAGTGTATTACAGCATCTGCCTCTTGTTCCTGTAACTTATGATGGAACCATAATTCCGTACAGTACTAAGGCAAAAAATCTAGGAGTTATCTTTGACAATCAGCTTTCATGGTCTGCTCACGTCTGCGAAGTTAGTAGACGAGTCTTTGCCACATTTCACTCCCTCAGGCGCCTTCAAAACTTTCTGCCTCGTCATACTAAAATTACTCTGGCCCAGTCTCTTCTCCTTCCTCTCATTGATTACGCAGATGTCAGCTGGATCAGCGCGAACGAAGAGCAACTGAACAAACTCGAGCGACTTCAAAATCTCGGGATTCGGTTTGTCTTCGGGCTGCGTAAGTATGACCATGTCTCCCAGTGTCGTAGGGAACTGCAGTGGCTTCCAATTCGTCTTCGCCGGGATACCCATGTTCTCATTCTACTCTTCAATATTCTGCACAACCCTCGCTACCCCAGCTTCCTGCGTGATCGGTTTGAGTTTCTTTCTTCGGATAGGTCTCGGAGATCAAACACTCGGTCGCTGCTTGCAACTCCTCAACAAAACTCAGTCGCATATGGGCAAGGATTCAGGATCAGTGCTATCAGGCTCTGGAACAAGCTCCCCAGTGCCATCAGGGACAGTCCGTCACTTAACGTTTTTAAGATTCGCTTGAAAGATCATTACCTCTCTCTTCCATAGTATGTATATATAATTTGTATATGTATTTTATGTATGTTTATAACTTGTATGTGTATGATATGTATGTATGTATATTATATTATATAAATTAGGTGTAGTAGTAGTATTAGGTATATGTACCTACTTATATTATTATTGTGTATGAATAATTTTGTTGTGCAAATAGGTTTTACTCTCACAATCCACTTTCCTTTCCTATCTGGGTTTGCTGGTAGAAATCTCTTTCATAGAGATAAGCGCGCCTCTTGTACATATATCTTTCTTTGTATATCTCTGTATGTTTGTTTTGTGCAATAAAGTATTCATTCATTCATTCATTCATTCATAAACTACTATTATCGTAGCCTACACTGAAGAACGAGTCCTACTCTTGGAGTCGACCACCGGGTTCCATAGTTTAGAGTTCTGTGGTTTTGAGCACTCTTTTATTCGTGTGAGAGAGTGAGAAGGTGCCACGGACTAATTGACCTGTTTATTCATAACATAGCATTGCGCCTTTTCCCATTTGGGTGGTATAGGCATAATTGTGCCCACTTTGAGCCAGGTATTCAATACTCCATTTTTGCGTGACAGGGGGCTAGCCCATCTCCGCAGTCATGGAGTGATGAAGGTTTCCTCACGATTTTTTCCATCACCGTTAGAACGTCCGTATAATGTACTTAAGATAAATGAATTATCTCATTGGTACATGGTCAGGAATCGAACATGCGTCTCCTGTGTGAGAAGCAAGCGTGAACCCCATCAGACCACGGAGCTCTTTGAGCTGCTGCTGCGAGCTTCTCGGAGCTGTTTATTTATGTATTCTATTAATACAGTTCCTAATACCCAACAAAGGTACCTGAATTTTAATAGGTTACTGAAGTCAGTAGATAATAGTAAGATAATTATGAAAAACAGTTACTTACATGAGAGATCTTTCTATAGAAGGGCTTAATTTCCATTACCAGGTATTAGTACATACTGATCTCACCCGATACGTGTTTCGCGGTAAAGACATTGAAGACATACCTGTAATTAAACAAAACAATTTCAGTAAGTTAGTAAATTGGAACAAAACATACCATAATAATAATACTTTTATCTACACACGTATCATAAACCCTCTTTACTGCGTCCAAAAACCGCACGTTACGACCAGCATAATGTTATACTACTTGGTAAAAACTCATTTCTTACCTTAATATTGATACATTATGACCATGATGTATCAATTTTCGACGAATTTCGATATTCAAATTTCGAACGCCGAAGCCCGCCTGCGTGCCGCCCCTGGTTTGTCTGTGAAGTTGGTACTACTGAACAAGCTAAACAAGTTCAGAGCAATGATCAATGCCACAACGCCGGTCGAACATGCGGTTCCTGAACACATCAAAGAGAGCTTATGATATGTGTGTAGATAAACTAATGTATGTAACTGTACATAATTAGGCATTAAAACTCTCGCCTTCGGCTCGTTTCATAATCCCACTCTCGAATTTTAATTCCCTCCATAATGTATCAGTCACATAAACTACTATTAGGCTATTACTGCGGCCATAATACTTGCAGAAATGATCTCGACAATCGAAAAAAAATTGCTAATACAAAAGACATCAACGGGCGTGCAAACGTACAACATACGCCAAAAAATAAGTATCTAGGTATCCTCGAACATCGAAATAAAGTGATAGAAAATTAGTACCCTAACATAAATGGCTTTTCAAAAATGTCCAATTCTATAGTGTGTAGTCTCTTAAGAAATATAAACATTAAATTAAAACAATCATGAATGCCGATACGGGGCAGAATGCAGTTTCCAGTTTCAGCATTACAAGTGAATACTCTCCCAGCCCACGCCAACCTTTGTGCGCCGTTTATAAATGCAAGGGACAGCGCTCGCCCTATCTACATCATGATACTCGGCGGAGAGACACTTCTGCACTTTTACAGTTAGTTATTAGTTACTGCGGGTATTATCTGATTTCAATGGACCCTGCAGGATTGACTGACTTATAAGAGACGTTCTTATATTGGTTATAAGACGCGCCTAAGTTAATTTAATTAGAGCAGCAGCATTGAGATAAGTAGACCTTTGTTATGCAAAAAGAAGTGATGAGTTTCTGTCTGTGAAAATCTGGCCCCGACTGGAAAAAAACGTGATGTACCTACATTAGTGTATCCAGACTGAAATTGTGTAGCTAAGTGTATTACAAGATAAATATTAGGAAATAATGCTCATTCGTTAGATATTAATACAAGAAAAACAAAATAATAATAATACCTTGGACTCTATTTACACGCATTGATCTAGCCCCAAACTAGGATTCCCTGTATCTTGAGTACTAGACAACGATACACATACTTATATAGATAAATATTATACTTAGATAGATAATCAGCCATGACTAGGGTACAAATATCCGTTATCATCAAACAAATATTTGCCCCCACCGGGACTCAAACCCGGGACCCTTGGCTTCGTGACTAGGCCATTCGGTTTGTTAAAATACTAATTTAGGTTAGGACTGTGGAGGACAAGGATGCTGCTCTGTAGACTTGATACCTAATAATTATTATAAGATTTAGACCTGTATTAATTCTTCAATTAATTCAATTTAATGAAATTATTTTGTTATTTTGTTATTTCAATTTTTTGGCCCAATGTCGGGCCTTTAAGACCTTATGTAAATGTAACAACTAATTTAAAACTTCGATCCATAAAAAACGTTCTGATTCTGATTCTGTCCATTACAATCTTGACATTTTCCAACGTAACTTGAACTCACAACAAAACCATTATTATTTCCAGCACCCCCAAGTGAACGCGCTGCCTAAGCTCCCTAGCCAGCCGGAGCTAGCTAGCCCGGTCACCGGCCACGGCCATATTTCGGCCAACCTCGGCGACAGCGCAATCGGACATTCCGCCCACTCGCCCCCGGCGCGCTGTCGTTTTAGTAATTTGCTACAATTGCCATCAAAACCCGCGGCCGGAAGCTAAATTGAAAATCGGAGATTTTGCGCAGGATTGTGTCGCAAGAGCGGCGAACGCAAGTGTTGGGAGTTTCACGCGCGGTTTGCTGCCCCCGGGGTTTCATTAGAGATTCAGTGAGCAGCTGATATGGCTATAAATGGGGAAATATTAAACTGCACATCAAAAATACCGATTTGCACAGCAAATATCAGGGCAAAATGCTGCGGTAGCTTAGGTAAAGGGTAAAGGGAGTGAGCGAAGCGAAGCTTCCTTTATCCTTCGTGTTAGGTTGAACATTTAAGAACAACAAAACACTTAAAACATAAACTTAAAATAGTCTTACATCAGTCCCACCTTTCCTAAATTGCTTAGTAAGATGATTTGTATCGCTCAAAAACAATTGTTTATGAGAATGTTTAGTCATGTATGTAGTTCTAAATAATGAATTAAAACAAACTTATTTTGCTGTTCACCTGCAAATTGTGAATCTCATTTGGAAAATATGACCCTAAAAAGTGCGAAAGCGCCTTTTTCTTTCCTGAGATACTTATAGATAACTGTATTTCCTATATTTAATAATGTGTGTAGTACACATAATAGTAGTTTATGTGACTGCTGCATAATGCCTAATTATGTACAGTTACATACACTAGTTTATCTACACACATATCATAAGCTCTCTTTGATGTGTTCAGGAACCGCATGTTTGACCGGCATTGTGGTTCTGCAATTGTTTAGCTTGTTCTGTAGTACCAACTTCACGAAGGCGGGCGTCGGCGTTCGAAATTTGAATGTCAGTACCAACTTCACAGACAAACTAGGGACGGCACGCGGGTGGGCGTCGGCGTTAGAAATTTGAATGTCATTATATGTAGAAAAACTACACATAATGACCATTATGTGTAGTTTTCCAGATACGAAACGAGTTTTTACCAAGTAGTTTAGCATAATGCTGATCGTAACGTGCGGTTTTTTGAACGCAGTAAAGAGGGTTTATGATACGTGTGTAGATAAAATATTTAAAACATAAAAAGTGCTTTTGTTGATCCTTTCTTGCTGTGCAAATCAGTATTTTTGATGTGCGATTAAATACTAACCTCATAAATATAGCCCATTAAAGTCCCCACCGAGAGGCACAGGCCTTTACACTGATACGAGTAAGATTAAGCCATACTCCACCACGCTGGCTCAGTGCGGGTTGATGGAGGGTTTTACGACCACTACCACGTAGCGATAGTAGCCGGAACCTACAGCTTAACGTGTCATCCGAAACACTGCACGTCCGATAATGACACTTAAGATAAATTAATTATCTCATTGGTCATCACATGGTCAGGTTTCAAACCTGCATCTCCTGTGTGAGAAGCAAGCTTGAAACCCATTATACACGGAGCTCAAGCCATATTTTTACTTATCTTACTTGAGTAGGATATATTTTTTTCTAATTTTAAAATATTGGATGTCCCAATATTTCCAGACGGAATACCAGGTACACCTGGAGGTACCAACGCAACGTGCAAAAACTAGTATCCTCATAGCTTCCAAAAAGCACTTAAAAATCTCCCAGCCCACGTCTCACTAACGATCTTGAAGAGTTAAACTGGCAACTGGCATGAATAAACTAAAATACCCTGTCTCGACGACGATGTCTAATGACAAATTCAGAAATACTTTATTTTCTCTTTTATAAGCTGTCATGAAATTGCCCATTGCGCATGGTGATCACATCAAACTCCTTGCCACCGCGACACTTAGGAGATTCCAACTAAAATAGTTAGCACAAAACCTTGTCTAGAAAAACCTTTTGTATACAAACAAACATAAACATTTATGTACAGGCACATACATTGCTTCTGGCCCCACACTAGGCTACCCTGTGTCGTGGGAACCAGAAACAGCGACGTCACACACATATAAACATCCATGACCTGGGTTTCTTTGGCTTGTGTTTAAGCGAACACCAAAAAATTCGAAAATTTACTATTAATAAATTCGAAATGACTGCCAGAATTAGTAAATGATCACCAAATTGTGTTTGGATAAATGATCACCAAACTTAATTTTATGTTTTGTGTACAGTTTATGTTTTAAGTATTTTTTATTATTCTTACATGTTCAACCTAACACGAAGGGTAAAGGCGGCTTCGCTTCCCTCACCCCCTTTCCCTTCCCCTAAGCTACCGCAGTATTTGCCCTGATATTTTCTGAAACTTTTGGTGGTCATTTATCCAATTTAAGAAAGAAAAATATATATGGTGATCATGGTGGGTTCGAGTCCCGGTGGGGGCAAATATTTGTTTGATGAGAACGGAGTTTGTCCCTAGTCATGGTTGTTTATCTATCTAAGTATAATATTTATCCATATAAGTATGTGTATCGTTGTCTAGTACCCGAGATACAGGGAATCCTAGTTTGGGGCTAGATCAATGTGTGTCAATAGTGTCCAAGGTACTATTATTATTATTATTTAAATCGCTCTCGTTTTTTTTTCTGTACCCGGGACCCCACGCATGGTAGGCATAGCCACAACCTCAGCGCCACAGAGGTTGTAAACAAAAGGCCAAGACAAAGCTTAAACGCGCTTCAAACCCACCACAAAAGCTGCGTAACAAGCAAAGCTCAGTCGGCCTGACCTCCGCACACGGACGTATAAATCGCATTGTTTCTTGACTACTGACCGATAAAGCTCAACGTATGTAGGTGCCAGATCACAGGAAGCCGGGAGCGACTGCAGGCCTTGTACTTCATATTTGAGGAGAGTTGATAAAACAGTCTCCCTGTTGTTCGATCGAACTCAAACGTGTATAACCGTAACCAAAATACGAAACGAGTGACTGTTCCACTAACTGATCCACAGGTCCTTGAGCGACTATAATTAGGCTTATGTTTAAACGATTACCAAAAACGCACCTATTTTACTACCAATAAATTCGAAATGACTGCCAGAATGGATAAATGTCCACCAAATTGTGTTTGGATAAATGATCACCATACTTATTTTTATGTTTTGTGTGCTTAAGTTTATGTTTTAAGTATTTTTTGTTGTTCTTACATGTTCAACCTAACACGAAGGATAAAGGGGGCTTCGCTTCGCTCACCCCCTTTACCGTTCACCTAAGCTACCGCAGTATTTTGCCCTGATATTTTTTGCAACTTTTGGTGTTCATTTATCCATTTTGGGTAGGAAAAAAATATTTTGGTGATCATTATATTTGTTACCCTATAATTATAGTAGTTCAGACAGTATACCTGTAAACGGTGTTGTATGGTAAAGTTGCCAGACTCTGGCATGGTCATTTATACCACGGAACTGGAGCAAAAAACATATAAAAATAGCATAAAATCATAAATTATGTGAGGACAAATTTAAACTTGTTTTTGGTTACAAGCTATCAAAATAAAAAATGTTTATTATCAAAAACGTAGTTAAAATTACAAATTACTTCTGGGTTCCACACTAGCTCTATCCTGTATCGTGGGCCCCATTTTGTTGATTGACAGGAATTCTAATTGTCATAAACATTATTTCTTATTTATGTTAAGATAAGCAATACAATTTTGATAATTATGTGTAGTAATACATTTTGTATACATAATTTTAATGGATAAATAAATAATATAAATACTGTGAGTAAATAAATATATAAATAATACTTATACGTATACTATCGTCTCCGTGTCGGGCGTAACTTTACAAAACAACACTCTGTATAGTGGCCCGATTAGTATTGTAAGGGAAATATTAAACTGCACATCAAAAATACTAATTTGCATAACAAATATCCCTTATATTTGCTGCGGTAGCTTAGGTGAAGGGTAAAAGGGGTGAGCGAAGGGAAGCCCCCTTTATCCTTCGTGTTAGGTTGAACATGTAATAACAACAAAAATACTTAAAACATCAATTTAAGTACCCGTTAAATATTAAAAACATAAAAAGTGTCTTTGCTGACCTTTTTTTGCTGCGCGAATCGGCGGGACGGTTTCGCCTTTTTGGCAGAGGCTCAGTCGCGGCCACGTTTCACCAGTTATTCAACACTCCATTAAAAGTTATCAACTCTCTTCGAATAAACTATATATGTTTACACACAAAGAAGTGTACGCCAGCAAAATGTCATTGCATCTAATGCTTTGGCGTGTCTTCGGGAGTTCAACATGTCTCGTGTTGTGTTGATAGGGATCGCTGCGCGGGCGCACAGAGTTCGAACAAAACGTCAACGTTTCAAAGAAGAAAAGACTAAAAGCAGCCTTGTGGCAACTTCAGTAATTATAGCTTAGAAAATGAGTTCTCAAAAGGTGGGTCTAGATGGAAAAGTCGAAAGCAGAATGATTGACCTGGGAACTTTGTTCGGACTAGTTAAATGAATTAATAAATAATATTAGAAGACAATCTTACACAAATCGAACTAGGCTCAAGTAAGCTTAACAAGGCTTGTGTTATGGATACTATTTTAGACGGGGATACATTTAATAGAGATACATACTTTAGATAATACATAGAAAACATCCAAGACTAAGAAACAAATATTTATGCTCATCACTTAAATATTTTGACTCGAACCCAGGACCGTCAGCTTCGTAGGTCGTCAGGACGTTAGTGGTAGTTAGGAGACAAATTAATATGCTCAATGTTCCGACCCCTCTGAACGGGGGGGGGGGGGGAAGGCGATCCCCTTTTTTGTTTGTTTTTTTGCTTACATCTCAAAACCCACGCGTCATAGTAACTGTTGTGTTCTACTACACAATGAAATCTGATAAAAT
Organism: Argyresthia goedartella; assembly: GCA_949825045.1. Classification (NCBI taxonomy): domain Eukaryota; kingdom Metazoa; phylum Arthropoda; class Insecta; order Lepidoptera; family Argyresthiidae; genus Argyresthia; species Argyresthia goedartella. Next base: position 34,542,763 of record OX463812.1, on the reverse strand, counting down.
TATGTGTAACTTTGATTCTATACACTTTTTACCTATTCTCAATCGTTGTCTAGGATTGTGAGCTTCAAATATATCAAGGGTAGATGATGTTATTGTGTGAATAAGTACACGTAAAGAGCAATGATTTAAAATACAAATGCATGACAAATAAGTGAGGTAATACAACTTTGATTGTCAACATATGTAAACAATGTTGACAATCTAAGTTGTAGAGAAATTCGTTTCCGACTTGTAAGCAAAAAACCAAAAACCAGGACCTTTGTGCCCCGAGTGCTCACCTCACAGGGGTCACCACTTTAAGATGTTTGTCTCCTAACAAGTTCAAACAAAGTTTCCTAGACAAACTTTCTGCTTTTGACTTTTTCACTTAAAATCGTTCGTTGACTAATCTATTAGTGATTGAATACAAAAAATGTCTTCGTCAACGTATTTTTTTTTCAGGCCTTTGCCCAACAATAGTCCACTGTTAACGGTTAACGTGAGTTGTGGGGCCAAACATCGCCATGCTGCAATTTTTTTTAAAATATATTTTGCAAATTAATGTTCCCTCACAGGAACCGGCATGTACTCTTATTAGAGTAAGATTAATCCATATTCCAATACCTCAGTGCAGGTGGTAGTCCCTGAGTTGGTTGATTTTTAGGGTTGCGTACCCGAAGGGTGCCAAACGGGACCCTATTTCTTAGCCTCCGCTGTCCGTCCATCCGTCTGTCCGTCCGTCCGTCCGTCCATCCGTCTGTCCGTCCGTCCGTCACCGGGCTCTATCGGATCAACCGAAATAGGTAGAGAGCTGAAATTTTCACAGAATGTGCATTTCTGTTGCCGCAACAGCAACAAATAATGAAACATACCGATTTTCAAGAATTAAAAGAAGTACCCGTAGAAGAAATTATTGGTATGGCCATTTTCTTACCCATTTTTGTTTCATTTGTTTAACGGTGAAAAATGGACTCTCCCGATCTTGATGGAAAAGATTTTTAATTGCAGCTATTGAGTTTTGTGTAATAATATTAAGTTTTTTATCATATTTGATTTTACTTCTGTAATAAAACTTCTGTAATTTCTATCCACTTCCGGTTTCAATGAGCAAAGAGTTTCGTTACCCTGAGTACATAGTTTAATGCTTACATACTACATACACAAAACTATTTTTCAATGTTTCGATGTACAGCCTTGAATGTCGTCCTACCTAGTATTTAATATTTTATTATTTAAAATTAAATAGGGATATGTACTCGTGCAAAAGACTGTCGTTTTACGTTTATCCGTGTACAATGGTATGGAACCCTTCATGTGCGGGTCCGATGTCCTATTCGCACTTGACCAGTTTTATTTCATTTTATTTAAAATAACATCAATTCTCTTTTGTCCACGAAATTATATCACCAGCATTAAAAAGACAAGATAATTCCCCGCTTACTGTACACTGTCCGACCCGTCGCGCTGATATTGTAGGTATCGTACTTGGCTGCCTGCACATATCGGACCGCGCCGGTATCGGGCGGCGCGAGATAAAGAGGAGCTGCACTTACGCGTCCGTGTCCATTCATAGTAGGAGACAAGTAATACCTTGGACACTATTTACACACATTGATCTAGCCCCACACTAGGATTCCTTGTATCTTGGGTACTAGACAACGATACACATACTTATATAGATAAATATTATACTTAGATAGATAAACAACCATGACTAGGGTACAAACATCCGTTCTCGTCAAACAAATATTTGCTCCCACCGGGACTCTAACCCGGGACCCTTGGCTTCGTAGGCAGGGTCACTGCCGACTCGGCCATTCAGGTCGTCAAAGTCAAAGTCTCAAAGTATCACGTGGCTTTCCACTGCAAACGTCAAATGCCATACATTTTCTTAGCGTGATATCAAGTGATAAAGTTGGTTAATGCAACTTATCTGGGGGCTGGGAAAGGTATTGCTGGAAAGCCTTTTGTATTGACTTTGGAAAGAAGTAAGGAGTTGCGGTCGTGTTGCTTAGGATTTAACTGTATAATAATAATAATAATACCTTGGACACTATTTACACACATTGATCTAGCCCCAAACTAGGACTCCCTGTATCTTGGGTACTAGACAACGATACACATACTTATAAAGATAAATATTATACTTAGATAGATAAACAACCATGACTAGGGTACAAACATCTCATCTCTATCTCTTCTCATCAAACAAATATTTGCCCCCACTGGGACTCGAACCCGGGACCCTTGGCTTCGTAGGCTGGGTCACCGACTCGGCCCTGGCGTATGTCACGAGCGTATGTCTATCGGACGGCTTAATCATCTAACACAGATGATATTTGCCCTAATGATAATGAAGGAAGTATGAAGACAAGAAACAAATAAAACAAACATCACTCTTCATGCCTTTTCCCAAACGCGGTGGCAGAGATACAGTTATTAGATATACCGTGTTTCGGGGAGCTAGCTCATCGCCGCAGCGATGTTTCGTCAGCTTCCTTTTCAGAAAGGTGTCTCTATAAATACGGCGTCGGCTGGAATGTGCTACAGTTTAAATGAGCCGTGCGCGGGAGTCGAACCGGTCGCGGCAGGGTCGCCGGCGGCGGCCCAGCCAGCTTCGGCGAAAGGCCACCAATGATTTATAAGTAAAATACAAAACCTGAATACACAGGTCACGCAAGTTCGAAAACTGGAGCGAAATCTCGCGGCCGCCCGATGGCATCCAGTTTAAAGTAAAGTCAATTATCGAAATTTAAAATTTCGAACGGTTTTTTGATCGATAAATTTCACTTTTACGGGCGGCTTCCAAAATGCGTTGTAAAAGCACAAAGCGTTGTTTTACCGCTAGCTCGTTAAGTTTGCGTTTTCATTGCCTGTGCTGAGGTTTTAATTGATCTGAAAAATTCTGCCAATTAAGCTTTTTATAACGCTTATCAGGTCCGGCGTCAGTGTAATTTTACAACTTTAAGTCACGGTTATTCATATTTTCAACTAAGCTCTGTTTCTGAAAATGATGAGGCTCTGAGGATCTCCTGAATTGATCGCGGAGAAGAGATAAATACAGCGACAAGATTCACGTGATCAGGACCCAAACTTAACACCTGACAGAAGTTGTAACACCAAATATGGGAAAGTACCATGTGTTTAGCATATCCTACCGCGATTACCATCCAAGGAGCACTTCCATTCAAAGGCAAAGCGTGAAAATCAGAGCATCTCCCAGCCACTACACTTTATGAAATCACCGGCTTCTTTGTATAATTTTCTAATTCGCATTGTTCTCATTGGTCCATCAATCGCGCGTGCGCACTAACCGCCCCGGCCAGGCAGGGGGTATATATTGCGCGATGAGATAAAATCTACCGCAGTCGCGACGCGGCAGCCACTGCGTTATCTCGATCAGTAACTGCTAGACAGCGGTCGTTCCATACAAATTGTATGGCGTATTTACTCCTCCTTTTGGGCATAGTTAACCTATAGTTTTCGTGTTCGGTGCTTTTAGCTGCTAATGGGGCCGATTCATCGTGTCAATGGTGTGAGAACCGCGCAAATGGGGCTCTTGTTGATTCTAGCGATTGATATGGGGCTTGAGAGGAAATGTGGGTACCTTTGGGATGAGATATTTGGGATTGGAGACTTACCCAAATATAAAACTGAGAGAACATTTCAGATTTATTTCTTACCACGATTACATTGTATAGCGACGATTACAGACAAGTTTATGAAGACGCCGTTACCAAAATCGGTCGTACCACAACATCATCACATAGTCTAACATCCTTTACGAAAAGATTTACTCTGATTGCTCAGAGCACATTAGTGTATAGGTCTACCACTTACAAAGAAAGTTTTTCATGAGCGATAAACATTCATAGATTGTGACTGCAATAACGCAGTGGTCACAACGAAAGGCAAATTAACCCATCGCTTGGTTTTAAGTATTGTCACATATAATCTCTACTAGCAGTTGCTTACGAAAAATCGTGTAAAAATGGCCAGCCCGTTCTTAGCTGAAGTCCTCATTAGCCATTGCCTGCAGCTTAGCTGGCGCAAAGTAGCGAAAAAATGGCCAGTCGATTCTTCGCTAAAGTCCTCATAAGCCGTTTCCCGCGGCTAAGATGGCGCTAAGTAGTGCAAAACTGGCCAGTCAATTCTTCGCTATAGTCCTCATAAGCCGTTGCCCGCGGCTTCACTGGCGCAAAGTAGTGTAAAATGACCTGTCCATTCTTCGCTAAAGTGCTCATTAGCCGTTGCCCGCGGCTAAGCTGGCGCAAAGTAGTATAAAATAACCAGTCCATTCTTCGCTAAGGTCCTTATTAGCCGTTGACCGCGGCTTCACTGGCGCAAAGTAGTCTAAAATGACCAGTCCATTCTTCGCTAAAGTGCTCATTAGTCGTTGCCCGCAGCTTCACTGGCGCAAAGTGGTGTAAAAATGGCCAGTCCATTCTTCGCTAAAGTCCTAATTATCCGTTGCCTGCGGCTTCGCTGGCGCAAAGTAGTGTAAAAATGGCCAGTCGATTCTTCGCTAAAGTCCTCATAAGCCGTTGCCTGCGGCTAAGCTGGCGCAAAGTAGTGCAAAAATGTCCAGTCCATTCTTCGCTAAAGTCCTCATAAGCCATTGCCCGCGGCTAAGCAGGCGCAAAGTAGTGAAAAATGACCAGTCCATTCTTCGCTAAAGACCTCATTAGCCGTTGCCCGCGGCTAAGCTGGCGCAAACTAGTGTAAAATGGCCAGTTCATTCTTTCCTAAAGTCCTCATCAGCCGTTGCCCACGGTTTCGCTGGCAGAAAATTGTGTAAATTGGCCAGTCCATTCTTCGCTTAACCTCTCCGTGATCCAACCGTACCGACACGTCAACGTAAACAAACACTATTGACCCAAGCGTACCGACACGCACTCGATACCCTTTTTTTTTAGACCGGAATGAATTAGCCAATTGTGTTCGTATTGGCAAGGTTTTAGTGTGTAAAAACGGCCAATATGCCAATCTTCTATTTCCGGTATGGTCTTTTGTTCATTTCATTCATTCAAGACGCTGCAAACGTGACTCGAAAAAATCACTTTTCGAAGCCGGTATTTCATGAAATCTTCGAACGCTGAAATATTGAAAAATTTCTATCAGAACATACTAATGTTTTTATTGTTTTCAAAAGGTAATCTTGTGTAGATTACGAAAGTATCAAACAAAATGTGTATTTTGTTGTCTTTTTCTCATTCGACTACATTTGTGACGAGAGGGAGCATTTTATTAGAAGTCTGTGATTCTGATGTCGGTACAAAAATAAACTAAAGTCACAGTGACATTTTCTTCACATTGAGTAAGAGAGAGTTTCATTAGCTACTCAGATGTACAACTCTCATAGTCTAAGAGTTACCATTCAGACATAATCACTTGATATGTCAGTCAAGTCGCGCGCGCCGCGCGGGCTCATGTATGCCTGGTATTAGAGCTGGTTGGCGCCGGGCGGCCGGATTTCGGAGAGGTTAAGTCCTCATAAGGCGTAGCCCGCGGCTTCCCCGGCGCACATTCGTGTAGAAATGGTCAGTTCATTCTTCGCTAAAGTCCTCATTAGCCGTAGGCCGCGGCTTCGCTAGCAAAAGTCGTGTTAAAATGGTCAGTCCATTCTTGGCTAAAGTTTTATTAGCCGTTGAACGCGGCTTTTCTGACGCAAAGTCGTGTAAAAATGGTCAATCCATTATTCACTTATGTCCTCATAAACCGTAGCCCGCGGCTTCGCTGGCGCAAAGTCTTGAAAAAAAGATCAGACCATTCTTCGCTAAAATCCTCGATATCCGTAGCCCGCGGCTTAGCTGGCGCAAATTAGTGAAAAATGAATAGTCCATTCTTCGCTAATGTCCTCATTAGTCGAATCCCACGTCTACACTGGCGCATAGTCGTGTAAAAATGACCAGTCCATTCTTCGCTAAAGTCCTCATTAGCCATTATCCGCGGCTTCGCTGGTGCAAAGTCGTGTAAAAATTGCCAGGCCATTCTTCGTTCAAGTCCTCATTAACCATGGCCCGTGGCTTAAAATAGTCAGGCCATATAAACTTTAACCTCGACACCCTCCAGCCATTTTCCAACTATTGTAAATCTGATTTTCACACAATATCTTGTAAAGTAAAGTAAAGCTTTTCCACGAAAGGGGGGGGGGGGGGGCTTTTCGTGAAAAAGCTTTACTGAACTGACGTCTGACATCTATAAACTACCAAACTACACCTGTCAAACTACAGCTTCATAGATCAAACAGTTTGTATGTCCATACAAAAAGTTCTTCCACCCATCTCTCCCTTAGAGGGGTGACATTTGAAAAATCGCTTGCATAGTTAACGTCTCATGCTTATAAACTACGAGCAAAATTTCAACCCCTTAAGTCGAGCAGTTTTTGATTTTCATTTAAACTTCAACCCCCCGTTTTCCCCCATTAGGGGGTGAATTTCACGAAATCCCTTCTTAGAGGGTAGCACTACGCCATATAAAAACCCCTACACAAAGTTTAATGTCTCTAGGGCCAGCGGTTTAGGCTGTGCGTTGAAATATCAGTCAGTGAGCCAGTCAGGAGTTTGAATTTTATAGCAACAGTTACATCTAGTACAGATGTATCTTCTCTTTAAACCAACCAGGCAGTGTGGTAAGTGCTGAACCTCGAAAGCACATGCAAAACAACAAAACCGCCCATTTTGATTCTGAACCAAACCGTTCAGCGTCACAAAATATATGAATCCACCGAAGCGGATCTACGATATTCTGAATAGCATCTCCGCATGCTCGAACTATACTTACGACGGTACAAGAAACAATAGGGAGGCAGTGGAGTCACGTGGCCATTGTCATAAACAAACACACAGACGGGGTCAGGATAAGTGCACATAGAATTTCAGTTTCGAGGAAAATACAACAGTAAAACTTCTGCAGCGGAGCGGCTGCTATCATGTACAGAGGCGTTGTATTTCTGGCTGCACTTGAGTGGAAGTTTTGCATCTGCCTCCAGGTATGGGAAGTGGCATAAGCAAAGTTTTGGTCGGTCAACCTTACTGGCACATCCGAATGTTTTGCTGAGTAAGAAAATCATTGACAAATTCATGTCAAACTTTTATAACCATTATACGATGCAATATGTATACTACTAGTCCCGGTGGGGGCAAATATTTGTTTGATGAGAACGGATGTTTGTACCCTAGTCATGGTTGTTTATCTATCTAACTATAGTATTTATCTATATAAGTATGTGTATCGTTGTCTAGTACCCAAGATACAGGGAATCCTAGTTTGGGGCTAGATCAATGTGTGTAAATAGTGTCCAAGGTATTATTATTATTATTTTTATTATTGCTAGTCATAAATATATTAAGTGATGGTTGTTGTATGATATATTCATAAACATAAACATTTATGTGCGGGCACTTACATTGCTTCTGACCCTACACTATAGTCTTCACAAAATAAAAGGCCCGGTGGCAGCGATGTGAAGCTAACTTCACGTTGGGCTAACCCAACACTTAGGAACGTCTCTAAAATTTTAGACGATTTAGACCTTTTTTGGACCCCCCCCCAAATACGAAGTTTCAGATTTTCAGATTCCCGGTGGTCCAAACTAAATCAACCTTAATACGTCAGTGACACGGACGCTGTCACCGGGCTTTTTATTTTGTGAAGACTTTAGGATACCCTGTGTTATGGGAGCCAGAAACAGCGACATCACACACATTTAACATCCAAGACCTGTTTTTTTTACCCCCAGCCGGGGATCGAATCCGGGCCCTCTCGCATGGTAGGCAGAGCCACAACCGCATCTACACAGAGGTCGTCATTGATGAAAAATAGTAGTTTATGTGACTGCTGCATAATGGAGGGCATTATCACTCGAGAGTTTTAATGCCTAATTATGTACAGTTAGATACACTAGTTTATTAATACCTCTCTTTGATGTGTTCAGGAACCGCATGTTTGACCGGCATTGTGGCTCTGCAGTTATTTAGCTTGTTCTGTAGTACCAACTTCACGCAGGCGGGCGTCGGCGTTCGAAATTTGAATGTCAGTACCAACTTCACAGACAAACTAGGGACGGCACGCTGGTGGGCGTCGGCGTCCGAAATTTGAATGTCATTATATGTAGAAAAACTACACATAATGACCATTATGTGTAGTTTTCCAGATACGAAACGAGTTTTTACCAAGTAGTTTAACATAATGCTGATCGTAACGTGCGGTTTTTGAACGCAGTAAAGAGGGTTTATGATAAGTGTGTAGATAAATACAATTACTTAAATAAAACAGTAGTTTAATTGTATTAAAAGGGATTATAACTCTTTACCCTTGTTTGGCCACCTCGCTATCAGGCAAGTGGCGTCGAAAGCTTGGACTAACAGCGTGGTACAAAGTATTGACGATAAGCGTCCTCTGAGGAATTGATTAGGTATAACTGAAAGGGTCCTTTTAAGAACAGATTTAGGTACGGGAATCATCTTATTGCTGAGACCAGAGCGTCTAAACTGGCATGGCTTCCTCTAAGGCGGTTTATTTTCATTCTACACGAAAATTATTATAGCCATTCTTATAGCTAACCTCAAAAATATACAATCTTCTCTTATCTGAAGGCGACATGAACACCACCTATCGCACAGTTTTCTATAGTATAATGTTTGCCTCTACCACAGCGAATGGGAAAAAGTTTTGATGTATATGTATGTTTAAGTAAGTAAAAGAAAACAAACATGTGTTAACGACACCTTATGTGATTATAATTTCAACAGACAAATCACTATCATTGTCGAGCCTGTATCAGCACTCCGTGACCACATTTCCTGAGTCTCGATCAAAAAAACCGTGCCCGCCAACTTACTCAATTTGTGCTTATGCCACGCGAGAAAGGAAGGGCGTGCGGCCGCGAAGCCTCACGCCGGGCACTTTCGAGCCGAGCGAAGGGCACCGGCCAGGGAAGAGAAGGGAAAGACAAGGCCGGGGTTCATGCAATTAAGCTTTAAAATTGACGACCGGATTGGGGTACAGGCGAGCTTTTAGAAAAGCCTGACACGAAACAAAACAAACAAACATAGCGGCCGGCTTTTGTCTGAACGAGGTGACAGCGGCTATCATTGTCTAAAACTTGATTGATCTAATTATTCTCTCCGCGCATTTGGTATGTATTGGAGGGAACCTTCAATCCTCGTCCAGTCCTCTGTAATTCACCAAATTAAAAGGTTAACAAATCAGACTTCAAGTTCAAGCCCTATTTCTTCCTCCCCGGTCGGGATGCGAACGAAGTATGTGTACATTAAAAGTCCTCATCAAAACTTTCGCTGCACGAAGCCACAAACCATAACGTCATCTGTGTATATAATGTTGTTTTTGTTGATTTATTCAAAAAGCGCTAAATCAATTTTGATAAAATTTATATGGAACCACCTCTGAAGTAAGATCTACCAATCAAAACAAGAATCATCAAAATCGATTCATAATGCACGGGATAATCGCGTCACAAACACACAAAAAAATCGGATTATAAACCTCCTACTTTTTGAAGCCGATTGAAAATGGCCGCAAATGTACCTCTGTCCTTCAGTAATATGCGAAAAGGTTTACGCTATGTTTAGAAGTTTATTTTGTACGATGACAATACGGAACGAGATACAAATGAACTTGATTTCGGACTTGACCGTGTCCATTACGGAAATGTAAATTACATTCGATTGACTCGTTCATGATTTCTGAAATTCGTAAACTGCCGGCAATCACTCGTATTTAACTGCGTATTTTGAACAGTTTAAAGGTGAACTTATTATTTTGAATTCGAAAGGCACATTTCGTATTTCCGACAATGAGTGTGACCTGGTTGCAAAATGTTGAACGCAAACAATATGTACGCAGAATATACATAACATACATCGTCACGCATTTTTCCGTATAGGGTGGCAGAGGCACAATTGCGCCCACGAACGCCGAATATACACACAAACGAAGCGTCCATGACCAGCAGCCTTATGGCGTAAGTCGTCTGAGCTATGAACTTCATATAGACTTTTACGTTTGACACATTGCACCAGCTTCATCTGTCAAATTGGTATCAAGCAATTAGCATCATAATGGAGGCCAAACCCAAGCCTGAATGAAGCCTAGAAGCCTTCGGTGATACCCCGCAATCCATGAAATTGTATGAGCATGAGATGAACCATAGACACACGCTATGAACTTCAGAGAGTTACGCCATAAGGCTGCTGGAGGTATTCGCACACCTTGTCTCGGGTGCATCCGTGTTTCGCTGCTGGTCCCGGCTACATCGCTACTCAGTCGTAGTAGTCGTAAAGCTGTGTAGATGCCCTAATAGGGCAGCTTGATAACTTCCGACAGTCGGCTTGGCCACTAGCCTGACATCCCTCTATCAACCTGCACTGAGCCAGCGTGTTGGAGTATGGCTCAGTCTTACTCGTATCCGGGCAAAGGCCCGTGCCCCTCGGTGGGGATATTAATAGGTTAATACAAATTCGAAATGAGAAAATAAATGCATAGGAAAATATATGTCCGGCAAAAAGAAACTGTAGAAATTAAAGCGTGTAGGAAATCATACTAGTTGTACAAAAAACGTGTAGAAAAAATTAATCGTGTTAAAAACGCGAATGAAAAAAAAATACAAGAAAATATTTTTTTGAAAAATGTATGCATACACTCCCAGCAGTAACAATGACAAGTGGCTAGTTCAACGCGTGTCGTAACTCCTGATTTCCCTTCACACCCATGAAAGGTCTACTGTATGATTTTGTTGCTGTATATTGATATATATATATATATGGATATAATTATCCAAAACCTCCTTTGAACCACTAGAAAGTTCATACATCCACTAGTCGGTGCATCTTGATTACAAATACGTAGGCGCAATCTTTTCCAGTGACTTCTTTCACCTCAGATCTAGATTAGTGCACAAAGCCCAGGTACCTACTACTGGTTGGGTTGGGGAGTGGGTGAAAGGCTCCATTGTGATGTCAGCGGCCCGGCCGTGGCGAATAGCCTGTACAGTATAGAAGTGATATTTGACTGGTATAGATACACCATGTAAGTACCTATAAGTAAGGTGCTAGGATGTACCCTGGCATATGACCTTTTTGCTAGAATATTAAAAAAAAATGGTGGCGTCATGTCAAAGACGTCAGGCACTTCTCTTTTTATTAACTGTTCCACGTGATTTCCTATTGTGCAGGTCTCATCACGTGACATTGGCGAAATTATTGTGGCAAAACACGATAGAAGCCATAACCAAAAATCTTAACTCAACTTACTACTTACTAGACAGGTCCCCGAAACAGGAGGATGTGTGTGTTTTCTGATATCTAAAATTGTATTGATGGCTGTTAAGTAAAAACTCAGTAAAGACGATGATGAACCATCACGGCTCAGTGACGGTTGAAGTTTGAGAGTGATGCTTTGTTATCAGTGGGCTGACAATTCACTTCCTTATAAATTAGACACTTCGCTAGTTTGCGCGTCTCAAACTTGCGCATACTGTCTACCGTGATGAGAACAATGCCATAAAGAGAGATAAATGCCGAATTGCTTCTCAAGCAAAGTGTAAATGTCATCTGGCGCTGTCTGTTGCCAAGCAAGAGAGCACGCTGAGTTTGAGTTATCGTGTTCGCATTCGGGCCAAAGTTGATGAGATCTTGAAGATTTAAACAAAATATATGTTTTGGTGAACGTACCGTTATTGCCGCCCTGGTTGAAGATATCACCTCGCTGTGAGTATCCTGAAACAAAGACATAAAATAATCAATAAAATTTTCTTTAAGCCTGGTTAAATCGCTACATGCAAGATGCAGTGCGCCAGACCTACAAGGCACTTAAAACAGTGCTAAACGTCATAAATGTCTTGGTTTTATTATAATCGTGCTGCTATGGACTACAGCACCTGGTCGGTTTAACGACGAAAGATAATTATTGCTCTATTTTCCTGAGATCATTATACTAATCTGATTTTATGAATCACCTACGCACAGACGTAGGCAGAGCTTTCACTGTAATGTTTGTTTGAGTTCATGGTCATTTCATGCCCTTAGCTTGCAACCTATCGCAAGTGTTATTGCAACGTCTTATGTCGATTCAGTTTAGGAAAGAACCTAATCCAATCCGCAAAATTACCATGAAGAAGTCAATGTAATCGAAGCCCACTACATAAATATTATAGTTTTCGCTGTTAATTTTTCGAGATTGGCCAAAAATGGCTTATTCCGTCTGTCTGTTCTCGCTTGGAATGAAATTGGTTGTCATAGTGATGTTCTTGTTTTGAACATCTCAATGCTTTATAGGTTGTGGATAACGTAGCTGAGAAGGTACGAATGAACACAAATAAACATGACGGTGAAAGCTCTACCTTTTTACCAAGTCTTTAAACTTTGGTATGGGCTTAAGGATTTAGGAAACCACCACGGCAAGCAACTCTGCGCAACCTCTGGTGGCCTGTTTGTTTATTTTGTTTGGGTATTTTTAATAGATGGGCTTCTATTAGTTACAAAATATTGAGTATTACCAGTATTATTATAGGTTCGACAATGCGAGGAATTACTTTATAAGGCCTAATTTGTGTTTCAAAATAAATTTTAAGGTATTTTTTACATTACCTAAACTATTCTTACTACTCGACAGATTTTGAGGGTTCCATACCCGAAGGGTGCCAAACGGGACCCTATTACTAAGCCTCTGCTGCTCGGCTTTTTCTCATGATCCGTATTTGGTAGAGAGTTGAAAATTTCACTGAATGTGTATTTATGTTACGCCTAACTAACTACACGAGATTTTATAAGTTAAGGGGATCCCCATGCAAGAGAGGTGTTAAATCCCCAACGATATAACAAATCATATCATGATTCAAAGGGCATATAACATTTTTGGCATACTAACTGTCGAAAAATCATGATTTTCTTTATTAATAATTTCTTTATTGCACACAAGTGGTATAAAAAAGAGTTACATAAAAGTAGTGTATAAAAGTGAGCTCATCTCTAATAAGAAATCTCTTCCAGTAAACCAGGTTAGGTTGGTAAAGGTTGATTGCTGAGCAGGGGTAGGTAGTCAAATCGCGACGAAGGAAAATTATGTTTTTAAAACTAACTTTTTAAAATAAAAGGAACGAGCAATTCGTTTAGTGGTCTAATTATGACTGACTTATTCTAAAACACAACTGTAAGAGCTAGGATCCTTATAGACTAAACAACACGATTCCTAGTAGAGGCCGGTTGAGGTGCGTTAACGCTGACTCTACCGACTCCATACAGGTCAGACATACGCTGACTCTACCGACTCCATACAGGTCAGACATTGTAACTAGGTAGACCTATGTGTACAACAATATGACGAAATAAACGTGTACTTACATTATGTATATTATATTATATGGGTATGGACAATGGATTCAAGGACTTTGGAGACGAAAGATAGGATTTAAACATAGTGATACTCTTTAAAAGAGGAGAGACAGGATGTTTAGCTAAAGAGATGACTAATGCTTTTTTTCACATGAAGATGCCATTAAATATGGAAAAAATATAACGTGTGTAAGAGCTGGCAGTAGTTCATTCAGGAATTGTGAAAAGCATTTTAAGGCAGATTTTATCGTAACCTACAGCTTTCGTATCGCCTTCTTGACCGCATAGATTCCAACATTCATGGAGTCATGGTCATGGGGGTCGTGACCTCCCCTCGCCCGAGTCTAGACAGACTTTTGGTATTTTTCTCTCTTTGAATAACACAAAAAGTTTGTATAATGGCATATGGACGGACGTGCTTATGTAACAATATAATAGCTCGGGAATAACCAAATCTACATCGTACTAAATAAACCTTATAAACCTTATAAACCTTACTCAAACGTGAAAAATCTGATTTAATTTCAATGATTCTTCAGCTTTAAGACGACACCGTAGCCCTAGATCGGTTTAATACTTCATTGAAGAATTCCTCGATTTGCTAGTCATGTGATTTTTTCGAGACGGCGGGCGGCGTTAACTAAACTAAATGGTTTCTCTCTGCTCGATTGGCTTATCATGACAAATTTCTGGGGGGCCTTGCGCTGGCCTTCTTAACTTATCTTATAAAGTTTGACTCATTGAATGAGTTTGGTGGAGGTGGGATATGTCCTGTTAGTCATGTCAAAATCGCCCCTTTAACAGTTGGATGTTCATTGCTCGATTTGATAGCCATGTGTAATTTCCGGTGCTGCTTATAACAACCGCCCCTTTAGCGGTTCTTACCGTCTACTCGCTATGCTACTTGATCATCATCATCAGCCTTTCAGGGAACCCACTGCTGAGAATACTCCTCCTTATATCCACGCCACTCAACCCGGGCCAGTGCAACCCGGGTCCACAGCTTTCCTGCTATCCTCACCATGTCATCGGACCATCTGGCAGGAGGTCTGCCGACTGATCTTGATTTGGCCTCCTCGTGGCCACCACTTGGTTACCGATCTGGTCCACCTGCCGTCTTCTCGCCTTGCCAAGTGTCCTGCCCACTTCCACCTGAGCCTTGTTATCCGTTTACGGACGTCAGCTACCTTGGTTCGGCGTCTGATTTCCGTATTCCGATTGCGGTCGGACAGCCTAATACCTAACATGGCACGCTCCATGGCTCTCTATGGTTCTGAAACTTGGTGCACAGTCTCCTTTGCATCCACGTTTCAGCATCATAAGTACTCAACTTGATAGCCATGTTAAATTTCCAGGGAAGCTTGCTCGACGTGCTGGCCACATGAAAAAGGGAGTATGTGCGCTTGCAGCACGAGACGAATTGGAGGCGAACCTGACTGGACCTTGACTGTATGAATACCCCCCCCCCCCCACCCCAAATCCGCCCCTGATCTATAAACTAAAAATACATAACATAACAAAGCGTCACGCATTTTCCCATAAAGGGTGGCAGAGGCACATTTGTGTCCACTTTTAGCCAGTTCATCAATACTTCATTTTGCGTGACAGGGGGCTAACCCATCGCCATAGCTATGGAGTAATAAAGGTTTCCATCACCGTTAGAACGTCCGTATAGTGCACAGATAAATTACTTAACTCATTAATCATCATAACTCGGTAATGGTCAGGATTCGAGCGTGCATCTCCTGCGTGAGAAGCAAGCGTGAAGCCCACTAGACCACGGAGGTCTTTAAACCATATTTTTTATATTTACCTTTTGTCAATAACTCCAGTAATTTGCTCGAAAAGTGAAATTCGTGATTCAAGATCTCCTCCATCTCCATATTGAAGGTAGTTTAGTTTTGTAACAAATTAGCCACTTTAATTAACTCGCCGCTTCTTGCGCGTACCACTAACGCACATAGTTTGTATTCAATTAACCCTTGACTGATACTTAAGGAGACTATTATAAAATATTACGATGCCTGTTAATTTATAATGTTATTTATAGACCTCACTTTTGACATCACTACTCGATAGACCAAATAAATCGATCTAGTATTGCCCGATTCGTATTGTACGTAGCACATCCGGTACCTACAGTCACTTGTGAAGACAGATCACTGACCACTACCTATTTTGAGTCATTTTAAATTAGACAATTTTGTATAAATTGTTTTCGATTCTGATTTACTTGATGTACCTGTGAATACTAGAATCGTAAACCGACTTCACATTTAAACTATCACTGAGGAGTTCGCACTTGAACCTGGAACCGTTCGCGTCTGAGCGCCCAGACTCACGTTAGCGACGGTCGCCTCTCGAAAGAATCGTTTGGGAAATAAAAATAAAATATGAATTGTGAGCACTCTCAGAAACATCGCCCGGGGCGGGTTGTCGCGAACTAGTTAATTGTGTCGGCGGCTCGATTCATTAGTGCAGTGATGACAGGGGCGAATTAGGGCGAATAGATACAAACTAAATTAATTTCCACGAAAACATAAACATAAACATTTACATACAGGCACATTTATTGCTTCTGGCCTCACACTAGGATACCCTGTGTCATGGGAACCAGAAACATCCAAGACCTGGGGATTTTTTTCTGTATCTGTATGTTTTTAAAAGATTTGTTGTATTGCCACTGTCAAATATTTCGTGTCTGTCGACAACACCATGTATGATGTAAATATATGAAATCTATCATACAAATGCAGCGGTCATTTGTTTTGGGAAATATTAAACAACACATCAAATCAGTATTTTTGATGTGCGATTAAATATGGCTAGCCATTTGTTTTAGGGTGATCGGTAAGAAAATTAAAAAAAACGGTCAAGTGCGAGTCTAAATCGCGCACGAAGGGTTCCGTACCACCGTTTAATGGAAGCGATGGTGTGGAGTGAATAGTTTGGATTTTACACAGCAAAATATTGATTACAAAGTTATTGGTGCGGTTACTTTCACACTCCATGTACGTAACCAGGTGCATCCATAAGTTTGTATGTGGTATTGTTGTATGGGAGCCCCCTTAAATATTTATTTTATCCTGTTTTTAGTATTTGTTGTTATAGCGGCAACAGAAATACATAATCTGTGAAAATTTCAACTCTCTAGCTAGCTAGGATCTTGAGATACAGCCTGGTGACAGACGGACGGACGGACGGACGGACGGACGGACGGACAGCGAAGTCTTAGTAATAGGGTTCCGTTCTTACCCGTTGGGTACGGAACCCTAAAAATGTTTGATTGATTATGTGTATTGGTTTCATTGTGTGAGGATATCTATTTATGTATATTAGAAAATAAAGTCTAATGTTTTTTTTACTCGCGATGTCTGTGGCTCTGCCTTCCATGCGAGAGATCCCGGGTTCAAACGCCGGCTGGGGATAAAGAAAAAAAACAAGTCTTGGATGTTTCTATGTGTTATTCACACATGTTATTCTAGTGTTGAGCTTGAAGCAATGTATGTGCCTGTATGTAAATGTTTATGTTTTCACAGTGGAAAATTATTTGTGGGCCAGAAACAATTTTAATGCGTGTATCTATATATGTTTATTCAATATACATACAGTATGGGACAAAAATAAAAAAACATTACTGACATTTGTCAAAATTGTCAAAAATTAACATCATTGTACTGTGTCCCCATACCAAATAAAAGCCAAGGTACAAAGTAATGGCAACAAATATAATGATCACCAAAATATTTTTTTCCTACCCAAAATGGATAAATGAAGACCAAAAGTTGCAAAAAATATCAGGGGAAAATACTGCGGTAGCTTAGGTGAAGGGTAAAGGGGGTGAGCAAAGCGAAGCGTTAGGTTGAACATGTAAGAACAACAAAAAATACTTAAAACATAAACTTAAGTAGACAAAACATAAAAAGAAGTTTGGTGATCATTTATCCAAACACAATTTGTTGGACATTTATCCATTCTGGCAGTCATTTCGAATTTATTGGTAGTAAAATAGGTGCGTTTTTGGTAATCGTTTAAACACAAGCCCAAAGTAATTCCATAACTAAAACTCTACGTCCCAAGTCCGTCCCAGAACAAGTCTCGGGAGGTCAGGGTTGTCGACGCTCGTCTTTTGACCCTATTGTGCGCGTCCCGCTCCCGCCAGCCACAAAACAATATCTACATCCTGCTCGCACAGGTCGCGACTCTTTGCTTGACATCTAACCCCTGTCGTCATTGTAGGCTTGTTCCCTTTCTGTCTCGCGCGGAACAATATACCACTGTTTCATTCCAACAGGTTATGACATATCGGCCGACTCCTGACCCCAGCGTCGGCGTGTGCGTTGTCACTTTTTAACGTAGTTTCAAATTGTATGTGTGTCCTTGTCTAGCGCGTCGCGACCCCTACGACTAGTCACTTGAATAGATTAGGTGTTTT
Source organism: Argyresthia goedartella (assembly GCA_949825045.1). Lineage (NCBI taxonomy): Eukaryota > Metazoa > Arthropoda > Insecta > Lepidoptera > Argyresthiidae > Argyresthia > Argyresthia goedartella. Next base: position 34,524,997 of record OX463812.1, on the reverse strand, counting down.
TGTTACGAACGCGGGTTCACTACTCATCGATATGAACAGTCGATACTTTGTAGACTGCACATTTTCGGTCTGTGGAATTCGTGCGCATAATGTTAGTTTCGAGGACTGATGGAGTCTGATATGATTTGTAATGGCTAGTATTTAATCGCACATCAAAAATACTGTTTTGCACAGCAAAAAGGGATCAACAAAAACATTTTTTATGTTTGAAATATTTTATGTATACTTAAGTTTATGTTTTAAGTATTTTTTGGTGTGCTAATGTTCAACCTAACACGAAGGATAAATTCGCTTCGCTCACCCTCTTTACCCTTCATTTTTTACGCAGCAAACAGGAGAGGCAGGTTCGATTCCTGACCATGTACCAACTTAAGTACAGTACCGGAGTCCCGGGTACTATCGCTACGTGGTAGGGGTCGTACAACCCTCCATCAACCCGCACTGAGCCAGCGTGGTGGAGTTTGGCTTAACCTTACTCGTATCCGGGTAAAGGCCTTTACCCCTCGGTGGAGAAATTAATTGGCTACATTTATTTATTATTATTTATAATAGGTACCTACGTACTTCAAACACTTTTGAGATCGTTGATTTCATGACGATATGTCACGAAGTAAACTAAAATAGAGTATTGAATACCCAGCTACAATTTAATCACAATAATTATATTTCAATTAGAAGCAAACTCATTATTAGCCATTAACTCAATACTCCATTTGACGCGACGGGGGGTTATCCTATCGCCGCTTTTCTGGGTAGTTTAAAAAACTCTGGCTCTAGTTGAGCGTGCTGGCTGCACTCGCCTGCGCCCGCGCAGAGCGTATCGGGCGCGTCGGTTTTTGTGGCGCGCAAGCAGCTGACCTGCGGCGATCGAATGCATTCCGAGAGCTGGGGCTGAAGGGGACGGAGCTACGAAGCTGGTGGATGTCCAGAACAATAAATACTACACTAAGGTTTACTGACGCCATTCAGTTAATGTATCGAATAAACCCCTTCCCGGAGGGGAAGGTGGAGACCTTATACAGTCACTTCAAGCAACAGAGAAATAGTTTTATTTTCATTTATGTTAATTTGTTTATCTACACACGTATCATAAACCCTCTTTACTGCGTACAAAAACCGCACGTTACGTTACGTGTATCTGAAAAATTACACATTGTAATTTTTCTACATATTATGACATTCAAATTTCGAACGCCGACGCCCGCCTGCGTGCCGCTCCTAGTTTGTGTGTGAAGTTGGTACTGACATTCAAATTTCGAACGCCGACGCCCGCCTGCGTGAAGCTGGTCCTACAGAACAAGCTAAACAACTGCAGAGCCACAATGCCGGTCAAACATGCGGTTCCTGAACACATCAAAGAGAGCTTATGATATTATGTGTATAGATAAACTAGTGTATGTAACTGTACATAATTAGGCATTAAAACTCTCGAGTGATATTACATACTAGTTGTCGCTCAAGTTGCGATGTGATAACCTTATTAAGGCTGTTCAGTAATGTATGCTCGTCATATTGGTGGAATGGACTTGATGGAACAAGGAGAGCTTCTCAACAATTTATCAACGTGTCGCTCAGGATCCGACGACGGGGTCGTGGAGAACTAAAGAGAACTCTTTAATTGATGGAGACACGTATGGGTATGTTTTGTAACAAATAGGCTTATATTTAAGTTGTTTAAGGGTTCCGTACCCAAAGGGTCCGTCCGTCCGTCCGTCCGCCCGTCTGTCACCAGGCTGTATCTCATGAACCGTGATAGTTAGACAGTTGAAATTTTCACAGATGATATATTTCTGTTGCCACTATAACAACAAATACTGAAAAACAGAAAAAAAAATTGATCTATCTGTAAACCATATACAAACTTATGAATGCACCTGGTTACGTACATGGAGTGTGAAACGCACATAACTTTGTAAACAACATTTTGCTCCTCCTAAGGCCTGACGTACTTTCACAAGAACAAAATGGTATACTGGTTGCCGCCCAGACTCAAAATAGCTTTGAAGTCTTAGTGACATAGTGTCCTCACACGAGCGCCTAATATTTGATATTAAATATTTTAAAATTTGGCGCCTTCTGATGCTTTGGTTTACTTCTATCTGATTGGTGGAGTTGTCTATGACATTATTTGTTCATCTTGGAGCGGAACCAATCAGAGTTAATCTGCCATTTTGACGTCCACCTGTCAAAAATGGGACGCAAGCGTCGCCAAGGTAAGTTTAATCTATTTATATTTATGTAATCAAGGAGTTTTATGTGCATCTAATACGTAAATTTATATATTTAAATGATGTATTGTGTTTATAAACAATTATTTCAATGAAACCGCTTTTAAAAACTACTTTTTTTTTCAATTAAATAATATGTACTCATATGAGTACAAAGGGTTTATATTCCAAAAGTTACTAGCTAATGCATGTACTCAGATGAGGTCATCGGGTTTATATCCGGCAAATTGTCTTCTAATGTTACTTCATACCTATTATGTTTTAGCGCTGCAGTCCAGGGATATAGAACATTTATTGAACCAGTCTGATGTAGAAGATTTTACGCCGTCTGACGAAGACGTAGGTGACCCTCCTTTTGAAATTTGCTCAGTTATTTCAAATGGTTCTTCAAGTTCTGACACTAACTCTGACGACGACGATGAAACAATCCTGTCAGTAAACATGAATCGCGGAGTTCAGGGTAAGCAAACTTGCAATAATCGGCGAGGTCGTGGAACCCGTGCTGCTAGATCTCGTGGTCATGGTGGCAGAGTCAGTCAACTAGTCCCTTCACCAGCAGTTCCATCCACAAGTGGAGCAACAAGCAGCTGGACACCTGGAGATTTTCCTCCTAAAGAGCTTCATGTTTCAGAACCTTCGTATATGGTTCTTGATACTACAGATTTTGATAAAATCTGTTATTTCCAACAATACATAGATGACGAGATTGTACGATTGATTGTTGAGAAAACTAATCAAACAGCAGTAAAACTTACCGATCGGAGTTTAAATCTCGATATTGATGAATGCTACACGTACATCGGTATAACAATGATAATGGGCAGTGTGAATTTTCCAAACTTACGCATGTATTGGGAGAAAAAGTGGAGGATTGATGTAATTGCCGAGAAAATGTCAAGAAATCGATTTACTCAACTGAGAAATGCCCTCAAAGTAGTTTACGATGACGACGTCACAGAAGAGATGCGCCTGAATGACAAGCTATGGAAGGTTCGGCCAATCATCAAAAGGATGCAACAGGGGTGTTGTATTCAAGAAAAGCAAGAAAAACTTTGCATTGATGAAATGATGTTACCATTTACATGGAATTGTGCTGTAACAATATTGTCCAGGCAAACCAAATCCGGAGGGGCTCAAAGCGTTCGTTTTGGCTAATCCTAATGGATTAGTCTGTGATTTTCATGTATACGAAGGTGGCATCACTCACCCTCAATATGAAGAAAGTCGTTTTGGTCTCGGAGAAAAGGCAGTGTTGACATTGACTGATCTGCTGGTGCCAGGGCACTTGCTCTATTTACATCGTTTCTTTACAAGTGAGAAATTGATTGACGAACTAAAGAAGAGAGGAATAGGGTGTACCGGAACTGTAATGAAAAATAGAATTCCAGCACATTCTAGAGAAAGGCTAGTTGAAGGTCGAGAGCTTAAAAAACGTGGTAGAGGTAGTACACACGTCTTGGTCAGAGAAGATCTTTATCTTCTATGGTCAATGCTATCTCTTTAGATAGCATTGACCAAGTAGTTCGATAACAAACCAGTTGTAATGCTAGCTTCAGTTGAGGCTAGTGAAGATGCGGACATGTGTAAAAGATGGTGTAAGCGCGAAAAGCGATATAAAGACCCAGAGTGATCAGAAATTACAATAACAACATGGGCGGCGGCGATTTGGCCGACAGAATGTTGTCCGTGTGTCCGTATAGATACCGCACCAAGAAGTGGACGCAACGTTTCATTTCACACATGATAGACTTGGCGGTGTCTAATTCATGGATTCAATCCAGAAACGACCAATTGAAAAAAGGTGTGCCTTTAAAAAAGATTACCCAATTACGAGGTTTCAAAATGGAACTTGGAGAATACTTACTTGAGACCCATTCTGAAACAGACAATGATCAAGAACCAAGTTCTGACTCCGAATCTACCATGGCAATTAAACGTAAAAGAGGCAGACCTGTCGCTCCACTTCCATCAAAGAAACGACGAGTAAATAAGGCCAATCACATGCCTACTTTCAATGCAAAGCAGAGCAGATGCAGAAGGTGTCACTACAAAAAATCACGCATTTCATGCAACACGTGTCACATTGCTCTATGTTTGACCTATGATCGAAATTGTTATCTAGAATTTCACACTCAAAACTAAATTGTAAATTAATTCAACTAATATAATTATAACAATGTTCCTGTGACCTAGATCTCTCTTTTTATAATATTAAGGTTACCACTGTTTGTTTGTGATAAAATGAATAATTGATTTCATTGTATTACCTACCTGAGTTTTTGTCTTTGTTTGATAATGTTTCTATTAGATCTCTTTTTTTGATATTTTGTTTACGACTGTTCGTTGACTTTCTTAAGTCATTGATTTAATTACTTAAGTATTACATACCTGTGTAAGTTTTTGAAACTTTGTCTTTGTTATACTTTTAGAAACTTTTTGTCTTTATTATTATAGTTTTGGAATAAAAATGTACCAAATATTTCTCAAATAAATAGACTGATTCTTGAGACTGTGTAACACTTGCAAATGAAGACTTTTCCTAATAAATACTATTTAATTTTAAATTGGCTTTTACTGTTTAAATACCTAATGTACTTACTTTTGGAAGAAATGCCCAATGTTCTCCTACAAGAACAATACATTTGGTGTATTTGAAGATTGCAATCTACTCTTTTACATGTTTCTAATAACCCACAAAAATATTTTTCATAATACATGTCTTTTAGACCATTTTTACGACATTTTATTTCTTGGGCTGCAAGGCATTAATAATTAAGTTCTTGTTTGAGGACAGTGGGCCGGATTCTGAAAGTAGTCATAAATTGCACGGGCTTTAGGAGGTTAAAAAATCATGGACGAATAAAACTAGAGGGCAAACCACCGTAGTACTTTGAAGGGTAATTTGTATTTTAGTTTAAATATACATTGCTAGATAGAGCTACTAGTTCAAAAGTTCTTTCTACTAAAGGTAGTATCGTGGTGGCGCGCTTAATTTAGGAAAGATGGCGCATAAACGTTAATTTCCTAAGAACAAACAAGGCTTACGCTTACGCCATCTCTGATTTTTCGTCGATATTACGATCGATTTTACTACGCCGTCAACCTAAGCACCCAGCATCTATTGCATGGTACAGCGACATCTAGAAATAATACAGGGTTTTGGCTTTCTAGCAGGGTACGTTTTTTTATATGCGGTGGTCAGTCCTCTAGTCTTATTCGTCCATGATAAAATCCAAACTATTCACTTCACACCATCCTTACCACACGGTGGTACGAAATCCTTCGTGCGCGAGTTCGACTCGCACTTGACCGGTTTTTTCACCATAGTTTTAATTATCAACCAATCGCGTTCTTTTGGGGTACGTGAATAAGGCCCTTATTAATAAACCGCTTAGCACTGAGAGTTGTTTCAGCTTTGTCGAAATTACGGTCTCGCCATATCAGATCTCCATTTTCACAGGCTTGAGATAGGTACAGAGCTAAGGGCAATTTATGAATACGGACCTAAGAGGGCCGTGTCATGTTATTTTAAGAGCATTCCACGCACGCTACGTCCACGAAGCCCACCGTAGCAGTCGCCGTCGTCCTCGCCACGCATTTTCGCATCTTAACTGAACTCTGATAACATACAAACATATATACTCACGCCTATTTCCCGGAAGAGGGGTAGGCAGAGACAAGACCTCCACCTGCTACGATCCTGGCATACATCTCTCGCTTCCTCAACATTCATAAGTCTCTTCATGCAAGCTCGCCGGTTACGGGTACTTCGTATTTGCCCCTTCACTAACAAATCGCCGATTTGGTCTTTATAGGACCTTCTTGGGCGTCCCCGCCCGACGGCTCCTTTCATGGCTGTATAAATCTGATAATTGTGATGTTATGGAAATTTCTGGGTTATGATGCGCTTGGCCGAAAAGCCGCCACCTCCACATCTTCACACCTCGCGCGCTAGAAAGCGCGATGTCGGACCGCGGCCGGCGCGTGCGCTCCGTGTTTTTGCCGCGATGAATATTTATCGCCGCCGGCCGCCATTAGCGCTACCGTCGCCATGGTTACCGCCAGATAGCGGGACACGATACAGTTCGCTATCGGAAGTAACTAGGAGAGTTGATAACCACGAACGCAGTTTGGGGTTAACTAAGGGATATAGGCACTAAACCACTTAGGGTTAGGATTAACAGCCCATAGGTACACGGAAGTGCTGAAAATAAACTTTACCGGTTGCTAACTCAGTTTACTTCCAATTACAAACTGACTGAATAACAGACATGAACCAGACGAATCCTCACCATTTGATTAAAAATGACTCAATATCAGTAAACTAGTTAGTAAGTTTATTTATTCTTATTGCTAAGTTTTTCTTCTACTTTTTTCTGTATCTTCTGTGGATATCTGTAACTGGCTTTGTTTAATATTGTAACTTATCTATATTATTTGCTGTTGATGTCCCAAATACAATAAAATAAAATAAAATAAAACTCGCGTCACTGAAAAGTTTATTTTCAGTAGTTCGGTGTGCCTAGGACACAAGAGATATCGGGCACTTGTACGCAGTGAATAGGATTGAGGAGTATGCGGGGTACCGGGCACGTAAATACTGCTAAGCTATCGTTAGATAGCTGTGAAAGATAATAATCTTTCTAATTGGAGAACTATATGGAGGAAGACCCGCGGGCTTATTACCTAAAATTCAGCAATCAGCAGCTATTGCGCAGTGATCGCGCATTCATCGCGCGGTCGTTTGCAATGCGTCATACCAAATTCGTATTATCTAAAGTGATCGCTCGCTAATTGTTTGCTTTCTGCCAGTGTTGCCGCCAGGGCAATCTAGTTTGTGGCTACATAAAAAAGTAAGCAGTTTTGTAAAAAACAAACACTTTCGAAATGTGGCTAGAAGTGGCTCAATATCATATTATTCTTTGCAGACTTTCATATTCTATGACTATTGATAATATAATATACTTATCTTAGACAAAGATATGATTTCGGTAAATTATGACAGGACTACTTTGTACAAAACAAACTAGGCTCAATGTGAATAGTAATAACGTAGATTTTCTTTTAATCGAATCTGAATTACGGGAAAATATATAAACATTCATTGGGGAATCCCTGGTCATATATTACAACTGTATTATGATGATATGTATTACGTATTACATATGTATTATGATTATCTTCCAAAAGTAATAGTCTAAAAACTTACCAAAAGTAGCTGGATTCATTTTGGTGGCTAATTATATTGATTATTTTTTGGCTAAAACCATTGAAAATCCTCTAGATCTAGCCACAAAGTGGCTAAAACGGCAACACTGCTTTCTACTACTTGCAACAACAATGCTGTTTTTAGTTTTGCGATTGCTCGCTAGGGGCAGCACCGCTGACCGTTGGCTACACTCCGCTATTGTCACTTTTGACAGCAGAAATTGCGCAATTTTTGTCGATTGCTTACTGTTTGCAAGATACGTAATAACCCCGCCGAAGGGCCGAGTCGGCAGTGACCCTGCCTACGAAGCCAAGGGTCCCTGGTTCGAGTCCCGGTGGGGGCCAATATTTGGCTGATGAGTTTGGGTGTTTGTACTCTAGTCATGGTTGTTTATCTATCTAAGCATAATATTTATTTATAAGTGTGTGTATCGTTGTCTGGTACTCAAGATACAGGGAATCCTAGTTTGGGGCTAGATCAATGTGTGTAAATAGTGTCCAAGGTGGTAATTTTATTATTATTATTATCATTATATACTATAGGTGTATGTCACCGTAAGATAGTCAAAACCGTTAGTTGATAAACTAACGCGTTAGTTGATCAAATATCGACAGATATTAAACCAGACCGACCGAGTTTAGAATTTACGTTTCTTTTGTTCTTACATATCAACCTAACACGAAGACTATTCGGGGGCTTCGCTGCGCTCGCCCCCTCTATAGTCTTCACCTAAGCTACCGCAATGTTTGCCCTGGTATTTCATTTGCAATTCAAGTTTAAACCAATTTACTATTTAACGGTTTTAACCGTTAGTTGATCAACTAACGCGTCATATAGTAAGCAGTACGCTACAGTCTACTATCCGTCGATAGTTGACCACAAACGAAAAAAAAAGTTAGTTTATCAACTAATGATTTTGACAGTCTTACGGTGACATATGTAAAACCGTTTCGCGTAAATTGCTTTGGTAGTTATCCAATTAGTTCTCTATGTAAAAAATCGTGAATCCGTTGGTCTTCAATTGAGTCTTCATAATATTGTCAATAGACAAATCGCGAGCAAATGTAGTGACCAAATTGTAAGTTAAGACTTTCTAACCAATGATCTATCTAAGTTGAGTCAATCCAGTCTATAACAGCTCAATAACCGATACTTTATTGCTCTAGCTTACACAAATATGAACAATCCCTTAACATCATAACCGCAACTACTTACATACTTACAAAGCTATTGTACCACTCTAAGCAAGACTTCAAGTAAGACAAAAACCTACCCCCCGCTGCTTCCACCGGCCCAGGCAGCCCATGAATACTGCATAAACCGTGTAATTTATTGAGCTAATCACAAACTGCTGACCGGTAAGTAATGGGAATTATCAATCGGTGAGCAGTTTCGCGGTTACGAGCAATTCCGGCGCCTATGCGGTTATGAAAGCTAGTAAGCTAATTGATTTTACGTAAAGTAAGATATTCTGCATGAAAAATGATGATAAGTTACATTTACCTATAATCGGCTGTACCCACCGTCTTATTAATAAACATAGGCCAGTATCAACGAATTTCGATATTAATAAACGTGGTATAAGGAATGAGTTGCCTAATCCGACTCTATCTTCGGAGTCAAAGTTACACCTTGTTCAACCTTAGTTTAGCGATGGAGTAAGGACAGAATAGTGTGATCTATGACGTAATTTAGCAATTTTGATTTTTTCTTAATAACAATTTTAATAATAATACCTTAGACACTATTTACACACATTGATCTAGCCACAAACTAGGATTCCCTGTATCTTGGGTACTAGACAACGATACACGTACTTGTATAGATAAATATCATACTTAGATAGATAAAAAACCATGACTTGGGTGCCAACATCCGTTTTCATCAAACAAATATTTGCCCCCACCGGGACTCGAACCCAGGACCCTTGGCTTCGTAGGCAGTGTCACTGCCGACCCGGCCATTCGGGTCGCCATTTTTTTTTTACACTGCTCCGAGTTTAACCTGAGGTTAGCTAGCCCCAGAGTAAGGAACTATTCAAGACGGTATAGAGTGTTTTTATAAATAAGACAGAGAGCATAGACCTACTATTTAGATACCTACTCCTATTATGTTTTACCCTAGCTACCCATGCTGCGAAGTCACAAACAGATGCCACATCCACGTACATAACAAACATAGCGTCACGTCTTTTTACCATACGGGGTAGCAGAGGCACACGTGTACTCACGTTAAGTCAAATATTCCATACGTTTATGATAATAATTAAAAAAAAACAGACTGTAATGTCCATAGTGTTAGTAAAAATATCTTAAAGTCTAGTTTAAGCTTCATGATAACTTTCAAACTACTGAAGTTAGTTAAGAAAACACATTTAAAAGCCATCGCAGTGAAGTCTCCTACCAACTACAAAAAACCACATTAAAATTCGTCGACACGTTTGACCAGAATTCCTTGTTAAGCTGATTACTTTCGAACTACTGAACTGATTTTAACAAAAAGTATCTAAGATCCAGTGCAGTAAAGTCTACTACCAAATATAACAATGCGAATTAAAATCCGGCCAACCGTTTAACCAAAATTCCTTCTTGGAACTACAGATTTTAACAAAACACCCATAAGAACTATTGCAGTGAAGTTAACTACGTTTTACAAACAACCGCATTAAAATCCGTTCACCCCTTTGAGCGCAAGGATGCTGACAGACATACAGACAGACAGACACACCAACCAACACACCGACCGACACACGCTTCAAACTAAAACCACCCCATTTTTGGTGGTCGGTGGTTAAAAATATACGGATGGTACATAATTCAACAAGTTAATAACTTAAAAATCCGATTCCAAGTTCAAGACTTATTTCTTTCCCCCCCCCCCCCCCCCCCCCCCCCCGGTCGGAATGCGAATGTCATCTTTATACAAGAAAAGTCCTCATCGAAACTTATGCTGAAGGGAACCACGAACGAAAACGTCAGCTGTGTCACCTTAAGGGCTGAACAAAGGCCAATGGCATTGTAAATTATAGAAAATATTACTAAACTCCTGTAATAATAACATTAAAAATAAAATAAAACAACCAAAAATTTTCCCTTTTTTTTTACCTATTTTTGCGTGTAAGTTTCATATAGGAAACTGATTTCGTCTCCGAGCGCTTGTTCATTTAGTTGAATAATAATGCATTGCGAAAAATATTTTTAAGTATTAAATATAACAGATATCCGTTAATTTAAAAAGTCCATTCTTATCTCTAATATAGACCTTTTATAACATATATTTATCCTACGTTTCTATGTTGTCTAGTTTAGCCTAGAATTGAAGCTAAAGATGCATTTCTAGCAAAATTTGATCCCTTAACTAAAACCGCGTTTGCTCAAAGATTTGGCGACTTTCTGAACGCCTTATCTACAATAAAGCCTCCAAAGCTTGCCCCTTGCGCGATCTATCCATCTCTGACGCAACACGAGCACTACAGCGATGCTTGTTGACCAAAAGCTACTATGACACCGAAGAGATACTCACAATCATTAGATAATAATCGGCCATGAGCATTTCATATATTCACTTTTATAATATAACATGTATGCACATTTATGTATGTATATTACAGCACACTCTTAGATCCTTCTTTAGTTTTACCTTTTAATATTTTTATCTACACACGTATCATAAACCCTCTTTATTGCGTACAAAAACCGCACGTTACGATCAGCATGATGTAAAACTACTTGGTAAAAACTCATTTCTTATCTGAAAAATTACACATTATGACCATAATGTGTAATTTTTCTAAATATATATATGACATTCAAATTTCGAACGCCGACGCCCGCCTGTGTGCCGCCCCTAGTTTGTTTGTGAAGTTGGTACTACTGAACAAGCTAAACAAGTGCAAAGGAATTATCAATGCCACCATGCCGGTCGAACATGCGGTTCCTGAACACATTAAAGAGGAGCATTATGATATGTGTGTAGATAAACTAGTGTATGTAACTGTACATAATTAGGCATTAAAACTCTCGAGTGATATTATCATGAAACGAGCCGAAAACTCTCGAGTATTTATGCCCTCCATTATGTAGCAGTCTCATAAACTACTATTAATTTAAATTTTTGTTTTGTTTGTTTATACTGCATGCCATAAGTACACTCATGATATTTTGTAGCAACCATTTAAATCCATACATAAATTAGCACAAATGTTAATTAAATTTATATGGGGCCACCTCTGACCTATACCGATCAAAAAAATGATGATCTAAATCGATTCATAATTGAAGGAATAATCACAAAAAAAAACATTCCAACTGAGAAAAATATTGCCTCTAATTATGGCATATATTGTGGTGGTCTGTGTTCGGACAATAATTTCATAAGACTTCGAATATAAATGATGCGGAAGAAACGAGAACTATTTAGTGAACAAGACAAGGGACAGTGTGCTGCTAATGGTGTTCAGTAAAAGGGCTCAATGGAGAACAGTTGCTGTATACAGAGTGCTCCAGAAACAGCACGCTGCCCTACAACAACAATCTTAGTTAAATATATCATCTACACATAGTAGCTCAAAGCTTCTGAATCCTGAAAAATCTGCAACACGTTGATCCGAAGCTTGACATATTAAAATCTACTAAACTTTGATCTGACTTCAAACAAAATTTATTCTCAGAGTTGCCTCTTATAATGCATAATTCATAATTCTTTATTGCATACAAACATATCAGAAGTTACATTAAAAGAAAATTGCTCGTACAAAGGCGAGCCGAAATCTCTAAAAAGAGTCTTCTTCCTGCAAACCAAGGCATTTTAGGAATCATAAAAGGGTAGGCAATGCCTAGGAATAAATTAAATAGGTACCTATAAAATACAGACAGTAAATACTAAATAATTATCGTTATATGTAAACTGCATAAACTTTACATATAATAATATAAATACAATAACTTTTACGAAAGAGAGAGGTAGTGCTCTTTAATACTTTTCTTAAAACAGAAAAGATTGGGACTGTCTCTTATAGTGCAAGGAAGTGCGTTCCAGAGTCGGACCGCCCCGTGACCTGAAATTGTGTTTATACGCAGCATTGTTATGTTGCGGAGTGGCTAAAAGTGAGACAGTGTGAGATCTCAGGTGCCGATCTCCCGAAAAGAGATACTCAAAACGGTCTCGAAGGTAGTTGGGGTAGCTCTGATTTTTCAAGATATTGAACAGATAATAAAGAATGTGAGGGTCTCGACGACGAAGAATCGGAAGCCACTCTCTTTGCGATATTGAGAAACATGGTCGAATTTGCGCAGTCCGAAGATAAACTGAATTCCGAGATTCTGAAGTCGCTCGAGTTTATTCAGTTGCTCTTCGTTCGCACTCCCCCAGGCAACATCGGCATAGTCGATTAGCGGCATGAGCAGGGAATGTTCAAGGGTAATGTTGATCTGCCGTGGCAAGAAGTTCTGCAGCCGCCTGAGGGAAAGAAAAGACGCAAAGACCCGTCTGCTGACCTCCAGACATGTGGAGAGCAACAGAGCTTGTTATCAAAGGTGACCCCCAGGTTTTTCGCCTTAGTAGTGTACTCTATTTATATTAAAATCTACTAAAACCTGATCTAGCTTTTAATATAAATTATATTCCCAAATTTGCCCCAAACCGCTAATTAATTTACCTAACCCTTCCGCTGGGAGTACTAACCTAACCGATATAATAATAATAATAAATAACGAACTGTCATGGCGGCTAGCGAAAATACTCGACGATGTTTGGCTAAATGAGGGATTACTTACTTGGAAAGTAATGTTAATTATAATGTGAAGTGAAATAAAAACATTTTTATAATGATGCCTTTGTTCCATTTTGTGATATTTTACCCCATGTATATAGATCTCAAAAAGGCATAAAATATTAATAAATAAATAAACCATATATCTCTCATCTATAGGCCGTAAAAGTACAGTTTTTTAGAAAAACACAAATCTTGAAAATAGCATCGCGAATTTCAACCTTATGCCATGGTAATAGAGTGTAACAATAAGAAAAATCCATTGTACTGTAGGTGTACTTGCGCGAGCAAAGAGCTTTTTCATTGAATTTTGTCTCTCGACCAATCAAGTGTGAAACACCATACGGAAGTTAGTTTGTCCTCTATTACCGGTCAGTATTACCAGCAACAATTAATAATAATGGCGATGACCCTGCCTACGAAACTGACGGTCCTGGGTTCGGATCCCGGTAATGGCAAATATTTGTGTGATGAGGGTCAATATTTGAGGAGGTAAAAAGCAAAACGTGTTTTGTCCGTCACCTCCAAATGATGGGAAAACAGAAAAAACTTCTAATTATCTCATACCTTGCAAAAACAATTAGATGTCTATTTTGTATGAAAGATATTATGTTAGGGAGCATAAAACTGTTCCGTTTACTTTTAGATTCAACCTGATTTAGCTAGAACATAGAAAATAAAATTGGACAAAACCTTTTTTGCATGAACTTCAGGGACAAATCACCTTTTTCATGGATGGGTCTTGGACTTATATCGTTTTGCATGAAATTAAATAAAATAACAGCAATAGTTTTTATTATAATTATTTATTTAACTTCTATTTCTATGTATTATTATGGATAATATCTGTTCTAAACAGTCACAACTTAAAAATTACAGCAATGGTTTTCATTAATATTATTTATTTTATTCATATTTCTATTATATTAATAGGATACTTCCTCTTCTAAACAGTCAAGCTTGTCGGCAACTCTGTAAAGGTTTTGTCTTTTATTTGGTGTTATCTTGCTACATTTAAATCTTTTATTAAAATCATTGTGAGTACAAGGCACATAGAACGTCTATGCTGCCAGAAGGAGCAGAGTGCCTTTTAATCTTCGCTTCAGCTCTTTTACCATCTGTAATTTTCTTTTTCGACTTCTACGCTAGCTTCTCGCACAAGAACCGTTTCAGTTTCATCTTCGTCCATTATTTCCACTGATAAACTGTTTTGAATAAGAAATTTACGAAATTGCACTGCACAATGAATAAAATAAAATTATAACCTCAAAGTCGTTAAGTTACGTTCAAAAAGTTTATTGTCCATCGGAAACTGACGCTCTGATTGGAGGAACGGACCAATCACTTTCTGAACGAAACTTCAGCTTGGACAAAGCGCTTTTTGCTTGTAAGGTCGTTTCTGAGCCAAGATTTTGTATAAGACAGAACACGTTTTGACAAAAATCTAAAACACAGAAATGTTGCTATTTAGAAAATGGAGGGAATGGCAATCATAGTTTTTTTTCTTACTTTTTGTGACAAAACACGTTTTGCTTTTTACCTCCTCATTTGTTTCTTAGTCTTGGATGTTTTCTATGTATTTACAGAAGTATTTATCTCCATTAAGTATATCGTCGTCTAGTACCCATAATACAAGCCTTATTGAGCTTGGTATGGGCCTAGTTCGATTTGTGTAAGATTGTCCTCTAATATTAATAATACGGGGTTCGCACATGATCAATTTTTCTTAACCTCGCGCTCACTATGTGTAAGTTTTTACCTGTGTCGACGGAGTTTTGTATTAACTGCCATCCACCCCATACTGGGTGTCTTTATCTGAGTCAGAGGGCTACAATACAATCTTGAACACCCTTTACAAAGGTTTCGATAGACCCTAAACACATAACATGTATTGCCTCTTATAGGCCAGCATTAGAAAGATAAGGCGGCTGCTCTATGCTCTATGGTATCCGCCAATTTGAATTTGAAATTAGAACGCAAGTCATTACGCTACTGGCACCGTCATTCTAGTGAGGAAAATTCAATAAAGTTTTTCACCTCGATCACATCCCATCACTTGTATTTGTTGTTAGTATTAGTCATTAGTTGGTCAACTATCGACAAATAGTAAAGTGTAGCGTACTCATAACTATGTGGCGCGTTAGTTGATAAACTAACGGAGAGTAAGTAAACGATCACCAAATTGTGTTTGGATAAATGATCACCAAACTTCTTTTTATGTTTTGTGTAATTGAGTTTATGTTTTAAGTATTTTTTGTTGTTCTTACATGTTCAACCTAACACGAAGGATAAAGGGGTCTTCGCTTCCCTCACCCCCTTTACCCTTCATCTAAGCTTCCGCAGTATTTTACCCTGATTTTTTGTGCAACTTTTGGTGATCATTTACCCATTTTGGGTAGCATTTACCCATTTCGGATAGGAAAAAAATATTTAGGTGATCATTATACAGGGTGACATTTAATTAGCCGACCATATTTTGGGCAATGATAGTACTCATCATTATAAACAACTTCCCCCCAAATAAATATGGTCGCAAATGGAAAAAAAAATGTCCCTCAGTACATTGACCCGATCAGCTGATTACAAGTTACTATGGGGGACCCAATTTTTTTTTCGTTTGCGACCATATGTTTCTTGGGGAAAGTTGTTCATAATGACGGGTACTATCATTACCTAAAATATGGTCAGCTGATTAAATGTCACCTTGTATTTGTTGCCAAATATTATCGTAGCAGTGGGCCTCAGAATGCATTTACCATTACTAGAATTATAGAGTACGGTGCGTGCGTTTGCGCATCGATTTTTCACGGTTCAGTGGCTTAGCAAATCTGCCGGGACACCGCATTTGCATTTAACTTATTTCGCCACTTTGTATGCACCGGGACGGGGCGGCTAGTGGGCTCCTTTTTAATTATGTTACGTGGGCGATTTCCTCGGTACTTCAATTTATTATCTGGGGTGGCAAATCGACATGTTGTCATGCCTATAAGCGGTTAAGACCAACAGGACCGCAGACAGTAGGTACCACATTACTTTCCTCAGGAAGAATTGGCGTGAGGGTTTCGGACATTTATCTTTGGTTACAGTATCTTATACCTGTTAGTTTAACCACCAAGTAAGCTAGATGTTAATCCAGATCATAAAAATGTACACCTGTTTATTTCAGCAAAATCGCTTCAGTAATTATTAATAGTTAGTTATATATTTTTAAAGAAATTGACAGACTGACAGTAGCTAGTCAATTTATTTTCGGAAATATAATGTATGTACGCAAGAACCTTACAACATTTTCCAAACTTAGCGATAGCTGTAATGTTAACCTAAGAAATAATCACAGACTATGTGCGCCCCGTTTTAGACTCGCGAAGCTTAGCAATTCTTTCAAGGGTCATCAGTGCATTCTCTACTACAATATTAGCAATAGCAATTTAAAAAGCATGTTAAAGCGACTTTGTCGAAAAAGGGATATTACAATGTTCAAGATTACTTAAATGACAGGACTGTATGGGGTTAATCTGGCTCAACACAGACCTTGCTGTTAATAATTTTGTAATTATTTATTCCTGCTTATTAGTCATAACAATTAAATTTTTCATATTTGTATTAGTTAAGCACAACCTATTTTGAAAAGAGATCTAAAAATCAATCTGTGGGAGTTTCTACGCCCTGCTTCTCCCACAGTGGTCCAATGTAGAGAAGAGGCAAAAAATGACGTTTGCTAAATATATGTAAATATCTACAGTAATAAAGTACTTTGACTTTGACTTTGACTTTTGCAACGCGGTCTAAACTCAGACGTAAGCATTAATATCTTTGTGGCTTATGTTTGGTGCGATGTGAAAGTTGGTTAGATGTCGATTTTCATGACTTTTGTAAGTAAGTTTCAGATAACTTGCCGTTTAGTGGACAACTCTGAAAAATAGGCGAAATCATTATATTTGGTTGCCAAATGAATATTCCTCGCTTTGAAAAAACTCTTTAGTAATGGTAGTTTTATTGTGTTGCCAGGTGGCAAACATAAAACTACTACCATTACAGGAGATACAATATTTGCATCAATTTTTTTTATTTCTGTTAGTTCCAATTAGCCCCTAAAATTCCAATTAGCCCGTTTTACGCTATCTGCCTTTTTAGGTAGCTATACGAAATATGTAAATTAAATACAAATGATACCTTTGAGAATAGGAAATGTATATGAACATTTGTAGTATGTTATGATATAGTTAGTTGTAATATTTTCTCCCTAAATTTTAGGTAACACATTTTTCAATAGCTAGCAACACTGGTTTCATTGCTACCAATTTAACGGCGTGGGGACAACTTATCTGAAATGCATTCTACTCTTACTCGTAAACCTCTCCCGCACCGACCCACTACCTACTTAAGTAATTTTAGTTCATAAGAATTCACCAGAAAAAAATACTTAGCGATTTGTCTAACCAATAATTTGGCGCGCCGATATTTACGCACATTCATACCTGACGCCAAGTTTATTGGCGCCTTCAAGAGGTTGGGAACAAGAGGGTTGCTGATAGAGGGTGAGGGAGAGATGGTGGCCTCGCTCAGGCGCCAAGAAACCTTCCGATATCTGTAGTTATAGAAAAATCACTTCACTTAATAAATTGAAATGAAATGAATTTTATCTACACACGTATCATAAACCCTCTTTACTGCGTACAAAAACCGCATGTTACGATCAGCATAATGTTAAACTACTTGGTAAAAACTCATTTCTTATCTGAAAAATTACACATTATGACCATAATGTGTAATTTTTCTACACACTATGACATTCAAATTTCGAACGCCGACGCCCGCCTGCATGCCGCCCCTATTTTGTCTGTGAAGTTGGTACTGACATTCAAATTTCGAACGCCGGCGCCCGAAGTTGGTGCTACAGAACAAGCTAAACAACTGCAGAGCCACAATGCCGGTCAAACATGCGGTTCCTGAACACATCAAAGAGAGCTTATGATATGTGTGTAGATAAACTAGTGTATGTAACTGTACATAATTAGGCATTAAAACTCTCGAGTGATACTCTCAAGTATTAATGCCCTCCATTATGTAGCAGTCACAAAAACTACTATTATTTGCAAGAAAACAGTACATTAAGCTCTTAAAATTAGAATATGTTCAGTATTTCCAGCTTATGTACATATAAGCATGCAAAATAATAGTTATACACTTTTAATTTATGTGCTAGTGAAATATTGATGTGAAAAGTTGTTCACATAATTCTCATTTATATAATAAAAATTGAAAATGTCAAAGTTTTGTATAGTTTTATAAATGGAATTTTTTTATAATCTAAATATTTCATAATGCTATAAAAACAGTGTTCTAGTGGCAACTTTGTGTGATTATTTTTTAAAGACTTGCTATTCATTACTTTGAAGTCGTCAGGCATCTTGTTATACAAAATAATACACATATTTAATAAATTTTTGCCACATATATGTCCTTAAATCCAGGAGGTTGTTCATGTGTTTTACTCTTCTTAGTCTTTGGTGCCCATCATTTCTGGTTCTTCAGTGTTCACGATGAGAGGCAACAAAAACTCAAACATCTCTAATGTAGGCACATGGTATTTGGTAAATAACATGTGCCTACAAATATCTCTAATGTAGGCACTATTTGGTAAAAACTAATTTCTTATCTGAAAATTTGTACATTATCTATCACCATTGTTCGATTCCAAATCGATATTCGATCGATGGTTTCTGAACGGCCATTTTGAATTTGACGTTAGCTGCCAACCTAGCAGTTTTTGTTGACAACTGAGAGACGAAAGCCCTCGCAATGTAAACGCGTTTTGATTAGGGTGTTGAAATTAAATCGCAGGCCATCTGGAATGTATTCGGGTTTCCCTCAGGATTGTTCATATAGCTGAGTGTGTTATTGTTTCTCGAACCAGATAAAGTTCGCATTTTCGTGCCCGATTGTTTTACCACGTAACATAACCTGTGTTGGAACACTGTGCTCATTGAAGCTGGCCCGCCAGTCATAACTGGTTGGCTGAAGAACCTGTCTACCAAGAAGAGCCTAGGGTGCACCCGGGCCTTGCAGAGAGACAGGAGGTTGACGGGACCGAAGCACAGACCAGGTTAGATCGACCTCAATTAACTTCAGCTCGGTGAATCGCCGACGTTCACGCTTCTTGGCAACTGATCGTTACGCTACCTCGTAGCTGATGGGCCCCTACGAGGTCATTAGGTGCTGAGAAGCCTGAACATTTTGGTAGCTAGAGCGTGGCTTCCTGAGATTTGCAGCCGTCAAGGGCTCCAGGAAGGCACGATTTGGGACTATCAATCTGTAGGTATAGGCGGTTAAGTAACTTGGTTGTTCCTGTATCCACATAGATTGGTAGTATTGTAAGCTATAAGTCTATTGCTGGTTGGTAGTAGACAGACAGATATTGAATTGAAATTTGCATTGAATTACCAGTTAGTCAATCTATTAGTGGTCTAGTAATGCTATTGAATGAATGTTTTGGTTAACATAGGTAGTTACATCTATTGATAGCAGGCTATTACATTGTTTTCAGTTTATAGAAATTTATAACTTGAACTAATATTGACTATCTGTGTGTGTTGTAGTGATAAAGGGAGACTAAATTGTTATTTACAGAATTTATATAGATATAAAACTCGGTTCCTATTGTTTAAGGAAAACAACATTGTTTAAGTTATAGTTTAGGGTTCCCTCGTTTGGGTTATAGACTGGAGGGTCCAATAAAATTGAGTTACTGCAAATTGTGAGTAAGTATCGTTCCGATCATGTCGTTATCTGAAATCCAGAAGGGTGTTTCTAAGGAACTCAGATGGTTTTCCTCCGCACACGGTCTGATAGACCGTTTAGATAGGCATGATGTGGTATTGGAGCGGTCTATGGACGTTAAGGAACGTTACAATAGGGTGCTCGAATTATCCGCGCAGGCGGAATCAGTTGATGGTTGTGCACCTGACAGGCTGTCACGGTTGATAGGGGATGTCGACCAATGTATGGAGATGGCAGCTGCTATCACGCAGAAGGCTGCGGACATACGTAGACAGCGCGAGTCCAGCCAAGATGGTGACACTGAAGCACCTCTGACGCATCAGGGATCGGGGTCCAGGTTACCTGCCATAACTATGCCTACTTTTGACGGCGTGTCCGGTGAATGGATGAGCTTCATCAATCTGTTCGACAGTTTGGTGCACATGCGATCGGACATTACCAAGTCTGTCAAGATGGCTCAGCTGGTGGCAGCATTGAGGGGTGAGCCTAGGGAGCTGGTCGCTCATTTGACAGTTACGGAGGGTAACTATGAAACGGCCAGGCAATTGTTGGTCAGACGTTACCATAACAAACGGAGGTTGGCCGATGCCCAACTGAACCGTTTGTTTAGTATCCCGGTTGTGAACAAGGTCGGGGCCATACAGACGGAGGCTTTGAACCCATTGTTGTCCGTCACCAAGGCTCTAGAGAATCTTGGACTTCCGGTTGGTGAATGGTCGTACCTACTGTTGTACATTGTACTTTCCCGCCTACCCGCTGACGTGCAGACTCGTTTCGAACAGTCTCACGGGAGGTCGGCCGAGGACCTGCCCGCCTTCTCCGACTTGGTCGGATTCTTGGAAGAGGAGGCTCGACGGGCAGAGAATTTGGGGTTGACGGTCACCCATCCTTCGGAGCCACAGAGAGCTGCCGGGAGCGCTGTGAGTAGGGGCCCTCCGACGAGGAAGGACCGCACCAACCGGCAGTCGTATGGGACTGTGAGTGAATTGACCCCACATGGTGAGACCTGCCCATGTTGTAGGCAGATTGGCCATGCTGTGGCCAATTGCAATAAGTTCGGGGAACTTAGGGATCAGGGACGGCGCCGGATGGCCAAGCAGCGGAGCTGGTTTTTCCTGTGCCTCGGCCCACACATGGCTAGGGACTGCACGCGCACACAAATGTGCGGATATTGTGGTGGGCCCCACAACAATCTGTTATGCATGAACCGGTCCGGCCAACAGCCTCCACAGGGCCGTACCCAGGGTGACACGGCATGGGGCCCTGAGAATTCGTTTGCGACTCGGAGCGCAACTCAGGGGCCAACGTCCCCACGTGCACAGGGCAGTACCAGGGTGCAGGGCCGCACTCAGGACCATTACATGGGGGGCCCTGAGTTTTCGGTTGCGACTCAGCATCCGACCCAGCGGGACATTGGGTGTGTTGAGCAGGCCGTAACGGGCGGGTGCCATGGGACACCTTCGAGCTATGCGGGTGCGGTTCGGACGCCGCCTCAGTTGTCGCCCCGCTCGTCGCCTCGTCCTCGTCGGTCACATGTGATGTCCCCCCCGCTCATGGAGCGGCCACGGTTGAATTCACGCCCACCCCCCTTTACGGGGAATCGTAGGTTGGGAATGGAACCGGCGCGTGGGCCATCTGTACAGTGGGACCCTCTGGCGTATAGCTGCATACCTGATCGGTTACAGGCACAGTGGGGCCCCGGGGGTCCTCGCTAGGAATTTGCGGCCCAACCATTTGTTGCCCCCCAACCGGAGACGGTGGTGTTACCGATCGCCTCTGTGCTTGTTTGGGATTTGGCGGGCAACCCAACATACGTTCGCGCCCTATTAGATTCTGGAGCTCAGGGCTGCATTGTATCGAATGATTTAGCAAAATGGTTGGGCCTCAAGGTAAATAGGTATAATAAATCAATACGGGGCGTGGGGAATGTTACGGTTACGAATGTAGTTGGTCAATCGGTGATCACGTTCTCTCCACGTTATGACATTTTGACAAAAACATCCGTGCAAGCTTTAGTAATGACGCATGTCATGGGCAGACACCCCTTGGTGAAGTTGAATCCGGCCGTTCGATTCCTGACATCAGGACTCAAATTGGCGGATCCCGATTTTGACACTCCAGCCCCGGTCGACCTGCTACTGGGAGCAGACGTTCTGGGTAGGTTTCTGTTGTCGGATCGGCGAGTTCTTCAGCCGGACGGGTTGATTGCTGTGGATACTAAGTTTGGTCACGTGATCATGGGTCCGGCATTGCCAATGGTTAGGCCTGCCGAGTCAGATGGCATACTTATTGGCTCAGCGTTGTCAGACGTTATCCAACGTTTCTGGGAGATAGAGGAACTTCCCACCGTTCGTCGAGTCGACGCAGACGAAGAAGAGTGCGAGTTGTTTTACCAGAATAGTACTGGTCGCCTTCGTTCTGGTCGTTTTGTAACTTGACTGCCTTTCAGGGCCGATCGACCGCCACTAGGAGAATCTAGGAAGATGGCTGAGACGAGATTGATGTCGATGGAGCGTAGGATGACAAGGGACGCCGTATTAAAACAAAAATATGTTGATTTCATGAGGGAGTATGAGTCGTTAGGACACATGTCGGTATCGGGTGTGGACTGGAGATCTGAGGATCATTGTTTCCTTCCACACCATGCCGTCCTACGAACCCCTACCGGCAAGATTCGAGTTGTTTTTGATGGGTCAGCACCTACCTCGAACGGGATGTCCCTGAATCAGTGTCTACATTCGGGACCCAAGTTGAGTCGTGATATTTCGGATATTCTCACAAGCTTTCGGAGGCACCAGATTGTATTTGTCGCAGACATTCGGATGATGTTTAGGCAAACGGTAATTCATCCGGCTGACAGAAGGTATCAGTTGATACTGTGGCGTGAGTCCACGGCCGAGCCAGTCAAGGTCTATGAGTTAAACACGAACACGTATGGGTTACGGTCTAGCCCGTATTTGGCAATGCGTTCCCTGCGGGAGTTGGCGTCGCGTGACCGTGTGAGCTATCCTAGAGCCGCCGCTATCCTGGAGCAAGATTTGTACGTCGATGACGTCTGCACAGGGGCAGCCAGTGTAGAGGAAGCTCTGGACCGACGTGACGAGCTCATTCAATTGCTGGAACGAGGCGGCTATGAACTACGCAAGTGGATGTCCAACTCCCCTGAGTTGATGGCTGGTCTCCCAGATGAGTTTCAACAAGACCCGCACGTTTTTGAGAATCCTGACAACCCTAACATGTTGTCAGTGCTTGGAATTCAGTACCGGCCCGTCCATGATGAGTTTACCTATCGGGTGGTTTTAGAAACACCGAAGGCCTGGACGAAGCGGTCAGTACTGTCAACGATTGCGAGAACGTTCGACCCGAATGGATGGATTTCTCCAGTCACCTTTGCTCTCAAATGTTTTATGCAAAGGCTATGGGCGGCTCAGTTGACCTGGGACACCCACCTCTCAGGTGATTTGTTGACTGATTGGACGCGAATGTTCACCTCGCTATCGGACTTAAATAATGTATCGCTGCCGAGGAAATTGGTCCCTGCTGGGGATTACAGGGCAACCCTTCACGGGTTTTGTGATGCCTCTGAACGAGGGTTTGCGGCAGCGGTTTATTTGCGAACCGTCACCTCCACCGGGGAGGTCGACGTGCGTTTGGTTTTGGCAAAAAGCAAGGTAGCGCCTATTCGGACAAGGATGACGATTCCAAAACTGGAACTGTCCGGGGCTGCTCTTTTGACCAAACTTTTGAATCACACTCTAACAGTGTTGCGTGGGTCAGTGGTTTTGGAGGATACGGTGTACGCGTGGACGGACAGCCAGATTGTTTTGTGCTGGCTGAAGGCTTCGGTCCATGACTTAGAGGTTTTTGTTGCGAACCGTGTCTCCCAGATTGTGTCGTCTGAGGTCCCACTGACCTGGAGACATGTACCAGGAGAATTGAACCCGTCTGATTGTGCATCCAAGGGATGTCGGGCTCCTGAACTCGTTAGACACCATTTGTGGTGGGGACCACCCTGGCTTGCCAAGAGAGAATCGGACTGGCCCCACAGCCATGTAGTAGTATCTTCGGATCATGGCCCCAGAGCGGCCGTGCATGTTACCCAGAAGGCTGAGGACCCTGACGCCGGGTTTCTGCTGGACCGGTATAGCTCACTTGACAAGTTGATAAACGTGTCCACTTGGATTAGGAGATTCGCTCGAAATTGTCGTACTCCTCGCGATCAGCGAACGTTGAACCCTATTCTGACTCCGGCAGAGCGAAACGAGTCGCTATTGAATTTGGTCCGGTTGGTACAGTCCTCGAAGTTTGGGGCAGAATTGGAGATTATACGAAGTGGACGTTCGAAATTGAAGGGAGCCGTCGCGCGTCTCAACCCCTTTGTTGATTCGACCGGGTTACTTCGGGTAGGAGGAAGATTGCGCAATGCGAATCTGTCGTATTCGGCTCGTCACCCACTTCTGCTCCCCAAGGGGGGACAGTTAGTTGAATTGCTGGTGACTGATCGTCATATTAAAAACGCGCATGCCGGCTGTAACGCGTTGTTGGCCACGCTTCAGCGGGAGTTTTGGATCTTATCTGCCCGCCGTGTCATACGGAACATCGTGTTTCGGTGCATGCCTTGTTATCGACTTAAGGCTGCCACGATGCAACCTCTCATGGGGGACTTGCCCCCTGATCGTGTGAATGAGGTCAGACCGTTTTCAGGTGTTGGTACGGATTTTGCAGGACCGTTTATGGTGAAGAGTTCACGATTGCGTACCGCTAGGCAATACAAGGCGTACCTATGTGTGTTTGTTTGTTTATCCACCAAGGCGGTACATCTCGAGCTCGTTGCTGATCTCTCGACAGAGGCTTTCATTGCTTGTTTGGATAGGTTTGTTTCTCGAAGGGGACTTCCAACTTTATCCGCTCTGATAACAGCACTAACTAAATCGGTGCGGAACGATACTTACGAGAGATAGTCAACTTTTTGAATGTAAATAAAGTGGATATTGGAACGGCCCTCTCCCGTCGGGGTATACAATGGACCTTCAGCCCACCGATTTGCCCCCACTGGGGTGGGATTTTTGAGGCCGTAGTTAAGTCAGCTAAGACGCACTTGGGGCGTATAGTAGGTCAGACCGCGCTGACTTTTGAGGAGCTCGCGACATTGTTTTGTAAGATCGAGGCCGTTCTCAATTCGCGACCGTTGTGTCCGCTCAGCTCGGATCCAAATGACCTGGAGGCTCTGACCCTAGGCCATTTCTTGATAGGACAGCCACTTAACGCGTTGCCCGAGCACCCCTTCGAGGGAGTGAAATTGTATCGGTTGTCAAGGTATCAGATGTTGCAGCAGTTTACTCAGAATTTCTGGAAGCGTTGGTCGCTCGAGTATCTGCATATCTTACAACAGCGCCTTAAGTGGACTGACAAAACTAGCCCCCCTAGTGTTGGTGACCTCGTTCTGGTTAAGGATGCTAACCTACCGCCACTACATTGGCGCAGGGGGCGCATTGTTAACTTGTTCCCTGGCAAGGACGGGACCCCCCGGTCTGCAGAGGTTCTAGTAGGAGGCTCGGTTCTAAAACGAGCGGTTATCAACGTTGTCTCGGCTGCCCGTAGATTAGGGGACAGGTGGGTGCCTGTCCGGGCGGGTGATTGTTCGATTCCAAATCGATATTCGATCGATGGTTTCTGAACGGCCATTTTGAATTTGACGTTAGCTGCCAACCTAGCAGTTTTTGTTGACAACTGAGAGACGAAAGCCCTCGCAATGTAAACGCGTTTTGATTAGGGTGTTGAAATTAAATCGCAGGCCATCTGGAATGTATTCGGGTTTCCCTCAGGATTGTTCATATAGCTGAGTGTGTTATTGTTTCTCGAACCAGATAAAGTTCGCATTTTCGTGCCCGATTGTTTTTACCACGTAACATAACCTGTGTTGGAACACTGTGCTCATTGAAGCTGGCCCGCCAGTCATGCCTGGTTGGCTGAAGAACCTGTCTACCAAGAAGAGCCTAGGGTGCACCCGGGCCTTGCAGAGAGACAGGAGGTTGACGGGACCGAAGCACAGACCAGGTTAGATCGACCCCAATTACTTCAACTCGGTGAATCGCCGACGCTCACGCTTCTTGGCAACTGATCGTTACGCTACCTCGTAGCTGATGGGCCCCTACGAGGTCATTAGGCGCTGAGAAGCCTGAACAACCATAATGTACAAAAATTAGTCAAATTATGACATTCAAATTTTCAACGCCTACGCTCGCATGCGTGCCGCCCCTGTTTGTCTGTGAAGTTACAGAACAAGCTAAACAACTCAATGCCACAATGCCGGTCGAACATGCGGTTCCTGAACAGATCAAAGAGAGCTTATGATATGTGTGTACATAAACTAGTGTATGTAACTGTACATAATTAGGCATTAAAACTCTCGAGTGATATTATTATGAAACTCACTCTCGAGTAATGCCCTACATTATGTAGCAGTCACATAAACTACCATTAAAAAGTGGTTTGCAGGTTTCATCATTGGCCGAGTCGGCAGTGACCCTGCCTACGAAGCCAAGGGTCCCGGGTTCGAGTCCCGGTGGGGGCAAATACTTGTTTGATGAGAACAGATGTTTGTACCCTAGTCATGGTTGTTTATCTATCTAAGTATAATATTTATCGATATAAGTATGTGTATCGTTGTCTCGTACCCAAGATTCAGGGAATCCTAGTTTGGGGCTAGATCAATGTGTGTAAATAGTGTCCAAGCTATTATTATTATTATTATCATTGACGTGCTGCAATGGAAACCCGCTCCAAGTGGCAGTAGTTACAGCGGGCAGCCTGCGTGAACTCGCGGCCCGAGGCCGAACGGAAGTCTTGTCGTGAGATATGCCTAGTTTGGGCGTGACTGTACCACACCAGGTGAACAAATTGATAGCAGGTCGGCGCGGTACCGTCGCGGAGAAAAATGTCAACCGTAACCCTGCTATTACGAGACAATGGAATTGCAGGGTTAGTTCTGGAAAATAAGACTAGTTGAAGTCGATCGAGTATTGTCTTATTGCTGTAATCAGCACTTTGTGTAAGTCACAATTGTCTTATGAAAAATTGCTGCTAGGTATACGGTGCTCAGATTTGCCGTAGGACTGAGGATTTTTAACCGTTGTAATTCCGTGTTACAGACACAAATAATTGTATTTTTTGTGTCTGTAATACTCATTACAAAAGGATATTACAAGAAACTTCACCTAATCATGTATTCAGTGCAGAATCAATTTGATACAAGACAGCTACTAAGCACCCGCGACTAAAGTGCATATTACCGTCGGTATAGTGCAGTAACCATTACTACAGAATGGCTATGTAACAACAGGTTCACTTAAAACGTACATAAACTATGACCAACTTCTTTAGTGAAAGCCATATCTGTTACAGTACCCAACGTATATATTGAGCCATAATGGCGAGCGGCGTCTGCGCAGGGTAAAATGTATCTAAAACAGTCGTTTTTACCTGCGCAGAGTGGGTCAACTTATACGCCGCGCGTTAGTTGATACAAACTGGGAAATGAAAGGATAGGATGGTGGTGGTATTGTAATGATTGTGGTGGTAATATTTGGATTAGTTAAACACAACCAATTTTTGAAAGAAATCAAAAAATCAACCTATGGGAGTTTTTTAACTATACTTCCCCCACAGTGGTGGAGAAGAGGCAAAAAAATATATGTTAAAAGCATATTTTCCAATATCTATTTAATAATGAAATTTAGAATTGATAGAATTGACTATTAGACAAACGGTGGCTTGCAAAGGGGGAATAGACTAAGGAGAGAAACTTCCAGAAGTAGAATGCTAGGCTCTATATAAAGATGAATGAATAGGATGCAAGGCTAAGTTAAATCTTCTTTTATGAGTGCGTCTACTACTCTACTCTATGGTCACCCATTACGCAGTCACATTTCCCGCCCAAAAAAACAAGATGGCGTCGTCATGGGAGCGCGCGCGCGCCGCTACTGACAATACTAATTGAATCACGGGAGCATAAACCACGGTACGAGATCATAATTATGACATTACCTATTGTTTTGTGCACTTACGGAGAGCGACTTGTTAAGAAAGAGATTTATAAATTTCGTCGGCGGCATTCAGGTGTGTTACATAGATGCGCGCCCATCCGTATGTGTAATTTACTCAACTGTGCCTATGCCATCCCTTTTCAGAAACGGAGAGAGTTTTGTCTACTTCTAAGCTTTATACAAAACAACGAAACGAAATTAATGTATTGTCTCCCAAAAAACACAGTATTTACATACCTAGTACCAGTTATTAAACCCATATTTAAACCCGAGAGATATATGCCAGGATCGTAGCAGGTGGAGGTCTTTGGTCTCTGCCTACCCCTCTTCCGGGAAATAGGCGTGAGCATATGTATGTATGTATTTAAACCCGTGCCATGGATCTCCAGGTCTCCACACCTCTCGAGGTACAGAGATTTGTGAAAACATCAATGGGTAAACATTTTGCTGCTATGGTATCGTCGCGCCACACTTTATGAGCGGTGGCCTTGAATGCGCAGTACTCACTTTTCAATACCTGTATGTGCAGGTTATGTATGCGCAGTAATTCCTGCCAACGTCGCCCAGCGCTCTTAATTCGTGGCGCGAGGTATAGTATAGGTACGTGAAATATGAAAAAGAGAATAGGTAGGCCATTTTGAAGTTTTAACTATTTTTATTTTAGTTTAGATATTAGCGGATAAGAGTGCTTGTGGGTTTGAGTGCGTGTGAGACTTTGTATATGTACGAATGTGTGTGAAATCTATGCTAGTCTATGCTCTGTGAGAGGCCTCAGGACCACATGAGTTCCCCCGCGTATGCTCTGTGAGAGGCCTCAGGACCACATGAGTTCCCCCGCGTTCCCGTAAGAGGTCCACAACAAACATCTTTATTCCCCTCATTGTGCAGTCTTTTGCGACAGTCGCGTATTTGCAAACACGCGTAAATGCCGAGTGAGAGACGCGGCGGTGCGTACGCTTGAGAAACCCGTACCGTCGGCCATTCTCACGCGGCGCGACTTGTCCACGGATGTCGACATAAATCCTTGTCGCAACAGTTTAGCCGAGACTTCTGTATCAGCTATGAGGATCTATTCGGGAACACGCTGATTGGTTTATCACCGGACTAGATTAACCTTTTCGGAGTTGAGCTGTGCTGGACAAATGGGGTAATATCAAGACCGAAAAAGGGTTGATGGGAACCGGTGCAGTAACAATTAAATTGGGTGCTTTGTGTTCAAATCAAATAAACAATGAAGACAGCTTAGCCTATACAATGTGATTTTACCCATTATTTTGAACAACTTTCCCCAAGAAACATATGGTCGTAAACGAAATAAGTTTTTGTCTCTCCCATAGTAACTTGTAATCAGCTGATCGGGTAAATGTACTGAGGGACGAAACATATTTTTCATTTGCGACCATATGTTTCTTTGGGAAAGTTGTTCATAATGCTCGGTTCTATCAATCCCCAAAATATGGTCAGCTAATCAAATGTCACCTTGCATATAAATATAAATATATTACGACGACCCGAATGACCGAGTCGGCAGTGACCCTGCCTAAGAAACCAAGGGTCCCGGGTTCGGTTCCCGGTAGGGGCAAATATTTGTTTGATGAGAACGGATTTGTGTACCCTAGTCATAGTTGTTTATCTATCTAATAGATAAACAACTATGACTATAATAGATGATCTATGACTATCTAATAGATAATAGATATAATATGTATCTATTATCTATATCTATATGTATCTATAGTTTATTTATCTAAGTATAATATTTATCTATATAAGTATGTGTATCGTTGTCTAGTACCCAAGATACAGGGAATCCTAGTTTGGGGCTAGATCAATGTGTGTAAATGGTGTCCAAGATATTATTATTTTACGGTTTCAATCCCTACTATTGGCCACCTTCGAAGCCTACATCCACCATAACATCAGCCCACCAAGTTGATTATTTGTCAATTGGCTGTTTTAAGATACTGTTAAATTAACAGAACTATTTGACAAACTATAAAAGCAGGTCGTCTCATGTCGAGCACAAAGCCAAACTCATTCCACGTTCCCAGTGATATATGCACTCATGTAAATTATCCATGCAATTGTCTCGCGAGCTGTGTTTTACAAAAATGACGTCTTCCTGAGGAAACGGCTAAAAGGGGCTTGTAAACAATATTAGAGTGTTTGTAGAACCGTTTATCTCTATGATGGTAAAGGGTACAGTGACGACCTGGAAGAAGAAGACTTCACACACTGAAAAAATACTCTTGTTATTCGTAGCTAAACTTTCGTCTACGTATAACATAGAAAAAGTGACCACAAAACTATAGCAATACGTAACCAAATCTAGTTTGGTTATTTTTTAACGAAACTGTTTTGTAATTAATGTTAACACTATTTTGTTTAAGTCATACCAAGGTGCTTACTTAAAGGTACTTACATGCAGTTAGGAAACCAATTGTTTGTTTACTTCAGCCATTATTTACAAAACAGTTTGACTGTTATTAACTAAACTAATGAGTTGTTTTAGCTGTTGTTTTGTTACTATAACCTTATATATTGGTTAATTTAGATAACTTGTTTTGTAAATTTTTACAAAACAGTTTAACTGTTAGTAACAAACTTTGCTTGTTTTAGCTGTAGTAGTTTGTTTATATAGTATTTAGTACTTCTTTAGTGTGTAGCCTAATTTATTTTAGCTATCTGAGCGTTTTAGCATGGCAATAAGCGGTAATTTCCCTTTTGTTAATATTTCAAGAATTACCGATTAGATTGACATTATTTTCAAATCAATCTAATCTGACAGTCGAGTCCACACTAATTACAAGACGTAAACCACAGATATCTGTGATGTAAACGAATATACGGTACTTATAGACAGAATGCATCTTGTGACAATAACCACACCACTGATAAGTCACAGTAAAGCAATTTCACTTACGTGGGTGATATAAGTTTGTTTATCTACACACGTATCATAAACCCTCTTTACTGCGTACAAAAACCGCACGTTACGATCAGCATAATGTTATACTACTTAGTAAAAACTCATTTCTTATCTAAAAAATACACGTTATGACCATAATGTGTAATTTTTCTACATTTTATGACATTCAAATTTCGAACGCCGACGCCCGCCTGCGTGCCGCTCCTAGTTTGTCTGTGAAGTTGGTACTGACATTCAAATTTCGAACGCCGATGCCCGCCTGCGTGAAGTTGGTACTACAGAACAAGTTTTAACCCTTTCCTAGCGGGCAAGTTAAACATTGAGAAATGTTGTTATCTAACTGTGTATGTTTACCTTATAGGTCAATATGAAACACAGGTATTTTTTTTAGTATTTTATTGTACCTAGAAGTACTAATTCTAAACCTAGACATATTTGTACCGTCAGTCACTTTACGTATTACAATGTTAGGAACTTTCGTGAAAATTTCATACCAACTAAAAACTAAATATGATCAACGTTTACCTCGTGGTAATCCACAAAACAGTTTTTTTTGTCGTTTAGACATAAATATACGTTGCAAAGAGAACATACAGTGCGGGGTTTAGACTGCGTTTTCTGCATGCTGCATACTTCACACCTTCCCCTGTTTTGCACATATTTGGGCCAATGTCCACCTCTATTACCCAGTCGTACGTCGCACAGAGTAGAGTAGTTTGCTTTGTGCCTTTTGGAAGGACCAGAGCTGTCAGGGTTTTCTCTAGAAATTCTCTTCTTCACGCCAACGTCTTTCATGATCATCAGTCCTTGAGCAACAGATCGACGAAAATCTTTTACTGTCCTTTTTTCGAAAATGAGCCCATTAATGACATATGCGTTTACAAATGCTATATCTAGCACTCCCCAGAACAATCTATGCCACCATTTCGGCGATTTTCGGTCCACGCAATAAAGAGCTCTCAGTCGATCAGCCATGTCCACTCCTCCCATATAAGTATTATAATCCTTCACAGCTATCGGACACGTAACAATGGACTTTGATCCATTTTTTTCTTTTCGTGAAACCGTCGATTCTTCATTTCCGTGGAAGTTGGAGACCATATGCACAATTTTGCTGTCCTTCCATTTCCAGTATCCAACACCTAAATTTGAAAATCTGTGGTCACTATCTCCTCTGTTTAGCTTGGCATCTGCCAGCATGTGAATAGGTAAACCTTTCCTATTGCTTCTGATTGTTCCGCAAGCTACGCTCGCTTGCGGAACAATCAGAAGCAATTGTTCCGCAAGCGAGCGTATTTTCAGCCTTCAGCTTTTCCAGCAGAGGTATAGAGGAAAAGAAGTTGTCAAAGTATACTACTTTGTTTTGTCCCCACTCTTGCTGCGTCAACTCCAAAACAACTCTCTCTCTCCTAAGCCATAGTCTGCAAACTTCGTGCTCATTTGTTCATCTTTTCCCTGGTAAACCATAAACTTCTTTATGAACCCTCTTTGGTCTGCTAAGCACCACAGTTTCTACCCTCTTTTTATTGGCTTCATGGGTAAATATTGTTTCAGTACAGATCTGCCTTTGAATTTTATCATTGATTCGTCCACGCTCAATTCCCGTGTACCATTGTAAGACTCTTGAAATTTCCGGTTTAGTTCATCTATCACTGGCCTGAGTTTATATAATTTATCTTTGCAATTCGGGGGCATAGCAGAAGTATCATTGCAGTGTAAATGTGTCAAAATTGCTCTGAATCTTTCTCTAGACATGGTTTTGCATATAAGTGGGTTGTTCAGATCAGGTGCTGAAGAAAAATGGTCTGTCCAAGCAGGTCTACTATTATATCCCATGTAGAAGTTCATACCAATAAAGCTAAGCTAAGCTAAGCTAAAAGCTCTTCCTTCTTGAGATTCAATACTTTATCCTTCTGTTTTGCATAAAGATTGCTTTGGTACACAATATTATCCAATGTTGGACCAATCAACACTAGGAAAATGTCAGTCGGTGTGATGCAGTGGGAGAATAATTCTTGGGCTACTCCTGTATTTGCTAAATATTCCGTACACATGTCTCCAAGTCACGTTTTTTCCACTTACGATTGGGTTCAGCAGCTGCTTTTTGTTTGGTATTCTTGAGGGGAGGAGCTGATTCTCTAGATGTAGTATGAGGTTGGGACCGGCTTGTTGATGGAGCTCCAGGTTCGGTAATTGAGGGAAACGTAGATATTTCCTGGTCAATAAGGTCTAACAAAGTTTCTTCATTAGCAGTGGATGGTGATTCAAGCTCGGTGATGGCCTTGTCAAGAGCCTCTTGAAATACTTCATCAAAACCTCTTGAAGTAGGAAGATCAGTATGTAGGTCATCTTCATTGCAATTTTCTTCATCCGAGACTTCAACATCTGAGACGACCTCACAGTCAGGGATATCCTCTAGCAGCAAGGATTCAATAAGGGCAGCATTATTAGAAATATCCATGGTTTTTCATCTAAAATAAAGAAAATAACGATGAAATACCTAACTGTATTCTACCTACAAAATTATTTACTACGGGATCGTAAATCACTGACGGTACTTTTTAGTCCTCACTGGTTTTGGACCATTTTATGCATGAAAACACAAACAAAACAACTCATTGATACACAGTAACTGAGACTAATAATATTATTTTCAGTATTCAATCAAAACAAATGTACTTACTTGCGAGAATCTATTTTTATAAAATTTTCAAAGTGTAGCATAGTATCTTGTGTTGTTCGCGCAACAAGCAGTTACTTGTCAATTGATTTGATTGGCTGTTTTACGCGTCATGTTAAATGGCGTGCTCTGATTGGCTTGGTAAAAGGTACAAGAATGGCTCATCAGGAAGTTGTGAACTCTGTGTGGTCGTATAGTAAAGATATTTGACTTGAAAGGTGATGGTACAAATTTGTACCGTCTGCTAGGAAAGGGACAATTGCAGAGCCACAATGCCGGTCGAACATTCGGTTCCTGAACACATCGAAGAGAGCTTATGATATGTGCGTAGATAAACTAGTGTATGTAACTGTACATAATTAGGCATTAAAACTCTCGAGTGATATTATTATGAAACTCGCCTTCGGCTCGTTTTATAAACCCACTCTCAAGAATTAATGCTCTCCATTATGTAGCAGTTTCATAAACTACTATTTGTAATCTAGTTAAGTTCTATAAGTGACAACCTGTAATTGGCTCTGTAATTAAGTTGTATTATAAAGTAATATTTCACGCTGTTGCCTCTCCATGCATGTATAAATAAATAAAATAAATATCATAATTACAGTCTGTTTTCTTTCAAACTACAGGACCGATTCCTAATTTTCAAAAAAATTGACCACACTGGAAGGTCACCCTTTCCAAAAAAAAAGGATTTTTGAAATTGGTTCATAAATAGTTTTGAGGTATCAAACATAAAAAAAACAACTGAATTGAGAATCCCCTACTTTTTTCAAGTCCATAGTGACAAACGTCACACACATATAAACATCCAAGACCTGGGGTTTTTTTTCTTCACCCCCAACCGAGGTTTGAACCCGGCAACTCTCGCATGGTAGGCAGCAGAGCCACAACCGCTGGGCCACAGAAGTCGTGTTGTATTTAAACTGTTTATAGCGGCTGATTGAAGTCGGCGGCAACTCGGCCTTATTGTTAGAAAGTTACTATAAGAGTGGGTTTTTTAATGCTGCATCTTAATAATAATACTAATTAGCTAGGTACTCGTATAAATGGCATACATTAAATATGTCTGGCTCCTTTAAATAATACAGTAATTACGAGAGCGTTACTAGATATGTAAATATATACTCTACATGTCTTCGAAGGTATCTCAAGCAATAAACTATAGTGTTATGGACGATTGAAAGGTTGTAGCTGCAGAACACTTTATTATGATAAAAAATACCTACTGATAATCCGTTTCTAATAAACACTTTCCTAGATGGAAATAGTAGTTTATGTGACTGCTGCATAATGCCTAATTATGTACAGTTACATACACTAGTTTATCTACACACATATCATAAGCTCTCTTTGATATGTTCAGGAACCGCATGTTTGACCGGCATTGTGGTTCTGCAATTGTTTAGCTTGTTCTTTAGTACCAACTTCACGCAGACGGGCGTCGGCGTTCGAAATTTGAATGTCAGTACCAACTTCACAGACAAACTAGGGACGGCACGCGGGTGGGCGTCGGCGTTCGAAATTTGAATGAATATGTAGAAAAACTACACATAATGACCATAACGTGTAGTTTTCCAGATACGAAACGAGTTTTTACCAAGTAGTTTAACATAATGCTGATCGTAACGTGCGGTTTTTTAACGCAGTAAAGAGGGTTTATGATATGTGTGTAGATAAATATCTAAAGGTAAGCCTTTTATCTTTTTTTTATACCTTGGACACTATTTACACACATTGATCTAGCCCCAAACTAGGATTCCCTGTATCTTGGCTACTAGACAACGATACACATACTTATATAGATAAATATTATACTTAGATAGATAAACAACCATGACTAGGGTACAAACATGCGTTCTCGTCAAACTAATATTTGCCCCCACCGGGACTCGAACTCGGGACCCTTGGCTTCGTAGGCAGGGTCACTGCCGACTCGGCTATTCGGGTCAGTCCTTTGGTATGGAAATTTATCTATTAAAAGCGAATCTATTTGGAATAGTGCCATTATTAATTCCATATCTCATGAGTCACGACGCAAATTACTGTCACTGTTGGGGCTCAATTCTCTTATAGAAAACGCATAGCGATAGCGAATCGATTTCTGCCAAGAGCGTAAAATGCCGTATCCGGCTTGTCGGCGGCGCCTATTTTGTTTGCAGACTAACTGCCAATTTTGCCGTATTCCATAACAGAATATGACCCTAGCTGCCTACCTGCCTAACCCTACCACAAAAAATTTTAAACAACGTTTAACCTCAAAACAAACGTCAAATCCTATATCATTTTTGTTTTTAAACAAGTGTTGAACGGTAGTTTATTTTTTTGTGGTAAGGCCCAATATTTTCACCTGAAGGTCAACCTTTATCTGTTAGATATAATCACAAGCTATCGCATCCAGGCTTTACAACCAGCTAATAAACCCGTACAAATTAAAAAAACTATAACAATGGCTGAAGCAATTTGCTACAATAACTAAGTCTACCTGATTGATATTGTATTGTTTATGTTAGTATACTGGAGTGAATAATATTGTTTCTAATAGTAGTTTATGTGACTGCTACATAATGGAGGGCATTAATATTGGAGAGGGCGAGTTTCATAATAATATCACTCGAGAGTTTTAATGCCTAATTATGTACAGTTACATACACTAGTTTATCTACACACATATCGTAAGCTCTCTTTGATGTGTTCAGGAACCGCATGTTCGACCGACATTGTGGCTCTGCAATTGTTTAGCTTGTTCTTATCTGTAGTACCAACTTCACAGACAAACTAGGGGCGGCACGGAGGCGGGCGTCGGCGTTCAAAATTTGAATGTCAGTACCAACTTCAAAGACAAAGTAGGGGCGGCACGCAGGCGGGCGTCGGCGTTCGAAATTTGAATGTCAGTACCAACTTCAAAGACAAAGTAGGGGCGGCACGCAGGCGGGCGTCGGCGTTCGAAATTTGAATGTCAGTACCAACTTCACAGACAAACTAGGGACGACAGGCAGGCGGGCGTCGGCTTTCTAAATTTGAATGTCATAATATGTAGAAAAATTACACATTATGGTCATAATGTGTAATTTTTCAGATAAGAAATGAGTTTTTACCAAGTAGTTTAACATTATGCTGATCGTAACGTGCGATTTTTGTACGCAGTAAAAAGGGTTTATGATACGTGTGGAGATAAATAATATAATACAACTTGTATCTATCTACTTATATAAAATATACGACGGATAACCGAGCGGTGGACAAACATAGTTGTGATCCTCAATCGGCATCGTAGGTCAGCAGGAATGATTTTATAATAAACTCAGTAAGCACTTGTTATATCACTGTATTTGCACGTTAAGTTTCACAGAACTGTTCACTTCGGACATCCAACAGATAATGCCTTCCTCAACTAAAAACATCGTTTTCGTAGATTATTTTCCCACTGAAACCCATTTCTGTTCGCGCCCATCGTATTTTGTAAAAATCCATTTAATTCACAGCTGATCCATTTAATTCACAGCGGATCCATTTAATTCAAGTCTCAAATCAAAAAATAAAGAAATGGAAACGGAAATAGAAATCAGAATTAACCTACTACTTACAAAATATTGTTTCTTTAAATATGACGTAATTCCAGTTATTTATTGGAAAATGTTTCAAATGGAAACGGAAATAGAAATCAGAATTAACTTACTACTTACAAAATATTGTTTCTTTAAATATGACGTAATTCCGGTTATTTATTGGAAAAAAAAATCAAATGGAAACGGAAATGCGGAATTGGATCGATTAAAATTAAATTTGAAACATGCGAATCAACGAGTAGACTAAAACTAACTTAAAATAGTATTATGACGGGAGCAATTCTTTACGCGCTGTCATAAATGTATACCTGTCTTACAAACCGTCCAACTGTCATTACACTATAAAAACACACACTTCTTACATAAGTAAAGTTTAGATTTATAGTTATTGCATTCATAATTCACTTTGTTTTATGCGAATCATTTGTATTTGATTTTCTGGTTGAGCCTACACTACACCCACGACGGGAAACCTAGTATCTAGCATAATTGTTGTGTAAAATAAAGATTTTAAGTTTAATTGCTTTTCAATCGAATGTTGCACCATGGATCGCCTTCTATTCAACCATGAAAAGGCATTTATAGAACTTGTACACAATCTACAATATCAGTAACCAAATATATGTTAGTCTTAAATGCACTACGCAGAGGTAACTAGGGCATTCAACGAAAATGCCGTTCGAATGGCTGCTTGATTGATAAATACATGACTAGATGACAACTCAGATATTATAGCCTCCAAACAAAGACAACAACACTTCTGCAGATTGGCTCTTGTTCCAAAAGCGATACGGTTCCGATTTTAAAGCTAAAGTGATTCAAGTAATAACGTTGTTAAGGAGAATTGTACCGTTGTCACATTAGTGATTGTACGAAATGTCGAGCCACTTCTGCCAGAGTGAGTATCGAGGTCGGATTACTGATAGTAACTAATAAGGTCTAACGTACCGGTGAAACATTATAATCGATCTATCTAGCCTATACCTAAAGCAATCACTGTTGAGCATTTCCTCTTATACCTTGTCCGAGCAAACGTCCCCGTTACTCCAGGCGGAAAGACCCGCAGTGTGAGAGGGACGGAATCGAGGAAAAACGACTAAAAGTCAGTTTTGAATGAGTACAAAATTAACCAAAATAGCCATGAAAATTTCTAAATGACTAAAATTAAATATCTTGGGTACTAGACAACGATACACATACTTATATAGATACATATTATATTTAGATAGTTAAACAACCATGACTAGGATACAAACATCGCGTTCTCATCAAAAAAAAATTGCCCCCACCGGGACTCGAACCCGGGACCCTTGGCTTCGTAGGCAGGGTCACTGCCGACTCGGCCATTAGGGTCGTATTTAAGTCGGGACTTCTGTTGAGCAGAAGAGAAATAAAAGCATCGATAATGTCGATATATTTACGCCATTTATTATGGTCCCTACGCTAACCTCATCCGGTGTCCAGCAGCCTAGGACATGCCCTCCGTCCATCGCGCTGGTGATATGTCCCTCGGTCCACCCGCGTCCAATTTGGTCATCATTCGGTTACCATCGCCCTCCATTCGGTCCATCTACCGTCGTCCCTTCCAGCCAAGAGCATAGAAATAGAATGAATAAGCTAAGTGTCCAAGAGTCCCGCCCAATTAATAAATAAATAAATAAATGTAGCCCATTCACCGAGGGGCATAGGCCTTTATCCGGATACGAGTAATATTAAGCCATACTCCACCACGCTGGCTCAGTGCGGGATGGTGGAGGGGTTTTTACGACTAGCGATACTAGATTACTAGCGATAGTAGCCGGGACCTACAGCTTAACGTGTCATCCGAAACACGGAACGTCCGATAATGTACTTAAGATAAATTAATTATCTCATTGGTACATTGTCAGGAATCGAACCTACGTCTCGTGCATGAGAAGCAAGCGTGAAACCCATTAGACCACGGAGCTCTTTAATTAATAGTTAAAGAAAATTGGTAAACATGGTTGGCCAGTTCACAGTCAACGTCCACGCATTGCGTGTCGTAAAGTCGAGCCATCAGCCTCTAATCTATTACAAAAGGTGTGGTTCTAACTACATATTAATAATTCATTTCCAGGAAAAGAAACCATCGCAATTATGTGATGAGTGTTGGAGAATACTCCAACACTCATCACAAAGTTAATTGCAAACGTAGGTCAATCTAACCGTTTATCTTAACCGTAGATAGGTACTCATCGATAAAACAGAAACACATGGAGTTACAGAGAACTGGAAGTAAATGATTATATACTCTTAGAGTGCATACGAGTTCACTTCCCTGCAGAGAGCAGGATGCTTTCCAAACAAATTCGTAAAATATAGGTGAAGTAGGTTGAAGAGTTAGCTCCTAAATCGCATCGCTGTGACACTAAAAAACTATCACAATAACAATAGCAATAAAGCTCTCCACGTTCACAGGAAATACAAGTCTCGACAAATTACAGCAGCAATATTTTTTGGTTCTCAAACTGTTTAAATAACGAATGACTTTCTTAACTCTACAAGTTAAATAACTTTGCTTAATGCAGTAAGATAATGCAGAATTTCACAAGCTAACAAATATCACAAACAGTGGCATAACAAAGTTATGATATTAACATAAACATTAACATAAACATGTATATACAGGCACATACATTGCTTCTGGCCCCACACTAGGATACCATGTGTCGTGGGAACCAGAAACAGCGACATCACACACGTATAAACATCCAAGACCTGGGTTTTTTTTTTACCCCCAACCGGGGATTGAACCCGGGACCTCTCGCACGGTAGGCAGAGCCACAACCGCTGACCACAGAGATCGTATATTAGTATATCAATCAATCAAAGCTAAGCTACTCAAGAGATCCGCTACCAACGCCATAACTATCTGAATATAAAGAGTCACTTTTTTAATTTCGGCTGCTCCCTTTGCGTTTATTAATGTTTTTCGGTCTCTTACACGATAACTACTAACCTACATAACATTAACGGGGTGGCAAAATCTTAATATAGCCCACGCTTAGCCATTTATCACAAGTTATTATTACAAACAACACAAAACTGAGGCATAACAAAGTAAAACATATTGACCTTTCACCCCGCCCGCCCACAACGCACGGCACAGACAAGAAAACAAAAGAAAAACCCGAAGTCAGAAAGCATGTCGGCACGCGCCAACTCGTGCAGAATCACTAGCCATTTCCGCCTCAGCTTTTTCTGCAAAACCTACATGGACTCACCTCTGACAATAAAAACCCGATAACACTACCACGCGCGCGTAAAACGATCTCGATTCTTGCTACAAGAACTCGGCGTGTGTCGGTCGCGTGCCTCGCAGGGCAAATTACGTTTCTTCATCTTTATTACCACCACTTACTAGAGAGTCGATTGAATATGCCCAGCGGTGTATGTCGGCGGGTCAGCGGCTGTCTTCAAGTCCGAGATTGTCGGTTGACAAAAATTACAAGTATTGTTGTATGTTGTTAGCGCGTGCGCACTGACCCGTGCGCTAAGTATGGTGGAGGAAGTAAGTTACGTCCGGTGGCGATGCACTCAGGGGTACTTGAGGAATTGGCATTGTAATTACAGTTTATGGGGCAGTAGTTTTATGGTTCGAGGGTTTGTGGTGGCTGAAGCTGGTTCTGGTTAACTATACAGTGTGGTAATTACATCTTAGCCAGAGACTTATGGTTCCAGTTTCGATTGGAGTCAAGGGATCAGCATCGTGGTGAGCTTGCTCCTTATTCTTTGCTGAATCCCTCATATTATATGTGATTACAACGAAACTTTGGTATTAATTAGCAAAATTTAACCATTGACTGAAGTTGTGTGCTCTGAACAACAAGATACCTCTAGAGATCTTAAAATTGCCATTTGAGCAATTTAAAAAGCATGTTAAAGCGACTTTGTCGGAAAAGGGATATCACAATGTTCTAGATTACTTAAATGACGGGACTGTATGGGGTTAATCTGGCTCAACACAGACCTTGCTGTTAATAATTTTGTAATTATTTATTCCTGCTTATTTATTATGATAATTCATATATATGTATGTATCAGAAGCACAAGCAATTTTAAAAAGAAATCTAAAAATCAATCTGTGGCAGTTTCTACACCCTTCTCTCCCACAGTGGTCCCATGTAGAGAAGTGGCAAAAAATGACGATTGCTAAGTATATGTAAATATCTACAGTAATAAAGACATTTGGAATTTGGAATTTAATGAACTTCTGCCTATTGCACCTTAGACAACATAAGTAAAATTGCTCATCCACCATTACTCGACCCCTCTGCCTTCTACA
Organism: Argyresthia goedartella; assembly: GCA_949825045.1. Taxonomy (NCBI): domain Eukaryota; kingdom Metazoa; phylum Arthropoda; class Insecta; order Lepidoptera; family Argyresthiidae; genus Argyresthia; species Argyresthia goedartella. Next base: position 34,483,481 of record OX463812.1, on the reverse strand, counting down.
AAAGGAAAATTATCTCGATGTACACAAATTCTAAACAACCAACTTCTTAATTACATGTTTAACAAAAACGGAAACACCCGAACCGACCTCACGAGCTACCGATAACCTTAATCGAATTAAACGACTCTACAATTACCAGCATACCTCATTCTATCAGCTGACGACTGATGGCCCATACTATGTATGAGTCATGGAGCCAGTACTTATGGGGGAGCTCCACTCGATGACAAAAGCAGCCACTAATCGTAGGTATGGAATAGTTATTTGTGTCACAAGGGAGCAAAATGATGTATTTACGGCGAGGGCGGTACATTGAACCCAGAGTGAAGCGAAGGCTTCTACGATAGAATCCTGAGTGTAGCGAGGGATTCTAAGCTAGAAACCTGAGCGCCCAAGACGAAAATAATTTTGCTCCAGAGTGACACATACAATTTTTCACACCGACTATGAGGAAAATTGAAATATAATGCTCTAAAAATAATGAAATAACTATACTTTGAATTGTACTTTCAACACTTTTACAGTAATCGAACAACGAAATTTTTTTTTTATAATGGCGGATTGTGAAGGATTAGGGAAAAGTCACCACAGATAAAATATTCCTGTGCTACTTTTACCAATGTGTAAAAATTATCGAATCGATTATTACAATGGTATCGGATATCAATATTCATTATATCACAATAACTTTTGATTTCAGTAAAATACATAATTTAATGTGCATTTTTTAAAATATTACGAAAAATTCATAAATTTTCATATACCGTTGTTAAAGTTGAAACTTGAAACGTGTTCGTTTTTAATCGATTACGATTTAATTATAATCGATTATTTCATTAAGATCTGTGTTCTATTGGCACATTGCATAAATGCTACATGCCAATGAATAAATTAAAAAAGTAGCTTAAACAGAAAAGTAGCATTTTGCTCCCTCTCGTCGTGGAGCAAAACTTACTTTTCCGAATGAAAGGTGTGAAAATATTGTTGTGCATTTTTACTAATCACAAAGTGACGTGGTCCTGAAAAGACATCAAATAGGACAGTCAGTTTGACATTTCAACCCTGGTATAGTTCCCCTCACGTGAAGAGAACGCTGGCTTTAATATATTTTTCACACCTTTCATTCGGAGAAATAAGTTTTGCTCCACGACAAGAGGGAGCAAAATGCTACTTTTCTGTTCAAGCTACTTTTTTAATTTATTCATTGGCATGTAGCATTTACGCGATGTGCCAATTGAACACAGATTTTAATAAAATAATCTATTATAATTTAATCGCAAAACATTTGAAACGTGTTCGGTTCCAATATTCAAAAAAATGTCACAATAAATTATGTTTTACTGAAATCAAAACAATCGATGACTGTTATTGTAATAAAATGAATATTTGACGACCCGAATGGCCGAGTCGGCAGTGAAGCTGCCTACGAAACAAAGGGTCCCGGGTTCGAGTCCCGGTGGGGGCAAATATTTGTTTGACGAGAACGGATGTTTGTATACCCTAGTCATGGTTGTGTTTATCTATCTAAGTATAATATTTATCTATATGAGTATGGGTATCGTTGTCTGGTACCCAAGATACAGGGAATCCTAGTTTGGGGCTAGATCAATGTGTGTTAAAAGTGTCCAAGGTATTATTATTATTATTGCTATCCGATACCATTGTAATATTTGATTCGATTATTTTTACACATTGATGAAAGTAGCAAAGATATATTTTATCTGTGCTGACCTTCCATAATCCTTCACAATACGCCATCATATATAAAAGTTTTGTTTTCGTTGTTCGATTCCTGTAAAAGTGGTGAAAGTATAATTCAAATTATAGATATTTCATTATTTTAGAGCATTTTATTTCAATTTTCCTCGTAGTCGGTGTGAAAAGTTGTATGTGTCACTCAGGAACAAAATTATTTTCGTCATGGGCGTTAACGCTTGAATCCTTCGTTACGCTCAGGTTTCTAGCTTAGAATCCCTCGCTACACTCAGAATTCTATCGTAGCATCCTTCGCATCACTCTGGATTCAACGTACCGCCTTTGCCGTAAATACAATTTAGCTCCCTTGAGACACAAAATTTAAGCGTTCTTTTTACGCGACGGAACGGCATGTGTGTTTCTTTTAATCGGTTCTGGATAAGGGCCGCTCCAAGCATATTGCCTCTTCTACAAGCGAAAAACTCATTTACATAATTGCCCCGCGCAACGCGATAAAACCATGTAAGTACTTATACAATACAACCTCATTCTTAGAGAGATGGTAGTTATAACAAATTATACGTAGGAGATTAAAAAACATGAACCGAGTAAGTGGAGGCGCACGAGCAAGGAGGCCCGTTCTTTCATCAGTAAAAAAGTTAATAAAAAACACCGTACGGAGAGATAGCTGAATGGGGAAAATTATGCGCGTCTGTACATAGTTGTGTGCTGAAATCCAGCAAGCTTGGCAGCCCTTAGCTTTTCTTGTAGATCTGCTTTATAATTTAAAAGGATTTTAGTAATAAATGTGTCATTAGACAAGTAAGTATTCAAAACTTGCCTTCTCACAATAATGCCATAATACGATTGAGTGATATTAAGGTGATACGAAAAAAAAGGGTTTTTTTTCGAATCCATTTATTCCATCATGAAATCATCTACAGATTTGATTTTTGGGTTAACGGTTATTGAGTATTTATTAAGATTTTCACTAAAGGAAAACGCGATTGAATGAAATTTTCTTGATAGAATTTTATTACGAAAACACCTCTAAATTATTTTATATATTCCTGTAATTCTGAAATCCTGACTAATTTCATAGTGGAACTTCCTTCAAAATTTAGATATTATGTATTCGCAAAATCTCCTTAAAAAGATTTTTAACAAAATAGCGTAGTTTCTTTTTAAACAATTTTTCTGTGGTTAAGCGCTACGTTATGACATTTTTTCCCGATTTCGTCCCTCTTACACTGCGGGTCTTTCCGCCTGGGGCCCAATTCCGGTACACAGTAACAGCTCCATGACAATTATATTACGATTACGGTCAACTTTAGATATCCAATATCTGATGATTTTGTATTCCGATTCCCTTTGTTGATTCACTTAATTATTGTGCTTACCGATTGGCTTAATTTTCACCATATAATTGCCTTAAAAATATATTCTCCAAACGCCAAATATTGGATATCGAAAGTTGTCCGTAATCGTCATGTAATTGTCATGGAGCTGTCATTGTGTACCGGAACCCTAGCCCTGGAGTAACGGGGACCTTTGCACGGACGAGGTATCGCCTTAATGAGTGCGAGAGGCGTTGGTATCCCGCGGGCCGTGATACGCTTTAGCGTGAGGTGAGGACTCCCGATACAAAACGAACAGACAACCTCATCCTATTTTTAAGTCGATGGAATTTTGACAGCAACCTCATACATCAGCCCGGAATCGCCAGTGGCGTTAGACGATAGGCGACCCGAATGGCCGAGTCGGCAGTGACCCTACGAAGCCAAGGGTCCCGGGTTCGATTCCCGGTGGGGGCAAATATTTGTTTGATGGGTACTGATGTTTGTACCCTAGTCATGGTTGTTTATCTATCTACGTATAATATTTATCTATATTTAAGTATGTGTATCGTTGTCTAGTACCCAAGGTACAGGGAATCCTAGTTTGGGGCTAGATGAATGTGTGTAAATAGTGTCTTTTAAAAGGTGCAAAGTGAAATAGATCTTTAAGTCTGGGTTTCTACGCAATCTACTTAGTATTATTGCTATATTTTGATAAAATTACGGACATGTAAGTATAACTTTGATGTACGTACAGATAACGCGTTACGGTATCCGACACCTTACCACATACAGACTTGATATACAAAGTTGTAATTACATTATGACTATAGTTAGCCTCCTAAGATATTAATTGCAACAACGAAAGATAAGCAGCAATGCTTGCTGCAATGCACTAGTTTCTCCTATAGGAGTCCTACATACACTGTTGAACACTAACCGCCTCCCAGACTCGTTTAATGATTCATTAAGGATTAATACTTAATGAACAATTTTATATGTAAATTTAAATTTGGAATCGGATTATTGGTTCATTAAATGACTCTGTGTACGGCGCGGCGGTTAGAGGTTTATTTTAGCAAATACTGTCAGATAAGTTCCACTTAGAGGGCGCTATTTTTTAGGTAATAAACACAGAGTACCTAAATCAGCAAAGAGTTTCGTTCATCTGAGGTTGCTTACAAATGAATCACAGAGTAAAAGTAAGTAAAGAAAATATATGCAAAGAGTTATTCAGAGAAATTAATTGTCACTATCCTAATCTCAGATGAATGAAACTCTTTGTTGCTGTTGAAAATGATTATGAGAGAGAGAGAGAAAAACATTTATTTCATAATTTTGTACACAATACATGGTAACATGACATTACAACAAAAAAAACTGCACTGCAAATAAAAGTAAGAAAAATAGACCTTAATATTGTAACAATTGCTTATAAATCTTCACCTTTAACTTGTATACGACTAAGCTAGCAATAACAATTTAATAAGACTAAGTTATTGTGTATTGTGTACAACCCTTTGAAAAAGGTACGAACTCAGCAATAAGTTTTATCAGCAATAAGTATTATCAAGTTACAAACCTCAGATGAATGGAACTCTTTGTGTTACAAACATGTAGTTCACACCAAATGTCCCCATTAACATGAAGTTTATATATTTGGCGACTCCTTTTGGTTGCTCAATCAGGGGGCCTATACCGGTAGCGGCAAGACAATGACAGCTCAGTGAAATTGACGCTACGAGCGACGGTCAACTTTAGGTAGGTATTAATTATTTGGCGTTCGGATAGTCGTAAATGTTAGAAAATAAGGTTATTGCTAATGATATAAATTAGTTATACCTCGCGCCACGAGTTATGAGCGGTGTCCTGGAACGCGCAGTAGTCACTTTTCAAAACCTGTACAATATGCGCAGTAATTCCCGCTAACGTTGCCCAGCGCTCTTAATTCGTGGCGCGAGGTATATCAAGCAAACACACTTACAAAATGCTAATTTTAATCGCACATCAAAAATACTGATTTTCACAGCAAAAAAGGATCAGCAAAAACACTTTTTGTTTTAAGTATTTTTGTTGTTCTCACATGTTCAACCTAATACGAGGGATAAAGGGGGCTTCGCTTCGCTCACCCCTTTACCCTTCACCTAAGCTACCGCAGTATTTTGCCCTGATATTTTCTGTAAAAATCAGTATATTTGCGGTGCAAATCAGTATTATTGAAGTGCAGTTTAATATTTCCCCTTACAAAATAGTCAGATTGGATACCTAACGTTGACCGTTGTCGTGGCGTCATTGTCAGTGAACCGTCATTGTCTAAATGATATATGAAGCAAAGAGTTTCGTTCATCAGAGGGTATAAGGCCCGAGGTGAAGGACTCTACACACAATCACATTTGTTAGGGATCCCAGTGGAGCTGGGCCTTAGAGCAAATAGAGTATATGTAGTTGTAGACCAGCTTCCGCCAAAGAGGAATAATTGATTTCACGCGGTTTCGCCATAAATTTCGTTTGAATCACAATCTTGGTGCCTTCACGCACAGTAATTGGTACCCTTCAGTTCCTTCTCGTGACTAGTGCCACCATAATCGTTGAGGAAGGAAATCGGAAAAAATACAAAGTTTTAGCGAAAAAATATTGCAAACTTTCTACAACTATCGTGATCATATAACCTGAAATACCTGAATATTTATTTTCTATGTGCGCATTCAGTGTCGGGGGTATTTGTCATGCGCCATACTGACTGCAACCTTTGCGGGGTCAGGTGATGGTGATGAAACCCGCATGACACCGACAGAGCCCTAAATCCCGCGTGCGTATTGAATTCGAAATTCAAAATTAAATTAAAAAAATCGCTTATTCAAGTCAGATTTTAACACAAATAGTAGGACCCCCCTGGTAAGTTTACAGAAAACCTGTGTTAGGGGAGAGCTCACCTTCCACATTGGAGCGTCGTCGGCAGAGCCAAGAGCACGAGCTACTAACAAGTCGGAAAAGTGCTCGACCTCAGACAACAATTCAATAGACATATTTATAGTCGTATATTATAGGAACTGGCAGTTAAAATAAGTACCACTTTCCCGACGTGCCACTCATGCTTCCGTCTCATGACTTAAATAAACCGGGAAAAAAAATATAACAAAATATAGCTGATATTTTTGCAAGAAAATGATTTTGAATAGTACGAGGTATGAAAGAGTATGAAATAAAAATAAATCATTTCATGCCACTGAAAGAGTGTTCTAATTGGTAGCCAATTAAAAGCCAATGCAGTCTCTTTTCTGGCATTTTATTTAAGCCAAACTTGGCAATTTTACCTTGAGTGAAGTCATCGCTGATCTTACATGCTAGGCTCAGTTTACAAAATCGTTACGTGGGGAGTCGAACTTTGAGATATCAGAAAACTAAAAACACTGTTTATTTTTATAACATAACATAACGTCGCGCCTTTTCCCATACGGGCTGGCAGAGGCACAATTGTGTCCACTTTGAGCCACTTATTCAATACTCCATTTTGCGTGACAGGGGGCTAGCCCATCGCCGCAGCTATGGAGTAATCAAGGTTTCCTCACGATGTTTTCCATCACCGTTAGAACTTCCGTATAATGTACTTAAGATAAAATAATTATCTCATTGGTACATGGTCTTGCAGGAATCGAACCTGCATCTCCTGTGTGAGAAGCCAGCGTGAAACCCATTAGACCATGCAGCTCTTTTATTTTAATTTATTTTTTAAATTGAATTGCATTCACAGAAATTTCCTTTGGCCACACCCTAAAGAACAAGCAGCAATAATGCATTTGCAAGCCTTATCAAAAGTAACACGTAAAAAATAGCAATGATACTAGACGACACGGCCACTGCAGTCGAAATCGTAGCGCAAACTCAGACTTTAACCTAACAAGTGTTTTATGTAGCGGTGGATTTGACACACGAGTTTAACTGGCCCATAACGCAACGGTAACAAAGTAAGATTAATATATTGTTTTCTATGTACAAATACATCATGTGTAATTTTTCAAGAAAAGATAAAAGTGGTTTCAACTATTGTCACCCTATTCTAGCGAGGATAGAAGTCGCACTATTTTGCTCGGGAATATTGAAAATTGTGGACAATAAAGTAAATCAGCCACCTGAGGAGGCAAACTATTAATAAAGTAAGTAAGTGCATTTGATTTATATTTTACCGCGGCCTTTCGTGTGGAACGGACAATAATTCCAGGAACTTACGAGAACAGGAGAGACCCTTGAACTAAGGGGCGATCAAGCGATGCACTAGCAACATGTTCTTTCTAACGCTTCCGTATATTTTGCTGATCACAGCTGCGTTACCATCACAAGACTTTGCGATACTGTTCGCTCCTCATTGGGAACATAACGTATATGTATCTTGTTTTATATTTCAGCCGTAGGTATTATTACTACGGAATACAAGATAAATTCTAGGAAAAGAAAACAAAAAAACATTTGCCTAGACATAGATCCAGAATAATATACAGGATGTCCGGTAGATCGATGCAAAAACTTAAAACGAAGCTAGTACAGACCATTTAGAACCATTTGAGCCAAACATACATACGGCGAAGTGTTACCGTTAATTTTTTATTGATGAAGTGTTTTTGTAAAAAAAAAATTGATTAAGTCTGTAAAAACCAAGTCTGACGTATTTATTAGACGACTGATTTATTAGAATGCTTATTAAGTGATTTATTAGAATCGATTGTAAAATAATCCAATTATTGTTTAGTTTTGCAATGATAATCACTTAACTGTGAAAATCTGGAAATTTTCTTCAAAACACTAAATCATCAATAAAAATTTAACGGTAAGACTACGCCCTATGTATGTTTGGCTCAAATGGTTTTTAATGGTTAAGGTTCGGATTAAGTATCTGCATCAATCTACTGGACACCCTGTATAACAAAACATTAGGGTGGCAAATAGAATACCTTTTCCGTGCAGATGCAAATAGATATCTGGGGCTGCCTTCCATTAATCAGTATATTATCCGTTTTCCTTTTGATTTTGAAGAATTTCGTTTTCAATCGCCCTTTTTCTGTATAACTACATCATAAATAGATCGTCTAGAAATAATGAACATTATAGCAAAGCCTCGTCAGCATCGCGTTACCAGCTCTGCAATTATGTTCGCCCAGCACGGATCCTACCCACGGCAGCTACCTACCCAATGCAACCACATTTTGCAGTACAGGCTCCCGTGAAGTACAATTATGGGCACAAGTAATAAACATCGCAAATTAATAGCTAACAAAACGAATGTTATAACTAGCTACTTCGACGCTAGCCGGTACTGAAGTCATGAAATATTTACCAACAAATAAGTCTATAACAAATTTACTAAAAATAAGGTGTCTAATAGTTGATCATCTGTGTTTGGTACTGTAAGTTGTCTAACTCTAAATATAAGATGACTTTAGGTACTTTTTGTTATATGAAAAAACTGAACCAAATAAACATATTAAATTAACCTAATCAATTATGTAGTAGAACCTTTAATTTTCAACATGGCAAAATGTATAAGTAATGTTATTTGGACAATTAGGTAGAAAGTTAGGTACTAAATCTAGATTCTATTGATCTATCCTTAGGTTCAATCCGAAAATTTCCAGCTAAGGTTGGTGAACGTTACTTTTTCCCAGGCATGGCTTTTCCATCTGCAACCGTAAGTAAAATACAACTCTGCGCTTAATCAAAAAAAAAACCTACACCCACGCGTCTGACCTATACCAACGCAGCTATGCCTCGCGCCACGAGTTATGATCGGTGGCCTGGAACACGCAGTAGTCACTTTTCAATACCTGTACATATGCGCAGTAATTCCCGCCAACGTCGCTCAGCGCTCTTAACTCGTGGCGCGAGGTATACCAGCCTAATTTACTCCCACTCATCATTTCATCCCGCCTAGTCCAGCTGCCGAGATACCATCTCGCAGATTTTTCCCTTATCCCATAGAAGGCCTCGAACCTCGGACCGGACGCGACAGGTGCTACCGGCGGGTTCACGAGGGTTCAACTTCCCCCCCCCCCCGCGCTCACCCCCCACACGGACACACCCCGCAGCATCCGCGGGAACCCGTTCCTCTAATAATATAACGTAGAAATGAAAGATTAATGAGAGCAACCGGAGCACGCCTCTTTCACTTGGCTTAGGGAGGCGGTGGATATCGATATCGATAGGAACTAACATTTATTTTACTACAACGACCTAGCCGTTTCAGTTTAGGAAAATCCGCGAAATTGCCATGACGTCGTTTAACTAGTCTTGGTATTAGGTAAAAAACGCCAAATAAGGCGTTTGCTTCTAATACAGGAGATGTTCGAAACCTGACCATGTACCAGTGAGATAATTTATTTATTTAATTTACTACTAGATTGTTAGGAATATATAATATAATGTAGTTCATTAATGTCCCCGCCGAGGAGCACAGGCCTTCGGACGGATACGAGTAAGATTAAGCCATACCAGGGAGAGCTCCGTGGTTTAACGGGTTTCACGCTTGCTTCTCACTCAGGAGATGCATGTTCGATTCCTGACCATGTACCAATGAGATAATTAATTTATCGTAAGTACACTATCGGACGTTCAGTGTTTCGGATGACACGTTAAGCATTAGGTCCCGCCTATTCACTATCGCTACTTGATAATGGTCGTAAAACCCCTCCATCAACCCGCACTGAGCCAGCGTGGTGGAGTATGGCTTAGTCTTACTCGTATCCCGGTAAAGGCCTGTGCCCTTCGGTGGGGAAATTAATGGGCTACATGTAAAAGGCGTTTAGAAATGGAAATGGTTGCCATGGTGATTTTCTTGTTTTGAACATAACCTGAATCGCTGCAAATGTTGTGGTATATCCCCTGTATCTTATTTTGACATCTGGAAAATTCTCTCTCTACTTATTCACACTCAATCGATAAATCAATAGACAGCTCGTTTAAAATTACCTTGTTCTGATTGGTTGATTTCTGAATTCGAAAGGAATGCCGATAGAAATTCCTAAATGTCGTCATATTTTTGCTCATTCCTATGGTGTGTTTAAAATAACTGCGGGCAAAAATACATTGACCCGACTTCTACCACGTTTCACGCAAACAGCTACGTAATGTATCGCTCGTCATACGAACTGTCGCTAAATACGACGCGACAGGCGTTTCATAATACATTGACACGACTCCGTTCAAATGTTACACTGACAGAATGTGAATGTACACAGCTAACAACATCCAAAGTCAAACCTTCATCGTGAAATAGAACATCTGTAACTAAGAAAGTCGCACTATTTGCATTTTTTTTTGTAAATAAAACATTATAAATGTTTTTTTTATTTGTTATAGTTACAGAGACCGAAGTTTGTTGCTCATATATTATTATTTTTATATTATTTCCAAAAATAATCAAAATTTTACTTACATTTAATCACGTTAATTTATTAAAAATCTACAATTAAAAATTTAATTTATTATAGTAATTAATTAACGCTATAAATTACTTATATCTGTGATAGATAAACTATGGTATTTTTAGACCCCAAAAATATAAAAAAATAGGTTACGTCAATTCGTCGGCAAACCCTTTGTGGCCAGGTCTATAGAGCCGGTCCGCCATTTTGTTTTCTCCTTCCATTCTTCTTCTTTTTTTTTGGTCTTTTATTTCTACAAGTGCAAGTCGGACCCTCGCCCACCGAGGTTTTCGTCAAATTTGTAGCTACATTATCCGCCGTTCCTTACATAAAGACCCTGTTTTTTATGATAATGTATAGTTTTCAGATTTTTCCCTATACTTGTAGTATAAGACGGTATTACTTGCCAAACTTCATAGTTCTAGGTTAACGGGATATTTCCCGTTAACCTAGAACTATGAAGTTTGCTGAAGTATTTTGATTTGTTTGAGAGTGTCGAAATATTAGTTTTTGCGGCATAAACGTTTTCTTTTTTACGTTGACTTAGAAGTTACAATTTTTTACAGCTTCAAGAGACTAGACCTGAGTATTTAAATTTCAACTCGATACCTCCACGCGTTAACAAGATAAATGGTCTTAACAGACAGACAGACAGACGGAAGGACAACCTACGTATCCTAAAGTTGAGAGGATAATTTTAATTTTATATAAGGAAAGATCTAAAAGTGCAAGGGAAAATAAACATACTTACTTAAATATTTCTAGAACTACAAATCTAATCTAACTCCTAGATACATAACATAAACTAGTATATATTCAGTATATTGTATAATAAATATGTTATGAATAAACGAATACATAAATTAAGATAGTGAGAGTCGGAGCCCTAAATTCGATCAATTTCTGTCTGGAAAAAAGAATTTAAAGAGTTCAATAAACAGCATGAAGTCACTTGTATCCTTTTACCACATGTAAGCAATAAATAAATGAATACTGAATACTGAATACTGGGATGTTTATTCAAAATCGGCGTGCCACAGGTCTCAATTCTTGGACCGTTCTTATTTTTAGTGTATATAAATAACCTGCCTTTTATGGTTCAAAACCTGTCTAGGATAGTGTTATTTCCAGATGATACTTCTCTAATTTTCAAAGTTATTAGGCATAATCAAGATATTGACGAAGTAAATAACGTTCTATCCCAGATCCATGATTGGTTTACCAAAATAATTTAATGTTGAATCCCAAGAAAACAAAATATGTAAAATTTTCATTGCCTAATGTAAGGCTAACAACAACTTAGCTATTGTCTTGAATAACGAAAATTTGAAAAATGAAACAGTTTTCTTGGGGACCACTATCGATGCAAGGTTACAATGGGACCATCATTTAAATGCGTTATCTGCAAGGCTCAGCTCGGCGGCAACGCAGTCAGAAAGTTTCGTCAACTGACTGACGTTGCTACTGCCAGAATATTATATATTCTGTTATATTATATTATTTCAGTTATTTTCATAGCATTATGTCCTACGGAATTTTATTGTGGGGTCAAGCTGCTGACATAAATAGCATCTTTGTGTTACAGTAGAGGACGATACGTTCCATATATAAATTGCGTGGTCGCGATTCCCTACGAGAATTGTTTAAAGAAATTTATATACTCACGGTTTCCTCACAGTACATATTTGAAAACATCTTGTATGTCGGGAAGAACAAGACGCTATTTCCTAAGAATTCTGACATGCATAACATAAATACTAGACATAAAAATAGAATAGCGCACCCAAACTGAGACTCTGTAAGGTAAACAAATCATTCATCGGGAACTGTATTCCCTTCTATAATAAAATTCCAGATGATATTGTAAATCTGTCCAATTCCCTATTTAAAAACAAAATAAAAATGTTATGTTCTAAGGCCAACTATACGATAAATGATTACTTAGATGGTAAAAACGTCTGGTCAATTGTTGTTTCAAATCAGCGGAATATATAGTAATTATGACTTATGTATGATTATATATAAAATTAAAAGAAAAGTACAAATTATACGTACATTGGTAGTGAACGTGCCAACCATGATAGCTTTGACGTCGAAAAATTATCTGTAAAAATCTTAATTCGAATAAAAAATTTTAGATTTTGATTTTGATTAGGTTTTTTAAGTTAGTTTTTTAAAGTTTTTCCAAAAATAATTTTCATGAAAATGTTTGCCACACCTGCCAAGGACACAGGCTCGCCCCGCTCTCCACCACGATATGCACATTACAGCGTATTTGGGATAATTGTCATAGTCTTTTATCGTATCGCTCACAAAAAAAATATTCATTGGTAGACAGGGTTCAATGTATTTTTGCCCGCAGTTATTTAAAACACACCATAGTGTGCCTATTTGATTGAAGAACATCTTTTCCTCCATCTTGTTTTAGGTTTAACATTTTGATCTGTGAACATAAAAGTTGAGTTAACCTCCACAACTTCTGCCCCCGTTTATTTGACTACACGTCCTAGATTAATTCTTAAATTAGAAGTTACAAACAAAACAAAAAAAAACAAAAAAAAAGAGTTTAGCCACTGACTGGCGTCTTTATCATAGGGCATTTGCTAGAGCAGTCCAGCTGCAGAATTGACTTTTAGCAGTCCGTCCTCGATTTCTTTGTCATTGGGTTGATCTATGCTTTGGATGTACCGCACTAAAAGCATGTCAAACTATGAAATGTTTCCACCATATCGATACACGATTTCCCATCCCTAACCGAGTGTAGGATCGGCTCGCAATGAAGACCGCCCAGATAAAATATTAGCGATCGCCGACCGGTAGCCGCTGTAGTGCACGTACTCCGACGACAGTCGCATTCTAGTGGTACCTCGATTGTGCCACGGTGGGTAAGTTATGTTATGACTTGTGATACAAACATAACTTATTCAGCGTGTGTAAGAAACGGAATGCTCGCGCTGGTCTCCAAGGACCTTGATGCTGATGGTTGTGAGGTGGGGCGTCCGCTGAAGCACAGGGGCGGGTGGTTGGTCCTCTGTTGTGACTATTTCACCCGATTCCCAGTGTTTTGGCACTGGTTACTGTTGGTTCAACAGATGTCCCTCCCTAGATCTTCTTGTTTATCTAATATTTGTTTGATGAGAACGGATGTTTTTACCCTAGTCATGATTGTTTATGTATCTAAGTATAATATTTATCTAAATAAGTTCTAGTCTATCCTAGTTTGGGGCTGGATCAATGTGTGTAAATAGTGTCCAAGGTATTATAATTATTTCTAGAATATCGCTTAACTTTAAGTTTGACATGTCATCTACTTTAGATGCTATCCATCCCTAGAGTACGCAATCTCATGTTTGAATTCATTACGCATTCTCCCAAGAAGTGCTGGCTAGTTTCCTCCAGGCCACAATGAGGACACAAGGATTTTCGTACAATGTTTACGATGTTTCGATTGGCCGAGTCGGCAATGTCCCTGCCTACGAAGCCAAGGGTCCCGGGTTCGAGTCCCGATGGGGGCAAATATTTGTTGATGAGAACGGATGTTTGTACCCTAGTCATGGTTGTTTATCTATCTAAGTATTTATCTATATAAGTATGTGTATCGTTGTCTAGTACCCAAGATACAGGGAATCCTAGTTTGGGGCTAGATCAATGTGTGTAAATAGTGTCCAAGGTATTATGTATTATTATTATGTTTATTATGTTTAATAATGATAGGTGTCAAGGGATAGATACCTATACTTACATTTACAGGTTAATAAGATTAAGATTCATTTTGTTTCTTTCCATTATTAAAATATAACTTGGATAACAGTTACAGTTATCCTCGTACCATCACCACCAAGTTTTTAAAGGATGTCATCTGCGCGCTATGTTTTTTTTAGTAGGCGCGAAGGCCGTCTCTTTAGAATGACTATTTATCTATCTATCTATCCAGCCTCCTGCACCCACTGTTGAGTAAAGGCCTCCTCTTCATAACGCCATTTATTGCGTCCCTGGGCCAACCAGATCTACTGTTTCCCAGCTGTTTTCGCGATGTCATCCGGCCATCAGCGGGTGGTCTGCCTCTCGGTCTATACGCGTCCCTTGGCCACCATTCCGTCAGCACCCATGATCCACCTGACGTCGTCCCTCCTAGCCAAGTATCCCGCCCATCGTCACTTTAACCTTGCGATCCGCATATCCACATTACGTCTTTGGTACGTCGTCGTATTTCGAGTGAAGGTTTGATTGTAAATCAGCTTCGAGACCTGAGCTTCTTAATAATAGATCAAGAAATCACTTCGCTGCTGGTACCACACAGCAATTCCACATCTGATGCACCCATAACTCACTTCATCTCATTTATCCATCACCATCACGCTCAACCAGCCATATTAATTGCTCCACCTTCATATCTCATCCGCCTCGCACACGCAAGATAAGCTACACACACTACACACTAGCGCCGCTCTTATTTCAATAACCACAAGGAAGTGAATCACACGTCTGTGGTGTAACTCCAGTTGGTGGTAGCCGTTCGTGTGCATCCACTCCGAGCAGTTTTTGCGCCATCTCACTATGGTAATGTAGCAATTATTAATTACTATGTGGTTGTTAACTTTATATGCGATATGAGAGGGTAGGTCAGGTGGGTAAAGAGAGCGTGTCGGGGCGATGACCGCTGCTTCTGCTGGTCATAGCGAATGCTTAAGAAATTAGTCTCAGGATAAGTTCACATGGAATTTTGGGTCTCTACCTACATTATGTATTATGGAGTAGGTTTTGCACTTCCCATCACCAGGTCCTGGTTAACGTTGATACATTGTTGAGAAGCTCTCCTGGTGCGTCCATCACCATCACATCCACTTCACCATATGCATTATGACGAGAATACTAATGTCATACCATAACTTAGCAATCAACATAAAATACAAAAAACGCTGTAGGTCGGCCTATAATATTCGAAAAGTTCCCTCAATTTCTCCAGGATTGCATCATCAATTCCTGACCTAATAGGACCAATCGGAAGGTAAACCCTCTCAAACCAAAAAAGAATCTTCCTAATCGGTCCATCCATCTTGGAGAAATCGATCTGCACTAAAAAACATTTAAAAAACATCCCGTTCCAAAATTCGAAATCTCTTTATTACTGTAGATATTTACATGTACTTAGCAATCGTCATTTTTGGCCACTTCTCTACATTGGACCACTGTGGGAGAAGAAGGGCGTAAAAACTCCCACAGATTGATTTTTAGATCTCATTTAAAAATTGCTTATGCTTAACTAATACAAAATATATATATATATATCATTATCATAATTAATAAGCAGGAATAAATCATTACAAAATTATTAACAGCAAGGTCTGTGTTGAGCCAGATTAACCCCATACAGACCCATCATTTAAGTAATCTTGAACATTGTAATATCCCTTTTTCGACATCGCTTTAACATGGTTTTTAAATTGTTCAAATGGCAATTTCAAGATCGAGACGTTGAAATTGAAAACCTTTTCGGAAGTCAGATAAAATGAAAGATTTCTTCCAACAGCGCACATTTCCTCCACCTCTTTCATCGAGCCGCCGCACGCGCATGACACTTCCTTTCTATCGCCGACTCGCTCGTAATTGATACCATTTCACCTGAGCTATCTAGATCGCCAGACAGACTGCAATTTCGTCGACATCTGAGATATAGCTAATTGTTTTGCTCGTTGCGGTCACGCTTTCTCTGCGTAAGACTCAGTGTCTGACTAACTTGCCTTTTTTGTGAACTGGGTGCATGTTGGGTGTTATTGCTCCACGTGAAACTCGGTGCCAAAAATAAAACCGGCCAAGTGCGAGTCGGACTCGCCTACCGAGCGCTCCGCACAAATTACTTTTTTGTGATGGAGAAACGTTACGGTTTTCAGATTTTTCGGATACGAATGCAGGGTACGGCTGTTAATGCAGAAAATTGCTGAATTTGCTTGGTATCACAACTTACTAACTAATAGTTTCCATTGAAATAATAATAATGAAATTTGATATTAACAAGCACGGTCTTATCAGCACACTATTAAGGGAAATAAAACCGGTCAAGTGCGAGTCTAAATCGCGCACGAAGGGTTCCGTATCACCGTTCAATGGAAGCGATGGTGTGGAGTGAATAGTTTGGATTTTACACAGCAAAATATTGTTTACAAAGTTATTGGTGCGGTTACTTTCACACTCCATGTACGTAACCAGGTGCATCCATAAGTTTGTATGTGGTATTGTTGTATGGGAGCCCCCTTAAATATTTATTTTATCCTGTTTTTTAGTATTTCTTGTTATAGCGGCAACAGAAATACATAA
Source organism: Argyresthia goedartella (assembly GCA_949825045.1). Lineage (NCBI taxonomy): Eukaryota > Metazoa > Arthropoda > Insecta > Lepidoptera > Argyresthiidae > Argyresthia > Argyresthia goedartella. The sequence goes on along the minus strand of OX463812.1, from coordinate 34,466,722 downwards.
TCTGTGAAAATTTCAACTTTCTAGCTAGCTAGGTTCTTGAGATACAGCCTGGTGACAGACGGACGGACGGACGGACGGACGGACAGCGAAGTCTTAGTAATAGGGTCCCGTTTGGAACCCTTCGGGTACGGAACCCTAAAAAACGGAAAACTAGATTTTTTTCTTAATGTGATTTGTGCGGGACCTCCGGTGCGCGAGTCTGCTTCGCACTTAGCCAGTTATTATTTTGAATGAATCAAGATTTCCACAAACACAATAATAGCAATTATATCAAGTGTTATGGTCACATACACATAGAACTTGGTATAATTGCAACCAGGCTCGATACAGTCAAGTCAATTAAACCAAGTAAAATACGAGTGGAAGGCGAATCAATCTGCCCAGAAAGACACGTAAATATAAATAAATTATAGCAGTAGTCTAATATCAATGCTACGAGTTCCAATCTGCAGCACCGTAATGATATCGGTGCGGATTGATCAATAATATAATTGCGAATGCAGAAGTTATTTTAATGTTTACAGTTGTCGGGGCAAATTATGTGTGAATGTGACTTATCTCATACTGTCCACTTTATTGGCTTTCCGACTGAGATAAAAAATAACTACTAGATATTTTATAGAAATGGAGATGAGATAGACGATCGAGACTAGTTTGGAATCTATTGAGACACTTATTTCCTTTAGCATAGGTGGATTTTTATTATCTTAACAAATATTTTTTCCCTGTTCCTCAGAACTTAGTTCGAGCTTAGTTGTTTGGTAGAGAGATTTAAAAGTGTTCCTAAAACTACGTTAATATTCTCGGGGGTGATTGAAAATAATAATAATACCTTGGACACTATTTACACACATTGATCTAGCCACAAACTAGGATTCCCTGTATCTTGGGTACTAGACAACGATAACACATACTTATATAGATAAATATTATACTTAGATTGATAGATTATATTATAGATAGATAGATAGATTATAAACAACCGTGACTAGGGTACAAACATCCGTTCTCATCAAACAAATATTTGCCCCCACCGGGACTCGAACCCGGGACCCTTGGCTTGTAGGCAGGGACACTGCCTAATATCTTATGTTTCTTTCGGGTTGTGCGATGTAAGTATTTTATGTTCTTAGTTATGTTACTGTAGGCTACAATCGTCCGAAACACAGTTCGCCAAACGAAAGCAACACAAACGAAACTAAGTGATACTTGGTATCTCTGACCTGCGCATAAGCAGAGCGCGGTCCATTTAGAATCAAGAGAATATCGATCATTATAAATTTCCAGTCGGCGCACTAACGGACTTGGCGCACGCGACCTCGGGGCATAGACTATTTGTAATCTGTGAATCCGCAGATTGAACACTTCGTTGATTGAATGATACTGCAATTAGGACCGCAAAATTAAACCTATTTAGTATTTATAGGAGGTTAATTTATTATGAAGAGACTTGCTATGGTTGCTTCGTATTTCGTATATGTTTATTGCGCATGAAAATTCAGATTACATGCTTATAGAAATAGTACATTGTTCACCGAGAGGAGAAAGTGACCGATTACCGTCGAGGGTGTCGTTTGAAGCCCGAGCCGTAGGCGAGGGCTTTAAAACACCCGAGATCGGGAATCGCACTTTCTCTCGAGTGATACATAGTGCTTTATACTACACCTACGATGAAAATAAAAAACTATATCTTTACTAATTGAAATTTATATTGAAATTGTTGCAGTTAGTGAAGCTTCTATCACTACTTATCATTTTGATAGTTTTATTTTACTTTCTACGAAAACTGAATCCTCAAACAACACACAAATTGAAAATGGCGCCAATGGCGTCTGCAATTTTGACATGTTCTTTTTTCAAATTGTTTGACACCATCCAACATAGACACAGCTAGTGGCCAGTGTCACTTTGCGAACTTGGAGATAAAAACTCACTGTAAAAACTTTTTGGCTTTTGATATTTAGGTTACCGGCGCATAGTCTTACCCAAAATAAAAATAAAAAACACGTAAGAAATGGATTTTCATACACTTCTCTCCCGCTCAGATGCTTTTTCTCCCCGCATATTTGTTCGATATGCAATGACGTACTTTCTACCGTAAATTTGATAAAGTATCAAGGTACTTTCCGAGCAGGTGTAGTATAAATACATTAACATATGCAAGCTTATTTCTAACAAGATATTATTTCCAGCAATCCCAAGATGGAAAGGATAAATGGATAAAGTGCAGAAATACAAGTAAATAATATGAACTAAATATACTACATAGACATATACGAATACCTTAGATAAAAATACATATTATAAATAAACAATACTACATATTGAAATCCTAAGTTTATGAAAGAGAAAGATGACGCTTTATTTCGACGATTCTTGAAGATAAAAAGAGATGGACAGTACCTGATAACGCAGAAAAGACCGTTTCACAGATTCGGAACTCATGTTCGTAAGCGACAGTATTGTGACATAGAGTAGAGAGCTTTTGTTTCTTACTTAACGTCAATATTATTTTAACATTGTTAATATGGCCTATTGGTTAGGTTAATCATATTTATTATAAATCAAACTTTAAAGATAAAGTAGTTTGTCAGAACAATGCCCCTAACAAACCCTTAAAGTATGACTACATCTTTCTGTTACATCCTGTCTGTATTTGTCTCTGAGAGACAAGCCTTTTAGTTTTCTGCACAACCTAACATCTTTGCCTATATAATCATTGCCACCATTATGTTACCCTCTAGATTGCTCCGTGCTCCATCTATACATCACTACTTGCTCTTTATAATGTCCCCAAGCACAAAAAGACCAAACACAACACATCTTACTCCAATTAAAAACGAATCTTATTACTGGGTGGTAAAAGTTGAAGTCGATGGTGAAGTGAAAATGAAATCTGTATTTTTTTCTTGCGAAGACGCGGTGGTCGTAGTTTTATAAAGGCGAGGTTAGAAAGGAGCATGTTTAGCTATAAAGACAAATTGTCCTACAACATGGTTTTAGTTGTTCTGTAATGCAATGTCATTCATTACACAAACCACTAATATAGCAATAACTGTATCGAAGCGAAACCTTTTCAGGATTTTATATATGATGAATTATTTTTAAATACATTTTATTTTTTCAGGCTGTGTTATAATAATGTATCAAAAGTTTCAATTCAAAACAAAAACTATTTCTATATCAAACAACTGAATTTTGACCAGTAATTTAGCAAAACAAACAAGATAAAATTCTTATTTTATCTTGTTTGTTATAAGATAAAAGTGTATTTGTACTTTCGATATTTTTTTGCTCAAGTATATAAAACAGTGACGTTGTTATACATAGTGACATTAATATATTTTGAACTTCTAACCCCTAAACTAGGGTAAGAACCTGTATCTTAGGGATAGTAGGTGTTGTTAGGATACAGTAAAGAAAACACACTTAAATTATATATAATATCCATCGTCTGCCGAAAAAATATTTAATTATTTAGTACAATATTTCTTTCCACGTATTTCATTCATTCGTTCTTTCATTCACCTCATTCCCGATTGCAAGAAATGTCAAACCAATCTGTGAAATTTTGCAAAAATTTTGTCTGAATTAGAATTTTGGGAAATAGTGTTGTTTCTCAGCAGAATATAGACCTGTTTTAGTTATTCTATTTGTGTTTAAGCTAGCGTCGAAATCTGAATTTGGTAACCCAATTATTTCGGAAGATCTCCATTTACTAAAAATCTAATATATTAAAAAACATACGGTATACCGTATTTATATAAAAGCTATAGCTTGTTATTTTTTCTCCATACTCCACTTCCCCATCATAGCCAGCCCCTTACCGTCCGCCGCCGCCGTAGCTCAGCGGCGACGCGGTATAAATCGCGCCGCTGATTAACGCTATCCGATCGGAAGTGCGCGGGCGCAGGTTGCGGGGCGATTTATTCATTCATTAGCTAAACTCGCCGCATTGTTAGTACTGGAAGCGCCTACCTTTAAACTTGCTTTAGTTACTTACTCTGAGTTTCATTTGTAACCTCAGATAAACGAATCTCTTTTCTTACTTACTTACTCAACGCCCTCCACGTGAGACTACTTTGACAATTTTTTTCTCCATTACTGAAAAAATGTCAGCGCTACTGTGCCTGCTCCATCCGGTTCGGGAAAAAGAGGTGACGATATTGGAAGCGCCTTACGAATGAGTCCATCATATTAGCAGAGTTGATAACCGTGATACCTGTCAAACCTGTCAAAATTCGGGCTACGTCATATCCATTGCCACCTGCCAAGATGGACGAAGCAAAGAGTAGTTTCTGATGGCTAGTATTTAATCGCACATCAAAAATACTGAATTTTCACAGAAAAAAAGGATCAGCAAAAACACTTTATATGTTTTAAATATTTTATGTGTACTCAAGTTTATGTTTTAAGTATTCTTTGTTGTTCTTACATGTTTAACCTAACACGAAGGATAAAGGGGGTTTCGCTTCGCTCACCCCCTTTACCCTTCACCTAATCTGCCGTAGCTTTTTGCCCTGATATTTGCTGTGCAATTCAGTATTTTTGATCTGCAGTTTAATATTTCCCTTTTCTGATGAATATTCGATCTAAACTCTTCTTTTTACCCAACAACTTTCATTCTACTTGTGTCATAATAATAATTAAACAACTGTTACTTCGTTTTTTTATGTAGTGGTATTTTTAGGGTAGTTTTCCTCACACTACTGGTAATACAAGTTTAATGGAGGGATTTACTGTGTTACGAGTATTGTTAGAAAAGATGCTATCTTTACATCTGTTACCTTAACCACTATGCGTGTAACATATGTAAAAATAAACTGTGTCGTGTATCGGCAAATATCGCTAAGCAAATACAAATTGAAGTTACAGTTGTTTAATTATAAATATGACACAAGTAGAATGACAATTGTTGGGATAGAAATAAATATTTAGAATGAATGAATGAGTGTAAATGGCAACTGAATTATGACGATAGGCTGAATTTTGATAAGATTGATTGTATGGCTGTATCATGAATCTACGATGAAAATAAAAATGAAAACGAATCCTCGTCGTAACAAATACATACATTGTAAGACTGGATCGGATACACTTTTTCGCACACGAGCAAAAGATTCAATTTTAACATGACAATAAGTACAAGAAATACAACCCGATAAACACCGGTCGGGGTATTCGCTTCTAACGATAGACTAAATGCAAACAAACCAGCGAACAGGAGCTAGTAATTACTACGATACATATATGTATATATATACATTTAAAATATGCTAAGCCTTGTTCAGCCCAAGGGTCACCGGACGGATGGCGCGTCCAGTACTAATTGTTTTAAGACTAAACTGCGGCATTATCAGGAGGGTTGGGGGGCGCTAATTGAGATCGTTGGTAATGGAGCCTCTTCAGTGGCAGATGGAGAAGAGATATTGTCGAAAAGGGCAGGATCCTAACTCATTTTCAAGGAGCCTCCTATCCTAACATATGCTCTTTGTATGATCAGGAATGGTTTGTTTCCTTTAATCGCAAACAAGTTTTATCAAGATACTCTAATCTCTACAGAAAGTACGTAATTTGGTCTTTAAATGTGACCATCAAATTACACCAAGATCAAAAAATACTCCCTTTGTTCAGTTGGAGTTTTCCATTTTTGTACATTTGTAGCATGCTTCAGGTCATTAGTGATAGCTGCTATTTTAAGTCATTGCTCAGTTGATATTGGGTCTAATGTCTAATGCTGAAGGCGTAAACACATACTCATGACCTGAATTCACACATTAAAATCGTTGTAAAATAAAGATGACTCTTCGCGATCACATTTTTTTATGGAAAAATTACATTCGGCCGGTGATTAGAAGCTAAAAGTAAACACAGTCTTATTTGACTATTTTCAAACGCGTTGTTTTAATAAATAGGTAGGTAGAGCCATTATAATAATAATAATAATACCTTGGACACTATTTAAACACATTGATCTAGCCCCAAACTAGGATTCCCTGTATTACTGTCTTGTCTAGTACCCTGGGCACTAGACAAAGATAAAGTCAAAGTCAAAGTCAAAGTACTTTATTACTGTAGATATTTACATATACTTAGCAAACGTCATTTTTTGCCTTCTCTACATTGGACCACTGTGGGAGAAGATGGGCGTAGAAAATCCCACAGATTGATTTTTAGATCTCTTTTAAAAATGGGTTGTGCTTAACTAATACAATTATGTTTTTTTTTATTTAATAAGCAGGCAATAATAAATAATTACAAAATTATTAACAGCGAGGTCTGTGTTGAACTAGATTAACCCCATACAGTCTTGTCATTTAATTAATCTCGAACATTGTAATATCCCTTTTTCGACAAAGTCGCTTTAACATGCTTTTTGAATTGCTCAAATGGCAATTTCAAAATCTCCAGAGGTATCTTATTGTAGTAGAGAATGCACTGACCCTTGAAAGAATTGCTAACCTTCGCGAGTCTAAATCGGGGCGCACACAGTCTGTGATAATTTCTTAGGTTAACATTACAGCTATCGCTAAGTTTGGTAAATGTTTTAAGGTTCTTGCGTATATACATTATATTTTCGAAAATAAATTGACTAGCTACAGTTAGTATGTCAATTTCTTTAAAAAGCTCTCTTAAGGACTCCGTTCGTTTTAAATTATAAATTGCTCGAATAGCTCTTTTCTGTAAAATGAAAATAGTTTGAGTATCCGCTGCTTTCCCCCACAACAAGATACCATAGGACATGACACTATGAAAGTAACTAAAATATACTAGCCTAGATGTAGCCACATCCGTGCTTTGTCTGATACACATACTTATATAGATAAATATTATACTTAAATAGATAAACAACCATGACTAGGGTATAAACATCCGTTCTCATCAAACAAATATTAGCCCCCACCGGGACTCGACCCGAGACCCTTGGCTTCGTAGGCAGGGTCACTGCCGACACGGCCATTCGGGTCGGCATTGACCCACTTGGTAAAACCATCACCAAATCCGCTTCATCATTCAGAGACCAACACTGGTACAGTGTAAACATTGCTGATGGTAACAATGAGGTACGATAAACCACGTGTTCGGTACACACCAAGACAGTTCCAGGTTTTTACACGCTCAACTTAACTTACGAGCTTAAAGTTGGATACACACGAGCCTATCATATCAAAATATCAGTTGACCAATTCCAAAAAATAAGTAATTATACAAAATTTAAATGGGTTTGGTAAGTTAGACCAACCAATCCCGAGTATTTTAAATTTGATGAAGCTATTACTATATTTAATCATAATATAGGTAAAGTGCGGGGTAGGGTCCTCCATAAAATAAACTGGGTGGAGTTATAATTACTACGAAAAAGCGGGGCAGTTCAGTTTGGGTACTGCTATAAGAGGTGGTAGTAATTTGATATCACAGCGTAATGCGTAACGGTAATAAAGCTCGGAACTCAAGTGGCAAGTGGCACCTAGACCGCAATAAGCCACGGACTAAACAAACTAATTCTCTAGGAAACATCGCGATTCTGTGATACCAGCGTATCTGCAATCTGCACCATTGTTGTAAGATTTAAGGCTCGCACCAGCACAATTGTTGAATTCTAATGATATGCACTTATGCCCTTTGTCTTGCTTTAATTGCTTTTATAAAACTTACTAAACGATTTACATGTTAATTCCCGATTAGGATCGGGCTAGCACAAAGGTTAAAAGTAACGTGTTAAAAATAGCACGTGATACGTAAGATGCTATTTTGGATAAGGTTTTGCTTTTCAACCGTTACTTGGAAAATCTTTCATTTTATTTTATTGCAGAATATAACAGTAAAATGACATTGCATATCTTAGAATAATGGTTTTACATATTAAACTAGTGATTAAACCTTAAGATGTCCTACAGCATGCTTAATTAAATGTTATCTGCTATATTACTTACTTAATTATTTGACTTATCAAAAATTTATTACTTATAGTAGTTTATGTGACTGCCACATAATGTAGGGTATTAAAACTCGAGAGTGGGTTTATGAAACGAGCCGAAGGCGAGTTTCATAATAATATCACTTGAGAGTTTTAATGCCTAATTATGTACAGTTACATACACTAGTTTATCTATACACATATCATAAGCTCTCTTTGATGTGTTCAGGAACCGCATGTTTGACCGGCATTGTGACTGCAATTTGTTTAGCTTGTTCTGTAGTACCAACTTCACGCAGGCGGGCGTCGGCGTTCGAAATTTGAATGTCAGTACCAACTTCACAGACAAACTAGGGACGGCACGCAGGCGGGCGTCGGCGTTCGAAATTTGAATGTCATAATATGTAGAAAAATTACACATTATGGTCATAATGTGTAATTTTTCAGATAAGAAATGAGTTTTTACCAAGTAGTTTAACATTATGCTGATCGTAACGTGCGGTTTTTGTACGCAGTAAAGAGGGTTTATGATACGTGTGTAGATAAAATATTTAAAGTGTAAGTACTTAGTAAGAAGTTAAAATTTAAATATATGTTTGTTTTATGTTTGCTTCTTTCTATAAATGTTTAAAAGTTTTGTTTTGAAGGTACTAGGGTTTACAAAGATATCTAGGATGTGCTTTATTAAAATACCTAATGCAGTACAGTATATCGTTGTTTTCATTATTAGCTTACTGTTTACTCTGATCAATACATATCTACCTTTGTACACATAGGTAATATCAGCATTAGCTACGCCAATCACTTAAAACCTTATCTGTGACCAGCGCAGTCCACATTAGTTTTATTGATTGGAATCATTTGATATTTTCCATTATTTGTGTAAATTTTACTTTTCAGATTATAGCATAATAGGATAATCCAAATTTTTCTGTCTGCATACTACAAACTGATTTATTTCTAATTATTAAATACAAGTATTAGGATTTAATTGATAAATACATTTGATTCTATGTAATTTATGCCGTGAATACATATATGCATACACCGATTTAGTTATTTACTTATCAGCTATGAATAGTATTATATATCAATTATAGTTTATTTAAGAAATATATAACTATTGTACGCACACAGCGATTGTGGCACGCGCGGTGACTACCTGGCACTAACTGAAAATCAGCGCTGAGGGCCCCACCCTCAGTATAATGCTGAGTTAGTGCCTTTTGCACACCAATAAATCTAGAAACGTGTCTCAAGCTGAACCTTTTTCAACCAACACGTTTGACAGTAAGTCTATATTTCCACCAGTTGCATTTTTATAAGTTATTTTTTTGTGTTAAAAAGACAGCGTTTGAATATGACGTCACATTCGCTAGTATTGCATAGAACTCATTATCAAATTACCATTTTGACAGTTCCCAAAAATATCTATTTTGACTAACAGTCAAATAACGTATTATGTATATTGTGTTTTATTTTTGTCTTTTTTATTTATGCAAGGTGTTTTTATTTGTTTGTGTGCGATAAAAGTATTTCTTTCTTTCTTTCAATTAATTACAAAAAAAAACAGTAAGAGGATTTAAAGAAGAAAATTCAGACAAAGCGCCACGTCAGCGCGTGAGCGAGACAGCGATAATTTCGTAGCGAAACCGATCATTTTCATAGACATCACTTTCTATAGAAGGTCTGGAAAAAGTGTATATTTTCTAATTATGAGTTATGTATTACTCATAACTCATAATTTCTTTATTTCATACAATTAATTGAAAAAACAAGAAGTTTATAAAAGAGTGTACAAAGACCAGGTTATCTCTTATAAGAGATCTCTTCCAGCAAACCAAGTTCCGATGAGAAAGGTTGATTGTTGATCAGGAGTAGACCTAAGGAGTATTGGTCTTAAGCTTGGAGTTTTAAAACATCTTTTATGCCAAGTGACTTAAGATATGTGGTTTTACTTCTTAGTAAAGATGCACTTAAAATAGTAGTTATAGTATTTCTATAGGCTAACAGGTTTATCATTTGAATCTTTAGTCTATAAATAATACATTTAATCTATTCAAACCCTTCTGAGAGTATTTCATAAGACTTAAAAGAATTAAATGTCTATCACTAAGTCACAGAGTTTAAATTTTAAAGCCCCGATAATAGGCGTAACATCAAGACGTGTCAACTGCCGTGCTTGAATATTATTATACTCAGAAACAAGAGGCATGTTCTATCAAAAAAAAATATGCAAGTGAAACGCTATTAGCGTTTTGCGGGGCTTTAAAAATTTAAGATCGTTTCTGTAAATGGCTGTATAGAGAGTAATTTTTATCTATTCGAATGCGCTGTAGGTAGTCGGTAGAGTAAAGTTTCTACAGAGTGCTATTTTATAGACTATTTAGTCTTAACACCATTTTTAGGGTTCCGTACCTTAAAAAGGGAAAACCATTATAGGAGCACTCGTGTGTTTGTCCTAGGTGTAATACTAGTAATATAAAACAACCGAATTCAGAACCGATTAAGTTTAAATTTGGTACACTTACTTACTGTTACACTTACACTTGAATTTATGAAGCAATACGGTATTTGACAAGGTAGTCCAATTAATCTAAAAACCTGCCTCAACCTATATCAACAAAAACGTTTGACAATATCAGAATTGTATATTTGTAGTAGTTGTATTATATAAACTCAATTTTGTGTTAAAAATATAGCATTTGACATTGTGACTATGGCGTCACAAGTATTTCATAGAACTCGTGAACAAAATTACCGTTTTGACAGTACCTAAAAAGAATCTATTTTTGACTAGACAGAAAAAGACCACTGCCCCCCCCCCCCCACTGATCTCCGAAAATACTAATCCTAAAACAAAAAAATAAAATAGTTATATAGATCTCTACTTTAAATGCGGGAAGGCATCTGGAGATGACGGTGTGTACGTGGAGATGCTACAGGCAGGAGGTCCCAGCGTACTAAAAGTATTGACAGACCTCTTCAACAAAGTGCTTAGCGAAGGCTCCGAAATCGAGGAACAATGCCGTAGTCACGATTCTGTATAAGAAGGGTGACAAATCGAAACACTCAAATTATCGCCCCATCAGCCTCCTCTCTCAAGTTTAAATGCTGTTCGCGAAGGTCCCCTGCAACAGGCTGACTCGACTCCTGCATGAGTGCCAACTTATAGAACAACGAGTACAACTGGCCCCCGTGCTTCGCCTTTGTCGACTATGAAAAGGCTTTCGACAGTGTCGATCACTGCGCCGTGTTCCATTCTCTCCATCGTTGCGATGTTGACAAAAGGTATGTGGATATCCTCCGGAAGCTGTACAGGGCTGCCACTATGCAGGTGCGCTGCACGCTTTGACAGTACCGGTGCCCATCTACAAACGTGTTGGAAGATATAATAAAGACACTAGATTGGACCGAAAGAGGTATCAATATAGACGGCGCCCGCTTGTCTAGAGGAGGTAGGAGTAATCGTAGGTAAATGCCCTATAGAGGCAGTAGATCAGTATACATATCTGGGATATAACTTATCCTTTCGCCAAAGTTCTCAGGTGAAGGAGATCACTAGACGGAGCCAGTATTTGATGAGCTGCCTTCGGGAAACTAGAAGACGTCCTAAAATCACAAATCCCGCAATGCCTGAAGAGTAAGGTATTCAACCTATGTGTCCTGCCAATCCTCACTTATGGTGCCGAAACATGGAGGCTCACAAAAACCAATATGAATAAAATTACAGTCGCACAAAGGGCTATGTAGGTATCAGCCTCGTTGACCGCGTGCCCAACGTTGAAATCCGCAGACTTACCAAAGTCACAGACGTGGGTACGCGCATCACGGGGCGAGAGTGGCAATAGGCGGGACACTTGGTTAGAAGGGAGGACGGAAGGTGGCGAACAGGATAGACAAGAAGACCACCGGCCCGATGGTCAGATGACATTACTAAGGTGACTGGAAAGCTGTGGAATAGACTGGCGGGGGACCAAGTTCAAGTTCAAGTTCAAAGATTTTTATTCATAATAGCACAAAAATTGAGACTTAATGAACGTCATAAAATAATCAAGCAAACATAATAAAACATTAAGTAGGTGCCTAATATAATTAGGCACCTACTTAATCTAAGTCTAACTCGCGCACCGAGGGTTGAATTCTGACGTCTGAGTTTAGTCTGACTTCATAGTTTAGTTCAAAGATTTTTATTCATAATAGCACAAAAATTGAGACTTAATGAACGTCATAACATAATCAAGCAAGCATAATATAACATTAAGTAGGTGCCTAATTAATACATAGTACATAATATATAGGGTGCAATGAACTGGTTTAATTCCAGATGTCGGTGTCTTGTAAAAAATCATTAATTTTGTAGTAGGCCTTTGTGCACAAAGTGTGCTTTATACATTTTTTGAATCGAGCTTCAGTTAAGTTTTAAACCGAAACCGTATTTTGTGAATTATCTAATGAAAGGGCTTATTGCGGTGATCCTAAATAATATTTTTCATAAATCAGATATACTAAGTATTTTTTTTTTCAAGACAATAGGCAAAAAAGGCCATTTCGGAGGGGGGAGACCCCTTGTCTCCGAAACTACTGATCCTAAAATTTTGAAACAAATATGTAATATAGGTAATATAGGTCTTATATATTACAGGGAAAAAAATGAAAAAAATATGGTTTCAATAGGGGGCACAATTGGGGGGGAAATCAGAAACTTAAAAAAAGGTTTCACATGTCTAATAAAGGGCTTGTTGTGAGGATCCAATTTTTTTTATTCAAACATCTGAAACCCACCTTTCTCCAAAATTACTACTCCTAAAACTATTAAAAAAAATGTTATATAAGTTTTGAAGTGACGACCTTTGTGGCTCTGCCTACCATGCGGGAGGTCCCGGGTTCGATCCCCGGCTGGGGATAAAGAAAAAATCCCAGGTCTTGGATGTTTATATGTGTGTGGAATCGATGTTTCTGGTTCCCACAACACACTGTATCCTAGTGTGGGGTCAGAAGAAGTTTGTGCCTGTATTATGTCAAACTGAAGTACTCTACTCACCTTTCAGTTTGTTGGCGCACCGCAGCTGGTCAATGATGCTGGTCAACCGGTTCTCCCGATGGTTGCCGACCCTTCCTTCGTCCACCTCCTCATCCACCTTCACTGGTACCTTCACTGTATCACTAGTCTTCACTTCTTCCAAATTATCATCACCCTTAACAGTTGTCACATTGGATTCAAAGTCGATACTAAGTTTTTCTTCTTTACTTAAATTTTGTGTATCGCCTTTGTTATTTAATTTCAAGTCAAGATCAACGTTTTCTATATACTGTTTTGATGAACATTTTTCAATTGTAACTAAAGTTTCTTCACTTTCACATCGTCTGTTGTCGGTTGGAATCATCGCTTCAGACATGTTTTGTCTTCGTTTTCCTTAGTTATCTGTTTATTTAATATGGTTAGGATTTTGATGACGTCTTGTTGTAATTATCTTATTAATTAGCTACCCACCTATCTATCTATACATAAAAGTAATTCTGGTATAGGTCCTTTAGATATTTATGTGGAAAAAACATAATTGAATCTTGACTTCATTGTTCTTAAGTTTCATAGTGTAGTGCATCATCTGCTCATTTCGACTAACTAATAAGATATGCTATTAGTTCAACGAAGATAAATAAATATTTCATTAAAGAGGGACATTTACACGTCATACTATATAAAGCGTTTTATCTTTTTAATGTAGTTTATTATGAGTATAAGGTGATTATTTAATATTGGACCTTCAAATAAGTATGATACACATACTTGTAGTTAGGTGATACAGATGTATAAGTAAATAAGTTTTCTATCAAAAGTAGAATTGCGAATAACCGCCGCACTCAGATTCGTCTAATGATTGTCTACTAATTGTTCACGAGATCATCATCAAACAGAATAACTGTAATCAATAGAAGAACTAAAACCTATGTAAACTCCTTTAGCACACCAAAAAGGTCGTGATCATCAAAAACCGAAATAAAAAATCCAACTCACATACCCTCCTAACAAACACTGGCAGTCAAAGGTCACTCGCGACGAAATTAAAAAGAAATAAAGTAAAAAAATAACAATCAACAGGTATGCGACAGCGCTGTTTATCGCGGAGCACACCTGATAACTGAGGTGTCAGGTCAAACGAGCACAGGCGTCGCCTATACGAGTGGTGATAACACCTGATAACGGGCTCTTAACCTTCCGTCGGTGGCACTTTGGAGGGAAAACTGTGCTCGTCACACCTTTGCAATTGAATCCTTGTTTTCCTTTCAAGTAGAACAACAAAGAAACATAATGCGTAATCTGACGCTTATGAGTGTGACACCAAAACAAAGCCGGATTTGATGAATGACCTAATTTTCTCGATCGTACTAATACTATTTTAATCGAGAAAATCAGGACTTCAATACCAATAAAATCTAAAGAATTAGTAGTAAACATTTTTTAAACATATTGCTTCTTGTCCCCACACTAGGATACCCTGTGTCTTGGGAACCAGAAACAGTGACGTCACACACATATAAACTTCCAAGACCTGGGGTTTTTATTCTTTTTCTTTACCCCCAGCCGGGGATCGAACCCGAGACCGCTCGCGTGGTAGGCTGAGCCACAACCGCTGCGCCACAGAGGTCGCCGTCGAGTAGAAGGACTCAAAATCCTGATGAACATTGTAGATGTTCAAGCCATTCATCTTTATCAAGATCTCATACTATAGGTTCAAGTCCAGCGGACCTAACGCAACGCAACCAAAAGTTTTATTTATATGTCACCGTAACATTGTGAAAACCGTTAATTTTTAATCTATCGCGTCAGAATGTAAACTATCGATGAATTGTGAACTGAACAGCCCGCTTACAATTTAACGTAATAATTTTCGAAGTCTAAAAATTATCCGTGCCAAACCTTAAAAGTGTGAACCGTGGAATGCACCATGGGCGCTGAATGGTTGAACGTCATTTTCCCCGGGCGGGCCGTCATATTTAGCTGTCATATGTTTTCGCCGAACTTAATAAACAGGATTTTGTGGATTTTGTAATAGTTTTCGTGCTGAATAAGTAAAAGCTATAATAGAATGACATTTATTAGTAAAAATAAGTGAAGTTTAAGTGATAAATAACTGTTAGCCGCCGACCTTAACCAGATAGTATAACTTAGGTTAGGTTATAGTGGTATATTGATAATAATAATAATAAGTAATAAGTGGTCTGACCGATACCGGTCACGGCTAGCGCTTCATGAGCTTTGAACTCGTGTGCTCGCATGTGGCTTGTGTAGCCAATCTTCCTTGTGAAGATCCTCCGCATTGTGGGCATGTGAGCACACCATTAATATAATTATACTGAATTAGAGCAGGTGGTCGGTGAATTTCAAAGTGACGGACTTTGGTTTTAACCAAAGCTCCACTCGGGTCTGAAGGCGGCTTGCTACTCCCACTGGGAAGGTTCTATGCCGCACCTCTTCATGTGCCACTTAAGCACATCTTTGTACTTGAGGAGTTGTCCGCCACGCTTGCGCTTGCCCACCTTAGGTTCTGAGTAGAAGATGTGCTTCGCGACCCTCTGCTCTGCCATCCTTGACACGTGTCGCACCACCGAAGCTGTCGCTGCATGAGGTAGGTCTCGATGCCACCCACATTGGCACGTCGCAGCACTTCAGTGTTCCGCACGCGATCAGGCCATTTGATATTCATTATCTTGCGATGACATCTGAGGTGGAAACGATCTGGCATGCGGATGTGACGGCGGTACACGGTCCACGTTTCCGCAGCAAGCAGGAGATTATGCAGGACGATCGCCATGTAAACTATCTTTATGTCGTGTGAACAGAAGACCTTGGTAACCAGCTTGCCGAATGCTGCAGCTGCAGCTCCGATCTTGTTGTTGGTCTCTGAATCAAGGTCGCACTTGGATGCTAAAGTGCTCCCCAGGTAGGGTAACTTATTGAACTGCTTCAGATCGTCCTAGCCAAGTTTGATGTTCAGCGGCTCGTGACAGTCGATATCTGGAGATATCACCTCCGTCTTTTTGACGCTGATCTTCAGGCCGAATTGACGGCAAGACTAGTCGAAATCGGACATGAAGTGTTGCAGGCTTTTTGGGGATTCTGTCACCAGGCATAGGTTATCCGCGTAGATGATCTCAGTGACCGCGTGTGAGACTTTTGTGCGGGCTTTTAGTCTCGCCATGTTAAAAAGACTGCCATCGATGCGTAAACGGATGCGAACACCTTCTGGAGAGGCTTGTGTAACCTCCCGGATTACGACCGCGTACAACGCGAACAATGTAAGTGCGAGAACGCAGCCTTTTTTGACCCCACAGATAACGGGGAAAAACTCTGATTGTCCATCGTTGATAGCAACGCAGCACTGCATGTCGTCGTGGAGGAGTCTGAAAAGTCTTACAAATCTGTGTACCCTATCTTTCCGAGCACCGTCCAGAGGGCTTCTCGTGGGACGCTGACAAACGCCTTCAAAAGGTAAATAAAACACAGGTACATGGGACGGCCCTGCTCTCTGCTTTTCTCTTGCACTTGACGCACTGAGAAGACAGCCTCAGCTGTGCCTGGATCAGGTCGGAAGCCGAACTGGGTCTCAGGTAGCAGCCTTCTGGTAGTTTCATCAGGCGATTTAGGAGTACTCTGGCGAAATACCGCGATAGGTACCACAATCGGAACAGTTGCTCTTGCCCTTATATAGAGCTCTATATGTGTGATACTTTAAAAGTAGACGAGACCTGTTATTTTTTCGACATAAGATCAAAATGCTCCCATATTGCCTAATGTAGTTCCTCACCGCCTTATTTGAGCAGTTCTTCCGGTATAAAGTCAGCGCCAACCAAGTTTGTTATGTTGTTGCTATATTGCAAGAACAAGCTCGCCTCGTAAAAACGCCTTATCCAGCTCGCTAGATATGGGGAGTTGAGGGATCGAGTAGTTGTGTTCCAGTTCCGCAGACCGGTCCACATTCAGCAGAGTGTTGAAGTGTTCCGCCCATCGTTTAAGTTCCTCTTCCTTGCTTTTAAGAAGGCCTTCGCCATTTGCAGGCTTAAGTGGCACTTTTGCAAGAGCAGTCGTATCAGTTTTCGAACCTCACCGTAGAATTCCCCTAGCTGGTTTTTGTCCGCGAGCCATTTCGTTTGGCGAGCTTTGTCCTGCCACCATTTATTCTTAGTTTCCCGGGTTAGCCAGTGCAGCTCCAGGTCACTCTGTCTGATCTCCGCAATACCACGTTGGGTTGTCTTGTGCTGCCTGAGGAGACGCCGGTGTTTGTCGATTGCCTCCTTAAGAGCTCTATCATACTCATCAAACCAATCCTCGTTCTTACGGACTTTTAGACCCAAGTTAGTTGTGGCGGTGTCTAAAATATGAGTAGACAGAGTCCTCCAGTCAGCATCAACGTCACCGACCTCCGTGTCGGTGTGCGGCAGCGCGGTAGCCAACGCTTCGGTATACTAAGACTTCTCCTTCGTCTCGAAATGATTTAGCCCGTTTAGACTTTGTGGCTTAGTTCTGACGGATCTACAAGGACAAGGAAGGCGGAGACGCAGTTTTGCGATTACAAACCGATGATCCGTCTAGCCGTGTGCGCCGCGCATTACGCGGGCGATTTGGACTTAGGAAACATATTTTTGCCTTACTATAGCATAGTCTATGAGATGCCAGTGTTTGGATCTTGGGTGCATCAACGTGTTCTTGTGCTTGGCGGGAAGTCGGAACGTTTGTTATCGCCAGGTCGAACTGAATACAAATATTGAGTAGCAGGTGTCCATTGTCGTTCATGCTGCCTACTCCGTGTCTGCCTAGGACTTTAGGCCAGGCTGCGAAATTCTTTCCTACCCTGACATTAAAGTCCCCCAGTAAAAGGATCGGTTCCCTGGGACGAATGTGCTCGATACAGTGAGACAACTCCTCATAAAATCTTCCTTAATGTCATCAGATTTGTCTAGCGTAGTAGCATAGACACTGATGACATTCAGGTAGTTATTATTGTGCAGTGGCAGGCGCAAAGTTGTAATACGGTATAAGATGTGCACCGGAAACTCTTGCAGATGTTTGACAAGCTGATTCTTGATCACGAATCCCACACCGGATTGTCGCGGCTCAGAAGAAGCAAGGCCGTTCCAGAAGAAATGGTATCCGCCACCGTGCTCCACCAGCCTTCGTTGGCGAGATGTGTTTCGCTGATAGCAGCCACATCTACGTCATATTGAGAGAGCTCACGAGCTACAATGGCCGTCTTCCGCTTGGGACAGATGTTCTCTTTGATCAAGGAGTTTCTTTTACATTTCATATGTTTCCATGTGTTTTTATATTATTTTTGTCATTGTTGCGTCGACCACGATTTTAAGGATGCGGAGGCAGCCGCGGTTACTACCATCCCAATTGGATGGGGTGAGCAAATTTAGGGCACCTTTTCTAGCCCCCTCCAAGGCTGAGCAAGGAGAGCAGTGCTACCCCAAACAGGGTTGCTCTGTCACCCCGGGTTCTGCCGAACCCACTCTGCCCCCCAGTTCAGTTCAGTGATCTGAGACCATCCCCGGAGCCGCCCGTGTGCAGGCCTCAGAGAAAGCTCGGTCTGCATCAAACCGAACGTCTCTACTTCAGCCCATCGCCACAGGCCTTTAAGTCTTCGGGGTCCACTTTGTGAAGCAGTCATCTACGCAGGAGTATTTTTAGTGCATAAGCGGTCGCGCAGTTGCAGATGCCCTCTCTCGTCCTCATCCCCCGGAGCCCAGTGGAACGGAAACCACTATGACTGGCGGAGGGTTCGCATGCAGTCTCTTATCGGCAGTGACTTCTGACCTCAACTGCCGCCCTAGGTCATCGACATTGCCTTGATATCTCGCCGGATTCGCCAGGACTCGGTGCTTATCCGCGTGAGCTGCCTTCACCGCCGAGTTAGACTTGTGCACATGCGGGAGGTGACCGCGTAGAAACCTGTCTGCCGAAGCCTCCCGGTGAGGGGGGTTTAGCCCACGAGCCGACGTGGTGTACCGGGGTGTGGCCGTCGTGTGCACAACTACTACTTGGAGCCATCGGTGAGAGTTTGTAGAATTCCTACCAGTACGATTTGCCTACCCTACGGTTCGGCTGCAAACCCTGGGGCACCCTACTACAACCCTTTTTTTTCTCTTAACGTACCTACGTAACGTAAGGCAATTAATAATTATTAATATTGTGTATTGAAAAAACATATTGATTGATCTGAAACAAAGGTACGACCGGGTAACAAGGCCCACAGTTTTGCAAGGCCCAAGCACAGAAAACCAAATAAAATACATTTGATTCGCGCCAGCTTCAAAGTACGTTTGAAAAAAAACAATAGGAACACAGCACCGGTGGCGTACGGCCTCTATCTTACTAGTGGCGCCCGATTGTTCGCTGATATCGGTCACGGCAACTCGTATTACTAATTTGCGCTCCCACAAAACTTAACTTTTTACCTGTCCATTCTGCGATTTCTAAGTAGATTTTTGTTGAAACCCTCAACTTCTTTTGAGATTTACATAGCCATGTGCTATTTTATTTCTCATCTTGTTATAAAATGATCAATTTGAGTTGTAACGCCCGCGTCGTTTAGGAAAGCCCAAAAAAGTTATTGCTTGCGTTTTACAAGACTCGGCTGGGCTTTCCAACCCTACTGCAGTCTAAAAAGCCCCTTTAGTGTTTAATAATGTAATTTCTCAATATAAAAATACTCCATTTTTATTATGAATACTGTCTACTTTAATTTTTACCTCGTGCATAAATTTATTAATATTTAAGAATAAACGTATACTAATTTTAAACCACAATTCAGTAATGATTTTTCCAGAGCATTTTAACCCTCAATATGGGCCTTCTAAAGCAAATATGTGTGATAAGGCTCAATGTAGGAAAATTATACATCAAAATACCTTTAGAATAATTGCTCATTGCATTAATAAATTATTTTTAAGTCAAATACTAATATTTGTACACGAAACACCTAAAAATTCAATTGCTGGGCTGTTTTCTTACACAGTGACAAAGTGTATTTTTCTAATAGTATTTATAATATTAGTTTCCGCTTGCTGTTTTTAAGTTCATGAATATGACAATGTAATTTTTTATACAATCTTTGAGATCTTTAATGCATACTTTTGCGCCAAACGGCCTATAAATGGCACGGGCCCTATGTCTATGTTAACACACCATGTTTAGTAAAGCCCAAAATAGAGGTGTTTAAATATATTTATTTGCTTGCTATTATTTCAACCTTTTTAGGGTTCCGTACCCGAAGGGTTCCAAACGGGACCCTAGTACTAAGACTCCGCTGTCCGTCCGTCCGTCCGTCCGTCCGTCTGTCACCAGGCTGTATCTCAAGAACCTAGCTAGCTAGAGAGTTGAAATTTTCACAGATTATGTATTTATGATGCCGCTATAACAACAAATACTAAAAAACAGGATAAAAGAAATATTTAAGGGGGCTCCCATACAACAATTCTTTCAATACCACATACAAACTTATGGATGCACCTGGTTACGTACATGGAGTGTGAAAGTAACCGCACCAATAACTTTGTAAACAATATTTTGCTGTGTAAAATCCAAACTATTCACTCCACACCATCGCTTCCATTGAACGGTGGTACGGAAACCTTCGTGCGCGATTTAGACTCGCACTTGACCGGTTTTTTTCCTTTACGGCGGTAAAATAAAGGTTTTATTTCAATTTGTAAAAAAGTGGGCCTTACAATCATGCTGTACCTTACTATCGTGTAATTAATTTGGCCCCTAGTTAGTTTTCCAACTCTATGCATACAGAACGAGCTACCGCCAAGTCCGACCAATCAGGGACTAGTAAGAGGCCAGTTCACACTTGTACGGTTTGACACGGATAGTTTATAACATATCGGTAATTATTACGCTAAATTGTAAGCAGTCTGGTTCAAAATTTAAGGATAGTTTACAAACTGGCGTGACAGATTATAAACTAATGGTTATCAAAATCTTACGGTAACACTAAGTGTACTTGTGTAATGTGTATCATGAGGCGTTTAAAGTTCACCAGAGCAAAAGGTGAAACGATAACAAAAGACAAGGATGCAGAAGAACCAGGAGAAAGTATAAAAGTAAACCAAGGAATGTTAAATATAATCCGTATTACCACAAAAAATATCAAACAGCGTTTAACCTAAAAAAAACGTCAAATCCCATACGTTTTTGTTTTTAAATAACTGTTGAACAGTAGTTTTTTTTTTGTGGTAAGGCCCAATGGGTGTAACACTCAAATAGGATACTCAAAAATGTACAATAGTAGTTCGTGACTCCGCAGGCAGGTATGTGTTATCACTATCAGTGGCCGTGCGACCGGTCATGTCGACGATGGCGCTGATAAGCTGATAACAGCGGCTGCTGTGATAGCACGGCCGCACGACCTGCTTCAAAGGACGTGGGTTTGTTGAGCTGCTATTAAAGATATGAGGTTTTAGGATTGTATGTGGTTTGGTTTAGCTGCAAATCCGAGATAACCTTAAAGTTAGAAAGCAAGTTAGCATAAATTTCAAGTCAACAACAACAAAAAAACAACGACATCTTATATATTTTGTATAGAACGTCATCGTTTATGCGAGATTAGAGCTTGCCTCGCCTTTTACAAGAATCTTTAGGACCTTAGTCAGAGACTCTAGGCAGATAGGGCCGCGAAACCAGCAGCCTTATTATTTCGGTCATCAGAACAAAATATAGGAGTCGAGACTGAAAAGGAAAAACCGTTGACAAGTCGATAGATTAACTCCTCACTCAACTCTAACGCAACAACTGCTAAAGAACAGAATGTTAGTGAGAGGCAGAACTCACTTACTCGAACCGTCGAACTAGGTCGCTATCTAGAAGATTCTAGACTATTCTAGAGGTTGATAGAGCCTCAAACCCCTGGTGTACAGAGATTACTGACTTGACCACTCGGCTCTTAACAAATCAGACAGTCCCAAACACATTATAATCAGTTTTCCTGTATTCAGTGGACGATTGGCGTTCTTCCATGCGGTCGATCTATTTCAGGAGCCGCTGGGACGAGGTCATGACCCCTCGGCCCGTCGCCGTCTCGACACCCGCACTAATACCGAACGGACGTGATTCTTGCCAAATTCTACCGAGCTGCTAATAAGCGATGATTACGAAGTGTGAAAGAACGCGCCCTTTTATTGAGGTACTGCTGAGTTTTTTTCAGAGAGGGCATTACATTACACTTACCAGCCAAACTTGCTTACATAACGTTTTTTATGCATTCACAAGTAAAAATGTAATTAACTCCTTACATCCCATCACAGAGCGGTTAAACTGTTTCATTCCCAATTGCTAGTAAGGATAAGACTGATCCATCATTTCATAGGCTTATTACATCACATTGACTAAAGACTTATAAGAAAAACTTAGATATCAATTTGCCAGTACCGGATTTTAATGAACAGAACGCGAACAAAATATATGCAGACTTCTTCAACATTATTCAAATTCAATAAAGTTTTTAAATAATTCTTTTATTTAAAAACTTTATTGAATTCATTTTGTGACAACAATGGTAAATCAAAATTTAATAACTGGAAACCTTTTGGAATTTTCTTTTTGGAAAAAAGTCTCTCTGTGAAAATTTCAACTGTCTAACTATCACGGTCCATGAGATACTGCCTGGTGACAGACAGACAGACAACGGAGTCTTCCAGTAGGGTCCCGTTTTTACCCTTTGGGTACGGAACCCTAAAAACTGTCAAGTGCAAGGCGAACTTGCGCACGAAGGGTTCCGTACGACCGTACAATGATAGGGATGCTGTGAAGTGAATAGTTTGGATTTTACAAAGCAAAATGTTGTTTACAAAGTTATTTGTGCGGCTACTTTCAGACTACATGTACTTAGCCAGGTGCATTCATAAGTATGTATGTGGTATTGAAAGAATTGATGTATGGGAGCCTCCTTAAATATTTATTTTATTCTGTGATTTAGTATTTGTTGTTATAGCGGCAACAGAAATACATCATCTGTGAAAATTTCACTGTCTAACTATCACGGTTCATGAGATACAGCCTGGTGACAGACGGACAGACAGACAGAGAGACGGACAGCGGAGTCTTATTAACAGGCTCCCGTTTTCTAACCTCTGGGTACGGAACCCTCAAAACAGCACGAGTGTCAGTAATGTATATTTTAAATTTCATAATGTATATCCCCAGCACATTGTCAAAACGTTGAACTCTCGGGTATATCAGTCGAAGTCATTGGTTCAGTTATTCTAGTTATAGCCCAACACTTAGCTTGTATATTCAATAAATATGTTGACGATGGAGTTTTCCCAGACCTCATGAAACACAGTTAACTAATACCTCTGTTCAAGTCGGGAGACAAGGGTGATCCTTCAAATTTCAGATCAATATCTGTTCTTCCACTCTAAGTATTTTTTATTTTATTCAATCAAATGCTCTCACACTTCAACCGTACATAACCACTCCACGCTAAACAATACGGTTTCACTAGGGGTAAATCGACTACGGATGCAGGTATTACCCTTATATCTCATATTTATTACATATATTATACCCGGTGGGGGCAAATATTGGTTTGACGACCCGAATGGCCGACTCGGCAGTGACCCTGCCTACGAAGCCAAGGGTCCCGGGTTCGAGTCCCGGTGGGGGCAAATATTTGTTTCATGAGAACGGATGTTTATACCCTAGTCATGGTTGTTTATCTATCTATGTATAATATTTATCTATATAAGTATGTGTATCGTTGTCTAGTAGCCAAGATACAGGGAATCCTAGTTTGGGGCTAGATCAATGTGTGTTAATAGTGTCCGAGGTATTATTATTATTATTTATTCTGCATAGAAGGCCGCACAGGATGCTATCGGGTTTTTTTGCGATCTGTCGGAGGCATTGGTTGATCATGATACGCTACTATTGAAATTAAATCATTACGGGAGTTATAAATAAAGCGAAACCGTTCTGGTTACGTAGCATTGGTTTCGTTATATATAAATATAACGAAACCAATGCTACGTAACCAGTTACGTGTGAAGAATTAATGTTCTTGCTACAAAACTAGTTGCGTACAAAGAATTATTTATTTTCATACGAAACCAGTTACGTACGACCGCCTACGAAACCACCTACGAACCGGTTACGTTTGAAGAATTATTTTTCTAGCTACGAAAATAGTTTCGCACATAAATTTGAATTATATCTAAGAGAGTTTTTTCCCATGATGATTAAACATCTCTGATAATAACAAATTTCTGATATAAATTCATAAGCTAAATTCCTTTATCCGCATATGGACCAAAGAGATAAAACGTATCTACTAAACGCATTAGACCCAATCCCAGTGTGCGTTAAGGTTAGGACCCATACGCAATATTTAATAGTATCTATGCATATTAGGAAAAATAATTACTAAGTACTCGATTAAGACCAGCATTGTTTATTAATAAATTTCTTTAACACAGGCATTGCTATTAACAAGGGGTCCGAAAATTATATATAACTGGGGTAAGTTCACCAGTAGTTAGTAATTTCTAAATTCATATAGTCCTCAAATTTTGTCATCCACAAAACCGCGAATCAGCATACAATTTTCATGGCTGACTACTGGTGCATTTACCCAATAAATGTCGCCTTGAAAGGCGTAAGGTGCATCTATCATTCTAACGATCATTGTTTATCGACATTTATTCGAAATTTCGGTGGCAGCAATATATAGAACAGAAAAGAAAATTAAATCATCGTTAACCTTAAACTTTTAATTCATAAACCAATATTTACCACTACTTAAACTAAATTAATTCTATTTACTAACTTTCAATGTATATACGTACGTTATTTAAAATTATAAATGAAAATAATAAGGACAAATAATCATCATATTGTTTTTAAATTGAAATAAAATTGCAACTCGCTTTGTCTTTCAGCCGGTCACGCTCTAACAAAATCTTATTATCAGCCGTGTTTGGTAGACATCCTGCAGAATGTTGAGTGTTTTCTTTCACGACTTCATTTCGGTCATTTAACGTTACATTTCCAGAGCAACCTCTGTTATTTTCATAGCATAGCCAGAATGAATTACCGTTCCGATAAAACTTTTTTCGGTGGTAGCGGCGCCCACTATATAGTAATGAAACTCCTCCTTTTCGAGTTGTGATAAATTCAATTTCTCTGGAACCACTAATTACGATTACGATGTTTTCTGATTTAAATTATGTAGTGCGTTTGATGTGAATCTATTTTATCACTTCCATCCAAGCTATGATTTCAAGTTGACACTTCAATAGCTAAATAAGTGTCAGATAAATGACGTATTTGAAAAAGATATTACCTATAATCAGCCAGTCATGTTAGAAAAGAGTATTTAACATTGTAATCTATGCTAATGTTATAAATGCGAAAGTAAATCTTTCTATCTGTCAATTAATTTTGTCTGTCCGTCTGTATGTCTATCTGTCTGTAACCTTTACACGGTTGAACAGCTGAACCCATCTTGGTGAAATTTAGTATGCCGGAAAGCCCTGGAAAGGACATAGGCTTTGTTTATCTCGCAATCCCCTCGGGAATCACGATAAACGAAGCCGGTAGAAGCTTGATGAAAAAAATATTTTTCTTGCTACGTAACTGGTTTCGTAGGAAAAAAAATAATTCTTTGTACGCAACTAGTTTTGTAGCAAGAATATTAATTCTTCACACGTAATTAAGCAATTACGTGTGAAGAATTAATATTCTTGCTACAAAACTAGTTGCGTACAAAGAATTATTGGTTTTCCTACGAAGCGTAGCATTGGTTTCGTAGGCGGCCGAAGCGCTAAGATCATACTTAAGCAATAGAATTCAAAAGGCAGAAGTCAACGGCGATAAATCTAATCTATCGATAGTTGAAATTGGCGTTACACTAGGTTGCATATTAGGCCCTTTCTTGTTCCTGGTAAATATTAACGACCTACCTTTCATGGTGGAGAAATTGACTGACATCGTGTTGAGTGCTGATGACACTTGATTGGTCTTCAAAATTTAAAGACAAAAAGAAGATGTTAATGATGCTGATGGAGTATTGTCTTAAACTTGAATTGGTTCACAGCTAATCATTTATTGTTAAACGTTGGTAAAACCAAGTGTATCAAATTCTCACTTCCAAATGTCAGGCAAGTTGAGAATAAGTAAAGGATACGAAGTTTCTTGGAGTGACCATCGGATAGCAAATGGCAGTGGGACCCCACATAGATAAATTGGCTGGTAGATTAAGTTCTGTGGCTTACGCTGTTAGGAACATCAGACAAAACACGGATATGCCTACATCTAGGCTAGTATTTTAGTTACCTTCATAGCGTCATGTCCTATGGTATGTTGTTGTGGAGGAAAGCAGCGGATATTCAAACTAGTATTATTTTAAGGAAAAATTTCAATTCAAAAATGTAAAACGTACAGACTCGTTAACCTCTCAACAACCGAGGGTAGTCGGGACGGGTCGCGATTTTGAACCTTACGCCATGGTAATAAAAATAAAAAAATAAAATCTATAATGGAAAAGTGGCGTTAGCTAACGCCGGTAGTATTAAAGAGATTAAAGAGCGTTTTTAAAAAATTACATACTACATGCAGCTACTCAATATATTTTTGAAAATATAATTTATGTACGCAAGAACTTATTATTTTTCAAACTTAGCGATAGCTGCAATGTTAACCCAATCACAGATTAGTTGCGCCCCGGTTTAGACTCGCAAAGGTAAGCTTAAAGCTAATTCTTTCAAGGGTCAGTGCATTCTCTACTACAACGAGATACCTCTGGAGATTTTGAAATTGCAATTTGAGAAATTTAAAAACCATGTAAAAGCGCCTTTTTCAAAAAAGGGATAATAAATTCCTGCTTATTAATTATAATAATGACTATCGTAATATTTGTATTAGTTAAACTCAACCGATTTTTAAGAGATCAAAAAAATTATCTGTTGAAGTGCTTCCGCACTCCCACAGTGGTCCAATGTAGAGAAGAGGAAAACATACGTTTGATAAGTATATGTAAATATCTCAGTAATTTGGGGTCTTACCACAAAAAATAAACTCCTGTTCAACACTTATTTAAAGACAAAAATGTATAGGATTTGACGTTTGTTTTGAGGTTAAACTATGTGTAACATTTTTGTAGTAACAAGGCTGAACTTGAACTTTGATTCTCCGTGTTACTACAAAAATAGTACCTAGTCATAGCTTAACCTCAAATTAAAAGTCAATTCCATATTTGTGTCTGTAAACAAGTGTTGAACAGGAGTTTATTTATTTTGTGGTAAAACTCTATGCCTTTTGATTAGTAGAATTTGCAAACAGCAAGTGAATTACTACTGAAAGCACACATAGGCGAGGCGAGTCAACATACTTTCACGACTGCTATTCGCCGCTGAGCGAACCTGAGCCTCAAACAACTCTGAACAGTTATATCACATTGCCAACAAAAGAACTAAGGTAACAATAGCAACCGACTGCATTAAAAATGGAAGAAATAACTTGGAACACCTGTGCCCATGCGCCATTATACCCTATGTGCCATATTGAGTCAGCTGTGTCGGTCGGTGAGAGTTCAGTAATGTGAAATGTTTATTCTGTGCAACTATTACGAGATGTTTTTTGAACTGGTAGGTATATTGTCTTTTCTAAAAATCCTGAATCTAACGAATCAAAAAAACACAATTTCACGTTTGGATTTAAAAAATATGGCAATCACGAATAAAATTCTCGGACTTTGACAGATTTCTCATAAGCTGATTGGTCGATTATATCACATGATTGCGACTTTCATATTTAGTTACATCTCCATGTTTCAGATCCTTACAATATCTGTCACGAGCGGCCTGCCTCAGCCTCCTAATTTTCTCGAAAATTATGAACTCTTGCAAGCACTTGGTTACCCGCCGGGTTTATACAGCTACTACGACAACGACTCAGCCAGCTTACGCAAGCACGACTCTAACGAAAGTAATGATGAATACAAAGACTATACAGAATCGAGAAGACGAACCGAAGACTACGATGACGAGGAAGATGGGCAGCAAAGCAAAATCAAAATTCGATGTTTATGTTCCTGCAAAACCTGTGAATCCAGACCCAGAAAGTGCTGCAAAGAATACTGTGAAAAATGCAATAATCCAAATGAAGGTATCCTTCTCGTGCCTTACCCTATACCCTATCCATTCATTATACCCAGCGCCCCATATAATGCTGTTGATGATGTAACAACTTCGAGTACAATAATAGTACAAAGTACGACGACGAGACCATCAACAGAATCCTATCCAGGAGGCGGATCAGCAGCAGAAGTAAATGGTGGTTCATGCCGTGATCAGTCCGCTTATTTGGTCAACCAACAACAAAGCCACAATCTTGCTAAAAACGGTGAAAGTGTTCACAATTATAACGAACCTGCCGATCCGATTTATTCCGACCTCACAAAGAGTTTCAGCTGGAAGAAGCCCCCATACGGTGTAATTCGTAGAAGAATCAACTCGAAAGTAAAGTCTGATACAGACGGAAACAAATATGTTCGGCCGAATCGCAAAATTGATAGGAGCATCTACAAGCCAGGACAGAGGGCAGAGCATTTAGACGGAGCCGTGGATGTGCTACCTAATGAGGTGGCAGAATCTGTAGCAAGTGAAATGGCGAGTCCATCGAGATATTTAGGAGACAAATTCCGTGATATTAAGGATAATATTGTTATAAAACGAAATCATACTTGGCTTATTCCTGATTAGCAATTGGCAATTGTTTATATTTTCTATTTTGTACCTTGTAGTTTTATAAAATATACTCTGTAGCACCTATGAATGAACCGAATAATTTTACTTATCTATCATTAACAAACACCTTCAAGCGGAATTTTAATTTCATTCACAAATCGCTAACACCAGACCTTTTCACCACTTTTAATTCCATTTACCACAAACCCAAAAATACTTCGGAAACGCAATTTCACTAAACACCACTTAACCAAATCTGGATAAAATTTTCCACCGAATATGTGTCCCGAAAACTTAGTAAACAATGCTTCAGGCGACACGACAAGTTGCCTGCGCGTGAGTTGACCTTTCAGAAGCCGCGGCGACTGCGCATCGGTCGGGTCACGCCGACGCACGCGTCGTATTTTTAGAGTTGAAAGTTCAAAATACGACGGTTACGCTCTTGGGACCAACGTGCGTATAAATACATGCGGCATTCGATTCGGCTGTCGATTGGATAGCACCGTTCCATGAATTCTCGACTGATATTTTATGAGAAATGTTATTCTGTAGTTTCTTCCTGACTTTTGGTAGATCATAAATGTATATAGTTATCTTTGGATTAAACATTTTAGGCAAACGGTGGAGTGACAGTCTTGTGTCCTGACCTAAACCGTTCATCTGATCCATAGTCGAAGACCAAGCCTATGTTTTGATTCGCACTCCAAGTGTTAATCACAGTACGGGTTCTTACTACCTATCTACGAATAGCGTATCTCGTCTAAGTTGTACCTGTTTGATTCTATAACTATATCTGTAGGTATAGGCTCGGCTCGGCGCAGCTACTCCAGCAGAAGTATAAGGATAGGTGGAGTAACATATCCATGGATACTAAAACTAGGTAGTTACCTACACAAGGTTACCCGTTGTTCTATCCAGAGGCAAGTAAAAAATATAATTTCCAATATAGCAAAAATAGCTGTAAATGTGCCACTAGAAGCTATTTATCGTTGGAAATAGAGCATAAATAATTTGTAGAGGCGTCATTGGTGTGGGCGATACATTCTGACAGGTCAGGTCACCGATATATTTCGCTTCTACCGACCAAGATAAACTTGTTGCAGAAAAGATTCCTAAATAAAAGTGGTGTAGCATAACTTTTGTCTTCAAATGCAATAAATAGCTGACACATTTCCATCATTCAACGTTTTCGTAATATGCTAGCTGCAATGACTTAACGCCTGGGCGATTCAAATAGCAATTTTGAGTTAGTTATATTATGAAGCTAACAGGCGATTTGGTTCTTTTATTCTTAATTGACCGAGCGAGCGAAGGGCTCCATTTCGACAAGATAGGAGGCCGATTTTGCTTTCGTCTGTCTCTATGTCTCGTGTCTGTCAGTTCCGGTCTAGGGGCCACAGTTTTCAAGCGATCCTCACAAAACTTAGCTCACGTGTTCCTTGAATTAAAAGTTTTTTTGTCGAGAGCTTTTCTCGATTATCCCAGTATAGTAATAGTATATACTGTCTTACCGAAATGCTAGATCAGACACATAATTCTGGACAACTTTCAGCATAATTCGCCCAGTTACAAACTTGAAAAATTCGGTCAAGTGCGGGTCGGACTCGCACTCCAAGGGTTCCGTACCATCGTACGAGACTATTTAATGACTATTGTCCTTTAAAACAAGAACATAAAACTGTGTGTCCGAACTAGGTTACGAACCTAGCACCACCCCTACCCTGCAGATAACGGATCTGACGTCAAAATAATTCGGTATTTGACAAGGTATTCCAATAAATCTAGAAACATGTCCCAAGCTGAACCTATTTCAACAAAATCGTTTGACATTATCAGAATTGTATATTTCCAGCAGTTGTATCTTATAAACTCAATTTTGAGTTAAAAAGACAGTTTGACTATGACGTCACATGCTACAACTCGTGAACAGAATTACTTTTTTGACAGTTCTTAAAAAGTATCTATTTTGACTAAGTACCAGGCACCGTATTGTGCCACCAAAACGATTAAATAGATGACAAGAAATTATCAATTATATTTGAATGAGCCAACACCAACAAAGAGCAACTGAACAGACTCGAGCGACTTCAAAATCTCGGGATTCGCTTTATCTTCGGACTGCGCAAGTTCGACCACGTCTCGCAGTATCGCAAGGAGTTAAAATGGCTGCCGATCCGTCTTTTTTTATTTATTTTTATTTCATAATTAAGGCTAACCAACACACTTCGCACATCTTACACTAAACATATAACTTAATTTAATACGAAACATTTCGCAGTGCAGATCCAATTATAGGTTATTTATATCGATGGGTTAGCACAACATATAAGAAAAAAACATTATGAAATGCCCACATATCACCCGTCATATAAATTAAAAAACAGCGTTTAAACAAAACAAAAAACAAAAAAAGGATGATGTTAATACTAAAAACTAAAAACATAGATATGCTTACTTATAACTAACTTATAACTTGACCGCTAAGGCAGCTGCTACACTTGTTTTAAATCTACCTAAACTAAGAACAAATAGATCTACCTTATCAGAATGAGACAAGAACAATTTATTATAGGATCGGAAAATCCTACATGAAATGCTGTTTGAGCCAATATTGGTCCTGGACGGTTTCACATAGAATGGTCGATAATTAACAATTCTGGCGTTCAGACGCGGCTCAACCAAACCAACCCTCGAGAGCAACTCTGGACAGTTCAAGCCTCCCCTTAATATTTTAAATAGTAATACTTGATCTGCTAAAAATCGCCTATCTCCGAGAGACAAGAAATTAAAATTCTTTACGCGGTCCTGGTATAAGGGCAATGTCAACATTTTCTTCTGGTGTACTGTCAAGAAGAAAATAAATTTCTTTTGAATCCTTTCAATTCTCTCGATGTGACATTGATAATGGGGAAACCAAATACTAGAACAGTACTCCAGAGAGCTGCGAACTAATGCAAAGTATGTCAACTTAAGTGCAGATACTTTCCTAAACGATTTACAGTTTCGCCACACAAAACCCAGCATTTTCAATGTTTTTTTAATAATTTCATCGATGTGGGGAATAAAGGACAATTTCTTATCGATAATAATACCGAGATCACGGATTTCGTAGACTTCCTCAAGAACATAGCCATTTAGTTGGTATGATGACTGGACCGGTTTCAACTTTTTTGTGAACTTTATGTATTTGCATTTGCCAGTGTTCAGTGGCAATTTATACTTGACTGTCCAGTTATGCACCATATCTAGATCATGCTGAAAAAAAAGTACATCAGCCTGACTTTCAATGACTCCGTAGAGTTTCAGATCATCGGCAAAAAGCGAGAATTTACAATGACGCAATTCAGATGCTAAGTCATTGATAAAGGCTAAGAACAGCTTAGAACCTAGATGTGAACCCTGGGGGATCCCAGAAGTTGCCATGAACTGTTTGGATTCATATCCACAGACTACCACCCTCTGTGACCTGTTTGAGAGGTAAGAACAGAACCACTTCAATATGACGCCATAGACACCAAAATTAGAAAGCTTTTTTAACAATAAAAAATGGTCAACCCTGTCGAAAGCTTTGCTTATGTCGGTATAAATAGCGTCAACTTGTTGGCCCTTATCGACCTGTTCCTGAAGATCCGACACGTAGCAAGCAAGATTAGTGTTGGTTGACATGCTGATACGAAAACCATGTTAATGAGGTGTCAACGAGGAATCCAGAATATTAGTTAAAAACCCGCTAGTGTGTGTTCCCGTCTTCGTCGGGACACACACATTCTCACTCTTCTATTCAACATCTTAACCAACCCTCGATACCCTAGCTTTCTCCGTGAGGTTTTTCAATTTCTCCCTTCGGCTCGTCCATGTAGAACTCACACGGCTTCCGTGCTCTCTATACCTCATCACAATACCGTCGCATACAAGCACTGTTTTCGATTGCGGGCGATCACTCTTTGGAACTCGCTTCCTTGCACTATCAGAGATAGTCCAACTCTGCCCGTCTTCAAGAATCGTTTGAAGGAGCATTATCTTTCTCTATCCTAGATTTGAGCTTTGTATATATTAGTTTATTTAGGTGTATTTTATATTTTTATATAACATTTATGTACTTGTGTATGTAGTGTATCTAGCAGTTAGTTCAATAGTTCAGTAATATATGTATGTATCTTATCAGAGCACATAGGTCTATCCTGTATATTAAATTATTCTTATCAACCTTGGGTTTGCTGGAAGAGATCTCTTTTTAGAGATAAGCATGCCTTTGTAGATGTCCTTTCTGTTTATTATAACCTATGTACAATAAATATACACGAAATGACGATTTGGTAATTAAATCACGCCACTTATATGGGAACCCGCTTTCAGTTATAAAATCTCGCGTGGTTCATTATTTGTTCGAGGAGCTCCGTGTATTGGGTTTCACGCTTGTTTCTTGGCACAGGCAAAATTAATCTCAAATGAGGTTAGCGCGCTATATGAAAGGGTGTTGTCATATTTTAGGGGGGTGTTCTCGGCGTGATCATGAACAACTTACAAAACATCTGATCGTCCGGCCCAAAGTGTATGGAGAAGTGAAAATTAAATTTGCTCAGATCAAATCGGTTTCATAGTGAAATTTGTTCAGAATGATGGCCCTAACAACCCCCTAAAATATGACTACACCTTTCAGTTACTCCATGTATTTAAAAAGTAAAACCAATTGAAACGCAGGTTACAAAACAAATTAGGAATCGTTTTTGGGTCGTTCTTCTTTTTTACGTCACATTTGGATCACTCCAAAATAAATTTTCAAAAATATATTTTTTTGTTTTTATTATGTTTCTGATATCCGAAGTTGTAATTCCATAACTAAAGATTTCACAAACATGCTCAGCAGCGATGATTTCTTAATAATAATTGTATTAATTCCTAGTTATTTGGGATAGTGCAGCAAAAAACCAAACACCTCTGTCACAGTTTCACTTTTAGTTTTATTATGGCATGCAAAATCACAATTATGTTTTAACTTGTACTATGTGTACTACTAATTAAAATATTTAAGTTAGTAACAAAAATTGGTATTTTTCTTAAAAATAATAAAATATTATATGATTTTCTCAACACTCTGTCACATATTTATGCCGTTAAGTTAAACAACTTTAAAAAATAACCGTTTTATAGCATATTAGTTGCATTGAAATAAAAATGGTCTCATAAATTACAATATTTTCTAGTATATTCAAAAACAAACTTCTTGTAAAAACAATTAGTTAGCCCGGCAGACTTCCTTGGATAAATTGCTGTATGGAGACACATTGTGACAGAGTGGTAAAAATGTAACAGAGTAGTACTTCAGTCACTAAAAATAATGATAATGGTATGTTAAACTATAGTATTTTAGAAATAGGAACTTGCTTTTAAACGTAACAAAGAATAACTCACTATTTTTAATCAATTAAATCGTAAAGTTACATGTTGTTTATTCGTTTTTCACGACAGCGTCGCTGCCTTTCAGCTGCTGACAAAGCCATCACTAAGCAGTCATATCTATAACAAAAACACAGCCAATTGTAGCACTTAAAAAACTAAAAACACGAGATTTTTCCATATAATATACTAAAACATTGAAACATCATACAAAAGCTACTACTCCGTCACATAATTTACCACTCTGTCACGCCTGGCGTTACAGAAGTGTAGTGTGACGGAGGTGTTAAATATTAATGAACACGATTATCGCTATTTTATTTATTGTCAAATCAAAAAACTTGGCTGCCTAAATACAATATTAATAAAATAGCAATCAATCTATAAAATATTGAATAAATAAAATGAAATTTGCAACAGTAAACTTACGTGACAGAGCAGACGCCGAATTAAAACACGCACCTCCTGCGACAACTTTCGGGCGACTGGCTCGGCCCGCGATGGCGCACGCAGGGGACGTTGAAGGCGGGTTGGGGGAGGGGCGAGGCGTGTGCCCATGCCATCCACCCAAGGTCAATAGCAATTCTTACAAGTTTAATCCGGCAAAAACGTGTGACCTAGGCGACCGCTCAATTGGTACTTCGTTCGGAGACATAAAGTTCATATTAGCACTTTTTTGTTATTTTAGTTAATTTGTTTATGAATCGTATATTATAATAATAATTAGTGTTTCACTCGTTAAATGGCATTCAAACATTTTATAATGTCATATAACATTTATTTGTACTATGTATTTAAACGCAGTGACTGGAGTTGGGAGACATCTAAAATATGTATGAAAACACCTATGTCCCACGATTTGAGTCCTTCGTCACAACGATTTTACTCAGAAATTCTTAAAATTAGACCGTGTTATTTAAACACCTTAATGCTCGTATAGTATATAAGCCATTGTAATATAATAAAATATAATATAAAATATAAAAAAGTCAACAAATTTTGCAGACAATGTTTTTTTTCTGAGGGAGACAGCAAATGTGACGTAAAAAAGAAGAACGTCCCTTTTTTTCTTTGAGGTCTTAGAATATGAGGTAGGTATGTGCCTTTTTAATGGAAGATAATTTACAACTATACATTACAGCTTCTGAAAGCCTGGCACCGACTTTAAAATAAATCGACCCATAAATTGTGTTCTATCCTATGTTTGAAATGGCTTGGTGGTTTAGTTATTTCGTGTATATGTTACGGCTAAAGCTAGGTGTGAAACTAAACTTAAGTTTAGCCGGCTAGTCTTCAGATTAATTTCGAGCCTCGGCTAATGTCCGAAGTCATGTTCGTTTGTGATAACGGATGTCATCTTTAATCGGCTAGACTGCACATTAGCAGATGCGTTTCGGTTAATGTTGGACATTAGTTAGCTAATGTTGAAAACGAAGTATTCGTGCGACTGCGGGGAGCGGGGCGGGGTAATTTTATTCAGATGAGAAAGCTATTTCAAATATCAGGGCAAAACTCTGCGGTAGCTTAGGTGAAGGTTAAAGGGGGTGAGCGAAGCGAAGCCGCCTTTATTCTAAGTGTTAAGTTGAACATGTAAGAACAACAAAAACTATAATAAGACGAGTATAAGTATTTTTTGTTGTTCTTACATGTTCAACCTAACACGAAGGATAAAGGGGGCTTCGCTTCGCTCAACCCCTTTATCCTTCACCTAAGCCACCGCAGTGTTTACGGCTACCGAATCATTATCATCACTTATTCCAGATTAAGACGGTAATTTTTCAACATTAGCCTAGGTATAATGAAAAATAAACTTAAGTTTAGTCGGCTAATGTCAACCATATTTTCTCACCCATCTTTGGCCTCAACAGTGTCGTGGCTAAACTGCAGTTGAGCCGACTAATGTTGAAATCATTTATCGCAATGAACATTATTTCGGACATTAGCCGAGGCTCGAAATTAATCTTAACACTAGCCGCCTAAACTAAGTTAAGTTTCAGACCTAGCTTTAGCCGTAACATATATATAAAACTGTGATTTCTTACTTTTGAGCTAATTTAATGTCGACCTAAAATGTACATTACTGTAGTGCCCGGCAACTAGGTGATTACATGACGAAAGGCTTGAAATACTTGAGTCCTGCAATGACTGGTTGTGGCCAAGACTTGTGTAGTGCTTTTCTCAAATAATGTGAGGAAATTGAAACAACGTAATAAGTACTCCCAAAATAAACGTCGTATTTCATATTCCTACGTCAATATGTTCATATGTTTTATTTCATCATTGTACAGCCTTGGAAGCCTATTCGAAATTTAAATAAAACTTTTGAAAAGTTACCTTCTTGGTTGCCATAGAGCTGAGGAAAAAATTCGTTCCATTTTTAAAAACACTACACCTAAAAGAGTTTTCTTACAACTTTAACAGGCATCTAAACACTATAGTTAAGGATTTCCATACATTTTTAACCGGAAGCTACGCGTAGTACTGATGGACAGTAACGCAGTACTAAAAGTTCATTTATCTCAAATAGGGTTGTCACAATAATTTTCACATTTCCGAGCAAGTTTGAGAAAAAAATATTACTTTTTTTAAGACGGTTAACAAGTAGGCCTTTAGGTTTCAGGCAAAAGGTGACGATATTTTTACCCAAACACCTTTTCTATATGTAATATTTGGAAAAAAATCTTACTGAAAGCCTTTGCCGAAAATTAATGAAACGAAAACTGATACAACAAAATATTATATTTCTTAAACTTAAGAAGTACACAGCCTTTTTGACACATTGTTACTCCAAACCATTAAAAACATTTGACATCACAGAATAACTATCCAAATAATTATTATGATATTACGGCGACATAATATTTGTTTCCATATCGAGCCTTGTTTTCCCTCCTTTTTCAGAGTCAAAACATCAAATTCACTGTTGCATAATAGGAGAAGCCGTTGGATAAATACAAGACTTAGGACTTTTTCGAAAAATATCACTACGTCCCGCTCACTCACGTGTGTGTAAACAGGACAGCAATAGAAATGTTTCATCCAGCGAAGATAAATTATGCGATAGTGAATTTCTGTGTCATTAAATACATGAAGATCGTATTAGTATTTATGTTGAATACTTTTCCGTAGACCAGCTACGGATTTCTATAAAAAAACTATTATTTTATATACATATATTAACACGGTTACGTCATATTAAGTAGTCAATACTTTCCACGATTAAACTATCTTCTTATGAATTCACAAACAGCTGCTCAATTGAAGCGCAACTTATAATAATGTGTTTAGAGATATTTGAGCCATCATATGTTATTTGAAAAGGATTAAGATGACTTTTTTGGTGTCATCGTGACTTTAATCTGGATAAATCTGCCAATATTCCATTATTTTAAAACATTCAATAAACATCTGCAATAACATATAACAGTGTCAAATAAACCTATTATTAATATTATTATACTCTATATAACTCAGCACATAAACAAACGCATAATACATTACAATTGTTCTATAACCATTCCACTGAAAAATACTATTAAGAATATAAATCTTAATAAGCAACAATATATCATACTCAAAGTACCATCACATTAGTAACATAAAATAGACCTTAAACACTAACACTGTGCTTTGATTTTTGCAATGAATATAAATGCAGGTAGGTAAAGATCGATTAACCTCTAATGGCTGGCACAGCTTTAGGAGATTGTTTTAATGTAATATAGTCCTAATATAGGTTGGCACAGCGGATCATTTGGTCTGCACTTGCAGGGCAGTGGTGAGTTCACTGAAATCAGTCACGTACCAAGAAGCCCTCTTCATCACTTCCATGCGGTTCACGTTGCCTCCAAACCCTGCAAAGTAAATATTTGGTGTGTTGTAATATTTTATTATTTTAATCCCAACGATCAAGTCCACGGGATCTCACTGGACGCGGTTGGCACCAGGGTTACCACAACGTCTTATACCAATTCAGATTAGGAACCTAATTTGATCCGCAAAATTAACGTGACTGTCTTAAAACAAGTCTTGGTATTAGGTAAATAAAGCCCACTATGGCGAATCGGAATGGAAATGGTTGCCATGGTGATGTTCTTGTTTTGAACCTAATTTGAATCGGAAAAAGATTGTGGTAACCCCCCGGGCCTTGAAGAATCTATGGTTTGCTTCGACGCCTTGGGAAGTACGCAGAGTAGTCTCGGCATTATTTTAGATCATTACTTGGCTTTACTATAGTATTTATAGAAACCTACAAATATCGGTAGTTGCGGCGATGGGCTAGCCCTTTCACTACGGAATGCAATCCTGCAAATGCGGCATCCCGCACGTTTTTGGCGGGATCAGAAATGAGGGATTCTCATGCGGGATCCCGCTCGTTTGCGGGACTGAATATTTATTTATTTTTTGAGAAAAATGGTCTCAGACGACTTTCTGAATATTTATTTTACCCAGAACAGCCTCATCAATTAAGTAATTTAATAACTTTCCAATCAAACTCTAACTTTTTTGTAGAATTAATTTGGAAAATATGATTTGAAGACGTGAATTTATGAAGGTTATACGTTAAAATGTTGATAAAACAAGAACATGATTTTCTAATTAATCATAAAAAAATATTGCTCTTATTATAGGTTAGTCTTACTCGTATCTGGGTAAAGGCCTGTGCTCCTCGGTGGGGACATTAATGGGTTACATTATTACTATTATTATTATATTAAATATTTCTCTTATCTAGTCAAATACTTATATATTATAATAGGGGTAATGTGAACAAGTCTGACTTAATTAAATATTTAGACAAGCTCCGTTCTTTAAAAGTAAAACAAATTGTTATGTTCACATTCCCTTACAGCGACAGCCTGCCACAATCAGAAAACAACCTTAGATATAATCTGAATATGACCTTGCATACTATATCATGCAATAATAATATACATGTAATGGATACTAACAATTTTGTTAGTAGAAATAAATATTATTTGACTTAAGGTAAATATTACCTTCCTCGTTATTATAAAAGACAAGTAGCAAATTCGCTGTACTATTATTTTAATATAACAGCCAAAAATTTGGCTACAAATAATGCCTCTATTGAGCATTATACTAATGTTTCAAACAAAACCTTGGAAGCTTTTCCAAGTCATTTAAATTAGATACAACGACAATAGAGGAAGTCTCTAGCCTGTTAAATAATATTAATAAAGTACATAATAAAAACAGAAAAATTCAATATTGTAAAATAAATGAAAAGTTTACTAATCTGGTCCACCAAAATATTCAAGGTATTAGCAGTAAATTATTAGAGTTGGAATGGTACATGAACTCTTTTAATATTGATATTTTATGTCTAACAGAACATTGGCTAAAAAGCCATGAGCTCATGTTCAATTTCAGTAACCACCAGGTTGGTAGTTCTTTTTGCAGATCACATGCTGTTCGTGGAGGCTCTCTAATATTTCTAAATAAACACATAAAGTTCAAAAATCGTAATGACATAGTATGTTTATCAGTTGAAAGCCACATTGAAGTAGAATGTGTTGAATTGAAGCGCATAATTGTAATAAGCGTTTACAGCCCACCATCAGGTTCATTTGATATTTTTGAAAAAGTCATGGATGACATATTATTTAAACTTTAAATAATAAGAGTTTTATTAGATTTTGATACTTTAAATTTTAAAGTATCAAAATCTAATAAAACTTTTATGATATGTGGAGACTTCAATGTAAATTTATTAGAAACTTACTCCCTTAGTACGAGACTAACTAACTCATTTAATTCTCACAACTTAAAGCCACTTTTCATGGAACCTACTCGAATAACTGAAACCTCAGCAAATTGTATAGACAATATATTTGCTTATCCAAATGAAAAAATTGTACTTAAAAAAATTATAAGTAATTTAAAGTCAGACCATTTAGGTCAATACATTAGACTAGAAATTCAACTTAAAAAAAGTTCTACAAGAAAGATACAATACATACCTATGACTGCACATCGGTTTGAAAGGTTTAAATTGAATTGGGATACCAAACTACCTATCAATTACTCTAATAATAACCCTAATGAGTCATATTGTAATTTTTTTTACAAATTCAGCAATGCGTTCAATGCAGTATTTACTACCAGATCGATTGTGGTCTCAGACAAACTTAACGTTAGTAAGTGGGCCACAGTAGGTATACTTAAAAGTAGACAAAATTTATATGAATTATATAGTGAAAAACAATGGCATCATAGTGAAGGGAGGAAAAAGTTCATGGATAAAGTAAAAAAGTACTCAAAAATCTTTAAAAAAGTTTGTCAAATTGCAAAATCAAATTATATCAGATCTAAAATAAGAAAAAGTGATAACAAAATTAAATCAACTTGGGATATAATTAAAAGTGAGACTGGAAAGGTCAGTATAAAAATCAACGAATATGAATTAAAAATTAATGATATTACTTTCAAAAATGATATTGATGTAGCTAAAGCGTTTGATTTTTTTTTTATTGACATCCCAATCTCTACTACAAAGTCTTTAGACTCTTCCAAAGTAGTCGCTGAATCTTTGCTAAAAGACTATGTACCTAGATGTGAAAATCAATTCTCGTTTAATTATGTAGATGATAAAGATATTATTAAAGCCTTTAAATCAATAAATGTTAAGAAAACTGCAGACCTCTGGGATATTTCTGTTCATGTTGTGAAGCCCCTAATAAATGTTATTGCACTTGATTTAGCTTTCATATTTAATGCATCTATTGATGCTGGCGTGTTTCCTGATTTAATGAAACACAGTAAAATAGTACCTTTGTTTAAATCGGGTAGTACATCTGACCCTTCTAACTTCAGACCGATATCGGTATTGCCTACATTTAGTAAAGTATTTGAAAAAGTAATTTTAAATCAACTTCTTACACATTTCAACACCAACAACATGCTCCACTGTAAACAATTTGGTTTTACACAAGGCAAATCAACTACTGATGCCGGTATTGAGTTAATATCACATATATATGATGCCTGGGAGGAGTCGCATGATGCTCTAGGAGTATTTTGCGATTTGTCTAAGGCTTTTAATTGCGTTGACCATGGGACATTGATCAGGAAATTACATCACTATGGAATTAGGGATAACTCTTTAGATCTTCTCTCTTCTTATCTAAATAACAGGATACAGAGAGTTGACATTAATGGAAAACGATCTCCAGGGTCTGTTGTTACTATGGGTGTACCGCAGGGTTCCATACTCGGGCCATTCCTGTTTTTGGTTTATATTAATGACCTGCCACATCTTGTCAGA
Source organism: Argyresthia goedartella (assembly GCA_949825045.1). NCBI lineage: Eukaryota > Metazoa > Arthropoda > Insecta > Lepidoptera > Argyresthiidae > Argyresthia > Argyresthia goedartella. Next base: position 34,425,371 of record OX463812.1, on the reverse strand, counting down.
GATAATCATGAGATTGTACTGTTTGCAGATGACACTTCACTTTTGTTTAAAATGAAACGACGCAGTTTAAACTTTGACGATGTGAATAATGCAATCTCAAAGGAAGTCAATTGGTTTAGTGCTAATAATCTTTTACTGAATAATAACAAAACTAAATGTATTCGGTTTATACTCCCCAATGTAAAACAAGTCTCGGCTAATGTTAATGTTAAAGGTGAAAATTTAGAAATTGTAGATAGCACGGTATTCCTAGGAATCACCTTAGATAATAAGCTTCAGTGGGGCCCACACATAGATAAGCTATCAAAAAAACTAAGTTCCGCAGTTTATGCAGTTAAAAAAATCCGTCTCTTTACGGACGTGGAAAGAGCTACACTAGTTTACTTCTGCTACTTCCATAGCATTATGTCTTACGGCATACTGCTGTGGGGGAACGCTGCAGACATTAACATAATATTTGTGCTGCAAAAGAGGGCTGTTCGTGCAATCTACAGTGTGGGTCCCAGAGAGTCACTGCGTTGTAAATTTAAGGAAATTAACATTATGACAGTGCCGTGTCAGTATATTTATGAAAACCTAATGTACGTCCACAAAAAAAAAGATAAATTTCAACACTAGAAATAGGAATAAACTAGCTATACCTACTACTAGGCTCCATAAGGTTAATGTATCTTTTAAAGGGCAATGTATTCGCTTTTACAACAAAATACCGACTGAGTTACAAGAATTGTCTGTAAATAAATTTAAAAATGTTGTTAAAAATCACTTATGTAAAAAAGGTTACTACAAAATATCAGATTATATAGAAGATAAGAAAGCTTGGGAAGGTGTTTGCTCCAATTCTGTAAAAAATAACGTATAAAGCTGGAGGTTTCTAGTCGCCTCTTTGCCTCAAGCATCTAAAACATTGAGGTGACGGAATTCAAATTGAGTTCTATATTTCCCTGTACCTTATACATGTGTTAGTTTAAGATTTGACATTCTCCAAATGTTACCTATGTGTTTCTTATGGAAATAAACTTTTTTTGAATTTTGAATTTTGAAACTTCCCTTTATTTTTAGGGTTCCGTAACTAAACTACATACAATAAATATTGAACAAAAACATAAAATATAAAAAACAAAAAATATTAAATAATGCCAATCCCGCAAATCCCGCGGGGTTCCCGGGATTGACCACGCCAATCGCGCAGGCTTGCGGGATCGCGATTTTGATGCGACATTGGATTTCCTACCTATTACGCATAATGGGCTATTGAAGAACTGGCTAAACATAGTCTAAACTGTGCCTCTGCCACCCCGTATGGGTGAAGGCGTGACGCTATGTTTGTTTTGCAGGTGCGTCCAGCTATAGTATAGCCTATGTTGATGTGAATGGTTGAAATGGTAATGAATTGACTAGTTTACAACAAAAAATACCCACGCATAAAACCACCCTTAACCTCTGGAATGTCCCTGTACAGCGAATCTCGTGGACCCTAACGCGTCCAAGGTTCTGGCGAAAATAAACTTTCAATCGACTTCAATCAAATCAAACACCATAGTGAAGTCAAAAATGATTAAGGACGTCAAGTTTTAAAAATAATTGCACTGAGTTTCGGGGCACACATTTCTTAATATAATTTGTTTGTTACATAGTGTAAGATCGAAATTTCATGATTTGGTTTATGGCCGAAAAATAATAGGAACCACTTTTAGCCAAAATCACGGCTAAAGAAGTTATTCTCTTCAAAAGTTAGTCGACGTCGATGTTTATTGCAGTTTTCTGTTGACTTTGCTGTCGCTACAAAATAGATTACAAATTCCGCTGAGAAGTAACTGTCGAGTTCGCATCAACCTAAAAAACAGATATAATCCGTACCAATGAAGCCTTCAGCGGGCGGGCTCGCCTCGGCGTCTGTGGCGCCGTCCCCGATCATGATGACTCTCTGGTAGCCGTGAGCCTCCTTCAACCGCCTGATGACGAGGCCTTTGCCGCCAGATCTGGAAGTTGGCTCGGTCTCGTCGAAGCCGGCGTATTCGCCTGCAGAAGAGGGGGAGGATTCGTTTAGATGTTTGTGTGACGTCGGCCCTGTGCATTCTAGGATTAGGATATTTCAAATTCATCGAATATTTCAGTATAAACGTCTTCTTTTATCAACATAGTTGAAATTAGTAAAGTCATTTCTCGCTAGATGTCGCTATAGTTAAAAAATCAGAATTGTATGCCTCCTTTTTTATCTTTTTTGATGTGAGATTTAATAATGTAGCCTCAAAATGGCCAATTATTGGAGTAGTTTTAGTTAGTACACTTTGTTATTGTTGAGACTTATGGAAAAAATTATAGCTAGGGTGATAGGGAATGTTATTGGCTTGCTAGAAGGTTTTTTATCATTTGATCTTTTTTACATAAACAATTAATTCGTCGCTTCGAAATAAACAAGGAAACATACATTTAATTAATCGGTCGACAATCATTAGTTTTGAGGTAGATTTTTAGGTCGGTTCCTTAAAAGGAAAAAAAGGAAACCTTGTAGGATCACTTCGTCTGTATTTCTGTCAAGAACCTTTTTCTCAAGAATTAACGCGAGGAGGTACATAGTTCAAATTTATATCAATTACTCAGGTCTTTAGTCCTTTGAAGTTTTGAAAGAAACTTATGGGTCAACGGAGTCAATCGGAGTCAATTTTGCTAAATTTTCTGGATACTCGCAAGGGAACCAAAACAGGCACTTCCCGCTGACCTGGAATCATGAAATTCAGCAAGAAGCAAGCTCTTACAGCTGAAGCAAAGGAAAAACCGTAAACCGTAAATTTGTAATTCCATCACAAAAAAATGCGATTGGTGCGGAACCCTCGGTGTGCGCGTCCGACTCGCGAATTTAGTGTTTATAGACTATATGTTATGGAGCAAAGCTTAATCAAGAGTGCAACGTTATTACTTAGCCAGCCTTCAGTTGATTAGATAACGAAATTGATCACTGACTACCGTGATCACGTGAAGAGCACATGCTGGGCGATCAGTATGGCATACGTAGTCTGTTTGCATCACTATCACTGAGCAAATGCGTGATTTCTGTGCTGCGATAACAAAACGAAACTTGTGTATTATTCTGTGAGCAGATAAAATGAAAGAGATATGAACATGGCTTGGGGGTCTGTGATAACATTTACATACGGTCAAAGATCACATGATTAGGTAAAACATCCATTAGGTAAAACATCCATTAGGTAAAACATCCATTAGGTAAAACATCCATTAGGTAAAACTATCATCTTTGTATTGAATACACAAGAAATTTTGTATGCAAAGGCGAGCTTAACTCTAGAGAGAGTTTTGTTTCAACAAACCTAGGCAGGACAGGCACCTTTTGGGAATAATTATCCGATCATAAATTTGATTAGTAATTTAGATGGTTGATTACGCGTTAGTAATTATTATATGTCCATTACTGCAATGGGCTTACCCATGGGCGTATCCAGGTAGGGGCAGGGGGGGCTGCTGCCCCCCCTCTAGAAGATAAAATAAACGTCAGCGTTTTTTGTTTCAATATACCTGACCGACCATCTTCTCGAAACAGGTATGAGCTGCCCCCCCCCCCCCCCCCCCCTAGCTGAAATCCTGGGTACGCCCTTGGCTTACTCTAAAAGGAAGGAAGGAAGGAAGGACGACCGCATCATCTGAGAACGCAAGAAGTCACCGCCTCTTTATGTTATTATAAATATTGATTGATCGCAAGAAAACAGTTACATTTCATAAGCGATAGACGTCAACCAAGACCTTAATACTGACGAGATACAAGCTTTGTTTTGGTACATGCACAATTAGCCTATATTTATCAATACAACCCAGTGGCAGAGACACATTATGGCAGGGCGTGAGATTGTATTAAACAAATTGATATCACTTCATTTGTTCAACCGAGTGAGTTCAACGAAAGTGTGACAGAATGCGATATAAGTATATCATACATAACAGTCAATAAGTGCGACCACAATTTCATAAATATATCATCATAGTCATAAATACGCCTATCAGTCATATTATTCGCAAGGTAAACGTGTAAACAAAAGAAAAGACTAACATTTATGTGGTAGTGAATCTATATTGCAGCTGTCCTGTCCTAGAACTTCGAATTGTTTTCTGCGGATCTTTGAATGTTTTCGTCCCTTTCTGTCCTAATAACAATTAAAATAACTATAAATAAAAATATGAATAAAACCTCCGACTTATAACTTTACAACTACTGAACCGATTCCAACGAAACATATCTAAGTACCATCGCAGAGAAGTCTACTACAAACTACGAAAAACCACATTAAAATCCGTCGACAGGTTTGACCGATATTCCTTGTAAAGCTGATAGCTTTCGAGCTACTGAATCGATTTTAACAAAACATGTCTATGAACCATCGCAGTAATTACTATTACTAACTATAGGAAACCGCATTAAAATCCGTCCATCCGTTTGACAGCTATTCTTAGTTACCTAATAACTTTCAAACTACTGAACCGATTTTAATCGATCTAAGGACGATCGCAGGGAAGTCTAATATCATTCACGAAACCCCACTTTAAAATCCATCCAACCGTTTCACCGTTAGGGTGCTACGGACAGACATACAGACACACCGACACACCGATCAACAGACGCCTCAAACTTATTACACCCCTCTTTTGGTCGTCGGGGTTTAAAAATTGGGTAACTGCGAGTCGAGCTGGCGCCCCGAGGCTTCCACACAAATCGCATTCTTGTGAAGGAACTACGATTTTCGGATTTTTCCCTTCACTTATAATGCTTCGTGTCTAATTTCATTATTCTAGGTCAACAAAAAATATCCTATAGGTTTCGATTCCCTTACAGCATAAACGGCTGCCTCTCGGGACGACCCGAATGGCCGAGTCGGCAGTGACCCTGCCTACGAAGCCAAGGGTCCCGGGTCCGAGTCCCGGTAGGGGCAAATATTTGTTTGGTGAGAACGGATGTTTGTACCCTAGTATGGGTGGTTGTTTATCTATCTAAGTATGATATTTATCTATATAAGTATGTGTATCGTTGTCTAGTACCCAAGATACAGGGAATCCTAGTTTACGGCTAGATCAATGTGTGTAAATAGTGTCCATGGTATTATTATTATTATTATCTTATGATTGCGTTAACCTAGAAGTTATTTTTTTACAGCTCCAAAGAACCACAGAGCCGAGTAATAGGATATGCAATTCAACTTGATACCTTCACCCGTTACTGAAAACAAAGCACAGACGTACAGACGTACAGACGTACAGACGTACAGACGTACAGACGTACAGACGTACAGACGTACAGACGTACAGACGTACAGACGTACAGACGTACAGACGTACAGACGGACCACGAAGTGATCTTTTATGGGTTCCTTTTTAAATTAAATCGAACGGCTAATTAAATGTATATTTTCTTTTTTAATTAGAAAGATCATGTCAAAAAGATCAAAGGATGAAAAACCCACTAACAAGCTAATAAAACTACTTATCAACCCAGCTCTCATTTATTTACTTGTAACAATAACAAAGTTTACCTAACTAAGGTCATCTACCGACTGATATACTCAAGACATTTTCTTCAATTGCATCAGACATCACGATATTAATACTATCAACAGAAGGGCAACGCGTTGCTGGCTGATGAAATTTGAAAACAAAGCATGAGTGAAACTGTTGAAGATAGCCGCGCCACGCCCACTTTGCGGTGCAGACGGGGAAAGAGGAAGTCGCGGAGGGGGTGTGTCGGTGTGTCTATATGTGAACGCTTTTAATGCGGTTGTCTGTAAATGGTAGAAGAATTCCTTGCCGGTGGTATGAACCACCTTCTACCTTAGAATGTTTTATTGAAATCAAACGTCGATGGATTTTAATTTGTTTTTGACGTGATAACGTCTTTAAAATCGTTTTAGTCGGGTGACATGTTCAGAAACTTGTGTCACACCAAAACCTCACGAGCGCGATCGCAGGTATAACGAGAGAGAGACGGACCGATCTCCCGTCTCATCTCGAGCGCTGCCAGTCATTCCGTGAAACTTGTCACGCGGAATCCTCACGAGCGGAGGCTGGCATAGCGTTCGAGTGAGTGGACCGATCTTCCGTCTCTCTCACTCTAGCGGCATACAAACCCTTTATCACGTAAACATCTCGATCGTAAACCTACTTTACAAACAACCAATTTTTTTGTAGTTGGAAGTGCTCATATGAATTGTTAAAATCGGTTCAGTTGTTCGAAAGTTATCAGCTTAAGAAGGAATCGCTTTCAAACGGTGGGACTAATTTTAATGCAGTTGTAGTTGGTAGCAAAATACACTGCGATGGTTCATAGATGTTTTGTTAAAATCGTTTCAGCAGTTCAAAAGTTATCAGCCTAAATCGACAACTGAACCAAATTTTAACCTTAAGGTTTCATTTCATTTATTTATTCATAAACAAACAATTATTGTGTTTGAAATTTTTGTTGGTACCTAATTAAAGGAGAATAAACTAAAATAAAAACTAATACAGTAAAAACAACTTCAAATTAAATTAAACATAAAATCAATACATATATCTAAAATTTTTTTTTTTTTTTTAAAAGATAAGAAATTTATTAAGCAAAAGATTCATGAAAATAAGTACAGAGAATATAAATAAGATATTCATTCTAGTTCAAGACGTGTGGGTGATACTATATCTAAAATTCATATAGTCAATAGTCAATAGTCAAAGTACTTTATTACTGTAGATATTTACATATACTTAGCAAACGTCATTTTTTGCCTCTTCTCTACATTGGACCACTGTGGGAGAAGAAGGGCGTAGAAACTCCCACAGATTTATTTTTAGATCTCTTTTAAAAATAGGTTGTGCTTAACTAATACAAATATGAAAAAAATAATTGTTATGATTAATAAGCAGGAATAAATAATTACAAAATTATTAACAGCAAGGTCTGTGTTGAGCCAGATTAACCCCATACAGTCCTGTCATTTAAGTAATCTTGAACATTGTAATATCCCTTTTTCGACAAAGTCGCTTTAACATGCTTTTTAAATTGCTCAAGTGGCAATTTCAAAATCTCCAGAGGTATCTTATTGTAGTAGAGAATGCACTGACCCTTGAAAGAATTGCTAACCTTCGCGAGTCTAAAACGGGGCGCACATAGTCTGTGATTATTTCTTAGGTTAACATTACAGCTATCGCTAAGTTTGGAAAATGTTGTAAGGTTCTTGCGTACATACATTATATTTTCGAAAATAAATTGACTAGCTACTGTTAGTATGTCAATTTCTTTAAAAAGCTCTCTTAAGGAGTCTGTTCGTTTTAAATTATAAATTGCTCGAATAGCTCTTTTCTGTAAAATAAAAATAGTTTGAATATCCGCTGCTTTCCCCCACAACAAGATACCATAGGACATCACACTATGAAAGTAACTAAAATATACTAGCCTAGATGTAGCCACATCCGTGCTTTGTCTGATGTTCCTAACAGCGTAAGCCGCAGAACTTAATTTACCAGCCAATTTATCTATGTGGGGTCCCCACTGCAATTTGCTATCAATGGTTATTCCAAGAAACTTCGTATCATTTACTAATTCTAACGTGTTGTTGTCTAGCACTAAACTGGTCTCAACTTGCCTGACATTTGGAAGTGAGAATTTGATACACTTGGTTTTACCAGCGTTTAACAATAAATTATTAACTGTGAACCAATTCAAGGTTAAAGACAATACACCATTAACATCATCAAATTCTCCTTTTTGTCTTTCAATTTTGAAGACCAGTGAAGTATCATCAGCAAACAACACTATGTCAGTTAATTTCTCCACCATGAAAGGCAGATCATTAATATATACCAGGAATAAGAAAGGGCCTAATATGGAACCTTGTGGAACGCCAATTTTAACACTCGATCCATCAGATTTTACACCGTTAACTTCTGCCTTTTGAATTCTATTGCTTAGGTATGATCTTAGTAGATCCAACGCTTTATTTCTAACTCCGTAATGATTTAATTTAATTAATAGCGTATTATGATCAACACAATCAAACGCCTTCGACAGGTCGCAAAAAACTCCGATAGCATCCTGTGCGGCCTCCCATGCAGAATAAATATGAGATACAAGGGTAATACCTGCATCCGTAGTCGATTTACCCCTAGTGAAACCATATTGTTTAGCGTGGAGTTGTTTTGTACGGTTGAAGTGTGAGAGCATTTGATTGAGTATAATCTTTTCAAATATTTTACTTAGTGTTGGAAGAACAGATATTGGTCTGAAATTTGAAGGATCGCCCTTATCTCCCGATTTGAACAGCGGTATAAGTTTACTGTGTTTCATGAGGTCTGGAAAAGCCCCATCGTCAACACATTTATTGAATATATAAGCTAAGTGTGGGGCTATAACTAGAATTACTGAACCAATGACTTTGACTGATATACCCCACAAGTCTTCCGTATTTTTTAAGTTAATTAATTTAAACGTTTTGACAATGTCCTGGGGATATACATGATGAAATTTTAAATATACATTACTGACGCTAGTGTTATTTTTTAATAAAGTCTCTGCTTCAAATGGAGATGAATTTAGACGGTCCGTTGTGAGTACGGGTACATTGGTGAAGAATGTTTCAAAAGCTCGAGCAACATCAGCGTTAGATTTAACAACATCATCACCTATCTTTAGGCAGAAATCACTGTCCCTTGGTATAACTTTGCCAGTTTCGCGGTTTATTATTTGCCAAACTGTTTTCATTCTATTATTTGAATTTTGAATTTTTCTATTAATGTGTAAAGTTTTTGCAGTTCTACAAACCAACTTGAAAGTTTAATTTAATTCGTACAGTACTCTTTTCATTAATAAGTCGGGGTAGTTTTATATTTTTTTATTTATAGTGACTATCGAGATGGACTACACCGCTAAACATGGCCTTCCCAACCTGACGCGAACAATAACTTCACGCTTCTCAAGGTTCGGCAAGGCTGGCTAGGGAATACGGTATTTGACAAGGTTTCATATGTCAACAAAAACGTTTGACAATATCAGAATTGTATATTTCCTGCATTTGCATTTTATAAACTCAATTTTGTGTTAAAAAGACAGCATTTTGACTATGACGTCACATTTGACTGAAATACTCACAATAGAGGACCGATCACCCGCCTGTGGTACAGCGGGCGTCACACCTCATCATCATGACGTCACAAGCTAGTATTTCATTAGAACTCATGAACCAAATTACCGTTATGACAGTTAATACAAAGTATATTTTTTTACTAGCTGTCAAATACCGTACTAGTACCGTAGCAGTCAAATACGCGACGACCGAATAGCCGAGTCGGCAGTGATCCTGCCTACGAAGCCAAGGGTCCCGGGTTCGAGTCCCGGTGGGGGCAATAATTGTTTGACGAGAACGGATGTTTGTACCCTAGTCATGGTTGTTTATCTATCTAAGTATAATATTTATCTATATAAGTATGTGTATCGTTGTCTAGTACCCAAGATACAGGGAATCCTAGTTTGGGGCTAGATCAATGTGTGTAAATTGTGTTAAATTGTATTAAATTGTACTGCACCTCTATACACCTTTCATTTTACGACAGCTATTTGAGCTCGTCTGTGTAAGGTGTATTTGCAAGCACTTATTACTCAACTTAGGTTTAATTTATTCTCATAACTTTACTTCAAGACTGCATGTAAATATCAATCATGAGAATGCTCATAAGATAAAATAACAGATAAGATGATGTACAGTTTAGTGATGAAGGGATCTGATTTACAGATTTCCTCGCGCTTGTTTCTTCCAAATGGAAAATTACAATTCTATGTCATATAATTTTACATATGTTTATAATGCGCGGCGTAAAAGTTGGACCAAAATGGCGGTGTCTGCGCAGGTAAAAATGACTGTTTTAGATACATTTTACCCTGCGCAGACGCCGCCATCTTTCTTCAACTTATACGCCGGGTACTGTACGAGTGTTTACAGACGTTGGTTGTGTTTTCAGTTTTGGTATTTTGTGTTTTTATTGTTCTTCGTGCCATGTTTATTTTAGGCATAATCTAACACAATGTTATTTTGTTTACACACTTTATATGAACGAGTGTGATTTTCGTAACAATGCATTTTCTGTCCACTTTTCAGTTCTGTCATTCAACCCAGCTAGAGCATCCCATGCTGTAAGACTGTCCCATGACATACAATTTAAACTGCATATGTCCAACGGTGGATTAAAACATGATGATGAAGAAGAAGGAGATTGGCCACGTACCATTGAAGTAGAACTTGAGCCTATTGGCATAAACATTTGTCAAGGGGATGTCCAGTAGTTTCGCCACCGGGTCGATGAGGCATCTGAAGCCGCCGGAGATCAGGTACACGACGACTCCTCGATCGTGAAGGGTTTGTACTAGTTCCCTGGAAGTGGAATGGAACGATTTAGTTGGGGGTTGATATTTCGATTAGTTTTCGGAGAGGCAGAATTCATGACTCACAATTTCTTTATTGCATACAAATAATAACCTAAAAATAATCTACAAAGACGAGCTTATCTCTGACAAGAGATCTATCACAATTAAGGAAAGTTATCTGTAAGCTATTTTTGAGATCATTATCGGCAGCTTGTTTCCGCCCACTGCAGTGTATAAGCCCCTAGCTTTTATTCCATACAAATTAGAATTAGTAAGCCTTCGTAATCCAGAGATGGCGCTGTGAGCAATTATTTAAATTTAAACGCCTTGGTTTCAGTCAACAATTTCTAGATGGCGCTAGGCGGTAATCTTAGAATGTAATTATAAATGTTACAGAATACAGTATTTGACTGCTAGTCAAAATAGATACTTTTTAGGAACTGTCAAAACGGTAATTTTGATAACGAGCTCTATGACGTCATAGTCAAATGCTGTATTTTTAAAAACAAAATTGAGTTTATAAAATACATCTGCTGAAGATATACCATTCTGACATTGTCAAACGTTTTAGTGGAAATAGGTCCAGCTTGAGACACGTTTGTAGATTTATTGGACTACCTTGTCAAATACCGTATTGCAAGTAAGTTGGTCTTCAGTTAATCTTTTTAAGGTTTACAATTTTCGATTGACTGTTCTCTTGAAATATAATCTCCTAGCGCCATCTCGGAGTATTGCAATAGTACAGCACCTAGCGATATTCATATAGGCCTTGAGCTAAAGATGCTTTCGAAGCATCTTTATTGACGCCAGTGATATATTTTTTTCCACGTGGTCTATCTGTATTAATTTAATATTATAGTATCAGTGATCTAAACTGCCTCCTTTTTGGGCCATCTTTTCCGGTCCTCTGCCAATCGAATCCAGTTTTTAAGATATATCAGTAGAAGCCCTCACTCAGGATGCTTTATATACCCTAATACTTCAGGTTAGTCTTACCCTATACGAGTATACTATAGGTTTAACTGTTCGGCTGATTCTGGACACACCTACGCTCTTGAAGTTAAAAGAATTAACTCGAAATGGGGACAAGCCCTTGTAAGCATTATCAATAATATACATAAACGATTCCTCGAACAAACTTTAAACAATACAGGTCATACATGCAAGTCAGACTTCAAGCGTTTGTGTTCGATTCGTAATCTCGTGGCGGGCAGGTCAGCTAAGCTCAATAAAAAGATAATTATTATTGTTCGCACTTAAACTGGAAAATACCGGTAACTAACAGCCGAACCGGTTCGCGATATGGGTTGCTGGCCTACTAACACATTTCTTATTGCTAAAGGCTTAGGTGCAAAAATTGAACTAAATTAGTAGTTTATGTGACTGCTGCATAATGGAGGGCATTAAAACTCGAGAGTGGGTTTATATAGTATATTATCACTCGAGAGTTTTAATGCCTAATTATGTACAGTTACATACACTAGTTTATCCAAACACATATCATAAGCTCTCTTTGATGTGTTCGGGAACCGCATGTTTGACCAGCATTGTGGCTCTGCAGTTGTTTAGTTTGTTCTGTAGTACCAACTTCACGCAGGCGGGCGTCGGCGTTCGAAATTTGAATGTCAGTACCAACTTCACAGACAAACTAGGGACGGCAAGCAGGCAGGCGTCGGCGTTCGAAATTTGAATGTCATATGTAGAAAAATTACACGTTATGGTCATAATGTGTAATTTTTCAGATAAGAAATGAGTTTTTACCAAGTAGTTTAACATTATGCTGATCGTAACGTGCGGTTTTTGCATGCAGTAAAGAGGGTTTATGATACGTGTGTAGATAAAAGTACTTTAATCAAACCACATGCATAATGATTAGTTAGAATGTTCGAGTTAAAATTGGTTTTTGAGAATGAAATATGTTTTTATAGTCTATGATGCTAAGTGGCTAGCTATCATGTATGCAAATACATGCATTCACGATATCCTATCGGTCTTATTATCCTTTCAAAGCAGCGTTGTTATATTTTGCTCGTCACTGAAATATCAGTCTCTTATTTAATTTGATTAATTCTCAATAATTCCAACTCAAATGGAACTGGGTTGGACATGTCGCTGACTGGATGAATACAGACGGTCACCGGCGCAGGGGAAGGCCCAGGAGAAGCTGGAGGGACGACCTGACGGTCACCGGCGCAGGGGAAGGCCCAGGAGAAGCTGGAGGGACGACCTGACGGTCACCGGCGCAGGGGAAGGCCCAGGAGAAGCTGGAGGGACGACCTGGACGGTCACCGGCGCAGGGGAAGGCCCAGGAGAAGCTGGAGGGAAGGCCCAGGAGAAGCTGGAGGGACGACTTGGACGGTCACCGGCGCAGGGGAAGGCCCAGGAGAAGCTGGAGGGACGACCTGGACGGTCACCGGCGCAGGGGAAGGCCCAGGAGAAGCTGGAGGGACGACCTGGATTAATTCCTGCTAGGGTGGATCGATCAAGCTTCGTCAAGAGATGTGTGGGCTCGAAGCGGTGAGGCCTTTGCCCGGAAATGGGACACCACATAGGTCAACGAAAAACATATCTCAATACTCTCCCGAGCGTATTAATTCCAAATTAAGGTCATGCCAAGACAAGGCATGCGTGGATCGTAATTATATAACTTTAGAACTGTGTTATGGTCATCGATACATCTTGTATTTGGGTCGTTACATCACCCTGTCGTCAGTTGAGATAACAAACTTAATTAAATAAAGTGCAGAATTCGGTTACTATGGATCGGACCGGGTAAATAAGTGTAGTGGCGTACGTACAAGTAAGGAGTCCTAATGAGAAAATGAATAACCTAAAGATCTATCGCATAACTTACTTGATTCCAGGAGTGAGGTGAACTGGTGTGGTTTCTATAAATTTACTAATTTGGCTGACGGACGGTCTGATGATGTCTAATCTCTTCTTCAGGGCTTCTTGGAAGGTCATGCTGCCGCCCATGGCTTCAGCTGTTCTGTAGTAAAGATAAATAGTTCAAATGTCGGAAAACCACACACCCTCCCATCTTAATTAGGTTGCTGAACGTGGTATTGGGATCATTGTATGTTCCTTAAGGTAAGGGCTGTCGCGAATATCCGCCTTCGCGTTCGCCCATGCAAATCATTCGCATCATTTTGAACATTCGCATCAAGATTCGCGTTCGCGAATGTGTACAATATCACATTCGTGACAAGCCTGATTCCTAATACTCCTTATCGGGAAAATGTTTTTCTATTAAGCGAATATAATTTCAATCGATTATCGATTTGCGCTGTCAGTACTAAATATTCAATTTCAATAGAGCAGTGTGCATACTCATAGTATATTGCCGAATGTTGTTTGCTTATCAGGCGTCAACAACAAAACAATCTAGCTGTGAAAACACGTTCGTTAATCATCGTCATTGGGGGCAATAAACAAACAACTGTATTGCATGACGTCATAGCTCAACTTTATATCCAACTAATATTATAAATGTGAAAGTAGCGATGTTAGGATGTTTGGACGTTTGTGTGTTTGTGCCTCAATCACGCTAAAACGGCTGAACGGATTTAAATGAAATTTACCACAGAGGTAGTATATGAGCTAGATTAACATATAGGATACTTTTTATCCGAATGCACTTGAAGGAGGGTAACGTTATCTCGGTTAATGGTAATTCCTATGAACATGCAGATGAAGTTGCGGGGATCAGCTAGTAATATAATAACCAAGAGCAACAATGACAATTTTTAAATATTTATTTACATTCATATACATTGCTTCTGGCCCCACACTAGGGTACCCTGTGTCGTGGGAACCAGAAACAACGACGTCGCACACATGTACATACATCCAAGACCTGGTGTTTTTTGTTCGTTCCACCCCGGCTGGGATTCCAACCTTTCGCTTGGGAGGCAGAGCGTCGACCCGCAACGCCGCAGAGGTCAAGTTATACATCATATACGTATCATAGATATTCGTATTTATTCTGTGAGTGTACACCTACGTTTATGATAGCACATGTTGTTTGTTGCTATGTGTAGTAGAAACTTCGATAACACGATATGGGCCGGCCCACACGATGCGGCGCGACACCTCTGCACCGCTGCGGGGTGTGGGAATACGGTATTTGACTGCTAGTTAAAACAGATATTTTTTTAGGAACTGTCAAAACGGTAATTTTGTTCACGAGTTCTATGAAATACTAGCATGTGGCGTCACAATCAAATGCTATAATTTTACACAAAATTGAGAATATATACAATTCTGATATTGTCAAACGTTTTCGTTTAAATAGGTTCAGCTTGAGACACGTTTCTAGTCCAATAACTACCTTGTCAAATACCGTATTGTATGCGCGTACCCCCCCCCCCCCCCCCCCCGCTCCTCCCCCTCCCCCGCGCCACCCTGTCTCGCCTTGTTTCGTGCGGTGTGAGCAACACCGCATCGTGTGGCCCGGCCCTATCACTTGGTTTTAATGTGATCATGAGAATTGTGAACGGACACACCTTAGAACATTATCCGTGCTACTACAAAACATAGTTTTACCAAAAACAAACGTCAAATCCCATATTTGTCTTTAAACAAGCGAAGGAGTTGAATTTTTTGTAGTAAGACCCTGTGTCTCTTTCTAATGTGTTCAAAACACGTGACTTTATAAGGAGTATTTATCAAGGTTCTGAGACGTTAATGAATATGATATATGTAATAATATCGATGATGTTATTGAGCCATCATATCCTTAGAAAACAAATAAAAGAGCTGACGTAAGTGACCAGTTCAAAGACATTTTATAATGCGGGAGGAGCATTGTTTTGATTATTTCAATGATTCAACACTTACTTTGAACACTACGGTTGAAATGAAGTTATTGCTATTTAATTTTAGGCCTAATTTATCCTCACATGCGATCTTTAACAACATTTTCCTGACCCAGCTTTTCTTCAGATTCGAATATTTTGCGAAGCTATTAAATAATCAAGGAACTGACATCTGTAGGATTCTTTATTTGTGAAATTCTTGTCAGTTTATTCAATGAATCATGCAGTTTGTTTAAGGATCTGAATCTTACTAAACATTTCACAATGTTTCCTTTTGCAGATTCCTTTCCATAATATGGTTTTCCTCGTCATTACACCGTATTCGCATAAAGGTACCCTTTAACGTGAGCATCTGTCTACTGCGACGTAGAATGAATTGCACTACACGGTCTACACGTGAATTTTAGTTCTACTTGTGTAGTTTAGCAAAATGCCAATTATCTAGTGTGTTTACGTACCTAAGCGCTTTGCAGTCGGAAGAACTCGATAGTCTACAATACTCTACATAATTGCATTCCGATTTACCTACGTCTGAAATATTTGTTGTTGAAACCTTAACATTGCAATAAAATTGTAAACAGACTGTTAATGTAACAGCTGTACAAATACTGTACTTTCCATTCTCATTGCTACGTGGTGCAAACTTGAAGAGTAAGTTGTTAGAATAATTTAAGAGAACTTGGACTGTTTCTTTGTTTTTTCAACCGAATTCAAAATGGCGGAGGTCCTCAATTCGTTTGTTTTTAGGGTTCCGTACCCGAAGGGTTCCAAACGGGACCCTATTACTAAGACTCCGCTGTCCGTCCGTCCGTCCGTCCGTCCGTCTGTCACCAGGCTGTATCTCAAGAACCTAGCTAGCTAGAGAGTTGAAATTTTCACAGATTATGTATTTATGTTGCCGCTATAACAACAAATACTAAAAAACAGGATAAAAGAAATATTTAAGGGGGCTCCCATAACTTTTAACTCATAACAACAATTCTTTCAATACCACATACAAACTTATGGATGCACCTGGTTACGTACATGGAGTGTGAAAGTAACCGCACCAATAACTTTGTAAACAATATTTTGCTGTGTAAAATCCAAACTATTCACTCCACACCATCGCTTCCATTGAACGGTGGTACGGAACCCTTCGTGCGCGATTTAGACTCGCACTTGACCGGTTTTTTTATGTGTTTGTTACACGATTACTCCATCAAATATGAACCGATTTTGATGATTCTTGATTTGACTGGTAGGTCATACTTTAGAGGTGGTCCCATACATATTTTTACAAAATTGATTCATCGCTTTTTGAAAATAATAACCAATACAAAAAATAAATACACAGATGGTTTGTGGTCCCGTGCAGCAAACATTTTGATGACGACTTTTCATGTACACAGACTTCATTTGCATCCCGACCGGGGAGGAAGAAATAGGGCTTGAACTTGAAGACGTTTTATTTTATTTTTTAACGTATTTTTTTATCTCCAGACATCTAATTAAATTTACCGAATATAATATAATAGATGTTTGAAGACGAGAATTTAATGAAACCTAATGGGTTCATAGTTCCTAGCAATCTCTATCTGTGCTGGAAGAAATTGCCAATACTACACAGTGCCCTGGACTTAAGAAGCCAGACACGCAGAGTGTGAGACTGGTTCCATTTCATTGACCCTTAGAAAATATTCTAAGAAAAATCTCTTTCTTTATACAGCGCAGTTGTTTCAACAGTCGTCGCTGAGCTGAACAAGTTTTGGGTGTATGTGTGTATACCTAAGTAAAACATTAAAGGCACAAACAAGTCCCTATATTGTATGTCCCTGCTTGCCTGTCGTGTCTGCTGGGTCGATGGCCCGTGAAATCAAACCTGATGGAAGCGCGGGGCTCCAAACATGTTTGTATAATCGAGTATCGAGTTCAAGATAATGAAACACGAATGGTATTGAAATTTAATTAAATCTTGTGATTTAATTTCTCACTCCTAAAGGAAGTGACATATGAGGAGAAAGAGAGTGCCGCTAGAAGATACTTCCTTTCTTCTCTTGGAAGAAGAATCAAAAGGAAAGAAAGAAAGAAAGAAAGAAAGAAAGAAAGAAAGAAAGAAAGAAAGAAAGAAAGAAACATTTATTATAAAGACAGTGAACACACTACAATTACAACAAAGAAACAAAACACAGAGATAAAAAATTGCAAAGACACATGATATAAAATGAAATGACAGTCGTGGTGTGTCACTGTCATTATAAATGGCGTCTGACTCAGCATTATGTAGAAGGCCAGGCCTTCACCGCGCGATTTTCAGTCAGCGCCAAGTGTTACCTCACGAGCGCCTCAGACCGCGGCGTGGTACAATCCATAAATACATAAATATAAAGAATATATAAAAAATAGGTAACAATAATGGTAATTATAGATATGGCTGTTATATATGATACATACAAAAAGTTAAATAAATAAACATGGCCTGCGCTTTTCAATCCATCTTTTCATTAAACTTAAGTGTTGGGTTTTCGGTCCCACTGGCAATGAGCGACCACAGACTCAAGTCTTATTGCGGCGTGAGGTTGGTACGGGGGGGAGGAGTAGTCTCTGCTGATCTAGCAAATGTGCCCTGAGTTTCCGCCCAAAGGCACACCTACTAGCCGCTTCACGGGCTGGAGGGGGAATATTATTCCAACACTTAGATGCCGCAAATCTGAAAGGGGCAATATGGATGAGTGTCTCATACTCACAGCCGCTTGACCTCGTCTCCTTTGCCGCAGAACTTCGCCATTTCATCAATGCCCTCGTCTCTGATGACCGTGGAGTCCACATCGAAGCAGACGCAGTCAGCTGTTCGGAACAGCTCCTGGACATTTTGTGTGGGCGACATGATGCTGATCGACGCCAGCGACAGCGTCTTCAGGGCCGCGAACTGGATGTTGGTCTTTAAGCTGGGGGAATGACGGAATCATTAGGACCATTGTTGGAAGCTTAGTTCTAGTGCGGAGCGTCAGAGAGCGTTTCCGATCAGAAGGGAGGCAGACGCGCTATGATTCTTGAAAGTTCTGGTATTGTAGTCTTTGACAGTTTTTTCTCGTATAATCCTAAACGATTTTTCCAGTGCTTTAATAAGGGGTCACCACTTTGGAGTGAACATTTATCTAAAATTCATAATGGTAATTACAAAATAGAGGGTGTTGTTCTGTAAAGTTACGCCCGGCTCAGGAACGATAGTTTACGTATTGCTTGAAACTAAAAAATAGTTTTATTTTTCCCTCGCATATTTTTTATTTACAAATTGTCGTGTTCAATTTATCCTGAAATAATCGCAACATACGGACACGCCCGCCTCTCCGATCTAAGAAGAGCGCGCGCGCCGGTTTTTAGATCATTTTTAATTTAAAAAAACGCCTCAGTAACGTCAGCCTTCAGTAGGCGTAACTTTACAAACCAACAGCCTGTATAATAAATATGTAGATAGAAAAGATGAAACGGTTAACTACGAACGATGTCTTCAGCTTCAGGATTTTTAGAGTGTGGAGCAAGCATTGCGTCAATGTCTTGATGGCGGAAAGTACCGTAGCAACTATAAATTTAATATATTATAGGGATCGGTGTCGGGGAAAATTGGAGTCGCAGAATGAGAATGACGAAGGCGAATAGAACAATCAGAAGTTAGATACTTCAGAAACGTTGGTGAAACCGTCTCAAAAAGCCTTGGAAAGGTGGTTGGATAACTCAGTAGACTTGAATAGAACAATCAGAAGTTAGATACTTCAGAAACGTTGGTGAAACCGTCTCAAAAAGCCTTGGAAAGGTGGTTGGATAACTCAGTAGACTTGGATGCGGGTGCACAGTTAATGCACTTTGTGTTTTTTTATCTTTATTTAAAGAGGTTAGAAAATTTTGTTAGTATAACCACATAATACTAATTATAACTATATCGCTCTATAGGGCATGCACTTTGTGTTCAAAGTAAGGGCACCTAAAACATAAGTATGTATCCAAACTGAGGGGTATGGGTGTGCACAGTATGTGCATATACTTGTATATACTATCTATCACTTACATCATGAAGATAAATAGATATTTAACAGCCTTCATGACGATAGGACTCTGACGTCTACTGTTGTCTACTGTTGCCGTGCTGCAACAGTTTTATAAAAACTAGTGTGGGGACAGTATACTTCAAAGACTTTTCCGCACCTGTTAAATGTAAAATGCCCAACAAATTTTTAGTTATTATTAGTGAGTTTATAATCTTTTTTTGGTAATTAAATTATTATTATTATTGAATGGCGTGAGTGAGTATATCAATTTATATATCAAGGTCTAATGTATAAACGATTTCAAATTGGTCATTAGCATGAATTAACATTAGCTTTAGTAATCCACAAAGTAATGAATGATACTTCATACAATTTAATTACAACTATCTGGCTACTAGTACACTCACAATTTATAAGGTAATCGCTGCAAGGTAATTGCAACAAGGGTTATGTCAGTACCAAAGTACTATCTTGCTCACCTGCTCAGTGACATCTTTGCGAGTTCAGAATCACGAAAGAGATAGGTAGGTATATCTTCAGATCAGTGAGATGATACACGGCACAAGCTTTTATAGAGTGTGATATCACAATACACTACACTGAGCCACTTTATCACTTATATACCCGCGAGCCCCCAGAGATAAACTGGTGATGCGAGCTACCAGACTACCTTCGCAGAGCTACGTACTATGAATGACGTTTTCACGCAGTCTAAACGAAACTCCATATGGCCAGACGAGTGCCGTTCAACAGCAGCACCGGAAACCTATACCCATCTCGCTCTGCCGCGATAGAAGCGCATGGAAATTTTGTGGAAACAGTTGCTTTACCAATTGCGTGGCACAAAAAAGGCGGGGAGTGATACTGACAAACAATGTTGTTTTTATTGCAAAAAAATATGATAATTTAAGGCAGAAATTTACTAACGCATTTAACTCTTCTAAAAAACAAACAAACATAGCGTGATGCCTAACTCTTAGCTCTTTGAATTATATTATATGCTAAGTTCTATAAAGACACTCTCAACTTCTGCAGGTCTAAATGTCAATTTACTTCATCAATATTATATTTATACTAATTAAATATCATATTTCACATGCAGGAAAGAACATTGCTTCTCTGAGAATTCAGATCTATTGTCTTCTGGTAGCATTAATGGTTAATGGTTTGTATGGTGTGAATGGTTTTCTGGCATGAGACACCGTTACTCGATCAATCTGCTAGAAATCATCATTAAAAATCATTAACAAAATATGGGGTCATATTGATACCACAATCAATCAATATATAAAAACATGTGATATTATGATGATGCAATGCAACTAATCATATACCAATCTAAAAACACGCTATTAATCAGATAAGGTACATTTGGGTGAGGTCAATTGGATGTTGCTTCCTGGGTTTGCCTCCTGAGATACTGTCAATGTTATCATTGATATTTCTGTTTACAAATTTAGTTTAAAATTATCTTAACTTCTGTAGATGATCTAAATTCAGAAGGTACCCAATAGTCTATTATGAAATTACATAACTGACCAAGCGAGCGAAAAGTATGAAGTGTCCAGTTTTATGAGTTGGCCAAAAATGCATTTGTTGTTCTGTCTGTCTGTCTGTTCTCGCCTACAGGTCGCATTTCTCAAACGATTCTCGTAAAATTTTGTGAGCAGGTTCGATAATAATATATATATATTTTGGGTTTTTTTTAAATGGCGGACTTATGACGGTACAAAGTTATTGGTGCGGCTACTTCCATACTACATGTACGTAGCCAGGTGCATTCATAAGTTTGTATGTGGTATTGAAAGAAAATGCAGTCGGGTTATTTGACCACCACTAGTTAAAAGTATGATGCTTTAGCTGTAATAAGTAAATAAAATATGTATCTATTTATTTATTAAATAAGCCAATAATTTCAAAAATCTGCAAACTGTCTTCATTATTCATTCTTACACTGATTATGGTTCTACAAGTCTACAAGTCTACAACCCATCTATCATCCAGTTTTACCCAGTTCAGTGCAGGGCAATCAGGAGTAAGTGATCAAGTCAATCAGCAGCATGACATAAATTTCAAATTATGAACTGGTGAAATCCGGTAAAAAACTAAGCAATCTGGTTCTGTACTCTGATTTAAATAAATAATATTACGTAACACCACATATATAAGAGGTTGTTTTTTACTTAGTTATATTATAAGGTGCTTCGGTTATATTATATTCAATACAATAATATTTCTCTACTATTATCTACAGTACATTACGAAATCGAAACTTAAGCTAGATATTTGGATATTATTAACTCCATAACTCACAACAACCAGTGGCTACAGGTATACATCCTCTGAAAAAATTTCAAGGGTCAGATAATGGGGCGGAACCTGCTCCTTTTACAACCTTTTCAGTGTCATGCGGATTTCATCACACACATATGTATATAGAATTTACTATGGGAGACCTGGCTTGCGGGTGCTATCGGTAAGGTGCCCCACATCCGCACAACACTGAAAGCGCACATAAGATTACAAGACAGCCCTGTGTATGACAGGGCTGTCTTGTAATCTTATATGCGCTTTTAGGTATGAACCCTAAGTATTATTTAGTAGGTTGTTAGGTACCTACTGAATAATAGTTAGGGTTCCATACCAAAGGAGCAAGTAAATAAGCATGGATAGACCAAATCTTTATTAATGACTTTATTAAAGATTTGGGGTTGGGTCTTCTATAAGACACATTGAAATTTGAAGATTGGAGTACTTAGGTGGTTAGGGGGGTCCTTAGCTATCCTCTGATACCATTTTCTGATTTAGGAAACATAATTTTAGCACTTTAATTATAAAATATGTTTACGCGATTTTTACAACTTGGTCAATCTCGGAACGACAAATGTCAAACCCAAAAGCTCCAACGTTGGATATTGGTACATGATTTTAGTACAAATTACAAGATTTTGTTGTAATGGTAGAAATTTGCGTCAACAATTTTGTATTTTATGACATAATGACTTGCTCATTTCATTCAGATTCCTTCCGTGTTTCGTGAATGTTCTGTTGCGCTCTCGTTTTATCTGTGATTCTCTGGATGACTGGCTTTGTTTACTTACTAACTACTTTATGGAGTTTATCAGAACCAAATTGGTTGCTTTAGGTCACTTCATGTTTAAAAACTAAAGATAGGTTTGTTAGGTTCACACGTTACAGCAGACCCGGGAGCTGGAGCGAAGCGGAGCGGAGCGAGGCGACCCCCTACTCTTGGCAACCCCTCCTCCAACCCCTCTCCTCCTCCAACTCCCCCGAAATCCAAAAAATGTAGGCATTTTCTTCAATCTTTGGACGTCCATAACATAAAAACTAGTGGTTTCCTAAAAGGGGGGGTAGGTGGGGGGACCTCCCCTCCCCCACCCCTTCCCCCCTCCACGCCCCCCTCCCCCAAATTCAATGTGTCTTATACAAGTACTTACCCAAGATTTGGTCTATCCATACTAATGAACTTGCTAAATGCTCGAAGAATCGAAGAAGACTCAAGATGAAAAAAATTGAGGTTGGTTTGTACTATAAATTTTCGATTTAGTAGTAATAATCCCAATGCCTAGTAAGAACGGTATTTTGCTTTCATTACGTGATGCAATAGTTTACTCGTGATCATAATGTTTACATAAATTACCTACGAATTCGTGGCTGCATAAATTTTCGATATCAGAGGTTATCTTATCAACAGGAAAATAAATGAAACGTATAATAGATACATGAAACTTTCATACCTCTCGTATGACGCCACAAATATAGCGATACACCAATTGTTCACTCAATTGCTAGTTAATAGAAACTATCATTCATAATATTTTCATTGAAATCTTTGAAATTGAAAAAATATGATTCAGCTGACAGCTGACTGTCAAAATAACGTATACAGAGCGTGTTCGAATTTAACCATGGCACAATACACATAAGTGCAGCAGTAAGAAAAATGGTATTCCCATAGAAAATGCTGATAGTAGAATCGTCTGAAAACAATATTGATCAATCACCGATAGTTAAGTAATCTATCATACTTATTTTAAATATAAATGATAACGTGATAAGTTACGTTCAGCTTCCTTAATTAATCTTAAGAGTAAACTCAAACGCTTCCTAAACGGAAACCTTCCTTTTTTCTGAACGAAACGAAAATGAAATTGAAAACCCGCGAAACCAAAAAAAACGCGCGAACGAATAGAAAACTTTCCCGATTCAGAAAAATAAATAAGAATGAATGTTGTCCAAAGAAAAAAACGTGCGAATCTTAAGTTCATTACCAAATCAAGAAATGAGCTTGTGAGAAAAGACCCTTCGATAGGTAATTTTTCTGCTTCATCTTAGAGCTTTATTTATTTATTTGATTAAAATTTCCATAGCCAGTTCGTTTTCTAACTGAACCTCATCCTATTTATAAGGCATTCGTGGCGGCCCTACCTACTTGCCTATGGCGTCCAGCAATGTCTCAAAGAATGTTTCAAAAGGCCCACGCTATCAGTTTAGCGGTGAAGAATCTGACTCAAGAACAAAGAGGAACTCTATGGGACCACCACTAGAACCACCGAGAAGTCTGAAACGAAAGTAAGTTTTATTTTCTATTATAGTCTGAGTCACTAAACGCCCTATTTGATTGAGACATACGGACACCACCAGACGCGTTTGATTTCTTTTTTAATTTTTAGGGTTCCGTACCGCAAAAGTAAAATAAAGGAACCCTTACAAGATCACTTCGTTGTCCGTCTGTCTGTCAAGACCTTTTTGCTTAAGAACGCGTGAAGGTATCAAGTTGAAATTGATATTATATACTCAGGTCTGTGGTCCTCAGGTTAATCTAATCAGGTAATTATGCAAGGTTTTGATTCCCTTGCGAGTATCAAACAAATTTGCGGTATAAACGGCCCTATGTTTCGATTGTGTTGACCTAGAAGTTTAACTTTTTTGCATCCCCAAGGGACCATAGACCAGGTAATTCATATAAATTTCAATGTCAAATTGATACCTCACGCGCGTTCCTGAGAAAAAGGGTCTTGCTTAGGACAGACATGAACTTGCCCCTCATTTAGCTAAAATCTTCAATAAATGTGTAGATGAGAGTACTTTCCCTGATCTCATGAAAAACAGCAGGCCTATTTAGTACCTTTATTTAAAAGCGGCGATAGGGATGACCCTACAAATTTCAGACCCGTTTCGGTTCTACCCGTATTGAGTAAAATATTTGAAAAGATTATATTGGGTCAGTTACTGGCTCACTTCAATGCGCATCAAATTCTCCATAGCCAGCAGTTTGGATTTACAACAGGGCGGTCGACAACAGATGCTGGAGTCATGTTAGTTAAACATATTTTTAATGCGCGGGAAGATCGTAGCGACGCTATAGGTGTTTTTTGAGACCTGTCCAAGGCATTTGACTGTGTAGACCTTGAAACATTGCTCTTAAAGCTAAAACACTACGGCATAAAAGGCTTATGAGATCGTATTTAGAAGGGAGGGTTTAAAAAGCTGACATTAATAGGACAAAATCGTGGAGTTCTCAGGTGAAGATGGGAGGGATCACAGGGATCTATTCTGGGTCCGTTCCTTTTTCTCGTGCATGTAAATGATTTGCCATTCATGATACAAAACATTTCAAAAGTCAAAGTCAAAGTACTATCGAACCAACTGAATCATGACCCACTTGCCTGATAATTCGTTTGAAACTTTCAAACTTGTAAGATCTATCGTAATGTCAGTGTCTAATCAAATGATAACAAGTTCGTTACCAAGGAAATAAACCTTCAAGCGAATTTCGACCTACTTGCATTTAAGGGGTTTAGCAAAATAAGCTTATGGTGGGTCATGATTCAGATGGTTCGATAGTACTTTATTACTGTAGATAATTACATATACTTATCAAACGTCATTTTTTGCCTCTTCTCTACATTGGACCACTGTGGGAGAAGCAGGGCGTAGAAACTCCCACAGATTGATTTTTAGATCTCTTTTAAAAATAGGTTGTGCTTAACTAATACAAATATGAAAAATTTAATTTAATAAGCAGGAATAAATAATTACAAAATTATTAACAGAAAGGTCTGTGTTGAGCTAGATTAACCCCATACAGTCCTGTCATTTAAGTAATCTCCAACATTGTAATATCCCTTTTTCGACAAAGTCGCTTTAACATGCTTTTTAAATTGCTCAATTGGCAATTTCAAAATCTCCATTATAGTAGAGAATGCACTGACCCTTGAAAGAATTGCTAACCTTCGCGAGTCCAAATCGGGGCGCACATAGTCTGTGATTATTTCTTAGGTTAACATTACAGCTGTCGCTGAGTTTGGAAAATGTTGTAAGTTTGCGTACATACATATTTTCGAAAATAAGTTGACTAGCTACTGTTAGTATGTCAATTTCTTTAAAAAGCTCTCTTAAGGAGTCTGTTCGTTTTAAATTATAAATTGCTCGAATAGCTCTTTTCTGTAAAATAAAAATAGTTTGAATATCCGCTGCTTTCCCCCACAACAAGATACCATAGGACATGACACTATGAAATAACTAAAATATACT
This sequence comes from Argyresthia goedartella, assembly GCA_949825045.1. Taxonomy (NCBI): domain Eukaryota; kingdom Metazoa; phylum Arthropoda; class Insecta; order Lepidoptera; family Argyresthiidae; genus Argyresthia; species Argyresthia goedartella. Next base: position 34,399,581 of record OX463812.1, on the reverse strand, counting down.
AGCCTAGATGTAGCCACATCCGTGCTTTGTCTGATGTTCCTAACAGCGTAAGCCGCAGAACTTAATTTACCAGCTAATTTATCTATGTGGGGTCCCCACTGCAATTTGCTATCAATGGTTATTCCAAGAAACTTCGTATCATTTACTAATTCTAATGTGCTGTTGTCTAACACTAAACTGGTCTCAACTTGCCTGACATTTGGAAGTGAGAATTTGATACACTTGGTTTTACCAGCGTTTAACAATAAATTATTAACTGTGAACCAATTCAAGGTTAAAGACAATACACCATTAACATCATCAAAATCTCCTTTTTGTCTTTCAATTGTCACATGTCATTGTGACATGTCAGAGATTATTTGCAGATAACACGTCACTAATTTTTTAAATTAGGAGACAGGAAAATGGCTTACAGGGAACAAATAATGCTCTCTTGCGAGTATTAGACTGGTTTACTGCCAATAACTTGCTTCCGAATTCAAAAAAGACAAAGTGCATAAAATTCACTTTACCTAATGTAAGGCAAGTTGAGAGTAACATTGTATTGGGGAAAGACAAACTAAAACTAGTAGATGAAACTGTACATAGACTTAGTTCCGAAGCATATGCGGTTAAAAGAATCAGGGAATTGACTGACGTTGCAACTGCTAGGCTTGTATATTTTAGTTATTTCCATAGCATTATGTCCTAGGGCATACTACTATGGGGACGGCTGCTGACATTGAGACCTTCTTCATTTTGCAGAAGAGAGCGATCCGATTTATTTATAAGCTATGAAATAGAGAATCTCTGAGAGATTTCTTCAAAGAAACCAAAATCCTAACAGTTGCAAGTCAATATATCTATGAAAACATAATGTATGTGAGGAAAAATATCAATAGCTTTAAAACCTTTGATAGCCGCCACAATGTGCAAACTAGAAATAATCTTAAACTTTCTTTTCCAATGTTCAGACTCACAAAAGTTAGCAGTTCTTTTATGGGACATTGTATACGCTTCAACAATAAAATTCCGCTAGAAATACAAAACTTAACTGAAGCTCGATTAAAAAAATGTATAAAGCACACTTTGTGCACAAAGGCCTACTACAAAATTAATGACTTTTTACAAGACACCAACATCTGGCATTAAACCAGTTCATTGTACCCTATATTATGTACTATGTAATAATTAGGCACCTACTTAATGTTATATTATGCTTGCTTGATTATGTTATGACGTTCATTAAGTCTCAAATTTTGTGCTATTATGAATAAAAATCTTTGAACTGAAATTGAACTGAACCATGAAGTCAGACTAAACTCAGACTTCAGAATTCAACCCTCGGTGCGCGAGTTAGACTCGTCGCACTTGACCGGTTTTTCCAATAAAACATCCTTGTATTGTACTTGCTTCCGCATATATTGCTTCCGAGTAGCTTTCACTCTTTGGGAGTTACAGAACGGGAACATTCCTTTTCTTCAAGAATAACCAACAACTCGTCCAGCTCAGCGAAGGCCGGCTCTTATTCCAGCGGGCAGGTTCGTCCCAGGGTGCTGGCTAGCGACTCCGCTGCCTTGGATACCTCCACTGACTTCCACACGCCACGGAATAGGCCGACGGCCCTGAGATATATTAGCAGCAGCAGCAGGGGTAGGTGGCTATCAAAAGCACAGAATACTTAATAGTACTACGTACAGAAAGATTACTCCTCAAATACACTTAAATAAATAACTTCTCTCGCTGCGCGACAATAAAGCGCAATTTAGCTCGCACCTGCACTACCTACAACAATCGCTAAGCACCTACAGAATCGGTGGCCCCGCCCGTGCAGGCTAGATTGCGCCGCATCCCTACGCCTGAGAGCTTCTTTTACTCTGACATCACAAGGTTGTCCTGTAAACTCACCCTACAATGTTAGGTACAAGTCATTGTTGTTGCAAAAATCACAGAAAAATTGCGTGGCCTTATCGTGGCGGGCGCCATTTTGAAAAATTACGCTCAACCGGCAAGGGGGCTACGTGGGTGGTCCCCGCGGGCTGTTGCCTGCTCCTACTAAAACGTCGCTCACGGCGTTTTATTGTATAAAAAGGATAGGAACCCTATATATTATTAGAATTGCCATGAAACAAGCTAATTTAGTGTTTAAGAATGAAAACAATAATGTATTCGTGAGCCTAGCTGTCCCAGGTCAAACCTAGCATTTAAATTAAATTGATTAATTAATTATTTTATTAATTAATAAAATTAATAAAAATTATATTAAACACATTTTTTACTAACTTTCTGTTTTATTTATACAATATGTACAACACCAACCTTAGTATCAATTAAAAATAATACATTTCTAGCGAAAAACATGTGCAACGCGATTCAATCAAAACCCGGTGAAAGCGCGCGAAAGCGCGCGAGAAATCGTTCCGATAAACTGGGTCAGAACTCATTTTTTTCCTATGCACGGACTGGTTTTTGATAGCTCCACAGATACGTTCGTGTATGGGGTACCACTGTAAGTAATAAAAGCGGCTCCCAACCTATATTTTTAGTTTAAAAGCGCCCATCTCCATACGACCGGAAATCCGCCCGCTGCGGGTCGCTTGCCGGTCGACGCATTTTGCAAACTTGCCCGCTGCGGGCATTCGACGGTCCAAAGGGAGGAGCGGCTAGCGCGCGTCGCGACTGCCAGCCAAGCCACAGAGTAACTTATATAATACAGCCAAGCGAGCGGCAACATAACTGAATTCCCGCCCGTCGGGTTGGCCGGTCGAACGTACCTACCTACACTGTACAGTGAGACCCCCCCTGTCAAAAGGCAGGGCGTTGTAGGCTTACAAAATACCTAGTAGCTACAGTTAACGCCAATTTTCTAGTCCCCTGAAAGCCGCCTGGAGGGGGTAGCGGCGTAGGTATTGTCGCCCATGAACTTGTTATCCCTACAACTAATCATTATGTGAGGCAAGAATGTTTTACGATATGTGAGTGTGAGGTAGGTATGTTTTAAGCATGGAAAAAAATTATAACAAAACGTTAATAATGTTAGTTCTAATCAAGCGTTTCCCCACCGCATTATACGAGAGACTGAGACCGCGCGACACATCATCCAGTCTCGATAAGTTAATCATGATTAATCTGACAATGTTAATACGCCTTCCATTAAATGTAATTTCCATATAGTCTGTAAAACAGCTTGTACATAAAAAATAACATATCGATGTCGATAACAATCGGCAAAAACAGTTGAACGCGACTGTACTTCGGGACCCTGTGGAACTTCGTATCGACGCGAGAGACACAGTGCGACTGGCGAGCCAATCAAAGCTCACGAAATGCTTGCAGCCCCCCGCGCGTCTCGCACATCACCTCCCCTCACCTGATGCGCCTCTCTGGGTCAGCTACAAACCTGGCACTACCTATATCACTCAACTGGTCGGGTCCTTCGCTGCGCTCGCCCCCTTTATAAATGTAGCCCATTAATGTCCCTACCGAGAGGCACAGGCCTTTACCCGGATACGAGTAAGATTGAGCCACACTCCACCAGGCTGGCTCAGTAAGGGTTGATGGAGGGGTGTCGGGCTAGTGGACAACCCGACTGTCAGAAGTTATCAAGCTGCCCTATTAGGGCCTATGACACAGCTTTACGTCTACTACCACCGAGTAGCGACAATAGCCTAGACCCAGCTTAACGTGGCATTCGAAACCGAACACACCCCTTTAGTCTTCACCTAAGAAATCGCTGCGGCGCGGCGTTTTTCCGTAGAAGATCTCTTCGTTCAATGAATGTTCTAATTCAACCATGGTTGGCCATTTCATGATATGGTCAATTCTACGATATGTTTATATGACTTACGTATGAGGTCATTATTTATTTTGTGGTCAAATTACGTAGTTATCCATAACCTACCTATTGGCATGTCTTATAAACATGCAGATATATGGGGGTCGGAATCACAGAACTTTAAATTATAGTTCTGTGGTTGGGATTATCACTATCAAGATAGACACTTTCATTAAATGTGATACCAAAAAAATGTTTGTTTTTTTTCGAATCCATTTACCCCTCCATGAAAGCATCTACAGGTTTGATTTTTGGGTTAGCGTTTATTGAGTATTTCTTTACGATTCTCACTGAAGGAAAAGGCGTTTGGATATTTTTTTCTCGATAGAATTTAATTACGAAAAGACCTCTAAATTGTTTTATTTTCTCCTGTAATTCTGAAATCCTCACTAATTTCATTGCAGAATTGCATTCAAAATGTGGATATTATGTATTCGTAAATTCTCCTTAAAAATATTTTTGTCATAATAGCGTAGTTTAAATTTAAACAACTTTTATGTGGTTTGAGTCGACCGCATTGTTTGCGCTCTTTTCTTTCTTATATGATACTTCCACATATCAACGCGGCCACTTTATATACTTATTATATATATTTTGGTATCGCCTTAAGGCTGGGAACCCCCACAGCCGAACTTAGAATTACACCTTCAGCTTACTTTTAGGGGAACCGGAATTTAAATGTTAAATAAAAGTGCTCTTAGCCGATGCATAGAGGACTAACAGAGCAACAAAACTTAATATTTTTTATAACGACGAAATAAATAACAATTACATATATTCAAATCCGGTCGAAATTGTATTGATTTTACAAAAGGCTGCTTTGTCCTACCGCGGCGCCTTAACAACTTTCGGAGATATCTAATAATCTAATACACTTAGTGTTAGATACATATTTATTTTATTATCTTGGATAGCTTTATCTTATCTGATTGATTAGATAAGTACCTACCAAAATTTTCCCTTTGTTCTCGAACAGCCACTACATGTTAATGATCGAAAAACAAAACTGAAATAGTTTTGTAACTCATAAACTCGTCAATATGTAGAGATAAAAATAAGTTTTGAACGGGTTATATTATAACAGAAGAGGATTGTATAACGACGATGTCTGAATATAATCACATCAAAATGCCCTTTTAGAATTTGACTACACCGTGAATTTCCTTCGCAACTATGCCAATACTGATTACAGGAGGACACAGCGGTACCCGTTCAGCTCGCTCAACCAGCACATCGGCAGTTGAGGCCAGCGTTGTTTTAGGTAAGCAATGAGAGAAAATCTGTGGACCCAAGCGGACCGCACGACGACCGAGTGGCCAGACCACCAGCCGGACGGATGGCGAGAGGCTCAGGACCGGAGTAGATGGCGTGGTGAAGAGGAGGACTATACCCAGCTTGGGTGAATGTGGGCTGACTAATGATGATCAGGACCTTTGAGTTCTGTAAGTAGATGTCTATGAAACTTGTCGTATGCAATCATTATCTCTCTCAGAATAAAGAAAGAAAGAAAGAAAATCATTCATTGCCAAACATTCGATTAAATAATAAACAAAAATAAAAAATAATAATATTTGGCAAAGGGCCAAGCTCAGCAATGCTGTGAGCATGAGCTGCACAGCGCTGGCCTGCAGCAGGGCGCCTTGCTCAAAACATTTTGCATTAAGAAAAGGCGCGAGTCGCATTTACTTCAACATGGAAAAAAAGGCTTTTTATAAAAAGCTTATTTCGTTTCGGTGTCAATACTCCGAAGGATTGCATGATAAATTGCAATTTCAAATGTTAATAAAAAACAAATGATTAAATAATAATTAAGTAATTCTATACATCATTTCATCAACAATAATTTTAAAGCATTGTCTAGAGTAGTTTATATAATTATCAAATCAAATAGCAGAATAAAAAACAGAACGCAATAAACGTGCTCGACATTATTAAATTATCCATAGACACGTACGTACGGGCTACTTAACTTGTAATTAAGGGAAACTTAAAATTAAGAAATTTAAATTATGTTATAGATTTCAATGAAATAATATTCGTAAGGCTTTGCAACAGTGACTTACTTGGTGTAATGGAATTTACCAGATGGAAAAACAGCGCGGGCCAAAACCTCTCTTCTCCACGCAATTATTTTAAAGCTAATAAGAACTTTAGGTTAAAGATTCGATCGATCTGAGTTTTGTCACCTCCTATAAAACCCAATATATAGCGGATTTCTGCTTACATTAATTTCTACAAAAGATATTTTTCAACCGAATTCAAAAAAGAGAAGTTCCCAATTTGTCGGTTTTTTTATTGTTTGTTACGCGTTTACTCCGTCAATTATGAATCGATTTTGAAGATTCTTGTTATGATTGGTAGTATACTTCAGAGGTGGTCCCATACAAATTCAAAATTTCCTTGGTTTAGCGCTTTTTGAAGAAATCAACAAATACAAAAAATATATACACAGATGACGTTTTGGTTTGTAGTTACGTGCAGCAAAAGTTTTGATGAGGACTTTTCATGTACACAGACTTCATTCGCATCTCGATCGGGAAGAAAGATATAGGTCATAAACTTGAAGTCGTTTTTTTTTTGTTTTTAACTTGTTGAATTATTTCTAGGATCGTTTGGTATCGTGCGGGCATGCCAAACCTAAGTTTACGACATCGAAAGTGAGGGGGACCACTTTTGGTGGCCCAAAAACCTCGAAATTTACGAAACGATTATAGTTTTTCGTTCATGAGAGACTTTTAGTGGTTTTTATGTGTACTACGTTGTAACCCTACAAAAATTTTGTAAACATTGGTTTTCCTAAAACAATAAAAAAATAACAATAAAAAAATAACTAATAAAATAAAATAATGTTAACTATAATATATTTTGAACAAATTATGTCATATTAATTTTTACTATAGGCTCAATACTTCACCCTTACTTGGTTTGCTGGAAGAGATCTCTTCTTAGAGATAAGCTCGTCTTTGTTCAATATTTCTATAATATTGCTTTTTCTGTATGTTATTTGTGTCCAATAAAGAAAGTATGAAAATATAATTATTACTGCGCACAATGGGTCAAACACAATTAGATGAATACCAACTTCGTTGAGTTGACTTTTTCCTCAGGGCTAATAAATCATCTAATGCTAACAATATCCAGGTCCGGCAATTAGACGTGGACGGTATTTATTTAGCGTTTGGTCGAAAGTGTGTTCGTCACAAAGGCGGCAGCCTGAGCAGTTATTGGACAGCCTCGTCATCAGCAGATTTGACCCTTTGCAGTCCGCCCTCAATTGACCACAGAAGGCAGTCGTCCGTGGGTGAGGTGTGCAGGCTCTGAATGGCTCCGCAGGAGTAGAAAGGATTGCCTATGTCATATCACTCGTACAATAATTTGCCGCAGCGACCCTGGCCAGTCCGAATCGGTTCGCTGACCTGGATGGTGTTCTGGAACATGCCGTAGGGACTGCCAGATGACAAAGCAGGAGTGGCCTCGCCGAACCTGGATATAGCTAGCATTGATAGTCCTATCAAGTTGGTATCAAAGCCCTGGACGGGTATGGCTCGAAAACCTTTTAGACCTGGGCGGTGTTCTGGTATGTGCAGCAGGGATGAAGAATCGCGTCGCGCCAGTTATTATGCGGATGTCGCGCGGTAAACACATTTTACACAATGGATGTGTGGCGTCACCTATCAGGCGATCCACATACAAGATGAATGTCAAGCAAACAAACGCAGGAGTTGACAGAAGTTGCCTACAGATGTCATCACGGATCGCAGAAACAATTGACGATCGGCCCTGCATCGTGCAAGAGAAGTTTTGTAAGTATATGTAGAACCTCCGAGCGTAAGCTGTTGGACCAGTGGTTCCCAGGCGTAGCAACCTGAAGCGGAGATCACCCTTTTACCATCTTTTACGAACCTAATATCCGCAGCGGACGCAGCCACCGGGACCTCTTCTATAAGTATCTAGACACCTCCGTCGTCGCTTCACTGGTGACACTCGATAACGACAGGCAGCAGCCTTCTAAGACTTCTTCCACAACCATCTGGAGACACATTCCTGCAACCTCGGAGACCATCTTCTCATTCATACCCATCAGCAGCAGCACCCACATCCTCAAGAAAGTCTTCAGCATTCTCACAAGCAAACCATCAGCAACGAGGTCCAACGCAGCAGGGTACACAGCTGGTCTTACAGCTCTTATCATCAACGGCGGCGGCCTCAACATGCGCACTCCAGCTCTTCCCCTGCAGTGGAGTCAGAGAACAACTCTTCCCCTGCGGTACGTGGAATCCGAGCAGCAACAGCAACTTCCAGCTCTTCAGGACAAACAACTTCGCAGCATTATTGAAGCGCACTCAAGCATCATCTTCATCAAGCCTGGCATCATCAACGACGCACAGACTGCTCTTTCTTTCAGACCGAACTTTCTTATCACACATGCTCACTATCGCCAGTGACTCCAGCCACTATCACAGCGGGGGATTATTGTGGCGTCACCTACCAGGAGATCCACATACTAATATACAAGATGGAAATCAAGCCAAAAAACATAGCAGTTGGCAGAAGTTGCCTACAGATGTCATCACGGATCGCAGAAACAATTAACGATCGATCTTGCATCGCGCAAGAGAAGTTTATTCGGTTACTAACTATTTATGGAGTATGTACGAAAAAAAATCACTTAGGAACATACGTTCTTAAGAAAGAAAAAAACATATTAATGGGTATTATCATTTCCTAAAAAGTGGTCAGCTAATTAAAAGTCACCTGTATATAGAACGTCCGACCATAAGCTGTTGGACCAGTAGTCTCCAGGCGTGGCAACCTGGAGCGGCGATCTCCCTTTTACGGAACTAATATCCACAGCGGAAGCAGCCACCAGACCTCGTCTATGTAGATACCCCCGTCGCTTCAGATGAAACACTAACCGATTTCTCTACTGAATATCCGTCTTGATTGTGTTTAACCCATTATGCGCTTAGACCTGATCCTACGGTAACAATGTAAATGACATAATTTGTCCAAAATGTAATATAGTTAATCAAAGTAGTAGTAAGTTATAGTTCATCGCGGGCCGATTTTCTGCAACTCGACGACTTTAATTTGCGCCAATTTTGCTTGATGTGGGTTGGGGGCACTACGCCTAGCAAACCCTTGATGTTGCCGACGACTTCCTGGAGCGACCTCGGTGTCCCGAAGTGTGTTGTCCGGTAGATTGCCACGTAGTAGTAACTGTGTTGTTATTTTAATGGTTATCGAATTATGAGCGAAAAACTGGTATACGCCCGAAAAATTCGAAGTTCTTGGGCTGCCAAACTTTCGAGGTCGCAAACTAAATTGGGCCAATAGGAACACACCGCCGCACGGAATTTTATTCCTGAGGCTTTAATGAGTTTCAATTCACAGCAATATCGGAGGGGCGCGGCATGGCTCGCGGCGAGATCGGCATGGCGGCAGTAGATCTCCGCCACCCACACCTCGTGCTGTGTCAGTTCAGTGACACGCTACTGTACACGCACACGCTTACCAAGATCAACTACTTCAACCCCGTTGAGGTAAAACACTTGACAACATTCGTATGAGTGGGATGAGAGGTACAATTAGCACCCAACATACGAGAACAGAGAGGTCAATTCCTCAGTCCTTATGATTCTCCTCTTTTCTGTCTGTCTATCTTTTCTATCTAGCCTTCTATGCTGAGTAAAGGCAAAGGCCATTCACTAAGCTATTTATTGCGGTCCGCAAACCTTATCTCCTTGTGCCCATCATCAGTCTTGGATATGTGGTTTCTTATACAGTGAAAGATACACTTGTTTTTCCAAAAAGTTATCATTGGGATCAGGCGATATTAGATGATCCACGTTCAAGTTCACTATAATATTTAATCGGTTTGTAAAAACACGGAAAAGATAAAGATGATAACGATTGCTATCATCATGTTGTTTGCAGTTGCGCTTTTGTGAAGATTTAAGTCGCGATAAACATGCGATGCATAAAATACACCTGCAGACAAAATTGTCGATAACTCCGAATATAATGACTTCGAGAAACAAAACAACCAAACCGCTGTAAATTGGAGAGAATTTGATTATCTTAGACAAGCGTCAGTAATGGCATCATCAGCTTAAATTCTAAGCCAAACTAGTTGGCAGTAAAATGTGGGATAAATATAATAAGACATAGCGTCACGCTGTTTCCCATACGGGGTGCACAGGCACTTGGGATAAATACATAGTCAGGTCATAAGTTCCGTCACACAATAAAAACTTTTGAATTTAGAACGCTGGCCACAAAAAAGTTTAATGAATTCGAATTTCGAATTTTTCATGAAAATAATAATGTGTACTTTTTAGAGTTTTCCTCATTTTTAAATATGGAGTGGACACTTAAAGAAGACCGTGTCGCAGTATTGCGTTGCATCGCTGCGGTTACGCGCCAATTCAAATTTTCGACTTACTGAAAAATTTGAATATAACCAAAAGATTCGTTTATCGTACCATAAAACGATACAATTAAGACTCTAGTGTAGATGACAGGTCAAGAAGTAGTCGCCTTCGCTCTGTTAGGACTCCAGCAGTGATAAAAGCTGTGAAGGCGCGAATTCAAAGAAATCCCATACGTAAGCAGAAACTGTTGGCCCTTCAGATGGAGTTAAGCAGGACCACGGTGAAAAGGGTGTTAAATGAAGACTTAGGGCTTAGGGCATATCGAAGAAAAACAGGACATCGTTTGGACGCTCGTTTATTGGACCTGAGACTGAAGAGATGCCGCGCTTTGTTGAAGCGGTACGCGGGAAAAAAGCATCGGGAAATTCTTTTTTCGGATGAAAAAATTTTCAACGTGGAAGAGAGCTACAACAAACAAAATGATAAGGTGTACGCACACAGCAGTGAAGAAGCGAGCAACCGCATTCCGCGTGTCCAACTAGGTCATTTTCCATCCTCGCTCATGGTTTGGTTGGGAGTCTCTTATTGGGGCTTAACTGAGGTACATTTTTGTGAGAAAGGCGAAAAAACGAATGCAGTTGTGTATCAAAATACAGTCCTCAAGAACCTTGTGGAACCTGTTTCTCATACCATGTTTAATAACAGGCACTGGGTATTCCAACAAGATTCTGCGCCAGCTCATAGAGCGAAAAGCACACAGGACTGGCTGGCGGCGCGTGAAATCGACTTCATCCGGCACGAAGACTGGCCCTCCTCCAGACCAGATTTGAGTCCGTTAGATTACAAGATATGGCAACACTTGGAGGAAAAGGCCTGCTCAAAGCCTCTTCCTGATTTGGAGTCACTCAAGGCATCCTTGATTAAGGAAGCCGCCGATAATGACATGGACCTCGTTAGTGCTGCGATAGACGACTGGCCGCGCAGAATAAAGGCCTGTATTCAAAATCGCGGGGGTCATTTTGAATAAACTTTATTACCATAAGAATCTATGTTTTATTAAGTTCATTTTGCTATATAAATGTTTACATAAATAATAAACATGTCTAAATTATTTCATATTGAACATGTGACAGAACTTATGACCTGACTATGTATATACAGTGGACCCCCGGTAATCCGGCAAACATTATGCAGGGCAGTGTCGGACTATCGAATTTGTCGGATTATAGAGCACTGCCTAAGACCCCTATAGTCCGGATTTTTTTACGAAAGAGTACCTTGTAATCCGACAAATTACATATCTAATGACGAGAGTCAATATATTATACGTACATATGTATGTACATACTTTGAAGTACAAATCAGACTTAATTTATGTAAGTCGAATTTAGTAAATTAAATAACAATTGAGAGCTTACGTTTTATTATAAAAATAAGCATAAATGCACATACATACATATCTACCAAAATAATCAAGAATTAATAATCAAAATCATGTAGTGAATACTATGTATATCAAATTATGAAGCTTTGAAATATTCATCAATTTTTTTTTTGTTTAAGGTTGTTATAACGCGAGATCAGAGCTTTGTCCCTCAGTCTTCTCAAAAGTAAAAGTTCGTTGTAGGATGTACCATTCTCTTCAGCCCATTGTAAACCTAGCTCAAACGCGTTAACTGCGTCTTGTAATTCAAACTAAGTAAAACAATGCATACGCGTCGAGCACAATAGCGGTGGCGCGTTCGAGTTGTGACCTGTTCAAACTTGCGTGATCTATACATACATATTAGCAAAGATTGTCAAACATAATTCTGTCATGTCGGATTACAGGGGGCGCCGGATTAGACAGGGGCCGGATTACCGGGGGTCCACTGTATTATATTAAGTTTATTAGAGAAGAACTTGCGCGTAAAATATATGTTTATGTTGCAAGGATATGATGATATAGGTCAAATTGATTTAATCAAATCCAGGGAAATGAAAAACTATTTTTTTCATGATTTTAACATATTCCTAAACAAATCTAGAAATTTGATTGAATTCCGAAACTGGTTTGCTGAAATGACATGTTTGTATGTTATTACAATTGTTAATGATTGCGTTGTGACCTGTGTGGGTAACGTAACCTAACCTAACGTAACCTAACCTAACGTAACCTAACACAAACTAACTTTAGTAATTGGTCAGAAAGTTACCTATACAACCAATTCGGTACTGTCAAAATATATAAAGTACCCCACTTACAACATTAGTACACACGGTGACACTTAATTAGCTGGCCATATTTCGAGGAATAATAGTATACATCAGTATGAACAACTTTCCCCAAGAAAGATATATGGTCGCAAATGAAAAAAAAAATTCGTCACTCAGTAGGTACATTGACCCGATGTATACTAAGGGAAATCTAAAATATTTTTTCGTTTACGACTATATGTTTCAAGGGAAAGTTGATAATGATGGGTATTATCATTCCAGAAAATATCGTCAGCTAATTAAATGTCACCTTGTATTAGTCAGTAGCTCTGACATGTATTTTCGATATTTCACTGAAATCGAATACTTAGTATCGTATCGTATCGATTTCGTCATATCCCTGGATCCGATTAGGTATATGTTAAAATCAAGTCTTTATTTTATTATTTCTTGAGATCATATTCCTGCGACAAATAGCCCATCTTTAATATAAAAAGCTTTCTGGTTGATCAGCATTATTTTCAAATAAATCGATATCAATATTCTGTATGAAACTAACTTGCAATAAATGTTAAAAAATATGCTTTTTATACGAGTTAATTAATATTTTATATAATTTGTCAACTCGCGCAGGCGCGGCACCCTGCGGGGCGGGGCGGTCGGATTGCTTCGACTCGTTGCGACGGTCATTTGTTTTCTTTGTCAGATGCTCAAGTCCATTGGCGCTTGATCAGCTCTTAATCCATGTGCACTGGTGCAAAGGACTGAGTTGAGTGGGATCTACGTGAGGAGGCCTACACCCAACAGTGGTTTCCATAACAGGCTGAAGACGAACATGATAAACTCGAGGTGTTCCAATTCATCCAGAAATTTTCACCCCTAGATAATAGTTCCTCACACATTCTGCGAAGGCGTCCAACCGAACCAGCTATACCAACTCATCAAGGATCAGTTTCCTGCTGCCAATCTGACCGCGGTGCAGCGCAGACATTTCAACGACGCGGCCGGCAGGCAGCAGATACAAACGCTGTGCGCGCCTCACTACAGCACTGTTTACTTACAAGTGCTGCATAAGTGAGTCTAATATAAATATAATACACCGGTTAGGTGATAAAAAAACGGGAATATCACTTAAAAAAAGTTAAGAAATAAAAATTTAAGAGAAAAAAATAAAGTCTATAGAGATATATGTAGATTAGTTTGTGTTATCCTTATATGAAACTAGAATCCAACGATGTGACAAAATATGTTTTTGTCTTAACTTTCATCTCCTTGTAGTCCCTAGAATTTGTTGCAAACATCATCGGGAAAACTATTTATAATTTTGGGTAATAAGTATGTATATATTTTGGTACCATATAAGTTCTTATATCTAGGTAAACTAAAATGATCTCTTTTGTTTAACTGTCTAAGTCTAAAATATTTATGTTTTCTTCCTGTAATATTGCTAATTTGGTCTTATTTTGCAATATTTTAATATTTCAGAGTATGTAGTCCTGTACGTATTTATTTTTAGTATGAGTCAGCACAATTGTTTTGTAATCTTTGTTTTAGGTAGTATATATTTTCGATATACGTTTTATATGTTCTACCGACCTTAGGAAACGCCAAAATGCAAATGGCACATAATCCAAAGCACAGTATTAAAGAAAAAGCTGCTGGGGTTTACATCAAACTGCTTGTCCCCGTGTAAGTCAAAGGAGCCGAGAATAATCTAAAATGTGGCGAGTCAAGCATAAAGTCGAGTAATCGTTGACAGACCAAATTCATATAAATAATAATAAAAATACCTTGGAAACTATTTACACACATTGATCTAGCCCCAAACTAGGATTCCCTGTATCTTGGGTACTAGACAACGATACACGATAAATATTGTACTTAGATAGATAAACAACCATGACTAGGGTACAAACATCCGTTCTCATCAAACAAATATTTGCCCCCACCGGGACTCGAACCCGGGACCCTTGGCTTCGTAGGCAGGGTCACTACCGACTCGGCGATTCGGGTCGTCTTAAAGTATGGAGTATAAAGTATGGAGTTGTGAAAGTTTACTCCAGTCACGGACGAATAAAACTAGAGGACTGACAACGTCATATAAAAAACGTACCCTGCTAGAAAGCGAAAATCCTGTATTATTTCTAGATGTCGCTGTTGTTGATGTTGGGTGCTTAGGGTACCGGCGTAGTATAATCCAAAGTAATATCGACGAAAAATCAGAGATGGCGTAAGCGTAAGCCTTTTTTCTTCTTAGGAAATTAACGCTTATACCGCCATCTTTCCTAAATTAAGCGCGCCACCACGATACTACCTACACTAGAAAGAACTTTTGAACTAGTAGGCTCTATCTAGCAATATAAATTTAAACTAAATTTCGAATTACGCTTCAAAATACTACGGTTGTTTGTCCTCTAGTTTTATTCGTCCATGCTCCAGTTTAGTGTTAACTCGTGTTCGAAATAGTCCCACTTAGGATTCTGCCAGGCGATGAGCTAGCACGTTGTCTCCGACGGTTCTTCCTTTTGACTTTAGGCAATTTTCTGAATGAGGCTATTGTTAATTAATCGATTTATTATTCGTCCTTCGAGCCGGATAAATATAACTTTTCTTCACAGATTCTATGCACTGACTGCTGCAGCAGCAGTCCTGAAGTATGTAGAATACATACAATGTATTGTGTTTGCGAGAGAATCCCTGAAGATTGAATACCATTCATCTGAACACACAATGATCATTGGTAGGTTGATAATTATATTTTGATGATGAAATATGGTTAGCGTAGCTGGAAACAAAAACAATGATAAAAGTGGTGACCCAGAAAATTATTATGAGCATAGATCATGGACAAGGGCGTTATTTAGAAAATCGGCTTGTTAATTAATATCATTCATATCTCTTAATATGAAAGAACAATCTAGAAATACAAGGGTTGCTATACACACTTGCTGAAGATGATATTTGTAACCATAAGCTTAACATAGTTTTAACCAGGTTCTTAGCTAGTAGTAAGTAATCTTAGTTAGTTAGGGCCTGACTGCGGAACCACTTATCTGATCCTACAGCTGTCTTCACCTCCTTCCAGATGTAGGCACAGCAACTCAGCTGGAATTAGTCCAGCCTCTAACCCCTTCCGCTGGTCAATCCTGCTGCCTCCTCGGGGTCCTTGGTCCCACCTACACTGTAGGCGGCATTAGAGCTCTGAGAGCAGCCATTCTGCAACCCTCGTGCAATAGAGAGTTTATAGAGAACAGACTGGATGCAGTCCAGGACCTTATTGAGAATGAGAATGGACTTATGATGGCTTTGCAGGTAAGGACTTGGAGCAGGCGCCCTGAAATATGAACATCGAGACCCTTGCCAGAGCTGAAAGAGAGTAGATTACCTATAATTAAATTAATGTGTTGTCTAGGTTCTAGATACCTACCTTCAATTTGATCAGCAACTTACGAAGGTATCCATAAATCCCGTATTCTCTCATGTTTAAAATATTTTATCTACACACGTAGGTATCATAAACCAACCTTCTTTACTGTGTCCAAAAACCACACGTTACGACCAGCATAATGATAAACTTCTTGGTAAAAACTCATTTCTTATTGAATATTGATAAATTATGACCATAATGTACTAAAATTAGTCATATTATGACATTAAAATTTCGAACACCGTCGACGCCCACCTGCTTGCCGCCCCTAGTTTGCCTGTGAAGTTCACAGATATCGAGAGATAGGTTGAAGAGCGTCGTTGCACGTGCGAACAAATCTAGCCCCGATAATCTTGATATTAAAAATTCTCGATAGTCACCGGGCGACCGCAGTGACGAATTCATATCCGCTGTTTTTCGAAAATGCCGACCTTTGCAATACTCATGTGCAAAAATAGAAGCGGGATTGTGAACTCCAAGAACGGCGGAGTAACATATTATTATGATTTCTTCTTAAAACACAAGAAATAAACATTATTACGGAAATAAATCATTCACAAAAATTCGTCACGAGTTGATTATTCAAGTGACAATGTCATGTTGTTCTCGCTAGATTTTATTATCCATTGCTTTTTTTGTATCTTAGTTTCACTACATATTGCCAAGCTAACACGCAATGAATATTTCACACTTATCTAAATACGAAAGTAAATATGCATCTAGGTACGGAGGCGAACTGTTACACGCACGCAGAGACGACGTATAGTGATGGGAATAGTGGTAGTGAGAATTATGTTTTTGAATCGATGGAAAGAAATAGATTTTTTACCAACTCGAACAAAACCCATTGGGTAATCATCTAATATTACTAATCAATGCTCTAATGAGAAGATTTACTAATATAAGACTGCATTACTTAGCAAAAAATGCTACGCACAAATTGCCAAAAAGCCAAGTTCTTAATAAATATTTACATTTTTCTTTCAATAGGTAGTATTGTACTGTACAGGATTATACAGAAAGGGTATATATGCCGAAAGGCGGTTGTTAAGGACATCAATCTGAACATCCTTCTCTATTAAAAAGATTTGATCAAAGCAACATTATTTTTCACTTTGCAGTACATTTTGGGTCAGCTGATTGTATGGGGAAGTAAAAAATAACGTTTCTCTGATCAAATCAGATGCATTGAGAAAGTTGTTCAAAATCATGTCCCAAACGATCCTTTTCGGCTTGGCACTCCTTATGTGTTACAGCCTGTAAACATAGTAATAGGTAAAATGTAAAATAAGTATGTCATATTAACAAAGAAAGTATTATTTGATTTATATGACCCGGCATAAATACCACTGTCTATATATTATAATGGATTGATGAAACACGCTGTCCTTGCAATGTCCCAGCACTAGCTCTGCTAGCTAGTGTACCTGCGGTAGTGTAGGTGTGTTCGGACGATAGGTGCATGACATTGCATTGACCAATAAAAGCGGAAGGATTGATGTATGACTGGTGTAGATGTGTGCGTGTTCTTAATTTTCGGCGACACTGGTTCCGATACAAGCTTAGCGCCAAGGGCCTATCTCTCGATATCTGTGGTGAAGTTGGTACTACTGAACAAGCTAAACAACTGCAGAGCAATGATCAATGCCACAATGCCGGTCGAACATGCGGTTCCTGAACACATCAAAGAGAGCTTATGATATGGGTGTAGGTAAACCAGTGTATGTAACTGTACATAATTAGGCATTATGTAGCAATCACATAAACTATTATTAGGAGTCACTGTTTCTGGTTCCCATTTGTGTAGCGTCGTAGCGAAGCTGCAACTTCTCAAGTGAAAGTTCCTGGATTTGAATCACGGCCTGCGAGGAATAACAAAACATCCCCACCCACGAAGACCTGGGACTCAATTCTGTACTGGGGATTGCATCGCGACCGCTCCGAGGGGCGCCGAATGCCGTGTTTAGCTTGTCGGCGGCACCTATCTTGTTTGGAGACTGACTGTCAAATGCGGCGTTTTGCGCACTTCGGTGCGGTCGCGATGCATTCTCCAGCCCCAGGGTCTTCGATGTTCACATGTTTGTGAAGTCCATGTATCCTACGACACGGTATCCTAGTGTTGTGCCAGAAGCAATGGATGTGCCTGTATATAAATGTTAACAGAGGGTTGTAACTGCCTGTATATTCCCTCCAGGACGTAATAAAGAAGTTGTCAGAGATCGACAAGGTTCTCCTACTCTGCATGGAGTCCTCTTCCCATAGTCTGGAACGCGCGGGTGAGGGTCAACTCAACCAGACCTTACTGCTGAAGACCAGCATGGAGCACGTGCCCAAGTTACAGGAAGCGTTGAGTTATGCTGAGGCGGGCCGGCTAAAGAAGATTCAACTGGTAGATATGGCGTACTTGCGTAGCTTAACCCGAACTTAGAATTGCTATCAGATCTTTCACACCCAAGCTATTCACAGGACTTCGAAAACCCCCATTACAAAGAAATATCAGACCGCATCAAAACCATCATCCAAGAAGATGCTCACTTGGAAAAAGGCGCCATGGGTAGCCTTCAACGTTGCTTTGCAGTGAAACCAGACATCAATGGTCTTCTGGATGTAGCCAGAAGGACCTATTCAGAACTCATAGAAGACATACAGAAGATCGTAGAACAACTCAGCGAGACCTACGACCTGCCTGTGAGGCTGAACCAGAATATGCTGAAAGGATTTCATATTGTGCTGCCGATCGCACCCAGAAACAGGAGGAATTTTAAGAGCGAGGATCTTCCAGAGATTTTTATACAGGTTTGTAAGGAATGGCTAGATTTCTGGTTGAAGGGAACGTTAGGAATTTATTGGGGTAAACATCGTGGTTTGCAGGTCCACAATAACGGAGCGAGCGTAACTATGACAACAGAAGAATTGGTAATCCTCGACCAACAAGCTAAGGAGGCTCTCAATGAGATACAGAAGATGAGCAACATGTAAGAGTTTTGTGCTATTGTTGCAATTATTAACGCCCACCACCCCGCAATAGGATTGTACTTGACTTTAAGTTTCACTAGCTGTCCCGTTGAACTTGGTATCGCCTAAAATGTGATTGTAAGATAAGTAATATGGTACAAAGCCTAAAGTGTCGCGTTTGGTAAGAAAATTAGTCCAAAAAATGCTGGTCGTTCAATAAAAGTCATTATTAATTTACATGTAGGTAAGTGAGAGATCCGCTGTTAACGCCATCTATCCTTTGCGTAGTAAAATTATGCATCGCACAGCAGTCGAACATAAAGCCCGCTACCAACAAAGCAGTTAAATGACCTAATTTTTCAAGGACAAAGGAGTTTGTCTAATTTATGGCTACCAAAGCTATCTAGCGATAGAAAGCTAATACTTCTGCACTTGGCATAGAATATTTTATTATTTTTTGGCTTTATCTCTGTGTTTTTCGTTATTTTCTTTTTACCTAAACCTTCTCCGGACTGAAGAGGATAAATGTTAATAGGAATTATTCATATCAAAAACATTAATTTTATAGATTTAGTAAGACTAACGTACAGCGATTCATTTTTTTATCACGCTTTTATTAGCTTCACCTGTATGTTTGTTTGTATGTAACCGACTCCTTTGGACTCGAGTTTGACCCACTTTAAACGGACACATTCAATTCAAACTTTGTACACTTATCAAGAATCAGCGAAAATGTAATAATTTCATAAGTTTATCTCATTATCCTGATTAGGAGCGCCAGGATTAATTAATTTCTCGTTTTTGGGGGATTGACAAAACAGTCTACTTACTTTTCGGCTCGCGAACTCGAACTAAAAAATTAAAAATAACTATAGTTAAAAAAAAACTAAAAAACACGCTTTTAAAGCACTTCGAACTAAAAAGTAAAAAAAAAAAATTATATAACCTAAAAACAATAATGAATAAAAAATACTATTTTTATTGTGAAACAAAAAGCGTCGGGCGCTCGATGTACGAAAGATATGGAACAAAGCACCCGACGTTTTTTTTTTCACTATAATAATAGTATTTTTTATTCATTATTGTTTTAAGGTTATATTAAAAATTATTTTTAACTTTTTAGTTCGAAGTGCTTTAAAAGCGTGTTTTTTAGTTTTTTTAAACTATATTTTTTAAATTAAAGATTATTCACGCGTTACTCCCAGATATCGCTATTCTAAATAATGTTTACGATTTCCAGCGTAATTTCAGGCCTGTTGAAAGATCTTCGGCCATTCATGTCCAGTTTGTATAAACTTTGCGAAAATGTCGCTGAGTTGGACATCCTCCTGGCATTAGCTCACGTAAGCGTTGTGTGTCATTAACCTTGAACTGGTGACAAGGGGCTCTCCTCACCGGCCCAGCGACGCAGCGTCAGTAAAACATCATTTCACCTCCTTTCCCGCGCATCATTTCGCCTCTTTTCCCGCGCATCATTTCACCTCTTTTCCCGCGCATCATTTCACCTCTTTTCCCGCGCATCATTTCACCTCTTTTCCCGCGCATCATTTCACCTCTTTTCCCGCGCATCATTTCACCTCTTTTCCCGCGCATCATTTCACCTCCTTTCCCGCGCTTCGTTCGGCTTAGCGCTTGTGTAGCTTCGAGTTTAGTTGCGTCCACGCCGTACTGGGGGTGATAGATACGTCTGGCAGGCTCGAACCGGTAAGTTACACCGATGTCACCACTTACGTAATTTTGTCACCGTAACTGAACCACAAACCCCCGAAGACATGTCAAAGACAAGGAAAATCTGAGCCAGTTATGCTTCGAAGTTGAAATTCAAATGGAATTATCAATACGATCCGTGCGGAAACCATGTGTGCTTGGCATTGTGCGAAACAATTATGCCCCGACTGCCTATAAAATTCCAGTTACACATATTTCGTATTTAACAAGGTTTGACCATTGTTAATTTTGAGAATTGACACTAGTTTTTGTTTTGTTTATTAGTATGTTAACTTCATAGAAAAAAAATATTGTTATAATATTTTTTGTTACTAATCGTTGATCTCACCTCCAGTTTTTTTTATTGAGACTACCTTGTAAAGGCAAGTGCCTAATAAAAACATATTTAGAGTAAGTATACTAGTTTGTTTTATGTTATCGTTTAATATGACATTTCACTTTTTGAAACACTGTGGCAAGCTACCATAATTCATTTCTATGCTATCGACCCAGATTCTGCAGGGGTCTCTCAGACCCCTCGTCACCAGTTACGTTATACAAAAACCATGTCACCAGCAGAAGGTTAATATCAGTTTTGCTATTTGACTATGTATGAATATATTAAGATAAGTATTGCATTCTCCAGGCAAGCACTGTGGGTTCCTACATTCGACCAGACTTTAGCAATTACCTGGATGTGAGGAACAGTGTTCATCCACTACTCGATTATAATAGTCAAACGATGCCTGTGCCAAACGACGTGGTAATTATATCGTCCATATGATTAAATATTTTTTGAACTTTATATTGTAGTCCGTAACAAGCTCCGCCAGGTTTATTGGATCTGAATGCAGCATAGAGGGATTACCGGCAGGGGTATAAGAGAGATGCACATGTCGCAGTTGGTTGGTTAAATCAGACACTTAAGTCTCTAGACCGTTAATTAAATGCCGACGTTTAACCAAGTCACTAGCATTTTGATTTAAATAAAGCATAGGTGGTCGAAAACGTTTAACAATTTGTCTTACCGAAAGCCGGCGTGTTGGAAAACAAGATGGCGTCACGACAACAGCTGATATGCACAGCTTATATCAGGGCGAAACATTGCGGTAGCTTAGGTGAAAGGTAAATAGGGCGAGCGAAGCGAAGCCCCCTTTATCCTTCGTGTTAGGTTGAAAATACTTAAAACATAAGCATAACAACAAAAAATACTTAAAACATAACATAACATAACATTAA
The DNA here is from genome assembly GCA_949825045.1 of Argyresthia goedartella. Classification (NCBI taxonomy): domain Eukaryota; kingdom Metazoa; phylum Arthropoda; class Insecta; order Lepidoptera; family Argyresthiidae; genus Argyresthia; species Argyresthia goedartella. Next base: position 34,377,869 of record OX463812.1, on the reverse strand, counting down.
AAAGACATAAAAAATATTTATTTATTATATGTCTTGTTGCCTAGGAACGTTTAGACAACTCGTTAAACGTTTCGTTCACTCACTTGTCTGACGGAATTTCAGTGACTTGATAAATGTCGGTATTTAATTAACGGTCTAGAGAGTTAGTTAAGTGTCTGATTTGCTAACTGCGACACATACATGGGTGAGAGAGACGGAGGTGAGAGCTCGCTCACGGGGCCAAGCAACCTGGCGGGGCCTGCCTGTATCTTTCTATTTCAACAGCTATATTTAATGTAACCTCCATTCGTACAGTACGCAAGTCCTGAGCACAACTTCACGATAGTAACTGGACCAAACATGGGCGGCAAAAGTATTTACATCAAGCAGATTGCCATTATTCAGATTATGGCTCAGGTCTGTACGCAGATGTTAACACCAGCACTAAACCACACCACACTTTCGTAGCTAAACTTAAATAACCAAAGAAATGTTTATTTTCCCTGTTTGATAACATTATTTTTCCATTTTCGTAACTTTTCGTTAGTTACGAAAGTGGATGAAAGTTTCGCTTCCTTCTCAAACCATTAATTAAAATATTACTATTAAATTAAGCTTAGCGATTTCTCAGATGGGGTGGCAGAGGCACAGCACAGCCATGCCGGTTACAACATTGTGCTCAGACTAATATTGTTTCCAGGTGGGGTGCTTTGTTCCAGCCACGAACGCCACGCTTCGTTTGTGTGACCGACTGTTCTCTAGGATCGGCTTCAATGATAGTGCCGAGCTCAATGCCTCTACTTTTGTTTTAGAGGTAAACTTTTTCCTGGAATGTGACAAACGACTCATTTCCTTAGATTCATGAACAACGTGTGATTTTCAGATGAAAGAAATCCAGCATATCTTGCAAGGACTGACTGCAACGAGCTTGGTGATTGTTGATGAACTATGCAGGTAGGTATTAACATTTAACACACTCAGCGCCGGTGTATACTTAACTATGCACCGAGGTATGTCTTTTCCCAGGCCGGCCGGTGTTATCTTTAATGATACACCCACCTTATGTTCATGGGCCGGTGTATAGTTGAGTTTCATACATTTTATAAGGCGATTCGATAGGGCTGGCCCTGGAGAATACGCCAATATTTCTGGGTTGGAAATATCTTCAGAAATGAAAGTTTTGATGAAAAATCTAAATTTACATTAACACACCGGCCTGAGAAAAGACATACCTCGGTGTATAGTTAAGTGTACACCGGCGCTGAGTGTGTTAATTGTGAGACATTTACTTCCTCGGGACCGATAAGCGTTTTGTTCAAGAATGATTTTGAAGATGTGTACCGTTCATTTGCAGAGGAACGTGCAACGAAGAAGGAACTAGTATAGCGTGGGCGATCTGCGAAGAGTTAATAGCTTCCGATGCGTTCACCTTCTTCACAACTCATTTCATCTATCTGACGAGACTACAGGATCTCTACTTCAGTGTCGTTAAGTACGGAAATGTCGTTAAGCCAAACAAGCCGTGGCAGAAAATATATGTTTATTTCTAACTTATAATTACGACCAGCATGGCCGAGTCGGCAGTGACCCTGCCTACGAAGCCAAGGGTGCCGGGTTCGAGACCCGGTGGGGACAAATATTTGTTTGATGAGAACAGATGTTTGTAACCTAGTCATGGTGGTTTATCTATCTAAGTATAATATTTATCTATATAAGTATGTGTATCGTTGTCTAGTACTCAAGATACAGGGCATCCTAGTTTGGGGCTAGATCAATGTGTGTAAATAGTGTCCAAGGTATATATTATTATTAATATCGCAATATCTTTAAAATGTACTTCCTCAAAATTCTTCAAGGGTTGTTAAAGTTTTTTAAGAAAGTACATTTTAAATCTAAAGCGAATGCGATATTATAAGTTAGAAATAAACATATATTTTCTACCATTGTTTAGCTTACTCTATTGAAAAATATTATTTTTATAAACCTCCAGTCTACAAACAACCGTGACCGAAGAAGAACCAATAGACACCCAGAATCCTCAACGGCGACTCATCTACCAGCACAAGATCGTACCCGGAGTCACGAGCATCGAGAGATACGGCCTGGCGCTCGCTGCCAAGACTAACCTGCCGGATGAGACGGTCAAAATGGCGGAGGAGTTAGCTGAACTGATCGTGCAGAGGAAGAAGGTATACCATTTATATGTATGGACCATGTAATTAATCGGTCATTATAAACAATGCCTGCGCAATTTGAATAATGCCCAAAATGAGAGGGCAGTGCCATTACAACTCTTAGAATAATCAAATCGCCCAGGCATTTTATATAATGCCCATCACCTATGGGGCAGAACAATGTTTCTTTTCATTGGTACTCTGCTTACATATTCAACCTAACACGAAGGATGAGGGGGCTTCGCTTCGCTCACCCCCTTTACCCTACACCTAAGCTACCGTAGTGTTTTCTCTGATAGTATATGTGTTATCACATTGCCCGAAACCCACATAGCAATGTTCATAATGTCTGGGCAAAGTGATAAATAAGGAAGTTCAAGTTATAATTATTCACTTTGCCCAAAGTAGTTTGTCATTATTCATAATGCCCGAATTTATCACTTGGTCCATGACACATATATCGCACCGTCCCCGTTACACTACACTTTGTAGCAGATTTGTAAATTTAATTTTGTCGTAACAAATTTGCGACTGTGATCAATCCGAGGAAAAATATCTTAGAAATCATTGCATCTTTTCAGCCACAAGAAATCACAGCGCCAGATTTACGAGACCAAAAAGCCCTTTACGATCTCAATGCAGACATTCGAAAAGAAACTAGAAAATGTGCAAATACAGAAGAAACCGAGAAACAGATGCTGAGAACATTCAAAGATCAACATCCAGACCTGATCGAGAGATTCAAAAGCGAAAGAAATGGAGCAAACACAGATTCGAGTGTAAAATCGAATAGTGAAATCGTAAGAGAGATTGGATCCTCAAACCATATCTCAAGTACGGATTCTCAGAAGCTACTAAGAAATATCAGTCGACCGAAACAGCCTAGAGTTGTATACAGTACTTCAGAAATTGAAAATTCTACAACTACTAACACAAACTACACTTCAGTTAGATCATCTAATGAATTATTGAACACCATGATTAGTCATTTTGATATCAACAATGAAAAAAAAGATTGTCAGGAAGGACTTGATAACAATGTTGCTATGGATGACAGAAATTTAACTATGGAGGCGGAGAGGTGTGCTGATGAGGATCAACTGTGTAACGATCTGAATTCCACAATGCAAAGTCCTATCAATATTAATACAAATTACGACATGAATGAAATTAACAATAGGACTTCGTTTGACCAAAACCCACCAACGCCGAAAACGTTCCTACAACTCAGTAACTCAAATAGAGAACAGAATACTCCTAAAATAAGTTTTCCAGTCATAGAAATGAATGATGTTTCGAACCATATTTTAGATTCCACTAGATCAGAACAAGAGGAGTCGGATATTGCAGAAGCTTTAACGCAGATCCTTGAAGAAGCCAGCGATGATGATGTGATAGGTTTAGACAGCGATTTAGAAATAATCAATGATTTAATAGATGAAGACTTGATGAGGGAAACGGTAGAGGAAATCAACGAGGAACTTGCAAACGGTAGTATTATTACAAATATTATGCTTACACCGCCTTTCGAGTTTAGAGATTAGATATAAGTTTGAGATAAAGAAGTTTTCGAATGTTAATAAATTTATTTCTTGTATTCCTTATTATAGTACAATAATTATACATACTACCTACCTTACGCTAGGAGAACTTTGCAACTATCTTGTCACCAAATGAAATAAAATGTCGAATTATAAAAACAGCCTAATTCATTTGGCTGCAAGTTTATCATTCCTCAATACAAACAAACTAATCCAACACTACAACTTGCAACCCCTGTTGAGCTTATAAGATAACTTAAAATTCTTTTATTTATTGTGTTTTAGGTTAACGATAAACTCAATAGTCACCCAACCTTCGGTATCTATAGCAAATATAAACGCAGTCTTGATAACACGGGAATGAAAAAATGATCAATGATTTCCTGACAGTTGTTGGTTGTTGTTCACGCGAAGAAGTCCTCCCTGTCGGCGGCGAGGTTGGTGACGGCCGCGTCCTCCATGGCCGCGAAGTTCATGAAGTGCGCCGGCCGGTGCACCTCGTGGTAGAACTCGCGCGGGTTGCCCAGCTGCACGCCGTACTTCATGTTCGGGTCGTGGCGCACGCCTGCCGAGTGCCGACAGACACGTTACATCACATGATCACATGGGGCAGATGATGAGGGGGTGCCCGGCCCATCACACAACTTGTAGTGTTCGAGGATTGCGCTGATTAAATCTGGTGGCACTTTAAAAACATTGCCGAACATACAGCCCTCTTATTCATTATCACAAATCGACCGAAAACAGTGGAAATGTGACAGTTTACCCCTACACTAACCATAGCGTTAATTTGACAAAATACATTGGATTTGGAGTGGATTTAAGTTACTGAATAAGTTGGCAGGTTTGGGTATCAGCACAACTTTAACTATACAGAATGGAGATGGCACGGCATCCGACACGGTAGCACCAGGCAGGTCAGGTGAGCCCAAAATCCCTATAGCACTCACCCATAAAGTTGTAATTCCAGCTGCCCTGCGAGGGCACCATGAAGTATCCCAGGAACCGGTCGGACAATAGCATCTGCACCTTCTCATAGTGGCTGGGCAGGTAGCCCTTAGGGTTGTTTCCTCTGTCCGTGTTCTTGACGCCCCACTCGTAGCCACTGGGTGTTAGTTTGTACGCGGTCAGCGAACAAGAGCCGGGCGTGAAGGAGCAGGTGATAATGATCGTCTTCTCGCCGTCCCAGGACGGGTTCTCTTGCATGACCTTGGCGTGGGTGGTGATGTCCTGTAAACGAAGTAACATAACATAATATTTACAGACAGACACATACATTGCTTCTGACCCCACACTAGGATACCCTGTCGTGGTAACCAGAAACACTGACGTCACAAACAAAATCCAAGACTTGGGGTTTTTTTCTTCTCGCTTAGGAAGCACAGTCTCGACCGTAACACCAGAGATCGTCATCCATCATCATCATAAGTTAATTTATCTACACACGTATCATAAACCCTCTTTACTGCGTACAAAAACCGTACGTTAAGATCAGCATAATGTTAAACTACTTGGTAAAAACTCATTTCTTATGTGAAAAATTACACATTATGACCACCGACGAAACCCTCGCCCGCCTGCGTGCCGCCCCTAGTTTGTGTGTGAAGTTGGTACTACAGAACAAGCTAAACAACTGCAGAGCCACAATGCCGGTCAAACATGCGGTTCCTGAACACATCAAAGAAAGCTTATGATATGTGTGTAGATAAACTAGTGTATGTAACTGTACATAATTAGGCATTAATTAAGTCACATAAACTATTATATATTTGAGTGCATTTATAAGTTTGTATAAGCTATTGAAAGTAAATGCAGTCGGGCCTTTTTTAAATAATAATTCCACTTGTTTAAACTTCAACGTTTTCCTGTGCCGCTCGCGAGGTCTACAGACCACAGAGCCACTAGGATATTAAACTGCAGTTGATATAACGAGAATGTGTCAAACAAGGTAAATCCTGAATTTAGTATGTTTTCAAGCGGCGTCCCTTGATATGAAATAGTAGATTATCCAATAAGGGTATAAAGCAATATCACCCGGAACGATGGGATACTAGTGAACTACTAGTGGGATACATGAACGGAGGCTGTTGAACGCGGCTGTGGGACCCTCGATACGATCCGTTTGAACCTACAATAGGAGCCAAATGAGAGCTCACGAGGATGTTGACAGACCCGTGAAAGGACAATCGCCATCACTCATGGTAGGTAGTTGTTACCTGCGGCGAGAGCTGCGGCAGCTCGTTGGGCTGCGTGTGCATCCAGCCGAGCGGCAGCAGGGGCTGCAGCGCGGGGTGGCGCGGCAGCTGGCGCGGCAGGTGCACCGCCTGGTGCGTGCCCCACTGCGGCACCAGCACGCAGCAGTGCACCTCGCGGACCTGAGGGTTGTCGGCGGGCGGCACGCCGTACAGGTAGCACGCGATCTACACACAAACAGACATTTCACGCTAGAGTTATTGTATTCGATCATATTCTTGACTTTCTGTCTCATGCAAAATATATCTTATAATAGTAGATTACGCATCAACAGAATAAAGCATGAGCCATGTCACGACACCAATAGAATCCCAAGCGGAACAAGGGATAACAGAGAACTCTTGAGTGACCGAGAAATGAAAACGGCGACCGACAAGAAGACACGCTTTAAAGGTTAGCAACGTAAGCAACTAGGACTTACCTGAGCACGAAGATCGGAGATGGTGACAAACTTCTTGAGCAAGTTCTTGGGCAGGATGTAAGTGTAGCCGCTCTCCTTGATATCGTCAGACGACACGTAGATGTGGTTCGTACGCAGATGCAGGTTCGTCGCGGATATCGCACGGACACGCCATTCCGTCTTCGAACTGAATAATGAATGGTCACATTAATGTTACTCAGCAGTACATCTGGATTTAAATACTATAATTACTCTCTGCTACTCTTTGCTCGTTTAATCAGATTGAATTGTTAGTTGTGGCGCACCATGGAAGGAGACTACGTAGTATCAGTAACCTGCTCTTAGGGCTGACGAGATTATGGCAAAACAACCTAACATAACATTGCGCGCTTTTCCAATGAAATTATAAAGCAGTCCTCCGATTGTAGGAGTTGGAATTCCATCTGGGACAAGTAACCAACGCGAAAAGTGTGGCTTACGGGTCGAGCTACGAGCACTCCATGCTCCAGTATGCACGGTCTATACGCCTAAGTTAATTTGGCACCCGCGAGGAATGCGATTTCCCCTGTATGACTGTGACCGGACGCTATGACGTCATCCGAGCGAGGTGTCCAGCTAAGTTTGTCATGTATTACATAAACAAAGTGATCAGTGCAGTCACCTGAAGGTGGCGGACTCGTAGTTGCTGGTAGTGGACGTGATGATCTCGTCGCCGTGCTTGTTCACGGTGCGCGTGGTGGTGGCGGTGAGCTGGCTCTGTTCCTTGCTCTGCTTCTCGATCTCGGCGATCTGCTGGCGCTGCGCGGACGGCGCGGAGATCTCCATGCCGAGGATGATGTCGCGGATCTCGGATTGCGTCAGCGAGGCCACGTTCACGCTGGGAGAGCGACATGGTTCAATTACTAGCAAGGATTTTATAACCATAATAACAATTTAAAACACTTCCGACACAACAATATCAATCCTTAAACGATTAAATTAGATTCACTTGTTTCTATGAAGTTCGTTAGTTTCGAACTATTTAACAGATTTTGATAAAACATAGGTAAGAACTATCACGGTAAAGCCTACTACCAATCCGTCCACCCGTTTGGGCGCTACAGTGCCACAAACAGACACACACAGAGACAGACGCTTCAAACGTAAAACATCCCCGTTTTTCGTCGTCGGGAGTTAATAAAGTTAGGTAGTTTAAAAACTAAAAAACACGCATGTATATGTCACGTTAAACAAATTAAACGGGTCCAAACTCGAGGGATTTACTAGCAGTTGTTGAAGATCAGCTTGATACCCTCACTAATCCATCAACTACTCACCGAGACGATTCTAAGAGTCCAAACTCGGTAGGATTGCGTTAATTAATTACAGAGTTCCTGTGACCACCATCCGGCTCCATCAGATCAGTTCGATGGTATCATAATATTGCATTGTCACCAAACTTACATTATTCCAAATTTTGGCTCAATCGGAAACCGGGAAATTGTTTACATAGTTACTTCCTTAGTTACAAGTGAACCTAATAAAAGCGTGTTAAAAATAAATGGCGAGACAGCTAATGAGTGGGTATGTGGCACACCCTCATAATACTTAATAAAGTGAGGATGAAAAGTAAATAATGAAATTCAATAATAACAAAAAATACTGTACTAACTTGTTCTTCTTGCCATAATCAGCCAAGATCAGGTCTTTGAGCTGCACCTCCACCTTGATCCAGTCATCGTCAGGCAGGGTCGGCCAGATATGATGCGGCTCAGTCAGCGTCGTCTTATCCGGCTTGAGAAGCACCTTAGTGCGTTCCGTGTTCACGTGTAGGGCACGCAGGATGAGGATGAGACGACTGAACGCCTGTTGGTTTAGGAGGTTTTAATCAGCTCCGGTGTAACATTCCAAGGGTAGAGATTCATAGGGAAGTAAATTCCTCAATTTGTTATTGGTTAAAGTGAGAGAAATGCGCGTACTTGATACAATCTAGACTTATTTAGAAGTAAATCTATAGAAGAAAACATGAACTACTCAATAGCTACAGAAAACCATACTTTAACACGGGATTTGAAAATATGCCAGTTGTTTGTATATGGAGTTTACAGGCGCAAGTTCGTAACCGACTGCAACTGCTAACGTCGCGAGAAAGCGAGTGTAGTAGGTACCTGCCGCTGTCTCGCTCACTCGCTAGGTAACAGGGGGAGGACACTTGCCTACTAACCGCTTGATTGCAAATGGGTAGTACTACTACCCATGGATTTTTTTACCGTAGATTGCAAATGGGTAGTACTACTACCCAAGCATTTTTTTACCGTAGATTGCAAATGGGTAGTACTACTACCCATAGGCATTTTGTGACGGACTATGTGACAAAACCTATTGTCTCTGTCACACTAATGATTAATTCAGTAAGGATCGTATTCCATCTCGTTCTCGGTTAAATAACCTTTATTTTGAGATACGACAACGTTTTAAACAATCCCAGCGATGGAAAAAGAATGATGCAATTCATTCCGTTCACTCCAGTATCAGGTGTTGTTGTGTTGTGGAATTTGTGGTGTGATATTAAATAATTATGTGAGTATTTAGCTGATAATTGTTCATTTTCATATAGATTAGTTCCTTCCGCTACTGCCCAAACAAAAAACATTTGCTCAAAACCAGATTTCGTGCAATGTTTCACAAGTTTTGTCAACACAGGTTTGTTCAACCGAAATGTTATACAATTTCGTCATAGGCAATATTTTTCCGGGCTGGATTATGCAATTGCCTACATTTTTTTAAATAAACTTACGAGTTAAATATGCTTTCAATACATACTAAATTTGTAATATTATGTGTAATATAAAATAAGATATATTTTTTTTAATCCGGGTGATTAACCACGGGGCGCTAGCAACCGCTAGCGAAAGTTTAAATACATATAAATAAATATTTTTTATCTACATATTGCGAGTTTATTTTTTTTCCATGTGTAATATTAATACAGGAATCTTTTAAATAAATAAAATAAGTAGGTTATCGCTTTACTTTTTTAGATATATATTTTTACATTGACCCTAGTCGATTTTACGCTTGAAGTCTATGTTTACAGCTATGTATGATTGTACAAGAGTATCAAATTCAATCAACACGTATGCCATTAGAATGTTTAGTTTACGAGCACTAACAATAACAACACTTCAAGCGGTATTCTCAAGAACCCATAGTCATAAATAATGTTTTTGTAGAGCGAGCCGCCGCGCAGCGGGCGGGCCCTCGATGACGTGTTTTTTATGGCAATCGACGGTTTTTTTTTTGCCGCGCCGCTGGCAATCGACGCATGATAATTTCCGGAGGCGATATCAACTGAGCGGCTAATGGAATTTTAAATAGACGGTGGCGTCCTCAACAAAAATGTTCCGAAGCTATCTTGCTCTGTTTTATCTTATCGTCAACAGATGGCACTAGAATCAATGATATTTGGAAAAGTAGAATTTTTATAGTTATTGGATCACAATTTGATTTGATTTTTATTTTATCTATAAAGTGGACATTTTGGAGAATACAAATATTTCAAAAATAATAATGATTGCCTTATTTTTTGCGCGAAGAACACTGATTCCTGGCTTCCGTTAAAGTGGCAACATCGGCGCGTCGACCGACGTGTGTCATTCACAAAATGGCGACTTGCTTGTTTTTTCCCATTTGGTATCCCTTATATATCATATACAAATATATATCGCCCAAATGGGCAAATTGCAGGTAGAAAACCTTCAGCATATACCGAGCTCACAGTGTAGTCTTAGACAGATAACTGTAAACACAAAGGAGTTGTTTTTAGTCCGTATCCCACACGAGCTGATGCCCGCTCAATATGTGGGGACCCGGACATAGCAGGGAGGTCTGACTCCTGGGCAAGGGTAATTTCATTTTTTCCCCTCCAACAAAAAAAAAACCCATTTGGTTTTTACTTTTTGTAGAAAATAATACTTTGCAAAAGCTACATACAATACAACTAAACTTAAATGACTAATCTTATAATTTTTGTGTAAGCAAAGAATGACATTACTTAGTGTACAAAGAAAGATAAGATTAGTAATTCAACTGTTACATTCATGAACCTGAAAGCCGAACCCTATACATGTGTAATATGTACGTACTTAAACCTATAAGTATATACACAGAGTTTAGTACCGGAACTGAAATGCAGTGTGGCTAGCATTCAAAAGTGGTTGCACTTTTTTCACGCAAGAGGGACCTCTTTTTCTGTATGTATAACCTTACTCCTAGCTAGGTTACTACGCTCGCAGTTTCGCTTACTTGCGTCGACGAGACGTTTGTACTAGCGGTCCGCTACGAACTTGCGCCTTAACCTCTTAACCGGTCAACACCTGGACCTGGTTATGAGGCATTGCGGCTTTGAACCTTATAACCGTAGTTGAAAGTATAAATACGTTGCTAGGTACCAAGGGGTTAAGCCCAGGTGGCATTTATTGGCAGTTCCCACCCATAGTTAAAGTTTCCACTCACGGTGTACGAAGAGATGGTCTTCAGCCAGTCGTCGTAAAGGTTGAACAGCACCATCTGCGGTTCGGTCGCCTTGAGGATGAGGTCGCCGAACTTCTCCACCTTGAGGCACGCCTGGAACGGCAGCTGCAGCTCCGAGCCCTTGATCACGATGTTCGGGAAGTCGAGCAAGTGCACCTGTCAAGTAAACACATACATTATGATATTATATATTAGCGATGGTCAATTTCCGGGATGGGGTGGCGATGGCACATGTTGTCAGACATTTGAGATAAAAGCCTACAAGGCTCCAAGTTTTTGAAAAAATTGTATGACCAGACCCCACAAGTACACGCTTGTATTTTATCCGAGATTTCCTGGTTACCTGATACAGTGATGTGATGGGTTCGCTATCATTTAGCATTCTATTGACGTGAAATTAACGCGAACCTTTGTAGTGAGAAGTTTAGGCTATAACAAATGACTTTCTTTATTTTGTGCTCTGTGAACGCGTTCTATAAACAGACTAACCTCAAGTGGATCCAACATCCCCTTTCTGGTGACGATGATCTGCTTCGGTTGCTCTTCCACCGGCAGCGATCGAATAAGAGCAGCCACTTCCTCGGCCGTCTTCCATTTAGCCAACTGTCAACGGGAGAAATAGCGTTATAGTAGACTGCGGATAATGCGACGTCTTATGGGCGCAATATTGAATCTCTCTTGTAGCGAGCAATGCAACAGAATGCCCGGGAGCCGGGAATAACGAACTATGGGTAGATAAAATGCATAATATTAGAGATGACAGATAATCTTGACGATCTTAGAGACGAAATACCTCTGTTACATTAAGTGTTGTTTACCTGTCCGAGACGCTTCTGGCCGGCCCACACGCTGGTGTGGATGATCTTGAGGAAGAGCTGCCCCGTGCGCGGGTTGAAGATGAAGATGGCGCCGTTGATGGGCTTGGTAGTGAGATTGCCCTCGAATGTCTTGTGGATTGTGACGCGGTACACGTTGGTGTCGTCCACGAACCTAAGAGCGAGTGGTGAATACATTTGCATTGTGACTAATTCAAAACGGGATTCGTGACCGGATAATTTGTAAAAGTATCAGTTTTTCCATACACTATTTGTTAATCTGAAATAAACTGCTTCGATTTGGCTTAGGTTAAGTGTTCCCTACTATACAAAGATACTTAATGGAAGCCTGCGAGTCAATAAAAATGTATTATACGGACAAAAGTATTGGCAAATTCTACATCACCGCTGTTTCTGTGTGGTGATGGTGGTGAGTATAGTATATTTGCCTGGTGGGTGAATTAGTCACAAGGACCGATGACCCGACTGTTTTCAGCGAGTGTTCCACCTCATCATCTATCTGACATGTCTACCTAGGTCTTAACTCTCACGTGTCACTCACCAGATGATCTGGTTGGAGAAGAGCTCGCCGTAGTTCTGCGACGACAGGTAGGGCTCGGTGGGCTCGGACGAGTACAGCTGCAGCGCCTTGCGGATGCGCTCGCGCAGTACGTAGAGCGCGGGGTTCGCCTTCATGATCTTCGCCATCGCTTGCTGGATGAGCGGCTTGCAGCCAGGGAACCAGTTGCCGTAAGCGCTGATGGGAGAAATGAGAGATGAATGACAAAACTACAATACATCTTGAATTTTGGGAAAATGACAGTGTAGTTTCATAAGTAAATTGGACAGAAATTTCATAGATTCTCCAGTCATCAAACCTACTGTTGCGTATAGGCCTCCACACGAACACGCCGCTTAAATCGGCCTCGTTCAACCCTCAGCCTTCCAGAACAAATGTTTGTTATATTCTCTGTCCTATATTTTTTTCAAAAGAGTTTACAACTGCTTTATCTTCTGAGAGCCACGCATATTGGGTATATAGGGTATGTAGAGGTCACTCACCTGTGCAGGTTGTACGCCAGGTCAATGGCGATGAGCAGGCCCGTCGGCGAGGGGTATATCGACATGTTGTCGGTGGTGTAGTCGAGGAACTTGGCGCGCGCGTATCTCTCGATGTCGTGCGAGTCGTAGTCGCCCCAGCGGAGCTGAATGTCCAGCCAGTACTTCTGGGTGGTGGTGTTGTCCATCGTGTCTCTGCGGGACACGTCGGGTTAGAGAGAGAAACAGGATTATAGTAGTTTTTCTCTCGCGGCAGGTCGGATCACAAAATCTGAGCTAGACGGGTTACATGGCGCGCTCTCTCGCACTCAGACTCACTTTATGCGTACGAGAGAACTCGCCTTATGACACGTCTTACTCAGGTTATCTGATCCGACCTGCAGCGAGAGAAAAATTGACATTATTATGGAATGAGCTGGTAAACTGACTTTGTGTCAGCGAGCAGCGAGGGTCTCGACACGTTCCACTTGTACGCGGAGAACAGCAGAATGTCCGCGCACGAAGAGTTCATCTTGTAGGACTTGCGAGGGTGGATGGTCTCCTTCTGCACCGTCTCTACCTCGAGAGCATCCAGCTCCTGGTCAAACACCTGTGAATAGGGGGGAATACTTAAATTAATTACTCAAACAATCAGACAATCAATCAATCAACTGATGGTCTTCACTTTCATTCAACTGAATGATGATAGAGTTATGAATGGAGCTACACTTGTTTGATCAGAAAGCGTTCTATCAGACCGCATGAGCCGCGACGCCCGAAGCAGTCGACGTCACGCGGTCCCCAGAGCACAGTCTCCTCTGGTTTCAGGACCCCTACGCGATTCATCACTTCAAACATTATACAGGTGTATTTCACAGTATTTTCTTCGAAAAGTTTAGAAGTTGGCTTCACAATAAACTCTGTTTGACATAGCGGCTTATTTCGACGTGGTAACCTGTTTGTACCAGGATACTTACTTGACACAAGTCCATGACGATGGATTCGTGCACTTTCTGCCACAAGTGAGCCCTGAAGATCTGGATCAACGAGATCTTGAGCGTAGGGATCTTGCCGTGCATGAATATGCCCGTCAAGTCCAGTTGCACCTATAACAATGAATTAAGGTTAATATTTTCAGAAGAGTTAGGGGCGACTATAGCCTTATGTAATCATCTTGACTCATGAGCAGCATCTTTATGAGAAGCTACGCCGCTCGTTGCTGAATAGTCGTGAACGGCACCGTAGTCTACACTTCCATCTTAAACGAGTGCTGAGGGTCCGCTGCTGCAGTATATGCATCACACAGTTAGTGCTACGTTCGAAAGATATCACGCACTACGAAAGTGGAATATTACCTCGCGAGCACAAAGTCAACTGTATGTGCATTGTTCGTACCTGGAAACCGACGTACACGTTGGCTCGGTTGATGGTGGGCGACCACCACAGAGTGAACCGACGGTTTGGTATCTGGTTCAGACCAGACCGCTGGGCGTTCGTCAGCTTCTTGTACTTCATAGATTCCTCGAAACCGGACGCCTTCTCCCTGTTGAATGCCGGGTTTCTTATTGACAGTTCTCCGTAGACGTCTTACTTCTGCCACGAGTCACGTCTCAGATCGCCATTACATACAGTGGCATCTCCGATACTATCTATGTTCTCGACACAATTTACTGTCGAATCTTTACATACATTTCAAACAGTATGTATAGGGAGGAGATGTCTGAGCTGAGGTTATATCATGTGAGACTGTAATAACATATTTAAGACCAAAAATGTAAACCATACATGATACTCAAATGTTGTAACCTAACGAGAGAAAAATCGTTAGATTATAAACTACGGGTTTTGTCAATCTTACGGTGACATATACACTAATGCTTTATTTCTTAACTCACCAGAACAGACCCTCCCACGTGGGGAAGTAGGTCCCCTTGAAGAGCGTGTGTTCCAATATGCCCTCGACGCCGCCCAGCGCCTGGATCATGTCCGTGCGGTAGTTATTGAGGTTCCAGAGTTTGCCGTCGTGGCGCTGGTGCGTCCACCAGAACGGGTTCTGTTTGAGCACCTGGGGACGGAGAAATTGGGTTGTTTTCATTCAATGCCTTTTCGCTACAGGTTCACGTGTACGAACTCGCACACACACTTTACTCATCAAGCATGCGCGTAATAATAATGTTTATTTATAAAACATAAAAGTACAGAATATTATTACAAGAACATAATATTATATATATAGTCATATATATATATAGTCAAAGTTATAGTTTTCATGAATCAGGCCAACGACCAAGCAAGGCGTTTTAAATGCCTGTTATGACTACTGGTTGCTCACATTTACACCCTTAGAGCTAAAGAACTTAAATGATAAGTAACAGGGTATATCATAGTATGTAGCCATACTTTGCATACTTAATTTATGGTTGTGTCGGTGAAAATGTGTGTGAGATTGTGTGTGTGGTTGTTACACATGTGAATTGTAGAGAGAAGTTTTACTTTATTACAGTGAAAATATTTTCAGTTTGATCATAGTCCAATTTAAACGGCCAGTTTGTTATTATGTGCTTAACTTCGAATTTACATGGGTTAACAATGTTATGATTTTTATTAATTATATTGCAGAGTCTGGGTCCTTGAAAGACGGGAAATCTGTTTAAAAAGAAAGTTCTGCTTCTGACAGTAGAGCATACACCTGTTTTTACTGATTTCATTCAAGTAAGGAGTGAGACAGTGTTGTTTAAGTGTGGTATGTAATATGTACAATTCTCTGACAGTTAGAGTTTCTGTTATTCCATGTAGTATCCTGGCTGGGAACCTATATGGTTTGAATAGACAAATTTTTAGTATGAGTCTTTGTGCTTGTTCAACAGCTAGTATATGAGTGTTTGGGGATCCACCCCAGCATGTGATTCCGTATGTCACTAATGATTGGACTTGAGCTTTGTATATTTGTATAGTTAATTTGTCACTTGCAGCATGTTGAAGCTGCTTAAAGACATAGGCTAGTTTCCTAATACGTTTGGATAGATTTTGCGCTTGTTCTCGAAAAGTTAGGTTGCAATCTATTATTATACCAAGATATTTAGTTGAATTGGTGCTTAAAATTTGAGGACATGTAGGTATTGTTAGGTGGGTGGGAGCATTTATGGGAGATAATATTCAAGTTTTGGAAAAAGTCTGTGCATGAAGCCCAGTTTACAATTATATTAAGAACATCATGTATGTGGTGTTGTCTGAATTTAGTGTAAGATAATTAGCTGCTAGCCAGTGTGAAACGTAGTTGAAGCCCTTTTGAGCTACTGAGAAGGCATATGTCCATGTTTCAGATGTGAAAGTGAGGTGGGTGTCATCAGCGTAGGAGACAATTTTACATTGTGGAAAGTTTAGATCACATAGATCATTTATGTAACATAGGAACAGTGTAGGGCCGAGTTTACTGCCCTGAGGGACTTCATAAGAAACCGGGAGATCATCAATAACATTCTCTTCTATTTTGACATGTTGAGTTATTTTTGACATGTAACTTTCGAATAGACTAAGTTGAGTTCCCTTTTGCCCAATGATTCAAGTTTATTGAGGAGAAGTGGTATAGATACTGTGTGGAAAGCTTTCGCTAATTCCAGGTAAATTGTGAGACATCTTTTCTTTTCATTAAGAGCTTTAGCGATTGCATTTGTATAAGCTAAAAGTGCGTCATCCGCAGATTTACTTGATCGAAAACCGTATTGGTTAATTGACAGTAAGTTATTTTGTTCGAGAAATTTTACTAATCTATTGTTTATTATTATTTTAAATAGTTTAGATATGGTAGTTAGTATTGAGAGAGGCATGCAGTTGTTAACAGCGCTTCTATCACCAGCCTTGGGTATAGGGCATATGATAGATTTCTTTAGATTGAAGGGAAAAGTTCCTTTTTGCATGCAGTTGTTGTAAATGTGGGTAAATAAGGGAACTAAGGGGTCTTTGACGGATTTTAACATCTTAGCACTAATTCAATCGCATCCTATAATAGCTCAGTAAGTTTTTAGTGCCAGAATTTGAGATTCTAATTCATGTTCAAGTAATTCGAAAGACTGTAAGGGGCTATTTGAAAGATGTTTTGGTTCGAGGGTTGGGTGGAATCGCTTCAGAAAGGTTTTTCCAACATTATTGAAGAACATATTAACTTCATTTATAGTATTTTTCTCAGAAGAATTTTTCACCCAGCTTTTGGGCCAAAACTTTTGGCTTTGCTGTAGTCGGATAATAAAAATGTCGCTTGGGGAACGTAACAACGATTTGTGGCAGCCACGTCTACGAATTACCTGGTACTGCTTGAACTCGGTTCGAATACGCCATCCCTTATCGTAGGCCAGCGTGTGTCTGTCTTTCTGGAACAGCGTGTTGATACGCGGGATACCGCGGTCCCACGAGTCTTCTAGATCTTCTAGTGTCAATCGCCTGCAAACAATGGGACTTAAGCTATAAATCCTGCCTTGTGTTGTAGGGTATAAGGTTGAGAGTGGGGAGTGTTTGATCAGAAAGCGTTCTATCAGACCGCATGAGCCGCGACGCCCGAAGCAGTCGACGTCACGCGGTCCCCAGAGCACAGTCTCCTCTGGTTTCAGGACCCCTACGCAATTCATCACTTCAAACATTTTCAATGGGACCTTGGTTCATTCAATTTCACATAAGCTACCTTATTTTTAGTCCAACGGTCATGGGAATCGGAAACAGCGGCATCACAAACATATAAACATCTAGTCGGGTCAACATAATAGGTTGGGCCAAACTAAATTCAACCTTATTACGTCAGTGACAGAGACGCTGTCAGTGCACTTATTATCTGACCCTGCCAAGGATTTGCCTTTCTTCTCCTCAGTCTGTATTCGAACCCGGGACTTCTTGGCTGTGATATGAACGGTCTCTCTGCAACTACTTCTCCAGAGCTTGTGAGACTGAGCCTACACCACAACGCCACGTACCGGTTCTGCGCGTTGGCCTCCTGCCGCTTGAGCGCGTACTCGGCCCACACGCGCTGAGAGTCCACGAACTCGGCCTCCCAGGGCTGGATGTAGCGGTACAGGTTGGGGATCAGCTGGTCCTCGTCGTGCGACATGCCCGAGCGGAAGTGCGTGATGCCCACGTCGGTCTGCTTCGACCAGCGGAGGTCCGACTGCGGGGAGGGGATGGGTTAGTTTGTGTTCAATTACTTTTCCGAGAACTTGACCCGTCGCCGCTAACCCACTTGTTACTACCGTGGTTTTAAAAAAATGCCAAGGCCAAAAAAAAAAGGTTGCCAGATTCAGATCACAATTCCACGCTTTCAAAAAATAAGATGTGACTGTGACGAGGTCGTAGGTTGCTACAACCTCGTCACAGTATAAAATAAGTAAATTAAATTCAAATGTTATCTATGAGAATCGGAAACGTCGTCTGGGGGTAGATCAGACAATGGCCCACAATTTTGAACCTTATTTGGTAATAAAGTTCAAACCTATCAAAAATAATCAATCCACTATTGATGGCCCTACAGCTGAGTGCATATGAACATTTAAAGTACGAGTAAGTTATGACATTTTCTCCCTAACTTTTGGGTAACACATTTTTCAAAAGCTAGCAACACTGGTTTCATTGCTACCAACTTCACGGCGAAGGGACAAGTTATCTGAAATGCACTTTACCTACATTCTTGTGATAGGGACAGGTAAAATATCGGTACCTAGAACAACAGTCAAACGGCAAGACGATATAGCTAGGATCGCGATGTAGTTGAGTGGCTTATATATAGGGAGGTCAATAGTGAGTTACCTGACACGGTAATGATGATATGTTGCGAAATACAAATAAGTAGTCTGTAAAAATATTGTTTGATTTAATTGTTAAGTTCAGGCTGTATATTGATGATGTCCAACCGATTTCGTACATGGTCGTACTCGGCGATCGTGTGTTCGCATAAATGTGACTAGCAAGCAGTATGTAAGCTCATTGTTCGATTCAAAATCGATACTCGATCGATGGTTTCGGAACGGCCATTTTGAATTTGACGTTGCTGCCAACCTAGCAGTTTTTTGACAACTGACAGACGAAAAGCCCTCGCAATGTAACGCGTATTGATTAGGGTATTGAATTTAAATCGCAAGCCATCTGGAATGTATTCGGGTTCCCCTCAGGATTGTCTATATAGCTGAGTGTGTTGTGGTTCCCCGAACCAGATAAAGTTCGCATTTACGTGGCCGATTGGTTTTTCCCACGTAACATAACCTGTGTTGGAACACTGTGCTCGTCGAAGCTGGCCTGCCAGTCATACCTGGTTGGCTGAAGAACCTGTCTACCAAGAAGAGCCTAGGGTGCACCCGGGCCTTGCAGAGAGACAGGAAGTTGACGGGACCGAAGCACAGACCAGGTTAGATCGACTCCATAATTAATAGCTCGGTGAATCGCCGACGTTCACACTTCTTGGCATCTGATCGTTACGCTACCTCGTAGCTGATGGGCCCCTGCGAGGTCATTAGGTGCCGAGAAGCCTGAACATTTTGGTAGCAAGAGCGTGGTTTCCTGAGATTTGCAGCCGTCAAGGGCTCCAGGAACCCACGATTTGGGACTATCAATCTGTAGGTATAGGCGGTTATTAGCTAACTTGGTGTTGTTCCTGTATCCACATAGATTGGTAGTATTGTAAGCTATAAGTCTATTGCTGGTAGTAGACAGACAGATATTACAGTTTTCCCTAAATGACCAGTTGTACTGAGATGTGACTCAGAATAGTAGGTACTCAACTTAGGTACATTGTAGGTGAATTGAAATTTGCATTGAAGTACCAGTTAGTCAATATAGATTGACTAACTGGTACTTCAATGCAAATTTCAATACTTCTAGTAATGCTAATGAATGTTTGGTTAACATAGGTAGTTACATCTATTGATAGCAGGCTATTACATTGTTTTCAGTTGATAGCAATTTATAACTTGAACTAATATTGACTATCTGTGTGTGTTATAATGATAAAGGGAAACTAAATTGTTATTTACAGAATTTATATAGATATAAAACTCGGTTCCTATTGTTTAAGGAAATCAACATTGTTTAAGTTATAGTTTAGGGTTCCCTCGTTTGGGTTATAGACTGGAGGGTCCAATAAAATTGAGTTACTGCAAATTGTGAGTAAGTATCGTTCCGATCATGTCGTTATCTGAAATACAGAAGGGTGTTTCTAAGGAACTCAGATGGTTTTCCTCCGCACACGGTCTGATAGACCGTTTAGATAGGCATGATGTGGTATTGGAGCGGTCTATGGACGTTAAGGAACGTTACAACAGGGTGCTCGAATTGTCCGCGCAGGCGGAATCAGTTGATGGTTGCGCACCTGACAGGCTGTCACGGTTGCTAGGGGATGTCGACCAATGTATGGAGATGGCAGCTGCTATCACGCAGAAGGCTGCGGACATACGTAGACAGCGCGAGTCCAGCCATGGTGGTGACATTGAAGCACCTCTGCCGCTTCAGGGCTCAGGGTCCAGGTTACCGGCCATAACTATGCCTACCTTTGACGGAGTGTCCGGTGAATGGATGAGCTTCATCAATCTGTTCGACAGTTTGGTGCACATGCGATCGGACATTACCAAGTCTGTCAAGATGGCTCAGCTGGTGGCAGCATTGAGGGGTGAGCCTAGGGAGCTGGTCGCTCATTTGACAGTTACGGAGGGTAACTATGAAACGGCCAGACAATTGTTGGTCAGACGTTACCATAACAAACGGAGGTTGGCCGATGCCCAACTGAACCGTTTGTTTAGTATCCCGGTTGTGAACAAGGTCGGGGCCATACAGACGGAGGTTTTGAACCCATTGTTGTCCGTCACCAAGGCTCTAGAGAATCTTGGAATTCCGGTTGGTGAATGGTCGTACCTACTGCTGTACATTGTACTTTCCCGCCTACCCGCTGACGTGCAGACTCGTTTCGAACAGTCTCACGGGAGGTCGGCCGAGGACCTGCCCGCCTTCTCCGACTTGGTCGGATTCTTGGAAGAGGAGGCTCGACGGGCAGAGAATTTGGGGTTGACGGTCACCCATCCTTCGGAGCCACAGAGAGCTGCCGGGAGCGCTGTGAGTAGGGGCCCTCCGACGAGGAAGGACCGCACCAACCGGCAGTCATATGGGACTGTGAGTGCATTGACCCCACATAGTGAGACCTGCCCATGTTGTAGGCAGATTGGCCATGCTGTGGCCAATTGCAATAAGTTCGGGGAACTTAGGGTTGAGGGACGGCGCCGGATGGCCAAGCAGCGGAGCTGGTGTTTCCTGTGCCTCGGGCCACACATGGCTAGGGACTGCACGCGCACAAAATTGTGCGGATATTGTGGTGGGGCCCACAACAATCTGTTGTGCATGAACCGGTCCGGCCAACAGCCACCACAGGGCCGTATCCAGGGTGACACGGCATGGGGCCCTGAGAATTCGTTTGCGACTCGGAGCGCAACTCAGGGGCCAACGTCCCCACGTCCACAGGGCCGTACCCAGGGTGACACGGCATGGGGCCCTGAGAATTCGTTTGCGACTCGGAGCGCAACTCAGGGGCCAATGTCCCCACGTGCACAGGGCGGTACTAGGGTGCAGGGCCGCACTCAGGGTCATCACATGGGGGGCCCTGAGTTTTCGGTTGCGACTCAGCATCCGACTCAGCGGGCAATGGGGCCACAAGCACGCAGCCACCCAGGGGTGCAGGGCCGCACTCAGGGTCATCACATGGGGGGCCCTGAGTTTTCGGTTGCGACTCAGCATCCGACTCAGCGGGACATTGGGTATGTTGAGCAGGCCGTAACGGGCGGGTGGCATGGGACACCTTCGAGCTATGCGGATGCGGTTCGGACGCCGCCTCAGTTGTCGCCCCGCTCGTCGCCTCGTCCTCGTCGGTCGCATGTGATGTCCCCCCCGCTCATGGAGCCACACATGGCTAGGGATGATGTCCCCCCCGCTCATGGAGCGGCCACGGTTGAATTCACGCCCACCCCCCTTCGGGGGGCGTCGTAGGGTGGCAATGGAACCGGCGCGTGGGCCATTTGTACAATGGGACCCTCTGGCGTATAGCTGCCTACCTGATCGGTTACAGGCACAGTGGGGCCCCGGGGGCCCTCGCTAGGAATTTGCGGCCCAACAATTTGTTGCCCCCCAACCGGAGACGGTGGTGTTACCGATCGCCTCTGTGCTTGTTTGGGATTTGGCGGGCAACCCAACATACGTTCGCGCCCTATTAGATTCTGGAGCTCAGGGCTGCATTGTATCGAATGATTTAGCAAAATGGTTGGGCCTCAATATAAATAATGTATCGCTGCCGAGGAAATTGGTCCCTGCTGGGGATTACAGGGCAACCCTTCACGGGTTTTGTGATGCCTCTGAACGAGGGTTTGCGGCAGCGGTTTATTTGCGAACCGTCACCTCCACCGGGGAGGTCGACGTGCGTTTGGTTTTGGCAAAAAGCAAGGTAGCGCCTATTCGGACAAGGATGACGATTCCAAAACTGGAACTGTCCGGGGCTGCTCTTTTGACCAAACTTTTGAATCACACTCTAACAGTGTTGCGTGGGTCAGTGGTTTTGGAGGATACGGTGTACGCGTGGACGGACAGCCAGATTGTTTTGTGCTGGCTGAAGGCTTCGGTCCATAACTCAGACGTTTTTGTTGCGAACCGTGTCTCCCAGATTGTGTCGTCTGAGGTCCCACTGACCTGGAGACATGTACCAGGAGAATTGAACCCGTCTGATTGTGCATCCAGGGGATGTCGGGCTCCTGAACTCGTTAGACACCATTTGTGGTGGGGACCACCCTGGCTTGCCAGGAGAGAATCGGACTGGCCCCACAGCCATGTAGTAGTATCTTCGGATCATGGCCCCAGAGCGGCCGTGCATGTTACCCAGAAGGCTGAGGACCCTGACGCCGGGTTTCTGCTGGACCGGTATAGCTCATGTGTGTTTGTTTGTTTATCCACCAAGGCGGTACATCTCGAGCTCGTTGCTGATCTCTCGACAGAGGCTTTCATTGCTTGTTTGGATAGGTTTGTTTCTCGAAGGGGACTTCCAACTTTGATCCGCTCTGATAACGGCACTAACTACGTCGGTGCGGAACGATACTTACGAGAGATAGTCAACTTTTTGAATGTAAATAAAGTGGATATTGGAACGGCCCTCTCCCGTCGGGGTATACAGTGGACCTTCAGCCCACCGAGTTGCCCCCACTGGGGTGGGATTTTTGAGGCCGTAGTTAAGTCAGCTAAGACGCACTTAGGGCGTATAGTAGGTCAGACCGCGCTGACTTTTGAGGAGCTCGCGACATTGTTTTGTAAGAGCGAGGCCGTTCTCAATTCGCGACCGTTGTGTCCGCTCAGCTCGGATCCAAATGACCTGGAGGCTCTGACCCCAGGCCATTTCTTGATAGGACAGCCACTTAACGCGTTGCCCGAGCACCCCTTCGAGGGAGTGAAATTGTATCGGTTGTCAAGGTATCAGATGTTGCAGCAGTTTACTCAGAATTTCTGGAAGCGTTGGTCGCTCGAGTATCTGCATATCTTACAACAGCGCCTTAAGTGGACTGACAAAACCAGCCCCCCTAGTGTTGGTGACCTCGTTCTGGTTAAGGATGCTAACCTACCGCCACTACGTTGGCGCAGGGGGCGCATTGTTAACTTGTTCCCTGGCAAGGACGGGACCCCCCGGCCTGCAGAGGTTCTAGTAGGAGGCTCGGTTCTAAAACGAGCGGTAGCAACGTTGTCTCGGCTGCCCGTAGATTAAGGGACAGGTGGGTGCCTGTCCGGGCGGGTGATTGTTCGATTCAAAATCGATACTCGATCGATGGTTTCGGAACGGCAATTTTGAATTTGACGTTGCTGCCAACCTAGCAGTTTTTTGACAACTGACAGACGAAAAGCCCTCGCAATGTAACGCGTATTGATTAGGGTATTGAATTTAAATCGCAAGCCATCTGGAATGTACTCGGGTTCCCCTCAGGATTGTCTATATAGCTGAGTGTGTTGTGGTTCCCCGAACCAGATAAAGTTCGCATTTACGTGGCCGATTGGTTTTTCCCACGTAACATAACCTGTGTTGGAACACTGTGCTCGTCGAAGCTGGCCTGCCAGTCATACCTGGTTGGCTGAAGAACCTGTCTACCAAGAAGAGCCTAGGGTGCACCCGGGCCTTGCAGAGAGACAGGAAGTTGACGGGACCGAAGCACAGACCAGGTTAGATCGACTCCATAATTAATAGCTCGGTGAATCGCCGACGTTCACACTTCTTGGCATCTGATCGTTACGCTACCTCGTAGCTGATGGGCCCCTGCGAGGTCATTAGGTGCCGAGAAGCCTGAACACTCATCATCGACATACCTGGGGTATCAGCACATGCCCCATTGACAGCATGCCGAGCCCGCCCAGCTCTTTAGGCGTGTAGAACACCACGGGTGGGAATCGGGAAGGCATCTTGGAGTTGAGCCCGATCTTGATGCGCGTCTGGATCTTGTTCTCGCACTTCACCAGTAGGTCGAGTAGCTCTTGTGTGTTGACTACCGCCTCGCGGAAGTATGTCATCAGACCTGTTGGTGGTTGGTGGTTAGTCGGTTTTGGTTTATTGGATTGCTACCGAGTACTATAAGACGGCCATCTTAGTTAGTTGTTGACGCTGGTAAATACTTCCTGACAAACTACAGATTTAGTGCATCCTCGTGCCTGGCTGTAAATACAGGTACTAATATGGGCTAGCAAGACTTTGATATTATTGTTGAACATTTATTGATTCAATCTGCTCTTTATTAAGTAACCTGAAGATTACTAAATACGATGATAAAGTTAAGAGGAGGATGAGGAGAGATGCTTATTTAGACGTTGGTAAAACACTACTCTGACAAGAGATTACACTACTCTGACAAGAGATTACTCATACAATTCAAAATTGTTGTTTTCATACTTGAGCTAAGTAGTAAACAAACACATGGCACGACATTCCGAAAGAATCAAGAAACGAAGATTACCACAATAAGTTATAAACGTAGTTTAAACTTCCACGCACTAATTTCAACTCAAAAGTCCTTTTAAATTGTCCGTTAAAATATCATTTTAGGCAAAATAGTATTGTGACTAAATTTCTGCACACAGATTTTCAAAGCATCCGCCATACTAATTCCGCCATTGTTGTTTGTTGCTTATCTCAAGTATACAAATAAGCACGTTATCTACACTATTTTTTTTTTTTTTCTTTATCCTTTCTATTTGGTTGACATTTAAGAATTTTTCATGTCGAAGTAGTTGTCTTGTAGGAATAATGTCCTGTCGGAGTACTGTTTTACACTCCATTTATACAAATGCATGTCTGTGTAAATATATGAACGAAACTAGAAACTCCAAAAATGACTAGACTCACCAATAAGCGCCGTGTTCCACTTATTGACGATCTTGGTGAAGGTCGTGGAGCCGGACGCCATGAGTATCTGGCGTACGCGGTTGTGGAACCTCGCGAGCGACTCGTCGTCGACGCGCAGGTAGCACTGCGCCGTGCGCTCCTTGCTGACCTCGTTCTGCAGGTTCCACACGCCGTCGCGGTGCGACAGCTCCTCGTGCTGGCTGCGCGACTGGAGGCGTAAGGGGCTGTTAGGCCGCGTTGGTACAAGCCCGAAGGAAGTCATGAAATATCCGGCTTGAAGAACCATTTTGGAAAACTAAGAGCTGAAAGTTTCTGTTGGGTTTATCAAATTCCTTGTGAACCTAGTCCCTCAATAACAGCCAGTTAGTCAATCTAATCTGAATGATGGCAATAGAGTCGACTTATGAACACTTTACAACGTCAAGTTAGACGCCTGTGGGGAATAAACAGTGCAACGTAGAATTGAAGGCACGCTATTTACACTCATGCTCAGGTAGTCCTGTTATTATAACAAGAGACACATTTTACTCCACCCTACTCACTTTGGGCAGTATTCTGCACTCGAAGCCGGCCATGTTGAACAGCAGGTTGGGGTTGTCCTTCGAGTAGACGGACACGAAGCTGTTCTCCCACTGGATGGTGGTCACGGAGCGAGGCAGGCGGTTCTTAATGTCCCAGAACACGGCACGTCCGCTGCGGACAGACACTCATCGTCACGTCTTTGACCGTATGGGGAGGCAGTGGCATAGATGTGCGCCATTCAACTTCATTCGGAGTGGCAGGGGCAAAGAGGCGAACTGGAGCAACTCTTTTTCCTCAATGATTTTTGCTGTCCACCCCCGATTGACCATAAACAGACATTAATAGTCGACAGACATTGTGTTATCAGCAGTGAAGCTATATGGCTCCATATATTAATTAATGAATTACAATTACTGTCGATACACAAACGTTCGCGCGTTAGCATGGCAATAGCGGGCATTGACCAGACTGCTACTGGTAACTGAATTATACATGGTAATCATGGCAACAGTCGTGGTGAATTGTGCATTCACACCCACCATGATATGCTCAACGACTGTCCCCCTAGCCAACGCGGTTGGTTGGTCCAATGTGACTGATAGCTGACCAATAATCTCGCTTGTGTACATATTGTTTTCTTGGATAGCGGGTACAGACGGTGGGTGCTCAGTACTCACAGGTTGACGTCGTGCTTCATGAGGCGCATGCGCGCGTCGCGCGGCCAGCACTTCTTGTTGTTGTAGCCGACGATGTTCTCGTTGTTGGGATCCGGGTGCTCTGTGAGGTAGCGCTGGATCAGATCGCGCGCCTCCTCCGCGGTGAACCTGCGAAGTGATGGCCACCAGTCAGAAGGGATGAGGTGAGACATCGGCGGGAAAGAGAGCGTGCCTCTGAGCACAGTAGGAATGTAAAGAAAATAACATTTAAATTTATATACAGCCACATACATTGCTTCTGGCCCCACACTAGGATACCGCGTCGTGGGAACCAGAAACAGCGACGTCATACACATATAAACATCCAATACCTGATAAATGTTTACCTCCCCAGACGGGATTCGAACCCGGGACCTCTCGCTTGGGAGGCAGAGCCTCGAACCGCAACGCCACAGAGGTCGTTGAATATCGTATCGCATATCACGCGAGAACATCGAGTCGTTTCAACTCACACCCGTTCATGGGGGACACTTCTAAATTCAATTTTAATGCATCACGATGAAAATGATATAGCATTACGCGCTAAAATCCTTCTTAGCTCACAAGAAATACTGTCTTCTACGACACGCTCAAGTAAATAGCTAAAACCCACCGGAAGTATATATGTATCCGTTCCCCATATCGGCAGTAAAGCCGTATCGGATGCGCCGTCTCGGTCTGTCTGTCCTGGAAGGAGAGGAAGTCGTTGGGCAGCTGCGGCGGACCTGCCATCTCGCTCGCCCGTTGCAGGCCCAGCACCAGCAGGTCTAGGACCAGACCGTAGTACTGCACGATGAAGGAGGCGAACTGCAGGCCGCGGATGATGCCGTATGAGTTCGTGTGGTTCATGTCCTGTGGAGGGGGTTGGGGTTAGTGCTACATATAAACAACATTCTTTATCATCCCAGTTCTGCATATAATTTTTAACAGCAGCATGTCTTTTAAAAGGTGTAAAATAGTCCAAAGCTGGCATTGCATGGATCACGGACCGACGTGGACCAAGGACGAACACGAACCGCAACACATGAGCACACACTTTTCAACCAACTTAAAAAAGGAGGGAGAATCTCAATTCGTCGGGATGTTTTATTTTAATGTATGTTCAGCAATTTCTCCAAGATGGACAGACCAATTTGGAAAATGATTTATTTTGTTTGAAAGGGTTTACTTTAAGATTGGTCCCACTACATCTAATGATGGGAACCTGGACAAATTGAGGGAACTCTTCAAATATAATTGCCAGATCTATATAAATTTTTGTATTTTTCATAGTAACTCATGCATTTATTTACTCTTGGGAATCATCATTTTGAGAAGTGGAACTGATGATGAAGACCACAGTTGGCCACCGGATCGGCTCTATAAAAGGTTGCAATATGATAACTTAATGATTGTTGGTCTGTTATGAATGTTCGTCATAATACATAATGTAAGTGATGGTGTAGTAGCTACCAGGAGAGCTTCTCAGCAATTTATCAACTTGTTGGTCAGCATCTGATGATGGGGTCATGAAGAAATAAAGACAACTCTTTAATTAATGAGTCAACAAATATTCTGTAAAGAATAGGGTTTAATTGAAGTCGGATTTTACTTAAGTTTTACTTCTTTTTTTTATTATGTGGCATCGGTGTGGGCTAGACTGGGTTACAGAGCTCGCACTGCCTGCCAGGTCGCTTGCAAACTCTCACCTTGTAGTTGATGACGACGTTATTCTTGGCGGTCATGTAGTCGGCGATGTTGTGGTCCACGATCAGCCTCAGCAGCCGGTTCAGGAGGGTCAGGTCGATCTTCTCGTAGAGCTTCTCGAAGCGCGACTCTAGTAACACGTTGCACTCGCCCTCGCCGGCCTCCCAAACGTCTTGCAGATTGTTTATACCTGACGTAAGAGTGGTTAGTTAATATCACATTCAGTCATATTATAATTTGATGCACAATGTAACCAATCTTATAAAATCTTGGTAGCCGTTTTCCCTTAACAATAACCATTGATCTTGTTGTGCGGCTGTGATATCAGGTTTCACCCGTTATGACATACAGTTTTAAAGAAAATTAAGATAGTGGTTTTACAAATACCGTATTTTTGTTGTTGGATATACGTAGCAGAGAGTCGGCAAACTCAACCTTTTATTTACTACGGTGCTAAACTCCAAATTCACTTGTAGGTGTGCACCGCACGTGCCAAGGCGGCGGTAACAAAATCAATAAACTATACAGATGAATCACGGTAAAAAGAGTAGAGGCCAAATCTGGAATTGTGGCTTATTGAATACATCTAATCCACCGTCGCAAAGCATGCTTTCTCTCTTCTCGCGTCGACTCCGCGACCAACCAAAGTGAGGTTAGTAACAAGGGGATGGTATAACCGCACAGATCTCCTTTGCCACAACACACACTGTGGGCAGTCACTCTCTCTTCTTTTCTCTCTTCTTGGCGTCTATCATCATGTACATAGTTATGCCTCATACTTACAAAAATCCAATAAGAGCAGCATCCCTTTCTAAACAGGATAGCAAATAGTAGTTTCAAATTCAAAATTCACCTTTTCAACACTGGTATAACAACGAACGAATAGCCAATTCCTCAGCCTTTCAAGAATACAATTACAAAACATTGGGAGATCGTGATTTGCAGATTTCATAACTTTTCAACTTCTCTCATTATTTTGTACCATAAATTTATAAAGCTAATCTCCCACTAATCATCAGTTAAACATACCAACACCTTGGCGCCACCACCAGGCACTGGTCAAGGTACGCATTGGTGATCTTATCTAGCGGCCCCTAGTCGTAGACTGGGGCCAGGTGGCAGTACAGCGACTATACCTTGGCACCACTTATAGACGAGCAGCGGCGGCGGCTCGGTGTCGGCCGGCTTGACCCACGGCGGCAGCAGGCGCCGCTTGTCCGCCTCGTACCACAGGTATTGGTCGAGGTACGCGTCGGTGATCTTCTCTAGCGGCTCCACGTCGTAGACCGGAACCAGGTGGGAGTAGAGATCCATGAATTCGATGCCGACCTAAGGAGGAATTTTATTGATCGTCATGATACACACTTGCATTTGGATTTAGGAAGTTATTTTAATTATGTTTTGTAACATGTGGATTGGCACTGGAGATATGAACGTTAAGAAACCATCAGATCCAAAGGTCACTAACGAATGCCTCTGATATATTTAGCTTTCCTCGAGAGGTTTTAATCAAGGGGTCTGATATGTTATTGCCCTCCCTAAGGCCTTAGTACAATGGTTTCCTACAGAGACGGTCATCTCAGCACATTTTCCATGAATCGCGGATTGGTCATCCGTCCATCTTTGGACCCATTCCTGTATATTAACTGCGCCATCCATCCTTGTGAGCAAGGACCACTTGTATCTCAGCATTAGATACAAGTGTTCTATATTCTAGGGTGAGTGTTACCTCTCGGAAGGTCCTCTGCGTGAGCAGATGTCGCTTGATCCTGGAGAGCGCCTCGTGCGGGTTGTCATAAGCCTGCTCGATCAGACCCAGCTCCTCGCGCTGGCTCTGGTTCAATCTGGAGGGGGATATCACAACTGTTGATATATTTGTTACGTAGCCTATTGTTAAGTTTCCCGATGGGCAAAGGCCTCCCCACTCTTAGACCACACCTCCCTATCTTTCTTTTGCTTTTGCATATTGAAATTTGCAGTTTAACCTAATTCTTCACATTTCTTACAACCTAAAATCAGACGTTTTTTATGAATAAAAAGTTGCTCATGTGTTGAGTCTTAGCCAACGCAATCGAGAAATGTTGATATTGCTTTATCAATTGCTTTAACAAGAACAACATATTACATGGTAATTTATATAGATTCAGCGCTGGTTTTCGGGCGGCCCTCCAGTACACCAGAAAGTACATTTATCATCTTCAACCCTCATAGCTGAGTTCCGCCCACTGGTAGGTATACATTATCACGGGCACAAAAATCCTTAATGATAACCAATAAGAGATGGGCTGGCACCTAAAGAAAAAGGTGGGTATGACGGGTGTTATTCCTTTGTGTCTCGTAGTGTAACCTGACCTGGACTTGACGCTGTAGGCCTCCTTCAGCCGCTCCAGCGCCAGGATGAGCAGCTTCGTGTCGTGCTTGTAGGAGAGCGGCGGGAACGGGATCGGCGCGAACCGCCGCGACTCCAGCCAGTGCACCGTGGTCGTGTAGATCGCGACCGCCTCCTCCGGTGAGATGTAGGGGCCGTCCTGTGACGGGAATATGTGTAAAGCAAATAGATAGTTAAGTTACTTTTCATCACTAATGCTCTGAAAACAAGTTGTATATTACTTGATATGCCGGAGCTAAATGCAATTTCGAAGTAAATCTGAAAATCGAATGAGGCTCCTTTCTTTGTTTTTTGGGACAAGACCTCATATTTGAGAATGGACCCCGGTTTTCTTTTGAAAACGACCGCACTGGCCAGCAAGAAAATCGCATAAATAAAAAATAAAAAAATCTTGTTGAATACTTTGAGTTAGTCGTCATCTCGCACCAAAGAAACTCGCACCAACCTATTTGTGTTGTCGTCAACTCGCACCCACATAAAAAGTACAGTCAGTTGAAAATTAATTAAATTCAAATGGTTTATTCTACCTATCCCTTCCTGTTGGCGCCACCTAGCGAAGAAGATGGGAAGCTTTTGATGTGCTCGTACTCAAGCCTGCGTCTGCGCATGATGCAGTAGTTTGGTTTTTTCGCCGCTGCGCTAGGGTAGCACAGTTCGTCGTCGTCATCGTCATTCGTTATCTAACCTTTGAGATGTAACATTATAATTTTCATCTTCAATAAAACGTTTTTTAAAAGCTGTAAAATAAAGAGCATTCATTTTGGTCTACCACATTAATAAGAAAGGATAGCTTGGCCAGAGGCGAAACATATTGGTCCTTCGAGCCGGATACTTCACTGAAGCAGCAGAGTCAACCTACACGTGGCAAGCAAGACTCGAGAAGAAGACGATTCAAGATAAATGGTCAGACTTTCCTTTCTAATCCTACTCCTCTCAATCGCGTTGTGTTAATACCGTGTTGTGATTTTGGCATTACAGTTTGGGTGCGTTGTTAGCGTAGTTAACGCCGGCCGGCTCGCGACACGTGGCTTCACTTCTTTACGACTTGTGAGTACCTTTGCTTTCACTTATAAGCCACCAAAATGCCTGTAGACGATGTTTTCCCCAGTGTTAGTGCAAGTAAAACGTCCTCGTCATCTAATGAATCCGTTAACCTCAGTGACCTCAAGAAACAAAGAGGTGTCGTTAAGGGGAAACTAACCTTGTTCGAGAAGTTTGTAATTAAATTTGATGCCGCGATTCTAACTAAATCGCAAAAAGCGGAGTTAGATATGCGTATGCAAACAGCGGTTACAGTTTTTCAAGATTTCGATAATATCCAAAGCAGGATCGAGTCCCAGGTTAATGAAACCGAATTGTTACTTCATCTCGAATATAGGGAATTATTTGAAGAGCAATACTATAGCAGTATGGCATCAGCCAAATGTTTATTAGATAATGATGACGAGGGCAGTTCCAGGTGCATTCATTCGAGTAAAGCAAACGAGTTCGCCCCTGTAAACGTTAAATTACCCTATATCAATCTACCTACATTTGATGGGTCGTACGATCAGTGGTTAGAGTTCAGGAACTCATACGTAACGATGATTCACAAGCGAACTGATCTAGATTCGATTCAAAAATTTCATTATTTGAGGTCATCTCTTAGTGGCAGCGCACTACAAGTCATTAGTGCATTAGAGTTCACCGCTGCAAACTACACTCACGCGTGGGAGCTAATTGAAAGTAGATTCCATAATAGTCGACTTTTGGTGCATAATCATGTCAAATCGTTGTTTACGATATCACAACTAACAAAAGAGTCTCCTTCGTGTATCAGAAAGTTGATTGATACCATTCTGCGAAACTTACGCGCTCTTAAAACGTTGGGTGAGCCGACAGAGTCGTGGGACACTCTAATTATTTATTTAGTCGTTTCAAAGTTAGATGTTTCCACTGAACGCGAATGGGAAACCCACAAAGGGTCAATCATCTCTGATACGCGAAACGAGTCTGGTTCAACCATGAAATTGGATGATTTACTTACATTCCTAAAAAACAGGGCTGACATGTTAGAAATGATAAACGCGAATCATAGTAAAAGCTCTCCGTTTCTTAAACAAGAGAATAAGCAAAGCGAAAACAAAAAGTCCAATTCGCATCAGCAACCATCGCAACACGTACACAGCTATGTAACTACCCGCAATAGCAATTATAAATCGGATAGACGTTCTGCCGCTCGCGCGGGTACTAACAGCTGTGCTATGTGCAAAAATAATCATGCGTTATACACTTGTCCACAGTTTTTAAACATGGCTGTTAAGGATAGGGTGAAATTCGTTGAGAAAAATAACATTTGTCGAAACTGCTTGCGTCCGGCGGAACATTCGATCGATGAATGCTTTTTCGGACCCTGCAAACAATGTCATCGTAAAAAACACAATACTTTGATATGTGAGGATAGTTCAGTAAACGTTAACGGAGCAGAACTTTCAACTGTGCGTGCGCATATGTCACAAACAGCTGATAGTGCCCCGTCTGCTATCAACACAACCGCGTTACATACTATGGCCTCGGACGGCAATGCTGAAGTAGTCGGATCGCTTTCAGCAACATCAAACATGGTGTTACCAACCGTTTTGCTGTCCACAGCTTTGATAGACGTTTTAGACGATAATAACAAAGTACACACGGTACGCGCGCTCCTTGATAACGGGAGTCAACATTGTTTTATCTCCGAGAGATTATGTAAACGATTAAACGTTCAATATTTACAGTCCACTATTCGAGTCTCGGGTGTAGGACAATCAGTCACACAGTCGAGTCAACATTGCGATATTGTGATGCAGTCGAAATTAAACGATTATAAAACAAAAATTCGTTGCCTAGTTTTGCCATCCATTACTTCGGCGCTGCCGTCCTCGGCCATTGATCTGGATTCGTTGCAAATACCAGATAATGTACAACTCGCGGACCCCACGTTTTATGTACCCTCAGAAATCGATATACTTATCGGGGCAGATAAGTTTTGGGAGTTGTTAACCGAAGATAGAATACGTTTATCAAACGGACCTTACCTTCAAAACTCAAAGTTAGGATGGATAGTTTCCGGCCCGATTTTTAACGCGACAAGCTTGCAGTTAAAACACGTTCAATGCAACTTCACTCAATCGGTAGACATGCAGTTGAGACGGTTTTGGGAAATCGAGGATATTCCCAAGGCGGGCAGTATCCTGACGGAGGGTGAACGGAAATGTGAGGATCTCTTTATCAAAACAACTAAACGAGATGATGAAGGTCGGTTTTCCGTCAGAGTACCGTTAAAAGAATCAGCTGACGTGCTCGGTGACTCATACGTTCTAGCGAAAAATCGATTCATGTCGCTAGAACGTAAATTACAACGTTTGCCTCAATACAAACAGCTGTATTGTGATTTTATGCGAGAGTATGAAGACTTAGGTCACATGACTCGTATAGATAAGTACGATTCCCCTCACTATTTTCTCTGTCATCATGGTGTGTTCAGGGAAAGTAGTTCAACTACCAAGTTGCGTGTAGTATTCGATGGTAGCGCAGCTACCACGTCCAAAAAGTCGTTAAATGACATTCAATATATAGGCCCCCCTTTGCAAAATGATATTATTTCGATTCTCCTGAGATTCCGTAACTTCGCATACGTAGCGTGCGCGGATGTCGAAAAAATGTATCGGCAGATTCTGATACAACAGGATCAAAGACGTTTACAACTTATCCTGTGGCGCGAAAGTCCCTCTGATGATCTCCGTGTCTATCAATTGAACACAGTAACGTATGGTACTGCGTCCGCACCCTACCTTAGTATTCGTTGCCTCAAGCAACTTGCCCAGGAGTGCAGTGATGACGTAGTGGCAAACGTTATTCGTGATCATTTTTACGTTGATGATTTGATTACCGGTCATGATGATCAAAACGAGTTGGTTGAGATATGTAGGAAGACCTCTCGTGTCCTGGAATCTGCATGCTTACCGTTACGCAAATGGACGTTCAATTGTGACGTCACTACGGATATATCGAAAGAATTGTGTATAGGAGAACTGTCTCAAAATAAAACTCTAGGGTTGGGTTGGCTAAATAAAAGTGATGAGCTGCATTTTACCACAAAAATTGATAAGACGTCAAAACTGACAAAACGAGTTATGTTGTCAGTTGTTTCACAGATATACGATCCGTTAGGTCTCCTAGCCCCCGCAGTTATTATCTCAAAAATACTATTGCAAAGGCTTTGGCTGAGTAAGATCGATTGGGACGACAATGTGTCAGATGAAATTGCTAAGTCTTGGAACACTTTTATAAAATCATTGCATTGTTTACACGAATTACGAATTCCTAGATTTGTTAGGACCATTGGTGCTCAATACTCTGAGCTACACGTTTTCACGGACGCGTCAGAGTGCGCATACGGCGCCTGCGCGTACATACGTACATATAGTGATAACGCACCAGTTACAGTAAAACTGTTGTGTGCTAAGAGTAAAGTTTCGCCGCTCAAGGCAATCAGCATACCGCGATTAGAGTTATGCGGTGCAGTGATAGGAGCTAAACTGTACCAAAAAATAGTTGAAAGTCTCTCATTTAAATTCGATAAAGTATATTTTTGGACAGATTCAACCATTGTCATGGGTTGGTTGCGAATGTCACCGCACTTATTAAAAACGTTCGTTCAAAATCGAGTAACAGAAATAAACGATATAACGGGTGATGCTATCTGGTTACATGTTAAGAGTCAGGACAATCCTGCTGATCTTGTTTCGAGAGGCATGTACCTCGATACACTTAATAATTGTAATATATGGTGGAACGGGCCATCATTTTTACATGAATCCGATTTAGATTGGGCAAAAAGTCCTAAAATAAACGATTCCCTTACGTTACCCGAATTAAAGTCAAAAACAGTCGCCATGGTTTGCAATGATGTGAAGGATATTTTTGATTTTAATAGATTCTCTTCATTCAATCGTATGCATCGAGCTGGAGCTTATATACTGCGTTTCTTACACAATGCTCGCAGCCGGCGATTGAATGTGGATCGCAAAACCGGTCCATTAGCAGTAGGTGAGTTGGACGCCGCGCTTCACTTGTTGACACGAATAGCTCAATCGGAATCATTTCCCGAAGATTACAATAATCTACTAAACAATTCTCACAAGAAGTGTAAAAACACTAAAATCACGGGTCTAAATGTGTTCCTTGATGAAAACAAGTTATTGCGAGTCGGTGGAAGGTTGTGTAATTCATCCAACTTTGATTATAACAAGAAGCATCCGTGGTTATTGTGTAGTAAACATCGATTCACGGTGTTATTATTTCAATCTCAGCACAAACAATTACTTCACGCGGGACCACAACTTCTTTTATCTACCATGCGTGAGTGTTGGTGGCCATTAGGCGCAAGAAACCTTGCCAGGAAAATTGTGCATCAGTGTGTAACTTGTGCTCGAATCAAGGGAAAAACATTGACACCAATTATGGGTAATTTGCCGTCTGAGCGTTTAGAACCTGGATTCCCTTTCATGAAAACGGGCGTTGATTTTTTGGGTCCAGTGTATATCCTTAATCGAAGAGGAAGAGGAGCGGTTCTGATAAAAGGTTATATTTGTTTATTTATCTGCTTTGCTACTCGAGCAATACACCTGGAACTGGCTAGTGGTCTCTCTACTAATGATTATATACTTTGTTTAAAACGTTTTATTTCCCGTCGTGGGAAACCCAGCCAGATATTTTCAGATAACGGAAAAAATCTGGTTGGTTGTGAAAAAGAATTTTCATTAAATAATGATGTTCAGAAAATCATTGACTTTGCCAGTAATGATGGCATACAATTTACATTCATTCCTCCGTATGCTCCTCATTTTGGTGGCTTGTGGGAAGCAGGGGTCAAGTCGTGTAAATTTCATCTTAGACGAATTGTAGGAAATGCTAAATTAACGTACGAGGAATTCAGCACGGTATTGACACAAATCGAAGCCGTCCTGAATTCCCGTCCCATGTCCCCTCTGTCCACAGATCCATCTGATTTTACCCCTCTAAGTCCTGGCCATTTTCTCATCGGACGACAGATGACAGCACCAGCTTGCAAGGACTTGACGGCTGCAAATACTCAACGACTGATTCGATATGACAGAGTGGAGCAGTTGAGACAACATTTTTGGCAACGCTGGTCGACAGAATATGTGTCGGAGCTGCAGCAACGGACGAAATGGAAGGACCATAAAGAGGATCTAGCTCTGGAAACTCTCGTCCTAATCAAAGACGAGAACTTACCTCCCCTAAAATGGAGATTGGGGAGAATTATTCGTATTTTCACAGGCAAAGACGGAGTATCCCGTGTTGCTGATATGCGCACGGCCACAGGTGTGGTCCGACGCGCCTTTTCAAAGATCTGCCCGCTACCAGTGCAGCTCGCAGATGACAACCAATGATGACCAGGTCTACATTCCACGTTGGAAGTACGTGCTTCCAAGGCCCGGGGTATGTTGGCGCCACCTAGCGAAGAAGATGGGAAGCTTTTGATGTGCTCGTACTCAAGCCTGCGTCTGCGCATGATGCAGTAGTTTGGTTTTTTCGCCGCTGCGCTAGGGTAGCACAGTTCGTCGTCGTCATCGTCATTCGTTATCTAACCTTTGAAATGTAACATTATAATTTTCATCTTCAATAAAACGTTTTTTAAAAGCTGTAAAATAAAGAGCATTCATTTTGGTCTACCACATTAATAAGAAAGGATAGCTTGGCCAGAGGCGAAACACTTCCTTATCTTATATTACTTTCTCTTTCTTTCCATTCTAACGTGCATTCGAAACAAAAGACCACTCGATCACACAAGGACTCTAAACAAATTAAAAATCAAAGGTGTTGTGCCTAAATAGGTAAAAAAGTGTTAAAATGTGGAAGTTTTATGTGTTATTTATGTATTTTGGATATAAGTCAAAAAATATATTTATTAGAATGTATTAAACCACTTTGCGCAAGAAGTGTTCCTAATCTTAGTATCGCAATTATGCTCTGTATTTCGTTATCTCTATCCAAATTAGCCGTAAGCGCTCTAATAAGCTTCCAAAAAACAAATTGTGAAAATTTCGTTCAATATATACATTTTATAAAACACTCAACAAAAAAACTCAACCATAAAACTAAAACTAAATATGTGCTCAAACTAAAACAACTCGCCTTCAAAGCTAAACTACAATTACAATTACTGGCTGTATTATCACACCCAATTAAAAAGGAAAAACAATTTGGATACCTCCCTCACATCATAAATGGCTAACAACAACCTAGAACTACAAATTGACTCATTTCTGGATATACAATGCAAAAAATTTGAAACCCCAGAGCTCTGTAGAAGTGTTCTAACGTCTAACTATAATTTCAAACTAATAGCTTTTAATGTGAGAAGTATTAATAAAAATTTTGATGCCTTTTTAGTTTGTCTACACAGAATGAGTGTTCAGTTTGACGTTATAATACTAACAGAGTGTTGGCTTAACGAGACAACTATTATTGATGGCATTCCATGCTACACTCCACATCACACCAAAAATAATATAAACAAAAACGGAGTTGTAGTAGCCTACATCAAAAACTCCTGGAATGCTACTACCTCCGAGCTGCATTTCGATGAAGCAAGCTGTCTTACTATAGAAATCCCAAATCATGCCACAATTCTCGGCATATATAGATCTCCATCTTTTAACAATGTAAGTAACATTGACCTATTCTTACAGTCACTAGACACAACACTCAAACTCTTTAGAGACAGAAAGAACATCATAATGGCTGGAGATCTTAATATCGACATACTTCAATCTGAAACAAGAAGAATTAACCCAACAGAATATTTATGTCTCCTCGCCGAACACGATCTCATACCTGCAATAACTATTCCCACTAGACTGAACGCATGCCTCGATCACATTTTTATAAAAAGTAATTCTCGTAGCTCGAGTATGTAACACCGAATTAACGGATCATAAAACAGTTTTAATAGGTTTTGAGTATAAAAAAGCAAAGGCAAACATAAGCAGAATTAAACCTATTATAAATTACGAGGGAATTGCAAAAGAGCTGGAATCGGTTGACTGGACGCCAGTCTTTGAGTCTACTGACGTGAACCATGCAGCAGAAAGCTTCACTGACACTCTAACTAAAACAGTCGTGAGCAACACTAAACACAGAAAGGTTAGTAAATCGAAATTCACCATCCAACCGTGGATTACACCGGGCTTGATGAGATGCATGCAACATCGTGATAGGCTACACTCAAAGCTAAGGCGTTTTCCAAAAGACGAAGTCTTGAGGCTCACATTTTGCCGGTACAGAAACTTTTGCAACGAACTTTTAAAAAAGCTGAAAATTTCTTATGAAAGCAGTCAACTTGAAGCAAATTCCAAAAACCCAAAGGGACTATGGAACACGATTAGGAATATATGTAACTTTCAGACTAAAAATACTCAGGCGCTTGATTTGATAACAGCCGGTAACGACCCAGTTGACGCCCTGAACGAATGCAACACTTACTTTGCTACAGTTGGACAGAATCTCGCCAGCACAATCATGGAGAACTCAGGCAATACCGAGGAAGCTTCTATACGTAAAACCAAACTTAACAACATCACCCCAAACTCATTTTTTATGCAACCAACTGACGCAATAGAGTTGGATGGCATAATTAGGCAACTTAAACAGGTCAGTGCACCCGGGTTGGATGGCCTGAACAACCAACTAATAAAAAGCACAAAACTTTTAATTATTCACCCCTTAGTACACATATTTAATCTAAGCCTAAGCACAGGCTGTTTCCCAGATTGTTGGAAAGTAGCCTCTGTATCACCGATCCATAAATCTGGCCCCAAAACTAATCCTGGCAACTACAGACCAATCTCCCTACTTAGTAATTTATGAAAACTCCTAGAGAAGCTGTTAAACAAACGCTTAGTAAGTTTTCTGGAATCATATGGCTTGCTCTCTGATAGGCAATTTGGTTTCAGGCAGAGACAGTCAACAGAGGACGCTGTTACTCTTTTAACCAACTTTATATCTAAATATCTAGATAATGGGCTCAGCTGTGTCGGTGTCTTCCTTGATCTAGCGAAAGCATTCGACACAGTGTCAATCCCATTATTACTTAAAAAAATGGAAATAATTGGCATCAGAGGGCTACCGCTATCGTGGTTCACCAGCTACCTTTCCCAAAGGAAACAATTGGTTAAAGTTGAGTCTTTTACCAGTGATAGAACACAAGTTAATTACGGAGTTCCACAGG
This sequence comes from Argyresthia goedartella, assembly GCA_949825045.1. Lineage (NCBI taxonomy): Eukaryota > Metazoa > Arthropoda > Insecta > Lepidoptera > Argyresthiidae > Argyresthia > Argyresthia goedartella. Next base: position 34,338,209 of record OX463812.1, on the reverse strand, counting down.
GAAGCATTCTTGGACCAACCCTCTTCATAATATATATGAACGATTTACATGACTACAGCACTAGTAATAGCGAAATCATATGTTACGCAGACGATACAGTGCTCTTATATAGTGGTAAAGGTTGGGACAGTACTATCAGTGCTGCAGAAAAAGGTGTGTCTCAAATATCTGAATGGCTTCGAAATAATCTCCTTACACTAAACAGTGGAAAGACAAAATATTTATGCTTTCACAAAACCGCAGCATCAAAGCCATCAACTAACTTTACATTTAAAGTACACTCCTGTAATAATATCCTACTAAATAACTGTTCTTGCGATCAAATAGAGCGAGTACATACTATGAAATATCTTGGCGTTAGCATAGATGAGAATCTTAATTTTAAAGACCACGTACTTGGTTTAGCAAAGAGGGTCCGTAAAATCATTGGAGTTATGAAAAAGCTTCGTAATTCTGCCAGTAAACAAATCCTTACTCAGGTCTATACTGCCATTTGCCAATCTCTTTTGACCTACTGTATTACAATATGGGGTAGTGCGGCTAAAACAATTCTTATTGATGTAGAAAGAGCCCAGAGATCGGTACTTAAGGTTATGTTAAAGAAACCCTACAGATATCCAACCAGCGATCTTTACACAGATTCGCAAGTTCTCTCAGTCCGTAAGCTTTTTATATTAAAAACCTGTCTTAGCACACACAGAAAGACTTTGAACAGCCCTGAGTACAACCAACTTCTAAGCAAGCGTGTCTTTAGAATTCCTACTCTAAGTACAAACACAACTTTTGCCCGTAGATTTGGTAACTTCATCAGCGCACATATCTACAACAATTTATTAAAACACTGCGATATTAAAACAAACACAATCACCGAAGCTAAAAAAACCATAACAAAGTTTCTTTTCACACTGGATTACCAAAGTACAGAGCAGTTTCTAATCTAGAATAGTATGCTGTTAATATATTGTAATTTTTATTGTTTTTGTCTTGAAGCCTAGAAGCTGTTTCTTTTAAATTTTATAACCTTGTTATTCTCTTTATACCACAGATACTAATATTATACTAATACTTTATACCCAGAAGCTGTTTCCTTTTGTTATTGTGAAGCAGTTTCTTTTAAATAGTATAACCCTATTTCGCTCACTACCCAAAAGCTGCTTCGTTTTGTTTTGTTTATCTTTGTTTATTTTAGTAAAGTTTATGCCAAAGCATATACATTTTCACATGTTTAAATAGTAATTGGTTCCCCAAGATACAGGCCTAGCCTAGTTTGGGGACCCCTGGAAATTTGTTTATTTTGTTTAAGCTATGCACTGAATGTTAGATGCTAAGTTCCATTACGCCGTACCTTTTTGTGCTAAATAAATATTTTTTCATTTCATTTTCATTTTTCATTCACTTACCTCCTTATTCATAAAAGTTATAAAACCTATGATAGCTAAAATGTGGTTTGTCCTTTTCTCACACACAAATTTCAAAGTGACAGACAAAGACAAACAAATTATAACGGCATTATAGTTAAAATGGGTTTATTAGAGGTTTATGAATAAGGCGATTAGCGAATATTAGCGATCTTTTTTGATATTTGTTTTACTTGATTATTACTTTGAAAACAGTGTCAAATTGAGACTCGAATGTATAAAGTTTCTGGTCTTGAAGCATTTCTAATACTAGTGGCTCTGTGAGCTGTAGACCTCGCGGATGACACCTTTGCAATTTTTCACTAAAATGATATAGTCTGTGTCACTCTCACGGTCACCACGAATCCAACGACATATCATTTGTAAAAATCCATCCAAGTTGTTTGGGCTGTAGTGGTTTTTTTACATGTTGTCGGCTATATTACAGTATGTCTAATAGAGTCTGAAGCCTAAAGCCGGGTACTCATTAGCGAGCTATACCAGTAACCGAGCAGACAGTTACGAGGTACTAGTGTGTACGACATCGAGAAGAGTCACTCATCGGCTCGCGGCAGGCTCGCGAACTACGAACGCACCATGATATTTGGTCACGATTCCTGCCACGGTTACAGTTCCGGCTCACTACGGAGTACCTGGCTTACAAGAGTTGTGAAATAGCACCTTGAGATAGTTGTGCTGGCGCTCCTGCTCGGCCTTCAGATAGAGCCTGGTGAGGCGGCCGAGGTTCTTCTTGCAGACTGTCTTGTCGACGGTGGCGCCGCGACGGATGCGCTCGCGGTTGTAGTGAGCCGTGTTCGTCCACCAGTCCGCCTTCATCTTCACGTAGCGCAGGATCATGTTCTCGATCGGGGTGGGCAGGCCGGGCACCTGGGGACATTTAAATATTGAGTGACACTTAGATAAGAATCATCTCAATGGATGGATGAAGCAAGGGAGGAGACTTGTGCCACGAGACGACCCACAAAGTTTTGGAAGCGCCGCAGGATATGAAGAACAGATATGAAGCTATAAATTCTCAGGTGATCCTTTCCTCGCTATGTCATCCAACCATCTGGCAAGTGACCTGCCGATTGATCTTCAGCACTAACTACTTCTTGGCCACCGCTCAGGTACAGGTCTATTTTCTGTAAATGTAGTGTTTCATCTATTTCACTTAGTAATAATGTTTCTGTCCTTATTAAAAACGTATGTATCTAATGCAGTGTATAATAAATAATAAATCATCATAATCAATAAGCTCTTGTTTACACAGCTGGGTATGGGCCTCTTTACTACACCAGATATCGTAGGTAGCTACGGCGATTATATTGTGTAATGCACCATCTATTGCTATCTCTAGCTACCTTCCAGGGAATATTAGCCTTCCAGCAGCGCCAAGCCTCGGACAGATGCTGCAGGATAGTCCTGGCCTTATTCTGCTTGATGCCCTCCGGCATCATGTCGACGATGTCGTGCATCACCGACGCGCGCAGCTCCAGGTCGAAGTGCGACTCGACGCGCTGCTTCGTCACGGTCTTGGCGACGCCTGTAGGATATTGCGTTGTTATTGGTGTAACTTGATTATCCGGTAACGAATACCATATCACAAATCTAAAGTGGATTGTGGGAAAAGCTTTGCAACCATCTTGAATGTCATCCGACCTCTGAGCTGGCCTTAAATCAGTTTTAGAAATTAATGAAGATAGGGATAGGGAGTTGTATATTGTGATGATATCACTGACGGTATCGGGACTCCAGCACGTAATTCATACCTCCCGTTTCGCTCCATTGTCGCAAGAAACTTCTAAGTTCAGTAAGTGCTATAGTGTAGTGTCAGCGACTCACCCTTGCTGTGTCGGCCCTCGAACTGGCGGGACAGCAGGTTGCCGAGCCAGCGCTCCAGCAGTGGGGTTATACCGCGCATGAAGAACAGCCACACGCGCCAGCCCGCCGCCCAGATGCCGCAACCGGGGCCCTTCGACACCGGGCCCTGTGCACACACACAACATCATCATCATTATCACATGTAAATTGTCGTCATCTTTATATATAAAATTCAATGTCCTGACTTATTGACTGACTGATATATCAACGCACAGCCTACACCGCTGGTCCTAGAGACATGAAACTTTGTACAGGGGTGTCTTATATAGCGTAGGGTAGCAGTAAGAAGGGATTTAGCGCAATTCATCCTCTAAGGGGGGGAAATAGGGTTTTGAAGTTTGTATGAAAATCTAAAACTACTTGACTTACGAAGCTGAGCAGGTAGTTAGTTAATAGGAAGCCGCGGGCACTTGCTAATAAGTCACTAACACATAATTGTACATCACTCAGCAAAATTTATTGGTTCATCAGAGATGCCTGGAGCGATGTGCCGCGTCAGTTATTGCTGAACGTTACGTCGAAGTTTCATATGACGGGCGTTAGTCCAGGATAGACCAATTGATCAACAGTCATGGTAAACTGACAACCACGAGTCAAAACTAACACTTCAAATAAGAAACAACGACACTGTCGTAGGCGCTAACATTTACTCGGAATACTGCCTTGAGATTTGATCAGACAAAGGGCATCCTCACTGACTTGAGGGTTTCATAAGGTAGAATAAATTGATGAACTAGAAACAGACGATTCTTCCTGTTTACTTCCAACTCTTCATATACTTTGAATGTGGCTGAAGGATCCTTTTGTATTTCATCCTTCATCCTCTATCTCTGACGACCTCATATTGGGAATCTAGCCAAAAAACGATTTATATGTGAACTATACTCACAGTATTGAACCGGTAGTAAATCAGATGCTTCAGGTCCTTGCACATGCGTATCTGCCTCATCAGCTTGTACTTGTAGCGGTACATGCCGGTGAGTTGTCCGACATGCGCGAAGATGTACTGCAGCCCGTCCGCCAGTTGGAACGAGTCCACGTTGTTCAGCCGGTATTGTACGTGCGAGTCCACGATCAGCTTTGTGAGGCGGAGGATCTCGCGGCAGAGGTGGAACGCTGGGGACAAAATGTAAAATATTCTTCAGAACAATCTGTGATGGTAGACATCAGAGACAATCATATCGAAATACATGTAAAGTCTGTTCACTTAGATACCGCCCCCTTGGCACGCCGGCTCTTCTCCAATAATGCCGACGCTCACTCAAAGGCCGTAAGTGATATTGCTAGTTGTATGGAAGCGCCCTGTAGTGAAAGGTTGTTTGTGTTGTCTCTGGTACATATACCCCATATGTTATTTCATGAATCTATTCAAGTTTAATTAAAATTATCTTTGTATAATTATTTATATTCGTATTTTATTATAATACACACAATCGCATGCGGGTATACATTGCGGGTGCGACACTATCTAAGTGAACGCACTTTAGATTACACCTATAGAGCCTTAGCTGATTAAATTTTTGCGGTAGTGAAACTGTGCAGAAGGGAGGTGGTGTATTCACCACCACCAAACTCGTGTGACCTACAGTTACCCCCCCCCGCAACACTCCACCACCGGCAGAAACCTAGTCAGTAAGCTATGAACAGTTGAAACAAAATATCCGAGTTACAGTAAATTTTGTCAGTTCCACATTTTGACATTATCAGACTGATCATGAAGAGATTACTTTAACTTAACTTACCATTTCCGAACCGCGACTTCTTCCTCTCCTTGGTGGTGAGTGTCTTCACCGGCTTCAAGTTGAAGTTGTAGTCGAGATGCAGGTAGTTGAGGTTCTTCCGGTGGATGAGGAGGTTCAGCATGTTGTAGCCCTGCCGGCAGACCTGCAGCCCGGCCTCCACCCAGTCCAGGGTGGTGGTCTGGAAGAACTTGGTCGACTTGAACGAGCGGAACAGGTATCTGGAATGGAAATCGTTGTTTAGGTTTCATAACTGTTGTAAGAGGCTGTCGTTATGTGTTATTTAGCAGTTTTTTTATCGGTTACATCACAGATCAAGCGTAAAATAGACATAATTGGATACAAGCATAGAATCCAGTCAAAAGAATCAGAAACAGCAACGTCAAAAAGACCCAGCACTTTTCTCCTTGGGCTTGATTGGAACTTGAGATCCGGAATCAGCGACGCCTAGGATACGGTACCCTACGCGTCGCCGTCATACAATCTCGAATGGCAGTCGCGTCGGCAATGTGCGGCGGGCCTTATGCCATCGAGGACGTCAAATCCAAGTCAGTACTTTAGGTGTTGGCTAAACCCACCTCTTCTTCTGCGGCTTGGGCGGGCGGTGTTTGAGCGCGTTCAGCACGTAGTACTTCAGCAGCTTCTGGTAGGAGACGCGCACCTTCACCGGCTGGCCGGGCGGGCAGTGCTCCTTGTACCACGTCTTCACGAGCGGCACGTCGATGGCGCGGCGACAACGGCCTGGAAGAATAGAAGAGTTTTGATATGAAAGGGTGGTTGTGACTGACTTGAAAAAGGCGGTTCACTCTTACTATTTGCGCAATGAGCATTCTTGGAACTCCAAATATTTGACAATTGGAAACTTTCATCAAGGCATTTAATCAAATTAATTACAGAAATCACTCAAAGAAAGGAAAGCAGTAGAGAAATGAAGTAGGTGATTATAGTTTTTATTTTACCTGATCTCATACAAAAGGGCCTTGGTGCCCACAGCAGGGCAATCCCATTTGCTGTGTTATCCGTGTACAATGCTGTCTCTTGGAGGAATGGAGTGACTTCCTCCGGCAACACAAAGTCTTCCTCCTCTGGCAGAGGGTCCAGAGACTTGACAGAGTGGCGATGGGAGATCGGGTTGATCAGCGGGTCAAAGTAGAATGCTGGCAAGTCAGGGTCTTCAGTCTTGATATAGACCACATTGGGAGTGTGGTACCTGCAAACATATATCCATATCAACGACTTACCAAGAATATCTTCAAAATTATAGTTTACGCGGGACACGAACATTGAGAAGAATACCAAAGGCAGCAGTCTAAAATGTTTACCCCAAGAAAAGACCCCAAAAAGGCTTAGTATTTACTTAATCTCAGTAGGAACAATCTAGCAACACTGGTGCGGGTGACAACAGGTCACCTAAACTAAATAGACACATTGTTATTAAAGCTTCTGCTATTCACCTCAGTCTGGAAATTAGCAAGTACTTTTTTTTTTTAATCTGTTTATTATTTATTGAGGTCTTAGTACAAAAAATTACTATGTCGCCCTCGTTAAGGTCAACTAATTTTCTTACGTAAACTAATTCACAGGCACAACATTGTTTCTTAGTCTAATTCCTAACCTAACTAAACCATATAATAGCCTGGCTTCATCAGACACAGGTGAAGCCAGAACGTTGTGTCAGCCACCCACATAGAAAAACAAGCTATTGTTATAAATTTGTCTCCTCCGAGATTCGTTCCGATTCGTTCCGGACACACTCAGAGCCAGTACTTCTTGAGAGAATATGTGTAATATATACATGAGATGTTTACTAAGGATGGATAGCATTAAAGTATAAAAGTTTAGTAATTGAAGTGAAGTGAGTATTTTAGCATGAAACTTACCAAGACAACTGCACGAAATGTGGCAGATTATTGTACAGGTACGGGAAAGCAATCCTGTACTCTGTCCTGATGGGCTGACGGATGATGATCTTGTTGATATCATTGAACTCGTTCCAGTCCTCATCACCAGCGGAGTTGTCCTTCACAAGTGGCTCAAACTTCGGCCCTCCAGGAATAGCCATGTTCAGAGCCTTAGCTGTGAAGAAACTCTTTGAATCGAAGAGGTAGAAGTAATTGTCATCCACCAAGTCAGTCAGCAGTTGGTTTGCGAGGCGATACAGTGTCGCCATCTGTGGCAGGGACAAGTTCCACTTCCTGTAAGTGGAGCCGTTGACATGTCTTGTCCCGAGCAGGGGTTTGTGGTCATACAACCAGTTGGCAACAGGACCGTCTTCATCAGGGTCCAGTTCAATCTGGATTGGCTCCAAAGGCTCAACATCCAGGATGTTGTCAGCATAATCCAGGGGAGGTTCTTCATCATCAAAAGGCGGGAACCTCATCCTTTTGAAGTGCCTACGGTCACGCTTTTCACGCCTCATCATGATCCACATGGTGCCCCACTGAGCAATGTACACTGGCTCAATGACCCAAGGAATCTCATTTACAAAGGTGATAGCTCCAGTAATGTGGTATAGAACATTCACATCTCTTATTTGTTCCCAGGGCATAGGCATGTTTTCTAGGAGTTTCATGACAGCATGAGGCATGTATTTCAGTGCTCCAAGATACACACGTTTATCATGACGGTATTTGCGGCTCGTCATGTCTCCATGATCGCGGATGATCTTGCGGATATGTTCTGGAGGCATGTCTTCTTTTTGTGCATCGACAAACCCAAACTTGCGCTTGTCGGCAAAGCGTTTTGACTGCAGCTGTAGCCATTTTTGTGCTGTAAACAAATTTATAATATATAGAAATAATAAATAAGAATTTTATTTGCAAAGACAAGGGTAAAAAGGTTCTTATATCATTATATAAATAGAACGCCTTAGTCAGCTATTAAATTGTAGCATGTAAATTTTTAAGGTTTATAGTCATTAAAACATAAACCAAGGCCAGTTTCACATACTTTTAAGGTTTAGAAATTCGTCAACAGAGTAATAACAGTTTTGCATAAGCCAATGTATTGATCGGCAACATTCAACATTTTAATATCATCTGGTATTTTGTTATAAATAGTTACACAAATTGCTGAACAGTTTTTTTAAATACAGTGATGTTCTTGGCGTGTGATTAGATACGAGCCTGTTCGGGTTTCTAGTGTCCTCGAGTAATAGTCTTCATTTAACGAATTTACCGATTTCAAGAATGTAGAGACAGGGTACTGGTATTATGTTTAATCTTTTGAATGTTTGTTTAAATGACTCATAGGTGCCATATCACAAATAGCAGCATTCAACATTCTGTTCCATTACCCCAAATTATCAGACTATATCTTATGACAGATTCTACATAGCCATGATAGGCAATCAATGCGGTTTTTTTCTCGGCTGTTTTGTGCAAATGTCTTAGCACAAAAACAAATCTGTTTATCTTATGACAAAGTTTATTAATGTGTTCTTTCCAATTCAAATGTCGATCAATTATAATACCTAAAAATATCACACTATTAGGCTCCTCTAGAGTTTGCACCATTATGATTTATATTTAATGTCATATTCCTATTATATTTTTCAAAGTTATTAAAATTTATATACATTGTTGTATTTAAATTTACTTGCAGATTATTATTATTTAACCAAATAATTATAGAGGTAATAGTTGCATGTCTGATTCATGAAGTGAAATGTCATAAGTAATCACGCAAGATACATTTATCAATATATCATCAGCGAATAGAATGCAGTTTTGGTTAGTAACTTCCAGCAGGTCATTTATTTAAAGTAAGAAAAGAAGAGGTCCAAGTACACTGCCCTGAGGAACGCCAAATTTATTACATTTAAGCTTGGATTTATAACAATTTACCTCATTGTTTTCATTAAGACAAATTATTTCTAGACTCTGCACCCTATTGTCCAAGTAAGTCTGAAGCCAGTTTCGTGCTAAGCCTCTTATACCATTTGCCTCGAGTTTCAATATCAATATCTCATGTGCAACAAAATCAACCGCTTTGGACATATAGAAAAATAGTACTGTACTATAGTTATATAGTGCAGTACTATTTTTTGGATAGTTTAGTATAGTTTTTGACACCTTTATTGTGAACAATTATAATAGTATAATAATTAAATAGTGAAAAGTTCAGATATATGCAGATGAGCAGATCAGAGATTATGAAAATGTTAGCAATATCAGCATTCTTCACTAATGTGAGGTGAAGAAGAATATCTCATTGCAAATAAATAATCTTCCCTCAAAATATGAGTTTCAAATATATCTTGAACATAAAACCTTTCGCTTGAGGGATGATGCTACATATCACATATCATTCTATTTCTATTGCAGCAACATTTATTTTACACAGCATGCTGTGCTGTAAAGGCACACATAACAGCAGTTAGGAAAATAAAATTAAAAATTAAAAAAATATCTCATGGGATTAACTAAATTACTTCATCAGCCCCCTTGTAGACACTCTGACCCTTCTTATAATGATACCAGTTGCTGGTTTTTCTGTAGATGAAATGGTTATGAGGTAATACGCAAAAACACACGACGCTCCATCGCATCATCACCAACCCAAACATTTTTAATAACCTCAAAAGATATGCCAACAAGCTATCAACGTACTTTTTTCCTTGATCTTCTCCTCCGGTATGTTGTACGGCTTCGGAGGCTGCATGGGCGGCACGGGGGGCGCAGCTGCGGCGGCCGCGGCGTGCGCCTGTAGTGCCGCCTGCTGCGCTGCAGCTAGTTGCTGCTGCGCCATCATGGTGGCCCAGGGGTTGGGCCCCAGAAGGTACGGCGGCAGCGACATAGCTGGCCGCCTTCTGTGTACCAGAAACAAGCGTTAGTTGCCCGCGTTAACAGGAAAACTTGAAACCGAAACCGTGAAAATGAAGCGTGGTATCATTGCCGGTAAATATGCCAGTTTTGAAACGTGTGCAGAGAGAATCTGTGCTTACTTTTGACGCCGCTGCTAAATTATGGGTTTTGGTACATTCAGAATGAAAAAACTAACACTTATACGGAGAATATTCTCTGAAATGGCGTAAGTAAAAACTACAGCCACACGCAAAATGGATGCGCATTGTCAGCCATTTTTTATTTGGTTTGTCATGGGTTTACCTTGTCTTTAGTTTGCATTGTTTGTTGGTAACACGAGTTTGTTTTCATTAAGCTGAGCATTCACGGTCGTTTGATCTACAAAAAGGATTCGATTTATCGAAGATCAGAGACGTACAGCGATAGATCGGATGAAGCTGTTCGATTTCCCCACTCACTGGCATAAAACTGGCTTTCAGTCAAAGAGTAAGGTAATACATACAGAAATGTTTTCAGTTATCGATCGACGGGATCGTGCGCTGACGCGACGACTCTGTTGATATACTGCTCAGCATTTCAGCAACAACCTTTCCCATGTTAACCTGGTTTTCTGGAGGATATCTCTTTAATAAAGAAATTATGATGATATATCACCCAACACTTTCATAATTCAAAATAAATTCACTTTTTGTTTGGTTAGGTGTCCTCTACCCGTATATTTACAACATTTATCATCCGCTAAAGCAAAATATGGAAGGGGCGTCACTGGGCCATCTGTTGGATTTTGAAAAACCGCTGCTCTAAAATAATCCTATTGTGTATATTATATTTACTATTTATATTTATCTTTCAATCTACTATCTTGTTTTTGCTACTCGACGTATATTTTCTTCTCGGGCAAGTTAATTTGGCATCTGGATCGCTGCGTCATTACGGCGCTAATAGTCATAAGGCAAAGTGGCAGGTGCCAACTTAATTTGCCCGGGAAGTAGGTGGGGATCTGGGTACAATAATACAACGAGAAATTACTGTACGTCATCGTTCGCGTCGAACAGCGTCGAATCTACGACTGATGGAAAAAATTACGGAACGCGCACTCACGGTCAGTTTGATAGAGACTATGCGACCGGAAATCCGTGGTTGGCTCAAACTGACCGTGAATGCCCAGTTTTAGCTTTTTGTTATCAATTCTAACGGTAAAATGTCATTTCCACGATCTTCTACACAATCCGTCCGCAAGCCGACATATGGTGTAAACAGTCAATCGACAAGAAAGGATCCGTCGCAGAAACGGCCGCCAGCCACTAACGGGTCGTTCCAAAAATATTAAATCAATGAACGCTTTTATACATCCAATTTCCAACAGTATTATCTGTAGGTATAGTAGAAAAAGTGAGGTATATACCAATGCGCTAGTAATATCTTATTATATCTACCGATATTACTGTCGGAAATCGGAAGTATAAAAGCGTCTGTTCTGTTTATTGTTAGAATTTCTGATTGATGTTTCAAGAATCAACGATGATCAACGAGTATTATAGTTAAATGTGTAGAATTACAGTCACATCAATACCAATTATTTCAGTGAAATAATTATTGAAATTGGACCAAAACTGACGAAGTTCGAGCGATTTTCATGCCGCATTCTCAAAAAAGCTCACCACGATTCGCTGATGACGTCATTAGCTACGATTGTGTTCGCCGCCTACCTCAGTTGCTTGCAGCGCGTTGAATCGTAGTACACGTAAATGGAATTGTTTTCTTGTGTTCTAAAAATACCCAAAAATAGAAAAAAGTGTTGGAGTTTAATGAGGAGAGACGACCCACGTCTCCTTTCAACTAAAAGTACTTTATCCTAGTGTGAAGATCATTTCGACGTAAGTGGAGTTTCTTCTCCACAGCGTGCGTACACTGTCAGTGAACGTGCCATCCATAATAGCTTTGACGTCGAAAAATTATTTGTAAAAATCTTAATTCTAATAAAATATTTTTGACTTTCGTAAACTTTTTTTGATATCGTCGCCAAAGTATGCGAATTAAACTTTCAGTGATTCTTATGTACAATAAAATAAGGTTATTTTTATCTGAACACGAACACTTTTTCACTCTGGCAATTATTCCTAAGTGAGCCACTAGACTAGAGGGAGGTCCCTCGCTTGGTATTTCCGGTTCAACTTGCCCAGCCATATATACTTGCCTCATTTCATTTCTTTCTGATGCAAACACAGCACAATACATTTTTATTTATGGCAGCCCCACTAACAATGTTGACAAAAATGACAAACGCCATTTTTGACAGTAACTTCAAACTTCAACTGCATTCTAGTGATGGGTAGCTCGCTCCAAAGTGCAACTCGGTTAAATCGGTTTGAAAAACAAAGCAAACCGGTTTGTAAACCGGTTCAAATCGATTTGGGGCCAAACCGGCGAATACATACAAAAGAGCGAACACTGAATCGCCCGATGCAACTTTTCTAATTTCAGACGTAGATGGTCTTGTATTTACCTCCTGTAGCCTCTATCAGCGATTGCGGGTATTTGTTTTTCAAATGTGCCATTATTGTACTCGTATTTCCGGTGAACTTATAAGATTGACTACAAATGTTACATTTAACATACCGTTTTCCCGTCCAGAAAAGTGTTCCCAAACTATCGGTTTTTTTCTGTTCCCTGGCATTGTGGACACACTCTTAGACACAGATTACGAAACAAAGTCAACAATAACACTAACACCTCTTTTAATATTTTTAACAATTTTTTACTCTATTTTCAAATTTCCTTCACTGCAAACAAAAACTTCTAGTCGCCTACACAAGTCGCAACAGGTTCAAAGCGCGCGCGAAACGTCTTGACCAACACATCAACCAAGTAGGTACAGCAAGCAAAACTCGCGCGCGAACGAATCGCACCTACAAATCGGTTTGCACCAATCTTTGAACCGAGTTGAATCATTCGATCGTCAAACCGGTTTGAACCGAGTTGGTAAACCGAGTTACCCATCACTACTTCATTCCTAATTTCCTTCTTCTTCGAGGATTTGGAGGAGTTGTTTGGTCGAGTTTTCAACAACTGTACCAGAGTTACACTGTAATTTGAACAACTTACTGCAAAAGCTTACGGCATGGCGGACCACGACGACTTTGAAGACAGCCAGTTTCCGGACAACGATGAACTAATTCCATACGTTACAGCCGGTAACCTCGCTCAGCGAAATGGCGCGAAAGTCACTATCTGGGGCAAAGTGACCAAAGTATCAGCCAGCGAAGGGTTCTACGTCAAAACTGTTGATGATCTAGAGATACTCATACGACTGAAGAGGCCACTGAACGAGGCATTGGAGGGATGGTACGAGATAAGCGGAGTATCGCAAGGAAAGAGTGTAATGTGTGACGAGTATGTTCCTCTCTCCTCAGAGATGACGAAGAACATTGATACTGAAGGTCACAAGGCTCTGGCAAAACTGCTGTCAGCACTAGACGATCCCTGGAACCTTGGAGACGATTCAAGTAATGTGAACGGTGTTGTGCCCATGGAGTAAATGTTTCCTGGACTGAGATTTTTTTAGCTATTTGTGTATCTTAAAAGTATTTCATAATGTATGCAAGTTTTGTATTATAAAGGCCTAATTTTGATACAAGAAATGTTTTGTTTTTAGCAACTTTTCTAACAATACAGTAGTTGTTCCAGAAGAATAATACTCCAATTAAGTTGCAGACATAACTAATTTATAGGTAATTTATGTACTATGATTACATATATGTGAAGGATTAATAATAGTTCATATCTAACCAGATAATTACTGCATAGCTACAGTGTTACAGAAAATGGGTCGGTTTTTGAATCATGCCCCGAGATAAATTGCATTTTATTCACAGATATTTTCCAATTTTCAAGTTTAATTTTCAGAAAAACTGCATTTCCTTAAAAAAATGAAAGTATTTTGTTAAGATAAGTGACCATCAGTTAACCATTACACACCTCATTATAAATAAATTCAGGGGGCATGATTAAAAAATTTTACCCAGAAAATAAAAACCGTGGCCTTTTTTTAATTAGAGAAGAAGAAAAATCTAAAAGTGTTTCTCTTTCTTGGTTGACTGCACTTAAGGGTCAGAGTGTCGATAAGGGGGCGGAAGCCCCACTATCTAGGAAGCATGCATCCAATTCTGCACTCGTGGGTATGCCCTCATGACATTTGCTTGTTTCTTGTCTTCAAATATTTTTATTCGTTTCTGATGCATAACAGCATTTGAAAGTGCTCCTTCAATGCAAGTGACTGGACGATTACTGCAATAAACAAGACAATATTCTAAAATCTTCATACTTGTTTTTGTGCTATTATATAAGTGATAAATGTAACCGTAAGATAGTAAAAAACCGTTAGTTGATAAACTAATGCGGTATATGATCAACTATCGACAGTTTCTTTTGTTCTTACATGTCAACCTAAAACAAAGAATATTCGGGGGCTTTGCTGCGCTCACTCCCTTTAGTCTTCACCTAAGCTACCGCAGTGCGCATTGCCCTGGTATTTTATTTGCAATTCAAGTTTATATCAGTTTACTATTTAACGGGTTTAACCATTAGTTAATCAACTAATGCGTCCTATAGTAAGCAGTATGTTACAGTTTACTATCTGTTGATAGTTGATAGACTTACAAAAAAATTTTTTTTTTATTATCTTATGGTGACATATATATATTTTGTTGGTGCTTTTTGGTCTCATACCCAAACAATCCACACATTTACCAAAGTCAAATACAAAGGAAAATATTTCCAACTCTTTTCTTAGAATATGTATACCTATATTAGTAATATCCAGTGGTCTGAATACCTTGGAGCGCAACTAAAGGAAAAGTATGGACTTGACTTTTTAGCAGTACTCAATTTCCGGAACTTAAATAAAAACTTTTAATAACAGGATGGTTTGTTTTTCTTCGAAGTTATGCATTCATTTTCAGAAAATAAAAAGTGAAATAATGTGCCTTGGTCACTCAAAGCCATATTTCTCATATTCATTATAAATCATTCACATTACATACTCCTACACTAACGGAAGAAATGCGTCGATTATTTTTAATGGTAAAGCCTCCTTGGACCACTCTGTTGCAACCTCCTTACATCGCAACTACAACATTCAAAATTCAAAATTCGACACTGGTGTCAGATATATCTCGGTTTCGGCGGCATGTGTGCATACCTAGAATACGCACTATTGTCGCGATTCTTTATTATTGGGTTTATGTTTAAGAAGTTGTCATTCAGAGCGATTAGTCAGTCACGTTTTTATTCTTTGTCTTCCTCAGTGCTATCATATATCACACATGCCGCCGAAACCGAGAAACAATTTTAAAATGGATTGCTGAGCACCCGGTAATAGTACGGACTCTTCGATGTCGTTTCTTTGTACTAAATGCGATGCGATGTTCGTTTTCATTTGAATAAATCTACGTTGGACAGACACATTCGAAGCGTCACCGTGGCCAATGAAACAAACAAAAGAGGTCGATTTTTACTTCATTCAGCCTCATAAAGTTTTTGATAATGTGTTATAGTATATACCTTGGTGTGAACAACCCAGCTTTCGGGATGTTTTTCGAAAAATGTTTAAAGAAAGACATCCAAACATGCCGTTGCCTCCATATTACAGCTAATAATTACAAGGTGGGATACTCGGCTAGAGGCAGCGTCATACATATTACATCAAATATTTTACAGAAATAAAGGGCGTACTTTCTTGTTTCAATAGCTCTAACGCTGTATCGATTAGAAACGCAAAAAACATGGAGAATGGAGAGTAAAAATTTACGAAATGAATCAAAGTGTATGGACGAAATTTAGAGTATTATACAATTTAGTTTAAAAGAACTACTTACTACTACTAAAGTGATCTAAATATATGTGACGATATATTAGCATTAGTGAGAGATTTTTTAGAAGTTGCGCCCGAAAGATTTAGACATAAAACTAAAAAAGTTATGGGTAGAGATCCAGATTTGGACGCAGTACGTGAATAAGTATAATGAAAAAAAATCTATAAATGATCTAGATATAATGAAATTTAAATTATCTCCACTTGCCTCCACTGATGTAGAGCGCTACAAATGGATTTTACAGGTAAAGTGAAACTCATTAAAAGAGGAAAATATTGAAAAAACCATGATCATTTATTTCAATACTTACCTCCAAAGAAAATATATTAGATGTTTAGAAGAGACTTCAGAATACTTCAGATGAAGAAAAAGTTTCTGCTGGAGTACTTTTTATGAATATCTAATGTGTGCATTCTTCTAACGTGAATGTAAAGATTATTCAAATTAGAAAACAAGTAGGTACCTTTCCTAAAACTTTCATTGAAACTTCCCACGACTATCTGATGTAAATCTAAAAAAATAAGGAAGCTATTTCGCAGTAAACTGAACTATGTAAATTTGTTTTTAAGTTCCGAAAATTGAGTACCAAGGTATCCCGACGACTGTTTAAATTTCCTATAATACACAAATTACAAATTTTAAAATTATTTTGTAAACAAAGTAATGTCATTGGATAGTAGTAATATGTTTAATATGCACATCAAAGTCAAAGGTTTTATTTTGTACTGGCCAATGACATTACTTTGTTTACAAAATAATTACAGGATTAGTAATTTGAGTTTAGGATGTACCTACTGAGCTTTACAAAACTGCGTAATGTTCGTAGCCGTATCATAGAATTGATAATTTTATGAAAATGCGCAACCATACCATTTCATGAAAAGTTCAGAAAGGGTTGAATTTGATGAAACATATCTTTTTAAAAGCATTTTTATTCGGTACTACACGTACTACCTAATGTTTTTGTGATATACATGTCAAACTAACACGAATAATATTCGGGCGCTTCGATGCGCTCGCCCCCTTTTGTCTTCGCCTAAGCTATATACCTACCGTAGTGTTCAACCGTAAAAGAAGTTCAATGAAAGTTCTAATTCAACCATGGTTGGCCATTTCGTGATGTTGAATTCTACGACATGGCTACATGCATTTTTGTAGCCTACTGGTTCTTGTAAACTGGCTGGAAGTATTAATTTGAATACTTACATCCGTTGCACTCCATTCTTATTTACACCTGAGTGAACTTCGACGCTGTAGGGCCGCACCTTCTCCGTCTTAAGAGCCAGTTCGGTTAGGAACCTCTTAATGTATTGTTTCATTTGCAAATTATCTTTGTTCAGCTTAGTTTTCTCTGCCTTTAGGCACATGGTCTGAACTTTCACGTGATTCATTTTGAGCATGAACTGGTCCATTTTGCTGTACTGTTGGCATTCATTCTGGAGACAAAGAGTTTTTTTACTGTTTAATGACTGTGTGGCGTTGCGGCTCGAGGCTCTGTCTCCTAAGCGAGAGGTCCAGGGTTCGAATCCGGGCTGGGGAGGAAAAAAATCCCCAGGTCCTGGATGTTTATAAGTATGTGATCTCGTCTACCTAGTGTGGGGCCAGAAGCAATGTGCGTGCAATGTATGTAAATGTTTAAATTGTAGCCAATAATTGTAACTACAGGGATAACTGTCGAAGACAAAGGCGGTACACTCTAAATAGAAATCGAATTCTCAAGCGAATATTCGATACCTTATTTCGATATGCCCATAAATAAGGCCGCGGGGGGCGGGCGGGGTGGCGCCGCACTGCATCGTGTGGCCTCACCCTTATGTAAGTTCAGAGGAGGATTTACACGATGAGCTCTCCCGTATCCGTTCGCATAAGCCAATGGATGGTGTAAACAGTCAACGAGTAAGTAAGGGCCGCCGGAACGGCCGCCACAGAACGAAGCGGCCGTCGCATCAGGAGCCGCCCCGCGCCGTTGCGATTGCAAGAGTAGTGTAAAGATCCATGCGGCAGCCGTTACTAGGTAGAACTTCTGTGTGAATGAGCGCTTATTATATTGTATCTACCAGCTGTTCGCTTTGAGTTTGCCCTTGCATTGGGGACCGATATGCTAGTGGGATAAGAGCGGCGGGAGGTAAGGGCAAACTCTAAGCTAGCTAGCTACTCTAAGGGTAGCTATGAATATAATGCAAACTATGTATTTACTATCATGTCGTCATCGAGATTCTCGTAAGGGAATGCTCTATCATTGTCTTCAGTGTCCCTGTTCTCGATCTTGTCGCCATCCTTCTCGTACTTTCGGCAAATCACCCCGAGTTGCAGGATTTTGTCCAATTTCTTTTTTGCTTCTTGCAATTTCTGAAATTTAAGTAATACATGCAGCTACAGAAAGCTCAAAATAGAATATAACGTCTCGGTCTTGTGGTATATATTATGTCACCGTAAGATTGTCGAAACTGTTAGTTGATAAACGTTTTTTTCTCTTGTTAGTTGGTCAACTATCGACAGATAGTAAACTGTAGCGTGCTGCTTAATATATGACGCGTTAGTTGATAAACTAACGGTTAAAACCACTAAATAGTAAACTGGTTTAAACTTGGATTGCAAACGTAATACCAGCCCAAACACTGCGGTAGCTTAGGTGAAGACTAGAGGGGCGAGCGCAGGGAAGCCCTCTAATAGTCTTCGTGTTAGGTTGACATGTAAGGTCAAAAGAAACGTAAATTCTAAACCGTGACGGTCTGGTTTACTATCTGTTAATAGTTGATCAACTAACGCGTTAGTTTATCAACCAACGGTTTTGACTATCTTACGGTGACATATAAACAAATATACATAGTCAGGTCATAAGTTCTGTCACATGTGCAATATGAAATAATTTAGACATGTTTATTATTTATGTAAACATTTATATAGCAAAATCAACTTAATAAAACATAGATTCTTATGGTAATAAAGTTTATTCAAAATGACTCCCGCGATTTTGAATACAGGCCTTTATTCTGCGCGGCCATATTCGTCTATCGCAGCACGAACGAGGTCCATGTCAATATCGGCGGCTGCCTTAATCAAGGATGCCTTGAGTGACTCCAAATCAGGATGAGGCTTTGAGCAGGCCTTTTCCTCCAAGTGTTGCCATATCTTGTAATCTAACGGACTCAAATCTGGACTGGAGGCGGGCCAGTCTTCGTGCCGGATGAAGTCAATTTCACGCGCCGCCAGCCAGTCTTGTGTGCTTTTCGCTCTATGAGCTGGCGCAGAATCTTGTTGGAATATCCAGTGCCTGTTATTAAACATGGTATGAGAAACAGGTTCCACAAGGTTCTTGAGGACTGTATTTTGATACACAACTGCATTCGTTTTTACGCCTTTCTCACAAAAATGTACCTCAGTTAAGCCCCAATAAGAGACTCCCAACCAAACCTGAGCGAGGATGGAAAATGACCTCGTTGGACACGCGGAATACGGTTGCTCGCTTCTTCACTGCTGTGTGCGTACACCTTATCATTTTGTTTGTTGTAGCTCTCTTCCACGGTGAAAATTTTTTCATCCGAAAAAAGAATTTCCCGATGCTTTTTTCCCGCGTACCGATTCAACAAAGCGCGGCATCTCTTCAGTCTCAGGTTCATTAAACGAGCGTCCAAACGATGTCCTGTTTTTCTTCGATATGCCCTAAGCCCTAAGTCTTCATTTAACACCCTTTTCACCGTGGTCCTGCTTAACTCCATCTGAAGGGCCAACAGTTTCTGCTTACGTATGGGATTTCTTTGAATTCGCGCCTTCACAGCTTTTATCACTGCTGGAGTCCTAACAGAGCGAGGGCGAACACTTCTTGACCTGTCATCTACACTAGAGTCTTCATTGTATCGTTTTATGGTACGATAAACGAATCTTTTGGTTATATTCAAATTTTTCAGTAAGTCGAAAATCTGAATTGGCGCGTAACCGCAACGATGCAACGCAATAACTGCGACACGGTCTTCTTTAAGTGTCCACTCCATATTTAAAAATGAGGAAAATTCTAAAAAGTACACATTTTTATTTTCATGAAAAATTCGAAATTCGAATTCAATAAACTTTTTTGTGGCCAGCGTTCTAAATTCAAAAGTTTTTATTGTGTGACAGAACTTATGAACTGACTGTGTATATTGGGTAATACACACCTAGGGTATATTTAGGGTCAGAAATCGGTTTCGTAATCTGTTTAGGTAGGTACTCAATTATTTATAACTAATTTCATCATAATTATATCAACCCGGTAACTTTTTCGTTAACACAAAAATAATAACCTACTTACTTGTGCTTGCATAACCCACAGTTAGG
Organism: Argyresthia goedartella; assembly: GCA_949825045.1. Classification (NCBI taxonomy): domain Eukaryota; kingdom Metazoa; phylum Arthropoda; class Insecta; order Lepidoptera; family Argyresthiidae; genus Argyresthia; species Argyresthia goedartella. Next base: position 34,318,197 of record OX463812.1, on the reverse strand, counting down.
TAACCTACCTCAATAGCGCCCTGACTGGCATCTACCAACACCAACAACTGTTCGCCGCCCATCTTCCTCTCACTTTTGGATTCCTTCTTCATCAGCCAGTACTTTTTTGCAAGTAGCTCCTTGTGATCGGACATGCGCTTGACCTTCGAGCTCATTGTCGTCGTTGTTTTAAGATATTCTCTTTGCAGAGTTTGGACTATTTTCTGTAATAAAGATAGGTACCTAAGTAAGTTAAATATACCACACCAATAACACCATTAGGTACATTACTGTGAAGCAGAGATACCTACAGAAGCCTGAACAATCAACAGATCGTTCCTCGCGATGTCTCGTTGGTAAAAGTCATCTTTTTCCCGCAAGAGCTGGTAATGGCTCATGATGGGGTTGTGCTGCTCCATATAGGAGTTGTAGACCTCGCGTAGGCGTGACCAGACACCCTCGAGCTCCAATTCCTTTGGGTGGCGGAGGCTACGCATATCGTCTTCGTGCTAGAAGAGTATGTTGTGATGAGAATCTGATAGCCAAAGGAGACGTATATAACAGGACAACCTCTGGTTACGTAGTGGTCGGAGAGGTTTCTCAACTCATTCGGGATACATAAGACACCCTTACATTGTTAATGATAACATGAAATCGCCAAAGGAATTAAACTGACGAGTCATTATCATATTTTATCCATTCGTAGTAACGTAGTGTCGAAGCAAAAAGTGCGTGGAAAAACTGAAATTAAGACCGACGGGTCGTAATTTCAGATTTTCCACACACAGGTTTCCTGTAATTAAAGCCGAGTATTTTACTACCCACATGGCAGACCGTGTAGGCTTGTATCGTGGGTACTTCCGGTCATCATCCTGACGAGATCTCGCCTGTCATACCATGACAAGCGTGGCAGATCCGTGCTCATGACGGCAGGTATTGTGCGCGCAACATCGTAGCTAGGAAATTACAGGCTACTCGCTGAAATACGCTGCGATGTAGTTTCAATAGATTCTTAAGACGAGTGTCCAAATTACAACTCACTGAATGACTGACTAACCCATGGCACAAGCACGAGGAATGCCATGACATGACGGTGTAGGCTATTGCGGAACTAAATTCAGAACTGCACGAATAAAAGGATTCAAAATAATACATTTAACGTAAATATTGTAATGTACATAGTTCTAAATACACAAACATTAGATACTGTACACGTAATTTGCACATTCTGTCAGCATACAGCCAGTAGGCAGGTGATACAATTATATTTGGCACTGTTCTGATCCTTTTATTACGGTGTGACTGAGGGTGGTCAAGCGTGGATGCCATTATATATGCTGTTATGGGACCCGTGTCATTAGTGTTAGTATTATCGCTGGCATAGTTAAAATGCGTGCTCTGCTGCTGCTCTGTGGATTGACAATCTTCGAATTTATTTTTAGTGTTCAAGTGAGTTTACGAATAATCTAGTTACCTAATTTCACGAAATTACCACTTAATTACTGTACTCTATACGGTAGGACTATTTCAGGCTTTGACTTGCCGATCAGAAGGAGGCCCAAAAGAAGAGGAGCTGAAGACAATTTACATGAACTGCTTGAAAAGTCAAGATGGAAGAAACTCCACCGAAAACCGAAGACACTACGACGACCACAATTCCAAGGAGAAGAAAAAACACAACAAGGGTTCCCAATGGGACAAACGAGATGATACATTTGGAAACCGAGATGATTGGTCCGGAGGAGATTGGTCCAGAAATATGGACAGATCTTCGGGGTCAGGTCGGGATAGAGACGACTGGTCAGACCGGGATGACCGGATGCCAACCAGGAATGACAGGATGAGTGGCCGGGATAGAACCAACATGAACAGCAGGGACCGAAAGAATGTCAGAGATGGACATGGAGAAAGCGATGACTATGACATTGTAAGTTTTTATTATGTTACAGATTTAGTTTTGTTACGATAAGAATTCACTTCAGGCTCAATTTCATAGACACTAACAGTGCACTTTCCATCGTTGTTTTACACACAAAATTGTCCGCTGACTCTCTGTTTTATCAGCAACCTGTGAAACTGGTGCTCAATCTTCTCCAGGACATGTCTACCAGCATGCGGAACAACAATTACCGGTCCACCACGCCGTATCCTCGAAGGATGAAGCGGGAAAGATCCTCAGGGCACAGGAGTCAATACAACCCCAACACTTCGCAGAAGAAGACAGATTACGATGATTCCGACAGGAACAGTGAAAGAAACTCCAGTGACAACAACACTAATAAAGACATGGAGAAGAACAAAGCATGTGCATTGCATTGTTTCATGGAGGAAATGGGGATGGTAGGTTACGAATTTAGTCTCCGTAGACTTAAGACTGGACCAATTCCGATAACCTTTTTTGTGCCAACTCCGTTGATGTTCGTTCCATTTCAGGCAATAAATGGCTTGAATAATTCTAACATTCTTGCACGGTTTGAGTTAACGCCTCTATGGTGCAATAAATTACAACTTACAAACTTCTTGTTGCAGACTGGTGAAAACGGTATGCCCGATCGATATTTGGTGACACAGGGCATTACGAAAGACGTAAAGAATGAAGACCTGAGGGATTTCCTTCAGGAGTCAATAGAAGAGTGCTTCCAGATCCTTTATAATGGTAAGTACCGCATCAAGGGAAACTTCGTTAAAAACATTTAGGCTGGTTACTTATTGATATCTAATTGTTGCTATTATTTTCAGAAAACTCTCAGGATAAATGCGAGTTCTCTAAGAATTTGATGATGTGCTTGTCAGAGAAAGGTCGGGCTAACTGCGATGATTGGAAAGAAGATATAAAGTTTTGAAATGCTTCTGTACTAAATAGATACTATTGGAAACTAAACATAGCCTTGTCATGATATAAACTTTAAAATAAATTTAAAAATTTAATCTGAAAAGATCCAAAATCTTCACATTTGTTGGAAGTATCTATTATTGCTATTGTTAGGGTGGTTATTCATGTAATAAATCTTTATATGACCAACCTCAAGTCTACCATTATTTTTCTCAGTAGCTCTCTCCATCTCCTTCTGTATCTTATCGTTCCCGAAGTCTCTGTACTGTATGTAAGTTATCAGCTTAAGTTTGAACTCGGCTCTCTCCTGGTTGTCACTGATGTCCAGCTCCTGTCTATCCCAGTTTTCCAGCAGGATGTTTTTCTGATGATCATACTCTTCTTGTAGTTTATCTAGACGCTGCGTACCGATACCTGGCAAACAATATGAAGCCAAGGTAAACCTGAGCTATGTAATAAAAGAATATGATAAATATTTACCTATCGACTCAGAGACTCGGCTACTAGCGTAGTGTTAGTCGCTGAGACCACTATCGATATCGTGAGTTGAAGACGGTTGTTGATAAGTTCTTGCAAGTACACGGACGTATAGGATCCAAAAATAAGGGTAAGAATACTTGCAGTTACGTGGTCTTTACGATGAACCTACGTCAAACCCAGAGGATCACTGCGGTACATGCTATTGTCGTGAATATTTTGTGATACCTACACTAGGTTTAGGTATCTTTTATATTAGCTGTTATTACCTACAAAGTCGCTGATGCTCTCAGTATGAGCCTGGTAAGCTCTACGATGCTGTTCATCGGAGTCATCAATTGCAGTCATCAGCGATGTGATAAGTCGGTTCTTCCGATCCATCATGAAGTTGAAAGTCGTCATCATGCCCTGGATGTCCATGGCCATCTGCTTACACTTGATCCTGCGCAGTATGAAGCGCCACATTTGGTTTAACTTCGCCGTGTTTATGCGACTGTAAGCCTCTTCTTTGTCCAGTTTGTTCTACAAACATGTAAACGTAAATTTTATGAGCTAGAAAGATGAATCAGACAATAAATTTTAAATCGACACAAAAGTCCTCATTTTTTAGGGTTCCGTAAAGGAAAACGGAACCATTATAAGGTCACTCGTGTGACTATCCTATGTGTGTAGTAGTAATATAAAACGACCGAATTTTCACCTCTGTGGCGCTGTGGATGTGACTGCCTACCGTGCGAGAGGTCCCGGGTTCGATCCCAGGCTGGGTATAAAACAGGAAAAAATACACCAGGTCTTGGAGGTTTATATGTGTCTGATGTCGCTGTTTCTGGTTCCCACGACACGGGGTATCCTAGTGTGGGGTCAGAAGCAATGTATGTGCCTGTATATAAATATGTTTATGTCTGAACCGATTATGTAGAAATTTGGTCCAATTATTACGTATTCGTGTGACCCAAACACGAACGTGTGCATAAGCATTTTTCAAGGGCAAATTAGAAAGAAAATAAAAAGTATTTAAGAAAATGGGCAAAATAACACCATTACCCCCGACACTAATGATCCTATTTTTTTTTAAATTAATATTTAATACAGGTCTTCCTTTAAAATAATTTTAACGACGAAAACGAAAAACGAAAAATATAAGCTATGTGTCGTTTTAATAGCCCCCCCCCCCCCATATTTAAACCGTATTGGTGCAATTTTGGGGGGCAAATCAGATTTATTAAAAGTTTTCCAAACCGTGTCGGTGACATGTTTATGGTAAGGGCCTGTTGCAAGGATCTCACATTTATATAAATATATTTTATAAACCTGAAATGCTCAATAAAAAAAGAAAAAGAAAATAGGCAAAAAAGACCATTCCCGATATATCCGAAACTACTGATCCAAACATATAGGAAAAATATAAAGAAATGTATGATTTAAATGTATGATTTAAAGTAAGGGGTAAAATTCTTTCAATACCACATAAAAACTTTAAAATGCACCTGGTTACTTACATGGAGCATGAAGGTCGCCGCACAAATAACTTTGTAAACAACATTTTGCTATCTTACACACAGGAAAATTAAAGATACCTAATCCCGATGCAAGAAACATGAATACCATTGTAGGTGGTACAGAACCCTTCGTGCGCGAGATCGACTCGCTATTGACCGTTTATTTTTGTTGGAGGAAAAAAATGGAATTACCCATGCCCAGGAGTCGGACCACCCGACCGTTTATTTTTGTTGGAGAAAAAAAATGGAATTATGCCCAGGAGTCGGACCTCCCTAGCTATGTCCGGTTCCCTACACTTTGAGCGGGCATCAGCTCAGTATAATACGGACTAAAAACAACCCATGTGTGTGTAAGTAGTTATCTAACTACACAAAACTCGACAATGACAATGGCGATCATGACGATAACAGAGAGCATGTAGGATGATGTCAGCTTTAGCCTGATGTTGATGGTAATGATGACGATAATTTGAATTTAGCCACTCCGCGGCATAACAATGCTGCGTACTTATGTGTTTATAATAGTCGTTTATGTGACTGCTACATAATGGAGGGCATTAATACTCGAGAGTGGGTTTTATTACAGTAGGTATTATGTACAGTTACATACACTAGTTTATCTACACACATATCTTAAGCTCTCTTTGATGTGTTCAGGAACCGCATGTTTGACCGGCATTTGGGCCGGCATTGTGGAATTGATCATTGTTCTGCAGTTGTTTAGCTTGTTCTGTAGTACCAACTTCACAGACAAACTAGGGGCGGCACGCAGGCGGGCGTCGGCGTTCGAAATTTGAATGTCATAATTTGACAATTTTTTGTACATTATGGTCATAATATATACAAAATTTCAGATAAGAAATGAGTTTTTACCAAATAGTTTTACATTATGCTGGTCTTAACGTGCGGTTTTTAGACGCAGTAAAGAGGGTTTATGATAAGTGTGTAGATAAACACCTGAAAGAGTGTTTATAAACACAATTTCAGGTCACGGGCGGTCCGACTCTGGAACGCACTTCCTTGCACTATAAGAGAGAGTCCCACTCTTTTCTCTTATAAGAAACTTATTAAAGAGCAGTACCTCTCTCTTTCGTAAAATTTATTGTATATATTTATATGTAAAGTGTATGTAGTATATTTCGGTACTAATTTAGTAGTTACTGTCATTATTTTATAAGTATTTAATTTATTCCTTGGCATTTTATTTATACTAGTTATTGTGCACTGCCTACCTACCTTTATAATAATATTTCCTTTAATGTCTTGGTTTGCTGGAACAAATCTCTTTTTAGAGATAAGCTCGCCTTTGTACATACATTTTCTGTTAACGTGACTTGTAAAATATTTGTGTGCAATAAAGAATTATGAATTATGAATAGTTTAGGGTACCTTGATGAACCTGGCGATTAGCTCTCTCTTCCGTCTCCGGGCCTCCTCCTCCATGTCAGCTCGGTGCTGCTGATACCGAGCCCGTTCCTCATCAGACATGCGAGCCAGCTTGTTCACTTTGCCTTTCTTGCCCATCTTGGATTTGTTAGGTCAACCGGTTTGTACTTGTAAATGCTAGATTCAGAGATAACAAGGTAAGGAAACAAACGTTTAGTTTTCGCTTTAGGTGCTAGGGTAGCCGCCGGTTGTCTAGCGAAGACATTGATCAAACAAAGTACTTATACTATACGGTATCTTAACCGAATAGGTATTTCGGATAACGATTACCGGGGTATAGATGTTGTAGATAATTATGCTTATAGCTAATGTTATTCTGAAATAGAGGTGTGTGTGCTCGAATAGGTGAGGTGCCCAGCTGTGGGTCACCGCCCTGGGTTTATATTGTTCTGTGGATAGGTGAGGTGCCCAGCTGTGGGTCACCGGTCACCGCCCTGGGTTTATATTGTTCTGTGGATAGACTAACAAAAAAACGGAATAACAGCGTAAGTAGAAACAGTTCATTGAAATATTTTTACAAAACATGCTCACCCCGCAGCTCGGTGCCGAACAAACTTTATAAAATGAACTATACAGTTTTTTTTAATAACTTCTATCGAACTCCCTTTCGGCAAGTGTTACTGTAAACTTTAGAAAGTTTGTGTCACCATGACAACGATTTGTTTGCTTCCAACGTCAAGTCGTCGTGTGATAATTTGTTACGGTCAAAGATAATAATACAGTTTTTATTAATAATGACCGGAAAAACTTGGTCAAAGTGAGAAATAGGGCAGAATTTCTCAAATTAACCGGTCACTATGTAAAATCTCTAGTACGCTTTAGTTAAAGTAAGAAATAACAATAATGCACGATAATTTTTAGCCTCCGCTCCCTTATTTGATCAAACTTTAGACCCAAAAATATTTCCTCTACGTAGTTAGCGTAGCGTAGCTAGTTTTCTGTTATGTTTTTAACACCCCTTTATTTGGTCCACATGTACATCGTGCAACAAATCTAGGAATGGAAATTTCGCCCACTTTTAGTACTTCTATCACAACGAAACTTGTTATGTATACATATACATCAGGTTCAGATGACAATACTTTAATATATAAAGTACCATCGAACTGGTCTGATGATGGAGCTCGAAGGAGGGAGAGGAAACCCTGATATGTTTAATTGTAAACCCACCCAGTTTTGGCTCATTAGGTTCGTCGTAAAAAGTCTTATTCATATTTTTTGGCGATGTTCTCATCATCATCATCATCTGATGATGGAGCTGGAAGGTTGTAGACGGAAGACTGGTATTACCTTTTAAACTTATCGCCCATTTTATTCGTCTTAACAAGACCTATAGATTTAAAAAGTGTGTTTTTTGTTTTTAAACTATGTAGTATCATTATTTAGAATGCATTTCCTATAGCTTCAATTACGAAAAGCTTCATTTTTTTTTAAATTTTTTTTATTTGTTTATCAATCTGTTTAGTGTGTAATTATATCTCACACGTTTTGACTTAGCTTCCTACATATCACTTTGGCCGATCACCAGTGGTTATGATATACAATTTAACGACCGGTCAAACTGAGAAATTTCTCAAATTCACCAAACACCTTGGTCATAATTCACATTGACCGGCGATAATTCATAATCGCCACTTATTCACTTTGACCGTAACATATATAAAGTGTATTTTTTGAAGCCGAAGTGTTGAAGTAGTAAATTATATACTCCTTGGTGTTGAATTGACAGCCAATAGTCAATGTCATTGCGTAATCAAAATATAATCAATTTTGTATTTTAATAGCAAATCTTAACCATGGTCCCGTTAATTATTTTTTAGTAAATTTGCCTGTGGAAGCACTGTGCAACATCCACTCATCATCGCAAGATCATAGGACTTAGTTATGGACCAGTCACAGTCGTCTGGTACTCTTCAATCGTCGACTTACTCCAGCGGCTCCAGTCAAAAATCCGATGCAGGATCTACGGGCAAAGAAAAGGAGAGGGACTTTACGAAAGACAACAGTAAGTGGTTTTGAGTTCCCGTGGTTCAATCAGACCATCCATGTGCTTGTGACTTGTGACCTTTACTGCTTCAGCAAATTGCACTTAAGAAAAATAAAATACCTACCAAAAAGTGAAGAGACGAAAACCAAAACTATCTATGAGGCTAAGCTTATCGATGGTTTGAGTAAATTCGGATATCGGAGGGGACTTCTGAAATATCCTCGTCATCTTTTCTGCATTTGTGCAGAAGCAAATGCGCCAATGGAATTGAGATTCGAACTGAGTTTCCAGGACTTGATTGGCGTTAATTCCTGATGGTTCCCAGGAGCGTCGCCCATCGATCTGGAATGCTACATCCAGACTGAACGCATCACGAAGATCCTCGCCGAAGCCATATACAAGACGAAACTGAGCCTCTGCATCCCGAACCTAGTCAATGAGTACAAGACCATTATCACCATCATGTCGCCACAGCACATGGAAGACCTGCTGTTCATATTTGAGCAGTATGAGAACCCATTGTTTTCCGCCAGTTTTTTGAATGTTGATGCTTTGGACAATATTAAAGCTGTGAGTAAAGCGATTTTTTATGTTACAGTACAGTTAACTCTTCTGAACATCTTTGGCCCTTTTTCTCTACATATAAATACTGGTGAAGACTTCCACCAAGTGGTTCATCTGCTTATTTTTCTGCCACATTGTTGGAGTTTTGAAAAATGGAAGCTGCTTATTGCGACAATTCCTTTAGTTATCTAGACTCTAGATAACTAAAGGAATTCTAGAGTAACTATTTATTTCCTTCAGGGCGATTTGTCTCTGAAGCACCGGTTGAATCCAGAGCTTGGTCATTTGGTCTACATCATGAACAGCTATGCGGCATTGAAACCGATGGTTGAGGAAATGGTGAAAGAGGTTTGAGAGTGTCAATATTTTTAAAACTAAGTAAGCACTCTAAAATACTATAGTAGACAGTTTTCTGGGTTTTTGTTTAAATCGTCAACTAAGCAATCACTCTGGAATTCAGGCAGGCAATCAATATAATTACTAGGGATGTAATGATTGTATATTTTAGACAATGCGCGAATGCGAATGCGAATATTCCCTTTTAATAATTTTATCTACACACATATCATAAACCCTCTTTACTGCGTACAAAAACCGCACGTTACGATCAGCATAATGTTAAACTACTTGGTAAAAACTCATTTCTTATCTGAAAAATTACACATTATGACCATAATGTGTAATTTTTCTACATAATACGACATTCAAATTTCGAACGCCGACGCCCGCCTGCGTGCCGTTCCTAGTTTGTCTGTGAAGTTGGTACTGACATTCAAATTTCGAACGCCGACGCCCGCCTGCGTGCCGCTCCTAGTTTGTGTGTTAAGTTGGTACTGACATTCAAATTTCGAACGCCGACGCCCGCCTGCGTGAAGCTGGTCCTACAGAACAAGCTAAACAACTGCAGAGCCACAATGCCGGTCAAACATGCGGTTCCTGAACACATCAAAGAGAGCTTATGATATGTGTGTAGATAAACTAGTGTCTGTAACTGTACATAATTAGGCATTAAAACTCTCGAGTGATATTATTTTGACACTCTCGAGTTACAATGCCCTCCATTATGTAGCAGTCACATAAACTACTATAGAATTTAGAATTTCTGATCATTCATTCCCGAGCTAATCCGAATTAACCAGATCAGGGGATACTTTACCAATTGACAGAAAACAGAAAGGGGCCCTTCCCAAAATGCACGGCCCCTATATTGCCCACCTTTTTGGCGAACTACGGGGTGACAAATACGAGGCAGTGCAAAACACTGGCTTCTGTTCACCCTGACGGAAAGGCGCAAGCTGACCCTGCACATGGCAACCGAGTCGAGAAAGGAGGTGGTTATAAGGAGCGGAGGCATAGAGGAATGAATAGGAACAGAGAGAAAGGTTCTAAGGAACCTGCAAAATTCATACCTATATTAGTAGGGTTGGCAAAAGAGAAAAAAAAAATAACAAACTGTTACGAGCTTTTATTGACAGAGCGATTTTATTATCTTATTCTTAGGGCGGTATGCCATTGAAATACTTAGGTATCTAATACAGTTCGTCACTTGAGGTCACACACTTATAAACTCAACTACTCATCATGGAACATAAATATTTGTAGGGTAATAATAATAATAATAACAATTACTTAACTAAATAACACGGTTTGTGCTACCTACTTTAACATTTTAAATAGGTATACCTAGTCTGGTATTCATTTACTTACCTAGAAGACTCCTTCGGATAGTTAAAATATGAGATGTCTTTTCTGTCTCTATTATTATTCATACAAAAAGTACAGTACACCATTTTGAAAGTCCAAAACGTACACTATACTTTAATAACTATTTCCAGTTTATTCTACATCAAACAATTAGATAAGGTAGGTGACAACAAATAAGACGTGGTTTGTGCAGGCCCTCCGTTTGGGCACTGTCCGAACGAGCGTAAACCGGTTTTATCCAGTGGCGGCGCGTACGCGACAGCGGCCAGTGCTCACTCACACATGCGAAGTATGCTTGTAGGTCCTTTCTTCCTATGTGGCGGAGGTTCACACGGTGACTCCGCAGTAATGGGCAAACCTGTGATAAACCTGTTACTATTACGAAGAGCGGTGCAAGCCACCCCCAAAATTTTACACAAGTAGCAGGTCCAGTTAAGTGTTAAGAGCAACAAGAGTCGGAGTCCTGTTATAAGGGAGTAGTGTTATAAGGGGCGCTATAATCCATTCCTAAAATTTCACTTAACTAGCAAGTCTCTGAATAAGACCTGCTATGAGAGAAAAAAAAATTACATGGCTGGCAAGTGAAGTAAAGATTAATTACTGTTTGAACTGATTGCTTCTTTGCTTTGGCCACTTGCAACAATTTAATCTGGCGCACCCTGCTTTCTTTAGATCCGCTGAGGCCGGCCGGCTAAGTAAGGGTAAGCACAGTAGGTGCTTACCCTTATGTAGCCGTCCTTGTCAATTGTCAATTGTCAATTGTAAGACGGGCTGGTTTCCGCAACTCGACGACGAAAGCGCCTATTTTGCGTGTGGGTGGGAATGCGACATCATTCGAGCCAACCCAACTCCTCCAGGAACGCCAGTAGGCCCTTTACGTTACCGACTATCCCTGGAAGGTCCCTCGATTGACCGAGGTGTTTAGCCCTGTAGTCCGCTACTCCTGTGCACTCCATGAGGACGTGAGCAGCCGTTTCTTCTGCCTCCAAGCAGGCTCTGCAAAGGGGGCTGTCGGTAACACCTAGGACATATAGATGTTTATTAAAGAAACCATGGCCAGTAAGTGCTGCAGTTACCAGTCGCATGCGCGGCCTACTAAGTCGAAGCAAGGTCTTAGCCAGCCTAGCGCTAGGGGACGGCAAGGCCAGCTTAGCCTGCCTGCACTCCTCATGGTTTGTCCAAAGAGTGGCATGATCATTCCTGGTCGACTCTCTCAGAAATGAGCGTACCATCTTGAAGGGAAGAGGGATGATAGGTTCGGGACCATACGCTGTCAAGCTAGATCCTTTACGCGCCAACTCATCCGCTGCATCGTTACCTCTTGATCCGCTGTGTCCTTTTATCCATTGAAGGATTACGCGGTTATGTTGACATACCTCCATTAGTCGTTTGTGACACTCGTAGATTAGCCCTGAGTTAATAGTGTTGCTATTTAGGGCTTGTAGGACGGCCATGCTATCCGAGAGGATTCGAATGGAGGAATCTCTTACCTTTCTCGATGCTATGGCATTAGCGGCCGAGATGATGCCCATGCATTCAGCTTGAAAGACAGTATTAGGGGCACCCAGTGGAATGGCTATCTTGATGTTTAGGTCCTCCGAGAAGGTGCCTGAACCAGTGCCTGCTTCAGTTTTTGAACCATCGGTAAAAATTCTGAGCTCTTTAACGTCGAGCCCCTCAACCCGATGGTCTTCATGTAACTGTATATTGTATTTTTTTTCAAAAACAAATTGTTTAGGGATTCTGTCACTGCAAGCCATAGAGATGGGAATTTTTTTGTAAACTTCCCCTAGGATGGCGGTGTGTGAGGTCCTGTTTTTCCTCCAAAGTCCTAAGGTGTTGAGTCTCACCGCAGATGACGCAGCCTCCTGCTTAATATACAGCTGGAGTGGCGGAAGACACAGCATGGCCTCCATTGCTGCTGTTGGAGTAGTTCTCATACTACCTGTGATAGCCATGCAGGCCAGCCTTTGGAAGCTTTGGAGTTTGCTTACCATTGTGGTTAGTTTGGTCCTGGTCCACCACACCACAGCTCCGTAGCAGACAAGAGGACGGATCACCGTTACGTACAGCCAAAGAATGATGTTGGGAGAAAGTCCCCACTTTTTCCCCACCATTCTCCGACACTGCCAGAAGGCAATACTCGCCTTCTTTAGTTTGTTGTCGATGTGGCTACTCCAGTTGAGCTTGCTGTCCAAGGTTATGCCCAGGTACTTCACCTCAGTTGCTAGCTAGAGTTCCGTTCCAAAGAGCTTAGGTAGGGTATACCTACCAAGAGCCCTATTGTTAGTGAACATGACCATTTCCGTTTTTGTTGGGTTAACCGCCAGGTCATATTCTAAACACCAGCGCTCCACGATGCGAAGAGCTGTTTGTTTAAGGTTGCATACTGTGCTCGCGAATTTACCTGTGATGAGGATTACCAAATCGTTGGCGTATCCTACGGTGTAGTATCCATTAGCGTTAAGCTTGGTAATCAGGTCGTTAATGACCAGATTCCACAGAAGCGGGGAGAGCACTCCTCCCTGCGGGCATCCCCGCACTACCTCCGCCGACAGGGACTCTCCAGCTAGACGCACGATACGTTTGTTAAGCATGTTTGTGACTCAGTTGTTTACAGCTGTTGACAACCCATGCCTTGTTAGAGATGCACTTATACTGCTATGCTGCGTCTTGTCAAAGGCACCTTCTATATCAATAAAAGTTCCAAGACAGATGCATTTGTTTTGAATCGCCTCTTCAATTGTGGATACAACTGCATGGAGAGCCGATTCAGTAGACTTACCCAAACTATATGCATGCTGATTCTTGTGTAAGGGTATATGTTTTAACGCTCCATCTCTCAGGTGTCTCTCGCACAAACGTTCGAGAGTCTTAAGCAAGAACGAGGTGAGACTAATCGGCCTGAAAGATTTAGCGTTAGTGTAGTCGCTCCTTCCTGGCTTCGGTATGAAAATTACGTTTACTACTCTCCACCTTTTGGGAACGTATCCGAATCTAAGACATGCTTTCATGATTCGGACCATTATATTGATGACGGGTTCCCCACCCCACTGTAGAAGTGCTGGGAAGATTCCATCTGGTCCTGCTGATTTAAAAGGTTTAAAGCTATTAATGGCCCATCTCACTTTGTCAGCAGTGATAATATTATTAGTTATGTCTAAGTGGTCGACAGCTTCATGGTGAACTTCTTCCGGCCACACAATCTCTTGAATAGTTCTACTTCCGGGAAAGTGAGTTTCCAACAAGAGACTGTGTGTTTCTGTGGTGGAAGAGGTATATGTTCCATCGGGTTTTTTAAGTGACCCTAGCCTGGAGTTGCTTTGTTGAGCTAGTATTTGCCTTACCCGATTTGCTTGATCAACGGTTTCAATGTCGCTGCAGAATTTCCTCCATGAGTTGCTGCTTTTGAACCGTAGTCGTTTCTTGTACTTGGATTTGGCATCTTTATAGTTGTACCAATCCTCATCAGCACTGGTGTTCATCGCCCTGTTTAGCAGTCTTCTGATCTTAGCACGCATCCTATCTAGATCAGGACCCCACCAAGGCTGCCCCTTGATGTTGGTAGGCGCTGGTGTGCTAAGCGGGCAAGTTGAATGGTAGCAGTCTATTGAAGTATTAGTAAAATCTGTTACCTGTTGTTCGATTTGTTCGGGTCCCTCCGGATCTGGTAGAGTCTCAGCCCAAGCAAGTCTTTCACCTAGCTCTGTACCTGGTTCTGTCAGTCTTGCGTGGGTTTCTCTTAGGGACAGTTGGGGAGAACGCTGCGTTGATCTCGAAGCGTATCCATCGATGATCAGAGCATGACGCCTCGTTGGACACATGCCATCCCCCAACGTCGTCGGATATGTCCGCCGTTGCCAGGGTAATATCAACGATAGTTCTGCTCCGCTTGGTAACAAAAGTTGGTTCAGAACCTATGTTAAGCACATTAAGGTTTGTAGTAAATAGGTATTCAACAAGTGTCTTACCTCTGCTGTTCATATCTGGCATGCCCCACAGAGGGTGATGCGCGTTCGAGTCGGCCCCAACGATGAGCTGAAGGCCCGACTTCTCGCAGTGGTCCACCAGCCGGCACAGGTCGTGTGGAGGCGGGTTGTCCTCCGCAGGCATGTAGGCGGAGGCCAACACGAGTTCGCGGCACCTAGATGTGTCGGGCAGTTGCAGCCTTATGGCACACAGGTCCCTGGAACAGAACTCTGTTAATGGCTGTGCTGGGATGTTGTTAGTAGTTATGATGCACGTTCTAGGGTTATCGTGATCAGTTGTACCGAAAAGCTTACCTCTCAAATTGGCGAGCCCTCGAATGCTACCGCGGTTGATCCACGGCTCCTGGATCAGAGCCACGGCAGTGCTGTTTGCCCCCAACCAGCGTCTTAACTGGGCCGTTGCAGTTTGGCTGTGTTGGAGGTTGGCTTGGAGGATTTTACAATCGCGGGAGAGGGACGCCATTTTTGGTCAACCCCTCCTCCACCTCCAAGACGAGTTCCTCCTCCAACCGCATGGACAGCTCCTCGCCCTCAGAGGGCACCACTGCTGGTTCTGGCTCATCGCCTTCACCAAGCAGCATGGCCTCCCAGTGCGCGTGCCCGTCCTGCGGTTGAGCAGCAGAACTTTCCCCGACTACATCGGGGCCTGTTTGCTGCTGCTCTGGAGTGGAACTCTGGGGCATAGCTGTTGTTGATGAAACCCCAGTGATGACCAGCTTAGAGCTGGTCTGCGCTACCACCGGTGGTTCCTTAACAAATTTCCCACCGGGTCCCTGAAATTTAAGGTAGACCGAACCACTACCAAAAAGGAGCTGTCTGCCCCTTCCCAGCAGGGTCGGCACCACATCTTCAGGGACGTCTGTAATGAGAAACAGGTTGTCCTGCTGCTCATCCACTTTCTGGAGGAGCCATCGGTCAACCTGTGCCCACTTGTTCATAAAGTGGAGGACTACGCCGACGTCGGGCGCAGACTTCCACTTGCCTCGTTCGTTGGGTATGAGCACCCCACATCGAACCCTGCGGACCATCTCCGATTGGCGTTTCACCACCAACTGTACGTTGGATCGTGTAGACACACCGGAGACACACTCCCGCAGCCAGTTCAGGAAGTACTCGTCCTCCACGAACAGTTTAAGGTGGCCGTCCTCGTAACGACGCTTGCCACCGAATTTGGGGTTATCCTTGCTCGGATCCGCCAACGCTTCCCTCAAGATTTTGTCATCAATCTCGTTGAGGATGAGCGTTGACAGATCCTGTGAAATATGACCAGTAGCGACGTCAGTTACGGCGATGTATTGGTCAGATTTCACCTTCTGAGCATAGGTGACCCCAGCTCTGCGCGCTTCCGTGCACTGCTTTTTAGGCTCCACTCGAGGAGAATTACTATCCTCTAGTCGAGCCCTCTTAGCAGCCGCGCGCTCGTTTTTGCCGGATCTCTTGGCAGATTTCAACTTCTTGTTAGAAGTTGGACCACCAGAGAACGCTACGATAGGTTTGGCCCCGTTTGAGTCTAGGGTTGCCCCTTTGACACCACGGGAGCCGGTCACCTTACCCGCAGCTCCGGCTGTATTAACAGCGGGACCGCTATCGGTCGCCACCGTGGCAGATGGAACCCCATCTACGCCGGCAGCGGCCGATGTGGCAGCCAAACGCTGTTTTTTCTTCCACCGACGATTCGCCTTACGCCCTGGTCCGGTTTGCACCGTATCTGGACATTTAGTCGATGGGCCCTTCCCTTGCAAAGATTGCTTGGGTGGTTTACCCTTTCGACCAACCGTCGTCTAGGCGCTGGCGAAATGATCGGCGATGTTTGTCGAATGGCTCCGCGCACCGGGTTGCCCCGTGGCCCTGCCTCTCGACTCACTTTCGGGCTTTTTGCAGCTAACCTCCACAGTGGAATCACTACCGGTTTGCACCGGTAGGTCAGTGATGGTGGCAGTGCGCCCAGTTGAGGCTTGAGGATCTGCCGAGGCAGATTCTCGCACCTGTTTGGAGACGCTTGCGGTTTTCACCGCTGGAAGCGTTCCAGATGGGTTTTTTGACCTGACACGATCCATAGTCAAATGTATGGAGATTCGTCTACTCGATTTCCCACCCTCCACGGAGCCCGCACAATTGGGAGCGCCTACTCGCTTGGAACAGCTTTCAGTCGCTAGGAGTACCGAGTAGATATAGGAGCATAGGGCTGGTACTTGGCGCGACATCGGGAGCTCGCTTCTGTGGACGATGGGAACCAAGGTGTCAGCGACATGGTCCCACCGCCGTAGTCACCGAAGCTTACCCCGTCAGCATGACCCATCCCACCGCTTTGACTGACGCCTTAGCGGACCCTACACCCCTAGCCGTGGCCCTCTGACGGGACACTTGGCCGTTACCCCAACCCGCGGCTACGGGCGAGGCTACCGTTTTGCCTGAAATCCAGGCCAAAGAGGGCGTGTTGCCTTACGAAGCTAAATCCACAGCAACGCTCGGCTCAACCCCCCAGGACCCCTTCATCCTGGCCTACGGTGATCAACTGCGCAGACCACAAGACGCAGGTGAGTGTAGTAGTCTGCCGGGTACACCCACCTTAACCGACAGAACCAGAGGGACTTTTAGCCATCAGCTAGTAAGAGGTCCGGGGACCAGTCACTAGCCGCTGTTACCAGGGTACACCAGGAGGAAGCAGAAGTTATGCAGTCGGACGTATCCTTCTGCATCACTTCAGCACCCCCACACTAGGAGGTAGTCGCTCAGAACACCATCTATCTATAGCCGTCCTTGCATGTGTACGTGCCTGAGCATTAGGCAATAACGGAAATTGTATTTTTGTTGGAGAAAAGTTTTTGGTATTTTCTATCATAAATAAGTTGTTAAAAAAAAAAAATGCTGATATTTTATTTCTTATTAATTGATAATTTAAACCTTTTCTGACTTTCAAAACTGCTGTATTTAAAGCAAGTATGTAGACTTGCGCAAAGTGTGTCTTTATCAGGAGTAATCATATCTCATATCTATTGATTCGGTGACACATTATATCTCTATCATATCTCACTCATTCAAATCTATGGCTTCTCATAACGCTCCAACTCCCACTTATTTTTTCTTACTCTTTTATCTCACAAGGCTCTTATATTTGTTTAATGAGTTGGAAGAGTCTCGAAAAATAACCTACTCAATACAAAATATATAACAAACGAATTGCAACAGTTGCATTTTAATTTCACCATTTGAACTATGCCTTAACGTACTTACCTAGAGACCACTTTTTATTGCCCGCTTCGATCCCTTGATCACTTTTGCCTTGGCAGCGAACTGAGGCCTCCATAGCTTCTTCATACATTATTATGAACGTTATATCCCATAGATTTTTTATTGCTTTTCGAGCTTATTGCAATGCGATAAGATTCAAATCAATAAGCAAACTTTTGGAAACATTATGCCTATTATAGTATGACAAAAACACATACTCTTTCTCGCTCATCTTAATCCAACCGATGATAGCCGAAAAAACCCACGTGTTCGTTTCCGCGAATCTCGCTCTGGTGTACAGATGAACGCACACCTATGCATGCTTATCCGGTCATGCGTGGAGTGCGAGTGCGACAGAGCAACGCGCGAGAGCAGCGTGGTAGATTCCTTCGGCGCCGTCGATCCGTTCGGTGCGGTTAGTGTGTGTTCGCCTTCGCTATCGCTGCTACTAGATATCCGGCTCAAATTTGGACCAAGGATTAAGGTGATAAGGTTGCTATTCGCCTAAAAGTGACATTTAAGACCGAAATACGTGTGGTTGGTTTGGTCAATTGTGTATTTGCCAACAAGATGTGGACCAAATGTAGACCAAATGTTAAGGTGATAAGGTTGCTGTTTGCCTAATAGTGACATTTTAAAACTGGAAGACGTCTGGTTTTGTTGGTTTGTTCTCACACAACTGTGTTTAGTGTAGCCTGGGCAGAGAGAGCGAGATTTGTTTGGGGAGTAAGATATGATTCATATCGCTGGGATGTAACTATGATATAATGGACGTCAAGCGATATGTGTGTCATATTATATCTTACTCTCGAGTTACCCAAGTCTACAAGTATGCAATCCAGTTTTTTGATTACCAAAAAATAATTAGCGTGGTTAGAAATACTGATTTTTCCTGACAAAATTACCGAATTACGCGACTACAAATCTATAAAACAGCAACTTCAAAACATAAACGAGCGTTGGATTATTGTGCATCATAAACGTAGGCAATAGTTTTATCACTCGTTTCAGGTTATTCCGCTGCATTACATTTGTTGGAATAAAAACTATTGAGCGCCATTGTTTTTTTGATCGCTCGTTTTATTATTCCTCTTTTCAAAACAATCGCATTTGCAAAATTATTCGCATGATTTTTGGGAATGCGAATGTTAAAAAATGTGCGAATATTCACTAACTTGTTTACTAACGAGGTTCTGCGTTCAGCGGCCTGTGGATCAGCGGGCGTCCCACCTCATCATCATCAATCATCCATCACCAACGAGGTTCTGATGATGATGCGCCCGTATGAGTATCAAGCTTGCGACTACAATAGACATCTCTAACAAAGGACCATTTTCTTATAGATGAAAGCAGAGTGCTACAGTAGTAAAAATGAGGTAAGTAAGTTAGGGCGTTCTTCTGTAATTAAGTTACTTAGCTTAGCTTAAGTTCATAGCTTCACGCTTTTCCCCTCACGGGGTGGCAGGGGCACGATCCCACGTTTAGCCAATCATATTTACATTCTTTATGTAATCAAGAAGAATTCTCTGACAGTATGCGCCGCGTTCTCCAGCCCTGGAGTATCTGACGACCCTGGAGCAGTTCAGCGAGCTGATGATGGTGCAGCTGACGACCACGGCAGCAGAGGAACTGACGATCAAGATCAACACAAGGAAACTGGAGGCTTCCAATGAGAAGCTCATTGCAGCGATTGGCGGTTGGTAGGCAGTTAGGCCGACTTGCGCCATTCCTAACTCAGAGTTAGAGATAACTCGATAATTGACCGAGCGTGCAAAGCAAGTGAAGCGACTCCGTTCAGCTTGGGCAAAAATGCTTTCGTACGTCTGGATTTCTGTCCGGCTGTTCTACTTTACAGGTCGCATTTCTCAACAGATTCCCGTGAAATTTTGTGAGAAGTTTCGATTATTACATAGTTTATTTTTGTCGATTCAGTTTTAGAATTTTTTCTGTGGATGAAAATGTAAAAAACCGCTACTGCCCAAATGGCTTGACCGATTTTAACAAATGAAGTAGGTGTCGTTGAATTTGTGGAGACCGGGCGATTGACATACGCTACATAATTTTAGCAAAATGTAGTTTACAAAGTCATTGGTGCGGCTACTTTCATACTCGTTGTACGTAACCAGGTGCATTCATAAGTTTGTATGTTAGAAGTTCACTTATCCACCACAGACTCGCGAGGAGCCACAGTTTCAGCTGAGTGGAGTTATAACATACCGACTTCTAAATGAAGTCTCGTGCAATTCAGAGTCACGATGTATTTTCTTTCAAAACTTATTAATGCACCTGGATACGTAAATGGTGCATGAAAGTACACCAATAAATTTTTCACACCTTTCATTCCGAAAAGTAAATTTTGCTCCACGACGAGAGGGAGCAAAATGTTCCGTGTTCAAGCTACTTTTTTAATTTATTCATTGGCATGTAGCATTTACGCAATGCGCCAATTGAACACAGATTAAAATAATCGAATGTAATTATGAAATAACATTACAATCGACCACGATGACGTAATCGATTAAAAACGATCATGTTTCAAGTTTTAACTTTAACAACATTACATATATGAAAATTTATGAATTTTTCGTAATATTTAAAAAAATGGCACAATAAATTATATGTTTCACTGAAATCAAAACTATCGATGACTGTCATTGTGATATAATGAATATTGATATCCGAAACCATTGTAATATTTGATTCGATCATTTTTACACATTAGTAAAAGTACACAGGAATATTTTATCTGTGGTGACCTTTCCCTAATCCTTCACAATCCGCCATTACCAAAAAAAAAAGTTTTGTTTACGTTGTTCGATTATTGTAAAAGTGGTGTACGGAAGACCTGGCTTCGGCCTGAAAAATCAAAACTACGGAAGACTTGGCTTCGGCCTTAAAAACAAGATATACGGAAGACCTGGCTGTGGCATTAAAAAACAAAACTACGGAAGACTCGGCTTTGGCCTTAAAAACAAGAAATACGGAAGACCTGGCTTCGGCCTTTCGAAACCTCGGAAACGGAATAAGAAGATGTAAACACTGAAGACATGGCTGTACGGCTTTGATTGCTATTGCCTTTCCTTAGGGATAAAGACGGAAAAAAAAAATGTAAAAGTGGTGAAAGTTTAATTCAAAGTATAGTTATTTAATTTTTTTAGATTTAAATTTTCCTCATAGTCGGTGTGAAAAGTTGTATGTGTCACTCAGGAGCAAAATTATTTTCGTCATGGGCGTTAACGCTTGAATCCTTCGTTACGCTCAGGATTCTAACTCAGGATCCCTCGCTATGCTCAGGATTATATCGTAGAATCCTTCCCTTCAATCTGGATTCAATGTTCCGTCCTCACCGTAAATACATCATTTGGCTCCCTTGTGACACAAATAACTATTTAAACATCATTTTGTGATCTAAAATCCGACCTATTGACTTTTTTCTAAAGTTATATAACCTATCCCAATGTCACGGTCTTCTCGAATCCAACGACCTCTTATTTGTTAAAATATGTCAAATCGTTGGGAGCTGTAGTGTTTTATTTAACATTCTTGACCCCATATCTCAGCCATTTTGGAAAAAAAAAATCTTCATTACGGCCACACGGTTTTGTTTACCAGAATTCACGGCAAACCTGAAGAAAGAGTACGAGGAGTTCTTGGCAAACACGAAGCAGAAGGAAGAGGTCATCGCGAAACTGCAGCAGCAGCTGTCCATACTGAAGATGGAAGCCGCCGTCAAGATCAAGTCAAATATGTGAGGTCTAACTCGTAGTATACCAACACCGTATGCCCAGCCGCTTCCCAATGGAGGGCGGGGTTCGGGCTACATTCCCTCCACCACCACATGGTCTTTCCTGCCTTCGCGGCTTACAGATCGAATCTAGGCCACTGTCATGCGCTACTTGCCTTCGGCTCTTTCGCGCATGCAGTTTCTTGATGCCCTACAAGTTCTTGAATGCGTCGCGGCTTTTCTCCCTCTCTGGGCAGGCCATACAATACTATTTCTTCGTCCTCCCCAAATGGGGCTCGACAACGCAACACGTCACTCAGCGTCGAACTGTACTACTGTAGTACACTGCTGTACTCAATCTTTAAATATTCTTCTCTTGGTGTGCCATGAGTGCGCAAACTTGCGCAACGCCTTGAAGTTCCGCTCGCAAGAAACTAGCTCCTCGTGGAATACTGGGCCAACCGTTGTCCTCTTCAGTGCATCCAGCATCTCCGATCTCTCGTCCGCGTATAGCCTACATTCCCAGAGGGCGTGATCCCGGCTCTCGTTGCCCTCGCCGCATGGGGTTCGGGCTAGCCGGCTGCGGCAGAAGTTTTCAAGCCGCCCTATTAGGGCCTCTGACACAGCTTCACCGTTCACCGTTACCAAATAGCGATAGTAGCCGGACCTACGGCTTATTACGATATGTCATCCGAAACACGGTACTTCCGACAAGCTATTTAATATTTTGGCCGCCATACATCAGACACAAAATGTGTCACTCACTCACCAAACATGTTTGCCATGCTATGCAAAGTACAACTTAATTCATACGAGATAATTCCTTTTCATATAAAAATTGCGCCAGTGGCTCGACTTTCAGTTGTCGGCCAGTGCCGGCTGTCAAATGTTAAGATAAAATACTTAGGTCATTGGTACACGGTCAGCACCGTATTTGAACCCGCATCTCCTGCGGGAAAAGCAAGCGTGTAACCACTTTATACCACGGACGGTCGCTCATTAATATGATCCATTAATATGATATTTACGTTTTACGACCTTTCTTTAGTTCACGACTTTTCGTTGCATGTCACCGTAAGGTTGACAAAACCGTTAGTTGATAAACTAACTTTTTTTCTCCTCGTTAGTTGTTTAACTATCGACAGATAGTAAACTGTAGCGTACTGCTTACTACATGACGCGTTAGTTGATAAACTAACGGTTAAAACTGTTAAATAGTAAACTGGTTTAAACTTGAATTGCAAACGCAATACCAGGGCAAACACTGCGATAGCTTAGGTGAATACTAAAGAAGGCGAGCGCAGTGAAGCCCCCGAATAGTCTTCGTGTTAATTTGACATGT
The DNA here is from genome assembly GCA_949825045.1 of Argyresthia goedartella. Taxonomy (NCBI): domain Eukaryota; kingdom Metazoa; phylum Arthropoda; class Insecta; order Lepidoptera; family Argyresthiidae; genus Argyresthia; species Argyresthia goedartella. The sequence continues at coordinate 34,295,422 of OX463812.1, read as the reverse complement.
ATAAGAACAAGAGAAACGTAAATTCTAAGCCCCGTCGGTCTGGTTTACTATCTGTCGATATTTGATCAACTAACGGTTTTCACTATCTCATGGTGACATATACAACTGCTATAGCCCTCCCCCAGCCTGGACTCGGAGCGTCAGATGGTGCTGGCGAGCCGCGCGCACGCCGTCAAGACCGAGATGCTTCAGGAGGAGGAGACCGAGACGCGAGAGGTGTATGACAACCTACTGAGCACGCACATGTTGGAGGAGAAATCGCAGCGCGCGCGCAAGTGAGACTTTAGCTGTATAGTCCAATGGCCTATTTTAATTACCGAACGGGCGAAGCAAGCGAAGGGCTCCATTTCGACAAGATAGGAGGCCGATTTTGTTTTCTGTCTATATCTCTATGTGTGTCTGTCAGTTCCGGTCTAGGGGCCACAGTTTTCAAGCGATCCTCACAAAAATTGGCACAAGTGTTGGCACCTTGAATTAAAAGTTTTTTTTTTTGAGAGCTTTTCTCAATTTTCCCCTCGGGGTTGGGATTATGACGTCATTAATTTTTGTATGTTTTTTTTTTCCTGAAACCTATCGTGTGGGGTATCAAATTAAATGGCTTCATGAGCCGGTTATAAAAATATACTACACGAGAGTAAGTGAAATAGACAATAACTATTTTCATGAAAAGTCAATAGATTGTATTTTAAATCGCAAAATGTATTTTACAAAGTTATTGGTGCGGCTTACTTACCTACCTATAAATTGGTTCACAGTCCCCCCTGTTAGCGAGGTCTAGTACACACATCAACACTGTCTAGGGATATTAGATTTTTGTTTGCATTTCTTAGTTTTTCAGAAAAACTACTCAGAATTAGGAAAAAGTTTATATGTGGAATTAAACCTCCTTGTTCCATTTTCAAACTGACATGGAAAAAAAAACAAAAACTTATGAAAACCAAAGAAAGCGCGGGTACACGCATTTGATTCAGTTTACAGTGCTGGTTTTGTGTTGAGATTTATTTAGAAAAACATAAATTAACTATCTATCAATTGTTTTGGTGATTTTTACTGTTTGTGTCATCTTGTTGGTGCCATGCAACGTCGACATCTGACGAGAGACGAGATGATAAGAGCGGTAGGAATGTTGGAAGCTGGCGCTATCCAAAACGTTGTTGCGGAGACCCTAGGCACCAGCCAGAATGTGATATCAAGGCTCTGGCCACGTTATCGTGATACTGGGGAAGTGGCGGAACGGCATGCTGGCAGAATTCGGGTAACCCCCCCTAGAGAGGACCGTTTTCTCCAAAATACCGCCAGGAGAGAACCTACTCTGACGGCCATGGAAATGGTACAGAGGCTCCAACAGGAGCATCAGCTGTTGGTTAGCGACCAAACTGTCAGAAGAAGGCTACATGAAGCTAATCTTCATTCTCGCAGGGCAATTAGTGTTCCTGCTTTGCGACGAGGCAATCGCGGAAGGCGACTATTCTGGGCCCAAGAACACGTGTTATGGGATAATGAACAATGGTCGACAGTGCTCTTTACGGATGAGTCTCGGTTTGGATTTCATCCAGATTCGCGAAGAACACGAGTTTGGAGAATTCCAGGCCAGGGAAAGCCGGCTCCAGCATCCACAAGAGGTTCATTCGTACCAAGCAGGAACAATCATGGTATGGGCAGGAATTCGTATAGGCGCGCGAACCGACCTCGTTTTTGTAAGAGGCAACATGAATGCTCAGAAATACCGTGATGAGGTGGTGGAACCTGTTATTATTCCGCATAGGGTGCAAATCGGCCAGCGATTCGTACTCATGCATGATAATGCTCGTCCACACACAGCAAGGCTGGTATCAGCCGCACTTCAAGACAACGACGTCACGGTAATGAGATGGCCTGCGCAGTCGCCCGATATGAATCCCATCGAACATGCGAGGGACATGTTGCAGCGAAGGGCTATGCATGCCCTCCCTCCAAATCTGGCCACAGAAGAGCAACTTTTCTTGCACCTGCAACGAATCTGGGAACGCATACCACAGCAAGACATCGACACCTTAATTCACAGTATGAATAACCGATGCCAAACTCTTATTAACGTGAGGGGTGGCAACACTGATTATTAAGAGTTAAAATGTCTCACTTTAAGTTGTTTTTTGAAATAAAATTATCCATTTTATTCATTAATTTCATTCGTAGACTTAGCACCATTTTTAGTCTCTTTGTTATTTTATTTAAAAAAATATATTTGAAGATCTAAAATGTTTTTTATTTATATAATTAAGTTGAGCATTAACTGAGGTTTAATTCCATATATACTTCTCTGAACAAAATATTTATAGTTTATCAAAAAATTTAAGAAATACAAAATATCCCTAGACAGTGTTGATGTGTGTATATAGTGTCGGCGACGGTGATCATCTAAGCAAAGTGAGGGACAAAGCTATAGTATAGTAAGCCAAAGTATACAGGTGTTGTTTTGTAAATGTATGCCCGACTCAGGGCTGGTTATTTACACGACTTGCTAAATATATATTTACATATATAAAATAGTGGAAAATACCTTAAAATCATTAAATTGTGGCCTTAGTTATATCGCTTGCTACCGCGCTCCCAATATCGGGCACTCGGCGCGCAGCACACGCGCGGCGCCCTGTATAGCGCATAGCTCTGTCCCTTACTTTCATACGCTAATTACCGTCCACGACACTACTATACAAACCAACCAATAGAGGGGCAAAGGCCCTTTATGAAGGAAAATCGAGCCATCTCATTACGAGTTAATGGAGGGTGTCAGGAAAGTGAAGTGAAACTATCTTCCTGAAGACCGCGTCGCTTGAAGCTTGTTCTGACCATCATCTGTTTGAAGGAATTTATTAGTAAATTGGGGATCCCGATACCAGTATTTAAAGGCAACAAATATAATGATCACCAAAATATTTTTTTCCTACTCAAAATGGATAAATGAACACCAAAAGTTGCAAATAATATCAGGGCAAAATACTGCGGTAGCTTAGGCGAAGGGTAAAGGGGGTGAGCGAAGCGAAGCCCTCTTTATCCTTCGTGTCAGGTTGATCATGTAAGAACAACAAAAAATACTTAAAACATAAACTTAAGTATACAAAACATAAAAAGAAGTTTGGTGATCATTTATCCAAACACAATTTGGTGGACATTTATCCATTCTGGCAGTCATTTCGAATTTATTGTTAATAAAATAGTTGCGTTTTTGGTAATCTTTTAAACATAAGCCGCATTTAAAGAACGTTGCGTATATTTTGTAATCAACGTATACTAACTAATACGATTTTGCCTGAAAATTTTACGTCAAAGGACAATTTTGAGTGATACTAGATGCGTGAGTGTCTATACGGGTGTTTGTAACTTACAAGGCCATAAGTTTCGTCACATGTATACCTCAAACTCCGGGTTTTTACGCGAACCAAAAAAAGTTAAGGGCGTTCGAAACACGAATATTTTATGGTAGTTTATGTCACTTATACATAATTGATGGCATTAAAACTCGAGTGTAGGTTTATGAAACGAGCCAAAAGCGAGTTTCATTATAACATCACTCGAGAGTTTTAATGCCTAATTATGTAAAGTTTCATACACTAGTTTATCTACACACATATCATAAGCTCTCTTTGATGTGGTCAGGAACCGCATGTTCAACCGGCATGGTGGCATTAATAATTGCTCTGCACTTGTTTAGCTTGTTCAGTAGTACCAACTTCACAGAAAAACAAGGGGCGGCACGCAGGCGGGCATTATGGTCATAATGTATCAATATTCAGATAAGAAATAAGTTTCGTCAGAAGTTTGAAGCTTCGTCAAAATCGGGGAGCTATTATAACCCTACTTTCTATGTAAAAAAGCTAAACTAGCAGATACCATGTATAGTGTAACGTATTTTCCGTGGTATTCTATTGCAGAGTCAGCCATTTGGTGACCTGCCAGCGGGTAGTTTTGGAAAACCCGAAGGCCTGGATGAAGCGGTCGGTACTGTCGACGATTGCGAGAACGTTCGACCCGAACGGATAGATTTCTCCAGTCATATTTGCTCTCAAATGTTGTATGCGACAACTATGAGCGGGTCAGTTGAACTGATCTCAGGAGATTTGTTGAGGGATTGGATGCTCTCCTCGCTCCCGGACATAAATAGGGTCTCGCTGCCGAGGAAATTGAGCCCTGCTGGGGTAAAAGGGGAACCGTCCACGGGTTTTGTGTTGCCTCCGAACGAGGCTTTGCGGCAGCGGTTTAACTGTGAAGCGTCATTTTCACCGGGGAGGTCGACGTGCGTTTGGTCTCGGCTAAGAGCAAGGTATGCCGTCAAGGCTGAAGATTCCCAAACTGGAGGTGTCTGGAGCTACCCTTTTGACCCAACTCTTAAATCACACCGTAACAGTGTTACGAGGGCCAGTGAGCTTGGAGGATACAGTGTATGGCATGGACTGAAAGCCAGATTGTTTTGTGCTGGCTGAAGACTTCAGACAATACCTTAAGAGATTTTCGTTGCAGACCGTGTTTCTCAAATTCGGTCTTCTGAGGTACCACTTACCTGGAGACATGTTCCAGGAGAGTTGAACGCGTCTGATCGTGCATTGGGAGGGGATGTTGGGCTCCTGAACTGATTGAGCACCATTTGTGGTGGGGTCCACCTTGGCTTGTCAAGAGGGAATCAGACTGGCCCCATAGCCATGTAGTTCTTTGGACCATGGCACCCGAGCGGTCGTGTATGTGACCCAGAGCGATGAGGAAACTGATGCCGGTTTTCCTCTGGACCGGAATAGCTTTCTTGACAAGTTGGTCAATGTATTCGCCTGGATGGAGGAGATTCGCACGGAATTGCCGTATTCTTTTCGCACAGCGAACGCTGACCACAATTCTGCCACGGGCAGAGCGACACGAGTCGCTGCTGAATTTGGTCTGGTTAGTACAGTACTCGAAATTCGGTGCAGAATTTTAGATACTACGGAATGGCCGTTCGAAATTGAAGGGAGCTGTTGCGCGTCTCAACCCATTTATTGATTCGACCGTGTTGCTTCGAGTAGGAGGACGATTGAGCAGTGCGAACCTGTGGCATTCGGCTCATCACCCACTACTGCTTCCCAAGGGGGAACCGTTAGTTGACTTGCTGGTGACTGATCGACATATCAAGAATGCTCACGCGGACTGCAACGCCCTGTTAGCCCAGGTTAAGTAACGCTAAACAGTACAAGGGGTAACTCTGCGTGTTGTTTGTCTATTCTCCAAGGCGGTTCGTCACGAGCTCTTTGCTGACCTCTCGACTGAGGCCTTTATTGCTTACTTGGACAGATTTGTTTCCCGAAGGGGACTTCCAGCATTGATCCGTTCTGATAACGGTACCAACTATGTAGGTGTGACCGCTAGTCACGATATGCAGAGCTAAGATCGGTTGGAGTTGGTATAATAATACCTAGAATCGGTTTCCGTGGTGTCTCTTCTTCTTGGGTTAGCGAGACGGTGGGGCTATCTCAACTGAGTCCGTTCGCGGCACAGTGGATTATGTGCGTACACTTCACACGCGACGTAATAGCTAGCTTCCACAAAGAAAGAAAAATAGTCCTCTTATAGTTCCGAAGTTATAGCTATAGGTTGGTGAGGATTACAGCTTGACGTCAAGCTGAAATCCTCATCTCTCGTGCAAGCAAACGTAAGGGCCTATCGACTTGGTTTAGGTTTCAAAAATTAGTCCATAAATAGTCCACACGACGTGCCGAATTTCAGAAATAGTCCTTCAACGATTCCAGAGTTATTCAGACATCTTGGTGAGGATTACAGCTTGAACATTTGATATCATCAAATATCTTCGGAACGCATATGAGATTCAGTTTTTGTGCCAAAAAATAGTCCACCGAAACAATAATGATTTCCACCTGGTTTACTTTGACGAAGTGCATTAAAAATTCTTTGTTTAATTTCCCATACATTTCAATACATGTACAGTCGTGTACAAAATAATAATGGGTAAACCCTAATAAACCGGTTTATACCGGTTAATTCAATCAAATAATAAATAATATCTTGGACACTATCTACACACATTGATCTAGCCCCGAACTAGGATTCCCTGTATCTCGGGTACTAGACAACGATACACATACTTATATAGATAAATACTATACTTAGATAGATAAACAACCATGACTAGGGTACAAACATCCGTTCTCATCAAACAAATATTTGCCCCCACCGGGACTCGAACCCGGGACCCTTGGCTTCGTAGGCAGGGTCACTGCCGACTCGGCCATTCGGGTCGTTAAAAGGGCCTGTTTTTAATCTCTGGAAACTAACGTTGTGTAATATTGTAGGAAAGTGAGGGACAGAGCTATATATAGAGCTATTTTGACGACCCGAATGGCCGAGACGGCAGTGACCTTGCCTACGAAACCAAGGGTCCCGGGTTCGAGTCCCGGTGGGGGCATTTATATTTCTTTGAAGAGAACGGATGTTTGTACCCTAGTCATGGTTGTTTATCTATCTAAGTATAATATTTTATCTATATAGGTATGTGTATCGTTGTCTAGTACCCAAGATACAGGGAATTTGTGGCTAGATCAATGTGTGTAAATAGTGTCCAAGGTATTATTATTATTATTATATTTTATAGCGCATAGCTCTGTCCCTTACGTTCACGACGCTTAAATTTTATGTTCTCCCATTTAGCCGAACTTACACCAGACTTTAGATAACCGCTAAATACTTAATAAAACACGGCTAGGTTGGGGGAACCTGGCTGACAGCTTGGCCTGCTTGACTACGTTACTTGCCATTTGCTTGTTGTGCTTAAGTTGTGTTTGATTTAAACTGTATTTAGCGGCTGTCAAAAGCCCTTAGAAGAATGAAACTTAAATTAATTTTTGTTGTACATAAGTGCGTGACAGCGATTTGGATTTTGAACGGGTCTTCGATCCCCGGTTGTAGCTATGATATATATGTTATATGTTTATATAGTTGAGCTAAGATGTAAACAACAATGGCGGAATTAGTATCGTGAACGCGCTGGAAAAATTTCGTCGAAATAAGATTTTGCCGAAATTTTAAAGACATCTTAAAGCATTTTTCGGTGGAAATTAAGGCACGAGTGTTTAAAAATCACGTCAGTCGGTACATGACATTTGCAATAACGACATCATTGCAATGGAGGAAAGTGTTAAGAACTGACAATCAATGAGTAAAGTATGACATGCTAGCTTCTGTACTCACAAAACATAATTTGAAAAAAAAAACAGATGTTTATATATCCGTTTATGTTTATTATTGTTATATATATATGTTTATATCACATTTATATATATAACTTAGTTTTAATCACAATAATCACAGTTCATTGGTATAATCATCACATAATATCAAACATTGTTCGATTAATTACAGCCTTAATCATTTCAATTTTAGGTATTTAATAAAGTGTTTATCTCTAAGTAATTGGCACCTCCCGAGTATAAGTATACATAAAGGTCTAGTCAAATTTCAATGTATATGTAGGGACATCATAGTTTCGCCATGAAACATCATCAGAGCAACTTTGTTTTTAACCTCTTCCAAAAATGGATATATAGGCTGTTGTTTTGTAAAGTTACGCCCGGCTCAGGGACTATAGAACCCATCATTATGTACAACTTTACCCAGAAACATAAGGTCGCAAATGAAAAAAAATCGTCCCTCATCACATTGACCGATCAGCCGATTACATGTTACTATGGGAGACCCAAGATGTTTTTTCGTTTGCGACCATATATTTCTTGTCAAAGTCAAATTGCTCTGATAAAAACGGTTTTTTAGTGAAAATTGTTCAGAATGATGTTTCTAACAACCCCTAATTTGACTACACTTCTATTTTACAGCCTGTATATAAATCCCATGTAATGGACTTATTAATTACGATTTATTATCATATCTAAAAAAAACAGTCAAAATAAAGTAAGTATAATTGCTAGAACTCTAACCCAACGAGTAGTCAGTAGAGTTCAATTATTATGGAAAGTGGCAGTAAAGTCATGAAAATTCCCAATAACTGGTGTTGATTTTAAATATTTTCATCATTTTTAAATTAGTATTAGAGCGTACTATACTTTTTTACAAAATACTGTCCTTTTTGTATTTTTGTGCTATCCTTTTCAACGCACCTAAATCCAACACTGGTTGTCGTATAGCGCAGCCGGTCTGGCGCAGTGGGGTAATAAAATTGTAACCTCATATTGTTTTACCTCTGTAGGAAGGTAGGTAGTTAGGTACCTACTGCAGGGGGCTAGCCCATCGCCGCAGCTATGGAGATAAGAGGTTGCCTAACGATGTTTTCCATCACCGTAAGAACGTGTGCATAATGTACATTGCACCGGATTCGAACACGCATCTCCTGCGTGAGAAGCGAGTATGAAACCACTAGACCATGGAGCTCAATTGGTATAAACCAGTTTATTAGGGTTTACCCCATTATTATTTTGTACACGACGGTACATTTATGAAATGTATGGGAAATTAAACATTGCATTTTTAATGCAGTTCTTCAAAGTAAACCAGGTGGAAATTATTATTGTTTTGGTGGACTATTTTTTGGCACAAATATCAAACTGAAAGTCGTAGGTGGTCCGGAGATATTTGATGATATGATGGACTATATCTGAAATTTGGCATGTCGTGTGGACTATTTCTGGACTAATTTTTTAAACCTAAACCAAGTCGGTAGGCCCTTCCGTTTGCTTCCACGAGAGATGAGGATTGCAGCTTGACGTCAAGCTGTAATCCTCACCAACCTATAGCTATAACTTCGGAACTATAAGAGGACTATTTTTCTTTCTTTGTGGACTATGGAGGACTATTTCTGGACTATTTTTTAGCATTGCCAAATTTCATTTTAATTAAGGTTTCAACGGTGAGGATTACAGCTTGAAGGTCGTGATTTTCCGGCGAATTTGCACAACGGAATGAGGCCGGTCGCTTTAAATTTTTCCGCCGCCGCACACACACACCTACGTCTAATCAGAGAGTGCCGGCGCCGCCTATTGTCTGTCTCAAAGGAGCCGCCGCATGGGCGTACCCAGGTAGGGGCAGTAAACGTCAACGTTTTTTGTTTCAATATACCTGACCGACCATCTTCTCGAAACAGGTATGAGCTGCCCCCCCAGCTATAATCCTGGGTACGCCCTTGAGCCGCCGCCGACGACGGCCACGTGCGGTGGATAAGCGCAAATGAATTTGCCATTTAGAATTTATTGAATAGACCAAATCTTTATTTTCGGTAGAAACAATACATAACATCACAGTCTTGATATTGGGCGTTCGAGAATTTTGTTTATGTGGTATAATCTAAACTCAAGTTATGAGGTTAAAAAAAACGACCAAGCGCTACGAGCAAAGGTGCCCTTGCGCTTCGCTTGGCTCGTCTTGGCGGGGGGAAATACCGTGCGTTGCGTGATTCTTGGCGGGGGGAAATACCGTGCGTTGCGTGATTCTTGGCGGGGGGAAATACCGTGCGTTGCGTGATTCTTTCGGAATATCGTGAATCGTGAAATGATCGAGTGAGCTTTGTTTACAACTTAGCTCAAGTATAAAATAACTACTTTATTGTACCAATGTGAATAAAGTCCTCTGTTTTATTTATGGATGTTCCTGTCAATCATTTAGATTCAAAGTGGAGACACAGCTGCTGTCCTGGCTGCAGAAGTATGACATGGAGATGGGGGACAAGCAGGTGGAGCTAGACGAGTACATCCAGAAGTATGAAGACGAGCTGAAGATGTGCAATGCTCTAGAGGTCTACCATTTATGTTTAAATACATTACCTGCACTTCGCTCTACGGCTAACAAAACTAACAAACTCTTGCTTCTTTTAGTCACTCGACAAATATGTACCTCTTTATATCCCTTCTACAACGACATCCATATTCTGTGACAGCTTAAACAAAAAATATATATTCTTTTCTTAGCTAGGCCTAATCCTGAACGCGCCATCGCCACTGTTATTTATTTGGCTAGGTAGCATAACCAAATGTGGTCTTCATTATTGGGCGCGTAGTCTCTAAAATAATTTTTCTAGGTAAAATATCAAGCGTATGTTATTCTCTCATTTTCAGGCGAAAATATTAGAGCAGGACAAGGTGTACCTGCCTCTGATGGCGGAGCGAGAGGCGGAGTACCAAGCGGAGTTGACGCAGAAGATGAACAGGTTCATGCTAGAGCACGCGGCCAGGGTCATCCAGGGCGCCTGGAGGGACGTGCTAGCCAACCGCATCGAGAAGAGAAAGGTATGAAGATCTTTTACTTACTGGCAGTTGAAGATCAGACCTCCATAAACTTGCTTTTTTCATTAATATTTGTGCACGTAAATTTACGATGGCCACATTTATCCATTCTACATAAAGATGGGGTAAGCAGATGTACTCCAGATGTTCTTTAACCTTATACTTATGTATTAGCTCTAAATTAAGATTTCATTTCTTTCACGCAGCAGAAAGGAAAAGGCAAGAAGGGTAAAAAGAAAAGCCCACAAACCTAAAATTCCTTTTCCTTTAAATCTTTTTTTATCATCGAAAGAATTATATTCTATTCCTTGAACCTTTTCCTGAACGCCTGGTCCTTCTCAATTCATTTCAGCTTAAGAAAAAAATAAAGCTAATGCAGAAGCGACAAAAAAAGCAAGCAAGCAAGGCGCAGAAGAAAGAAACAAAACGGAGGTAGCTAGAATGCAATAACGTATTTATTTTATTTACTTACTATAATAATTTAAATTCATATTGATTCTTACGAATATACAGCCAGATGATAATATTGAAGCTTATTGTTGTCTGTTAATTGAAATCGCACGAGGAACTAGTGGTCTTTACATTTTACGTTACTTTGTATAATAAAATCTCAAATATAATTACCAAATCTTATTTCTACAAATAAATACAGAATACACCATCTTCTTTATGTATACCTATATAATGAGCACTATGTGGTCCCGGGAAATAATTAATTACACAAAAATTTACTCATTACAATCGGTACCGTGAGCAAAAAGGTCTATATATTTTTTCATTTTGAACCTTATCAAAAAAAATAAGATCCAATTTTCTCTTCAAAACTCCGTCCCGTAACGGTTAAAAGTATGGTACTGTTTAGCTGTCATCGATTATGGCCCCCGTTACTGGTGTCATCATAATGTTTCATCATCTAGGATCTTCAGGTGTCTGATGGCTCTGACGTCGATGAGTGTGTCAGATGAACTCTTCGTTGTTGGCACGAAGGAGATTGCCCGTTTCGCTCCGTTGCGTAGGGCTGGTATGTCCTGGGAGAGAGAAGAGAGATCATCTTTACAGCAATGAATATTTGCAATGATGTTAGTATTCATCCCTGTATTAATAAAACGCTCTTATTCGTAAGAGCGGTCATGGATATGAACTTGAGATTGAGACGCTGATCATATCTGCTGATCTTTAGAGTGCATCAGCTGAGTAAACTCTTGGATACTTGAAAACATTGTAATGGTCGAAATAAGTGCACGGGTCAACCAGCAGGCGTATCGGTTAATGATAAGACCAATTTCGCAGGAAAACACTGCCACAGGAACAGATAAGCTAACACTAAATATATTATGAGATAAGCTAACACAAAATATACTTGAGAGACTCGACATTACGTTTGACTTAATCATTCTTACCGAATGCCATCTTACTGAAACTTCACTACGGTTTCTCTCCGCGACGGCGTCCTCCGTGGCAGGTCCACGGAGGACGCCGTCGCGGGCCTTCTCAATGTTGTCAGCTCGGGCCTGGACACGGGCAGGGCCTGTGTTGGCGTCTTTCTGGACCTGGCTAAGGCATTCGACACGATGTCCCCGACAGAAACTTGAAGCCATCGGAATAAGAGGAACTGCTTTGGATTGGTATCGCTTCTACCTGAACCTTAGAACCCAGAGCACAAAAGTTTTACAATACATGAGCTCACTAAGCTCTATAACGTTGGAGTACCTCAGGCCAGTGTCCTGGGCCCGACGCTATTTTTAATCTACATCAACGAAGTATGCAACTTATTTAGTCAAAGAAAAGAAGTGGATGTGTTCTGTTACGCAGACGATACTGCACTGATATGCTGTGGAGACACGTGGGATTACGCCCTCGAAATGGTAACGACCTGTATGCGCGATATCACCAGATGGCTCCAGGATAACCTGCTCACGCTCAACAATGGCAAAATGAAATTCCTCTGTTTTCATAAGACAGCAGCATCCCAACCCTGTGTCTGGACTACAGCACTGTTAAGCTCCACTCGTGCCTGGTTGATTCAGGGTCCTGCGACTGTTCTGGTATAACTAGGGCCTAGGAATCACCCTCGACGAAACCTTATCACCACCATGGCATCCCGGGTTTGTAAACTTATCCCAGTGATTAAACTTTTACGCCAGGGAACTAACTAAACCAGAATTGCTGAGGCTATTCTACTTGGCTCTTTGTCAGTCCCTGCTACTATACTGCATCACGGCATGGGGTGCCACTCACAATACCACGCTCATAACTTTAGAAGGAGCTCAACGCTCTATTCTAAAAGTAATGATGCGGAAACAGATCCGCTACCCCACAAAACACTTCCTCCGGGAATGCAATGTGTTGTCAGTCCGACAGCTCTACATTTTCAGGGCTTCCAGCATCGAATCACGGTAAACACTGAGGAATACCTCCTCATGCTGACAAGAAGATTATTCAGAGTGCAGGTCCCCCCAGTGAAAATAGCATTCGCCAGACGTTTTACCTTTAAAACAACGCGTGCAGGCACGTTGATATCGAAATCAGCTCTGTTCCCGAATTTAAACGAACACTGCACAAATGGCTTACATCACTCGATTATGACAGCACTGAAGCCCTAATTGAGCATCTAGTATGAAATAACAGTATTTTTTTCTATTTAATTATTTATTTATTACCAACTTAGTTAGTGTCTCATATTTTTTATTTTTTTACATTTAAGCATTATTATTAATGTATTTACGTTACTTACTAACGTTACTTACTTACTAACGTAAGTCAGTAATCAATTAAATTAATTTAAATAATTAGTTAGTATCTGTCTCTGTTGTGACGTCCCTACTTGGAGAGGAATAAAAAGATTCCAAATAGGTAGCCAACAAGAAATTTTATTTAACGTGGGTTCTCCAAATGTAGTCTGACCCTGGTTACGCAGCAACGAATCTTCCCTGCGGGTTTTGCCGTAGTCGGAGTGCCGCTGACGTCGGAGAAGTAACGGTCCGAATGCAGCCGGAGCAGGGAAGCAGGTTAGCCCGAAGCGGTGTCAGGAACCGGGAAACCGTAGGGTAGCGGTGATCCCGAAGAGGTGCCAGGAACCCCGAACTCAATCGGGGTTAATATGAAGCACAGACAAAACTAAAACGTAACTACTAGCAGTACGTTATGATTAAACGCAAGCAACCACTGCTTAGAGTCGCTCGTCGGCGTACGGTAAAAAGGGACCGTTACAGAGCGCCAGCAGGACGGACGTGCGCACAGTGCCGAGTGAGTTTTCGGAATCACGCCGGCGCCGCAAAGTCAAGTTGCGGTCACGGCTGGTCAGTTTAAAACGGGCCAATCACAGCAGAGCGAGCGAGCTGTCAACAGTGGAATGCTGCTAGTACAGCGCGTGAAAATTAATACTGTGATTACCAGCCTCATTTGGCAGTTTTATTAAGAGAATTACTACTTAAATTCAAAATAAGACCAGTTAATGATAGAGTGAAGACAACGGTAACTTACAACGTTACAATACCCCCTCGCCCAGTAAAGGGTTTTCATACGTAATGAAAATCCAAAACCTAATTCTAAATATTCTTAACTAGTTTTAGATCCTTAACATGCCAGGTGCCTAAGTCCTTTCCCGTCATATCCTCTAAAATGTATACCAAGGGTGATTTCTTAGCGGAGACGCGACATTTGGTATATTTGGGCGCTAACTTTTTACTAAAGTACTTGTCTTTATCACTCAAGACATAAGCACGTTTTAGGACAATGTCGCCTACGCTGAATTCTGCCTCTTTCCGCCTAAGATTATAGTGCGCCGTATTTTTTTTATGTGCGTGCCAAAGAGATGCCTGTACCTTATCAAAATATTTTGACAGGTGACCCAGATTTTCAGCGTAAATGTCGCGTGGCAGAAATAGTAGTTCCTCACCCAGATCGTTATCTGTATAATGAGAACCACAAGTAACCGTTTCTCGTCCGTACACGAGGAACGATGGAGTGTAGCCAGTTGCTTCATTGACGGAGTTGTTAATGGCATACTGTATTTTGGGAATATTAGTGTCCCAGGTTCTGTGGTCATTGTCCACGTAGGTGGAAATACATGTAACTATTGTTTTGTTATAGCGCTCGACAGTGTTTACTTGCGGAGTATATCTCGGAGAGAAGAATACGTTAGGTATCTTGTATTTCTTAAAGAGGGTATTTGTTACCGAGCTAATAAACTGGGTACCATTGTCAAGGAATATTGTCTGTGGGATTCCGTGGACCAGAAACACAGAGTCCTCCAGAGCCTTGACGACAGCTTCCGAAGTAGCGCGTCGCATGGGAAAAATAAGGCAATATTTTGAGAAGCAACATGTTACGACCAAAATATAACTATTCTGCTTTCGACTGACCGGAAGTGGACCTATGAAATCAATGGATATCATTTGAAACGGCCGTGAGCATTGTTTAGGTCGACCCATCGTACCCAGCGTCGGATGGTTTTGTGGTTTGTAAGTGAGACATTTTGAACAAGAACCAACAAAACGTACGACGTCTTGGTGCATGCCCGGCCAGTAGTATCGAAGAAGTAAGCGTCGATAGGTCTTGAAAATACCCAAGTGAGCAGCAGTAGGGTCAGCATGATTCTCCTCTATGACGCTGTCACGCAATTCTTTCGGCACCACTTCCTTCCAGGAAAACTCCGAAATCATTTCGCACTTATTTTTGGAGTGGCGATAGAGAGCACCACCTTCGATCAAGTAGTTAGGAAAGAGGTTCGGCTTTTCTAAACAACCGTTATAAATGTTTTTGTACCATGTGTCAGTAGTAGTCAAATTAGAGTTGACCGTACTGATAGAAGCACATGGGAAAGCACGAGATAGTGCATCTGGAATGACATTATCGACCCCACGACGATGTTTAAGTTCGAAATTAAAGGCAGACAACCTCACACACCAGCGTGCTAGTCTTCCGGTAGGGTTGTCCAGTGACAAGAACCATTTGAGCGCGGAGTGGTCGGTGTAAACGGTAAAGGTTTTTCCGTTTTCCAAGTAACACCGCCAGTGTTCTAGAGCGGTTAAAACTGCTAGCGTCTCCCTCTCGGTTATACTGTAGTTCTTCTCAGATCCCGACAACGCCCTACTCATGTATGCAATCGGATGTTCTTTACCATCAATCGTTTGTGTGAGCATGGCACCAATCCCAAAATTGCTCGCATCAGTGTGTACTTCGAACGGTAAATCGTAATTGGGACAAGAGAGAACCGGGGCTGATACAAGACACTCTTTTAGCTTATTAAAAGCATCATCAGCTTCAGTTGTCCACTGAAACTTGGGTGCGTTCTTCTTACTTGAAGTCAGCTGGTTGAGTGGTCCGGCAATAGTGCTAAAGTTGGGGACGAAACGGCGGTACCACGTGGCTGTTCCAAGGAAGCGTTTAAGATCTTTTTTTTTTGTGGGTGTTGGGAAATTAAGGATAGCCTCGACTTTTTCAGGATCAGTGCGAAGGCCATGCGCATCCACAACATAACCCAAGTACTTCAACTCATTTCTGAAGAACTTGCATTTTTCAAGGTTGATGGATAAGTTCGCTTGTTTTAATTTATGCAGCACGCCTAGTAGTAAGGACACGTGTTCCTCAAAGCTGCTGCTGATGATAATAATATCATCTAAATATGCGAACGCCTTTAGATCAAAATTCCCGAACAGAAGATCGACAAGCCTTTGTTGAGTGGCAGGGGCATTGGTGAGACCGAAAGCAGTGGTCTTAAAACGGAGAGTTCCTCTGCCTGGAACATAGAATGCAGTTTTGTCTTGATCTTCTGGAGCTATTGGAATTTGCCAGAACGCTTTCGACAAATCTACGCTAGATAAGAATTTTGCATCGCGTAGGTTGTCTAATATTTCAGTTATATAGGGTAGGTTATATGCGTCCTTTTTTGTGACCGAATTCAGTTTACGGCTGTCGAGGCAAAAGCGAGGTTGTCCATTCTTTTTATAGACAATGAGGACAGGGGACGACCAAGCGCTCTCGCAAGGTTCAACTACATCTAACGCTAGCATTTCGTCGACTTGCTCTACCAAAATTCGCTGCTTCTCAGGTGACATTCGATAGTAACGTTGTCTTATAGGTTGAGAGTCACCAGTATCGATATGGTGAGTTATAAGACTAGTTCTACCAAGGCCCATACTGTCAGTGGAGATTTCCTGGAATTGACTGACAATTGAATCGGCTGTGGACTTTTGTGAATCAGAGAGATTATCGTAAGACTGTATAAAAGTCTCATTTTTGTCGATACTTATTTCTGCCAAAGAAGAGTTGGACAAGGTGATGCTACCTAAGTATTTGGGACAAATATTGAAAATCCGCCAAAAGTCAATGCCTAGGATAAGTGGGCTGTCCACATTTGGTAACACGTAACCCTTAATAATGTGGAATTGTTCTTCAAAGTGAATGGGAAGATTGATGTAGCCAATACTTTGAAGGGACTGGCCTCCAGCAGCAGTCACGGAGATACAATCATCGGTAAATACTTTTAGACCATGGTCCGACAATAATTTATGAGAATCATTGCCGAGAATAGTGACAGCAGATCCAGAATCGAGTAGACCAGAAGCAGGGATGTCCCCGATTCTAACGGAAATATAGGGTCTACTGTCCTTTGTTGGCTTACTATCCAGAATTGAGGCGACTCTGAAACTAGAGAAGAAGTTTCTAAGGGTTTGTAGCCATTTTTCAAAATCTACTCTATCGAAATGACCCTTAGAACCGTCCCAATTCTGGCTAATTAGTTTTTTTTGAACGGTAGGAGTACATTTAGGGCATTCAGGTTTCTTTACACCTTTATTACCGCACCCAAAACAGACGATGACGTCACGACTAACCTTACACTGACGAAGATCGTGAGTGTTAGAGCGGCATCTTAGACAAAAGTTATTTGACTTTACAGTTGTTGCAGGAGCGATCGCAGAGACATGGTTGTCAGATTTCGTCTTACATGGCTTGTAAGCAAATTCGGGTGCTAGTGTGTGTGTGGTAATCGTTGGTGGCTCGCGAAAGTGTGACATACGGGTTTGTATATTTTCGTAATTTTTGCACAACGTTCTCAATACCCCAATATCCACAATCTGAGTTGCCGAGGCCAACGTACTCGCATAACATGGCCGGATATTGTGCAATAGTATCTCTAATTTGTCCTCTTCGGATAATTGTTTCGATAAGCGCGAAAACATTCCTGCCATTATGGAAAGATAAATGGTTATCGTTTCTGATTCGCCCTGAGTGCGAGCCCTAATTTCAGAAAGTAGACGATAATCATAGTCAGTTTGGCTGAAATCCTCTAACAACAGAGATTTGAGATCCGACCAGTTGTTAACGCTATCTCTTATACTTCGGAACCAGTGCAATGCTTGATCGGTGAAAATTTCCGTTGCATAGGACAGAAGTTTGGAGTCCGAAATATTTCTGGCCTGACACAGTTCCGAAACCCTTTCGATAAAAGCCCGAACACATGATTTCCCGTCGTACTTCAATTTACTAAGTTCGGAAGTATTGCCACGCTCGCAAGTTACAGAAATCACGCTCGCGCCACTAACAGATGGCGTTGATTCCCTACACGCAGTATTAGACGAGGAAGATATTGAAAGGGGATCCTTTGCTTGTGATAAGAGAGCTAGGATCTTCGAATAATTTTTTCGGTAAATCTCCGACAGTTGATCATGGCCCGTTTCGAACTTTTCATCCGTAGGTACCCGACTTAATCTGTGATAGACATGGTGCATCAGATTTTGTGTCCTAAGAAGAGAGGATCTATCTGGTGCAGGTCCGTCAAGAGTAGATTGCACTTTGTCCAAGATTTTGACGACTGCAAGTAAGTCGTCCTTAGGTTCAAGGTGAGATAACAGAACGTCCTCTGACGGGTATTCTGTCACAAGTTTAGTTATTTGTTTACGTAAAATTTCTACGGTAGTGCCTGGGTTTTCACCTCTGATGGCAACTTCGTACTCCAGTTCTGCTTTGTTTAGAGAGAGAAACTTAATTTGAAAAGACATGATGCAGCTCAAATAATAAATACCAAAGAGATGAGTAGTGAAAGTGTACTAATTCCTTTAGTCGCCTCTTACGACATGCACAGGAGGAAATGCAACTGCCGTATTCTTTTTTGATTTCCCGGGACAGCACAGGAAGAGAAATCAAGGAATTGAAAATGACGCTACTAATTAGTCTCCGTTCTGTTACAAAATGATTTATGTACGTTAGGTTTTGACGGTATGAATGAAGTGAATGACGATGTAGAAAAAAATATATATGTTAAAACTGCAAATAAAAATATTGCAACTAGTGGGTAGGTGGTTAATTTTTTTATAAGAGAACGAGAAATTAAAACCAACGTAGGAATTTGAAAAAAACACTACAATTTAAAAGTTTGAATAATAACCACGTACACAGAAGTTGCTAAGCAAAACCAAAATTACAACACAGGTAAACGTTTACAAAAACACGCACACACAAACAACTAACTACTTACAGCGTAAGCAAGGCCAGACTAACCACGTTGGGCGCCACTGTGACGTCCCTACTTGGAGAGGAATAAAAAGATTCCAAATAGGTAGCCAACAAGAAATTTTATTTAACGTGGGTTCTCCAAATGTAGTCTGACCCTGGTTACGCAGCAACGAATCTTCCCTGCGGGTTTTGCCGTAGTCGGAGTGCCGCTGACGTCGGAGAAGTAACGGTCCGAATGCAGCCGGAGCAGGGAAGCAGGTTAGCCCGAAGCGGTGTCAGGAACCGGGAAACCGTAGGGTAGCGGTGATCCCGAAGAGGTGCCAGGAACCCCGAACTCAATCGGGGTTAATATGAAGCACAGACAAAACTAAAACGTAACTACTAGCAGTACGTTATGATTAAACGCAAGCAACCACTGCTTAGAGTCGCTCGTCGGCGTACGGTAAAAAGGGACCGTTACAGAGCGCCAGCAGGACGGACGTGCGCACAGTGCCGAGTGAGTTTTCGGAATCACGCCGGCGCCGCAAAGTCAAGTTGCGGTCACGGCTGGTCAGTTTAAAACGGGCCAATCACAGCAGAGCGAGCGAGCTGTCAACAGTGGAATGCTGCTAGTACAGCGCGTGAAAATTAATACTGTGATTACCAGCCTCATTTGGCAGTTTTATTAAGAGAATTACTACTTAAATTCAAAATAAGACCAGTTAATGATAGAGTGAAGACAACGGTAACTTACAACGTTACACTGTCTTGTTTTGTACTATTTTGTTTATCTTTTTGTTTGTTCAACACACTCCTAGGCCTTCACGATACACGTCAGACCTAGTGTGGAGGTACAATTCAAATGTATACCAGAATATATGAATAAATTTGAAATTTGAAAATTTGAAATTATACCACAGCCTGAACCCAGCAAGATGTTGGTGGAAGAAGTAATGGCCATACCCGTAGTTGGACCTGCAACGTTTGCGCCGTGATCTCAGTCTTGGCTATCTTCTGCTGCGCCGCTCGGAGTTCGGAATCAAGGCGTTCCTTCTCTTCTTCTAGCTCCTTGAGTCTTCTTTCAGCTTCTGTATATAAATCATCGACTGTTAATAACTCACAAGAATTACACCCAAATGACGATCAATTCAATTTCATCATCCCGTGATGGACAGAAATATTTCTAACAAAACTGCAATTACGGCATTTTACAAAATTTGTTTGACCCTTTGTCACCTATATCCTATTCAAAATTCCAAAAGGTAAATAACGTAAACCATTGTGTTACAATGGACTAGGGTAACACGGGGGTCCAATTGGCGTGCTTTGTGATGTAGGATGTTTAATAAGTTGAGGACTATTCTGTCAATCAGCATGACCTTTACTTTCTGTAATCTTTACTAACGTATTTTAATCCATCCATATAACTATTGTTGGCGAGGAGTGCCTTTCCCCTCCCTCTCTCGCTCGCTCTCGCCCTCGACGCGTCGGTAGGGTAGTGACGGACGCTATGATGTCATCAGAGCGAAATGCCAAGTTAACTTTGCTATGTGGTACCTCTATACTGGGCTTCTTTTGCCGCCTGCAGCATCTCAAACTGCTTCCGCTTGAGTCTCTCTTCCTCCAGCATTTTGTGCTGTTCGCTTTGCAGACGCTCCAACTCTTCACGCTTCTCCCATTCCTCTGCTAAAACCCTAGATACATAAACAACTTCTTTAGATACATTCATATATCTCCCCTCACGCCTTGTCACAGGAATAAAGTTAAGCAGAATCCTTCTATTTTTTTATATTATGTATTCCGTCTGTCTATTAAATATGTCCGTCTACTGCGGTGTCCCGAAACTCAACATCAAGCGGGCACCAGGTGAAAGCCCAGCCTGTATAGCGTGTAAAGACACGGCCTGGTAAAATAAAAACAAAAATCTATGTCACTCGGTTCATGAAATATTGGCTTATTTAAAAAAAAAAACAGCATCCCTTATCGTTATCACTTAACATAATGGAAAAACACACAGTGGCCTATTTAGTAAGGATTTTGAAAATGTATAAATAATACTTGCTACTTTCTTACCAAAACTGTTAAAAGTATTATCAAAACTTGTTGGACACCATAACAACACCTCAACATTTTAGGTAAGTTCAAGAATAGAAAAATAATGACTAGATTAAAGTAAAACAAAAAGAGTTACATTAATTAATTATAATATAAGTTTTACTTCATATGAGTAAATTTTCAAATTGTTTGCCTCCAGCACGAATGCAGGCTCGACATTTTTATAAATGATCTTTTTATTAGTCTTGCGTAACTCGCTGCATTGATATCTTCTGCAGCTTGTTATCAATGCAGGTTATCAATGATATTTTGAATTTGTTTTGTATCTTTTTTTCTCTTATGCCGCCCCAGTAAAAAAACAATTAGGTTCAGGTCCGGAGACCACCTGACGAGCTGGCCACACAAATTGTCCCACGCGGCCAAGCCACCTTCTGGGATATTCTTGATCTAAATATTCCCGTATAGCATGAGCGTAGTGCGCTGGGCAGCCGTCATGTTGATACCACATATCCCTGTAGATTTTGAGTGGCAATTCCTCCATAATTGACGACTCGAATGGCCGAGTCGGCAGTGACCCTGCCTACGAAGCCAAGGGTCCCGGGTTCGAGTCCCGGTGGGGATTTGTTTGATGAGAACGGATGTTTGTACCCTAGTCATGGTTGTTTATCTATCTAAGTATAATATTTATCTATATAAGTATGTGTATCGTTGTGTAGTACCTAATGTACGAGCTAACACGTAAGTACATGAGCAGAATTACCATTTATATAAATTCAGTCAATCTATCACTTGTAATTTCCTACATTTTAGGTCAGTTCGTGTGCCATCAAGCGAGCGTCGCGTTCTCACTCTCATTTACTCACTACGTCATCCATCCTACTTCTACCAGTCTTTCAATACAGTTTTACTAACAGTTTATTAGTCTTTCAGTCATATCAGTCTCATAGCTCCGGACACCCCGGAACACCTAAGATACAGGGAATCCTAGTTTGGGGCTAGATCAATGTATGTAGATAGTATAGATTTTTTTGGTATTTTTTATCATATTATAAAGGACGGCAGATCATTTTGGAGAAAACGTAGGTAGGTAGTGTCTCCATTCAATGTTGCAAGCAATTCAATCGGTCCAACAACTTTGCGATTTAAAATTCCAGTCCACATGTTTACTTTAAATTGATATTGAGAGCGGTCTTCATGCATCAAATGTGTGTTTCCTTCTTGCATATTGTGCAGATTTAAATATCCGCTACTTTTGAACGTGGACTCATCACTCCACAGGACTTGTTGCTGTTGTTTGTTGACAATTTGCAGATCTTCTCTGTTTCTCGCCAACATTGTCATACAAACTTCGGCTTAGGAGCGTAGTCTGTAATGTTAACCTAAGAAATAATCACATACTATGTGCGCCCCGTTTTAGACTCGCGAATGTTAGCAATTCTTTCAAGGGTCATCAGTGCATTCTCTACTACAATAATATACCTATGGAGATTTTGAAATTGCCATTTGAGCAATTTAAAAAGCATGTTAAAGCGACTTTGTCGAAAAAGGGATATTACAATGTTCAAGATTACTTAAATGACAGGACTGTATGGGGTTAATCTGGCTCAACACAGACCTTGCTGTTAATAATTTTGTAATTATTTATTCCTGCTTATTAATCACAACAATTAAATTTTTCATATTTGTATTAGTTAAGCACAACCTATTTTTAAAAGAGATCTAAAAATAAATCTGTTGGAGTTTCTACGCCCTTCTTCTCCCACAGTGGTCCAATGTAGAGAAGAGGCAAAAAATGACGTTTGCTAAGTATATGTAAATATCTACAGTAATAAAGTACTTTGACTAGGTATTGACTATTGACTATAGTCCCGAGGCAGCAAGCTTTGTACACGTTGTACGTGTTAGGGGTGATAGTAGTTTGATTTCAGAAATGTTTGAACTACACTTTTCAGAATTCCAGAATTTCTTTCGAAGATAGTTACTGCACATCTATTATGAGTTTTTCAAACTATACAATACACGATAGCGACTATAGTTTAGCATTTGTATGGCAACGCGGACAGCGCCTCTAGCAGTATCTTCGCTGCACTAAAAACGGTATCTTTCTACCCTTGTTGCCCTCATCATATAAAAGAAAGAGATAGTGATATTATTACTACAATAGCAACGTCCATTGCGTTTACTGCGCCAACTCATAATAGCCGTACTGAAGTTCAGTGCCCGGCATTTAATAATACACATAGTATAGTAGCATCATCTCTGTCGCAAGAAGCGCTAACTGACGTGTGCGACAGAGATGACGCTACGATATTATAGGTGCATTATTAACTGCCGGGCACTTTACTGGTAATTCTGAATTTCCTCTAAAATTACTTCTTCGAAACCTATTTGAGGTCTTCCTCCGGCCCTTCGAGTACGTGTACCAGGCAATCCGAATAGGCTAGATGAACATTTACGAACACGCGATGATGTGGGTATCTAACGGTCGGCGATACAGTCTTGCTTGCCGCGGCAGAGGCATTGCAGTCGCATTACGAACCCGTAACTTTAGACCATTTCATGTGCATGTCCATCAAATTAATGTCTCTTTTAATGAACCAATATCTAGAATGTGTCGTTTATATAATAAATTAACTATCGAAGTATGTGATGAGATTCATATATATGATAATAATCGTTACAAATTTAATAGATCAGTCCAAAAATTATTACTAATCCTCTGCTCGTTGTCACTCTAATTTTTTTATCTGAATTATAATTAATGTATCTTATGTGATACCTAATTAATATATGAATAATTGCCAATTTAATGCACGTTACGAAATTTTTATTGTAAAATATCTAGCATTTTAATGTTGATTAATTGTGTTCCGCCTCCCTTATGTCGCTATATGTGTTTACATACTTTAGAGAACAGTCGGGAACCATATTCTGTGCATGCTTAATAATGTAATTTTGTGATTGTTATCTGTTTTGTAAACCAAATAAATAAATAAATTCACCATAGATTATATGCATTTTGGCATATTCTTCAGGCGTGTCCACATCCGGCATGTTGCACAAAGCGTTGTACGCTGGACAAAATCAATACGGGAGAGATAAAATCCAAAGTCATCCTTAAGAAAGTTAAGATTTTTTCGCACAGAAAACCACAGAAAACGTAGCAATGTGGTGTAACCAACGGTAAAAAAGGACAACAATTTGTTTGTTGCTTCTTTCATTTCTACTTAGTTTCTTAATTAATGTCGTCCAACCTCTTTGGAGGTCATTCATTATGCCAGTGTCAAGAGTGATCACCTCTTTGCTAGATTTTCTTTTGAGAAGAGAACCTGAAAGGAAAGGTTTCCGTAATCGATTGTTTCTCGTTAGCACTACCCAGAGGACACGCGCAGGGCGGTGATGGCCAAGAATATCCTGCGGAAATAAGTAAGTACCTAAACTCCATGTTTTTTTAAATTCTTGAACGCAAAGTGAATTGAGGTGGCTGGCACTGTATTTTTCAACTGATTTTTTATACTAAGAGATGGTTTTACTCATCTTTATTTTTATTTTTGATAGATAAGTAACTAGTGTTATACTTTTTCAAAATCCTTACTAAATAGGCCAAGTAGTGAATAAAATTTCCCAGGGTAGTACAGTATGTTTTTTGCCGTTATGATGAGTCGAAAGTTGACTTACAAGATTTTCTCAAACCACGACACAACCAGACTACGTAAGTTTTTATCAAAGTGAAGAAATATTCCGATCAATTCGTGCCTGCTATCAATAGTATGGTTATTTAGGATCATGTTGGTAAAGAAATTAGAATTGCTAAGTTTGTTGTCACAGTTACTAAATATGTGATAAGAGATTTTAGATAAGCCAATATTTTTTGAACCGAGGTGCCCGCTTGTCGTGGGTTCCGGGACACCTGTAGTAATATAATACGCTCAAGATCAGTTTAAAAGTTCTTAAAGTGGACGTCACCTGGCCTGCAGAGCTCTGACAATTTCCTCATCCTGTTTCGCCTGGATTTCTTCTTGTAAGAGTTTCTCCAACTCAATTTGGGTATGCTTCATTTCTTCTAGTTTCTTGTTGTCTTGTTGCGATAGTTCTGCTAATTCCTGTTAACGATAGATCCTCGTTAATTTTGACGGGTAATACTATCATGAAGGTGAGCTAAGATAAATCACTCCACAAGAAATCCTAGTAGGCCTAGCTGTATCTTTTTGCAAATGACGAGGACCATTGTGCACTCGCAAGTTGTGATGTGACCGTGTGCGTTGTGCCTCATGCGCAGCACACCTTGCATGTACGAGTACGTCTCAGAATCGCAAGAATTAGTCGCCCTCGTGATTTGCAACATCTGTATGTAGTTGAGTATCAAGCTGAGCATTCGTATCAATTTTTAGTAAAATAGAAGCAGATTGAGAACATGGTGAAGAATAAGAGCAAGTAGAGTAGATATACTATTGCGAAGTAAGCCGACCTGCGCCTGCGCCTCCGCCGCCCTCCTCGCCACCACCTCCTGCTGCAGCCGCGCCCGCGCCTCCCGCGCGCCGCGCTCCCGCCGCGCCTCCGCGCTGCGTCGCCAGCCGCGCGCGCGGTGCTGGAAGCCCTCCGCCGCCGCCGACAGCGCCGCCGCCTGCTTGAGGCTCGACACCCATTGCAGGCGGCTTCTGGAAACATCGAGAGGTTTCTTCAGTTTAACCCTTAAGGCCAAAATCGGTCACCCATAGTCACCAAAGTCTTCTATTTCACATAATAATTATGTAAATTTTGAACCTTATGTTTTTTAGAGTAGTTGATGAATGAGCAAAGCTCTTGAAAGTGCAGTGCAGAACACAATTTAAGTATTTGTTAGAACGCATCCAAATCGTGGGCGATAATGACCTAAGAGCGTGTCCATAAAAGAAAAGTTGTTATGACAGCTCGCCGGTTTTCACGTACCTATAGATTTCTGAATATTTTCGTGACAAATATGCACTAAAAGGTATACGTAATACCAGGGGGGTCTCACTCAGCGGTTTAGGTACGTTTGGCTGGCCGACCCGGAGTTCGGGATTTCACTTAGGCACAGAATACTTAATAGCACTACGTACAGCGCAAATACACTTAAATAAATAGCTACTCTCGCTGCGCGACAATAAAGCGCAATCTAGCTCGCACCTGCGCTACCTACAACGATCGCTAAGCACCTACTGAATCGGTTGCCCCGCCCGTGCAGGCTAGATTGCGCCGCATCACTACGCCTGAGAGCTTCTTTTACTCTGACATCACAAGGTCGTCCTGTAAACTCCTGTCTCGCTTGATCACGCTAGGGTTACCTACGTGCGATTTGTGTTTGTGAATTTTAGTCCACTCTGTGTAAGAGAGGTGTTATATTAGTACTTATTCAGGCTATTGGCAAATTCTAAGGCTAGGTAGGGCTTATGTAATTGTAATTTGTTTTATACTGGGTCTAAAGTGTTTACTTTTAGGTAAACAAAAAGGTATTCAATTAAAAAGGAACCGAATTTTATTTGTGAACAATTCCTTT
This sequence comes from Argyresthia goedartella, assembly GCA_949825045.1. Lineage (NCBI taxonomy): Eukaryota > Metazoa > Arthropoda > Insecta > Lepidoptera > Argyresthiidae > Argyresthia > Argyresthia goedartella. The sequence goes on along the minus strand of OX463812.1, from coordinate 34,269,169 downwards.
AGACTCCCTAAAATGTTAGGTACTTAAGTCATTATTGTTGCAAAAATCACAGAAAAGTTGCTTATGAGGAGCGGATAGCGCGGGAGGCGACTGCGAGCCAAGCGAGCGGCATCATTTAATAATGTACCCTTACTCTGTGGGCATCATAACTGAATTCCCGTCAGGCGGGTTGACCGGTCCAACGTACCTAAACTATTTAGTGAGACCCCCTGACTTAGGTTGCCGCTCGCTTGGCTCGCAGTCGCATCGCGAGATATCAGAGTAAAAGAAGCTCTCAGGCGAAGTGATGCGGCGCAATCTAGCCTGCACGGGCGGGTAACCGATTCTGTAGGTGTTTAGCGATTATTGAACGCAGCGCAGGTGCGAGCTACATTGCGCTTTATTGCCGCGCAGCGAGAGTAGCTATTTATTCTGTCTTTGAGGAGTGATCTTTCTTTACGTAGTACTATTAAGTATTCTGTGGTAATCAACACATTATGATATTAATCATTAATTAGTTCAATAAGTATTTGTATAAAATTATAAACAACAAAGAAGTTTGCGTTTTAATACCAGTACTCCACATATTTATACCTCATTTCAGTTTTGCAATGATTTTGTAAATCGTCATATTTTGTCTCTATTAATCAAGATATTCTACTGAAATTTTATGAGCGGGCAGACATATAATTGTATTACGATGTCACATCAACAAATATTCATTGCAAGTTTCTGCTAAGATAATATACGTCACTATTTAGAAAATACGCTCCCGACCCGTGGTACAACTGCGATGTCCAACTGGTTGTACTACGGGGAAGTAAAGTTACCCTTAGTTCAACTTAGTTCAACTGGTTGTTCTATGGGGAAATATCTTTACCAATGGTTCAATTCGAGTGAGTTGTTCTTTCCTTGGCCCAACTAGTTGTACTACTGGGAAATGTATCTATGAACAACTACTGCTAATAAACAGTGTGATAGTGAAGTAATAAATAGGCAAAAATAAACTAGAGACACTAAGCTATTATTCAATAAAAATAACCATAAGCTCAACTGCATCGTATAATTTGCACCGATTTTTCAATAACAGCAGAAAACAAAAGAATTTAGAATTTGAATAGAAAGTTAGAATGATAGTTAGAATTTTGTATTTTTTTTGTCATTTTCACCTACAATTTTCAGATGCCTCCAAAAAAGAACCTGCACGTGGGAGACCTCGACAATCTCTATTTTGCGCCTCGACAATTGATTTGCCTTGTTTTATTTAATAATTACCTAAAATAACATATATATATTCTAAATTTAACAGAAAGCTCACTGGTCAAATGGTTGACCTCATTACCACTACATACACTATGTATTAAATGCTTACTGGTCAAATGGTTGACCTCATTACCACTACATACACTATGTATGTATGTATGCTTACTGGTCAAATGGATGACCACACATTTTGGTTCCCGATGGTAATTGGTCATATGGTTGACCACCTGTTTTTTAAGATTTTTCGGAGAGTGACGTAATTTTTGAGAAATTACTTTATTTGTCTAACCCAAAGGGTTAAATAGTGCTGAGATAGATCTTACAATATAAATACCGCTGATGGAGATGATGAACAACGTAAAGACATTCTCGCCAATTACTGTAGAAAGACCAATAGAGGTTTCGCCTGTGGTGTGCGCCGGGCTGAGAGGGACGGGAACTCAAAGTCATACTGTCACTGTCTCTCGCTCGCGAAATGACAACGTTAGTATGCCATTAGCGATCTTTATTTGAGAAGCATTTTTGGAGTTGCAGTCTGTGCATGCAGTCGTTTAATAATAATACCGAAGCAATAGAATTCAACAGGCAGAAGTCAACGGTGTTAAATCTGATGGATCGGGAGTAAAAATTGGCGTTCCACAAGGTTCCATATTAGGCCCTTTCTTATTCCTGGTATATATTAACGATATGCCTTTCATGGTGGAGAAATTGAAAGACGAAAAGAAGATTTTGATGATGTTAATGGAGTATTGTCTTTAACCTTGAATTGGTTCACAGTTAATAATTTATTGTTAAATGCTGGTAAAACCAAATGTATCAATTTCTCACTTCCAAATTTCAGGCAAGTTGAGACGTTTGGTGTTAGACAGCTGCACGTTAGAATTAGTAAATGACACGAAGTTTCTTGGAATAACCATTGATAGCAAATTACAGTGGGGACCCCACATAGATAAATTGGCTGGTAAATTAAGTTCTGCGGCTTACGCTGTTAGGAACATCAGACAAAACACGGATTTGGCTACATCTAGGCTAGTATATTTTAGTTACTTTCAAAGTGTCATGTCCTATGGTATCATGTTGTGGGGGAAAGCAGCGGATATTCAAACAATTTTTATTTTACAGAAAAGAGCTATTCGAGCAATTTATAATTTAAAACGCACAGACTCCTTAAGAGAGCTTTTTAAAGAAATTGACATACTAACTGTAGCTAGTCAATTTATTTTCGAAAACATAATTTATGTACGCACGAACCTTACAACATTTGCCAAACTTAGCGATAGCTGTAATATTAACCTAAGAAATAATCACAGACTACTTGCGCCCCGGTTTAGACTCGCGAAGGTTAGCAATTCTTTCAAGGGTCAATGCATTCTCTACTACAACAAGATACCTCTGGAGATCTTGAAATTGCCATTTGAGCAATTTAAAAACCATGTTAAAGCGACTTTGTCGAAAAAGGGATATTACAATGTTCAAGATTACTTAAATGATGGGACTGTATGGGGTTAATCTGGCTCAACACAGACCTTGCTGTTAATAGTTTTGTAATTATTAATTCCTATTTATAATTATGATATTATAAAATTTGTATTAGTTAAGCACAAGCAATCTTTAAAAGAGATCTAAAAATCAATCTGTGGGAGTTTCTACGCCCTTCTTCTCCCACAGTGGTCCAATGTAGAGAAGTGGCAAAAAATGACGATTGCTAAGTATATGTAAATATCTACAGTAATAAAGAGATTTGGAATTTGGAATTTGGAATAATCTTACTGGGGCTGAAGGACTTATCTTCATCTGGATCTTGGCGACTTCCTCGCTCAAAGAGTGTTTAGCGACCGGGGCCCTACACGAAATCTTTAAGGATAGTATTTTATGGAACTCACTTATGATCCTGAGTGCCAAACTCAAACGTTCTCTCCGGCGTGACCAGCTGAAATCTCTGGACCTTTGCATCTCCGGTGGTAGCTTCCACGGAGCAATGTTCGTCGATGTTGATCCTGCCACATTGTTCCTTTTGAGATGAACTCTTGTAGTAGGTCAGGGCGCAGGGTTGCAGCACAAACCAGTACTCTCGCATAGTCGGAAGTAAGTAGCCGCGTTTGTTGAGATAACCCTGGAACGAAAAATTCTGATCCGTATTCTGGTCTATATTATCTACTACGAGACCAAAATGGTTCAAATGAGGGAAGTCTGTTGATTTTTTTGATATAATATGTTAGGGAGAATGTTCATATTCAGAAACCCAAACTCAAATGATGCAACAAACTCCGAACGAATGACGCAGTGGAGGTTTCATGGTCTGAGAGTTTTAAAAGTAATTTCATGTTATCCACTCGAAAGTGATGCATGTACCTTCTCGTTTACTGCTTTTTAACTTTATTACCATGGTATAAGAATCAGAATCAGGAAGGCCACAGGGAGCCTCCCACTATTGGACTGGCAAAATCTTAAATTTATTTATATATTATTAATTCAGGATGTCTTCAGGTATCCTTATTACACACACCTTTCTAACTAACCTTTTTGATAATATCCTCAATGAATACGTCATAGATCTCATCCACCGCTTCGACCAACGCCTCCGGATGCAGCTGTTGTTCATAGCAGTACTTCGCCTCGAGGACCGCAAGAAAGGTGGCCCATTTGAAGTGGCCGATGGAGGAGCCTAGAGCCTCCCAGTCGGCAGAGTCCCAGCGGAGGCCGAGACAATGGACTAGTTGCTCAGCGACCAGACCTGCCTCTGAGGGCTGCAGGATCATCTGTTTAGAGAAGTATGGATGGATCAGCTGGTAATGTGAAAACTGAGATGTCTTCTGGAATTTCTATTTGGACGTGTACGGGAGGAGGCCTTTACACTCAATCAACAGCGGGTCTCTAAAATACTGATAATGATGAATCACATTAGATTAGAGTACCTCTGTTACCTACGAGTAAGTACTGTAGTGCTCCTAGCACTAATGTAGTGATCCTAACCACCTCTCAGCAATTATAAAGACTTGTATTTTGTTGGCTTGTGTTTTATTTTATTCATCATGAATAGTTTATTTACACTTTTGTATAAAAGGGATCCACGACTGGCTCGATAGCCATTACGCTATACTAACTATAAAATTTAGATCAGTCACTGGCCGAAGCCTGCGGTGACGTGGTCTAAATTTTATAGTTAGGATAGCTTAATGGCTATCGAGCCAGTTGTGGATCCCAATGTAGTATATATACACTACCTACCCAATAATTTTATACTACTATACGAAATTACGTATAGAATGTCATTTCTTGATTGATGAAACCAGTCTTTCAGAAGATCTTTCTTAGCTTATTCAATCTAAAAGGAATCTGACAGGTACCCATCGCAAAAAAAGAATGTCGTTATTTTTCTCAGGTCAGCGACTCTTGCTACAGACGCCCGTACAGAGATATACTGTATCTCGTCTTTTTAGTATGGTAACAAGTCTGGTGTGGGTTTATCAAGCTTTTTTTGCAATAATATTGAAACACGTGTTTCGCACATTGCCCTGCTGCCGCCCACGCATGCAATTCCACTAATCGAACTTCCTTCTATGCAATAGAGTCCAAATGAGACAAGGCAGACCTTTTGTTATTAGTATAACCATGAGTCACAGATAAACATATGGCAATGATTTTATTCGACTAACAAAGCAATGTAATACAATTCTTTTGGTAAAGGATGGTGGGGCGACCCGCGAAAATTATTACCATAACGTTCAATCAAGACACCATAACATAACACCCCGTACCCCGTGAAGTTCATGACTGAATGTTACATTAATGACTATCATATGCAACTAAATTATTATAAAAAAACTTGATTTGGCCGTAGCGAATGGCGTGCTTTGGGAGAGGCCTGTGCCCAGCAGTGCCATGATAATGGCTGAAGATGACGATGATGATGATGAAACTCGTTTACTTAATCATCATTACTACTCGTCTCACTTCCCACGCCATGTCTCATTATGAAATCCAGAAATTGAGCTGGAGGACTTAAGTTTTGTTGCTGTCCACCCCACGCCATGAACTACAATACCGACATGACGTGGCTACAACAACCATGGGTTCTCTTACCAAAAATACAGGAACAGTAATGCCTTTTTACTGCTGCCACGTCATCATTAAGCTTTTATATCAAAAGATACACGAAGTATGTGCGCTGTCTTCTATGTCGCGACTGGATTCAACTGGGTATACCTCGCGCCACGAATTAAGAGCACTGGGCGACGTTGGCAGGAATTACCTTTCAGTAATAAGTATTTATACATTATTGAAGTGAATTACTGCGCATATGTACATGTATTACATCACATCTATACAGTTCAATATGGTACGAACCATCGCCCCTCACATGTTGGCCATTATAGCTCCTGGCCTGACTTATTTGGTTCGCCCCCAGAGCATATATATGTCGCAGTTGGTTGGTTAAATCAGACAAATAAATAACTCTCTAGACCGTTAATTAAAAACCGACGTTTAACCATTTCACTAGCATTTTGATTTAAATAAAGCATTGTCGAAAACGTTTAGCAAACTGTCTTGCCGAAAGCCAGCGTGTTGGAATACAAAATGGCGTCACGACAACAGCAGATTTGCACAGACTAAGGGCCTGTACACAAAACTGCGATGCGACGCGATGCGAATTCGCAACGCAGAAAGTTATAGGGTATAGCGTATAGGGAGCTCGTAATTTTCGCATCGCATCGCATCGCATCGCAGTTTTGTGTATACCGGGCGCCACGACTAAAGAGCTTTGTCCTTGAATGCGCAGTAGTCACTTTTCACAAGTGTTTGGCGCGGGGAAGTGAGGAGCGACGGGGGCGGTAGTCAGCGCCGGCACCTGATTCGTTGATCAGTCGCTTCCCGATGCCCGCACCGAAAGCACGTCTCGAAGCTTCTTGAGTACAGTCGCATACAATATTACCCAACGTTATCTTTCGCCCCGGTCGAATTACAAATTATTAGTCAGCGGGAAGAAAAGAGTGTGCAGGACTATTACTACAAGTATCTATATTCACTAGGCCCTAGTGACTAGGGGCATTCTATGCTAGGGGGTTATTTATATATAGGTTTCAACCTTGACGTTAACAAATGTTGTCAATAGAGAGTACCTATAGTTTATTTGACACAAAGTCCATTATTTACATCGGCTTATATCCCAATCAACAAAATATCAAACAGAGAAAAAATAGAAGTGAAGAAAGTCCTGAACACTCATTCCTTCACACTAACCCTAAAAACGCACTTCGGAATTATGCCGCGACTGTACACATGCGCAGTAATCCCCGCCAGTTTCTCCGAGAGCTCTTTATTCGTGGCGCCGAGTGTACAAGGCTTATATCAGGGCAAAACATTGCGGTAGCTTAGATGAAGGGTAAAGGGGGTGAGCGAAGCGAAGCCCCCTTTATCTTTCGTGTTAGGTTGAACATGTAAGAACAACAAAAAATACTTAAACATAAACATAACTACACATAAAAAATATTTATATTGTTTGTGTCTTGTTGCCTAGGAACGTTTAGAAAACTCGTAAAACGTTTCGTTCACTCACTTGTCTGACGGAATTTTAGTGACTTGGTTAAACGTCGGTATTTAATTAACGGTCTAGAGAGTTAGTTAAGTGTCTGATTTAACCAACTAACTGCCACATATATATTATTAGGTCGTTTATGTCGAGTATGGGAAAGTTGTCCAGGCCGGGAACATTCGCAGTCATTGACACGAAATCAGCTCCGATTTGATTAAGGTTCTTGTGAATAACATAATCGTTGAAATTGTCTCGATTTGGGGGTTTCATTTATTCTTGTTATTTCTGATTCTACTATAGGATGAATAGTATGTGGTTTACGTAAAGCATTTAGTATGAACCGGCTATTTTTACTGCGACGAACAAGAGACTCTATTAAAAAGGTAGACTAAGTTGGCGAAACTTATTTTTCAACCGTAATATAATAATAATAATAATAATAATAAACTTTATTCAAGAAAGTGGGTGTACAATAATTTATAACAAATTATAGTCTTAAGGCATATGGGAGGTGTCTGCTTCCATAGCTAGGCCAAAAATTAACCTGTATTTATGGCACGCAGGCCCGTTCCCCTTCCGAGGTTAATAAGGAATGGAGTGGTTACAAAACAATTTTAAATTTTAAATAGGGTCCGTCCGTTTATTGTTTCTACGGCCATAATATTACTCTTCTCGTTTGATTCGTCCGTTGCGTTGTCAGCTGTGCCTCGCCAGCAGTTTTTGATTTCTCATACAGTCCTCTAACATATGGCCTAGGTTTTATGAAAATAAAAAATAAATATGCCAGTTGTATAAGGCAAAAGTTGCATTGGCCTTTATTAACAGTTTTATTGAAAAAGTAATAAATATTTTTCATTAATAATATTTTTAATAAAAAATATTATGAATGCAGGATTATAACACGTAGTTGATAATATTTGTTGTAAAATAGCAAGAATTTAGATTTTATTTCGATCCCCCCTTCACAAAATTTCAAAACTTCTATCATCAAAGTACACACACATTGAATACACAGGTATTCAATGTTGACGTTGACTTTGACTTTAACGTAAATGCACAGTATATCAGGCTTAAGAATCGGTCATGATTGTAACGTAACGCAATTTGTTACCCATCGTAACATTCATGTCATTCATGACAAAAAAGTATGGCACCTAACCTAAAATATTGTTTTATCTTTTTATTACGGACAGTCTCACAAATCGCTCGTCGACACGTCTCACCATTTTTCTTGGCTGTTTATGTTTTTTAATGTTGCCGCATCGTGATCAAAAAAGTAAAGGAGCTGTCTAGATTAAGTGGAATTAGAGACCGTTACACTCATACATAACGTAACAAACATACATAAAAAGTAGACAAATGAAAAAAATTATAAAAAAAACTATGTTATTATTTATCAAGTATCAAAAAGAACGTCATCATAATTTATAAAGGCTAGTATTTAATCGCACATCAAAAATACTGATTTTCACAGCAAAAAAGGATCAGCAAAAACACTTTTTATGTTTTAAGTATTTTTGTTGTTCTTACATGCTCAACCTAATACGAAGGATAAAGGGGGCTTTACCCTTCACCTAAGCTACCGCAGTATTTTGCCCCGATATTTGCTTTAAAAATCAGTATATTTGCTGTGCAAATCAGTATTATTGATGTGCAGTTTAATATTTCCTTATTATAAATACGGGATAGACGTAAAAGCGGTAGTGGGACAAATACATTTTGTATGGGAGTCAAAGTAATACCTTTTATCTTTATCTTTAATGGAAAATAAATAAAAAATATATAAATTCAAAAAACAATGATATACCATTCAATTCAATATAACAAACACAAATAAATCAAATAATACTCACGGTGTAAAAAAGAAGGGACAAAAAAATATATAACATTTCTCGCCCAGATCTTTTGCATCGACTAAACACAGAAGTCGTTTAGGAAATATCTGACTGCACCAGCATGACATTAAGTTCGACTTTATTTGGGAGCAGTTTGTGTAGTCGGAGACTTACCACATGAGGGCCATCATCCCCATCCTGCACCAGGTCAGCCAGGAGACAGAAGATCCTGAACAGCTTGAAGACTGACTCGTCGGAGAAGATTGCCCGTTCTCGTACCAACAGTGACTTGCGGCAGACCAGCCAACAAACCTGGACATAAAACATAAATCATTCATACACAGAAACATAACATTGATTTTGCTCAATAATAGGGGTAGGCTGCGAGCTGCTCAGGAGCTGCACATGTGCTGCGGCGAGGGCCGTGGTCAGTGGTATTCATGGAAACCAGAAACAGTGACGACCTAAACATCTTATGTAAGGAGCCAAGAATGATAATTCCTGTGCTGGTATGGGATAATGTATCCGGCTCATCTCATACCTTTGGTAAACCAGGCCACTATTCCCTACTCTCCATTCTTCCAACCATTGCTCAGAAAGCATAACGTGCTACTGTAAAACTCAAGTATCTATGACCTGCACACCGAAGTAGTTATTACGCATTTCCTGCGTTGAAATGAAAGGTTCTTATGAAAGGAGCTACACGTATTTATTAGTCACGCTCGCCACTGCATGATGTGATATGTGTGACTAAAGGTGCTATCAGCAAAAACACCACTACTTTAGGAGAACCATTGCTAAAAGAATAAGTGCATAAAACAACTAGGTTTGGTATGTGTGGCTTTAATTAATGTCCCAGTGAATAAAAGTCTTTTTATTTTATGTGTCACCAAAAGTTACAGAATACGAAACAGACATACCTACGTATCTAACTGCATATGCATTGCATTGCTTATTCATAGTGTACTTACCTAAAAACAGAATTATACTATCTGTGGAATTGGTTATATAAATTTGCTATATACATACATATATGAACGTGATGAACAAAGGCGAATTATTTTCTTATCACTTTGGGCTTTTTATTCAAATTTCTTATCAAGTTACGTCAATCGACTTTCCGGTTAACATCAAAGTGTGAGCGGAGCGGTGTATTCAGTCGAGATAAGTAACTATTCGATATACATATATTGTTTGGAATTTACATTCCAAAATAATAATAATATTAGAGTAGGTAGTACCTACCACGTTCATTGTGTGAATGTTGAAAACACTTTCATAAAACACAATTGTTAATATTATTGATGTCATAATTTCGTGAAACGTAACATGTAGGATGATCCGCTCGTAATAAGTATACCCTCTAGAAATACGTAAGAGGTAGCATGATCCGCTCCTAATATACCCTTGACGAATACGTAAGAGGTATCTATTGTTAAATGCTGGTAAAAGCAATTGTATCAAATTCTCAATTCCAAATGTCAGGCAAGTTGAGGCCAGTTTAGTGAAAGACAGCAACTCCTCAGAATTAGTAGATGATGCAACGTTCATTGCAAAAACGATTGATAGCAAATTGCAATGGGGACACTAAATAGATAAATTAGCTGTTGGATTAAGTTCTGCGGATTGCGCTGTTAGGAACATCAGACAAAACACGGATGTGGATTCATCTAGGCTAGTCTATTTTAGTTAATTCATAGTATCATGTCCTATGGTATCTTGCTAAAACAGCGGATATCCAAACTATTTTTATTTTACAGAAAACCGCTAATCGAGCAATTTATAATTTAAAACTCACCGACTCCTGAAGATAACTTTTTAAAGAAATTGACATACTAACTGTGGCTAGTCCCATTGTCCAATGTAGAGAAGAGGCAAAAAATAACGTTTGCTAAGTATATGTAAATATCTACAGTAATGAATAAAGTTGACTTTAACTAAAAAAAAAATACTAGTCAATTTATTTTCGAAATTATATTGTATGTAGGTACGCAAAAAACCTTACAACATTTTCCAAATTTAGCGATAGCTAAGAAATATGTACGATCCCCGGCTGGGGATAAAGAAAAAATGAATGCGGTCAAGTGCGAGTCTTACTCGCGCACGAAGGGTTTCGTACCACCGTACAATGGTAGTGATGGTGTGAAGTTAATAGTTTGGATTTTAAATAGCAAAATGTTGTTTAAAAAGTTATTGGTGCGGCTACTTTCATACTCCGTACGTAACCATGTGCATTTATAAGTTTGTAGGTGGTTTACAGATAAATAAAAAACCTTGGCAATTCCGGTTTTCCTGTAATCTTTGGCTTAAGTTCTATATTTTGATGTTTTTTTCTGGGGGAATAGCCATTTTTTGCACTTTTTGCGTTGATGTTTCTGGTTCCCACGACACGGGAAATCCTAGCGTTGGGCCAAAAGCAATATATGTGCCTTTATATAAATGTTTATGTTTAAACAATCACAGACAAGTTGCACTCCGCTTTAGACTCGCGAAAGTTAGTAATTCTTTCAAGGGTCAGTGCATTCTCTACTACAACAAGATACCTCTGGAGATTTTAATTGCTATTTGAGTTATTTAAAAACCATGTAAAACTACTTTGTCGAAATTATGTTCCATGTTTAAGATTACTTAAATGACGGGACTGTTTGGGGTTAATCCAACTCAACACAAAAGTCGCTGTTGATAATTTTATTATTATTTAATTCTGCTTATTATGTATAGCAATTAATATTGTAATCATTGTATTAGTTAAACACATTTTTTTTAAAAGAGATCTAAAAAAGCAACTGTGTGAGTTTCCTCGCCTCTTCTCCCACAGTGGTCCAATGTAAGTGGTCCAATATCTACCGTAATAAAGTAATTTTTATTTGGTAGCATGGTCCACTCCTGCTATACCCTTGAGGAATACGTAAGACGAAGCATGGTCCGCTCCTAATACATATACCCTTGCGGAATATGTAAGGGATAGCATGGTCCGCTCTTAATTACCCTTGAGGAATACTTAAGTTTTGTGAATAAATGGAATACTGTCAACATCACCTCACTGATCTTCCTCTCATACTCCCTCACGACAGGCAAGGTGACGGTCTTCGGCAGTGAGCTGAACACCTCGTGCTGCAGGTAGTGGTGGAACTCCTCGAAGGCCAACTCCTGGGAGGCGCGGTAGTGATCCAGACCTTTTTCCACCCCGTACAAGTCCAGGAGGGTGCCGATGTTTGCTGTCAGGACCTGGAGAGGAGAGGGAGAATCCAATATAAAAAAACCTATCTTGACGCCTTTTCCCATGTGGGGTGGCAGAGGCACCGTCAGCAAATTATGCAATGCTCTATTTTGCATGCATATTCGATCGCCGTGGAAATATGATGTTTTCTTTCTCAACTATAGTAAAAAGCAAATGTAGGTTTGTTCTTTTCTGAACTCAATTCAAAAAGATTCCCAATTTTACCTCCGTTGTAAGTTGTGGATCGAATTGGGAACACATGCATAGTTTGTAGATGCGTAGGTTTTAACTTAGTTGGAAATTGCGACTATCGCCTAACTACAGTGCATTTACAGAGAGTTTAGGCCGGTCTTTAGAGCAGACTTATTCCTGGGGGTTAAGACGATGTCTTATGCCGATTCAGTTTGGGAACCTAAACTGATCCGCAAATTACCAAGACCGCAAGTAAAACAAGTCTTGTCATTTGGTGAATAAAGCCCATTATGGCGTATTGGAATGGAAATGGTTGCACTGGTGATGTTCCTGTTTTGAACAAAATCTGAATCCACCTTACCATAACCTTTGTAGCGATTCATTCCGATACTTCGTAATGAGAATTATTTACCTAATACCATGACTTACATTAAGACGGTCATGGTAATTTTACTAGTCCTCAACTGATTCGCTGGTAAGCCCACCAGTCTGCAGGAACTTTAACCGGCTGGTTTAGATAAGTGAAAGTTAAAAGAAAAAAATATCTATTGACCTTAGAAGGTGTTATGGTATGTTACCTCCAGACTGTTTAGTCCAGACTGGAGTACAACATCGATTTACAAATGCAAATCATACGTAATGAATCACAGTAGGGTATTTTCTCGACAATACGATAATGTTGTCATTTTTTTTTGTAAAATAAATATATTCAAAGTTATTAAAGTTTTTTTGATCGCTGTTTTGTTTGAACTTCGTTTTCGTAACCAGTTACCAGAATGGAATGGAAAGTGACAGATGTCAAAAGCATGTTACCTTCCAAATAGTGACAACTGTCGAGATCATGATACCAGTCAGTAGTTTTCGAGATATGACAGTTTTAAGTTTGACAGCTGGCATCCGAAATGAAGGTCTCGTCGAGAGCTGTCATATCTCTATACACACCAGTGGTCTAGGATTAGTAGTTTCCGGGATATGACAGTTTTTAGTTAGTGTCAAAAATAGTGACACCTGTCAAAAACAGAGACACCTGTCAAAAACAGTGACATCTGTCAAAAACAGTGACACCTGTCAAAAGTTCACCTGTGAAGTTGTGCCTCTGCCACACCATTTAAAATAATTGGGTACTGTACTGTACTATACTGTACGTCTGTAACCTGCAACTTTTTAGGGGTACCTCGAGTCTGGACTAAACAGTCTGGATGGAGGTAACATACCATAACGCCTTCCAAGGTGGAAGTGGAGTGAAGTGGGGGGAACAACAAGCGAACGCGAATACCTCGTGGTTCCCCCAGGGGAACATCGCAGGGGAACATCGCAGGGGAACATCGCAGGGGAACATCGCAGGGGGACCACGAGTCCGGAACTCCGGACCGAAATGATTAGGTAGGTACGTTAAGTATTCTGTGCTTTAGATTCTCGTTACGGTCTAAGCCATCAAAGTCATGTCAACTCATGTCTTAGTATGAAACTGACACGTAGGCGTATTAAGTTACTTACGTCTAGTCCATTAAGTTATACTCATTAGATAAACTAGAGAAGATCAGTGTACAGTTACGATGCGAACGTGCTTGATGGCAATTGACTTGATTTGTGCGATATGCTTAAAATCTACATCTCTGCATAGTGCATATGAATTCACATTTTAACTTGAAGTGAACTATTTGGTCACTCGTATCTAAGGTCATTATGCATAATACCTACGAAGGGTCTAATCTAAAATGCCACTGATACTTGACTTGAAAATACTTTTTCGATTGGCTGAACCAGGAATAATAATAATAATAATACCTTGGACACTATTTACACACATTGATATTATATTATATTGATTGATAGCCCCAAACTAGGATTCCCTGTATCTTGGGTACTAGACAACGATACACATACTTGACAAGGGTACAACAAACATCCGTTCTCATCAAACAAATATTGGCCCCCACCGGGTCTCGAACCCGGGACCCTTGGCTTCCTAGGCAGGGTCACTGCGCATTTGGGGCAGAATGGGGCTGAACCGGGAATAACCTTCTCTTCCAGCCAGTCCTCGACAAAATAATCCTCTATAATCTATAATATAGATTATAGAGCCTATAGGTATCATTATATAGATTCTATATAATGATACCTATAGGCTTTTTTGTTAAAGTTTGGTTGTATGCACAAATTGATACAATGTTTCGATCACATATTCAATCACAACGTAATGTCTCTGACATTTGTTTGTCATCATAGAGCTACCATAATAGTAGTTCAATATTTTGTAATATATATATATATATGTAGTTGATGTGTAAGTTGTGTACACCTTATATAATTATGTTATTCCCAACCCAAAGAGAACCTTGTAAATAAAGCCGTAGAGTTCATCATTCATTGTTGTGGTGACCTTACCTTCCATTTTGAATGAAGGCCTCAGCAAAAAGCTAGCTTGACTTGAGGAGTAGGTACCTGCGTGTTTATAGCTAACAAAAAATTGTGTGACTTCACTGTCGCCTCATTTGGATCGACGGCTGAATTCAAGAAGCTTCGTACTTAAAACAACCCTCAAAAATAATAAACAGAATCCCTAAATGGGTCGGATCGGGACTACTTGAGTATTGAGATAGGAAATCGATGTGAAAAGGGAATAATTTTAAAAATTACTTCTTCATTGCCCACACACCCATTTTGCCATTTAATTTAGTAGCTATTAACAGGTAGTTTACTTTAGTACTCGTCATCGGTACAGTTTGGAAACTACTATTTCATTAGTTGCTACCTATAATTACGTACATGAGATGTGAGGCAACCACAACAAACAACCATTAGATGACTCACCGCAAACTCGCTGGGTAGGTATGTGTACTAAGAAAATAAATAACAAATCTTGTCTATATGGCTCTATCTGATAATGTTTGTATTGGCTTGAGCTATCGTCGATCGACCTTATACCCACATGTTGTCTGAGTCCATACGTGTAATCTGTATCCACTTTACATTGTCATCATCATCATCATCATGATTAGGAAGTGTTGCCATTAGAAAATGGCATTGAAAATTGTTGAGTAATTTCGGTGTTATCCTTATCAGTTATCACCAAAGGCCGTAGAAGCGGGTGAATCAGAGAGCTAGGTCTACTCTCGTCTGTCTCGTCTCGTCTGGGTAGACTCTCGGGGCAGACGGGAGCAACTCGTCAGTTGGACCCCAATATCCCGATGTTATTTTGCCCATCTTTTAACATCATTCAGGACATGGCTAGAACGACTAGAGAACATGGAAAAGTCAGTCCTACCGTCCTATACCAGGCATGTAGCTGCATGGTCAGACCATGCGTTAAGTAATAGTAAGAGGTAGCTGTGTAGCTTTAATATGACTTTTACCTTACAATTAACCGAATTAAAGTGATTAACTTAAATAAATGTCATCAGGCTACTGGTTATTTTCATTTCAATCATGCATGACATAAAACATAATAGCGAGTGACCAATCAGCAAGTTAAATGCCAAGCAAGGTGTGAAGTGGACCTTGGCTTGACATTTCGCATAATTCTAGGGCTGTCACGTTCATTTAATATTTCAAGATACATTTCATTTGCTGCGATCATAAAAATATGTCGCATAAGTATTAAGCAATAATGTTTGCAGATTTTGGTGTGGACTATGGACACGCCATTATGTTGCGTCCAAGTTACTTAAGAATAGGTAGAATTAAAGTCAATTACACATTTAGGTAGGTATGAGTTTCTGTCAATTTGGCTCCGATTATTACTTGCACGAAGCTTCAAACTTCAAACTTCAAAATGTTTACAACACTTTTTGAATGTCATTTGAACTGGCTGGCTACCACTTCGGAAAAAGTTATGGCAGCGAGGAAGCAGCGGCGCAAGAAACTCGTACACTGCAACACAGCCTACTTTTATTTTCTATTTCTTTTTTTTTTCAAAAATGGGTCTTGTGCACAGACTTGAATAGTATCGATGGTCTTGTGTTTACAAACGTGTGCGTGGTTCTTGTGCTGCGCTGGAAAATCACAGCTCCTTACCTCTTTGTCATTCATGTAATCATCTAACCTATAATATGCTTTATAATTATAACAATGTTTTTCAACAATGCCTTTAAATTTAGCAAGGCCGAAGTGACTCTATTCAGTGTTTATGCTAGATTGGGTGGCAGAGGCTCATTATGTTCTAGACATCTTCCATCGACGAGGTAGGAGTGTGCTTAATTTCGCTCAAAGAACCTATAAAATATTTAACAATCAGTTAGTCTTCGTATATTTTTTTCACGACGCCAGTTTGGCGAAGGAATGTTGTTATATCCGCCATATATGGCTGCGATATGATTGCATGCATGACACGGCTATATACATATACCTGCATTTAAATTGTTATTTTATTATACCGCTCTTTTTTATGGTTGGAAGCTATACCTTGCCTTAATCAGCTGGAGCTTGGGGTACCTACTCAGCTTCGGTACTTATAGATTGTGTAGCCCTTGTCCATAAAGGACAGTAAGATAGGGAATTAGCTGAACCGGGCTATATGTACTAAATTAGTTTGAAGCCCGACTCAACAAATTCCGTTTCTAACTGTACTTTACTGAAGCTTAAAAACTTCTTACAGAAGGGTTGGCCACTAGCCCGGACATCGACGAAGGTGTTTCTTGTGTGATACCTATGAGCCAGCGTGGTGGAATATGGCTCAATAGGCATGTGCCCCCCGATGGGGACATGAATGGTCTTCAATATTTATTTTATAATCATATTTTTTTATCAACTATTTTTCGTAAAAAATAAAAACATGGCTACACTCTATTTCCATATTCATAGTAGATATCATCTATAATTCGAAGAAAATAAAATAAAAATAAAACTGGTGGAGTCACAGGTAGCCGAATCTCGAGACTGTTCGAGTCATAATTACCTAGGTATATGAGATGTATTATAGCTAACCTGAATCTATGACAATACTCCTATTATCTTAAATGCACTAAAATAAACCTGCCCTTATCGGACCTATTGAGATGGCAAAGCTGTTTTGGAGTTCCATCTTCCATATTACCGCATTCTCCTGCAACTTTCACGCCAAGAATTCTCCAAGCGAGCTTTTATTGAACGAGACGAGTACGGAGAACTTTAATGCACCCGAAGCTTTCTTTTTAATGTGTCCAGGATTACGGTAACTGTACCGGCTCAGATAGTATTTATAGCCCTTGCTTACATAATATTAGTAAGTATCAAAATCCAAAAAAATGCTGTGAATTGGATTTGAAGGATTTTTATGGGTTAGTCCGGATTCACAACGACACGATAATACGTTTTGACGGTAACTCAAAGACATGCCTTGCCCCGTCTGTCTATCGCTCGAGAAATGACAGCGCTTCAGTAGGTATATCTTTTAAGCTGAATTTTAATTCTGTGCCTTCGATTAATCTATACGAGTAGAATATTTTAGGTTTGCAGCAAAAATACACAATTGAGGGGTGTCTTAATTTAGGATTATTTAGGACTTATTGTCAACTCGCCCCATGGTTAATTAGGTCGAATTGGGAATAAAAGTATGCATTACTTCCTCGGTGGGTTGAACTGGGAATGCTAATGTATTTTTTACTTTGATTGAGTTGGCAGGGTTGTTAGTTTAGTTAGGAAAGTTCCTTCCTAATAAAGAAACCTATAACATAAAGTTCATAAACAAATTGGTAACGAAATGTTACTGTGCTTGTTTTAGGTAGGTTAGGTGCACTACTACTATACGGGTTAGTCAGTCCTTTATAATGAAGAAGGTATGACTAGCGATGGGGTATTCTCGAGAAAATTCTCGCACCGAGAAGTTTGCGGTTAAGTTTTCGGCCGGCAATGTTGTCCGAAGCGAGAATCTAAGATTACCCTCAAATTATCAATTAAAATTCAAAACATTACCCTCATTCTGGGTCAGTCGGGTAAAAAAGCTGAAGTTTGACTAACGTAATAGATGAAATAGTGAAAAAAAAGCCTGCCATTTGCGAATCGGGCTCGCGCACCAAGCGAGGGCTCCGTCAATTATTTTTTTGTGATGTATAAAATTTTACGGTTTCAGTTTTTTTCTTTTAACATTCTCGCCGCGATGATGTCGAAACTCAGTCAGAACTGAGTCATGTGGGTTGAAAGTGAGGTATCATTTGACGATATTTGTTTGATAAATCCATAGCTGCCGCGATAGGCTAGCCTCCTGTCACGTGAAATTGAGTATTAAATAACTGGATAAAAGTGGGCACGATTGTGCCTCTACCAACCCAAATGGGAAAAGGTCTGACGTTATGGTGTTGTTTCGTAAATAAATGTCATTATACGCTTTTTTTAAGGATGCTGAATACAACGACGACATAAGTACATCTTCTAATAAATCTTGGCGGAACCGTTGTTATTTTGGGCGAGCACTGCTTATATTGTTTCGTGAATTTGTATGTAAAATATGGGTGTAGTTTCCGAGTGTTACCGGGAGGCTGATTACGAAAATGACATTCTTTATGTAGATTTCCAAAAGAAATATCATTATCGTATCCATCATCCTGCGATTCTCTCTTTTTTAATTGGGCTCGCGCTATTGCCACATCATACTTGTAGGCCATTTTTATACAATCCAAATACATAATTTTCACGATTTGCACCTGCTTTCAAGAAAACAATTCTAAAACAATAGCCCCGCATTAACTATAACACAACCTTTTGTTTGAAAGCGATTACGTTTTGGTTCCATTACAACTTCAGTTCACCAATCTGTCAAAACATTAGCGCGATGCGAAAAGAACTTAAAGTCGTGTTTTGGCTATGGTTAAATTTTGGTTCGGTTGATTTTTTGTAGCGCGATCGCCCCCCGCTGATAAACCTTGACAATGATACTAATATCGATATTATAATAATAACAAGTAATCTATGTCTGCCATCTCGTATTTTTTAATGGATGTCATGTCCGTATTCAGCACCCTCTTTTTTAGTAAACTACATAACATTTGTTCATAATTTTAAAACAATAGTTTTCAAAGTAACTGATAAGTTACTTTCCAAAAAATAATTTCAGAATATATACCTCCTTAGCTCGGTTCGAATTTGAGTTCCGGGTTATAAGTACATGTCCTAGTATGTTTGTTGGTTACGCAGAAATGGATCGATATTTAATGTTTTTGATTAATGACCGCTATAAAAAAAGACACCACCCATCCAATCTACCCATAAAATTTTAAATCATTTAAGTTCCCGATAGATTCTCGGCTCCGGAGAACATTCTCGAACATTCTCGATCAGGGATTGTTCTCGATACCAGAACATTCCTTTTGCCCATCGCTAGGTATGACAACCACTCACGTTCAGTCCATAGTAATACCTTTGGTAGGTAGGTAGGTCAGCTAAGTACTGCATGACATGACACCATTTCAGTTCACGTAATATTATAGACCTACCGACCTTTTCATTTACCCTAACAAGGACGCTCGCAAATAATCCCCTCAATCAAGCCCTTCATAAAACCAACCTCACACACACTCAATAAAAACACACCTTTGATTAGTTGGCCATACATTCTATGGCTTTCTTTTGTAGGTAGTAGGTCCATTAATTACGTGAGGTGTTTAGGGGGGTTCAGTCAAATATCACGTAATCGGCAAATTAAACGTATCCCCCCCAAACAGTGTAAAATTACGAGAAATATTGGGTTAAATTAAAGTAAATAATTGTTTGCAGGCTAAATACGTCAAAATGTTTTTATCATTGGTCGAAAGCTCGGCAAAAACTCCTCACGTAATGAATAATGGATGATCAATTTGATTCCACGTTTGTTTGTTGTAGGTTTGGCAAATAACTATTCTACAGTTTAAAGAAACCTATAACCTACCATATAGGTACCTAAAACGAACGAAAGTAGAGTTTATGTGAAGTAAGTCTACTTAAACTTCCAACATACAGGAAAACTTCATATCCTACAATACCTATATCTAAACATATCGTTTATGGTGCAAAACACGCTTCTATTATCTTCTTTCCATTTTGTATTGTAATTAAGCAAATAAACAATACCGACCGGTTAACAACTTACCTTCAACTTAGACTTGTGCACAACGTCGTCGTTTTGTAGAGCATCGAACGCACACCAAATGCTGTTGGTCACGTGCTTCAACAAGCCCGACATTGTCCAACTCAATCGTAACTTACTCACTCAACAAAAAGTTTCATCACAAAGGAGGCGAGCGAGCTCTACACGAGAAAAAAAAACAGAATTCAAATTAGGAACATGACCGTCGTTCGCGCGTTCTGATATCAAACTGACTGTGGGTGCTGGCTCGCTCTGGCTGGCTGGATGGATATACTACTGGCTGGTTATTCATATTCGACCTCTTAGGAGAGAGAGCAGACTACAAGGATTCGATTGTGCGGATAGGCTGATGGCGCTACCTCCTATGCGATATATCAATCTAACGACTAGGTATGCACTAAATTTAACTTAGTTCTTGACTTCGCCATACTTAAGCATAACCTCGTAGTTCTGTAGTCAGGAAAAGGGAGTAGGCGAAGCGTAAATGAACTTACGTAGTAACGCAGATTATCATGAACGGGGCAGTTGACCGATACAATTAATCGTCTTTCTCTACAAGAGCTTAAATGTGCCACATTACACATAAGCGTAACAATCACGCAAAACGCATGCGCTGTAGTCTCAAATTCCCACAACGACGATTAGAACCTGAGATGTGAGATGTACTTAATCAATGAATAGATAACTTACTCATGTTATGACCCTACCCTCAAACTTGATGTCGAACTTTGTGTTGAATACCACATTCTAGAATAGAGCATTGATCTTTGAGCTAGGTACTTATCTCAAGGCATGGTCGCTATCGGATGTCAAATAGTACTAAATAATCAAAATATCATGCTTCACTAGGAAGTTGTTCAGAATAGACTCACCATATAAGCTAAACTATAGATGTAATAAATCAGATGTACGTATGATTCACTCTCATGTCATGAAATCGGCAATCGATGATGTCTACGACCTGCCTGGTAACCCAACAAAGTTGTTTTTAGGGTTCCGTACCCGAAGGATGCCTAAGCGGGACCCTATTACAATGCCTCCGCTGTGCGTGTGTCTGATGACCATTCCACTCTTTTTCGAAATTTCTTCGTAATTTCTTTATTGTACTACACAAAACAGACCTAAGGCGAGGCGAAAGGCGAGCTTATCTCTAAAAAACCATGATGGGTAGGAAAGGTGACGTTTGAGCAATAAAACTCTGTAAGTACTACGAGTAATATATTATACTACTTATAAACAATATTATACTGATAACCCTAATAGCTAAAAATAGACTGCATACACAATTACTTAATACAACGTAACAATATATATAAACCGTATAATACACTAATACCACTATTTAACTGGAAAGGGAGAGATAGTGCTTCTTTAGCCGGTTTTTGAATATATTTAGAGATGGTCTGTCCCTGATAGTGCAAGGAAGCTCATTCCACAGTCGTATGGCTCGGATTCTGAACCAGTGCTCGTAGGCTGCAGTGGAGCGATTTGGAGCTTTGTGCAAAGACGCCATATAAGTTCTCCGAGGCCTGCTTGAAGAAAGAAATTCGAAGCGATCACGCAGGAAGAGGGTAACGAGGGTTCCACAAAATATTATAAAGGAAACACATGATATGAGAGTCCCGTCGAAGCCGAATCGGTAGCCACTTCAGCTCCCTGCGATGCTGAGATACGTGTTCATACTTGCGCAGTCCGAAGATGAACCGAATCCCGAGATTTTGAAGTCGTTCGAGTTGTTCAGTTGTTCTACCCAGAAAACATCAGCATAATCAATGAGGGGAAGAAGAAAGGACTGAGCGAGAGTTATTTTGGTCTTGCGAGGAATAAAGTTCTGAAGTCTCGTGAGAGAGTGAAAGGTTGCGTAAACTCGCCTGCTGACCTCATAAACATGCATTGACCAGGACAATTAATTATCGAAGATGACACCCAGGTTTTTAACTTTATCGCTATATATGATTACAGTACCGTTATAACTTACAGAAGGGACAGATAATTGCTGCAACGTGTTTAATGAGTGTCTGGTACCTATAATCATGGCCTGGGACTTATTCGGATTAACCAGCAACCCAAATGACGATGCCCATCCACTAATACCAGCCAAGTCAGCGTTCAACGCCTCCACAGCGGTATCATCAGGAGAGAAGTGACGATAGATCTGAAGGTCGATTAGAGGTGATAGGAAGAAGAAAGGATATCAGATATGGAATTGATTAATATTGAGAACAGAAGAGGAAAGATAATGCCACCTTGGGGGACACCGGAGGAGAGGTCACACCACGCCGTACAAGCCCCCTCCGAATTGATACGCTGTTTTAGGTATCTTAGGTAAGAGTCAAACCAGCTGGCAGGGAGGGAGGAGTCGTTAAGATATTTGAGAAGTTCAACGAGAATGTCGAAGTCAACATAGTTAAAACACTGCTGAAGTCCAGCAGAGCCAGCACCGAGAGCTGCCTTTGACCCATGGCGATCTGAATATCAACGTTCACTTTTAATAAAGCCGTAGGTAGCAGTACTATGACCCGTTCTAAAGCCTGACTGAAAAGGATTCAGTAGTTTTTTAGAGGGTAGATAATGGGAGAGCTGAGTATGGACAATGGATTTGAGCACTTTAGAAAGGAGGTGGGATTAAATGTTTTAGGGAGAGGGATAACTAATGCTTGTTTCCAAGCAGTGCGGAAGGAACAACTTGAAATAGAGAAATTTCAAATATATGTTATGGCCGGAAGCAGATCATCAAGGATAGTGAGAATAATTTCTTGGCAGATATTATCATCTCCTAATTGCTAGAAATGCTGCTATAATCTTAACCGTATCGCTTCCAACATTGCTCAGGTTGAAAGGAGTTGTGTTGGGTAATGAAATGCCTAGAGCCCAGGCTCATAAGAGTGCTTTCTTGAGAGATTTCTTGATAGAAGAGTCCATTACAACTGGCGTTGCTGAGAGGAATTGATACATATGTTTAATTGACAATGTATAACTATGTCACTTCATCAAATTATCTGTTATCAAATAAAGTTGAAAGTCTATTATGATGCTATGTCGTTGTGGCCTATCTTGATAATTTTATGAGTCACTGTCAGTCACAGTGATTCATTACGAGTAGGTAGACTATATTTATCATTACAAACATAAACATTATTTTGGAATAATTAAGTAAGACCGCGAAGTTTGGCGGTAGATAGAGAAGAGATCTATCTATACCCAGCAGTGGTTAGTTGTGGGCTAAGCATGGCATGACGATGAAGATAGAATCATGGATGAAGATATCTAAAATAATCTTAGACTATGGTACTTGGTACGTATGGTACTTACGCAGGTGGACTACGATGACATGGCGCGCCCCTCCACTATTCCATAGGTACGCTGTCTCCTGAGCGCGCCATATTATCGTAGTTTATCTCTAGGTACGTACTACCTACCCCTCATTATGAATACAGCCGTGAGTATTTATCTATGTAAAGTAAGACTTAATTAGCAGTAGCATGTCACAATCACTATAATTAGGATTCTCAAGCCTGTCACTGCCTGGTTTACCCTATATCAGTTACCTTGCGTGTACCTACCTACATAACTTAAACTCAAAACTAGTTTTTTCGCATTTCCTTACAAGAGAAGAGGCTCAACCTTATAGGGTTATCGTATGCAGATCGTGGATATAAGAGGAAGTTTTAGTAAACAAGGTTAGGAGCCATATTTGCCAGTGCGATGGTCGCATTGATTGATATCTTGAGATCACTGGTCTCGGACACAAATAATACCATTGTAACTCTTCTGCGAGGGAAATGGCCGGATGTACTAACTCCTACTCAAGTTTCAATGTAATATACAGTGGCATTTCTCTACTAGACCGCATGATGTGTCATCCATCACATCATCATGAATCATCACATGCAGACTCAGATCGAGTACTAAAGTATAGGACTGTTAACAATAGCAATTCGGCACTTTCCTGGGTAAACAAACAAATATGTGATACTTATCGACATTATGTGCAAAACGGCTCGTCAATATCATCATAGTCGATCATTCTGCAGGTTTTAATACAACTCCCGAACTAAATAAGCGATTTGATAGATCATAAAAACATCTGAATTAACTCAGGGTCCCTATTTTCTAAACTCGTAACTATGTCCCAGCATAGTTTATCTCAAGTTCGTTAAAGCCATATATAAAAGTGCTTTATATATATGGCTTAACCAAAAAATTCGAAAATTTACTACCAATAAATTCGAAATAACTGTAGAATTGGTAAAGGATCACCAAATTGTGTTTGGATAAGTAAATGATCACATGATCACCAAACTTCTTTTTATGTTTTGTTTATATTTTAAGTATTTTTTGTTGTTCTTACATGTTCAACCTAACACGAAGGATAAAGGGGGCGTCGCTTCCCTCACCCCCTTTACCCTTCACCTAAGCTACCGCAGTATTTTGGCCTGATATTTTCTGCAAATTTTGGTGATCATTTACCCATTTTGGGTGAGAAAAAATTATTTTGGTGATAATTTAAATTGTTCTCATATAAATGCCATTAATGTCCCCACCGAGGGCCACAGGCCTTTACCCGGATACAAAGTAAGATGCAGCCATACTCCACCACGCTGGCTCAGTGCGGCTTGGTGGAGGGGTTTTACGGCCACTACCACAAGTAGCGACAGAAGCTGGCACCTACAGCTTAACGTGTCTACATCTACATCGTGATCTCATTAGTACATGGTCAGCATTCGAACCTGCATCTCCTGTGTGAGAAGCAAGCGTGAAACCCATTAGGCCACGGAGCGTTTAAGCCGTGCCATACGTGAATTTACATGATGTGAAGAGGTTATGTTACGGACAGGGGTGGATCCAGCTTTCAATTCGAGGGGGGTTTAAGAAGAGCGCATCCCGAAAATTTAATTCATATCCTGTTAAAGCAACCCCGGTATTTTCCCCTTCGTACATTTTCTTAGCGAGACTTTTGCAACCAGGTACGAACATGGAATATTTTTTCCACATTGGTAACTATTTTGACAGGTATGAACGCGGATTTTTCCCCTTCGGGAATTAATATTTTAAATAATTTCTGCAGTGTATTGTAGAGTGAAAAAAAGACTGAAAAAAACGTAATTCTTCCAGATAGAATGGCAGTGGCACCACTTCACATATTTTTTATGATTTTGAAGTGTCAAAACTTTTGACAGGTATCACTGTTTTGACCCTATATCAGTTACCTTGCGTGTACCTACCTACATAACTTAAACTCAAAACTAGTTTTTTCGCATTTCCTTACAAGAGAAGAGGCTCAACATTATAGGGTTATCGTATGCAGATCGTGGATATAAGAGGAAGTTTTAGTAAACAAGGTTAGGAGCCATATTTGCCAGTGCGATGGTCGCATTGATTGATATCTTGAGATCACTGGTCTCGGACACAAATAATACCATTGTAACTCTTCTAGCACTGTGCTAGCTTGTAGCAAACGCTGAGACTGTTCCCTTTTTTGCCTTATATACCTACTTACGCATTCGCTTTCCTCAGTTTTGTTTTTTTTAAGGCAAAATAAACAATTTCTATTTCTATTTCATTTCTGCGAGGGAAATGGCCGGATGTACTAACTCCTACTCAAGTTTCAATGTAATATACAGTGGCATTTCTCTACTAGACCGCATGATGTGTCATCCATCACATCATCATGAATCATCACATGCAGACTCAGATCGAGTACTAAAGTATAGGACTGTTAACAATAGCAATTCGGCACTTTCCTGGGTAAACAAACAAATATGTGATACTTATCGACATTATGTGCAAAACGGCTCGTCAATATCATCATAGTCGATCATTCTGCAGGTTTTAATACAACTCCCGAACTAAATAAGCGATTTGATAGATCATAAAAACATCTGAATTAACTCAGGGTCCCTATTTTCTAAACTCGTAACTATGTCCCAGCATAGTTTATCTCAAGTTCGTTAAAGCCATATATAAAAGTGCTTTATATATATGGCTTAACCAAAAAATTCGAAAATTTACTACCAATAAATTCGAAATAACTGTAGAATTGGTAAAGGATCACCAAATTGTGTTTGGATAAGTAAATGATCACATGATCACCAAACTTCTTTTTATGTTTTGTTTATATTTTAAGTATTTTTTGTTGTTCTTACATGTTCAACCTAACACGAAGGATAAAGGGGGCGTCGCTTCCCTCACCCCCTTTACCCTTCACCTAAGCTACCGCAGTATTTTGGCCTGATATTTTCTGCAAATTTTGGTGATCATTTACCCATTTTGGGTGAGAAAAAATTATTTTGGTGATAATTTAAATTGTTCTCATATAAATGCCATTAATGTCCCCACCGAGGGCCACAGGCCTTTACCCGGATACAAAGTAAGATGCAGCCATACTCCACCACGCTGGCTCAGTGCGGCTTGGTGGAGGGGTTTTACGGCCACTACCACAAGTAGCGACAGAAGCTGGCACCTACAGCTTAACGTGTCTACATCTACATCGTGATCTCATTAGTACATGGTCAGCATTCGAACCTGCATCTCCTGTGTGAGAAGCAAGCGTGAAACCCATTAGGCCACGGAGCGTTTAAGCCGTGCCATACGTGAATTTACATGATGTGAAGAGGTTATGTTACGGACAGGGGTGGATCCAGCTTTCAATTCGAGGGGGGTTTAAGAAGAGCGCATCCCGAAAATTTAATTCATATCCTGTTAAAGCAACCCCGGTATTTTCCCCTTCGTACATTTTCTTAGCGAGACTTTTGCAACCAGGTACGAACATGGAATATTTTTTCCACATTGGTAACTATTTTGACAGGTATGAACGCGGATTTTTCCCCTTCGGGAATTAATATTTTAAATAATTTCTGCAGTGTATTGTAGAGTGAAAAAAAGACTGAAAAAAACGTAATTCTTCCAGATAGAATGGCAGTGGCACCACTTCACATATTTTTTATGATTTTGAAGTGTCAAAACTTTTGACAGGTATCACTGTTTTGACAGGTGTCACTATTTTGGACAGGTGTCACTATTGTTGACATCTCAGAAACTATTGATCCTAGACCACTAGTATGTATTCGGGACTTAAAATAATTTGTGCAGTGTTTGAATGGAAAATGGACATGTAATTTCTTTTAGGAAGTAGAGTGAAAAAAACTTAGAAAAAACTCGTAATTCTTCCAGATAGAATGGCAGAGGCTGCCACTTCACATATTTTTTTATGATTTTGACAAGTGTCAAATCTTTTGAGGGGGTGTCACTGTTTTTGACAGGTGTCACTATTTTTGACAGGTATCACAATTTTGACAGGTGACACTGTTTTTGACATGTCACTTTTGTGTTACAGAACACTGGTTGAAGGAAAATATGATGTCTTAACATAAATAATTACAAAATTGTCAGTTCTTAAAATAGAAAGACTGCTGATAGAGGTGGTTCTTTAATCTTAGTGAAAAATAATATTAAGGTGAAACAAAGCAAAGATATTCTTGCACTTACTGTTGAAAGACAAATAGAGGTATCCTGTGTTGAGTTGGATAGCCATATTATTGTTTGTGTCTAAAGGCCACCGAGGGATTAAAAAGGCCATGGCAATATCGAAATATTTGAGAAAATTATGGAGGAAGTCCTCACTTAACTATGTAATAACAGAAAAAAGTTAATTATTTGTGGCGATCTTAACGTAGATTTGCTTGTAGGCACAACAATAAAACAACGATTAATAACTTTATTCAAATCGTTTAACTTATGTCATGTTAAGAGCCAACTAGATTTACCCTTACCAGCCAAACTTGCTTAGATAACTTTTTTGTGACTGTGCATTCACAAGTAAAAGTGTAATTAACTGCTTACTTCCGATCACAGTGGTCAAACAGTTTCATTCTCAATTGCTATTAAGGATAAGACTGGTCCATCATTTTATAGGCCTATTACATCCCACAGACTAGAGACATATACGAAAAACTTAGATATAAATTTGTCAGTACCGGATTTTAATGAACAGAACCCAAACAAAATCTTCTCAGACTTCTTCAACATTATTCAGACAGAATTCAATAAAGTTTTTAAATTAAAGAAAGTCAGTGACTACAACGGTCAATCTAAATTTAATGACTGGGCATGGGCAACGTTTGGAATTCGTAAAAGTAGAGTTATCTTGTATGACCTTTATGATCAAAAAACCTATAACTTTGATGGAAAATTTCATGACTATGTTAAAAATATTCCAAAACTTTCAAGTTGGTTTGTAGAACTGCAAAAACTTTACATATTAATAGAAAAATTCAAAATTAAAATAATAGAATGAAAACAGTTTGACAAATAATAAACCGTGAAACTGGCAAAATTATACCAAGGGACAATGATTTCTGCCTAAAGATAGGTGATGATGTTGTTAAATCCAGCGATGATGTTGCTCGAGCTTTTGAAACATTCTTCACCAATGTACCCTTACTCACAACAGATCGTGTAAATTCATCTCCATATGAAGCAGAGACTTCATTAAAAAATAACACTAGCGTCAGTAAGGTCTATTTAAAATTTCATCATGTATATCCCCAGAAGATTGTCAAAACGTTTAAATTACTTAACTTAAAAAATACGGAAGACCTGTGGGGTATATCAGTCAAAGTCATTGGTTCAGTAATTCTAGTTATAGCCCCACACTTAGCTTATATATTCAATAAATGTGTTGACGATGGGGCTTTCCCAGACCTCATGAAACACAGTAAACTGATACCTCTGTTCAAATCGGGAGATAAAGGTGATCCTTCAAATTTCAGACCAATATCTGTTCTTCCAACACTAAGTAAAATATTTGAAAAGATTATATCAAATGTTCTCACACTTCAACCGTACAAAACAACTCCACGCCAAACAATACGGTTTAACTAGGGGTAAATCGACTACGGATGCAGGTATTACCCTTATATCTCATATTTATTCTGCATGGGAGGCCGCACAGGATGCTATCGGAGTTTTTTGCGACCTGTCGAAGGCGTTTGATTGTGTTGATCATAATACGGTATTAATTAAATTAAATCATTACGGAGTTCGAAATAAATCGTTGGAAATCGTCTAAGATCATACCTAAGCAATAGAATTCAAAAGGGAGAAGTTAACGGAGTTGAATTTGATGTTAGTTAGATTTGATTAAATTTTCGGGTGTAAAAATTGGCGTTCCACAAGGTTCCATATTAGGTCCTTTCTTATTCCTGGATATTGAAGATCTGCCTTTCACGGTGGATAAATTAACTGACATTGTGTTATTTGCTGATGATACTTCAATTGTCTTCAAAATTGAAAGACAAAAAGCATATTTTGATGATTTTAATGGTGTATTGTCTTTAACCTTGAATTGGTTCATAGTTAATAATTTATTGTTAAACGCTGGTAAAACCAAGTGTATCAAATTCTCACTTCCAAATGTCAGGCAAGTTGAGACCAGTTTAGTGTTAGACAACAGCACGTTAGAATTAGTAAATGATACGAAGTTTCTTGGAGTAACCATTGATAGCAAATTGCAGTGGGGACCCCACATAGATAAATTGGCTGGTAAATAAAGTTCTGCGGCTTACGCTGTTAGGAACATCAGACAAAGCACGGATGTGGCTACATCTAGGCTAGTACATTTTAGTTACTTTCATAGTGTGATGTTCTATGGTATCTTGTTGTGGGGGAAAGCAGCGGATATTCAAACTATTTTTATTTTACAGAAAAGAGCTATTCGAGCAATTTATAATTAAAACGAACAGACTCCTTAAGAGAGCTTTTTAAAGAAATTGACATACTAACAGTAGCTAGTCAATTTATTTTCGAAAATATAATGTATGTACGCAAGAACCTTACAACATTTTCCAAACTTAGCGATAGCTGTAATGTTAACCTAAGAAATAATCACAGACTGTATGCGCCCCGATTTAGACTCGCGAATGTTAGCAATTCTTTCAAGGGTCAGTGTATTCTCTACTATAATAAGATACCTCTGGAGATTTTGAAATTGCCATTTGAGCAATTTAAAAACCATGTTAAAGCGACTTTGTCGAAAAATGGATATTACAATGTTCAAGATTACTTAAACGACAGAACTGTATGGGGTTAATCTAGCTCAACACAGACCTTGCTGTTAATAATTTTGTAATTTTTTATTCCTGCTTATTAATCATAATAATTAAAATTTTCATATTTGTAATAGTTAAGCACAACCTATTTTTAAAAGAGATCTAAAAATCAATCTGTGGGAGTTGCTACGCCCTTCTGCTCCCACAGTGGTCCAATGTAGAGAGAGGCAAAATTGACGTTTGCTAAGTATATGTAAATATCTACAGTAATAAAGTACTTTGACTTTGACTTCCTACCAAGGAAACGCGAGTAATCGCCAAAACTTATACCCCTATTTTGCTCAAAAGTCTGCATAGTAATTGGAAAATTCAGGCACCTGAAATTCAATTTAAAATAAGACTTTCTTCGTTGAATTGTTGCGCAAAATAAACTTGTATCGCATTATAATAAAGCCTTTTGTCCGTCAGTCACATTTCATGTATGTCGAAAGGCTCGCGAGGTCTATTCTCACAGAACCATTAGTGTTAGCGAGTGTTAGTCCGTTATTAGTACGTAAAGTATGTGGACGTTCTAACGCTAATGGAAAACATCGTGAGGAAACGTTTATTCTCCTTAGCTGCGGTCATGGGCTAGCCCCCTGTCACGCATAATGGACGAGTATGGATGTAAGTTAAATCAAGCATTGAGTGTATGAGAAAATAAACGCCTGGAAAATGATTATATCGGTAAAACATTATAAATCAAAAATACGGAGTGAGAAAATAAAACCATAGGAAAATATATATCTGGCAAAAAGAAAGATTAAAAAATAAAAGCGTGAAAATTATTACTAGTAAAAAACGTAGAGAAAAAATAAGTCGTGGGAAAAAACGCGAATGGAAAATATGCGTTATATTTTATAACGTTATGAAGGTCTGGGTGTGTGTATGCGTGCGTTAGCGTGTCGTTGTTTGGAGCTGTAGAGTAACAGGAGTCTATATGTCGCAGTTAGTTGGTTAAATCAGACACTTAACTAACTCTCTAGACCGTTAATTAATACTGACGTTTAACCAAGTCACTAAAATTCCGTCAGACAATTGAGTGAACGAAACGTTTAAAGAGCACAATCACCAATTTGTATCTTACCTACAATATTTATAAGTAATACCTTATTGTTCAACTGTTTGATGACCCAAATACACAGAAAAAAAAATCTATTTAGGGATATATAGAGTAAAACTGAAATTACAAATTTTTAAACGTTCCTAGGCAATAAGACATATACATACATATATATATTTTTTTATGTCTACTTAAGTTGTAATATTTTAAGTATGTTTCGTTGTTCTTACATGTTCAACCTAACACGAAGGATTTCGCTTCGCTCACCCCTTTTACCCTACACCTAAGCTACCACAATTTTTTGCCCTGATATAAGCTGTGCAAATCAGCTGTTGTCGTGACGCCATCTTGTTTTCCAACACACCGGCTTTCGGTAAGACAGATTTTTAAACGTTTTCGACGATGCTTTATTTAAATCAAAATGCTATTAACTTGGTTAAATATCGGCATTTAATTAACGATCTAGAGGGTTAGTTAAGTGTCTAATTCAACCAACCACCTGCGACATATACACTCCTTGTTACTCTACAGCTCCAAATAACGACACGCTGACGCACGCATACCTACACACACCCAGACCTTCATAACGTTATAAAATATAACGCTATATTGTGTTATGTAACGTTTTAATAATTCGTTTCGTTATTATAGCGCTATTTTATAACGTTATGATAACAAAACTGTAGGAGAAACGTAACGAAATCAAAATAACGTTATGAATAAAGTTATTGCGCTGTTGCCTTACGGTAATGTCTGCTGGGTGTTTTTTAGGTAGCTACACTACTCACGCACGCAATGCGTAAAAAAGATGGACTATAACCACAGATAACGAAGGAGTGTGGGTGTGAAAAGACATCTCTTTCACACTTTGCCCTATAACGTTATTTTGTGCATAGCGCTATAAAACTAAAATAATAATGTAATAGCCGTATTATGTTATGGAATTATAACCCTATAAGAAGCCTTCCATAGCGCTATGATGCATAACGTTATGAGGATAATAACGTTATATGAAGGTCAGCACCCACCAACCCTACCGCGCGGGGAGCGGGGGGCTAGAGCTAGAGATTTTTGAATTTTAGAAATTGTACAAAAGACATATTTCTCGAAATGATTTTGAGATTTCCTTTCCTGTTCAGAAAGTTAGCAACCCCAATGGCTTCCTTCACGTTTTTTAAACTAACATCCCGTAGCCATCATGGGAAAAAAGATATTGAGCAAGTTTGAATTCAATACCTCCAGAACATGCAAAACAAAAATAAAACTTAGCTACGCGTTTTGCTCTTTTCATTTGGTCAGGCACTGGGGGCTGTAGGTCAAGACTCCCTCGATCCGCCCTTGATTACGGGGGAGAATATTACCTATACCTAATATACGTAGTACACACAGTTACCAAAATTAGAATGTAGATGCAGCCCTTATCTTCACAGGTCCTCACAGTAAAACTCCTAGTTCGCAATCGAGCATCCCGGGATATGTGTGTGGAATAAATACACTGGTCAGCAAATAAACCGAGCCACCCGCTACCTAGGAACTCTGATTCGATTTTCTCAAAAAGTATAAAAGTTACAACTATCAAAGTTATACCTACAAAAAGTGCGTTTCATGGTGATTAAAATGACTACAAATTAATTCGAAAGTACCGTCAACTCACATTGTAATCAAGCAACAAACACAATGCTAACGATTTGCTCTGTTTTCACCAGAGTTTGAAATTAGCGTTCTTTTTCTCTACAATGAGGGTAGTCGGATATTTCTTATCATTTCTTTAGTTTTTGCCCATCGTTTGCTCAGACGCGTGTGTTTTTGCTACTTTTTTCGATTAATAATGGATACAACACCTCAGGAAGCAGCTCAAGCTGTAGCATTACTTCAAGCAGGCATTGCGCAACGTGAAGTCGCTCGAAGGCTTCGAATCAGCAGATCTTCGGTGCAACGAGTTTACAGACGATACCTAGAGACTGGAGCATTCGATCGCCGTCCAGGTACGGGCAGACCTAGGGCTACATCAGCAGCAGATGATCGTTATATCCACCTTACTGTTCTGCGAAATCGCCACCTCAACGCAATTCAAGTCCAACAAAGTCTGCGTGACGAACGCCAAGTGGTCATAAGTTCAGATACCGTCAGAAGGAGACTTGCTGAACGGAACCTGACCCCAAAAAGAGCTGCAACAGGCCCAGCATTAACGGTAGCACACCGTCGAGCACGACTTGAATTTGCTCGAGAGCATAGGGATTGGACATTAGAGCAGTGGAGTAATGTACTCTTCACTGATGAGACCAGGGTGAGTCTACATGGAAGTGATCGACGTCAGAGAGTATATCGTCGCCCTGGAGAACGTTATTCTCAGTGTTGCATCGAGGAAACTGTTGCTTATGGAGGAGGATCTGTAATGGTCTGGGGCGGCATCTCGTTAACAGCACATACGGCGTTAGTTTTCATCGAACCGACGGGCCGTACACGTGGACTGACTTCTCATCGCTACATTACTGAAATCCTCGCAGACCATGTGGTACCTTACGCAGGATATATCGGACAGGATATGCAATTGATGCATGATAATGCACGGCCTCATGTTGCTCATGTGGTGACCCAGTATCTACGCGACGTCAGCATTCGTACGATGGACTGGCCAGCTCGAAGCCCGGACTTGAATCCGATAGAACACTTATGGGATGAGCTGAAACGTCGGGTTCGAGCCCGGGTACCTGCTCCAACAAGGCTTCCAGAGCTGCGAATCGCAATTGAAGAGGAGTGGAATACAATTCCTCAAGATTTTATCGTCAGGCTCGTAAGGTCGATGAATACAAGGATGCTGGCAGTTATCCGAGCAAGGGGAGGGAATACGGAATATTGATCAAAAACTTTTTTTTGATTTTATCTTTGTTTTTGGCTTTAATTTTTTTTTCACTTTATCATTACTAACGATTGTCACGACTGGAAAACGACTCTTCTTTGTAAAATCCTTAATAAACACTGAAATATTGATTAAACCCAATGAGTTTCCTTTCATTTTAATCACCATGAAACGCACTTTCTGTAGGTACAACTTTGATAATTGTAGGTTTTTTAGTTTTTGAGAAAATCGAATTAGAGTGCCTAGGTAGCGGGTGGCTCGGTTTATTTGCTGTCCAGTGTAGGTACTTAATAATAGTTGGATTTTATAATACAAGTGGGTATTTCTTTGGTAGATTTCATTTATTTAATTAATTATACAAATGGATAACATTACGTCACAAATAGGTACTTATCGTTAATACAATAAAATAATTTGCAGAAATAATAATCATTGATGCAAAAATACCAACTGGTACACTTTTAGTGGAACTATATTTCTTTATGATTACAGTATGTACCTACCTACCTGCTAAGGTACTTACATCATACCTGCGTTACAAATATTAAAATTTATAAAGATATAAAAATTTAAAGTAATTAGTTATATTTTACAATTGAAAAACAAGAATTGACCATGGCTGAAGCGATGTCAGCAGGTATCTTCTAATTTATATTCAATTTATGAGACTTCAAATTAGCTTTTTCTGAGATTCATAGAGGGTAATATGAACATAATTTTCTTCGCCTTATTATTCTCAACGGTTAAAATGATTATTTTAACCGATGAGAATAATTACGTCAGTCGATAGAGGTTCGAAGCTGAACAGATTGCCACAAAAATGGCGCATTTATTATTTTTTTGTTATCTTGTAGATCAATGTGCAACTGAGTAAATATCAAAAAAGGTAACACGAGATATGTAAAGCAAAGTGACCTACAAGTTTTCTATAAGATACCAAAAAAATACTAATGCACCACCTTTTCTAACATAGAATTACTCTACTGACCTGGGTAAATATAATAATTACGTAGGATTGTTCTAATATTGCCGAATCATGATTGCAACAAACAAGAGCTTTGTACCCGTACTTGGGAATGCAAAACGTAGAATATAAAACATAATATTGCGATTGCGATACATGAAGAAAACAATATATCTGTCGCAGTTTGTTGGTTAAATCAGACACTTAACTAACTCTCTAGACCGTTAATTAAGTACCGACGTTTAACCAAGTCACTAAAATTCCGTCAAACAAGTGAGTGAACAATACGTTTAACGAGTTGTCTAAAAGTTCCTAGGCAACAAGAAATATACAATATAAATATATTTTTTATGTGTACTGTTTATGTTTTAATTAATTTAATTTTTTATGTGTACTTAGGTTTATGTATTTTTGTTGTTCTTACATGTTTAACCTTCGTTCACCCCCTTTACCCTTCACCTAAGCTAACGCAATGTTTTGCCCTGATATAAACTGTACTTACAAATCAGCTATTGTCGTGACGCCATCTTGTTTTCCAACACATTGGCTTTCCGTAAGACAGATTGTTAAACGTTTTTGAGGATGCTTTATTTAAATCAAAATGCTACGTGACGTGCAAAGTGACTTGTTTAAACGTCGGCACTTAATTAACGGTCTAGAGAGTTAGTTAAGTGTCTGATTTAACCAACCAACTGCGACGCATTCATTAAAAAGCCGGCCAACTGCGAGTCGTACTCGCGCATCGAGGGTTCCGCACACATCTCAATTTTTGGTAAAGGAGCTACAAATTTATCGTTTTTGAAACTTTTCCTTCACTTGTTCACTACATTGACACTTTCTGAGCGGCCTGGAAATAGTATTTACATAATTATTTCTCCAGATCACAGTCAGAGCAACTAGTCGTTGTTTTTTGTACTTGAGTTAAGTAGTACACAAGCAAATTTCACGACATTCCCAAATAATCACGCAACGTAGATAGGCTTATGTACGTTATAGATAATTTAAACACTCACGCATCAATAACCACTGGCAAATGCTTGAAATTATTCTTTTAAATAATATTTAAAGGCAAAATCGTATTTGGACGAAAAACCTGCACACAGCAGATTCATCAGAGCGTCCGCCATATTAATTCCGATATTGTTGTTTACTACTTATCTCAAGTATAAAAACACAGACTTTAGGTACTATTGTTTTAATATTTTTTAAATGTGAAGTATAAAAGCATACTTATATTATTATAAGTATGTATCAAATCATTACAAATATGTAGAGAGCTATGCGTTGCGCATAAAGCTGGGCATTCACGGTAAGTTTGATCGACGATAGAACGACGATAGATAGATCAGGGGGCTTATTCGCTAACTCAGTGATGATCACGAATTATGATCCATATAAATTAAGAAGTTATTGGTGTCGTTCAATTATTTCGTGTTACAAGGATATCAAAATAAGTCTGTTAATATTAGCCGACTTATTTTGATATCCTTTTTACACGAAATAATTTAGCGACACCAATAACTTCTTAATTTATATGGATCATAATTCGTGATGATCACTGAGTTGGCGAATAAGCCTGCAGATCATCGCACCGTAAGTGTTAAATCATACGATGACATTTTTAAGGGACGTTAACCACGAGTTTCCGGTCGCATCGTCGATCAAACTGACCGTGTGTGCGCGTTCCGTCTTTTTAGGGTTCCGTACCCGAAGGGTTCCAAACGGGACCCTATTACTAAGACTCCGCTGTCCGTCCGTCCGTCTGTCACCAGGCTGTATCTCAAGAACCTAGCTAGCTAGAGAGTTGAAATTTTCACAGATTATGTATTTATGTTGCCGCTATAACAACAAATACTAAAAAACAGGATAAAATAAATATTTAAGGGGGCTCCCATACAACAATTCTTTCAATACCGTGAAAGTAACCGCACCAATAACTTTGTAAACAATATTTTGCTGTGTAAAATCCAAACTATTCACTCCGCACCATCCCTTCCATTGAACGGTGGTACGGAACCCTTCGTGCGCGATTTAGACTTGCACTTGACCGGTTTTTTGTAAGATGGTTCCGTACCACCTTACCCTTCGTGTGCGAGTTTTTTAAACCCTTTCGACAAGAACTCCCAAATAAAACTTATATCTATTTTATCATATAAAATAAAGGTTCAAGTGCGAGCCGGACTCGCGCACGAAGGGTTCCTTACCACCGCACAATCGAAGGGATGGTATGGAGTGTATAGGTTGAATTTAATATGGCAAAAATTTTATTACAAAGTTATTGGTGCGGCTACTTTAATGCTCCATGTATGGATGTCATCAGGTAATTTATAAGTTTGTATGTGGTATTGAAATAAATTGTGCCCCCTCTATTAAGACCATACATTTCTCTATAGTTAACCTGTAATATTAAAGTTATGACAAGGACATTGGCAGTCGTCGTTTGAGGGACCGAGGTTTTATTATATATAACATAACCGCTATTATTCTAATTATACATGATTATACTATGGCTCTAGGGCTTTCCTGGTTTGAGGATCTCGCTCGCGTACAGCGCGGTATCGCTGCCAGTATAAAGGGGTTGTTTGCGTTATGTATTTGTATAATTTTTCCTTTTTAAGGTAACCCTAGAAATACGCTCGAAGCACCGTATGAAACAACGGAGCAAAGTTGGTCATAACATACGAGCTTGGTTTACCAACTCGAGCCGCAGCGCAGCGCAGGCGGGGGCAGTAAAGAACCGAGAATGTTATTTACCAATTGCTCACGAATGTCACATGAAGTTTTTCAACACATATGTGAGGAAAAATCTATATCTTTATAGGTACTCGAATAAAAATAAGTAATTAATTAAACGGTTTATTTGTTGAAAACTGGGTGAAAATGGCGCGCATCTTATCTGCCAGAGGCAATGCAAAAACCAAACAAAAAGCCACCAAGAAAAAATGTTTAGTCATCTTATTTTGACAATAACATGTATTAATTAATCATTTATTAATAATTAATATTTTTTTTCACTTTGCTGTCATAACTTGTCTATAGTTGATACATTTAAAACTATACCTATTACCACACTTGTAATGTTTATTACCGCACGCTTTTATAATAGGCAGTATTATGATTCTAAAACCAACGTCATAAGGGTCACTTTACGAGCTAGTGTGTTGTAGAGTGAATTACAAAAGTTGAATAAATAAATAAATAAAAAAACGAAATAAACTTTGGCCCAATAAATAAAACTTTATAAAAAACATTAAGCAAGGGTGATTTGTCCGCACTGAGGATCGTACCAGCAACCACTTGAACGTCTGACGAATGATGATGGACCGCTCCGCCGTCCACCTTGCTAATAAAAGCTGCAAATATTACAAAGGCTTGTGTTTAAATGATTACCAAAACATTCGAAAACTTACTACCAATAAATTCGAAATGACTGCCAGAATGGGGATCACCAAAATATGTTTAGATAAATGATCACCAAACTTCTTTTTATGTTTTGTGATTTAAGTTTATTTTTTGTTGTTCTTACATGTTCAACCTAACACGAAGGATAAAGGGGGCTTCGCTTCGCTCACCCCCTTCACCTAAGCTACCGCAGTATTTTGCCCTGATATTTTTTGCAACTTTTGGGGATCATTTACCCATTTTGGGTAAGAAAAAACTATTTTGGTGATCATTTAAATTGTTCTCTATTACAAATACGTTGTTTCGTTTGGTAATGAAACTTTCGGTAAGCTTTGTGGTGAATTGAAATTATAATTTAGTGATAAAAAATACGGTAATGTGCTTTGTATAGCGATGGACAATCTTATTTATATTATTACTCTATGGTAACAATAATCAAAGGCTAAATTATTTTGAGTAATCATCGTAGTGCATTTACCCTTTATCTCAATTTACGTTAGAAGAGCCCAGTGTTTTGTATTTCGCTATGATTTAGGTGCATTATCGCCAATTCATACATCTTTACCTTTAAAAATGTATCGCTGTACGTTAGTCTTACTAAATCTCTAAAATGGCGCGAGCAGTTTCAATTATTCCTATTCACAGTTGTTCTCCTCAGCCTGGAGGAGGTTTAGGTAAAAATTAGATATTGAAAAACGCAGAGAAACAGCCAAAAAAATCAAATATTGTTTTGTATGGGAAGTGGAGAAGTCTCACCTTCCTATCGCTAGATGTCGTAGCGTAGGCGTTAGTTAAGGATCGCTTCCACTTACCGACATGTTAATTACAAACGACTTTTATTTAAGGACCAACTTTTTATTGGTACCAATATTCTCGCCAACGCGACACTTTAGGGTATGTACCATATTACTTATTTTACAAACAAATGTTAGGTAGTACAAAGTTCACCGGTTCAGCTAGTAATTGTATAATGATGATTAGAAATACTTATCCTACATTGTATTTTACATCGAAATATGACTAGGAATGCTCACAGTAGGATTGTATTCTTACGCTAAAAGTACATCAAACAACTAACGAACAATCTCTTAAGTATTTGTGCCGCCACGATGTCAAATAAAGTTATTTAAGCGGATAATATTACACCATAATGATCCAGCAATATTCATCGACCCTCTCGACATATTGACGGTACAGTCGCGCCA
This sequence comes from Argyresthia goedartella, assembly GCA_949825045.1. Lineage (NCBI taxonomy): Eukaryota > Metazoa > Arthropoda > Insecta > Lepidoptera > Argyresthiidae > Argyresthia > Argyresthia goedartella. Next base: position 34,229,527 of record OX463812.1, on the reverse strand, counting down.
GGTTTCTTGGCCTCTGAATGCCGCCTGGAGGGGGTAGCGGCGCATAGGATCAAGAGAGACGCATGCACAGGCGAGAGAGAGAGGTGGCAGCTGGCTCAGAGGCCAAGAAACGTGGCACGGACTGCAACAACTTGTGAGGCCCGTCTCTAGCTTACATAACATTTAACACGCTAATTATTCGATATTAGCCCGAGATGCGTAACCGATAACTCAACGTTTGACGAACACTCAGTCTTGCTGACAGCGCCTCTATGATATTTCAGCTGCACTTCACTGGAGCAGCAGTCTGTGTATTGGGCTTACTGCATAGTAATGTGTTAAGTGTTAAATATTCGGGAATGACTGCAAAGAGGAAGAATGTAACTTCTGCAATTGTGGGTTTGGTCGATTGGCAAATAAAAGTTGGAGCAATAGTTAATTTAGCTATAGGTTATATTGTGTCAAAATTAACACTCGCTCATATGTTCTGGGCTCTGCTTCTCACGACTTAGATATTCCTGAGACGCACGAGCCCAGAACGTACATGTGGCTATCGTAAAAGTATGCAACTCGAATTGTTTCTTGATACATTGGGGTCGCATTATCTTGATTCGCATAGTTTTCTGATAGGATGTTCATGATTTTTGAAGTAAAACTTCTTTACGCACGCTTGACTTGAGGAGTTAGCTGGCGAATGCGTGACGAGAGAGTTACGAAAAGTGTGATCGGGCGAGGCGAACGAGAGGTGCGCGCGCACATTTTCTTTCTCTCTTCCTCTCATAGCCAGACACAGTGCAGGAGATGTATTTTTGAAGCATTAGAGCTAAAGAAGTTTTACTTCAGTGTGTGGTCTAAAGCACACTCTTTTTGTTACGAGACTGGTGAGTCACCCAACGTTTTCTGGTATTAATGAAGCAAATAAGAATAGTAAAGCTTATATATAAAAAAGTGACACGAATGAGTATTTAAAGAAATTATATAACATGCATTAAAATAAAATAGTATATTATGCAATCCGTGAATAAAGGACGGATTTAAAGTGAGGGCCAAAGATAAATCCTGAGCGACGCGAGTGATTCATGGCCGTCGTTATCAAACCGTTTTATTCAAGAGTTGCATACTATACTTTATACCATGAACACGAGAAAAATCCGCCCTCTCTTTCATAACATCAGGTGTTGACACATCTTTTTCATCACTTAATGCATTTTCAATCGATTTATTATTAAGTAACACTAAACTTTGTGTTCGTACAACTTTGTATTGAAAATAGCGCCAATTTACTAAACAGCAAAGAGCATAAAACCGTTTTCATTCTAATGCTGAACTTCTTGTCGAAAATGTCGACCAATCAAATCTCGAGGAGTTATTCGCACAAGGAGTTTGTATGTCGAATATTCTTTGCACAAAGAGTTTGTATCGAGTATTTTTTGCACAAGGAGGTTGTTTAGTATCGAGAGGGAGGTCGAATATATTTGTGTGTTCTAAATTCAAAGACCAAAATAGTGAATAATAGTGCTTTTTATTCACTGTTATCAGTGAATAAAATAAGCTTTTGGAAGGGGTAATGTTATAATAGAACATTTCGTATGAGTTCGCAAAGGCTTTAATTACGAACCGAAAAGTTTACGGCACGAGCCGATGGCGAGGGTGGTAGCAAGGTTCGTAAAGAAGCCTTTTCGAACGAGTTACGAATATAATTTTTCCGCCTGAGAATCCAAAATCAAGCGGCGAAGGTGCTATTTTGAGGTTGGAAGCCGGAAATTATACACAGTCAGGGTCATAAGTTCTGTCACACAATAAAAACTTTTGAATTTAGAACGCTGGCCACAAAAAAGTTTATTGAATTCGAATTTCGAATTTTTCATGAAAATAAAAATGTGTACTTTTTAGAATTTTCCTCATTTTTAAATATGGAGTGGACACTTAAAGAAGACCGTGTCGCAGTTATTGCGTTGCATCGTTGCGGTTACGCGCCAATTCAGATTTTCGACTTACTGAAAAATTTGAATATAACCAAAAGATTCGTTTATCGTACCATAAAACGATACAATGAACACTCTAGTGTAGATGACAGGTCAAGAAGTGGTCGCCCTCGCTCTGTTAGGACTCCAGCAGTGATAAAAGCTGTGAAGGCGCGAATTCAAAGAAATCCCATACGTAAGCAGAAACTGTTGGCCCTTCAGATGGGGTTAAGCAGGACCACGGTGAAAAGGGTGTTAAATGAAGACTTAGGGCTTAGGGCATATCGAAGAAAAACAGGACATCGTTTGGACGCTCGTTTAATGGACCTGAGACTGAAGAGATGCCGCGCTTTGTTGAATCGGTACGCGGGAAAAAAGCATCGGGAAATTCTTTTTTCGGATGAAAAAAATTTCACCGTGGAAGAGAGCTACAACAAACAAAATGATAAGGTGTACGCACACAGCAGTGAAGAAGCGAGCAACCGTATTCCGCGTGTCCAACGAGGTCATTTTCCATCCTCGCTCAGGTTTGGTTGGGAGTCTCTTATTGGGGCTTAACTGAGGTACATTTTTGTGAGAAAGGCGTAAAAACGAATGCAGTTGTGTATCAAAATACAGTCCTCAAGAACCTTGTGGAACCTGTTTCTCATACCATGTTTAATAACAGGCACTGGGTATTCCAACAAGATTCTGCGCCAGCTCATAGAGCGAAAAGCACACAAGACTGGCTGGCGGCGCGTGAAATCGACTTCATCCGGCACGAAGACTGGCCCTCCTCCAGTCCAGATTTGAGTCCGTTGGATTACAAGATATGGCAACACTTGGAGGAAAAGGCCTGCTCAAAGCCTCATCCTGATTTGGAGTCACTCAAGGCATCCTTGATTAAGGCAGCCGCCGATATTGACATGGACCTCGTTCGTGCTGCGATAGACGACTGGCCGCGCAGAATAAAGGCCTGTATTCAAAATCGCGGGGGTCATTTTGAATAAACTTTATTACCGTAAGAATCTATGTTTTATTAAGTTCATTTTGCTATATAAATGTTTACATAAATAATAAACATGTCTAAATTATTTCATATTGCACATGTGACAGAACTTATGACCTGACTATGTACATATTGATAATTCATACGAAATTAATTGTCTGTGCGTTGGCGAGCTTAAAGTATGATTAGATTAAATAAAACGAATAAATACAGCCTATAAAGTAACTTTACATTTTGGCACATGATTGGCATCACAAACAGAGAGAAATGAGTTTGTTCTCCTCAAAATCCTCGAAAAGGAATCAGAGATAAGTAATGTCAGTTCGTTTAGGATTGAACAACTTGGGTAAATCATCAGTCTCAAAAGATTAGGTTTATTGTACAACCGCATAAGTGGAAGTGAAGACTTTCTAGTGACTAATCTGTGTTCTAGCAGTCTGGATAAACAATCGTTTCGCATACCTTTACTCCACAGACTAGATATCCCAAATATTCCTGCGAGTCTTTTATCCTTCAGAAAATATCTCTTGGTCGCCATTACACTTACAATAACATCTATAGATCGATACTCAGTCATTTTCGTACATTTCCGCATACAATTCATAAACCATTTTGCTATTGCTAAAACGCTGCCTTCCGAAATTATAGTAAAATCTGAGAACTTGTGAATTTGTTTACCTCGCTTGGCATTTTTAAGGATACTTAATAAAAAACACCTATATGTGATGATCTTTGGCGGAATAAACTCTACTTTTTTAAGATAACTACCGGCAATTTTTAATGATTTAAACAGTCTGGTGGGCTGTCCATTGTGACTATTCAAGCTACTTACTGGTATATTTAGCAACAACAGTATTGTCAATATCTCGAATAACCGACCACATATCAATGGCGGACTGCAAACAATCCACCCGATATGTAAGATAATGTAACCGACTCGTTCCTTCAGTCCACTAGAAATAGTCCTCAATTTCGGTTCAACCAGTGTTTCTACCCAATTCGCCCCAAACGTAAACACACAACATGAAATACCCGTGGAATAACCTGCCGTTTTTATCTCGCCGAAAAAAATACCGCGCTTCCTCCTCCTGTTTACATTTTCGACGGAGAGTGTGTTAAAATGTGTTTCCAGCGCGACGCGTGTTATTGGAGGAGTGATGGCGGCGGCAGCCGGCCGGGCGCGCTAGGCGGCGGGAGGGGCGGGAGGGGCGGGCGGCGCGGGCAGGGCGGGCGGGGCGCGGGGCGGGGGCGGTCACCGCGGGGCGCCGCGCGCGGACCCGCGGCGTCCCGGCTTGCCGCGCCGGTTGAAGCCCCTGCAAGTAAACATATTGCTTTGATGGAAAGCGTTTGTGGCATAATTTAAACACAGCCGCATGTCAAGTACGATACATTCTCGTGCGATTAATTTATACGTTATTTGGAATGTCCCAATAGCTTCAAAAGAGTCTCGGAGCGCTTTGTAGCTGTGTCCGTGGCCTGTGGTCGATATTGCACATTCTCGGAGTCCGGCTATAAGCTGGCTTCTCATGGTGCGAGGAATATCACGGACCTCCCCAAGTCTCTTGCAAGGATCAACCTTCAATACACCGCATCTTTGAACCTGAAGGGACTATTACCTGTAGGGTCCTCTATAGGAACTATAACCTATAATAGGCATGAAGGGACTATTGTCTGTGGGATCCCCTGAAGGGACTTGCATGTAGACTCCTGTAGTGACTATTACTCGTAGGGTGCCCTGTAAGGACTATTACTTGTAGGGTCCCCTGAAGTGACTATTACATGTAGAGTCCCCCGAAGTGACGTGACATTGGCGCGACGAGGACGGTCAACTGGAGGTATCCATTATCTCAGTTTTGTGTGATCCGTTTCCTTTTTTGGTCATAACTGATTAACTAAGTACTATTTTACCTGTCGGGTCCCCTGAAGTGACTATTACCTGTAGGGTCCCCTGAAGTGACTTTTACTTGTAGGGTCCCCTGAAGGGACTATTATCTGTAGGGTTCCCTAGAGCAACTATTACCTGTAGGGTTCCCTGAATTGACTATTACCTGTAGGGTCCCCTGAAGTGACCGTTACCTTTAAAGCCCCCTAAAGTAACTATTACCTGAAGGGTCCCCCAAAGTGACTATTACCTGTAAGGATTATTACCTATAGGGTCACCTGAAGGGACTATTGCTGTACGATCCTTTTAGGGTCTATTGTCTGTAGGTACTTTATCTATAGGGTCGCCAGAAGTGACTATTGCCTTTAGGCTCCCCTGAAGTGACTATTACCTGTAGGGTCCCCTGTAGGGCGGGCGGTGCGCGGGCGAGGGCGGCTGCTCGCTGCAGGAGGGCGCGCCGGCGATGCTGTTGCCCTTCGCGTCGGCGGCGGCCCGGGGCGATACGCTTGTGGCCTCCTACAACATTAAACACAGCGTCACGCCTTTTCCCGTACGGGCTGGCAGAGGCCCAGTTACACCCACGTTTAGCCATTTTGCATGTCCGGGGGCTAGACCATCGCCTGAGCTATAGAGATTACGATGTTTTCCATCAGCATTAAGTATCAAAGTAAACTAAAGAGATATATTGTGGAGTTGATCCGTGACCGAGTGGTGACTGAAATAATGAAAAATACTTTGGGTCGAACAGAAACCAGGTGGGTCCAATATCGCGGGGTAAACCTGGATTATATTAGGGCTTATGCTTAAACGATCACCAAAAACGCACCTATTTTACTACCAATAAATTCCAAACGACCGCCAGAATTTAAACGACCACCAAATTGTGTTGGGATAAATGATCACCAAACTTCTTTTTATGTTTTGTGTACTTAAGTTTTTTTTTGTTCTTACATGTTCAACCTAACACGAAGGAGAAAGGGGGCTTCTCTTCGCTCACCCCCTTTACCCTTCACCTAAGCTACCGCAGTATTTTGCCCTGATATTTTCTGCAACTTTTGGTGATCATTTACCCATTTTGGGTAGGAAAATTTTCTTTTGGTGATCTTTACATTTATTGACTTGTATAAATATATGACCAGATAGGTTTGCAAAAAAAAGAAGGATGCTTCTGCCCATCAGTGGGCGGAATAAAGCTGCCGATGATGACTTAGAATTGGATAGAAAAGAGCTGCTGATATTGGCAACTCAGGAAAATTAGTCAGATAAATAAGCTGTGGCTATAGATATCGTAGAGATCAGTCACGTCGGTAAGTACTCTCGCTGTCTCGCCGGCGAGTAGTCATGGAGGGTCATGTCATGGAATGGGCTGCATACAAATTTAGCATGCAGTCCTTCCCAGCTAATTCAGTTTCTCACTTCCCTAACCTCGTCATTGTCCGAAGCGGTGGTGATGGTCAGAGGGGCCGGCCCTGTGTCGCCGACGCCTACGACGCCACCTTTCGCGACTTGCTGTGCTAGGAGCGCCGCCATCTTGTGCTGCAGCGCCTGCAAATGGAGTATTCAGCATTATTTTTTACAACAAAATCCCAACTGAGTTACAAGAATTGTCTGTAAATAAATTTAAAAATGTTGTTAAAAATCATGTAAAAAGGCTTACTACAAAATATCAGATTATGTACAAGACACGAAAGCTTGGGAAGGTGTTTGCTCCAATTCTGTAAATAATAACGTATAAAGCTGGAGGTTTCGAGTCGCCTCTTTGCCTCCAGCATCTAAAACATTGAGGTGACGGAATTCAAATTGAGTTCTATATTTCCCTATAGATTATATATGTGTTAATTTAAGATTTGTCATTCTCCAAGTGCAACCTATGTGTTTCTTATGGAAATAAACTCTTTGGAATTTTGAATTATTATTATTATGAATTCCATGATTTGACGGGATCTCACAGGATCATGGGGATCAGAGCTAAAGAGAAGAGGCCATGTCCAGCAGTGGGTAGAAGGGCTGAGAATTATGCTGCTGGGCAGCAGTGGATAATGGAGATTATGTTTCCAACAAGATTTGCGTGGCGTCAATTTTTTATGTATATTTTTCGCCGGCCAGTGCGATGGTTTTAAAAAGAAAACCAATTTAGTGTGGCACTTTTATGCATCCTGCCGGGGTCTTGCCTCAAATGTGAGTTATTGTAAACTGTCTTGTGATTTACAAATAAACTTGCCTCCCCTAGGTGAGAAATCACATTTACCTTCCGCATATCGAGTTAAATAAAACCTGTTTTCAGAGTACTGTTGATAAATAATTGTTGTATTGTTCTCTGACGAGACCAAGGTTAATTTGATTTCTTCAGGCAATATGTACGGCGTCCTGTAAAAGCGGAAATGAATCCAAGATTCACAAAAAACCAGGTAAAACATGGCGGTGGAAACATTAAAATGTGGGGTGCCTTTTCTGGACGTGGAGTGGGACCTGTGAGGAAAGTTCAGGGTAACTTAGACCAACATCAATACAAGGCAATATTGGAGGAAACTATGATTCCCTATGCTGAGGAGCATCTCCATATTATATGGACGTTTCAGCAGGACAACGACCCGAAACATACCGCCCGTTCATTCAAGTCGTTTCTTAACAGTCAGTCAATATCGGTGCTAGATTGGCCAGCAAATAGCCCGGACCTCAACCCAATTGAGCACCTTTGGCACGAAATCAAGAAAAAAGTTGCCACTTATCGTACCTAAACTTTTGATTAATTAATGAAGCTTTTTGTGAGGCATGGGCAAACATTCCTGTTGAAACATGTCAGAAACTGATAATGTCTATGCCACATCGGTGTCAAGCGGTAATTACTAACAAAGCTTTTGCTACTGGGTACTGATTTTACACGTAATAAAATGGAGCTGCTAAAAATATTATAATAATACAGATTACCTATTAGTTTTGTTTAACTCTATTTTTCACCATACTTTACATTATAATTTACTGTCCTTAATTAAATGTCAGCTACACGATTGTACATTAAAATTTAATACATGATTAACCTTTGATATTAAATACTTTTTTCTATTTCATTAATCTTTTATTTACAGCCATTTATAGCATAATAATCGGGCCAAATTATGCAAACAATAGGTGCTGAGAAATCAATAGGGTTTTATAATTATATGTACATAACCGGTTATAGCTCTTCACTATCTTGAATGTCCTAAGACCACGACTGTATATAGAGGTAGATACCCAAATATTATTTGTTCCAATAGTGTTTCTTGAAAACCTGTTTAGAGGTGTTTATGTCTAGGTCCTTGACTTTAGAAAGCTTATTATAATTTAAAGAATCCTATTGATGCCTGAATGTTGATTAGAAACATAAATGGCGAACCTTCAGTTCAGCGGTGAGGCTGAACGGCGGCGCGGAGACGGAGTCGACCGGGGGCGGCGCCACCTTCAGAGAGTCGACGTCACAAGCCACTTGCGAGCGGCACACTGGGCAGGTTTGCTGAAAGAGACGACGGGTTTTTGAGGACTACTCGTAGATGGGCCTTTCTCTACTAACTGGAAACTCTTCCATACATAGTTGTCCGACCCTATTTTTTTTGACAATTAAGATTTTTTGTATTTAAATTGCTAGGGTGTAATAAAATAAGTACAAAACATATATTTTATAGCTGCATGACGATATTTTCTGTTTTTGACAGGAGATTTAATTATTATGTAATTATCGACGTTAAACTTATGTGGGTTAAGCTCCAGAGGACTGTTGAACAGAGGACTGTTATTTTTACATAAAAATGACATAGCACAAAATGGTTTTTAATCTTATATAATAACATAGTTGTGGCTGTAAATTATTACATTGATTAATTGTTGTGTCTAAGTAATACAATTTAAGTACTTAAAACACAATTAAAAATACTTAACAGAGGACTGTGGATACAATCTGACCAAACGCGTGGCTCTCATACAAACGCGAAGTTAAGACTAAGCAAAATAGCGATAACTTATTTAGAGCTGCGTTAGCGCAAATTTCACACGGATAACGTTTCGTTTCACCCAAAATGTAACTACAATAGAAGTTAAAAATATTATTACGGGATTTTCAAAATGTAACAGAGGACTGTTCAAAAATGGTAAGGACAAAATTTGAGTAACAATTTTTGCTACTCAAAAATCCTCCAAAATTAAAATAGTTTTTTGTTCGCTTGCATTAAGTATTTTTTATTCTTATAATATAAAAAGATTAAAAATTTTTTCGTATAATTAATAAATATTCTTCCGAATCATAGTCGTTCCGTTAATGGGACATAACAGAGGACTGTTTTTAGTGGTGTTTGGACCGAGTTTATATAAGTAACTAAAATGTTTTATAATTTACTAAGTTGGCTCCTTAAAAAAACTTTCTTATTGTATGTGTTTTAGTAAACAAAATAATATATTAATATAGTCAAAATGTATAAAATTTACCTGGACCACGATTTTCCTGTTAGTAGAGAATGGCCCACATACAGACCAGAAGGCGTGAGCTGAGAAATGCGTTTGTGTGCAATGGCGGATTTCGACATTTGCCGCCTGTCTGGGCTATCCAAATTTGCCGACCCTTTCAACTTTCACAATCATATTAATTTCTAAATATATTTTTATGATTTGTGCACTATCTTCCAGTGGCGAATGCACGGTGGGACGGATTCCGAATTTGCGGACTTAGGTAGGTACGTTTTTTTGTAAAATATCATTATTTGTTTAATGACAATCGATGGTACTAATTAAGGCGATAATATGTTCTTAGATGACTTTTTCTCGTAATGGAATATAAATTTACGAGAAATATTAATTTTTCAAAAAAAATGTATGGAACGATATCAAGTTTGCTCTGCGGTCTTGGCAGAACCCAAGCTATTTTTTGTGGGCTTAATCTACGGGTGTTTGTGTATACCACTACATAAATAATATACAACCGGACTTGCCCGTTCTCCGAATAAAAGAAGCTGAACTTAGGTACTTTCTCTAATATTTAATTTTTCATTGTTTCAATTTAAGACATTTATGAATCATTCCAAGTACTATGCGCCAAATAGTTATATAAAATACGTAAAATTATGTGACTTTATATTATCAACACGACTATTGTTGTTATATGTTTTCAACACGACTATTAGGTACATAAGGTGACGTCATATAACGAAATTAACACAAGCAAAGATTGAATACAAAAATACTTAAAAAAATGTCATTAAATAGGTGATTGAGGTGACAATAAAATGATTTGTATTGTTTTATTTAAAGTATAAACAAATAAATAATTCAATATCGCAAATAACACATATAACGCTTTTGTCAATAAATTCAGGTTCAAAAATATCTTGAGTAGTAGGCATCGAAAGAGTTCGAGTTTCAGGAGTCTTCTTGCTCTTGAGTTTGGTCATTCTTGGTCGTAATAGTGACAGCGTAGGGTCGGGCGACAAACAGAGATTAAGCAATATGTATTTGACGCTTGCTTTTCTGGAATGCCCTTCGCTATATTTTTTATAAATCTTTGTTTCTCGCTTCTGAATCTTCTACAGAAAGTTTTCCGATTGGCATCAATCCAAAATGTTGGATCATGTTAGCTCCTTGCTCTTATGGACGCTAGAAGGTATATTATAACACGGGTATAGTTTTCCGAACAAGGCTGCTGTTAACTGAGAAAATTTAGAAACATCTACACGTTCTCCACATGCTTTTGTTTGCAGTATAACATGATAGCTTTTAATTAAATCTTCATCAATGCTTGTAATACGGTAACGGTAACGGTGTTTTCACTATGCCCAAAAAAAATCTAGCTGTGTTGCCATCATTTGTGGTCCCAGCGCCCTGTTTAACGATGTCAATCTGTAAATTGCATTAATTTCGGAATGATTCTTGAATTTGCTTCCTACGATTCACTAATATACTACTCAAAAGAAAATAGGGGCCACTAAGTATTTTGATTGCTACGTGAAAAATATAGTAAACAGTAATATATATTTATTAAAATAACATGTAACAAGGCTTTTGTTTTAACTTATGCTAATAACCATTTAATTGTGTAGTCAATTGTTTCACTTATTTCAATTAACATAAAATTAGTCCATTGTCAACAGCAAAAACTAAACAGAAACTCTTTGCAAAACAAAACAAAAACTGACACAAGCTGTTTTTTTTAATGGTTTAGTAACGGGTGTGTCCTCCTCTCCTGTTTTCACACTCCTGGAGCCTTGAATGCATACTCTCGATTAAGTTTCTGATGTTTTCATCAGGTATCTCTTCCCACGCACGTTTCAGAGCATCCATAAGCTGTTGCTGGTTGTGAACCTCTTGCTCATGCTCCCTAACCCTTCGTTTTAATTGGTCCCACATATGCTCTATTGGATTTAAATCCGGACTATACGCTGGCCATGGTAGGACACGAATATGGGAGTCATCCAGTACAGTCTGAGTGGCCCGAGCTGTGTGTGGGCGGGCATTGTCATGCATTAACCAGAACCCTGGCCCCACCCTCTGTGAGAATGGAATCACATGAGGCCTGATGACTTCATCGATGTACCGTTGTGCAGTTACTGTGCCTTGATTTAAGAAAACCAGCTCAGTTTTGCCTTGTAAGCTAATCCCAGCCCAAACCATCACACTAGGACCTCCAAAGCGGTCAATTTCCTTGATGCAGACATCGGAAAATCTCTCATCCTGTCGTCTCCATACTCTAATCCGCCGATCATCACTACAAAGCTTCACTTTACACTCATCTGTGAAGAGCACCATACCCCATTGATTCATGCTCTAATCTGAATGTTCGCGGCAAAAACTTAAACGATTTCCACGTTGAACCCTAGATAAAGGAATTCGTACTACTCGGCGTCAGGACCTTTGTTGGTCTTCATGCAGTCGATTACGTATCGTTTGGTCACTAACACGAGTCCCCGTTGTCAACCGTAGGCGATTTTGTAATCTCGACGGGCACTCAATCGGATGTAGCGATCCTCTTGTGCCGTAGTCGCTCGCACCCTGCCCGATCCAGGCCTTCTTGCAACACTGCCAGTCTCTTGGAACCGATCCCACACATTGTGGATGGCTCGGCGAGAGAAACCCAACGAAAAAGCTACAGACCGCTGTGAATGACCTTCAGCAATCAATGTAACGGCTCTGGTGGCAGTAATGGTATCCATATGCCTTCGTTGACGTGGCATTATTAACAAAAGATGTTAAAAGAAGCAAAAGATGGACAGAAATAGTTTTTTAACAGAATAAAATTGTGATTCCATCTGAAAGGAATTTGACCTGAAACACGTTTTTTTTATTTGCTTCAATTTCTGGCCAGCTGTAAGACTTAAACAGCAGCATTAAAGAGGTTGGATACTGAAGGAGGTCGGACATCATTAATTAGTCACTTATTAATTAGTTTACATCTAAAAATTTACTCAAAAACAGAAATATGTAAGTGGCCCTTATTTTCTTTTGAGTAGTATATATCATAAAAAATGTCCATTGTTTAAAGTCTAACCGTGAATTCTTCTTAAGTGGATATATCGTCAAAATACGTCGTACGTATACATCGCGACCTAGAGTGGGTTTGTTGATAAGCGAGACGGTTTTCTATTGAGCACCCCCATAATAAATCAACAAATTTTCAAGCATTTGGTGCAAGGTACAAGGGGCTACCTGGTAAGTTTCTGAAACTGATGATTATATATTGATTTTCATGTGATTTTTCCGAATATCTATTTCGCCGCCTCGTATCTTTGCCACTCTCGCCACCATGATGGAATACAACCGGTCAAGTGCGAGTAGGACATCGGACCCGCACACGAAAGGTTCCATACCATTGTACACGCAAAAACGTAAAACGACAGTCTTTTGTACGAGATACCTTTTTAATTAATTTTATTATATAAAAAATATATTAAAAACAAGGTAGGACTACATTCAAGGCCGTACATCAAACATTGAAAAAGAGTTTTGAGTAGTTAACGAAACTCTTTGCTTATTGAAACCGGAAGTGGATAGAAATTGAGTAACTTCTTTACAGGAATAAAATAAAATATGATAAAAAACTTAATATTATTTAATATAATTCGAATGAGCAATTATTAATCGTATAATGACAAATAACTAAGCAAAAAACTGAACACCTGCAATTAAAGGTCTTTTACGATAACATCGGGAGAGTTAAGTTTTCACCAATAAACAAACAAAATGGAAAAACAGGCTGTTATTGAAGTCCTACGTTTGCCGCCATACCACTGCGAGCTTAATCCAATTGAGCTCGTGTGGGCAGATGTGAAGGGCTACGTTGCTCGAAATAACACACACCACTTTTAAAATGACAGATGTCAAAAAGCTGTTAGAAGAAGGCCTTAGCAAAATTGACGGCACAAAATGGAAAAACTGTGTCGAACATGTAATAAAAGAGGAAACTAAATTAAATGGTCTGAATGACGCTGTAGATAGAGGGCGCTAGAGAGAGAGGGCGCCACCGCAACGTAAACATTGAGTTATAGCAGCTCCTCAACGAATAATTGTATAATAAATAATAAAACAGTAAATAAGTGCAATATTCCTACAAAATATGAAGACCAGTCGAAAACTTTACAGTTGGTGACAAAATCAGTGGAAAAATCAGTGAAAATAGCGAGAACTTAGCAAAATACTAGTGGAGTGACGGTTATTTGAAGAGAACAAAGACCAAAATTCAAAGTGCTTTCCCAGACATATTATTGACCAACAAAAAGAGTGCGCAATTGAAGAGTGAGTACAAAGTGTCCCTCATCTACCCCTCATAAGATCTCAAGAATTAATACCCATTTTAACAATAAAATATCCCTTGAAGTAATAACGAAATCAACTAGCGACATCTAGTGGGGAAAGACTCTTAGCGACACCTAGCGACAGTTACAAGAACTACGCTATAGCTCCAAAGAATGCTTACCTAACAAATTATCTACAGTTCTACATATCAACACAACAGAGGGCGTTAGTAGACAATAATTATACACCTAGAGATAGGAGATAGAGCCATCCAGAAATATAGAGTCTGTAGATGAAAATTAAAATTAATAATATCAACTATGGAGACGAATAATGATAATAGTTTGAACATTACTTCACATGTTAATACGCAGGATAGGCGAAAACGACAGACAAGCATGAGTACCGTCGATTTAACAGAAAAAAGCCTGTTCCTGAATTCCACACTGCTCGATAACACACTGAGCCATAGCTTGCCTAATATTTCAATATGTGACAAATCACAAGTAATTGAACTTCAGAACCAAATGGATGAAATAAGAACAAGCCTACAGAGTGCTAATGAAGAAATCTCCAAACTTGTAATGGAAGTGTGTGATATGAAAAGCGAAAATGACAAACTAAAACGAAGTATTGAAATGTACAAGAAAATCACTAGTAATGATCTACTCAACGAAAGTACCATGAAAACACCAAGGAGAGCCTCTATGTCTTTTCCGTTCAAGCCAACATATAGAACAATAAGCAGGCAATCGAGTATCACACGAGGCTTGAACAAACAATACACGCAATCAGTATGTAGAGCACTCGAAAAGTCCTTCACAGAAACATCGAAAGAAAATGAAGCCATATGCCAACCTGAACCACATGTAGACAATAATAATACCAGGACACCATCATCAAGAGCCACCACCGCTGACGTCACAAGTGAATCGAAAAAGCGAAAGATTCTCATCTTGGCTGATGGTCAAGGGCGCTACTTACGAAGCCTATTAGAAGAACAGTTCGGACGCGATTTTTCCGTCATATGCTACAGAAAACCAGGAGCATCATTGGAAGAAATTCTTAAATCAGAAAGAGACCAGATCTCTATGATGACAAAAAAGGACTACATAATTGTACTAGGAGGAAGCAATGACAAGAATCCATATAGATACCAGTTTGGGCTTCAATGCTGGCTCGGTGCGGTCACTAATACAAACGTGATGGCCTGTGAAATACCTCATAACACTAATCTTAACATCAAAAAACTGAATTATGAACTCAGGTTCATATGTAGTCAGCATGAAAACCTATCATTCATAGACATGGACTTCACGGACAATAGTTACAGGCCGAGCCAAATATCTGTCAACATGAAAATGTGTAAATTAATTTTAAGGGAGATATTGAGATTAGAATACAGAAGAAAGTTTATAGAATACAATGACATAATAAAACACACAACAGGAACTGACAAATCAACGCAGACAGAAAATGTAGAGGCTGTGATTCAAAAAGAAGTCACGGAGAGTTGTGTTCTGTCAACTAATACAGCCGAAAATGCAATAACTATGAATAGAGACAAACAAAATTTTAGTAATAAGGATCTTTTTCGTATTTAATGAAATATGTGTGATGCATCAAAATATAAATGGACTGATAACTAAATCGGACGAGCTAATGGTACATTTAGAGGAACTGAATAATAGGAATAAAAATGTCGATGTAATATGTATAACTGAACACAATATGATAGATACTGACTGGAATACACTCAACATTTATAACTTCAAACTAGCATCATGCTATAGTAGGAAAACACGTAATGGTGGCTCTTGTATATTAATAAAAAATACTCTACAATTCAAGGAGATAAATAACATTCAGAAACACAACATACCAAATGTCTTTGAATGTAGCGGTGTAGAACTAATGGACCAAAAAATTATTGTAATATGTGTTTATAGAGTTCCTAGATACGATAACAAGACATTTGAGACATTCTTTTGTAAACTAAATGACCTGCTTCATGATTTTTTATATGATAGAAACAGAAACATCATATTATGTGGGGATTTTAATAATGATCTACTTAGGAAAACCAAGAACAGCATAAGATTCGAGCAATTGGCATTGCGATTTAATTTGAAAATAGAAATAAGACAGCCAACCAGACCAGCTAGCTCTACATGTCTTGACAATATACTCCACAATATTAGAGGATGTAAAAGTGAGGTTTTGGAATTCGCTTTATCGGATCACTCTGCTCAAATACTACAGTGCCCCGTTAAGAAAAGTTACACAACAAAACACTGGTATATACAAAAGCGTGACTACTGCAAAGAAAATATGACGATGTTTGCTAAACATTTAAACTCACTATCCTTCAGTCAAGTATACGAAGCAGACGACCCGAATTATGCATTTTCTGAGTTTTTTAATTGGTTTATTTTGCTGTATAAATTATGTTTTCCGGTGATAAAAGTAAAAATCTCTCTATTGAGGAAACCCAAATGGATCTCAAAAGGAATTAGACTATGTTGTAAGCGTAAAAGAGAGTTACTCTGGAAATACAGAGTATGTCGTACAGCAGAAAATAAAAATATATTTATTCAGTATGCAAATAGACTAAAAAAGGTAATAAAATTGACACAAAAAACGCAAAATAACTATAGAATAATAAATGCTGAGAATAAATGTAAAGAAAGCTGGGACATAATAAAGAAATGCCAAGCAAACATGCCAAAAGAATATATAGAAAAAGTTATGAGAGACGGTAAAATGATTACTGAACCAAAGGACATTGCAGAAACATTCAATAATTTCTTTATAGACATGACAAATAATAATAATAATTTAAATACAAATAATAATATGACATGTAATAATTCTATTTATAATCTGACAAATAACTATAATTCTATATTTCTAAATCCAGTCACATCATCTGACATATCACAAATAATTATATCATTGAAAAATACTAATAGTACAGGCTATGATGAGATTAACACGAAGGTTGTCAAATATGTGGTGCTTGTTATCTCACCAATACTGTCTCACATCATTAATAAATGTATGGAGTATGGCCAGTTTCCCAATGAATTAAAAACTGCCGTAGTTAAACCATTATTCAAAAAGGATGATAAGCTTAACATTAATAATTACAGACCAGTTGCATTAATACCAGTGTTTGCAAAAATATTTGAAAAAGTTATGTACGGAAATATATACTCATATTTTGAAAAGTACAATCTATTTGCCCCAGAACAAAAAGGATTTAGAAAAAACCAAACTATTAATATGGCAATTTATGAATTTATGGTTAAAATAGTAACAAATATTGATAAAAGAAATCCAGTAGTAGCCATCTTTATGGACATGACCAAAGCCTTTGATTTCGTGAACCATTCAATTCTTATCAATAAACTGTTAAGTTACGGAATTCGAGGTAACGCGATTGAACTTATCAAATCATACATGGATAAAAGGCAACAGATGACACAAATCAATAAAATATGTATCAACTCAAAAATTGAGGAATCATACTTATCTCAAAGTAGAGAGTTAAAAAGAGGAGTACCACAGGGCAGTGTGATGGGACCCCTGCTATTTTTGACATATATAAATGACTTGCCCCAAGTAGTTCATCATCCCATGGTGTTATTTGCAGATGACAGTACAGTCATCATATCATGTGAAGATCCAAATAATTTGGAAATCGAAATTAATGAGGCTATACATAAAATAATACAATGGCTTCATTGCAATGACTTAGTAATAAATATTGACAAAACAAAAATAATGACATTCAAAAATAATAATCAGACATCAACAGTTAACTTTGACATAAATTATTCAGGAAAAAACATTGAACAAACGAAAGTCACAAAATTTCTAGGAATACATATAGATAATGACTTGAAATGGCAGTCACAAATTGAAAATACATGTAAAAAACTTAATAAGTACACCTATGTCCTATATAAACTATCTAAAACTGTACGTGAAGAAACGGTGCTACTAGCTTATAACGCTTATGTCGACTCAGTTTTGAGATTTGGCATAATTTTCTGGGGAAATGCGACAGGTAAAGAAAAAGTGCTTATATCGCAAAAAAGGTGTATTAGATCTATATGTGGGATTCGTAGAACGGATAGCTGTAAACCACACTTTAAACGGCTGAATATACTGACATTTCCATCACTATATATCTACGAAGTAGCCATCTTTGTCAAAACAAACACTAACATATTTACAAAGTATACCAGTAAACGTAACCAGTCAAAAATTGCTATGCCCAGTCATAAAACTGCTCTATTTAAGAACAGTATACTCGGCATGACGCGTACCATTTTTAATCGTTTGCCGGAAGATATACGTAGCATGGACAATATTCTAAAATTTAAGAAAGAACTAAGGAAACTACTAGTTAATAAGGTATACTACTCAATAACAGAATATTTGCATGACACCACACTAAACACACAACAACACTAGTATAGTTCGTACGTTACCCGTCCGGTTGCATCAATCCAGGTATATTTTATCTTGCAGTAATATAAAATTGACCTACATCTTAAATTTAATAATTTTGCATGAACAAATAATATTTGTATGCCATTGGCCAGACATAGAGATCCTACTATACCTACTTTAAAATCTATACATACTGTACCTATGTTTAACAAATAAAGCTTTGAATCTTTGAATCTTTGAATCTTTGATAAAACTGTAGACAGTTTTATAATCAATGTAACAGACTCCTCCACATGTTCATCATCAGAAAACGATAGTGAAGCGGAAGCGAATGTACATGAAGAAAACAAATAAATGTTTTTCTCTGGACATATTAAAAAAATTACACAAGTTTACAAATTCGGATCAAATTTTGGAACTGAGCAGATGAGAACGATTTGATGGCCTGAACTCAAATCTTCAATCCTTGTGTCAAAATTGGTTCTAGTTTTTGAGTGCGAGCTTTTAGTTGCTCAGATCCAAAACCGTGTATACCTACTTGTGTAAACATCTTTTAGATATCAGCAAACAATTTTATTATAAATGACATACATATGTAAATATAATAAATAAAAATTAAAAAAGAGCAACAAACCAACAATAAAATTTCCAGGTTCCAGACAGAAGGTACCTGTTCAAATACAGTGAATACTATAACTAGAACTACATATTGTAGAAGAACAACCTAAAATTACAAATACCAATATCTTTTGCTCACATGATATGGTGGCGACTGCATCTGTTGCCATGGGGGTAACTTCTCCTTCTCTTCATGGTAGTATTTCTCTCCAGCAATGAGGTGACTCGCTAGACAGTGGCTGTGGAAATGGTGGTAACATTGCGTCTTGATAAACACATCACCTTCCCGGAATCCGTACAGACATATCACACACTGTCCCGTTGGTAGATTACTTTCTGTGAGGTTTTCTCGTATTAGCTGGAAAATTATAAAATACAGATGTTATTTAGTTGGCATTTGTTGCATATTTTATAGAAAACAGTGAGTATCTTACAAGATACATGACGTGAAAGCCTTCTATATTTTTTTAATTAATTCCTTCCATTGAATTAGATTATTATGATATAAATTCTGTTCCTCGCTAAAATTCTACCTTATGTTAAGGACATCCATATTCCCAGCAAGGCCAGTCACACAAAGACACAACTGTTACACAATACAACTCACCTCTATTAACTCAAACACAACTGGTTGTCCCAAACAATCCAGCAGCTTGTCTCTAACTTGTGAATTGATAAGGCTTATCAAGCTGTCATCAAGTCCCCGTGGGTTTCTCAAAGTAACCTCAGGACTGGTGTCAGGGTAGCCAGGAGACAGCACAACCTCCAGGGTGACGCACACAAACTGCTGGTCTACATCATCGCCAGTAGACGGATGCACCACAGTCTCGATAAACTTCGGCACATTATTAACCCTTTTTATGACCACATCATCCAACATAATCGCTTCTAAAGCCTCCACTTCGTCTGTTACCCTGCGGGTTACAGAATAGTACAGTTAGTAACCAAGAATGATGTGAGGATATAGTGTTCCGACGATGTTTTATGAGTGGAACTCACCTTTCATCGACTATTTCTGACATGTTGCTGTTGTTTGACTGAGGTTCAGCTCGGGTTCCGGGGATTTAGTACATCGGGCGGAGAGCTGGCGCAATGCAGATCACGCAACAAACAAACGCACGAGGCCATGCACAAGAAGAACAGCTGGCTGACTGACTCGGTGACTCCGCCGGTAGGGAGCGGGAGACGGGAGTACGGTACGATAATCCGAGAGATCAATCATTCAGTGGAGCATTGAGCAGTCACATCACAGTTCACTTCACAGTAGAAGAACACGCAGCATAGGGATGTCATATCTAATCGAAGATTTCCCCGATCATCGATTCACATACTTTGTTGACTCTATTAATGTTTTTTTGACAGCTCAAAACCGTCAAAAAAAATTAGACGTTTGAAATGAAAAATATTGCTTAATGTGTGATAAAATAGTAATGCCTGCATCCGTAGGCGTATTTCCTTATCCGTATTGAATTCGTCGCCTCGTCGTCGTGACCAAATCAATTAGGTACGCAATACGGAAATGTCAAAAGACCAATAATAGAGAGGACAAAGTATATAGGTATCCGATTACAAACCACATCAGACTGTAAAGTAAAATAACATGATATACCTCGCGCCACGAGTTATGAGCGGTGGCCTTGAATGCGCAGTAGTCACTTTTTAATACCTGTACATATGCGCAGTAATTCCCGCCAACGTCGCCCAGCGCTCTTAATTCGTGGCGCGAGGTATAGCTCTCATCAAAATCACGCTATCGGGCGCGTTCCGAGTCGAACCATAATCGATTATAGCGTCCACGAGGTCGTTCCGATGAGTTTTAGCGTGACAACGATAGCTCAAAATGGTTGATATGATATCATGAATGACATCATTAACGCCACCATGTTGTGCTACATCGCCCATACTTCTGAGCTTCAGCATTGGTCAGCACTGTGAGCAAGCAATCAAAAGGGACAGCTGTCACGCTGACAGCTGACAATCAAACTTAGAACGGCAACCAGCAGCGACTCGTGGTGCTCCATAATTGTTTATTTCCTCACTTATTCACACAAAACAAAGCTAATATAACTATTACGACTGTCTACGACTCGAAATGACAGTAACAGTTATTATTGAATAACTAACAAAAGCTGGTTATAATAGTGTCATCTGTTAGTGTCTACCGTCGCGTTCCGAATGGATATCTATGATGGTAGTAATTTCCCAGTCGGAACGGGCATGATGGTCGTGACGTCACATGAGCGATGATATCTTTGTTGACGTGACTCGGAACGCAACGCAAGTACTTACCGTATTTTGCGACGGTGAAATGTATAGGAGACAGACAATTATTATAAACTACCATAGTGTGTTAGAGAGATCGTTAAAAAATTACTCCGTCTGATGCGAAAATTACTCTAAAGCGTCCGGCAACAACCTGAGTGAAACCGAGGGTAAACGAACTGTTAACCGACAGCTTACCGAACAGCGTTTTCGAACGGCTCAGCTAAAGTAATCTTCGCACTAACAATAACAAGCGCGATTACTCCCCCTGGTTCAAAGTCGTTAAAAATTACCCCTGTAAGATGTCATGTCAAACTGTACTTGGCGGGTTTTAGAAACCGGGTTGGTTTGACATTGCCAACTTATCCCGTTCTGAAACACGATTCTCGCGCTAGCTTTCGATAACCGCATTTTATCTCTGTTTCTGTCATTAATTATCTCCATCTCTTTTCTTTCTCCGAGTTTTTCACTCGGTTTCAGAACGCATCCATACTTTTTTCCCATAAAGTGATATCATAAAAAAGCAAAACCAAGTGTTGGCCCCTTCGAGCAACACGGTAGGGAGGCGTTATGCTACAGTATCACCAGTCAAATAGTTCTGGCATTTCTTGCGGGGGGAAATTTGCATACAAATGCAGCTCCGCACACCTACATACAAAGATAAAACTGTAATGACTATACCAACACTTACAAAAAGAAACAATACATCGACAAAACTTGCACTCATCGATCTATTTTTGTTTACGGACGAGTCACTACTCACACATTAACAAGTTTTCGACGTAATTATGGCTTGACGCAACTGGCGATACGGCAATATCGATAGATTTCGGAATTTATCGTATTAAGGAGGAAGGAGTATGAAATGAAAATAAAACTTTTAAATACTTTTAGTTTAATACGTAAAAATATAACTTAAATACACCTGTTTCGCCGTTGCCACATCCGCGCCGAGTCTTAAGAGATATAGGGTGTGGGGTAGAATTGGGGATTACTGTTTGTATGAAAGTTTATTTGTTTTTGAAATGAATTAATTTTGTATATATTTGGCGAATACATTTATCTGGGTTAGATTTTTTCATTAAAAACGATATTCTGGTGTCAGTGTATTTCTGCATGATTATTCTGGCAAGTTCTAAATTATGGTCAGTGAAATCATTTTCATAGGAATGATTTGTGATAAACGGGAATAATTCTTTGCCAATGAATTTTTCCAATACTTTTGGCACAATTTGCTTTGTGGTACAAGATCGGGTAGGTCTATTGTCTTCCCCTAATCGCTGCCTTATCTCCTTTTCACAAAATCGACATAGTTTGGTTACCTCTTTTGAGGCATATTGTAAGTTTCCTCTGCTTTTTTGATGAATTAAGCTGCTTTCATCAACTGGCCCGAGTAAACCTTTGATGCAAGTGTAACATTTGATTTTTTTGGATGTAGAATATACAACAAAACCTGCTATATATTCTAAAACTCTTTCGCCAAAGGGAGATAAGAATGTTTGCGTCTCAATTTCATCCAATAAGTCGTCAACGACATTTTGAAAATTCACTTCATCGGTGTTGTCATCGCTATATTCGGGTATAGACGAAGCATTAATTTTTTGGATTGCAGATGTGCAGTTCAGTATAGTAATTTTTTCTAATGGTATACAATTGGTTCCACTACCAGTTTGTATTAACTGAGTATTCACAAGAAGTTTTTTGTATATTGCTTCAAACTGGTAGGCAGTAGGGTTATCAGAATGGCCACCATGGCTTCTCACATTAGAAAAAAAAAGTTCAATATGGTCCTGGCTTACTCTATGGAGAGGCATATACCGTATACCGTCTTGAGTGTTTAGAACAAGCTCCTGAAATATAGATTTGCCACAAAAACCCAAGAAAACCTGTATAACGTGGTGAATTCAGTAATTTAATTTTGCTGTTTTTTACATAAGCTGATAAATTCATGAGAACTTTTTGTGCCTCATGCATTCTTTGAAATGCCTTTTCAAAATTTTCTTTGTTTAATGCTTTTTTATAACCGTTTTGACGAGACCGCGAGTCTAAGATATCAAAAACATCATTAATTAGCAAAATAAATTTTGCAGTTGCGATGGAACCATCAAATTCTGGCAAGTCTAATCTGGATTCACAAAATTCAAGTGCGTCAGCAACACTTGCGCTGAACAATTGTGCTGCAAGACGGACATTCATTATTTTTGATTTAAAATAAATGTGGTTTTTCCTCAACTTATTTGCCATAAAAAATAATTCTTCTTCCTGCAGTTTATGCAATGTTTCTATGTATTTCCAATCAATTTTGTTCCCATCATTGTCATAAAAAACATTTATAGTCGCCAAAAGTATTACGAATCAACTTCAACATGTGACTGGGATCCAAAAAGAAATATACTCTTTGCCCCGTAGTGGGGTCTAGTATGGTAGTTTGTAAGTTGCTTGCATCTAAGCAGCAACCTAACTCTGTTGCCATAGCTAGGTTTGCTTTTGTGCCGTCACAAGTTAATGCTTTTATCTGAATCCCTGTTTCATGAACCAGTTCAAATGCTTTAGTTACCAGTTGTGCCTTTAATTTTGCACTTGTCCCTTTTACCAAAAAAAAGCCAATTGGAACCTTCCATGACGCATTTATGCCTACTAATAAAATAACAAGGGCATCTGAAGCTTCATCCGAATTGTCCGTTACTAAGTCGAACCCATAATCAACATAGCCGTATTGTCTGTCACTATTAGGAGGGCTTTCTGTTTTAGACTTTATTTTCATTTCATCGAAAACCAAGCTGCCGTAAATAATTTTGTCTGGATTGGCATCATTTTTATGTTTTAAAGCTGTTAATGCCTCCTTAGTAAAACCCGGTCGACCATCAATATTACTGTACCATTTAGTCAAAGTACGCGGATGTGGCAAACATGTTCCAAAAGTTTTGCGGACGTATTTATAAGCTTTTGGAGAATAAAAATTCAGGGTTAGAGCAGCAAAAAACAGAGCAATTTGGCATTTTAAGTGTAGGTACTTCTTCTTCATAATCTTCTCACGCACCCTTTCTGGGGCGTGGGGAGTCGGGGTCAGGTCGACGGACCTCTTCCCGAAGAATCGCCTCTGTCCACTCCTGTGGACAGGTCATCGGATGGCCCCTGCGGGCGGTGGTCTTGATGTGGCGCTGGTATGCAGTGGGTGATCGCCGGCTAGGCAACCAGGTCGCGTGGCAGGTGGCGGCGGTCGGGCGGGCGCGCGTGGTGCGGCGCCAGTTCGGCGATATGCGGAAGATGTGAAGCATCCGCACGCGCGAACATGCCCTTCGCCAGCCTCTGGACAAACTGGTCCACGGTTTCCCATCTTAGGTCCCTCTGGATTGTCGCGTTCCTCACGTAGCGGGGGGCGCCGACGATGGTACGCAGAGAGAGGTTCTCTTGGGCTCGGAGTCTCCGTTTGTTCGTCTCCGAGCACAGGGCGTACCATGCCGGAGCCGCGTAGGTGAGGCGGGATCTCACGTAGGTCTTGTAGATCCCGAGCTTCGCCCTCAGAGGGAGGCTGGAGTCGAAAAGTGGACGCAGCTTGGCGCGTGCCACCTTGACCTGGCTGACGACGTTGTCAACGTGCTGCTTCATGGTGAGCCGGCGATCAATAGTCACTCCCAGGTACTTCACCTGCGAAGACCACTCGATATGCTGTCCCTGGAGCTGGAGCGATGGTGGAAGGAGACTCTGGCCTGTGATGAGCGCCTGCGTTTTCCCAACATTGACGGACAGTCGCCACTTGGCGAGCCAGTCGAGCAAGATGTCCAGGGTGCGCTGCAGTTTGATGGCAGCGTGCGGAGCCTGGAACGACGACGCGTAGTAGGCTGCGTCGTCTGCGAAGAGTGCCAGCTGGGCACCCGGCCCGACGGGGATGTCGTCCGTGTATCGGGCGTAGCAGGCGGGAGACAGGCAGGACCCTGGGGGACGCCGGCTGCGACGAGATGTTCCTCGGAGACGGCGTCTTCCACCATCACTCGGAAGCGGCGATTCTTCAGGAAAGAGGCGATTGTCTTGACCGTTCTTCTTGGGGCAGGGGACGTCGACAGCTTGTACAGCAACCCCTCGTGCCATACTCTGTCGAACGCCTTCTCCATATCCAGAAGTACTGCGACAGTGTATTCTTTTTTGTTCATACAAACCGTCATGTCATTCAGTACTCTGGTGAGCTGAAGCGTCGTAGAATGCTCGGGCCTGAAGCCGAACAGTTCCGGGCGCGGCTGGATGTGGGGCAGTAACTTCGCTAACAGGAGCTTCTCAAACACCTTTGAGATGGTGCTCAGTAGGGTGATCGGCCGATAGCTCTCAGGCAGCTTGGTGTCCTTGCCCGGCTTGGGCAACATGATAACCAAGCCCTCCTTCCATTGGGTTGGAAAGTGACCCGTGCGCAAGATACCGTTAAACAGGCGCGCAACGGCCGCCACAGTGCGTGGCGGCAAATGTAACAGCGCCGTGTTGGGTATTCGGTCTGCGCCCGGGGCTTTCCTGGGCTTGGTACGTCGGAATGCACGCACAATCTGGCCGGGCGTGACGACGATGGGGTCCTCTTCGGGAGCTATCGGCGTGGCGAAGTACTCTCGCAGGTGACTCTCGACTGTTGCGACGTGCTCCACATCATCCGTTGGGTTCGGCTTGAATTGCTTCTCGAGGCATTCGGCGAATATCTCCGCACGGTCTTGGGCTCGGAATCTTGGTAGGCCGTCGCTGCCCAGGATTGGTCGAACAGGAGCAGGAGTGGTCGACAAAGCCCGGCACAGGCGATGCACGGAGGGGACGTGGTCGCCTATGGACTCGACGTGGCGTTCCCAAGATTCTTCAGCGTGGAGATCAAGTTGGCGCTTCAGCTCTGCCGTCATGGCGTTGAGCCTGGTCTTCATCGTGGGGCAGCGGGTTTGCTGCCACTGCTTCCGGAGAGCGCGCTTATCGCAGATGAGTGCGCGTAGCTCAGCAGGAAGAGGATTAGGCTTCCCCCCGCGAGCTACGGTGTGCGATGATAGGTAGAGCGCGTCTCGGATCTGGGTAGTTAGCAGCGATGCCAGGCGGTCAACGTCTTCCGGTTGGTTGACGGGGCAACTGGTGGAGGGTTGGTCTAGGGCGGCGGTGAAGGCGCCCCACTGGTAGCGGCGACGTGATGCTGGCGGAGATACCCGGGTGGGCAGGTCCGCCAGGACGAGAAGAACAGGCCTGTGGTCCGAAGGGAGGTCAGGGAGAACCTCCTGGCTCGGCGGTGTCCGGAGACCTCTGACGACCACGACGTCGATGATGTCCCATCCGGCCCGCGTGTCGAAGTGGGTGGGCTCGTCGGGACCGATGACGTCGTAGTTGTGGCTAACGGAGTCGGCATGGATAGAGCGTCCAGCTGGGCACACCCTGGTGGAGTTCCAGGCGGTGTGCTTGGCGTTGAGGTCGCCGGCGACAAGTGTCGGGTGCGGCGACTGTAGCAGCCCCCGTAGCTCGGCGGTGCGGATTGGTGTACTGGGGGGCTTGTAGGCGGCGTAGAGTCGCAGCACCTCGCCGGCGTGCCCCACAACCTGCACGGACGAGGAGCTGTATAAGGCTACCGAGCGAGCTATTGCGGTTGCGGCCTTTTGGGCCGCCCGTATCTGAGATGACCGTCGACTCGAAAAGAAGAACCTCGCCGGCGACCTGGAGGTCGACGCCCAAAGCATACAGGGATGAATACTCCTGGGCGTCGACGAGCTGGTGGACGATCTTCCTGCCGACGATGACTGCCAAGCCTCGAAAGGTTCGGCCGCTGGAGGTCTTCTCGTCCTTGCGGTAGACGAAGTAGCCGGGTAGCGACAGCTTGTCGCTTCCGGCTACGTGTGTCTCGCTGATGAGCATCACGTCGACGCGGTAGTCCCTCAGGAACACGTGGAGCAGCCGCTTCTTCCCTGTCAGTGACTGCGCGTTCCAGTGGACGACCCTGAGCGGCTCATGCATTGCGGAGCAGAGCGGTGAGTCTGCCCAGGGCAGTGGGGTCGCTGAGGAAGGCGAGCAGGGCTGTGAGGTGCCCCAAGTCCTGCTGCCCTATCGCCGCAGCCGGAGTGGCGGCGCCAGCGGCGGCCGCAGTCTCGCTGGCGGCGAGAGTAGCCGCCGCGGCGCCGGCGGCAGGTGGAGCCGTCGCCTGCTTCTTCTTCTTCCCCCCCCCGCTTCGTCTTCTGCCTGGGGGCTCCGTCGTTCGCCTGCGCCATAAGCGAGGCGGGCGCCGTTGGTTCCTGCAGATCGGGACGAGGCAGAGGGGGAGGCTGCTGATTGGGCCCGGGCGCGTTGGTAAGCGCCACAGTGCCGGCCTTCTTGTTTCGCGCCTCCTGGCGGAACACGGGGCACGTCGCATTATTTAAGTGTAGGTAACGTTCACTCGCGCGTCTTGACTCGGTCTAGTTGGAAATCCGAGCGACAACTAGTTTTATTAGATGTACATGCCCCGCTGGGCTTGTACTCTGGCAGAGGGGAAATAGTGCGAATGGCTACTTGCCCTTTAATTTTTAATTTAATGGCCCTTTCCGTAGGAAAGGCCGCGTTCCTCCAAGGTTGGCCCGCGTAGTTCAAATAATCATAGCTCCTCACTAAAGAGTGTTAGAATCGCGCGTTGCACTTCGCCTATTCTTTTCAAGAAAATGTGGTTATCGTATTGGTTATCTTGTGGTTATCTTGAAAAAATCTCAATTTGGCTTAATCTGCAAGATTGCTCCAGTGAATCCAAATCAGATTTTGACTTTGATGATTTGGGCTGTGAACCTTTATTACAATAATAATAACGTGTAACTAGTTCCTTTCGTTTGATTTAACTAAAAAATCAGTTACATGTATTGTTGAAATATCGATAATTAAATCGACCTTTTCTATATTTTCGTCATGTCATTCTGACAGCTGTCACAGCTATCATGCTATATTTTACAGAGTATAAACCACAGAGTAAGTCAGTAAATAAAAGGAAGGGCTATTTTACATGAACAAAAGTTAATATAGCGACACTCTTTTCTCATACGACTGTTTTACTTTTTATGACTGAAACCAATATAGTTTTGACAGCACAGGTATATTCTTTTCGCGTACAATTTTAGTGACAACCAGCGATGGGGTAAGTATCGTTATAAGAACGGCTATCGACAAAATGATAGATAGTTTGCCTACTTTGTTTATCGATATTTTAAAAGACTGACTTACCTATGAGCTTAGTGATCACTGTTTAAATAGGTAATATCGATAAACAAAGTAGAAGTGATGATTTATTTACATGCTACGAAAGAAATAAACACAGACTTTAAATTAAATTATATGGTAATAGACACATTGGTTATATATTGACTGAGGACCTGAGGGATGACCTAGTCATGAAGTGGGAGTGCAGCGCTTCCGCAGTTCGGGTGAATATCTTGCCTCTTAGGATTACACATTGTAAAAAGCCAGCCAAATCCCACTCTTCAAGGCTCACTGTCAATCAATCTACACGTGTAGCCTATAGGTCAACTGTCCCCAAAAGACTATCAACGCCCTGCTCGTCCAGTATAACAATGGTTTTAGAATGTTGCTGGGGCTGCCACGCTACTGTAGTGCATCGGACATGTTTGTTGAGGCACGTACTGATGGATGGCGATCATATATAAGAGAAGGACCTCCTAACTGAAGCAGAACATGTTGCAGCACCAAAGGCATCCTAGAGGTCATTACAGTTCGGCTCGACAGCCCAATGCTCAAACACTGGGTGAGTGTTGTGACTGTTTGTTATTTGTTGTTTGTGATAGTGAATGGATAACCGAGCCGTACCACAGGCAGGCCCATTAATATGAAATTGAGTTTGATATCAAGAAACTAACAAAGATTAAGTAGTTTGTCTGTTACCAACAAAATATGGATCCTTTTGTGCTTTGAAATAAAAATATTATTATTATTATCATAATAAAAACACATTAATAAATCGACAATTGTATAACAATAAACAAATGTCTTTGCAAATGAAATATTCATTTAAATTTACATTTACCATTAATAAATATAAATTGCTAATCACGATTCAATTATACAAAAACCTTGACGTACCATGACGAAGTAAAATATCACTAAAATATATCGAAAAATATCAGCAGCTTCTACGAGTATAATGTCTTTTGGGTTATTTTGACGAATCGTGAATGCCGGATCCCATGTGAGTGAGCTCTTACTCTTATAACAGATATGAACAGGAGATTAGTGTTGGTATTGAAGGTAGTTTGTGTTAGTCTGCGTTTTTTTGCTGGTTAAACCTTTCTGCAGTAAAATCTTCTTAAAAATTCGCGCGTATTTTTACCGTCCAGAGATATATCCGCAATCCACACATTTAGCTATAGTTTTTCACGAGGAAATCTAAAATTCAAAGGGTGGTATTTAATCGCACATAACATTTCACATGTCAATATTACTTTGTGGAAAAGGTTTATAAATATAGATCAAATCATTGCAATTAAGCACTATTATTTCTTACTATACAATTTATCGATAATAATTTTTTCTATCACTATATATTTCTTAGACAAATTTGTGAAAGATTTCTGTAAACGTAAACGTATTTCTGATATTTATTGGCCGAAATAATTTAGGAAATCTTCCGCTATGTATCCAATAACATGAATAAAATACAAAAAAATCTACGAATAACATCGATCAATATTTACCTGTGGTAGCACAGACTTGATGTGGTAGCTATTTAATTTTTTATGATTTCTCATGGAAATTTTACTTTGTATGATAGCACACTACATGGTGGATTACTTTCTAATGGAATTTTATAATATTCTCACTGATAGATCGCTTTTATCATTAAAATAACGTTTCCCGAAAGTTTCAATTTTAAATATATTCAGTCTTTGTTTATGACAGATATGTTGTTCGATGCAATTGAAAGGTTCGTTGTTGTCTGACAAACTATACACATGGCAAGTATCGCCTAATACTGTAGAGCAAAAATAAACCAAAAGAAACTAAACCATCAACAAAAGTGTACCTACGCAATCCAAAATTGATGCTACATCTATTTAAGCTAAGAGTTTAATTTATCTCAGTTGAAAACTCTTCTTCTTTTTAAATTAAAATAAAATATAAATGAAGCCCATTAATGTCCCCACCGAGGGGCACAGGCCTTTACCGGGATACGAGTAAGATTAAGCCATACTCCACCACGCTGGCTCAGTGCGGGTTGTTGGAGGGGTTTTACGACCACCGTAGCGATATTAGCCGGGACCTACAGCTTAACGTGTCATCCGAAACAACGAACGTCCGATACTAATGAACTAATTAATTATCCCATTGTTACATGGTCAGGATTCGAACATGCATCTTCTGTGTAAGAAGCAATCGTCAAACCCATTAGACCACGGAGCCCGATAGCTCGGAGCTCGGATGTAAAATAAAATATAACAGTTTTCTTTCGTGTAAAACTAAATATTCACTATTTATTCAATATTTATTAAACTGCACATCAAAAATACTGAGTTAAACAGCAAACATCAGGGCAAAGTGCTGCAGTAGCTTAGGCGAAGCGAGGCCCCCTTTATCCTTCGTGTTAGGTTGAACATGTAAGAAAAACAAAAATACTTAAAACATGAACTTAAGTAGGTACACATGATATATTTTAAAACATAAAAAGTATTTTTGTTGATACATTTTTGCTGTGCAAATAAGTGTTTTTGATGTGCGATTAAATACTAGCCATACAAATACAAAAATGTTTATTTGGTCATCATTGTTTGTATGTAACTAGGCATTGTATTATTTACAGTGTTTCAAATTATGGTACCCAGTAGTACTGGGTGTACAAATATTAACCCTACTAAATTATATAACAACAAATCTAAATTTGATCTAAACATATTTAGAGTAGTGGACATGTCGCAGTTAGTTGGTTAAATCAGACACTTAACTAGCTCTCTAGACCGTTAATTAAATACCGACGCTTAACCAAGTCACTAAAATTCCGTCAGACAAGTGAGTGAACAAAACGTTTTTTTAACGAGTTGTCTAAACGTTCCTAGGCAACAAGACACATACATTTTTTTTATGTGTACTTAAGTAACATACGTACTTTTTGTTGTTCTTACATGTTCAACCTAACACGAAGGATAAAGAGGGCTTCGCTTTGCTCACCCCCTTTACCCTTCACCTAAGCTACCGCAATGTTTTGCCCTGATATAAGCTGTGCAAATCAGCTGTTGTCGTGACGCCATCTTGTTTTCCAACACGCCGGCTTTCGGTAAGAAAGATTGTTAAACGTTTTCGACGACGCTTTATTTAAATCAAAATGATAGTGACTTGGTTAAACGTCGGTATTTAATTAACGGTCTAGAGAGTAAAGTGTCTGATCCAACCACAGAGCATTGAATATGTTGATATATCTGTGGATGCAACCAACTGCGACAGACATATTTACAAATTAAATCAGTATAAGTACATATATTTTATTATAGTTTGATGTTACGACTCTAGGTATAATAATATTGCAATGCTACACCGATTCACAAACCGTGGGCTAAGACGAGAAAGAAACGGCAAGAAAACTCAATCCATCCCCATTTACTTCGACGCGGATTTGTTGAGTAATGAGTACTTTGTTATTGAAGTATTCATTAATATCATAGTACATTTTATGTTTTAAGATTTTAGTATCCGTTTAAAAAAAAAAAAGTTTTAATAGCATTTGGTAATAGGTTAAATATTATTACAGCAAACGCTCTTTCTATATGTTTATTATTATTATTATTATTATATAGCACGCATTTAGGAGAAGGAAATACAATATGGTTTTTATTACGTAGATTTCTTGTGTGAATTGTGTTTCGTGCTATAAAACGTATGACAGTTTTTCTTAACGAACATTAAGCACTCTAGGATAAATATCGATAGAAAAGTTAGAATGAGTTCAAATTTTTGAAGTAGGGTTTGCAGCTTTCCGTCTTTTTTATGCCAGCGATGGCCCTAATACATTTTTTCTGATGCCTAAATATTTTGTCCCTATCAGTAGAATTTCCGAAAAAGATGATACCGTAACTAAGGATACAATGCACATATCCGAAATATGCAGGAACAGCTGCCTCTGTGGTCGCCATCGGCATTAACTACTTAACCAAGTTAACTCGTCCGGGTAGTACATGATATAATTTTTTACGAATCAAAGATTTTACCCTCGCTCTGCACTTAGAAAATTACTACCTTTGTATTTCCTATGTAAATAACCTTTTTGTTTTATTTCCCAAACCAATTATTTAGTGTACCAATCAGGATATAAGGTAGGTCTGTCGAATTACGCCTAGACGATAATTACGCCTCTAGTCAAAAAATCCTATTTAAGCCATCGCCAAAATGACGCTCGATACCTACATACTAAGGTTAACAGGTGCCACCGCAGTCCCGAATATCGCAAGCGGCGTCCCCCCCCCCACCCCGCGAGCTTAGTAGCGAACTGAGTTTCGGCGGGAGTGGTCGCTGTGGCGTTTTTACTAATACAAAGCAGGATATTCGCAGTATTTATTCATTATTGGGGTGAGTTAGGTACGAAACGTAATGCTTACTCGTTAAGATAACTATTTTCTCGTCCGTAACCAGCTTGTGTACTAACTTTATGCGATCGGTATTTGATTTTATTTGAAGTAATGTTGGAATATATCAAGGAGGGTAATTGCGCCTAGGCGGTATTGCCCATACCAAATACTACCCTAGGCGTATATAACCACCATGAAGGCGTTTCTAACTTCTATTTCAATAAACGTGTTTATGGTTTTTGGTTTACATAAGTAGGTACCTTAATTTTGACAAAAATAGTTGACGTACCAATCCCAAACCAGCTTAGTACAAATTTAATCGTATTTTGTACTTCAGTGAGTATATGATTTAAAAGGAATAGCCGAATTTTACTTCCAAACAATGACTAAATATGTATTTTTATTTTTAGCTTTGACTTTTTAGCATACCTTTTATTGGTAGATTCTGGAAACTAAGATGTGGTAAAACAATCAATCAAACAAAGCTAATTAAGGCGGATGTGTTAAATAATTATTACCTTTTTGCATAAATGGTCAAATAAAGGTGTTTGGTTTGGAATTGGGACTGGAACATTCACCTAATTAATAACTTGTCCATTTTGGAAAGTTGATAGCTATAGCCAAACTAAAATAGAATATCGTTTTTAGGTAAAAATGTCGACTTTGAAGATAAAGCGCAACTCATGGACACAAAGTGACTTGGAAGAAGCGGTGACAGCTGTTCAAACAGGCAGATTGTCCTCTTACAAAGCAGCTGATTCGTACAATATCCCAAGAAGAACGTTGCGAGACTATGTAAAAAGTGGGAAGTCCAAACTAGAGTTAGGCAGAAAATCAGTTTTATTTAAGCAAAGAACGAGAGCAAGATTTCGTAAAAAGGCTTATTAGATTCGCGGATTTGGGGATCCCACTGACGGCAAAAATGATTCGCAAACAAGCATTCATGTTTTGCGAGAGATATCAAATTCCGAACACTTTTAATAAGCAGTCATGTCTTGCCGGGCGTGACTGGCTTAAGCTATTTTTGAAAAGGAATCGAGTTGTTGCAAAACGAAAAGCCCAGTTCATGAATCAAGCGAGAGGCCAAAAACTTAATAAAGCAATCGTTTCACATCATTTCAAAGAAATTGAAAAACTATATGACGAACTCGGTATCCACTACAATCCCGAAAGGCTGTATAATATGGACGAAAAGGGCTGTCGCTTGACCATGCACAAACAACCAACAGTAATAGCTCAGAAAGGAGCAAAAAGAGTGCACATCCAAGCTTCAGAACATGGTGAGAACATCACCATCGTTGGTTGTGCAAATGCGACGGGGATTCCCATACATCCAATGATAATATTTAAAGGTGTTCGAAGGAAGCCTGAGTTTGAGAACAATCTTCCTCCAGGTTCAACCGTAAGAATGGCTCCGAAGGGTAGTATGACTTCGGAGTTATTCATAGACTTTCTGAGACATTTTGCGAAACACAAAACTGCAGGCAATTTTCTTTTAATATTTGATGGGGCAAAATGCCATTTAGACTATAGGATTGCTGAAGAAGCCGACTTGCTTGGCATTACGCTATACTGCCTACCCTCAAACACCACCCATGAGTTGCAGCCGCTTGACAAGGCTTGCTACAAACCTTTCGAGAGTTACTGGGATCAAGAAGTGATGAAGCATTTCTATGAAACCCATGCTCAAAAATGGACTCGACCGGAGTTCAACAAGATTTTGTCAAAAATTTGGTCTAAATGCATGTCTCATGCTAACATCACAAGCGGTTTCCGAGCAACAGGACTATATCCCTTCAATCCAGATATTTTGCCTGACACCGCTTTTGCACCCTCTCTTTTAACGGAAAAACAGGCACCTCAAAATGAAGATACGAATGAATCTAGCGTCTCATCTCCAATTATAAACGACAGTGAAGAGTTGCAATGTCTCTTGAATATTCATTCATCAGCTCCAGAAGTAACTCCACAGCGTTCATTTGATGTGGGTCCTTCTACCAATGACTTGCAATCTACAACAAGTCTTGATAGCTCATTTACAGATGAAGATGATTCTTTGTTACTGGAACTACAGGCCCCTCAAAACAAAAATACGAAGGAATCTCGCGTTTCGTCTCAAATTATAGCCGACAGTGAAGAATTGCAATGTCTCTGGAATGTTCATCCATCAGCTTCAGAAGTTACTCCACCACGCTCACTTGTTGAGGGCCCTTCTTCAATGCAACCTGTAAAGAGACTAGTCTGTTGTGTGGGCCCTTCTACAAATGACTTGCAATCTACGAAAAGTCTCGATTGCTTATCTACAGATGAAGATGCTTCTCTGCTACCGGAACTACAGGCCTCTCAAAACAAAAATATGAATGAATCTATAGTCTCGTCTCAAATTATAGCCGACAGTGGAGAATTGAAATGTCTCTGGAATGTTCATCCATCAGCTTCAGAAGTCACTCCACCGCGTCCACTTGTTGATGGTCCCTCTACAAGTGGCTTACAACCTACGACAAGTCTCGATTACTCGTCTACAGATGAAGAATCTTCTGATGATGAAGATGTTTCTGAAGTTATGACTAGATTTATTACAAGACCCTACACCCAGACATATTCACGCATTTATTCATCTGGAACGGATTCTGAATAGACAATGACGATGATGAAGATGATGTACCGTTGGCTCAATTATCTCAAAAATCCGCGTTTCAACTATTTATGCCCACACCTAATTATGCAGTTACAAAAAAGAAACCGCGCCGAAAGGCTTTGAATTACAAAGGCCAAAGAATAACAAAAGATTTATTCAACGACGCAACGCAACGGTCGCAAACGAAAACAATTTTTGGGTCTCCCATAGTAGATCGGGGCCATGTACTGGGGGACGAAATTTTTTTTTCATTTGCGACTATTCACCGTGAATTTTCAGACACTCTAAAGCCGAAACCTGGTTGGTGTAGACCGTGGAAACTATCGAGTTGTGGCACAATTATCCAAATCGGGTGAAAAACGATAATGAGTAAATTTTCGAGTTCTTTCTAAGAAAACTCGAATATTTAAGCAACTTTTATCTAAAAGTTGACTCAATTTGCGAGTTTTTTTTCACCCGATTTGGAAAATTGTGCCACCACTCGATAGTGTCCACGGTCTACACCAACCAGGTTTCGGCTTTATTTAGAGTGTCTTAAAATTCAAGATGTATGTTTCTTGGGGAAAGTTGTTCATAATGATGGGTACTATAATTCCCCAAAATATGGTCAGCTAATTAAATGTCACCCTGTATAATAATTACATATACCAGAAACTGATTACGATTTGCCGAGTATTTCCTGAAAGACACAGAAAAACACTCCTAAATTATTTGTGAGGCACCTTAATTTATGCTTCTTAATTGCCAAGGGACACTTCCGGTGTTAACAAAAAAATATTTGTATAGTTCTCTTTTTATTCTGGCATTATTTGCAGAATGATTGCTGCCTTGACTCTAAATACTCTCTAGGGCAGTTATTTCATTTCTCCATAAACCTGGCAAAAAATTTCCGTGCTGGTCTTCCCTGTCTACACATGTTGCTGTGACATAAAGCTCCGATTTCTTTCTTAGCCAATTATGGAGTGCACAGGTTGCACATACTATTGCATCTACTGTTTCCAAATTAGTAGGTATTGGCTTTTCGAATACCCGGAATCTATTGACTAAGATCCCGAAGGCATTTTCAACAATCCGTCTGGCTCGTGATAGCCTGTAGTTAAACACTTTTTGTTCTGTGCCGAGATTAACACCTCGAAATGGAGTCATTAAATATTTCTTCAGCGGAAATGCCGCATCTCCGACAATGACACCATCTTGAGGTAAAAGGCCATTTTCCAGTTGTTGGTACATCGAACAGTTTTTAAAAACGCCTCCATCAGATGCGCTACCACTGGCGCCGACATCTATGTATGTAAAGCAATAGTCGTGATCGACAATAGCTAACAATATAATACTGTTAGTTTTTTTGTAATTGAAAAATTGACTTCCACTTTTAGGAGGAGCTTTTATTGCAACATGTTTTCCGTCAATTGCGCCATAACATGAGGGGAAATTCCATCGTGTTCTAAACCCTTCTTCGACTGTTTTCCATTCTTCAGCTGTTCTTGGGACCTAAAAAAATAGTTAAAGGATTAAAGTACTTAAGTTTTTTCTAATCTTATTTTTTGTGCTTACAGGATAACATAGAAACCGACAATACTAATGACACTAATGATAATAGTGAACAAGGAACTTCCTCTGATATTGTTCAACCAGATTCACCACAATCGGCAACTCCGGCATTTACACCGCGTACAAGATCTAAGCGCAGCAAACTGTCACAAATGGCTGTAATGATTAAAGATTTAAAAAATATGCAAGATGATACAACGCACCTGTTTTTCTACGCTAGGATCTCCATCATTTATTGAATACTTGAATACTTTAAAATGAATTCACAAACCCGGAAGCTGAAAAGGCAATGCATTATCAAACTATCCGCGTTATTACGTGAAGAGCTGATTAATATGTTGGAGGAAGAAATACATAAGAAGAAACGAATTTGGGTACGAAATTGGATCAGTGACAGATATGCTACTGGAGCCTCAGCTTTGATTTTGAAACAGTTAAGATTGGAAGATCCCTCAGAGTACAGGATGGCGTTACGACTAAATGCTGAAAATTTTGACGAATTACTTTCTCTCATCGAAAATTCTGTTCAGCGTCAAGACACTGTGATGAGAGATGCTTTACCGGCAAAAATAAAGCTGGAACTAACATTGACATACTTGTGTACTGGAATGAGTTACCGAAGTCTAAGTCACTTTTACCGTGTGTCCAAGCCGTCTATATCAAAATGTATACCAGAAGTGAGTCGGGCAATCTATGCAGCACTCAAACAATTTATTAAGGTAAGTGTTTATTAAATAAACCTTATTTAAAACTAATCTGAGGTAATATGGGTAGCTCCATACATTATTATTATACGTACAAGGTGGGCCCAAGCAATAGACAAAGCCGAAAACTACAGGAACTACTCATGACCATCATTTGGGCCCACCTTATTTAAAACAATACAAAGACAAATGAAAACAATAATCATTTCTTAGTATAATAATTTTAACATAAGCTTACAAAATCAATAACGAAAATAAAATATCTAGGAAACAGAGTAACAATTAGGCATTACTGTAAGCAAATTCTATAATATTACTAATATTATGAGAGTCATCATTACTACCATTATCATTAGAAATGGGTGACATATTATTGTTATCATTTACGTGAAAACCAAGAGAAGAGCTGGTAGTGCTCGAATAGGCTGATGGACTATATGGCGCCGTCGGCGTGGTCTGCGGTGGCGGTGGTGGTGGCGGCGGCGGCGGTGGCGGTGGTAGTACATAGCTTGATTGATTGTATTGGGTACTACCTACAAAAGGCTTCGAGGAGTTCGACTGAGAGTATTGTGTCAGCATCGACTGGGTTAGTTGAGGATTATGATAATAAGATGACTGCTTAGCACGTATATCAGCAAGTCTGCAATTGGTTGATATACTCTGTATTGCTTGTTGAGCAATTACAGCCTGTTCTTCTGACAGCTTTTTCAATTGAGATGACACACTCCTGCTAAAATAATCAAAATCTGAATCTTCATCGACTTTCGGCGTTGTATCATCTTGCATATTTTTTAAATCTTTAATCATTACAGCCATTTGTGACAGTTTGCTGCGCTTAGATCTTGTACGCGGTGTAAATGCCGGAGTTGCCGATTGTGGTGAATCTGGTTGAACAATATCAGAGGAAGTTCCTTGTTCACTATTATCATTAGTGTCATTAGTATTGTCGGTTTCTATGTTATCCTGTAAGCACAAAAAATAAGATTAGAAAAAACTTAAGTACTTTAATCCTTTAACTATTTTTTTAGGTCCCAAGAACAGCTGAAGAATGGAAAACAGTCGAAGAAGGGTTTAGAACACGATGGAATTTCCCCTCATGTTATGGCGCAATTGACGGAAAACATGTTGCAATAAAAGCTCCTCCTAAAAGTGGAAGTCAATTTTTCAATTACAAAAAAACTAACAGTATTATATTGTTAGCTATTGTCGATCACGACTATTGCTTTACATACATAGATGTCGGCGCCAGTGGTAGCGCATCTGATGGAGGCGTTTTTAAAAACTGTTCGATGTACCAACAACTGGAAAATGGCCTTTTACCTGAAGATGGTGTCATTGTCGGAGATGCGGCATTTCCGCTGAAGAAATATTTAATGACTCCATTTCGAGGTGTTAATCTCGGCACAGAACAAAAAGTGTTTAACTACAGGCTATCACGAGCCAGACGG
Organism: Argyresthia goedartella; assembly: GCA_949825045.1. Lineage (NCBI taxonomy): Eukaryota > Metazoa > Arthropoda > Insecta > Lepidoptera > Argyresthiidae > Argyresthia > Argyresthia goedartella. Next base: position 34,190,753 of record OX463812.1, on the reverse strand, counting down.
ATTGTTGAAAATGCCTTCGGGATCTTAGTCAATAGATTCCGGGTATTCGAAAAGCCAATACCTACTAATTTGGAAACAGTAGATGCAATAGTATGTGCAACCTGTGCACTCCATAATTGGCTAAGAAAGAAATCGGAGCTTTATGTCACAGCAACATGTGTAGACAGGGAAGACCAGCACGGAATTTTTTTGCCAGGTTTATGGAGAAATGAAATAACTGCCCTAGAGAGTATTTAGAGTCAAGGCAGCAATCATTCTGCAAATAATGCCAGAATAAAAAGAGAACTATACAAATATTTTTTTGTTAACACCGGAAGTGTCCCTTGGCAATTAAGAAGCATAAATTAAGGTGCCTCACAAATAATTTAGGAGTGTTTTTCTGTGTCTTTCAGGAAATACTCGGCAAATCGTAATCAGTTTCTGGTATATGTAATTATTATACAGGGTGACATTTAATTAGCTGACCATATTTTGGGGAATTATAGTACCCATCATTATGAACAACTTTCCCCAAGAAACATACACCTTGAATTTTAAGACACTCTAAATAAAGCCGAAACCTGGTTGGTGTAGACCGTGGACACTATCGAGTGGTGGCACAATTTTCCAAATCGGGTGAAAAAAAACTCGCAAATTGAGTCAACTTTTAGATAAAAGTTGCTTAAATATTCGAGTTTTCTTAGAAAGAACTCGAAAATTTACTCATTATCGTTTTTCACCCGATTTGGATAATTGTGCCACAACTCGATAGTGGGCAGAGTGTCGATAAGGGGGCGGAACCTCCAACCCGATAGTGTCCACGGTCTACACCAACCAGGTTTCGGCTTTAGAGTGTCTGAAAATTCACGGTGAATAGTCGCAAATGAAAAAAAAATTTCGTCCCCCAGTACATGGCCCCGATCTACTATGGGAGACCCAAAAATTGTTTTCGTTTGCGACCATATGCTCCATAGGGTAAGTTCTTTATAATGATGGGTACTATCATTCCCTAAAATATGGTCAGCTAATTAAATGTCACCTGTATAATCTAGGGTTTTGAAAAAGGAAAACGTACCTAAAAAAATGGGTCACCCTGTACTGTTTTTGATCCTACTTGAATAGTTAAAAAAATGTTAAAATATGTACCTACTGAGATAATACTTTTGGTACTTATTAAACAATAATAATACTTACTGTAGTTTTACGTTTCGTTGACACATTCTTGATAAATGCATCTAATTCTTCAAAACATTTTACCCTCGGCTTATAAACATTTCCTCCAGCACCCGATCTTGTCGATTGCTCAATTTTATTTAGTTCTAAATAGTACGAACTCCTGATACTTTTAATTTTCATCTTTATTTGATTGATGTCCAATCCTTCTATAGACATTCCTAACCTTATTGTTTGCAGCGCTGTTAGGCGCTTTTCCTTGTTTCGATAATCTTCGCATCTTTTGTCCCAAAGACATTCTTGTTCTCTATATAGTTGAACAAGCTGTAATATTTCGTTGTCACTGAGTTTCGGCGCCATTTTACCCGAAGAAGGCACACCCTAAATTACTTTACGGCACGAAGGCGTGCTAGGGACTGGCAGCGACATGTTTACACGAGTCCGAAAAATTGGCGCGGGGTAGCGAGAGACGGGGGCGGAGGTCACTGGCGCCAAAAAATAGGCGCGTGTTCTATTCTGTGCCTGCGCTGGCATGCCGCGAAAAATTGGCGCCGAAACTGTATATACGGTGCCTTTTTTAGGCGCCGTAATTGAGGCGGCTGAAAATTGTCTTCGTATAAATCGACCTTTAGGCGATTCTTTTGTTTAGTGCAAACGAGTGTCAGCTTTAATAAAGTTCCAACCTGTCGGTTCACTACGCGATGAGTCACCGTTAGCATTTTCAATGTGGTTTCGGTGCTGCGCTTGAGATCGACCACTCATCTCAACTATTACATCTAGCGGCGGGTAGTACTTATCCACTGGTAATAAAGCCGTGTTTGCCGCGCACACCCTCACGCACGAACCATAACTATTCTCAAACTTCCTCAGACAGAACTAAATCTAATTGACGATTGTTGCAATTTTTCAGTGCGTTACCCTGTCCGAACTCACGGTACGTTACGAAATATTCGTATAATTACGTATTTACAGTGTAGCAGAAAACAAATAAAAATCACCTACAACTATTAGTATATGTATTTATCACAATATTGTTCTATTATTCTAAACATGATCATATACTATAACTATAATTCACTAGTGTTTGGAGGTATGTAGGAAGATACAGCACAATGACGACCCGAATGGCCGAGTCGGCAGTGACGCTGCCTACGAAACCAGGGGTCCCGGGTTCGAGTCCCGGTGGGGGCAAATATTTGTTCGATGGGAACGAATGTTTGTACCCTAGTCATGGTTGTTTATCTATCTAAGTATAATATTTATTTAAATAAGTATGTGTATCGTTGTCTAGTACCCAAGATACAGGGAATCCTAGTTTGGGGCTAGATAAATGTGTGTAAAATAGTGTCCAAGGTAGAAGTCCTTAGTATTTTGGTAGTACACGGTGGCTTCATTTTTGTTTTGGTGGTCAACGATTTTCCCTCCGAAACCACACCCACTCGCAGTGTTCTATTTTCCATCCCAGTGCTTCGGTTCATTTAATATCTCGTACTTACTTTCCGGTACCATTACAATAAACGATGCATAATTCCTCTCTTTTTATGCATGATGGAATCTACCATTATCTGGTCACTTTCTCCACATATCTTCCTCACAAAAGCCCCCATCTTCTCAACTGATACGTCCTTTCTTACTTGCCAGACATGTGAGTACTTACTTCAGTCTCTCTGTTCCTTGGATGTCAATTGCATTTGTACATCTTTCCTTTTTTACCTCAGCACCCGGGTACCTACCTGGTTTTCCTTCTGATGACTGTTTACTGTGTCTTTTCTATAATATCTTAATTGTCAGCTTGCTCCTCTTTGGAGGTTTCTGCCTTTATTGTTTTCGCGTTTTTCGTAATCCGACTTTTTGAAGCTAATTCTTGGGAAATCTTTGCATAAGTATTTGGAAACTGCAAAACCTTCTGTCTTAAGAGATTCTCAATTCCATCCAGTTTTCCTTCGTGTTTTCTTCAACTACCCTCATATTTTTGCGGAGGTCCTGCATTTAAAATTGAATATGATTTAGCTGTTTACAAAGTCGCTTAAAGTGCTTCTCCTGTTGAGACCTTGATAATGTTCAGTATTCCCATCTGATCAGGGTCGATCATATTTTCCTTATTGTTTCCAGACACTCGCGGTTTCACGTTCACTAAGCTCTTTGGGGTAAATGTCTTGTTCAACCTACTTTTCCTCATCGGAGTATCCACATTACCCATCTTCGGCTTACTGCATTTGCCTGGAGAACATACCCAAGATTGTTTGAATTCCTCACTCAGCTCCTGAGATTGACCACTTGTAAATCCAAGACAGCTACCGTGGTACCACTTCTTGCACTCAATGGAACATTCCATGTAACTTTTATCAAAATTAGTCTTACCACAGCCATTACATTTCGTAGCCATTAACTTTACGAATAAATAAATATCGCACTACCAAAATCACAACCGTTCGCTAGCGCGCGCGAGTTTTTGACGACATCCGCTGTTTTTAGGGTTCCGTACCCGAAGGGTTCCAAACGGGACCCTATTACTAAGACTTCGCTGTCCGTCCGTCCGTCCGTCCGTCCGTCTGTCACCAGGCTGTATCTCAAGAACCTAGCTAGCTAGAGAGTTGAAATTTTCACAGGTTATGTATTTCTGTTGCCGCTATAACAACAAATACTAAAAAACAGGATAAAATAAATATTTAAGGGGGCTCCCATACAACAATACCACATACAAACTTATGGATGCACCTGGTTACGTACATGGAGTGTGAAAGTAACCGCACCAATAACATTGTAAACAATATTTTGCTGTGTAAAATCCAAACTATTCACTCCACACCATCACTTCCATTGAACGGTGGTACGGAACCCTTCGTGCACGATTTAGACTCGCACTTGACCGGTTTTTTTTTTACCATTTCAGGAATAATTTTCTAGGTGACAATTAAATGTAAATTGGATTTGAATGCGGAATCTCATAAAACTTCTCTTCGTGATTCCATGATAAAAATTGTTAAAATAAAATCGTGTGTAAAATGTGTTCGTACCATGTGTGTGTACAAATAGCAAATCGCTTTGTTTGCAGAATCATGGATATATATAAATTGTAGTGCAAGGGTTTAATCCAAAAAGGTGAAAAAATATTTATGTTACTATAAGGAATAATATTTCAATAATCGAAAGTATTGATATTGTTGAATTTCTTAGCCAACTAAAAAAAGAAGGAAACTGCTACATTTCTCCTACTGACATTAATGTATAAGAAAAAAAAAATTACCCTGTCACCAGATATGTCATTTTTCGTTGGTAGACTCAGGATCTGTTTTGAAGTGAATTATTATTTGATAAAACGCATATAATTATTTTGTCTCCAGTTTTTTCCTCTCGACGTAGCTGCTTAACAATTATTTTAGATTTTCTATTATGATACAGATAATAAAAAAAACAAACATTTATCTACATACGTATCATAAACCCTCTTTACTGTGTCCAAAAACCGCACGTTATGACCAACATAATGATATACTACTTGGTAAAAACTCATTTCTAATCTGAATATTTATACATTATGACTATAATTTATCAATATTTCGACATATTATAACATTCAAATTTCGAACGCCGCCGCCCGCCCGCCGTCCGCCCCTAGTTTGTCTGTAAAGTTGGTAAAAACTCATTTCTTATCTGAATATTGATACATTATCGGCCTTACGAATAAAAAAAGTTATTCACGGTTTAACTTATTCAGTATTTTGTACTTTTCATATGTTAAACCGTGAATAACATCTTTTATTAGTAAGGCAGTTAGACTATAATGTATCTATATTTCGACATATTATAACATTCAAATTTTGAACGCCGCCACCCGCCCGCGTGCCGCCCCTCGTTTGTCTGTGAAGGTGGTACTAATGAACCAGCTAAACAAGTGCAGAGCAATGATCAATGCCACAATGCCGGTCGAACATGCGGTTCCTGAACACATCAAAGAGAGCTTATGATATGTGTGTAGATAAACTAATGTATGTAACTGTACATAATAAGGCATTAAAACTCTCGCGTGATATTATTATGACGAGTTTTAATGCCCTTCATGATGTATCAGTCACAAAAACTACTATTAATTACTATGAGACTAACAAGAGTTTAATTTTGCGTTACTTGATCCTATAGCACTTTTGTATAATGACACCCTTAGCTTCGATGATTAAAAGATTCCTGAAGTTTCTTGAAAAACTGATTTCTTTTTCATGACAATTTCATGACGGGACACTTTTTAAGAATTAGCCAAATATTTGATTTGAATGTGCACCGAGCCCAGATTTCACACTATACGTCAGAACAAAAATGCAAATTAAACACTGTATATGGGTGAAGTGAACATCGATTGGTTTATTTCTACTTAATCTATGAAAATATGAATTATTTCAAGCATGGGACAACTTCATGCGATACCTACATGTGTGTAGTAGAGATTAAAGATTTTACCTAAACAAATAAATATATTGTAAAGAGTGACACTCAGCAAAATTTCCAAATCATCAAAAGGTCAAGATTTACTGACTTAAGTGGAGCCAATCTTGTGCCATAGGCATCTGACAACAAGGGGGCAGAGCTAAGCTTCGATCTCCCTTCGTTTTCTAATCGAACCAAGGAGAAGAAGGCGCATAGCCCCATCTTTCTGTTAACACATTATGTCAAATGCTACTTTTAAGAATGGCTCCTGAGGGTAAGGAATGTCATGTTTGTCTTTGCATATTTAGTTGGCTTCACAGTAAGTTCTTAACTTTCATAGCATTGCAGCCATATGAAAAGTAACATTTAAGAGTGGTTCAACTATACAATAACTTTATTATAATTATTCCTAAAATAATCCAACAATACAATACAACTTACGACACCAATTTTACAACAAAATTTGTGAATTGCTGAATTAAAATCTAAAATTGCGATAGTTTAAATGAACACGTCAAAAGGTACTGTAACATATAGGTACAGTCAACAGTGGTAACTTTCATTGCTCCAGGTAACTTTGATTGCTCCAGGTAACTTTGATTGCTTCAGGTTACTTTGATTCCTCCAGGTAACTTTGATTGCTCCATAGGTAACTGCGATTGCTCCAGGTTACTTTGATTGCTCTATTAAACTTTGAAACAATCTACAATACCAATCTAAGTTTAAGTAGGTTTCAATGTTGGAACTAGCGTTCAATTTAAAGTGTATCCAACTCTTTCCTACGTGTTGATAAGAGATGATTAAAATACAATGATACATAATTGCCGAATTTCCACTAGGCTGATGTAGGAAGCCAAACTGCACCTCTGTTTTTTACGAGGTTTCTTCATAAACTTTTGCAAAACATAAACCAATGTTATCCAGAATACTTCAAATAATGGATAAATTATGATATTTCTCTAACTGGTATCGCCTGTGTCAAGGTTGCCCATTTAGGGGTGGTAACTTTGACACTCAACAACGATGTGTTGTTTGGGTACAATTAACCGATTAAACAATACTTTATGTTACACAAGCTTTTAGACCAATAAGGAACACCGATAAAATATTCTTCTGTCTATGACCAAAAACGTCTTCGTGCTGTCAAAGTTACCCCAGTTGACTGTAGAGTAAATATTTATTTTAATTAAGTAGGAAAGTATCTACCTAATGATGACTAGGTACCTAATTTAAGAAGACAAGTGCCAAAGTGACATAACATTTGCATATTTGCTGTGATACGAAGGACCCATGATATACCAATATTATTAAGTACGTTTCACTCTACATAGTATGACAGAAAGTTGTAGTCATAAACAGTTGTAAGGGACATAATTCTGTACAACTTTCACTAGGAAACCGATTTGTAAAGACAACTTTATTTTTCACTCCTTCATACAAAATCAAATACAAAACTTTGATTATGTCATATGATTGCTCTAATGTAATCGGTTTCACAATCAATGAGGTATGTACCATCTAACGACCCCATACAATTTGTACATCTTTCTGTTATATTATAATTATAACCCTGTATAGCAGTTTTGGTTACCTTTGACTAGCTTCGCCTACTAGCTTTTTATATATTTGGCAACTATCGAGGTCCTATTTTTTGTATGTGTACTACCCACATAAAAAATAGGACCTAGGTAGATGCCAAATATATATTAAATCATTGATATTGTAGTAATTTACAAACAATCATAGACTTTTTTTATTGAAAATTGCTGTAAAAATTTCATATGCGTTGTTTTGAGAACTAAAGCTAATACCCAGTGAACGATATTGTTCACTGCTAATACCCTAATTGCTCAAATAACAAAGGAAACCGACAGCTTCAAACGTCACTTCTTGCAATAATGTTGCCATCTATAGTTTGATAGTGATGATTTAATTCATTCTGTATATAATGAAAAATTAGATAACATAAATAGAATATTGCTTTACAATAAGTGTGTGATACAATATTTTACAAATTAATGCTTTAATTATCTACTGGTTGGAGTGTTTTATTTTCACATATGGTTTGTCAATTAGGTAATGAAAAATGGTATAAAACATGCCCATCTACAAAATACATTTTTCTACTGATAAGTAAAGGGTTAAGCGTCGTATTTTCATTAAGTAAATATTTTTCTGTAGCTATCGTAACATTTTTATTATGTCAATCTATTTTGAGATAATAGAAATAATTCTTTACCCCATCACTATTTATTTTTTACCAAAAAGTGGCAACATTGGACCTGTAATTTTCCTTCGTTATTTGAGAAATGAGGATATATTACTATTTCTGTACCTACCAAACCAAATACCGACTGCAGATGCGCTACAAGTTATTATACGTGGGTAGGATAGTTCTTAACCTGACAAAAACCAAGCTGACCAATCCATTATCCGGTTAATTAAAAAATAAAGTGCGCAACTAAGTATGACCTAGGGTACCTGCAGCCTTATGGCGTAAGTCGTCTGAGCTATGAACTTCATATAGACATTTACGTTTGACACCTTGCACCAGCTTCATCTGTCAAATTGGTATCACGCAATTAGCATCATAATGGAGGCCAAACCCAAGCTCATCGGTGATACCTCGCAATCAATGAAATTGTATGAGCATGAGATGAACCATAGACACACGCTATGAACTTCAGAGAGTTACGCCATAAGGCTGCTGGTCCCTATTAAGTAAATTTGTTTGCAAATATGACTGAACCTTTTTCGAACGCCTGTAAAATTACCCTTTTAAAACGCAGACTTGTCTTTCCGTTCCGAAGAGTTGCTGATGCTGACCAAGCGTGTAGCTTCTCTGTCCCGACAGGAACTGCTCATGCCAAATACTCCTGAGGTTGAAGTAGTCGGGTTCCGCGACAAGGGCACGCCTTTCAACACGTAATACCTGCAGAAACATAACGTTCAATTCGAACAACTGCCATATAATATAATAGGTCGGGTAAAAAGTCTTTTCGTGAGGGTATATTTGGAATTAAATATCTTTGGCTGTATTATTTGTACCTGGCTGGTTTTGATGTCATTAAAAAGATTAAATTTCAAAAAAAGAACGAACATAGAAAAATGTTGTTTCAAGCTATTATTCATTTGTTTTTCTTTCTGACAAAATGAGTGAATCAAATGAAGAAATTCGATACATTTTAAAGCTTTATTACAAAAAAGGGAAAAATGCAACGTAAGCCACGAAAAAAATTTGTGACGTTTATGGACCAAATGCAGTGTCGGTGAGAGTAGAACAATGTTGGTATCAGCGTTTTGAATGCGGGAATTTCGAAGTCAAAGATGCACCTCCCTCTGGTCGCCCAGTCACGGAAAAAATGGACGCCATTTTCGAAAAAGTGGAGCAAGATCGGCATATCAGTAGTCACGACATAGCTGGAGAACTGAGGAAAACTGTTTTGAACCATTTAAACAAAGGTGGGTACACAAAAAAGCTCGATATATGGGTGCCACACGAGCTCACTGAAAGAAATTTAATGAACCGTATACAAATTTGCGATTCTCTGTTGAGACGTAACGAAACTGAACCGTCTTTGAGGAGATTGATAACCGGTGATGAAAAGTGGTCACGTACGACAAGAACGTGCGAAAAAGATCGTTGTCAAAGGTCGGTCAGGCTTCACAGACTGTGGCAAAACCCGGGTTAACTCGCAATAAGGTGATGGTGTGTGTATGGTGGGTTGGGAGGGCATTGTTCATTATGAGCTTTTACTGCCGGGCAGAACCATCGATTTGGATCTCTACTGCCAACAACTGATGAGATTAAAGCAAGAAGTTGAGAAAAAGCGACCGGAATTGATCAATAGAAAGGGGGTCGTCTTTCATCACGATAACGCTAGGCCACACACAGCTTTAACCACTCAGCAAAAATTAACCGAGTTTGGCTGGGAGGTGTTAATGTATCCGCCTTATAGCCTTGACTTTGCACCTTCAGATTTCTACCTGTTTCGCTCTCTTCAGAATTCTTTAGGCAAAGTCAGGTTAACATCAAGAGAAGACTGCCAAAAATACTTGTCGCAGTTTTTCGATGTGCCAAAATTTCTACAGCAACGGGATCATGTCACTACCTACAAGATGGCAGAAAGTCATTGAACAAAATGGTACATACATACTGTAATTAAATGTAAATAAACTTGGAAAAACATGTCTTGAATTTTCATATAAAATACGAAGAAACTTTTTACCCCACCTAATATTTCGTCAAACCTTCCTAATTCTCCTTGGTAATTTTTAATAGCCGTTTTTAATCTCCCACATATTGCTGTCGATGATTAAAAAACGGCCTATGTTTTTTTAATTGATTACTCAAATTGAATGTGGAATGGACACTGTAATGATATGGCTTAACAATAACCTCAGTAACTTCATGGAATCCAATGCGCCATGATTAAACTATGTAGTTGGCAGGTACGCTTTTAGCTACGTTGTAACTAAATTGTCTGTCCTGGAAATTTGTCACCTGAACCTGACTGCTGTTACTAGTCAATTAATATTAACCGAGTTGCGTGCACCTGTTAGTAAAGCTCCGAAAACCCAAAAACCCAAAAACTTAATATTAATAAAAATGTTAATAATAATTAAGTACTGAGTGGAAGCGAAAACATCCAAATATCTTATCTCAATGTTATAAGTATTTCTGCAATAACCATGCCCCAAACCAAACCATGATTAAATTGATAGATTGTTGTACCTATAATCCATCTCAGCTCCATCCAAAATTACTTTATTCTCTTTAGTTTCCAGTTGAAACCCACTTGAAGGAACGCACAAGCAACATCAAACTTGGTTCGTGGGTATAATATCAATCAATGTAATGCTCAAAGTACATTTGGAAGTTTAATACTACGGTCACTACCGATTGTCGATGTGATTGTATCTACGCTCGGTCTCTGTGCTCCCTTCTTCCATTGTCGTGCATCTTTCATGCTGGTGACTCTCAGATTATCCATATCTTTATTCTGCTTACATATTCCTGCAATCCTGTGCACAGAAAATTGACATCTGAAAGCTTCGCTTGCAAATCAGCTCACAAACGTATTTTGTGACATTCCTTGGGCTACATTTGAGACACTTTTCTTTCTTTCTTTGTCCTTAAAAACAGCAAGCATTTTTGGAAATATATCTCGAACCTAAAATAGATATAAAATCACAAATTCACTACTTTCCGGAAGTGTTAGCACTTTTTTAGGACTCGATCAGGATATAGGACTAGAAAAGGAAGGGTACAAAAGGAGATAATCAAATGAAATATTTGGGATTCTGGTCACAATATTTGAGTTCCAGATAGTATTAAATATGCTCAGCACTGTCAGCTGTGAGTTTCTCAAATTGCTATAAAATGAATTAGTATCAACACAGAAAATACATTTTACCTTTTCTTCACTTTATTAATAGTTTTTCTCTTGCAGACGAAAATGATGAAGATGGTAAGGCCAATGAGCACATTGTAGGTGTCAGTCACTATCCACAGATACTTGGCTTTCGGGAATAAATCGGAAACCACCTCAAGTATCCAGCTAATACCCATCACCGCGAAGAGCTTCAAATACAGGAACAATCTAAAATACAGAATCTTAATTGAATTGATATACTATTTAACAGTCAATTGATATTTATGCGACATTCGGAGGCCCTTGCCCAGTCGGACACTTTTTACATAGCCTATAAGCTTACTATTCTCAAAACGACAGTTTCCAGTGCACCACACAGTCTGCACTCTAATATACAACGTAGAGTAGGACTGGGTGCTTATTTCTGAATACCAGTCTTACACGCCTTAGCGACACGCCTACCCACAGGGGTTGATAGGGGCAGAGTAACAGCCTCAATGGCCGCAAATTAATTGACTGAATTCACGATACCTCTGCTTCTCGCCGTCGTTGGTACTGGTGCGACTCTCTGCGGAATTCAACACTGAGGTCTGTCGCGTGACGGCGGCGATCTTCAACGTCGTTAGTGCGAAAAAGACAGCGTTGGCCACCATTAGAAGTGTTAGCGGCCCGTAAAAGTACAGGAGTTTGCTGGGACCTGATGGAAATGAATTTGACGATGACATGGTCGGACCGATTTCGGTCAGGGCGACCGGAAATAAAATAAATAATTATCTCCATCACCCACACCAAGCCAGAGTAGTGGAGTATGGCATGGATCCACCTTAGTCGAACTCGAGTAAAGCGAGAAGCGAATAAATGGGCTACATCTTTTATTTTTTTAGTGTCATACAAGACGAAGACGGAAGAAACACTTCCAATCCCTATCCATCCATCCTGCCCACGTTGCGTAGACTGAAATTGTTAATGAGACAGTGCCTGCTTACGTACCGTAGAAGAAGCATCCATAGCCTACAAGCCGTGGCATGAGGTAATGGTCCGGCAGGCCAGAGAACTGCAGGCAGATGATGATGATGGTCAGAACAGCAGGCATGGAGTACGCGTAGATAGCGTACGCGATGAACCGGCTCAGCGTTTTGACACCCATACGTGGGATTCTGCGAATAATATGTAATAATGCGAATAATATGTGATAATATGTATGTATATGTGTAAACAAATTATATATTTAAACCCCGACAAAAAAGAGGGGTGTTATAAGTTTGATGCATCTGTCTGTGTTGTAGCCCTGTATTTTAACGAGATTCGTTTTGGTTCTTCAAAGCGAATAGCCTATCAAAGTTATTTGTTTTCCATGTTATAGAATCAGTGCATTATCAAAACGTTTCTGTTTGATAAGTTGCCATTCCACGATTTTGCGGTAAAAGTATGGTTTCTTTCATATGAACAATGGAGTCGGATTAAGTTAGAGTTATTGGTTGGATTCCATTTTGTAACAATGGCCTCCAAGGAGCAGTATAGCGTTAATGTTTTAGTTGTGCACCAACAACCTATGGATATTCGTTTATTGATATACATTATTGATGTTCTAAACTCCGTTCGGTATTTGTCCGGAAAAGGGACAGTTCGATTTCTTGTCGTTGCAAGTTGGTCACCCGCCAGCTAGAAAATTCGATTCTGATGTGCCATGTGCGCGGCAGCGTCAAGTCCATCCTGTCCTATCTACTAGTATATTATCTGTGTGGCCTATATTTCTGATTCGGTGGACTGTCGAATCCGGTGCCACTGGGAAACAATTCACTAAATTTAAAAAAGAAAGAAATAACCCGTTGCACTGGGGTCGCATAGTCTGCCTTATCCGTCCGCTTATTTATTTGTGATGTATTGTTATGGTATGATGTCTAATGGTTTAAACGTAAATATTTTCTGTGTGTATTTTTTTATGTGTTGTATGCATATGGATCCTATTCTTATTCGAAATAAACATTATTGAATTGAATTAACACCATCAACATCATCAAAATCTTCTTTTTCTCTTTCAATTTTGAAGACAATTGAAATATCATCAGCAAACAATACTAAGTCAGTCAATTTCTCTACCATGAAAGGCAGATCGTTAATATACATTCAGTCAAAAAGTATCGGGAATGGATGATTTGTCTATGGTTCCAAATTCATTTTTTTATTTTGTTGTTTTTCAATTGGTACAACTGTTTCCCATTTTGGCGCGGAGTTTGAGTTGAGTCTGTTGTTAAAAAAAAATACAGTGCTGTTTTTAATTATAACATATCTTACATGTATTGCGAATTTCATAATGGACAAAAACATCGAACTAAGAGTTTCTCTTAAATTTTGTATCGCCAATGGAATTTAGTCTTCGGAGTTACTGAAAATGTTACAGAAGGCTTACGGTGAATCGACTTTGTCAAAAACACGTGCTTATGAGTGGTACAAAGGGGTCAAAAGCGGCCGAGATGTGATGGAAGATTTGCCTCGCTCTAGTAGATCATCAACGTCTCCATCTAAAGTTCATATCGCAAAAGTGAAGAAAATAGTGTCTGAAAATTGTTGACCAAAAACTCGATAAATACCATCGAGCAACCACCTTATTCACCAAATATGGCTCCAGCCGACTTCTTTCTTTTTCATAAACTCAAATTACCACTTCGTGGCACCCGTTTTCATTCGTTAGAAGACATAAAGCAGAATTCGCGGCAAGAACTAACTCAATTCCGGAAAAGCGTTTAATAAATGTTTTGATGATTGGAATATTCGTTGGCGTAAGTGTATCGTTTCCAAAGGAGCAAGGTGATAAAATATTTTTTGATGAATAAATAACATTTTGTATATTATTGATCTTTTCCCGTTACTCTCTCAGAGAGTGGTATACCAGGAATAAGAAACGGCCTAATATGGAACCTTGTGAAATGCGATTTTTACACCCCATTCATCAGATTTAACACCGTTGGCTTCTGCCTTTTGAATTCTATTGCTTAAGTAAGTATGATCTTAGTAGATACAACGGTTTATTTCTAACTCCGTAATGATTTGATTTCACACGATCAAATGCCATCGAATGCCTTGGGCAGATCGCAGAAAACTCCGATAGTATCCTGTGCGGCCTCCCATGCAGAATAAATATGAGATATAAGGGTAATACCTGCATCCGTAGTCGATTTACCCCTAGTGAAACCGTATTGTTTGGCGTGGAGTGGTTATGTACGGTTGAAGTGTGAGAGCATTTGATTGAGTATAATCACAACTATAATCTTTTAAAATATTATGCTTAGTGCTGTAAAAACAGATACTGGTCTGAAATTTGAAAAATCACCCTTGACTCCCGACTTGAACAGAGGTATCACTTTACTGTGTTTCATGAGGTATGGAAAAACTCCATCGTCAACACATTTATTGAATTTATAAGCTAAGTGACTATTACTAGAATTACTGAACCAATGACTTTGATTGATATACCCCACAGGTCTTCAGTATTTTTAAGTTAAGTAATCTAAACGCTTTGACAATGTCCTGGGGATATAAATGATGAAATTTTGAATATACATTACTGACGCTACTGTTGTTTTTTTAACAAAGTCTCTGCTTCATATGGAGATTAATTTGACGCTGTTGTGAGTGAGGATACATTGGTGAAGAATTATTCGAAATCTTGAGCAACCTTTAGGCAGAAATCCTTGTCGCTTGGTATAACTTTGCCAGTTTCACGGTTTATTATTTGCCGAACTGATTTCATTCTATCATTTGAATTTTGTATTTTTCTATAAAAGTGTAAAGTGTGTACAGTTCTACAAACAAACTTGAAAGTTTTGGAATATTTTTTAACATAGTCATGAAATTTTCTATCAAACTTATAGGTTTTTTGTTCAAAAAGGTCATACAAGATAACTCTACATTTAGGAATTCCAAACGTTGCCCAGTTAATAAATTTAGATTCACTGTTGTAGTCACTGACTTTCTTTTATTTCAAAACTTTATTGAAATTTGTTTGAATAATGTTGAAGAAGTCTGAATATTTTTTTTTTGGGTTCTGTTTATTACCGGTTAAACCCGGTACTGGCAAATTTATATCTATACTGCCGACTAGAATTACACTTATATTTTTTTATATATAAGTGTAAATATAGTCAGCTCTAGAAATACATGACATACATGAAATGATCTGAATAAAGAACAAAAATTTTTTCATTATTTTTCATACAAGCAAATCTACATTAAGATCGCCACAAATAATCAAGTTTTTTCTGTTATTACATAGTTTAGTGAGGGCTTCCTCCATAACTTTCTCAAATATTTCGAAATTGCCATGGCCTTTTTCATCCCTCGGAGGCCTGTAGACACAAACAATAATATGGCTAACTAACTCAACACAGGATACCTCTATTTGTCTTTCAAGAAGATCTTTCCGTATTATTTTTTACTAAGGTTAAGAAGTAACAACTGACAATTTTGTAATTATTTGTGTTAAAAGACATCATATTTTCCTTTAACCAGTGTTCTGCAATACAAATAACATCGATATCAGTTTTTTTTAATAATTCTAATTCAAGTTCTTTGCCAGGTAGCCCCTGGAAGGTTTTGGGTAATATTAATGTTACCCTTTGACATATTTATTGGCCTTGTTTACTAGAGGTATCCTCTATTATCTTATGAACTAATTTAAATTACTTGGAACATATTTCAATGTTGCAGCAGATACAGATTTAACACTAACTGTGTGTGAAGCGTAGACACACAGATAGCGTGATGCCCACTCCCCTGTCCCCTGGCGACAAAATAGCGTCACTTGAAGAAAATGAAGAACTCGACTACCTGCATACGTGACTACATACCATACCTATGTCACATATCTATTGCTTGACACTGCATCAAAAATTACCCTCGCCGCCGCCGGGGACCGGTTTTAACAATGGAAGAGAATGGAAAACCCGGTCTAAACAGTCCTTTCCCGAGTCAACAGGTTTCTTATATGCATTCGTTTTTGTTTTATCCATAAACACCAAGTACCTATGTAATTGTCATTGTAAGTATAAGCACTTCCGGCCGCCATAGTGTATTGTGAGATGCATTTTTTAATTTGGAATAGTGGATAAATAACGGTAACCAAACCGTGACTCGTTTATTTATATCGACATGAACATTTTGTGCAAAATCATCAATGTTGTCTCAGGGATTATAGCGTAGACTTAGATACCTATAGTAATTTGTAAAACGAATTACCTGAACGTCCACCAGATATCGAAGCTAATCACATTCAGCCAGAAAAAGGCGGATAGCATCGAGTAATAGACGATTAGTACTGAAAACAACAAAAACAAATATTAAATATGGTATATGGTATTATATGTATGAGATATGGGTTTTGTGACATTCTAATTCTAAGTACGCTATTCCTGCTCAATCAATTTTTGTAGTCCCACATTTAAGATATACCTCGCGCCACGAATTAAGAGCGCTGGGCGACGTTCGCGGGAATTACTGCGCATATGCACAGGTATTGAAAAGAGACTACTGCGCATTCAAGGCCACCGCTCATGTGTGGCGCGACGTATACCTAGTAGAAATCATGTGACAGTCGATTCTACGATGTGTGGTCACTTTCAGATTTATCTTATTTCTAGGATATCGTCATCATCAATCAGCCCTCACGCACCCACTGCTGGGTATAGTCCTCAGCTATCCTCCTGCATCCACTGCCTACCAGTACCAGCTATGGCGATGCTGTCATCTTTCCTCGGCAGCCTTATGGCGGAACTCTCTGAAGTTCATAGCGTGTGTCTATGGTTCAACTCATGCTTATACAATTTCATCGATTGCGGGGTATCACCGAAAGCTTCTAGTCTTCATTCAATGAGCTTGGGTTTGGCCTCCATTATGATGCTACTTGCGTGATACCGCGTGATACCGTGAAGCTGGTGCAAGTTGTCAAACGTAAAAGTCTATATGAAGTTCATAGCTCAGACGACTTACGCCATAAGGCTGCTGGTCAGTGGCCTGTCTACTGGACGTCTAGCGGTAGGTAGACATTCTGTTACTTTGATCCACCTTCGGTCTTCTCTTCGTGCCAATCAATTTCTAGGACACCCAAAGTTAAAACACTTACTCATAGTGAGACAGTAGGTGTCATAATCCAGATCCTCGATGGACTGCGTGAGGTCCTTAACAGCGTTGCCGAGGAAGCCGACGAACATGCAGCAGAGGCAAGCCATGAGGTTAAGTCCGTTCAAGTTGCGTAGCTCGGGCAGCCAGGCGTAAACCGCCAGGGTTAGAAGGAAGAATACGCAGGAGATCAGCATACCTGGTGGAGTAGAAGTGAGATGTAGATGCATTCGCGGTGGCAGATTATCCAAAAGTCTACTTTGCGTGGGAGAGGGCTAGCCCGCGATAAAAATGATTGAAACGATGATTTTTTCATCAAAATAAATGTCCAACAATATAGCATCATGCCTTCCCATATGGAGTGGCAAAAGCTCAGTTGGGAAATGGCATGACGCTATGTTGTTGTTTTAAAAAAAAATAGGCCCAATGAATATACACTTAGCCGTGGGGCCATTCAAAGATTATTGATTATTTTTCATAGGTTTTGAACTTTATTTCCAAGCAATAAGGTTCAGAGCTCCGTGGTCTAATAGGTTTCACGCTTGCTTCTCACACAGGAGATGCAGGTTCGATTCCTGACCATGTACCAATAAGATAATTAATTTATCTTAAGTTCACTACATGGACGTTTCTAACGGAGATGGAAAACATCGTGAGGAAACCTTCATTACTCCATAGCTGCGGCGATGGGCTAGCCCCCTGTCACGCAAAATGAGGTACTGAATAGCTGACTAAAAGTGGGCACAATTGTGCCTCTGCCACCCCGTATGGGAAAAGGCGTGACGCTATGTTATCTTATGTCAATAAGGTTCAAAATCGCGGGCCATTTTTGATCTACCCACAGACGAGTGAATATAGCGAAGTGTCAGCTGTTATTGGAAGGGAATGCTTATTTTTTGACATCTGCTATCGGTATACAGTCTCTTACCGGCAAGTGGTTTTTTTAAAGTAAAGTAAAGTATCATGGTTATTGAACTTAACCATGGCCTTAATGTAATTAATAAACTAAAATTCAGACTTTATTAACTTTCTAACAAAATTTAAACTGCCAGCATATAAAGCGTACAATGTAAGTATTAAAACCGCCATACATGAACGCAATGATATAGTCGACAAAAAGCCTTGTAGGAACCAAGTGTATCAGCGATATGAGTAATGACAACTACATAGTACACCCCACTACATTTTAATGTGCGGATGTCGGAAATTTAATTTACATAATTATGATTTTCTAATACAAGGAAATAATTGCTAATGGAACATATTATTATCAGTTTTATTAAATGCCCGCATGCCGGTAACACACTGTGTATCATTTCGTCAATAATGATCATTTTCCTTTCCAAAATTATAATTAAAAGGTTATTGATACAGTCCAAAAGGCGAGACCTGAGAACAGTTGTTCGGTGTAGGACAGATTCTGATTTTGACAGAATCGCGATTCGACAGATTCGCTTCACCGAACAACTGCCTGAGAAATGCGTTTGTGTTTTGTGCTTCCGTCGACATAAGATCTCGACGAAGTGTGAGAGGCCTCTATGTAAGTTCCGTCAGTGTAGTGTGCTCTTGTCAAGTAGCCCGTTGGCCGGCCCTGTGCACGCACACAATTGCAATCCTCACTCAGATCTCGCCTTCTTGCCTCTACTTTTCTATGTTCATTCGGCCTAATGTCTTACAAAAAGCACTATGAGGCGAGTAGGACTCAGGCGCAGGGTCGGGCACGCAGACCAGGGCGTAGACCTGGGGCTCGCCAGCCATGATGAAGGTCTCCAGGCAGTAACCCTCGACGCCGACGTTCGGCTCGTTGCCGGGCATTTCTTCGTAGGTGAGGGAGCCGTCCTGAAACAGTGAAAAAATATCTATAGTCAGAGAGGCCTCTAGGCTATTTTGTGATACCATCTGTTTAGCTTTCCATCTAGATGTTTGGGAGGAAAAATGTCCATTCAAGTCGGATTAACTCGAACGCGTCAGACTTTGCTATGGTGAGTGAATGACAAACTGATAAGTGTACATTTAATCTGACTATTTTTACGAAATTTTGTGACCCACCCACTCCCTCAGTACTATGACAGGTCTTAATCTGACGCGCCCGAGTTACTCACGACATTCCCTCACTGCCTCGTACTATTGGTGACGACCTATGTGGCGCTGCGGTTCGAAGCTGTGCCTACGAAGCGAGAGGTTCCGGGTTCGAATCCCGACTGGAAGGAAGAAACCACAGGTATTGGATGTTTATATGTATGTGACGACCGCTGTTTCTGGTTTCTGGTCTGGTTGGTGTGGGGGTGACCGCGATCCTAGCAAGAAAATGGCGATAGTTTTGACTAAGATGTATCGTTATGTGTCTTTAGTTGGCTTAGCGTTGATTTGTTAGGGAGATATTAAGCCATTTAGGTATTTTAAAGGTTAACCAAATACTCCCAAACAGTGTGCATCCTGCAATCCTTGCAGGAAATGGAGTATTTCTTAAACACGTGGGCACACAAAATTTGCTTTTCGGTCACGTTTACCACCCACGACACACTAAATACCCATATAAGTGAAATCTTTCGATTTCACATCTTCTTACTAGGATCACGTTTTTAAACGTGAAGTGAATTCTCCTCCGTGTGCAAACAAATTCTGATATTTCAGTCACATTTATTTCTAACAACACACTTAATATGTGCATAATCAGAATCTGTCTGAATCGTACTTTCTTGCTAGGATCACGGTCACAGTGTGGGGCCAAAAGCAAAGTATGTGCCTGTATATAAATGTAAAAAAAATAAAAAAAAAATCTAACTCTTTGTCTGCTGAACGCAGGCGCGCAGTGCCTCTTCTACCTCGCCTAAGATATACGCCTGATTCTATGTAGCGTAGTAGGATCAGCTAAGCAGGATTATTTACGAAAAAGCCAGATATTTACTAAAATGATATCATACAATATATCCAGCTTCTTTTTACCGCATCTTTAACGAATCCCGTGATGAGACATCGCGATTGTAAACCTCATGCCATGGTAATAAAATTCAAAACCTATATCGGGACAATGTCAGCTCTAGCTGCCCGGCGTAGCATAAAAAAAACATGTCTGATACAACATTACTTAGCTGTCTAATTAATTGAATGCCATATAGAAATAGCTATGTTTTGGACAAGCACGATAGTAGTGGTTCATTGGAGTTAACGTGATAAATACAGCATCCACTAATAGGTTGGAGATTAGACACTATTGCGTGCAGGCACCTGGCAAGGACGTTACGCGGTACTTAATTGTTCTCACACAAACCGAGTCGCAATTAGCAACTGAGGAAAACCCATTTGCTGACGCTAAGAATGTAGGGGATTATATCAATCCAAGTTAACGCCGCCTCTGAGCGAATCGAACACATCGATTACGATTCAATATTGGGAGTCGATCATCTTTACAAACGTTGGCTATCTCTTTATTAATCTGTGGTTGCGGTCCGATTCGGAAAAAACTTTTAGAACTTTCGTGATAGTTATAGAATGTATATTATTATTATTATATATTAACTATATGTACAGGTATACGTATATTGGAACTTTCGTATATATTTATTGCACATGAAAATTCACATTACAAGCTTATAGAGAAGACATTTACAAAGGCAAGCTTATCTCTAACAAGAGATTTCATCCAGCAAACCCAAGTTGAAAATGATAAATTTGATAGCAACCTTTCTGTAGAAATACAAGTAAATAATATAAATAGGTGTTTTTTACTAACCTACTAAATACACATACTATATATAGAAGAACATTAACGTTACATTTATATAAAATACATATTTATAAATAAACAATACTAGATATTAATACTTAAGTTTACGAAACAGAAAGATATTGTTTCTTTAGACGATTCTTGAAGTTAAAGACAGCTGGACTGTCCCTGGTGGCGCAGGGAAGCGCGTTCCACAGACACAGACAGTACTTATTTAGTAGTCTGGTGTATAGGTATTTTATTTTCCGTATTTTATAGATATCTAATTAATTTACTTATAAGTACGTATTTTAGTATAGATTAGATATTAGATATTGTGCACTGCCTACCCTTTCATGACACATTTCCCTTTCGTGCCTTGCTTTGCTGGAATAAATCTCTTTTTAGAGATAAGCTCGCGTTCGTACATAATGAATTATGAATATGAATGATCAGTTATGGCAATTTGATAGAATACGAGAACGGGCTGTATCTGTCATCGTATAATTATGAACACTGTGAGTTAATAATCTTATTACGAGATTTATCTCGCGAGATTGTAAACTCTCGATAAATTGTGAACTTGTTAATAATTCTCATTCATTTTATATAGTTTATAATATATTCATGGCAAATCGTTAAAATCAGGGCGAATTGGTGGGTTAGAATGTGAAGGATAAGGGGGTAAGCGAAGCGAAGCCCCCTTTAGCCTTCGTGCTAGGTTGACATGTGACGACCTCTGTGGCGCTGCAGTTGTGGCTCTGCCTACCATGCGAGTGGTCTCAGGTTCGATCCCCGGCTACTGATAAAGAAAAAAACCCTAGTCTTGAATGTTTATTTTATACGTGTGTGATGTCGCTGTTTCTGGTTAACACGACACAGGGTATCCGAGTGTGGGGCCAGAAGCAATGTATGTGCTTGTACGTAAATGTTTATTTCTGTGTAAAAGCAAAATAAACAAACATTTCAAGCCGTGTCGGTCTCGTTCGCAATTTGAAGGTTTGACACGAATATAAGTATTATAAACTAAAGAAAATTAATACATCTAATTGTAAGCAGTATGTTGTGTTTACAATTTATCGATAGCTTACAATCTCACGCGATGGATAATATAGGCTAGTATTTAATCTCACATCAAAAACACTGATTTGCACAGCAAAAAAGGATCAACAAAAACACTTTTTATGTTTGAAATATTTAATGAGTAAGTACTTAAGTTTATGTTTTAAGTATTTGTTGTTGTTCTGACATGTTGAACCTAACACGAAGGATAAAGGGGGCTTCGCTTTGCTTACCCACTTTACTCTTCACCTAAGCTACCGCAGGAAAAATAATATGTTTGCTGTGCAAATCATAATTTTTGATGTGCTGTTTAATATATCCCGATAATATATAGGTAAACAAACGTTTTTCCCAATTCTACGGTGACATATCTGTTACCTATTAGAGAACGGAGGCAATCCTCCATCCAATTCAATTCAATATTAAATGATATCTTGCTAAAAGTGGACACCACGTGCCTCTGCCATGCGTATGAGAAAAGATGTGACGCGAGGTGTCCTATTCGTTGTCCCACTCCCACCCATCGTAAAGCCAGCGTCCTACCTTCTATTAACCTGCCAGTTAAAAAGTTTTTGGACGACCGGTTTAGCCTACGAAGCTGACGGTGCTGGGTTCGAATCCCGGTAAGGGCAAATATTGTTGTGATGGGCATCGATAGTCTTGGATGTTTTTTATGTATTTACAGAAGTATTTATCTCCATTAAGTATATCTTCGTCTAGTACCCATAACACAAGCCTTGTTGAGCTTACTATGGGCTTAGTCCCATTTGTGTAAGATTTTCCTCTAATACTTATTACAGTTAGAAATATTCTCAACTCCACAACACCATAACATTTTACGAGTGCAATAAAGATGAATTGGTTTCCTTATTTATTTATGGCTTCACAGGCCCGACCACTTATGATAATTGATGATGTTGATGAAGAAATTGATGGCACCACTGAGGCCCGGATGATGCAACACGAGTTAGCGAATTTCACATTCCGTACTAAAGGCAAAGGTATGCGTCTGGGCGACTAGCTAGAAGGCGGAATAAGACATAACTCGAGCAAACTTTGACAACTCCAGACAAACTTACATGGAATTAGTTATTGGAGCCTTATTCCTTTTTCTAGCTAGTGGCACTAAGTTGACCCTTGATAGAACTCGCGTTCCATCTGTCGGGTTTTAGTTCAGCGTTTTATTAAATGTGTTTCATCTACGGACGCTCTAATTGTGATCGAAAACATAGTGGGGAAACCGCCATTCAAAGGGCAACGCAAAAGATCGATCTCACCAAGCCCTAGCCTAGAAAATCAAGCATATTTTAAATAAATCAAAACGATTGTTGCAAGACGCTGCAACTGGAAATGTACCAAACATACATTTTCACAATAATAACGGCTTGTTTTTAAAAGATTACCAAAAAATTCGAAAATTTACAACCAATAAATTCGAAATGACTGCCAAAATGGATGGCTGTCCACCAAAAATAATGATAAATGATCACCAAACTTCTTTTTATGTTTTGTGTACTTAAATTTATGTTTTAATTATTTTTTGTTGTTCTTACATGTTCAACCTAACACGAAGGATAAAGGGGGCTTCGCTTCGCTCACCCTCTTTACCCTTCACCTGAGCTACCGCAGTATATTACCCTGATATTTTTTGCAACTTTTGGTGTTCATTTATCCATTTTGGGTACGAAAAAAATATTTTGGTGGTCATTATATTTCTTTCCATAATTAACTTTAATAAAATACTGTTTTAGTAGCCTTTCTTTTTATATTTCCTCGCAGGAGGTGCGAAAAGTAGAGTATACTCCTCGGGGATAAAGCTGTTTTGTCTTGTGCACGCTTGAATCCCTCACTGCACTCAGGACTCAGTCTTAATTCCCTCGCGTCGGTCGGGAATTAACTCATAGCACCCTCACTTTGCTCGGGACTTAAATCTAGGGTCCTTATTTACGTTCAGGATTAAATATCGCGCCCATGACAAAAAACAGAGCTTTATCCCCTAGGCGCATAATCTACTAAGTATTTTGTCCCGGCGGGTGTTGTAGTAGTTTTCAGTTTATCGGGTTGCTTACTACCTACTCGTGCAGAGTTCGGATTCGCATTATCTGCCATCCATGCACAAGCACACCACATCCGTGACACAGATTGTACCACACTATCAATAATAATATCTCCAATGCCATGTTCAGAGCGAATATAGAAAAAAGTTATGCGTAAAATCTTTGTTGCACACAATATATCAAATAGAACAATTGGTACTTTAAAATAAAGTTAAAGGCGAGGTTATTTCTAACAAGTTTTTTTTATACCTCGCGCTACGAATTAACACTTTGACAGCCGATCACGACTCTATGTGTGATGCTCAATTTCCCCCCGTACGCCGATCACGACACCACGTCTTGACGCTTCGTACACTCGGCGCCACGAATAAAGAGCTCTCGGAGAAACTGGCGGGGATTACTGCGCATGTGTACAGTCGCGGCATAATTCCGAAGTGCGTTTTTAGGGTTAGTGTGAAGGAATGAGTGTTCAGGACTTTCTTCACTTCTATTTTTTCTCTGTTTGATATTTTGTTGATTGGGATATTAGCCGATGTAAATAATGGACTTTGTGTCAAATAAACTATAGGTACTCTGTATTGACAACATTTGTTAACGTCAAGGTTGAAACCTATATATAAATAACCCCCTAGCATAGAAAGCCCCTAGTCACTAGGGCCTAGTGAATATAGATACTTGTAGTAATAGTCCTGCACACTCTTTTCTTCCCGCTGACTAATAATTTGTAACAATTAAACCGCAATTAAGTTTTTCATCAGACTTCTTCATCAGTATTTCATCAGACTCTTTTTTGATATAACAGTTCACATCGTAAACCATTTTTCTAGCTTGCCTAGTCAGTACTTTATTTTTCGGCATTTTCGACCGGGGCGAAAGATAACGTTGGGTAATATTGTATGCGACTGTACTCAAGAAGCTTCGAGACGTGCTTTCGGTGCGGGCATCGGGAAGCGACTGATCCAGAGGGGGGACAGTCCTTCAGAAAGGGAAATATAAAAAGAAAGAGGCGCCATCTGTTAGTTAAAGTAAAAGCCAGTTTCTTTCTCTAGTCAACAGATGCCTCTGTACAGAAATTTAAATAACTATTTTAAGATTGTGGTGTTGTAAAGAAGCGCGGATATATTTATTTACATATAATTATGAACAATAAATATTTCCAGGGGGGCCGAGGTGGTTTAAAATCGTGGTTTGGGCAAAAGGCAGTATATATTTTTTCATATGGTAACCCCAAAATACACTTTATTATTTTTGCTGGCAACAATATCCTGACACTTGAAAATAATCACAAGTCACACACAAGATGGCTTCCACTTCTTGCTTGTGTTGTTTTTGGTTGCAACAATGTGATTATTATGTTAATTGTGCAACAAAATAACACAAAATAACTATACTACGCGACCATTACAATTAGGCGCACCTTGCAGTACTATACGTACTGCAAGGTGCGCCTAATTGTAATGGTCGCGTAGTACTGGAAAATACCTAGGTAGGTAACGAGATATGGATACATACCTATCTATACGTATGGATATATAAAATCGTTTTTACTTTAAAAACGAGATGGCGCTTCAACCTTGTCATGCATAAAAGTCCCGGGAGAGGGCACTCTATTTCATATTACTACTTATATTGCTCTGTGGACTGATCAACGAATCAGGTGCCGGCGCTGACTACCGCCCCCGTCGCTCCTCACTTCCCCGCGCCAAACACTTGTGAAAAGTGACTACTGCGCATTCAAGGACAAAGCTCTTTAGTCGTGGCGCCGAGTATAGTGATCGGCGTTTATTGCATTGCGTAGCTACATTCTTTGGCTACACAAACACATGCGATTCATTTACGTGAGGGTGGAGGTGGGTTCAGGGGGGTGGATGGGAGCGTCGCCCGGTCAAGCGACGACGAGAGTTTGTAAGGTTTGCGCCGATACAATAAAAAAGCAGACTGGCAAACGGGGTCTGTTTCATTTAGATTTTTTCAATAAAAAATAGTTATGTAAAATTAATTGTTTTATTTTTTATTACAATAAAACATACTTATTCTAACTTATACAAAAAAAAACTAAATGCGTAACTATTATAGTTCTTTTTGTATCGAATATACAAAAATGACCGAAATGGCCGTCGTACGGGGTAATGCGGGTGACAAAAAGCTCGGCTGGCAAAGTGTTAAGAGAGCTGGGTGACGTTGGCGGGAATTACTGCGCAGGTATTGAAAAGTGACTATTGCGCATTCAAGGCCACCGCTCATAACTCGTGGCGCGAGGAATAATCAAGTAGTCGAAATTTTGCCCTATATGAAATGACTACGTCAGATAGGTACCTAATAGGCACTTAGAATCTAACGAGGTATGTCATTAAATTATATAATTCCTGTTAACAACATTGTAAACCGACATAAAAACATTGTCATTGTGGCAATATTTTAAGCCAATTCTAAATTAACGTGATTACATCCGCTAGAGTTCTTAGGGATCCGTACCCGTCCAGGAAGGACCCTATAATATCTCTACGAGCTACTATAGGGGCCTTTTCGGGTGACTAATGGCAAGTCTCAGCTTTCCGTCTGTCTGTCTGTTTGTCAGCGTGATAGGTAGAGAGATTACATTATCACAGAATAGTATGTATTGCTATTATGTATGTGTAACCTGACAACAGATAATGAATAACCAGAATAAAGTAGCTTTAATAGTAGTTTATGTGACTGCTACATAATGCCTAATTATGTACAGTTACATATACTAGTTTATCTACACACATATCTAAAGCTCTCTTTGATGTGTTCAGGAACCGCATGTTTGACCGGCATTGTGGCTCTGCAGTTGTTTAGTTTGTTCTGTAGTACCAACTTCACGCAGGCGGGCGTCGGCGTTCGAAATTTGAATGTCAGTTGAGACCAACTTCACAGACAAACTAGGGGCTGCACGCAGGCGGGCGTCGGCGTTCGAAATTTGAATGTCATAATATGTAGAAAAATCACACATTATGGTCATAATGTGTAATTTTTCAGATAAGAAATTAGTTTTTACCAAGTAGTTTAACATTATGCTGATAGTAACGTGCGGTTTTTGTACGCAGTAAAGAGTAAGGGTTTATGGTACACGTGTGTAGATAAAATATTTTAAAGATTTTTTTACGATAGCAGGTCACACTTAACTTCTCAAAACCCCAGGTTATTTTGAGTCATCGCTATTTTAAACCTTATGCCATGGTTATGAAGTTCAAACCTATAACAAGGAATTGGCCACCTTGCGGTTGCCTTGGCTGTAGTTGTGGTCACCTCTGCCACGTTATCCTCTGAAATTAGTCGATCTACCTCTGAAATTACGTGAATGATTATTTCCTTGCATAGACCATGACGTCAGCGGACGTATAAGTACCTGGTTTCCTCGTCTAGCGCTGCCTGTACAGCGTCTTTCAGGGACTGAAAATTCCGTGCCTGTAAAACCGTGCTGAGCCTACGGTTACGCAGCCCATCCGCAAATACTTTTAAAGCCATCTTTTCATTTAAGTGCTTCAACACTTGAAAACTCGAATTATTTCTATCAGCCTGCGTCACCGGAAGATCAACGAACAATTCGGTGATTTCGTTCCCAAAATCATTTAGGGACTTATCGTTCTGCCTCATTTGTTGCAACTTACTCTGGATCGCAGTCTCCGATTTTCTAGGAAGTAACTCCCTACGCATATCAGTTACTAAATCTCTGATATTGTTATAACTATCTCGTAGCTTCAGTTTTGCTGTTTGTGATAACCGACTTTTTAGTATAAAAGTAATCAAGTTACCTACTGCGGCTGTCTCTAGAGTGGTAGCATAATATTCTGTTTTATCAATAAATTGCTTGATGCTTGTCTCGTCATCTTTTAGTACAGGTAACAAATGCAAAGCAACTTTTACATCGAAGTTTGCCATTTTGCTTACTTGTGACGCAATCACTTTTTTACAAATTTCCGTTATCTCTTTATAGAGAGCCTGTATTTCACGATAATATTGTACTAACTCCGTTTCTTCTGCTGATTTATCAGGTTTCAATGACCATACACCTCCATCAGAATTATACTTATCAATTTACATTTGCCTCTATTAACTTTTTACTACAATTATCTTTATTCTTTTGCGAGCCAAGCTTAACAGATTTTGTTCTAATAGACTTTAAACCTTCATAATTTACCTGAATTGTCTGTTCCATAATGCATAGTATTCCTCAAATTGTTATTTTTAATGGATCTTACCCTTAACAGTGCAGCGGTTGAATGAACGTAACTAAATATATGTGATTACACTTACCGCCCATAAAAGTTCATCGCTTGTTAGTATTCCGAGACTTATTTAGAACACCACCTACCTTATGCTTCAAATTTTTTCGCGCTGTTCACTTTTTTATCACTGGGTTTTTCTCACTTTTACGCATCACGTTTTCCGCTCGGAACATTCAGGAACATCAGGAACACGGCCCTTAACTTCCTCCCATTTGATAACCGGTAGGACTCCCGCACTATTTTTGAATCACTCGCCTCAGAAGCGAGCGCTCGCTAAGCGACACGATTGGTAGAGACTAGTTGAATCGAGTGATATGAACCAATCGTGGCGCTTGGCGAGAGCTCGCCACGACGCGAGTGATTCAAAAATAGAGCGGTAGATCGTTTTGTTGAGCGACTTGTTGCCATATCGCACGCAGTGCTAAATGGCCGGGAGCAGCAGCAGGACGAAAAGGAGAAACCCATACCCGCTTATGTTGCTCATAAACACCATGATATTCTGTGTGTTGCTGGACCTCATTATTTTGTCCGATTTGCGAAATAATTTGTTTGTCCATGGCTGCAGGTCTTGGTGTCGTCGTAGTATTCCCTATATCAATATCTGAATTTAAAACATTTTAAGATCACGCACACTTCTGTTGCAACGACGACAATGTTCTTCAATCACGCGAGAATAGGCACTCATCCCTTTTTTGGTTTAGGTCGCCATGTAAGGGGGATCTGTTTATGAGAGGTGAATTAAAGACAGCGATTTTAGTTGCACTGTGTTTATTAGAGTAGTAATAATATTGTATACAGTTTTGCGGATACGCCCTTCCTCCTTACAATAAGGGATCTTGCTTGAGGGGAGTACGAGGACTACAGCACAAACAGTCATTATTTTTTCTGACAAAGACATTCAGGCCCAACAGCTACACGCGATAAAACGTCGCAGAAAAGTCGTTATTTTATTTAATTTGCTTTAATTTATAGCACTTCCATGTTTTCTATCGTTATTTAAATAAAACCTGATAAAATTATCTAATTTCTTATCGATTTATTGTTTCAAAACGCAAAATATGTATTTTTTGTAACTTGGCAATATGAAGTACCCTAGACGAAGTGACACATGTTGAAAATAAAATAAAATAAACAGTCAGGCGCGAGTCAAACTCGCGTTCGAGGGGTTCCGTGCCACCGTACAATGGTAGGGACTAGGGATGGTGTGGAGTGAATATTTTGGACTTAACATAACAAAATGTTGTTTACAAAGTTATTGGTGCGGCTACTTTACACTCCATGTACGTAACCAGGTGCATTCATAAGTATGTATGTGGTAGTGAAAGAATTGTTGTATGGGGAGCCCCCTTAAATATTTATTTTATATTATTTTTTAAGTATTTGTAGTAGTAGTAGTATAGCGACAAAAAAAAATACATCATCTGTGAAAATTATTTCAACTGTCTGTTTCGGTTGATCCGGTAGAGCCCGACAGACGGACGGACGGACGGACGACGGACAGCGGAGGCTTAGTAATATGGTCCCGTTTAGCACCCTTCGGGTACGGAACCCTAGTAAGACTTTAAAAGTTTTGTGGCGGGAATTCTCTTCTTCAATTTATAAATATTTTGAAACCTAATTGAAGTGAAAAGTGATTAAACTAAAACAATGTATTATTAAAGTTATGAGATTTCAATTTTTTGCAACCGAGTGAAAAGCAGAGTTTATAACTCGGGCATAAACGAGCCATTTTACCCCTCGACTTAACTGTCGGGGTAAAATGGCTTCTTTTATGCACTAGTTGTAAAATCTACTATTTTGCGTCTACCAGCGTAAGATTCCTAGATTTCTTATGGTGACGATAAAAGGTTGATAAAATCAACAATAGACTTATCATATCATATGATATGAAGTCTATGATATGATAAGCATATATATGCTCAGTCGTTTTCATATTCAACAATACAAGTTCTACGCTAGTCTTGCGCGCTTCCAATAAATTACTATCGCCATTCCGTCGTAATATTTCGTATAAAAGCGTCAATATATTGCATAATGTTCGAAAATATTGTTTTTTGGAAAAATTAAAACACTCAGCAAAGCCTACTATTTTCAGCAATAATTCAAAGCTATAATCGTTACTGTCTGCGACCGGATCAGATGTCAAAGCCCAAAGTCCTTTGGTCAGCCATTCAGAAGAAGTCAGAAGTCAGCATTCATCATTATAATTTTATAATATAGACCCCCCCCCCCCTCCTCCCCTCCTCTCTCACGTCAGGGTATTCCCTTTGTGCAATAAAGATTAAAGAAAGAACAAAATTGTAACATTCACAGATTAAATAATGAAAGGCACTATGCTTCTTCACAAAATTAGTCAAATGACTCTAAACGAAACCTTAGATTTTTACTAAACAAGTTGAAATATATCGTTTGAGCGTTCCATCTTCCCTTGAGTTTTCCTCTCGCTGCGGCAATGGGATAGCCCCCGTCACGCAAAATGGAGTATCGAATAACTGGCGCTTAGCAGTGTGCTACGTCTGTTCGTTTGTTAGTTTCCTTCTAAGTGCCTCAAACATTTAGTTTAGATTAACGTATGCGGTGGGCACGTAGTTCAATAATCACCTGCTGAGAGGTTTCATTATCCTTGATGGCTCTTCGGAAATGTTACAGTTACCTAAAGGAAAAACCCAGTGATTTCGTTGGAACGTGACTTCATAAATGTAGGCAAAGCTTTTGTCTTGCAATGTGAAGATATGCTCATATTTTATCATTATTTAAGGTATATCGGATTCGTAGAATAGCGAGTTCTATTTACACCTAAATGATCTAAATTCCCGCAGACACCTAATTTTAGAAACGTCATACTACTAAAACTATCGTCTACAAATCGTAGCGAAGACAAAATAAACACATGTATAGACTATACCGGGTGTCCCACGGCCAAATGGGGGGAAAGTACCTTTAAAAATTGTAGTTGAAGCATTTTACTGAATGAAGACATTTTTTTTGTTTGTTAAAACAATTTGAATGGCATTCGTTTTTTTTTAATTCACCTATGTTAACACCAAATGTGGTAAAATAACCCTGTAATACGATACCGATTGAAAGGCTTATTCATAAGGATCATGTTAGTCAATCAATCAATCAATCAATCAATCAATCAATCAATCAATCAATCAATCAATCAAATCTCTTTATTACTGTAGATATTTTACATATACTTAGCAATCGTAACTTTTTGCCAGTCTCAGAACACAGCATCTCAAAAAAAGAACAACATCACATTGAACACTGACGGCTTTACTTATAAAAAAGTAAATTCACTTTAGTTTAGCTTAAGCAGTGTTTTGTCCTTTTCACACGTCGACTAAATGTCAAATGTCAAAGCAAGACAAAACACTGAATTAACTAAACAGTGAATTTAATTTTTTATAAGTAAGGCCGTTAGTTTAATAATTTGTTCAGGAAAACGAAATGCCTTTTCACAAACTTTACCGTGTTTCTAACAACTGACAGATTCAATGAAAGCAAGTTCAATCGGAATCAGCTGACCAGCTGACAATAAGCCGCTGATGACCGACAGGAATGGAAGTCTGTTATTTAGGCCCTATGCTCCCCAAGGAGTCAGAGGACCCAAGAAGATGAAGGAGAGATTTTTGTTCTACATTTGGGGGTTTCGATTCCAGTTCAACACAAGCGTTTTTGAATTTTTGAATGCAGTTCAAATATTTTTAAAAGCAAATTTTTTTTGTCATCTTTCAGTAAAAACTATATCTACAATAACTATTAAAATACACCACATTGCACCCATAAAAATTAAACCTTAAGTGCTCGATAGATTGTCAGCTTTGGAGAACTCTTCCCAACATCTCGATCCGCCGACCATCGCTAAAGCAGTTAGTGGTCTAATGTAGGTGGCAAAAAATAACGATTGCTAAGTATATGTAAATATCTACAGAAATAAAGACATTTGATTGATTGATTGATTGATTAAAATGATCCTTATGAATAAGCCTTTCAATCGGTATCGTATTACAGGGTTATTTTACCACGTGATTTAAAAAATATATTCGAATGCAGTTCAAATTGTTTTAACAAACAAAACAATATCTACAGTAATAAAGACATTTGGAATTTGGAATTTAGTGCAGTGTCTACATCAGTGCTATAGTGACCCTAGCAATTTGTTTTATGGCGGAAACTTGATGCAGACACAGACTTGGGGGGTTACAGCAGGGTGATCCTTTGGGTCCTTGTTCTTCAGTCTGGCCATTCAGGAAGATGTCTCCTCTTTGCATTCGCCTCTTTATGTTTAGTATTTAGATCGGTGGCAGTCCGCAGGTAGAACTGGAGGATTTGAAAGCTATGATCCAGAGGTTCAGAAATCTCGGACTTTGCCTAAACCGTCAAAAGTGTGAAGTGTACTCTTTTTCAGGGCGTTTGTCGCAAGCGGTGTGCACGAAATTAATTCAGCTATCCCTGGGTTTATTAGTTTGAGCTTCATAATTTGGGTGTCCCCTTTTTCTGGAGGGTATCCCGGCTGCATTGCGTCGTTAAATATAAATTCTTTTAGCGACTAAAATGCTTCTAAAATATCTCAGCACACGTCGCGCTGACAATTTTGGGCAGCTGGCTCTGGATGCCAAGACTGACTTATACGGACTGCACCGGTTTGGCTGCACAGAGAGGCGACTGTGAGGTATGATTTTGAAGGAGTTGCTGGAGTGCATTTTAAATGTGGACATGTCTTCATCTCATTGGACGACGCAGGCATAACTGTTTGTTCGGCTTGGGGGCTTAGGTATTCGTAGCTTATTGGATACAGAGCTTCCCGCCTTTTTTGGCTTCTTAATATGGTTCTGTGGATCTCGTTATTCGCATCTTGGGTTCTCACGTTAGGGTTTTGAGAAACTTAGTTACTTTTATTTTGCATTCGTAGGATGTTAGGTGGAAGAAGGAAAAAAGTTTGTTTAGTTTGTGTATATGGGCCTAGGAAAATATTGTGACGTTTTGTGAAAGTAAGGTTAGAGTTGGGGATACAATAGATTAGATCTTTGCGATGCTTCAAATACCTTATACCTTGAACACCATTTACACACATTGATCTAGCCCCAAACTAGGATTCCCTGTATCTTGGGTACTAGACAACGATACTCATACTTATAAAGAAGTACGGAAGTATGTTGGACATTTGGTGGAAACTTTCAAAACTCCTCTTAATTATAGATCTGTACCTAAAATCTAACTAATATTATAAATGTGAAAGTAGCGATGTTAGGATGTTTGGATGTTTGGATGTTTGTGTGTTTCTGCCTCAATCACGCTAAAACGGCTAAACATATTTGAATGAAATTTAGCACAGAGGTAGTTTATGAGCTAGATTAACATATAGGATACTTTTTATCCGACTGCACCAGAAGGAGGGTAACGTTAACTCGGTTAATAATAATTGATAGGAACACGCAGATGAAGTTACGGGCACCAGCTGGTACATAATAAATAGGTACCTTCTACCTGCCTCGTTTTTAGTTCGTGCTCGAGTGTGGTATTCGAACTGTTAGATACTTATGTTATACCTCGCGCCACGAATTAAGAGCGCTGGGAGACATTGGCGGGAATTACTGCGCATATGTACAGGTATTGAAAAGTGACTTCTTCGCATTCAAGGTCACCGCTGATAACTCGTGGCGCGAGGTATACTAGGTACTAGTATAGTATAGAAACCAATTGACGCATCAAGCATGACTAATACGCATGACCAATCCCAAATACGCTAAATACCCAACAGAGACTCTTTTATTTCTATAAATAGCTTACTAACATGGAAGTTAGTTCTCGAATTAAATAATAACCGGCTAAGAGCGAGTCGGACTCGCGCACCAAGGCACAGATTACTAAATAGTTACTACGTAGTAATAGTAATAGTGACCAAGGCTTCCGCAGACATTTTTATGATTTGAGTACAAATGTGTGGTTTTTTATTTTTTTCTGTTCATTTTAGGTCAACGGAACTACACTAAAGGTTTTGATTTCCCTTTTGAGAATGAAGCATATTCAGCAAAATGGTGACATAAATGGCGGTATGTTTTGATTACGTTAACCTATAAGTTTGACTATTTCACAGCTTTTATTCAATAGAGACTTGATTCCTCGACGCGTCGTGGGTCGACAAGGGTCGTGTCGTGCCTGACAGACGGACGGACGGACAACGAAGTGATCCTATAACGATAAGGGTACCTTTTTTCCTTTTAAGGTACGGAACCCTAATAATTAACGTTACGATAACCTTCGTTGAGTAATTTCTAGGGTTCCGACCCGAAGAGTGCCAAACGATAATTTATCTTATTCAATTATATTTTAGATTTTATCATAGTAGAACTCGGAGGAACCCGAGGCGAACGGAGATTTCTTAATTGATTCTTGCGATGGTAGTATCTACAGGTACATTTGATTTTGGTTGCGATTAATAAATACCAGTTTAAATTAAAACGTGATGTTATTCAACCTTCATGTTGTCGCGCACCTTTTTGGTAACTTTCGATACCGACTCCCTCACTAAAAATTGCCATTAAACTTGACTTTGACAGTACCCTTACATATGGTACAAAAAAAAAGTGTTGTTTCTGTTCGCCAATTCATTTAATACCGAAATTAATAAGTTTGGCGGCAACTGGTTTAAACGCAACTGTTTTGATACGACGACGTATAAATAATAAATAATAACTAACATTTCAATTTCAAACATCCATTTATACATGTCACCGGAAAATAATACGATCCGTAAATTTATAAATTTCCTATTTTTTTTTCTGCAAGTTTATAAACATACTAACCTAACCTAACCTAACCTAACATAACCTAACCTAACCTAACCTAGCCTAATATAATCTAGAAGGAAGTTTATAAATTTCCTAGGAAATTTATAAACTTGCGGATCGTATTATTTTCCGGTGACATATACATTGCTTCTGGCCCCACACTAGGATACCCTGTGTCGTGGGAACCAGAAACAGCGATATCACACACATATAAACATCCAAGACCCGGGGGTTTCTTCTTCCTTCTAAGCCGGGATTCGAACCTGGTATCTCTCGCTTTCGATGCAGAGCCTCAAGCCGCGACGCCACAGAGCTCACTGTGCACAGTTTTTTTTTTATAATAAACGTATGAAGAATGAAACGTATGACTTTATGGAAGCAATAAACTTAATTTGAATTTGAATTTGAAGTGATATTTATAATTATACTATACAGGGTAACTATATATCCCGTAACTCAACGTCAAACGGTGTCAGGGGCCTGCTTTAATTGTCTGATAAAAAAATAAAAATAAAATCTATGTCACTTGGTTCATGGATAATTTGTTGTCAAAGTTTCTAGAAATGTTAGTAGTATGGGGGTGCAGTTTTTTTTTTAATAAAATTCCTTTCACAAAAGTTTTTTTTTAATATTTTGCCATTGGCTTGACATTGAGTTACGGGACAAGCTGTAAAGGGAAAAAAATAAGAAAAAGAAGAAAACAAATGTTTAGGTTATCAAAAAATAAACCATTGGAAGTATTTTTCTAAACGAATCGATGTGTCTCCGAATTTACCTGGGAAATTGATCTAACTAAGCGATATTTAGTACATTAGGAATAAGTCTTGCAACATTGAAGATAACTGGCCAAGTGCGAGTCGGACTCGCGCACCGAGGGTTCCCTAAAAACTGCATTATAGGCGGAATGCCCCTGTGAAGTGCTCCCAACCGGAAATGAATAGTTTTAGAGAACTTATATTTTGCTGTAAATTCCTTACCTCCCTTTTTATGATACTTTTTCACAGTTTCACTTGGTTTGGGTAAATTTTACAGGCGAAAAGTAATCTATATCAACTAATTGCTCCTCGATTACAAAGACTGATACCATCGTGTTTCGTTATAACACTTTTTTCTTAATAATTTTCAAAAAATAATATCTTAAAAACTGAAAAAAACACCTCAAACTTGTAGGATCGTGTTTAGAATGACCCCCTACTTTCCAATTAAAAATCACGAAACTCTAGTAAACGGCCCTTTTCTAAAGTCTATCCAAAAAAGGCGAATCCATCTGTACCTATATTAATGGGCACCTAAAGTGGAGCGATACTCAGAAGTAGCAGCTGGCATCTGTCAACAGTAGGGACAGAGCTATTCGTCGATCTCCCTTCCTTTTCTAAGTGAAACAAGGAGGAGAAGACTAAAGACGCATAGCTCAGTCCCTACTGTTGGTGTTGATAGATGTCAAACGCGATTTTTAAGAATAGATCCACTTTAGGTAATACCTAGAATCTAGATGTATGAAAAGTTCTTCTTACCCGTTGAACGTAAGGTTCCTGAGCCAACGTCTTCACATGACAAGGATCCCCGATCAACAACCCAAATGACTCCAACATCCTGGTCTCATTACTATAAACTCTCCCAGAGTTTATTTTCACACCATTTCTCGACAACAACTCCTGATCAGGCATACTTGTACAAGTCCTGTTAAACTTGACTTGACCCAGAGGACAACATTTCCTGAGGCAGGTCTTCACTTTACACAGACAACCGAAAGTTCGTTGTTTCCCGGCATCAGTTCTGTTGTAAACCAACTCGGTCGGGTATCGAACTCCATCCTTCTCCAAGCCATCCGTGGCTGTCGTGCCATCGGAGATATCCACACTAAGCGAATCATCACACGGCTGGCCTTCGCAAATCGCGATCGCGACACACATAGTAAAAATACACAAATATTCTCGCATGTTTCTCTTCAAATGTCACTTTGATCTCGCTCCAATTTATACCGATCCTGTTATATTTTTAATTATAAAGCGCGGCACTTTAGCTCGGCGGTGTTATCGCGAATGACCGGAAAACGCAAAGGACTTTACATATTTACAGTGACGGGTAACTTTAACAAATTAAACGGTTGATGTAAATACAGGGCACTTTTGTTAACAGCTAAAGCATGACCAGGGGAATTTTGTACAGCGGCGTCTAAAGTGAACTAGTGGACTAATCAAGCGGTTCTTTACGGCTATGCGGGCCGCCGACCACTCCACAACTGAGAATACTGTGATGATTATTTAAAAAAACAAGAATACGCTGTTCGGATTATTAATTGGCCTGAGAGACTTGTTTTGTAACAATGACCCGTGGCCGTGACTAAAAGTGTTGGAATAAAGGTTTGTCTGTGTCTTCGCTGAGTAATAAATAACGTAATCACACAAAAGTGGGTTTCCCCCTACTCTGTTACATAATAGACAAGCTTGATACATTTAGGGGTCTTACTACGAAAAAAAAATCCTGTTTAAAAGTTGTTAAAATACAAAAAAAATACATAAGATTTTGACATTTATGTTTTAGGTTAAACTATGTTTTTTTGTGGTAACACGGTTAACAACTAGGTAGTTACGGTGCGTAACATTTGTCTTAACTACGATTTTCACCATAATTTCGGCTTGATTGAATCGTCTGAATGACGACCCGATTGGCCGAGTCGGCAGTGACCCTGCCTACGAAGCCAAGGGTCCCGGGTTTGAGTCCCGGTGGGGGCAAATATTTGTTTGATGAGAACGGATGTTTGTACCCTAGTCATGGTTGTTTATCTATCTAAATATAATAATTATCTATATAAGTATGTGTATCGTTGTCTAGTACCCAAGATACTAATCCTAGTTTGGGGCTATAGATGGATCGGGTGTAAAAATTGGCGTTCCACAAGGTTCCATATTAGGCCCTTTCTTATTCCTGGTATATATTAACGATCTGCCTTTCATGGTGGAGAAATTAATTGACAAAGTGTTGTTTGCTGATGATACTTCGATGGTCTTCAAAATTGAAAGACAAAAAGGAGATTTTGATGATGTTAATGGTGTATTGTCTTTAACCTTGAATTGGTTCACAGTTAATAATTTATTGTTAAACGCTGGTAAAACCAAGTGTATCAAATTCTCACTTCCAAATGTCAGCCAAGTTGAGACCAGTTTAGTTGTTAGATAACAGCACGTTAGAATAAGTAAATGATGCGAAGTTTCTTGGAATAACCATTGATATCAAATTGCAGTGGGGACCCCACATAGATAAATTAGCTGGTAAATTAAGTTCTGCGGCTTACGCTGTTAGGAACATCAGACAAAGCACGGATGTGGCTACATCTAGGCTAGTATATTTTAGTTACTTTCATAGTGTCATGTCCTATGGTATCTTGTTGTGGGGGAAAGCAGCGGATATTCAAACTATTTTTATTTTACAGAAAAGAGCTATTCGAGCAATTTATAATTTAAAACGAACTGACTCCTTAAGAGAACTTTTTAAAGAAATTGGCATACTTATTGTAGCTAGTCAATTTATTTTCGAAAATATAATGTATGTACGCAAGAACCTTACAACATTTACCAAACTTACCGATAGCTGTAATGTTAACCTAAGAAATAATCACAGACTGTGTGCGCCCCGATTTAGACTCGCGAAGGTTAGCAATTCTTTCAAGGGTCAGTGCATTCTCTACTATAATAAGATAACTCTGGAGATTTTGAAATTGCCATTTGAGCAATTTAAAAAGCATGTTAAAGTGACTTTGTCGAAAAAGGGATATTACAATGTTCGAGATTACTTAAATGACAGGACTGTTCAATCTAGTTCAACATAGACCTCGCTGTTAATAGTTTTGTAATTATTTATTATTGCCTGCTTATTAAATAAAAAAAAACATAATTGTATTAGTTAAGCACAACCTATTTTTAAAAGAGATCTAAAAATCAATCTGTAGGATTTTCTACGCCCTTCTTCTCCCACAGTGGTCCAATGCAGAGAAGAGGCAAAAAATGACGTTTGCTAAGTATATGTAAATATCTACAGTAATAAAGTACTTTGACTTTGACTTTGATCAATGTTTGTAAATAGTTTCCAAGGTATTATTATTATTATTATTGTTATTATTGTCTACTTACACTCAAACAACAGAACATTTATGAAGAACTCTGTATTTGTACAGAGACAAAGTAAGCAAGTTTGATAAAGCCTTTTGTTTACGCGATTGGTCCGACATCATCAAGTCGACGGATCTCACTGGATGGTGTTGGCATAGGATAGGACAGCGAAGATTGGCGCTATAACAGAAACTTGTAGGGTATATTTTGATGGGGAAAACTGTGGCACTAGCAATTAAACATAAAATTATATAAAACCATTACGTTTTAATTCAATAGACGAAAAACAAGTTAAGTGACACCGTCAGTCAATAATAGATAAAACCTTCTACAACGTATTTAACCATGAGGTAGCATCACAGCTTCCAACACCTTCTCCTGATGTTCACTCATGTGGCTAAGACACGGCACTATCCACACATTAGTGTTGCACAGTGTCTTGCAAACTTTACTTTTGACAGCGGCTTTGTCATTATATCAGCTAGCTGTATTTCTGTTGGACAGTAGCTGACATTGATCAGTCCACTCACGAAGTGCTCGTGGATGAAGTGGTATCGCACGTCTATGTGCTTCGATCTCTTGTTAAAGGAACCGGACTTTATAAGTTGAATCGAACTTTGGTTATCAACGTGTAGATTTATTTTTACTTCAGAGTCGGTTATTTCCTTCAACAGAGATTTTAGGTACAGTCCCTCTTTACAGCAGTCGGCTGCGGCTATGTACTCGGCTTCAGTCGACGATAGGGCCACTATAGGCTGTCTCTTGGATGCCCATGATATTGGTCCATCGGCTATCATTAGCACGGAGCCAGATGTGCTTCGTCTCGTCAGCGGATCTCCAGCATAGTCCGAGTCACTGTAAGCATCTATGTTCTCGATAGGGCTGTTTCGTTTGAATAGTATGCCCTTATCTTTCGTCCCAACTAAGTACTTGAATATTTTCTTCACTCGTGTGACATCTTCCTTAGTGGGGTTTTCTACTTTTCTGCTGACTAGGTTTACAGCTTGTGCGTTGTCTGGTCTGGTTCGCGTGGACAGGTATTGTAAACTTCCCACTGCCTCTCTGTAGGGGTTTGATGGGAACATTATTTTCAACATTAAATTCTTAGTAAACATGTAGGTGCTATTGTATGACAAATACATTATAACATTCATTACACACTACACTTCACATACATACATTACACTTATCAACTTCTCTTTCATAACTCATACTATAAACACTCTCCTTGGTCCACCCGAATTGGTACACAGTTAATAATTTATTGCTAAACGCTGGTAAAACCAAGTGTATCAAATTCTCACTTCCAAATGTCAGGCAAGTTGAGACCAGTTTAGTGTTAGACAACAGCACGTTAGAATTAGTAAATGATACGATGTTTCTTGGAATAACCATTGATAGCAAATTGCAGTGGGGACCCCCCACAGATAAATTAGCTGGCAAATTAAGTTCTGCGGCTTACGCTGTTAGGAACATCAGACAAAGCACGGATGTGGCTACATCTAAGCTAGTATATTTTAGTTACTTTCATAGTGTCATGTCCTATGGTATCTTGTTGTGGGGGAAATCAGCGGATATTCAAACTATTTTTATTTTACAGAAAAGAGCTATTCGAGCAATTTATGATTTAAAACGAACAGACCCCTTAAGAGAGCTTATTAAAGAAATTGACATACTAACTGTAGCTAGTCAATTTATTTTCGAAAATATAATGTATGTACGCAAGAACCTTACAACATTTACCAAACTTAGCGATAGCTGTAATGTTAACCTAAGAAATAATCACAGACTATATGCGCCCCGATTTAGACTCGCGAAGGTTAGCAATTCTTTCAAGGGTCAGTGCATTCTCTAATATAATGAGATACCTCTGGAGATTTTGAAATTGCCATTTGAGCACTTTAAAAAGCATGTTAAAGCGACTTTCTTCTCCCACAGTGGTCCAATGTAGAGAAGAGGCAAAAAATGACGTTTTCTAAGTATATGTAAATATCTACATTAATAAAGTACTTTGACTTTGACTTTGACTTCAATAGCGATTAGGTGCTTTTTCAATTAAGTTTTGTGTCACATATGTAAAAATTAATCCCATTTTATCAAATTAACTTTTAACTATTATATATGATCCTTAACTTTATAACTTAAAATTTTACTATAAATTTAAATTAAGTCAAATATTTTAACTGTATGTACATAATTACAGTTTTTTTTTTGTCAGACAATATTGTTGCATATAATTAGGGAGGAGCGTATCTACTTTGGGGAGTAACGACTCTTATATTGTCTGTACAAATGTATGACAAAACTGTAGCAATATTACTGTATAAACATGATTTATTTATTATTTATCATTCTGAACAACTTTCACTAAGTAACCGATT
The DNA here is from genome assembly GCA_949825045.1 of Argyresthia goedartella. Lineage (NCBI taxonomy): Eukaryota > Metazoa > Arthropoda > Insecta > Lepidoptera > Argyresthiidae > Argyresthia > Argyresthia goedartella. The sequence continues at coordinate 34,149,325 of OX463812.1, read as the reverse complement.
TGATCAAAGCAACCGGGCGGTCAGCTGTTGTGTGGAGAAGTGAACAATAATTTTGATCTGTTCAAATCGGTTTCATAGTGAAAGTTGTTTACAACGATGTATATTCTTTACCTTTCTGTTACACGGTCTTTACCCAGCAGTGGTCCGATGTAGGCTGGCTGATCGCGATTATGATGAGGATGATGATTCTGAGCGTCTCAATCATTAGATACCTACCTACCTACCTATAAATCTATCTATCTAAAACACCCACCACGCTGCATACAGGTTGTCTAGAGTATGGAGCGACATTTTTTTTTTGGGGAGTAGGGGACATCATTCTGGACAACGTTTACTAAGGAACCGATTTGATCAGAGCAACCTTATTTTTCAGTTCTGCATACATTAGCATAGGTCATCAATTGATTTTTATATAGATGTGACAAAAAAAAGTTGTTCTGATCAAATCGGATTCATACTGAAAGTTGTTCGTAATGATGCCCCCTACCCCTACTCCCCAAAAAATGTTGTCGCTCAATACTCCAAACACCCTGTATATGTATCAGGTATCTACTTGTTTTATAACAGTACCTACATATCTAACATGTCATGTCGGCGATTAGCAATTCCATTCCTCCCACCATGGCAACATCTTGATTAAGGTAGGTATGCTTTACCTTCAATTTATCTCTAAAGCTTCAATTATAATAAATGCACCTTTGCGAAGGGGTTCCGTACCATCGAACAAGCGCAAGAACGCGTCTCTTGAATATATATTTTTACCCGACTGCAGCGAAGCGGCAGAGGAGGGGTATGTGTTTGACCGTTGACCTCTAATTAAATAAGTTAATTAATTGAATACTGTACTCTAATGATTTTATCGAACCTCAATATTCACGTTAAGTCTAATCTGCTTATTTTGTACCTTTTTGTGTACGGCATTTGGTATTTTTAGTTCGTTTAATTACTCGTAAGTATAAATGTTCGTTATTTGTATTACTCGTTTATCGGCAATAGAAATACACAATATGTGAAAATTTCAACTCTCTCACTATTATACAGGGTGACATTTAATTTGCTGACCTTATTCTGGGGAATGAAAGTACCCATTATCATGAACAACTTTCCCCAAGAAACATGTGGTCGTAAACGAAATAAATTTCTGGGTCTCCCATAGTAACTTGTAGTCAGCTGATCGGGTCAATGTACTGAGGGACGAAAAAAAATGTTCATTTGCGACCATATGTTTCTATGGGAAAGTTGTCCATAATGATCGGTGCTATCAATCCCCAAAATATGGTCAGCTTATTAAATGTCACCTTGTATACAGCCCATTGACAGGTGGGCGGACAGACAGACAGACAGTGGAGGCTCAGAAATAGGAACCCGTGCTCCTTTTTGGTACGGAACCCTAAAAGTTAAACAGCAAGAGGCTGATGTGCGTTGCGTACGCACAATGGCGATATCTTTCAGTTAGACTTAATATATTCACACAGGTTTTAATACCTTGCTTAATACGTAATCATAAAGACGATTGATGATCTATGGCGTTGCGGTTCGAGGCTACCAAGCGAGAGGTCCTGGGTTCGAATCTCGGCTGGGGAGGAAAAAAACCGATCCCCAGGTGTTGTATGATGACATGTAAGAAAGAAAGAAAGAAAGAAATATTTATTATAAGGGCAGTAAACAATTACAAAAATGAAACAAAACACAGAGATGAAAAGTGGCAATGACACATGATATGAAATGCAATGACAGTCGTGGTGTGTCACTGTCATTATAAATGGCGACTGACTCAGCATTGTGGTGAAGGCACGGCCTTCAACACTGATTTTCAGTCAGCGCCATGTGTGTGACTCGCTTTTACTAGTTCCCACGGGTATTCTAGTGTGGCGCCAGAAGCAATTGTCCGTAAAGATGGTATTGGGGAGTTGGGAGAGACAAGACATTTCTTTCTTGCCTTCACTCCGAAGTTCACAATTTCCAGCGTCCATATAAGAAAAAATCTATGGTGGAAAGTTTAACATTGGGGTAAATCGAACTTGTTGCGACAAAAAGCATTGATGAGATCGCCACTGTACAGCTGGTTAGTTTAAATAAGGATCGCACGATAGAGTTTGATTTATGATTTTAATTTAAATATTCACAGTTAAACTTCAACAATACAAAACGTAAGTAATAGTAGGCTATACACACACACGTCGTCGTCACGAACTCGTTATAATCACAAACCATTCCACTTTTAACAATATAGGGTCCCTTTGGTAACCTTTAGGGTCTTACTTATTGACGACCTGAATGGCCGAGTCGGCAGTGACCCTGCCTACGAAGCCAAGGGTCCCGGGTTCGAGTCCTGGTGGGGGCAAATATTTGTTTCATGAGAACGGATGTTTATACCCTAGTCATGGTTGTTTATCTATCTATGTATAATATTTATCTATATAAGTATGTGTATCGTTGTCTAGTACCCAAGATACAGGGAATCCTAGTTTGGGGCTAGATCAATGTGTGTAAATAGTGTCCAAGGTATTATTATTATTACTGCAAAAAAATAAACTCCTGTTCAACACTTGTTTAAAGACAAAAATGTATGGGATTTGACGTTTGTTTTGAGCTGAAGCTTTGTTTTTTTTTGTAGTAACACGGAGTTAAAGAGACAAATAATAGCTAGGTTTTGTAGGGGAATGTTTGTAAAAAATATGAATAAGTACAGCGAGACAGAAAATAACGAAACATTCTTCGACAGACATAATAATAACATCGAAAGATAAGTACTAAGATAGTATAAATAAATGCACATTTTTCTCTTTTAAGTACAATAGTATAGCTAAATGGCGTAATGTAGTACTTAATACTTAATACCTACATGCTGAAACTAGAGAGCTCAGTGCTGAAGCGATTGTCATGTTTAGTACTTTGAATGATATTTTTTATATTTTATACACAGTGGCATCATTCTGGAATACATTTCCTAATAACTTAATTTCTAATTAATTGACAGCTCAAACTCTGACAGCTCTTACATACGTAGCAAAGTCCTCATTACAATGAAGATTAGTATATTCTAAATACAAAAGTACAACCTTGAATAGGTGCCAATAATCTACAACACCTATAATACGAAACTACAATAAAAGAGATCGCTATACATTTCCGTTTTCAAAAGTTTCCACAATCATATCTCTACGGCATCTGGAAACACATGGTCGAGGTAGTCTTGGTTCGAGGTCGGCAACGGTTTAGGCCTTTTCGATCTTCGGAACGAATGCCTAATGTTCGATGAATACTCGTTGAACCTCGATGCAATTTCTCGAACTTTCCCCGCCTTAGGTTTGTAGTCGCCGATTTCGATATTCACCTCTCCCAACCCTTTTCGTATGTCCGCGGTTTGGCCGAACTCTTTCGGCTCATCAAAATCCCTATTGCCTCGCTGAGACGCTCGTCTCGCATCTTGTGATCTTTCGTACGTTAGTGTTCTATCATTTCTCTTGCTGGCAACTTTATCGCTTCTGCCCGAATTATTTCGTTCGTACATTCTGGTGTAATTGTTTGATTTTCGTACTTGGCTGACACTCCCTGTGTCAATACCGTTAGCGATATTCGCTAATCCAAAGTTCGGGTCTCTGGTGTATTCTATGTCTTTGTTTGACCTACAAACATTTCGCACATCGTCGGGCATTTCGTTAGTGCTACGTTTCGACCTTCTGGCGTTTCCCATAGGTCCCTTAAAAGTAGAGAAGCGATTGGTTGTATCGCAATTATTATTAATTTCGTTTGCATTGTTATGCGGCTCGAAAGCGTGCGTTCTTTGGTGCGGTATGGGCTTAGACAGAGACAGGTATCTAGGCGGCTCTCCGTGTTTGTTTATTGTTATATCATAGTGTAAATGCGGGTCCAACACCGCATAAACGTTATCTTTGGCTTCCCTTTCCAGCGATGTCAACGCTGCCTGAAAAAAAAAACAATACTGATTAAATTAAGCGAAATATTAATACTTCAATCGCGGTCAGTGGGAGTAAAGGTCTTTCGTTTGAGCTGCACTTTGTAAATTAAAAGCAATATGGTAATGATATTATCTAAGTCAAGACTGACAGCTTGTCATAGACAAGACAGGTATCGCAAATATTGGAAAAAAGTAACAATCACATTGTATGTTTGGTTTATGATTGTTGCCGTGGTAGTTTTAGAACTGACGCGTTCTCTAGGGTTACACTTAGGGACCTTACAACTCAATAGACATGAATGCACGTTTCGTAGAAAGTGTGACCCAGCCTTATGGCATTGAGGTCAAAAAGCAATTTGTTTATGGTGACTTAAGTATAGGTGTTTGATGTGTTTGTTACCAGCGCCATTTTGTTAATTAACTACCGAACAAGTGTTAGTGAGTCATGCAGATTAACCGCCTGAAAGTACAGAGTGTCTTTTAACAAACTGACCAAATATTTGGAAATACAAATCAGCTGACTGCTCGGCCCAAAATACATGGAGACGTGAAATACCTATTAGCTGCTTTGATCAAGTCGGTTTCATAGTGGAAGTTGTTTACAATGGTGTCCCACCAGCTGATGTAGGAACCCCTTAGCAATGACTTCCCCTTTCTGTTACACCTGTAAAGGGCGAAGCTATGAAGAACTTTTTCCAAAAACATAATAATAATAATGATACCTTGGACACCATTTACACACATTGATCTAGCCCCAAACTAGGATTCCCTGTATCTTGGGTACTAGACAACGATACACATACTTATATAGAGAAATATTATACTTAGATAGATTAACAACCATGACTAGGGTACAAACATCCGTTCTCATCAATCAAACATTTGCCCCACCGGGACTCGAACCCGGGACCCTTGGTTTCGTAGGCAGCGTCACTGCCGACTCGGCCATTCGGGTCGTCAGAAAAAAATGATTGCAATATAATGATAATAATAAATGTAGCCTATTAATGTCCCTACCGAGGGGCACAGGCCTTTACCCGGATACGAGTAAGATTGAGCCATACTCCACCACGCTGGCTCAGTGCGGGTTGTTGGAGGGGAGTTTAAAACCATTATCTATATCGATAGCCGGGACCTACAGCTCAACGTGCCATCCGAAACACTGAACGTCCGATACTGTACTTAAGATCAATTATTTATCTCATTGGTACATGGTCAGGAATCGAACCTGCATCTCCTGTGTGTGAAGCAAACTTTAAACCCGTTCGACCACGGAGCTCTTGCTCATGGTTGCAAACGAAGTAAAAAATCATTCTCGGCAGGTATGTATGTATAGTTGTTAATATTGGTTCAGTCAGCTGGTTGCGTGATAATTCTATACTTATAAGAACCCCAAAATGATTGCAATTGCGTCCATTATGTTCCATAGAGAAAATTCTTCGTAATTGGGGTTAGTAGGAAGCATGCCCAGTTCAACTAATAAAACGTAATCTGTATTAATAATAAATCTCCATCAAGCGTAGCTCATAATGTTTTATTACCCAGTAATAAATCGCCACAAAGCCATTATAGGTTAGTCTAAGTAATAGGAATCATGAATTAATTTTATTTTACTTTCATTTTCTCGTATATACCGTGTCGAATAGGCAACGAGCATATTAGACCATTAAAATACTTTAATTTAATGACAAAAATCGGGGGTTCAAACTGCCAATTGACATTTTGGCGCGAAAGCGGACCTACAGCGGATGTGACGTTATAGCTCTTGTCAGTAAGAGACAGAGCAATAATTCAATCTCCTTTCCCTTTTTAGGGTTCCGTAGAGAAACAAGGAACCCTATCGTTTCGTCATGTCCGTCTGTCCGTCCGTCCGTCGGTATGTCATAGCAACTTTATTCCAAAACTGTTGGAACTACACAGTTGATACGTGGTATGCAGATGTACATATGATGTGAACCACTTTACGATTTCAAATTAAAAAAATACATGGAACTGAAACCATATTTTTTTTTATTAAACCAATATGTGCGGGGTGTCTATAGATAGGTCTTGAAAATTAAGTTGAACATTGAGTTGAACAACTTAAACGCTGCGGTTCCTGAAACCATTTTCCCTCAAAGTAAATCGTTAAAGAGACAGAAAAAAATACTCTCTAACTTTTAAAGTAAGAGTGAAAAATCTAAAAATACATAGTCAGGTCATAAGCTCCGTCACACAATAAAAACTTTTGAATTTAGAACGCTGGCCACAAAAAAGTTTATTGAATTCGAATTTCAAATTTTTCATGAAAATAAAAATGTGTACTTTTTAGAATTTTCCTCATTTTTAAATATGGAGTGGACACTTAAAGAAGACCGTGTCGCAGTTAGCGTTGCATCGTTGCGGTTACGCGCCAATTCAGATTTTCGACTCACTGAAAAATTTGAATATAACCAAAAGATTCGTTTATCGTACCATAAAACGATACAATGAAGACTCTAGTGTAGATGACAGGTCAAGAAGTGGTCGCCCTCGCTCTGTTAGGACTCCAGCAGTGATAAAAGCTGTGAAGGCGCGAATTCAAAGAAATCCCATACGTAAGCAGAAACTGTTGGCCCTTCAGATGGGGTTAAGCAGGACCACGGTGAAAAGGGTGTTAAATGAAGACTTAGGGCTTAGGGCATATCGAAGAAAAACAGGAAATCGTTTGGACGCTCGTTTAATGGACCTGAGACTGAAGAGATGCCGCGCTTTGTTGAAGCGGTACGCGGGAAAAAAGCATCGGGAAATTATTTTTTCGGATGAAAAAATTTTCACCGTGGAAGAGAGCTACAACAAACAAAATGATAAGGTGTACGCACACAGTAGTGAAAAAGCGAGCAACCGTATTCGGCGTGTCCAACGAGGTCATTTTCCATCCTCGCTCATGGTTTGGTTGGGAGTCTCTTATTGGGGCTTAACTGAGGTACATTTTTGTGAGAAAGGCGTAAAAACGAATGCAGTTGTGTATCAAAATACAGTCCTCAAGAACCTTGTGGAACCTGTTTCTCATATCATGTTTAATAACAGGCACTGGGTATTCCAACAAGATTCTGCGCCAGCTCATAGAGCGAAAAGCACACAAGACTGGCTGGCAGCGTGTGAAATCGACTTCATCTGGCACGAAGACTGGCCCTCCTCCAGTCCAGATTTGAGTCCGTTAGATTACAAGATATGGCAACACTTGGAGGAAAAGGCCTGCTCATAGCCTCATCCTGATTTGGAGTCACTCAAGGCATCCTTGATTAAGGAAGCCGCCGATATTGACATGGACCTCGTTCGTGCTGCGATAGACGACTGGCCGCGCAGAATAAAGGCCTGTATTCAAAATCGCGGGGGTCATTTTGAATAAACTTTATTACCATAAGAATCTATGTTTTATTAAATTCATTTTGCTATATAAGGTAATTGTACCAAAGGTTGACAGTGTCCCAATAGTTGACAGTTCGACCTACTGCAGCTAAATTTAAGGATGTTTTTCGCCTGATTCCCCTAGAATAATTTTAGTACGTACTGCCAGCGCCATCTCTTGTCACGAAACAAAAATCAAGCGCTTTCGATAAAGCAGTTCAAAATGGCGAATTTATTTCTCAAACAAGTGACGACGCGAGTCTCTGTGGTCGTGTTTTCTTAGCAAAGCGGATAAGAACGCTCTTAGTTCAAAGGTAAGTTCTAACAGTTACTTTTGTTGGATTGTGTCCATAAATATAACATATATCGAGTCACCAGTAATGCGTGTTTTTGCTTAAAAGAATGCATATGAGTTTCGTTTGTATTTTATGTTTATTAACGGTGTCAAGTATTAGAACAAAAAAAATGGTTTATATCCAATACTTGACAACCCTGTCAAGTTTTGGCGCTGAGCAATTTCTGCTTTTATTTATCGTTTAAAGGTAGCTTTGTACTTATCAAGTTTTAATAACAATAGTTTTGTAAAGATACGAGTATGTTTTGACCCGTTTTTCCAAAAGTAGACAGTGTCAACTGTTAGGTTAATTCATTGTGTCAACTATTGGTTTTGCAGAACAGAAAAGTGCACCTACTGAAGAAAAATGCCTCCAGTGAAAGGAAAAATGTTCCAATATTCCGAAGCAGCCATGGCAGCGGCTATATCTGATGTTGAGCGAGGTCTTCCCGTAGCCACATCTGCTAAAAAACACCAGGTTCCACGAGTTACTCTTCTTTATAAAGTGAGAGGAAAATCGCCTAAGGAGAGAAAAATGGGCCGAAATTCATACCTTCCTACATTATATGAAGCTACGCTAGTACAGTGGATTAAAGACGTGGCTAAAGCAGGGTTCCCTGTCACTAAAGATCAATTACTTAGTAGCGTTCAAAAGTTGGTCATGGAACTGAAATTAGAAACGCCATTTACTGATGGAAAGGATTTCATTTACCTGGTAGAAAGTGGTACGACAGCTTTTTAAAACGACACCCAGATATAAGTTCAAGAGTTTGTCAAAATTTGACTTCAACGAGAGCATCAGTAACTAAGGTGCAATTAGACAAGTGGTTTCATGAAGTGTTATCTTACTTTGAAGCTAATGGGTTCACTGATATCCTACAAGATCCCAGGCGCGTGTTTAATGCCGACGAAACTGCATTCTTTTTAAACCCGAAAGGCGGCAAAGTTCTGGCAGAAAGAGGTGATAAAACCGTTTATCAGCAAGTGAATCCAGATGAAAAGGAATGCTTGACCGTATTGTTTACCGGAAATGCCGATGGGGAAATCTTAGAGCCAGTCGTAGTATTTAGATATGAGAGAATCCCTAAAGAACTGAGTCTCAGCGTACCGGCTTCGTGGGGTCTAGGTCGATCTGAAAGTGGATGGATGACTGGAGAGTTGTTCTACGAATTTATGACCAACATATTTAACCCTTGGCTAGAAAAACACAACATACCTAAGCCAGTTGTATTGTTTATAGATGGACACACTTCGCATCTAACCTTACATGTAAGCAAATTCTGCTCTCAAAACGGAATCATAATGGTTGCTCTGTATGCAAACGCTACCCACTTAATACAGCCTATGGACGTTGCTCTTTTTCATTCGCTGAAATCAACGTGGAAGGATGCCGTACATGAGTGGCGCGTAGAAAACCTTGATACACCAATACTCAAAAAAATAAACTTTTGCCCTCTGCTAAACAAAGTGATTCTAAAGTAATTTCATCCTTCGATTCTGAGGAATGGATTTCGTAAATGCGGGCTTGTTCCATGGAATCCAGCTGCTGTACAATGTAAGGAGAAACCGTCAAAACAGGATACGACCGTGAAGGAAAGTTTACTGAAAGAGTTACAACAAGGAATTGCTTTCATGGAAAAATATATGGATGAAAAAAAGCTTTCAGAGTTCAGAAACAGTGAAACCGGTGTGGAAAATCCTGAAGACAAGTCATTTTTTATGTTTTACAAAAGAATCATTTGTTTGAGCCAGGATACAGCAAAAGAAGTGGCAGGAAATCCAATACCGCCCACTAATATTAAAGCTCCCACAGTTGGTATTTTATCAAAGTCGCAAGATGACATAACTACAGCTTCAAAGTCACAAGAATCTACGCCTAGAGTTGAAAAATTAACAATCAAAAGTTATTTTAAGCGACCTATGACCACAGTCGCAGTAACTGGATCATCAAATGCTGGTCTATCACAAAGAAATGATTTAGGGTCCGAACAGAATAATCAAATAGCTGGAGTTGCATCTCAAGAAGGTCCTGTAAGCCTTATATTAAACACTAAAACGTCAATGAAAGTACCCAGTCCCTTCAAAAAAGTATTTTATTGGCCTGAACAAAAACCAACGACAAAAAAAAGACTAAGGGAAAAAATCCCAGCTGTTATAACATCAGACCTGTGGCAAAAATACCATGAAGATAAAGAGAATAAGAAAATGGAAATAATTGAAGACAAGAAAAGAAAAGCTGACGAAAGAAAAAGGAAGAAGGAATTAAAAGAAGAGTTGAAAAAGAACAAGATTCTTAGTAAGAAACCGAAACCTAAGAAAAAATGCATTAAAAAGACTGTACAAGACAGTGATACAAGCACTGATGATAATGAAGAGTGGAGAGATTCAGGAAACAGTATTGAGGATATTGAATCCAACCTAGAAGAAAGTGACATTGAGGATTCACTAACAGAAAACAGGAAATCTTATAGAAATAAAGAAAAATACAATGAAAACGATACTTAATCTGATGTCAGTCCTTCCTGTAACCTATGCAGGATACTTATTGACAACAGGGCATCAGCTCAAAAATGCATGGCATGTAAAAAAATGGTCTGTTGTAGCTGCACTGATGGCTATAACCATTATGATTACATTTGTGCGAGGTGTTTGGAAGATTCTGAAGATTGAAAAGTCGTGTCAATTATTGGTGTTGTATGTGTCAAGTATTGGTTAATTTTGTTTTTGCATGTGTCAACCTAGGGTGCATAATTTGAGGTACAAAAATAGATTGTTTTTGATAAGTTCAAGAGAGATATTTCAGTTTTTGTTTCTTTTAATATATAATTTAAGAGGTCGTGCAATGAGTGCCATTGACTTTTAAAAAAAATATGAATAAATAAAAAAATGGGACGATATGTAGCTCTTTTATTCGTTAATGTGTCAACTATTGGTGCCATTACCTTAAATGTTTACGTATATAATAAACATGTCTAAATTATTTCATATTGCACATGTGACAGAACTGACTATGTATATATGTTGTTTATCTCACTAAATACTTTCAACAAAAAATAATCAATAGTTTGAACAAAAAAATTGTAGGTTAGATGGTGCTGCCTTGGGGAGAGCTTGTCCACTGGTTGTACCGGTTAGAAGCAAGATTGTTGCATGTTGTGCTTCTATATTTGCTTCTAGAGCACCAACTTTTTCACTAGCACGGCTATTAACAACAATAGTTGTTGTCAATTCACGAATGTTATTTTCGAGGTCTGCTACGGTCATTGCCGATTTTTAAATAATTAATTACGGGGTGAGTGATGTGACGCGTGCGGAACCGCGTAACCCATTCTTTACACGCAACGTAACAATTTTATACACGGTCAAAATGTTGAAACTTCTGTTCACTACAGCCTGGCGTATCATAATGTACGTTTTTTTTAATATTAATAGGTATAATAGTAAATATAAATAGGTAAATAGGCAATAAATGATTGAGTATTGAGTAGTATTGGCATGGAGCAAGTATTCTAATACTTGCTCCATGGTATTGGTATTTTTGCTTGGCACAAATACTGGTTTTGCCTGACTGAATTACTGAATAGCGACAAAAAATGAGCGTGACTAGAAATACTGGCTTCGTCTGACAAAATTACTGAAACGCGCGACTAGAAAACTAAAAACAGCCACCTGAAAACTAAATTCGAGTTACATCATACATAACATACAAAACGAGCGTTGGGCTTTGTTGTTCTTACATGTTCAAACTAACACGAAGGATAAAAGAGGCTTTGCCATGCTCAACTCCTTCACCTACCCCGACCCACCACTTTGCCCAGACAGGCTTTATTAAGTAAGCGCTGGCTAAACCATTCAGTAATTTAGTCGCGCAAATCAGTAATTTTGTCGCGCAATTCAGTATTTTTTTCACTCATTTCAGAAAATTCCTCTGAGAATCATTCGCTCAATAGTTTTTAATTAGGTGGTTTTATTATTCCCCTATATAAATAAAGGTTATTAATATTTTTGATTGAATTGAAGAACTAATGTATTCCGCTTTATATGCTAATACGGCAGATAATATAATTATTCTAGTAATTCAAATACTTATATGTGAGACTGTACCACTATGTGTACCTATTACACTAATTGAGAGGCTCGGCAAACTAATTAAGTATTGTAATCCCTCAATTTTACCCTGGGGACATTTCCCCCGAGGACATTCTAGACTAGTCAATGAAATTAAATTGAATAGTTTATTCGATGTTTCTGAGTAATTACAGTTAACTGGTTATACAAGTATTCGTACTACTGTTAGAAACTGTTTTTATAGACTTCGTGTTCTCTATAAAATACGTAACTACCTAGATGTAGATACGAGGATCCATCTTTGTGAATCCCTTATTTTGTCTAAGCTAAATTATGCTGATACTCTTATTGGGGGCTGTCTGCTGGTAAGAACTAAAAAAATTATACAGAGAATTCAGAATTCATGCGCAAGGTTCTGTTTCACTATCCCACGGAGAGCGCACATTACCCCTTACTTAAATAGTAACAACTTACTCAATATGGAGTCACGGCGAGCCCTGCATTTTGCAAGTCTACTTTTCGGTGTGATTCAGAAGCAGCAACCTTCATACTTATACAACAAGTTAAAATTTTGTAATCGTCAGTCTCGTATTCCATTAAGAATGGTCTGCCCATCCCACCATTCATCAGCATTTCGGGGAAGCTTCCGTTACTGCGCCACGAAATGCTGGAACAATATCCCTCCCCCTATTAGACAGTCCCCTTCAATAGGCAGTTTTAAATTAAAATATAAGAAATATCTACTTACAAAGCAAAAAGGCCTACAGTAAAGTTGTTTCATACCCATTATCAACTGTTTGTTCTAAATTATCTGTTATAGTGTTACATAAGCTGTTGTGGTTTTAATTATATTTTTTCTGCGCATGTAATGCTAAGATCCAGTTGTAATAAATCGTACTTACATAAATACTGAGACTGAGCTTCAGCTAAATGTGATAGTGATGCATCATAATACTTTAATATCTGCACTGTTGTCATATGGTTCCAATACGTTTAATATTTAAGTGTAAGGCATCCACTGAAAATCAGCGCCGTGGCCCAACCATGGCATAAGGCTGAGTGGAGACCTTTTTGGTGCATAATACTCGTACATAAGACTGTAATAATTTTAAGTTAATTTATTCTATTGTATTTTTATGTGCCAAATAAAGATTATTCTATTCTATTCTATTCTATTCTATTCTATTCTACTAACAATGGGCGACTACCTAGAAGGCGGAATAAGACTTAACTCGAGTAAACTTTGTCTAGTTTACGGCATCTTAAGATGCCATTTTTGCGTTATAGGTTTTGAATTTTATTACTATGGCATGAGATTCGAAATGCCTCAAAATTTCTGTAGACTTTGTGAGGTTCACGAACTCTCTAAGGTAGAGTTTCCCCTATATTTTAGGATGAGTTAATCTTCCCTCATAAAATGTTCAAAAATATTAGTTCAAATTAAAATTAAAGTTTAAGGTTCAAAAGTAGAATTAGCATGCACAGGTCACGTGTAAGATTAGTGTAATAAAGTGAGTGCAGGTGAAAAGTGTTATTTATGTTTGTAGGCTGATTTCATTTTGAGGAATGTTTTGATTGTAATCAATATCATCCGCAAATTTTTTGACTGACATTTACAAAATACTGATTAACTTAGTCGATGGATTATTGGGGTGTTTTATGCATTTTCAATGATTCGTTAGGAAAATTTTGTCTGTTCGTCCGTCCATCCGTCCGAATGTCACAGCAACTTTATGCAGAAACTGTTAGGACTGCACAGTTGAAACTTGGTATGTAGATGTATTCTGCGAACCTCTTAAGATTTTTATACAAAAATTGAAAAATAAAATAATTAAAGGGGCTTCCCATAGATGGAACTGAAACCAATTTTTTTTTCATCAAACCTATATGTGTGGGGTGTCTATAGATAGCACCCTTATCTTTTGTGTTAGGTTGAACACTTAAGAACAACAAGAAATACTTAAAACATAAACTTAAGTGCACATAAAATATTTTAAACCTATCTAATAAACATCCTGTGCAATACTGTGCATTATAAACAGACAATATTAAAAAGAATTTAACTAAATGGTTTATTTTATTTTTAATAAAACATATTTGATTAATAAAATAACGGTGTCTTATTATTTTAACAAAACCCTCTTGGTGAGTATTAATAATAACCGGTTAAAGAAGTTAATCCGACTGATTTTGGCTATATTTATTACATTCACCAAAAGCAGTGGTAAATATAAATACTTACCGGAAATGATGTATACTAACCGGATTTATTGAGATGACCGTAACATATACATATATATAAATAACTGTGCTAATGTACTGGCATATAATAGTACTGTATAGTATTATATATTGATAGTAAGTATGCTACTTGTCAGCATGATCTAGTCAAATTATTGATAGCTACTTCGTCAGTATCTTATTATATGTCTGTGTTCGTCAGTTCTTCTATTTGGGCTTAATTTTTAATTAGCATCTGGGCTCCGTCAGGCCGCGTCGTACAATGTTGAAAATATTGCGCCTACGGTCATTTGTACCGTGATAATTCGCTAAACGTTTGTAATATTATATAAAATAAAATGATAATTTCTAAAACACATTTGAAAATGTATAAATTACTTTTATGGATTCTTTGAATTATAATAAAATAATTAAAGAAAGCATTTTTTCTTAACTGTTGAAAAAGGTAACTGTTTCATCATTCAAGCCCTGTAGAAGGCAATTTAGGGGCAGGGGGGTCTCACTCAATAGTTTAGGTACGTTCGACCGGGCAACCCGACGTACGGAAATTCATTCTGTAATGCTCGCTTAGCCCGCAGCCGCGTCACGCGCTGGACACTCCTCATAAGCAACATTTCTGTGATTTTTGCAACAACAATGACTTAAGTATCTAACATTTTAGGGTGTCTAAAGGATTTTTTTATTCACAAATAAAATTCGATTCCTTTTTAATTGAATACCTTTTTGTTTACCTAAAAGTAAACACTTTAGACCCAGTAAAAAACAAAATACATTACGTAAGTAAGGAGGTAGGTACCTACCTAGCCTTAGAATTTGCCAATAGCCTGAGTAAGTACTAATAACAGCTCTCTTACAGAGAGTGGACTAAAATTCACAAACACAAAATCGCACAAAGGTAACCCTAGCGTGATCAAGCGAGACAGGAGTTTACAGGACGACGTTGTGATGTCAGAGTAAAAGAAGCTCTCAGGCGTAGTTATGCGGCGCAATCTAGCCTGCACGGGCGGGGCAACCGATTCTGTAGGTGCTTAGCGATTTGCCGCGCAGCGAGAGTAGCTATTTATTTAAGTGTATTTGCGGAGTAATCTTTCTATACATAGTACTATTAAGTATTCTGTGGTAGGGGTGACCGACACCCCATACAAACGACGTGACCGTGCGGCCCCTTGTGACATATTTTCGAGTTTTCGTCCTCGGAGGCCGTGGCGGTCACTGTTTTACGACGCAGAATAATATCATAGACGATCAAAATATACTTTGTGTTTCAACACATTATTCATGTCTAACTAAATAAACAAAAAGAAACAATCGACGATAGATTGAGGATTTGGGATTTCGTGATGTTGTTGTTCGGATAATCAAGCTTCGCCCAACATTGACCGCTGTGGCGTCCAACGTGTTAAAACAAATCTGTTTACAAGCATATCTCCTGCTCATTTTTATCCTACTAACTAACTACCTGCGTAAGATATGTAAATATCTTTTATTTTAATTTAAAAATACTTAGGTAGACACTCAAAAACAGCCTCGTTATTTGGTGCAAATGCATAAAATCTCCAAGAACCCAAAAACATCAACGCTAACCAATTTCCTTGAGATTGTACACAATGGGTTAGTAAGTATAGATATCTAACTGTTAAGACCGGTTGCACAATCGTACCTTAATTAAAAAAACTCAACCAAACGAAGTATTCAACAGAATCATCAGACATCTGAAGTAGCCTACAGGATGTTATTATTACGGCTGACGCTCTGATTATAGTGAAATTAACTAACTTAACAGCTCATTGTCCAGCAGATCAAAAATAAATGTGAGTTCTTCTCACATGCAGCTACTATTATTGCTATAATGGAGTATTGAATATCGGGCCGAGCGTGCCATAGATTAGTATATTGAGCGTGGGCGCGTAATATATGTATGCTTCTGCCGCCCCGTATGGGGAAAGGCGTGACACTGACTTATGTTAGGACACAGATCTGGTATTTCTACCAGTGAACCAACTTAATGACAGTTTTACAAAACTTTTATAACCAACTATATGGTACGATACTAATGAAATTCAATCATTAGGGAGTTAGAAATAAAGCGTTGGATCTACTAAGATCATACTTAACCAATAGAATTCAAAAGGCAGAAATCAACGACGTAAAATCTGATGGATGGGGTGTAACAATTGGCGTTCCACAAGGTTCCATATTAGGCCCTTCGTTATTCCTGGTATATATTAACGATCTGCCTTTCATTGTGGATAACTTGACTGAAATAGTGTTGTTTGCTGATGATACATCACTGGTCTTCAAAATTGAAAGACAAAACGAAGATTTTGATGATATTAATGGTGAATTGGTACACAGTTAATAATTTATTGTTTATCGCTGGTTAAACCAAGTGTATCAAATTCTCACTTCCAAATGTCAGGCAAGTTGAGACCAGTTTAGTGTTAGACAGCAACACTTAACCTCTTGGAATAACCATTGATAGCAAATTGCAGTGGGTCCCCAAATAGATAGATTAGCTGGTAGATTAAGTTCTGCGGCTTACGCTGTTAGGAACATCAGACAAAACACGGATGTGGCTACATCTAGGCTTGTATATTTTAGTTACTCTCATTGTGTCATGTTCTATGGTATCTTGTTGTGGGGTAAATCAGCGGATATTCAAAAAAAATGTTATAGAAAAGAGCTATTCCAGCAATTTATAATTTAAAACGAACAGACTCCTTAAAGCTTTTCAAAGAAATTGACCTGTATATGAACAATCAAGTCAATTTATTTTCGAAAATATAATGTATGAAAGCAAGAACCTTACAACATTTTCCAAACTTAGCGATAGCTGTAATGTTAACCTAAGAAATAATCACAGACTAGTTGCGCCCCGGTTTGAATCGCGAAGGTTAGCAATTCTGTCAGTGCATTCTCTATTACAAAAAGATGCCCCTGGAGATTTTGAAATTGCCGTTTGAGCGATTTAAAAACTATGTTAAAGCTACTTTGTCAAAAAAGGGATATTACAATGTTCAAGATTACTTAAATGACGGGAATGTATGTTAATCTAGCTCAACACAGACCTTGCTGTTATTAGTTTTGTAATTATTTATTCCTGCTTATTAATCATAATAACTAATATTGTAATAATTGTATAAGTTAGCCACAACCAATTTTTAAAAGAGATCTAAAAATGAATCTGTGGGTTGGGGTTTTCTACGCCCTTCTGCTCCCACAGTGGTCCAATGTAGAGAAGTAGCAAAAAATGACGTTTGCTAAGTATATGTAAATATCTACAGTAATGATTAACTTTGACTTTGACTTTGACAATGCGTAGGCTTAATGCCAGGTAACGTCAGGTATTAGTATACATATTTACCTGGCTTTAAGCCTAGGTAAATAGCTGCCTGCTGTGTGCATTACTGAGCATCGCATGATCGTGCCACATTCTTAGACGCGATCAGCTCTTTATTGGGTTGCTAATAGCCTTAAAATTAAGCGCGCCATTAGGCTGGCTTCATTTGCCGACATTTCTATTACTTTACGCGTGCAATGTGACTGAGGTTGAAAACGGATATGACATGTATTATTTTAGGAGTTTTATTTAAACAGGAAGTGAGCTGCTTCGGGCTATATTCGTCGCACCGGAAAGGAATTCAAGTATACGCTACTCTAAAATTAGGTTTCAAGCCAGGTATGTATAAAAACAACATTGTTCAGGTAAAATTGCTATATTATATTTATATAGAAAATCACATTTATATGCTATAAGTGATTTTCAACAAAAAATGCGATTTTAAAGTAACCTCAAACAAAACTTGTTTTAAATCACCCCATCAGAGGAAGTGACGTAATAGTTTCCCTAATATCAGTCTCCCTTTCCTTGTCTACGCGAAAAAGGAGAAGGAGATTGACGCATAGTTTTGTCACTTACTAACGACAACTATTACGTCACTTCCGCTGCTGGTCCGTTTCCGCGCCAAACTGTCAACTGCCAGTTTGAACCCGCGATTTTTGGCATTCATTTATTAATGGTACCTTTCTGTTTTTGTATGCGTAGTAGTGTCGCCAGAAAAGACTAATTAAAATGATTTCATGATTCCTATGATTGCTGAGTTCACGGCCGCAAGGGAACGAATCCTTACATGGATGCTAGCGAGAGATAAATAGTAAGATGTTTGTGGGGGGCGGTGTTCACATGGCCAGCAATTCGAGTAAGTGTAAATGACAAGATCTCTTATGGGGGTCGGGAAGGCTGCGAGGGGCCAAACCTCCCGTGCCCCCCACGCAATGCACTGGCTATTACCAGGGGGGTCTCACTCAGCGGTTTAGGTACGTTTGGCTGGCCGACCCGGAGTTCGGGATTTCACTTAGGTTGCCGCTCACTTGGCTTGCAGTCGCATCGCGAGATATCAGAGTAAAAGAAGCTCTGAGGCGAAGTGATGCGGCGCAATCTAGCCTGCACGGGCGGGTAACCGATTCTGTAGGTGTTTAGCGATTATTGAACGTAGCGCAGCTGAAAGCTACCTTGCTCTTTGTTGCCGCGCAGCGAGAGTAGCTATATATTTAAGTGTCTTTGAGAAGTGATCTTTCTATACGTAGTACTCACAGATATCGAGAGATAGGCCCTTGGCGCTAAGCTTGTATCGGAACCAGTGTCGCCGAAAACTAAGAACACGCATACATTTACACCACTCGTACATCAATCCCTCCGCTTTTATTGGTCAGTGCAATGTCATGCACCTATCGTCCGAACACACCCACACTACCGCAGGTATACTAGCTAGTCGAGCTAGTGTTTGGACAATGCAAGGACAGCGTGTATCATCGATCGATTATAATTTATAGACACTGGTATAGACAGTCGTATACAATGCCGGGTTCTATAAATAAAATAGTAAATTGTTTGTAAATATGACATACGACGTACGAGACCCCTTTGCCTCTCTTCTTTTTTTCAACAGAATCCTTATAGCTAGAAAGAGAGGCAAAGAGGTTTCTGTGCCGGTTGACTATGTTAGTCATATTTTCACGTAATGTTAAGATAAGTTGACGACCGTCACAGATAAGGTATATTTATATTCATCACGCACTATGTCTTATGCACGTCATTAATAACATGTACAAACCTAGTATATAAGCTAGGATTCCCTGTAATAAAGTAGTCTAGTATAGTCTAGTATTTGCGCGCATCTCAAGCCTTTTACTTTACTCCCGAAGATGTCGCTCTCCTTATAATTGCCTCTGGCAAAGTGGTGACCCGACTTTTGAACATCAGCAACCTTCGGTAATAGCAGCATGGACCCAGCCGCGAAGAAAACTCCGTGTGCTGCCACCTTAGAAGTGCAAGCAAGAAGCACTTCGTCCAAGATCGCCGAGCTCCGACTTCGGCAACCAAGACGACATCAAGCAAGCCATGACCGGACCAGATTTGAAAACGGACCAGAAGCCAAATAATTTCAACTGAAGATTTCCCGCATCGAACTCAAGATACCGCAAGAATAATGAACCGATAGTCAGCCGACTGCTGATTTATCAAAATGGAGCTCGCACCAGCAGAAACGAACGCGTCGGCAAATTCATTCACAGCAAGCAGCTTTTTCAAGTTCAAGACATAGGAAGCCGTTCCAGCCCCCAGAAGCGTATTGAAACATCATCGATAAACCTAATTCAACGAATATTGAAATCATCCAGGAAGAACATTGCACGAAGAATAATCAAATCACTGAAGAGAGAGAGATATATATATATATATATATATAAACGATTGGTGTACAAGATGTGCCCTATGTTGCCAAATCCCAAGGTTTTTAGGCACACAAATTTCATCAATCGACAACTTAATATTCACTCAAGAGTGAAGAGCACGCACGTACATGAGATCATTGACTGCCTACAGCCAAAGTTACAGATTTAATGCTGACGCTGATTCAGCACAATCATCCTTGTGTAGGTACGGTCGCAATTATAAACAAACAGTGATTACAACTTCAACGACGTGCGATGTAAATTGACTCATCGATTCCTGAAAAACATGGGCGGCTGCAGCATCAGACGACTCTCCTGCTGATCTTTTCCAGTTATAGGTTAGGTTAGTTTACTAACCGCGAAGCCCCATTTTCCTAGTGTTTTTTTGTTTTCCAGTTTTTAGTTTATTTTATGTAGTGCGCGGCCAGTTTATTTTATGTTGTTCATTGTTATAAGTATATTCATTTATTTTTTTCCCTAAAGGGGGGAGTATCTGTGCCGGTCGACTATGTTAGTCATATTTTCACGTAATGTTAAGATAAGTTGACGACCGTCACAGATAAGGTATATTTATATTCATCACGCACTATGTCTTATGCACGTCATTAATAACATGTACCAACCTAGTATATAAGCTAGGATTCCCTATAATAAAGTAGTCTAGTATAGTCTAGTATTTGCGCGCATCTCAAGCCTTTTACTTTACTCCCGAAGATGTCGCTCTCCTTATAATTGCCTCTGGCAAAGTTTCTGAAGATAGAATAATTGTGAACTCTTCAGACCTGACTGAAAGCCTCGGAATTTCCGATCAATACTTATAACACCCCATTATCCTTCGTCGGTCGAGGTTTTAAACAAACTTAAAATCTAAACTGCCTGTTTGGCAATCATTGGAATAACTAACAATAAACTTACGTATTATGAGCAATAAAATAACTATATTATTACATTAACTTTATTAGTAATTGCGGAATGATAAAATCTATCGTCTCTGTGTGCGTGTAACAGTTCGCCTCCGTATCACGATGCATCTTTGCTTTCGTACTTAGATAAGTGTGAAATATTCATTGCGTGTTAGCTTGGCAATAAGTAGTGAAATTAAGATACAAAACAAGCAATGTATAGTAAACTTATCGAGAACAACATGACATTGTCACTTTAATGTCAATTCGTGACGAATTTTCCGCGAATGATTTATTTTCGTAATGATGTTTATTTCTTGTGTTTTAAGAAGAAATAATAGTTGGAATGAGACTTACAAGTGATATGTGACACCGGCGTTCTTGGAGTTCACAATCTCGCTTCTATTTTTGCACGTGAGTATTGCACAGGTCGGCATTTTCGAAAAACAACGGAAATGAATTCGTCACTGCGGTCGCCCGGTGACTACCGAGAATTTTTAATATCTAACCTGTCGGAGCTACATTTGTTCGCACGTGCCACGCCCCTCAACCTATCTCTCGATATCTGTGGTAGTACTATTAAGTATTCTGTGCTATTACGTCGTTCATTGGAGAAACGAATCTAAATTGCAGTGACAGCTGATACTATGCCGTGCTGCAGTACTGCAGTGATAGCTATACCGATTTCGAAAAGGCATTTGATCGAGTGGACCATATCATCCTTCTCGGTAAATTACATTCACTAGGTATACGGGGTGATTTGCTTCGATGGACTGAGTCCTACATAACAAACCGCAGGCAGGCCGTAGTTGTTGGTGGTTTCCGGTCGGATTACATTGGCTTACCCTCAGGGGTACCTCAAGGCTCCTTGTTGGGACCCATCCTCTACGCAGCATATTTGTACGACATCACAGGATGTTTTAAACATGCCAAACTCCTCTTAAACGCCGATGATACGAAAATTTACATCAATGTCCGTAATAGCGATGATTGCTTCTTTTACAAGAAGATCTCGACAGACTTACTGCCTATTATTACAAGAACCGTATTGGCGTCAACACAAATAAATGTGTACACATAACATTCACAAGAAAAAGCAATCCAATTTCCTTTGACTACAAGCTAAATAACACTGCAATAAATAAATGCAATATTGTCCGAGACCTGGGCGTCATTCTAGACTCAAAATTAACCTTTTCAGCTCATTTTAACCATATTATCAAAAAAGCTTATCAAAATCTGGGTTTTCTCTTTCGCACGTTTAATAAATTTACAGACACTAATTGTATTAAAATTGTCTAATTCGCTAACGTGCGAAGCGTTCTCGAATACTGCAGTCCAATTTGGAACCCACTTCACACAACACATGATATTGCCATTGAAAACATGCAAAAAAAGTTTTTAAAATTTTTGAACTACCGCTCTCGGAATTCTCGCGCCGATTACCCTGCGTTATGTGACTGGTTTAACATGTTACCACTAAGAGATAGGCGTGTACTGACTGACATGTCACTTCTACACGATGTGTGCTCCGGCGCACTAGACTGCCCTAGATTGGTAACAGACATGCTGATCCTTGCTGTCCCGAAGAAACGTACACGACACACGAAAATGTTTTTTGTACCCTCCGATCGCACTAATTATGCCTCTAACAGTACATGTCATAGGATTCCTAGATCTTATAGCAAACGTTTCCCGGACCTTGACCCATTTAGCAACTCAAAAGGTGCATTTAAACGATTAGTTACACTTGAGTTTCTGGATGAAACTTAATCTGTCTCATTCTGATTCTGATTTATCATTAGAAACAGCCCCATGTAAGCCCCCCCCCCCCCTCCCCCCCCCCCTCCCCCCTACTTCATTCTGATAACGTAGGTAAATTATAAATCTTCTTTGCGCCAGCCATATGCGAATGCCTAACTATCAGAACTCCCAATTAATAAACTTTCATGCTTGTGTTTCTCTACTGGATCCCCCCCGAAACACACATGCACACACACAAACACTTACACCCACACTTTCACTAACTTGTTGTGTATTACCTACTGTACCTACTCTGTATTTCAAAAATTAATGTCTTTTATACCTTAAGTTCTACATAGTAAAATCCTTAATTGGCTCAATTCTAAGTTTACTTATAAGTTTATTGTATTTGAACGGCTGTGGATTTTTGTTAAATTAATGAAATAAATAAATAAATAAGGTCAACAAAAAAGCGGTTGTGGTTTTATTACATTATTATGATGATGATGACAATGTCAAAATTAACATTAAAAATAACGACAACAACGAATAGAATTCGAGAGCAACGAACGTGTTGCGCGCGTCACCCGGGAGAGGAACTTCAAACAGACTGTTTTTTTTTTAGGGCTGTAGCCTTGTGTGAGCAAAGACAGCGATAGTGTGCAAGGAAGAAATCATGATGATGGACGACATTTTAGATTCCTTTCTCCATTGAATAGTTGGTTAGTACAGCTCGCGAAAAACATCTAGTTAGTTCTATATTAGTCCGAGTGTCGGTTACAGGCATAGTGCACAGCTGAGTAGGTTGCAGTGGTTGTCTTGAAATTGCCTTCTGAGCAATTTAAAAACCATGTTAAAGCGACTTTGTCGAAAAAGGGATATTACAATGTTCAAGATTACTTAAATGACGGGACTGTATGGGGTTAATCTGCCTCAACACAGACCTTGCTGTAAATAATTTTGTTATTATTTATTCCTGCTTATTAATTATAATAATTCATATTCTAATATTTGTATTAGTTAAGCACAAGCAATTTTTAAAAGAGTTCTAAAAGTCAATCTGTGGGAGTTTCTACGCCCTTCTTTCCCACAGTGGTCCAATGTAGAGAAGTGGCAAAAAATGACGTTTGCTAAGTATATGTAAATATCTACAGTAATAAAGAGATTTGTTTTGATTTGATTTGATTTAGTGTAGCGGGACAGGAAATGTGACATTGCAAATAGGCTGCGCTAATTTATCTTTGGCTCTGAGCGACTGTAACCTCTCTTTTTGAATAAATTAAAGTGGGCTGAGAGAGAGAAAGGTAACAGCTCGCTGAGAGACAAAGCAACATGGCATCACGAACTATACTAAGGACCCACTGAAGATCGCACCGCTACAATAAGTATTCTAGAAAGTACCAGCGTACAAGCCGGTCAGAATATCTGTGCACCTCCCTGGAATGCAGCGCCTCTCCCGCTTCCCCTGTCACCTCTCCGCGCACTCCCCGGTGCGACAGTGTGCGACAGTACGGTTAGCATCTTCGTTGCCGATACACGTCCCGATAATTTTGATATTTTCGCTTTGTTGGTGTTTTGTTTTTTATTTATTATTTATTGTTAAGTTTAGACTGTTTACTGTATCCCATTGTATCCCATTATACTGAGAACAAAGCCGCTGAAAAAATATGTCGTCGACGATTTGATGCGAGAGCATAGCCATGAAGTTGTGCGTCTGCCACCTTATCATTGTGACCTAAACCCTATCGAATATATATGGAACTTGGTAAAGCAAAGGGTGGCAGATAAAAACATTGACCAATCGGAAAAGAAAATAGAACAACTTACAAAAGATGCGATTAAGTCAATTACGCCAGCTGACTGGAAAAAAGAAGTGAATCACGTGGAGAGACTACAGCGAGAATACTGGGAAAAGGATCATCTAGCAGACGACAACATCACACATTTTTTAATATCACTAGGGGATGACAGTTCGGAGAGTTCAGAAAGTGAGAGTAACTGGAGCTGTATGGACTGATGAGTTTTGAGCTATGCCTGTATTTTCGGATAACTTGTCCCTTTGCCGTTAAGTTGGCTGCTACTCACACAACTGTCAAAAAAAATGGGGAAAACCAATCCGGTTAATATCCGGTCGCCAGAATAAGATTGTGATTGTGATCCGGATTCCCCGCTTTAAAAAATAGGTAGCAGATTTATACGTAAATTAAATACAAGTGATAATATGACAATCGGCAACGTACATAAAATTATGAACATTTATAGTAATGACATTTTCTCCCTCACTTTTGGGTAACATATTTTTCAAAAGCTGGCAACACTGGTTTCATTGCTACCAATTTAACGGCAAAGGGACAATTTAGCTGAAACGCATTAGTTAAGTTTGTGGACTCGGTCTGAGTATGAGTTAGTGGTTTATTAGCGTCACACGTGAGGCACACCTGTGCAGTTCACACAGTGGTCGGCGGCTGCAGCACCACCGCCGCGCGGCGCACCTGCAGCGCGGCGGGGGAGTAGCGCGCGGGCTGCGGGGGCGCGGGGTCCGGGGGCGCGGCGGCGCGCGGCGGGGAGTACACGGCGTCCGCGGGGAGCACCTTCTCACTGCGGGGGGAAGGGGTTGTTCAATTGCAACAGGAACTCTTTCGTCGTTAACGCTGAACTTTGGTTCTGAACGTACAACTGCAGTCTCAACTGCTTTGAACCACAGAGACGATTTGATCGAATTTAAAAGAGGCTCCATCGAACGAGTGAGTTCCAATTAAGAGCTATCAAAATAAATTGCAGTGGCTAAGGCGGAGCTTTTTGGTTTGTGTATACGTCACCGTAACATAGTCAAAACCATTACTTGATAAACAAACGCGTTAGATCAACTATCGACAGATACTTAGTAAACCAGACCTACAGGGTTTATAATTTACGTTTCTTTTAATTGTTCTTACATGTCAACCGAACACGAAGACTATTCGGGGGCTTCGCAGCGCTTGCTCCCTC
This sequence comes from Argyresthia goedartella, assembly GCA_949825045.1. NCBI lineage: Eukaryota > Metazoa > Arthropoda > Insecta > Lepidoptera > Argyresthiidae > Argyresthia > Argyresthia goedartella. The sequence continues at coordinate 34,124,025 of OX463812.1, read as the reverse complement.
TAGTCTTTACCTAAGCTACCGCAGTGTTTGCCCTGGTATTTCGTTTGCAATTAAATTTTTAACCAGTTTACTATTTAACGGTTTTAATCATTAGTTTATCAATTAACGCATCATATAGTAAGCAGTACGCTGCAGTTTACTATCTGTCGATAGTTGACCAACTAACGAGAAAAAAACGTTAGTTTATCAACTAACGATTTTGCCAATCTTACGGTGACGAATATAAAAACAACGGTCGAATTCTGAAGTAGAAATTTGTCCGAAAAGTTACCGACCAATTTGTTGAAGAAGAATGGGCAATATTAAAACCGACCGAATAAAAAACTATTGAGTTTTTCATTTATACCATTCCCAATTATTCTCAACTTTGCGGAGAAATTTCTAACTCAGAATAGGACCGTTGATTTTATATTTACAACCCAATATCTCTGCCTTAGCCAATATAATTTAATTTGCGAATTACCATGAACTGCGCAAGTTCCTGAAATGAGCGAAAAAATACTGAATTGCGCGACAAAGTTACTGATTTGCGCGTCTTAATTACTGAATGGTTTAGTCGCCGCTTACTGGCTAAATAAATACCGTCTGGTCTAAGTGATGGCCAGGGTATATAGGTTAAGGAAAAATGAGGTGAGCGAAGTTTAATGTTTTCAAGTTGCTGTTTTTAGATTTCTAGTCGCGCAATTCAGTATGTACGCGCTCATTTTTGTCGCTTTTCAGTAATGGAGTCAGATAAAACCAGTATTTGTGCCAAATAAAAACCGGATTTGCCGTCATACATTTAAATACTATCCAAGTACGAACAATCAACTCACCTATCTAAATCATCAGTCTTGTATTGCACGCTTTCTGCAAAAAACAATTGACAAAATCAATTTATTTACAGTTATTACAATTCGATACGAGAATGCTGAAATTATTAATTCCATCTTCCTTCCGGTACCAGACCAAGTATCTATCTGTATACCTAAGTTAACTTTGGATGAGGAGTATTTCAAAGTTAAGGTAGGTATATGACAGGGGAATGACAAAGGTTTCTCAGGTACCACCGATAAGGAATACCAGGTCATCACTAATCAGGTATTCCTTCTTATTATCCGATATCATTCAAGTAGGTATAACTAGGAATTTGCATCAGCCGGTCAGAGAATTCACCGTTGAGTAATAGGCCTCCTAATGAGCACTGTCACCTTAGTCCTGATCACATGTGGATAGTATCCGTATGTATGGAATCAAACAATGATGTTACCATCGGTGTTACCAGAAAATATTTTTGTTATTTACAGATAGTACGAGTATTATCATATACCAGCATTTCTCACCTCGTTTTCTTCTGCACCTGATGATGAGGCATAGCACGAGCACCAACAGAGCCGCTATAACTAATGCGGCCGCAATCAATGGAGCCACGTGGGCGGTCTCTGTGGGGGTAGACAGTACGGTAAGAAACAGTTTAGCTGGGGCCGAGCTGGCTAATTCAGTGTATAGGCCGGCCTAGGTATTGTAAGGACTTTCCATAGAATCATCTGGAACTTCAAGAATTTCTAATCCAACAGTGAAGCTATCTAGCCAGTCTGCTAATCACTCATTCTTTCTCATTTTAAGGCATCGCTGTAGGCCAAAATATAGCAATTTTACCTGAAAATAAAATTGTTATTATACATACTTACCTGGCTTTAAGCCTAATATTGAGAGTAGCATACTTGACTTCCTTTCCGGTGCGAAGAAATTTAGCCCTAAACAGCTCACTTCCTGTTTAAAACTCCTAAAATACATGTCATATCCGTTTGGAACCTCAGCAACATTGCGCGCGTAAAGTTTCAGAAATGGCGGCAATTGTAGCCAGCGTTATTGCGCGCGCTCAATTTTCAGGTCATTGGCAACTCAATAAAGAGCTGATCGTGTCTAAGAATGTGTCACGATCATGCAATGCACAGTAATGTGCACAGCAGGCAGCGATTTGCCTAGGCTTAAAGCCAGGTAAGTATGTATAATAACAATTTTATTTTCAGGTAAAATTGCTATAGTATACCTGACGTTACCTGGCTTTAAGCCTAATATTGAGTAGTGTTTGGTATCGACTGCTGAGTTAAAAACGCCAATGTGATATGACTAGGAGTTCATTTATGGAAACCTTATATAAATTATGATACTGAATGTGTATGCATCATCGTGTACGTGATGCAAAGATAGGCTGCGCAAATGCAACTCAAAAATAAGGCAAATAGATATAAACAAACACAGACTTAAGAAAGGTCTGATGAAGTCATCTTTTGAAGCCAGCTGAGTTTCGGGCTGGCTAGGTTAGACTTGGTTAGTTAGTTTCTGGCTATCAAGACTCATCTGATCTATATGAATCTAAGAATATGCAAAGCATTACCTCCAGTAGGTTTTCCCTTTAGTCATCACTTACGTACAAGTTCACCGAGATTGGTGCCATCGCCATCGCCATTCTGTTCGACGACTACCAAGACTGCAGTTGTGAGGTCAGGATATCAGGTCGGTCGCCTGACCTACGAAACTCGGAGCTAGAGACGTAGGCGTGCCGAATCGAATACGTGTGAAAATGAGTTATTATAATTTGTACCTTGCACAGACAGGGCCAATCTGATTTAAACACAAAACATTGATGAAATTAGTGATTAGCAGTAGGTATAATCAAATTACAATTGCTGTATTTTGAATTGGGAGTGCGCCTTCTGGATGCATTACCACTGATTATGTAATTCCACATATGATTGGTCTTTGCAAAAGACTGGCGAACAACTCTGTAATCTGACTTTAATGATAAAGTTACTCAATTAATCTAAATACCTTTTCGTATCACTTCTGAGAAGAATAGCTAGATGTGGCTGATTCTATTACAGGAGCTAGTGTGGCTATCTGACTCAACTGAAGATGCTTCTACAGTGGGCAAGCATAGTGAAAAAGACAAGTTTACGCGAAATAAGCATATTTGTAAATGCCTACAGTGATAAAGAAGTTTAGTATCCATCGTTTTCAATTATCATTGATCAGATACCTAATACAAGTATCTGAACGCGTTTTCATTATTACCCGCAGCTGTGTAGAAAACATTAACTGAAACCATGTTACCTAGGACTGGACCATAAAAGTCAAATATACATACTTCATTGGGATAATCCAGCATGGCCATAACATTCATTAAAATAATAATGTATAATGGTTATAAAAGTTTTGAAAAACTTTCATCATGCTAGTTCACTGGTAGAAATACCAGGTTGGTGTCCTAACATTACATAGCGTCACGCCTTTTCCCATACGGGGCGGCAGAGGCACAATGGCGCCCACGCTCAATATGCTAATGTATATCATGCTCAGTCCGATATTCAATACTCCATTGCTACTTTATAATTATTATTCCTTTACTATGTAGGTACTCTACGGAACAGCTGTAGAAATATTAAGGAACTCTGCGTGTGGGCTGTATGCCGCACCGGCCACATCCAAGACACATTATGGTTAGATTACCTCGATTTCGTCGACTTGGTTAAAGCTGCCTTTGCTGTTCACTTGGGATATGTCGAAGTAAAGCGACTATTGAGAAACAACTAAATAAATAGTGCAGATGTGAAAAAATCACGATGTATATATAATCTCAAATTTATATTAATGTCCTGAGAGACTCGAGGACTGTCATCAGCTCCTTTTGGATAATATACTGAAAAGTGCATTCTTACAGGCACTTACCTAGTGAATTATGAAGACCTGCGCGGTCCAGTGATACGTAGGTCATTTGTGAGAAGTAATGTAGATAACTTCTCTATATGGCTCCGACAATATCCTGGTGGATAACTGTCTGAATAATATTAGCAGACTATATCTTTGGATAATGAATCTGAAAGGTGACTGCTACAATGATAATTGTCTGAAGCAGTGAAGTAGGCATATTGCCGACCATATACTGCCGGATTGATGAAAGTAGTCGGGTTGAAAAAAAAACGATGGCTCTGTTAGATTGTAACGCGTTGTTATATTAGGGGTTGGAGGAAATCAGCTAGGTAGGTACTCAAAGTTCTTTAACAATGTGGTTTAACTTATTAAAGGTAAGACCAACACCACAATAACAGTAATTTATGATTACCCTTTTACCCTTTGAGTATTGTATTATATAGATAGCCGGTCCTCCAGCCACATACCTAATGTTTAGAACTCCCTTTTAAACCCTTTAAAGCAGCAGCGCTAAAATGGAAATTATTGATTTCAATGTAAAGAAACTTACATAAAGTAATTAGTATAAATGGAATATAAAATAGTGTTTATTTTATATTTCTCCGTCACTGGCTTAAAAGGGTTAAGATATCACGTAAATGAGTAAAACGTTACAATAAAACTGTAGGAAAATTGTTTGCCTCCACTCTGTCCGCCTCGTTCTACCAACATCAGGCGATGTTTCTGTATGAAAATGTCGCTTTGAACCTTGCACAGATGGAAACGTTGCAGAGACTGAGTTAGATCTCAAGTTTCGCCGGGATACTAGAAATGCACGACAACCAGCCATCAGATATCTACATCTTTGCGCAAGATGTTTAATTGAACAGTCTCGCATAGACTGATTCATTTCATACTCACACGAGCGTTTAGTAGCGATGTCCCCTTACGCGCAGGCACTACCGGCTTAACCGCGAACGGCTGACATAACTGCATGTCAATGTCGCTTTAAACCTTGCAGGTGGACTAAGTTGCAGAAACTGTATCAGCGGTATCTTACCATCGAAGATTGATCAACAGGTCACTTCACGCGGGATTTTCAATTTCTCTGTAGCCAAGCCGCGCTGATTGGTGTACTCAGACTGGGCTGCGGTACCAACACGTGGCTGCCGCTCGTAGTCGCCGCGTCGTCGTTCGCCTCCTGCTTCCCCTCCGCGCACGCACCAGCCTTGCGCAGGCTGGCGGCCCGGAGCCGGCTCCGGGCGGCGGGGGCGCGTCACCGCTGCGCGCGGGCGCGGGCTAAGTGAAGCAGGAGGTCGAACTCACGAAAATGCACGCAGTCGCCGTGTCGTCGTTTGCCTCCTGCTTCCCCTCCGCGCGCGGGCCAGCCTTGCGCAGGCTGGCGGCCCGGAGCGCTAGCCGGGCTCCGGGCGGCGGGGGCGCGACACCGCTGCGCGCGGGCGCGGGCTTACCGTCTCTGTTTGCCTTGCTCTGGATGGCAAACTCACGAAAAATCTCCAGGTTTCTCCTTCCTCGGACATAAAATCTGTAAAACTGGGATTAGTTATGGACTATCCACCGAGGGCAAAATCTTGCACGAGGTTACCATTACGCGATGGTCGTGAATGCAATGAGTATAGAGTGAGTAGAGATCCACTCGTCCAACGTCAATAGTTCGCAATTGATAAGAATCGATTTTATTATTTTCCCCCTCGGAAGACCTCTCGTTGATTGTATTACATACCTTATCCCTGTAGCCGGAATCTGCTTGGTGCTCAACAAGCCAAGACATGACCGTCGAAAATATCCCTTTTTGCGCCTCCTTCTGCTTGATCAAACCATGTGGTACTACCATGGGCGGTCACTACGTTCCCGCCAAGTATGATTGCCATCGAAGGACTCGGCGCACTCGAGTTCAATGAACCCCAGCACAGAAAAATAAAAGTTTGTAACTCATGCGAACGGCAAATACCTAACCTGATTGGATTGGATTTACTTATGATTTTCTCAGCGTGAGATTCGGATGAATGCAATGTTTGTTCTTTCGAGGGTAGTTACAAATAGCTACTTATAAATATCACTCCTATATCAAAGGGAGTGATATTCCTATCAAATTCAATGTCAGAATTAAACATATCTTATTGCGAGTTTGTGTGAGTTACTGCATCTTATTGCATCACTCGATGGGTTTAGCATACGATCATGCATTGCCGAAATGTTACTAGCTGAATCTTGGAACGATTTTTCCAGATTACTTGTCCTTGAATTCTTTCTTACTCCCCCGATGTCTTCTCCTCCGGCTGCTCCTCCTCTCCGGAGACGTGGAAATGGAACTGCTGTAGCGATCACTCCTCGATGATTCACTACGCGGGGCTATTTACCGCGGTTTTTATTAAACGGATTATTTTTTGCTGTTACACTGAACAATTAACACTATAACCGTAACAAAATTCCAAGGATATTTCGAAAAGTAACTTGGAATATTTTCAAATTTGTTAAACGCGTGCGCACGGAAAGAAATCCAAAACGCCAATGACCTGAAAATTGAGCGCGCGCAATAACGCTGGCTACAATTGCCGCCATTTCTGAAACTTTACGCGCGCAATGTTGCTGAGGTTCCAAACGGATATGACATGTATTTTAGGAGTTTTAAACAGGAAGTGAGCTGTTTAGGGCTAAATTTCTTCGCACCGGAAAGGAAGTCAAGTATGCTACTCTCAATATTAGGCTTAAAGCCAGGTAACGTCAGGTATAATATCCTTTTGTGAATCTCACGTTACGCAAAATAGGAATATTAAAGCAGTTTCTTTAGAAAAGCTTGTTGATCATGGCTTTTAGTTGTATCTTTGCTCTACAGAAAAGTCTCCCGAAGTTATCACAAAGTCTGGTTGTCAAAATAAAATTATAGTACATTGTTGAGACAGGGCTGTCTAGTGCACTTCTGCCGAGACATTAAATAATGCTTTTCATTACTCATACTCTGAAAGGGGGTCATTGTTCATCCAGGCACCGTGCTGAAAGTGGTACATGCCTGCTCTAAAGCAGAAAAGTATTAAAAATATATATATGAATCGTAGTTTATATTGAACAACGCAATGGTAGTAACCTATACAGCCATAAAACGATTAATTCTTCATTTATTAGTTTTGTTGACAATTAAATTCTTTTTGATGTTTATAATTAATATAATGTACTTTATGTATTTATTAGTCACTTTCAAGGCGAGATGTGATTTGCGAAATAAATTAAAATATTGTTTAAGACACAGATAAAACCACCAAATACGCAAATTCATAATGGCCGTCTTTCGCGGTCGCGCGCCAACTTGCGAATTGTGATGTACGGCTAGCACAAGTTGGCGCGCGAGCTATCTCGCCGCGAGCTAGACCATCCGTCTGTTTCGGCGTGATTTCCTTAAGTTTTATATTTTTATTTTAACTGGCTTGTGTTTACTTTCCTCGTATTCGTAATGAAAAGTAGAGTGTTTTACTCGGGTGATAGCACCCATTTCTGCCTCGAACTATTGGGCGCTCGAACGAAGGAATGGGTGCCTTTCAGCCCTCGGTTAACAATCTACTATTTCATGATTACTGTTAGGAATAGCACATTGTTGTAGAGGCTGGAAAGTGAGCAATAAATAGACGAGTGACTTTAAGGGCCAAGCCTTAGGCAAGGCCCTCTAAGAGACGAGTCCATCTATTGCACTTTTGGCCGGGAAAATATGTATAATATAAAATTAGCTTTTGAACTCCCCCTGGCAGCTGGTCCGCCATCTTCCGCAATTGATATAACATAACATAAACATTTACATACGTTACATTGCTTCTGGCCCCACACTAGGATACCCTGCGTTGTGGGAACCAGAAACAGCCTAAACATCCAAGACCTGGTTTTTTTTTTCTTAACCCCCAGCCCGGGATCGAACCCGGGACCTCTCACATGGTAGGCAGAGCCACAACCGCTGCGCCACAGAGGTCGTCCGCACAAACCATGCACGCTTTTACAGAGCGTCGTTCATCTGAGTGACGTGCCATCTGTTGACATGTGACATAACCAGAACAAAAAAGCCAACAATGTTTTTTCTAGCCTGTTCAAACAGGCCAGTGTTTTTGTCCTATTATTAACCATTGTTTTGGGGCCATTACATCCATCTTTCGCCACATTTCCGAGCAATTTCGCACCGGATTTTAACTTATATTCTCGTTATTTATTTCATCGATTAAAAATAACTAAGTTATGTTGCTCTGTTAGTACTCTATACATCGGTGAAGAGCCTTTTCTAACATTTGAATCCCATTCCTCTAAAAGTAGACAAGCTGAAGGTGACATTCTAAGTCCCGCTGTTGTGGTGCCCAGCCGTAACTACTTGTGCAGCTGCCTACACTGATGACGGAAGCTTCGCCATTCATCGGCTACAGCTTTCTGACAATCTGTTTTTTTTTGTTGGAGGGGAAAAAAGGGAATTACCCATGTCCAGGAGTCAGACCTCCCTGCTTTGTCCGGGTCCCTACACATTGAGCGGACATCAGCTCATGTGGTATACGGACAAAAAATAACCCCTTGTATATTACAGTTATCTAATTTGATTTAACTGTGAGCCATGGCCTCGGTATATGCTGAAGGCTTTCTACCTGCAATTTGCCCTTTTGGGCGATATATATGTGTATTTGATATATATGGGAGGAGTTTGCCTGCTTACCCGATTTTACGAGCGGACATCAGCATCAGAGGGCATGATAGCGGCATGTTAGGGGGGCAGACAGCCCCTGCTACTGTGAGTTGGTTATATAATTTTTAAACCTATCCTAATCCTAAACTACTCTTTATTTGGGCCGCTCACAATCTGTCCTCTTCAGCACGCCATTTTATAAGGCCGTACACTACTACCGAGCCACCACTGATGCACAGTAATCTTGTAGACAGATGTATTGAGGGAGCTGGGACGATAATAACGACTTAATTCAAAAGCATTTGTGTCCATTCCATGGTCCATTACCTTCGTACGTACCGTGCACAGTGAGTGAGACGGCATGCGACGAAACACCCCTCTCGTTCTCCACGTGTAGAACATACACTCGCGCGTCGGTGACCGCGACAGAGGATATGAGCAGGGTGTAGCGGTAGCAGTCGCTGACGCCGGAAGGTTCTAGAGCTCGGTATCGGCCTGGGGACAACAATAGTGACATGGGTTTAGAAAAATCGGCCAAGTTCCAGTCGGACTCACACACGGAGGGTTCCGTACTATACAAGCCAACCTTGTACAGTGCAAACGCAGCATTATGAGCACGTTTTAGTTTCTATAAAATGGTATTCTAGTTATGATTATTTTGCAGTTGAACTTACTTATTCACGCATACAAGCCGTAGCACCTAAATCTAAGTCACACTAATTCATTATTAAAAAGTAAAGTGTTCTCAACTACACAACAGACTATTTAACTTCTAACTGACAACTTAGCTAACCCTTAGTTGTATGTAAAGGTGTGTGGATCCCTTCAAAGACCGTACATATTTTGGTCCTTCGAGCCGGATTTCAACCAGCGACCTATGGATCTACAGTCCACATACATCCTTGACCTAGGGCGACGATGCCCCGCTTGATGATTTGTGCTGTAGTTGCAAGGTCTAGACAAATGATTCGTGACTGATATAATTTTGCCATAAGTTTTTGTTATGTAATTGGATCCAATAATCACTGCACGGAATTTCTTTCGCAGCGCATTGGACATTTGTGTCCTTCGACTCAGCAGTTTTGCGGCACATGACGTGTTATTTTCTTGTATGTTATATATCGGGTGATGTTCATGGCACAGCAATGAATCTTTTGTTGACATACACTGTGACACATCCTGGTTTTCCAAATCAATGTATGTATTTTTAATAGATAGGTGAATATTTTTCCTTTTTGAATGGTGGTGGTACCAATCGGTATAAGATGTGTCGTCATCGCTCACACGCGGTATGTGAACCTCGAATTAGAGTTCTTTAGCATCTTCTTGCAGATTTTTGATAGGCAGCGCTAGCTTTTTAGGCATTGAACTAGAAATGCGTTCCGAGTGGTTGCTTAATTGTTCAGGAGTGAAGATTCACGTCCAGATGGCCTCTGTATATGTCAGTCAAAGCATTCATGAGCATTCTTGAGTTTTCGTCAGACTGTTTTTCAATGAGCTCGAGGTGATTGCGGCTGTGTTCGCGCTAATAAGCATTTCTACCTTGCTGACTCGTTTTTCCGTAATGTGCAGTTGTTCTTCTGATTGTTTAATATATTCCTTTATTATTTGGAATTGGTATTTTCACGAATTCTTCGTTTTTCTTTGCATGTTTTCTATGTCCTGGGAGTACTTCTGCTCGCAATCTTCATCTAATACTCCAGACAGCGTGTGCACAATTAAAATATATTAAAATATATCCTTTTGATTTTATGTTCAGGTGATGAGACAGGAGTAAGTTATTATAATCGACGAGTTGGTAGAATTCGTGTGTGAGCTGTCTCGACATAAGTAGACACGTCTGTGATTTAGTTTTGGCACACAGCTGATCAACGTGATATGCATATGTTTTAATGCCTTTCGTAGTAAGTTCCATTCATCGTGATGAATTGAACTTACTTGTTTATTCCATTTTCGATTTCGTCGAAGTACCTACACATCAGTCGGTCTTCTTCAATCGTGATGATTTTGTACTGTTTATCCTCGGTGTTTTTAGCTCGAGTCACAAGTATTGATGGAAGGCATATCAATGTTAAGAGCAGTAATGTTAGAAAGCTGCTAACTTTTGCTTTAATTTCCGACCCGTTTGGTGGATCTTCAGGCTTACATTCCTCCGATTTTTTCAGTTCGTCGGTATTTGTTTGTTGATTTCTATTTATCGGGAGGGGTGTTAGTTTGTTTATGGGGCGCTTGATTTAACCACGTTTGGCTTTCATTGTCATCACGCATACTAGTCCGGGGTGTTGTTCAATTATTCTAGTCACTGCCCATTTTCCAGGTGGTAAGTTGGCCTCTTTTATTAGCACTAACTCACCTAGCTTTATTAGCACTAAGTCACCATTCCGTAAGTTTTATTTTTGCTGCAGCCATTTTGTTCATTCTTGAAGCTGATGAAAATATTCGTTCGACCACCATTTCCAAAAGTTTTGTGATTTCATTTCCGTGACTTTTCCGCATATCAATATTTATTTCATCGGTATGATCTTCTTGTGGCAGGGTTATTAGTAGTTAGTAGGCTTCCAGTCGAAACATGGCCTGGTTTTAAATATTCCAGGTATTCTGGGTCGTCAGAGAGAGGATACAAAGTTCATGCAGGCTTCAGTTTGGCTCAGCAGTGTGCTGAACTCTTCATACGTCAGCTTTTGTTCGCCATGTACATCTCTGCGTAGATGGTGTTTCAAAGTCTTAACACCCACCTCCCACAATATTCCAGCTGACGGCCAGATTGGTGCTATGCAATGCCATTGAATTTTAAGACTATTAACTTCCTTAAGAACTCAGTTTACATCATGGTTTTGAAGGACTTAAACTCTAGTCTGGTAGACTTGGTTTGGCACACCTCTCCTCGCGCACAGTTTTTTGTGTGCCGCTTTGAAGGTTGGCGTACTCAGGTCTGAAAACAGTTCTAGGTGTACTGCTTAGGTGGCCATACAGATAAAGATCGCAATGTAAGCTTTGCTAGTTTTAACGCCCGTTCCTCTGTTTAACTTCACCTCTACATGGCCGGCGAAATTTACTCCTGTGTGAGTAAATTGTCTGGATGGGGTAATGCGTATATCTGGTAAATTCCCCATTAGTTGTTGCGTTTTCGTGGATGAGTATCTGTGACACTTGACGCATCGTCTTATCGCTTTCATCACGGCCAATTTTCTCCTATTATCCAAAATTTCTGCATGCTCTTGGCAAAAATAAGCCTGTTAAGGGTCTCTAGAGCCATGAAAGAAGACTCTGGGAATTTCACTAATGCCTCTACGTCTGGCAATTCTCTTGATCCTCAAGGCTGTGCATGTAATCACTGCATAGGTATAGGTAGGTATAGCTTCTGTACTATCAGATGCACTATGAGTGGGTCCCAGGTCGAAATGTCGATTCCGATGTTCGACATTGCATTCAAACATTCAATTGGTGTGTCGTGTAGCTTCTTGATCTTGAAAGCGTTAGGATGCTGGATGGTGGCTTGATTCAAAAGGAGATGTTAACAGTAGACGCTTATTCCAGCATAAGTCATAGTTGTCGGCACTCACGTTCAAATGTTGAATTAACTTTTCGGTTTCTCTTTTGACCTTTGATTTCAGATGTTGCATAGTTGCGGGTTTGTGTGCATAATTTCCACAAAGAGGTCTTTAAAGGATGTCCAGTTGATATAGTTGACATTGAACTCCGGTAACACCATTTTTGGTGTGTTTTCTGATAGTGTATGTTGGCCCACATTTTCATATTGATCTCAGATTTGTAACGATCGTAGGTTTATTCTCATTCGTTGACTCGATGGCATAATCCGAGAAAGAGCCTCGCAGGTTTTCTATCTCCCGTATAGAAAACCGTATAAAATTAGTACTAATTAGTACTAATTCCCACTTTTCGTTCAAGTCTTGAAGATGAATCTTGGAAACAACTCTTTTCAGAGCGTTGATGTTGAATCTCTGTAGCCGCAGTAGGTCAGTTTTGATGTCCTTTCCAAAATCAGCGGATTTCACGTGGGTTTGTTCTTGTCGGTTTCACTCCATATTCGCTTCAGAGGCCCTTGGCGTCGCATTTAGTCCTGTGGGAAGTCGCAGGACCGCGGGGGTCAGAACAGCCTTCTGGGAACCTCCGGATGCTGTGGCTAATCCTTTTTTCATGTCAACCAAGTTCTGAAGAGTTTTTTCGTACATTATTTTGGTTTTGTTATACACATCCACCATGAAGTAGTCGTAGTCCGTGTTCTCCGATAGAGCCATTATCTTGTGATTTAAACTAAACTCAACCCAATGTGTCTCCAGAGCACTGATGCGCTTTTCCAGATACTCCAGGGTTTTGCGATCTGCCCCATCTTTCTTGAAGTTGGTACATATTGATTTTATGCTTTCAAAAGAGATAAGCCGAACTTCGATTACTTTTCCGATATATTATTTTCTGTTTGCTTGTTAATTATAAACTAATTTACACTGTTTTTGTAGGTTGAGGTGTTTGTACGAGTCACCTGATTTGTGAGTTTAGGTTTCAGAAGGATAAGACTGCTCTTGCCTTGATACACTAGGCTACGGCTGGAGTCAGTTGAGTAAGACTTAACGATGTCTTCACCTAGCGTTTGCCAGGTTCTGTTTGAATATGACATAGTTGTCTTCTGTTGAGTAGTCCCTGCAGTGGAGGACAGTTCTTCAATTGAGCTGCTATGCCGTTGGTATGTTATTATGGTATATACAGTGTTTACACTGTCTGTGGTTGGGTCATGTGATCAGGTTCGTGCTCAGCGCGTACAATCATGTTCCAGTGTGCCCTACTGCTCGCTGCTGCTTCCGTCACAGTTGCACAACACCAACCCGAAGGACCAAAAAGATGTACGGTCTTTGAAGGGATCCACACACCTTTACATACAACTAACGACAACCCGAATGGCCGAGTCGGCAGTGACCCTGCCTACGAAGCCAAGGGTCCCGGGTTCGAGTCCCGGTGGGGGCAAATATTTGTTTGATGAGAACGGATGTTTGTACCCTAGTCATGGTTGTTTATCTATCTAAGTATGATATTTGTCTATATAAGTATGTGTATCGTTGTCTAGTACCCAAGATACAGGGAATCCTAGTTTGGGGCTAGATCAATGTGTGTAAATAGTGTCCAAGGTATTATTATTATTATTACGTGTCATAAACCCTCTTTACTACGTCCAAAAAAAACCGCACGTTACAACCAGCATAATGTTATAACTAAGGGTTAGCTTAGTTGTTAGTTAGAAGTTAAAGAATGCCATTGTATAGTTGAAAACACTTTACTTTATAATAATGAATTACACTCTAAAAATAGTCTGTGTTGGCTTAGATTTAGGTGCTAGTGCTACGGCATGTATGCGTGAATAAGTAAGTTGAACTGCAAAATATTAATAACTAGAATACTAGTTTAAAGAAACTAGAACGTGCTCATAATGCTGCGTTTGCTTTGGACAAGGTTGGATTGTATACGTACCATCTTATAAGAAAAAAGGCAAGAAAATTGACGTTTATTGTATGTGGATGGACTTGCGATTGCGTGTAGTTCATTATGTGTTGCTGTAGCGGCAACAGAAATACATATGCTGTAGAAACTTTCAACTCCTTTCTACCTATTACGGTTTATGCTAACGGGCAGACGGACAGACAGACGGACAGACGAACGGACAGCGGAGTCCTAGTAATAGGGTCCCGTTCGGCAACCCTAAAAATGTAGCATATTTTGGTAATGCTTGGGTACGCCTTTGGCCTTGCCCTCATACATCTCTTGACATAAGAGGTATACGCGAGGCTCGACTCAAACGGTAGGGCTCGAACACTTCCCAGGTGCCTTAAGTTTTTGCCAACGCCTTCCAGCACCTATGTTAGGTTTTGTGCTGCTTCGACGCCGGATATACAGTAGCTCAATTCTTTATATCTGATATTGCGACACGGAATATGTCAAACTTGCGATTTGGTTCATAAAAATCCTCCAAAACAGTCGCAATCGCAATCAAAAGGTGCCCTGGTGCTATAAAGGCGTCTACCATCCTTCAAAATGTTCATTTGATTGCGATCTTGATAGATGGCAGAAATTGAGTTATTCGCGTGCGGCGTGTCCTCACCTAGACTGCTCGGTGCCTCCAGCCGCAGACTGCCCCACAGCCAGTAGGCGCGGCGCGGCGGCGGCGACGCGCACACAGTCGCGTGCGCTCGCGCCTCCGCGCCGGACCACGCGTGCGCGGCGCCGGACTCCGCGCCCACCGGCGGCCCGAGCACGTTGAGGGTCACCGGCTCGGATTGGTGGGTTCTGCGTGGACGGGGTGGTGACAAAAACGTTAAATAAATAAGAATAAGGACTTCGCGTTTATTTAAATTGGGACCCTAACTACCAAGACCATCCGCAAGATGGTCCTATGTAAATATAATAACGGGCTGAGTTGAATGGCGTTTATATCAACAATGGGTTCCCTGACAGGCAGGCTGATGATGACGAATAGGGTTCATCATCATCTGTGGGGTAGTATAATCGCAGTTCAGTCAAAAGGACTAAATATCGTGTTATAACTATGTTTATCTACACACGTATCATAAACCCTCTTTACTGCGTTCAAAAACCGCACGTTACGATCAGCATTATGTTAAACAACTTGGTAAAAACTCGTTTCGTATCTGGAAAACTACACATAATGGTCATTATGTGTAGTTTTTCTACATATAATGACATTCAAATTTCGAACGCCGACGCCCACCCGCGTGCCGTCCCTAGTTTGTCTGTGAAGTTGGTACTGACATTCAAATTTCGAACGCCGACGCCCGCCTGCGTGAAGTTGGTACTACAGAACAAGCTAAACAATTGCAGAACCACAATGCCGGTCAAACATGCGGTTCCTGAACACATCAAAGAGAGCTTATGATATGTGTGTAGATAAACTAGTGTATGTAACTGTACATAATTAGGCATTAAAACTCTCGAGTGTTAATGCCCTCCATTATGCAGCAGTCACATAAACTACTATTATCTACACAGGTATCATAAACCCTCTTGATGATGATGATGATGATGACGAGGTAGGACGCCCGCTGAACCCCAGGCGGGTGATCGGTCCTCTATCGTGACTATTTCACTCAATTCCCAGTGTTTGGGCACTGGTTACTGTTGGATCAGCAGATGTCCCTCCCCAAATCTTCTTGTTCGTGTAATTAATTCTAGGATGTCGCTAAAATTTAAGTTTGACAAATCATCTTTATCCTTAGTCAAAGTCAATAGTCAATAGTCAAAGTACTTTATTACTGTAGATATTTACATATACTTAGCAAACGTCATTTTTTGCCTCTTCTCTACATTGGACCACTGTGGGAGAAGAAGGGCGTAGAAACTCCCACAGATTTATTTTTAGATCTCTTTTAAAAATAGGTTGTGCTTAACTAATACAAATATGAAAAATTTAATTGTTATGATTAATAAGCAGGAATAAATAATTACAAAATTATTAACAGCAAGGTCTGTGTTGAGCCAGATTAACCCCATATAGTCCTGTCATTTAAGTAATCTTGAACATTGTAATATCCCTTTTTCGACAAAGTCGCTTTAACATGCTTTTTAAATTGCTCAAATGGCAATTTCAAAATCTCCAGAGGTATCTTATTGTAGTAGAGAATGCACTGACCCTTGAAAGAATTGCTAACCTTCGCGAGTCTAAAACGGGGCGCACATAGTCTGTGATTATTTCTTAGGTTAACATTACAGCTGTCGCTAAGTTTGGAAAATGTTGTAAGGTTCTTGCGTACATACATTATATTTTCGAAAATAAATTGACTAGCTACTGTTAGTATGTCAATTTCTTTAAAAAGCTCTCTTAAGGAGTCTGTTCGTTTTAAATTATAAATTGCTCGAATAGCTCTTTTCTGTAAAATAAAAATAGTTTGAATATCCGCTGCTTTCCCCCACAACAAGATACCATAGGACATCACACTATGAAAGTAACTAAAATATACTAGCCTAGATGTAGCCACATCCGTGCTTTGTCTGATGTTCCTAACAGCGTAAGCCGCAGAACTTAATTTACCAGCCAATTTATCTATGTGGGGTCCCCACTGCAATTTGCTATCAATGGTTATTCCAAGAAACTTCGTATCATTTACCAATTCTAACGTGCTGTTGTCTAACACCAAACTGGTCTCAACTTGCCTGATATTTGGAAGTGAGAATTTGATACACTTGGTTTTACCAGCGTTTAACAATAAATTATTAACTGTGAACCAATTCAAGGTTAAAGACAATACACCATTAACATCATCAAAATCTCCTTTTTGTCTTTCAATTTTGAAGACCATTGAAGTATCATCAGCAAACAACACTATGTCAGTTAATTTCTCCACCATGAAAGGCAGATCATTAATATATACCAGGAATAAGAAAGGGCCTAATATGGAACCTTGTGGAACGCCAATTTTAACACCCGATCCATCAGATTTTACGCCGTTAACTTCTGCCTTTTGAATTCTATTGCTTAGGTATGATCTTAGTAGATCCAACGCTTTATTTCTAACTCCGTAATGATTTAATTTAATTAATAGCGTATTATGATCAACACAATCAAACGCCTTCGACAGGTCGCAAAAAACTCCGATAGCATCCTGTGCGGCCTCCCATGCAGAATAAATATGAGATACAAGGGTAATACCTGCATCCGTATTCGATTTACCCCTAGTGAAACCATATTGTTTAGCGTGGAGTTGTTTTGTACGGTTGAAGTGTGAGAGCATTTGATTGAGTATAATCTTTTCAAATATTTTACTTAGTGTTGGAAGAACAGATATTGGTCTGAAATTTGAAGGATCGCCCTTATCTCCCGATTTGAACAGCGGTATAAGTTTACTGTGTTTCATGAGGTCTGGAAAAGCCCCATCGTCAACACATTTATTGAATATATAAGCTAAGTGTGGGGCTATAACTAGAATTACTGAACCAATGACTTTGACTGATATACCCCACAGGTCTTCCGTATTTTTTAAGTTAAGTAATTTAAACGTTTTGACAATGTCCTGGGGATATACATGATCAAATTTTAAGTATACATTACTGACGCTAGTGTTATTTTTTAATAAAGTCTCTGCTTCAAATGGCGATGAATTTAGACGGTCCGTTGTGAGTACGGGTACATTGGTGAAGAATGTTTCAAAAGCTCGAGCAACATCAGCGTTGGATTTAACAACATCATCACCTATCTTTAGGCAGAAATCACTGTCCCTTGGTATAACTTTGCCAGTTTCGCGGTTTATTATTTGCCAAACTGTTTTCATTCTATTATTTGAATTTTGAATTTTTCTATTAATGTGTAAAGTTTTTGCTGTTCTACAAACCAACTTGAAAGTTTTGGAATATTTTTTAACATAGTCATGAAATTTTCGATCAAAGTTATAGGTTTTTTGATCATAAAGGTCATACAAGATAACTCTACTTTTACGAATTCCTAACGTTTCCCAGTCATTAAATTTAGATTTACCGTTGTAGTCACTGACTTTCTTTAATTTGAAAACTTTATTGAATTCTGTCTGAATAATGTTGAAGAAGTCTGAGTAGATTTTGTTTGGGTTCTGTTCATTAAAATCCGGTACTGGCAAATTTATATCTAAGTTTTTCGTATATGTCTCTAGTCTATGGGATGTAATAGGCCTATAAAATGATGGACCAGTCTTATCCTTAATAGTAATTGGGAATGAAACTGTTTGACCACTGTGATCGGAGGGTAAGCAGTTAATTACACTTTTACTTGTGAATGCACAGTCACAAAAAACGTTATCTAAGCAAGTTTGGCTGGTAAGTGTAATTCTAGTCGGCTCTAGAAATACATGACATAAATTAAATGATTTGAACAGAGTTATTAATCGTCGCTTCAGTGATGTATCTACAAGCAGATCTACATTAAGATCGCCACAAATAATTAACTTTTTTCTGTTATTACAAAGTTTAATGAGGGCTTCCTCCATAATTTTCTCAAATATTTCGAAATTGCCATGGCCTTTTTCATCCCTCGGTGGCCTGCAGACACAAACAATAATATGGCTATCTAACTCAACACAGGATACCTCTATTTGTCTTTCAACAGTAAGTGCAAGAATATCTTTCCGTTGTTTCACCTTAATATTATTTTTCACTAAGATTAAAGAACCACATCTATCAGCAGTCTTTCTATTGTAACAACTGACAATTTTGTAATTATTTATGTTAAAAGACATCATATTTTCCTTCATCGAGTGTTCAGTAACACAAATAATATCAATGTCAGAATTTTTTAGAAATAATTCTAATACAAGTTCTTTGCCAGGTAGCCCCTGGATGTTTTGATGGGCAATATTTAACTGGGGCTTATATTTTGACATATTTAGTGGCTCTTGTATGCTAGAGATTTCCTCTATTGTCTTATGAACTAATTTAAATTACTTGGAACAGATTCCAATGTTGCATGCAAAGTATAATTAACAGGTGAATTCCCAATAGGGGTGCATGTCATATTACTCTTAAAATAAGCTGATGTCAAGTTGAACTTAGTTAAACCAACTATAGCTGCGTCGCATATATTATAAGCTAACAATGTAGCTACTAATTTTCTAAATTTATTAGACAGGTACAATGTATCCCGTGTCAGAGTAAAGTTATGAATAAAATTATTCATGTCGAAATATAAAATAGCATCGCTGTGATGACATGTTAAATTAAATAAATGAATATTCATTCTATGCACAGATTTGTTCTGTAGTTCTGTCAAATTACAGGCATATGGAAAATTGCATAGTATAAATTTGCATTTCATCCTACTATGTAAGTCTAGAAGTGTTTCAACACTTTTATTCAAATCATTCCGACTAATGTTTGAATGATTTCCTACCATAATTACAATAGTGCTGTACTCATCATAGATACCGCGACTAATCATCTTCACTAGATCTACAAATGAACTATTTGGACAGCAAATGTTCCTTACTTTTTGGTTAAGCCGGTTATGTAATAGAGTCCCAAATCCTGCACCTACTTTGTCGGAGAACAACAGAGTTTTTCTCTGAGCACATATTTTGGTAGCTGGCGGTACACGAGTGGAGGTGAGTGGCGGGACACACGTGTTGGAGTGCGGTTTGATGCACGTGGCGGCGGTTGGCGCGGCATTCGCGGCAGCGAGCGTCGCAACGTGCGCAACGGCGAACGGCGCGGCCCTCGGGGCAGCTTGCGGCATGACACACGCCTCAGCAGGGACAGCGAGCGGCGCGGTGCTCGCGCATTTGAGCTGCGAGGTGCCTCCTCGTCGACGACGGCGACGCTGTTTTTTGGTTGGGGCAGCGGTGGACGCTGCAACACTCTCGTTGAGGGGGGTCGAGACCAAAGTTAGTGATGTGGGCTCGTCCTCCTTGCTGGTCTCATTCTCCTCATTCTCAATTAGAACGCCCACCAATTCCAAATAGTGTTCGCCATCTTATGTTTGAATACATTACGCATTCTCCCAAGAAGTGCTGACTACTTTCTTCCAAGCCACAGTGAGGGCATGATGGGTTCTGTATAAACCCTCTTTACTGCGTCCAAAAACAGCATGTTACGACCAGCATAATGATATACTTCTTGGTAAAAACTAATTTCCCATTTATTTTCTGAATATTGATACATTATGGCCATAATGTACCGAAATTTGTCATATTATGACATTACAATTTCGAACGCCGACGCCCGTCTGCGTGGCGCCCCTACTTTTTCTGTTGTTGTTGTTGTTGTTGGTACTGCTGAACAAGCTAAACAACTGCAGAGCAATTATCAATGCCACCATGCCGGTCGAACATGCGGTTCCTGAACACATCAAAGAGAGCTTATGATATGTGTGTAAGTAACTGTACATAATGAGGCATGTGCATAAGTATCAGTCAGATTAACTACTATTATGGCATTATTCTGTATTCGGTTGTGTGTATATTTCGGTTGTTGTGTATATGTGAACAAAAATAATTTAATAAAATTTTATGAAACATTGAATGTTCTTAGTGTGAAAAAAATTATATTGTTCACATTTCCCTACTGCAACCAATTGACACAAAATGAAAATGTATATAGACATAATATGAATATAACTATGTACAATTTATGTACATATAATAATAAGTTTGATATTATTGACACTAACAATTATGTTAGTAATTATTTTACTATGACTAAAGGTACATTTTACCTTTCAAATTATTGTAAACGACAAATAGCTATGTCACTATTATATTTATATGACATTACAGCCAAAAATTTGGCTTCTAACTCTGCTTTTACTGAGCAGCCTAATATGAATCTGGTATCAGACCAGAATAACAGGATGCATTTAAATTAGTTCATAGGACAACAGAGGACCCAGGCTCTGGCAACATATGTTCTAGTATATTAGAAAACCCTAAGAATAAGGGAAGCTCACATGCTAAGTATATAAGCCTGGTTCATCAGAATATTCAATGTATTAGAGGCAAAGATCTACAAATAGAGTTATTTTTAAATTGTAATAAAATTGACATTTTGTGCATAACAGAGCACTGGTTAACTATTAATGAAATTATGTTTAGCTTTAAAGATCACCAGGTTGGTAGTTCGTTCACCAGACTTAATTCAATACATGGTGGGGCATTAATCATACTAAACAATCATATGAAATTCAAGGAATGTAAGGACATTGTTTCCTTATCTGTTGAACGAACTATAGAACTTGCAGCTGTGGAATTAGAACAGTTCATCGTTATATGTGTCTATAGGCCACCCTTGAGCGACTTTGAAATGTTCGAGAAAATAATGGAATCCGTCCTAACTATTTCATCACACAGTACGAAACGATTAATTATATGTGGTGACTTTAATGTTAATCTGTTAGAAAGAACTACTCTCAGCGTTAGATTAATAAATCTTTTCTCATCATTTAGGCTTAGCCATTTATTTATGGAGCCAACAAGAGTGACTGCTACTAGTGCTACATGCATTGACAACATTTTTACTGATGTTATTCCAATCAGTAAAAGTGTTATCAGTGAATTGGATTCAGATCATTTAGGTCAATTATTTCAATTTGATTCTATTAGAGAACCTGTCATTAAAAAGAAAATTTCGTTTGTGCCAGTAACTGCTGACCGGTTAGAAAGAATGAGATACTCTTTAGCCCAGGAACTACCGTTTTTGGCTGCTGAACAGTCTCCTAATATAATGTATAACTTATTCTTTGAAACCTTTATGAAACAGTACAGCGCGATATTCACTTCAAAATCGGTTGTGGTTAGTGGTTCAAACGACTTTAGTACGTGGGCTACTGCAGAGTTGCATAAACGCAGGCAAGCATTGTATGCATTGTATGAGGAACGACGGTTCAACATGAGTGACGAATTTAAAGAACAAGTCAAACAGTTCTCCAAACAATTTAAATTAGACTGTCATACAGCTAAACGTAATTTTCTGAGTAGTAAAATTAAGAATAGTTCCGATGTTATAAAAACGACTTGGAAAATAATTAATGAGGAGGCCGGTCGTAGTAAAAAAGCGAGTCACGATTACGAACTAAAAATCAATGGACAGCTTACGAGTTCTAGCTTAGAAGTTGCAACTGAATTTGAATCGTTTTTTACTAATGCACCGGCTTCCACGACTAAGTATTTAAATTCGTCACCTTTGTCTGCTGTTGCAATATTAAAAGATAATGTCTCAGAGTGTGCTTCATACTTGAATTTTAAGCACGTCACAAGTTCAGATGTCGTAAAGGCATTTAAATTGATAAATGTTAAGGATACTAATGATCTTTGGGGACTCTCTGTTCACGTCGTTAAATCCCTGATCGAATTAATTGCACCTGACCTAGCGGTCATTTTCAACAATTGTATAGACTGCGGTGAATTTCCTGATTTAATGAAACAAAGTAAGATAATTCCCCTCTTCAAAGCAGGTAGTACTCAAGACCCCACCAATTTCAGACCTATATCAATACTACCAACTTTTAGTAAAATTTTTGAGAAATTAATCTTATCACAGCTATTACATCATTTTGAATCAAATAAGCTAATGCATAACAAACAGTTTGGATTCACTCGCGGTCGTTCAACAACAGATGCCGGAATTCAGTTCATTGAAAGTATTTTTGATGCCTGGGAAGAGTCACAAGATGCCCTAGGCATTTTTTGTGACTTATCTAAGGCTTTTGATTGCGTTTGTCATGAAACATTGATCAGGAAATTACATCATTATGGAGTTAGAGACACGTCATTGAATTTGTTAAAATCTTATCTGAACGGAAGAATACAAAGGGTAGACGTAAACGGAGAACGATCACCAGGATCATTGGTTTCTTTGGGCGTGCCACAGGGCTCAATATTGGGACCCTTCCTATTCCTCATCTATATAAACGACTTACCCTATCTAGGAAGGGACTGTCATGATATGGTACTGTTTGCTGATGACACCTCACTTATTTTTAAAACAAAGCGAAACCAACACGCTACTGATGATCACGTGAACAATACCATATCAAGAGTGGTAAATTGGTTTAATGTTAATAATTTGCTATTAAATGAGAAAAAGACTAAATGTGTTAAGTTTCTTACTACTAACGTTAAAAATAATCAGACATGTATAACAATTAAAAATGAGGAATTGGAATTGGTAACCAGCACAGTGTTTCTAGGTATAACGTTGGATTCCAAACTCCAATGGGGTCCACATATTGATAAGCTATCGAACAGACTGAGCTCTGCAGCTTTTGCATGCAGGAAAATCCGTCACTTGACAGATTTAAAAACAGCCAGATTAGTTTATTTTAGTTATTTTCATAGTATTATGTCCTACGGTATTCTGCTCTGGGGCAGTGCTGCTGACATAAATACTATTTTTGTGCTGCAAAAGCGGGCTGTTCGTGCGATTTATAAAATGAATAATAGAGATTCTCTTAGAAATAAGTTTAAAGAAGTAAATATATTGACAGTCCATAGTCAATATATTTACGAGAATATTATGTATGTCCATAAGAACATTGTTAACTTTCGAAGAAACTGTGATATACATAACTTTAATACTAGAAACAAGGACAAACTTGCAGTGCCCACTACGCGGCTCCATAAAAAAAAAAGTTGTGTAAGATTTTACAATAAACTCCCAAGCACTTTGACAGATCTATCAATTAATAAGTTCAAGAAATACATCAAGCAAAGGCTTATTTCTAAAGCTTACTACAGTATTAAAGAGTACATAGACGATAAAAATGCTTGGGACTGAATTGTTCTAATTAATTGTGAGCATCCTCACTGCCAGAGTTTCTTTTACTGGACACTTGGAGGCCTTTTACACCTCCAAAGATTAATTTAATTATACAACTCTTGACTGTGGGGACCATTTACATCTCCTATTATCATTGTATTATTGACTAAAGAGACTATACATCTCTGTTATTTATATTTTAATTATTTTATTATGACATTTGAGACTCTTTACATCTCTCAGAAACAATAATTAAGTACTTTTTTTTTTCTGATAATATGATAATAATACCAAATGTTCTGTAAAAAATGAAATGAAATGACATGTGAAAGTGCCCTTGTGGCCTATTTACAGAATAAACGTTTTGAGTTTTGAGTTTTTTGAGTTTTGGTTATCTCGCCTTCTGCTCACGTTAGTCTAAGGGTCTTCTGTTCGCTTACCGTTCCTTCAGGCCGATATGGTTGATCGCCATGCAGCTGTACCGGCCGTGTTGTGTGTACGTCACGTTGTACAGTTCCAGTTGGGGCGACGTGGACACCGGATACTCTCCGTCCGGGATCGGGCGCCCGTGACCGATCGGGCTCGGGCTGGGGAGATGTGAAATTCGGGTATACTCCCCTGGGACTGCTTCGACCGGCAAACCACCATATGAGAATTATCTAACTAATATTATAAATGTGAAAGTAGCGATGTTAGAATGTTTGGATGTTTGTGTGTTTGTGCCTCAATCACGCTAAAACGGCTGAACGGATTTAAATGAAATTTAGCACAGAGATAGTTTATGAGCTAGATTAACATAAAACACACGCAAACACACACACAAACACATATACACACAAAAACACAACGGACAACTGTTTATTATTTCTTTTGTTTTGTTTTATTCAAATTTTAATAATATGAGATGCCTATGTTTTATTTTTAAGTTTATTGCTTACTCTATTGAATGTTAAGGTCGTATAATAAGAGTCCTTAATTGGCCTATGTCATATATTAATGCTAAGTAATTTAGATTGTATCGTGCTGTGGACTCAGTTCCCAAATAAACAAGGATAATTTTTATCCGACTGCACCAGAAGGAGGGTAACGTTATCTCGGTTAATGATAATGCCTATGAACACGCAGACGAAGTTGCGGGCTTCAGCTATTTTAATATAAGAAATTCAACAAACTTCCACTCGTTCATCCATCCTTACAAATACAGGTGTAATACACAATTTAATTTGGCAACAAAATCACCAAAATATATCTTTTTTACTCAAAATGTATAAAGAACACCAAAAGTTGCAAAAAATATCAGGGCAAAATACTGCGGTAGCTTAGGAGAAGGGTAAGGGGGTGAGCGAAGCGAAGCCCACTTTATCCTTCGTGTTAGGTTGAACATGTAAGAACAACAAAAAATACTTAAAACATAAACTTAAGTACACAAAACATAAAAAGAAGTTTGGTGATAATTTATCCAAACACAATTTGGTGGACATTTATCCATTCTGGCAGTCATTTCGAATTTATTGTTAGTAAAATAGGTGCCTTTTTGGTAATCGTTTAAACATAAGGCATTTAATTTCATCTGATCTCTAATAAAATCGGTTTCAGAGTAGACGTTGTTAAAACGTATGTCCCTCTTTATCAACCCCTTTTAAAATCCTAAAATAAGACAAACATAAACAGTTATATTACGGAACATACATTGCTTCTGGCCCCACACTAGGATACCCTGAGTCGTGTGAACCAGAAACAGCGACGACACACACTTACAAACATCCTTGACCTGGGGTTTTACAGACTCTATAGGACACTTACTTGTGGAACCATTGATAAGAAGGCTGCGGGTTTCCTTCAGCCTTGCACTCGAGCGTCACCTTGGAGAATAGACTGGCTTCCACCACCGTGTCTGGACCGACCCACATCACCCTGGGTGGATCTGGAGGCAAAACTATATTTGTTGGAGTTCGACAAGCATTGGCAGGACAATCAATTATTAAATTAATGTTCAATTTGAATTAACAATGAGGTGGGTGCTTCATTATACCATACAGCATCTGTCACGTCAGTCGCGGCTGGCTCTTATTAAGATGTGTGTAATAGGTATATATGTTACCGTAAGATTGTCAAAACTGTTAGTTGATAAACTAACCGTTAAAACCGTAAAATAGTGTAAACTGGTTTAAACTTGAATTGCAAATACCAGGGCAAACACTGCGGTAGCTTAGGTGAAGACTAGAGGGGGCGAGCGCAGCGAAGATCCCGAATAGTCTTCGTGTTAGGTTGACATGTAAGAACAAAAGAAACGTAATCCTAAACCCTGTCGGTCTGGTTTACAATCTGTCGATAGTTGATCAACTAACGGTTTTGACTATCTTATACGGTGACATTATACATCACACCTGTCCAAACTGAAATGACGCAAATGTGCGTAAATGCGGTAATTGGTACCTGCGGTAAGTGTGCGTTTATGCACACAAACAAATCGCCAAAGTAGTAGTGGGGCGCAACATTTCAATTTGGACAAGCTCTAGGCACATATGTACAATACCAATTGTGATGTATGTAGCCAAAGCTCACCAAAAAGTTAATATTATTTGGTTGGCTTTAAGCGAAAATTAAGTGGGGTTCAAAAAACACTTCTGTCTGTGTATCAAATATTAAGAGTAATATGCCTGGGTGTATCATCGAGCACTATGCCTGGGTGTATCAACGAGTACTATGCCTGGGTGTATCAACGAGTACTATGCCTGGGTGTATCAACGAGTGCTATGCCTGGGTGTATCAACGAGTACTATGCCTGGGTGTATCAACGAGTACTATGCCTGGGTGTATCAACGAGTGCTATGCCTGGGTGTATCAACGAGTGCTATGCCTGGGTGTATCAACGAGTACTATGCCTGGGTGTATCATCGAGCACTATGCCTGGGTGTATCAACGAGTACTATGCCTGGGTGTATCAACGAGTACTATGCCTGGGTGTATCAACGAGTGCTATGCCTGGGTGTATCAACGAGTACTATGCCTGGGTGTATCAACGAGTACTATGCCTGGGTGTATCAACGAGTACTATGCCTGGGTGTATCAACGAGTACTATGCCTGGGTGTATCAACGAGTACTATGCCTGGGTGTATCAACGAGTACTATGCCTGGAACTATACTTACATTTGACGTCAATCTCGACCTTGGCAGAGTCAGAAGTGCCCAATGAATTCCTTGCTTGACATCCGTAGATCCCTGGAAAAATAAATGGAAACGCGTGTACTTACATATTAGGTTAGCTGGCTAAGACAAAGTTTTCTAAAGGTAGCTCCGCCCCTTGTGCGCAATGGTGTAAGAAGAAAGAACATATCGACCTAAGAACAAGAAAAAGAAGAAGTTTTTGGGGAACATTTAACTGTATCTCAAAATAAAATTATGCAAACGAATTATCTCTCTTACCGTATACCCATAAACTGACTACTCTAGAAATAAACCATTTGATTAACAAAACAAGCACCACCAATAAAATTATAAATCCTATCAAAACAAGCTAATCTTTCTTACACAGTCCACAGCAAATATCTGGCTTTTCGAACACAAATTCCGCTTTCCGAACACAAATATTCTTAGTCAAACTAAAATACTGACTTGCTCTCAAAATTCTCCTTCGATATAACGGAATTTCTAAAATTTGTGTCTTTTGCTGCACCACACTAGTTAATGTTTAGTTTACCAAATTATATTTAACTGTTTTATCATTCTTGTACCTATAAAGCTTACCATTATAGATAAATTTCTGTTTTAATGAAAATTGTGTATAAAACATCCCTATTGACATCCCACAAGACCTGCCTTAATCGTACAATAAAAAGTTTGAGAGTTTAATTAGATATAATTGGGAAATATGAAACCGCACATATAAAAATACTGATTTGCACAGCAAATATCAGGGTGAAGTGGTGCGGTAGCTTAGGTGAAGGGTAAAGGGTGTGAGCGAAGCGAAGCCCCCTTTATCCTTCGTGTTAGGTTGAACATGTAAGAGTAAAAGAAACATAAATGGTTTAAACGTGTAAGGGCATAAGAAACAAGTGTTTTTGTTGACCATTTTTGCTGTGCCAATAGGACCTAATTGATATGTCTATATGGTATTGCATACCTACTACCCGATTTATTTTGTTTTTTTATATCGCATTATGTTTCAAAATCTGATTTATAGTTCTTTGTGTTATTATGTTTGCATTTAGGTGTTGTTTTGATTGATGGATTGATTAAATGGTTTTTTCATTATTAAAACTTCATCATCATATATGAAGGGGTCTTGTCGTCCCCTGCCGTTGCAGCACCCTCCAGTACTCTCTGTCTTGGGCCTTGGTCTTCATCTCCTGGTACGATCCACTATGGCTCCAAATCTTTAGTTGGTCTGTATATCTTCCCCTAGGACGCCCTCGCTGGCGTTTGCCCTCAAGCTTGCCCTCTATAATTGTAAGGAGGAGTCCTTCATGTCTTAGAATGTGTCCTAAGCACTTGGCTCTTCTGTTTGCTATGGTTCTTATGATAGCTCGGGTCTCTTTAGCCATTCTTAAAACCTCTTCAATTGTTCTTTTCTCTGTCCAGCTAGTTTTTAGCATCCTACGCCAGCACCACATTTCAAAGGCTTCTAAACGCTCTATGTCTTTAGTTGTCATGTTCCAGCTCTCGCAGCCATACAATGCAATACTCCATACAAGTGTTTTGATAAGTTGCTTCCTTACTCGTATGTTGATTTTTTTATTTTTGATTTATTAAAACTTATGGGCCCCAAATAATAATAGGTGCTTGATACAGGTAAAGTTGGGTAAATTTTTTGTAGTGAATAACATAATTGTTAGTAAACCTAATTCAGATATCAGATAATTACTTAGTACAACGGTTTTACATTAGTAGTTAAACAGTTTGCAAAATTTCTTTTGTTTAGTGGGTAAATCCTGAGGTGCAGTCAGTATTTTTGTTGCAATTTTGAGATATTTGTTTAGCGTTTAAATACATGTACCATTGTTTTTCAGTCAACATGTCAGGGGTTCTAAACAATTTTTCAAAAAGGAGGATTAGCCCCCTATTTTAAAAATAAACGTTCCAACTCACCCGAGTGATTCCTCGTGACCGGCGCCAGGATCAGTCTAGCGCCATTCGTGGCTATGACCTGGCCGTCCTTGGTCCACCACACGTACGGACTGGGGTTGCCCTGCGCCCTGCAGTCTAGGGCAAGGGCACTGGAGCCTTCCTCGAGGCTGTTGAGGATGCTGGAGTCTGCGCCGGTGATGGAGACTACGGGGACAACTGCAGTAGCAGAACACAATATTTGTAGGCTATGTATTAAAAAAAACGGCCAAGTGCAAGTAAGACTCGCGCACGAAGGGTTCCGTACCACCGTACAATGATAGGGATGGTGTGGAGTGAATAGTTTGGATTTTACATAGCAAAATGTTGTTTACAAAGTTATTGGTGCGGCTAATTTCACACTCCATGTACGCAATGCACCTGGTAAGTGCATTCATAAGTTTGTATGTGGTAATTAAAGAATTGTTGTATGGGAGACCCTTAACTACTTATTTTATCCTTTTTTGTATTTGTTGTTATAGCGGCAACAGAAATACATCATCTGTTAAAATTTCAACTGTCTATCTATCACGGTTCATGAGATACAGCCTGATGAAAGACGGACAGCGAAGTCTTAGTAATAGGGTACCATTTTTACCCTTTGGGTACGGAACGCTAAAAAGGGCCTCTTATGCTATTTTTCGGGTAAAGCCTGTCTTTTATTCCTATCATAGGAGAAAAAGGGGCAGGCATTAGAATCTCATATTTCGCTATCTATCATTTATCTGGACCCAGATACAACAAATGGAATTTTCGATTAAGTTACTTTAAAATGTTACTGCTTGAAACGTCTGTGGCTTATTATTATTAGTCTCAAATTAATGTGAAGCTTACATACTCATTGGGTACTTATTTCAAAGCGGGGAGCTGAGCACCCCTCTTCATAATATCTGCAATCGCTGTTATACTCACAAGTGACATCCAACATGGTGTAGGAATCCCTGTAATATGGAGCCGGGTACGACGGATGGTGCGCTCGGCAGGCCAGCTGTTTTCCGTGGTCGGACCTGGTGGCTCCAAGCTCGAGCACGGACCGCGCCGCCCAGACTCGTGGTCTTTCCACCTCGGAGGAGTTGGTCTGACTCCAGGCGGTTAGGCGGTCTTTTTCTATCGAAAGAGGGAAGCTTAAGTAAGATGTTTTCTTCATTTTAGTGAATAACTACAATTCTGAGGAACTAGTAACTGTTCGGTGTGAGAAATACACCAATCTGAAAGCTATGTTAATAAAGTCACAAGCAATGATGAAAGAAATAAAATGGCACGAAGTCACAGAATACTTAATAGCGAAGTTTAGAACTATCTGGACAAGATCGAGAACTGTGCAGAGCATGAGATTTGTATTTTCGTTTCACATATTTACATAACTATTTAAGTGAAGGGCTATACTAAAAGAAGATAAAGATTATCTTACCCAAATACCACTCAATATACGCCGGTGGATTCCCATATCTCGCCTCACAGACCACCGTGGCCCTGGATCTAGCTGGGACCGTGATGTTCTGTCCCGGCATCACGTGGGTTCCGTTGAAGAGAACCCTCGGCGACTGTGGCGGAACCCTAACGGCTAATGCGGCTGGTGGGCTGGAGAGGGCGTCCTGGAATGGGTAATGGAC
Organism: Argyresthia goedartella; assembly: GCA_949825045.1. Classification (NCBI taxonomy): domain Eukaryota; kingdom Metazoa; phylum Arthropoda; class Insecta; order Lepidoptera; family Argyresthiidae; genus Argyresthia; species Argyresthia goedartella. Next base: position 34,093,733 of record OX463812.1, on the reverse strand, counting down.
ATGGTGACGAAGTATTTAATTTTATTGCATGATTAATCTTGTTTTATTATATTTGATTACAGGTAATAGGTAAACCGATGTTAACACCGGGTGGTTCGACCCTTGTGACCGGGTGGTTCGACCCTTGTGATCGGGTGGTCCGACCACTGTGACCGGGTGGTTCGACCCTTGTGACCAGGTGGTTCTGACACCCGTGGTTCGACAGTCAAACCACCAGGATTTTTTTATCTGGTGTTTCAACGTTTTCCTGGTGGATCGTTGATCAGAGGGCAAAATATAAAGTAGTAGCTTTTTCCCAGATGGGGTGGCAGAGGCATAGCAGAACCATGCAAGTAATGTGTTATCTGAGTTGGGGCGGCAGAGGCTGTTTTCATGGTTTGCGAGTGTGTGTGTGTGTGTGAGTGCGTGTATTCATGTTGATATTCTTTATTGCACAGATATTATAAAGATACAGACAGTTACAACAAATGTTATAAGCAAAGGCGAAAAATTATCCTCCAGCAAACCTAGGCAAGACAGGAGAGTTTATGATACAGAAGAGTCCTAGTTCGCAATAAAACTCTATACATACGTATGAAAATTACTCTCCAAATATAAATAATTACATACAGTGAGAAGGCCAAGAATCTTGGGGTTGTAAATTGTTGTCCTGGTCGCCCCATGTTCGTGAGGTCAGCAGACGAGTCTTTGCGTCAGTTCACTCCCAACGGAGATTGCAGCAAATCCTGCCGCGGCAGACTAATCATCCTTGCTCAGTCCCTCCTACTACCTTTACTCGACTATGCGGATGTTTACTGGATCAGTGCAAACGAAGAACAACTGAACAAACTCGAACGACTTCAAAACCTCGGGATTCGGTTTGTCTTCGGGCTGCGCAAGAATGACCATGTCTCACAGTATCGTAAGGAGTTGGGGTGACTTCCGATCCGCCTTCGTCGTGATATGCACATTCTCTCCTATCTATTCAACATTTTGCGAAATCCCCGCTACCCCACATATCTTCGAGAACGTTTCGAGTTTTTCTCCTCCAGGGATAGCAACCGCGGAGATCCTACACGATGTCTCTCCTTTCCTTATAACACTGCCGCTTACAAACACTCGTTTAGGTTAAGGGCGATCCGACTGTGGAACGCACTTCCCTGAGCAATTAGAGATAGTCCCGAAATTTTCACTTTTAAGAAAAGCTTGAAAGAGCATTTCCTTTCTCTTTCATTAGGTACTTTTATATGTGACCATTTTCGCCGGCTCACCATGAAGCAGCACTTCGACAACGTCGTTAGCCAGGCAAGGTTGGCACGCGCCAAGCTGCGTCCTCTTCTCTCCACTCCAGCCTCCCTCTGAGGGCGAAGCTCGGGATCTACCAGGGCTTCGTGAGATCCCACCTCACCTACGCAGCCCCGGTATGGTACGTCTTGTGTTCGGAGATGAACAAACGGAGACTCCGAGCCCAAGAGAACCTTTCTCTGCGTACCATCGTCGGCGCCTCCCGCTACGTGAGGAACGCGACGATCCAGATGGACCTAAGGTGGGAATCAGTGGACCAGTTTGTCCAGCGCATGTTCGCGCGTGCGGATACGTCACACCACCCGTGAACTGGCGCCGTACCATGGCCCGCCCAACCGCCACCGCCGCCTGCCTGTTGGCTAGCCGGCTATCACCAAATGAAATACCTCATCCAGTAAGAAGACCACCGCCCGAGAGGGCCCCCCGATGACCTGTCCAGGAGAGGACAGAGGCGATTCTTCAGGAAGAGATCCGTTGATCCTGACTCCCCCCCTGCTGAACTGATTTTGATGATTGTTTTACCTGAACATGATAGTTGCTGCTGGCGACCTGGCACTGCTATTGTCCCTCATCGACCTGCAAGGTGGCTGCGCGCACCCACAGCGAGCGTCCCCCCTTCTGGGACTGTCCTCGTTCGCCCACTCGTAAACTTGCCGCAGCTGAACAGATTTTGATGATATTTTACCTGAACGTCATAGTTGCTGGCGGTGACCTGGCACTGCCACTGCCCGTCGTCGAGCTGCAGGGTGGCTGCGCGGACCCACAGCGAGCAGTCCCCTCCGGATGGACTGTCCTCGTTTGCCCACTCGTACTTGCCGTGGAAAATGCCGACCGGCTGGAAGGAGAGCGGACCGGGTTACGAATAAGATTCCAATTTAGACGTGACGCCGCTGTGTCCCGTACTATGCAACAACAACGATTGGGAATAGGTATTCATAATCTAAATTCTTTATTGCACACAAATATTTTACAAGTTACATTAAAAATAAAATGTATGTACAAAGGCGAGCTTATCTCTAAAAAGAGATTGCTTTCAGCAAAGCAAGACATTAAAGGAAATATTATTATAAAAAGGTAGGAAGGCAGTGCACAATAACTAGTATAAATAAAACGCCAAGGAATAAATTAAATACTTATAACATAAAGACAGCTACTAACTAGGTACCGAAATATACTACACTTTACATATAAATACCCACAATAACTTTTAGGTAAGAGAGAGGTAGTGCTCTTTAATACGTTTCTTAATAGAGTAAAAGAGTGTGTCTGTCTCTTTCTTATAGTGCAAGGAAGTGCGTTCCAAAGTCGGAGGTAAAAAGTGTAAAGAAACAAAAGTTGTAGAGATTTTATCAGCTTTAATTATGTAGTATAACAACATTTCCTATGATTAGTCGTTTCAGAGACATATGAAAAAAACTGAAAAACGGGACCGGACCATTCTTTGTGGCATAGGGCTCAGAGGGGTCAGGAATTTTATTATTTTTGTCTCCGAACTAGTCCAAACAAAGTTCCGAAGTCAAACTTTCTGCTTTCGACTTCGACCACCTAGATCCCTTTTGTCTCATTTCCTAAGCAAACGGTCATTTTAATTAAAGCACTGCGCCCTACTCCTAAAATACTACAAAATTTCTTCAAATTCTCACGTTTTTCGAGGTAAGCTTTGCTATTTATATCATCATCAAAAAAACTATGATAACTACCATAACTAAAGAATTAAAACACCCCACATGAATGCAACCGTAACAATTTGGTTGACTTTAAGCTGATATCTTTAGAACCGCTAGACCGATTTTAATAAAATATACCTTAGAACAGATAACATGGGATTCCAGAGTCATAATAGTAGATTCGATTCTGACCTCTGTGGTTGTGGCTCTGCCTACCATGTGAGAGATCCCGGGTGCGATCCCCGGAGGTACCTTTACTGGAGGTAAAGATAGAAAAAATAAACAAGTCTTGGATGTCTATATGTGTCTCACGTCGCTGTTTCTGGTTCCCACGGCACAGGGTATCCTAGTGTGGGGCCAGAAGCAATGTATGTGCCTGTATGTAAATGTTTATGTTAATGTTATGTTTATTTGACGGCCGCACGTCGCCGACACAGGAAGCGTGAATAATTATAATATGGAAATATTAAACTGCACATCATTAATACTGATTTGCACAGCAAATATACTGATTTTCACAGCAAATATCAGGGCAAAATACTGCGGTAGCTTAGGTGAAGGGTAAAGGGGGTGAGCGAAGCGAAGCCCCCTTTACCCTTCGCATTAGGATGAACATTTAAGAACAACATAAATACTTAAAGTGAAGTTAGTATTTTTGATGTGCGCCTATAATAATAATATAACATCCAACACTATCGTTATACCAACTTGTGTATAAGCTAAGATGTAAGTCCATCGTCATTACATCCAGAAAGACATTGGCTGAGCTGAGCATGCCGTCCGAGGATGTGCTGCTCACTGTCGGGTCGGCAAATGTGAACACGTTCCGCCAAGAGACCAACGGGCTCAGAAGGAAGGAGGTGAAGTGGGAGGGGGCATAGTCGGACGGTCGTGGCCGACTGATGTCAAGGAAGTTGTCAACTAGTCTGCTAAGGGACCGGAGCGAATGGCTTGTCAAAGTTAGGGATATTAAGCGATGAATTAGTCTTAGCAAATCTCTAACTCTTAACAACGACATGTTTAACATAGCGTCATGCTTTTTCCTATACGGGCTGACCGACGTAGAATGAATAAGGCTAAGTTATCGGAATTTTTCAAAAATAAGCACATAGTGTTACAGCCAGGTTGGTGGACATTACACCAATTTTTGTTTAGTTTTAATAGTCACAGTATTAACGAAGTTATAACCAAAGAGATTTCGGCCATTTCTGAAACGCTTTGTTTTGTCATGTGGCATCGGCGCTTATAATGACGACACTTTTCGACTCTCAGTCAGTCTCGGCTGGCCGCTCGATCGACCTCGCCGACGCAAACAGTGATTTCTTATACTTACTGCACGCACCGACCTGCATAATGTTATACTAATAAGTAAAAACTCATTTCTTATCTGAATATTGATACATTATGGTAAAAAGTATCAATTTTCGACATATTATGGCATTCAAATTTCGAACGCCCACGCCCACCTGCGTGCCGCCCCTAGTTTGTCTGTGAAGTTGGTACTACTGAACAAGCCAAACAAGTGCAGAGCAATTATCAATGCCACCATGCCGGTCGAACATGCGGTTCCTGAACACATCAAAGAGAGCGATATGTGTGTAGATAAACTAGTGTATGTAACTGTACATAATTAGGCATTAAAACTCTCGAGTGATATTATTATGACCCACTTTCGAGTTTTAATGCCCTCCATTATGTATCAGTCACTTATATTACTAATATATAATCATATATTTTATATTGGATGAGGGATTTGTCGAAGGCCAAACTGATAACTTTACCTATTTCTACTTATTCGGTTTTACTCGTCGAAAATAGCTTGGTACCTCATGAGGATCGTAGGGCAGTCATGTTTGTACTAATATGACGTTCAGCAATTCAGGATTCAGATTCAGTTAATACACTGACGAGCAATGAAAAAGTTCCAGTGACATTGCACCAAATTACTCCTAAACGGGAAAGGCTAGCTTAATGACGCCGTCTGCAATATTGAAGTACATTTAACAGCACATCAGAATATTACCAATTAAAAACGTACTTTTTAATTTATGAAGGTGTTTGTCGGCATTTTGTGGGTGGAACTTTTTCATTGCTCGTCAGTGTAAAACTGAAAACACGTCATCGTTAGACAAATTCCCTTGCGATTTTCCGTACCTTGAATATCTTTAAAGCTAGCTGCCTAGGACTTGAACGTGGTAACTATTTCAAATGAGGCATTGTCGGCGCGTGCCTCCATGGTTTGTCTAATTAGCGAGACAGGCAGGGACGTCATTATGAGACCACACGCTGCTTATGGGAGCTAGCCAATTAGAAAATGCTGGGAGGGAACTTTACCTATAACTTATACCTCTGAGGGACGATACAGTTTTCACTGAATAGAGAGTAGGTATATGGTGGTTCCGTAATTGAATTGTGCAGGATGTATCAGAGAGATTTAGTCTAAGTTAGGGACAGGGATCGTGCCTCTCTATCGCCTGTTCCGCGCTCTCGCTTGCACGCTCGGCTCAGGCGGAACGTGACATTTTTTCGTGCGTGCAACCGCGTTCATCGATTTATAAGACGTTATCACGTCAAAAAACAAAAAGTCCCAAGTCATTATACCTCGCGCCACGAATTAAGAGCGCTGGGCGACGTTGGCGGGAATTACTGCGCATATGTACTGGGGGCCAAATCACAATGGCGATATTTTATCACATTCGACATTTATAAATCCAAATGACACGTTTCGATAAATATCACGATTAACCTATTCTCATGCAATGACAAAAAGTCACAATCGATAAATTTTATCGAGCAAATCAGTTCGATACGTATCGACTACTCTGAGGAAGTCGACATTGAAAATATCGACTTTGTGCTCATGAAAAAAGTTAAACTGTAAAGGTATTGAAAAGTGACTACTGCGCATTCAAGGCCACCGCTCATAACTCGTGGCGCGACGTATACTACGCCTTGATTTCCTTCCTTTACGAGTGTCATTGCCCATTGGGCTTACCGCTCAAACGCTCATATCTGTGACGACATAAAATTATGTGCAATATAGAGTAAGAAAAACGGGGGTGCCCCATAAGCCGGGCAATCTACTTTTCGGCTTCATATTCCTGCAGCACAACAAAATCTATAAGTGAACCAGAATATGTTAGTATATAGTATATATTGTTGATTATACAGTTGCACAAAAGGCACCTTCATACGAATTTCGCTCAAACAAACGTCTATTCCAAGAAATCGAGCATCGAGCACATCAATCATACTTCAATACTTGTATTATCAGCTTAAGCTCATTTAATAAACCTACAAGTTTCAATTTTACTAGTGTTCGATTCCAAATCGATATTCGATCGATGGTTTCTGAACGGCCATTTTGAATTTGACGTTAGCTGCCAACCTAGCAGTTTTTGACAACTGACAGACGAAAGCCCTCGCAATGTAAACGCGTTTTGGTTAGGGTATTGAAATTAAATCGCAAGCCATCTGGAATGTATTCGGGTTTCCCTCAGGATTGTCTATATAGCTGAGTGTGTTGTGGTTCCCCGAACCAGATAAAGTTCGCATTTACGTGGCCGATTGGTTTTTACCACGTAACATAACCTGTGTTGGAACACTGTGCTCATTGAAGCTGGCCCGCCAGTCATAGGAGGTTGGCTGAAGAACCTGTCTACCAAGAAGAGCCTAGGGTGCACCCGGGCCTTGCAGAGAGACAGGAGGTTGACGGGACCGAAGCACAGACCAGGTTAGATCGACCCCAATTACTTCAGCTCGGTGAATCGCCGACGTTCACGCTTCTTGGCAACTGATCGTTACGCTACCTCGTAGCTGATGGGCCCCTACGAGGTCATTAGGTGCTGAGAAGCCTGAACAACTAGTCTTAACTAAACACCCGCCATATTGCTAATTTTATTTACCGAAAATTTAGGAAATGTCTTGTCCCAACAATCGTCAATTCGACAATATGTAGGCATTAATTGTAGATAGTAGATTTTGTTTAATTATTAGCAGGATAGCTACATTCAGAGGACAGAAAAAAACACAGTTTTTTGTGTTTCGTGGCTCAACGTTAGTTGATAAACTAACGTTTTTTTCTCATTAGTTAGTCAACTATCGACAGATAGTGAATTGTAGCGTACTGCTTACTGTATGACGCATTAGTTGATAAACTAACGGTTAAAACCGCTAAATAGTAAACTGGTTTAAACTTGAATTGCAAACGAAATACCAGGGCAAACATTGTGGTAGCTAGGTAAAGACTAGAGGGGGCGAGCGCAGCGAAGCCTCCGAATAGTCTTCGTGATAGGTTGAAACGTAAATTATAAACCCTATCGGTCTGGCTTACTATCTGTCGATAAGTGATCAACTAACGCGTTAGTTTATCAACTAACGGTTTTGACTATCTCACGGTGACAGCTACATTAGTACGAAACTGGTTGTCACATAGGTAAGAAGCGGACTTTTACCAAACCTTGCCAGGTTAAGCTCGTAAAATCGTTAAGCCAATAAGTATTTAATCGCACATCAAAAATACTGATTTGCACACCAAAAAAGGATCAGCAAAAACGCTTTTCATGTTTTAAATATTGTATTTTTTGTTGTTCTTACATGTTCAACCTAACACAAAAGATTAAAGGGGGCTTCGCTTCACTCACCCCCTTTACCCTTCCCCTAAGCTACCGCAGCATTTTGCCCTGGTATTTGCTGAGCAAATCAGTATTTTTGATGTGCATTTTAATATTTCCCATTAGAAACAGGCCCCAGCTGCTATTGATATCCTTAAATGCCAAACCCACATCCACTGGATCCTATTCATTATTCATTGTATGTAACTGACCTTCTGCCTTGCCTCGGCATCACACATACTCCTATTGTTCGCCGAGAGTACTCACTTACATAATAATATTGTTGGTTTAAATATGGGAAAGGGAAATGCGAAGCGCACCTATAATATAGTAGTTTATGTGACTGATACATAATGGAGGGCATTAAAACTCGAGAGTGTTCGGCTCGTTTCATAATAATATCACTCGAGAGTTTTAATGCCTAATTATGTACAGTTACATACACTAGTTTATCTACACACATATCATAAGCTCTCTTTGATGTGTTCAGGAACCGCATGTTTGGCCGGCATTGTGGCATTGAGTTGTTTAGCTTGTTCTGTAGTACCAACTTCACAGACAAAGTAGGGGCGGCACGCAGGCCGGCGTCGGCGTTAGAAATTTGAATGTCATAATATGTAGAAAAATGACACATTATGGTCATAATGTTCAATATTCAGATAAGAAATGAGTTTTTTCAGGTTTTTGGACGCAGTAAAGAGGGTTTATGGTACGTGTGTAGGTAAAAATATTAATAGTAAAACATTATGGTCCACTAGTAGCGGTGAGAGAAAAACTAGGAAAAGCTAGGTGCGTGTTGGGATCTGCGGTCCCACCCGTTAGAACCCTTCCAACGGTAAAGCGTAAAGTAGTTTCACTTGACCCACTGATATCTAATATTCAATGCTCTGTGACTTGACCATATTCCACCTCCGCCGATTAATTATCTCATCGAACCTGCTTCTCCTGTGCGAGAAGAAAGCGTGAAACCCTAATGGGTTAATTTGGGTTTCACGCTTTCTTCTCACACAGGAGAAGCAGGTTCGATTCCTGACCATCTACCAATGAGATAATTATTTTTTCTTAAGTACATTATCGGACGTGCAGTGTTTCGGATGGCACGTTAAGCTGTAGGTCCCGGCTACTATCGCTACGTGGTAGTGGTCGTAGGACCACTCCATCAACCCGCACTGAGGCCTGTTCCCCTCGGTGTTCATTTCTTTATTACATTCCACCTACATTTGCCATTTATTTAAGTGATATCTATCTATACTTATGAAATTCAAAACCCTGTCATTTGGGTTAATCGTTATATCAGTTAACCCTTATATATTCAGTTAACCCTTTAAACGGTTAACCGTTTTAACTTGCAACGGTTAAGGCGATGATGGAATAAAAATGCGCTGTCGAGTGGAAGTGAGATGCAATAATTACTCGCGAATAAGAAAAAGCGGGATGCCAATAATGCACTCGCGACTAATCTGAAACAACGTAAGCGCCAAAACGTAAAAAAAATCATAAAAAATAAACTATTTCAGGGAATTAACTTTCAAATTGAAAATCGTTAGAAATAACAATTGTTCATACATTGCAATTATCACACAGTCATATTCACTTACTACTGCGGTGTAATAGGATAAAACCATAAAAAAAGGGTTGACTTTGTATTTATTTTCTATCGAGAAAATTTTATCCAAACATGTTTTCCAATTAAGAATCTCTAGATTATATAGTCAAATTACATATACCAGAAATTAATTACGATTTGCCCAGTATTTCCTGAAAAACACATGAAAACAGCACCCCATATTTATTTAATCAGCGTCTTAATCTTTTCAAACGGTTAATAACCCTTTCAAAGGGTTAATGCGCGATGCGCGACGCGGCGCGACACATGTCATGACATGCTTTTTTTACCTAAAATGTTGTTATTTACTTAAAAAATTTTTTTTGTATATAAAAATGAAAACTAAAAAAAATCACAACTTTCAAACTAAAAATTAAAGACAAAGGTAAATTGTTTAACAGTAAAAATGAATTGGACCACCCGGTCGGTATACAGGGTGACATTTAATTAGCTGACCATATTTTGGGGAATGATAGTACTCATAATTTTGAACAACTTTCCCCAAGAGAAATATGGTCGCAAACGAAAAAAGTAATTGGTGCTTGTAATCAGCTGATCTGGTCAATGTACTAAAGGAATGAATTTTTTTTTTCATTGCGACCATATGTTTCTTGGGGAAAGTTTTTCATAATTGTACTTTGATTCCCCTAAATATGATCAGCTAATTAAATGTCACCTGTATATTAAATAACCTATAATCCTAGCAAACGAGTTCTGTGTTGAGTTAGATTTACCCCATGCACTCTTGTCATTTATATAATCTTTAATATCATAATAACTCTTTTTGCATAAGGATTAAGTATATTATTTGTTTTAGGTGCAGTTGTAAAAAAAAATGAGTTGTCAAACAAATCTTCATTTGCTTTCAATCAATATTATATTTTTTAATGTTTGATTCAGTAATCGGTTTCTTAAGAAGGTCAATATAAATTTGAGATCTAAAATGTGCGTGTAGTATTTTACTTTCCTCACAGTCGAAATGTAAAGAAGAGTGTTTAACTCGGGTGAACTTGGTTAACCATTGTTAACAATCTACTATTGTTACCTTATCATTACGATATCTGTGCAACAAAGAATATGGATATGAATTTGATAATATATCAATGCACAGGCTAAACCGCTGGCCCTAGAGACATGAAACTTTGTACAAGGGTGTAAAGCGTAGGGTAGCACTAAGTCGGGGTTTGGAGAAGTTTATCCCTTCGAGGGAAACGGGGGTTTGAACTTTGTATGAAAATCAAAAACTGCTAGACTTATGAAGCTCACAATTTTCACAATTTGACGGTCATGGTATGAGACGGCAAATAAGCAAGTGTTTTTTTCAAATTTCCCCCAGCTAAAGGGGGGATGAACTTTGTATGGATATAACTAGACCAACACAGCGGATGGAAACTGCACATAGAAAAACTGTGCTGAAAGATAAACATCTTTGTTTACCCTCTAAGGAGATTAAAAGCAGATTTCGACCACAGAGGCAGCTGTTACTGCATATTTCGGATATGTGAATTCTGTCCTTAGTTACGGTATCATCTTTTTCGGAAATTGGAAACAAAATATTTAGTCATCAGAAAAAATGTTTAGGGCTATCGCTGGAATAAAAAAGATGGAAAGCTTCAAATCCTACTTAAAAAATTTAGACATTCTAACTTTTCCATCGATATTTATCCTAGAGTGCTTAATGTTCTTAAGAAAAACGATCATACACGTTTTATAGATGTACTATGATATCAATGAATACATTAACGGCCTTACTAATAAAAGAAGTTATTCACGGTTTAACTTATACAGTGTTTTATCTTGATTAGACATTTGACATTTTCTCGACGTATGCAAAGGATAAAACATTGATTAAGTTAAACCGTGAATAACTTTTTTATTAGTAAGGCCGTATGGGATTAAATATGGCCAGCGCCAGGGGGCGCGAACTAACAAATGCATCTTTAGCTTCAATTCTAGGCTAAATTAGACAACATAAAAATTTAGGATAAATATATGTTATAAAAGGTCTATTAGAGATAAGAATGGACTTTTAAAATTACCGGATATCTGTTATATTTAATACTTAAAAATAATTTTCGCAATGCATTATTATTCACCTATATGAACAAGCGCTCGGAGACGAAATCAGTTTCCTATATGAAACTTACACGCAAAAATAGGTAAAAAAAGGGAAATTTTTAGTTGTTTTATTTTATTTTTAATGTTATTATTACAGGAGTTTAGTAATATTTTCTATAATTTTCTTGGTCTCGGAGCTCGGGCTGCCCCACGGGGCTCTGCGCGGGAGCATGCGTCAGTCTGCTTCGACGCGATGCAACGGGTATTTGTTTTCTTTGTCTAATTCTCAATGCCATTGGCCCTTGTTCAGCCCTTAATGACAAAGAACTGATTACTCAACAACGAAGTAAATTGGCTGGTTTGAGTTTTTTTGCCGTTTCTTTCTCGTCTTAGCCCATGGTTTGTGAAGTTTGAGAAGTCGTGTAGCATCGCAATATTAGTATAGGTACCTAGAGTCATACATAAACTAAAACTATAATAAAATACTTATACTGATACTGATTTAAGTTGTGAATATGTCCACTACTCTAAATAAGTTTAGATTAAATTTAGATTTAAGATGTTATATAATTAGGTTAATAGATATGTATACACCCAGTACTACTGGATACCATCATTTGAAACACTGTAAATAATATAAAACCTAGCTACAAACAATTATGAACCAATAAACCTTTTTGTCTTTTGCCTTTTTTATCTAAAAATACAATCTGGCAATTAATTTGGCAGTTTCGCAGTTCATAGACGTGACGCGTCAGTTCAGCAAAGAATTTAGCGTGGTTTGCTTTGTAAGAAACTCAAATAATGTAATATCAGACAGGTATAGAGAAGACGACTAAATTGCTGATGAGGGCTTTAGTGGCGCGAGCAAAGCCACGGACAGCTGCCAGTCCTATTTAAGGTGCTAGAAAAAAAAACGGGTTGTTTTTCGAATCCATTTACTCCACTATGAAGTTATCTACAATCTTTGATTTTTGGGTTAACTTTGATTGAGTAATTGATAAAGATCATCACTGGAGCAAAACGCGACTAAGACCTCTTAATTGTTTTTTTTTTCCTGTAATTTTGAAATCCTAACTAATTTCATTGCGGAATTGCATTGAAAATGTGGATAGATATTAATTATGTATTCGCAAACTCTTCTTGTTTTTTTTTGAGTAAATAGCGTAGTTTCTTTTTAACATCATGTTATTTGGCGCTACGTTATTTCAGTTTGTTTGCATTGTTTGCGCTCTCTTTTCTGTCTTATGGGGATGTAATTAACGCTGTCACTTTCGTTTGCATTCGTATTCCTTTTATATATATTTTTGCGTACCACCTTAACACAACTAACACACTCAGTGGTTTCGAATTCACATCGCACCTACGAGTATTACCAATAATGAACATCCGAGGTGAGGCGATCAGCCGATCCCACCGTTGCATTGTCACACGCACGGCATTACTCACTGATCCTACGACTACTGCTAAAGATGCCAAGGCCTTGTGCTTTGATAATATGAGCTATATGTGGTTTGGTGCACAAGCGTTCTCTTATGGGAATCGCATAGCGATAGCTTAAGGCGATGTATCGACAAAACCGACACTTTTTGAAGTTATTTCACTGCTGTATAAAGAAGTCCCAAGCTAAATAAATTAGTTTAACAATTTTGGGATCTTTTTCTAGATTTTGTGTTATCAGAAACCCGATTGGAGGAATTTAACTAGATGGAAAAAAATATTGAAATGAGGTCTAAATTTACACCTTTTTTGATTTTCTGACAAATTTGAATAGCACACAGACTTCAAAATTATTTATTTAGATGGCTTTTGACAATACCTAAATTACCCGTTATAGAAATTTTCATAGCTATTTTAGTTTATTTTGTATTAATTTAAAACCAACTTTTTGACATTTTTCCCGATTCCGTCCCTCTCAGACTGCGGGTCTTTCCGCCTGGAGTGACGGGGACCTTTGCACGGACGAGGTATCCCCGCGCAAAATACCGTATTTGGTAGTATGTCTCCAAACAAAATAGGGCAAGCCAAATACGGCATTTTGCACCCTTGGAAAAAATCGAAATATCGATTCCGTTTTATATAACAGAATACAGAGCCTGTTTCAAAGGTCTACTAGTAATAACGATGCACTCAAGATGACGAGTGAAGCAAGATTGTAGTTTCTATGACGCATGACACCTGTCCCCTCACTAACTCCAATCTCCAATCATTAAACCTACCAATGTTTATTTTTTCCCAAAAATGCGCGTCAGTTTTTCTCAAAAATACAATATGCAAAATATCTAATTTACAGCCATTGATAATCTTAATTTAAAATAAAACCGGACCCGCACACGAAGGGTTCCATACAATGTTCACGGGAAAACGTAAAACGACAGTCATTTGTACGAGTATACCTTTTTATTTTTTAATAATAAAATATTAAATAGGTAGGTAGGACTACATTCAAGGCCGTACATCGAAACATTGAAAAAGAGTTTTGTGTATGTAGTATGTAAGTATTGAACTGTGTTCTCAGGTTAACGAAACTCTTTGCTCATTGAAACCCGAAGTGGCTAGAAATTGAGTAACTTATTTACAGAAATAAAATCAAATATGATAAAAAATCTGAATTTTATTTATTATAATTCGAATGAGCAATTATTAATCGTAAGATGACAAATAACTAAGCACAGAACTCAATAAATGCAATTAAAGATATTTTCCGACAAGATCGGGAGAGTCCAGTTTTCACAGATAAACAAATAAAACAAAATGGCTAAGAAAATGGCCATACCAATGATTGCTTGTATGGGTACTTCTTTTTATTCTAAAATACCGTTATTTTTTATTATTTGTTGTTATAGCGGCAATAGAAATACACCCTCTGTGAAATTTTCTACTCTCTACCTATTTCGGTTGATCCGGTAGAGCCCGGTGACAGACGGACGGACGGACAGACGGTCGGCGGGGTCTTAGTAATAGGGTCCCGATTGGCACCCTTCGGGTATGGAACCCTAAAAAATAAACGCGCCAGAAATGTATTTTTTGTTGTTCTTTCATATTCCACCTAACACGAAGGGTAAAGGGGGTGAAACGCAGCGATTAAGCTACCGCAGCATTTTGCCCTAAAATTTGCTGTGCAAATCAGTATTTTCGATGTGCAGTTTAATATTTCCCAATGGAAATGAGCCATGTAATTCAAACACATGGTATGTAAATCAAGCCGTTTGACATTCAAATCCGTAATTCACGTTTAATAGCAATTAATAATAATCAGGTACCTATGGCTCCTTAGTACTTACTCACATATGAGTATGCGAATTCGTCATAAATCAAATCACAAGAACGTATCGGAACAGTCATATTCATATAAGCTCAAGGTTCATGGATTACATCGCTGTACACCGATTATAGTGTGAGAATGGGGCCGATTAATATTCTGTTGTGTGTGATGAAAGCGATAATTGTACTTAGCTAAACGTTGAAACTTATAGGTGCTTCTTATACTACTTATAGTGCGTCGCAGCGCGAGTTGAGGCGATAAAATACTCATTAGGAGCGCGATTAGTAAACAATACATAGGTACAACTTATTCACAAATCGGTTTGCATATGATAAAGTTTGTAAACAGATTTGTGATGTCAAGGAAATTATTTAGGGGTAGTAACAAGGCCCTAAGGGTCACGTGACCAGTCGATGGGATATCCTGGATAACCGCCCTGCCCGCTTGCCAAAAGTAATAATAATAAAATGATAGAACGTCCTACTTCTTTCTCGCCCATATGTGTCGCAGTTGGTTGGTTAAATCAGACACTTAACTAACTCTCTAGACCGTTAATTAAATGCCGACGTTTAACCAAGACACCAGCTAGTGTTTTGATTTAAATAAAGCATGGTCGAAAACGTTTTACAATCTGTCTTACCGAAAGCGCCGGCTTTCGGTAACACAGATTGTTAAACACAAGTTGTTGGAAAACAAGATGGCGTCACGACAACAGCTGATTTGCAGAGCTTATATCAGGGCAGAACAATGCGGTAGCAAGTGAAAGGTAAAGGGGGTGAGCGAAGCGAAGCCCCCGTTATCCTTCGTGTTAGGTTGAACATGTAAGGACAATAAACAATACTTAAAACATAAACTTTAGTACACATAAAAAAAATGTATATGTCTTGTTGCCTAGGAACGTTTAGACAACTCGTCAAACGTTTCGTTCACTCACTTGTCTGACGGAATTTTAGTGACTTGGTTAAACGTCGGTATTTAATTAACGCTCTAGAGAGTTAGTTAGGTGTCTGATTTAACCAAGTAATTGCGACCTATGCATCTCTTATGCACCTATGCGCCGCTACCCCCTCCAGACGGCATTGAGAGGCTAAGAAACTTGGCGCTGGCTGTAAATTCTCATCCGATCAATTCCGATCTCTGCAAGTATTATACTGGCCTCACTCAACTGTCACTGCGTGGCCTATACACTGTTGAGTTGGCCGCGCGCGACCCATGCATCTTTACTCAACATAACCTATAAATAATCGTATGAGTAAAGTCAATAACCGATGATTGATGGATGAGCCATCATCATGATGCTGTTGACATATTCATTATAATAATAAATCCATAATAATCTCGTTAAAAATATCTGCTATTTATGGATGGGATGTTATTTGTTTAAACGGCTAATCATTAGTTTAAACGGCTAATCATTAGGTTTAGATTATGGGTGGCGCAAAGTTTAAATCGACTGTTTTTAGGGTTCCGTACCTTAAAAGGAAAAAAAGGAACTTTTATAGGATTAGGTACTTTATTTTCGGTCTGTCCATCTGTCACAACCCTTTTTCTCAGGAACTCGTGAAGGTATCAAATTGACATTGATATCAATTACTCAAGTCTGTGGATCCTTGCAGCTATGACAAATTCAAACTTCTAGGTCCACGCAATAAAAAAATACGGCCGTCTATGTCCCAAATTTGCTGAACTTGCTGAATCTGCTTGAAACTTGCAAGGGAATCAAAACCTATAGGGTACTTCCGGTTGACGTAGGATCATCAAATTTGGCAAAAAGCAAGGTCTTTACAGCACAGGTAAAGCCAAAAATCCGAAAACTCAAAATTTTTGTCTGTCTGCCTGTACGTCTGTTAAGACCCTTTTTCTCAGGAACGCGTGAAGGTATCACGTTGAAACTATTATCAATTGCTCTAGGCTATGATCTCTTCAAGCTGTGAAAAAATCAAACATATTCAAGGCCATCAAAAAATACCGCCGTTTATGTCACAATTTTTCTGAATTTTCTTGATGGTCGCGAGGGAATCAAATCCTATAGGATACTTCCCGTTGACCTAGAATCATGAAATTTACCGAAAAGTTAGGTCTTAAAGCACAAATAAAGGTTAAAATCCGAAAACTCTAAATTAGTAGTTTGATCACAAAAACAATTGTTTGCTGAAAATATATACATACCTATGATACTATCGTAACCGTATCTAAGAAACCTGAAACCTGAAATGCTGAGTTAAAAAATATTTATGAAATTTGGAAAAAATATTGTAATAACATAGGTTTTTACAAACATTTCGGGAAAAATATACAGAAATGTATGGTTTAAATATCAGGGGGGAAATTTATTTTAATATCACATACAAACTTATAAATGCACCTGGTTACACATATGGAGTATTAAGGTAGCCGCACCAATTACTTTGTAAACAACATTTTGCTATCTTAGAGACAAAATAAAGATACCTAATCCCCATGCAAGTAACTTGGATACCATAAGTACAGTGGTACGGAACCCTTCGTGCGCGAGTCCGACTCGCACTTGACCGTTGATTTTGTTGATGTAGAGCTGTTTTAAAAGTTTTGTTCGGTTATCTTATTATCCTTTCCCTTATTTGTAAGCATGTTATTTGGCGTACTCAGTAAATTCTCTTGGCTGTGTGGATTGAAGTTCATATTAAATTGCTTTTGCAATCTACAAAGAGTTTACGCTTATAAATATAGGTATGTATACTTACTATGCTATTGTATGTAGTACCTTTACTTTGTCCATTTTCAATGCTTCCGAAAAGCACTTTGTGCATTTCGCAAAAGATTCTAAGCCCTCAACCGAAGTACTATTTAATTCCATTTCGTTTTGTGTTCCACAAAGGCACATCGGCCCCCAACATCAAATAGGGTTGCCGCATTTCGCAATCGCAATAATAAAAATATTATAAAGCAAAAGGCGAAGTGCAGATGCTGGGGCGGCCTCGTAAACTATACATTCCAACCTCATCTCAATCTAAATTGACCTTTAAACAAATACCAGCAAGAATCGGCTGGGGTTACAGTTCTCGCATTATTTTCGCACAAAGGCAGCGCGCGCGCAGGCACGCCTCTTCAACGGGCGGATATTGCCTTACATCCGATCCTTCTGAAGCAGAAGCATTGTTCTTGATCGCAATTAATCAGAGAACTGTCTCTGCTCCCTAAATCTTTGTTTTGTAGATGTTTGTAAGTGATGTTTGTAACCTACCGTCACGCAAGGATTGCCAAGGTGGAACCGAACGGACCATGCGATGGTATGAAAGTGTAACAAAACTGAAGTGTAGTCCATAATTCTGAACAACTTTCCCCATGAAAGTACCGGAGCGAGCGAAAATCGTGTGACTTGGTGAGAATGCTACTGCCATGGTTCTTCTTGACCGTGTTCTGTAATTTGAAGTCGAGAAAGGTGCTCTGAATTGCCTCGGCATAGGTGGTTAGATCTTCCCTTTTTGCCAATTAGATTGGAATGTTCAGTTTTAGAGGATTTGGCCGCATTCTTATGCGGTGAATGAATCATGGATATACAGACAAATGTTTTATAGATATGTAGATATATATAAATATCGATTTTACTCTCTGTTTTGCATAATTCGTAAGCCGTGGAGGGATTGCTAATTGGAATTACCCTGTGTAAAATATGAAAAGCAACCATTTTCCGTCGCTCAACTTATTTGATTTGTGAAAAGCCACGGGGCTTTTATATTATGGATTGCACCGTTCAAATAATAATTCAGAAACATGTACGAAACTCAAACGGATTATTGCCAGTAACTTCCGTACATGTTCGACTATCATTACATTATGCTTTCCCACTTGCGAAGGCACGCTCCCCGCTGAAGCCACATGCGGGTATAGAAACACAGATAAATTTCCAACCAAACAAATAGAAATTATGGTACAGCGACATTTCCGGCGAAGCATGTCAAAACACAAATTGGGATTATAGTATGTTGTTCTCACGCATTCAACTTGTCACAATAAACGATTTCATCATAATGTCTTCAAATCTAATCGTCCTTCAACACCAGACAGCTGACATTAAATTCCGAACATTAAGCGTTGAACAAACTAATATGGAGACTCCCTCTCAAGCCGTACCTACAAGAGCTTTCGAGACAAAACACCTATTCAAGCGACGGATCAATCATTTCAATTCATCTTGAACACATCCTCTTTGGGTATTAACTATAGTAGTTTCTCATGGGGAACAGACGGGCCTTCATTCGAAAGGTAATGAAAGGAAAGCTTAGTTCAGTATTGATGTATCAAGCGATGGAAACATAGCAACGTGTTCGGCAGACGAGTCCCGAATATTAAAATGTGAGGAGTCACGAACCGGTGCCGATTCGGTGACGGATTTTATTGGCGTTGTGAGAAACGAAGGGAACTATGATTACCGCACTTTGAATTATTAATTAATTATTCCAACTGACATTGGGATATGAGGGAATGATCCGGAAACGACGACAAAACGAATAGATTTCACAAGAACTTCTTATTTACCCACCGCTTCCAACCAGTGACGTTAAGTAAAGTTTCGGAAAATCTTACGGCGTTAATAAAATATGATTATCAATTTATGATTAATAGTCAGATACAAGTAATATGTTTGGTTCTTGCTCAACGATAAAGTGAAGAATGTCGAACATGCGTGAATCCATCAACGGAAAGTCAAATGTCGTGATAATAGATGGTACCGAGCCGAACATTGCTTGTGTGGTCGTCGAAGGTAGAAAATAATAAATTGTTTCATCGCCCGTGGTCATAAATCAACTTTGCGAATCGTTTATCATTCATTAACACGAACACATTTGAATACTATCAAATATTCGGCACTCGTGGGAAGTGAGATCTCAGAATTTGCGCGAAATGTTCTTAATGTTCTAATGAGAAAAGTTATTTCGACAATTTAAGCGCCTTAGCTCGGAAATGCTACAATTTACCGACACACATCTCCCTCGTGTTGACAGGGTGAATTTAGTATGGCAAATCGGCAAGCCTCCCTTAAAATCTAAAGAGATTTACGAAAGACACGAAACAAGGCAGGACCCGTCGCTGTCTGTTACTCCTAATATTCATGTTGCACGTCAAACACTGATTACAATCTCTGACTTGCATTTTCCAACATTAACTCATTGGCTCGCTTCTATTGTGCGATCGATAAGTTTTTGTTTCCACTGTGTACCACTTAAGAATATGCAAAAAGACGGATGACTCAGCCTAAGCAAGGTACACCGTCTTATCGAGATCAAATGACTAATGGTCCGGTAATATATGGGAACGAGATGACGACGCAATAGTGCACCTAATTGGCCGAGCTTTTGATAATGCAGGCCCTTTTGTACGAGATTAAGATAAGGTACTACAGGGAAGACGGGACTTTTAAAGTTCAGCTACGATAAAACGATTTGTCATGACGGAAAAAAACTGCCGAAAGTGTTGTCGTCGTAATGGCTATTGTAGTTCGGAGTGCGGTAGTAAAATGTTCCGGATAAACATTCCGCGAATCGTACAATAGTTGACGCACATGTCGATGTCGGTGGCCGAGTCAGACAATGACGACGTGCTGGGGCCCTGGCAAATGTCAAACTCATGGTAAGTGAAAAGATTGAAGCGGTGTGTGTGGAGCATGCAAGTAGGTACGAAGCGCGACGAACGTGACGGCACGGAGCGTGACTGCGCCGCCCGCAACTGCCTCCCGTCGTCGTTATATGCCGTTGTCATGCCGGTGCTTTACCGAACACAACCATCACGTACGAGGGACACTTTAGCCCTTTCTATTGCCTCTACCTGGACGATAAACGCGTCAAAACGGGTATTATGTTCGTAGAAACGGTCGTGACAAACATCTCATGATTCTAATAGCTGTTGCAGTTCCAACTAGCAATTTTGTAACTGCCAATTTGAATACAATAACAAAGGAATACTGCTATCGATCGCGACGAAAATAGGAATAGCGTCTATTGTGCCTTTGTCACTTGCCTTTATACTAATTACCATAGCATTTCCTCTGACATTACGGGAATTATCCTGCCAATATTTTGATATGCATACGGGCGGCCGCGGGCGTTTTGCGGCTTTCATTGCATGGCCTATTGCAAAGGTTCCCAGCACAAGCGAAGGCTGACTCACGGTAGAGCACGGGTCGTGACTGGGTTCATAATCATCTTCATGAATCCACTTTGTTCTGAAGGTAAGTAGGTGTTAGGCATTCGGATTTGTTCGCTGAATGATGACTGGCTGCATTCTCTACCCAAAGCGTCGATAGTTCAATCGAAGCGTTCAAAACTAACTTCTTTTGAATGGGAAGATTCTCATAACTAATTAGAGTTATCGATACTTAACAGGTCAAAATTACTGACTTTGTACGAGCTTTATCGCTGTCTCCAAATAACTGTACTATACTGTACTGTATGTACCGACCGACTGTTCAGTATGGCACAGATAGTTACTCAAGTACGTCGGTGGGTCGGTAGGTGGAGACATACAAGTATGCCTATTTCCTGTGTCCTCATTAAGATTTGGGAGCTCCAAGGCATTGTCATTGTCGCGACAAGACCTTTCGGCTCCTCGCATACGATTAACTCTTTTATTAGTTAGCGATAACAACTCAGGAAGACTACCTACTCAATGCATGTCGCCTTTGTAATTGTGGCTTATGGCTGTGGGCGTAATGTATTCCAACTTTATCTTCAACCGGTGTGTAAGAATTGTTCGAAAAAGATAAGTTATTCAAAAAAGGAGCTCATTAACATAATTATTATCTACGAATTGTCTCCACTCCTTACTTTGTGGCCTTTTAAAAACAAAATTGTGTTTTTAAACTTGTATCCACAGGGTTCGGCACCATTTGCTCAGGATCGTGACTCAGGTTCATTAAGATTCAGATCTTGTGTCCCGACTCGGTCCGATTGTTCATACTAAATACGTTAACATTTAACTACAAGATAACTTTGCTCGACCAAAAGGAATCGTTTTAGGTTTGAACTTATCAGTAGTTTCGTGTACTCTTTTCCTGTCATGGTTTCTTGAATAGGTGGAGTGGTGCTCTACTAGGTGTTCTGCGAAAAGATAAAATCAATCCTACGTTTGCGCAATGAGCGATGTATACGAGAATGAGAATTATATCTTATTACACGATATAAAAAAACAAAAGATAAAAATATTTATTTTTCTTTTTTCTTTTACTTACCGCGCGACCACTTTTCGGTTTAAGTCGCTTAAAGTGATCAAGTTGTCCTGGAAACTTGAAATTTGGCACAGAGGTGTATCATGAAGAGTATATTAAGGGAAAAAAAAAAGCCGAGAAATGGTGAGCGGGTAAGTTAAAATAATCGTACTATACCTAGTTTTACGTGCACTGCACGGAAAATCACGATCGCTAGTGTAAAGTCCTAAAGTAGAAGGTACCTACCTTAAAAAAATGCTTCAAGTTCGATACACTGAGAACTAGCCTGCGGTTTTACAGTTTTGTCCAACATCAAGTATTTATATAAAAAAATAACAAATAACCAATTTAAAATAAAATAACGCACAAAAATAAACAAAAACCCGAATAAACCCCGAGACATTGCCGAGGCTAAGGTTACCACGATGCAGGCAGCTTCTCCTCGCTGCACAGCAAGGGAGATCCTTTGCATCAGAAATGCCCCAGAGCGCTGGTCAAAACCTCTATCCCTTGGGCGGCGCCCCAAATCCTCAACAAATATTTTCCCTTGTGTATTAGTATTTATATACTGGAATATAAGACCTATTTGGCCGGCTCGCATGAAATAGGGGCCAATGTACTGGTTATCTAAATCTACGAGTCGCTTAGCTCTCCGCTGTCTAACTTTGCTACATAACCAGTACATGAGCAACACTTAACATGCTCTCTCGTGCCAAAAGTTGTCGGCACTTTTTAACAACTTTGATAAAAGTGCTATTTGGATAAAACCGTTAGGTACTACTGCCACTAGTAGCCCTGTGGGCAGTAGACCTAGAGCAGAAGATTTCTTGGATTTTTAGAAAACAGGCGGTCGATAGGTAATATTTTTAGTAGTATATTTTTAGAACGGGGTCATGAAGCCCTTTTAATTTGATACCCCACACGATAGGTTTCGGAAAAGAAAAAAACATACAAAAAATTAATGACGTCATAACTCCCCTCCCCAAGGGGAAAATCGAGAAAAGCTCTCGAAAAAAACCTTTTAATGCAAGGAACACGTGTGCCAAGTTTTGTGAGGATCGCTTGAAAACTGTGGCCCCTAGACCGGAAGTAACAGACACCAGACATAAGAGACAGACGAAAGCAAAATCGGCCTCCTATCTTATCGAAATGGAGCCCTTCGCTCGCTCGGTCAATTTACGCTAAAATAACATTGAGGTTCCAAAATATTTACAATACCAAAGATGTCATGAAGTTAAAGTTTGGAAGCTACCTATGATTTACTAAAAGCTACGCCGTACAAATAGTTCCGGGAACCAATGTCGAAAGCTTATCTACGTGGAGCAAGTAAAGTGTACTAATCCAGCTAATGGCCGAACTACACTTCCTGTAACGGTCACGAGACGCCTAAACTCCCAACTTGCACTTAATTACCAGACGTCTAAATGCTGCACTTTGCTGAGTAGTGGACTTTCCTACTGCTTTTAAAACTTAAGGGAATCGCCTGAAAGTGGGCTAATTGCAAAACGTTTCAGCTTAAATTGCTTCTACACGATTCGGAGCTGAGTTTCTAGCTTGCACAGTCTAAAACAAAACTTAAATTGAGATGTTGGTCTCTTGCCTTACATTTGAGATGTGGAACGAATGGGAAAAAGTGTAAGTAAATCAAATTCTTTCTATGCCCAATTTACAAAAGTTTGATTTGAACATATACAACATACATTCATGTATTCAGGCTTGCATCATCTGGAATCTGCAGGATACTGAAGCGAATGTATTTTTAGCCGCAAAATTGTCAGTTTAAAGAAGAGGCTTACCACAAAAAAAACAACTACTGTTCAACACTTTTTTTAAATCAAAAACGTATAGGATTTGACGTTTGTTTTGAGGTTAAACGCTGTTTAATATTTTTTGTGGGAACACAGGGGTTTTACTACAAAAAATAAACTCATGTCCAACACTTGTTTAGAGAGAAAATGTATGGGAATTGACGTTTGTTTTGAGGTTAAACTATGTTTAGTATTTTTTGTAGTAACACGGTTAGCCTCGTCGGAATTCTCATTAAAGATATTAAGGCCTTAGACAACCACTAGAGGTTACGGATGGATCTTTTTACTTAGAGCAATTTATCTTCAAGTGAGAACTGTCTCCCTCGGATATTTTATACTAACTGACATCAAGAATAATAGATGGTTTTATATGAGGGAAAAAGCTTCTAGCTTTGATTAATCTAGATTACGACGCTGGGGAGTATAAATGGCTTTGTCTAACTAGTTGTATAACAGTTCGCGGAACGTTTTCATGCTTTGAAAAGTAAATTTTGTTCAAATACTTTTGGAGTGGTGGAAGGGTGTGGAGGCGAGTCGTTTATAATAACAACATGAAATCGTTATTGGAAAGGTCTGACCGAGACTATCAATGGCAAATAGTCCAAAACACAATGTGAAATAGTTCACCAAGTTAAAAACTTAAAAAACCGACTATTTCGTCTTCCCCGGTCGCGATGCGAATGTCGTCTTTGTACAAGAAAAGTTCTCATCAAAACGTATGCTGAAGGGAATCACAAACCAAAACTGCGTTTCTTTTTGTTGATTATTTCAAAAAGTGATGAATAAATTTTAATTAAATTTGTATGGGACCCTTCTGAAGTACTTGGTCAAACTTCAGAATAATTCCCACATAAATTTTAAAAAATATTCATCAAAATCGATTTATAATCGACGGAGTCGCGTAACAAACATAAAAAAATAAAAACAGTCGAATTGAGGACCTCCTCCTTTTTGAAGTCGGTTAAAAATAGGAGGTTCAAATAGGGGGGTTTCTGATAACTAATTAAAACAATAGTTCTGAAAGCTGCGATAGATGGCGTTGATTCGCCATGATTTACGGGTCTGTGATAGATAATTGTTAATTAATATAAACGCGCACTTACTTGCTACGGTCAATTTAGGCTTTATTTGTTCAAACGCTGGAACCCATAGTAATATTTGACGTTCATCACTAGGGACAACGTAAGTACCACTTTTTTACAGAAAGTGGTACTTACTAGGGTCGTCGTGACGAAAGAGTTTGAGATCACATCACAAACACAATCACAAAATAGAGGATAACGCGAAGAGAAAGTTGTTGATATTAACCAAAACAACAAATTTGTGTTTTATTAGTTGTTGACAATGACAGCTCTTGTTTTCGGTTTCGTCACAAACCAGCTTTGCTTAACTCAATCACCATCAAAATAGCGTTTCCTGCCGTACTTAGATACGCCAAAGACATGTAATGAAAAATTTGGAACTACATTATTTTCTTCTTTAGAGCTGTCAGAAAATTGGCCAAATAAAAAATAGTTTTTGTTTTCATAGAATAAATGTTCTAAACGGATAAATCCAGGATTAATTCTAGCTTTAGAAACGAATATAACTGACAGATAAAACTGAATGTCTTGAGCGGGCTTAACATGTTACATTAATACTTTTATTCATACTAGCTACAAGTTTTTTCACACAGTGATTATCTACCATACTAGCAAGTGCTATGTTTGAAAAGATCGATCGATATAAGCTCGCCTTAGCCTTTTTACACTATTCATTATGTATATGTTATACCATTATTATATACATAACTACGGAATGTCAAAGTTAACCCGAATTCAGTGCTTACTTAAATTCAAATTCAAATGTGTTTATTTCATATATAACTGCCAACAAGCCAAATACGAAGAATATATATAGCCCCAGGTAATAAATTAAGTATTTTCATAATTTATTTATTCAATTATTCATGTTTATGTGAGACAGTGACAACAGCAAAGTCGATTGGGATCAACAGAACAAACAACACAGCGTCACGCCTTTTCCCATACGGGGTGGTAGAGGAACACTTGTGCCCGCGTTTAGCCAAATATTCAATACCCCATCCTGCTTGACAGCCCATCGCCACAGCTATCAGATTGGGAACAATTATTAATTATTTGAAGTAAGATATTGAATCAGAAAAGCAGAAAAGAGTATTTCTAAATATGGGTAAAGTGTAGTTATGGTTTAAGATAATTATTTATTTCTCAAAAATAATACAAATTCTCTTACTTGAGAAACAATAGTTAGTAAACTAAATAATATCAAACCGACAGGCGCAAAAGAAAAATTAAACAGGGTAGTCCAAAAAAAAAATGCGTAGGTCCAATAACAGATGTTGCTGTTTGGAAAGGTTAACATAATTATCATTGTAAGTAAGAAAATTTTAGATATGAAGAGAGTTGTCAATGTGACCTTTGAGTAGGGCTTTGAATATAGCTAATGATTTCGCTTCTTTAATTGGTTTTGGGAGTTTGTTGTACAAATGTGCACCTTCAGCTACTATACTCTTGTTGCAATAGTTTGTCCTGTGACGTTGTATAATAATGTTGTTAGCTTGTCTTGTAAAGCGACTTTGCAAATTTATATTTTTTGTAAAAGTTGTTTGAGTATGGATATCTTTCGTTAAAATTTACATATGAGTATACATGTATTGTATTTGTATGTTTGGGTTATATTAAACAGTTTTGTTTCAGTGTATATTTTATTCGTGTTTGTTAAATAGTCATATCCAAAAAGCGTTTTGATGAGTATATTTTGTGCAATTTGCAGTGTATCTAGATTAGTTTTTGACGTTAGTTAGGTACCTTATTGTCCTTCTGCCAGGAGCAGGTGCCCTTCTTGTCAGATATCCTGCACTTGAGAAGCGCATCCTCGGCGGGATTCACCTCGGTGTAGGTGGGGTACTCCGCGAACCTCTGCACGCCATCTGGGGACAAGGAATAGGAGTTTTATAAACTCGAGGACCTTTAGCAGGTCGAGGGTTGCCTGACAAGTAAAAGGTCGCTTTCTTTTTGAATCGCTCGCATGACTTTTATATCACGCGAGCGCTCTTTTCTACCGATTTTCCTTCGACATCCGAAATATCGTTTTTTCCAGTCATTCGCCTGCAACAAGTGGTGACGACCACTCGTTGCGCAAGTCGACTAGTAGAATAAACGTCAAATACTTCAAAGCTACTGTCAACAAATTGAAGTGTCAGAGTTTGCTGTTCTCGCGCGTTTTTTCAAATTGGAATCCAAGATTGAACGGAATTTGTTCCATATTATTGCTAGGATTTAGTAGGCAGCTTGATTGAACAAACAACTGTCATACAGCCTATAATATGACAGCATTTAACGTTCCGTAACGTTTCCTATGAGATATTTACCGGTTTTTACTGTTTCTGCGTGCAACGGATAAAAATCAACATTTCCAAATTTATTGGCAACACCGGTGACGAACGATTCAAAAATGCAGAAAATCAACGTCATGCGACTTGGAAGTCGAACGTGACATATGTCTCATGCGATATATTATGTCACGCGAGTGATTTAAATAAAATCGAGCTCGTGCGAACCCTGACTGGGGACAAAGAACCAAAACCAAAACCTTGCCCTTGGATGTTTATATTAGTGTGACTGATTCTGGTTCGCTCGAAACAGGGTATCCCATTATGCGGCCTGTATGTGTATTATTTGCATTTTTGTAACACTGGGCAAAAGACTAGACAGAGACAGAGTAACTACAGTTCGCGCCAAGTTTATTTGGCCCTGAGCGAGCTGTAGTTGTTTTGCTGTACCTTTCTCTCTCGCGTTTTGTCCCGAATGATGTTCCTAATAACCCCAGATTGTATCCTTGATTAGACCTACGGATAGCATCATTCTCGAGTCCACACTATCTAAAGGCAGTTCTCAATTTTAACAGAAACCTGATGATGAGGACTATTTGCTAAAGGGGCGTTTTGTCATGTGAACTCGGTTTTAGTCTCTAAATCTTTTCAATAATGCAGCGTTAATCAATAAACTCTGGTCAACGGAGAAGCTTCGGTCAAGATATATATCATGTTTAATAACATTAAAAAAAAAAATATAGGTCCCTCTTTTCCAAGTTTTTATTTTATTAAGTACTAGCTGATGCCCGCAACTTCATCTGCTTGTTCCTAGGAAGTATCCTTTGACAGAGATAACGTTACCCTCCTTCTGGTGCAGTCGGATAAAAAGTATTTTATATGTTAATCTAGCTCGTAAATTAAATTTCATTCAAATCCGTTCAACCGTTTTAGCGTTATTGAGGCGCAAACACACAAACATAAAACGTCCAAACATCGCTACTTTCACATTTATCATATTAGTTGGATTGATTTTCAACAAAAAATACAAATTTGAAGTAACGTCAAACAGCACTTGTTGTACAATAACTCATCAGAGGAAGTGACGTAATAGTTTTTATTTATACACGTATCATAAACCCTCCCTACAGCGACGAAAAACCACACGTTACGACCAGCATAATGATAAACTTCTTGGTAAAAACTCATTTCTTATCTGAATATTGGTACATTATGACCATATTGTTCCAAAATTTGTCAAATTATGACATTCAAGCTTCGAACGCCGACGCCCGCCTGCGAGTCGCTTGTTGGTTGGTACTACAGAAAAGGCTAAACAACTGCAGAGCAATTATCAATGCCACAATGCCGGTAAAACATGCGGTTCCTGAACACATCAAAGAGAGCTTATGATATGTGTGTAGATAAACTAGTGTATGTAACTGTACAAAATTAGGCATTAAAACTCTTTGGTATTAATGCCCTCCATTATGTAGCAGTCACATAAACTAATATTTCCGACTTCTGAGCTAAAAATAGCACCCACGCCGCTTGATTTTGGGTTCTCAGGCGGAAAAATTATTTTCCTAACTCGTTTGAAAAGGCTTTTTTCGAACCTCGCTACGACCCTCCTTAAGCCTTTGCGAACTCGTAGAAAAATGTACTATTTCACTTCTCATGCTCGAAAAGTCCTTCTTTTTGCTGGATGTAGGCTGCATAAAATCGTGTCGCAAAAAAAAGTGTTGTCATCTAGACCACAGATTAATAACCTAGACGACAATTGAGCCATTCAGCCTGACAGACGAGGTGACTGCATTAAATAAAAATGTTATTTTAATACATTTACTTTAATTTATTTGCTTTCTATGTTGCAAATTAAAAAAATAAACGGTCAAGTGCGAGTTGAATTCACGCACGAAGGGTTCCGTACCACTGTTCAATAGTAGGGATGGTGTGGAGTGAATAGTTTGGATTTAACATAGGAAAATGTTGTTTACAAAGTTATTGGTGCGGCTCCTTTCACACTCCATGCTCATAACCAGGTGCATTCATAAGTTTGTATGTGGTATTGAAAGAATTGTTGTATGGAAGCCCCCTTAAATATCTATTTTATTCTGTTTTTTAGTATTTGTTGTTATAGCGGCAACAGAAATACATCATCTGTGAAAATTTCAAATGTCTAACTATCACGGTTCATGAGATACAGCCTGGTGACAGACGGGTGGACGGACGGACAGCGGAGGCTTAGGAATAGGGTCCCGTTTGGCACCCTTCGGGTATGGAACCCTAAAAAACTACTAAAAACAAGTAAAATTAACAAAAACATAAAAAAAACAAGTATCCCTCGGGCAGTATCGTGTACGACGAGAACGAGACTTGTTTTTGACTTTTATTTAGTTGTTTCCTTTGCAAAACTTGCTGTTTTACTAAAGTTAATTAACATGTCGTCAAGTGAAGAGGAAATAATGCTTACTCCTAACACACTAATGGAAACAAAAGCAAAATTAGTTTTGAACAGACATTGCCGCCTAAATCCAAGCAAAATCTTAAAAACGTTTGAAAATTATATGCTCTGGAGAAGCGGCAAACAAAGCAATACATTCTCAGAATGTATCTTTTACATTATCACAGTTTCATTTTCTCGCAATCGAAGTCAAAAGCAGGGTGTATAACTCGGTCATAAACCCCATTTTACCCCTCGACTTAACTATACACCCGAGTTTTATGCCCTTGTTGTACAATCTACTATTTGTCAGTAATAGCGTCAGTCTCTCTTGCCTTTTCTTTGCGAAATATGGAGAAGGAGATTGACTCATAGACAACAACTATTACGTCACTTCCGCTGTAGGTCCGTTTTCGCGCCAAACTATCAACTGTCAGTTTGAACCCGCGATTTTGACCTGGCTTTACGCTTCCGGGGAGATGGATGATGAAGAAGTGCATCGGGCATTGGCACCTTCAACATAGATCTTTCGAAAGAGAGGAACAAAACTCCTTGGAAATGATATTTTATCCGAGATCGTAAAATAGCTTGACAGATATGTTATCCATGTTTATTACTTAAAACCGACGATTGGTAGTTATAGATAGATACCTATTGAATAAATATTTTTTAGGGTTCCGTACCATAAAAGGAAAAAAGGAAGGAACCCTTATATTTTAGGATCACTTCAACTCATTCCGTTGTCCGTCCGTCCGTCTGTTTGCAATGAAACTTTTTCTCAGGTACGCGTAGAGTTATCAAGTTCAAATTTATATTGGGATATTATAAGTGCAGCATCAAAGTTTTCTTCAGCACCTGCAATCTAGCGCTTATTTCGTGTTTAGCAATGAGTTAATGGAACAGTTTCTATTATATTAATTCATCATCTTTACTACCGCAACAGAACATTAAATATACAGCGTTGATTTACAAACAACAATTAATACCGATAAATATTTTGACATCAAAATTGATAACTCAGCGGAAAATTTTGTAAGTGGGCCTCTTTATATCTGTCCGATAATAAAATCAAATTCTAGCCTCAAAATAATTCATTGAATTGATTTATTCAACAACGAAATTAATAAATCATATTATTTTTTCATGCAAATTTGCATTTTTTTCCTGGATTTTCGATGACTTCAGATCTAATAGAATAGAAAATTCAAATTAGGGCACCTTACTTCTTTTTTATAAGCCGGATACTACACTCAGGTCCAAGGCTCCCTTGAAGTTAATCTATCAGATCAACGCAATCAAAAGACGCCGTTTATAATATAAATCAATAAGCAAGGTCTTACAGCACATGTAAAGGAACAATCTGAAAACCTTAATTTTTTATAGGTTATTCATTTAGTCAATGTCACCTTTGATCGTGCCGCCTTGGCGCGTGCCGACTCTTTTCAAAGAACGCCGGCACTCACCTGAAGAAAGCCACTTCGAGCGTACACTCGCAAGTGAATTTGCTAGTTTGTATCGAAGCGCGATGAAAGGTTGTGTTTATGTTGGCTCTGCTACGTATACAGAAAATGCTTTTTCGTCCTTGATTAATTAAAATTATCTTTGCTAACTTAACTTATACGTATTATTCATATTCGTATTTTATCATCATAATAACAACAATTGCGTAAGGGTGTACCTTACGGGCGCGACGCAGTCTGCGTGAACTCATGATATGAGTATCTAAAAAAATATACAATTTGTGCGGAACCCTCTCGGTGCGCGAGTCCAGCTCGCACTTCACCGGTTTTTTTTTGCTTTATAACTCAAATCCGACTGTATGGATCAAAATAAAACCTTTCTTACGAACAGATAGTGTCCCAGAAAGGAGAAAGCAGGTCAGTAGGAATCGCAGTAGAACCATCTAGGAATCTCAATTTCTTTACGTCCCTGGCATTACAGATATATCGGTCTTCACTCGACATGGATCGCAATACGTCGGATCTTAGGACTTCGACAAAATCGAATGTAAACTTTTCGTATTTCGCCCGCCATGGACGTGAAATATGGGGATGTATTTTGCAGGATCTAAAGTTCTTGAAAGAGGGCTCAACTGAAAGTATCATAAATGCGGCGTATCGATTTTGTCACGTCTACGAGAGAAATATTTGTTTATAAATTGTAAGTAGATAAAACTAGGCGCAATTGTGCCTTTACCATATAGTATTGGGAAACCAGTGACGCTATTTGTTCATAATTCAAAATTTCTTTGTTGCACACAAATCATGTAAAAAACAACAGTTGTATGAAAATATTGTGCAATAAGCTCGCCTGATCTCTAAATAAGAGATCTCTTCCAGCAAAACAGGTTACGATGGAAAAGGTTGATTGCTGAGCAGGGGAGACATATGTGTGCAACAATATAGCGAAATAAACGAGTACCTACATGCATACTAATAAATAAACTAAAATATATAATTACAATTATAATATAGGTACTAAATACTTATAATGTACTATTACTACTATTATTATATACTATAATGTACTATTGTTGTAACAACGATTCCGAATCGAGAAACTGCATTCTGCACCATATTCTGAAAAAATAAACACTAATAGAACCCGTCGTAGCCGAAATGTAAGTACTTATGGGAAAAGATGCACAAATATCGATAATCCGTGATATTATTTTATCACATATTTTTCTTAATAATTTATAATTATCACTGAAACACATTTCCGGCGTTTTAGTACAGTGGTAAGTCAGGTAGCAGTTTTTTGTAGTGTTGCGATCCTGATAGCTCTCAGCCCATTATAGCGGCGTACGTGCTGCTTATTCACATCGTTGGATAAAGTACTATTCTCATAACTCATATCGTAATCACTGTTAAACAAGAAAATCTCTAGTAACTTCCCACCAGGCGCAAACCGCAAACACTTTCATTTTACAACGCCTCCTTGCACTTTTGCCTATTGTCTTGTGCTCAAATCAAGTTGTCATTTTCTCCGAGATTATAGATTTTTGTGTAGGTATGCAAAAACTTTTAATTCCAACGTTCATCTGTTGTCTATGATAACAAAAGCGGCAATGAATGTGAAACTAAATACCTGTGGCTTTGTGTTGTTGGAGGAATGATGAACTTATAGCATACAAACTTTTAAATGCACCTTGTTACGTAGATGGAGTAAGAAAGTAGCCGCACAAATAACTTTGTAAACTACATTTTGCGATCAAAAATCCAACCTATTGACTTTTCTACTTTATCTCCACAAATACAACGACACCTTATTTGTTAAAATATGTCAATCCATTTGGGCTGTAGCGGTTTTTGATGTTTGAAACTCTCCGCCATTTTGTAAAATTTCCAAAAACTAAATCAACGAAAAAAAAACGATTTAATTATAGAACCTACCTACAAAATTTCACGAGAATTGGTTAAGAAATGCGACCTGAAGATGAGAACAGCTGGAAATCCGGGCATACAAAGGCTTTTTTTCCCAAGGTGTACGGAGACGCTTCAACGCGCTTCGCGCTCGCTCCGTCAAAAATGTACAGTACAGCCTATGCTATTGCTATGTAGGTATTCGTGCGCGACTTCAGAGAGCGAAATGCGTGAAGATTTAACCGGTGATAAGGGAAATTAATTTGAATACTAAAGGCCTACTAGCTCTTACTCGTACTTATCTCCAGCGTTATAGGGACTAAAATCCAACTGCAATGTTGTAGCTTACATTGAACTCGAACATAGACACCTATACAGACAGTCAGACATGTCCTACATGATGGTGGTGCTTTACCTGAACGAAACCATTCGGAAGGGGGAAAAATTGTATAGTAGATTGAGTACACAGATTTATTTCCGGCAGTGAAAGTGTTTTTGGTAGGTACGAAGATTATTGTTTTTTGTTTTGAATAGTGAAACTTTATTTTTATAAACTACATATTAGCCGATTTGGTCTGACAATTTTAAATCTCGCTTGTCTTTTTATCAACCCCCGATTTGAAAAGGGATGTTATAATATAAGCTTTAATTGTCTGTCCGTGCGAGGCACGTAGCTGTCAAACGAATGGACTGATAAATGCAGCTATGTATTAGACAGTTGAATAAATCAATTTAAACGATATGCTATGTATGCTTAATACAAATAGGTACTTTCTCCTACTCTTTTCTAACATAAGTAGAGAAAATATAGTGAAAATGTCCAATAACGCAATGTTAGTGAGGTATTAGTAGGTAGATAATAAAAACTAGTGGCCCTGTGGGCAGTAGACCTCGCTAACAGGGGGGACTGTGATAAATTTTCGATTCAATCATAATCTATTAGTAAAGTAGCCGCACCAATAACTTCGTAAACTACATTTTGCGATTTAAAATACAAGCTATTGACTTTTCACGAAAATAGTTCTGCTTAGTCTATTTCACTCACTCTCATGGTCTGTATAGATCCTCTTTACTAAAGTGTCTCGAGGAGTCCAAACTTGGTATTTTTTGAAAATATTTTTTGGATTTTCAGAAAACAGGCGGTCGAAAGGTAATAGTGTAGTATATTTTTAGAACCGGCTTATGAAGCCCTTTAATTTGATACCTCACACGATAGGTTTCAGAAAAAAAAAAAGCAGAAATCCATACAAAAAATTCATGACGTCAGAACTCACACCCAAGGGGAAAATCGAGAAAAGCTCTCGACAAAAAAAAACTTTTAATTCAAGGAACACGTGTGCCGAGTTTTGTGAGGATCGCTTGAAAACTGTGTCCCCTAGACCGGAACTGACGGACACACAGACATAGAGACAGACGAAAGCAAAATCAGCCTCCTATCTTGTCGAAATGGAGCCCTTCGCTCGCTTCTCTCGCTCGGTCAATAAAAGTCGAAATAAATAAATACTGTTCTCCCCTAAACGAAAACATAACCCCAAAAAACTGTCCCGACATCACAACACAATACCGTTATTAACACATCACGTGATGACCACTGATCTGTGCCCAGCTCCCCTATTCAACAAAAAAAAAAACTCCCAGAAAAAACCGACCCAAATTGCAACATGCAATCAACAATCAACTCAAACGCAAACATGGCTGTTCATTTTTCAAACTAATGCGACAAAGCACAATAGAAGCCCATCAATCACCTGTCCCATACAAAAGTGTTCTTAGACCGGCCTCAGGCAGTGCAGTGGTTTCCTATATAGAAGTAGATATAATAGCAACCAGCCGCCACCGTGGAAACTGGCACAGTCGGATGGGGTATTGAAAGATAGGCCACTGTGTTGTAATCATTATTTTAGATTGATTTTGGGGTGGCAAGCGTGCAATATGTTGAGGTGGATATATATAATGGGGTGCAAACAAACCTAACACGATTCCCTCATAACCACTTATCATTGTGAGTCTCCACAAAACATAATAAATTAATTACTTTTCCTTAGGAATACATACGAAAATCCTAATGTGGTAATGGTGACTTGTATTATCCTGAAAGGTATCTACTAGGTCAGACTAAGCTAGCAGTTATTTTTTTCATATCGGTTAGGTACTATCTCCGCGACTTTTTGACGACCTCTGTGGCGCAGTGGTTGTGGCTCTGCCTACCACGCGAGAGGTCCCGGGTTCGATCCCCGGCTGAGGGTAGAGAATAAAAAA
Organism: Argyresthia goedartella; assembly: GCA_949825045.1. Lineage (NCBI taxonomy): Eukaryota > Metazoa > Arthropoda > Insecta > Lepidoptera > Argyresthiidae > Argyresthia > Argyresthia goedartella. Next base: position 34,058,851 of record OX463812.1, on the reverse strand, counting down.
CCCCAGGTCTTGGATTTTTATATGTGTGTGAAAATGATGGCCCTAATGATGCTTGTAGAAATTGAAACACCTTTCTACTTGTGTGAGTACCAAGAATTGTAAATTTTGTATTATCAATGAACGCTACTGCGGAATATAATTCTACTCAACAATAAACGCTAAACAAAATGAATGACGGGTACTGTTAACTGAAATGCTGTTGTTTCGCCCGTCCGTTATTGTGAATGCATAATAAAAGTTGGCATTTGGGGAACTGACTTAAATTTCAACGTTGAAATGTAAAATGGAACTCGCACACGAACTAGACTCATCTACCACGACTGCTAAGTACGTGTGTACTTCACAAATGTAAGTTAAAGTACCTCTTCTTTCGATAAGTAACAGAATGCTGTCATAACATAACATAATATTGCGTCACGCCTTTTCCCATACGGGGTGGCAGAGGCACAATTGTGCCCACTTTGAGCCAGTTATTCAATACTCCATTTTGCGTGACAGGGGGCTAGGCCATCGCCGCAGCTATGGATTATGATGAAGGTTTCCTCACGATGTTTTCCATCACCGTTAGAACATCCGTATTGTTCTTAAGATAAATTAATTATCTCATTGGTACATGGTCAGGAATAGAACCTGCATCTCCTGTGTGAGAAGCAAGCGTGAAACACATTAGACCACTGAGCTCTCTCTAATGTCATATATGTAGTCATATACATACATCATATCCAAATGACAAGGATGTTTCTGATGAGGGTCATAATTCTGAACAATCTTTCCATGTTTCTGATGACCCGAACACCTAACCACTTCAATGGAAAAGTGATAAATTAAATCAAAAATCACAATATTTTCTTGGAGGGGTGATCAGAATTACCTAGGTTTGTATGGTAGCTACATATCTCCCGAATAACCCCTTGAAATACGAACGGCTAGACATTTTCGTTACACCCTGTACACAGGCATTGCAGGGATCCATGAGAAAGTAGCACTAGACGTCTGTATATGGACTAGTCCATACCATACATAGAGTGTGTCTGTTTTTATCCCTAAGTGCATTCAATTCCATACTCACTGATCAACGTGTGTGGCTTCTTCTGCTTCTCCTTCTTCTTCTTCTTCAGCAGGTTCATGTCCATTGCTGGACACATACCTCCCCAATTGAACGCCAGTTCGTGCGAGTGTGGCTTATGTAACGAAAACTATATAGGTATATTGGAAACTCGAATTAATTGACTGACTTATTTAGTGAGAAGATGAAAGACTACTTTATGATAGATCCATGCTAAGAAATAAGAAATATATTAATCTGAGAACGGCGACTTGGTCAAATCCAACTCCTAAGAATAACGAATAAAATACAACGACTACGTAATATTGAAGATAGCAATGAAAGATATATAAAGGTGGTACTTCATAATTTCTTTATTGTACTGTAATTAAATTGTACAGAAAACTTTTATGTTAAAAAGTACAAGGGCGAGCATATATCTAACAAGAGATTTCTTCCAGCAAACCATGCTTGGATGGGAGAATTATAACTAACTACATAGTTCTAATAGGTAGGGTGACTAGAAATACAGTGTATTGAAAAGGGAGTCGGATACACTAAAACGGAAGCCAAAAGTGCGATGTGAGCAGAAAAACAAGAATATAAGAAAGCTTGTAGATATGAAGAAACCTTCTGATGCAGAGCAGTCATACTCGCATTCAAGTCAAGTTAAACTAATGCAGTACGTACGATAAAATAGTTACGGCACAAACTCCGGAATCCTCCGGAACGATATCGCGGGCTCCAAAGAACGAGTAGGTACAGAAAATCTTAGGAAAACAAAAGCAAACATCAGCGGTAGGTAACGCACGCGCTGAACACAGTAAAATCAAATAACGACGACACTAAAACTATTCGAAACTTGTTTAAAACCTCTAACAAAACAAACCACGTAGTCAGCAAAGTTAAACTGCCTTTATTATCCTATTTCGGTTTCCGAACCTACCTAAAGCAAACGTCATAAAAATGTAGATAGGTACTGCCACCAAGCAGCGAGGCAGCCGGTGGATCACGAAATATGTCCAAAATATGCACCGCAGGAAGCAAACAATGCAATAAAATACATGTTTTATTCAAAAGCGCGCTTCCCCAACAGAAAACAATAATAACTATGAAATATTTTAGTGTGTTTGATTTACCGATTCCCGAAAATAGACACAGGTTGCCAATCCATTGTTTGAGGCTGATAGCTTTTGCCTGACCGACGGTACTGCGCTAAATTGTTAGGGCATTTGTCCGTTTTTTTTTGGCTGCAGGATATCGAAGTGGTATTAGATTGCATCGTTTCATATTCAGTTTTCATCTGAATTGAAAACTATTCCAACTAACACAAATAGCATCAATACTCGTAAAAAGAACGAAAATAAAATCTTGCAGAAAACAACAAAACTCTAATGAAATTGCAAACGGTTCAAAGATACTTTACTACTAGTCGAAAGATACTACGTGAAAAATGTAGTTTAACCTGAGGGGAATAACTTTTTAGCATTCAACGGAACGTGCGCGCAATTTGTATGTATCTAGGTTTCAGTTTGAAATATTTGTTCGAGATCGAGTAATGTACATTTATATTCGATGGCTGTACTGCCGTAGCTGGCCTCAGGAGGCTTCGCTTGTGAAAAATCTATTTCACTTGGAGCCAAACAATGCGGAGAAAGTATTTCAATTCCTCGGCCGGTAATTGAAACAGTCTGCCTATACCTATGCGTCGATTGGCTACTATAGGACATGAACACCGACTTAATGGATTTTTAATGTAACCCCACGGGCACAATCGGTTTTCGAAATTCCCAGCACATTTTACAAATAGACAGAAGTTTTGTCGAAGCACATGCCATGAGAAAACGTCACGGAATGAATCGGCGCTGATTAGCGTGCCTTCCCCAAGGGCGAGACGAATGCACAAAAATGCATCAAGTATTAAATAGTCGTATTTCTTCAAACAATGATAAGAAAATCTGTTCAGCACATGTTGGAAGCAAATGTTCGAAGTTACTTTCAAATAGCTTCAATTCAATACAGCTTCGGAGGACATAACAACTGAGTGTAAATAAAAATAAATAAAAGCCCAAAGTAAATCATACAGTGTGAAATCCATTGTCACGGTCACGTCGATGTCTCTCAATAGTTATTACCGATATGTTCTCTTGAACATTAGCCGTACAAAAGAAAACAACCGAAGAAATTAAAAAAAAAACAAAAAGGGCTCAATGTCACGCCCATGCGCAGTTCCGAAGGTTCTCACGCGATCCCAGCGTCCCGAACAAACAAGAACGCGCACCACGAGATGTAGACCATACCATTTACGGACTGACCATTACACCGCGCTGTTCCCAAGACGTATCTCAAAACACTAGCCGAGGAAGCCGGCAATGGAGGAGATGGTAAGCGATATGACGGCAAGGATACAACCGTAAGGCTTCGTGAGGAGTGACCACAATACGATATCCTACGCGAGCCTAATATAGCCCGACAAAAAGTACAAGAGTATAGACCCGCGAGGTTCGACACGTTTTTATGTACTTTTACAATTTTACCATCCCGTGGGAACTGTCTTCAGGCTATGTGATAATTACCTAGTTTGCCTAAACCCCAGCCGTAGGAAAGGTACCAGCGAATATAAAAGCCGTAATTACAGCTTCGGGATCTCGGGCCAGCCAAGAGAGTCCTGGCAACTGGCAATGATAGCCCTTCGTCGGATGAATTATTGAATAGTCGAAATCGACGACGGGAAAGGATTGATGTAATGATACAGTTTAGTAAGGAAACAGCTTTTAAATAATAATTTATCTGGAACTAGGTAAGTAATTATAAATGTTGGTGTGTCTTTAAATGTTTTATTATAGCTGTTGCCGCAGGGTTGGCACGTGTAAATTTATTTCCCAATACCAGCGATTATAAAAACGAAGCGTGAGGAGAGGATAGACCACAAACTCTCAAGGCTGAGTTAGCCAATTTGATGCGCAACGAAACAATGCAACTGTAATAGGTACCTACCTAGTTTTCATTTCAAGCAATCTTTCCAATTGCTAATTTCAATTTAAATACAAATGTTCTCGGAGACGGAAATGCAAGGCCGGATGTTGGGAATGGTAATAGGTGGCGGACGGGTTTTTAGCCAGTGTCGAAATGGGTCAATTTCCTGCGCAAACGCATGGCATGACGTCTCGGCTACTGAGCATGCGCGGGGTCAGTGAGGCGCGTCGGTGGGTCCGGCGGGTCTATAATAGAGGTACCCAACGGATCCTTATTCGGGTCGGCAATGAATAAATATTGACTTTATGGTTAGATGACGTTGCGTTTTGACCCCTAGATGGGTGGGATGATGTTGCTGTTAGCTATTTTCTGGTATAATTTGAGGGGTCGATGTAAGTAGGAGGCTTTTAGAATGTTCACATCCTCTAAGCTACTGGGTATTTTACTAAAGAGCTATAGCACCTACATGTAGATGGTGAGCACTTTGAGAAATTAGTTGAGCTCAAATCGCACGAATTGTACGATAATTTTGGTTGGACATCACTGATCATCAAACAACAAGTTTACTACCTATCTTCTTTTTACAATCATCACGACCATCTGCTAATATGTCAGATTCAATGTAAGATGCAATACTTTAATTTTCCTATAGATGCATATAGTTGTTCTAAGCTTAGACTGAATTTATTAGATAAAACCATCAGCTAAAATAATAATGTTTGCCCAAGACATTTCGAGAAAGTTTATCCAAAATAATTTATTCAAATGCATTTCTATATCTTGTGCAGTGAAGTGAACAAATATTGTGAACCCAATTCACTTCAGATAGGCCAAATCGATTTGGTCAAATATTGATTGTACTATTTCCTGTGGATAGCCAACTACATGGACTGGTATCGCCATGTGTTTACATATTGTGATGTCCCTTCCTTCTTTGCTTATGATAATGATATGTTTGGCGGAATCCAAAGATGGCTGCTTTAAAAAAGTGCCGCTTGTCGTTCTAGCGCTGTCTATTCCAGTGACTGAATGATTCGAGTATCCGTCAAAATTTGAGAACCTATTCGGTTTTACATCCGGGCCGATGTGAAAGCATTTATGTAGAGTAAAAACTCGAGAAAATATTAACGGTATCGGAAATAGCCATAATTGCATGACTTCTGTGATTTAATCTTTCGAGACCTGGACCTGATTATGAGGCATAATAAAATTATAACTATAACGGCAAAGTGACGCCACAGTGGCGTCACCAGGGCTAGGGTTTAGCAAGCAAATTGCGTGATGGCATGAATATGTATTTATTACAGAAGACAATTCAATACTCTTCTGTCTTTATTTGTACCGTATGGAGAATTGAAGCGAATGTAGTACTTAATTTAATTTAGAGATGTCGATTCTATGTTGCCATATTTTTATTATTTCTGTATGACGCGATATTGTGTGTTATTCCAAAAAAATAAAAATCCTGCAAATTCCTTTTCACAATTTATTTCTGGACATCATTATATGGGTAGATTTAGTTAGGTTTAGGTTATGTTACACCTGGCCACCTGGTGAGATCGACCTTTTAACCTGACGTAAACTTTCTTAGTTTGGACTGAAAACCAGCGTTACATGCCTGTGAAATTATGATGAGTCTGAGATCTTTTGCTGTCGCAGCATGTGCACTCGGCAGCGAAACCACTCACACCTCGTCGTTATTTTTTAGTCCGGAGTACTCCGGAGGAGGTTTAATTAAAAATAAAATAAGGAAACCCGCAGAAAACCAGCCATAAAATCAAATAATGTTTTGTATGGGAAGTGGAGAAGTCTCAGCTTCCTGTCGCTAGATGGCGTAGGTAGCCATAGAAGATTCAAACTACTTTGCCATTGATTAATAACCTCATTGTTGGTAGCGGACTTTATGTTCCACAGCTGTGCGATGTGTGTGCGATGCTATGGTATAGTTACTTTGTAAAGAATAGATGGCGTTCGTAGCGGATCTTTTTCACTTACCTACATGTAAGTTACTAACAACTTTTATTCAGAACTAACAATTTAATTACTAATTTTCTCGCCAACGCGACACTTTGGGTTGTGTACCATATTACTTATTTTACTATCAAATTTTAGGTGGTACTAAGTTTACCGGGTCAGCTAGTATCTGGCTGGACCTATCTGGATCAACTTTTTTAAACCATATGTTGAAGTCTTGGGAAGTTTTTAACGGAGAGGAATTTTTGAAAAACCCACAGGGGCCGCAAAAAAATACCAAAATATTTAGTATGGGGATTTTCTATGAGAATTCAAGTTCGTCGGGGGTAGGGTTACCATATCTCCGGAATTGTCCTGAGATCTCCGGACTTTTAGACCAATCTCCGGAACTCCGGAATTGTCGTAAGCCGAGCAAATCGTCAATATATTCTTATTAAAAACTAAGAGATCAAACAGTCTAACTAAAATCACAAATTACAAATAAAATCAACACCAAGGCAGGCTATGTCTAGTTCGTTCGTGTAAACTCTCCAGTACGTTTTAATTGAAATTACCACAAAATCTCAGGAACTTCCAATACAAATCAGGCCTAATCTCCGGAATTTTCATTTTTCCACATGGTAACCCTAGTCGGGGGTCGCCCATCCAATGCAATATTTGAATTTTTTTTTTCCTCTAAAATTCAAAACGGCCAGTTCCCTTGGAACGTGCCGAAGCTACCTACCTAATACACTTAGATGCATTGATTTCATAATTGAGGGGTTGTCAAGTTTCTAGAAAATTAAGAAACGGGACAGTCTCATTCGACGCGAAATGCAGTATACTTACCTATTAAATAACAGGCTAAATGTAGCACGCTATGATATCTTAAGTTATGAAGAAATTCAGTTATCAATTTTTACACGTGTCTTAAGATCTCTTATATTTAAAATTTAGTAGGATGTTAATGTAAGAAATGCAACTCAGAATTGAACCCACTGCTGTAGCTGTAGTGCCGATTAATTTGAGCAGCAGGCAAGCCGGTCCCTAGGGGGGATAACGTAGCGCTAAATGATTCATGCACCTAGTTACAATATGTACGCAAAACATTTATTTTAGATTCATTTCGAGCACTAATACACTATAGGCATATACTTTACCTGGCCGCACACTTGGATTTTCTGCGTCAGAGGAACCAAAAACAGTGGCTTTCCTTGGGGTTTTAAAATTTCTAAAAACCGCTTCAGTCCAAACAGCTCGACGGATTTTAACAAATGAAGATGCCGTTGGATTTGTAGAGACCGTGAGTGTAACAGGCTATATAATTTTAGTGATAAGTCAATAGGTTGAGTTTAAGACAGCAAAATGTAGTTTACAAAGTGATTGGTGCGCTTTCATACCTACTCTATTTACGTAACGAGGTGCATTCATAAGCTTGTATGTGGTTTACAGATAAATACCTGACTCTAGCTGCACCTCTCTATTTGAATACTTCGTTGCGACCAACTATACCATGTCTGAGTTATTACCCCATCTCTTACTCAACTTTTTGGTCTAAGTGCATTTGTTTCTCTGAATAGATAGATTAGCGTGTTATGAAATCCGATGAGATAACGTCTATTCGGCGATAAGTCGAGTGCGACGACTAAGCTACGTGCGAAGTCTATAAAACATATAGTCTAGTTTTTTTAGGACGAGCTCATCGTGATAAACTTCGGATTTCAATTCTGTTGCAACAGGGCGGACATAGGTACCTATTATGCCTATACAGGGTGTCTTTAATGGGAAATATGAAAATGCACATCAAAAATACTGATTTGCACAGCAAATATCAGGGCAAAATGCTGCGGTAGCTCAGGTGAAGGGTAACGGGGTGAGCGAAGTAATGCCCCCTTTATCCTTCGTGTTAGGTTGAACATGTAAGAACAAAAAAAATACTTAAAACATAAACTTTAGTACACATAAAATATTTAAAACATAAAAAGTGTTTTTGTTGATCCTTTTTTGCTGTGCTAATCAATATTTTTGATGCGCGATTAAATACTAGCCTCTTTTAATTAGCTGACCATATTTTTGGGAATTGGGTAGGTACTTTACCCATTATTATGAACAATTTTCACAAAGGAACATCTGGTCGCAAATGAATAGTATTTACTCATCCTCAGAACATTGACCCAACCATCTGATTACATACAAGTATGGGAGAACCACATTTTTTACTTTTGCGACCACAGGGTCTAGGGCAAAGTTGTTCAAAAGGTACTGTCATTCAAAATTTGGTCAGCTGATTAAATGTCACCCTGTGTACCTACTAGACTTGTAGTTCTATATGTCAAGTCAGGTAAGGGTCAAGCGGCGTTTTATTATTGAGTATCAACTTGAAACCTAATCATTTACATACCATGAACAACAGGCACATACTGCACATACATACATTGCTTCTGGTCCCACATAGAAACATTCTATCTTTCGTCGAGGGATATAAAAACTGCGGCCTCACAAATAACATTCATGATCAAAGGATAGTTTTTCTCTCGACCGATTGAAACCCAAGCTCTCCATTACCTTCCAGCCTGTCATTGCGATGCCGAGCACTAAGGAATAAATACCTAAGCGCCTAATCTTTTGACGGTTTTTTGTAAGGAAGTTGCGACTCAGAAATCGGAAGAGGAAGGCGTCGGTCGTCCGTGCAAAGGTCGCCGTTACTCCAGGCGGAATGACCCGCAGTGTGAGAGGAACGGAATCGGGGAAAAGTCCGTTTTAAATTAATACAAAATTAACTAAAATAGCTATGAAAATTGCTTTATTAGGTAATTTAGGTATTGTCAAAACCCATCTAGATAAATATTTTTAAATTCTTAGCGCTATTCCAATTTGTCAAAAAAAAACAAAAAAAGTGTAAATTTAGAACTCATTTCAATAATTATTTCTATCGTGCGAAGTTCCTCCAATCACGTTTCTGTTATTACAAAATCTAGAAAAAGGTCTCAAAATTGTTATATTAATATATTTTACTTGGAACTTCTTTTGAACAGCTGAGAAATAATTTCAAAAAGTGTCGATTTTGTCGATATATCGCCTTAAAGTTGAAAACCGCGTCCCTACATTTCCAGGTTCTTACCCTAAGATAATTCTATCATGTACCCTCAGAGAAGGTACCCCCGATTCTGCCGGAGGCGGCACAGACAAAGGGAAATTAGAAAATTTGTAGTAGGTTCGACAAAGACAACATTTTTTGAGAAGTTACGCGTCCCTAATATCATGATATCTCAAAGACTTTTCATATGAAAACGACCAGGAACGCTTTGTTAAATATATTTAAGTATTTGTCTCGCACAGTCTTTTACATTTACCTATAGCACAGAATAAGTAGTAGTACCTTATGTGTTGCCTCTTACAATCTTTGATATTTTCTCTAAATCAATCAACTTTAAATCAAAGCGTATAAGTAGTTAATTGTTAATGTTTTAAAGCCCCCATGGTGACCCTTTGCTGGGTAAAGTCCTACCCGGTTAGATTTATTAAAAATGATTTCTTATTTAGCGTAATATTTTCACAGCGCTCTCAATGTAGAGCCACTTTGCCATTTGGCGCACGAGTAAAGCACACAACGAAAAAACTAAAAAAGTTACTTAAAGTACCAAGGCAACAGTAATTGCGGAACCCGAGCAGACGTACTAACATTATAAACTTATTCTCGTCAACTGAATTACGCTCCGTACGGTAGTTTTGGCCAATTAGGTACCCAGTATTTTCCTACGCCATTATCCATCCATCCAATAGCATCCATGATGAGATTTCCCTTTCATTATTATGCAGTCATAAAGCAAAATTAAGATGCATATCTTTACATTGGCCGGCTGTAGCTCCTGGTAACAATGGTCGTACGCGAAGATATTCGGCTTTGCAACCTGTATGACCACCAGCCGTTATATTGTTTAGGTCTGCTGATGTTAATAAGCCAGATTACCGAGATTATTATTCAAGACGCATCGGGCACAGGCTTTGTGTGATGCGAACGCCAGCTTTGACATGCGAATTCGTCATTATGTGTAAATTAAATACGTTCTATCAGGCGATCCTTGCAACTTGTCTTTGGTAGGTACTAGTTCGTAATTTTACATCTAGAGTGAGGATTTAATAGGTATCCCTTTAGTGATCCTGCAGGTCTAAATATACGAACCTAACAAAAAATAAAGGTTTAAAAGAGGGCCAGATCCATCAATGTCTGAAAATGTCTTAAAGGTTTGCGGGATGATGCCTAAAATTACACTCTCAGTGAAATTCTGAATGCGCTAGGACTACAAAGTTAGGTAACTAACAAACCTAACTGACGGCTTTCAATCCGCAAACTTTTGTCCGGCTGTTTGTTTCTATTTTCGTGTTTCATACTTGTTTAAGTAGGGTTTAAGACCGCAAAATGTAGCTTACAAAGTTATAGATGCGGCTACTTTTATTCTCCATGTAAGTAACCAGGTGCATTCATAAGTTAGTGTGTGTTATTTAAAGAAATTGTCCTTCGCGAGGTCTACAGCTCAAAGATATAGTTTTAATTAGTTTTTTGGGTGTCAATTTGGCCTCATCTGGAAACGGTCTGTATGACGTCATCGAAAACACTGTATACAACAAATCTATAGCTCAGTATAGAACCGCTTTGATGGATGTTTCGTTCAAATCGCTACAGGGGGGTACACCGTCACCGGGGTAACACCCTAAGGCCCGGGGGTCCAATCTTTCGGGGTTTCTCTCGTTGGTTACCCCCTAGCCCTAGGCGCCCTAATATAGGGGTGATTACCTAAATAATATTTCAACAGAGATTGCGTTTGAGAGAGAGATTGTGCATATCTTGGTATAGTCACAAGGTTACCTACAGTAGAGTTTTGTTAAGTTTTGGGGATCTATAAAAATTTGCCTGCCTTCGCCGTTCTTCTTCTACAGTGGTTCGAATTGTAGTGAAGCGGTTTTTTTATATTTAAATATGTAATTTATATGTAAGTGATTTCAATGAATAAACAATATTTAGGGCTCCGTATCCGAAGGGTGCAAAAAGGGACCCTATTACTGAGCCACTTCGTCCGTCCGTCTATATCAAAAAAACAAACAAACAAACACTTACATATAGGCACATACATTGCTTCTGGCCCCACACTAGGATACCCTGTATCGAGGGAACCAGAAACAGCGACGTCACACACATATAAACATCCAAGACCTAGGTTTTTTTTGTCGGTATCCTCAGCCGGGGATCGAACCCGGGAGCTCTCGCTTGGTAGGCGGAGCCACAACCGCAACGGAGGTCGTCTAAATCATCAGCGGGCTATATGTCATTAACCATAATAAGTAGAGAGTTGTAATTTACACGACAAAATTTAGAGATGTACGGAACCCTTCGTGTGCGCGTCTGACTCATACTTGAACGTTTTTTTTATTTACTTTTTTTACCCCAATGCAGTGCGACCTGTACGAACAAAGTCCCTGTGATGCACAAAATAACAATACAATGTCCAGAATGGGGTTGCTGCTAAAACGAGAGGTATTCGGTATATTTTTGGGTATTCTCCTAAATAAATATCTCTCCGAAGACATTGGTATTTTATTCGTGTCCTGCCTGAAAAGAAAGGGCTGAGAGCCTGAATAATAGAACACGGAGACAACCAGAACAGAGGGCAGCTCTGTAGCTTATTTTTAAAGTTTTCCGGTTGAATTCCCCATCTCGAATTCACCATCGATCCGAATGGCCGAGTCGGCAATGACCCTGCCTACGAAGCCAAGGGTCCCGGGTTCGAGTCCCGGTGGGGGCAAATATTTGTTTGATGAGAACCGATGTTTGTACCTAGTCATGGTTTTTTATCTATCCAAGCATAATATTTATCTATATAAGTATGTGCATCGTTGTCTAGTGACACCTGGTGACATTGACATGTCTAAATTCAATTATACTCTGGGTCCTAGACTGAAAACCAGCGTCACAGGTTTTCCTGTGACACTACGCTGAGTCTGACTGAGCCCTTTTGCTGTCGCAGCATGTGCACATGGCAGTGAAACAACTCACAACTTAATGTGGGTTTCTTTAAAAATTAGACATGAATTGGAAATTATATATAATTTTTTAATGTTATTGAAGATTTTGTTTGTGATTTTAATTGTGTTATTTTTATTTTTATTGTGTTTTATTCTTATTTTCTCATGTGTTTATGCTGATACAGTAAATAAATGGCATTCTATTCTATTCTATTATCTACTCTTTGGAGTATTCAAATAGTTAACAGGCAATTTGTTTCGCAGCCCTAAAATTGTTAGTTTTCTCTGTACAACCCATTTTAATTAAATCATTAACTAATTACATACAAACGCTATTAGGGCCAGGGCACATCATTGCTTTGCGGCATCTTTATGTAGTGTACCCTAAAGTCGGAGTGTCAGACTTTTACGATGAGACGCTCCGCACCATAGTTGATGTAGTCTGGCCCTTAGCGTAATAAATGTTTTTCGAGTTATGCTGGAAGAGATCTCTTTTCAGAGATAAGCTCGCCCTTGTACACTATTTATATGTTATGACCATTTCTATTTCTATAAGTTGTTTGTGTGCAATAAAGTAATTATGAGTCTGATAGTGTTAATAAATGAACCCACATAAATACAATCCCACATAAATCATACGTCACGCCTAATCCCACGCGGGGTGGCAGAGGCATCCATGCAAACCCCGTTTAGTCAATAACATACTATAATATTCAATACTGTAATAGGTACCTAAATAATTCATAATTAAGTAAGTAGGTACTTAGTAACATTTACATATTCATTGCTAAGAGACAGCCAAGGATACAAACAAATCAAGATAAGCACATGGATTGCTGTGTGAACCCAGCTAAATGGATACCTTTATATTTGAAAGTTTACATGTTTGTATTTTTGGGTACCTAACCTGTCTAGAATATTGCCAGAATTTTCTAGAGCACCCAGAGTCACACCACACAAGGTGTCATAGCAACCCCGCCAGTAAACACTTATTTTCAATTAGATTAAATCCCCTAAAGTTATTAAAACAATTAAGGTGTACTCACCGACGCTAACGCCGGTCACCACAACAAACAAAAACAGGCCCTCCAAAAAACTGCTGCCGATGCCGGTAAATTTCTTCATTTTCACTGCAACTTTCTACTTGCTTCACCACTGATAAATCAACCCAGTCAACGTTCATTTAATTACAGTCACTGTCTGGCGCGGTAAAGTTTTATTTAGCATAGTTTTTATTACTAATTTAAATTGATTTTAACGTCCACTTTAATTTTCAAAAGTCTCAAAAGTTCACCAACGTGAAAACATCTATATGAAATATTAAAACTGAATCCAAATCACTTAATGAAAAAGTCCAGAAAAAATAAAGAAATGTCAAAAATCGAAAAAGTATTTCGCGCCAAATCGTTCGAGCAGCCGACGCGCGCTCGCGAGCAGCCTCAGTCCTCAAATGCGGAATGTAAAGGCACGGTCACACTGCGCGGAGTGATGTGATCGACCCCACCGGAACCACAGTGGATGGTTCGACTGTCGGCCGTGTGTGCACAACACCGAGACGCTAGGCTAATGATAAAATTCGTAGCTTTGTGGAGCGTACGCGCATAGAAAAGCACGCACCCCCATTGTTGGCATTGTTACGGCCGGCGCATTCGAAACAATGGTCAACGATGTCTCTGGGCAAAAAAACATAGGACTCCTAGATAAAGACGTTACGCAGCCCGAAGGAATGCGAGTTGCGTGGAGGTTTTTGTTGTGCTCGTGCCCGCCCAAGTGTCCTTTTATTGTGTTGTAACCTAAATAAATTTTGTTTATTTTTCTTAATTTTGTATATTTGTTTTTTTTGTCAACTTTGGCGTGGAGTCGAGTTGTACAACAGAGATAAATTTATTTTCCGCCTTCTAACCTCAAAATAGCACGTTCGCCGCTTGATTTTGGGTTCTCAGGCGGAAAAATTGTAGTCGTAACTCGTTCAAAAAATGGCTTCTTTACAAACCTCGCTACGACCCCGCCTGCGGCTCGTGCCGTAAGCTTCCCGGTTCGTAAATATACGGCTTTGCGAACTCATACGAAAATTACTTCCATCGAATCGAATTCCATCGAATAGTACTATTCCATCCCCAGGGTGGAAGTTTTTTATTTTATTTTCACGATTGGCCCCGTGGCGTCGACTCCGTAGTCGATGATAACGTCATATTATTAAAAAAACAAAATGTTAACCCAGAGATTCGTTTTCTAAACTTTGTAATGTTGGCAGTATGTATTTTAACTTTTTTTCAGAATCTAGTAAAAAAAAAAGTAAGTTTGCAATAAAAAAAGCGGGAACACGAGACTAAAATACAAATACCGTGCCTTTTTTTGGTTAAAAATGGTTTCGGAAAGTGATTCCAGTGATATTGATATGGACATGCAAAAGCTGTTGTTAACAATTTATTACCGCACTGCTCTGAGGGGAGATATCTTACGGCATACAACCATTTCATGAACTGGAGATCTGATAAAAATGTCAAATCCCTTTCGGAAAATGCGTTTTCCTCACAGTCGAAATGAAAGTGTTTAACTCGGGTGAAAGTGACCCATCCTCGAACTATTATCTCCAGTGAGATGGATCACTTTTCACCCTTCGTTAAAATCTACTACATATTGTATTGTGTTTAAAGTACCTAGCGGCAAATTACTTTTGGCATTTTAATGGGGCCAAATCTTGAAGTGTTGACCTGACCTGAGTAATTAACATGATCACGATAAATTAATTACCACCAGAAACCACGTTTCTACAACGGCATATCTACTGATGATAGGTAAATCGCCAAATAAATTTAAAAAACACATGCTTTTGAAATTACAATCATGAATAACAGAGTAACAGTGTAAAAGCCACATGCCGGAATTAGAAAACGTATATTCCCACTGTAATAGGGTATTAGGCTGTCATTGGACTAAGTAAGCAGGGAGGTCATAAATCTGACAGGAAATGGAAGCTACGAAAACAAAAGGACATTCTGAAAGATTTTAGCATACTGTTGCCAGATGTCGATCTTCTGTCACTGTCAATAAAATTCGTTCCACTTAACTTAACGTGAGTGTGAATGGGCCCCGATAATAAGTAGGGTAACTGAATTAGACATACAGGGGTGGTTATGTGAGTGACATCTTTTTAGATACCTTTGTGTAGAATATTACCCTCGATTGAGATAAATAGTATTACTTTTAGTATATTTTATGTATGACAGTTCTTTTTATACAGGCAGTATTAAAAAAAAACTAATTTGAAAATTTCGAGCAGTAAAAGATCTCTAATTATTATTTCAATGTTGTTTTAAAAACACCCCTCGTGACGTCACCTGATCGAAAAATTTAAACGGAGTTTGACGGAAATTTGAGGCTGGTCGTTTTTGAAAGGAACAACATTGATTGCCCCCTATCCATTCCAGAAAATTGAGCAAAAGTCGGTTAAGGCGATGATGGAATAAAAATGCGCTGTCGAGTGGAAGTGAGATGCAATAATTACTCGCGAATGATAAAAAGCGGGATGCCAATAATGCACTCGCGACTAATCTGAAACAACGTAAGCGCCAAAACGTAAAAAAAATCATAAAAAATAAACTATTTCAGGGAATTAACTTTCAAATTGAAAATCGTTAGAAATAACAATTGTTCATACATTGCAATTATCAGAGAGTCATATTCACTTACTACTGCGGTGTAATAGGATAAAACCATAAAAAAAGGGTTGACTTTGTATTTATTTTCTATCGAGAAAATTTTATCCAAACATGTTTTCCAATTAAGAATCTCTAGATTATATAGTCAAATTACATATACCAGAAATTAATTACGATTTGCCCAGTATTTCCTGAAAAACACATGAAAACAGCACCCCATATTTATTTAATCAGCGTCTTAAAATCACTCTTCACATAAAATTATGGACTAATTACATTGTTTTACAGTTTTTAGGTATATACACTGAAAAATAATATAAAACGTTTTCGGTTATTGCCTTTTTAACCATACATCAGTTAGTCGTCAAGAAACTTAATTTGAAATAATTAAAGTGGTTTATTTACGAAGCACAAAACTAGTTTTGTTAATTTCAGTTCGGTTGTTTAAAAGCAAAGATTTAAGTCATGTATAACCTTAATGAAGTAAACAAATCGGATTGGTAACTTGCAACAAAACATGTTTACTTAGTTTATACTAATTCTTAGACTATTCGTTATGTACTAAAGGCTTGCTGAACTAGCAAACAATTATTATTGTTAAACACTAAACAAAAATCTTGCTACTATATTATCCCAATTAAGTTTCTTTTTTTACAGAGAAGTTTAAAACAAATAGCCTATTTTTTATATTATGACAAAACTGCAATTCAACAAAACCCCAATTCAACGCAATTCAAAAAATGTAATTAACACCAAACTAATATTCTGAGCTAAACATAGCGTTATCTTATGGTAGCCGTATTTTGATTGTTTAAAACCAAACACTTTTGTTTACACAAATGTCGAACTACCAACAGTCGCGCACGAGTTGAATGTAGTCTTGTCAAACAAAAACCGACCGTAAAAACTTTTTATTAATCTGTGCAAGAGCGAAGAATTTCAAAAACTGTATTTTGCTCATTGAAATAAAAAGTAAATGACCTCAATGATTTTGCTGCGATCGACGACGCGACACGCCATGCCAAACACGTTGATTTCCTATTCATTTCGCCGCTTACTCTTGCGTCTCTCGGGACAGTCGTGTGAAGACGTGTCTCCGTTTTTCATCAAACCTCAAAGTAAAATTGTTCTGTGCTTGTCATCTCTCTCATCAGCATTATCAGAAGAAGATTCTTTATTTCAGTCAGCTACCTACGTAAAACTGAGTGACAGAACCATGGCCTAGCAGTGCCCAGATGCCCTCGAAGATTATCTGTGGCAGCGGGGCCTGGAAGTGTATTTTACACAATTCAAAGATAGGTATTTACCTAATCATTTCCTTTCATTATCTTGTGGTAAGCTAAAGCTAGGGCAATCTGGGGGTAAAAAGGCATAAGGTACCGGCCGCGCCAGCATAGTGCCAACGACGCGCCAAAAGTAATATACCTAGTACCTCGGCACCCAAACCTACTAATAACGCTAGCTTTCATCTGTGTCTAACCTACCTACCGATATTTCTTCAGAATAAAGGGGAGGAATATGGCTATAGAAATAGAAGTACATTACAATAATCAACAGTAATTGAATAGGTACCTCTATTTCCATACCACTTCGTCGGTACCTAACAAAAATAGATTGATACACCCACAGATATCTGTGGATACACCCTAATCACATGGTTTTCTTTCTTAGTTTCAGACATATGAAGATCAGTCGACTAAGCCGAATACATTACAGGCCTCACAGGGTACAAGTAATAAGTACTACAATGTAAGTACGGTACAAGTACGTCCTACAGCCACTGGAGGACACTGGGACTGGGACATTGGGAAAGATTCCCGTTGTTTTGAGATTTTGATTTATGTGATAATGATAATTATGACTAACTATGTTCTTACATTGTAATAGTAGTTTATGTGACTGATAAATAATGCCTAATTATGTACAGTTACATACACTAGTTTATCTACACACATATCATAAGCTCTCTTTGATGTGTTCAGGAACCGCATGTTTGGCCGGCATTGTGGCATTGAGTTGTTTAGCTTGTTCTGTAGTACCAACTTCACAGACAAAGTAGGGGCGGCACGCAGCGGGCGTCGGCGTTCGAAAGTTGAATGTCATAATATGTAGAAAATTTACAGATTATGGTCCATAATGTTCAACATTCAGATAAGAAATGAGTTTTTACAAAGTAGTTTAACATTATGGTTACTTGTATGGTATACTTACGGTTACCTGTCAATATACACAGTCAGGTCATAAGTTCTGTCACACAATAAAAACTTTTGAATTTAGAACGCTGGCCACAAAAAAGTTTATTGAATTCGAATTTCGAATTTTTCATGAAAATAAAAATGTGTACTTTTTAGAATTTTCCACATTTTTAAATATGGAGTGGACACTTAAAGAAGACCGTGTCGCAGTTATAGCGTTGCATCGTTGCGGTTACGCGCCAATTCAGATTTTCGACTTACTGAAAAATTTGAATATAACCAAAAGATTCGTTTATCGTAACATAAAACGATACAATGAAGACTCTAGTGTAGATGACAGGTCAAGAAGTGGTCGCCCTCGCTCTGTTAGGACTCCAGCAGTGATAAAAGCTGTGAAGGCGCGAATTCAAAGAAATCCCATACGTAAGCAGAAACTGTTGGCCCTTCAGATGGGGTTAAGCAGGACCACGGTGAAAAGGGTATTAAATGAAGACTTAGGGCTTAGGGCATATCGAAGAAAAACAGGACATCGTTTTGACGCTCTTTTAATGGACCTGAGACTGAAGAGATGCCGCGCTTTGTTGAAGCGGTACACGGGAAAAAAGCATCGGGAAATTCTTTTTTCGGATGAAAAAATTTTCACCGTGGAAGAGAGCTACAACAAACAAAATGATAATGTGTACGCACACAGCAGTGAAGAAGCGAGCAACCGTATTCCGCGTATCCAACGAGGTCATTTTCCATCCTCGCTCATGGTTTGGTTGGGAGTCTCTTATTGGGGCTTAACTGAGGTACATTTTTGTGAGAAAGGCGCAAAAACTAATGCAGTTGTGTATCAAAATACAGTCCTCAAGAACCTTGTGGAACCTGTTTCTCATAACATGTTTAATAACAGGCACTGGGTATTCCAACAAGATTCTGCGCCAGCTCATAGAGCGAAAAGCACACAAGACTGGCTGGCGGCGCGTGAAATCGACTTCATCCGGCACGAAGACTGGCCCTCCTCCAGTCTAGATTTGAGTCCGTTAGATTACAAGATATGGCAACACTTGGAGTAAAAGGCCTGCTCAAAGCCTCATCCTGATTTGGAGTCACTCAAGGCATCCTTGATTAAGGCAGCCGCCGATATTGACATGGACCTCGTTCGTGCTGCGATAGACGACTGGCCGCGCAGAATAAAGGCCTGTATTCAAAATCGCGGGGGTCATTTTGAATAAACTTTATTACCATAAGAATCTATGTTTTATTAAGTCCATTTTGCTATATAAATATTTACATAAATAATAAACATGTCTAAATTATTTCATATTGCACATGTGACAGAACTTATGACCTGACTATGTATATACGAGAATATCATGCATGTAAGAAAAAACATAGCTTTATTTAAAATTGTAGGTGATAGCCATACAATTAACACTAGAAATAAAAATAGGTTAGCACTACCATTATTTAGACTAAGTAAAGTAGGCACATCATTCATGGGGCACTGTATTCGCTTCTACAATAAAATACCACAGGAATCATTGATCCTTCCTGAAAAGAGGTTCAAAAACTATGTTAAAAATAAGCTGATAAGAAAATCCTATTATAGTATTAAGGAATACTTAGATGACAAAACTGCATGGTCCATACCATCTCAGCGCACAGAAATTCGACGAGGGGCGATGGATCAAGTCTATCACTCGCCGGCGAATTTCCTTAGACCGAAACCAGTACCTGTTGTGAAGTCACTTTTTTAAAAAAAAGGTATGGGGGAGTTTCTTGCCGTTTCTCTTAACCCCGAGGCCCACCTTCCGAAACGGTAGTCTTTTTTATATAAAAAATTGACTTGAAGTAAGTATAATTTTGACGTTGAATAAGATATTTTGTGTCTGTGCCTTCGCTTGACCCTTACGAGATAACCTCTTGCTTACCACACCACATCAGACGTGCAAACAGCTCCCATTCGGCGCGCGGTGGCACGTTCGCAACTGTCTCGCTCGCACTCACCGCCCGCCGCCCGCTCGCGCCGGCTAGACCGCCTGCGCTTCAGTACGCTTTTGTTACCACACGGCAACGGGCGGGTGCATGCTCCCGCCCCACACTACATTACGCTACGATCCTACGACGATCTTATTGTGTTTTCTAGTGAATTTGAAAGTGTTCTACCTATTGGTGGAGTTTTGAAACTATTGGATTTATGGATTATGTTCCTCAGGTATGTACCTACTTGATAAGTTCTTTGTAAAATGTATTTGTAAATTATTAAACATGATTTAACGTGATTCGAGCGTAGCTACCTCAATCACTTAGCATAATATTGAGTGCCTACTCTCATTATTATGTTTAGGTTTCGGGGACTGCAGTCCGTGTACTCAGTCTTCGTAAATGACCTTTCTGGCTCGTTGCTAACCGTACGGTTACTTCGAGCTGTCCAAGCCATAGAGGTTAAATTACTTATACCTCTAAGGCTCGATTTTCGGACGGTGGCGTCTCGATTTTCGAGCCGTGACGGTTCATTTATCGACTAGTTTTGAGCCTTGGCGGCTCGATTTTTGAGCCGCGACGACTCGATTTTCGAACCTCGACGGCTCGATTTTCGAGATTCGATGGCTGGATTTTCGAACCTTGGCGGCTCGTTTATATTTAAAAACCTAGGTTTATAATTTAACTGATGCCTCAATTCTTGAGCATACAGGCTATAACTTCCGTGGGGCGATTTTCAATCCCTCATTACCTTTAATATTTTGATGTACGGAAGTAACAACACAAATTTTTGTTGTTTAGATGGCGACTTCATCAGGATTCAAGACGCTCCGTGAGCTCTACGAAGATCCATTCGAAGATGAAATCCTGCCCAGGTTGATGGTAGCAGCGGCAAGCTTTCTTCCCGAGGGTTGGGAAAATTGGAAGGTGCGTGAAGATATCACTGTAGATTTTGATCCTGCTTTACTCAACAAGTTGCGATTCTGTTTGCCAGCAGTAGCTATCGCGAAAGCCTTTGACCCAGATGCAAATGACCTTAAGGAAAGAGCTTATCGGGATATGAAAGTAAAAATGCTCAATTGGTCATTCTGTCGCGGCCTCATTATAGGTCCCCCTTCTCTAGCCATGCACATAAGAGGGTCGGCTCTACATAATGAGCTGATCATTCAAGCCTCGAATGGCGTAAAAGGAGCTCTAATGACTCGAAAGGAGGCCTCGAGATCTTTAGGAGGCCAGACTTCGGAAGCTGAAACGGAGGATTCTGCTCCTATCCATAAGCGTAAATCCAGTGCTGCTCGACTTGAAGCTTTGGAACAAGAGTCTAAGGCTACCCCAGATCTCTCTTACAAGATATTCTTAATCGAATGGACGGTCGACATGACGACTTAAGTTCAGAGCAAGAAGAAGAGGGGGGGAGTGATGAAGACAGTGATGAGGACCCCGTGTTACCGTGGCCACACCTGGCTGATAAATCTCAAGAGCAAAGTGATTTTCTTATGGACTTTGCGCCAAGAACGAAGGAACAAGAGCCATCTATCCCAGAACCTGATCCTCAAATCAAGGCACAAGGCATAGCCTGCCAACGTCTCAGGCACGAAGCATGGAACAAAATCCGGTATTCTGATGTTCAGAAGAAATAACATGCTGCTCCAGTCTTTGGAGCATTGCGTATTAATTCTCAGCTTAAGCAGTTAGCTACCTCAAGCCCCCTCTCAGATTTACAAGAGAAAACAGAAGGCTCTTACGGCACTATAACTCATGGTTTATTATTGCAACGGGCAGCTTTCAGTCAACCATTGGCTAAAATTGCTGAACAGTGCCCATCGGCATTAAAAGCTATAAGTTCTGAATTAGGTAGTCCTGAGTCTGAATTCCGTCAGATCTCAGACCACCTATTACAATACGTTTGTGGAAAAAGGGCTGAAGCCATAGAATGTAGGCGTAAAACTTTGGCGTCTTTAAGTGACAAAAATATTGCCTTTTAATTTGAGAAGATACCTCCTTCGGAAAAACATCTGTTCGATGAAAAGAACTTGGAAGAGCTGTCCAAGTTACCGTCATCAAGTTTTGAAGCATTTAAGGCCAGAAGACAGTTCAGGAAGAGATATAACCCAGGTACAAAAGATAAAATGTCAGCATCGGCTCCCAAGAAGCAAAAAATTCAGATGAAGAAAAAGGAAAACATGCTCTCTACTTCTTCGCATGTTCGTTCTTATGATCGCAAAAATCTGGTTACAAAGAAAACTTCCCAAAAAGATCGTCGGCCCCGAGCGGGACGGCAGTTTTGACTATCGCCGATCTTGGAAAGCGGGCCAACTCAAAGATTTCGTCAAGCAGTGGCAAAAAGCTACGGCCCCAAAATGTATAATAAGTATGATAACAGGCTACACTATCCCGTTTGTCAAAAAGCCACCAAGTATCCCTTTTTCAACAGAATACTGCAACAGAATGCAAACCACAATCCCTCAATCTTCAGTCTCTGGTCTCGTTTCAAAGATGTTCTTAGTTCCAAAAGGGGATGGTTCCAATCGCCCAATTTTCGATCTGCGAAGTCTAAACGAATATTTAAACCCCAAAAAGTTCAACCTCACCAGTCACTTCACCATCCCAGACTTCATTCAGGAAAAAGACTTCATGGTCAAGCTAGATCTCTCACAAGCTTACTTCCACGTCCCTATAATAAAACATCATCAGCGCTATCTAGCTATCTATTATCAAAGCCAGTTGTACAACATGACATGTTTGCCCTTTGGCCTTTCGACCGCTCCAATCGCTTTTGCCAGAATTTCAAACTGGTTAGCAAGTCAACTCCGCCAAAGAGGCATGAGAATCATCGTCTATTTAGACGACTTCCTGTTAGTGAATCAAGATTCTCAGTGTCTGAAGGACGATGCAAAAAACGCAGTGGAATTCCTGACGAATCTAGGTTGGAAAATAAACTTTGCAAAATCCGCATTAGAACCATCACAAGACGTAGAGTTTCTCGGAATAGGTTGGAACACGAAATCCGGAAGAAAGTATGCCCCGCAAAAAAAGATAGACGCCTTGACAAAGGAACTCTCAGGACTCATCAGCTCCGGAATGTGGAGCTGGCAGCAAGCGATGTCAATTCTAGGAAGTCTGAATTTCATAGCATTTGTTGTTCCTCTGGGCCGTTTACACTGTCGCCAACTTCAGATCTCCGCAAAACTTCTACCGGAGACTTCACCCAAGGCGAAATTTCATATACCCCAAAGAGCGATTTTGGATCTGAATTGGTGGTTGAAAAATCTGCATCGGCAGTCGGATATATTCACTCCCCCAGCAGACGTGTTCCTCTCCACGGATGCTTCGGATACAGGATGGGGAGCACACATTTTCAACGAAACAATTTCCGGTACTTGGACAAGAGAACAAACCTCGTGGAATATCAATCGAAAGGAACTGCACGCTGTATGCGAGACAATAAATTCACTGAAACGAACTCTGAGAAACCGTACAGTCCTAATTCAGTCCGACAACCGGACCGTTATCGCATACGTGAGGAATCAAGGCGGAACAAAATCACGAGTTCTGTTGATGATGGTAGAAAACTTGCTATGCTTAGCGGAAAGGTACAACATTCGAATTCTTATAAGATATATTCCCGGAATTTACAACAACGTTGCAGACCATCTGTCCCGACAGAAGTTAATGCCCGATTGGCATCTGAATCAAGAAGTGTGTCAGAAAATCTTCCTGAAATGGGGCCGTCCAACAGTGGATCTATTTGCAACGCAAGTATCGAGAGTGGTTCCGTTTTATGTCAGTCAGAGTGCGCAGGACCAAGAAGCGCTCTTTATAGATGCATTCAGCCGTCGGTGGGATTTCAAGATCGCGTGGGTATTCCCACCACCAGCTTTGATTCCCAGAGTGTTGCAACATCTGAACACAGCTCGCGGGATTTACCTCGTGATTGCCCCGAATTGGCCTCAAGCGTTTTGGTACCCCGACCTACTCAAGAGAGCTCTGGAACCACCATTACAGATTCAGGACCTAAATCTTCACCTTCTGGACATGGCAACCGGCCTTCCTCCTCCTCAGGTCGGCAAGCTTTGTTTGCAGGCTTGGAAAATACAGGGTGGCCAGAACTTACATGCAACTGGAATCAACAGGATATAGAGTTACTCCAGAGTTCTTGGAGACCAGGAACTTTAAAAACATATTCTGCATCATGGAAAAGGTGGCTAGAATGGGCGAACACAACATCAGTACCGATTAACTCACCTAGTCCTGAACAAGTTGCTTTATTTCTTAGTTACTTACATAATGACAAAAAGCTATCATATAGTAGGTACGATTCTGGTCAACAAGTCCGTTATAAATTCCTTTGCTAACCCTGTTAGAGCTGATTTGATAAATGGACATCCAGTAGTAAAGCACATCCTTAAAGGTATATCAAATGTAAGAAAAAAGTAAACCTTCAGTTTGGGATATATCTTGTCTCGCCGATTGGTTAAAATCTAATCTACCAGACCCAACTAGCTTGTTTCAAGTTTCAAGGCATTTAGCAATTCTTTTACTCTTAGCCTCTGGGAGACGTATTCATGACATAACTTTACTATCAATTAGCGAACCTCATTTTCAAGAGTTCAATTCTCACGTAGTACTTTGGCCAAAATTTGGATCAAAGTCGGACTCAGGACTTCATAGGCAGTCGGGTTGGAAAATATCAAAAAATGATGACCGTGCGCTAGATATAGTTTTCTGGTTAAAAACTTTAATTGATTTATCTAATGATAGACGTCAGGCAGTTCCTGGCTTGGATTCACTCTTTATCTCAACTAGGGGTAAAGTTCGTGCAGCTTCAAGAGCAGTAATTGCAGGATGGGTTAAGACGGCTCTTCTAAAAATAGGAGTCAACACGAGTCCGGGGCGTATTCGCTCGGCAGTGGTCTCTTTTCGGTTCAATTCAGAAATGCCCTTAGATGACATTTTAAAAAAGGGTAATTGGAAGAATAGCCACAATTTTCTTAAATATTACTGTAAGCCTATTGAACGTGAGTGCGCTAAGGATTCACAGTCTACCTTGCCATCTAATTACTTTGATACGATTTGAAGATGTGATGATTATAATTGCGCTGTCGAGTGGAAGTGAGATGCAATAATTACTCGCGAATAAGAAAAAGCGGGATGCCAATAATGCACTCGCGACTAATCTGAAACAACGTAAGCGCCAAAACGTAAAAAAAAAACATAAAAAATAAACTATTTCAGGGAATTAACTTTCAAATTGAAAATCGTTAGAAATAACAATTGTTCATACATTGCAATTATCACACAGTCATATTCACTTACTACTGCGGTGTAATAGGATAAAACCATAAAAAAGGGTTGACTTTGTATTTATTTTCTATCGAGAAAATTTTATCCAAACATGTTTTCCAATTAAGAATCTCTAGATTATATAGTCAAATTACATATACCAGAAATTAATTACGATTTGCCCAGTATTTCCTGAAAAACACATGAAAACAGCACCCCATAATTATTTAATCAGCGTCTTAAGGTAGTTCTAGTTCTTTGAAGTATTATCTTATGTTCCTAAAATTAATACTGTTACTTTTAAATATTTTGTATACTCATCTTACGTTATCTTAAAGATAACAATATCTTTACTATCTTTACGCATAATGATGACTATTTCTAAGATGAAATAATTTACTTACTAGTAAGTATGATCTCAATCAAAAGTCTGATTTGTCAAATAAATAAGTACGATTACAACTGGTTTTTTATGCTTTTTTACCTGAGAACTTTAAATTTTCTGTTATTATTTTAATAACTCACAGTACGCTAAGATTCATAAGCGCCGGCAGAATATAAACACTTCTCGTAAGGGTCAAGCGAAGGCACAGACACAAAATACATGTTTTTATCCCTTCGGGGGAAAAACATCTATAATTTATTTATTTATATTCAATAAAAAAAATGACTCTGACTCTGACTCTTATGCTGAACGTAACGTGCGGTTTTTGGACGCAGTAAAGAGGGTTTATCATACGTGTGTAGATAAAATTACTTAATTCTAACAACGTAACAATTACTTTTGTGAAATAACTGCTTTTTATTTATCTACCTACTTTTTATTTTATGTAGGTAGCAATTTTGGTTTTAGTTGTAGTTTTTTTGTCTATATGGTGCTCAGTAACTGTACTTCTGGAGTGTTCCAATTGATGTTAGTTACTATTTTATGCAATTAGCAGTCATTTGATTTTGTAAATATTTCAAGAATCACCGATTAGATTGACATTATTTTGAAATTAATCTAATAGATGATTCTTTAAAAAAGGGAAATGACCAATAATTGCCATGATAAAACGCTCAGACTATAGAAGCTAAAAACACTATATAAACAGACAAATTCAGCTAAAACAAAAGTTTCTTACTAACAGTCAAACTGTTTTGCAAAAATTAAAAAAACAAAGTATCTCAATTAACTAATATATAAGGTTATAAGTCAACAAACAACTACACCTAAAAAACAATCGTTTTGTCAGTCAAAGTGTTTTGTAAAAATTAACAAAGCAAACGATCTAAATTAACTAATATATGAGGCTGTAAGTAAAGTACGAGTTTTGTTAAACAATACCGAGTTAGTTGGCAAATAGCAACAAAACCAATTGGCTGAAGTAAACAAACAAATGGCTTACTAGCTGCTTATAAGGCGTAAGCCTCTATTACCATATGTTTAGCCAAAGAAGACTTAGCTTTAGCAACAAAATAGTGTTAACATGAATTACAAAACAGTTTCGTTAAAAAAATAACCAAACTAGATTTGGTTACGTATTGCTATAGTTTTGTGGTCGCTTTTTCTATGTTATACTTAGACGAAAGTTTAGCTACGAATTACAAGTTTTTTTTCAGTGATATTTGGCTCAGGTCCTAAATAATATCAGTTGCAAAACTGTCGAAAACTCACGATAATGCTTGCTTTACATAGACAATGATTGCCTTGTTCGAATCTTAGGATTTCATTATGACTTTGTTACAATCTGAGATTTCGCCACTTTTAAAAAGTATCATATCATAAAATGTTTACTTTCTGACTGACAACTGAGTTATCGACTCAGTGTGGGGCCATCAACAGATGATTGATTATTTTTCATTGGTTTAGAACTTTATCACCAAGCAATAAGAAAACCAAAATCACGGGCCATTTTTATATCTACTCACAGACGAGTGGTTAACGGCGAAGGTAAATCTACAAACATTGAACAAGCAACGCTGTAGAGGTCAAATGAAGGTCATTCGGTTTTTACGTATATTTCAGTAATAATTTTATATTTTTAGATGGGAGAATAGTGATTCCCTGTAATGCCCGGCCCAGTATTGTCCGGCCCAGGAATGTCCGGCCCCGGAATTGGCGTCCCGAAAGCCCACGATTCGGGGGTCGGGCATTCCTGAGCCGAGCATTCCGTGGCCGTACAAAATAGTGCTCGACCCCGGAATGTCCGGCCCCGGAATTGGCAACCCGAGTACCATAGACAACTGCTACATCAGAGATTAGGCTGTGTTCATAGTGTCTCTATCTCAAAAAATCTATTAATATCATTAAATGTTTTTTTTATTTGCATACGCTTCGCTCCGCTACGCTTCGGTTTTGCTTCTTCTAAGTTCCAACCTAACCAATAACCCAATTGAAATTTAGCTACAATAACCTACTCTAGCCAAATTTTACTCAATAAATATAATGCACTTGAACTCAGTCTTCAGTGTTATTTTTTTTTAAATAGCAGAATTGAGTTTGTTTTTATTTTAAACTAACCAAATATGAATAATATTAGGTTATGCTATGTGTCAAGTGAATGTTAAACTTGCTTACAAAAAAACCTCACTACTATTACCATGGCCTTAGATTCGTCTAAGTTAAATCGAAAATGTTCGACCAATCAGAAGCCAGTATTTCCAGCCAATGAGAGACGTCCCACAATTCCGGGGCCGGGCGTTCCGGGGTCGAACAGGCAGTGCACGGCTTCGGAATGCACGGCCCAGTAATGTGCGGCTTGGAATGTCCGGCCCCGGAATTGGCGTCCCAAATCCCACAATTCCGGGGTCGGGCATTCCGGGGCCGGGAATTACAGGGCCGGGAATTACAGGGCCGTGCATTCCTGTCCCCCGAGTATAGTCATTAGAAATTAGTCAAAAACACAATTAACTCGAAATGGTTTTCTCAGTTTGGTGCCTTTGCATTTTTTTAACATACCCAATTAGTTAAAAATAGTAATTTTAATCACAATGTACGGTATATTTCACCTTAATAGCGATAATATAGTTGAATGCTTAGTAGCTACCGGAAAAGTGAAATAAAATAAATGTAACAGTTTAGGTGAATCATTATTTTATTTAAGCTATTATGATTTATTGCTGGGGCAGACAGAAAAGACAAGTTCAATCCGGTATCAAGTACAAAACTGTCATATCAAGCACAGCACCAACATCATTACAGTATCTTTCTACTGAAAATATCTAAGCGAAATTAAAATTGATGAATGTACGACACTAAACGTTATGGAATACCACTTTTAAAACTTTTTTCCTTGCAGCTAGAACATGGCGGTCATAGTTCATAGTACGGAAACGTCTGTTGGGTGCATGGGAAAACAACCCTTACAGAGGTCTTCCATAACGTAGATTCCTATTTAATTATATCCGTAGGCACAAAATTCACATGCCTCTTTAACACCAAAAAAAATACAGCATTTTGTATAACCAAAGGTGGTTTCAGGCAGTGACGATAGGGAAGGTTTCTTCAATTCAAGCAGCCATATGCAACGGCCTGAGATTTCGATGGTTCTGAAGGCATTTGATTGTACAAAACTTATAGCTCTCATATTCAAATGGCTTTCTAGGGAGATGGGCGCCGCAGAGGAAGCATCGCACGTCGCCAGCCTTTACCTGCAGAGGAGAACGCGGAAATAATCAATACAGAAGATACAACGACTGGACGGGGAAAAACCCTTCACGTAAGCAGCATCACGCACATGGTTTCCCGTGAACAGCATCACGCACATGGTTTCCCGTGAACAGCATCACGCACATGGTTTCCCGTGAACAGCATCACGCACATGGTTTCCCGTGAACAGCATCACGCACATGGTTTCCCGTGAACAGCATCACGCACATCGTTTCGCGTGAACAGCATCACGCACATCGTTTCGCGTGAACAGCATCACGCACATCGTTTCGCGTGAACAGATGCGCTAATAACTTATCAAATTTAATAATAAATAGTCACAGTCCTTAGTCAATCATAAGCAAAGATCGGATATTCGGATTCAATTTACCTAAAGTAAATTTTGGCTTGGTTGATTATGGAAGAAATCATCTAATCGGAAGCATAGTATGGAAGAAAGAGACTTTAGAAAAAAAAAGTTTTTCCGGGATTTTATAACTACATATTTGGATGCATAATTACTAAAAGTGGTTTTTTAATTCCCGATCTAAATATGTATGTGTGCAAGGTAAAAGAGAATGGACAATGTGTGTCAGTAAATATGCATCCGATTTTGGATTCACTGGATTTTTACGATTGATACGCAAGCATTCCATATTAGCTTACACCTGCACGTTGGTAAATATATCGATCCCGGAATCGCGGGATTCTTTCGATACAAAGGTGCATTCCATAATAGCCAACACCTCAACATTATGTAAATATGCATAAAATTATCCCATCTCTGTTCATAAGTCACTTGCGAGCCCAATAGCGACGATTACAAAGTAGTTGAAGCGGTCGCCGTGACTGAAATCCGTCGGACATAATCAAATCAAACATATCATAGCGTCACGCCTTTTTCCATAAGGGGTGGCAGAGGCACAACTGTACCCACTTTAAGCCAGTTATACAATACCTCATTTTGCGTGACAGGGGACTAGCTCATCGCCGCATTTATGGAGTAATGAAGCTTTTTTTACAATGTTTTCCATCACCGTTAGAACGTCCGTATAATGTATTTAAGATAAATTACTTATCTCATTGGTAAATGGTCATCAAATTGTTACATGGTCAGTATCGGACTTCGGAGTAATAAAATCAACATATCAAAATCATTATGCTTTATTACACAGTAAACAATGATTTTATAATGACCTATAAATTTTAACTAAAGAAATTTTAAAATTAAAAAAACACCCCACATAACTTTAGAACTATTGAACCGATTTTTACAAAGATATCTAAGAACTATCGCAGTGAAGTCTACTACCAACTACGACAAACCACATTAAAATACGTCCACAGGTTTGACCGCTATTCCATGTTAAGCTGATACCTTTAGAACTACTGAACCGAAATAAAGTTAACTACCAACTTTAAAACACCGCATTAGAATTCGTCCTCCCCTTTGACCGCTATTTTTTGTTAGGCTGATAACTTTCGAACTACTGAAATGATTTTAATAATCCATATCTAAGAACCATCGCAGGGAAGTCAGTTACCATTAACAGGTTTTTTACCATTTGAACATTGGTCGGAACGATTTTAATAAAAGTGTTGAAACAGTTCTAGAATTACATAGTAGGATGAAATGCAAATTTATACTATGCAATTTTCCATACGCCTGTAATTTGACGGAACAACAAAACAAATCTGTGCATAGAATGAATATTTATTTATTTAATTTAACGTGTCATCACAGCGGTGCTATTTTATATTTCGACATGAATAATTTTATTCATAACTTTACTCTGACTCAAGATACGTTGTACCTGTCTAATAAATATAGAAAATTAGTAGCTACATTGCTAGCATATAAAATATATGACACAGCTATTTTTATTGAACAGACTAATAAGAAACCTGCTCATGTTAAGTGTAAGGTGACATGCACCGCTATTGGGAATTCACCGGTTAATAATTCTTTGCTGCTACATTGGAATCTGTTCCAAGTCATTTAAATTAGTTCATAAGACAATAGAGGAAATCTCTAGCATACAAGAGCCACTAAATTTGTCAAACGGTAAGCCCCACTTAAATATTACCCCCAAAACATCCAGGGACGACCGCCAAAGAACTTGTATTAGAATAATTTTAAAAAAAAACTGACATCGATGTTATTTTTATTACAAAACACTGGTTAAAGGAAAATATTATGTCTTTTAACATAAATAATTACAAAATTATCAGTTGTTACAATAGAAAGACTGCTGATAGAGGTGGTTTTTTCATCTTAGTAAAAATAATATTAAGGTGAAACAACGGAAAGATATTCTTGCACTTACTGTTGAAAGGCAAATACAGGTATCCCGTGTTTAGTTAGATAGCCATATTATTGTTTGTGTCTACAGACCACCGAGGGATGAAAAAGGCCACGGCAATTTCGAAATATTTGAGAAAATTATGGAGGAAGCCCTCACCAAACTATGTAAATATAATAGAAAAAAAAATGTGGCGATTATAATGTAGATTTGCTTGTAGATACAACAATGAAACTACGAATAATAACTTTATTAAAATCATTGAATTTTTGTCATGCATTTCCTAGGCCTATGCCCAGCAGTGGGATGACAAGGGCTGATGATGATGATGATGATAATTTCTAGAGCCGACTAGAATGACACTTACCAGCCAATTGTTTAGAGAACGTTTTTTGTGACTGTGCATTCACAAGTAAATATGTAATTAACTGCTTACCTTCAGATCACAGCGGTTAAACAGTTTCATTCCCACAGATATCGAGAGATAGGCCCTTGGCGCTAAGCTTGTATTGGCGGAACCAGTGTCGCCGAAAACTAAGAACACGCATACATTTACACCACTCGTACATCAATCCCTCCGCTTTTATTGGTCAGTGCAATGTCATGCACCTATCGTCCGAACACACCCACACTACCGCAGGTGTATACCTGCGGTAGTGTGGGTGTATTAGCTAGCTAGCTAGCTAGTATTAGCTAGTCGAGCTAGTGTTGGGACAATGCAAGGACAGCGTGTATTATCGATCGATTATAATTTATAGACACTGGTATAGACCGTCGTATACAATGCCGGATTCTATAAATAAAATAGTAAATTGTTTGTAAATACGACATATTTATACGACATACGACATACGAGACCCCTTTGCCTGTCTTCTTTTTTTCAACAGAATCCTTACAGCTAGAAAGAGAGGCAAAGAGGTTTCTGAAGGTAGAATAACTGTGAACTCTTCGGACCTGACTGAAAGCATTGGAATTTCCGATCAATACTTATAACACCCAATTATCCTTCGTCGGGCGAGGTTTTAAATAAACTTAAAATCTAAACTGCCTGTTTGGCAATCATTGGAATAACTAACAATAAACTTACGTATTAAAAATAACTATATTATTACATGAGGGGTGTAAAAGCAAAAACGGTACTGTCCACGGCAAGCAAAAATCCAAATTAGCCTAAAACTGTCCCATCATCATCCAATCATGTTTTGTCCGTTAAAATACGTATGTTACGGTCACTTCAGTTTTCCATGAGTATATAAATGAAAATATTGCTGGTCCACATAGAAAATATTTTAATTATGTTGAAAATATGAATGGACAGTGCCAATTTTGCTTTTCAATAGCGAACAGTGCCACATTTGCATCTCAAGTGCTAGGACAGTGCCATGTTTGCATCTAAGCACGCCATATTGGAATGGTGATTTAGTAGGTACGGTCGGCATAATAGTACAGGTTTCTACATAAACAAGAAGTAAAAGTATGTTATTATCTTATTTATGTATGTATGTGTATTTTATTAATTCAATAACATTAAATAATAATATGAACTGTTGTTTTCTGTATTTAATGATATTGTGTTGTAAGGCTTATGTTTATAAATAATTTAACTACAATGTCTTGAATATACTCTATATCTATAGTCTAAGCTAGACTCTTAAATCACTATCAGGTAACGCTGCGTCACATTGTTCTTCTTCACATTCATTAACTTCAGCCGCGCTAAGCAATTCAGATCGTTCGAGTACTGTTTTGTAGTAAATTAAATTTTCAATGTTCCTCCAATCTTCGCCGTAGTGTTTTTTTAGCAGGTTATCAACGTCCTTTAGTTTTTCTTTCTTAACTAATACTTTATTATTTTCTATGCGGCTGCAGATAACACTTTCAAAAGACGAGATATTTCTTTTCAAAATAGAGCGGTAGACTCCTGTATCTGAAAGATAATGTTCTTCACCTCTTACCAAAATTTTGTTGGTACCTCTTTTGATGTAAAATCGTTTTGCTTGTGCAAATTGAAAATGCCAGCTTCCAGGTGGACGTATGACATTTTGTAGGGCTGATTTCCAATCCATTACATTGTTCATGTCAGCAACAGTTCCATAATTTCTGAAAATATCTTTATATTCGCCTGGTGTAAGGATTACTTCTCTTTTCTTTATATCTTTTTCAATGTTTCCAAAAACCCTGTCGGGTGGAATGAAAGAATGTCCAGGAATAGGGAACACAAGTTCAACCTCTTTGACATTAAGAGGCGCTTTTGATAGCCACGTGGCGCACA
Source organism: Argyresthia goedartella (assembly GCA_949825045.1). Lineage (NCBI taxonomy): Eukaryota > Metazoa > Arthropoda > Insecta > Lepidoptera > Argyresthiidae > Argyresthia > Argyresthia goedartella. Next base: position 34,025,542 of record OX463812.1, on the reverse strand, counting down.
TCCCTATCATGATACTATTTTTATTCTGTGCACCGCATCCATCTGCAACTAACCTTATAACTTCAATATTTTCATTTATTTCAAGGTTGTTCATTCGTTCATAAACTGCCGAAGCAATTTCATTGGCTCCTTTGCGGTGTTCGTCTTCTGTCCATACGAATAACGTGACATTTTCGGGGGTTAAAGTATTTGTTTCCACGGATAAAACTGTACCAAAATTGTATATGTACAGCTGTCGGGTATAATACACCATTTGATCACTGACTTTTGGCAATATTTGATTCTTTTGGCAGTCAAAGGACAAAGTCATCATATTGGGTTTTTTTTCTTTCAGTAATTTATAAAATGCTCTATATTTTAGAATATGCACCCTTTTCTCTGTGATCAGCCGGTTTTTTTCTGTAAGATCATTGGTATTTTTTATTTTTTCAGTCAGTTCACTACATCTTGAACAAGTGTCGGTACGCGGAGATCCAAAGCTCAAGTTATAGCACGTATTGAAAACTCTTCTGAAATAGCACTCCTTGACTTTATTATTTTCAGTTTCCGCATTATACTCTCTCCACATTTTTCTAATATTTAATGTCGATGGTAGGTATTTCCTTACTACTGTTGCTCTACAATAGTGCGACTCTATACATTTGAATCTTTCTATGAATCTTTTAACAGCTCTCAGCTTTTCTACATTTTTGGCAGAAACATGATCACCACCACGTCTTTCTTGTAAAACTGACCCTGTAGACAAAAATTCTTTTGCAATTTTTTGGATTCTGTGCTTGGTCACGTGTAAAATGCCAATAAATGTCTTCTGGCACACATACATAAGTCTTTGGGAATGCAGTTTTCGCACATAAACTTTTGTGTACTGTTCTGAGCGTTTGCGCACCCCTACTCTGGGTCGGCGGCGTTTCGTTTTTTAACAGAACAATGCTTGAGCAAAAACGCATCTTGATCCTTTTTTGTCGTGTATTGGTAAAACTCGGCATGGAATTGTTTTATATCAGCCATTGTCAGGCGGTTACACTTAAATTTCTCAGTTTGGATATTGTGCACACACTTTGGTAGATCCGGTAATGCCTTTGCTGATGTCATTAACTATATTAGTAATTGCGGAATGATAAAATCTATCGATTCAAAAACATAATTCTCCTATCACTATCCACATCACTATATGTCGTCTCTGTGTGCGTGTAACAGTTCGCCTCCGTATCACGATGCATCTTTGCTTTCGTACTTAGATAAGTGTGAAATATTCATTGCGTGTTAGCTTGGCAATACGAAGTGAAATTAAGATACAAAACAAGCAATGCATAGTAAACTTAGCGAGAACAACATGACATTGTCAATTCGTGACGAATTTTCCGCGAAAGATTTATTTTCGTAATAATGTTTATTTCTTGTGTTTTAAGAAGAAATAATAGTTGGAATGAGACTTACAAGTGATATGTGACACCGGCGTTCTTGGAGTTCACAATACAATCTCGCTCCTATTTTTGCACGTGAGTATTGCACAGGTCGGCATTTTCGAAAAACAACGGAAAAGAATTCGTCACTGCGGTCGCCCGGTGACTACCGAGAATTTTTAATATCTAACCTGTCGGAGCTACATTTGTTCGCACGTGCCACGCCTCTCAACCTATCTCTCGATATCTGTGTTCATTCCCAATTGCTAGTAAGGGTTAGACCGATCCATCATTTCACAGGTCTATTCCCCCATCCCATAGACTAGAGACGTATACAAAAAACTTAGATATTGCCAGAACCGGATTGTAATGAACAGAACCCAAACGAAATATATTCAGACTTCTTCAACATTATTCAAATTGTTATCTCGTATGACCTTTATGAACAAAAAACATATAACGATGATAGAAAATTTCATGACTATGTAAAAAATATCCCAAAACTTTCAAGTAAGTTTGTAGAATTGCCAAAACTTTACACATTAATAGAAAAATACAAAATTCAAATAATATAATGAAAACAGTTTGGCAAATAATAAACAGTGAAACGGACAAAGTTATACCAAGGAAATAGTATATTTCATTACAAGTGCGGAAAGGCTGTCATTGCAAAGAGTTCCGACAAATGTCTACCCGAGCCGAGGCGCAGCCGACTGACTATTTTTAATACAGCTGCGAAAAAATGAAGCAATTTAATAAAATAATAAAAACACAATAAACTCAACTAACTTAACATTTATTTCTTATAAAAGTTATAATTCACACATAAGTACATCGAAATTGGTACAGTTTACATACTAACAGGGGAAGTTTTAGGTTGCATATTTACTGTTTGAGACAACCTATTATTAATTTCGTATGATTGTTCATGTCTATTTGTCATACAATGGCGTTTGCTAGTTGATGGAGTTGGATCTGATGAATTATCATTATCAACGAAGGTAGATGGACGAACGTTCTCTGCAACATGTGAAGGAGACGGACTGGACCTTAAATTAATGGATTGTGTGATTTTTTTCCCAGTTTCTAGTTTGTTGTTTAATGAATCACCGATATAGCTTTCTGCAACTTTGTCCGATTTCCAACCTCCTAGTCGCTTTAAGGACGTCAAATTGGCTCCTTAATCTGCCAATAATGTAGCCGAGGTCCTCCTGAAGCTGTGCCCAGTATAATACTCAGCATCCGGCAGACCAAGAAACGTAGCTATTTATTTCTTTTGGCATATTACCAAATTTATTTATCCCGATTGCTTGAGCTGTACACTTCCCTTTAAGGTAATTTTGAAAAAAACGGTCGGTTTTTCCTTTTTGGGACCGCTGATTCAAATATTTTTGCACTATTCTAAGAAAATCTCCTTCAACAACAAAGGTTCTCGGTATCTTATTTTTTGTGTTCGGAATCTTGATTAGTAGCATTTCTCCATGGGCTTCAATATCTTTTAAAGTAATATTGGCTAACTCCTCTCTGCGGCAAGCTCCAACAACGCCAAAAATCAGAGCAACCTGCAAAAAAAGGGATTTGATTAATATTTTTTTAAATAATGTATTGATTGAATTTTGCGATTTCGTAAACTGATTACTAAAGAAAAATATAAGCACTTATTAATAAATTACCTTTGTGGCTAAATAACGATCATCGGGAGCTTCGTTCAAAAACCTTACCACTTCATTCGATGTTAATATTTTCGACTTTTTACTTGTAAAACCGTCTGATTGTCGTTTTAAGAAAGCATTTAATTTTGGGTATTCACTTATATCAACGTTGTTCCTTATTTTCAGCATACTTTTTATCATCGAAAACCTCGACCATAACGTAGAAGGTTTTAATTTTGCTGAGAGTTCGGAGAAGTATGCCAACATAACATTTTCTGAAAAACTATTTGCTTTTTTCTCTTCTCTCCACGCAATAAATTCGTCGCATGTAGATATGTAACGACTTTTTGACATTTCCGGTAAAATGTTCTCCGAAGCATTTTGTGCAATTATACTGAGTTCCGGTGGTGTTAATTCAAAAAAAAACTAGGGTCGAAATTACTCATTTTGTGCAACAAACAACTAAACTCGCAAAGAAAATTTCTGAAAAATGGCGCCAACCGTAGAATATAAGCAGAGTTTTTTTTTTCATCACCCATTCTGGTAGGCAAAGGGAACTATGCCCATACAGCCAAGTCTTCAGTAGTTTTTTTTTATTGATATGAAATGAAAATGAGATGAAATGAAATGAAACCTAACCTAACTCATTCAATCAAATCATTAAATCTGATATTGAATCAAATTAGTAGCTTCTTTTTAGAAATATTCGTATTTGCATAAATCATAAAAACTTCTATGATTTTTTTAGTAAAAACTTCATGGTGGTATTAAAAAAATATTTCTGCCTAAAGATGGGTGATGGATGATGTTGTTAAATCCAAGGCTGAGGTTACTCAGTTTAGATTACTGAACTTAAAAATACTGAAGACCTGTGGTGTATATCAGTCAAAGTCATTGGTTCGGTAATTCTAGTTATAGCCCACACTTAGCTTTAATATTCAACAAATATGTTGACGATGGAGCTTTCCCAGACCTTATGAAACACAGTAAACTGATATCCCTATTCCTTCAAATTTCAGACCAATATCTGTACATACCTGTTTTCAAATACTTTACTTAGTGCTGGAAACTAAGTAAAATATTTGAAAAGATTATACTCAATCAAATGCTCTCACACGTCAACCGTACAAAACAACTCCACGCCAAACAATACGGTTTCACTAGTGGTAAATCGACTACGGATGCAGGTATTACCCTTATATCACATATTTATTATGCATGGGAAGCCGCACAGGATGCTATCGAAGTCCTTTGCGATCTGTCGAAGGCATTTGATAGTGTTGATCATGAATGAAATTAAAAATGAAACTAACTCCGTAGAGTTAGAAATAAACAGTTGGATCTACTAAGATCATACTTAAGCAATAGAATTCAAAAGCAAACTAGTTGTACCCCGGTTTAGACTCACGAAGGTTAGTAATTCTTTCAAGGGACAATGCATTCACTACTACAACAAGATACCTCTGGAGATCTTGAAATTGCCATTTGAGCAATTTAAAAAACAAGTTAAAGCGTCTTTGTCGAAAAAGGAATATTACAATGTTCAAGATTACTTTAATGACGGGACTATATGGGGTTAATCTAGCTCAACAAAGACCTTGCTGTTAATAGTTTTGTAATTATTTATTCCTACCTATTAATTATAATAATTCATTTATAGAGCTCCGTGGTCTTATGGGTTTCACGCTTGCTTCTCATAGAGGAGATGCAGGTTCGATTCCTGACCATGTACCAATGAGATAATTTATCTTAAGTACATTAAACAGACATTTGACAGGAGTCAATATTTTTATATCTTTTACTACATTTGACAATCAACGACAGTAACACCTGTCAAAAGAAGTGACAGATGTCAAAAGTAGAGACACCTGTCAAAATATATAACACTCATTATATATAGTAGTGCAATCTTGTTTAAAGTGGTGTGACCTCGAGGAAAATAAATTACTTGTCATCACACTGGTGTGACAAAATGGTGTCCGAAGCGACGGCATTGTATGGTCAATTAAATAAAAATATATATGTGTACAATAAATTGTTAAATAAATAAAAATGTATTGAGTGTATCGGGTAAATACCAGTTTTTATTTTTACCTGCAGAATATTTACCCCGTGCCCACATTTAGCCCCAACCAGGTTTCTACTTCTTTGGCTATTTGCTTACAAAACATTTAACTACTTCGCCATTTATCTTTGTAAGCATTTAAGCCCTCAGGCATTTTAGTTTGTAGGCATCCACATGGCAAACTGCTTCTTAGTCAATTTCACATTTCAGGCATACTGCTTCATTGGCGATATCTCAATTATGGCATACAGGTTGCAAGGCACACCATAGTTTTAATCGAAAGGGGTTTATCACATTACAGATTACATACCTTATCTGCATCTTTCATCTGCAGGAACTTGTTAGTCTTGATCTTCTCCGCCATTTTCTCCTTCTCTTTCTGACGCTTGGCTCGCTTCTGCGCCGCTTTTCTCTCTCGTTCTTGCTCCAGCAACTCGGGTGTCAGCGGCCCTGGGATTTGCGACTGGTGGGAATTAACAACGATTGAGCTAAACAAATATATTTTCATGTCTCTTGTTCGGAAAGTTTAATTTTCATGGGTAGAGTAGAATAGATTTGTAAATAAATAAACAATTTCAGGTTAAATATTACTTATTATCATCAAAGTTATTTCATCAAATTATATATTTTACAGTAGTCTTATCTTTGACAAGAGACATATGTTTGTTTCTGCGACTTGAAAAGCAATATGGCATCTAAATAGATATGGTATCATTATGACCATAATGTGTAATTTTTCTACATATTATGACATTCAAATTTCGAACGCCGACGCCCGCCTGCGTGCCGCCCCTACTTTGTTTGTGAAGTTGGTACTACTGAAAAAGCTAAACAAGTGCAAAGGAATTATCAATGCCACCATGACGGTCGAACATGCGGTTCCTGAACACATTAAAGAGAGCTTATGATATGTGTGTAGATAAACTAGTGTATATAACTGTACATAATTAGGCATTAAAACTCTCGAGTGATATTATTATGACTCGCCTTCGGCTCGTTTCATAAACCCACTCTCGAGTATTAATGCCCTCCATTATGTAGCAGTCACATAAACTACTATTTTGTAGTAGAAAATGACAGTTCATTGTTTACATTTCTGGCATCAAATTAAAAATTCTACTTTAGGGGCAGCACGCAGGCGGGCGTCGGCGTTCGAAATTTGACAAATTTTGGTACATTATGGTCATCATTTATCAATATTCAGATAAGAAATGAGTTTTTACCAAGAAGAGGGTTTATGATACCTAAGTGTGTAGATAAAAGAAAAAAATGTAGAATGCAGCTGTCATTTTGGTCTGACTATTTAGAAATATCAGTTTGGATAAAATGTACACTCACTTTAGAATAGTTGTACTTGTCGGGATACTCAGCCTGGAACAGTCTGAAGGCCACCCTCGTCTCCTGGTGGGGCGACGCGGCATACGCGGTTTGGAGCTGGTGGTTCTTAATGCACGGGTCCCCGCCGGCCGTCAGAATTAGACTGTAGAAAAAAGGGAATACTTATCACTATTTTTATTTACGTACATTTTTTCTTTATTTTCCTGACAGAGGCGCGTCACAATCGCTCTCGTCAAATAACCGTGATCGGCCCCTTTTCGAGTAACTCAAATCGACAGAAGACTATGGAAATATGACAGTTTTCCCGTACAATAAACGTCAATCGATGTAAAAAATAAACAAAGGTACCAAACAGAGAAAACAATTTCGAATTATTGTATTCCAAACTAAATTCCGTTATTTCCATCAAAAATATTACAGGATTACTGAAATATCAGTAAAAAATATATTGTACTTCATTTGTCCTCTACGGCATAGTTTGTTCAAATTCCCTTCGCCGTTAAGTTGGCTGTTCTGTAAAACTGACAAGTAACAACAGTTTTCCGTCGGAACAGAAAGTCAGTCGCAACGTAAACAAATATTGAATTATATAAATATAGTTTTTTAGTTTTACAATCGGAACCAATTAGCCTCTACTACAACCGTTCCAAAACTGTAAACAGTTAAAGTCACGAGCATAACATAAACATTTACATACAGGCACATACAAGGCGCAAGTATGACCACGTCTCGGAGTATCGCAGGGAGTTAAAGAGGCTCCCTATCCGTCTTCGCCGGGATTCTCATATCCTCATCTGCCTCTATAACATCTTATTTAATCCTCGCTATCCTGTCTTCTTACGAGATCGTTTTGAATTTTTGTCCTCGGATAGGCCTCGGAGATCTCACGCTCGATCACTGCTTATAACTCCGCAACACAATACAGCCGCATATGAACATGGGTTCAGACTACGAGCTATCAGGCTCTGGAACAAACTTCCTAGCGCCATCAGAGACAGCCCGTCACTTTCTATTTTTAAAACTCGCTTAAAAGAACACTATCTTTCTCTTCCATACTAGATTTATGTAGGTTTATTGCTTTGATATATATGTAGTATAATTTTGTCTATTTGTATTGATATTATGTATGTATGTACATATTAGTAATTAGTTTATTATTTTAATATTTTTAACGTTGTGCACATAGGTCTACCTGTTATTTCATGTATTCTGTCCATATTAGGTTTGCTGGAAGAAATCTCTTTTTAGAGATAAGCTCGCCTTTGTACACCTAGTTTCCATTTTTTTGTATCTGTATCTTCTGTTTTTGTGCAATAAAGTATAAAGTAAGTATAAAGTATACATTGCTTCTGGCCCACACTAGGATACCCTGTGTCGTGGGAACCAGAAACAGCGACATCACACAACATATGAACCCGGGACCTCTCGCATGGTAGGCAAAGCTACAACCGCTGCGCCACAGAGAGCGGTAGAAATATTCAAATAGCCTAAAATTTCACAAAATAAAATAAAAAGTAGCACGTTTTTGGAACGAAGTCCCTTATCGCGCGTTGTGAAAGGGGGCTAGACGGAAAAAATTCTTACGAAAAGTTGTCACGACACTTTTTGCTATAGTAAGCTATTGTAAGCTGTGCGGCGTCGTTTGTTGTTTCTCTCTCTGTCTCTCTCTCTCTTATAGAAAGCAAGCCAGATATTTTCATTTCTATTTCGCATTGAACAGTGTTGTGTCGCGACGATTATTTTTGTTGAGTGTATACAGGTTTTTTGTAAATAATAAATAATAATAAATAATAATAATAATGAATCCTGACAGTGTTTCTGCACAAGTTCCGGATATAGCTGATGGAGTTAGGTAAGTAGAGATTATATACAGATAATAATCAATGTTTTTGTATTTTTAGCAAGAACGCACTATAACCTCTCTTTATTATTGTGCTAACCAAGTCATACGCATTATAATCTCCACATTTTGTGTGTTTAGCAAGTGTACGCGTCATAATTTTAATAAATTCAAAAACAAATCATATTTTAATATTACAATATCAGAACGTATGTATTTAGCAAGCTGTGCGTGTTCTAACCTATACACTGAAAAAAAAAATAACAAAACTTTTTCGGTTATCGCCTTTTTAACCATACTTCAGTTAGTCGTCAATAAACTTAATTTGAAATAATTAAAGTGGTTTATTTACGAAGCACAAAACTGGTTTGGTTATTTTCAGTTCGGTTGTTTAATAGCTAAGTTTTATTTATGTATAACCTTAATGAAGTAAACAAATTGGATTGGTAACTTGCAACAATACATGTTTACTTAGTTTATACTAATTCTTAGACTATTCGTTACTAAAGGCTTGCTGAACTATCAAACAATTATTATTGTTAATCACTAAACAAACATCTTGTTCCTATTATCTCAATTAAGTTTGTTATTTTTTACACACAAAACTGCAATTCATCAAAACTTATGTAATTAACAACAAACTAATATGTTGAACTAAACATAGCGTTATCCACTGTTAGCCGTATTTTGATTGTTTACAACCAAACACTTTTGTTTACGGGATGACGAACTACCAACAGTCCTCGCGCGAGTTGAATGTAGGCTTGTCAAACAAAATCCGACCGTGCGGCACAGTGACAAGAGCAACTCTTTATTAATCTGTGCAAGAGCGAAAAATTTCAAAAACTGCATTTTGCTACGATCGACGCGACGACGCGACACGCCATGTCAAACACGTTGATTTTCTATTCATTTTGCTGCTTGCGCTTGCGCCTCTCGGGACAATCGTGTGAAGACGGGTCTCCGTTTTTCATAAAACCACAAAGTAAAATAGTTCTGTGCTTGTCGTCTCTCTCATCAGCATAATCAGAAGAAGAATATTTATTTCAGTCAGAGGCCTACTTAAAAATGAGTGAGAGAACCATGGCCGAGCAGAGCCCAGATGCTCTCGAAGATTATCTGCAGCAGTGGGGCCTGGAAGTGTATTTTACTCAATTCAAAGGTAAGTATTTACCTAATCATTTCCTTTCATTATCTTGTGGTAAGCTAAAGCTATGCCAATCTGGGGGTAAAAGGCATAACGTGCCCGCGCCTGCGTAAAATTTAGTACCTCGGCACCCAAACCTACAAATAAGGCTAGCTTGCATCTGTGTCTAACCTACCTACCGGGGGAGGAAAGTATGGCTATAGAAATAGAAGTATATTTAACAATCAACAGTAATTGAATAGGTACCTCTATTTCCTTACCACTACATCGTTACCTAACCGAAATAGATTGATACGCCCTAATCACATGGTTTTCTCAGTTTAAGACATATGAAGATCAGTCGACTGAGCCGAATAGATCACAGGCCTCACAGGGTACTAATAATTCTACAACGTACGAGCATGGCCTACAGTCACTGGAGGACACTGGGACACTGGGAAAAAGATTCCCGTTGTTTTGAGATTTTGATTTATGTGATAATGGTTCTTACATTGTAAAATTTCTGAAGTCTAACAATACAACAATTACATTTGTAAAACAATTGCTTTTATTTATCTGTTTTATATAGGTAGTTCAAAAAAAATTTGTGTTTTAGCTGTAGTTTTTTGTTTATATGGTATTTAGTACTTCTGTAGTGTGTAACCTAATTTATATTAGCTATCTGAGCATTTTAGCATGGCAATAAGCGGTAATTGCAATGTTCGTTCAGGTGGAGTTGCGATATATCACAACATAAATGATACGACCAATCTTGTAACACCAAATATGTCGGTCATAATGAACAATATTCAGGACTTGCACGTAAGACGTACAAGTGTTGCAGATTTATGTGCAGCAGAGTGTGTAATGGAAAACGGTGTTACCTTAATCATGGCAGTCATATATGTCTCACCAAATAACAAATTAATAGATATTCAGGAGTTAATTTATCGAGCACTGCTAGAGTATTCTAAAGATGTATCTCGAACGCTTAGCAGATACAACAAAAATATAGATAAAGTTCCACTCATTTTAGCCGGTGATTTTAACATCAACTTCAGTAATGAAAAATCAAAACCATTGCTACAGTTTCTAGAGGAAGAATTTGATTTAAGAATGAACAATAATCCAGCAGAATCAACAACAAAATATAATACTACTATTGATGCAGTTTTTTCAAGACATTTAAATAAAATAGAATCCCAAACATATGTTTCCTACTTCAGTTACCACAAGCCAATTATTACGAAAATTGAGCCTACTGATTAAGTTTATATAACATTATATTTGTTAATAGTTAATAATTAATAATAAAATAATTATAACTAAAAAAAAATAAAATTTTATTACAATTCCTTCACTAATAAATCGAAAGGAACTTCGTTCCATCCGGGTGTCCCTTGACACCTCAGCATATTTAACGCTAACTGCGTTGTATTTGACGTGGATTTGAGTTCATTTTTTTTACCATATCATATTTAACGCTAACTGCGTTGTATTTGACGTGGATTTGAGTTCCTTTTTTTTACCATAGCATATTTAACGCTAACTGCGTTGTATTTGACGTGGATTTGAGTTCCTTTTTTTTACCATAGCATATTTAACGCTAACTGCGTTGTATTTGACGTGGATTTGAGTTCCTTTTTTTACCATACCATATTTAACGCTAACTGCGTTGTATTTGACGTGGATTTGAGTTCCTTTTTTTTACCATAGCATATTTAACGCTAACTGCGTTGTATTTGACGTGGATCTGAGTTCCTTTTTTTTACCATAGCATATTTAACGCTAACTGCGTTGTATTTGACGTGGATTTGAGTTCCTTTTTTTTACCATAGCATATTTAACGCCAACTGCGTTGTATTTGACGTGGATTTGAGTTCCTTTTTTTACCATACCATATTTAACGCTAACTGCGTTGTATTTGACGTGGATTTGAGTTCTTTTTTTACCATAGCATATTTAACGCTAACTGCGTTGTATTTGACGTGGATTTGAGTTCCTTTTTTTTACCATAGCATATTTAACGCTAACTGCGTTGTATTTGACGTGGATTTGAGTTCCTTTTTTTTACCATAGCATATTTAAAGCTAACTGCGTTGTATTTGACGTGGATTTGAGTTCCTTTTTTTTACCATACCATATTTAACGCTAACTGCGTTGTATTTGACGTGGATTTGAGTTCCTTTTTTTTACCATAGCATATTTAACGCTAACTGCGTTGTATTTTACGTGGATTTGAGTTCCTTTTTTTACCATACCATATTTAACGCTAACTGCGTTGTATTTGACGTGGGTTTGAGTTCCTTTTTTTTACCATACCATATTTAACGCTAACTGCGTTGTATTTGACGTGGATTTGAGTTCCTTTTTTTTACCATACCATATTTAACGCTAACTGCGTTGTATTTGACGTGGATTTGAGTTCCTTTTTTTTACCATAGCATATTTAACGCTAACTGCGTTGTATTTGACGTGGATTTGAGTTCCTTTTTTTTACCATACCATATTTAACGCTAACTGCGTTGTATTTGACGTGGATTTGAGTTCCTTTTTTTACCATAGCATATTTAACGCTAACTGCGTTGTATTTGACGTGGATTTGAGTTCCTTTTTTTACCATACCATATCTAACGCTAACTGCGTTGTATTTGACGTGGATTTGAGTTCTATTTTTTTACCATACCATATTTAACGCTAACTGCGTTGTATTTGACGTGGATTTGAGTTCCTTTTTTTACCATAGCATATTTAACGCTAACTGCGTTGTATTTGACGTGGATTTGAGTTCCTTTTTTTTACCATAGCAAATTTAACGCTATGACGTGGATTTGAGTTCCTTTTTTTTACCATACCATATTTAACGCTAACTGCGTTGTATTTGACGTGGATTTGAGTTCCTTTTTTTTACCATACCATATTTAACGCTAACTGCGTTGTATTTGACGTGGATTTGAGTTCCTTTTTTTACCATACCATATTTAACGCTAACTGCGTTGTATTTGACGTGGATTTGAGTTCCTTTTTTTTTAGCATAGCATATTTAACGCTAAATGCGTTGTATTTGACGTGGATTTGAGTTCCTTTTTTTTACCATAGCATATTTACCGCTAACTGCGTTGTATTTGACGTGGATTTGAGTTCCTGAATAAGGGTAGTTATATCCTTAAGGGTAGTTATTCCTGAATAAGGTAGTTTATCCAAAGGGATCCAGGGGGATCAAAGGGATCAGGATCAATGTTGGATTTAGACAATAGTGTGCATTTTTGTCTCGTTTCTGGCCGGTCTCACGGTCTTAGAAGAAGCTCTCCACGCCATATCTAGGCGTGGAGATTAGAGACTTAGCCGAATACGGCCCTAAGAACGGAATTTTGGCAAAATGAAGTTGAACGTGAATCGCCAATGGCCTTTCATTAATTAATAATTAATAAACGACAGCATTCTAGATTTATGACGTTGAAGAATCCACAATATTGGCAGGTGTCAAACATTTTTGACAGTTGTGAATTTTTTTGACATTTGTCACAACGTCCGACGCGTTTTGTCACACGTGACCAATTTTATCAAGTATCAACATTTTTGTCAGTTGTCAATATTTTGACAGTTATCAACATTTTTGAGAATTGTCTATATTGACAAGAACTGACAACCTTTTTGACAGTTGTAAATGTTTTGACACATGTTCAATATTTTGACAGCTGTGAACATTTTTTTCCATTTGTCGCAATGTCCAACTCAACTCACGTGACCATCTCGTGCGCGTTCGCTCGTGCGGCCTTGTGCAGCGCGGTGTTGCCGTCGGCCGGGTCCGCCGTGTTGCACGCCGCCCCCGCCGCCTCCGCCCCCTCCCCCTCGCAGGCCTCCAGGATGGTGGCGAGCGAGCGCGGGTCCTCGGACGCGATAGCCTTCCAGAGCTGGTAATATTTGTTTGTAGGTCAGTAATGGTTTTTCTGTCTTTCGCCAATAGCCCGACCCTTCATCAACCCGCGCTGAGACAGCGTAGTGGAGTATGGCTTAATATTACTCAGAATTGGGATAGAGGACTGTGCCCCTCGGTAAAAGCAATATGCCCTGCATCAGTGGGGTTGCACACAAATTATTGCAATAACGATTTTAACGGCCATAGCTGATGTTTGGTGGATGGAGCACGATCTGGGGGCTTAAGCCCCCCAGATCGTGCTCCACAATTCGTGATGATCACTGAGTTAGCGATTAATCGCTAACTCAGTGATCATCACGAATTGTGATCCATATAAATTAAGAAGTTATTGGTGTATTTCAATTATTTCGTGTAGGTTAACAAGTAGCCGACTTATTTTGATATCCTTTTTATATCCACGAAATAATTGAACGACACCAATAACTTCTTAATTTATACGGATCATCATTCGAGTCGATACATATAATACTCATTGATGAGGTGCATAGCAAGCAGGGCCAACACTGGTTGTCAATTTTTTTGAGTTATAATTCTACCTTTCCCGCTATTGAATGAATATATACTCTTCAGTATATATTATAGGTTTACGCTAACCTTATCCAATGGTTCCCACCCATCTTGTAGATGTAATTCGACAAGCGATTTGTATCTATTACCTTCTTAACATTCGGCGCAACTTTAACAGTCTGCTTCTTCGGTTCCTTCACATCCTTATCTTCCTTCTTCTTTTTCTTCTTCTTTACTCTCTTCTTCTCCACGTCCTGCTCACCCTCCGAACTCTCCTCCACTGAGTAATCATTATTCAACAGGTCCTTCCTTGAGTTGGTGATGACACCATTGCTGCTTTGCTCTGAGAGCGTCCTGATCCAACCGACGGGTGTTTCCGAGTCGATGAAGCAAGGTCCCTCGTCCTCGCTTGATGTCACTTGGGTTGGCAGTGGTCGTGGGATTAACTCTCTGAAAAGAAGAGAAATAATATTTTTACGTTCAATGAGTGGTCACTGCTTGGAAGCCACAAGTGGAGACCTGGGTAGGGCCTGGCCAAAATGAAGATAGCGAGACTACCTTTGCCGGAGGTGGCTTGTCACTTTACGAGGGATTGTGGTGAACGGGGGATTGTCCATTACGGGGGGATGTAATGGAAGCCTAAAGAAAGTAATTCATAGAATAGGTCCTAAAAGAAATGAAGGAATAAATTAGAATGATTCAAAAGTGTAAACAAACAATTTATAAGTTATTCCTATAAACAAATTGGAAATCAAGTCCTATAAGCCGTTTGCAAAGCTGGACTATCTATCACACCACTTGAGTCCAGGGCTATTAAAACGTGAGAAGGATGTCACTTGAATTTTGAAACATTGTCTGAAATTGGTGAGTCATTTTACGGTACCCCTACAGGCTAGGCTACCATTTGACAACATTTCATTTTTGTTTGGTAAAAAGATGTAATGTCCATTGAGATGCTTATGATTAATGATTTGAATGCTTAATACGAAACACATTTAAATATACACTGGACAGCAAATACACCGAGCCACCCGCTACCTAGGCACTCTAATTCGATTTTCTCAAAAACTAAAAAACCTACAATTATCAAAGTTGTACCTACAGAAAGTGCGTTTCATGGTGATTAAAATGAAAGGAAACTCATTGGGTTTAATCAATATTTCAGTGTTTATTAAGGATTTTACAAAGAAGAGTCGTTTTCCAGTCGTGACAATCGTTAGTAATGATAAAGTGAAAAAAAAATTAAAGCCAAAAACAAAGATAAAATCAAAAAAAAGTTTTTGATCAATATTCCGTATTCCCTCCCCTTGCTCGGATAACTGCCAGCATCCTTGTATTCATCGACCTTACGAGCCTGACGATAAAATCTTGAGGAATTGTATTCCACTCCTCTTCAATTGCGATTCGCAGCTCTGGAAGCCTTGTTGGAGCAGGTACCCGGGCTCGAACCCGACGTTTCAGCTCATCCCATAAGTGTTCTATCGGATTCAAGTCCGGGCTTCGAGCTGGCCAGTCCATCGTACGAATGCTGACGTCGCGTAGATACTGGGTCACCACATGAGCAACATGAGGCCGTGCATTATCATGCATCAATTGCATATCCTGTCCGATATATCCTGCGTAAGGTACCACATGGTCTGCGAGGATTTCAGTAATGTAGCGATGAGAAGTCAGTCCACGTGTACGGCCCGTCAGTTCGATGAAAACTAACGCCGTATGTGCTGTTAACGAGATGCCGCCCCAGACCATTACAGATCCTCCTCCATAAGCAACAGTTTCCTCGATGCAACACTGAGAATAACGTTCTCCAGGGCGACGATATACTCTCTGACGTCGATCACTTCCATGTAGACTCACCCTGGTCTCATCAGTGAAGAGTACATTACTCCACTGCTCTAATGTCCAATCCCTATGCTCTCGAGCAAATTCAAGTCGTGCTCGACGGTGTGCTACCGTTAATGCTGGGCCTGTTGCAGCTCTTTTTGGGGTCAGGTTCCGTTCAGCAAGTCTCCTTCTGACGGTATCTGAACTTATGACCACTTGGCGTTCGTCACGCAGACTTTGTTGGACTTGAATTGCGTTGAGGTGGCGATTTCGCAGAACAGTAAGGTGGATATAACGATCATCTGCTGCTGATGTAGCCCTAGGTCTGCCCGTACCTGGACGGCGATCGAATGCTCCAGTCTCTAGGTATCGTCTGTAAACTCGTTGCACCGAAGATCTGCTGATTCGAAGCCTTCGAGCGACTTCACGTTGCGCAATGCCTGCTTGAAGTAATGCTACAGCTTGAGCTGCTTCCTGAGGTGTTGTATCCATTATTAATCGAAAAAAGTAGCAAAAACACACGCGTCTGAGCAAACGATGGGCAAAAACTAAAGAAATAATAAGAAATATCCGACTACCCTCATTGTAGAGAAAAAGAACGCTAATTTCAAACTCTGGTGAAAACAGAGCAAATCGTTAGCATTGTGTTTGTTGCTTGATTACAATGTGAGTTGACGGTACTTTCGAATTAATTTGTAGTCATTTTAATCACCATGAAACGCACTTTTTGTAGGTATAACTTTGATAGTTGTAAGTTTTATACTTTTTGAGAAAATCGAATCAGAGTTCCTAGGTAGCGGGTGGCTCGGTTTATTTGCTGACCAGTGTATTTTTCTATTCATTAGTTTTAAAGATACTTTGAAAATTATTCAGATATTGAGGATGTAGGCAGAAGAACTACAAATACCTTTGCCTATCATTAAAAAAATACTAGCTGACAATAGCTGTCAATGTCACCATAACATCTAACTTGTATCGTGTTTAGCATAACACAGATCACTTGTTAACTCTGCTAACTAACTATCAAACAGTACCAAAACTGTAAAAAAATGGAAAACAGTCATTATATACGGAAATGCACTCACAAGTCTTGAGAGCAAAGGTCTTTCGGACCTAATTCTACAAAAGGATCCTAATATCGTGGCAACTAAACTTATCGAAAAACTAACTGAGTCTCTTCAAGAAAATACAAAGCAAATCCATATTCCTAAAAGCAAAAGAACAATTAAACCCTGGATATCTCAAGGCATACTAAAATGCATCAGAAATAGAAACAAAATGCAGCGTAAATTAAGTTCTGACCCTGATAATGAAATTCTGAGGATAACGTTCAGAAGTTACCGAAATTTCTGTAACAATATAATAAAGAAATTAAAACGCAGATACGACAGAGAATTACTAGATAAATCTACAAAAAACCCAAAATCTATGTAGAATACTATAAACAACATGACAATTTTTATTTATGTAAAATTCAAACGCTGACGATCAGTAAAAATTCAAATTGAACTAGTAATTAATCGAAACTGTAGGTTTATTTTAACACCATAACTTTAACTTTTTCTTAAGTAATTTTGCTAACTGTTTGTTTCGTTAATATACAAATAAATAAATAAATAAATAAATAAATAAAATTCAAACAAAATTCATCTCCTGATTTGTCAGTCAACCTTACAAATAAATACTTTGCAGATATAGGAAGGAATCTGGCTGAGGACATTCAAATCAGGGCTATAAACAACGAACAGATCTTACCTGACCCTCAACTGCAATCTTTTGTACTTCTTGAAACAGATCCAAGTGAAGTGCATTCCGTTCTTGTAAGCCTTAAAGCTGATAGTGCCCCGGGGTGGGATGGTATTACGGTCAAATTCCTCAACATGGCAAATAGGCTTGTTGTCCCAATTATCTCCCATCTAGTAAATCTTTGTTTTGATAAAGGTTTCTTTCCTACAGTCCTGAAAAAATCGATTATCACCCCTGTGTATAACGAAGGTGACAAAGACGATTGCACAAACTACCGGCCAATCTCAGTCCTGCCATCTATCTAAAAAATTATAGAAAAAATAATAAATAATAGACTACTTAAATATTTGAATGCGTACAACATCCTCTCTGAGAAGCAGTTTGGCTTCCGACAAAGTTTATCAACTGAAGACGCTGTCATCTCTTTGACCTCACTTATTGTGGAAAATGTCGACAAACATAAAAAATGCCTTACAGTCTTTCTGGATTTAAAAAAGGCTTTCGATACCGTCTCAGGCTCCATTCTTGTCCAGAAACTAGAAAATATTGGCATACGGGGTAATCCGCTTGATTTACTAACTAGCTACCTACATGATAGAACCCAGCGTGTTAAAATAGGCCCTTATATTAGTGAGGAGCCTTCTATATCCTATGGTGTGCCACAAGGAAGTGTCCTGGGCCCGACACTCTTTCTAATATATATTAACGATTTGTGTAACATGAAAGTAAATAATGGCCAGATATTCACTTACGCAGATGACACAGCTATTGTTTTCACAGGAAGCCCCTTGAGTAAGCTCAAGGACATGACAGAAACTGGTCTTTCTAGAATAGGTAACTGGTTAAAGCGTAACCTCCTCACGTTAAATTCTTCTAAAACAAATTATATCTGCTTTACAACAACTGTCAAAACTCAACCTGAAACTGACTTTTATATAAAAATTCATGAGTCCACAAACTGTCTGAACGACGACTTCCCATTCTCTTGCCCTGTGATAAACAAGGTGTCACACATAAAATATCTTGGTGTTATACTTAACCAAACATTGACCTGGAAGTTACACATAGATCTTATTATACGCAAGCTAATCTGGGTTTTTAAAATAATACGACACATTGCTACAAAACAGATTCTAAGTAAAATTTATGTCTCTCTAGTTCAATCCGTGATAATATATTGTATTCCTGTCTGGGGAGGTGCCATTAAAACAAAATTTATAGAGATAGAAAGATCCCAGAGATCACTTATAAAAATCATGTACTTCAAACCCCGCCTATTTCCCACAAACGAACTCTATAAATCCTGTAGGGAACTGACAGTTAGGAAACTTTATATACTTAACATTATAATGAAACTACACAGAAAGCTGGAATTTGATCCTAATTTAACAATTAAAAGAAGAAAACACAATGTAGCCCCTGCACACATAGTGAGCACAGAATACGCCTACAGGCAGTATAAAAACCAATCATCGCTACTATACAACTTGGCAAATAAAGAACTTAACATTTCCGATGACATTCTATCACTAAAAAACTAATAACTGATTGGCTAATGGAAAAAAGTTATGATGAAACAGAAGTTCTAATCAGAAATAAAACAAAATGAGAAATCAACTCTTAAAGTGGCAACCCAAATTTGTACATGTGTATGTACTACAAATGTACAAATGTACACTACAAATCCACACCCTCAGGAGCCATATCCACACACTCACACCCCTACCCAACACATACACACCCTCTCTCTCTCTCTCACACACACACACACACACACACACACACACACACACACACACACACACACACACACACACACACACACACACACACACACACACACACCCTCACAACCTTCCTCACACTCACACACAAAGATGAAAGTGAATATTTAGGCAAATAGCCTAGAATATTTACATTATTTTATTTATATTTTTTTATTTGAATAACAATGTAGGTACGTAAGTAGTTCCAACATCTACTAATTTTGTTACATCAATGTAGGTACCTAAGCAGTTTCAACAAATTCTACTAATTTTATTACGTCGCATTGAAGTCAAACTTATATATAAATTAAAATTAACTTTACCTACTCAAAATCAAAAGATGTATGGATTGCTATCCACATGCATAACATAATGTTACCCAGATATGGAAGAGCGGGGCTTCCTGGTACAGGTATTTTTTACTTAAAAGGAAGCCCTAATCAACTTGTAATCTAAAATTAAGTTTGTTGGTGAATAAAGCTTTTTGTATTTTGTATTTTGTATAACCGTGCGTTCGATTTGTTTGATCGTCCACCCACACCCGCATAAAACTAACAGAAGAATAGCAGCACTATACAAGTTCTACGCCTGCATAAGAGAGATAGCATGTAAGGTGGGCTCATAGCGGGCGTCAACTGAGACGTTCAAACCGAACGCAGCCTTTGTTTTTTTTTACTTTCTGGGACAGGCAAACAAAAAGCCTTGACAATGACATTTTTTATGTTCTGGCAAAGGTAACATGGTCCATTATGCCAACATCAACTTTTTCCAAAAGTTTAGTTTAGACTCAAAAGTTTATTTCATTATGAAAAATCTAAATTTTGGAAAATAGTAAAATGAAATCCGTTAAGCTCTCGACCTACTTTCGAATTAGCTATTCAAATTAGGGGGTTAATAATTTGAAATGTTGTCAATTATGGAGACAGGCTCAGTACGGTCCAGTTTTTAACCCCGGAAGAGGGGTATTATAAGTTTGAAGTGTCTGTCTGTCTGTGTGTGTCTGTGGCACTCTAGAGCACAAACGGGTGGACGGATTTTAATGCGTGTGTATGTGTGTGCGTGTGTATGTGTGTGTGTGTGTGTGTGTGTGTGTGTGTGTGTGTGTATGAGGGTGTGTGTGTGTGTGTGTGAGGGTGTGTGAGGGTGTGTGTATGTGTGTGTGAGGGTATGTGTGTTTGTTTGTGACGGTGTGAGTGTGACAGGGTGTGTGCGAGGGTGTGTGTGTGAGGGTGTGTGTGTGAGGGTGTGTGTGAGGGTGTGTTTGTGAGAGGCTGTGTGTATGAGGCTGTGTCTGTGTGTGTGTGGGTGTCTGTATGTGGTACCCAAGAGCTCAAACGGGTGGACGGATATTGGTGATATGGTACAAGTCAGAGACGACGAAAAAGAGGGTTGTTATAAGTTTGAAGTTTACGTCTGTGTGTGTGTGTGTATGTGAGGATGTGTCTCTGTGTTTGGGTCTGTCTGTGGCACCCTAGCGCTCAAATTGTGGACGGATATTGGTGATACGGTACAAGTCAGAGACGTCGAAAAAGAGGGGTCTGTGGCATAGGCGATCAAACGAGAGGACGGATTTTGGTGATGCTGCACACAAGTCAGAAAGAATGTATTACTGAGACACAGATTGACTTCCACATTTTTAACCCCCAACGACCAGGTGAGATTTTATTAAAATTTGAAGCCTCTGTAGGTCGGTGTGTCGGTATATCTGTCCGTGGAACCCTAGCGGTCAAACAGCTGGTAGTATTTTGATGCGGATTTCAGTAAAAGATGGTAATAGACTTCCCTGTGAAATATCTTAGTGAAGTTTTATTAAAATCGGTTCAGTAGTTCGAAAGTTCACAGCTTAATACGAACATGGACTGATTTAAATGCAATTCTTATATTTGATAGTTGGAAGACTTCACTGCGATGGTTCGTCGATACATTTTATTAAAATCAGTTCAGAGGTTCAAAAGTTATCAATGTAAATAGGAAAAAAGGGAACCAAATTTTAGCCGTAAGGTTCCATTAATGTTTCGGGGGTGCTTTAATATTAATAATTTAAAGTTATCTTTAAACTAACCAAGAGCTCTAACAGATGAAAAGCGGACAACTTGTCACCGTTTGTTCTAACTTTTAACTCACGTAACTCCTAGCTTCAAAACCTCAGAGAATGGTTCAGGATGAGCACCACGTCCACAGTATCCCGCAGGGACGTGTGCAGATTGCCCTAATGTTCGCCAACCTCCAATAGGAGATGGTACCCGAAGAAGATGAAGATCATCTGATAGAAAGATGATAGATAATTAGCAATAAACACTGAGCTTTGACCTTTTCGCGTCAATGCAGCGCGCCTACATACCTACCTATATTCTTCTTTTTGTTTTATTGTTTTATGTAACAACTTTAGATGTGTTTTTGTTATTATTATTTTGTTCTTTTATCACATTTCCCTATCACTTTTAATTTATAGTTTTAAGATCCTTATATATTTTACGACCCCCTTATGCACTGGACACTCCATAACAGGAATACAGTCGTAAGCTTTTTGTTGAAGCCGAATCCCTTTCTACATCTTGCGTCTCACCTGGACTTGGCTCTATCAGGTTTGATGGGACTGCTCTTTGCAGTCTTGCGTCCCACTCTTTCACTGCCGGCGTCCGCCCCAGGCTTGGCTGATGGCTTTGCAGAAGACGCTATGAGGGCTCTCTGAAATTGCTCCATTGTATCTGAGAATTATACAATAAACTATATTTTTACCAGACTGCAACGAAGTGGTATGTGTTTGACCGGTATGTATATTTGTATGTATCTATGTCTGTTTCTGTGTCCCCTCGTTCTCCAACGGTTCTACCGATTTAAAAAAATATATACGCCATTAGATTCGTCTTGAAAGCGCGAGTGTCACTGAGTATCGCTGTTGTACCAATTGTGTACTAAGCGCGCACCGTCCACCGTCCAGTCAACCTGTCATGCGCGCGCAGTACAAAATTGGTAAAACAGTAATGTTTGCAGGCGCAGTTCCGTTAGACGTTTGTCCACCTTATGTGACACGTTTGTCCACCTTATGTGACACCTGCCGAACACGGTATACGGTAAGGTACAGTTATAAACGGAATACGCTTTGCCTGCCTGCATACTAAATCAGTATGCAATATGCATGCATATGTCACCGTATGATTGTGAAAACCGTGAAAAAGTTCATAATCTAACGATTTTTTCTCGTAAGTTTTTAAACTGACGATAAATTGTAACCGTACCGTACTGCTAACAATATAACGCGTTAATTTATAATCAAACTGTTAAATTGTGAACTGGTTTAAATTTGAAATACCAAAGCGAAGTTATATCATGCCTCGGACACTTCATACAACGCTCGTAAAATCACCTATCACTACTACATAACAAAATGACGTTTGTATACGTGCAAATGTGTGCGTGAACTCTACTAGGGCTGGCTGGTGGCGCGGCAAATGCAGCGATTTGAACCGAACCGACCCGAACGCAAGCGTAGACCTACGTGCATGCATTATCATGAAGTGACTTTGTATTTGTACGAGCTTCGTTCAATGTAGGTAGTCGGGTTATAACGAAAGAAAAATATATTATAATAGTTATTATGTAAAAGAGATTTATTTACGCAAACAATAATGATAAAATAGGTAGGTAACGATGTATTGCTTACACTAAAATATTTCTGTTTAAATTATCTGTCTCTAAATCATCGATTATTAAATCGCATGGTATTAACATCGCAAAATTGTGTATTTGCATCGTCAGGCGTCAGCCCTTTAGAATGAGTCGGCGATGAATGCTATGAAGTGCGGGGTGAGGTGCGGTATCTGAATGAGCGCGGGGAAGGGATTGGCTATTCTGTACCTAGTACTATTATCTCTTCTGTGGTTATGGGTCAGGGTAGGTGCAGGCTAAAGGCCCCTTTACCATTCGTGTTAGGTTGACATATTAGAACAAAAGAAACATACATTTTAAACCTTGTCGGTCTCGTTTACAATTTGTCGATAGGTTACAAACTCAAGCGTTAGTTTATTTTGACACATACAAATGCGTGCAATATATGGTATATTGCACGCCTTTAAAAATGTGCTTTATGTTCTGAACTTGTGTTTTGTTTCTATATTTGTGACGTGGTTATGTATAACATACCGATAAAGGTGTATGTGACTCACCATACAGTTCCAGCTGCGCCAGCGTAGCGAACGCTCGCTGCACCTCCTTGAAGGTCGGTTTCCTTGTTGGGAAGGGCAGCACGCGAACCCTCGGGTCATCGCGCTTGATCGGCGAGTCCGGTCCGAACAGCGTGCGCTGGTTGACCGGTCCGACTGCACGGTGGAAGATGAGGGCGCAGTCCGCTAATTCGCCTGTCCAGGTCTTGAGGATTTCTTGGATGTGCTGCAATTAGGTTTATATGCCCGTGAAGATTGAAACGTATATTATGCATATTTTGCCTCATGTCACACACGCCTCGACATTATTTTTTTTCACAGGTGTGACATGAAACTGAAGATTTCTTGGTGGAGTAGTAGTATGAAAACTTTTACTGTGCTTTCACATTACGGCGGCTGTCGGGACAGCCGCACATGCCTTCTCACTGCCACGCGGCTGTCATTAATATGAAAATCAGCCGCTTCTGAGCAGCGGGACAGCAACCCTGCAGCCGCGCGCTGTCGCACTGCATAGTGTAAAGGAGCACTTACTCTAGCTAGAACAATCTCTGTTCTATAATTTATGCGGGTTAGTGTTGCGATAGCGGTCATTGACACCACTGCTACTGCGAACCGAAACCTATGTGGTAACCACGGTAACGGTCGGAAACCATGGTAACGGTGGGCGACCGCTACCATGATACGCTAAACGTCAGTAATTTCGAACGTTGGACGTAATAAGTAAGTATTACTCTATGGTATCACTAACCCAATCAGGGGCATACAGTGGTAGAAAGGAGTACATGAACCTATTGCCATGCTAACCTGAAAAGATTATAGAAGGCATTACTTTTTGCCAAGGAGTCCGCTTGCTGATAGGCGTACATTACGTACCTATATACAAGATGACATTTAATTAGCTGACCATATTTTGAGGAATGATAGTATCCATTATTATGAATAACTTTCCCCAAGAAACATATGGTCGTAAACGAAATAAATTTTTGGGTCTCCCATAGTAACTTGTAATCAGCTGATCGGGTCAATGTACTGAGGGACGAAAAATATTTTTCATTTGCGACCACATGTTTCTTTGGGAAAGTTGTTCATAATGATCGGTGCTATCAATCCCCAAAATATGGTCGGTTAATTAAATGTCACCTTGTATACAGGTAGGATGTGTTGCGTGGAGGCGCAAAAGGTGGCGAAAGTATTTTACACGGTGTGAGTTGGTGCCTGTCCCTAATATTATTGCAGCCCAGAATAAGCTGGCCAGAAGTAGTTGAGGACATAGGAGTACAGAAGAAGATCATCTTGAAGGACGGATCTCACACATTTCATTTGCTCCACGGTTTTTTGTTATGTTAAGCGCTTTAGAGAAATGCCCAGGCGCAATGAGTGAAATCTTGTGCGCCATCGGCTTATCAGATTAAGCTGGCCCGAATCCGAAGGTGGCTAGTGACCAACATAAGTGCAAGGCGTAAATATGGCCCTTTGCCTCAGGGCCTCACACGGAGGAGTCACAGGAGTTTCAACCAGCGTACTTTCCAAGAGGTATCATGGAAAGAAGCTGGTTGTAACTCTTCAGACCGGCGATAGCCGACTTCGGCGCATTGCCGTGTTAGTCGCTCGCGCTCCGAACCTGGCCAATTGGATCACAACAAAATTGGCCAAATACGATGTGGGCTAAATGCGAAGTGAACCAAATGCGTAGTGGACGAAATGTGCCTCCATGTAAGTAATAACTATACCCCCGACGCATTAATGAGACCTTACGGCAAAAACAAAACTACTAAATCTATTTTCATAAAATATACCGAAGAATCATCGCAGCGACGTCTATTACCAACTAAAAAAACCCCGTCCACCCGATTGTCTATCATTCCTTGTTAAACTGGCAACTTTCGAACTACTGTACCGATTTTAGTTAAAATACTAAACTAAATGGTTAAACATATCTAAGAACCGTCGCAGTGAAGTCTACTACCAACTACAAAAAACGTTATTAAAATCCACCAACCCGTTTGACCACTATTCCTTGTTAAGCTGATAACTTTCGTACTAAACCGAATTTAATAAAACATACTATGAACCATCGCAGGAATGTCTACTACCATTTCCAGAAAACCTCGTTAAAATCCCTCCAACTGAATAATTGAATGAATACTTTATTACACAAAACAAACATACAGAGATATACAAAGAAAGATATATGTACAAGAGGCGCGCTTATCTCTATAAAAGAGATTTCTACCAGCAAACCCAGATAGGAAAGGAAAGTGGATTGTGAGAGTAAAACCTATTAGCACAACAAAATAATTCATACAAAATAATAATATAAGTAGGTACATATACCTAATACTACTACTACACCTAATTTATATAATATAATATACATACATACATATCATACACATACAAGTTATATACATACATAACATACACATACAAATTATATATACATACTATGGAAGAGAGAGGTAATTATCTTTCAAGCGAATCTTAAAAACGTTAAGTGACGGACTGTCCCTGATGGCACTGGGGAGCTTGTTCCAGAGCCTGATAGCACTGATCCTGAATCCTTGCCCATATGCGACTGAGTTGTGTTGAGGAGTTGCAAGCAGCGACCGAGTGTTTGATCTCCGAGACCTATCCGAAGAAAGAAAATCAAACCGATCACGTAGGAAGCTGGGGTAGCGAGTGTTGTGCAGAATATTGAAGAGTAGAATGAGAACATGGGTATCCCGGCGAAGACGAATTGGAAGCCACTGCAGTTCCCTACGATACTGGGAGACATGGTCATACTTACGCAGTCCGAAGACAAACCGAATCCCGAGATTTTGAAGTCGCTCGAGTTTGTTCAGTTGCTCTTCGTTCGCGCTGATCCAGCTGACATCTGCGTAATCAATGAGAGGAAGGAGAAGAGACTGGGCCAGAGTAATTTTAGTATGACGAGGCAGAAAGTTTTGAAGGCGCCTGAGGGAGTGAAATGTGGCAAAGACTCGTCTACTAACTTCGCAGACGTGAGCAGACCATGAAAACTGATTGTCAAAGATAAATCCTAGATTTTTTGCCTTAGTACTGTACGGAATTATGGTTCCATCATAAGTTACAGGAACAAGAGGCAGATGCTGTAACACACTATGGGAGTGTCTGGAGCCGACAATCATGGCTTGCGACTTACTGGGATTGACAAGTAGTCCATGAGACAGAGCCCAGCCCCTGATGTTCTCGAGATCGGCATTTAATGCACCCACAGAAGAAATCATATCACTTGGAAAGAAATGAACTGCTAGGCTGCCACAGACAAACGTACAGACATACTGAGAGACGCTTCAAATTTATAACACTCTTTTCAAAAAGAATACCTGCTGGAAGGCAAGCTGGTTGTATCTCCTAAGACTGGCGCCAGCCGACTTCGGCGCGTTGCCGTGCTGGTCCCGGGTGCTCTGAGCCTGGCCCTGGCCCCGCCGCGTGACGTACGAGTGCTGGCTCTTGTGCACCACGGGATCGCCGTCGGCGAAGACGCAGCCCGCGAAATGCCCTCCAGATACCTGCGGAGTAGCATAGCACAACATATGTATATACAGACAGGTATAGATGTCGCAGTTGGTTGGTTAAATCAGACATTTAAGGAACTCTCCAGACCGTTAATTAAATACCGACGTTTAACCCAAGTCACTAGCATTTTGATCATCATCTCTGTGCTAAATTTCATTCAAATCCGTTCTGCCGTTTTAGCGTGATTGGGGCACAAACACACAGACATTAAAACATCGCAACTTTCACATTTATGATATTCGTTGGATAACAATAGCATTCCGGCGATGACATACGCTTGCGAAACATGGACTATCACTGTCGGGATGATGCACAAACTGAAAGTCACACAAAGAGCAATGGAAAGGTCGATGCTCGAGTATCCCGTCGCGACATGATACGGAACGAACTCATTCGCCAACGCACCAAAGTCACCGATGTAGGGAAACGTGTGGCGCGACTTAAATGGCAATGGGCAGGACACATCTGTCGCAGAAACGACGGAAGATGTGGTTCCCGACATCTGTCGCAGAAACGACGGAAGATGTGGTTCCCGACATCTGTCGCAGAAACGACGGAAGATGCGGTTCCCGACATCTGTCGCAGAAACGACGGAAGATGTGGTTCCCGACATCTGTCGCAGAAACGACGGAAGATGTGGTTCCCGACATCTGTCGCAGAAACGACGGAAGATGTGGTTCCCGACATCTGTCGCAGAAACGACGGAAGATGTGGTTCCCGACATCTGTCGCAGAAACGACGGAAGATGTGGTTCCCGACATCTGTCGCAGAAAGGACGGAAGATGTGGTTCCCGACATCTGTCGCAGAAACGACGGAAGATGTGGTTCCCGACATCTGTCGCAGAAAGGACGGAAGATGTGGTTCCCGTACAGGAAAGAGAAGTGTTGGAAGACCTGCGGCATCATGGTCCGATGACATTAGGAGGCATATGTGCAGCAGTGGACAAGTACATGCTGAAGAAGAAGAAGAAGAACAATTTAACCGTATGAATTTAATAGTAGCTAAGAAATTGATATGGTAAAAAGCTGTTACTACGAGATTAATTTTTCTATTAAATCAGCCCCAGGGGATTGTTAGGGTTCCGTACCCAACGGGTAAGAACGGAACCCTATTACTAAGACTTCGCTGTCCGTCCGTCCGTCCGTCCGTCCGTCTGTCACCAGGCTGTATCTCAAGAACCTAGCTAGCTAGAGAGTTGAAATTTTCACAGATTATGTATTTCTGTTGCCGCTATAACAACAAATACTAAAAAACAGGATAAAAGAAATATTTAAGGGGGCTCCCATACAACAATTCTTTCAATACCACATACAAACTTATGGATGCACCTGGTTACGTACATGGAGTGTGAAAGTAACCGCACCAATAACTTTGTAAACAATATTTTGCTGTGTAAAATCCAAACTATTCACTCCACGCCATCGCTTCCATTGAACGGTGGTACGGAACCCTTCGTGCGCGATTTAGACTCGCACTTGACCGGTTTTTTTTATATTCCTCTCCAACCGGGAAGCGATCATTAATTTTAATACGGTTGAATGGTTAGTCTAATCAGACATTGCTCTAGCTGGCAATAACGCGAGCGACTGGTATTCGAAATTATCGTTCACTGAACGCAGTCACCGAGGCTGAGCCAGTGTCTGCTGAGCTGAGCATCGGAGCCATTCCGTTTATTAAAAGTCAACAAAGTTATAGAGCATAATATGCTTGATATCCATTGCTAGCCAAGGTTTACCAAGCGCCGGACACGCTAAGCGAGTAGCTAGAATCTCGACGTCTGATGGCGTCTACTATCCTACGCCTTCAGGGGACATTTTGATTGCGATTGCAATCGCAGTTATGACAGTTGACATTTGAACATTGCAATCAAATTCCAAGTTGCAATAAATACCTGTCAGACTAAGATAGAGAATCGAGGCACAGATTTTCAATTTGCGTGACATAAACATTTATAATCAGGCACTTACAATTCTCCTGGCCCCACACTAGGACACATGATGTCGTGGGAACCAGCTACAGATAAGTCTCACGCATATTTATAAACATCCAAGACGTGAGGATTTTTCTTATTGCTTGAAGGGGGCTAATAATAGTACTGTTCTATGTCACGGGCGCGACATTGAACCCTGAACGTAACGTAGGACTCCAGATTTGACTCCCGAGCGTAGAGAGGATGTTATGATGAGTTAATTAGGGGTTGAAGCGCGCCCAAGACAACGACTATAAGTACTCTACATAAATTACGTTACCATGAGCACCGCCCAGCGTTGGCTGCCTGGCTTGTTGAGGCTCTTCACCCGTTCCACCCACGCCGTGCCGT
This sequence comes from Argyresthia goedartella, assembly GCA_949825045.1. Taxonomy (NCBI): domain Eukaryota; kingdom Metazoa; phylum Arthropoda; class Insecta; order Lepidoptera; family Argyresthiidae; genus Argyresthia; species Argyresthia goedartella. Next base: position 33,996,311 of record OX463812.1, on the reverse strand, counting down.
CACCGTCCGTCGACAGATCTTCCTGAAGAGCAATAACGATTCTTAACGGCTGGTTACACAGTGAGGGCTGATGTAGTTAACTGCTGGAGTGTAGCTACTCGGATAGTGTGACCGCATCATACGAGTTAGTAGTTTGCCAGAAAGAAACTATAGCACTAGGCCGCCCAACCACGGCGGTCGCTCGGAACACTGCCGGAGGCTAGCCGCAACCGTAACCGCTTAGTGCGTAGGCCAACTTACTGTCATGTGCGACAGGGACCGAGGAAGTACCTACTCCATGACGTCATAATCGGACGATTTCAATCTCAGGGCCCTTTACTGCAGTTATATTAAGTAACAGAGACTACTAGGCAATCAAATTATATCAGTCAAAATATAAAAACATTTTATTTATTACTTATATTGCAAAGATTCACTGGACAAAGATATTGCGCCTCTCAGCAGTCTTTGAAGCGAACAATATTACTGAAATCTATCCTAGGCACATGCAGTGTTGCTAGATAGGTAAGTATTCTCTGCTTCATTCATATTTGGAGACATTCAAAAGTTCTATTACAAACAAATATTCAGGTGGGAGGCGCTGTTGGAGAGGAATGTGGTTATGGAGCGGATGACAAGGATTGCAGAGCTTACTCCATCGTACATTGGCCGTGGCCGTCTCCCTTCGGATAAATGGTGGTGCTATCCTGGCGAGAAGGTGCATTTCATCAGACGGTACAGGCTTTAAGCAGCTGGTGACCAGGCGGCATATTTGGTTGAGAGCCATGTCAACCTGACCGGTGTGGGCGCAGTTTTTCCACACAGATCAGTTAATACAATGCTTAAAGTGCTCTGCCCAGCATTACACCGAGATATTTAAGTGTCCCAGCTGTTGTCCTACCCATCGCATAAAAATATATACTGGAGGGACAGGGGAGCTCCCCCCGCCCCCCACCTCAACCCCCCCAATTAAGGTGAATGATAGCTATAGTTTATCCGATAGGACCATTCATTACCTGTCGGTGAGTCACAGTTGATGAATTGACACTGTTACATGTTGATGAGAGACACACTTGATGATTTGACACTGTTACATGTTGTTGAGAGTCACATTCATTCAACATTCATTAAAATGCTCACCTTCCTATGATGCAAGACACATCTGTACACACAGAACACTTGCCCTTTCTGGTTGGTATAAAAGGCCTTGCAATGTCTTGTGGCAGCTGCAAAGAGGTCTCCCGAGGGACTGCTCGAGTTTCCTTCTGTCTCCGAGTCGCTGCCTGATACACTTGAGTTGTCATCTGAAAATAGAAATATTGCTAATTGGAACCGCGGAAAGGATTCTAAACTTAGTTTAATCAAGATGAAATGTTATGAAGAACCTGCCCGAAGGATGGAGGTTTCGTGAAACAAATGTGAAGTGGGCCAAGAATGAACATTTTTATTATTATTTTTCTGAATTTTTTTTTCCATTTTTTTTTTAATAAAGGAATTTGAAAGTTCAGGGTGAACAGCTATACAATTTTGTGCCTCCGCCACCTTGGAATATGCATAGTATACCCCACATGGTATGATATGACACTTAGCTTCCCACCAACACTAAGTTGACAAAATATTCCATCACCTTCATCCTGCCTCAAAGTAAATTTGTGTAAATGGCAAACTGGCAACTGATGATGGTGTCCCCTAAGTATGGTGGGAAGTGTGGAATCATACTGATTATAAGTTAAGAATATGTATCCACTTACCTTGTCGAGAAGTAAACTGAGGTAGAGAAAGCGCTGGCTTCCCAAATAGTCTCCGCTTCAAGTTGTATGTGTGCCAGTGATGCTTATAATGTGCCGTCTGCTCGGCCCTGCTTGCAAAGGGGCCAGCCCCACAGCATGAGCACTGGTCACCACTGCTCGGACCACCAAGAGTGAGAGCGCTTACTCGCTTTATAACACTTTGTTCATCCACTGCAATTACATTTTTTTATTTCTTTAAATGGTGAAATGCAAAAGAACTCATAGTAAGATAATGGGTTGGAGTGTAGATAAGGGGGCGCCTAGGAATTTCCGCCCCCATATCGACACTCTGAAAAAAGATACATCAGACTACAATCCAATGCATTATTCACTGGCACTAGCACTTGGCTAACAATAGCATTATAAACATAACCTTAACCTACATTTTGAGGTTATGTTTAATACTCATTCTATTATGAACTGGACGATGATATTGAACTCACCAACTTGCTGTGGCTCCGTGAGCATACATGCTGCTACTTTTACACCCTTCAGTAGTTCACCAAAGGTTTCTAAATCATGGATTTTCACACACTTAGGTTTGTATTCCAATTTTGACGTCATTGTTCCAAAAGCGAATAAGTAATAATAATGTTTTACATTTAATGTAGTTAATTGCAATGGTATTGAGAATAATGTGCAATTCTTGCTAGAAATGAATCAGAATTCAACCAGACAAGACGCAGACAAAACAGATGTTCTTTCTTGACACTGACAGTCTAGTGTCGACACTTGTTTTTTTAAATACAAGGATCACATCCATTGGAATACCGGAGTGCCTTATAAACTTGTGTCAAAAAACCAAATTAAATGTCTATCTAAAAATGTGAACGAAACGTTTAAACGTTGTCTAAACGTTCCTAGGCAACACAATATAAATATATTTTTATGTGTACTTAAGTTTATGTTTTTTTTGTTGTTCTATGTATGTTCAACCTAACGCGAAGGATAAATGGGGTAATTTAAGCTGTGCAAATCAGCTGTTGTCGTGACGCCATCTTGTTTTTTATCAAGCCGGCTTTGGGTAAGACAGATTGTTAAACGTTTTCGACAATGCTTTATTTAAATCAAAATGCTAGTGACTTGGTTAAACTTCGGTATTTAATTAACGGTCTAGAGAGTTAGTTAAGTGTCTGATTTAACCAACCAACTGTGACAGGTATACGTCGCGCCATACGTTATGAGCGGTGGCCTTGAATGCGCAGTAGTCACTTTTCAATACCTGTACATATGCGCAGTAATTCCCGCCCACGTCGCCCAGCGCTCTTATAGGTAACCATATGAATTTAAATGTAAACAAGAGACAAAATAAACAATGATTTGTCAGATGTGTGATAAGGTTGTACGAGGCCTGGATATACTGAAATGCCATACATGTCGTGCAAACTTCCACTACAGCTGCCAAAATATTAGATCGGCTCACTTCCAAGGCAACCACGCTTTATTCAAATCTTAACGATGATCTACTTGCCAGGATAAGCGAAAAGATGCGGCAAAAACGGACGCTTCCTAGCAGCGTCCGTGACGATGCCCCGGAAATTAGCGACTACCTAGTTTCGCAATATTAATACCATGGCTATACCAGCTAAGCGCGCAGACACAATCTTGGTGAACGAGCTGCTCGCCTTCGTCCAACAGAAACGGACGAATACCGCACCGTTTCGTGACGTCACGAAGCCAATTCGACCAGCACCTGATGCGGTCTCTTCTAGTCCATCCAAAACACCGGAATGCCAGAAGGACACGTATGCTACTGTGTCCCGCCGTGCCCGCCGCCGCCGCCCGCGCCCCGCACCGCCCGCCACCGAACAACAGAAGCTGCAGGCTGCGCCGCGCGCGCCGCTGGCCAGGCCCGCCCGTGGCCCGCCGAATGCGACCGTTGATGGAGTCGGATTTATCCTGGTTCAAAACAGGAAACGCCGCACCAGACGCGGCCGCAATCAGCGTGGCACCACCCCCGCCGCCGAGTGCAGCCTCAAAGCTGCCGCTCCCACGACGCAGATATACCTTTCCATGCTCGACGTGAATATGACCAAAGAGGACATTGAGCGTCACATCCAGGAAAGGATAAAGAAAGTCCAGGATCCGCCGTGCAGTCAGAAGACGATGACGCTGCAGATAAGTCCTTTAGAGTCAGAAAGACCAAAGGACTTCCTGTCGTTTAAACTTCGGGTGCCGGCCGAACTCAAGAAGATGTTTCTGGCCAAGGACTACTGGCCGGAAGGCATCGTATACAGACGCTATAGGGTAGCGAGACCGACGAGGAAGAAAATTCCTAGCTAGGTTTGAGTTAAGTTAAGTTAGTTTAGGTTCATAAAATGTTATATATCTCTAGTTTTTAAGGTATTTGTAAAAATGGGTTTTTATACCTGAAATAAAAAGATTTATTATTATTATAAAAACCCCGTCTGTCGCAATCAACCCGTAAGATCGAACAAGAGCCAAGATATCCAACAACACCATGACAACGACAGGGTACCAAAGAAATAGATCGAGTTCTAACTGAAGACCGACTCCGGATTATTTTAAAAGAAGAAATCAACTCTATCCAACCGAAAATTAAGGAATTAGTTTCTTTGGAACTAAAGATAGAATTAGAAAAAAATAGAGAAAAACTTAACATGATTAAAGAATTGAAGACTACAACAGAATTCCTGTGCGATAGTTATGATACAATAAAGTCAGATATAAAAATTGCCACTCACAAAATATCCTCCCTGGAACAAGAAAACTTAGAAAGCATAAAAACAAACAATTACACACCTTGAAAAAGAAAACAATAACATGAAGAAACAGATACAAGAATTAGGAAACGAGCCTATGAAAAATACACATTGGTTGCATTAATTGAAAAAAATAACACAAAAGAAGACGCTACATATGATGATACCTCGAAGAAAATAGTTATCTATGGTATAAATGAAATATTCCATGAAACAGAAAAGTAGGTACCTGTATATGATAGTGATAGATATGTTCCATCATATTCTAAACATGAAAATAAATCCTCACATAGAAGATATACACAGTCAGGTCATAAGTTCTGTCACACAATAAAAACTTTTGAATTTAGAACGCTGGCCACAAATAAGTTTATTGAATTCGAATTTCGAATTTTTCATGAAAATAAAAATGTGTACTTTTTAGAATTTTCCTCATTTTTTAATATGGAGAGGACACTTAAAGAAGACCGTGTCGCAGTTATTGCGTTGCATCGTTGCGGTTACGCGCCAATTCAGATTTTTGACTTACTGAAAAATTTGAATATAACCAAAAGATTCGTTTATCGTACCATAAAACGATACAATGAAGACTCTAGTGTAGATGACAGGTCAAGAAGTGGTCGCCCTAGCTCTGTTAGGACTCCAGCAGTGATAAAAGCTGTAAAGGCGCGAATTTAAAGAAATCCCATACGTAAGCAGAAACTGTTGGCCCTTCAGATGGGGTTAAGCAGGACCACGGTGAAAAGGGTGTTAAATGAAGACTTAGGGCTTAGGGCATATCGAAGAAAAACAGGACATCGTTTGGACGCTCTTTTAATGGACCTGAGGCTGAAGAGATGCCACGCTTTGTTGAAGCGGTACGCGGGAAAAAAGCATCGGGAAATTCTTTTTTCAGACGAAAAAATTTTCACCGTTGAAGAGAGCTACAACAAACAAAATGATAAGGTGTATGCACACAGCAGTGAAGAAGCGAGCAACCGTATTCCGCGTGTCCAACGAGGTCATTTTCCATCCTCGCTCATGGTTTGGTTGGGAGTCTCTTATTGGGGCTTAACTGAGGTACATTTTTGTGAGAAAGGCGTAAAACTAATGCAGTTGTGTATCAAAATACAGTCCTCAAGAACCTTGTGGAACCTGTTTCTCATACCTAGTTTAATAACAGGCATTGGGTATTCCAACAAGATTCTGCGCCAGCTCATAGAGCGAAAAGCACACAAAACTGGCTGGCGGCGCGTGAAATCGACTTCATCCGGCACGAAGACTGGCCCTCCTCCAGTCCAGATTTGAGTCCGTTAGATTACAAGATATGGCAACACTTGGAGGAAAAGGCCTGCTCAAAGCCTCATCCTGATTTGGAGTCACTCAAGGCATCCTTGATTAAGGCAGCCGCCGATATTGACATGGACCTCGTTCGTGCTGCGATAGACGACTGGCCGCGCAGAATAAAGGCCTGTATTGAAAATCGCGGGGGTCATTTTGAATAAACTTTATTACCATAAGAATCTATGTTTTATTAAATTCATTTTGCTATATAAATGTTTACATAAATAATAAAGATGTCTAAATTATTTCATATTGCACATGTGACAGAACTTATGACCTGAATATGTATAGCGTATAGGAAGAAGAGGAAACCGCCAACCTGTAGCGATAGAATTTATAACAAAGAGAACGCCAAACATATTATAGATAATGCCCAATATTTTGGAAATGCTGGTTAAACCATTATCACTTTCATGACAGAAAGTACATTAGAAGAAAGAAATTAACTAATGAAACAAGCTCGAAAGTCAGGAAACCATGCATTCATAGTAAATATACAATCAGGTCATAAGTTCTGTCACACAATAAAAACTTTTGAATTTAGAACGCTGGCCACAAAAAAGTTTATTGAATTCGAATTTCGAATTTTTCATGGAAATAAAAATGTGTACTTTTTAGAATTTTCCTCATTTTTAAATATGGAGTGGACACTTAAAGAAGACCGTGTCGCAGTTATTGCGTTGCATCGTGGTTGCATCGTTGCGGTTACGCGCCAATTCAGATTTTCGACTTACTGAAAAATTTGAATATAACCAAAAGATTCGTTTATCGTACCATAAAACGATACAATGAAGACTCTAGTGTAGATGACAGGTCAAGAAGTGGTCGCCCTCGCTCTGTTAGGACTCCAGCAGTGATAAAAGCTGTGAAGGCGCGAATTCAAAGAAATCCCATACGTAAGCAGAAACTGTTGGCCCTTCAGATGGGGTTAAGCAGGACCACGGTGAAAAGGGTGTTACATGAAGACTTAGGGCTTATGGCATATCGAAGAAAAACAGGACATCGTTTGGACGCTCGTTTAATGGACCTGAGACTGAAGAGATGCCGCGCTTTGTTGAAGCGGTACGCGGGAAAAAAGCATCGGAAAATTCTTGTTTTGGATGAAAACATTTTCACCGTGGAAGAGAGCTACAACAAACAAAATGATAGGGTGTACGCACACAGCAGTGAAGAAGCGAGCAACCGTATTCCGCGTGTCCAACGAGGTCATTTTCCATCCTCGCTCATGGTTTGGTTGGGAGTCTCTTATTGGGGCTTAACTGAGGTACATTTTTGTGAGAAAGGCGTAAAAACGAATGCAGTTGTGTTTCAAAATACAGTCCTCAAGAACCTTGTGGAACCTGTTTCTCATACCATGTTTAATAATAGGCACTGGGTATTCCAACAAGATTCTGCGCCAGCTCATAGAGCGAAATGCACACAAGACTGGCTGGCGGCGCGTGAAATCGACTTCATCCGGCACGAAGGCTGGCCCTCCTCCAGTCCAGATGTGAGTCCGTTAGATTACAAGATATGGCAACACTTGGAGGGAAATGCCTGCTCAAAGCCTCATCCTGATTTGGAGTCACTCAAGGCATCCTTTATTAAGGCAGCCGCCGATATTGACATGGACCTCGTTCGTGCTGCGATAGACGACTGGCCGCGCAGATTAAAGTTTATTAAGTTCATTTTGCTATGTAAATGTTTAAATAAATAATAAACATGTCTAAATTATTTCATATTGCATATGTGACAGATCTTATGACCTGACTATGTATGAAATTGTATTTAAATGGTGAAGAACATAACTCCATACCAGCACAGATTATTTAGAAATGAACCAACCTTCCATGAAACCATCGAACTCAGGACATTCCCACCTACACCCAACCTCATTCAGACTTCATGTCATAATGAGGCAAACGCGGGGGAGCAAGCCAACGGGTTAGATTTGCATGGAGCTCTTGTAACCCGCCGCTATTTCTGTGCGTCCCCCACATGGCTGGACCGGCCTTCTTTGCATTCCGCCTGTCCTCTTCCCGCCTCTCCCCATTCAGGGGCGCGGGGGAAAAGATAGCAACGTCGCACCCTTCCGGTGATGTGACACACACAAACGGGGTGAGCTAGGTGCCGATTCCGTATGTCATTTAACATTTTAGCCAAATTCTCAGCTACATCTTTTTTTATGCCAAGCGTGCGCAAACTGTTGTAGCCGTTGGAAGTTCGCCTTTGACGAGACGAGGTCCTCGTAGTAGACTGGTCCTTCATCCGCTCGAGTGATTCCGTCTAATATTCTCTTCCGTTCGTCGTCGTATAGTGGACATTCCCAAAGAGCACTGTGACAGTCGACCGACCCGGAGAGAAGTCGTGCTGGAATTCTGAAATGCCCCTCGATATTTGCGGGGCACAGGCCAGCATAATTCGCTCAAGAATCTTACCGATGACTGGGAGCAAGGTGATTGGCCTGTAGGCCTTAGGATCTGTAGGTACCTATACATACCTATATAGCTGACCTTTGTAACTAGGTAGTCAGATGCAGAGGTAGGTAGTGCAACCTTGATATCTGTCAACATAGGTAGGTTCATTAGTATTTATAGTTGAATATTTAAATTTAATAAACAGTAATTAATGGTCCGCATCTGGCTTCACTGCTCTCTTACCTACCTAGCCTTGGGTACAGGAGAGAGCCCCCATCCTCTTCATTGGTGACCCCGACGTGATCACTTACCCGTCCGAAGCACCCAACTGAAGCTCATCTCGGAAGACTAAACCACAACAACCCCAACATGAAGACTGCAAATTAAACTTCGAACTAATCCGAAAAGGAAATTACGGAGTCAACCAAATTCAACAGCGAAGATGAACCAAGACAACACTTTCAACTTCCCCATCAACTCCAGTTGCGACAACATCATCATCATCAACATTGGATGCAGACCCGCAACATCCACCATCTATAACGATCACGGACCTCCAGCACTACAAGCGTATCTGTCAGTGGTGTATAGAGTCGTTGCGCTCATCGTCATCAGGACAAAGTGCCCGGAGCATTTGTTGCATAGCATGGACCGCACGTCCCCGGCGAAGCCGGTAGCAAGCACAGTGCCGCTAATAATGTGGGTAGGTGGGCGCCGGCGCCCACTGCCCAGTCGATATGCTTGTCCCCATGGGTCTTCGTTGCCGGTTTCAGCCATCTCCATTAGGAATCTGCTTTCCGCCGCCACCATCTCTTGTCGGTAGCTCGAACGTGCCTTATGAAAATTCTTACGTCTCATCTCTTCCAACAATCCGCCCTTCTTTTGCACACTCTGCCAGGCTCTACGAAGGTTATTATGCCTTCTTCGCAGTCGCTCTAACTTGTTATTCCACCATTCATATCCTCTATCATTCTTGCAGCCTTTAGTTCCCAGGCATTCATTCGCCGTTCGTTCTATTACATGAGTGAAGTCAGCACTCCATTCTGCCGCTGGTTTCCTCAGTTCCAGTCTACCCATTCTTTCATGAATCACTGATTGAAATCTTGGCCAGTCCACCCCACGGTCCCTAAACACAGCAGGCTCTGAAACTGGCTTCTCGTGCAGATTTTCAGAAACCATCGAACTATTGAAATATCCCACATAAGCAAAAACCGCACTCAGGATAGAAGATGACATCAACATTTCAGCAGGAACAGATACTTCCAGTCACGCCTTACCGACAGAAGATAAATGTGCATCCAAACATCAGAAAAAAAAATCGCTCAGAAACAGTGTTTACTCTAATAGTGTACAAGCACTTTTTCAAAACATACAAAGCATAGGAAATAAAGTAGATTTACTGCATGCATTTATGATAGATTCTCCATTCGATGTTATTTCAGAGATATGGCGTGATAAAGACTTCTGCGATCTCATTTCAGGATATGAAATTGCTTCTATCTACTGCCGAGATACCCGCGAACACGGAGGCGTGTGTATTATAGCTAAAGACAATATAGAATATACAGAGAGAAAGGACTTGTTAGACTTCTCAGTCTTATTTATAATCGAAATCAGTGCAATCGAAATACGAAAACTTAATTTAGTTATTATTGATATATATAGAGCAGACCGTCAAATGGAAACATTTTATGAGCAAATAACAAAAATCTTACATTATATTATAAGATCTTTAACAAACTAAAAAAGAAGGAAAAAAACTAAGGATATTATTATGGGTGATTTCAATATAAATATACTAGAAAATAACAAAGATTCTCGTGCTCTACTTAATCTAATGAAAGCATATAATCTAACTCAATTAATAAACAAACCAACTCGAGTAACTTAACTCATCTTCAATATGAATTGATCTAATATTTACAAATATCCACATCTCATCGCTCATCTAGAGTAGAAGATTTAGGACTGTCAGATAGGGCAACTAAAGTAAAAATAAAAGCGGAAGAACTGCAAGGTTACATACCGAAAACGTGGTTTATAAACAAACGAATATTCTCAGAAAATAACATACTTACGTTCATTTAGAGAAGAAATGTAGAACACAAACTGGGAAAGCACAATAAATGAAGACAAAAGCATCAACGAGAATTTCGAAAGTTTTCATCAGTTAATACAAACTGCTTTAAACAAAACAATACCTATAAAACGAATAAAATAAAACACAAAAAACCAAAAACTAGCTCACAAATGGTGTAAAAAAATCATGCACACATAAAAGAATGCTTAGAATACTTATAAACCCATCCAAAGATCCTGTTTTAAAAGAACATTATATTAAATACAGCAAAAATTTAAAGAATGTTATAAAAAATCTAAAAATAATGAAAACATACAGCAAGTTAAAAACTCTGTCTAACAATATGAATGAATGAATGAATGAATGGTGCTTCTCCAGCCAGGGTTCTAAACCTGTTCCGGTCTTTCGGCCGGCATACCAGAGAGCACGAGTTTTGAGGGGGGGCGGAATGACCTGCTCGATAGGAGTGGAAGGAGCGTGAATTCAATCGACCGACTCTTCAGCCTGAAGCCAATATAGGATATGTGGAATGGGGAGGATATAGGATTTGGAGAGCAGCTGTTGTTTTCTTCAAGTTCATGTTTTCCTTCTATTTTCAGGTATTGTTATAGGTTGAGTTTCCTGTCCTGTCGTGTTCGTTTGGGTTATCCGGTAAGGTCTCCGTTTCGCTTTCGCTGTCTGTTTCTGGAATATGGTATATTTGGCTCGATGCCTTTCTGACTTCGTCCCTGTTGTGTGCTGATTCTGTCCAGTAACTGTGTTCTTTACCGTAGTATTGACTTTCTTTTCCCCAGGGATAGCAATCCGAGATCCCACACGGTGTCTCTCCTTTCAACTCCTCGGCATAACACTGCCGCTTACGAACTCTCGTTTAGGTTAAGGGCAATCCGACTGTGGAACGCACTTCCCTGCGCTATTAGGGAAAGTCCCTCAATTTTCACTTTTAAGAAAAGATTGAAAGTGCATTTCCTTTCTCTTCCGTAAATGGTACCATATTTATGTAGTTATATGTATGATTTATTATAGTTTATGTATGTTCATGCTATATATTTTATTTTATGTAGTGTATATATAAGTATATATATATTTATTTTATATTTGGTATAGTTTATATATATTTTGAAAGTAATTTGCGTCCGTATGTATAGTGTTATTGCGAACTAGGACTTTCCTGTATAATTAACTCTCCTGTCCTGCCTAGGTTTGCTGGAAGAAATCTCTTTTTAGAGATAAGCTCGCCTTTGCTTATTACATTACTTTTAATTGTCTGTAACTTTATACTATCTATGCAATAAAGAATAAAGAATAGTATTTGATGTCATGCTTAAGGGAATCTTTCCAGGTGTAAATGGGTCGGCCAACTTTCTTCTTCTTTGCTTCGTATTCCAATGCAGCGTGGAGTAGGTGTTTTTGTGGGCGTCGTAGAATATGTGTATAGTAACACATCCGATGGTTTTTGATTTGTTTGGTTATTGTTTTGCCCTGTAGTAAGTCATGAATTTTGTGGTCTCTTGGATAGCTTCTGGCGTTCTCAAACATGTCTCTGAGGATCAGGCGTTCATATTTTCTTAGTCTAGAACGGTTTGCTTTGGTGAGGGCTGCCGCTTTAAGTCCGTATGTTATACACGGTGCAATAACCATTTTGTAAATCAGGCGTACTATTTTCCAGTCCATGTTGGATTTCTTTATAAAATGCATTAGGGCCTTGGAATTGCCTATGGCTTGCCGGCATCTCTTCTTTATTGTGTCTCTCCTACTATGTCCTGCCGTTATATATGTGCCGAGATATTTTATTTCGTCTACGGGTCGTATTGGAACTCCGTCCAATACGATCACTTGTGGGCGCTGGGTGTTTATGGGGTCTCTTATAAGAATTTTCGTCTTTGTTTCGTTAGTATCGAGCCCTACTGTTTTTAATAGTGCTTTCAAGTGCGTGACGATTTGTTACGTTATGTTGTAAATCTTGACAAACGATGATGAGGTCATCCGCGAAGGAGAGAATAAGTGGTAAGACTATTTCTTCATCTTGGTCCAGTTTTATGTTGGGAATTTCTTCTTCCAGTGTTTTGAGGACATCATCCATTAATATTGTAAATAGTCTTGGTGACAGTGGACAGCCTTATTTTACTCCTTTTCCTTTGTTGATCAAGTTACTTTGCTGTCCGAACCATTTGATGCAGGTCCGTTCATACATGCAGGCTTTTTATTATCCTATTGGTTAAAATATTATTGGTCCTTGAAAGGAGAATATCCTTGAGCACGTTTAGGTCTATAGTATCAAATGCTTTGGCGATATCTAGCGCCAGTACATATGTTCTGTTACCCGCGCGCCATTCTTCGTCTAATACTCTGCGTAGTGTGAAGATGTGGTCATCGGTGGATCTATTGCGGAGAAATGCTGTTTGGTAGTTCCCGAGTTCTTTTGTTATCTCGTCTAGTTTGATGAGCAGGTATGTCGCGTATATGCGATATCCTGTATTACACATTGTTATACGGCGATAGTCATTGGTGTCTTGAGGGTTTCTGATTTTGGGGATAGGTACTTGGACCGTTTCATTCCAGGACTCCGGTATTATATTTTCTGTCCATGCTCTGTGCATTGTTTTGGTAATAACCTTTAACAGTTGTGGCGGTATTCCTTTGTACAGTTCCGGGACTACCTGATCTGTACCTGGCGCTGTTCCGTTACGCATGCGGCTGATTATCGTTTTTATGTCGGCTATTGTTGGACCATTTTCTAGATAGTCAGGGTTTAATGAAGTTTCGTTAGGGATAATCATATTTTTAGGGCCTTCTGATTTCCTTAATTCCTGTTCCCAGCGTGACATTGGGATAAATCGTTGTTTTTTTCCACCGTCTCGATTGAAGCTGGTGTCGTCTGTAATAGTGGTACACGATTTGCATGCGTTTGCTTGGGTGTTTTTTTCCTAGGCCTTCAAAAAATGCTCTGCATTCTCGTTTTTCTTCATTATCAATAATTTCCTCAAGACGTCGTCGGCATTCTTTGAGTTGTTTATTGATTGTTTGGTCGGTTGGTCAACGTCTTTTAAGGAATTTGGCCTTTTGTAAATTTGCCAGAGCAATTCGGTGTTCCCGCGATCTAGCGGGTTTTACGGAAAGTGTTTTTTGGGCTACTGACTTCATAACCCCTGTAATAGATTCCCAAGGAATGTCGGGCGTATATTCGTCGTCATTTTCTAAAAATTTGTAGTTGTTCGCCGTAAGTTCTTCCATAATCCCGTTATGGTATTTTACTTTTGTGTCATTCATTTCATCTCGTGCTAGGGCGGTGTACGAACACTGTTTATAGTTGAACTTTAAAGCTGTTATCGCTTTGTACTTAGTTTGGGTTGTACTCTATGTTGATTCCATTTGCGTGTCGCCAGTTCTTGGAAGCAGGTTTAGTGGGTCTATTTCACCCCAGATTATCTTGTGGTCGGAAATATGCAGGTAGCTACATTGTCCTTTGATGAAGTTAAATGTGTGTGGCGCATTATTCGAGATAATTATATGGTCTAGTTGTGATTTTGTTTTCCCGTTAGACCATGTGGCCCGACATGACTTGCGAGCCCAGGTGGTTTCTACTTTTAAGTTTTCGCGGGAACAAATATCCATTAGCATTTCTCCGATGATATTTGATGATTTGTGTAGGAGATTTGTTCCTATAATTCCCTTTTTCCTGTATTCCTTTGTATCGCCTAGTCCGATATGCGCGTTAAAGTCACCTAGCATTAATATTTTGGCTTTTTTTGGTTTCTTTTGAATAATCTTTATAAGTTGCGAAAACGCTGCGGTTGCTCTCGTGGAAGAGCTGGGGATATGTGCGTTTATTACATATAGTGTATAAGTGGCCGATGTTATTGTTGCTGCCATGGTTTCCAGGTCGCGATTTATATTGTGGACCGTTAAGTTCAGGTCCTTTCTAATTAGTATAGCTAAGCCACAGTGTGCGATGCTGGTTGTGCCTGATAGATACCAGAGATAGTGTTTAATATTTATGCTTCGGAACGCACCTTTTTTGTTGCGCGACTCGGACCGCGAGTGATCGTAACGGAACTAGCTAGCTGTCACTTGTATAGAAACGAGATGACGAGTTAGAGGTTATTTTTTTGCACATGGAGAAAATGTCGGCACATGGCATTCGGGCCTTGGCTGTATTTTATTTGTAATAATTGTCTAACACAGGTGTCGGGCCTGGTCGGAATGTTAATTATAATAAGCACGGAACAATCGTTGGGAAATAAGTAGATTCACGTCATCGGAGTGAGTGCTTCGTGTTGTGAAAGGTTAAGGTGGTTCGGTCCCCAATTCGTCGCATTCGGACAGCGACTCTTTGTGTCGGCAAGCAACACGACGGCGACAGCATCGGGCTACGACGAGAGTAAGATTCGACTCCTCTCCCCCCACCCTTGTGCTCCTCATCCCGTGTTCCTGCCTCGAATTGAGCTTTCGAATTCCGGTCCACGGCGTCAAAGGTCAGTACTCCTGGTGAAAAACAACCCTACCAAGATTCCACGCCCGTTCGGTTAAGGCGTGGAATTTCACCATTTTGGTAGCAGGCGCGGTTTCCTAGTGGGAAATCGATTCACGGACGGTTGTAGGGTTGTTTTTTTGCCACATTGTAGCTGGGAGAGGGTGGATACCTCAGATTGGTCGGCAACCATTTTGTGAGTGAGTCGTGTGGTCGGTATACCACAATTTAGGTTCATTTTCGGTTAGTGAACGTATAATTGACGATTTAGTTAACAATTATTATAAAATTGTAGTCGGAAACTACTCGGTGTGCATAAGAAACAGTCATTCGGTCGGACTATAGTATTGCAGTCGGGTTCCATAGCATTGCAGTGTTATTTCGGATTACAGAGCAGAGTCAGGCTATTTAAGGGGTATTAAGCTGATTTTGCTGACCTCAGTAGAAGTGTGGGTCATATCGGAGGGGCCACTTCTAGAAGGTTCACAGCTACCTTCATTATATTAAAAATAGCCTTTTTTCTTATAATAAATTTTTGTGTGTTATTTTTTTATTGTGCTTTATGGTGGCCAAGGCCCGAATGCCATGTGCCGACATTTTCTCCATGTGCAAAAAAATAAGCTCTAACTCGTCATCTCGTTTCTATACAAGTGACAGCTAGCTAGTTCCGTTCCGATCACTCGCGGTCCGAGTCGCGCAACAAAAAAGGTGCGTTCCGAAGCATAAATATTAAACAGTCACCCGCCCGGACAGGCCCGAACCTGTCCCTAATCAATAGGAAGGCGAGAAAGTGTTGCGACCGCTCTCTTGAGGACCGAGTCCCCCACCTTGACTTCTGCTGATCGAGGCGTGCCATCCCGACCCGTGTACAAATTGACGATCCGTCCTCGTCTCCATCTCAATGATGGCAGGTTCGCATCCTTAATCAGCACCAAATCACCGACTTGAGGGGGGCTCGTCCGGTCAGTCCACTTAAGGCGCTGCTGCAAGATGTGCAAGTACTCAAGGGACCACCGTTTCCAAAAATCTTGAGTCATCTGCTGCAACATCTGCCACCTAGTTAACCGACTTAACTTAACATCACCGAATGGGTATTCTGGCAGGGCGTTAAGGGGCTGACCTATCAGGAAGTGACCCGGCGTCAACGCTTCCAAATCATTTGGATCCGAACTGAGCGGGCACAACGGACGCGAGTTCAGTGTCATTTCAATTTTACAGAACAGCGTCGCAAGCTCTTCAAAGCGTAGAGAGGTCTCACCGATGATCCTCGTCAGGTGCGACTTAGCCGATTTAACCGCAGCCTCAAAAATTCCTCCCCAATGAGGACATCCCGGCGGACTGAAAACCCATTCAATCCCACGTCGGGAGCAAGCCGTACCGATGGCGTCTTGGTTACCGTTCAGGAATTGAGTGACCTCCTGCAGATATCGCCTGGCTCCGACAAAATTTGTGCCGTTGTCCGAACGGATTAATGTCGGGAGGCCCCTTCGTGAGACGAACCGATCCAGACATGCGCTGAATGCCTCTGTAGTGAGGTCACTGACCACCTCCAAGTGGACTGCCTTCGTGGCCAAGCACACGAAGACGCACAGGTATGCCTTCACTAATCTGGCGTTCCGTAGCTGTGAAGACTTGACCATGAATGGTCCCGCGAAATCCGTTCCGACACCCGCAAAGGGCCGGATTTCGTTAACCCTATCCGAGGGCAAATCGCCCATCTGGGGCTGCATCGTAGCCGCCTTGGCCCGATAACAAGGCAGGCACCGAAATACGACGCTACGCACTAAGCGTCTTCCCGATAGAATCCAGAACTCGCGCTGGAGAAACGCCATCAAGGCGTGGCATCCGACATGCCCATTCCGAATGTGTCGATCCTGTATCAACAGTTCGACCAACTTCCCTTTCCTAGGGAGTAACAACGGGTGGCTAGCCGCATAAGGCAGGTTGGCATTCCGCAGCCGACCTCCTACCCTCAGCAATCCTTGAGGGTCAATAAACGGGTTGAGCCGAGCCACAGCTCCCTTCAGTTGGACGCGTCCGCGTCTCAGAATGTCCAGTTCGGACTTAAAGTGCACCGTCTGTACGTTCCGTACCAATGCGAACAACGCATGGTTCCGTTCCCGTGGTGTCAGGACCTGTGTCCGCACCCGTTGCGCCTCAGAATTGCGACAATTCCGCGCAAATCGGAAGATCAAGGCGGTCACATTGACCAGCTTGTCGAGCGAGCTGTACCGTTCCAGCAGGCTGAACTCCTCTTCCGGCTCTGGTTGCGTCGTACAGACACCGACTGTCAAGGCGCCGTTCGCCGAGGTAACGCGTGGACTCATTGGCCAATCCGATTCGGCTTGAGTCAACCATTTTGGACCCCACCACAAGGGATGTCCAACCAACTCCGGAGCGTGACACCCACGAGACGCACAGTCTGCTGGGTTCATTTCCCCTGGAACATGTCTCCAGATTAAGGGAACCTCCGAAGTCAAAATCTGCGAAACCCGATTCGCCACAAAAATCTCCAGCTTGTGAACTGAAGCCTTCAGCCAGCATAACACGATCTGGCTGTCCGTCCAAGCGTAGACCGTATCTTCTAACGCTATTGACCCATGAAGAACCGTCATCGTGTGTTTGAGCAGACGAGTCAGGAGAGCCGCTCCCGAAAGCTCTAATTTGGGAATGGTCAGGCGAGTGCGCAACGGCGCAACCTTGCTCTTGGCCATGACCAACCGCACATCAACCTCCCCCGAGGAGTCGACCGTATGCAGTTATACCGCAGCTCCGTAGCCCTTCTCCGAGGCATCGCAAAACCCATGCAGGGTGGCGGTGTATCGTTTGGTGGGGACCAACCTCCGTGGCAGTGAAATCCGATTGATGCCAGGGAGGGTCGAAAAGAACGAGTCCCACTCTGAGCTCAATGACCCGCCGATCGGGTCGTCCCATTTCAGCTCAGCAGACCACAATTGCTGCATAAAACACTTGAGCTGAAATGTTACCGGGGTGATCCACCCGTTTGGATCAAATGTCCTAGCCACCGTTGAGAGGACGTTCCGTTTCGTCCAGACCTTCGGGGAGTCCAACTCGACCCGATACGAAAACATGTCTGACACCGGCTGGTACTGGACGCCTAATACCGACAACATATTTGGATTTTCCAAATTTTCAAAAATGTGGGGATCCTGCTGGTAGTCATCCGGAAGACCAGTCAGTAACTCTGGAGAGTTTGACATCCATTTCCGGAGCTCGTAACCTCCACCCCGTAAGAGCTCAACTAGCTCGTCCCGTCGAGCGAGCGCCTCCTCTACGGAATATGCACCGGTACAGATATCGTCCACGTAGAGGTCCTGCTCCAGGATCGCTGCTCCTCTAGGGAAATTTAACCGTTCTCGATCCGCTAACTCCCGTAGAGTGCGAATCGCCAAATAAGGACTAGACCGTAGCCCGTACGTGTTGGTGTTCAGCTCGTACACCCTGATGGGCTGATCTGGGCTCTCTCGCCACAGTATCAGCTGATACCGTCTATCGTCAGGGTGAATAACCGTCTGTCTAAACATCATCCGGATGTCAGCTACAAACACAACATTGTGTCGACGGAACCGTGTGATAACATCCGCGATGTCATGGTTCAACTTCGGCCCTGAATGCAAACACTGGTTCAGGTTCATGCCGTTAGATGTTGATGCCGATCCATCGAACACTACCCGTATTTTGCCCTCCGGGGTCCTCAAGACCGCGTGATGGGGCAGGAAGCAGTGGTCTTCACGCTTCCAGTCGATACCCGAAACTGACATGTGGCCGAGCGACTCGTATTCCCGCATGAAGTCGACGTACTTCTGCCGGAAAATCCCGTCACGCTTCGTGCGTCGTTCCATCGACAGAAGCCGCGTCTCGGCTGCATGGTGTGAACTGCCCAGCGGTGGGCGATCACTCCGGAATGGAAGACGTGTGAGAAATCGACCTGACCGAAGGCGACCAGTATTGTTCCGATAAAACTGTTCACACTCTTCTTCAACCGGGTCCAACCGGCGGACCGTAGGTGGTTCCTCCACCTCCCAAAACTTCTGTATCACCTCCGAGAGTACAGAACCGAATAAGGGACTACGAGTCGCTAGGCGTGGGGCAGCCGACATGACCGGACCCATTACCGCATGGCCCAGTCTGGTGTTGACCGAAACCAGACCAGTCGCCTGCAACACGTGGACACCTGGCACTAACAGGTATCCCAAGGCATCGACACCCAATAAAATGTCTACTGGGCCCGGAATATCGAACTCCGGGTCAGCCAGTGACAACCCAGCGACCAACTGTCGCACCGAGGGCGACAACCGTACGTGAGGGTGTGAGCCCATCACATTAGGCATGACTAATGCCGTGACCGTCAGATTCACCGATGAATCCACCCGTGACGAGAGAGTAATCCGACATACTCCCTTAACGGAACCGACTTCCGTGTTCCCAATTCCCCGAATGGAATGTGGATACTCCCTTACCGAAATGCCCAACCGTCTTACAAGGTTGCACGAGACTAAGCACCCCTGGGCCCCCGAGTCCAATAGTGCTCGTGCCACACATGATTTGCCGTCCGAACTCCACGCTATCACCGAGGCGGTGGGAAGCATGACCGTCTGTGGAGTGGCGGCACCCTGTAAGTGGGCGGCGTGTCCCTAGCGGGAACCTCCGCGGGATCCGAACCCACTGGGACCCCCGTCGGCCTGGTAACTCGGCTGCTGATATGCCACCGGTGGCATATCAGACCGCATGTACATCAGGGGGTCCCAACCCGCATAATAGGCCCTCGCTCTCCCGGTACCCGACCATACCGGACTGTGAACGGTGTGCCCGGTGACCACCGTGGATGGAGGGGGGAGAGCGGATCCAACCTGGGGCGCTCTAGGAATGGGGGCGACATCCGACTGTTCGCCTCCCTGTTCGCCTCCCAGAGCGTCGGGCAGGGTGGCGCAGAAGGTGGTGGGCTCCCAGCCTTCGCGCCACTCATAGGTGCCATCTGACACCCGCCCGTAACACGCGGTGAGCCAGCGGCCCGAAGTCCTCGCTGGCCCTGGACAGCGGCGACCGAACCCCGGCTATCCCGCCTGTTACCCCCCGCGCTGCCCCCTTCCCCTCGGGGGGGGTCCCGTCCGCGGGTACCCCAGTCACCCCGTTGGTGACTCCCGTTGCCCGGAGGGGGACTGGGTCCGGCCCTGGTTGGGCCCTGTGACCGACCAACCTGAGTCCGGCCCTGGTGACCGTCCGATGGGCCTGACCGGTTCAGGCACAACATGATGTGGTGCTTGCCACCGCAGCACTCACAGGGGGACGCCCGTGAGCACTCGCTCAGCGGTTCCGGCCCCAAGCAACCGAAACACAATCGGTGGCGGAGAGACCACCTTCCTGCGGGCAGCCACACCGAGCGCCTTAAAGTTGGCGCAACTGGTCACTTCATGACCGGCACTGTCGCAGTGCACACAGCCGTCACCCGACGGCGCGGCACTCAAAACGCCAAATTGTTTTGACCGCCCACCCCCCCGTGGGGGTGGGGGGCGCGGCCCCTCCCGCATCTGCGCGGGTTGGCGCTGCACACTGGCCTCCGAATCCATGGTATCGCATCGCCTGCATTCACCCTCCAAGAAATCCGTTAATTGGACGAGCGTGGGCAGTTCCGAGCTACTGCCCCCATGCAGCTGTTCAAACCGACTTTGAACAGCTGCAGGCAACCGTGACAAAACCATATATAACACGATATATGACCATTGGTCTACCGGCAGACCAAGGTTCTGAAGGGCCTTAGTGGCCACCAGCACAGGGTTGAGCACCTGTACCCGGATGTCAACATCCCGGGTTACTCTTGGGATGCTGAACAGCTTCCCCAGCTGCGCATCAACCAACCGCCGTTTGTGTTGGTAGCGGTCAAACAATATGACCCGGGCAATCTCATAATTGCCCGCCGTCACCGTTAGGTGACCGACCAACTCCTTCGGTTCACCCCGCAGTGCCATCAATAGTTGGGCCAACTTGTAGGCGCTGTCCAGGTCGTCCCGACCGTGGACCAGGCTATCGAATAAATTGATGAATGCCGGCCACTCATCAATTGCCCCACCGAAGGCCGGAATCTCCAGGTGTGGCAGCCGTCCAACAACACCCTTAGGGGGCGGGTCTCCGCTACCCTCCCCGCGGTCATCCCGACACGACCACTTAATTTTTTCGGCGCGACGCTCGATGTCGCCCAAGCACTCCATCGCTTGGTCAGCATCCGCGCAGAGCTGCTTCACTGCGGCCACCGAAGCCTCATCCGTAAGCCCGAGGGCCTCAGCCTCCGCGGCCAGCCGACACACCTTCCCGACGCGTGTCATTGCGTCCTCCACACGCTTGAGCAGGACATCGTCCATGTCAGGTCGCTCCACATACTTGTGAGTATGGGCGAGCCATCTCATCTCCTCACGGACGCCATACCGCAGTACCGTCAAGGGTGAAGGTGCCATGGTTACCAATTCAATTGTTTCTGGTCCTATGCTTCACTACCGAACCAAGCACAGCCAGAGACCAGCACTTTCCCGTCAGCGCTGGGCACAGAAATTAAAACTAAGTTGTAAAAACCAAGGCAACTACTAAAACAATTAAATCCTAAACAATATTTAATATGGTCGCCCTGTGGACATACACCTTATAATATACACTCTAAATCAATTAGAGAATGCCACCATAAAACACAATACAAAAATAACCCACAAAACTTGATTATGAAAACAATACAAAATAATAAGTGGCTTCTAGCAGTGGCCCCTCCGATATGAACCACACTTCCTTTGAGGTCAGCAAAATCAGCTTAATACCCCTTAAACAGCCCGACCCTGCTGTGCAAACCGAAATAACACTGCAGTACTGTAGAACCCGACGTTCTACCGCAAGTAATACAATCTAGTTACTTCGCAGAATGACTGTTCAATCTTTTATGCGCACAACAGTAGTTTCCGACTACACTTATAGTTTCCGACTAACCGAAATGAACTTTAATTGTGGTGTACCGACCACAGACTCACTCACAAACAGATTGCCGGCCAATCTATTATATTATTTTCTCCCAACTACAATGTGGCAAAAGGCAACCCTACGACCGTGAATCGATGATTTCCCACTAGGAAAACCACGCTCTGCTACCAAAGTGATTAATTTTCCACGCCTACCGAACGGCGTGGAATCCGAAGGGGAGTGGGCTTTTGCCAGCGCGTGAGAGAAAAGTGAGTTGAATGATTGTTACCTTACCTTGTCGTAGACCGGAAATCTAAAGCTCGATTCGAGACAGGAATATGGGATAAGGGCACAATTGGGATAGGATAGGAACCGAATCACTATCGTTTCGCTGTCGCTGCCCGACGCTGCCGCCGGCGTGCTGCCTGCCGACACGTGGAATCGCCGTCCGATACGACGATTTTCAATCACGACACGGATCACTTGACCGCTGACGCGAATCTACTTATTTCCCGACGATGTAGATGATTAACACTCCGACCAGGCCCGACGCCTGTATTTAGTAATTGGTACACCGAAATACCATCAAAGGCACGAGGCCCGAGCAGACATGTTGTTCTCCCGACGAGAAAAAAGCAAAGAGAACCTACAATTTCTCCTCTCGTTTCCGATACGAGTGACAGCTGCGGTTCTGTTTCCGCTTAGTGATGTGCCGATTACTCGCGATCGATTCGCGCAACAAAAAACCGGTGCGTTTCCGAAGCATAAATATTAAACAGTAACCAGCATTACGAAGGATGTTACCTGCCAGATATAAAGTTAGTTTTGCTGTTTTATCTGATATAGGGCTATCTTAATCGGAGCAATCTCACCAGGTTGTTGCTCAGCTAGTGACACTCTCTGCACTGACATCGCCTACTTCAGTTCACTTCATTAGTGCGTAGTAGTGAGGTCCGTGACACGGGTCGAGGTTCAGTCCCTGTACAAGGCCCTATTGTTTATTGCTCGTTGGAATTCGTTTTTTCTTAGCTCGTTGTCCAGAGAAGGGGCTTGTTGCACAAAAAAAATACGTATTTGCTTCGCCGTTTTGCAGCTGTGTTAGTTTGAGGAATGTTTTCTGTCGTAATTTATCTCTTTTGTTTAACTTTTTCTGTCCGGTATTGTTTGGGTTTTAGTGTCCTTATTCACGTGCCTGCAGGAAGTGCATGAAAGGGCCTGCCTCTTGGCGTGGGATAACACCACAACTCGTTGCGCAACTCTAGTTTCTATTGACTTAGTATTTATGATGATGTATCAAGCACCACGAATGTCTGTGATGAAATGAAATAAGTCTGTTTCCCAGGTTGTTGCTGTTGAGAGAGCTTAATTTTATGGGTTAGATTCACTTAAGAAATACCTTAAATAATGAAGATTCTACGTCCTATGTAATCGTTTGTGTGTCCGGAGAAAGCAATTCATCGATAAGGTTAGGTTATTGCTGAGGAGATATCCCAGTGTCATGACACACCTAATGTGCTGGATAGGGTCGGTTAATACTCCAGGATAACGGCGTGTCGGTAGGGAGTACTGTTATGTATTGCGTGAGACGTAAACTCGGGGTCTCTTCTAGTAGATTCGTCTGTGGAGATAAATATTGGTTGCATGCGTTAGGACACTGAATAGGAACGGGCTCACCAGGCAACACTCGTTGAGTTGTCTCAGCTATGTGCACCTATTGTCGTACACAATATTGTACACGTATTGTCACAGCAGCGTGGCGTAGCCTATTATCTGGTAGGGCGCAGCTCAGAACCTATCTAATTCACACTTTACGCACTCTACTTTCACACTTGTAGCTATATTAGACACTCTCATATCATCTCGCTGATACAAAATCTCCGAAACGCGAGAAACCAGAGACAGAACAAAGGCGCGCGCCGGGTTGTAAACTATTGTTTGTTTTAATGCGTTTGCAAGATGTCGGAGGTCTATAGACACGTCCGTTCGGTCCGGCAACACAAACGCCACTCCTGAAAAACTCTGTCTAACAATAAAATAAATAAAATGGAAAATTATAAATAGAAAAGTTGGCAAAACAACTAAAAAACAATTAAAAATATTCGACTAAAAGTAAACCAAATAATTATACACGGTCCGAAGAACTGTGTTAGAAATATCAAATACATTTAACGATTTCTTTGCAACAGTTGGCGAAAATAACTCTTCCAACGCGCGCGGACGCCCAGTAGAAAATCTCACCACATGCTCCATGTACCTCAAATCCGTTGACCCACATTAAATATTTAAAGTAACCCAAAAATAAAAAAATAAACACAGCCATGGAATAGATAGACATTTATAGCTATGATAGGATATAGATAGCCCAGTAGAAAATCCCACCAATATTAGAAAAAAAAATTAGTCGAACCTCTCTTTAATTTAATAAACCAAAGTTTTGAAGTTGGCATATTACCTGATAGATTAAAAACATCAAGTTAGTTAAACCAATTCATAAGAAAGATAATAAAACATCCTCAGGAAACTATAGACCTAATTGCCAACCTTCTTAAAAATATTTTAAAAATGTATGTCCAACGGCGGCCAATAGTTTATTTGAAGAAAGTCAAAAAGGTTTAAGACGATCAAGATCAACAACTCTTGCGGTATTTAAATGTATTCAGACAGCCCTGTCCCACCTTAATGATAAAAAGTATGCTATAGAAATCCTACTAGATATGACCCAGGCTTATGATAAAGTAACTTACCAAATATTATTGTCAAAATTGTATGGCTCAGGAATCAGAGGAACTGCATACAAATTGTTTGAGTCATACTTAGAAAATAGAAAACAGTTCGTCCAAATTGAACACTACAATAACACATCAAACGAAATTGAATTGATACGCTCAGGAGAAAGATCACTAACTTGACCAATCCTACAAGGAAGTGTCTTAGGATGTGTTTTATTTTTTATTTACATAAACGACTTGCCCAAAAATTCTCAATAAACAAAACACTTCATCAGTTCTCTTTGATTTGTTAGACAGCTTCCGCAGAATCGTTTTTCCGTGCAGTGACTTTCAGCATTCGCATTTTTCCGCGATCTCTTTCTTTCAACTTGTAAAATTTCTTGGTCCGACTTTTATGTAGTAGCGATAACAATTAATCGCTTTTGGCCTCGATTGCAGGTTTTTACAAACATGTTATTTAAAATCGTTAAATTACGCACAAAAACTTTTTAAAACTCGCGGTGTTTCTAGAATATTTCTTCTTTTGATATTGTTCATGTACATAATTTTACTTGATATTTTTATATCTCACGGTAATTTTTATCTACCTTGTATCTTCCTACCTACCTAAGCAATTTATAGTAACATGCTAGGACCCTGTGAGCCGCAGAAAACACATTGGCCGCCATCATCCGCCACAGAAAGCAACGGTCGCCCGACCTGTCGCCGCTGCGATGCCTCGAGTACTCGAATCGATTTGCAAAAATTGTGGTTCAATCCGAGTAATTGTCGATCATTTTTGTTTTCGGATGTTGGCCATAGTTATTTTTGTTTTCTGATGTTGGCTTTACTGTTTTAAAAAATACTACTTTTTGACATTGTCGTTGAATAAAATGTTTTCTTGATTGTGTGCTTGGAAAATAAAACAAAGTTGATTGATATTGCCGACTTTTGTTTTTACTATGCATTTGCATACTCGTGGCTTAGATATGATATCATGCTATGGGGCAACAGTGTAGATGCAGACCAGCTCTTAGCACTCCAAAAAACATGTGTCTGAATTTTAGCTCACATAGAGGAACGACAATCAAGCAAACCACTCTTCAAAAAAATAAACCCTCTCACGATACCGTCCAAATATCTACTTGGTATAAGTTAATTTGTGTACAAACACAAAAATATATTCCTAGTAACAAAACATGTTCACAATAAAAACGTAAGAAGTAAAGAAAAACTATTTTTACCACACTCAAGAATTAGAATGTTAAACTGCCGTCTATATTACATGGCAATTAATAGTAATGTGACTGATACATAATGGAGGGCATCAATACTGGCGAGTTTCATAATAATATCACTCGAGAGTTTTAATGCCTAATTATGTAAAGTTACATACAGTAGTTTATCTACACACATATCATAAGCTCTCTTTGATGTGTTCAGGAACCGCATGTTTGACCGGAATTGTGGCTCTGCAGTTGTTTAGCTTGTTCTGTAGCACCAGCCCCGTGATATCTATACTTGGTGATATTGAAACCCCGCCCGCCCGCCATAAAATCAACCATAGACTGGACTTTGCTCCACAACACATTTAAGAGAAACTCCCCCTCCGAATAATTAGAAAGAACCCCACAAGTCATCGATTCTCAATCTGATGTTAACATAGCTATAGAGTCGCTGACTTCGCACATCCATAAGTCAATTCAAGCCTGTACTAAGCCGGTAAACTCATCTGGTGATAGTAGGTGGAGATAACCTGAGGATATACGCGACCTCATCCGTGAGATGCGCGCTGCCACCAGAGCCTATGATAACTTCCCGAGCACTGACAACAAAATCACAATGCGTCGTTCCCAGCTATTAGTTAAAACTGCCATCAAAAATCACAAATCCCAGAGATGGGATCAACTTCTGGTAGAGCTCACCCCAGATCATCAGGCTTACTGGAGGTTAGCGCGCACTCTCAAATCGGACGCGGTCGTGGATATCCTAGCCCTCTCCAGACCCGACAAATCACTGGATTTCGAGGATGCTGACAAGGCTGAGTGTCTGGCTGACAGTTTAGAGGGTCAATGTTCATTGTCAAATGAACCTTTTGACCAATCCCACGTAGACCTGGTGGACTCTGAAGTAGTCAGACGCTCATCACTTCCCCCTCAAGATACTATCGAGCTAGTTAACATCGATGAGGTCAATCTTATTATCAAGGAGCTTCACTCCAATAAAGCCCCTGGCTCTGACGGAATTGCTAACCGGGTTCTTAAGAACCTCTCCTACCCCCTTCTAGTCCTATTGGTGACCATTCTAAATTCCGCCATTGCCACCTGTATGTTCCCGGATGCATGGAAGGAAGCTGATGTGATTGGGATTCATAAACCGGGTAAAGATAGATCGATACCAACCAGTTACCGCCCTATCAGTCTCCTTAAATCCTTTGGTAAGGTCTATGAGAGGGTGTTAAACAGACGACTGAAGGCAATAGCCTTCGGTAGAGGCCTCGTTCCAGACGAGCAGTTTGGTTTTAGAAACGGTCATTCCTGTGTCCACCAAGTACACAGGATCACCGAATTTATTTTGGACGGTTTCAACCAAAAGAAGCCGAAAGGAACGGGTGCCTTATTTTTCGATGTGGCTAAAGCGTTCGACAAGGTTTGGCACAACGGCCTGATTTACAAGCTGTACAACTTGAATTTCCCTGACAGACTAGTTCTTATTATCAGAGACTTTCTCTCTAATAGGAACTTTAGGTATAGAGTGGAAGGCACTCACTCTAGACCTCATCCAATTAAGGCGGGAGTCCCACAAGGCTCTGTGCTCTCGCCTCTCCTATTCTCACTCTTCACCAGTAACATCCCCAAACATCACAACGTACAGCTTGCCCTCTTCGCCGATGACACAGCTCTCTATTACTCTGGTAGGAATAGAGAAATAGTCATTAAAAGGCTCCAAATAGCCGCCACTCTCTTGGGCGATTGGTTCAAGAAGTGGCGGATTGAACTCAACCCAGAAAAAAGCCAGGCTATATTCTTCTCCCGCTTCACACCACTCAGTGAGTGGTCTCGTTTACCACAAATCTCCCTGTTTGGTCGGGCTATTCCATGGACTCGCCAAGGGAAATACCTTGGAGTGACACTGGATAGCCGTCTCACCTTCGGACCGCACATAAGAATTGTGAGGAATAAAGCCAAATTCGTTTTAAGCCGGCTTAACCCGCTTATTCAATCCAAGAGCAAACTCTCCTTACGCAATAAGCTAAGATTGTACTTAGCTTGCGTCCGTCCTATTTTTACATATGCTAGTGTGGTGTTTGCGCACGTGGCCAAAACCCACCTAGATACTCTCCAAATCCTCCAAAATAAATTTCTTCGTCGAGCCACGGGTGCACCGTGGTTTGTGCGAAATTATGATCTCCACAAAGACCTGAAAGTGCCTACCATCCGCGACTTCATTAAGAAAGCTTCTACTCGATACTTCGATAGAGCTATTCACCACTCCAATCCCCTTATTCGCTTTGCGGCTGACTACGCCGCATCTCCCGAGGCCACCCAACCGAGACGTCGTCCCCGCAACATTCTCTGTAGACGCCATTACGGCGCAATTAAATTTACAAGTACCCCCGATCACAGACAACCCCGACCCGACTCTACCCACCCGTCCATTGTACATCCACCGCCCGCGCACGCGCAGGCGGAGGCGGCAACTTAGATCACCCACACCAGACACTGCTCAAGCCGCAGACGCCCCACATGACGCCGTACACTCTACGCCGGCACAAGACACACAGAGACGCAGCGACACACCTTAGTTGTGCCCGGCTGCCAAGTTCACTTCATTCACCACAACCCTCCCAGGTTGGGTCTCTCCCCCGTTAGGGCACGCACTCACGTGTGAATAAACTATTTGAGGCGGGGACTACCTGTCCCGCCCACTCCCAAGGCAAAGTTTTAAAGGACAAAGAGTCAAGGCAAAAAAAAAAAACAACAAGTTCAAGGCAAAAGTAGCACCAACTTCGGGCGTCGGCGTTCGAAATTTGAATGTCAGTACCAACTTTACAGACAAACTAGGGGCGGCACGAGGCGGGCGTCGGCGTTCGAAATTTGAATGTTATAATGTGTAGAAAAATTACACATTATGGTCATAATGTGTAATTTTTCAGATAAGAAATAAGATTTTACCAAGTAGTTTAACAATATGCTGATCGTAACGTGCGGTTTTTGTACGCAGTAAAGAGGGTTTATGATACGTGTGTAGATAAAAGCGTTTTAAAATCAATGCACTTTTTAAAAGCCTTCAACTTACAATAAAAAATAAAAAACTTTATATGCGTATCATGGTTTAAGTTTGGTGTTAGAAATGAATTGTTAACGCAACTTAATTACTAGTTATTTGACATAACATAGCGTCACGCCTTTTCACATACGGGGTGGCAGAGGCATAATTGTGCCCACTTGGAGCCAGTTATTCAATACAGCATTTTGCCGTTACTGTTACAACGTTCGTTTAATGTAGGTATACTCGGCGCCACGACTAAAGAGCTTTGTCCTTGAATGCGCAGTAGTCACTTTTCACAAGTGTTTGGCGCGGGGAAGTGAGGAGCGACGGGGGCGGTAGTCAGCGCC
The DNA here is from genome assembly GCA_949825045.1 of Argyresthia goedartella. Classification (NCBI taxonomy): domain Eukaryota; kingdom Metazoa; phylum Arthropoda; class Insecta; order Lepidoptera; family Argyresthiidae; genus Argyresthia; species Argyresthia goedartella. The sequence continues at coordinate 33,967,265 of OX463812.1, read as the reverse complement.
GGCACCTGCCTGACAGTGTGACCAGATTCAGTATTTTAATACTTTTTCAGTATATTTCATCGATTTTTCCGAACATCAGTATATTTTCAGGTATATTGCTGGGAGTCAGTATTTTTGGGTATATTATGGTTGACGTTATGGCAACACCGTAGTGAGTGATCGTCCTTGGGACAATGTTTGCGGAATTCCCCGGAACGCGAACATTGGCTGGGGGCTTTCCCGGATTTAGTTTATACATGTTATCTATGAGCAAAGATGAGTAAGTTACAGATATGACAAGAAAGACGGCCGTCGCCGGCGTTGTAGTATTGTAATACTACCTATACAATTATCAATCAATACGTAGTATAAATCAGAGTTGCACAATGTATGTTCGCCTAAAACTTTACAACTGCTGGACCGATTTTAATGCGGTTTGCAACATTAGATATAGTGTAATTTCCAGATTTCATACATTCAAATCCGTTTGTTTCATGAATATCAGTCTACCCGGACGAATTCGGGACGGACCGCTAGTTTATCTATAATTTTCAAAACAACGTCTAGTTTTTAAGTTTTCAGTTGCATGAATAGGTAGTAGTTAGACATAAAAGATACTTAATTACTAGTATTAAATCGTCTAATACGGTTCAAGTGAAATGATTGTCTCTTCTGCACTCGACTTAATCTTTGAGGACTTTCTTTCGATAATTCGGGAATTTCCCCAAAATAGGAGATGTTTTTGTCATCATATAAATAGATTGCGATTTTCGTTATTTTTATTTACTTAGTTGCATCCATCCGGACAGCATGTCTAGTTTTCAGCAAAGTTATTTAGCTAAGTGGGAACAAATTCCGGAATTTTCTTCGTGGCTTTCACGTTATAAAGATGATGAGTTCACCGCATTTTGTAAAGCATGCAATGCGAAACTGCAAAGTAGATTAGCATCTATAAAACAGCATGCAAATACTGAAAAGCATAAATCGAACTTGATAAAATATAAAGGACAGTCAAAGGTAAGCATAACTCGCTTTACTTACCTAGTTCAAGGAGTTTTGATATATTTTAATTCAAAGTTAATCATCCTGGTTTTGTTTCCAAAATAACCAAGTATTTTTTCATTTAATTTTCAGGTTGATACATTTTTCAAAAAGGCCCCACTGAAAGACGAAGTCAAGAAAGCTGAGCTGCGTTTATGCAGTTTTCTGTCGGAACACAATATCCCATTTAGAGCTATGGACCATCTTAGTGAAGTTCTAGTGAAGTGTTTTACCGATTCCGATATTGCGAAAGAATTTTCCTGCAAGAGAACCAAAGCAGCTGCTATAACTTATAATGTTTTAGGACCCGAATTCGAAAAAGATATGATTGAGGACATACTTCGTACTGCATCTCCTTCAGGTAAACCAGTATATTCAATTATAATCGATGAGAGTACAGATGTTGCGACAGTCAAAGTATTGGCGATAGTAATTAAATACTTCTCTGAAACTAAATGTACTGTACAAACCAAATTCCTTGATTTAGTTGATTTAAGTGGTGAGACCGCAGGTCATTTATTTAATTCGTTGTCATCAAAATTATCCGAATTAGGTTTAGAAATAAAAGACGTAATAGGATTCGCTGCTGATACTACGAATGTGATGTTTGGTCAACACTCTGGCATTGTTGCAAAAATTAAAGAAGTAAACCCAAAGTGCTTTTTCATAAAATGTGTTTGTCACTCTGCAGCATTAAGTGTTAGCCACGCCTGTAAAATACTGCCTAGAAATTTAGAACAAATAGTAAAAGAAGTATATGGATATTTTTCTCAAAGCAGCAAGCGTCAAAGAGAATTTGCTGAGTTCCAAAATTTCACAGACACTGAAAATCACAGAATCTTGCGTCATTACGACATAAGGTGGCTTTCACTTCATGCCTGTATTAGTAGAATAATTGAGCAGTGGAGGGCATTGCAATTGTTCTTTCAAGACCAATACTTGAGTGATCGCAATATGTCATCAGAATTTTTATATAATTCTTTTACCACTGATATAAACAAATTGTACTTTCACTTTTTGGACTACATTTTGCCGATTGTAAACAAATTTAACGTAATTTTTCAAGGCGACTATCCGTGCATTGATAGACTGTATGATGATGCATCTAGTATGTACTTGTCGATTTTGGGTTGCTTCATGAAAACTAATTACATCAAACATACAGAAAATGTATTTACCTTAGACCCAAAGTCACATGTAAATTATTTGCCATTGAAAGATATGTACTTAGGTATTCAAGTGGGCCAAGAATTAATCAAACACAGGGGAAATGTAAACATGAAAGAACAGATTGCTGAGTTTTTCAGAAGGTGCCAATCATTTTTAATTGAGCTAAGCACGCAATTGAAATCACGTTTGCCTTTTGAAAATCCAGTTTTTAAAGAACTAAAATTTCTTGACCCACACACTGCCGTGCATAAAGAATTTCGCAGTTTACGAAATGTAATAGAAACTTTCCCATGCGAAGTACAGCCAGAACAAATGCAGTTAATCGACGAAGAATATAGAACCCTAAAGTTTGATCGCGAAGTAAGTGATTTGTTACAATCTTCGAGCACTGGCTCACCCATCTCATGTGAACAATTTTGGGTGGAAGTTGGGAAAATTTCTAACAGTGATGGCATGTTAACCCGTCAAACGTCCTATGCGCTACATAAGCGCATAACTTTTTTGGGCGGCTAGCGTCCTATGCGCTGCATAAGCGCATTGAAAGTATTGCAAACTTCGACGTTTTATGAATATTCACCAAGTTTCAGAACGTTCCCGGAAGTAATCTTAGATTATGAGTAGTTTAGTTGGCAACCGTGTGATATGATTGGAACTGACATTGAGACAGCCTATTTATCAAAATAAATAAAATACCAAGCCATGTCGCCATTTTGGGCAGGCGACCGGCCGCAGACTTACATTTTATGTTTTTCAATATTTATTTATTGTGAAGTAATTACTGTGTTTTGTAATAAAATAATACATCTTATCGCTGGAGAAATTAATAGTGGTGATGTGAAAAATGGAAAATAGTGTAAGTTTTGTGTTTGGCCCATAAGAACGAAATATAATTAGAGGTGTCAGTGTCAAATAATGGATTCTGCAAATAATCGATGAAAAGCCTTATCAACTTTATGATCACATGTGAGTACTATATATCACAAGATAGGTAATTTCATAAACTTTATTATGGTACATAACATGTTAGGAAACTAATAAAATAACCTAACAAACTTATCAAATTCCTAACGCAAGTCGATTGAAAGTTTATTTTCGCCAGAACCTTAGACGCGTTAGGGTCCACGAGATTCGCTGTACAGGGACATTCCAGAGGTTAAAATACAAAAATATAACTAGTTTTAGTAAATCTCTGCTATGTATACCGGTATCGAATGCTGCATGCGAGCGCATATTTTCACAGATAAATTTAATAAAAACGGACCAAAGAAATAGATTTGTAAACAAAAATGTGTCAGCAATTTTAAAAACAAAGCAAGGTGTTAAGGATGAAGGAGGTTGTGTAAAATTTAATCCTTCGAAAAAGATGTTAAAATATAACTCTAACATTTATTGTGAAAATGAATAAATAAAACCTGTTAAGAAAATCAGTATTTTTATTGGTATATCTGTCCTATGTAAATCGGTATATTTCAGTATTTTTTTGAGGTGCCTCGGTATTTTCGTAAAATTTAATCTGGTCACACTGCTGCCTGATTCGTTGATCAGTCGCTTCCCGATGCCCGCACCGAAAGCACGTCTCGAAGCTTCTTGAGTACAGTCGCATACAATATTACCCAACGTTATTACGTCTTCCAATGACGATGAACAAGTGCCTTCTACGAGTGCCTCCAGCATCCAACAGCAGCCTTGTTCCTTATCGCAGGATGATTTAATGGAAGGAATATCATTACTGTCAGATGAATAATATTTTTTGTGTTAAAAACTTAATTGTGGTTTAATTGTTACAAATTATTAGTCAGCGGGAAGAAAAGAGTGTGCAGGACTATTACTACAAGTATCTATATTCACTAGGCCCTAGTGACTAGGGGCATTCTATGCTAGGGGGTTATTTATATATAGGTTTCAACCTTGACGTTAACAAATGTTGTCAATAGAGAGTACCTATAGTTTATTTGACACAAAGTCCATTATTTACATCGGCTAATATCCCAATCAACAAAATATCAAACAGAGAAAAAATAGAAGTGAAGAAAGTCCTGAACACTCATTCCTTCACACTAACCCTAAAAACGCACTTCGGAATTATGCCGCGACTGTACACATGCGCAGTAATCCCCGCCAGTTTCTCCGAGAGCTCTTTATTCGTGGCGCCGAGTATACTTAAGATGAATAAATTATCTCATTGGTCATGGTCAGGAATCGAACCTACATCTCCTGTGTGAGAAGCAAGCGTGAAACCCGAGACCACGGAGCTTTATTTATTAATATTTATTTATTTACATGAATATTGATGGAAATGTAAGGATATTTTTTTTTAAATAAGGTCTGCAACTTTCCAATGGTTTATTACCAGAAGAAATAGCCCTGATAAATTTTTCTGATGTTTGAAAACTTTCACTCTATCTCTAGAATTACCAAGGAAAGTAATACCGTAGCTTAGATAGAGTGCACATAGCCATAGTAGGTAGTAATAGTAATAAACAGCCACCTCTGTGGACTGGACCCAGTATGTGCTAATCTCCGTAGTGGGTACACAAAGCTAACTATTCCCCCATTACAAATTCACAACGTGCGTCGCTCAAGTAGTTATAACACCCAAAAAAAAGTTATGGTAGGTAGCAGCCCAATTTTGTCTTCAAGGCGAATATGTACGCAACACTTTAGTGTATGGTATTTCATGGCATTTGTATGTCCTCTATCCAAATATACCCCACACTTCGTGCGCAAAAATCTTGAATAAAAACCTTTGAGGGCGGCGGCGGGTTGCCCTTTACGGATTCCTTATAAATAAAAGTAAAGGACGACACAACAAGCCGTCTATTCAAAAAACTCATGACCAAAGTACTAACGGACGCAACTGCTACTTATCAGTTAATTGAATAACTAAATAATATTCTCTCTATTTCCTTCATACACAACACTCAACGGAATGTATTTTTTTTTAAGTTTATTGCTTACCCTATTGAATGTTAAGGTCGTTAAGAGTCCTTAATTGGCCAACGTTATATATTAATGTTAAGTACTTTATTTAGATTGTATCGTGCTGTGGAGTCAGTTCCCAAATAAACAAAGCCTTTAATTTTAAGGTGCGGCTTAAAATTAAAAAAAAAATATTAAATAAATAATAAATTAATAAATATTAGAGGACAATCTTACACAAATCGAACTAGGCCCATAGTAAGCTCAATAAGGCTTGTGTTATGTATGGGGTGGGTACTAAACGACGATATATGTAATAGAGATAAATACTTATGTAAATACATAGAAAACATCCAAGACTTAGAAACAAATAAGCATGCTCATCAATCACACAAATATTTGCCATTACCGGGATTCGAACCCAGCAGCGTCAGCTTCGTAGGCAGGGTCACTACCCGCTAGGCTAAACCGGTCGTCCAGCAAGTAAAGTAGCAAATAAAAGGGGGTGGGGGTATGGTATAAGATAAGATAAGATAGGGTAAGATAAGATAAGATAATAGAAAACTTGTTCCCCACCAGGGCCATGAGGTCATGGGGTCAGTATGCCCCGTGATTGTATCAGACAATCAGACGCACATCCGTGTACCTTTTGTCTGACAGACCTCAAAGATAAAATTGTATTTGTACATTCTACAAATTTCTGCTTAAGCAAATGATACAGTGAAGTTGTTGTACATAGTGACATTAATATATTTTGAACTTCTAACCCCTAAACAGGGTAAGAACCTGTATCTTTGGGATTGTAGGTCCTCCTAGTACTAACTAACTGTAACTATATAACTAGGTAGCTGCGTGATAAATAATGTAATGTAGGTAAGTAGAAACATGTTTAATTACCAGATCAAAAATAATTCTTAGGCACAATTTATACATTTTTTCTTATATTGTATGAAAACGAACTTTTCAAAAGTCATTCAGCTTTCTTAAGAATTTGTTCATTGTTAAGGTAATCAAGAGATTGTAACCGTTTAGCAACTTTTTTTTTTACTTCACGGTTACTCAAATTGTAAATTGGAGATATTTTATTAATCCTGTTATATAAAAAAAGTATCCAAATGCGAGTCGGACTCGCCCATGAAGGGTTCCGTTGTAGCAAGTAATTATGTGACTGGATGTTTGTGTTGTAACTTTGTTTTTCATAGTGTTTTTATGAATGACATAGTTATCTTTGCGATTTTTAATAAATGTTTTTGGGTGGTTATTTGTATTTGTCATTAAATTACTTCTCTAGAATATAATGTTCTTAAAATTGCAATTACGTAAGATTGAATAATAACAACCGCTCTTTCTAATACTAATAATAAAATTTGGATAATAATTAAAATAAAAACTGCTTATTTTATTTTGTTCAAGGCAATTTGACGGACGGACGGACAGACAGACTGGACGAAACTATAAGGGTTGCGTGTTTCTCTACGGAACTCTAAAAAGGAACTTCGAGCCACAAACTGGCGTCGTGCGAAGGCACTGCCTTCCGAGGCACCAAATTCCGGTACGAACTGAAGTTCCGGGCCTTTTAAGAAGGATTTTTGGATGGAGGGGTGTCAGGCAGTGTCTACGGAGAACCGCTTGTGGGGTTCGCACCGCTCGCTCGCTTGCCTCACGGTGAGAACACCACACTCGGAGTGGAGCCTGGCAGTTGGATTATCTCGTCGCGTCGTTTAAAATGCATAATTTTAGGTATAGTATACTCTGTGCGCTCTTTCAAGTTGCATTATGATAGTCTGACAGGCTCCAACCCCAGACCGGAATACGGGAAGTAATAGATACGGCTAGGCTGCGATATACATACAAGAAATATTGTTTCTTGATCCGCAGAGTGCCTTAGTCCCTAACGATATATATCATCTGCCTAAGGCGACCCCACATAACCTCAATATATGAACCCTCCAACTCAATCTTTCATCAATGTAGATGTCGAAACAATATCATAGAATTCACTACTTATACCATGATATAGTCAACCAATCAATGAACGAAGAAATATTTTAGGGTAAAACAAAGAGCCATGGAGCGTGCCATGTTAAGCATCAAGCTGTCAGACCGTCGTCAGCCTTATGGCGTAACTCTCTGAAGTTCATAGCGTGTGTCTATGGTTTATCTCATGCTCATACAATTTCATCGATTGCGGGGTATCACCGAAGGCTTCTAGGCTTCATTCAATGAGCTTGGGTAAGGCCTCCATTATGATGCTACTTGCGTGATACCAACTTGACAGATAAAGCTGGTGCAAGGTGTCAAACGTAAAAGTCTATATGAAGTTCATAGCTCAGACGACTTACGCCATAAGGCTGCGTATCCGTAATACCGAAATCAGACGCCGAACCAAGGTGGCTGATGTGGGTAAGAGGATAGCACGGCTAAAGTGGAAGTGGACAGGACCCTTGGCAAGGCGAGAAGACGGAAGACGGACCAGATCGGCGACAGAGTGGTGGCCAAGAGGAGGCCAAAGATCGGTCGGCGGACATCTGCCAGATGGTCCGACGATGTGGCGAGGGTGGCACGAATGCTTTCCTGCCACCCTCGCGCGGGTTGCGCAGGACCGTACTGAATGGCGTGTTCATGATGAGGCCTATACCTAACAGTGGGTCCCCTGACAGGCTGATGATAAATTAATGATCATAAAACACTGCGATAGCTTAGGTGAAGACGAAATGGGGCGAGCGCAGCGAAGCGATTTGCGATTTATTTTATTTTACACCCCCTCGTAGTTTATCGGATGGATATTGGCTGAAACGTGTTTTTTTTTTCAAATTCAACCCCCATATTGCTCCGCTTTGCTGTTAGTAATTTTTAATTATTTATTCCTGCTTATTAATTATAATAATTAATAAGCAGGAATAAATAATACTAAAAACTAAAATTAATACTACACTACAAGTGTAATAGTAGATAGATAGATAAAGCGTTTATTCAATCGTCACAATACACAAAACAGAACACAGAAATAGAGTGATCAACTAATCACTGATCAGACATATAAGATATTACTCAGGAAAAAGCTTACGTTCTATCGTATCTGGTTTAAAATCGAACGTGGTGTGAGACAGGGCTGTGTAGCATCGCCATGGCTGTTCAATCTGTTCATGGATAGTTGTTTGAATGATTTGAAAGAGCGTGATTGTGAGATGCCAATGGGAGAGCTACTTATCAAGCGTCTCTTATACGCCGATGATCAAGTAATTCTTGCGTCGTCGGTGGGTGAGCTGCAGGAGATGGTATACTCTATTTCATATACCATGGCCCGATGCACTTGAAGCTTAACAATAGGGCTCATAATGTTTGCCTTTTGTTATCTAATTAGGAGCACTTCAAAATGGCACGCGTCGGTCCAACCTGCATGCAACTAAAGCGTGACTAAAACATTTTGGTATACACTTGAAAATAAAAATACGAAATATAAGTTGTTTACGGTATTTCATAATAATAGCTAACATGAGTTAAATCAAAAAAAAATTGTGTCAATAAAATAATAACAATCAGCTTTAAGACTAACTTAATTTAATTACTTTAAAAACATGTACATTAATTATATAAAATATTTAACAATTTGATGAGAGTGAAGAGACAATCCTTTTAACTGTCCTTTCCGGAACACTGGTGAATATAGACGTTTCTTTAATTAAATTTTTTTTACCCATTCGATTTAACAAAGTTTTATAAACACTTATCACCACATCTTGGGCGTCCTTGCTTAAAAATCTTCTCTTACGTTGCTGCAAACTAACGTCACCACTGGACGGGTTACTTGTGGGTGTTTCCCAAGGTCGAAACATAATTATTTGCTGCAGGTATACGTGTAATCACAAATGTGGTCAGATGACAACTAACATGAAATATTGTTTATGTTGATTACTAGGTTAAACGATCAAGATCATTAGGTTGCATGTAAAATACCACGCCGCAAAAGGGTCTGGCCAGGTATCTTTTGTTATCACTAATCCTATTGTTAACGCCTAATGACCGTCTCAAGTGCATCGGGCCATGGTACATGAAATGGAGTATAACTCTCATGAACGAATCACTGAAGAAGAAGAGAATGAAAGTGAATGTCAGTAAAACGAAGGTCATGGTTTCAGAAAAGGATGAAGAAGTAACTGAATGCGTATTATGATTGATGATGAACAAGTGGAACAAGTGAATGAGTTTATATACTTGGGTAGTATGTTTACAAGAGATGGGAAATGTGAGGGTGATATTGAAAGGAGAGTGAGTGCGGGCAATAAAATCAATGTGGCGCTGCACTCCTTGATGATGTCCCAAAAGGCACGTTTGGCGATTCAAAATTGAGTGTTGAGTCCGACATTGATGTATGGGAGCGAATGTTGGGTATGGCTGAAGAAGCATGAAAGCCGAATAAACGCTGTAGAAATGAGGTATTTGAGGAGTATATGTGGAGTAACATTGAAAGATAAATTGAAGAATGAAGTTATAAGGGAACGCTGTGAATTGAGAGAAGATACAGTGACAAGGATAGTGAAAGGCCAGCTTAGATGGTTTGGTCACGTTGAAAGGATGAATGAAAGGAGATTGACGAAACAGATTTATACAGCGGGTGTGAAAGGAGCCGTCCAGGCGAGGACGCCCAAGAAGGTCCTATAAAGTCCAAATCGGTGATTTGTTAGTAAAGAGGCAAATACGAAGTACCCGTAACCGGCGAGTTTTCATGAAGAGACTTATGAATGTAGAGGAAGCGAGAGATATATGCTAGGATCGTAGCAGGTGGAGGTCTTTGATCTCTGGCTACCCCTGTTCCGGGAAATAGGCGTGAGCATATGTATATATGTATGTATGTATGTATGTATGTATGTATGTATGTATGTATGTATGTATGTATGTATGTATGTATGTATGTATGTATGTTCTATCGCAAGTTGTGTACGGCGACGGTGAAACGGTTCCGCTCAGCATATGCTAGAGGAAGACCTGTAGTGCTGGTATTCGGTCGGAACCAGATTAATTTGGGTGTGATATATAAGGTGTTGATTTGTCTACGTGGTTTACATTGATTAAATATATATAAATAGGATAAAGAGGTTAGGCTTTGGGAAAGAAACTAGGGAATATTTGTGTTTAGGTGCGAGATTTGCTTTGTGAGAAGAAACACACATATTTCAGAATTGGGAAGGGATGTGCGCATTTTAATAATTGAGCTAAGTATAATATATTTGTTATGGACGCCGGGCTCGCAAGAAACAAGACTGCAAGCCGCGACACTGTCCTGCTACAACCCGCTAGCGCTGTCTCGCTCGCGCTATGCTCGCACCGCCGCGACTAGTTAAGCTAGCATAAGACTGTATATATATAAAAAAAAAAAAAAAAAAAAAAAAAAAAAAAAAAAGTTTATTGTTTAACCATGAGTATTATTTAACATAGTGTAAGCTGAAGCCGTCTTTTAAGTATGAAAATACCTGTGCCAGACGACTTCGCTCTCTGACCCAATTCTTATTATATCATAAGTTAAACAATTAGAAATAGATTAAATAATAACAAAGTTAAATTTTACTTTAAGGTTACTAAAGATTTTAACAACAATTCAAATTAGTTAAATGAAGTATTAAAATAATAAATATACATTAAACATTCAGTATACAGGTTATTTGTGTGTGTGTGTGTGTGTGTGTTTGTGTGTGTGTGTGTGTGTATGCGTGTGTATCGTGGTGTCTGTGTGTGAGTAATTTGAAAGGTGTCTACCAGTTTGGAATTATTTATGCCTCCTAAGGCCCAAGGCAAAAATGGCAAAAATACCCAGTAACTACTTATATATCAATATTGGGTGTGAAATTATCTACTTATTTTAATTATAAAGTTCTCTGTTTCTTCGTATGTTTTAGAATATATAGTTTCAGTCAAGGCTTTTTTACATTCTTTTTTGTTTTTCGAGTATAAGTCAATGCTTTTATTTAAATGGTTGTATAGGTGTGCTGACTGATATTTAAACTGCCTGCGAGCGAACATAGATTTGTAATTAGGCAAATTGATTATTAAATGTTTCCTTCTTTTATTAGCAAAGTTTGGGTCAAAGGTTGTTGTATTGTGAGTTTTTAGTACTGAGTTAATAATATATAATTTTCCTACGGTTAGAAGTTTACTCAGAGAGTAAAGTTCCTCTGTCGGAAATTTAAACGGCTTAAAATACATCACCTTTATTAAAGCTCTCTGAGCTCTTTCTATTTCTATAAATTTAGTTTTTGCAGCTCCCCCCCATATTGGAATACAGTACCTTATTACTGATTGCGCCAGTGCCACGTATATTTTGTTGCGTAGTAACGGTGTAGTGATATGTCTTAATGATTTAAAGATCCAAATTAAACGTCTCACTCTAGTGCTAACCATATCTATGTGTGGGAACCAAGATAGCCGCTGATCAATAATTACACCGAGATATTTAGTTTTTGATATTTTAGAGATAGAGGGGCAGTTACAGTTTTGTTGGTCAGTACAGTCAGTATGGATTTTAATATCAAAGTCAGGTCAGGTGGTTGAGTTCGATCATACTTTGCAAAACAAATATAATTTGTTTTAGCCGCATTGAGGGTTAGAAGATTAGAGTTTAGCCAGCACGCAACTGTGGACAGACCTGCCTCTGCATTTATACGAGTTAAATCCCAATTCGTATTTGAGAAAACAAGAGCGGTATCGTCCGCGTATGAGACAATTTTTGTGTTTTCTATATTAAGGTTGCATAAATTGTTTATGTACACAAGGAACAATGTAGGTCCTAAAACACTGCCCTGTGGGACTACTATAGGATATTTCAACTTCGTCGCTAATATATTGACCCACTTTAACCTTCTGTTTCCTGTCTGATAGGTAGTCTTTAAGGAGCCTAAGCGAGATGTCCCTTATGCACACGTGCAGTTGTGTACCGATCGCTGCTATCACAAGACCCGTGCAGCCCTGTCTCATACCAGTCATTCGTCTTCTACTCGCTTTATTGTATGTTTTTATTATTGTTTTGCAGGAGTTGCAGGACCCACCTGTGTTTGTGCACGTGAACTTGCACAAGTTGTAATTGGTTAGCAGAATAGACCACAGTAATATCATGAGTAGAACACAACAACAACCTATAACAATACACAGTCGGAGTTCGGTTAGTCACTTGTTCATGAGACGTTGAACCTGCTCCTCATTAGTGATAGTAATAAACGGTGAAACTTCATTCCTTCTGATATTCACTTTACCATAGGCAGTCCAACAGAATTTGTATCCCCGAGATTTGGCGAGATCCCGAGCTAGGAAATATAGTCGCGCGGTCTTAGGTGTAAGTTGCTCAGCAATAAAGACTGGTTCGTCAGGTTTTTCAAGTATTCCTAGGTGCTTCGCACATAGCTTTGCCGTTTTGTTTTTGATGTTATATCTCTTTGTGGCGGTTAGTATATCCTTTTTCATTATGCTTGACTGTAGCTCCACTATCACAATTTTGTTGTGTTCCTTCTTTTTCACTCGAAATATATCTCTTACGTCCGTCTTGGAAAATTGTTCAATACCAATAGTCTTAGAGAGTTCCTCTGTCATTTTTATCAGGTCGTCCTGCGTCTCATCTTTTTTGTAAGGGATGTTTCTTAATTCAATGCAGGTTTTTCTATTTTGCCTATGTAAATCCTCAAGTTTATCCTCCAACAATGCAATGTATTCCCGATCTTTCTTTTTGTCAGCTTCCATTACATCAAGTTTCTTTTTGAGATCATCATTTTGCTCACTTAGATGCGCTAAAGAGTTTTTAATATCAGTAATGGATTGACAGATTTCCTTAGAGATTCCTGATTCCTGGTCTTGCTTCGTAATGAAAGATTGAATCATGGCCCTTATATCTTCCTTAAATTCATCATAGTCATTATCCTCATTTCTCTTTCTTTTTAATCGGGTTGCCACATATGTAGGCGCGGTTACTTCTTGTTAGCCTATTGTAGAAATGTCTGATTCTGAGAGAGACTTATTCAGTGTAGTTTCCATTTTAGTTTTGCCAAAAAGCGTGTGATAAAAAGATGATCGTGTCAAATGCGAGTGGAGTGTCTTCGTAGTTGCGCTACGGAGATAGCTCGTAGCTCGTAGCAGCCAAAAGCGTAGCACTCAGGCGCTCTCGCTGAGTGAGTAGGATAGCAGTATAATGCTGTGTTGCTTCCCCGAGTTGTAGCAGCGCGCGCGGCACGGCACGGTGGTGGCGTCGAGTGGCAGATCACGTTGTTGCGGCGTGATGCGGCGGCGGGAGCAGGATAGCAATTATATGATGTACCACGGCGAGCGCTTGGTGGGAGATGCGTCCGAGGTCACTGTCTTACGCTTGCACTAAACTGACACGACTCGTACTACTATTAGAGGTGATATTCGCGTGAGGTATATTTTTGATTTTAGAAAAATAACTAGCGGCGCGAGCAGACGTGCCGCTAGTACGTCTGCTCGCGGCTAAGACTTGGACGAGAGGCATATAAGTAGGAACATTTGTAATTTTAATTCAAAGATAGTTCAAGGATAGTTTCGACCGTCGCGCACACGGATCTCCGCTTCGCCGTCCCGCTGCAGTTCACCCGCCGCTTCGTGCGAAGCGGACGTGTGTAACACGCGCCCGTGCGCGCCGCGATCGCGATACCCGCGCCGCGAGTGTTCACGGAGGGGATTATCACATCGGGACGGACGCCGGCTTTGCCTAAGGTCGTGCCTGGTGTGTAACCCTTTCCGTGTCGCCAGCTCGCCCATAGCCCGCTGCTATGGACGAGCCCAAAAGCCCTGAAAAGTGTTTGTGTTAGTGATAGTGACGATGCCGTGAATGCCAACAGCCCGCCGCTGGGTGAAACCCCGCGCCGGCGCCGCGCGCAGCGATCCGCATCACTAGAAGGCCTGCTCCCTATCTCCACGTCGACGGAGTACGGGTCGCCCGTGGTGCGGCGTCCTGTGTCCCCGAGGGCAGAGCTTGAGCTGGACGAATTATATTTAATTCGGGCCGCTCAAGCCAACCTGTTTTCGGCGGGCCTACTTCGTGCCATGGAAGCATACGTCGCCGCAAGCCGCGCTGCCCTGTCGGGAAAGCCCGCGGCTTGCATTGGCGCCGAGCTCCTCGACGCGCAATTAGTGGAGCAGGCTAAAACGCGGCCCTTGGTGCTGCCACCAACCCGCGGGACGAGGCGCCCGCGTAGCGAAAGCCCGAGCGACGAGCTGCGTCTCCGAGGAGATGGAAAGCGAGTCCAGCTTGCGGACTCGCCGACCCCGCCACCGACGAAACAGCCGCCGCCGAGGAAGACGGGCCTCGACATGCCGACGCTGTCGCCCTGGAAGGGCGCATTTCAGGCACCCGCCCGTGCCCCTGGACTGTCCGCCGCCGCGAGTGACTATGAGAGTGCTTCAACACAGACAGGTACGAGTGTTTCACCTAATAAGTGCTCTCCCTCAGTGTCGTTTGCCGCGGCGGCCGCGACCGCAATTCCCGTGTCTGGGGCACCGCGCCCCAGCACCCCCCCCCCCCCCCCCCCCCCGACCAGTGAGGCACCCGGTGCCGACTATCACGCGTCCGCCTGCCCCGCCGGCGACCGCGACAGTGTCCACCCGCCCTACGCGCACCGCCACCGCGCCCGCGAAAGTGCCCGCCCGCCCTACGCGCCCCACCGCCGCAGGCTGGAGAAGGACCACGGAGTTCGGTGGTTCTCTTACTCGCTGCCGGCCGACAAGACCCAGAAGGTGGTGATCCGCGGGCTGCCTTCCAACACCACGCCGGAAGAGATCGTCGCGGCACTTGCAGAACTCGGTGTGGAGGCCGAGTACTGCAAGCAGATCCGGGCGCGCAAGGGGCGCCCCGGTTGTATCTTCTACGCGTCCCTGCGGAAGAATCCCGACCGTGCCCCCGGTGCAGTATATGAGATCTCGGAGCTCATGTACATGCCGGGGGTGAAGATCGAGGCTTGGCGCTCCAAGCAGGGCCCGGCCCAGTGCCACAGGTGCCAACAGTTCCGGCACTCGTCGCATATGTGCCACCGCCCCCTGGCGTGCGTGGGTTGCGGCGGTCTCCACTCGGCGCGGGAGTGCCCCCGCCCGAAAGACCAGCCGCCGACGTGCGCCAACTGCGGTGGCCCGCATACGGCCAACAATGAGACGTGCCCCGTGTTCCGCCAGGAGGCGCGGAACAAGAAGGCCGGCACTGTGGCGCTCACTAATGCGCCTGGGCCCAAGAAAATGCAGCCTCCCCCTCCGCCACGTCCTGATCTGCAGGAAGAAACGGCGCCCGACTCGCTTACGGAGTCCCCAGGCAGATGACGAAGCGGGGGGGGAGGGAAGAAGAAGAAGGCGACGGCTCCACCTGCGACGGCTACTCTCGCCGCTAGTGAGACTGCGGCCGCCGCTGGCGCCGCCACTCCGGCTGCGGCGATAGGGCAGCAGGACTTGGGGCACCTCACAGCCCTGCTCGCCCTCCTCAGCAACCCCACTGCCCTGGGCAGACTCACCGCTCTGCTCCAATGCATGAGCTGCTCAGGGTCATCCACTGGAACGCGCAGTCGCTGACAGGGAAGAAGCGGCTGCTCCACGTGTTCCTGAGGGACTACCGCGTCGACGTGATGCTCATCAGCGAGACATTCCTAGCCGGAAGCGACAAGCTGTCGCTGCCCGGCTACTCCGTCTACCGCAAGGACGAGAAGTCCACCAGCGGCCGGGCCTTTCGAGGCTTGGCAGTCATCGTCGGCAGTAAGATCGTCCACCAGCTCGTTGACGCCCAGGAGTATACATCCCTGTATGCTTTGGGCGTCGACCTCCGCCGGCCAGGTGCTGCGACTGTACGCCGTGTACAAGCCCCCCAGTACCCCAATCCGCACCTCTGAACTACGGGGGTTGCTACAGTCGCCGCATCCGACACTCGTCGCTGGCGACCTCAACGCCAAGCACACCGTCTGGAACTCCACCAGGGTGTGCCCAGCTGGACGCGCCATCCTTGCCGACTCCGTGAGCCACAACTACGATGTCATCGGTCCCGACGAGCCCACCCACTTCGATTCGCGGGCCGGTTGGGACACCATCGACGTCGTAGTCGTCAGAGGTCTCCGGACTCCGCCGAGCCAGGAGGTTCTCCCTGACCTCCCATCGGACCACAGGCCAGTACTTCTCAACCTGGCGGACCTGCCCATCCGGGTCTCTCCGCCAGCATCACGCCGACGCTACCAGTGGGGCGCCTTCACCGCCGCCCTCGACCAGTCTTCGACCACATGTCCAGTCAACCAGCCGGAAGACGTTGACCGCCTGGCATCACTGCTGACCAGCCAAATCCGAGACGCGCTCGACCTATCATCGCACACCGTAGCTCGCGGGGGAAGCCCTCTCCTCTTCCTGCTGAGCTACGCACTCTCATCTGCGATAAGCGCGCTCTCCGGAAGCAGTGGCAGCAAACCCGCTGCCCAACGATGAAGACCAGGCTCAACGCCATGACGGCAGAGCTGAAGCGCCGACTTGATCTCCACGCCGAAGAATCTTGGGAACGCCACGTCGAGTCCATGGGCGACCACGTCCCCTCCGTGCATCGCCTATGCCGGGATTTGTCGACTACTCCAACTCCCGTCCGACCAATCCTGGGCAGCGACGGCCTACCAAGATTTCGAGCCCAAGACCGTGCGGAGATCTTCGCCGAATGCCTCGAGAAGCAGTTCAAGCCGAACCCTACGGATGATGTGGAGCACGTCGCAGCAGTCGAGAGACACCTACGAGAGTACTTCGCCTCGCCGATAGCTCCCGAAGAGGACCCCACCGTCGTCACGCCCGGCCAGATCATGCGTGCATTCAGACGTACCAAGCCCAGGAAAGCCCCGGGCGCAGACCGCATACCTAACATGGCGCTGCTACATTTGCCGCCACGTACTGTGACGGCCGTTACGCGCCTGTTTAACGGTATCTTGCGCACGGGCCACTTCCCAACCCAATGGAAGGAGGGCTTGGTCATCATGTTGCCCAAGCCGGGCAAGGACTCCAAGCTGCCTGAGAGCTATCGGCCGATAACTCTACTGAGTACCATCTCAAAGTTGTTTGAGAAACTCCTGCTGGCGAAGCTACTGCCCCACATCCAGCCGCGCCCGGAACAGTTCGGCTATAGGCCCGAGCATTCTACGACGCTTCAGCTCACCAGAGTACCGAATGACATGACGGTTTGTTTAAACAAGAAGGAATACACTGTCGCAGTACTCCTGGACATGGAGAAGGCGTTTGACAGAGTATGGCACGAGGGGTTGCTGTACATTTGTCGACGTCTCCAGCCCCAAGAAGACCAGGTCCAGATCATCGCCTCCTTCCTGGAGAAACGCCGCTTCTGAGTGATGGTGCAAGACGCCGTCTCCGAGGAACACCCCGTTGCAGCCGGTGTCCCTCAGGGGTCCTGCCTGTCTCCAGCCTGTTACTCCCAATATACGGACGACATCCCCATCGGGCCGGGTGCCCAGCTGGCACTCTTCGCTGACGACGCTGCCTACTACAGGCTCGGCACGCTGCCTTCAAACTGCAGCGCACCCTGGACATCTTGCCCGACTGGCTCGCCAAGTGGCGGTTGTCCGTCTACGTTGGGAAGACGCATGCGCTCATCACAGGCCAGTCCCCCCTTCCACCACCACTCCGGCTCCAAGGACAGGACATCTCGTGGTCTCCGCAGGAGAAGTACCTGGGAGTGACCATCGATTGCCGGCTCACCATGAAGCAACATGTCGACAACGTCGTCAACCAGGTCAAGGTGGCACGCGCCAAGCTGCGTCCACTTCTCGACTCCAGCCTCCCTCTGAGGGCGAAGCTCGGGATCTACAAGTGCTACGTGAGAGAACAAACGGAGACTACGAGCCCAAGAGAACCTCTCTTTGCGTACCATCGTCGACGCCCCCCGCTACGTGAGGAATGCGACGATCCAGAGGGACCTCAGATGGGAAACAGTGGACCATTTTGTCCAGAGGCTGGCGAAGGGCATGTTCACGCGTGCGGATACCTCACAACATTCGCATATCCGCGACATGGCGCCGTACCACGCGCGCCTGCCCGACCGCCGCCGCCTGCCACGCGACCTGGTTGCCTAGCCGGCGATCATCCAAAGGAACGCCCCAAGTGAGAAGATCTCCACCGCCCGCGAGGGCCCCCCGATGACCTGTCCATAGGAGTGGACAGAGGCGCTTCTTCAGGAAGAGATCCGATGATCTGACCCTGACTCCCCACGCCCCAGAATGGGTGCGTGAGAAGATTGCATGATTGATTGATTTTAATTCATTCGGATACGAGCATTGGAAGAATAAACATCTCAAGAGCGAACTGAGTTTTCCTGAACCCGAACCACATACAGTCCACAACAATATTATTATTAGTATTTTCCAAAATGTCGGGCCCAAAGAATCAGCGGATATAGCCTCAGATGTCCTCTATAAGGCCAGTAAATACTCTCTATAGAAGGATTTTGACATTCTCCAAATGTACAGCGCCACAAAGTTATCTGATCCGGTGGCGAAACTGGTACTACGTAATGTCATTTTGAAATGTCATAATGTTGTCAAGTTTGTTGTTGTGCACAACGCTTGGTGTTTTATTCATTATTTTATCGTTTTAAAGATATAAATAATGCCGAAAGCATTGAACAGTGCCGCGAAAAACACTATTTTAAATGTTTTAGCTTTTATGCAGGAAGAGAAACGTTTAAATTCGAAAAATTGTATGAACGAGTTGCTGCTGCTACAGGTTAATGTTGCCAGTTGTTCTATGAATCACCCATTTCTTGTCAGTAGTCGATGACATGGCTCCTACAATTACTTGTGTTCTATTTTGCAGGTGTAAGTGAACGGTTTGTAGGACAATTAGTTAAAGAACAAAAACAGGCAGATGCTACTGGCTCAAAAATTTCTACTCCAGGGAAAAAAAGTACTAGAACCAAGGGGAAGATAGAAATTGATGATTTTGACCTCGGTGTCATCAGAAGAAAAATTCATGAATTTCACACAATGAAGAAAGAAATACCTACCATCCCAAAATTACTGAATGTTCTACGAGACGAAATCGATTTAAATGCTAGTCGTGAAACCCTCAGAAAGTTATTGCGTGAAATTGGTTTTCGATACAAGAAAACGCAATCCAACAGAAAAGTCCTCATTGAGCGCAATGATATATCTGCTTTACGGGCATCTTATCTGCATAAAATAAAGCAAAACGAATGCGGTGAAAAAAAGCCTGTAATATTTTTGGATGAAACTTTTATACACTCGTCACACACGGCTGGTCGCTGTTGGCAAAGTAATGATGTTGACGGTGTTTTGAATCATGTATCAAAAGGAAATAGATGGATTATAGTTCATACGGGGGGAGAAACAGGGTTTGTTGAGAATGCATTACTTGTTTTTAAATCGAACACTAAAAGTGGCGATTACCATGACTTAATGAATAATAGCAATTAAAAAAAATGGGTAACAGAAAAATACTGCCTAATTTACATACAGACACTTTAATTGTTATGGATAATGCTCCTTATCATAGTATTTGTATTAACAAATGCCCTAATTCAAATGCTAAAAAAGCAGATATGCAGAATTGGCTTACTGAAAATAATGTGGAGTTCAATGAAAGTTTCACTAAACCCCAGCTTTATGAATTAATAAAAAGGCACAGACCAGCAAAACAATATGAAATTGATAATTTACTAAGAGACAATGGGCACACTGTCCTTAGATTGCCCCCTATCATTGCGATATAAACGCAATAGAAATGATCTGGAGTTCAATGAAACGTCATGTTGCAGAACATAACATTGGAAAGTCAAAGGCTGAAATGCCGCAGTTAGTCGCAGAAGCATTTAACAAAATATCAGCAGCAGAATGGCAAAAATACTGTGCCCATGTAAAGAACATCGAAAATGAGTACCTTAAAAAAAGACATTTATTTAGATGAACCATTTATCGTAAATTTAGAAAGTGATAGTGGAAGTGAAAGCACTGATTCAGACGAAGTGACCTACGATTTCGCAAATGATTGTCTACATGATCATAATTATTGCATTAAAATATAATCATAATCCTATAATATAATTATAGGATTATAATTATATTATTATGATCATCAATAATTATAATCATTGAGACAATCATATATATAAATATAAGAGTAAATATGAAAAATTCGTAATTATTATTATTTACGCACTTATTTTTAATTATGGCATTTTTACCCTGCAACCGTGGAAATTCTAGCGCGGCAATACTAAATTCGACCACAGCGACGCTGACACTTGATCAGAAAGCTTTGTGGCACTATAACCTATGTGATTCAGGAAAAAAACTAGTTTTGATTTTTTTTTTGATTTTTTAAAACTGGCTACAGAAAATATTTGTATCAGTTAAGCACAAGCAATTTTTAAATGAGATCTAAAAATAAATCTGTGGGAGTTTCTACGCCCTCCTTCTCCCACAGTGGTCCAATGTAGAGATGAGGCAAAAAATGACATTTGCTAAGTATATGTAAATATCTACAGTAATAAAGCCGTTCCAAAATCCTTGTGACTCCATATCTCCGCCATGTGAATAAAATCCAATAACTGAATCGACAAAAAAACGTATTATAATCGAACCTGCCGAAAGAAAATCACGAGAATCAGTTGAGAATTGCGAGCTATAGATTCGACATCTGGAAAACTGGACAGACATACGAAATATTTTTTCCCTACGGTAAAACGGTGACGCTTCGACACGCAGCGTAGCACGCGCGTAGCGTCTCCGTTTCACCTTGGGCAAAAAGGCTTACGTTACTATTCGGGCTGCAGAGGCACCTGTAGCGTAATAGTAATTTAACACAACATTTGGGTTCTAACGGTGATTGAAAACATCGTGAGGAATCCTTCGGCGATGGGCAGCCCCCCAGTCGCGCAAAATGGAGTATCGAATAACTGGCTAAACATAGGCGCAATTGCGCTTCTCCCACCTCGTATGGGAAAAGGCGTAACGCAATGTTGTGGTAATCAATGGAACTTGTTTTTTGGTTTGAACAAAGAAATTGTACCACAGAATGAATTGAGCCTCTAGACATCTTAAGATTGGCACCTCATTCATAAAAATCAGTACAGTAGTTTAGGAACAAACGTGAATACAAACATTTTTAAAGTTAAACCGCTACAATCACAGCCCTTTTCGATTTTCCATGATTGGATATAATAAATGAACATTGGAAGGCCTTTCACCTCCTGAATACCACCGGCGTTTCCAAACGCCACTATTCCGTTATAGGTTTTAAATTTTATTACCATGGCATAAGGTTCTAAATCGCGACCAGTCCCGACTACCCTCGGTTTTTGAGACTTAAGTCTCTGCCTGTATATATTTTGCGTAACATGTGTTGGTTGGCTTCACATGGCTGCAAATCTGACGCGGAAAAGCGTGATGATATCAAGATGAAGTCTATTTTCAGCCATAATTACTCTAGTGGCTCTGTGTAGACCCCGCCAGTAACACAGGAAATTCTCCCCGATCTCTTGAAGTGTTTCGATAGAGCAAGTGAAATCATTATAAAAACATATAACTCGACTGCATTTTCTTTCAATACCACATACAAACCTAACAACGCGTTATGTGCATGGAGTATGAAAGTGGCCGCACAAATAATTTTATCTACACCACGTATCATAAACCCTCTTTACTGCGTTCAAAAACCGCACGTTACGATCAGCATTATGTTAAACTACTTGGTAAAAACTCGTTTCGTATCTGGAAAACTACACATTATGGTCATTATGTGTAGTTTTTCTACAAATAATGACATTCAAATTTCGAACGCCGACGCCCACCCGCGTGCCGTCCCTAGTTTGTCTGTGAAGTTGGTACTGACATTCAAATTTCGAACGCCGACGCCCGTCTGCGTGAAGTTGATACTAAAGAACAAGCTAAACAATTGCAGAACCACAATGCCGGTCAAACATGCGGTTCCTGAACACATCAAAGAGAGATTGTGTAGATAAACTAGTGTATGTAACTGTACATAATTAGGCATTATGCAGCAGTCACATAAACTACTATTATAGCCCCATATCTCCACCATTTTTATATTTTCCCAAAACTGAATCATAAAAAACTAGAAAAATAAGATATTAATTATCGAACCTACTCACAAAACTTCACAAGAATCGGTTGAGAAATGTGGCCTGTAGAGGAGAACAGCCGAAAATCCAGGCAGACGAAAGCATTTTTACCCAAGCTGAACGGAGACGCTTCGCGCTCGGTAAATTACTATAAAAAAAGTCCAAAACGCGATGTGAAAAAAAATAGGCAACAAATATAATGATCACCAAAATTTTTTAAATGAACACCAAAAGTTGCAAAAAATATCAGGGCAAAATACTGCGGTAGCATAGGTGAAGGGTAAAGGGGGTGAGCGAAGCGAAGCCCCCTTTATCCTTCGTGTTAGGTTGAACATGTAAGAACAACAAAAAATACTTAAAACATAAACTTAAGTACACAAAACATAGAAAGAAGTTTGGTGATCATTTATCCAAACACAATTTGGTGGACATTTATCCATTCTGGAAGTCATTTCGAATTTATTGGTAGTAAAATAGGTGCGTTTTTGGTAATCGTTTACATAAACCAACATAAAAACAGTCATTTTTTTCATATAAAAAATGGTCTAAAAGGATAAACCTAAGATTAACTGCTCTTCTCGCTTTAGCAGTAACATACCTATAACTGACAGATAAAACTGAACGTCTGGAACATGTCAACAGTAGTGGCTCTGTGAGCTGTAGACCTCGCAAGTCTGTTGCTGTAAAGCTGAACTTCTAAGATTCAAACTTGTGAATGCACCTGGTTACCTTCATGGAGTATGAAAGAAACCAATAACTTTGTAAACTACATTTTCGATCTAAATTCCAACACCTATTTTTTTAATCTGTCAAGCTGTTTGGGAATATGTTTTTTATACATTTTCAAGACCCATATCTTTGCCATTTTGAAAAAAAAAACATTAACAATTGAATCCACAATTTTTTTATATAATTATCGAATATGCTTTTTTTCATCTACATACATCACTTCTCGCAAGTTGCTCTCAAAAATTTTATCGAAATTATTATCTAAAACGCGCTAAATTGTAGTGAAAGTAGTGTTAATTTGCGGAAATTTACCAATATTCAATAGTATCCTACAAATTCCCCCAGTTTTTGATCTTTAGTGAATCATACCTTATCCTATTTTTTTTTATTTTAAATTAAAATGCCCAACGTTTGAAGTTTACCAACTGGATGAAAAAAAATCCAAAAATAGAGCCACAGATGTGATAGCCAAATTTGTGTTAAGTGTAGCGGGTTACTTGTAACTGAGATGAGAGTGATTACATTACTGTCGCCGACGCTAAAGTATTTGTGCCCAGATTGTGAGCAAGGAGTCCGCCAACTGCCTGCTCTGAGGAAATTAGTGGATGCACTAAAGACTGAAGTGGATGCCTCGAGGAACAGTCAACCAGCAGTCAACGTTGAGGCCATCATCGATGAGATAGAGGAGCGAAACCGGAGGGCATCAAATGACATTATTTTTGGGGTGCCGTAGTTGCATGCGGATGGGAATATGTCGACCTCTGTAGAGGCTCGGAAGATTTTCGACCAAGAGCAGGTGGGGAAGGCACTGGCCTCACTACCCGAGCCAGTGACACCCGTAGCCGTCATACGACTGGGGAAGCTCCAGCCTGGCTCTGGCCCTTGCCCCATCAACTGGAACTGCGGAACAGAAAGGTGGTGGACTTTATTGTAAAGATAAAGATAAAGATAAAGTATCATTTATTCAGGAACATAGGTAATATGTAGATCTAATCAATGACATTGAGTGATGGGTCTCTATGCTCTGCCATGGGAGGGCATATGAATATTATTTACATTATAAGTATTAATTACATTATAAACAATAAAAATTAGCGTAGAATTACTAATTACCTACATATATGACTATATTAGGCATCTGGCAAATAATACATTGTCGCCATCTTTATAAAACATCACTGAGGTATTCATCGACACTGTAATAAACCTTGTTTGTTAGAAGACCCTTTATTTTCTTTTTAAATGTATGTATATTTTGTATTTCTTTTACAGACTGTGGGAGTTTGTTATATATTCTAATAGCCATGACAAATATACTTTTATTAAAATAGGCTGACTTGTGGCACTCCATTTTGAGCATCATATGGTGACGCCTGCTTTTGACATTTTGAAAAAGATGCATATTACTTTTGACAAAAACCAAGGTTTCGTATATGTAAATAGACGGCATCGTAAGAATGTTGAGACTCTTGAAGTAGGGTTTACAACTGTCAGTTTGGACCAGCTTGCACATAGCCTTCAAACATTTCTTCTGCGCTTTAAAAATAGTCTCTCTACCCGTCGCATTTCCCCAGAAGATTATACCGTAGCGCACGGAAGACTCTACAAAACCATGATACGAGACAAGTACAGCATCAGTGTTCACAATTTTTGTAAGCATGTGTAACGCATACGCATATTGATTTAGCTTCTTTTGCAAGTGTTCGATGTGTGTCTTCCACGACATGTTGGAATCAATATGGAGACCTAAGAATTTTGTTGTCTCTGTACATTCAATTTGCTCATTCAAGTATTTAATATTCAATGCGTATTGCTGTCCGTGCCCTAGCCTATATTTCATTAGTTTAGTTTTGTTATTGTAGCTATTGCAGCTGTCATGATTTCCAAATCACGTTTGATGTTGTGGACTGTTAGATTTAGGTATTTTCTAATAAGTATTGGTCATGCGATTTGCTAGATCTGCCTGATAAAAACCAAAATAAGTGCTTTGATTCGTATGTTCGTTTCTTGAAGACACACGACCGGTTTATTTCCCTCTGGTATGCTGGTCATCTGGACTCCCAAAATATCAGATGACCAGCATACCAGATTCCTAATTTATCAGATTCCAACAATACCATAAATACATATAAGTGTTTTGATTCGTATGACCCGGAGGTCATGTTCGTTTCTTGAATGCAAGCGACGTTTATGTTTCTGTTATAGAGTTCAGAGTCGATCTTGCGTTTTTTTCTAATTTCGCACACCTCTAACATCCCACGCAGTATGCGCATGTATTCGCATGTAATTTTTGCTTTGTATGGAGGCTTGTTGCGTAACAGAGTGTAGCCGGTCGCGTCGGGGATCTCATTCATTGGTGTCGCGGTTAAACCTAAGAGGAAACCTAACCTTAAAGAGGAGGTCAGGTACCCGGTTGTATCTGACCCGGCGGAGGGGGTTAGAATGTGTTGGTGGCTTGCGAGTGCCTGTGTCGGTACGGCAGTGGTCCCGAACCTACCGATTTTTCGGTAATCCTACCGATATGGGCTCTGTGTTACCGAAATACCGAAATACCGAAATGCAAGGATTTTTCCACGATTTCAGAGAATATCCATAATTATTCCGATTTTTCTACCGATTTTGATATTGCTTGGTTGGCAACCTTTTTCATCTATGTTTTGCGTCAGGGGAAATCCCTCGATAGTAAGTATGGACATAGATAATGAGAAGTTAGTTATTGCAAATTGTTCCATAGGTATATTTTGGGTAATACCCTTGAGTCCTACAACTCGATGTTAGGGGTTTCCTACTCAAGAATTCACTTGACTATATAATACAAGCATAAGGATTGTATATTTTCATTATTTTTATAACGTCGAAGAGAAAGTATCCTGAAGTTTATAGTTGCGAAGTGCCGACAAAAATATAACAATAAGATTATTAAGTTAAAATGTCGTCGACGAGGAACCCAATACAAGCACGAGTTTAAAAAGAAAAAAATATCTACAATATTATAGAAAAGAATGGGAAGAAGAATTTTCAGGGTGGCTACAAGACAGTCGTAAAGGCGTAAGCTATTCGGTATGCCTATTGTAAAACATGTAACAAGGATATTAACATTACATCAGGGAAAGACGCTATAAAGAAACATAGTTCTTCACAGGCACACTCGGTGTCATCAAAGAATATAAAATGTCAACCGAGGATTTCATCATTTGTGACAAAATCTCAAAAATCGGATACACAAGATAAACAAGGTAAAAATATTTATTGATTTTACTTAGTCCAGTGGCTTACATCTTTATATTATTTAGATTTCTACCTATCCGTGTATACTAGATATCATCGTCATCATCAGCCTACCGCATTCCACTGCTGGATATAGTGCCCTAATCGCCACTAGATATACCGACGTCATTTTAATTCTTTATTTAATGGTGAAATAAGATTAGCCTAATTTGTTGCTGAACACAATCTACCATTCACTATCATGGAGCACCTACCGAAACGGATACAAGCCGTTTGTCCTGATTCAAAAATAGCAGGGGAGGTCAAATGTTCTTCGTCGAAAACTCACGATATAATTTATCATATTATAGGTAAAGACAGTTTCGATAATTTTTGTGAAGATCTGCGGAAAAATAAGTTTTCGCTTATTATCGATGAGTCTACTGATCTTAGTACAACAAAACACTTGTGTTTAGTAGTAAGATATGCGAAAAAACATCCCATCAAAGATTGTTTTTTAGCTCTTCTTACTCCATTAGAAGAGGCTAATGCAGTATCTTTATTTGAACACATTGTAGACTTTTTTAGAAACAATGATATTTCATATAAAAATAATCTAATAGGTTTTGCATCTGATGGGGCAAACGTAATGATGGGACGTAATAATTCTGTTGTAACATTGCTGCAAAACGAAATTCCCAACATCTTTATACTTAAATGCACATGCCATTCGTTTCATCTTTGCGCGTCATATGCTTGTACCAAACTTCCATGCTTTATAGAAGATTAGAGAGATATGAGGGACATTTATAACTTCTTTTCTTCTAGCCCAAAAAGAGTGGCAGAGTTCAAAAATTTTCAAATGTTTTGTGACTTAAAGGTACACAAAATACTTCACCCCTCTCAGACACGCTGGTTATCAGAACATGCAGCAGTGAAAAGAGTATTGGAACAAATTGCAGCTCTAAAACTATTTTTCATAGACCAACTATGGTGCAGAAGTGTCTAATACACTACTTAGTAGTTCAGCAGATCTAAGCTCAAACCAAGTAAATTTGTTGAAATGCAGATGACTAGATTCTTATATCGAAGCTTGTAACCAAATAACCACACGGTTTCCATAAAAGTATAATCCAATAAAAGGTTTAAATATACTTGATCCGACAAATGTTAAAAGTGGCAAAACTAAATTCCAATTTCCAAATGTCTTTATTACTGTAAATATTTACATATACTTAGCAATCGTAATTTTTTGCCACTTCTCTACATTGGACCACTGTGGGAGAAGGAGGGCGTAGAAACTCCCACAGATTGATTTTTAGATCTCTTTTAAAAATTGCTTGTGCTTAACTAATACAAATTTTATAATATCATAATTAATAAGTAGGAATAAATAATTACAAAACTATTAACAGCAAGGTCTGTGTTGAGCCAGATTAACCCCATACAGTCCCATCATTTAAGTAATCTTGAACATTGTAATATCCCTTTTTCGACAAAGTCGCTTTAACATGGTTTTTAAATTGCTCAAATGGCAATTTCAAGATCTCCAGAAGTATCTTATTGTAATGATGACGACCCGATTGGCCGAGTCGGCAATGACCCTGCCTACGAAGCCAAGGGTCCCGGGTTCGAGTCCCGTTAGAGACAAATATTTGCTTGATGAGAACGGATGTTTGTACCCTAGTCATGGTTGTTTATCAATCTAAGTATAATATATATCTTTATGTATGTGTATCGTTGTCTAGTACCAAAGATACAGGGAATCCTAGTTTGGGGCTAGATCAATGTGTATAATAGGGTCCAAGGTATTATTATTATTATTATTAATAGAGAATGCATTGACCCTTGAAAGAATTGCTAACCTTCGTGAGTCTAAACCGGGGCGCAAGTAGTCTGTGATTATTTCTTAGGTTAATATTACAGCTATCGCTAAGTTTAGCAAATGTTGTAAGGTTCTTGCGTACATACATTATGTTTTTGAAAATAAATTGACTAGCTACAATGTGTATGTCAATTTCTTTAAAAAGCTCTCTTAAGGAGTCTGTGCGTTTTAAATTATAAATTGCTCGAATAGCTCTTTTCTGTAAAATAAAAATAGTTTGAATATCCGCTGCTTTCCCCCCCACCAAGATACCATAGGACATGACACTATGAAATTAACTAAAATATACTAGCCTAGATGTAGCCACATCCGTGTTTTCAACTGCTTCGATAGTTCCTCTTAGTAGGCTCTTTCCCAATATTCTACAGAGCAATGATTTCCAGGAAATTGATACAGAGTGGTGTATTTTAAGAAATTGCGAACAAATAAAAACATTTCCTGATGATGTAAAACTATATTGGGGTGAAGTTAGTTTACTAAAGCGTGGCGATGACATTCAAATGTTTCCTTTGTTGTCTACTTTTATCTTTAATATTTTATCACTGCCCCATTCATCCGCCAACGTTGAACGTATATTTTATGAAAACAAAACAGCGAAATAGGCAGTCAACTGAATCAATCACTGGTCTATTACATGCGAAACGACTATTCAATGACGCTAATTGTTATGATTTCGAAATTGCGGCTATGGCCACAGAATGGTATAATCCTACAAGATGATTTATATTTAAACATGTTTAAGGTGAATTACACTTAAGTAGTTTAATTTTTATTAATAAAAGAATTTGATTTAATATAGTATTTTTTGTCAATTACAGTGGGGACCACACATAAATAAATTAGCTGGTAAATTAAGTTCTGCAGCTTACGCAGACAAAATACGGATGTGGCTACATCTAGGCTAGTACATTTTAGTTACTTTCATAGTGTCATGTCCTATGGTATCTTCTTGTGGGGGAAAGCAGCGGATATTCAAACTATTTTTATTTCACAGAAAAGAGCAATTCGAGCAATATATAATTTGAGAGAGCTTAAAAGAGCTTTTTAAAGAAATTGACATACTTACTAACTGTACAACATTTTCCAAACTTAGCGATAGCTCTAATGTTTACCTGAGAAAAATCACAGACTAGTTGCGCCCCGGTTTAGACTCGCGAAGGTTAGCAATTCTTCCAAGGGTCAGTACATTCTCTACTACAACAAGATACCTCAGGAGATTTTGAAATTGCTATTTGGGCAATTTAAATAGCATGTTAAAGCGACTTTGTCAAAAAAGGGATATTTCAGTGTTCAAGTTTACTTAAATCACGGGACTATATGGATGGGGTTAATCTAACTCTACACATACTTTGCTGTTAATAATTTTGTAATGATTTATGCACGCTTATTAATCATAATAATTAATATTGTAATATTTGCATTAGTTAAGAACAACCAATTATTAAAAGATATCTAAAGATAATTATGTGGGAGTTTCTACGCCCTCCTTCTCCCACAGTGGTCCAATGTAGAGAGGAGGCAAAAAATGACGTTTGCTTAGTATATGTAAATATCTACAATAATAAAGAAATTTGAATTTTGACTTAATTAGAAATGTTTGCTAATCATCGTACACAATGCTATATTATTTTCATACAATTTACTTTAATTCATATAGCTATACCTTTTCACCCGTTGTTTTGAGACTTCCCACCATAATAGCAAATTATAGGTTTGAAAAGATCTCTCTAATGATAATATGTCTGAAGGTTCTGGCCTCGGGGGCTAAACCGCCCACCCTCCTTTGACATAAACTACGTCGAATTTGGTGTGGGTTGTATAGGTAGTTACTGGAAATATTTACGAACTGGATCTAAGTGCAGCAAACTAATTGACCGACCGAACGAAGCGCCTTCGTTTCATCTTGGGCAAAAATGGTATTCAAAGAAAATGCAGTCGGATTATTTGTTGTTACAATAATTCCACTTGTTCATCCGATAAACTTCAAGGGGTTGTGTGGAGGTGGAGAATAATGAGGGAACAAACGCAAATATCCTGCGTCTCTCGCGAGGTCTACAGCTCACAGAGCCACTTGTGGATATTTTATGACTATACGTCCATTAAAAAGAGTTTGATTTTAAATCTTTTCTCCATAAAACTCCTTATCGCTAAAGGCGCTTTCACATTATAACGTCAGCCGCGCGGCAGCAATCTCCGATTTTGTTTAAATTTGAAAAAACACTCTTCGCTCCATCTTCCTTTGACAAGTCCATATTTTAAATTATCTAAGGCTAATAGTATTGACTTACGTTTGAAGTAGTGGGCCTTAGAGTGCAACAGTCGTGAATCAAACATCACGCATAACATTAGACAATCCTTTTTTTTTGTAGGGGGAAATATGGAATTACCCATGCCTAGGAGTCAAACCTCCCTGCTATGTCCAGGTCCCCACATATTGAGCGGCCATCAGCTCGTGTGTTATATGGACTAAAAATAACCCGTTTTTTTACAGTTATCACTTATTTATTTATTTATTTATTTAACTAAGCCTACAGCACAAATTCAAAAATAATATAAACAAAGAACTTAAACTAGTCATAGGCCAATTAAAGGCTTTCATTTTTTAGGCCGAACATAAAATGGCAGTAAACTTAAACAATTTATAAAACAATTTAGAAGTACCGGGTACAGTCCAATAGGAATGGGAAGGGAATGTGTTTAGGAGTGTGTTTGTATGTATGTGTTAAGTCAATGTGTGAGTGATGGATACAGATATATACATATAGTCGCAACTGTATAATGAGAGAGAAAACCTCAGCACATTTGATGTTTACTGTCTTTCAGCTGGAGCATTAAGTGCCCCCTGAACTGGCCGCGTGACAGGTGGAAGATGTCCAGATCTGCAAAGTGTGTGTTGTACGTTCTTGGCAGGCGGCAGCTGGGAGAATTGGCCGCGTAGTTAGTGTGGGCAAAGGGTACATGTAGGAGTGCAGAGACAGCGTGTCGGGTTCGAGTAGTAGGTGCCCTAAGTCGTAGCAGCTCGTTAACCAGCTCGGGGCAATCAACATAGCCGTGGTAGACGCTGTGAAGGAGCTGCATGTCCAAGATACTACGCCGGTCCCTGAGGCTGTGGAGGTTGTGGTGATGACACGATGCAGTGTAGTCATCATTCACAAAATTGCCGCGAAAGTTTAGGTGCCTAATAAATTTGGTCTGTATGCGCTCTATCATGTCCCCGTGCACTGCATACTGTGGGTTCCAGGTAGTGCTGCAGTACTCGAGAACACTTCGAACATAGGCATAATATAGTATGCGCACACAGCTAACATCCGTGAAGGGCTTGCTCACCCTTAAGATAAATCCAAGGTTCCTATAGGCCTTCTTAGTGATTGCCGTTATGTGATTCTCGAAGGTTAGCTTGGAATCCAGCAGGACACCCAGATCTATCACGGAGTCCACCTTCTGGATTGGGATGTTGTTAAGTAGGTAAGTGTGGACAATTGGCTTAGTACGCCTGGTGAAGGAGATGGCATTGCATTTAGCTGCATTAACGTTTATCCTGTTAATATCGTAATAGACTGACAAGCGATTCAAATCCTCCTGCAATCTGACGCAGTCTTGTAAGGATTTAATATTCATGAAGACTTTTTTGTCGTCAGCGTACAAGAGGAAATTTGAGTGCTTAAAACAGTGTCCGATATCATACAGGTACGCAACGTAAAGTAAAGGGCCCAAGATAGAACCCTGGGGTACGCCGGATGGTATGCAGGTACGGTCAGACCTACTCTCTCCGATCATATGATTCGGTCCAGCGAAGCAGATCCCCCTGTATTCCAAGTCTTTCTAGCTTGCGAATCAGTATGACGTGGTCCACTCTATCAAACGCTTTCTCGAAGTCAGTATAGACTGCGTCTACCTGACCTCCGTTGTCCATACCTCTTAGAACCCCATTCACAAATAAATCCAGGTTGGTTGTTGTAGATTTCGAACGTACAAAGCCATGCTGCTCACCAGGGATATTGCGTGAGATATTGTCGTATATTTGTTCATGCACTACACGTTCCATGACCTTACTAAAAACGTTTAAGATGGATATCGGCCTATAGTTCTCAACCGGCAACTTGGAACCTTTTTTGTGGACTGCCACAATGCGCGCGTGCTTCCACAGATCTGGAAAAGTACCCTCGTGAAACGATCTATTAAAAACTAGAGACACAGGTGCGGCAAGACATCCAGCGCATCGAGATACAAGAAGTGGTGGAATACCGTCACTGCCAGGGCCCTTACTATTATCAAGATTACGCAACAGTTTCAAGATATACTGCTCAGAGACGGTAATGCCACTTGCAATTTGCTGACATGAAGGTTCCGGCAGCTCAGCATGTGGATATGAGCTGGCTGGTAACCTAAACATACCACTGAAAAATGAGTTGAAAGCGTCACAAGTTTCCTTTTCAGTCTTTAGCTTCCTAGAGCCATATGTCATGTTATTAGGATAACCGATGCCATCCTTCCTTTTAGACTTCACATATGACCATAGGAGCCTTGGGTTTCTCTTGATTCCGTCCTGTGCCAATCTCATATAATCCCGGTAACATTCATCTTGCACAGTCTTACATCTACTTCGGAGAAGAGCAAATGTGCGATAGCCAACTGGGTTTTTGTGTTTTTTCCACGTTTTGTGACATTTGTCCTTCTCCTTAATTATGTTTATGAGGGAGCGACTGTACTACAACGGATACTGACGGGAACCGCAGGTAGTCAGTTTAGGCACAAATTTCTCAATAGCTTCCTTGATGTTTGCTGTTAGTATACCGACCGCATCATCGACTGAACCGTTACCCAGAATCGACCAATCTAATCCAGTGAGATGTTCACTTATAGCCTCGTAGTTACCCTTACGATACTGATATCGAAGGCGCCTGGTGCAGGGTATGTTTTTATACTTGTTCCAAGTTCAAGCGAAGTATGAAAACGATCTTCGTTGACAACCGAGGATGTGGCCTTTTGTACGTCAATGGAAAAGTTTGTATACACTAAGTCTTAAATATTGTCGCAGATGTTTTTCAATGTATTGTGTTGTTTGAAACCTAGGTAATCCATGATGTTTGTCATGTTAATAGCTGAGTTTTGAAACTCGGTGGTACCCTTTTTCATACAGACAGGTGCGCCCGAATCCCATCTTATACAAGACAAATTAAAATCACCAATCACCATAAAGTAGTCTTCTAAATGCTTCTGAGTTACGTCACTTAACGTCTCTATAAAGCATAAAACGCGAAGCGGTAGCTCCTCGCCCGGCGGTAGGTACACGAGCGCTATGTGCAAGTCTCGCTCAGAGCCGAGCGCGGCCCTAGGTACTGTTAGCCAGATACACTCGTGGTCGGCTCGTTCTATAGATGATGAATATAACCATCAACCAATAAATTTAACTAATATTTAAAAACAACCATGATATTCAATAAGCAATATTAACATTGACGAATAAAAATATCATATCAACTACTCCGCTCAAAGTCCGCTCCGGGCGGGAATATAACCATCAACCATTAACACTACACAAAATTAACATTAGCGAATAAAAATATCATATCAACTACTCCGCTCAAAGTCCTCGCCGGGCGGGAATATAACCATCAACCATTAACACTACACAAAATTAACATTATCGAATAAAAATATCATATCAACTACTCCGCTCAAAGTCCGCGCCGGGCGGGAATATAACCATCAACCATTAACACTACACAAAATTAACACTAACGCAATAACGAATAAAAATATCTTATCAATTTCAGTCAGAGTTTAACAGGAGATTTGACAACGTCGCGCTTTCTGTCGCTCGGGTCGAATTAGGAGCGGCAACGTTGCAGGATTCATTTAGTTAGGTACAGCAAGTTAATCAATTGTATGCTCTATGGCTCTTACGATAGCACATATTTGCTCATTACTGTTGGGGATATTTTATTCTAAACAAACGGAAGTGATATTTCTGTCGCTTTTTGATTTTATGCTCTATTTCTCTTAGGCTAAAACACAGTTTAACATAGTTACTTTTGTTGTTGTTGTGTTTTGTTGTTGATATTTTTATTCTTACACAACGAAGTGATATGTCAGTCAGTGAGGTGAATGGTTGATTGAATAAAAATATCAAGTAGATAATATTTTCAACCAACAAAATTATCGATATTTTTTTTTATCAATGAACCATTAACCAATAATAAAAAACAACCAATAATCTCATCTCTAGCTCGTTCCCACTCGGGCCGCGGTCGGGCTCCGAGCGCCGGCGCACACAGCGCCATTATACCGCCACCAGCCGTCTCCGAGTCACGGTCACGCCGGAAGATATTGTAATGGTCGGGGTCTGCAAACTCTGCATTAAGAAAGCCCTCACAAAGCTTGGTCTCTGTGATAAAAATAAGATCATAATCGAGGGCAGCAACATTGTTGTAAAAAGTTGTCGTTTTAGTCCGTAGTCCGTTTACGTTCTGGTAGAACATTTTGAGATGATCATTTTTGCCTTTTATAATTTCGCCGATAATAATGGTCAGAACATATAAAAATAGTCATGTCATAATCGAGTAAGTGGACGAAACGACAACGAGGGCTCAGCGCGCCAGTACAGTTGAGTCTCAATGTTGTACTAAGATATCTCTCTGATGTAACCATAATGAATGAACACTATATAATCACTATATGATTTTACTGTGAGCCTGTGACGCTGAGGTCGTGGCTCTGCCTACCATGCGGGGTTCGATCCCCGGCTGGGGATAAAGAAAAAAATCCTTAGGTCCTGGATGTTTTTTTGCTTGTGACGTCGCTGTTTCTGGTTCCCACGTCCCAGGGTAACCTAGTGTGGGGCCAGAAGCAATGTATGTGCCTGTATGTAAATGATGTGTTACTTACGACGGACGGAACGAAATGGATGCGTTACATGCGCTTGTGTGTTTGTGGGTGTATGTAGGTGTGTATGTATGTCCATTGCCATTTTCCTGGAAAACTACTGGACCGATTCCGATGCGGATTTTTGCAATCAAATTTCTATGTTTTACGGTTGTATACCACCAGGGGGCGCTGCAGCAGCCAAGATGGTTGAGGCTGAGGACTTCTCAGAAACTATACAGTGTAAATCTTTATAAAGGCCACATATCGAACAGGGTTGAAGAGGTTAAAATTTTATCGACAAAAAATATATTTCAAAACCCCCCACATTTAATTCATTTTAATTTTAATCTTTGTTTTCGTTTACTTTGTACCAACTGCAAAAAACTTATTTAATTTCGCGATAGAAGGGTTTTTGGGTTGAAATGTACTGGATAGTGATGAATTAATGGTGGGAGACCTAAATTCGGGACGGTTGCATATTCATCCGCAAAGCAGAACGAATGCCAGCTATTCGTATTCATATAGAACAATATATTGACCAGAAAATTGGCCAATTTATGGACTCCTCGAACTCAGGACTTAAAAATAATTAGATTAACTTGTGTACCCCGTATCATATGTAGCAAAGAACTTGCAACTGTACTTTTGTCCTGCTTTATATGTGAATACTCATGTATTATTATATGTGTTAATCCTCGACATCCGAAAGAATCCCCAGCCTGTCCCCAACTGACCCCAACCGTCGACCCGAATGACCGAGTCGGCAGTGACCCTGCCTACAAAGCCAAGGATCCCGGGTCCCGGTGGGGGCAAATATTTGTTTGATGAGAACGGAGTTTGTACCCTAGTCATGGTTGTTTATCTATCTAAGTATAATATTTATCTATATAAGTACGTGTATCGTTGTCTAGTACCCAAGATACAGGGAATCCTAGTTTGGAGCTAGATCAATGTGTGTAACTAGTGTCCAAGTTATCAAAAAAAAAAAAACTACAAAAGCCGAACTTTCAAATTCTCCGAGAAAAAAAACAATCGCTATCTCGCTACTTCATTAAGTCCAACCCTAAAGCAACTGAAACTTTTACTCGCCTCTTCTAATATATACCCCCCTTGACTTTATGGAAACTGTAAATCAAATAGATAAATCGAGTGTCAATTGCACGACGAAATAGAGAAATGTAGCGAGTCTTTAGATACGTTTAACTATAAAAAATTCTTACCTACAACATTCGCAGCATTAACCACAACTTCAATGAATTTTTAGTGGCCCTTAAATGTTTTGACACCAGCTTCGACGTTATCGTGCTTACTGAGTGTTGGCTAGCCACCGGCACCGGAGCAGGCGTAGGAGAAATACATGGATACAACTCATACTTTACTGACATAACCTCAATCGCAGTGGGGGAGTGACTGCTTACATAAAGGACTCTTGGAATGCAAGTGTTCAAGAGCTCACCGTAGCTGAAGCTGAATGCCTGTCCATAGAACTTCCAAATTCTACTACTACACTAGGCTTATACAGATCCCCCTCTTTCACAAATTCCGAAACCTTTACTGCCTCACTAAATGAGCTTCCGAACGGCCTTAAGAATGAACAAACGGTCATTGTTGTGGGCGACATTAACATTAATACCCTTGACGAGCAAGATATCGAAAGCACGGAGTATCTCTCTACAATGTCGGAATCAGGGCTCATCCCTGCCATAAAAAACCCACCAGATTAAACAGCTGTCTTGACCACATTTTCGTCCGAGCCAAGACCAAACAAGTCCTTGGCCTGGTAGCAATAACAGATATAACCGACCATAATATAGCGGTGTTGGCGCTATCGGTGCCTAACGCTAGCCAGAAGAAACCCGACAGAGTCATGAAAAAAGTTGACTTCCCTGGAGTGGCTTCTGAACTGCGAAATACAAACTGGGTACCCGTGTATGTAATGGAAGCCACCGAGGTGGCAAAAGCTGTCTCTGAATTCTACCAGATTTTGGATAATGCTGTGGATAGACACACGACTTTGAAGCGGGTCAGTAGATCAAAACTTATCCTTAAACCATGAATAACACCAGGTTTGATGAGATGTATCAAACACCGTGACAAACTCCATCTCGAAACTCGGAAACATCCAAATGATCCAGTACATAAGCTTGTCTATAGCAGATACAGAAACTTTTGTGTGGAACTGCTTCGCAAACATAAGTTTGCTCATGAAAGTTCAGAATTAGAAAGTAAAAAGAGTGATCCTAAAGGGCTCTGGAAAGTAATAAAGAATATTAGCAATTGTACAAAAAAAACCTTTTCAGCTTCTGAACTGACAAAAATAAAACTTGTTCCCCAAGAGTCATTGGATCATTGTAACGATTACTTTTCCAATGTGGACGAGAATCTGGCAAGCCAACTGCTTCAAAAACAACAAAAGTCACTAGGGGATGCCACTTCTTAGGTCATACTCAATGAGTTGGCTCCTGAATCCTTCTTCATGCAGCCAACGGATGTTTTCGAAGTACGTAGGATCATCGCTAATCTAAAAAACCACAGCTCCCCGGGTCATGATGGTCACACCCCAAAACTCATCAAAGAGATATGTATCGAAATCGCTGTCCCTTTGACCCATATCTTCAATATGAGTCTCTCAACGGGCATATTCCCACAGACATGGAAGCTGGCACAAGTCGTTCCGATTTTCAAAAGTGGCAATAAGAAATCTCCAGAAAACTATAGACTCATACCGGAATATTCTCAAAAATTCTCGAAAAAATTGTGAACAGGCGTTTAGTGTCCTACCTTGAGAAATATCGGCTGATTTCGGAGAGACAATTTGGTTTCAGAAAGGAAATTTTCACTGAGGATGCCGTCGGGACTCTGATTAACCAGGTTTCTTCTTGCCTTGACTCAGGGAAAAAGTGTGTTGGGGTATTTCTGGATCTCGCGAAGGCCTTCGATACCGTATCTATAACCTTGCTACTCAAAAAACTTGAAACCAAAGGATTCCGAGGGCTGACTCTCGATTGGTTCAGAAGTTATCTCACAAACAGAAGACTGCGCATCAAAATTGACAATAACATCAGCCGCGAGTTGCAACTTCATTTCGGCGTACCACAGGGATGCGTGCTTGGCCCCACCCTCTTCAGAATATTCATCAATGATATCCGTAATGCTTCACCCCCAAACGCAAATATCCTCTGCTACGCTGATGACACCGTCTCCATTTTCAATGCAGTTACTTGGGAGGATGTTCTAAAAAAGGGAGAATTAGGATTGTTAAGTCTTTCTGAATGGCTGAAAACCAATCTCCTTAGACTTAACGGCCAAAAAACAAAATATATGTGTTTCCACAAAACTCGAGCATCAGAGCCTAACTTTTGTACTCGTATGCGGATTCACTCTTTCTGTAACCCGATGTCATGCAAGTGTGAGGAGATCGTGCTGAAACCTTCAAAAACTTGGGTGTCACCATCGACCAGAAACTTTCCTTTAAAGCACATATTGCCAACACAGCTAAAAGAGTTAGGAAACTTATATATGTCATGCGTGCGTTACGTAAATCGACCTGCAAGCGTGTCCTTCGGCTGGTCTATGTGGCTCTGTGCGACTCAATATTGAGCTACTGCATAACAGTCTGGGGAGGATCTGACGTGACTGCCATGCTGAAACTAGAGAGAGCGCAGCGATCGGTTATAAAAGTCATGCTTAAAAAAACATACAGATTCCCCAATGCTGCTCTGTTTGCTGAAGCGGATCTACTCAGCGTACGGCAAATCTATATTCTAGAAACCGTTACTTATATGCACGGTAAGACACTACACAGTATCAACTATGAAGACCTGTTAAATAAAATAATCTTCCGTGTTCCGCATACGGCAGCCAAAACATCATTTGCCCGTCGTCTCCCCAACTTCATCATACCTTACGTCTACAACAGAGTTCTCAGACACTGCGACATTAAGCACTGTACAGTGAGAGCTTCTAAGCTCATTATACTAAAATGATTGAAATCGCTTACATATCAAGAAACAGAAGATTTCCTGAAAATAATCATATAATCCTGTCCCTCCTTTCCCTTTATTAAATTTATGTATTCCAAATTCCAAATGTCTTTATTACTGTAGATATTTACATATACTTAGCAATCGTCATTTTTTGCCACTTCTCTACATTGGACCACTGTGGGAGAAGAAGGGCGTAGAAACTCCCACAGATTGATTTTTAGATCTCTTTTTAAAAATTGTTTATGCTTAACTAATACAAAATATAATATTTAGTCATTATCATAATTAATAAGCAGGAATAAATAATTACAAAGTTATTAACAGCAAGGTCTGTGTTGAGCCAGATTAACCCCATACAGACCCATCATTTAAGTAATCGTGAACATTGTAATATCCCTTTTTCGACAAAGTCGCTTTAACATGGATTTTAAATTGCTCAAATGGCAATTTCAAGATCTCCAGAGGTATCTTGTTGTAGTAGAGAATGCATTGACCCTTGAAAGAATTGCTAACCTTCGCGAGTCTAAACCGGGGCGCAACTAGTCTGTGATTATTTCTTAGGTTAACATTACAGCTATCGCTAAGTTTGGGAAATTTTGTAAGGTTCTTGCGTACATACATTATATTTTCAAAATAAATTGACTAGCTACAGTTAGTATGTCAATTTCTTTAAAAAGCTGTCTTAAGGAGTCTGTGCGTTTTAAATTATAAATTGCTCGAATAGCTCTTTTCTGTAAAATAAAAATAGTTTGAATATCCGCTGCTTTCCCCACAACAAGATACCATAGGACATGACACTATGAAAGTAACTAAAATATACTAGCCTAGATGTAGCCACATCCGTGTTTTGTCTGATGTTCCTAACAGCGTAAGCCGCAGAACTTAACTTACCAGCCAATTTTTCTATGTGGGGTCCCCACTGCAATTTGTTATCAATGGTTATTCCAAGAAACTTCGTGTCATTCACTAATTATAACGTATTGCTGTCCAACACTAAACTGGTCCCAACTTGCCTGACATTTGGAAGTGAGAATTTGATACATTTGGTTTTACCAGCATTTAACAATAAATTGTTTACTGTGAACCAATTCAAGGTTAAAGATAATACTCTATTGACATCATCAAAATCTTCTTTTTGTCTTTCAATTTTGAAGACCAGTGAAGTATCATCAGCAAACAACACTATGTTAGTCAATTTCTCCACCATAAAAGGCAGATCGTTAATATATACCAGGAATAAGAAAGGGCCTAATATGGAACCTTGTGGGACGCCAATTTTTACCCCCGATCCATCAGATTTAACGCCGTTGACTTCTGCCTTTTGAATTCTATTGCTTAGGTATGATCTTAGTAGATCCAACGCTTTATTTCTAACTCCGTAATGATTTAACTTCATTAGTAACGTGTCATGATCAACACAATCAAATGCCTTCGACAGATCGCAAAAAACACCGATAGCATCCTGTGCGGCTTCCCATGCAGAATAAATATGAGATATAAGGGTAATACCTGCATCCGTAGTCGATTTAACCCTAGTGAAACCGTATTGCTTGGCGTGGAGTTGTTTTGTACGGTTGAAGTGTGAGAGCATTTGATTGAGTATAATCTTTTCAAAAATTTTACTTAGTGCTGGAAGAACCGATATTGGTCTGAAATTTGACGGATCACCCTTGTCTCCCGACTTGAACAGAGGTATAAGTTTACTGTGTTTCATGAGGTCTGGGAAAGCTCCATCATCAACACATTTATTAAATATATAAGCTAGGTGTGGGGCTAAAACAAGTATTATTGGACCAATGACTTTGACTGACATACCCCACAGGTCTTCAGTATTTTTTAAGTTAAGTAATCTATACGTTTTGACAATATCCTGAGGACATACATGATAAAATTTAAAATCTAAATTACTGATGCTAGTGCTGTTTTTTAACAAAACCTCTGCTTCATATGGAGATGAATTTAGACGCTCTGTTGTGAGTAAGAGTGCATTGGTGAAGAATGTTTCAAACGCTCGAGCTACCTCAGTGTTGGATTTAACAACATCATCACCTATCTTTAAGCAGAAATCATTATCCCTTGGTATAACTTTGCCAGTTTCACGGTTTATGATTTGCCAAACCGTTGTCATTCTATTATTTGAATTTTGTATTTTTCTATTTATTTGTAAAGTTTTTGCAGTTCTACAAACCAACTTGAAAGTTTTGGAATATTTTTTAACATAGTCATGAAATTTTCTATCAAAGTTAAAGGTTTTTTGTTCATAGAGATCATACAAGATAGCTCTACTTTTACGAATTCCAAATGTTGCCCAGTCATTGAATTTAGATTTACCGTTGTTGGCACTGACTTTCTTTAATTTAAAAACTGTATTGAACTCTGTTTGAATAATGTTGAAGAAGTCAGAATAGATTTTGTTCGGGTTCTGTTCATCAAAATCCGGTACTGGCAAACCCTAACCCATATCTAAGTTTTTCATATACATCTCTAGTCTATGGGATGTAATAGGCCTATAAAATGATGGATCAGTCTTATTTTCACTAGTAATTTGGAATGAAACTGTTTGACCACTGTGATCGGATGGTAAACAGTTAATTACAATTTTACTTGTGAATGCACAGTCACAAAAAACGTTATCTAAGCAAGTTTGGCTGGTAAGTGTAATTCTAGTCGGCTCTAGAAATCCATGACATAAATTAAATTATTTGAACAGAGTTATTAATCGTCGCTTCAGTGTTGTATCTACAAGCAGATCAACATTAAGATCGCCACAAATAATTAACTTTTTTCTGTTATTTCTATTTAGTATCCTTTTAACTTTAATTCCAATTTTAGAAAATTCTTGATTTGAGTAATTTATTAATAAGCATAATTTCATATCTGCTAAACAGTAAGTAGTTTATATAAACTCATGCCGTCAGTCAATGCTTTGTTGTAATTCCTATGTCAAAGAACTGGGCTCTCACGATACAGGTCTAACCTAGTGTGAGAGCCACCGGTAATCTTTACTACCTTTTTGATTCTTTAGAAACTACTTATTTTATTATGTGAATCTATAAACTCTTTTGTGAAATAAATCTTATCTTATCTTAAATAATCCCCTATTTTTAAGACGGTTTTTAGTAATTGCTGTTTTCTCCAAATTCCTTCTCCAACTTTCTCCAAATTGTATCGGGGACACTAAAAAAACACACAGTCATCGCGAAATTACCCAAGAGGAAAGCTCGCTTGAAGCCATGGATCACTCCTGGTTTAGTTAGATGCCTATAAAATTAATATAGATTTTTTTGTAACAAATTACTCAAAAAGGTTAAATGTAGATATGAAGGGTCAGAAATTAACAAACATAGGCATAATGTGAAGAAAACTTGGCAGACTATACGGGAGTTATGCAACTTTGTTACTCGTTCCAAAGCGCCAATGGAATCACTGCAATAATCTCATAAATCACAAGCATTTAGAGATAAGGTCAATAAGCTTTTTTGCGCCGTGGCACATAACTTAGCTGATATAATACTAAGCAAACTAGACCATACTGAAACAAATATTGCTACTAAATATGAGACTGACGTGAATTGCTTGAACTCCTTTGTCCCTCTACCTACAGATCAAGCTCAAGATCAAGCTCAAGAACACTATGTTTGCTGGATGGGATGCAAATGAGATATAATCATCTAAGTTTCTTAAAACTGCTAAAGATGTGCTTATCAAGCCAATTACTTATTTATGCAACTTATGTCTGTCTTATAGCGTTTTTCCTGATGTGCTGAAGAAGTCAGTTGTAATACCTATATAAAAGAGCGGGTAAAGAGACAAAGTAGATAAATGTAGGCCATTTCCTTGTTACTTGTGCTGTCCAAGGTTCTGGAAAAAGTTGTTAACTCAGGACATATTAATTACTTAGAACATAATAAATTATTGGCCACAAATAAATCTGGTTTAAGACTGGGCATATCTACATCGGATGCAGTTAATGACCTGGTCTCATGTAGCTAAGAAATTTGACAAGAGTCAAAAACGCGTAGGAATATTCTTGGACCTGGCCAACACATTTGATTCTGTTCCCATCTTATTACGAAAACTTGAACTTTTGGGAGTAAGTGCAACTCTAGGACTATTCAAAAGCTACATGAGTGATCAACGGCAATTTAGGTTAGGTTAGGATAAACGAGGCAACAAGTTCTGTAGAGACTGTATCATTTGGAGTACTCCAAGGATCAGTTATTGGGCCGACTTTGTTTCTCGTCTATATAAATTACCTGTGCTTCCAAAAACATGCAAAATTGTAACTTTCGCTGTTGATATCGCATTGCTCTTTAGTGGAAAACATGGAGATATGTAAAAAAAAAGTGGCTGAAGGGGTTTCTGAAGGGGTTTCAAATCTGTACTTGACTGATTGAACAGTAACTAGGCAATAAGGACCTAGTGTGGGTGGAACTGAAAAAACCAATCTATTACTATTGGAGAGAGCCTAAAGAGCTGTCATTAAAGTCATACACTTTAAAGACTTCCTTCTCATTTTATGCGATCTATATGTCGGCGGCCGGTTGTAGAATTGGGCACATTATGATGTGCCGCGCCATATGTTATGGATGTTTGTACCCTAGTCATGGTAGTTTATCTATCTAAGCATAACATTTATCTATATAAGTATGTGTATCGTTGTCACTAGACACTGGGTACTAACCCAAGATGCAAGGAATCCTAGTTTGGGGCTAGATCAACTTGTGTAAATAGTGTCGAAGATATTATTATTATTATTATTATTATATTAAGATATGGCGTTGTTTCTTGAAATACGCCGATGACTAAGGGGCACATCATGATGTGGCCAAACCAAAATCGGACAGATCGACGAGAACCAAACATTTGTCGATATTCCCAGTAAACGCTGCGCCACATCATGATATGGATAATAAAGGATAAATCGTCAGACCGTAAAATAGTTCAAATTTTACGGAAAAACAAATCCATTTAATTTTTACAATATTTTTTTCGTTGTAACACGTATGCTAGATGACTCTTTCTGTATACTTTTAAAAATAATTGTCAATAAATATATTTTTAGATTATAAATCAAATCAAGAAAAATAGGATGACCACCACACGGGAGTCGGTGGACTACTATGGGATGACCGAGTATGATATGACTTTATAGTGACTCACGG
The DNA here is from genome assembly GCA_949825045.1 of Argyresthia goedartella. Taxonomy (NCBI): domain Eukaryota; kingdom Metazoa; phylum Arthropoda; class Insecta; order Lepidoptera; family Argyresthiidae; genus Argyresthia; species Argyresthia goedartella. Next base: position 33,923,207 of record OX463812.1, on the reverse strand, counting down.
ACGCCATACGACGTATGCGCCTACTATCGCCGCCGTCCATATACAATAAAACTAGTGTTGTTTTTGCTATGCAAATACATTTATTTAATGCGCATTAGTGTAAATATTGACAATTATTATTTGCGGCCATGCCCTGCTCTCCTGCATCCTTCGACGGGGAGGACATGGCCAGTGCGCTTATTGAGCTGAAACGGTTCATCGGAGTGGAATTCCACACCATCCGACAGGAGCTGAAGGAGTTTCGCGACGAGTTTCAGGACTTGAGAGCGCACCTGTCCGTGTTTGGCGAAAGGATGGATCGTTTGGGCCTCGTCGACGCTATTGAAAGGCAGGTCATAGATGGGGCGGCGTCAGCTGCTACCCGAGTCCTCGAAGAAGCCGTTGTGACTCTTCAAATGGAGCTGAACGACCGCGACCAAGAGCTTTTGTCGAACGACATCCAGGTGACGAACGTCCCGGAGGACCCTGGTGAGAGTGCCGCCGGCCTAGCCACGCGGATCTGTGCAAAACTGGGCGTGGAGCTGTACGTGCGTGACGTGGTGTCGTTGTATCGTGCCGGGCGGACGCGCGAGGCGGCCCGGCCGCGGCCCATCGTGCTGCGCCTGGCGCGCCGCGCCGTCAAGGACGAGCTGCTGCAGGGCGCGCGCACACGCCACGGCGCCACCACCGAAGGGCTGGGACTGGCCGGCGCGCCGCAGCGGTTCTATTTGAACGAGCGGCTGACTAGCGCCAACCGACAGCTGTTCCAGCGGGCGCGCGAGGCTGCGCGCACCGCCGCCTGGTGCTTCGTGTGGACCCGCGACGGCAGAATCCTCGCCCGCAGGTCTGAGGGTCAGCCGGCTCATCACGTGCTTCGGTTATCCGATCTGCACATTTTTTTGCCAGCCGAAGTCCAAAAAATTCCTTAATTGTTATTGTTTTTGTTTATTTTGTAGTAAAGTCCTGCAATTAAATGTTTCGTTGTTGTTGTTTGTTTGTAACTCGTTTCTGATAAATTATATAATTGTAAAAAATACCGTTTTTACCGTTTTGTTGTGACCTATATGCTTATTTCGTCATTGCTATGTCTTGTCGCGGGAGTGGACCGACAAATATGCCTCGTACCGTCGCGTGATTCAGCCTGGAAGCAATCATTTTATATAAATTTATCCGTATATAACTTATGTGTGTATATACATAACAATGTTTATACTTACAATATTAATGTCTACACTATCACTTTTTATTTATCACTTTGTGCTGCACTTGCTATTTACTTTTATCTTCGTGGACTGAGTTACTTACCTGTATGCATTCATTCATTTACTATTGTTCTTTTAACTTTTTTGCTCGTTTTCATGATGTTTTCATGATGTCGCGGTTTAATAACTTAAAAGTTGGATTATTTAATGTTGGTTCCCTTGGTACGGGACACGCTGATTGCGACTTTAACAGATACGAACGCAGACATTATTGCCATAAACGAGTCTTGGCTTCGGGCTGGAGAGGATGGACGTGCTCCCGCCGTGCCTAATTACCGAATACGGCACGTTCCCCGGCCGGTCGAAATATGTGGAGGACGGGGTGGGGGCGTTGGTTTCTTCCAGGCCTCCACGCGCGCACACTTACACATCCTCCCGCTGCGCTCGTAGAACAAATGTGGTTGATAACAATAATTAACAGCAAACATTTCATCATTGGGACCGCATATCGGCCACCGCGGCTCGATGATGACACTTTTTTTGATGCCATTACTGACTCAATAACTTCTTTTATTAAACACGACCGACTGATTTTACTGGGTGACTTTAATATTAATTAAATGGACAAGAACGACAGAAAACTTAGATGTTTGACACAATTTCTGACAACGATTGGCTTGACACAACATGTAAGCGACCCGACTCACTTTACGGAACACAGCCAGACAACTATAGACCTTATTTGCTCCGACGCTCGTGTTGTGTCTGTGGACGTGCAGCATAGAGGGGCATGCATTCATCACAGCCGAGTTTGAGATTAAAAAACGGAAACCGACACCTAAACGTATTTCTTATAGACCACTGAAAGATATTAACCTAACTATATTTAACAATGACCTTGACGCCATAAACTGGGAACAAATTTATTTACTTAACGACATAAATGACATGGTTAGACGATTTAACTTACTGCTACTAGGACTTTTTGACAGACACGCGCCGGAGAAGATAAGAATAAGAATAAGAATAAGAATAATTTATTTATCAATTTAGGTTTTACATTATATGTTTGTTACTGTTACCTAAACTAGGCTTAAGACCTGTAAGATAGGCAATAGCTTCTGTACAATTGTTGACAAAATATTGAATTGGTGTACTATCGAACCATCTGAATCATGACCCACCATAAGCTTATTTTGCTAAACCCCTTAAATGCAAGTAGGTCGAAATTCCCTTGAAGGTTTATTTCCTTGGTAACGAACTTGTTATAATTTGATTAGACACTGACATTACGATAGATCTTACAAGTTTGAAAGTTTCAAACGAATTATCAGGCAAATGGGTCATGATTCAGTTGGTTCGATTGTACATACACATAACTGTTAGTAACCAAGATAATTACTCTTAAATAACAACAATAAACTAATAAAAAGAGACTAAAGGATCATCAAAAAGAAAAAGTTATAACTATAAATTATACTTCTGGAATACATTGGTATAAGTGAGTAGTGTGGATGTATCGTTGCATCTAGATGTGGGCGCATGTGCATATGTAAGTGTGTGTGTGTGCGTATGTGTATGTGTGTGTATGTGTGTGTGTGTGTGAGCGTGTATGTATGTAAGTGCGAGGGTGTATTTGTGTGTGTTTAGGGAGTGTGTGAGTGTATATATGATGTGTGTGTGTGTTTATGTGTGGTGTGTGAGGGTCTATGTGTGTTTGCTTATTTGTGGTTTAGGTGTTATATAAAGTAATGTTGATGTTACCCGACCACGTTCAAAAGTTCTTCGGTTTGATCGTAGTCAAGTAACATCAGCCACTTCATAAGTGCATGTTTTAATTCATACCTATTTTTCGTATACATTTCTAATGCTTTACTTATTTTATTGTATAAATGGGGACCAAGAAAGCACATAAACCTATCAGCAAAAAATGTTTTTAACCTTACAGTTTCAAAAACCAAATCCTTACGACGGATTCCATCTAGATTTAATTTAGTCATTAAATTCAGCTCCTTATGCTTTTGGGAAATGGCTTGGGAAATGAAAAGCTGCCTAACGGTGAGCGGCTGACAATCTTGGTATAGTTGTGTCGTGGGATAGAGGTATGGTAGGGAGTAGCTCACCTTCAGCACAGCTCTTTGGGCCCTTTCTAGTGGCAGTAATATAGATTTACACGCTCCACCCCATGTAGTTATACAGTATGTCAGTAAAGACTGGCACAGGGAGATATACAACATCTTTATAATAGGCGTGCTAGCTATATGTCTTATGTTTTTAAACAATGCGATCAGTCTACGAATGCGTTGGGTTTGCAGTTTAATGTGTAGCTTAAAAGAGAGGTGATATTCTATAATAATACCTAGATATTTGATGTGTGAAACCCTTTCAAGTTTTGAGCAGTCGCAATAGTTTGTCACATTTTGTAGGTGCTGCGAGTTAGACTGATAATCCATATGCACTTTTATATCCCTAGACTCAAATAACACTTTTGTATTACGTATACTAAATGCTAGATATTTGGTTTTGTCAGAATTTAGCGTCAGCAGATTATTTCTAAGCCAATCATTGATTTTGTCAAAACCTATCTGAGCCGATTTAAACACTTTGTCCCAGGTTGCCTCGCGAAATAATAATGCTGTGTCATCTGCAAATGTTATAATTTTGCCATTCTTGAGGGATGATTGACACAAGTCATTTATATATACAAGAAACAGCGTCGGTCCGAGAATGCTTCCTTGTGGAACTCCATAGTTAATCAGTAAGGGATCACTAACATATTCGCCAATTTTAACACTCTGTGTTCTCTCACTGAGGTAAGTTGTGAAGAGTTTAAGTGGCAGACCTCGGACACCCATGTGCTCAAGCTTGTCTAGTAGTAGCGGGACCGAAACGGTATCGAAGGCTTTGGCCAAATCCAGGAATATTGTTAGACATTTTTTTCCTGTACCTAAGCCATCTACTATGTAGTTTGTGAGTTGTGACACCGCATCGGTCGTGCTCTTTCCTGTCCTGAAGCCAAATTGGTTTTCTGATATTAGTTTATTTTTCTCAAGGAAATCTATCAACGATCTATTTATTATACGCTCAAGAACTTTAGATAAAATAGGCAGAATTGAGATGGGTCTATAGTTATTTACAACTGTTTTCTCACCGCTCTTATGAATTGGGATTATAACTGATTTTTTAAAAGCTGCGGGAAATATTCCTGTTGTTATAGAGAGATTGCATACATGGGAGATAGGAAGAGCCAGCAAAAGTTTATTGTCCTTTATAATTCGCGTAGAGATTCCATCCCAACCAGTTGAAGTATCAATTTTTAAGGAGTTTATTATTTTGATGATGTCAGCCTCATCTACCTTCCGGATGAACAATGATTGACATACACTCCCAGTAATTATGTTTTTAGATTGTGAGCTTAGTGGTTTGATTTTCTGTGCAAGGTCTCTACCTATGTTTGCAAAATAACTATTTACCTTGTTGACAGACTGTTTCGGAACATCAGACGGCACCAGAAGATCAGTAGACGGTGGATCTTTTATTTTAAAGTTGGTTATTTGACTAATAACTTGCCATGTTTTTTTAATGTTTGATTTAGCCTTTTCCAGTTCATTTCGCTCAAATTGTCGTTTAGCTATTTTTAATAAGTGATTGCAAAAATTTCTGTAGCGAATGTATGTTGTCTTTAATATATTATTGTCTGGATTTTTCCTTAGTTTCAGATGCATTTTATCTCTGTTTCGCATACACCGCAAAAGCCCAGGTGTAATCCAAGGTTTGATAATTATTTTTCGCCTCGAAACAATCTGTTGAGCGGTATGATTCTTAACAATATTGGAGGTTATGTTAATAAATTGGTTCGTAGCCTCATTACAGTCATTAGATTGAAGAACTATACTATAATCTTGTTTTTTAATTTCTTCTTAGATGGACTTATAGTCAACTTTTGATATTGTTTTAGGAGGTTTATTTAGACAGTTATCAGTTTCCAGACAAAAGAAGGGTGCATAGTGATCTGTTAATGAATGTTTAATGACATATGTGTTGGCTGGAAGCTTTGACTTTAGCAATACATGGTCAAGGCAGTTATTGTTTCTTGTCGCCAGAGTATGAGCCGGAAGTAGACCATGAGAAGATGTCAAGTCCAGGTAATCTGACAAGTGAGAATCAGTTGAGTCTGGTTTAATATCAATGTTTATGTCGCCAACTAATATTATATTATTTGAATTTGGTATAGAATTCAGGAGCGAGTTCAGTGAATTTAAGAATTTGTCTATCTTTTTATAAGAGGGTGATCTGTAAATAGATATAACTGTAGTGGTTTTATTCACTACTGTAACTAGGCAATTTGCATCTGAGAATGTAGGTTCATGAGTGTTAGATTCAATATTGTTTTTTATGTAAACTACCACTCCATCATTTTGAATCGGATTATGCGAGGTTTTTGTCGAACTATAGTTACTGATGGACGGTAGATTGCTCGTTTGGGATAACCAGCATTCAGTTAGCACAATGATGTCCGGTTCAGTTTCAATTCTAGCTAAGAGTGTGTGAAATCCTGAAATGTTGCAAGATATGCTCCTAATATTTTGGGACAAAATCTTCATCTGGGTATTAGCACCTGCGATTAGGCTAGAACAGTCTTCAGGATTACAGAACTGGGATTTTGACAGCGAGATTTCGTCTATTTTATCCATGTTTATAATAATATCGTTATTTAACATCGCGAAGGAGATAAAAATAATGCTCAGAAAGAATGATGTGGCAATATACGAATATTGGCATGAAATATTTTAAGGAATGTTGGGTATGGAAAATTGCACAAGTAAGCAGTTTATCATGAAATGTTAATTGTGTGTTGTAGGTGGTAGTTTTTGAACCCATAATTACAGGCAACGTGACAGTTAGGGTATATAATTGGTTTGTGTTTAGTTGAGTCCAGGTAGAGTAGCGGGTAGTATGTATGATTTGTGTATTGGTGTTTTTTGATGGGAGATTATATATCAGGTATGTGTGTATTTCATATGTATGTTTGTATATATATGACTAGTAACAATTACAATTTTGTTAGTACCTAGTCACAGAGCCTTTATACCATCAGTTTTAAGCTTTTCTAGCTGGGCTTCGCTCTTGATCAGGATATAGGGTTCTGAAGTGTCCTTGCGCAGGTAGATTCGCCCGTTGGAAGACCAGCAAAATTTATAGTTTTCAGACTTTGCAACCCCACGAGCCAAATAGAATAGTCTTCTCATCTTTGCGGAGAGTTCCTCCGAGATGTAGATTGGCGTTTCTGGGTCGTTGAATCCTAGATGTGATGCATTGAGCTTGTCTTTCTTCGGTCGGTCCTTGTTAAACTTGCGTACTGCCTCAATAATGTTTTCTTTCATTAAGGTTTTTGATACTTCCAGTTGTATAGGACTTATCTTACTCTCCTTTTTGCTTGGGAGTCGTCTGACGTCTCTTATATCTGTCTTTAATGAAAAGTCCTGTTTAAGATGAACAAGTAGCGTTTCGATAGTTCCATACAAGTCTGCCTTTGATTCATTTGTTCGTTTGGGCACGTTTCTCAACTCTAAGCTTGTCTTTAGTGAGACACTTTCGAGATAATCAACTTTATCCTCCAAAAGTTCTATGTCCTTGCGAAGCTGTAACCTCTCTGTGTCAAAGCAGCTTATTTTCTTTTCAAAAGCAGCAAGCTGGTCAGACATGTAGTTTATGATTCAATTTCAAGGTTCGTACTACGAATGATCTGGTTTGAAGTTATTATTTCTTTTATATGTCCCTCCATAGTATTCAATCTCTCAGTTTGTGACAACATGAGTTCGCTAATCATCTCTTTCAATTCAGTTTTAAGTAGATTAAAGTCATCTTTAAGTTCTTCACCGGAGTTTCTGCGTCGTTTAGAGTTGCGTACATTAGTGGTCTCTGAAGTTTCTCCCGCTGTTTGGTCCATAAGATTAATGTTGGAGTCTGATGCGGATCTATTCGCGTTCGGTGGGCTACGCATTAAACCTCCACGTTTACCTCCCATCATTACGTTCTCTGAGATAGCAAAATCGTGTGATCCTAGCGCCCTCTGTGATCAACTCGGAGGCGGCAAGAAGCACCAGGGCTAAAGTAATATACAGGAGATCACTAACCAGCTTCAGTTACGAGCAGTGATCAGTGGCGCCCCGCGCGCCCAGTTCGTAAATGTGACGACGCGACGGCAGGGTACCAGGACGGCAGCGACCAGCAGGCAGTTGCGTGCGATGAATGAGGTCCACGTGGGGGGCGGAGCCTGCCTACAACTGGGCGTGCGCGATCACTGAGTGCGTAGCTGCTGGAGTAGTAGCACTGCAGTTGTACTCACGCGCAGGATACGGTGTTTCGTCCAGATGAATGGAGTCCTCGTACGTGGGTGGGGCTTGCGTACTACCGGTGACTTCGATCACGGACAGCGTGGCGGGAGTTGTGGCGCGTGAATTTGAATCGCGGAGAGCACTTTGGAGTTATGCGCTCCTAATATTTTGGTTGTATTAAAAATGTTTAAATTGATTTAAATATTAGAATTAAATTAGTACAGGTTCTTTAGACGACTGCTCACAGTGAGATCCGGGAGGGGGGGGGAAAAGATGATAGTGGTGAAGGAGGCACTTAAACCATGGCTCACATGACATTATCGACTTGAAGACTCTCTGGAAAACCTTAAAGCGCAATGTTCTTCCAGATTCACAGACGCAGACTGACCTCCCGGCACAATTTGATGACCCTGACTTGATAAACCGTCATTTCCTTAATATTCCTGGGAAACAGGAAGTGACTTTATCTGACTTAACTTTTTTTTAATTTAATAGACATAATGACAAAACTTTCACGCTTTCTCCTACTACTGCTACTGCCGTCACAAAACTCATTACGTCAATATAAACCACAGCAAAAGGACTCGACTCAATTAATATTGACATGATACTTCTGACATTTCCGAGAACTACAGACGTACTGACTTACATTATTAATATGAGCATTCTGACCATGACTTTCCCAGCTGACTGGAAAATCGCTCAGGTGACCCCGTAACCATAAAAACCGAATCCCACTGAAATGTCTCAACTGCGACCTATAAGTATTCTTCCTTGTGCATCGAAGATAATAGAACGGGTAGTTTGCGAACAGCTGTCCGATTACCTGGAGAAAAACAGCATACTCCCTGAACTGCAGTCAGGTTTTCGCAAAGGTCGATCGACAGCTACTGCGCTGCTTGATGTAGTCGATAACATTTTACAAGCTCGTGATGTTGGTAAAAGTACTTTTTTAGTACTTTTAGATTTCTCCAGGGCATTCGACTGTATTAGAATACCCCTAATATTATCCAAGATGTCTTATTACGGGTTTGATGTCACTGCTACAAAATGGTTCAGTAGCTATTTGTCCGGCCGTGCGCAGGCAGTGGTATTGCGTAGGGTGGATGGTAGTGCTCTGCGGCCCTCTGTTTGTCTTGTGACAAGAGGAATACCGCAGGGTTCGATACTCGGGTCTCTGCTCTTCATACTGTATAGCGCTGATATCACTAACAGTATAGAGAGCTGCAAGTATCACCTGTACGCGGACGACGTGCAACTTTACTTTTCTAGCGTGCCGTCAGACACATCTGCTGCCATAAACAAGATATATGCTGACCTAGACCGTATTTCCTCTTGGTCGGACAAGAGCTGTTTAGTTCTTAATCCTGGCAAGTCGAAATATGTCGTTTTTGGGTCAAAACATCAAATCCGTAATACCCTTGAAGCTCTGACTTCCGGGAATGTCGCCGTCATGGGCGAACCAATCGAACGGGTGATAGAAGCAACCAACCTCGGCCTTTTAATGGACGGGAATTTGCGCTTTGAGAACCACATACTAAATGTTGTGAGTAACTGCTTCTATCGCCTCAAAGTTCTATATAATTTACGAGATTACCTTAGTGTCGATTTGCGTGTTGACCTATGTGAATCACTTATATTATCTAGGTTAAACTATTGTGATGTCGTGTATGATGGGTGCATTACTGGTCGTTCCAAGAGGTTCATACAACGAGAGCAGAACGCATGTGTTCGTTTTTGTTTCAGAGTCCCTCCCCGGTCCCACATCACTCCATACTTGAACGCCCCTAACTTGCTAAAGACACAAAACCACTAGCAACTACCTTTTTAATAAACTGGTTTGGTCCAAAAGTGTGCGCAGGTTCAAGGCAATGGCCATTATACCTATGCACCGAACCGCTGCTTTCAGAGGTAGTTTCAAGTTTGCAGCGTCTAAGTGCTGGAATGATATCCCTCCTCCTATCCAAGGGGCGCTTAGCAGATACACCATTAAGCGTATGCTTAAAGGCTATTTGTTGACGCTCCAGAAATCATCCTAATCCCCAGCACTGTGACAGCAATAAATATGCCAATTGCATTTCTTTTTTTTATCTAGTTATGTTTTTAATTCTTACTGTAAATATTATATTAATGTAGCTGCATCTAGGTAGTGTTTACATTATTATCTCACTTTGTATTTATGTTTATTTCTCTTTCGCCTGTCCCAAAAATCTAGGTAGTTTATAGATATATATTCTTTTGGTATGACGTTTCCGTGATTCACCGACGGTGCTGGCTGAAAATCAGCGCTGTAGGTGTCTGAGATCTCAGCATAATGCTGAGCCAGTGTCCGGTTCACTGCCGCAGAGACGCACTTGTTATATGTTTTTTGTTTATTTTTTGTTTAATATGCGTGTCCTGTGTGTTTGTGAATAAATTTTTCTTTCTTTCTTTCTTTCTTTCTTTCTTTCTATGTTTTGTTGTTGTTTTTATTTACATACGCTACGGTCCGCACCGCTTCGCTACGCTTTGGTTTTGCTTCTTCCAAGTTCCAACCTAAGCTATAACACAACTGAAATTTAGCCACAATAACCTACTCTAGCCAAGTTTGGCTTTTCATTACTTCCATTCGCAAGCTCGCTCTGTTGGTTGCACATACACGTTCTTACCTAACCCAACCTACCGAGCCAAATCTATTGTGACCCTATTTGTCGATATGCCGAGTACTTGGCTGGCAGATCGTCGAACGTTGGTCTTGAAACGATATGACGGGTTTAACATGGCAGATCAAGAAATGCCGCCATATCATGATATTCCAAGGCACATCATGATGTGCCGAATTTGACAATCGGCCGCCGATATACTTATATAAAGATTACTCGATGTCCTTACCGTCCGGCAATTATACATTAAAGCATTGCTTATACACCAGCATTCCCAACCTGGTCGAAACACCACTGAGAAACCTAGGAAATACCTCATACATGAGATCCCTGTTGTCGCACTGTGTTTGTTCATTCCTTGGGCTAGTTCTGTGGACCTTTACTTTATAACAAAATTAGCAGTATTCTGACAACAATCTATGACGCAACTACTTAATCCTGCTCAACAATGCTGGAGATGCATCTTCTAAGTTTAGACTACTTACGATCCATAACTAATATATAACCGAAAGATTGTCAAAACCGTAATTTACATGTAATATCTCGTTCATGTAAATAAGATAAAACTTCTTTTTATTTCATTTGACAAGCCTACTGGCTGAATAGCCTTCTGAAAAGCAAAGACTCAGAATTCAAGTCTGGAATTTCGTCTGGTAAAATATATTATTTAATAAAGTATAAAGGCTTATGTTTAAACGATTACCAAAAACGCACCTATTTTACTAACAATAAATTCGAAATGACTGCCAGAACGGATAAATGTCCACCAAATTGTGTTTGGATAAATGATCACCAAACTTCTTTTTATGTTTTGTGTACTTAAGTTTATGTTTTAAGTATTTTTGTTGTTCTTACATGTTCAACTTAACACGAAGGATAAAGCGGGCTTCGCTTCGCTCACCCCCTTTACCCTTCACCTAGGCTACCGCAGTATTTTGCCCTGTTATTTTTTGCAACTTTTGGTGTTCAATACATTTTGGGTAGGAAAAAAATATTTTGGTGATCATTATATTTGTTGCCAAATATAAATTATAAGAAAAATATATTATTATACCTCTTCGATTGTTTTTGACGCATTCCTTCCTTGAGCTCTGAATAGCTAAGACGTATCCTCTACGTCAGTTTATTTTTATCTACTCATTACGCCATAGTTGCAGCGATGGGCTAGTCCCTCATAATTGTTAATAAACATAATTTTGTAAATAACTTGTGTTGTGTAAATAGAAGGCCTTTATTTGATGTGCTGTAATAGATTGATGACCCCCACGCTTGGGTACGTAAACATTTCTAAGGCTCGTAGCCCTTTCTATTTTTCTGTGTATATAATTTAGTAAATGTCTCGTGTATCTCCATCCCTACAGCTACGACTCCGTCTGCAATGCCTTCGATAGCTAGGTTCCCATACGGCTCTCCCACCTCGGCGAGCCTGTCGGAGCATTGCAGACAACCCTGGATTCTGGATTCTTTTCCGCTCCTCACGCTTTGTCCTCCGCAGGGTTCCACCTGTACCCCCGCCTACCTACCCTCCTGCTCACACCACTGGACCTGAGACCCCTCTGCTGAACCGGACTCCTCGCGGCCCTCTAGTGGCTGTTGTGAGCTACCACTCCTGCTGCCGGATCTCACCAGGGGAGACGCAGCCTAAACTCGCAAAGTCCGTCTAACGAGTTCACATCCACGACCTTTCTCTGTCTTCCCTTAAATAAAACATTGTAAATATTGTAAACTCTCTTTTCATAGATAGGGAATCCTTAACCGTTTCAACGTTCATTTTTTTTCTCATTTATAGTTATTAGGGTTCTCTGTTCCGTAACCGTGCGGATGCCGCGTCCTGATGTGAGCGCACTCTAACACTAAGTAAGTGGTATTTTTACTGTTTTCACTAACTTACATTAGAGTAGGTACAGCTACCTAGGCTAACTTTGAGAACAGAGTTTTAGCGATCAACAAAACCGCAACCACGATGACAACATTTAAATGCATATATCTAAGTATAGTTATGGCAGTTTTAATTTCGTTCGTAAAAAGTGTGGATGAAAATACTACATTTTGCAAGACACTAAATTGTGACGAAGCGGAAGATCGTATTAGCGTTTGTGGAATACGAATAGAAAGGGAAGGCTTTCGCCTCAGGATTTTTGACAACGTATGCGCTTTATTGAACTTCGGCTGTCAAGTAGCAGATAACGAAAGTGAGTTTTGGCGTTTTCCAATATCTTCTTTACGGTAATTTTCATTTAGTCGAACTAACACGAAGACTATTCGGGGGCTCCGCTGGGAACTCCCTGTTTAGTCTTCAGTATTCGCCATAAAATATTTCTTCGTTCAATCGGTTCTTTACGTATGGCTACATCACGAAGTGATCAATTTCATGATCTGACCGCGACATAGATCTTAGTCAATATCTAATCTCAATGGTTTTCTTCTGTTAATGGCATTTATATAGAGTTTTTTTTTAATTTGTATTACTCATAATACTACTGGCCAATGCCATGGTTGATTTCTATGTCCCACTATTTTAACAGGTGTCACCATTTTCGACATGTGTCAAGATTGATATCAGTTTTCACATTTTTTGACAGATGTAACTATTTTTGAGAGGTGTCACTATTTTCACAGTATTTTTGTTTAATCCAGGTACGCCGAACGTATTTTATGCATGTTTCCAAATCCATGTGTCCACTTTCATCAACTATGTATATCCAAACATTTAATAGCATATCTTAAGGTAGAAACAGGAATATTGGAACACAATGAAACAATGCGTTTTTCAGCCTTGCATTTAAATATCCCTAACAATTTTGCTTTTCTCCACATACATCGGTGCCAGTGATAATAACACCAAATGATTTAAACTTTAGGATAAACCAATAATCATCCGTTGATGAATGCAACCTCGAAGTCACAGCGAAATAATTTTGGGCGATAATTTGGTACAGTTACATCATATGTGGATTACTTCATATGTTATTTTCTTTACTTTTATTTATTTTTCTATGCAAGTAATTTAAGTTCTTTGTTATTGGAGTATAGCACATTCAGTTTATTTTTTCGGCCTAAAACGGCTTTCATATTATTATAAATATTCAATATGGTTATAATTTTTATTTACAATCACTTTTACAATCACATTTTTATCACAACTGTCACAAAAGTCACGCTTGTCAAAAATAGTGACAGCTGTCAAAAATAGTCACTCCTGTCACAATCATGACACCTGTCAAAATAGTGGCTACTGTCAAAACTAGTGACACCTATCAAAAATAGTGACACATGTCAAAAATGGTGACACCTGTCAAAATAGTGGCACATAGAAATCAACCATGACATTGGCCAGTAGTATTATGGGAAATAAAAATTCTCACGTAGTACTGCCAGAGCTGTTGGTAGTACCACGGCCAAAAAAAAAATTACCCGTGTTACTACTGGTAGTAGATTTAGGAGGAGAAGGAGATTTAAGATGAGGATATATAACAAATTGCATGTTAAATGTAACACAATACAACATTTATTTAATTACACATATCTTAACAATTTCAGTGGTAACAATTTTACTAATCATGGAGAAAATAACACATTTAACATCAAAGACTGTGAAATAAAAATTCTCCCGTGGTACTGGTACCAGAGCTGTTGGTAGTACCACGGCCAAAAAAATACTTGCGGTTCTACTGGTAGTAACACAGGTAGTACCACGGGGGACGAAGGAGATTTAGGATGAGGATATATGTATAACAAATTACATGTTGAATGTAACACAATACAACATTTATTTATTACACATATCTTAACAATTTCAGTGGTAACAATTTTACTAATCATGGAGAAAATAACACATTTAACATCAAAGACTGTGAAATAAAAAATGTTGAACGTAACACAATACAACATTTATTTATTACACATATATTAACAATTTCAGTGGTAACAATTTTACTAATCATGGAGAAAATAACACATGTAACATCAAAGACTGTGAAATAAAAATTCACCCGTGGTACTTACCGTACTACTACGCGGTACTAAATTACCCGTAGTAACACTGGTAGTACCACGGGGGACGAAGGAGATTTAGGATGAGGATATAGAACAAATTACATGTTAAATGTAATACAATACAACATTTATATTATCACACATATCTTAAAAATTTCAGTGGTAACAATTTTACTAAACAATGACAAAACATTTAACATCAAAGACTGTGGACATTATCGAATGCTTAGTTTCACTCATCGTATAATATTATTATATATTTACTATAGTTAATATAATTCAGACGAATACACTTTACCTATATATACATATTACATTCCTATTTAATCATTATAAAATATCGGCCTCGGCTTTTAGTCGATATCTGTAATTGACATTTTGGGATAATATTGATATATACAGCTTTTACACTACCATTAATTTATTATTAACACTATTATTTAAGTAAGATCAAACATATTCTATACAGTTTACTTTGAAATAGATAAAAATAATGGTTTCATTTAAAATTTAATCGCACATCAAAAATACTGATTTGCACAGCAAAAAAGGATCAACAAAAACACTTTTTATGTTTTAAATATTTTGATGTGCAGTTAAGTTTATGTTTTAAGTATTTTTTATTGGTAAGACCAATAAAAAATACTTAAAACATAAACTTCACATGTTCAACCTAACACGAAGGATAAAGGGGGCTTCGCTTCGCTCACCACTTTTACCCTTCACCTAAGCTACCGCAGCATTTTGCCCTGATATTTGCTGTGCAAACGGTATATTTGATGTTTAATAGTTTAATATTTTACATTTAAAATTAGGACAATTTCAAAAAACATTACACTTCATGGAATTTTTCAGGGATGCGTACCATAGAGCACAACTCCCTTGTTTCTACCGTTATTTTAAAACAACACACGAAATCTTAGGATTTTTACTTTAACATAAAGTGGTATTGCTCAAAATCGCAATGCAATTTTTATAAGTCTTGTTATATCTGGGTATATACAACTACCCTTATGTTGTAGAGGCATACATATTTTTTCATCGGATTTAACTTTAATACCAAACCGTAAGGTTGAAAATATGACGGCAAATATATTGCCTCTGTCACAAAAAGGGATAAAAGGTAAAAAAAACTTATTTTATAGGATCACTTCGTTGTTCGTCTGTCTGGCTGCCCTATCAAATATTTCAAAATCAAAATTCTTTATTTTCTGTAAATATTAACATTAATTAGAAAACACAATTTTTTGCCGCTTCTCTACATTGGACCACTGTGGGCGAGAAGGGCAAAGAAACTCCAATAGATTAATTTTCAGATCTCCTTTAAATATAGGTTTTGGGTAGTTCAAATATTACACATTAATTAGTATAAATAATATGAAGGAATAAATAATTACAAAGCTATATTAAAACCATCTCTTGTCATGTATGTTATCTTAAATATTGTTATATCAATTTTTAGATAAAGTGGTTTGTGCATAGTTTTTAAATTTCAGATTTCAGAAGCCAATTTCGAAATCTCCAGAGGTATCCTGTTTTAGTAGAGAATGCATTAATCCTTGAAAGAATTGCTAACTTTCGCGAGTCTAAACCGGGATGCAACTAGTCAGTGATTATTTCTTAGGTTAACATTACAGCTGTCGCTAATTTTGGAAGACGTCGAGAATAAATCGACTTGCTACATTGGTATTTCAATATCTTTAAAAAGCTATCTTATGGAGTCTGTACGTTTTATCTTATACATTGATCGTATAGCTCTTTTCTGTAATACAAAAATAGTTTGAATAACCGCTGCTTTCCCCCACATCAAGATACCATAGGATATGACACTATGAAAGAATCTAACTAAAATAGATTTAATTGTTAATTAAAAAGGATTATAGCCTAATATAATCCAAGGTATTATTCAAGGTTAAAGACAATATACCACTATTAACATCTAACTAAAATAGACTAGCCTTGCTGTAGCCACATCCGTGTTTTGTCTGATATTCCTATCTTCCTATACTAACTGTGAACCAGCCTTGCTGTAGCCACATCCGTGTATTGTCTGATATTCCTATCTTCCTATACTAACTGTGAACCAGCCTTGCTGTAGCCACATCCGTGTTTTGTCTGATATTCCTATCTTCCTATACTAACTGTGAACCAGCCTTGCTGTAGCCACATCCGTGTTTTGTCTGATATTCCTATCTTCCTATACTAACTGTGAACCAGCCTTGCTGCAGCCACATCCGTGTTTTGTCTGATATTCCTATCTTCCTATACTAACTGTGAACCAGCCTTGCTGTAGCCACATCCGTGTTTTGTCTGATATTCCTATCTTCCTATACTAACTGTGAACCAGCCTTGCTGTAGCCACATCCGTGTTTTGTCTGATATTCCTATCTTCCTGTACTAACTGTGAACCAATTCAAGATTAAAGACAATACAACACTAACATTATCTAAATCTTCTTTTTGCCTTTCAGTTTTTAATAGTAGTTTATGTGACTGCTACATAATGGAGGGCATTAATACTCGAGAGTGAGGCGAGTTTCATAATAATATCACTCGAGAGTTTTAATGCCTAATTATGTACAGTTACATACACTAGTTTATCTACACACATATCATAAGCGTGTGCGATCGCTCTTTGATGTGTTCAGGAACCGCATGTTTGACCGGCATTGTGGCTCTGCAGTTGTTTAGCTTGTACAGTAGTACCAACTTCACAGACAAACTAGGGGCGGCACGCAGGCGGGCGTCGGCGTTTGAAATTTGAATGT
Organism: Argyresthia goedartella; assembly: GCA_949825045.1. Lineage (NCBI taxonomy): Eukaryota > Metazoa > Arthropoda > Insecta > Lepidoptera > Argyresthiidae > Argyresthia > Argyresthia goedartella. The sequence continues at coordinate 33,906,283 of OX463812.1, read as the reverse complement.
CATAATATGTAGAAAAATTACACATTATGGTCATAATGTGTAATTTTTCAGATAAGAAATGAGTTTTTACAAAGTAGTTTAACATTATGCTGATCGTAACGTGCGGATTTTGTACGCAGTAAAGAGGGTTTATGATACGTGTGTAGATAAAATAAATAATGTTCTCTGTAGTCGACTTACCCCTAATGAAATCGTTTTGTTTGGTGTGGAGTTGTTTGGTACGGGTGAAGTGTGAGAGCATAAATTTGACTGATTATAATATTTTCAAATATTTTACTTAGCTCTGGAAATGGTAATTATACTTAGTGCTGATCTGTTTGAAGGATCACCCTTGTCTCCCGACTTGAACAGAGCTATTGAAATATGTTCGTACTCGCCTTTTGAAGTCCATTTTGATATCACACTCGGGGGTCTAGAAAAGTTTCTTTTAGCCCGCACATTAAAGTACATAAATCCGATATTTTGTTTTATTTTTATTTAATGTTCCCAGGGGACGAGAGTACGACACAGGAAGAGACACATATACATTTATACATACAGGTCAAACACATAGCCCTCCACTTTTCCGCTTCGCTGCAGTCGGATAAAAATGAGAGTCAAGATCGACTTCGCCAACAAAAGAATAAGGATGTTAATAGGTGCCAAGTTCTGTAGATAATCCTGATATTAAAATCAGTCACAAAAATATGGCTTGGCCGTTGCACGCGCTCTAATATCGTCTTTAGTCTGTGAACGTTTTGAACCAACGGAGGCAAAGAAACAGAAATACATTTTCAACACACTTGCTCGTAAAGTGAGTCTTTATGGCAACGCATTTAGGTTCATAGGTTATTTACATACATAGTTACTTATTACGCACTAGTGCTTTTTACTCAACATTACCGCACCCACACTAGTGCGGTAATGTTCCTTAATTTGTTTTTCAATCTTCAATTTTCAATTTCAATTTGAAAAAAAAACTACTTAATTTGCGAATTCAAATTTTTTGTTTATAGGCTGTTTAGCTATTTTGCTGGTGCCTTTATTTACACCTGCGCGCACATCGCTAGCGCGGCGACAGTGGAAAAAACAAAGCCATCGCGCCATTTCCTATGAATATTTGGTGAAGTGTTCGTTGTATAGCTTATTATTATCTAAAGTCCGTTTTTTCCTCGCAAGTGTGTTGAACAACATCGTATGAAAATTCTCTTCCATTTTATTGTACTATTTCTGAATGAGTCTAATAATAATCCTTCCATCCTACTTCCTCTACATTTCTTATGTTTTTACAGCATACGGCCTTACAAGCAGCTCATATTGCGAACAAGTATTTGGCTCAAAAGAAATATCTACATATAGTGCAGTACATCCCGAAGAGGACGAAGATGGCAATAGGAATAACACACTGAAAAATCATACAGCCAACCAAATTTGCAACCCACCAGTCGACTGTGCTGATGAAAGAAATGGAACCGAAGTTTGTGCAATAAGGGTCGACGGAGATGGCTTCCGAATCAGGCTGTTTTCAAATAAATGTCAAATTATGAAACACAACTGCGAAAACTTTGAACAACCATTCACTGAAACCGACTTTTTCGTTTGTCAGGATCTTGAACCAAGAGATACGGTAGCCGACAATAATGAAACAAGTAATAAAACGAAAAATGTTGCAGGCATACACGCAGTTAGTGGGAGTTTGAATGGACTTAACGAAAATATATCCAACTCAACAGCAAAAGGAGATTTACGTAAATCGCCTTTACAACTTCAAACAATTGAAAACAATCCAAATCCCAATTATTTCCGAAGAAGCATACCCATACGAAATGCCGGCCCTTTGCAGATCTTTAGGCCCTTGTTTACGGTTCCCAAGATCAAATTAAATGATTCCAGCCATGAACCGACCATCAACACTTGTTTTCATAAGTGTCCTACCGTGAGTGTGATTATGTACTTAATCCTAAATATATAATATTGGTATGAATCAATACATATAAAAAATCAAGTTTAGAATATATCAGTTCAAACCATATAAAGTCAGAAAAAAAGTAGATTCTGGTTATCAATAATGGTCATATACAATACATATACAAAACAAACAAACACGCGTCGCGCCTTTTTCCATATGCGGTGGCAGGGTGTGATTTACTCACGATGATGGTTTCCATCACCGTAAGAAAGTAAGCAGTTACTAGCACTGGGGATCGAACTAGAGCGAGCCAGGCGAGAGACCACGTAAGCTTCTTCAATCCTCCCTAATCCCTTCCAATATCCTCCTTCAAATATCATAATTGTTATAGTATAAGAATCCATTAACAATCAAAATCCGAAAAGTACGTCAAACATTTTAACAACACAACCAGGAATTTTAACATTGGTTAGCACCTTATACGGTCCAGAAGGCCGGACCTGAGAAATGCGTTTGAGTGAGTGTTGCCATCCGGTCAAGACTTCGGCAAAGTGCAACCCCTGATTGTACTTATTGAACGACTGGTTTAACGAGGGCAAAACTGTGCCACTGCCACCCCATATGGGAAAAATGTGACTTTTTATTACGTTAAAAAGTAATTTAAAAAATTAAGTTGACTTCAAATTAACTCAAAAGTAATTAGTTGCTTATGTAACATTGGATCGCTTAGCATTCATGACGTAGCTTCCGCTCTGATGGTTTTTTAACATAACATGGTGGATTGTTGTATTTTGTCGTTTTATTTGATCAAAAGTGTTATTAAAATATATTTTTTTCGTAATTTCGGACTTAGGCTTGGTAAGGTTAATATAAAAGGTTTGGTATATAGTTCGCCAGGCCTGGCACCGAACTTTAAAAAAAAGATCACTTATTTAATTTGCACCTAGGTTTGCATCATGGTTTGTTATCAAACCAAATTGACAACCAACCAACAAATAAATTGAGTTCCTATCAAGCAAATTTAGCAAATTCGCGGCGTAAACGTTTGATTGAGTTTACCGAGTTTACCTAGAAGTTTGATTTTCTCCAACTCTAATTGTAACTGATAACTTCCACGCGTCAATATAGAAAAATGGTCTAGAAACGGACCAACAGAGAGAAAAACAGACGGGCAACGAAGTGTTCGTAAAAGGCTTCCTTTTATCCTTTTAAAGTACGGAAGCCTAAAAATACCGTTTATCACCGTCACGAGTTTGTCAACTCGTCGTCGGTCGTGAAGGTCTAGGTAGCAACAAAACATTTTTTTCGGCCGAAACCGAAACCTTGGTATTCAGTTGGTATTTAGTATTGAGCACTTAATAAGTAAGTCTCTTTCTGTCTTTCAGGAATGTCCAGACACTTACAAACCAGTTTGTTCCGAAGCTACTTACGATTATCCATCTATAGTCTTCCAGAACCATTGCTTCATGGATATGGCACAATGTAAAATATTTAACAAGAATAAGAAGCTGGGTCTTGACTTGGGTAAGATTGACATTTGAAATCATGTGATCATAATGAGAAAAGGCGTGACGCCATGTTAGAAAGCTTTATTTATTTTTCCTTTGACTGGTACACCTTTTTTACTTACTCAGATTGACATTGACAGACATATCATCAGGGTACTGGATTTTCGAAACGGTTGTGACTTTTTTATTTGATTAATTTCAGTCTTGCTGCCTTGTTATAAAAGGTTGACATTAATCAGTTCTTCATTTTATGCTGGGTCAGGCAGGATGTGCTATACTCTGGGACCATGGTCCATATAAAGTTGCCCATCGTTCTTTGTTTATGACATTATCATGCCTCTTGTATAGGTGATTAAAAGACGTATCTTGTATAGGGACCCCTTTATGTTATAAAATCTCGTATTATAAAATTACTTGTTCCTGTAGCGGCACCAGAAATACACATTCTGTGATAATTTCAACTGTCTTCCTATAACGACTCATGAGATACAACCCGCTGTCGGACAGACAGACGGACGGACAGCGGGGGTTTAGTAACAGGGTCCCGTATGGAACCCTTAAAACGAAAAGTCAGTTTTCAAAAGTCATTCTATTTGTTCAACCTGCATAATTAATTGCAATATACTCGTAATAAAGTTAGGTATTTAGAAAAAAAACAGCATAAAAATTAAACTATCTCAAAATTATGGAATAATTATAAATAAATTAGGGTTCTGCAATGTTTTGAGGTGCCAGCAAAGCATCGAATATAAAACTTGATCTTAACAGAAATCAACATCGGTGCTGGCAGCCTTCATTTAATAATACCATGGAGCAAATATACTAGTAGTTTTTTTATGGGCGCGCGAAATTTTTTCACTTGGTGATTTCTGCATACAAAGAAATATTCACTGCACTTGGTGATTTCTGTATACAAATAAATCTTTGTAATCGAAATTTATCAGAAAAAATCCGTCAACAACAGGGAAAGTAAGATGCAGCAGCATAGACACTGGCACACAAAACTAGAGACTAGAAACGCACGCCGAAATTGAAAACATCGCGTCATAGCGACCCCATATTTACGATCTGACTTAAAGCTGAGTCCACACAAAACTCAAAAAACTCAAAAAACTCAAAACGTTTATTCTGTAAATAGGCCACAAGGGCACTTTCACATGTCATTTCATTTTTTACAGAACATTTGGTATTATTATCATATTATCAGAAAAAAAAAAAAAAAAGTACTTAATTATTGTTTCTGAGAGATGTAAAGAGTCTCATGTCATAATAAAATAATTAAAATAACAGAGATGTATAGTCTCTTTAGTCAATAATACAATGATAATAGGAGATGTAAATGGTCCCCACAGTCAAGAGTTGTATAATTAAATTAATCTTTGGAGGTGTAAAAGGCCTCCAAGTGCCCCGTAAAAGAAACTCTGGCAGTGAGGATGCTCACAATTAATTAGAACAATTCAGTCCCAAGCATTTTTATCGTCTATGTACTCTTTAATACTGTAGTAAGCTTTAGAAATAAGCCTTTGCTTGATGTATTTCTTGAACTTATTAATTGATAGATCTGTCAAAGTGCTTGGGAGTTTATTGTAAAATCTTACACAATTACCCTTGAACGAGTTTTTTATTTTATGGAGCCGAGTAGTGGGCACTGCAAGTTTGTCCTTGTTTCTAGTATTAAAGTTATGTATATCACAGTTTCTTCGAAAGTTAACAATGTTCTTATGGACATACATAATATTCTCGTAAATATATTGACTATGGACTGTCAATATATTTACTTCTTTAAACTTATTTCTAAGAGAATCTCTATTATTCATTTTATAAATTTTATAAATCGCACGAACAGCCCGCTTCTGCAGCACAAAAATAGTATTTATGTCAGCAGCACTGCCCCAGAGCAGAATACCGTAGGACATAATACTATGAAAATAACTAAAATAAACTAATCTGGCTGTTTTTAAATCTGTCAAGTGACGGATTTTCCTGCATGCAAAAGCTGCAGAGCTCAGTCTGTTCGATAGCTTATCAATATGTGGACCCCATTGGAGTTTGGAATCCAACGTTATACCTAGAAACACTGTGCTGGTTACCAATTCCAATTCCTCATTTTTAATTGTTATACATGTCTGATTATTTTTAACGTTAGTAGTAAGAAACTTAACACATTTAGTCTTTTTCTCATTTAATAGCAAATTATTAACATTAAACCAATTTACCACTCTTGATATGGTATTGTTCACGTGATCATCAGTAGCGTGTTGGTTTCGCTTTGTTTTAAAAATAAGTGAGGTGTCATCAGCAAACAGTACCATATCATGACAGTCCCTTCCTAGATAGGGTAAGTCGTTTATATAGATGAGGAATAGGAAGGGTCCCAATATTGAGCCCTGTGGCACGCCCAAAGAAACCAATGATCCTGGTGATCGTTCTCCGTTTACGTCCACCCTTTGTATTCTTCCGTTCAGATAAGATTTTAACAAATTCAATGACGTGTCTCTAACTCCATAATGATGTAATTTCCTGATCAATGTTTCATGACAAACGCAATCAAAAGCCTTAGATAAGTCACAAAAAATGCCTAGGGCATCTTGTGACTCTTCCCAGGCATCAAAAATACTTTCAATGAACTGAATTCCGGCATCTGTTGTTGAACGACCGCGAGTGAATCCAAACTGTTTGTTATGCATTAGCTTATTTGATTCAAAATGATGTAATAGCTGTGATAAGATTAATTTCTCAAAAATTTTACTAAATGTTGGTAGTATTGATATAGGTCTGAAATTGGTGGGGTCTTGAGTACTACCTGCTTTGAAGAGGGGAATTATCTTACTTTGTTTCATTAAATCAGGAAATTCACCGCAGTCTATACAATTGTTGAAAATGACCGCTAGGTCAGGTGCAATTAATTCGATCAGGGATTTAACGACGTGAACAGAGAGTCCCCAAAGATCATTCGTTTTCTTAACATTTATCAATTTAAATGCCTTTACGACATCTGAACTTGTGACGTGCTTAAAATTCAAGTATGAAGCACACTCTGAGACATTATCTTTTAATATTGCAACAGCAGACAAAGGTGACGAATTTAAATACTTAGTCGTGGAAGCCGGTGCATTAGTAAAAAACGATTCAAATTCAGTTGCAACTTCTAAGCTAGAACTCGTAAGCTGTCCATTGATTTTTAGTTCGTAATCGTGACTCGCTTTTTTACTACGACCGGCCTCCTCATTAATTATTTTCCAAGTCGTTTTTATAACATCGGAACTATTCTTAATTTTACTACTCAGAAAATTACGTTTAGCTGTATGACAGTCTAATTTAAATTGTTTGGAGAACTGTTTGACTTGTTCTTTAAATTCGTCACTCATGTTGAACCGTCGTTCCTCATACAATGCATACAATGCTTGCCTGCGTTTATGCAACTCTGCAGTAGCCCACGTACTAAAGTCGTTTGAACCACTAACCACAACCGATTTTGAAGTGAATATCGCGCTGTACTGTTTCATAAAGGTTTCAAAGAATAAGTTATACATTATATTAGGAGACTGTTCAGCAGCCAAAAACGGTAGTTCCTGGGCTAAAGAGTATCTCATTCTTTCTAACCGGTCAGCAGTTATTGGCACATGTTCTTTTGTCCGTTAACGTGAGGTATGATGACGTGATGCTGCGATCGAGACGCGCCGTACCAACGTACCGTACCGAACGGGCGTCCAAATTAGCGTTCTTGGATCGCGACTGATACCAAACGGAGACACGTTAAGGTGGGTCCAGATATGTTCTTTTGCCCGTAACTTACACCCGTTTCGTATCAGGGTCGCGATCTAAGAACGCTTGTTTGGACGCCCGGATCGACTGCGATCGAGCGCGCCGTACCACCATACCTAACCGTACCGAATAACATGTCTGGACCCACCTCGACGGATAAAAGAACATGTCTGGACCCACCTTGACGGACAAAAGAACATGTCTGGACCCACAGGATCGAGCCGAATGGTACAATTACTAAATCTTCGCTGAGTGTCAGTCAGATACGTAGACAATTGAAAAATTCACAGAATTTGTATTTCTGTTGACACTACGCAATAATAAACTACATGCATTAAAAAAATAACGGGGGTTACACACAAAATACGTGTTTTTGCGTTGTACTGAATAACGGAACACTTCGGGTGCGTGCGGATCCAACTCGCATTTGACCAAATCAAATATGGAACTGGGATAATTAGACTTAACTTTTTTGGTGTTTCCTATTTTATAATAAGTCTTATGCACTATTTTGTTGATTTCAAGTGATAGCGTTCTGTAAGGATGGCGCTCCGTGGGTCCTTTTTAAAAAAAACACTTTTATTACTGCTGCTGAATAAATTTATTTCACTGTACTACACACCGAATTTTAGACAAAAATAACGAGAGTTTACAATGTATGTATCGGACAAAGGTTGTGGGGTGACTACTTCCAGTCTCTATCGAAAACAGTTTTATATAAAATGAATTAGCTTAAGTCAGCGTTTACTGCAAACTACATTCGGTTATAACATCTCCCCCCATAAGACTGAGCTTTATCAAAATCTGAAGAGGGTTTATGGCATCCTTACAATTTATATCAATAGCTAAATTCTGTGCTTTTTCACAAAAGCTAGAAATGCTCGAGATCGATTGGTCAATCTTTTGTAAGTAAGGTTCAATAGGTATAACTTCTAGATGCGTCACTACATTCCAGTAGTCGTCATAGAAATATACCACAGACGTCGGATCGAAGTATAGTCCGGGACTGTGCGTGATTGATTGGATAGGTTCTGAATAACTTGTTCCAAGGACGAATCTGAAACAATTATTGTGCTAACTTTATTTCATTAATGTGATATTTCACATGTTTCCTATTTATGCTGACTGTAACATTATTCTTGTCATTTACTTTAACTATCTTATAAGGTCCTTTCCAGATTGAGGACAGGGCCTTGCGCAGCCTATGATGTTGTTTAATGTAAACCATATCTCCTGATTTATACGTTTTTGTTCTGGATGAAACATCATAGTATCTTTTTGATTGTTCTTTACTTTTAGTAATATTTTCTAAAGCTTTTTCACGGGAGTACTTCATTCTGTACTGTAAAGCGCGTATATATTCGGCATATGTTGTGCTATCACTTGAATCGTATAAACTACTGGGAATGGAAGGTTTATGGCCATACAAAGTTCAAACGGAGTGAATTCTGTTGTACAATGCGGAGTTGTATTATAAGCTAGTATTGCAGTTGCTAGATAGCAATGCCAATCGTCGTGATTTTCATTCACGAAAGACTTTAGGTACTCCTTAAGAGTCGCGTGACTACGCTCTAGAGCGCCATTTGTTTGAGGGTGATAAGGTGTAGAGAATAAGTTTTTGATCTTAAGAATTTCAGTCAATTGTTTAAATAATTCAGATGTGAAGCATGTGCCTTGTTCTGTGAGGATCATTTTTGGAAATGAAAATAGTGAGAAGAAATGTATGAGGTTACGTGCAATCTCATCAGTAGTAGAGGTTATCATAGGATAGGCACAAGAAAATTTCGTTAAGTCATCCTGAAGAGTTAAAATGTACCTGAATTTTTGAAGGCCAGCTTCAGGCAAAATTCCAACAATATCTAGAGCTAATCTCTCGAATGGCTTAGTGCTCGAGGATGTTATCACCATGGGTGCTTTGTTGGAAGCTCGTAGTGGCTTATTTACTTGACATAATCTGCAATCTTTTACGAAACGTTCAATATCTGCCCTCATGCTTTTCCAATAAAACGAAGCTTTGATTCTGTTGAGCATGCGTTTTACTCCTGGGTGACCAGCTATGGTCGTGCCGTGATTTTCTTTCAGGATATTTGGAACCTCGGCCGGAGTAGGATAACGAATTTGGTTTTTATAGATATGTACTTTTATGTTTGTGCCATGAAATATGTATGATATCATATTATATATTTTTACATAAGCTAGCTTGGTGAAAGGTTCTGTAAAATCTGAAATAGCTAGCTCCTTATCATAATCATCTTCGGAAATGATCAAGTCTCTCAATTTGAGTAATAAATTATAAATAGTTCTGTAACTCGTTTCATCATAATGATGGATTTTAGTGTATAAGAAATAGAGCTTCTTATTAGTCGCCTCAACTGACTGCACGGTTTCAAGTTCCCGTTCGGCTGATAAGAGCTCGGCAGAATTGTTTACTACGGATAACAGTTGTTCGCTGTGCGGCATAGAGCTATCAAAATCTAGAGAAACTGGACAAGCTATCGATTTAAGTTTCGTGGAAGTTAAACTTTGGTTATATTCCTGAATTTGCGTATCATTAGAGATTGATTTCGTGAATTGTTTCTTGAAAAATTGTTCATAAGTTGTCTTATTTATTCCTGAAAGAGTGATGGCATTTACTGGGTTACGAGATAGAGCGTCAGCATTTGAGTTTATACGGCCCGGTTTATAAACTATCTCGTAGTCATACTCCTCTAGTTTCAATCGCCATCGCAATAAACGTCCTCCTGGATCTTTTGCATTGAAAAGCCATGTAAGGGGACGGTGGTCAGTGACAATCCGAAATTTATACCCATAAATATATGGTCTGAAAGTGTTGACGCCGAAAAGAATAGCGAGAAGCTCCTTTTCAGTCGTGGAGTAGTTTCCTTCGCATTTATTTAATGTACGAGACGCATATGCTATTGGCTTATCCTTTCCAATTTCGCCTTGCGACAGTACTGCGCCAATGGCGTAGTTAGAAGCATCTGTAGTTATGATGAATGTCTGACTGAAATCTGGGTACTGTAATAATGGTGCTGAGACTAACTTTTCTTTTAGAATGCTGAATGCTTGTTCTTGTTCATGAGACCAGTGAAACACTGTGTCTTTTTTCAATAATGAGGTTAAAGGTTTAGTTAAGTGAGAGAAATTCTCTATGAAACGTCTATAATAGCCGGTTAGTCCTAGAAAAGATTTTATGTCTTTCGGGTTCTTGGGTGTAGGGAATTCGGAAATAGCCTTTACCTTGTCTGGGTTAGGCAAAACACCCTTGTCGGTTATGACATGCCCGAGATAAGCGACTTCGCGTCGCAAGAATTCACATTTGTCAGGCTGCAACTTCAAGTTGGCCTCTCTGAATCTTGAAAATATGAGTTCTAGTTTTTGCATGTGAGATTGAAGGTCATGTGAATAACAGATGCAGTCATCCAAATATATATAACAATGAAGACCTTGGAGCCCAGAAAGGACTAAATTCATGAGTCTCTGGAATGTGGATGGAGCATTTTTTAAACCAAAGGGCATTCTGGTAAATTCAAAATGTCCTGAGATACCATTAGTCGTAACACTGAAGCCAGTTTTTTCAGAATCTTTGGGATCTAGCAACAGCTGATGAAATCCTGAAGCCAGGTCAAGAGTACTGAAGTACTTTGAGTGACCTAACTGGTCTAGGATATCTGTTATGAGAGGAAGAGGGTAAACCTCTGAAACTGAGACGTCATTAAGGCGTCTATAGTCAATTACGATTCGCCATTTTTGCTTGCCAGAGGCATCGAGTTTCTTAGGAACAACCCACACTGGTGCATTCCAGGGGGAGGTTGAAGGGCGAATTATATTTTGGTCAAGCATTTTTTTTATTTGACTTTCTACCTCTTCTTTATGAATTTCTGGGAACCGGTATGACTTAACATGGATAGGAGGTGCATCCCCGGTATTAATAGAATGTTGAATTTTATCTGTATGAGTTAGGAATTCACCATTAAGGTGAAATATATCAGTATATTTAGAAAGGCAGGTCATCAACGCCTTCTTTTCTTCTGCGTTTAAGTGAGAGCATCGTATCTGCTCGAGAACCTGTCTAGAACGATCAGTGTTTGAAGAACTCAGCTGATGAATGAGCTCATGCTGAGCATCATCTGAGTCTGATGACGGAAACTCAAGGGTTGTTAATTGAACCTTGAAGTTATCTATTGAAATCTCGGATTCAGTAGTGTTTAATACTGATACGTTTACCCTATTGTTGGATTTGACATTGACTATGCAGTTTGCTAAGAACACACCTTCACAAATTTGTTGATCTAATATTAAGGCTTCTTTTTGGCCTGAAAAATCTGATAGATTGGCAATTGGGCATTCAATCACCATCTCTGACCGTGGAGGTATAACATATGATGGCTTACTAAAGCATATAGGTATCGAGTGTCCTTGCATGTTTAATGAATTTGTGGAATACTGCACGTCGATTTTGAAATGTCGAATAAAATCACTACCTATGATTCCGTCAAAATATAGATTGATCTTGTCGTCAATCGCGTGGAACAAAAAGTCAAACATTATTTTGCTTTTATCGGAAATTACGTGTTCAAAATTGAGCTGGATGGACCCAAGAGATTCACATGTGGAATCGTTGTCACTTAAACCTTTTAGAGTGACTGTTAACGGTCCGAGCACTGGTTTGATCAAACTTGACTGTTTTACAATAGAAATTGAGGACCCAGTGTCTATAAGAAAGCATAGAGGCTTTTCATTTAAATGTGTCTTTAAATAAACGTGTGGTAAAGATATTTTATTGTTCACGTTATTAATTTTATAACTCTTTTCACGTATAAAATCCCTAGAAGAAAAACTCGGTTTGTCGCGAGTAGAGGGAATAGTTTTAGAATCTCCAAGTTCATTTGAATGACCAAAAATAATTTCAGGATTAACTTGTGTTAGGACAGATTTAAGAACACAAGATTTGAGTCTTTTGTCTTTAATTTTAGACTGAGGTAGAGGCGCATCAAAACCCTGATTTTTACAGGTGCTGCCTGGTAGCTTAGTTGAAAACTCAGTGAAATAAGGTTCTGACTGAGGGGAAGGTGCAGAAGAATCCTGTGCCACGGCTTGTGTGCTACAGGTGCGACCTTGCAACTTTGCTGAGAACTCAGTAGACAAAGACTGGTCAATTTGTCGAGATTCATTTTCCATCATCTGTGCTGGGGGTAATTTAAGAGCATAGGGTTGATTTTTAATCTTCCGTGCTGGGGGTAATTTAAGAGCACGGGGTTTACCTATAGAAGGCTTATCATTCGTGTCGTTTACATTATTACATTGTTCCGGCAGACACGAGACCGAAACAGTGTTTAGTTTAAATCAACTTGGTCATCAGAAGAAACGCTAACAACATGAACATTAGAGCGACTATTGTTTGCCGCGTTGTTGTGAAATGCACCTGCGCTTGGCGATGCAGCGTCGTGGGAGTCGGCGGCGTTTTGATTATTTTTATACTTAAGTTTGCGACACTCGCCGATCAAGTGACCGTGTTTCTTGCAATATACGCAAGTTTTGTTCGAGGAAAACCTTGAATTCTGGTTGTTTCTTTGAGCAACATGAGGATTCGAATTTACGTGATGGAAATTAGGACTTGAAGTTTTCGCTTTATTTTTGTAACAATCAGAGGCCAAATGTCCAGACTTCTGGCAAATAGAGCACTGCTTATTTTGGCGTTGTGCTAGTTTAGAAAGTTTATAAAGCTTTTCTTCCTCAATAGCATGAGTTATAGCATCTGATAGGGTATTTGGATTCCTACAGCGCACTATGTGAGAGTAGTTGGAATTAATTCCCAACAGAAATGTGTTAAGGGCAAGATCCTCCATAGCGGCTAATCTGCCGATTAATTCTTTGTCATCGTCGCAACTATAATGTATATCAGACTGTAAACGTGTGAGACATGATTCAACACGTAATGAATATTGTGTCACATCTTCTGTGGGCAATTGCTTGCAATTTTGTAAGTCGACGAGCAAATGAGTTGAATGTTTTTTCTCTCCAAACGTGGCCTTAAGGAATTGTTTGATTTCAGGCCAAGTACTGAATTTCTTGAGGCAGCAGGCTAACTGCGCCTTGCCCTCAAGTTGTGACACGATATACTTGCATAAAACATCCTGTTGATCTGTACTAGCTAATGAGAATGCGTTTTCGCAATTAGTCAAGAATGCTGGCAACAACTCGCGGTCCCCATTATAGGGTTTTATGAATTTGGTCAGGAACGAAAGAGTAATTGATGAAGTCATTTTGGGTTTTTCTTTTTTTCTAATTGTTACTTTGGGGCTTTGGTTTTGGCTTTCAGAAGAGGAACTTTCTGAATCAGATGTAGTTAATTTATCGGCTTCTTCTTCTAATTTTACTTCTTTTCCAGTCGACATTAAGTTACAGCTTTTGTAATGTAGTACAGATCATCAGTAAACACAATCAATAAAAATGTAAAATACAGTAGAAAGTGTGATTGCACTTTAAAAATAGTTATAGAAAGTTTGTAAAAATAAATCTTGATGTATATAGTTGTAAAACTTGTAAAAATCACTTGCACATTCACTTCAATTAGAAAGTTAGGAATAGATAAAATAACTCACAGAATGATGACGGCACTCACGAACATTTTGAAGAACGGCTTTTTCCAAAAACCGCGTAGAAACGGCGCACGGCAACTGCAGTGCGACGCAGTAATGACGTCAACAGACGTCGAAGGCCCGGCGACCCAGGGAGTCGTATTACGGAGTACCTCGAAGTCACGTTGCGTTGTTCGTGATCCCGTTGACTTCCACGTGGAAAGTCAATATGAGCTGATGATGATGATGATTGGTTCACCCGTCCGTTTATGAAGACGGTGGTGGTGCAGACAATTGTGGTGCGGGCTCACACTCGAAAGCGGAGACTTAACGTCGACCACAGCAGCAGGAAGCGTCCAGGATGAGATGCGGGCTCGCGCCTGGCAGCGGAGACTTATCGTCGACCTCGAGAGCAGCAGCGCGGGCTTAGGCTTGTATGCCCAAGTCTTAACGTCGACCACTGTCTATTAAAGGACCTTACTCCACAGAGCCACTAAATGGTTGTCAGGCGGGAAGTTATTTCGCGACGCGCCTAACACCTATGAATCTCAGTACTCACGAGTTTTCCTGAGATCCCACTTCTGACACCAAATTTGTAAGGATGGCGCTCCGTGGGTCCTTTTTAAAAAAACACTTTTATTACTGCTGCTGAATAAATTTATTTCACTGTACTACACACCGAATTTTAGACAAAAATAACGAGAGTTTACAATGTATGTATCGGACAAAGGTTGTGGGGTGACTACTTCCAGTCTCTATCGAAAACAGTTTTATATAAAATGAATTAGCTTAAGTCAGCGTTTACTGCAAACTACATTCGGTTATAACAGTTCGATAATCTTACTATTCCTTGTGAAATTAAAAGAAAAATCATGACGAAGTTTTTTCATTGGTCGAAATAGCTTAAAAACCTACGCTATCGAGGCGAATTTCCAAAAAAAATAACAAATAAAAAAGCTCTAAAACCGATGTTTTTAATGAGAACTTAATTTAATTTATATAGTTCATGATGAGTGCTGTCCACAACACCGGGGTTAAAAATCAAAAGAGACTTATATCGGAATTGAGTTTCCGAGCTGATGACGTCACACAAATAAACAATAAGACCTGGGGATTTTTTATTCTTCCTCTCCCGAGGTCGTCAATCTAAGCTATGATTAGGTATTTTTATATAGATTTCAGCCCTTTATTATATTATTATGTGTGCTATTTACTAGCAAAGTTCAAGTTATTCGACCGGACGCATTTTCAGATCCACAATACAAGGAGAGATATTTTGTAGCCTGTCTAGGCGACCAACTTCACGGTCTGTATCGATTCCTGCCCGTCATGAGATCCCTACAGCATATGGGACGGTTGAAGAGCAAATTGCATACTTTCCACTACAAGGTACGGAATATGCGCTTTTGGAATAATTATATTAAAAGGAACCCCAAGTTTATGGGCTAAGATGTTGAATTTTAAATTTAATTGTATTGTCATTGTTTAATTACTGATCCTATAGATACTATTTTATTTATACTACCCCTTTGATTTCGAGTTTGCCGTCAGTGAACGTTACGGTCCAGACATGTTCTTTTGTCCGTAACGTAACTCCGTATCGTATCAGCACCACGATTCAAGAACGCTAGTTTTGACTGCTGCGATCGAGACGCACCGTACCACCGTGCCGTCCCGTATACCGAACAGGTGTCCAAACTAGCGTCCTTGGATCGCGGAGCTGATACAATACGGAGGTACGTTACGGACAAAAGAACATATCTGGATCCACCTCAAGAACGCTAGTTTGGACGCCCGTTCAGTACGGCACGGTGGTACGGCGCGTCTCGATCGCAGCCGATCCGGGCGTCCAAAATAGCGTTCCTTGTCGGGCCTTGATAAGATACGGGGGTACTTTAAGGACAAAAGAACATGTCTGGACAGAGTGACGCCCAGCGAAATTCCCAGGAAATCATCTGGTCAGAATTAACCAACTAACTTCAATTAAGTAGGTATTCTAGTGTGATACCTGCGGAAAAACAACTTCATGTTTGTCTTTACTTACTTGGACCAATTTATGTAATCTTAAATATTGTAATACCCTTTTTTAGTTATAGTGTTTTTAAATTTACGCTGATTTAGAAATTCTTCAACATTTTCCAAAAAAAGCGATAGCCGTAATGTTAACCTAAGAAATAATCACAATAACAAACATATTTTTAATGAGCTAGTTACATACAGAGTCAGAATCGGCGCAGTGAGCTCTATCATAAAAAAAACTCTTGTTTTATATTTTGCAAGACCCTTAAATTTTAGTAAGTATATGAGCAGTTATTCAAATCAAATCAAATAATGTTTATTTTGCGTAGATATGGTTACATAGTAGGTAGTAACATAACATTTATCGGCACTGCACATCTAACCACGTAGTGACATGCAAAAATAGCACTAAAGTAGTGCAATACAATTCTTAAATATTATCTAAAACAGGTCGGTGTCTATTTTCAACTAAAGAGATCGGTAGGTAGTCAAAGAAATTAATTAATTGATTAATTAAATTTATACATTAAAGATAAATTTTATGAAGAGAGTCAAAAAAAACTTTAACGTTATAATAGCACCATTTACGTAATTTATACTTAGATACATTAAAAGGCATGTCATGTATTTCTGTTGGTATGTCATTAAATATTTGTATCAACATACAGTAGCAGTGTCGTTTAAGAAGAGCTGTATGTGCTGTTATTTTTTTTATTGTATTGGCTATATGTGGCTTCCATGACAGTGGGGAATCGAGAGTTATGCCTAAAAAATATATTTCTGAGGATTATTTAATTTCAGTGTTGTCATATTTGATGGATCCATTAATGTCAGGCCTTATTCTATTATAAAATGTCATATATGATGTTTTGACAATATTTACGCATAAATAATCGCTCAGTGTTAAAGTCAAGACAAGTTAAATTGTGATCAAAACTTTTCTATTTCCTCGGTTTCATGTCCAACTTACATACTGCTAATATTTTATGGTTTGCTGTAGCGAAAGTTGGCAATAAGTCTTTCAAGTGTCCATAGAGAATTCTACTGAAACAGGATACCTCTGGAGATTTTGAAATTGCCATATAAGCATTTAAAAAAAAACATGTAAAAACCACTTTCTCCAAAAATGTATGGTACAATATTCAAGATTAAATAAATGACAAGATCTAAATCAAAACAAAACTCGCTCGATAACTTCGTAATTATTTATCCCTGCACATTCTTTATGATAATTAATATATAATATTTGTACAAGTCAATCAAAACCTAACAATCTGTGGGAGTTCCTTCGCAGAGGCAAAAATTGTCGTTTTCTAAACATAGTCAACCTGCTGAGACGCAGAGAATCTAAAAATGATTAGATTCGAACTGTGTTGTGTTCCATGGCATAATGTTCAAAATCGCAATAATATATATTATTAAAGAAAATTTTGAATTTCGAATTTTAGATGCATTGCATTACATTCATGTAAGTAACAATTGTATTTAGTATTTAATAATTGTGGGAGGTTATTATTAGCTCTTTAGTTAATATAGTGTTTTGTATTTAGTGAGTAAAGCTGTTACCTCTCCTAAAAATGTAAAATAAAATAAAAATAAAAAATAAAATAAAATAAAGTAACATACAAGAGTGGTCTAACTATACTAAAACAAAAGGCTATTATTATTCATAAACGTTCCTATTTAAAAACATTTAACTTTGTACCATGAATGAAATATATTTGTACATATTGCAACTTAAAAATTTCCGAATTGCTGCATTATAATCTCAAATTAGCGCTAGCTTAAATGAACACGTCATAAGTTACTATGAATATTTATTTTAATTAAGTAGGAAGGTACAGTATCCAACACCATTACAGTAGGATTGGAGTCCCTACAATGCTGGAGATAAGGAATGTCTATCCCATCTTAGTAGACCCTTACAGGTACAGCTAAAAAGCACATGGACGAATTCACGGAACGTCATCTCGCCTGGTGTGAAGGTGGGTCCAGACATGTTCTTTTGTCCTTATCGTATCATCGCGATCCAAGAACGCTAGTAAGGACGCTCGTTTGGTACGGTACGGTGGTACGACGCGTCTCGATCGCAGTCGATCCTGGCGTCAAAACTATCATTTTTGGATCGCGATGCTGATAGGATACGGAGATACGTTACGGACAAAAGAACATGTCTGGACCCAACTTAAGATACAATTCAGTCCATTTCATCTCTTTTATTTAGTGTCGTCACATTTAAAGTCCCTACAACTTTTAAGTCAGTTTGTTCTAATATTGTACTTTTTGTTTAAATTATTACTCATTCATTACTGAACATATATTGTAAATATTACTCACGATTTACTTAATTTGAAGAAAATTTATAGCGATTACTTCACCATCACCGGCACTTCACCAGGTGAACAGTAGTAAAAAACATAATCCCACCGTTCACCCAGGTGGTCTCAGGAGATGGACGTTGGGTAATAAGGGACCATATGCATTATGCTGAGCTTACATACTTAGAAACCTTTCTTCCTTCCTTCCTTCCTTCCTTCCTGCGTAGTTCCAACAACATAATTATGTTTAGTAGTTTTTGTGCGGGAGAGTAACAAACATATATCCATCCAGTTCACGTGAAAGTTAACATTTATAATATTAGTAGAAAATAAAATTGCACCTAATTTATGACTCGCCCCGGGTAACAACATGGATAGAGCCGGCCCTGCATTGATTGACCCGATCAGCTGATCACAAGTTACAACCCGTCGGAAATATCTGTGGACTTGTTCAAATGACGTCACCCAAATAGTTTCCATGCACGCGCATTCCATCGAGGTCCACAGATATTTCCGACGAGTAGTACTGTGGGAGACACAAATATAGTTATTTATATCACAAGGGAGCAAAATTATGTATATACGGCGAGGGCGGTACATTGAATCCAGAGTGAAGCGAAGGATTCTATGATAGAATCCTGAGTGCAGCCAGGGATTCTAAGTTAGAATCCTGAGCATAACGAAGGATTCAAGCGTTTATGAGGCAAATTCAAATAAAATACTCTAAAAATTATGAAATAACTATCTATACTTTGCATTATACTTTCACCACTTTTACAGTAATCTAACAACGAACACTTCTTTTTTAAAATGGCGGATTTTGAAGGATTACGGAAAGGTCACCAGATACAGATAAAATATTCCTGTGCTACTTAGTGAAAAATAATCGAATCGAGTATTACAATGGTATCGGATATTAATATTCATTACATCACAATAACAGTCATCGATAGTTTTGATTTCAGTAAAAAATATAATTAATTGTGACATTTTTTTAAATATTACGATAAAATTTATTTATTAAATATTAGGATAAGTTCATATAACGTTGTTAAAGTTAAAACTCGAAACATGTTCGACCACGATGAAATTACAATCGATTATTTTATTAAGATCTGTGTGATCAAATGGCACATTGCGTAAATGCTAAACGCCAATGAATAAATTAAATAAGTAGCTTAACTTAACAGAAAAGAAGCATTTTGCTCCCTCTCGTCGTGGAGCAAAACTTACTTTTCCGAATGAAAGGTGTGTAATAACTATTTCGTTCGCGACCATAGGTTTCTGGGTAATAATGGGGTACTATCATTCGCAAAGGTCAGCTAATTAAATGTTTATTTACAACTAAGTACAGATATCGCAAGGTTTCTTCCATTAATCATCCCCCTCTCTCTCACTCATGCATGCATATCTCTTTTCCCATGCGCCGCTACACCACCCACCACGTCTTATGCCGAGTCAGATTAGGAGCCTAATTTGATCCGCAAAATTACCGTGACCGTCTTAAATCAAGTCTTGGTATTAGGTGAATAAGGCTCATTATGGTGAATAGGAAAGGAAATGGTTGCCATGGTGATGTTCTTGTTTTGAACCTAATTTGAATCGGAAAAAGATTGTGGTGACCCCCCAGGCGGCACCCAGGCGCCGAGAAACTTGGCTCCAGTTATACCTAGGACCTAATTTAATTAACTATACATTATATTTATCCTCCGACGTATTAAACGTGTTACAAACATTAAAGGCGAGAAGACGGAAGATGGACCAGATCGGTGACAGAGTGGAGGCCAAGAGGAGGCCAAAGATCGGTCGGCAGACCATCTGCCAGGTGGACTGACGATGTGGCGAGGGTGGCAGGAAAGCAATGGACGCGGTATGCACGGGACCGTTCTGAATGGCGTTTTTATGAGGAGGTCTATACCCAACAGTGGGTCCCCTGAGAGGCTGATGATGATAATGATGAAACATTAAACCTCGGCGCGATCACGAAGATGAAGAGAATTAAAATCTACTGTAGTCGCACCATTCAGAATTAGGGTAGCCTGCTGTCGCGAGATTGTCACTGTTGGAAGCCTGCAGCTTATTATACTCGTTGGTGCGATGGTACTCACGAGCTTGGTGGAACCTCTGGACTCTATCGAACTGTTGTACGGTGTGGTACTCCATCTCACTACGGTACTGATGGACTGGTTGCGCTATTGCTGGGTATTGCGACGCGTGCGCCGGTGTCACCGGCCTGGAATAGGGCGACGGAAGCGGGGGAGGTGGTCTTGGATACTGCATCAATGGTTGAGGCGGCGGCGGCGGCGGTGGCGGCGGTGGCAGCTAAAAAGAAGAAAAAAACTGTCAAGTGCGAGTTGGACTGACACGCAAAGGGTTCCGTGCTAGCGTACAAGAAAAAATGTCAAAAATAAACACGTCTTTTGGAGAGCCCGTTTAGTTTTTCAAATTGCATGTAATTCATTAATTGTTGCTGTAGAGGCAAACAGAAATACGCACTCTATATGAAAATTGCAACTCTCGGTTCTGGAAAGTTCGGATAAGGTTCGGGAAATAACAAAATAAAAAACTAATCGAGCGAATGACCATGAACAGCGTAGTTTCCTAAAAAATTGCGAAGAATTACTGAAATGCGCGACAAAATTTCAGATTTGCGCGACTTAATTACTTAATGGTTTAGCCACCGCTTATTGGCTAAATAAAGACTTGTCTCGGCGAAATACCGGGTCAGGGTGGGGAAGTTAGACTTTCACGTTGGGTGGAACATGTAAGAACACCAAAACCCGACGCTCGTTTTGTATTTTATTGTAATCGAATTAAGGTTTACAGTTTGCTGTTTTAAGATTTCTAGTCGCGGAATTCAGAAATGTTCACAGACGACGCCGCGCTCATTTTTAGGGTTCCGTCCCCAACGGGTAAGAACGGAACCCTATTACTAAGACTTCGCTGTCCGTCCGTCTGTCACCAGGCTGTATCTCAAGAACCTAGCTAGCTAGAGAGTTGAAATTTTCACAGATTATGTATTTCTGTTGCCGCTATAACAACAAATACTAAAAAACAGGATAAAAGAAATATTTAAGGGGGCTCCCATACAACAATTCTTTCAATACCACATACAAACTTATGGATGCACCTGGTTACGTACATGGAGTGTAAAAGTAACCGCACCAATAACTTTGTAAACAATATTTTGCTGTGTAAAATCCAAACTATTCATCCACACCATCGCTTCCATTGAACCGTGGTACGGAACCCTTCGTGCGCGATTTAGACTCGCACTTGACCGGTTTTTATTTGTGGCTATTCTGTAAATCAGTCAGGCATTGCCAGTATTTTTGCCACGCGAAAACTGGTTACATTATATATATTTAGTCATACATTTAAATACCCTTAAGGTTCATGAGATACAGCCCGCCTGACGGACTTACAGACAGACGGTCGGACAGCGGAAGCTTAGTAATAGGATCCCGTCTAGCCCCCTTCGGGTACGGAGAACTAAAAGTCCACTATTTCACAAACTGAGTGTAAGCCGAGCAGAAGCTGATATTTTGTAACGAAACTAATTATGTCCCTACTAAATAAAAATCTTCATAATGTTGAGGAAGCATCAAAAATCAGAAGCTAAAATAATATTGATGACGAAAGGCTAGCTTTCATGAAACTATATCCTATCGTGCCTATGGTTGCTGGAATAAATCTCTTTTTAGAGATAAACTCGCCTATGTGCATATGTTTTATTTTAATGTAACTTCTTAATATTTGTGTGCAATAAAGAATTATGAAAATATCCGTGGTTTATTCGACTATCGCGTTGTATCCTCACGCTTTTTCCCAGAAGAGGGCTAGGCAGAAACTAAAGAACTACATACCAAAGAAAGTTGATTCATAGTTGTGTATCCTTGGTGGTGATCGCTGACGTAATTGGAGTCGTGCTGCGGTGGATGCTGTGGAAACATCGGCATTTGATTTTCATTGTACATCCCCATGTGGCTAGGGATTCTGGTCTGCCTGATCGACCTTCTCGTGTCTTTGTGAGGGACTACAGCAGTGCGTGCTGTCTCATCAGGTGGAGACACCCTTTTGTTTTTATTCTCCTTGCGACTTTTAAAATCTATAACTCCATCCACTGCTAACTCTTCCATTATACTTATTACGGTGCTCTTAAAATTTACTGCCTCTTTTTCTTGATCTTGTTTCATGGTTGCTGTGGGTGCCTCGACTTTCTCACTGTCGGCCTTCTCCGGTTTGTTTTTGGTTTGATTTGATATGTTATAAATCGCGTTTATAATACTTTTGTTCATCTTACTACACTCCAGTATTGGTGTCCAGTCGATATTAGCTAATTCCGGAGCTGGTGCAGGCGCACCTGTAGTTGGTGCAGAAATCACTGTGCAGTCATCATCTACACTATCCTCAGTCATCAACAAGTTTATCAGTAACTTTGGAGGTATTTTCTTGTTCCGTAAAGTTTGTATTAGTTCCAATTCAATGCCATTTGCGAAATCGTTTTTGTCTGTTTGGGCTTGTTTATCCAGACATATTTTGTTAGGTGCAACGCAAGCAATTAGTCGATTTTGGTGATGGTCGAGTGTATTCATTGTGTCATCGTCTATTGTTACTTGTGGGATTCCTGACGTCATGTTAATAGAAGGTGCATCTGTAGGGGAAACTCTGCTTGATGAACGAGTAGGCGGCGGACTGATCGGTAGATGGTGCTTTATTGTCATTGCTGGCAATGGTGGATTAGCCCGTTCCGATTCAAGTGCTAGATAATTGCTGAAAAAAGTAAAATTCAATTCGGTGAAACGTTGCCGGTAAAATCAAATTGGCTTGAAAGGCTTTCTTGATTCTTTAAAAACTACTTGGTCGGATGGAACCACAGACCATGATGGAACAGAACTCACGTGAATATTAGAAACCTACTATTAAAGTGGTTAATCCCAAACTTGGGAATGTTCATAGCCATCATTGAATGATCAACAGAGTGACTATCAGTTACTTACAGATATTTCTTCATGGCGTATTTACGTTGGAGCATGCACGCATTTGCCTCAATTTCTTCCGGAGAGCGAAGTGTCATGGCCGCCGTTGTGTCCTCGTTTAGACATTTGTGGGTAGTCATGAATCTGAAAATATTCAATAGTTTCGAATTCCTAACACTGTATCTGTATCTGGATCGAATTATATTATACTTCCTAAAATATCTCAGGCGGTCAATAATCTATAGATATCCTTTATCCATCTTGCGTAGAACCTTTCTGATAGACGTACTGATGATTTTCGAATATGTCATATGATAAATGGTAATACTTAGGTAGGTGATACTAAGTCGGTAACGACGACCATCGTGGACTTTAATTTACTCTATTATACCATAGTAGTTTATGTGACTGATACATAATGCCTAATTATGTATAAGCATAACATAAGCTCTCTTTGATGTGTTCAGGAGCCGCATGTTCGACCGGCATGGTGGCATTGATAATTGCTCTGCAGTTGCTTAGCTTGTTCAGTAGTACCTACTTCACAGACAAACCAGGGGCGGGCACGCAGGCGGGCGTCGGCGTTCGAAATTTGAATGTCATAATTTTTCGAAAATTTATACATTATGGTCATAGATAGTTAGTATAGTTTTTACCAAGTAGTATAACATTATGCTGGTCGTAACGTGCATTTTTTGGACACAGCAAAGAGTGTTTATGATACGTGTGTAGATAAAATGCTTTATATACAGAGTGTTGTTTTGTTACACCTCACTCAGAGACGACACAAAACGTACGTATCGCCACAAAATACTTAATAGTCCCACAGAGTACTATAGTACTACGTAGTATCGCTTTTAACAAAAAGTTATTTTTATTTTTCCCTCATATTATTTTGATTCACAAATTGCCATTTTCATGATGATGTTAAGTAAAATAAGTAAGAAAACAAGGGCCCCGTTTGAATGATGACTACCTACTCTTGCACAAATAATAATAATACCTTGGACACTATGGACACACTTTGATCTAGCCCCAAACTAGGATTCCCTGTATTTTAGGTACTAGACAACGATACACATACTTATATAGATAAACAACCATGACTAGGGTACAAACATCCGTTCTTGTCAAACAAATATTTGCCCCCACCGGGATTCGAAGCCGGGATCCTTGGCTCCGTAGGCAGGGTCACTGCCGACTCGGCCATTCGGGTCGTCGGCTAGGCTAGGCTAGAGTTTTCGCTTTAGACTAGTTCGCATTAGGCTAGTAAATATTTTAGTCGAGTAGCGTGTTATTTTGTACCTAAACGTGTCTGAACACTGAAAATACAGTCGAGTAGTAAAAATTTAGTAGCTACTAAATTACTCGCTACTCGACTAAAATACTAGCCTAGTGCGAACTAGCCTTTAGCGGAGTACATTGCGCCGCGGCTTTGTCGTTAAAATTTATCTCACTTATATTCGTATAAATATCTTGAGCAGTGATCAAATCCTCATGGTCAATATAAATAAGCCACATTTTAAGCGTCTGAAAAAAAAGACAAGTCTAATGCAACAATGCAACTAGTAACCTACATGGAGTATGAAAGTAGCAGCACCAATAACTTCGTTAGCAACATTTTCCCACCTAAAATCCAACCTATAAAATTTTCACTAAAATTAGATCGCCTATGTCACCTTCACGATCTCTACAAATACTAACCTTCCTTCTGGCGCAGTGGGATATTAAAATTTTAACCTCATGGTGAGTGAGATAATTTGTGAATAGAGGTACCAGCAGCACAGTCTAAAGTAATGTAAAAAACAGTAAAAATCATGGTTGAAAAATATATACCTACCTAATGTCAGTAACTTAAGTCGTAGAAGCGATGCCAAAAAAGTTACAGCGGAGCAATGTTCGTGAAATTGTAGCAATACGTAGAAAACTGACCCTGTTCTGTGCTGGATTAGAAATGTAACCCGTAATGCCCCCGGAATGTAATGTGGCGGTGTGTGTGAGGCCGTGCGCGCATTTTTCTATGAAGATTACCGGGCGTGGCAACCTGCGTTCACGCCAAGCTAGTCCACGAAGCGCCCCCATATTGCGAGCGCGGTAGCAAGCGATACAATTAAGGCCACAAATTAATGAGTTTTAGGTATTTTTAATTACTTTGTTGCTTAACTGTCGTGTAAAAAGCACCCCTGTCAGGCGTAACTTTACAAAACATCACCCTGTATAAAAATGAAACCCCAAATGTAATGTAAGCGCGAAACTCGCAACTGGCTGCACCGTTTTAGACGAACTTTTATTTAACTATTCGTTGAAGTCTCCGCCGCCACCGCAGAGGTCCTAAATTAAATAACAAATCTGAATATGAAATTAAATATGTAGGTACCTACGTATAAATATGTACTATAGCATTTTTTATGTGTCTGCATCTTTTGTTTTGTGCAATAAAGTGTATGAATAAAAAGGTATTTTTTTTTATTACACTTTCAATTTTCTTTTTCATTGACCGAGCTCCAAGACTCCTTTTCAGTTTTTTCAAAATGGCGGATATAAGGGGGTTGAAAATGTAAAAAAACCGCTGCAGTCCAAATAGCTAGACAGCCTTTAACAGATGGGGTGTCGTTGGATTTGTGGAGACCGTGAAACTGACCTAGGCTATAAGTACTAGTGGCTTTGTGAGCCGTAGACCTCGCGAGCGACAGACGAAATTTGTGTTTTTTTTCTTTTTTTTCCAACCCCTCACCCCCCATCTCCTGAAGTCCATCGGATGAACAAGTGAAATTGTTGTACAATACGATTAAAATCAGTTAACGATTCGGCCAACTTTGGAAATTGTCGTGAATCCCTCATCTCTCACTAGAGAGAGAGAGATCGGATTTAGGCGATGATATCCGAGAAAAGCCGAATCTTTAACTGATTTTAATCGTATTGTAAAAATCAATAAAAACAAATAACCCGACTGCATTTTCTTTCAATATCACATACAAACTTATCAATGCACCTGGTCACGTACATGGAGTATGAAAGTAGCCGCACCAATAACTTTGTAAAAACCGGCTGTACTCCTTGTCTCTGTGTCTCGTGAAAAGTTGTGAGCAGGTTCGATAATTATACATTTTTTTGTCGATTCAGTTTTTGGGATTTCTTTGACAATGGTGGAGACCTAGAGCTTTATAGATTAACTACATCGCGTTATGACTAGTCATAAGTCGAAGCAGGGATCTAGCTGGTTAAAGCTTATCAAATTCGTAGGTAGCACCCCCATGGTCTGCGGGCGACGGGGGACGAAAGATGCGGGGGCGGGAAAGAAGAGCGCGGGCTGTTCCTACTAAGCGCCCCGCCGCCGCCCGCGCTCTTCTTTCCCGCCCCCGCATCTTTCGTCCCGTCGCCCGCAGACCATGGGAGTGCTACCTACGAATTTGACAAGCTATAGACCTAACGCGATTTAGCTTAGAAGAGAGGAAGACAAAGAGATTCAATGAAATGTTGATCCTTTGTCAAATAAAGGTGTAGGCATTTTGTAAGGAGAGGAGATCTTTTCTATACAATCTGCTTATAAAAGTTTTCTCATTGTATGTTGTGTGCTCAGATGAACGAAACTCTGTGGTTACCTATATGCTAACCAAGATATATCAAATGCTAATCTTCCAAGGCTATATGATCCTGGGCCTTCAAAGAAATTATATCTTTTTCTGTTTACTTAGCCTGACCTTCCTACAGTCAACAGAATAGAATCTACCGAGTGCAGAATGTGCCCAAATGCGGGCACAACGCAATAAATAAAAGTGAAGATCCATCATTAGTGATTTTGTTCTTAGTATAGGCATATCCGCCTTTTAGCTTTCAGTAAATTTGAGTTCCCTTTTTATTTAAGATAAAAACAACATCATCGGAGTTCATTTTAAACCAACAAAATGCAATGTCTGCAATTGATTGTATTGTTTGATTCCTCGTTGATAGTACTTGATGGACGACAACCACATATTTATTTATCATAATTTATTTATAGAGCACTTCAGATCAAGTGTTAATAAATAATCACAAATAATAACTTAAGAGAATCGTGTGGGCGCTAGCCTCCATACAATAAGCGGTAACCTTTTTCACCCCTTAAACCTTGTCCGATTTTCAAAATTTTTTAACATGTTTGAGATACTATGAAAAACTATGCTCGTGCGTTTTGTTTTTTTTTTAAATATTTTGTACTGTAGTAAATATAAGGACCTAAACATTCACTTTTTTGACCAAAAAAAACCCTCCAGCATTTTATTTATTTTTAACCAATCAAGCCAGATTTTCAAAAAAAGGAAAAACTGCAAGCATCGTTTATGATGTGTGGAAACGAATGAGACCAAATTTGTCTTATTCCATAAAGGTTTAGGGGTAGAAAAACGTTACCGCCCAAAAGCATAATTCGGCCGAAAATTTAGGCAATTGCGCTCTTATAGCTCTGAGATAGCTTGTATTTTGGTAAATACCTACTCGCGCCGAATTCTGTCGCCATTCGCTCGTCGGGTGACCGTGGTGAATGGCGTGCTTTTGAGCCTATGCCCCGCAGCGGGATGACAAGGGATGATGATGACGATGATGATGATGAATAACGTAAGGCAGATTAAAATTAAGCTTTAATACGAAGAGAACATAGCGCGGATTAGGCCTTTACGATCATTGACATTAAGCTATGCGATTTATTCTCTCTACGGGATTAGGTAAACCCTCCTTGGCGATATGGGGTTAAAAATGTAAAAAACCACCACAGCCCAAACAGACTGGACAGAATTGAACAGATTAGGTAAGTGTCCTTGTATTTGTGGAGACCGCGAGATTGACATGGGCTATTTTAAATCATTTTATTCAATAGGTTGTATTAAAATACAGGATAAAGATAGCGAAATGTCATTTACAAAGTTAGTTGGTGCGCCTAATTCCTTACTCCATGTACGTAAGTTTGTACATTAGAAGTTCAGCTTTCCACCAACAGACTCGCGTGGTGTTCAGCTCACAGAGCCACTAGTATACTCTATGCTCGCGGTCAGATTATATTCTCTTTGCTCGCGGTCTCCATGAATCCAATGACATCTCGTTTGTAAAAACCTGTCAAGCCGTTAGGCTGCAACAAACCCATATCTCCGCCATTTGAAAAAAAAAAATGAAGCAACAAAAAAAGGGAAATATTAAACTGCACATCAAAAATACTGATTTGCACAGCAAATATCAGGGCAAAATGCTGCGGTAGCTTAGGTGAAGGGTAAAGGAGGTGAGCGAAGCGAAGACCCCTTTATCCTTCGTGTTAGGTTGAACATGCGAGAACAACAAAAAATAATTAAAACATAAACTTGAGTACACATTAAATATTTAAAACATAAAAAGTGTTTTTGCTAATCCTTTTTTGCTGTGCAAATCAGTATTTTTGATGTGCGATTAAGTACTAGCCCAAAAAAAATGTATATAATTATCGACCCCTGCTCAAACAATTTGTCAAAAATCGGCTGAGTGTCGAATTTTTGCCCAAGCTTAACGGAGATGCTTCGCTCGGTTGGTAAATAATTTTAATGAAAAGTCCAATAGATTAGATTTTAGATCGCAAAATGTAGTTTACAAAGTTATTGGTGCGGCTACTTTCATACTCCATGTACGTAACCAGGTGTATTCATTAGGTTGTATGTGGTATTTTCATACTCATATTCATATTCATATTCTTTATTGCACAGATAACATAAAGTTACAGACAGTTAAAAGAAATGCTATAAGCAAAGGCGAGGTTATCTCTAAAAAGAGATTTCTTCCAGCAAACCTAGGCATGACAGGAGAGTTAATAATTATACAGGAAAGTCCTAGTTCGCAATAAAACTCCATACATACGTACGAAAATTACTTTCAAAATGTATATAAACTGTACCAAATAAATAAAAATATATACTTCAACTACATAAAATACAATGTATGTACTATAATAAATCATACATATACAGACCTATCAACTTAAGCTGATACTTGCATTTGTGTGAGTGATCGCCAAAAGTACAGTTAGTAAAACACATACAAATAAAATCAATGTTTTATTTAAACGAAGTCCATAAAACACAATGTTACCAACTGTCCAATTCTCGAGCTCATAATGACTGAATCTTATAACTCTTCTACTCCGCTCATTGCATCTTCATCTTCACTCTCGTCTGATGATTCATCAGAGTCAGAGCCTGTGTTAATAATTAATCGTTCCGTTATATCGTCGATTGTAGGAGCCATTAGCAGCAGCCAGGAGCAGTAGGAGCCATTTCACTAATATTTCAAACACAATCAATCACATAAAATTACACGTCTATCTGCTACCAGTACCGGAGGTGAAGTGAAGTATGTGAGCGGGCGGCAGGGAAGCGGTGCGTACACACGTACACTCACACAAATGCAAGTATCAGCTTAAGTTGATAGGTCTGTACCTACATAGATATGGAAATCCTTTTACGGAAGAGAAAGGAAATGCACCTTCAATCTTTTCTTCAAAGTGAAAATTGAGGGACTTTCCCTAATAGCGCAGGGAAGTGCGTTCCACGTATTTGTTATTGTTATTTGTTTTCATTGGTTTTTTAATAATTCCACTTGTTCATCCGATAAAATTCAAGGGGTCGGGGGTTCGCGCTTGTGAGGAGGTGGAAAAAAAAGAAAAAATCTCACATTTTCTGTGTCGCTCGCGAGTAGGATTACCAGGCCTAAAAATACAAAAACCTGTCTGCCAAGCCTAAAAATACTGATTTTTTAAAAAAATACCGGCCACGTGTATCAAATAAAAATCAAAGTATTTATTATCGTTTTTATTCATATTATTTATTCATATATTTTTGGTTGCTAGCAACCGCTTTCAAACAGTTGGCTTTTCCAGCTAATTCACTATAAAATTGTTCGCACGTGACGTGTTTATAGTTGTATTGCGTAAGCAATATGGCTCTTACCGACTCCACTGAAAGTCTATTTCTTTCTTTGGTCCACTGAGAAGTCATGAGAGAAAAGACTCTCTCCACATTTGCGTTGTGTGGCAAAATAATAAAGAAATACTGACAAATCTTCAGAAGTTCTGAAACTCTTGAGCTGTCATTAATTGTATTAAAAAAATACACAATTGCTTTTCAGCAAGCTTTTTATAAGAATCGCTCTGCTTTGTGTTAAGAAAATTCTTAGGCAGACAGAACTCTTCAAATAGTTTTGCGTCATCTATAGGAATTTCTTTGTCCCTCAAATACACTAGAGCATCCGTGATTTTTTCAAACTGCAGATCCTTCTTTAAACACATCCCTTCGAAGCATTTTTAGGAGTGTAAGGGTGCCATCCAAATCTTTATGTAGTTGATACATTCTTCGTACATTCGTTTTATTTCGCTTTGGTCAGCTGCGGATTGCGTTTCTCAAAAAGCTCTCGTACTTTCAAAGGGCGGCACCCATCGCTCGAGCGGGAGGACAAGTATGACAAAAATCCGGTCTGACTTAAAATCCGGACGGAGTCCGGTCTAATACCTAAAAATCCGGTCAAGAGCGGCTTTATCCGGTCAGATGGTAACCCTACTCGCGAGGTACAGCTCACGGAGCCAATAGTGTAATATGCATGGAATTAATTAAGGCTATTTTATTGACCGAGCGAGCGAAGCGAGGTAGGTTGCCGATTTTGCTTTTGTCTGTCTCTATGTCTCGTGTCTGTCAGTTCCGGTTTAGGGGCCACAGTTTTCAAGCGATCCTCACAAAACTTGGCACACGTGTTCCTTGAATTAAAAGTTTTTTTTGTCGAGAGCATTTCTCGATTTTCCCCTTGGGGGAGGAGTTATGACGTCATTATTTTTTATTTTTTTATTTTTATAAATGAGATTTTTTTATTTTTTTGTCTGAAGCCGGTTCTAAAAATATACTACACCATTACCTTTCGGCCGCCTGTTTTCTAAAAATCCAAGAAATACTTTCAAAACATACCAAGTTTGGACTCCTCGAAGAAGGAGACGGATTAGTAAAGAGGATCTATAAAGACCATGGGAGTGAGTGAAATAGACTATAACTGTTTTAGTGAAAAGTCATAGATTGTATTTTAAATCGCAAAATGTAGTTTACAAAGTTATTGGTGCGGCTACTTTACTACTTGATTTTCGCCGCTTCGGATTTCTCATAGTTTCCGTCAAGAGTGACGGAAACTATGAGAAATCGAAAAACGCGTATTCGAAGCCGCGCCACCGGCTAGTGTGTAGATGTTTTGCAGTTACGATGATATGACATACCTAAATATGCCTAAATAACCTCCTTTTAAGGGTTCCGTACTCGAAGGGTGCCAAACGGGACCCTGTTACTAAGGCTCCGCTGTCCGTCCGTCCGTACGTCTGTCACTAGGCTGTATCTTATGAACCGTGATAGTTGGACAGATGAAATGTTCACAGATGATTTCTGTTGCCGCTATAACAACAAATAATAATAATAAACAGAATAAAATATATATTTAAGGGGGCTCCGATACAAAAAAAAAACAATACCACATACAAACTTATGAATGCACCTGGTTACGTACATGGAGTATAAAAGAAGCCGCACCGATAACTTTGTAAAAACCGGCTGTTCTCCTTGTCTCTGTGTCTCGTGAAATGTTGTGTTCGATAATTATATGTTTTTTTTGTCGTTTTTATTTTAGGGATTTCTTTGGGAATGGTGGTGACCTAAAGCGTATATAGATTAACTACATCTCGTTATGACTAGTCATAAGTCGAAGCAGGGATCCAGCTGGTTAATCTAGGAGTGTGAAAGTAGCCGCACCGATAACTTTGTAAACAACATTTTGCTTTGTAAAATCCAAACTATTCACTCCATACCATCGCTACCATTGTTCGGTGGTAGGAACCCTTCCTGCGCGAGTCAGACTCGCACTTGACCGATTTTAAGTCGGTTTAAAATATATTTTTAACGGACCGAAACGAGTGGAATAGCTATCAGACAGACAACAATCTTCAGGTGGTGTGTGTGCGAGTGCCCCGTGCAACAGGTAGCTGTTTGTGCTTATCTATTCTGACGACCCGAATGGCCGAATCTGCACCCTGCCTACGAAGCCAAGGGTCCCGGGTTCGAGTCCCGGTGGGGGAAAATATTTGTTTGATGAGAAAGGATGTTTATACCCTAGTCATGGTTGTTTATCTATCTAAGTACAATATTTATCTATATAAGTATGTGTATTGTTGTCTAGTACACAAGATACAGGGAATCCTAGTTTGGGGCTAGATCAATGTGTGTAAATAGTGTCCAAGGTATTATTATTATTATCTAATGGCGCAATGCACAAACACATATACATACAATCAATATTAAAAAAAAAACTTATTAAGACGACAGGATCGGATAGAATGGAAGAGGTGAAGTGAGAGGCCTTTTCCCAGCAGCGGGGCATAATTGGGCACTTTTTACTAATAATAATCCTATTTGTCATAACGCAGTCATTATTTACAGAAAGAAAGCGCCGTTACCTGAAATTTTAAGCTGGATGTTGTGCATATGAGGTCTAGTCAATTGGTTTGTATCCCGCAATTTTAATAAGTATAACTTGAGACATTCATACATAACAAAATAAAGAACGTACTACCACCGTCGGAAATACCTGTGGACCTGTTCAAATGACGTCACCCAAATAGTTTCCATACACGCGCATTCCATCGAGGTCCACACATATTTCCGACGAGTAGTACCAATCTCTCCCTGTTCCAAGGCCGATCCTAATATTGCCGCGGCGGGGAAAGTCGGCAGATGCAGGATGAGTTTGAGGACTTCAATAATGCGAGTCTGGTAATTGCCATTTACGCCGAACAAAAAAAAGCAAGGAAATAAATGAAAATTCTATATAAAATATCATTATGTGTTTTATTAATATTTAAAGATATGTCCGACATGTTGGGACAGTGATTGAATGAAAAAGTAATTGTTTTCCCAGGCACACTAATATTTGTCTGCTATATTTGTTGTATTTTTGCAATTTGACTTCCTTGGTACCCCCCGAAATTTTAACCAAAAAATGCAGAAAAGGTCAATTTCAATGTCAATGTCAATGACCTCGAAGTTATTGAACTGTGAAAGACATCGAGCGTCAAAACTCGGCAAAACAAAGATTTTTCTGCGAAATATGCACGAAAAGTCGATGCCGAGGTCAATGACCTCGAGGTCAACAAACTTCAAACGATATAGAACGTCAAAAAACGGCAATACTGAGAATTTTCTGCGAAATATACGAAAAAGTTCAAGTTCAAGGTCAAGGTCAATGGGCGAGAATGGACGAGGTCAATAAACTTTAAACGACATCTTAACTAAAAAACGGCCAAATTCGTCGATTCCCCACCCTAATACTCCCACGGCCCCGAATACTTGAAATGGCTATTAAAAAAATATAGCTCGAAAACTAATTATTTCCGACGGTTCGCGTATTTTGAAATCATCTATAAATACTATAAATAAAGCATAGAACAAATCAGCAAAAGCATCTGAAACCGTCGTCTTTCTAAAGTCCTTCCGCTAAATTTCTGGCGATTTTCTTAAATTAAAATTAGTGTTATCTTTACATTGGCTGTAAATTTAAGATTTTGAGTATGTATGTATTTCCGAACGTAATATGTGAATTTCCGAGTATGTTTGAAAAAGTGAATAAACTATGTTTAAACACAACACAAACATGCAACAAACTTACCAAAATTTAATAGGCCACAATCACAACACTTTAATTTGTTTTAACCTAATTTTATAGCTTATTTAAAAATCCGGAAAAATATATAGTAAAAATAAAAATTAATTGCCATGCCATCTCTCAAAAACTTATTGTTCCCCTGAATACAGGGGTGGTTTATAAAATGAAAATTAGTTACACCATAGAGCAACAACCGAAAAGTCAAAAAAACTGAATTGATAATTTTAAATGGTAAAAATTTTCACTTATTTAAAAATGAAGGAAAATTTCTTTGTTTTTTTTTTTTATTTTAATCCCGTCGAGTGAAGGCGTGCGTGCGTGACTAAGATCGCAGCGCAACAGTCCAAAATTGTTTGCTGTCGGCTGTAGATCATTTCACTAGACCGGGAGCCGAGGGACAATCAACTACGAAATATTGTTAAATATTAATGTTCAGTTTCGGTTTCAGTTTATTTATTCTTCAAACAATAAATTGTTTGAAGAATAAATAAACTGAAACCGACAATTTCAACCGACGGCTTTCTAATACAATGTTTACATTGTATTAGAAAATCAAATCTTAAGATTAACTTATAAATAACTTATATTAAGGTGTCAATGAAGAAAAAAATCATCTAGTGAATACAGAAATATCGTGAGGAAGAACTTTTCAGCTTAGTTTTAAAAATACCAGTTGTGTCAATCATCTTCAAACCTAAAGGCAACGCATTGTAAAATCTAACAGCTTGGTAGCGAGCACTATGTTCCACAACTTTCAAAGAGGGCGTCACAGTGGTATTGATGCGGACATCTTTGCGCCTCGTAGTTAACCTTCGTACTTTCTCATCTGGAGTTTCTTGCCTAGTGATCTGTTTGGAAAAATCGGTTAATAATACGTATATATAATGTGATAATCATCGCCTTGTAATTTAACTTAGTGTATAAAGATATTTACATGAAGGGTAATTAATAATATTTGAAGAGAAAAATAACATATATAGGTACAAAGTGTCACGCTTTTTCCCATAGGGGTAGGCAGAGACACAATAGTGCCCACGTTTAGCCAGTTATTGAACACGCCATTTTGCGAGACAGGGGGCTAGCCCATCGCCGCAGCATCATAGCCTTCAATCTTCATGGATTGAAGGATTCTCCACGATGTTTTCCATCACCGTTAGAACGTCCGTATTAATTATTTTATTTATTTATTTATGGATTCAAAACAGGACAAGTTACGATACCAACACAAACAGAGGATAAATATAGAAGCAAATAAAATCGAAAACTAATCCGTTAGCGTATCCCACTTGTGGGGTCAATGGTGGACAATAGTGAGCACACAAACAAACACAATAAATCTACCGGCTAATAGTTCAAATATAACTTAAGTAACCTCACTACCTAAAAGCTGTGTGCTTCATACAGTGAACACAGGTAGCGCATACTCGTAATATAATGTACTGTAGTAATCCTAACCACTATACGATCACTGCCTAGTAGATAAAGATGAAGATAAAGACGTTAGTAACACCAGATTTGTGTTTTTATTGATTTAATTTACACTTTTGTATAAAAGGGATCCACAACTGGCTCGATAGCCATTACGCTAATCCTCACTATATAATTTAGCTTAGTCGCTGGCCGAAGCCTAAGGTGAAGTGTGTCACATTGACTTCTCACATCCAAGCCTCTTTCTTTTTAAAACTACAAAATAAGTAACAGTGTCAAAGTGACACCCACTCTAAAGAGGCCCGTATACAATATAATCGCATAAACAAATATCGAACCTTATAATCGTTCCCCCCTCCCTTCAAAAAAAAAAATCCATCGGTTTTTTTTTTTTCAAAGTGGCATCCCTAACTCAAAGTCTAAAATCTAAAATGACAACCCTATCTCAAAGTCTAAAATCTAAAAAACATTAAATGTTAACATTAAGTTAGCTTGCTATGCTTGAAATCTAGAAAACAGTAAATATGCCGCAAGCATAATTTTAATTAACATCGAGTATTTAAATAACATTGACAAGAAATAGAATAAACTGACCGAAGGTCACATGTTAAATTACACACCTAACTACACTTAGGGTGTAGATCCTACTTAATATAAACCTAACTACACTTAAGGTGTAGGCTATGCACCTTAAAAAACATAAATTATAACACCCTATGATCCCATCATACAATTATTCGCGGCTTAACACTAACCTACCTAACGCTAGAAAACTCTCAATTACAATACGAAGGCAAACAGCTGAATCTAGCTAAGATTTAGCTTCTCGAATGGTTATCATTCGACAAACTTTCTGACAAAAAAACTAGCGAAGAACTTATCAGACAACTATAATACCTCCGTTCCTAAAATTAACACAACTCCATCTTTGCTTAAAAAATTGTGAACACGTTGTGAACTCTTTCCACCGAATGGAAATATTTCAAAAATTAACGCAGGCAGAGATCAAAGAAAAAAATTGTCATTTTCAAATATAGGAAACGTCAACCATATTAACAGGATTAATCTATAGAACCGTATTACTAAGCCACAGCTTAAGAATGAGTTCATTAAAATTCGTTCCAATAATACGATGAAATCAACTAGCTTTAAAACCGATACTACAACTTACAAACATCTCAACTAATCCATTGGAATTCAGTAAACTATCTTTTACTATTAACAGTTTAAGATAATCGCCGTGAGTTGCAACCAATTACCCAGGTTAAGACACTACAAAGAATCTCGAATGTGTATCGAATACCCGAGTTATCCCACATCAGAAATTACTTTCATTGAGAAACCTTCGTTACCAACTTTATGAACAACCCATACTCTCCCCTTACCAAATCATCCCAACTCTATACTTTAATAACGCAGGAACCAAAACAGAACCCTATGACGAATAGCTATTGCCTCGTCATACCGCTCTCAAAGATAACCGCGACCGTGAGTTCAGACGACGAATCAGCACATTAGACCTCCCAACGATCTCAATGACCTTGTATGGTCCTTGATACAGACGTGCCAACTTCATACATCTTCCCGTTATCCGCCTTGGTACGTATAACAAAACTAAGTCATTCACCCGGAACGATCTGGGTTTTGATCTCATATCGTAATACCGCTTTTGTACACGCTGTGCGTTCGCAATATTTCCTAACGCCTTAGTCAGCAGCCTTCCCATACGATTTACCCTTTTATCTATCGTTTCGTCTAAACCAACTGCGTTTAATCCTAATGATCGATCCACCACTGAGCACAGTTCCCTACCAAATAAAATATTATACGGCGACACTTTCGTTGACGCCTGCACGCTAGTGTTATACGCATGTACTACCAAAGGTAAAACCGAGCACCATTGCCTTTGATTACTACCTAAATATTTTGATAACATCGAAGTTAACGTTCTATTCATTCGTTCTACCAAACCGTTACTCTGTGGGTGAAACGAACTTGTATGTATCATTTTAGCCCCAAAGTGCTCTACCGTTTCTTTTACAATTCCCGCCGTAAAAACTGTTCCTCTATCTGAAATAATTTCCCTAATCGGCACGAACCTACAGAAAACTTCCTCAACTAAAAACCGCACTACATCTTCCGATGTAACCCTAGGTAACGCCTTACATATCGCAAACCGCGACGCATACTCTACCGCGACTATAATAAAACGGTTATCTCTCGACGAACGTGGAAACGCTCCTAACACGTCGATTCCTACCTTCTCATCATCAAATCTGCTACGCTTTTAACTAATGTCCTTTCTTGACACGGCACGCACGAAGCTATATAACGCTCTATCTCCTTATCGGCTTTCGGCATGAAATATTTCGACCGAAACCTCTTCAACGTCTTTGCGAGACCCAAATGACCTCCTGTCCACGCCTCATCATGTAATTCGTTCATTACATTTTGAAACAAAGACATAGGCAATACTTATACCTCCCTAATTTCTCCATCTCTACGTACGCTTTTATATAATAAATTATTTCTCAAACAAAAAGCGCTACGCCTGGCGCCTCCACCAATGTAGTAATCCTAACCACTATACGATCACTGCCTAGTGGATAAAGATGAAGATAAAGACATTAGTAACACCAGATTTGTGTTTTTATTGATTTAATTTACACTTTTGTATAAAAGGGATCCACAACTGGCTCGATAGTCCTCACTATATAATTCAGCTCAGTCGCTGGCCGAAGCCTAAGGTGAAGTGTGTCACATTGACTTCTCACATCCAAGCTTCTTTCTTTTTAAAACTACAAAATAAGTAACAGTGTCAAAGTGACACCCACTCTAAAGAGGCCCGTATACAATATAATCGCATAAACAAATATCGAACCTTACAGTACTTAAGACAAAATATTTATTCGATTCGAGCCCGCATGGCCTGCGTGAGAAGCACGCGTTAAACATCTAGACCACGGAGCTCTTTTACACCGAATCTTGACTATAATAATTCACCAAGTTCAAAACCTAAGAACCCAATATCAAGCACAAATATTATTTTCCTAAATCCAGAATGTATCTCTTGACTAACACCGCAAACACCACTAAAATGTCACAGGAAAGCAAAAATGCGCAATTTCGTTTATGGAGATGATATTATTATTTATTTATTTATTTGTGAACATGTACAGTTGTTACAGATGGTATTGTGATACATGCACACTCTATTACAGTTGTTTTAATTATTTTTAAGTACAAATTACGCAATGGATTTCTAGCTTTAAAAAATAGGACAAAACTGGAGATCTTTCAAATGTCACGAAATATCACTGCAAAAAAAACAATACATATCTGGCTTCTGGAACTTGATTACCGACAGCACTGAAAATGTGCTATTTGGTAACATATTTCAAAAATTCCCGTAGATTGTGTAGGTTACTATCCCCAATAACATGTCATTCCTACTACCTTACCATTACAACCAAATTATTTATCTTTCTATTTTAAATGTATTGATTACTAATGAGTTTGCTAGTTAAATATAGACTCTCTTAGTTGCCTATTAGTACAAAAAATCAACTTGGATAGGTACTAGCTATTTTAATTGTCAGCTATGTTGTGCATGCTAGAATGAATTGTTTTTAAATTCATTTAAATGTATAATTATAAGATAACTTTAAAGTACATTAAGCGAAAGAGACTTGTCCCCACGACCTAGAGACACTGTAAAAAGTTGTAAGCTTATATATCAATAAACGATTTTTATTATTATTATTACTTATAATAAAAGAAAAGTTTTCAAATCGGTTCCTATATTTCAGTTGCGGGTTACCATAAAAAATACCATCGTAGTCAGAGCCCCCTCTTATTTATAGTCGGTTAAAATTGAGAATTAGACAAAGAAAACAAATCGCATCGCGTCGAAACGGACTGACGCATGCTCCCGCGCAGAGCCCCGTGGGGCAGCCCGAGCTCCGAGACCGAGAAAATTATAGAAAATATTACTAAACTCCTGTAATAATAACATTAAAAATAAAATAAAACAACTAAATATTTTCCCTTTTTTTTACCTATTTTTGCGTGTAAGTTTCATATAGGAAACTGATTTCGTCTCCGAGCGCTTGTTCATTAAGTTGAATAATAATGCATTGCGAAAAATATTTTTAAGTATTAAATATAACAGATATCCGCTAATTTTAAAAGTCCATTCTTATCTCTAATAGACCTTTTATAACATATATTTATCCTACATTTTTATGTTGTCTAGTTTAGCCTAGAATCGAAGCTAAAGATGCATTTCTTTGTTCGCGTCCCCTGGCGCTGGCCATATTTAATCCCTTAATATCGAAGTACTTACCTTCCCCAATCATCTACTACACAGCGGTCCAAAATTCTATAAAACTCCCAGCCTACTACATGGGGGGGTGTGGGGTGGAAAGTATCCCTTCCTCCACCCAATAGTGGGCCAGTACGTGGCTCACCCAGCGAACAGTACGTATGCACTTATTTATAGCCCTTTGCCCGGGTGATAGCCTAGACCGGATAGTCTAGGCTGGGTTGTTGCATAGCGACGGGAGCCATGCATCCCCGGATATCCAGGCACCTAGATCGATTCGATAGCAGCCCTGCCAAGTACACGCGCCGAAGGATGCTTGATGAAACTAGATAGTATGTTTTGATAGGCCAATAACGCTGTTGGAAAATACGGAATGTCGGATTTTGCTTTAAGGAAAATGTACAATATAATGGCATACTAATTAGTTAAATGATTGTTTGAGTCTTCAGAATAAATAAATAAAAAGAACAAATTTCTTCTGTTGTATTTTTTTTTTGAACACACAATTTATATACAGGCACAAACATTGCGTCTGGCCTCACACTAGTTTACCCTTTAACGTGGGAACCAGAAACAGCGACATCACACACAAATAAACATCCAAGACCTGTTCGGATTTGTTTCTTTATCCCCGCCTGGGATCGAACCCGGGACCACAGAGGTCACATCAACAAAGCGTCACCTCTTTTACCATACGGTGTGTCAGAGGCACAATGTGCCCACGTGTAATAATGGTTTAATGAAATAGGTAACAAATTAAATGTACGTAATAAAATTAAATAACTTTTATTGGTTTATTAAGTTATCATATCACTTAGGCTAGGTACTATTCAGCACATCGTGTGGTACACTCTCTAAAGAAACTATTTCACCTGGTTTGCGCTTTGACATAGTGACTAAAGTTCATGTTTAAATTCCACGAATATAATTGAAATTCAATTTTCTAAATAAAATCATAAAAATAAGTTATGATATACAACGTGTCATCGAATAAACGCATAATGAGAACCTAGTTTGTTCAGAATCTTGAGCAGAGTCGATTTTACTGACTTTAAATATAGGTCACATTTTTTAAGAAAAAAGTTATTGTTGTTGCCCTGTCTCTTTATAGCTAAGCTAACTTAGGCGCGACCGTCCAATTTAACTGACCCCTGTCTATAATCTACTCAGGCTGAAACGAAGCTCACACAGGCGATTTCGTTTTCTTTACTAAGCGAAACGAAAAGATACATTCGTCGGTACGCTTACTTTCTTCATCCGTATGGAGAAAAGAGACAGCCTCTGCGTGGCGGACGCGTTAAATGAATGAATGAGCGAGTGCAAATCACGGAAGGGGAAGGGGTAGGGGTGCGGGGATCTCTTTGT
Organism: Argyresthia goedartella; assembly: GCA_949825045.1. NCBI lineage: Eukaryota > Metazoa > Arthropoda > Insecta > Lepidoptera > Argyresthiidae > Argyresthia > Argyresthia goedartella. Next base: position 33,865,431 of record OX463812.1, on the reverse strand, counting down.
TTGTTTTGTTTAGTCCATCACCGCAAAAGTGCGCGAGCGAATCTGTTGCGCGTGTCACGTAATTTCATTTCGATACACAGATGTGGAATATTGTGAAATGGTGAGAATACTGTACTTGCACAATGTAATGACAGTGTCAATCAAGCTGTGTCGGTGTACTTTGAGCGGTTCGTAGTACGAGGGTCACAGCGACTACTACGGTACTTTCACACAAACAGAGCCCGTAGGTACAGTACCAACATTTGGAGAGCATTCAACTCGCGAGCGAATGGGTACAAGTAAGTACAATACGTCGGAAACTATCTAGGCATTTGAACAATTACGCGCCACGCGCTCTCGCCCCGTTTCATAAAAGCCGAGCCAAGTTTCTGTGGCTCTGGCCGAGCGGGGACTCTCTTTTACTCATAAGGTAAGGGTGGGTGAGTGAGAGAGAGGTACCGCTCGCTCAGAGCTAAATAAGCTTGGCACGAACTGTACGGTCAGTGAGGACGGGGGCGAGGAATTCGAAGTGCCTAGATTTTAGCGATGTTTTGTAGTTAGGTAGCTAACCTAAATTTTAGTGTTACTTCATCTTCCCAATGATTTATTTCTAAATAGGTACTTACTAAGATGTTGCTAGGGTAACCTAACTAACCTAAAAAACTAACCTACCCACCCACAGAGCAAGTAAGTAAAAAGAGGGAGGGCTATTTTCCATGAACAAAAGTTAATATACTGACTCTCTTTACTCATACGACCGTATTACTTTGTATGACTGAAACCAATATAGTTTTGACAGGACAGGTAGGATTTTTTCGCGTACAATTTTATTGACAATCAGCGATAGATGTTATGACTATTACTGATGCTGTTCGATGCTATTGAAGAGTTCGTTGTTGTCTGACAAACTGTACACATGGGGAGTATGATCTAATTCTGTAGAGTAAAAATAAACCAAAAGAAACTAAACCATCAACAACAGTGTACGCCATCCAAAATTGACGCTACATATATTTAAGCAGAGAGTTTTATCTGAGAACCCACCTTAAAAAGTGTGACGGATAATTTGATCGAACTCGCGGGCCGCGGCTCGCACGTACCACAGAGTTGTGAATTTGTCAGAAATGACACAACAACTAAGTCTCAAATATTTTCTACAATATTAGGCAAATATTCCTTTTTTCTTTCTTAATATTTTTTATTATTAAAAAACAAGTTGGGGTTTATAAGGTTATGCGTTTATTCAATGACACCTTGTATAGTATGGACTGCAAGCTGCACTGAACTGCAGCGAGGCTCCTTAAGGCACAAAAAGCGATTCGCAGTTCACAGACAAGTTCTCAAGAGACATCAACTTTCGCGCGCCCGTAAAAGCTGAGCTTTCTGCTAGATCAATTAATAATACTAATTATAATAATACATTAGACATCATTTACACAAATTGATCTAGACCCAAACTAGGATTCCCTGTATCTTGGGTACTAGACAACGATACACATATTTATACATATAGATAAATATTATACTTAGATAGATAAACAACCATAACTAGGCTACAAACATCCGTTGTCATCAAACAAATATTTGCCCACACCGGGACTCGAACCCGGGACCCTTGGCTTCGTAGGCAGAATCACTGCCGACTCGGCCATTAAGATTACGTAAGTGCACAGCACCGTGAGTGTTGGCGTTGTAGAGAAAGACCTTTGCCCAGCGGTGCGTCGATGTGGGTTGAGTATGATGAAGTACAAAATATATTTTCCACATACTTATATCGCTTCTGGCCCCACACTAGGATACCCTGTGTCGTGGGAACCAGAAACAGCGATGGGACAAACATGTAAACATCCAAGACCTGGGGTTTTTTTCTTCTCCCCAGCCGGGATACGAACCCGGGACTTCTCGCTTGGAAAGCATAGCCCCGCTACACCACAGAAGTCTTTAGGGTGGCATAAGTATATTGTAATAAGTAATTATGGAAATAAATACAAACATAATTTATTATTAAGGTATTAAATAACTTGGTAATTTAATGTAGAAAAAATGGCGACGCAAGTGACAAATTAGGGGATTGCTGCATGTTATGTTAAATAAAATTTAAAAAACACAAATGTTGCCATCGTTTTATTTCTGCATTAATTTGCCAAGCTGTACATTCAATTGAATAATAAAAGCCTAAACAATCCTAATACGGTATTTGGCTGTTAGTCAAAGTAGATACTTTTTAGGAACTGTCAAAACGATATTTTTTTTCGATGATCTATTAAATACTAGCATATGAAATCATTGTCAAATGCAGTCTTTTTAACACAAAATTGAGTTTATAAAATACAACTGCTGGAAATATACAATTCTGATATTGTCAAACGTTTTTGTTGAAATAGGTTCAGCTTGAGACAGGTTTCTAGATTTATTGGAATACCTTGTCAAATACCGTATTGGTAAATAATTAGAGCTTAGAGCTACTCCTAGCTTCATTGCTATTCTTCTTTACAATCTTTTCTAGTATTATATGGGCCTCGTCGTAATATGGGTTAAAGTAGTTCCGCACTTTCTTCAGCCAGGGTCCAATGTTGGAGAAGTGATCCTTGGGCTCGTAGCCCGCCATACCTGGGAATCGAACATATGGGGGTACACTCAGCATGAAAAGTAGCTGATAAATCAATCAATCAATTTTATTTTAGGAAAATAAAATGTATTGTTTGTTTTATCTTGAATATTGATATTGATAAATAGTTTTAAAACTAGATATAGGTATAATAAAATTACATATAGAAGTTGTAACGATTACGTTTTCAATTAAACCGTCAAACATACTAACTTCTTTTCCAAAATATATGGATATCGTTATAATGTGTAGTGAAAATGAATCAGGTCAGAGAATAATAGACACTTATATAGAGGTGACTGGTAATTCGATACATTTATTTTCAGGCAGGCACACAAAATATTGCCCAAAATGATTTATTTTTTTGTAAACATCATTCAAATATAAAATTGCCATCAAATATTATTTTAAAATAACCCGAAATCATAAATACATAATAGGTGAACTTGGCTGAAAATGGACTTTATTGTACTGTAACACAATAAATGTCTCGAATTACCAATCATCTGTAGTAAACCCAAGTAGGCATTCAAAACAATGTAAACAAACATGACAGTCAGCTGATTTCAATACTAAACGCATTAAGAATATCGGTCAAGTGCGAGTCGGACTCGTGCACCGAGGATTCTGTTTCGATTTGGATCATATTTTTCTGATGGAATGGAACTAATGTATTTCGGAATGCATCCTTTATGAACACACACACGTACTGTGAAAATTTTAAATCTCTACCTACAGGCTTAGTAATAGGGTCCCGTTTGGCACCCTTCGGGTAGGGAACCCTAAAAGATCGTTTGAAAATGGAGTCGATGGTTACGTGGCCGCACAAGAGACGGATTTCAAAGTTCGCTTGTTGGTTTTGGTTAGTTTTGACACAGAATATAATAGTTTGCCAGGTGTCACTATAATATTCTATATAATGCAGAAATTATAATGATAAGGTAAAAAAACATTTTATGGGCAAAAGCAAGCTTATTTCTAAAGAGAGATTTCTACCACAAACAAGACTAGGAAAATTTGTGCAACAGGAGAGTCCTAGTGCGCAATAAAACTATATACCTCTAATTATTTACGCAACTAAAACATACTATAATGTAAATTAGTACTGTATAAAATACAAAACCACAAAAATAAAATACATATCAAACATATACTTACTTATATGTACATATATAAACATAAATAAACATAAACATTATTCATACAGGCAAATACATTGCTTCTGGCCCCACACTAGGATACCCTGTGTCGTGGGAACCAGAATATATCTGTTATCTTATATATTATATTATATTATATATTATATATATGTTATATTATATTACATTTCGCAGATTGGTCCTTTCGCGTATTGTTCCAAATTAGTATAGTTGTCCATTCCCGTATTGGTCCATAACTCGGCGCGGCGCGACCATAACATAACATAACATAATAAATAGCGTGGCGGGCGCTGGCCGGTTTGCATTCCGGGAGTTATATCATGAATTATGTGTAATTAATTAGGTATTAGTTATTTGTACTCACAATACTGTGAGTACAAATATCTGTACTTTACTTTAAATATAAGAAAGAAAGTTATTAAATAAGGGTCTGTCTCGGTGGAGCACGTAGGAACACATAAATCACAATGTTCAACTAAATATAATATATTGCATAAATTACATGTGTACTGTGCTTTACTGAGACAGGTCAATAAAATATGTGTCAGTTGGTTCACGACTCTAGAACGAGCGACAGAGATCACGCATAAACCATGTAGGTTTCCGTGATCGCTCCGTAAACTAAGTTTAAAAAATATGTAATATGGATAAATTAAATTAAATAAAAAAACTCCGTATGCGTCGGAACGCTTTTGACGCCGAATGTACCATAATCGATATATAATTTTAAACCGACGACGTGGAGTTCTCTGTGTGGCGGATTGCGGTAGGTCACTTGTTGTTGAAGGAAGTACGTCACTCGTAATTATTTACTTCAGCTCGTCACTCTATCTATGGTACGACGACCTCTGTGGCTCTGCGGTTGTGGCCCGGCCTACCATGCGGGAGGTCCCGGGTTCGATGCCCGGCTGGGGACAAAGAAAAAAAAACCAAGCCTTGGATGTTTAGATGTGTGTGTGTGTGTGGATGTTTCTGGTTCCCATTGTTTTTAATGTTTATAATTATCCTTATAACTATCGCATTATTATCAATAATTCATTGAAATGTTTACTATATATCATGCATTATGACATAATTTAAATAATTTTTATTTTGTATGATAAATGCAGATAGTTATTTATTTATGAGCATCCTGACCGGGCAAAGACCTCCACCATTTGTCTCTACCATCTGCTCTGTCCATCCAGTCTCGACCCGCCTCTAAATTAAAAACCATAATGATATCAATGAAAACTAAAATTTAAATTAATAACAATGTTCATCTACACACGTATCATAAACCCTCTTTACTGCGTCCAAAAACCGCACGTTACGACCAGCATAATCTTATACTACTTTTTCTTACCCTATTTATTTCCCTTTATACTTCGTGTTAGGTTGAACATGTAAGAACAACAAAAAATACTTAAAACATAAACTTAAGTACACATAAAATATTTTAAACATAAAATGTGTTTTTGTTGATCCTTTTTTGCTGTGCAAATCAGTATTTTTGATGTGCGATTAAATTTTAACACCGACGCCCGCCTGCGTGCCGCCCCTAGTTTGTCTGTGAAGTTGGTACTACTGAACAAGCTAAACAAGTGCAGAGCAATGATCAATGCCATCATGCCGGTCGAACATGCGGTTCCTAAACACATCAAAGAGAGCTTATGATATATGTGTGTAGATAAACTAGTGTATGTAACTGTACATAATTAGGCATTATGTATCAGTCACATAAACTACTATAAATGTTACTATTGTAAGTTAAATAAAGGCTTTTTATTTTATTATATTATTGTTTATGATGGCGTGGCGTAGAATTCGCTTGGGATTTAATGAAGAACCATGGAATGGATACTAGCATTTAACAGGCAAAAAATAAAGCGTCACCCCTTTTCCCGTTCGCGGTGGCAGTGGCACAGTTGCGTCCAGGTTTGGTTATTTAATACCCCTTTTAGCGTAACAGCAGACAAACCCACCGCCGCTAAACTCTAGGTAAATAGCGTGAAAATGTTCCTCAAAATGTTCCTTTACTGGCAAAGAAACGGGGTTCTGTTAAAATTTGAAGGCGGTAAAAGTAACGATCGAACTAAACTGAAAACTTGATATCTGACAGGTCCTGTGGGGTAGCCATAGATTAGCGTGTGAAACTCGCTTTTTAGGGGTCCGTACCTGCCGTGAGCGGAAGGTGCCAACCGAGACCCTAATACTAAGCCTCTGTCTGCCCGTCTGTCCATCAGCGGGCGACTCCATGAATCGTAGAGCGAGAAAGTAGAGATTTGATATTTACACACATTTAATGTGTATTTTGTTGCCGCTACAGCAACAACTCATGAATTAACACGCACTTTAAAATATAAAGGAAAGGAAAATGTTAGGGTTCCGTACCCGTAGGGTGCCAAACGGGGCCCTGTTAGTAAGCCTCCGCTGTCCGATCGTCCGTCTGTCCGTCCGTCTGTCACCAGGCTGTATCTCATGAACCGTGATAGTAAGACAGTTGAAATTTTCACAGAAGATGTATTTCTGTTGCCGCTATAACAACAAATACTAAAAAACAGAATAAAATAAATATTTAAGGGGGGCTCCCATAGGACAAACGTATTTTTTTTCTCGTATTTGCTCGATATTGATAACGGCAACGCTTGAAATATTCACAGAATATTTAGTTATATATTCACTTTAAAAATAAATAAATTAATTAAAATAAAACAAATATTTAAGGGGGGCTCCCATACAACAAACGTGTTTTTTTGCCGTTTTAATAGATAATGGCACGGAACCCTTCGTGCGCGAATCCGTCTCGCTATTCGCCGGTTTTTTTGCGTTTATCTTGTTCGGTGGTACAGACCCCTTCGTACATACACGGGTCCGACTGGCACTCGATTGATTATTGAAATTAGTTTCGTATTGACGATTCAAAAAGCCAGTTTCCGTCAAAGTTTAAATATAAATAAAATAAATGTTAGAGGACAATCCTACACAAATCAAATTAAACCAAATAAAAAAAAACTCAATAAGGCTTGTGTTAGGGTACTAGACGACGATATATGTAATAGAGATTAATACTTATGTAAATACATAGAAAACATCCAAGACTAAGAAACAAATATACATACTCATGACACAAATATTTGCCCTTACCGGGATTCGAACCCAGGACCATCAGCTTCGTAGGCAGGGTCACTACCCGCTAGGCTACACCGGTCGTCGTTTTGAGGTTAGCAATTCTTTCAAGGGTCAATGCATTCTCTACTACAACAAGATACCTCTGGAGATCTTGAAATTGCCATTTGAGCAATTTAAAAACTGTCGAAAAAGGGATATTACAATGTTCAAGATTACTTAAATGACAGGACTGTATGGGGTTAATCTGGCTCAACACAGACCTTGTTGTTAATTATTTTGAAATTATTTATTCCTGCTTATTAATAATGATATAATGATATTATAAAATTTGTATTAGTTAAGCACAAGCCATTTTTAAAAGAGATCTAAAAATCAATCTGTGGGAGTTTCTACGCCCTTCTTCTCCCACAGTGGTCCAATGTAGAGAAGTGGCAAAAAATGACGATTGCTAAGTATATGTAAATATCTACAGTAATAAAGAGATTTGGAATTTGGAATTTGACTTTGAATTTGGAATCCGGCTCCTAATGGCAGGCGGCTACGCTCTTCAGAGCTGGAAGTAGCCGGTCATGGTTTTCAAGACCGATGTGCACTCTTTACCTCCGGCTGCTACTGTAAGCTTTTGAAGTACCAACTATCAGCTTGTTAACAACTACGCAACCAGTACAGTCGCGATCTAGTCTAATTGGGGAAATATTAAACTGAACATCAAAAATCAGACTGATTTGCACAGCAAATATCAGGGCAAAATGCTGCGGCAGCTTAGGTGAAGGGTAAAGGGGGTGAGCGACGCGAAGCCCCTTTATCCTTCGTGTAAGGTTGAACATGCAAGAACAACAAAAAAATACTTAAAACATAAACTTGAGTACATATAAAATATTTAAAACATAAAGACAGTATTTTTGATGTGCGATGAAATACTAGCCGTCTAATTACCTCAATAAATTACGATAGTAGTTCTTATGACAGTTCTCACCTTTTCACTTTTGTGAAAATTCGACAAATTCCCATTATGACAAGGGTCATAATGAAAACTTCTGTTTTGACCACTTCCCATATTAACAAGTTCCCATTTCGACAACATCCCTTAAGAGCATTGCACGAAGTCCAACCCCGCAGCATGTCCCGCGCGATGTCAGTTTGCCGCGGATTTTTAATCGACCTCAATAAAGGAGGAGGTTCTCAATTCGACAGGTTTGTTACGCAATTATTCCGTCAATTATGAGTCGATTTTGATGATTCTTTTTTTTTATCAGTAGGTCATACTTCAGAGGTGGAAACTTTTTTTTAAAAATCAACAAAATAAAATAAAAACGTAGTGACATTTTGGTTTGTGTATACCTTCAGTATAAGTTTTTATTAGTACTTTTCTTGTGTAACCGGTGTGTGGTAATAAAATTCAAAATATACAACGAGAAAGGGCATTTCTAGTTGAGTCTTTTCTTGGTACTTTTCTTGTAAAAAGACGACATTCGCATCCCAAGGGGAGGAAGAAATAGGGCTTGAACTTGAAGTCGGTTTTTTAAGGTTCCGTAGAGTAATAGTTTCGTCAAGTCTGTCTGTCCGTCTGTTCGTCCGTCTATCCGTATGTCACAGCAACTTTATTCCGAAACTATCAGGACTACACAGTTGAAACTTGTATGCAGATGTATTCTGTGAACCACTCTACGATTTTTATACAAAAATTTAAAAAATAAAAATGCCCCTTACATGGAACCAAAACCAACAAATATTTTTTTCATTAAACCTATATGTGTGAGGTGTTTATAGATAGGTCTTTGAAAATGACGTGGAGGTTCCTGAAACCATTTTTTCTCAAGTAAATCGTTAAGGAGACCCTTCCCAAGTGGAAAAAAAAATCCCCCCCCCCCTCTAATGTTTAAAGTAAGAGATTGAAAAATCTAAAAATATATATATGTCGTGTATCTCAATAAAAAATTTCAACGAAAATTAGTTTGAAGAAAATAAAATAAGCAGTTTTTAAAATATAAAACATTTATTGAAAACCGCAAATATAACCTATTCATTCATACGACATATAAAAAACAAAGTAACTCTTTGCTGCTGTGAAAACTATGCTATGAAAACAAAATAATGATATTTTGGCAGGGTGTATGTGAAGTGAGTACCTTCCTAATTTATTTGGGTTATATTCTACATTTATTACGGAACGCTAAATGTGCGAAGTCCGACACGCACTTGGCCGGTTTTTTTTAAGTTTTCAACTTGGTGAATTATATCACGTCTATGTGTCATTTTTGTATGAGTAAGTCGATAAACGCGAGTCGCACGGGGCATGCTACGGACGCAGAAAGAAAGAGTAACTGGACGAGAACGCGACTGTACAAGAAACAGATAATAATCCTGTTCGACTTCGCAGAATTACATAATAAGCTTTACTCAGTGACTAGAAACGGGAGTCTAGAAACTGAGTAAAGGTGAACGCACACATAACCGAGCCGCACGCGGCGAACAAGCCGACCAAAAATTGTTTTAAAATTCTTTAGCACGAAATTCTATTATTGCCCGCATCGAATAATCTGAATCTCAGGTTCAGGCTAAAAATTGCTTCGTTCGGTTCGGATAAGTGTGCGTTCACCTCAAATTGAATATTTTCAATAGATGTTGCGATAATTTATTTTTCTATTTTCCCTTTAATAAAGCTTTCTGTGCAGTTCGCACTTCAAGGGCTTCCTACGTTTCACGTTCACAGAAAATTGAGAATTTCAATGGCTTTTCAGAGAAACTTCACCACGTGTTCCTATGGCGGCTATAACAGGAGTGGATGTTGAAAGAGCTAAATGGGGTATTTGCAGTTTGCAGGCGCATTACTGTAGTTTCATGTTACGTACTCGAAACCGGTCGAGGATAATACATAGAGCGAATAAAATAATTTATAACATAACATAGCGTCACGCCTTTTCCCATACGGGGTGGCAGAGACACTTGTGCCCACTTTAAGCCAGATATTCAATACTCCGCTTTGCGTGACAGGGGGCTAGCCAATCGCCGCAGCTGTGGAGTAATGAAGGTTTCCTCACGATGTTTTTCCATCACCGTTAGAACGTCCGTATAATGTACTTAAGATTAATTTTTATTTATTTTTTTTTATTTTATTTACTGGTATCTTATTACAAACAGAGTTTAATATTCTTGACCACCACTTAAACCACTGAGGTTTGTGTGTGGTGTTATCTACTCCTTATACAGTATTTATGTTTATGTACGCATAGATGCTAAATATGTAGGTATAATTCAAATACAAACTGTTGGCTATATATATTCTAGTTTTCGGCTATAGAGTGTGCATTTCTCAAGTAGTATTTACCCCTTGTAATTTTGAATGAAAATAAGATTTAAGTTTGTGTTTAATGTTTGTCTGTGTGATCGAGTTTAAGGTTTGCGTAGGTAAGTTGTTAATCAAGCGCGGAATCATGTAGGAGCTCGTCCGCTCGCCGTAGGTATTATTTGCACGCACAGTAACCAGTTTGTTCTGTGCCATGCGTCTGGTCATTACAGGATGGTTTATTTTTAAACGATATTTTTTACAGAAAAGTTGTTCTTTAAGCAGGCAATAATTAACTTTGTGTGTTATTGGAAGAACTCCACAGTGTTTATATAGTTGGACATCATCATTCTCATATTTGCTTTTCATTCTCGGTGATACAATTAATTTCAGGATCCTAGTTTGTAGCTTTAATATGGAATTCAGGTAAGTAGTATAAGTACGGCCGTAGCTAGATAGCCCATACGTAATTATAGAATCGCCTAGTGCGTTATACAGCATTAGCCGGATTGGGTATGGTAAACGGTCCTTTACGATCCAGAAAGATGCCAGGAGTGACCTCAGCTTACTACAAACACGTTCAACATGTGGACCCCAGTTGAACCTATTGTCAATCACCAGGCCCAGATACACATGAGTGTCTACGATTTCTATTGGGCCGCAGTCGCAATATCCATCGTCACACCCTCTGTGCATGCAGGCGTGGGAATGAGCAACAATGTCAACCTGTGTCATGTCTCTACAGTAGGGTGATTTGATGTGTAGTAGTTTCGTCTTCTGGGCGTTGAGGACCAATCCCGCGTCATGACACCATTTAGACAGTCTGTCGAAGTCTGCCTGTAGTTTATTTTTAGCGACATTAGGATCTTTGTCGGCTATGATTAGGCAGGTGTCATCTGCAAACTGGTAGGTGGTGCAGTGCTTCATCGGGTAGCTCATATCGTTGACGTACGTGAGGAAGTGCAGTGGGCCTAGGACTGACCCTTGGGCTGTGCCTTGGCTAGTTGGGATGTCATCACTGAGCGCGTTGCAGATTTTCACATTATATTTTCGTCCTTGGAGGTAGTTTAAGCACCATTGCTTGACAGGACCTCTGATCCCACAAGCATCCAGTTTGTGAATAAGTTTAACGTGATCGAGTGTCTCAAAGGCCCGTGAAAAGTCTATGAAGAGAGCAAGTATTTGTTTTTTATCATTTAAGTGTTCGTTTAAATCGTCTGTAAATTTTGATAGTAGAATGGTTGTACTTTTACGAGGTTGGAATCCATGTTGGTTGGGGTCTATTATATTGTTTAAGTGGAAGAATCTATGTAACTGTTCGCAAACGAATTTTTCGCAAATTTTGTCAATTGAAGAAAGAAGTGTGATTGGGCGATAGTTGCATACGTCATTATGTTTGCCCTTTTTATAGACTGGTCTCACACAACCCTGTTTTAGTTCGTCTGGATACAGGCCAGTTTTAATACTGGTATTTACTAAGTTTGATATGGCTATACACACTCGTTCATTAGCTATTTGCATGTCACAGACTCTTATACCATCTAAGCCTGGAGCTTTGTGGCTGTTTAGGCTTTTAATAAGTCCGTAGATCTTACGTGGCGTGGCAGGCTGGTAGCGCAAACTTACTTCAGCTTGCGGCGTCTGATAATTTGATAGGAGATTAATGTGGCAGTTCGGAAGTATTCTCTTTACAGAGTTATCAAATTCATAAGCAAACTTATCAGCAATTTCTCTAGGTTTATATGGTGCAAATATTTTTAGTATATTCTTATCTATAGATTCAGTTATTCTACCGCAGATATTGTTTATAATTTTCCATAGGTTTTTCGGGTTTCCATAGTTAGCGATAATTTTATTTTTATAGTATTTATTTCTATGGTATTGTATTACCTTATTCAGTTTATTTCTTATTTTATTGTATTGTAACCTCAGTGTGTAGTTATTTGTATCTTTTAACCACCGGCCAAATATTTCATCCCTTTTATTGCATAAGTTTATGATGTTTTTGTTAATCCATAACTCGGCACTGTGATTTCGAATTTTAATTTCTCTTTTACACGTAGCTTTACTCATTGCTTCTTTGAATGAATCTCTAATAAATGCATAAATTTGATCCGCCGTATCCATCTCACTAGTTTTGTTCCAATCAGTACAAAGTAATTCCTTTTTCATGATATCATTGTTAATGGTAGTAGCTAAGGTTGTTTGTCGAGCATCCTGTATATGTGAGCTATGCGCGCTGCCGGTGCAAGCGAGGACGGTGACGCGGTGGTCAGCCAGTACTGAGTTAACAGCGGCCGCGTGCGGCTCCATTGTGGGGAGTCTCATAAAAATGTGATCAAGGCAGGACTTTGTGACGGTTCCATTCCGAGTTTCAATTCTTGTATAATCGGAGACTCCACACACGAGGCCACACGACGACAGCATGTCAAGATACGAGCTCCTATATGATGTTTGTGTTTTTAGATCTATGTTCATGTCACCGAGGACTATCAGGGACCCAGTGGAGTTGTCTAACAAAGACTTATGCAGTTCTGATATGAACATGTTTTTATTCTTTCCTGGTGGTCTGTACACTGCACACACAACTAAAGTTTCATTAAATCTAGTTTTCATTGTTCCTAATAGACTTTCAAAGTGATGTGTTTTGGTGGGTTTTATTGTAAATTTAAGACAGTTTTTGACGTAGATAATTATTCCACCACCTTTTTGATTACTTCTTAGTTGTGTGTGCATTGTGTAGCCATCAATACAGAATAGGTTTGAAATTGATTCTGGTATGCCAGCCTCAGTTACAACAACAAAGTCGAGAGATTGGGAACAATTATCAATGGTTTGAAGTAAGGTAGTGAAGTTTCGGATCATTGATCTAATATTCACATGCAGACAGAATAACGGTAGTTTTTTGTTTTTCGATATGGGTATATACTTGAGAAATGCATTGACATTTGTACAATTAAATATTTCCACACTATTAGGACTTTCTACTAGGTTTATCGTGTTGAATTTTTAAGATTAATTCCGTTTATTGGATATTTATAGGTATTTACTTAGCTAGAAGCATTTCAATATCATGTATTGACCGAATTACCGAAGTTTTTCCATTGTCTTCCTTCTTGACCAGTATCCTGTCAGTAGTTTCGTCAATCCACACGTATTTGAAAGACGGGCGTAGCTGATTCTTCGCCTGGTACAGAAGATACTTGTTTTGTGGGGTCAGTGCGCGGCGAACGTAGACTGGGTCAGTGGCAGATTCTGGTGGTGTCGAGCAGGTGATGTCACCCAGAGTAATGGTCCTGTCTTTCGCAGCTTTAGTCCACTTGGTACGACTGTCGGGAGAGTTCAGTGCTATAAGCAGATGGCTAGTTTTATCTTTCCGTCCTGAGATGTGTTTTACGGATCGGATGTTGTTGCCATCAACTGCCAGTGCTGTGGCTACGGCCTTGGCAACTGACTCTGCACTTTCGTTAAGGGAGTTTGGTAGACCCGCTATCTCCAGATAACTACCCAATTTATTTTGTTCACTTTGTTGTTCCCGTTGCTCTAGGGCGGCTACCCGAAGCTCCAGATTTTTATTGGCATTGTAAAGATCCATGTTTTTATTCTCCAAGGCCTTGATTTTCGAGTTTTGATTTTTGATGGAGGTTTCTATAGATGCTACCTGGTCTCCAATAAACTCTAGGGAGGTTTGGAGACCTTCGAGATGTTCATTAATGGTTTTTTTCATTTCATTAGACAGGTCCTGAAGTAGTTTCTTTACGTCCAAAGATACAGCTTGAGGTCTTGCGAAGACGTTTCCTTCTTCTTTATCCGATTCATCCTCCGGGACAAAGAACGACGACGTGCGCGATATTCCACGAAGACACTCCGAGCAGCTCCATTCGAGGCCGTTGGGGACTCGAAGTGCTGCCAGCTGTTTGGCAGATATTTTGGCACATTCGGGAGATGCATGTACACTTTGTTCACAGCGGCTACATTCAAGTCCTGGGCACTTCTTAGTTATGTTCTTTTTACAAGTTGTACACTTTATGAGCACCATAGTCAAGATATAGGGTAGATATATAAAACTTTACTTAGAAGGGGTACACAACCGTATCTAATGACGCCTGAGAGTAGACTCGAAATAATAATAATCAATTATCGAAAAAATAATTAATTATCTCATTGATACATGGTCAGGAATCGAACCTGTATCTCCTGTGTGAGAAGCAAGCGTGAAACCCATTAGACCACAGAGCTCTTCTAAAATAATTTATATACTGTATAAACATATTTTTTGAGGAAACAGTACTTTTTTGTAGCTTAGAAAAGTTACGTGTAAATTGAAAGAATTTATTTAGGGCAAAATAATAGGCTTTCATAAAACTAATATTTGAGAAATGTCTTTTTTCTTTCGATCTCAACATCGTAGTTAGAGTTTCGTTCATCTGAGGTAACATAGGGTAAAAAGAGTTTCGTTCATCTGAGGTAACATAGGGTAAAAAGAGTTTCGTTCATCTGAGGTAACACAGAGTAAAAAGTGTTTTGATCATCTGAGGTAACGCAGAGTAAAAATACTTTCGTTCATCTGAGGTAACGCAGAGTAAAAACAGTTTCGTTCATCTGAGGTAACACAGAGTAAAAACAGTTTCCTTCATCTGAGGTAACGCAGATTAAAAAGAGTTTCGTTCATCTGAGGTCACACAGAGTACAAAGAGTTTCGTTCATCTGAGGTCACACAGAGTACAAAGAGTTTCGTTCATCTGAGGTCACACAGAGTACAAAGAGTTTCGTTCATCTGAGGTCACACAGAGTACAAAGAGTTTCGTTCATCTGAGGTGAAACAGAGTACAAAGAGTTTCTTTCATCTCTGAAGTAACACAGATTAAAAGGAGTTTCGTTTATCTGAGGTAGGAACGTCCGTGCTAAAGTACTGACAGCTTGAAGCCTCAAAGACAGCGTCACCTACGCCTTGCTACGTGTTACGTACGTAGCAGCGATATAAATAATGTTAACAAACTTTCGGGCTCTAAAACATTTTTAGTTGAAGAAATTATGTTGAAAATTTAAAATAGTCAAATTATAAATTACTTTTATCGCCGGCTTCTATATTAGACAAAGATTATTTGTCAAAAGAGTCCGACTTCACCGTATTTGTGACAAAACTAGGTCACTATTGTTTTATCAATAATTTAGTATTCTATAAAAAATGTTCTCTACTTTTACGATGTGATCCACAAATTTTCGCCATTTGCCAGAAGATATATAAATATATATAAATCCTTTATTGCACAGAAAATCACAGTGGAAATTATAACAGAAACAGTATGCAAAGGTGAGCTTATTTCTAAAAAGAAATTTCTTACAGCTAACCTGTGAAGAAAAGAGAAAAATAAAATATAGAGAGGTAGTCCTAGTGTACAATTAAGAGTTAAAAGAAATAAATAAAATAAATATACTATCAAATAAATCACAATACACCCTACGTAATTACTATAAAATAAATAAATAGAATACAATAAATAAATAGATATACATAAATACTATGAGATACCCACTATTCGGAAGAGAGGAGATGCTGTTTCAATTTTTTCTTGAAAGTGACCAAGGATTTGCAATCCCTTATAGCGCAAGGAAGTGCATTCCACAAACGTATTGCCCTTAACCTAAACGAGTGCTCGTAAGCAACAGTGTTGTGCTGAGGAATTGACAAAAGTGACACCGTGTGAGATCTCCGAAGTCTATCCCCTGAGAAAAGATACTCAAAACGTTCACGAAGATATGCAGGGTAGCACGGATTTCTCAAAATATTGAAGAGGAAGGAGAGAATGTGCATATCACGACGAAGTCGGATCGGGAGCCAGCCTAATTCCCTACGATATTGGGACACGTGGTCGTACTTACGAAGTCCGAAAATAAACCGAATCCCGAGATTTTGGAGTCGCTCGAGTTTGTTCAGTAGATCTTCGTTCGCACTGGCCCAGCAAACATCGGCGTAGTCTATTAAAGGCAGAAGAAGGGTCTGAGCTAGCATGATTTTAGTCTGCCTAGGCAGGAAGAACTGCAAACGCCGAAGAGAATGAAAGGATGCAAAGACTCGTCTGCTGACCTCACAAACATGGGGCGACCAGGATAATAGATTGTCAAAAACAACGCCAAGATTTTTGGCTTTCTCGCTATACTTGACAATGGTACCGTCAAATAGAACGGGATCAACGGACTTATTCTGCAACAAATCAAGTAAGTGCCGTGAACCTAGTATCATCACCTGAGACTTGTCCGGGTTGACTAATAGCCCATACGAAAGAGACCATTTCCTGATGTTGTCGAGGTCAGCATTCAAAGCCTCAACAGTCGAAGTCAGATCACACAGGGGAAAATGCCGATAAATTTGAAGGTCATCTGCATAAAGATGATACGAGGAAGACAATACATCCGAGATGGAATGGATGAAAACTGAGAAGAGAAGAGGGGAAAGGATGCCACCCTGCGGAACACCTGTAGAGAGCTTGCACCATTCTGTAGTGACCTCTTCAGACTTCATGCGCTGCTGGCGGTCTCTCAAGTAAGAGTCAAACCAGCGAGCCGAGTGTGAAGAGACGTTAAGCGATTTTAAGACTTCAACAAGTATATCGAAGTCGACGCAGTTGAAGGCGCTGCTAAAGTCTAGGAGAGTCAGGACTGTCAGCTGCTTCTTATCCATTGCCAGTTGGATATCGTCAGTTACCTTGAGTAGTGCTGTGGTGGTGCTATGCCCCGGTCTAAAACCAGACTGAAAAGGGTTCAGTAAATTCATGGAGGAAAGGTACGAGGACAGCTGGGTGTGGACAATTGATTCAAGGATTTTGGAAAGGATTGGTAGGATGGAAATGGGACGGAACTCTTTGAAGGAGGACGGGTTAGACGTTTTAGGTAGGGGTAACACTAATGCTCTTTTCCACTGGCTCGGGAAGCAGTACTCGCTCAGCGACGCATTGATTATATGCGTTATGGGTTGTAACAAATGATCAAGTACACTGAAAAGCATCTGAAAGCAGATCTTGTCATCACCTATAGCCTTTGACGATATTGCTAGAAAAGCCTTCCTTACTGCGCCAACACCGACAGACCTGAGGTTGAAAGGTAAGCTACTGGATGTCTTTCTGGTGCGCAAGTAACGAATGGTAGCATCCTTGACAGGGGGTCCATCACGACAGGGGAGACAGCAAAGAATTTGTTGAGACCGTTGAGGTCGACACTACCGGTTACTGCGTCCTGGGACTTACCAACACCGAGGGTCTTCAGGAACTTCCAAACCTGTGCAGGAGTGTAACTCTCAATACTCTCGTAGATATGGCGGCGTTTGGCATCTCGACAAAGACGGGTGCAACGATTACGGAGGCGTTTGTATATAAGGAGATTATCGTCCGTCGGATCCTTCTTATATCTACATTTGGCACGGTTCCTCTGGGCCATCAGACCCTTGATGGTGTCAGTAAGCCAGGGCGCAGGGAGATGTTTGACCCTAACCTTTTTGACAGGAGCATGTTTGTCGAACAAACTCAGGACAATCGATTGGAAATGCTGGACTTTTTCATCAACGGGCTCACTACAGACGACAGGGGACCAGTCTATAGAGGCGGCCTCAGACTCAAGGGAGCTGAGATCCATACCCTTGAAACTGCGAATATCCAGGAATTTCCCTGCGCGCTTGGGAGGCCTTAACTTGAACGAGAGATAAATCAGATCATGAAAGGAGAAGGGGGCGTTAAGTTGGCCATGCGTTGCAACCTTGGATATGTTAGAAACAATCATAAGATCCAAGAGAGAGGGGGTGCAGTGGGGCTGGAAGTGAGTTGCACTCAGGGGAAGAATATTTAAATTTAGGGAGCTTACGATAGACTGGAGTTTGGCAGAGCGAACATCATTTTTTAGTAAACAGGTATTGAAATCACCTAGGATAAGTGTGTCACTGTATAGGGGAGATAGATCATTAAGGATGCTTTCAAAAGAGTCAAAGTAGTCGATGAGGAGAGAGGGGCTATAGAAGACACCCAGAAGGACCTTAGTGTGATGGAGGCATAGCTCAAGAAAGAGGTGTTCAGCGGATCCAGAGTACAGACTAGGTGAGTGGCTGATGACTTTGCAAGAAATGTCGGAACGAAGATAAATAGCAACACCGCCACCAGCCTTGCCCGTCCTATCATTCCGATAGAGCCTGTACCCCGGCAGAGCATACAAGGTAGAAGGAAGAGAGGGTTTGAGAAATGATTCGGAGATCAGAATACCATGAATGCTCTGATCGCTGAAGGAGTCGAGAAGGTCGACATGACTGGAATGAATGCTCTGAGCATTTATGTGAACGACGTTGAAGTTTCTACTGAGGTTGGAAAACACACGTTTAAGGGCAATAGGCAAAACGTCGTCCGTGGACGACAATCCACTTCCTACGCTATCGGAAGCTTCACTTTCGGAGTAGGAGAAGTAACTATCACTAAATAAGAAGGTATCCATATGAGTAATTATAATATAATAAATAGATATATAATAAAATAAATACAATAAAACCTACTAAAAACACAAAAAAATAAAAAAGTCAAATCCAAAAAAACAGAAAGGCCCGAACCCAGCCAAACCCTGGGTTTACAAAAGTATAGTACATATGGAAGGAAATACATTATACAAGATAACAAATAATAGATGAGACGTGGGTGGGCAGCACAAACAAAAAAGAAATGAACAAACAGCAAAGTGAATCCAAATACGAACATACAAGATCCGTTCGCACCGTCCGGTTGCCCGTCCGTTCCGTTTATACATTTTGGATTCTTTACACATTTACGAAGATACATTTTGGATTCTTTCTTGTAGCAATTTTTTCAAATCCTCAAATTCAAATGGCTACGTGTCCCTGCGCGTCTGCCAACACGAGTTCAATAGTATTGAGCTCGTACTGATAAGGTGGCACTCGGTGGAAGTCTTAGGACTTTCACCTTATATTTCTTGCAAGCTCCTCTACAGAGTTACTTTGGAAGTTCGCCTCTGACTCGTTCACTTTCTTTAAAAGTTTTGTCTTTACGTTTTTTTCATCAAAGCTTATTTCTTTAAGGGAAATATTAAACTGCATATCAATAATACTGATTTGCACAACAAATTTATTGATTTTCACAGCAAATATCAGGGCAAAATACTGCGGTAGCTTAGGTGAAGGGTAAAGGGGGTGAGTGAAGCGAAGCCCCCTTTGTCCTTCGTATAAGGTTGAACATGTAAGAACAACAAACATTTTTTGCTGTGAAAATGAGTATTTTTGAGGTGCGATTAAATACTAGGCTTTATTTGATACGCAGCCATTCTTGAATACTTGCTTCCATTCAATGGTGGATGATTTTCTTTGCGTCTTGAGTTGTAATTAGCAATGTTCAGTACCACTACCGCAGTTTCACCAAGTTTCGAGAAGATATTCTCGAACACTCGAACTCAAAGCAGGCGGCGAAGAAATGTTGAACTTTGAACTTTTAAACTTTTGTACCCATACTCAGTCCCTTCATAGAAGTCCTTCATTTCCGTAAAGGTGAGTTTGTTAACATTATTTACGTCGACAAATTGGCATTACGCAAGACCCGCTACGAATGTAGCTTCCAAGTTACGCAGCAACGCGCTACCTATGTACCTACAGTCTCTGTACATCCTGTTACACAGCCAAATTAAAAATATAATGTTACATGCGTCACCGCTACCTTTGGGTACCTTATTATTCTGATATTTTGCTTCCGGTTTATTCGTGGACCTGTAAAAATGCTCTAGGGATGTAATCTGTACGGGAAATATGGTATAAGGGTAAAAATACTTTGAGGGAAAGAAAATCGTCGACCCTGGCAGGTGGTCTTCTCATCTTAACAGCCACGCTGTTATAAATCGCTGGAACATCCCTAGCAACGGAGCATCTGCAGAAATCCTTCTAACAGTGCCCCGAATTCTGAAAGCGTCAAGACTAACTAACGAACAATACTGACTATGACTATCTATCCGGTTTAGTAGAGTCATTCTACGTTTCCAGGAAAACTAATTAAGGGATTAAATATGGCCAGAAATGCATCTTTAGCTTCAATTCTAGGCTAAACTAGACAACATAAAAATGTAGGATAAATATATCTTATAAAAGGTCTATTAGAGATAAGAATGGGCTTTTAAAATTACCGGATATCTGTTATATTTAATACTTAAAAATATTTTTCGCAATGCATTATTATTCAACTAAATGAACAAGCGCTCGGAGACGAAATCAGTTTCCTATATGAAACTTACACGCAAAAATAGATAAAAAAAGGGAAAATTTTTGGTTGTTTTATTTAATGTTATTATTACAGGAGTTTAGTAATATTTTCTATAACTTTCTCGGTCTCGGAGCTCGGGCTGCCCCGCGGTGCTCTGCGCGGGAGCATGCGTCAGTCTGCTTCGACGCGATGCGACGGGCATTTGTTTTCTTTGTCTCATTCTCAATGCCATTGGCCTATGTTCAGCCCTTAAGTTTTGAATCTTGTGTTACGTGATACCTTTGAGTGTGGTGTTAAAATCACACAACTCTCTCCCCCCCCCCCGCCCCCCCCCCCCCCTCCCTCCCTGCACCTGACGCGTCACCCCGCTCAACCACAAAATGTGTCCCGGTCAACGGGTTTTTCACTTTTTTGGGAAAACTAAAATATATACGATGAAAGTGAAGATGAGCGGCAAAAATAATCTACTATAATTCGTAATTTATAATTAAACGAAAACTTTGTTTTATGAAACAAATTATAATAAAAATATTTATTGTCACATAAAGAAGTACAAATAGTTACAATGGTGCTATTTAATGTAGGCTAGATTAAAATGCTAAAAACACATCTGTCGCTGAGCTAGGCGTAAGACCAGTATTTCAGCAAAACAGCGCCCGAATTCCCAGTGTTTTAAACAAAAATAAAAATTCTAGCTTCTGATTATGTAGTTTAGATAACTATTTTAATTTAAATATAAATGTAAGTGAAAACTTATTAAGTAAACAGATTAATAATTTACAGTTTATACAACGAATACGAATACGAATATTCATATTCGCCGAATAATAGACATTTACCGAATATTCGTATTCGGCGAATACGCGCGTCGGTCGTCGGCAAGTAAAAATACGACGTGTGCATAGGCATTTGGCGAGAAGATGTCCATTTTCCAAGTCTGAAAAAACTCGCCCAAAAATATTTTTCACTGAAGCAATGTTCTGTCGCCTCGGAAGGACTTTTTTCAACAGCTGGAAACATCCAGACTGAAAAAATAAATCGCCTAAAACCAGAAATTCTACAAATTTTATGTTTTAAAAAAAATGCCTATTGTAAATTTTAATTATTAGGAGAATAGAAATTCATCAAATAAATTAGTCTTTTATTACCATGGCGAGATATTCGTATTCGTATTCGTATTCACCGAATAGTGGGTTTGATATTCTTATTCGTAAAAGTAGTATTCGTTGCATCACTAATAATTTAGTAGGTTACACAAATCAAATGAAAAATTAAGAAGTATTGTGTAGTGTTTACTCCTCTCTGTATGTATAAATGTGGTGTTTGCATGTGTGTGAGAGGGTGTGTGAATTTAGGTTTTGTAGGATTAATATGTATGTATAGCAGTATATATTTATTTTTATAATTATTTTAATTGCAGTGGGGCTGGGGACCCCACATAGATAAATTAGCTGGTAGATTAAGTTCTGCGGCTGACGCTGTCAGGAACATCAGACAAAACACAGATGTGGTAAGGCTAAGCTAGGCTAGTCTATTTTCATAGTGTCGTGTCCTGTGGTATCTTGTTGTAGGGCAAAGCTGCGGATATTAAATTATTTTTATTTTGCAGAAAAGAGCTCTTCGAGCAATTTATAATTTGAAAAGTAATAATTCCCAAAGAATAATTTTTAAAGAAATTGACATACCTAACCGTAACAGTACTGTGCATTTATTTAAGAAAATATAATGATTATACCCAAGAACCTAACAACATTTTTTATTTATTTAGCGATACCTGTAATTTTTGTTTAACCTATGAAATAAACACAGACTTTTAAGGGTCAGTGCATTCCATACTACAACAAGAAACCTCTAGAGATTTTGAAATTGCTATTTGAGCAATTTAAAAACCATGTAAAATATTTGTAAATAACTACAGTAATAGAGAATTTTTGACTTTTTAAGGAGTATGAAGGTGTCCGCACCACTAACTTACGCACTAATAATATGTAAATAACATTTTAACATGTAGATAACTAATCCCCATGCAAGAAACTTGAATACTATTGTGCGGAAGTGCGGAACCCTTTCTGCGCGAGTTCGACTCGCACTTGACCTCATTTTTTTTCTCTCGTATACCCTTAAACTCGTGAAGGTATCAAATTGAAATTGATATTAATTCCTCAAGTCAACGCAGTAAAAAGATAAGCCACAATATTGCCGCATATTTCAACACTCTGAATGGAATCAAATTGTATCCTATAGGTATATAAGGTACTTCCCACGGACCTAGAATCGTGAAATTTGGCAAGAAGCAAGGTCATACATATATTACAAGTAAAGAAAAATACAAGTACCTACAAGAAAAGATGCAGACCCCTTATTTTTTTAAAGCGTTTAGTTCATATTGTTAAAGCAGCAATAAAAGAAACACTTGTGAAAATTGCAACAGATTACCTATTGCGGTAGAACGGACGGACGGACGGACGGACGAACAACGAAGGCTTAGTATTAGGGTCCCATTGAGCACCTCTCGGCTAAGTAAGCTTAAAAATTGCGCCACTCACTCCTACCACATGGTGGCGTAAAAATGTATTTCCGGCCGAAGCGTTGCAGTAGGCTAGCAGCATTCTTATGCTACTTGCTTTCACAAAAAAGATATTGAGACAAGAATTATAGGAAATTTTCTCTTGATTATTCTTGCCTTTGACAATTTTATGTATCTTTTATAGTTTTCCCAATAGTGAAAAAAACCGTTAACGGGGACACCTTTTAAAGAGGAGTTGAGCGATTTTAACACCACTCCCAAAGGTGACGATGCCTTAAGTTTCCAAACCTTTTTTTTATGTCACTCAAAAACATTGATTACATAAAAATGAACGCGTTAGTTGATTACTTGTCATAGTTATATTTTCAAACTTATTTTTTATTAGTTTAGTTGTATTACCAGTATCATAGCAAGTAGAGGTCTTCCGCCTCTGCCTACCCCTCTTCCGGGGAAATGGCGTGAACATATGTAAATATCGTGGCCATATGATAAAATTTCATAAAATGGCCAACCATCTATCGAATATCCATTTCATGAAATGGTAGGCCAACCATTTCATGAAATGGTCAAAGAGGGTTGAATTTCACGAAAACATGTCTTTTAAAAGCATTTTTATTATTCAGTACCCCCGAAGACTATTCTTCTTAGACTAGTCTTCACCTAAGCTACGGGCAGTGGTTTGCCACAAAATATTTCTTCGTCCAATGATAGTTCTAATTAAAACATGAAATGATCAATTCTATGATGTGGCCACGATATATGAGTGCACGTCAAGGCTCTAGAATCGGTCTCAGTGCCGCACTTACGTGGTTGTTCGATCTCGCAGGCAGCTATCAGGTCTGCCACGGTGATGGTGTCGCCCAGCAGAAACTCGTGTCCTCTGCCCAGCCACTTGGTGTTCAGTGTGTCCAGGGCTTGCTCCATCCGGGACTGATAGGCGACCACTGTCTTGGGATTTTTCTTGGTGTTGAAGAGGATGGGGTCCATGTACTGTGGGTGCAATTTCGTAGTCTATTATACCTCCAATGAGCTTAGTCTAGTGGGGTCACGCTTGTTTCTCAAGCAGGAGATGCAAGTTCGAATCCCGTGCTGACCATGTCCAATGAAATAATTAATTTATTCTTCTTTGACTCTGATGTCACGTTAAGCTGTATGTCCCGTCACTATCGCTACTGGGTAGTACTCGTAGTACTCGTAAAAACCCCTCCATCAACCCGCTCTGAGCCAGCGATGGAATATGGCTCAATCCCAACTTTACCCGGTGCAAAGTCCTGTGCCCCTCGGCGGGGACGTTAGTGGGGGGGGCTACATTTATTTATTTTACCTCGGGCTATTTTACCAGGCTTCGTGTATAACCAGTGGCACACAAGTGTGAGGTCTTATGAAGGCGTGGGCACTTCTCGATAGTTTAAAATTTAAATCAGTTGATTTCAAGCCAAACAAGGAAACCGTCTTTACCTTTTTTAGACAAAACAAGTAACGGGAGATTGTTGCTGACGCATAGATCCGTCTTCTATTTACCGAGGGCGTATACGAAGAACTTTAAAAGCTGGAATTGAAAACATCGTAACCGTCCCTTGCCCATATCTGACTATCAATTCTATGTAATGGCTTGTCCCCTATCACGCATAATAAAGTATTGAATAACTGTCTAAACGTGGACACAACTGTGCATCTGCCACCCCGTATGGGAAATGGCGTGACGCTGTTTGTTTTTTTTAAGATGACATACCCAAAGAATGTCGTCATGCCGTTTCCTTGGGCGTGACATAAGCTGTGATTTGCATGCATTTTGAATTGACCCACGGCAACTAGAGGCTCTGTGAGCTGGTAGGCCTCGCGAGCGACGCAGGAAATTTGCGTTTTTCCCCGCACGAGATCTCACGCTGGGTCCCAACTACTCCACAATATAACGCTGCCGCTTGTGAAAATGGGTTCAGACTACGAGCTATCAGTCTCTGGAACAAACTCCCCAGGCTATCAGAGATAGTCCGTCAATTAACATTTTTAAGTCGTTTGAAAGAACACTATCTTTCTCTTCCATACTTAGTACTTGCATATTAGCATAGACTATATTCGTATATTAGTATAATATAGTATATGTATCTATTTATGTATAGGTATATGTTACGTATTTATATATAGCATGCGAAAAATACATTTTACCGTCGAGCATTTGACACATAAAATAAAAGGTTGACCGATGTGGATATCTTCGCAAATTCGCTTCCTAGATATAAAAGGAAGATTGCAGCCATATTTGTAATGCTGTTTCATTAAGCACCTATTATTTTCCTCACAATTTGTATATTTCGTCTTCTCTTAACATAATTTAATGGTACTCCAGGTATATGCATACTTTAAATTTTAACCTATTATTTTTAAGCGACTGATGTTACCTAACTAAAATAAAAATTATTTTCAGTTTGAGGTAGATATTGGTAAGTAGTTTATTATTTTTATTAACATATTTAATGTTGTGCACATAGGTCTACCTGTTGTTCCTTTTTTTTCTCTCCATTCTAGTTTTTCTGGAAGAAATATCTTGTTACAGATAAGCTCGCCTTTATACATGTGTTTTTCTTCATCTTTTTTCTATTAACTGTTTTTATGTAATAAAGTATAAATTGAAATAACCCGAATGCACTTTCTCTCAATATCACATACAAACTTATGAAAGAACCTGGTTACGTATACGTGGAGTAGTCGACCCAATAACTTTTTAACCCAATTTCTCGTCATTTGGAGAAATCTAAAAACTGAATGGTCAAAAAATAAAAAACGGGCCAAGCGCTAGTTGAACCCGCGCACCGAGGGTTCCGCACATATCACATTTTATTGTGGAGGAACTACAAGTTTACTGTTTTCGGTTTTTTTCTTTACTTGTGCTAATACCTAGCTAAGTGTCACATTTCTATCATAGGTCAACGGGAAGTACCCTATCACAATGTCAGGGACAATTACAATCACACGCGAGAGGGGGTTAATGCATCGCAATCTCTGAATAATATTCTATTGTATTTCTGGCTAATTGTTGGAGCCAATATTACTGATGCCACTGCGGGGGGACCCGCCTCGCCCCGCGGCACAAGACAGGTTACGTTGATGTTGATGCCATGTTTGCGAGTCTGACACCCCTTACCGGACAAGGCGTGTCGATAAGCATGCATTTAATTATCTTTGTGGCCGACCACATCTGCAGACAGCGTGCGTAGCTACGACGCGAGTGGACGAGACAGCGTACCATCGATATTAACACCCAGCGTGCAGATCGCGCCAAATATCTATGTCTCTAAACGAAAGGTGCGAATTCAAAATGTCTTTATCACTGTAGATATTTACATATACTTACCAATCGTAATTTTTTGCCACTTCCACTGTGGGTGAAGAAGGGCGTAGAAACTCCCACAGATTGATTTTTAGATCTCTTTTGAAAATTGGTTGTGCTTAACTAATACAATATCATTTAATAACCAGGCATAAATAATTACAAAATTATTAACAGCAAGGTCTGTGTTGAGCCAGATTAACTCCATATAGTCCCGTCATTTAAGTAATCTTGAACATTGTAATATCCCTTTTTCGACAAAGTCGCTTCAACATGGTGTAAATTGCTCAAATGGCAATTGCAAGATCTCCAATGAGAAGATGAGATGAGATGAGAAGGATCTTACATTTCATTCCGACCCAAAGATAATTGGCGATCTGCACCTTCGTAACTGTGCTCGCTGTCACGCTCACTCGCGTCGGCGACACGACCTCTGCAGTGCGGCTTCGAACATTGCACCCTTTCCCTCCTCCCATCCGGACCTACCATTTTCCTACAGTGGAATTAATTAATGGATGGTCGCGTATTGATGAGAATGCAGCTAAAAGCTTTTACACGCGGAACACTAAAGCACATCAACTACGAGCGGAATATAAAATGTGAAATGAATTTCAGTACAGAAATAGATATCCGTAATTTGTTTTGTGCCTTTAGGAGTGACCTTTTGAACAATGCAGCCTTATTTGCGGTTGTTATTGGTTATTACATATGCGACGGAGCGCTCCAGGGGCGAAATTAGCCGCCAATTGTTTGTAGACAAGGACTCGAATACACATAGACGGCGGAGTGTGCTCTGCTATGTCCAATGTACTCAAGGGATGGACGTGACACAAAATATCTGGAGACCAATTCCGCTAGAGAAATGACGGCTCTCACTGACAATGACTAAAATGTACAAGTTTGTATATTCTACAAAATTGTCAAACTGTCAACAAAGCGACGAATCACAATAATTTCAAATTGCTTTATAATTAATGTGATTGGTCACTTAATGACAACTTAACAATTTAAAAACTTCAAACTTCAAATTTTTTTGTCATTTGAATCTATATAATGCAAGAAAAACTACTACCGCTTCGCAAAGTGTTATGCCAGCGGAGAAGAAGCGGCGCAAGAAACTCGTACACTGCAACACG
Source organism: Argyresthia goedartella (assembly GCA_949825045.1). Lineage (NCBI taxonomy): Eukaryota > Metazoa > Arthropoda > Insecta > Lepidoptera > Argyresthiidae > Argyresthia > Argyresthia goedartella. The sequence goes on along the minus strand of OX463812.1, from coordinate 33,838,064 downwards.
GCCTACTTTTCTTTTCTGTTTCTTTTTTTTTCAAAAGTAGGTCTTGTGTTACAATCGTGTGCGTGGTTCTTGTGCTGCGCTGGAAAATCAGAGCTCCATAGCTTTTTGTCATTAATATAATCCTAAATACGGTAAAAATTAGTATCAGTATGGTCTATAAAAAATAAAGGAACAGCACGAATGTAGCATGGAAACATTTGTTAAGGGCGGAAGATGGTCTTTCTGCGAAATGTAAAATGTGACCAGTTATTATAAAAATCTTTTCTCGCTCTACCAAAGGTCTTCATACGCACATGCGAACCAATACCATAATACAATGACGTAAATTTGAGTTCAGTTGATGCTTATAAGCAAAGAAAATTTGATTTCAGTTGATGTTGATACGCAGAGCGCTAGATCGATGAGCGCTAGACTGATTCAGCACCGTGAGTGGGAACAAGCAGCGCAAGCCAAATTAGTTCTTTAATTTAGACGAAATTGCTACTTCTTTGTCAGTATCGGTCCAGTCGAAAAAAAAACTGATTATATCCCACTCGTGAAAAAGTTTCTATGGAAGAAAGAGTGTGTAGAAAGGCAGCGATAGATGGAAATTCAAAATGTATCACGTCAATTGATATGCGCGAGTTATTTGAATCCGAAGGACACAGATTGCCTTCTTGTGCCAGGACGATACAAGCTATTTTAATGAACTACGGGGCATCGATTCAAAGGAAGCTGACGATAACTTGAAGTCAAAGTCAAAGTCAAAGTACTTTATTACTGTAGATATTTACATATACTTAGCAAACGTCATTTTTTGCCTCTTCTCTACATTGGACCACTGTGGGAGAAGAAGGGCGTAGAAACTCCCACAGATTGATATTTAGATCTCTTTTAAAAATAGGTTGTGCTTAACTAATAAAAATATGATAAATTTAATTGTTATGATTAATAAGCAGGAATAAATAATTACAAAATTATTAACAGCAAGGTCTTTGTTCAGCCAGATCAACCCCATACAGTCCTGTCATTTAGTAATCTTGAACATTGTAATATCCCTTTTTCGACAAAGTCGCTTTAACATGGTTTTTAAATTGCTCAAATGGCAATTTCAAAATCTCCAGAGGTATCTTATTGTAGTAGAGAATGCACTGACCCTTGAAAGAATTGCTAACCTTCGCGAGTCTAAATCGGGGCGCACATAGTCTGTGATTATTTCTTAGGTTAACATTACAGCTATCGCTAAGTTTGGAAAATGTTGTAAGGTTCTTGCGTACATAGATTATATTTTCGAAAATAAATTGACTAGCTACTGTTAGTATGCCAATTTCTTTAAAAAGCTCTCTTAAGGAGTCTGTTCGTTTTAAATTATAAATTGCTCGAATAGCTCTTTTCTGTAAAATAAAAATAGTTTGAATATCCGCTGCTTTCCCCCACAACAAGATACCATAGGACATCACACTATGAAAGTAAGTAAAATATACTAGCCTAGATGTAGCCACATCCGTGCTTTGTCTGATGTTCCTAACAGCGTAAGCCGCAGAACTTAATTTACCAGCCAATTTATCTATGTGGGGTCCCCACTGCAATTTGGTATCAATGGTTATTCCAAGAAACTTCGTATCATTTACTAATTCTAACGTGCTGTTGTCTAACACTAAACTGGTCTCAACATGCCTGACATTTGGAAGTGAGAATTTGATACACCTGGTTTTACCAGCGTTTAACAATAAATTATTAACTGTGAATCAATTCAAGGTCAAAGACAATACACCATTAACATCATCAAAATCTCCTTTTTGTCTTTCAATTTTGAAGACCATTGAAGTATCATCAGCAAACAACACTATGTCAGTTAATTTCTCCACCATGAAAGGCAGATCGTTAATATACACCAGGAATAAGAAAGGGCCTAATATGGAACCTTGTGGAACGCCAATTTTAACACCCGATCCATCAGATTTTACGCCGTTAACTTCTGCCTTTTGAATTCTATTGCTTAGGTATGATCTTAGTAGATCCAACGCTTTATTTCTAACTCCGTAATGATTTAATTTAATTAATAGCGTATTATGATCAACACAATCAAACGCCATCGAGAGGTCGCAAAAGCAAGCACTGATAGCATCACAAAATTGATTCAGTCGTGAACGTTTGATGAGTGATCGATCATCCCTCAGAAATATTCGCTATTTAAATTTGAATCTTCACTTATTTATCGCTGTGAGCATTTGGAACTTGACTATTAAAAGTTGATGTTCCAAATATGTTAGCATTTCATTCAAAAACATTCAAAAAACACTTTATAAAAAAACAACAATCTTTTTAATTAATTATGAATAAAAAGTATATATATTTTAAACTTACTGTCATTTATTTCATATTACACTTATTCATATATGGTGACACAAGGTGACATTTAATTAGCTGACCATTTTTTAGAAAATGATAGTACCAGTCATTATGAACATCTTTCCCAAAGAAACAAATGGTTGCAAACGAAAAAAACATTGGGTCCCCCCCCCCCCCCCTTAGTAACTTGTAATCAGCTGATGGGGTCAAACCTTTTATTTGTGGACCTAGGTGATAGCTAATGACCCCTTCTCATTTTAAATTTTAATTTGGTATACGATGCACCAAACACCCTGTAGGTATATGAATACTCACCCTTATCATTACAAATACATTTCTTATCTCGCACGCCAATTATAACTCAAGAACGTTGAACCGATTTTAATGATCTCTTATTTGTTGGATTCGTCTCCGCCCTTCGGGGCAGAATAACTGTGAAAATATTGGAAAAATTCACGCAAAACATATACATAAAATAAATCAGATTTGGAACACCGCCATCTAGATTGTTAGGCGGTACGTAGTTCGCGGGGTAAGCTAGTGAACATTTCTTTTTACTTTATACTTTATTGCATATACACATTAGTGGACAATTACAAACATAGTTAGTATACAAAGGCGTGCTTATCTCTATATAGAGATTTCTTCCAGCAAACCCAGGGCTGACAGGGAAAAATAGTTTCATGCGAAGGGATAGACCTATTATGCACAACATAACAAAAAACTAAACATCAGAGTGACTTTAATATATTTATAATAAATTACTTAGATATTTACACATATAAATAAATGAGAACCTACATAATAATATAATACCTATAAATACTATATATAAATATCAATAAATACCTATACAATATATAAATAAAATATAATCTACTACAGAAGAGAAAGGTAATGTTCCTTCAAACTACTTTTGAAGATGTTAAGAGATGGACTGTCCCTGACGGTGCTGGGGAGTTTGTTCCAGAGCTTGATAGCCCGGAGTCGGAACCCATGTTCATATGCGACAGTTTTATGTTGCGGTGTTGTGAGCAGCGACCGAGTGTGAGGTCTCCGAGGCCTATCTGAAGAAAGAAAAGTGAACGAATCACGTAAGAAGCCAGGGTAATGAGGATTATGTAAAATCTTAAAGAGAGTGAAGAGGATGTGGGAATCCCGGCGAAGACGGATTGGAAGCCACTTCAGATCCCTGCGATACTGAGAAACATGGTCAAATTTGCGCAAACCTAAAATAAACCGAATCCCAAGATTTTGAAGTCGCTCGAGTTTGTCCAGTTGCTCTTCGTTTGCGCTGATCCAGCAGACATCTGCGTAGTCAATGAGGGGAAGTAACAGAGATTGGGCGAGTGTAATTTTGGTCTGAAGAGGTAAGAAGTGCTGAAGTCGTCTGAGAGAGTAAAACGTAGCGAAGACACGCCTACTAACCTCGCAGACATGCGCTGACCAAGACAGCAGGTTATCAAAGATGACTCCGAGATTTTCGGCCTTGGAGCTGTAGGGAATTACGATTCCATCGTACATTATGGGTGCAGTGGACATATGCTGTAACACTTGGAGAGAGTACCTGGATTTTTTTTTCTTATGTTGACCGTCGTCATCAGGTCATCATTGTCATTGAACCATCATCGTTTATATATCATCGTTAATAGTCTCAGATGGAGAAAACTTTCATACTCTGTGGGAATAGTAGTACCTTGATTATAAGCTTGTCATATTCGTACGTAGCACTCCCATGGTCTGCGGGCGACGGACAAAAGATGCGGGGCAGGAAAGAAGAGCGCGGGCGGTTCCTACTACGCGCCCCGCCGCCCGCGCTCTTCTTTCCCGTCCTCTTAGCCCCCGCATCTTTCGTCGCCCGCAGACTATGGGAGTGCTACCTACGAATTTCACAAGCGTGCTTCCTGTTAGGCCTCTTAGTGCGACAGAGAGCGCACGCGGCGTCGTACAGTGGGTTATTTGAGTAATGTTTTGTGGTTTAAACAGTTGGGGCCTTACCACAAAAAAATTAAACTACTGTTCAACACTTGTTTAAAAATAAAAATGTATGGGATTTGACGTTTGTTTTGAGGTTGAACGCTGTTTAATATTTTTTGTGGTAACACGGTTTATAGTGGACTGTTCACCTAATTTACATCAATTTTAGTAATAAGTATGTGCTGAAGCATTCAATAAAAAGTATTGTTTAAATCTCATAACATTTATTCAGTTAACCTAGCAAAAATAAAAAACACACATAATTATATTAGTTAGAAGATGATATTTCTTCCTCAGAGGGCAACTCAGGTTCACCACCACTTTCTCCATCATCAGACTCTTCGGTATCTTGTGATACGTGGGTTTACATAGGAAGCAGCATCTTTTTTTTCCTTGGCATCGGCCTCATGCCATGCAGTTAATAATGGATCCGAGAAAACAAGAAACCTTTGAAAATTTCCTTCTTCTTATTATTGTGCCTCTCCACTACTGGAGATTGGCGGTCAGCTCCTCATATTGCTTCTTGTTCATCGCCAAGCGCTGATCAGCTGTTCTACGCTGGCCACTCCCGTCCATTCTCTGATGTTGCGGAGCCACGATTTCCTCCTTCTGCCAGCGCGTCTTTTCCCCTCGACCTTGCCCATCATGATGACTTGAAGAAGTCGGTACCGTTCGTGTCGAAGCACATGTCCCAAGTAACTTATTTACTTCTTTTTAATGATCAAAGTGAGTTCTCGGGATCGTTTGGCGCGCCATAGAACTTCTTCATTCGTGACCCTATGAACCCAGCTTATTCTCAGCATTCTTCGGTAACACCACATTTCAAAGGCGTCCAGTTTCATAATGAAAATTTCCTAGCTTGACCGAATTTGAGAGAATAATTTAAAATGTTTATTTCGTGCCTCTACAGCCTCTTCTGAGAGCTGACCTATTGGAACAATGGCGTGCTTTGTGACAACAGAACCATGTATCAACATTTTGTGCATAGTTGGTATCATGGGATACCGTGGATATAGTTGTACTTAGTTCTGCTGTTTTGTGGAGAATTCTGTGAACTTGACATTGTGAATCTTGTGTCCACTTGAAGTTGTTCCAAGTCCTTTGAGACGAAATATTAGATTCACATTTAGTCCTTTTGTTTCCTTAAAAACCTTCTGTTTGTATTCCCATTATTACTGTTGCCGAATCCAGGCTTTGGAATCATCATCATCATCATCATCTTCAGCCTTTCAGGGAACCTACTGCTAAGTGCCTCCTCATATACACACCACTCGACCCGGTCCCGTGCAACCCGGGTCAACTGCTTTCCTGCTATTCTCACTATGTCATCGGACCATCTGGCAGCTGGTCTGCCGACTAAATTAAATCCAGCGCTGATGTTGCTCGAGCTTTTGAAACATTCTTCACCAATATACCCTTACTCACAACAGACCGTCTAAATTCATCTCCATATGAAGCAGAGACTTTATTAAAAAATAACACTAGCGCCAGTAATGTATATTTAAAATTTCATCATGTATATCCCCAGGAAGACCTGTGGGGTATATCAGTCAAAATCATTGGTTCAGTTATTCTAGTTATAGCCCCACACTTAGCTTATATATTCAATAAATGTGTTGACGATGGGGCTTTCCCAGACCTCATGAAACACAGTAAACTGATACCTCTGTTCAAGTCGGGAGATAAGGGTGATCCTTCAAATTTCAGACCAATATTTCTGTTCTTCCAACACTAAGTAAAATATTTGAAAAGATTATACTCAATCAAATGCTCTCACACTTCAACCGTACAAAACAACTCCACGCTAAACAATACGGTTTCACTAGGGGTAAATCGACTACGGATGCAGGTATTACCCTTATATCTCATATTTATTCTGCATGGGAGGCCGCACAGGATGCTATCGGAGTTTTTTGCGACCTGTCGAAGGCGTTTGATTGTGTTGATCATAATACGCTATTAATTAAATTAAATCATTACGGAGTTAGAAATAAAGCGTTGTATCTACTAAGATCATACCTAAGCAATATAATTCAAAAGGCAGAAGTTAACGGCGTAAAATCTGATGGATCGGGTGTTAAAATGAGCGGTCCACAAGGTTCCATATTGGGCCCTTTCTTATTCCTGGTATATATTAATGATCTGCCTTTCATGGTGGAGAAATTAACTGACATAGTGTTGTTTGCTGATGATACTTCACTGGTCTTCAAAATTGAAAGACAAAAAGGAGAATTTGATGATGTTAATGGTGTATTGTCTTTAACCTTGAATTGGTTCACAGTTAATAATTTATTGTTAAACGCTGGTAAAACCAAGTGTATCAAATTCTCACTTCAAAATGTCAGGCAAGTTGAGACCAGTTTAGTGTTAGACAACAGCACGTTAGAATTAGTAAATGATACGAAGTTTCTTGGAATAACCATTGATAGCAAATTGCAGTGGGGACCCCACATAGATAAATTGGCTGGTAAGTTAAGTTCTGCGGCTTACGCTGTTAGGAACATCAGACAAAGCACGGATGTGGCTACATCTAGGCTAGTATATTTTAGTTACTTTCATAGTGTGATGTCCTATGGTATTTTGTTGTGGGGGAAAGCAGCGGATATTCAAACTATTTAGGTGTTTGAGCCTTCGCTTGACCCACTGGTGAGATTACCCCTTTGATTTTCACTTATTTGCAGTGTATACCTACCTTCAGTATCGATGTATCGTCGTTCTTGATCCAGTATGGAGTTAGTCACAGATGCGTCATCGCTGCCGGTCGGCCATTTTGAAATCAGTACGTCTTTGACTTTCACAGTGAGCAGTGTGTTAGAGAAATTCTTTTTTCAAATTAATAAAATTTCCCGGAATTTGTGAAAATTCTAAGGTATGATGTTTCAACTATCTAAGTGAAACAGTATGTAATATTTTGTCGCGACTGCCGCTCTCTAAGACGGCGGACTCGCTCAGAGTCGAATTTATTCAGGATGGGCCTGATATTTTGACTAACGGAACATAGCAACTCGTTTTCACAGTTGAACGGCTCTGTTAGCCGACCGCTTGTTCCCATGTCGCGCCTCAGCCGACAAACGATATTTCACTGACGGCTATTGCTGCCGACTAGTCAGGCTACGTGTCGGCTGTCACACTCAACGACGTCAGCTGATTAAGCCGACACGCCGGCCCATGCGACGGCTGCCGCAGCCGACATGTCAGAAGGCGACGGCTATCGCAGCCGACAAACACTGAAACTTACGATTGTTTTGGCATATTCCAGATTATGGAGAATACGACAACGCTGGGCCAACTGGCCGACTGGGACCCTCCCGAGGACGAGGGTCAAGCCTACTTGCGAATTTTAAGCATCATCGATGAATTCTATCCGCCGGACTGGAGGAACTGGGTTGTGAACAATCTCACCTATGAGCAGCTTTTTGGCGGAAAAATCTCAGCCGATGATGAGAACAGGATCCGCTTCGCGATCCCGACAGTCCACTTGGCGTGCGCGTTCAGCCACGAAACTCCATCCTCACTAAGCGAGCGGCGCTTCAAAGCGATAAAAAGGAAACTTATCAAATGGCCCCTAGCTCGGGCCCTAATTTACGGGCCGTTGGCCACCTTGAAGAAAATGCACCCAGAAGGGGAGTTCAACGGGTTTGCTAGTTTCCTTCCCAGACTCAAACCAAAGCTGGTACCTCGTGAGGAGGCATCGGCTACCTTAAAGGCAAATGCAACGAATGGACACCCCGAATACTCATCTCCTACGAGTACTCTGAGCCGAGAGTGCGCTCATAGCCCCACCAGAGATTTAGAGACTGATAGCCTAAAGAATTACATGCGCCAACAAAACCAAATTTTAAGTAGGCTCATCGAAATCTCAGAAGTTAATTCTCAACATATAAAGGAGTTACAAGCGCCAAACGCAGAGGAGATAACTGATCATGCGTCTATAGAAAGTGAAGCTGGGGAGTGGGTCGCGCCTTCGGTTTTAGGTGGTGAGATGGATTATTTGGGGAGCGGGGCGGGGCCGGCTCCCCAAATAACTCCTCTTCCTCCTGACGAGACGGATCTAGAAATCGACCATTTTAATAGCTTCGATCCAGAAACTGTGGAAACGGAAGCAAAAGTGGGACCAGCTAATCCTATATAAGTGAAGCAAGGAACTCAATGTCAAAGGCTGGGTGGTGATGGTTGGCAAAATATCAGGTACGCAGATGTCCAGAAGCAATTTCAAGCTACTCCTGTGTTCACCAGCCTCAAGACGAATAGTGCGCTCGCCATGGTGACACCACCCTGGCAGTCTATCATACTCCTGGAAAAGATAGACCTTTGTCTAGGGGCCATCACAAATGGGCTACTCCAACAAAGACATCACTTCACTGACATCTTCAACCAAGCCTCACCCGAAGTGAAGAGATACATTAACAAGAACTTCTTAACCAAAGATTCGGCTTTTAGAAAGACTTCGGACGCCCTTCTTCAATATACTTGTGGAAAACGAGCCGAAGTCTTACAGCAAAGAAGGGGCCGAAGTCTTACAGTATACAAGCCAAGCAACAAAACGCTGAACGAGTTACTCCAGGCCATTCCCCCCTCGTCCTCGCAGCTTTTTTCGGAGCCACAGTTATCGGACCTCATCAAAGAACAAGGAGGACTGATGAAGTTCTTTCCAGGGCGATTTCGCACAGCTTTCAAACATAAAAATATCACCCGAAAAGAAAACATCCCAGTGCAGGAAACGAAGGAGAGACGAGTTGAAGGAGGGGGAACTTACAGAAGACCCAGTTTTAAGCCACACTTCCAGCCCGACCGCTCCTCGATGCGTCCGCCCGCGACTGGAGGAAGGCGCCAATATGAACCGCCTCCAGGGAAACAAAGGAGACCTAGATTCGACGGGAGGAAATAAGTTCCAAGCTGGTCAGGTGAAAAGCTTTTATAACATATTAATACCTTAATACCTTAGACACCATTTACACACATTGATCTAGCCCCAAACTAGGATTCCCTGTATCTTGGGTACTAGACAACGATACACATACTTATATAGATAAATATTATACTTAGATAGATAAACAACCATGACTAGAGTACAAACATCAGTTCTCATCAAACAAATATTTGCCCCCACCGGGACTCGAACCCGGGACCCTTGGTTTCGTAGGCAGCGACACTGCCGAGTCGGCCATTCGGGTCGTCAATATGGAAGAGCCTTGATGCTCCAGATTCTATACTATCTATTATATCTGGTTATAGAATCCCCTTTTGTGCCTCTCCTCCATTAAGACCGTTTAATACAGATTTCCCAAATCATTCCTTAATAAAATCATCACAAGGTATGGAGGCCGAGTTGAACAAAATGATTGCTTGTGGGGCAGTAGAGAAGTGTTCCTTTAAAACTGGCTTCCTATCTCCTATGTTTTTAAGACCAAAGTCTGATGGTTCCAGTAGACCTATTTTCAACCTGAAAGAGCTTAATAACTACCTTTGGCCGCCCAAATTTCGATTAATAAATCATTGTAAAATTCCAGAATGTATAAGTAAATTTGATTTTATGGTAAAGGTTGATCTTTCTCAAGCGTATTTCCATATCCCCATAGTATAGGGACATCACAGATTTTTGGCTTTAAATTACGGTGGTACCTTGTACCAAATGACTTGCTTACCATTTGGCTTAGCGACGGCTCCATATGTGTTTGCAAAAATAACTAACTGGGTGGCTAATCTTTTCAGAGAAATGGGAATAAGAGTCGTCGTGTACTTGGACGATTTTCTGATCATACATCAAAATTCAGTGATTCTCCATCGTCAGTCGAAATTAGTTCAAAATCATCTGGAAAGTATGGGTTGGTGCATAAACTTCAAGAAGTCCGTTCTCACACCGACTCAGGAGGTAGAATATTTGGGAATAGTTTGGAGTACAAAATTAAACACCAAATACTTGAGCAACTCAAAAATTTTAAAAATCAAGACTATAATCAGACAATTCTTAAGCACAAGTGTGTGGACAAGGTGGGAGGCGAAAGTCTTATTAGGCAATCTGAACTTCGCAACGTTTGTGGTTCCACTCAGAAGGTTACACAGTCGGCACATTCAAATAGAGGCAAACAGACTCCCATGTCAATTCCCTCATCAAACCCACGGTCTTCCATCGATCGTGAAAGAGGAGTTGATATGGTGGTTGAACAACGCTCACCATCCATCCCCAATTCACTTAGAGCCAGCAAAGACTTTTGTGACGACAGATGCCGCAGGCTTGGGATGGGGGGCGACAGTCAACGGAGCGAACCTGATGGGCACATGGGAAAAACATCAATTAAAGTGGCACAGCAATCAAAAAGAGCTTTGGTCTGTCCTGGAAGTTATCAACAGGTTAGGCAACCAGATGAGAGACCAAACAGTCATGATACAATCAGACAACAAATCAGTAGTTGCTTATATCACGAAAGAGGGGGGAACCAAATCTTTGCGTTTACTGCGCACAACTCAGGAAATCCTGGAGAGAGCCCGAGAATTAAGGATAAATTTAACAGCACGTTACTTACCGGGAAGGTACAATTCAATAGCAGACAGCTTATCCAGAGCGAACGGACTGCCGGAATGGACATTGAACAGGCACTACCTGATACAACTTTCAATAACTGGGCACTCCAGAAATAGATCTCTTTGCAAGTGCGCGATCAGCTGTCTTAGCCAATTATGTCAGCGAAGATGCTCGAGATCAGAGCAGTGTCTTTGTGGATGCCTTCAGTCGAACCTGGCATTACACACTCGGATGGCTGTTCCCTCCACCGGGTCTCATCCCGAGAGTGCTGCAACAACTGGCGCAGAGCTCTGGAACTTACCTCCTCGTAGCACCGAAGTGGGATCGCACATTTTGGAAAGCAGAATTAAAACAGAGGTCTTTGCAAACTCCACTGACAATTCCCAACCTACAACAGAACCTAACAGATCTAAGGACCGGAAGACCACCGGCGGAGATAAGCCACTTATGTTTGCAGGTATGGAAGGTTCAGGCTGGGCCAGTTGGGTTCACTCATGGCCAATCCATAGCAGGAAGTTACTGGAGTCCTCATGGCGCAGATCTACATTGAAAACATACCAACCGGCTTGGAGATGTTGGGTGAGATGGGCTAAGGACAACCATTGTCTAGTTAACAACCCATCACCTGTAGAGGTTGCCAAATTTATCTGCTATCTTCATAATGAAGTACTTTTAGCGCCAAAAACTATTTCAGTCCACAAATCAGTTGTCTTAACCTTCGCGAATCCATCTCAGCGCGAAACTATGAGTAATCACCCAATCATAAAGCAGAGCCTAAAAGCAGTATTTCTTAGTAAGCCACCGGTTCAGAAATCATATATTTGGGAAGTTAGTCAGCTAATTAACTATCTGAAGTCTTATGCCCTAGATGTAAAAAGTCTCTTTCAAGTTTCTCGCCATACGGCCGCACTTCTACTCCTTGCTTCGGGCCGCAGAGTCCATGACTTAACATTATTAGATATAAGCCCTGAATTTATGATTATTTCAGATGATGCAATAATATTTTGGCCTAAATTTGGTTCAAAAACTGATTCAATTAGATATAGGCAGTCAGGTTGGAAACTGAACTCTAGTGATAATGAAAGACTTGATCTCGTTAAGTGGCTAAATACGTTGTTAATTATCTCAAATAGCCGTAGATCTCATAGTTTAAGTAATTTGTTCATTACAACAAGAGGTAAGGTGCAAGGCGCCTCGCCTTCTGTTATTAGAGGTTGGATCCGTACTTTATTTAAGGATGCTGACATTAAAGCATCACCTGGAAGTTGCAGAGCTGCAACAAGTACTGATTTTTGGTCAAGAAAAGGTGTTGATTTAGATGATGTTATAAAAAGAGGTAACTGGCAGAGTCAAGATACATTCTTGCGTTACTATTTTAAAGAGATTCAACGTCAGAGTCTTATTGTTAATGATTCTAATTGTTTAACGCAATCGTTTGTACCTGTTTAGTTTCCTAATAAATACTTAACTGATTTTAGAACATAATTGTTTTTTTTTTAACTTCAGTATCACAGTACAGTATATAGCTAGCCATCGCCGCCGGCAGAATATAAACAAATCTCACCAGTGGGTCAAGCGAAGGCTCAAACACCTAAATAGAACCGTTTTCCCCCCGAAGGGCAGAAAACGAATATTTAGGTTTTAGCCGAAGCTTGACCCACCTTTTCCGTCCTTGCCGGCGGATAGTGAGAGTACTTATTTCAAAATGGCCGACCGGCAGCGATGACGCATCTGTGACTAACTCCATACTGGATCAAGAACGACGATACATCGATACTGAAGATAGGTATACACTGCAAATAAGTGAAAATCAAAGGGGTAATCTCACCAGTGGGTCAAGCGAAGGCTCAAACCTAAATATTCGTTTTCTGCCCTTCGGGGGGAAAACGGTTATATTTTTATTTTACAGAAAAGAGCTATTCGAGCAATTTATAATTTAAAACGAACAGACTCCTTAAGAGAGCTTTTTAAAGAAATTGACATACTAACAGTAGCTAGTCAATTTATTTTCGGAAATATAATGTATGTACGCAAGAACCTTACAACATTTTCCAAACTTAGCGATAGCTGTAATGTTTACCTAAGAAATAATCACAGACTATGTGCGCCCCGTTTTAGACTCGCGAAGGTTAGCAATTCTTTCAAGGGTCAGTGCATTCTCTACTACAATAAGATACCTCTGGAGATTTTGAAATTGCCATTTGAGCAATTTAAAAAGCATGTTAAAGCGACTTTGTCGAAAAAGGGATATTACAATGTTCAAGATTACTTAAATGACAGGACTGTATGGGGTTAATCTGGCTCAACACAGACCTTGCTGTTAATAATTTTGTAATTATTTATTCCAGCTTATTAAATAAAAATAAATCATAATTGTATTAGTTAAGCACAACCTATTTTTAAAAGAGATCTAAAAATCAATCTGTGGGAGTTTCTACGCCCTTCTTCTCCCACAGTGGTCCAATGTAGAAAAGGGGCAAAAAATGACGTTTGCTAAGTATATTTAAATATCTACAGTAATAAAGTACTTTTGAGTTTGAGTTTGAGTTTGAAACAAAAAATACCATTCCCCCTCTTATGTCCGAAACTACTGAACCGGTCTATATTAAGAATTTACAAAAAAAATACCTAATTATTTCGACATTTTTTGTTTTGGGCTAAATTTTTATGATCTATCTTAGGCTATAACGATACGTTTGTTAATCCTTAGCTATTATATGCCACTCAAGGCAACCTACTACACTGACGAGCAATGAAAAAGTTCAACCCACAAAATGCCGACAAACACCTCAATATCTCCTAAAACAAAGAACCTAGCTTTATAAATTAAAAAGTGTTTTTTTTAATTGGTAATATTCTGATGCGCTGTTAAATGTATTTCAATATTACAGACGGCGTCTTTAAGCTAGCCTTTCCCGTTTAGGAGTAATTTGGTGCTAAGTCACTGGAACTTTTTCATTGCTCGTCAGTGTATTTTAGGATATCTGGGTGCACGGCAGTGCACCACCAAGTCGAGCAAGCACAGCCGTACCATCCTTTTCTCGAAGCAATTCAGGCCATATTCGACCCCCCTAAAACTTCGTTGTGGATAAAACAAGAAGCCTGATTTTTCTGTTACTAATTAGGCCTTATATCAACACGATATATTAAATTTTTTATTCAATTTGAACCAGTAGTTTAAGAATTGTAACATGTCAAAGTTTCCTCATTTTGTCACTGACTGACTGACCGATCATCAAAACTCCCAGGCACTTCTAGCAGACATAGAACCTTCAAATTTGGGATATAAATAGTAATTAGTATTCTTATCAAGGGAAAACTTAAACATTTCAAGCTTATGTATAGTTTTCCAGAAAACCCATCTGCATCAATAACTTTGTAATCTTATATAAAATGTATAGGATTACAAAGTTACATTTGCAGTTTATGAATCATTGAATGCCCCTAGGAAAATATGCCTTTACAAACAAGATTCTATAAACATAAATTATGTAATACATACATAATATCACGCCTGTTTCCTAGAAGAGGGATACGTACATCCACCAGGGACCACCACTTACCACGGTCCAGGCATACATCCCTCGTTTCCTTTGGTTACCATTATGCTTAAATTATATATTACTAGCTGACCCGGCAAACGCTGTTTTGCCATATAAATAATTATAACACTTAGGGGTATGAAAAATAGATGTTAGCCGATTCTCAGACTACGAAGACAAACACTGTGACACGAGAATTTTATATACAGGGTGTAACAAAAAGGGTTTAACTCCCGAATGTATGTGGTTACTATGGGACCAACTTGATCAGAGCAACTTGATTTTTCACTTCTCCATATAAATCAGCCGAGCGCCCAGACGGAAATGTATGGGGAAGTGAAAAATCAAGTTGCTCTAATCAAGTTGGTCCCATAGTAAAAGTTGCTCAGAATGATGTCCCAAACCACATACATCCGGGAGTTAAACCCTTTTTGTTACACCCTGTATATATGTATGATGTACATTCCCGACAAAATGCTTCAAATATAATAAAACTATTCAATAGAACAAATTGCGTTCTAATGCGACGGGAGTGGTAGCAGATTAATCCAATTGCTCGATAGATGGCGCTGCCTGTATTTTAACTCACGCTATGGTTTGAAACCGTCGCTAGCTTAAGTAGCGGAGTTGCTCGCCAGCGATTTCAACTAGTTGTTGATAATTTTTGTATCTGCATTAATTATTATATTTACTAACTATTTGGATTTGTTCATCTAGCACATTTGCCAGAACTAGTAGTCGCAATGGATTCGGAAATAGTGTATGTGAATGACCAACCATGCCCACACCGGATTGTACGGATACCTGGCGATGGGTCGTGTTTGTTTCATTCTTTGTCATTCTCTATGTATGAGAATAATATTGAGTCGTCGTATGAGATTAGACTTGCTATAGTCGAGTATGTGGTAGCACATTGGGAAGAGTTCCAAGTTTATACTTGTGACGAGCACGGAGACCCCTACATTAACGCCGAGCTGTACTCGATGGCAATGGTAAAAATAACTACCTATGGTGCCGCGTCTGAACTTATGGCGGCCGCAGCTATGTATCCGTATGCTTTCGAGGTTTACGAAAACGGCGTTTTGAGGGGATTATTCGGTGGTGATTCTGGTAATCCGGTGAAACGTTTACGATTTTCTGGTAGTTTCTTAGGCGGTCATTATGAAGTGCTCCTTCCAGAAATGCCTCCGATTGATGGTAATTCGAATAACAATAATACAAACTTATCTAAAAAGGGGGGAAGACCTAAGAAGGTTAAAATAGGAAGACCTAAAACTTCGGCGCTCTCCCGTTCTCAGCAAAATAAAGAAGCGGCGGCTCGTTACCGCCAGAACAACCCCGAAAAACGGAAGGAGACATTAACTCGTTACAGTTCTTCATGTCCAGAAGTTCACAGAAAAGCTGTAGCGCGTTACACTGCCTCTCATCCTGAAATACATCGAGAAGCAGTGTCACGTTACACTGCCTCTCATCCGGAAATACATCGAGAAGCGGTGTCGCGTTACACTGTTTCCCATCCCGAAGTTAACCGTGAAGCTGTCCAAAGGAAAAGATCAAACGAAAAGTTACAATTTCAACCAAAAAATATAGAAAAAATTATTCAAGCGCTTACTAACAAAATTAAGGACAGATTAGAAGCGGAGAAACAAATTAAATGGGCACTTCATAACAGGCAGCAAACTTTAGGAAACTTTAATAAAACTATCGATAAATTGAAAGATAAATTTAAAGTATCATTAGAAAAACTAAGTTCTTGTGCTCTGGATAGTACTTCCAATGACAAATTAGAATGTTTTGTAGGAAAATCGGAACATAGAAGTAATCAGGAGCCATATCACGCAGGAAAACCATACAATTTATTACAAGGCCAGGAGAAAGCCATCAAAATTGACGACACAGGAAAAGCAGTCTTTGGAAATGTGGAAAAGCATGGCCGTAGTTTTGTTTGGTGTTGTAATGATCTATGTGCACTAGATGAGAGCGTAATGATACAATTAACAAACATGTTCAAAATCTTGGTGAACAAAAGTGCTGCTCAGTATTACACATTAATACAAAATGGAAACTTATTTGAGTATCTAAATTATATTAACACTATTAAATCGCATTTTCCACGTCTAAGGACAATCTCAAGAGAAATTTATCAAGTGCAGAGCTTTTTTAACATTTTAAAAGATATTGATGAATCATTGGAAAAATGTGACGTAGAAAAAATTAAAAAACACGGAAAACAACAAAATGTTGGAAGTATAGTTGTGGAAAGTGAAGAGTCACATGACATTTTAGAGGATGAGATCATAGAAAAACATAAAGCTGCGTTTAAATCTCTAAAACTAAAGTGTCTTGATACTCCAAAACTAGAGTGCATGTCGTGTATAAAACTTTGTTATTCAAGAGATGTTTCATCTTTGAATAGATTAAGAAAGGCTTTAGAAACTAGTATTTGGAATAATCTTCTCAGTTATTATAGATCCAACAATCAAGATTACAGCCCATACATTTGTCACTTATGTTTACAAAAAATAAGAGCAAATCAACTGCCAGCAGCTTGTTTTCTAAATGACCTATACGTTAGTACTGTTCCACCACAGATAACCGAGTTGAATGACTATGAAAAGATTTTAATTCAACGCGCCAAAGCATTTCAAGTGGTAATGCTAATGAATCCCGTTGCAAACAAACATTTACCTAATAGGAATATGGTGAAAAAAGTAAAAGGTAGAACTTTCCACCTTCCCTTGCCGCTTGAAGAAACTTTGAAAAAGCTGCCTACACCAGAACACCCAATTGCAAACCCTGAAATGTTTATTATGGTACGAGGTATGCCAACAAAATCTAAAATAGTGTGGGAGGATATTGTAGATGTTAATAAAGTTTACGAAGCCTTACAATATTTGAAACGTGTAAATTCTCTTTACTCTCAAATACAACTTCCGCATTCACCTCAACAATTGATTGATTTTATTAACGAAGAAGACAATATCCATCATATAGCAGATCAATTAGTTGTACATAACGCTGCAGAAGAAAATGTTGGGCTCCTAACACAAATCACATCAGAAAAAGAGGCGGACTATGAACAATACACTATTTATCCCTTGCATGAAAGAAGGAGAAATGCTCCTATTTCAGAACTTTACCAGATGCTGAAAGTCAACGCTGCTCCAATAGATTCTAGAGATACTGATTTAGATGTAAAGTGCTTTCCTGATCTTTATGTTGAAGGAAAATATGGTCAGTTTTATAATCGACAGCAAAAGCTAACATCTAGTGAGTTTATAAAAGCAAGATTAATGTCAAAGCATTCCCAATTTCGTCTTAATCAACAATATTTATTTTTTCTACTTAATGATGCTAACATTCGACAAATTAATTCTGGTATTTTCTATAAAATGAATTGTGTTAACCAAAAACAGAAAATTACAGCTGAACAGTATTTCGAAATGCTCAATAAGGAAGAGTTAGAAGGTGACATAACGGCAATATTTGGTAGGTTACGTAATACACGGGTGGTTTGGAAAAAAACATCTTGTAGTTTTCGGGGATCTCTTACAGCTTCCGCCCGTAAGAGAAAAGTCCCCTTTTGAAAAACTGACAGTAACTGAAACTAACAAATTGCTAGGTTCCCTCAGTATGCCGAATCTGTGGATTGAACTGTTTACATACGATGAACTTACAATTAACATGCGACAACTTAATGATTCTGACTTTGTTGAAATGTTAAACAGAATCAGATTAGGTGTGACTACACAAAAAGACCGCGACTTACTCTCGACTAGATTATTACATCTTAAATCCGATTCCAATAAAAACCGATTAAATGAAATAATTGAACACCTCTCGAAACTTCCTGATGATACTGTTTGCTTATTACCTACAAAAAATATGTGTCTACAATTAAATACTGCAATGCTCAGGTCTCTCCCATATCCTGAAATAATACTTACAGCTATAGATAGCATAGATTGTCCCAGATACCTAACAAAAAGAGCTCGTGAATGCATAAAGAAATATGAAGACGATGCGTCTATGACTGCAGGCCTGGAAGAGAACATAATTATAAAAATAGGAGCAAAAGTCATGTTAAGGCGAAATATTGACGTAAGTCTCGGTTTGGTCAATGGTTCTATCGGTATAGTGCGAAGAGTTAAGATTGATCCAGATGATCCAAAAATAATTAAGAAAATATGCATTCAGTTTAATAATGATCATGAAATTTACGAGCTTAGTCCGGTCAAAACTAAATTTGAAATTATTAATAGGGCATATGTTCATCGCGAACAATTTCCCATATGTATAGCCTATGCTATAACCATCCACAAAAGTCAGGGCCTAAGTCTAAATAATGCGCTGATGGATATAGGTTCTGCAGTGTTCACATCCGGTCAAGCTTACGTGGCACTTTCGAGAGTAACAAGTCTGGGCGGTTTACATCTAATTAATGTCGATTTCGGAAGTTTTAAAGCTCAGGAATCATCAATTTGTGAATACAACAGATTGAGAAGCATTTACCGCCCAGATTTGTCAAAAATTTTAACATCAAAGCCTCAGAGAAAAACACATCGTGACAGGGAGTGGGCTTTGAGAAAAACTGTAGCTGAAGCTCAAGAAGTAATACCAGAAAAGAAAAAGAGAAAGACTACCTACAAACATAAGAAATAATCATAAGACAGGTTTTATGTTTTTTATTGTTATTGTAAAAGTACCAAAGGTACCAAATTTTAAAAAGTAGAACTTTACAAAAAGAAGTGAGATCCCATCAAAAACATCCTGTAAAAAATACCAAGTCTCGCAGCTCTGTGATTCTACCGTAAAAAGTTGTGAGATCCATGTTATACCAAGTCGGTTAACTGATTTAGTCCCTACTTAAGGGGCCTTCTGTCTTAAGTTAATACGTAAGATATTTTCATATCTATATTCAAATCTTTTACTTTTTAAATAAAAATATCGACTTGGCCATCGCATGCTTAGTTTGTTTAGTCCTTTACAACCAGGGTCTGCTGGAAGAAATCTCTATTTAGAGATAAGCTGACCTTGGTACATGTTATTTCTGTTTTTATGTCCTGTCATGTATCGTGTAATAAATATATACAAATACGTTATCTATCACACAGAACTAAGAGCCAGAAACCTGGTTTTTCATCAAATTCCTTCCGAATGCATAAAGAAGTGAAAGGTACTGGAATTTAATGGACTGAAAATAACTAGAGCATTAGTAATTTTGTTGCACTAGTCTTCCATTTTCTATTGTTGCCGCTTGTTAAAGGTATACATATATTAGTTTTGGAACCAAGTTTTAATCGTGTAGAACGCAATTATACTCTAAACAACCTAATATAATGTAGATATGATTTCGAAGATACATTGTGCCTTCATGCGATGGCCAAGTCGATATTTTTATTTAAAAAGTAAAAGATTTGAATATAGATATGAAAATATCTTACGTATTAACTTAAGACAGAAGGCCCCTTAAGTAGGGACTAAATCAGTTAACCGACTTGGTATAACATGGATCTCACAACTTTTTACGGTAGAATCACAGAGCTGCGAGACTTGGTATTTTTTACAGGATGTTTTTGATGGGATTAGAATAGAATAGAATAGAATAAACTTTATTTGGCACATAAAAATACAATAGAATAAATTAACTTAAAATTATTACAGTCTTATGTACGAGTATTATGCACCAAAAAGGTCTCCACTCAGCCTTATGCCATGGTTGGGCCACGGCGCTGATTTTCAGTGGATGCCTTACACTTAAATATTAAACGTATTGGAACCATATGAAAACAGTGCAGATATTAAAGTATTATGATGCATCACCATCACATTTAGCTGAAGCTCAGTCTCAGTATTTATGTAAGTACGATTTATTACAACTGGATCTTAGCATTACATGCGCAGAAAAAATATAATTAAAACCACAACAGCTTATGTAACACTATAACAGATAATTTAGAACAAACAGTTGATAATGGGTATGAAACAACTTTACTATAGGCCTTTTTGCTTAGTAAGTAGATATTTCTTATATTTTAATTTAAAACTGCCTATTGAAGGGGACTGTCTAATAGGGGGAGGGATATTGTTCCAGCATTTCGTGGCGCAGTAACGGAAGCTTCCCCGAAATGCTGATGAATGGTGGGATGGGCAGACCATTCTTAATGGAATATGAGACTGACGATTACAAAATTTTAACTTGTTGTATAAGTATGAAGGTTGCTGCTTCTGAATCACACCGAAAAGTAGACTTGCAAAATGCAGGGCTCGCCGTGACTCCATATTGAGTAAGTTGTTACTATTTAAGTAAGGGGTAATGTGCGCTCTCCGTGGGATAGTGAAACAGAACCTTGCGCAGGAATTCTGAATTCTCTGTATATTTTTTTTAGTTCTTACCAGCAGACAGCCCCCAATAACAGTATCAGCATAATTTAGCTTAGACAAAATAAGTGATTCACAAAGATGGATCCTCGTATCTACATCTAGGTAGTTACGTATTTTATAGAGAACACGAAGTCTATAAAAACAGTTTCTAACAGTTTCAAGTACATGCTTTTCAAATTTTAAACCATCATCCATCAGCACACCCAAATTCCGCGCTTCTGTTACCTGTTCGATTTTTACGCCTCCTAATTTGAGCTCAATATTGTGACTGTTAATTTTCCTTATTTGCGTTTTAGTACCAATCGCAAGAAACTTAGTTTTAAGAGGATTTAAAGCTAGACAATTTTTTCTGGACCATTCTGATATTTGATCTAGTTCTTTATTAAGTTTTGCAATTTCCTCCGTCGTTTCTGAGGGATTGAAAGATCTGTAAACCTGCAAGTCGTCAGCATAAATATGATATTTACTGTCGTTCACAATATTTGCTAAATCAGCAGAGTAAAGGATATAAAGTATAGGTCCCAAAATAGAGCCCTGGGGGACACCTTTATTTACTACTGCAGGGCTTGAGTATTTGTTAATGCCTTTACCTCCACAAACTTCGACACTCTGGGTACGATTGCTCAGGTAGCTAGAGAACCATTTCATTGAAACACTGTCAAAACCATAATAGGCCAGTTTAGATAAGAGTAAAGTTGGACTTATAGTGTCAAACGCGCGCGAAAAGTCAAGTAAGACCAAAATCGCTCCCTCACCAACGTCCTGTCCTGCCAGGATATCGTCAACAACATCCAAAAGAGCCGTCACCGTACCTCTACCTTTTCTAAAGCCTGACTGTTTCGAAGGGAGAATATCGTTAACCTGTAAGTATTCTGTTAAAAGCATTGACACAACTTTTTCAATAATTTTGGACATAAAAGGTAGAATACTTATTGGTCGAAGATCTTTTAAATCTACTGGGTTATTTATTTTAGGAAGAGGTCTCACTTTCGCGACTTTCCATGCTTCGGGAAATATTCCGGATTGAATAGATCGATTAATAAGAGAAGTGATTATACCAAGTGTACGTGGCATTGTCAGAAGCAACATATCCAGAGTGATACAATCGAAACCTTGAGCATTTGTTTTAAAGTTCTTCATAATTTTTACAATGGTGTCTTGATTTGCTGTTTTGAGACTGAAGGTTGATTTGTTGAAGCGGTTAAACCAGTAGTGCGTTAATAAAGATACATCGATAGTACCCTCATCAGGAATATTAAGGAAATGGTCATTAATGCAGTCGGGGTCACATAAATGTTCGGGTAGGTCAATTTGTCTTTTTTTAAAGTCTGCTACATTACGTTTAATATGTTTCCAAAGTTTTTGTGGATCATTTAGGTTATTATTGACATAATGCTGGAAATAAGCTGTTTTTTCACTATGCATTGCCACTTTCACAATTTGTTTTAATTCTTTGTAATACTTTTTATCAATATCTAATTTAGTTTTACGGCTTTTGACATGGGCTTCATTTCTGAGATTTATCATGGCTTTCACTGTTGGTGTTAACCAAGGGTAGTTTAAATCTTTTACATAGATGGTTTTTACAGGTGCGTGCAAATCAAACAAGTTTACAATTTGAGAATTTAGCGCGCACAATGTCTCATTTACGTCTTCGCTCAACAGACTCTCCCACTGTATGGCATTTAGGTCAGCATTAAAAGTATCCATATCAATATCTTTAAGAGGCCTGTAGACAATACATCGAGGATGTGGTTTGGGTTTTTTAACATTAATCTCGCACGTTAAGAAAGCATGGTTGCTCAGTTCAGGCACATAATTAATGCAAACATCACTTACCTTAGTCCTATTAAATATTAAATCTATCAACGTCTCTGAGTGATCTGTAAAGTGCGTCGGCTCAGTTACGTATTGACAAAGATCCATACATAACGAAAAGTCTTTTAGCTTTTTGGTACTTGCATCTTCTATTTTTAGCATGTCTATGTTATTATTATATATTATATTATAACCGTTTTTTTTAATCACGTTGTTGCTGATAATGATAATTTAGGACGGCAATGACGGCATTAAGGACGGTGACGGTGTGTTACCGAAAATAATAAATTCAGTTAAAAATTACTTAAAAAACCCCTCAAAAACGTAACAAGACATAGAAATGATAATCAAAGCCAATTTCAGGCTAAACCTTTGGCGGCACAGAGCCACCGACCCTTACTCGAA
The DNA here is from genome assembly GCA_949825045.1 of Argyresthia goedartella. NCBI lineage: Eukaryota > Metazoa > Arthropoda > Insecta > Lepidoptera > Argyresthiidae > Argyresthia > Argyresthia goedartella. Next base: position 33,815,084 of record OX463812.1, on the reverse strand, counting down.
GTTTTACTTTACTTACGAAGAAGACCCGAATGCCCGAGACTGCAGTGACCCTGCATACGAAGCCAAGGGTCCCGGGTTCGAGTCCCAGTGGGGGCCAATATTTGTTTGACGAGAACGGATGTTTGAACCCAGTCATGGCTGTTTATCTATCTAAGCATAATATTTATCTATATAAGTATGTGTATCGTTGTCTAGTACCTAAAATACAGGGAATCCTAGTTTGGGGCTAGATCAATGTGTGTCAATAGTGTCCAAGGTATAATTTACTTGGTATTTATAAAAAAATATTTAAAAAAAAAACAAGTGCGAATCGGACACGCGCACGAAGGGTTCCGTGCCACCTTACAATGGTAGGGATGGTGTGGAGTGAATAGTTTACATACATAGCAAAATGTTGTTTACAAATTGATTGGTGCGGCTTGGTGCGGCTAGTTTCACACTCCATATACAGGGTGTCCCGTAAGTAGTGGTCCAACGTTAAAGGGAAGACAGCTTGCCTTATTTCCTAAAACCAATTTAAATATAATAAAAAAAAAACGTAGGGTTACCATGTTATTTTTTTTCCCTGGAATTTCCCATTTCGTCTTCCGTACATCGTGTTTTTTAATGCTGACGCTGCTAAGAATAACATTTCCAAGATTTTATTTTTGTAGAATAAAGCTAAATAGTTTATCAATGTAACCAAATAACAGTTTTGTTACTATCTGTTACTAATGGCTTGGAAAAAATCTTAAACAAAAAAAATATTTGTTCCGCCTTCAGATGACAGAAATTTAAAAAAAATCTCATGCAAAAAAAATGTATGACATTGAACTGAACCATTCTTTTAAAAACTTGTACACCTACCCAGCTTTGTAAATTGGAATAAAAACTAAGTCTAGGCTTTGTCGTTACAAAGTAATTGCTATTTATCTAAAAAGTGGCGCTAATTTTAAATAATTGAATAAAAAGAAAAAATATGCGTTAAACTTATTGTAGTGTCTAAACTGTCTGCCTATGAGCTTGAATCACTAAGATAGACACAATTTTTTATTTAGCTTTATGAATCAAGTTTCTACCGCTCAATCTACATTTAACATAAGATACTTATTGCAGGTATGTCAATAATCCATTTCATTTTAAACAAATTAGGTCTTATTAAAAAATAAAACAGTTAAGTAAATAAAAAATTATATTGATACAACACAACTGAACTGAACAACTGAACCATTCTTTTAAAAACTTGTACACCTACCCAGCTTTGTAAATTGCTATAAAAACTTAGTCTAGGCTTTGTTGTTACAAAGTTATTGCAAAATATCTGAAAAGTGGCGCTTATTTAAAAATATTAATAATAAGCAAAATGTGTATTACAATATTTTTATGACTTCCTTAGCCACGAATCTCATGCCATGGTAATAAACTTCCAAACCTAAGAGTCATGTGATGCCTTGGGTCGTTGAAAAGTTTAGTCATCACATCAGGTAGAAAAAGCTAGAGCGTGGATAGAGTCCGCGCCACAAATCATGTCCTGCGACTGAAAGCTGAACTTATACGCTGATCTCACTGGCAAGTGTCTATAGAGCGAAGACAGTGGCGCCACCGCTATCGGTAACAGTTCAGTTTGTCGCCAAACAGGTTTTTTTTCCTTTGGATCTTTTGTTTACGATGTCAAGGAATCTTGCCGGGGAGAGAGGGGAGAGTGCGGGGTATGGCGCGCGCGATGGTCGGGGCGGGACACAACCGCCCGCTCCCTCAGCCCCCGTTTCCTCCCAGTTAGTTGTGATTTGTGGTAACTTCGATACTGACGTGAGACAACTATTCATACCCCGGCCTGAAAATTTCTGCTCCAATCTCGACCTGTGCTTTGAAATCGGACATTGATTTTCTTATCGATTTTGGAACTGTTTGTTACTTGGAATTATCGACTTGGCGATCTCACGGACTCTGATACACATTGTGAATAAGTTTCGTTTGTTTGGTGTTCTGTTGGCAAAAAACATAAGTCATTGTAATGCCTCGTTTCACGCCACGTGAGTACTGTTACATGCATTTAATTTATGGAGAAGCAAGACAAAACGCCAGGGCCGCCGCAAGATTGTACCGAGAAAGATTCCCGAATATGGAGAGTTACCCCGATCATCGCGTTTTTCTTCGAGTGCATAACGCCCTTCTTGAGGGAAGGATTCTTGGTACCGGAATTGGTGGTGCTGGTGAAGGAAGACCGCGGCATGTTGATAACGATTTAATAGTATTGAGAGAAATCGAAGAAGATCCCTCGCTTTCAGTGCGCACCATAGCACGACGCACCGGTATACCAAGAACAACGGTGCATAAAATTCTAAAAGTGTACCGGTTGCACCCATATCACGTTCAACGTGTCCAAACGCTTCAGCCAAGAGATTACGCTGCAAGAGTGTATTTCTGTCGACGAATGTTGAACATGAATGAGGAAGACCCACAGTTTTTTAATAAAATACTTTGGAGTGATGAATCCTCGTGTAGACGTGATGGATATCTCAACTTACATAACTTGCACAGTTGGCAATTAATTAACCCACGTTTAATGAGAGAAGACAAGAGCCAATACCAATTTAAAATAAATTTATGGGCTGGAATTATCAACAACCAAATCATAGGGCCCTTTGAATTACCAGCAACTCTGAACGCGGAATATTATCTGCATTTCTTAAGAAATGAGTTGCCAAATTTACTGGAAAATTTACCAGAAGACGTGCGAGAAACCATGTGGTTGCAGAATGACGGATGCCCAGCACACTATGCAGCAGCAGTACGGGAGTACCAAAATGAGACCTACCCTGGAAGATGGATTGGGCGCTTAGGTCCTATTTTATGGCCGCCGCGATCCCCGGACTTAAACCCCTTAGATTTTTTTTATTGGGGGTGTCTGAAAGACAGGCTATATCAAAGACCTATTAGGACGGAAGAAGAATTAAGAGAAAGAATCAATGCTGCTGTAGCGGAAATAAACGCAGGCAATTTCGCGAGGCGTCTAAGAGCTTCTTTCATTAGGAGATGCAGAGTTTGCATTATTGCAAGAGGACGGCAATTTGAGCATCTTTTGTAATTTTATAATTGTGTGTGTGTTGTATCAATATAATTTTTTATTTACTTAACTGTTTTATTTTTTAATAAGACCTAATTTGTTTAAAATGAAATGGATTATTGACATACCTGCAATAAGTATCTTATGTTAAATGTAGATTGAGCGGTAGAAACTTGATTCATAAAGCTAAATAAAAAATTGTGTCTATCTTAGTGATTCAAGCTCATAGGCAGACAGTTTAGACACTACAATAAGTTTAACGCATATTTTTTCTTTTTATTCAATTATTTAAAATTAGCGCCACTTTTTAGATAAATAGCAATTACTTTGTAACGACAAAGCCTAGACTTAGTTTTTATTCCAATTTACAAAGCTGGGTAGGTGTACAAGTTTTTAAAAGAATGGTTCAGTTCAATGTCATACATTTTTTTTGCATGAGATTTTTTTTAAATTTCTGTCATCTGAAGGCGGAACAAATATTTTTTTTGTTTAAGATTTTTTCCAAGCCATTAGTAACAGATAGTAACAAAACTGTTATTTGGTTACATTGATAAACTATTTAGCTTTATTCTACAAAAATAAAATCTTGGAAATGTTATTCTTAGCAGCGTCAGCATTAAAAAACACGATGTACGGAAGACGAAATGGGAAATTCCAGGGAAAAAAAATAACATGGTAACCCTACGTTTTTTTTTTATTATATTTAAATTGGTTTTAGGAAATAAGGCAAGCTGTCTTCCCTTTAACGTTGGACCACTACTTACGGGACACCCTGTATGTAACTATCTACGTATACGTAATTCATAAGTTTGTATGTGGTATTGAAAGAATTGTTGAATGGGGGCCCCCTTAAATATTTATTTTATTCTGTTTTTAGTATTTGTTGTTATAGCGGCAACAGAAATACATCATCTGTGAAAATTTCAACTGTCTAACTACCACGGTTCATGAGATACAGCCTGGTGACAGATGGAAGACAGACAGACAGACGGACAGCGGAGTCTTAGTAATAGGGTCCCGTTTTTAACCTTTGGATAAGGAACCCTAAAAATGGTAAAATTAAATGGCTAGTATTTAATCGCACATCACAAAATACTGATTTGCACAGCAAAAAAGGATTAAAAAAGGATTTTTATGTTTTAAATATTTTATGTGTACTCAAGTGTTTTAATTATTTTTTGTTGTACTTGCATGTTCAACCTAACACGAAGAATAAAGGGGCTTCTCTTCGCTCACTTCCTTACCCTTCACCTAAGCTACCGCAGCATTTTGCCCTAATATTTGCCGTGTTTCAAATTCAAATCAGTATTTTTGATGTGCAATATAATATTTCCCAAATTAAACTGTATTTATTTCATACTTTCGTAAATGTAAGAGCAAAATCAATGCCTAAAACAAATCTAAATCCTGCGCAGAAGGTTTGCCAATGATGTGGTACGGGCTCAATGGAACAAGTAGTCATCGGAAACCCTTCTGCGCACGTAGGTACTATACGCTTCTAGCAATCATATCATTCACAGTCGAAACAAAAACAAATAAATTTAATTGCCATTACATTACATTGCAGTGACGCTGCCTACGAAACCAAGGGTCCCGGGTTCGAGTCCCGGTGGGGGCAAATATTTGTTTGATGAGAACGGATGTTTGTACCCTAGTCATGGTTGTTTATCTATCTAAGTATAATATTTATCTATATAAGTATGTGTATCGTTGTCTAGTACCCAAGATACAGGGAATCCTAGTTTGGGGCTAGATCAATGTGTTTAAATGGTGTCCAAGGTATTATATAAACTATTAAAAATAGCCTAAAAATTAATATTCTTTACTGGTAAAATAACTGAGTTAGGTTGCATACCAATTATTTATGTACTAAGTAGGCTGGTCTAGTTTTGAGTACAGTATACTATACAAATTGAACTTACCGTAACCCTGAAAAACAACGCGCAGTGCAGTCTCAAGCCAGCGTGCTGCCACTCCAGGAACTCTTCGACCCTGGCCTGCTGCTGACTGTCCTTGGGATATAGAGAGCTCGGGATGATGTTCTCACGAGACAGGAACTTGAGGATGGCAACACTGGGACAAAAAAAACATACTATAGAAACTACCTACTGTATAGGTATCGAAAAAGTCAATTACCTTTTGAAAAAATCTGTTCTTCCTGCATCACATCAGTCTGATAGTTCCAAAATTCATAACTCCAGGATGTTGATGGGTTAGCCTCCCATCACACAGACCAGTGTTGTATTATTGGGTATTGGATTTGCTGATTGGAGTGTAGATAAGGGGGGCGGCAAAGGAAAAAAGACTTAAGGACCTGCCACACGGCAGGCGACATGCTGACAGCAAGCGGCTTCACGGCTGGCAGCAAGTTGCCAGCAAGTTACCGACAAGCGTTCATAGTCGGCGACAAGCGTCTACATGGCTGACAACAAGCTCACTGCAAGCACAGGGGTCATCCAAGTATTACACAAGCACCAAACTGTGGTTGGGGGAGGATCATTGCTTAGCTTATTTTTAATGTTAGGGGGGATGGTATGTGTAGATAAGGGGTATTTTTTTTCTGAGGACGTCATCTTTATTATTGTTTTTTGTTTAATTTTTATTCATGCATCATTTAGTGTTGCTCTTTGCACTCATTTTAACATTTTCCCCGCGCACCTCACCCTTCTCGATATTCATCATAATGATATACCTCTGTAAAAGGCACCCTACATGATGCGCAAGTAAAAATATCAAAATAAAATGAATAAATTTCGAGACATTTTTTTTTAATGTTTTGAAAGCTCACCTATCTTTAGGCAGAAAAAGTTCTGCGCGTACCTTTAGCTAAAATAGCACCGGTTTGTAAGGACTTCGAAAAATGCTGTCGAATTTTATTTTTTTACTACGTTTTATTGCGGTAACATATGGTGGTCATCATTTTAGGTCATATTCATTTTCCCTGAGCACCTCACCCTTCTCGAGATAATACAATGATTTTATTATCGATAGATCTATAAAAATAATGGTCTGAGGGATCACACGCATAGACATTAACCTCTGGAATGTTCCTGTACAGCGAATCTCGTGGACCCTAACGCGTCCAAGGTTCTGGCGAAAATAAACTTTCAATCGACTTGCGTTAGGAATTTCATAAGTTTGTTTGGTTATTTTATTAGTTTCCTAACATGTTATGTACCATAATAAAGTTTATGAAATTACCTATCTTGTGATGTATAGTACTCACATGTGATAATAAATTTGATAAGGCTTTTCATCGATTGTTTGCAGAATCCATATTTGACACTGACACCTCTAATTATATTTCGTTCTTACGGGCCAAACACAAAACTTACACTTTTTTCCATTTTTCACATCACCACTATTCATTTCTCCAGCGATAAGATGTATTATTTTATACAAAACACAATAATTACTTCACAATAAATAAATATTGACAAACATAAAATGTAAGTCTGCGGCCGGCCTGCCCAAAATGGCAACATGGCTTGGTATTTTATTTATTTTGATCTGATTTGGCTGTCTCAATGTCAGTTCCAATCATATCACACGGTTGCCAACTAAACTACTCATAATCTAAGAAACTTGGTGAATATTCATAAAACGTCGAAGTTTGCAATACTTTCTATGCGCTTATGCAGCGCACAGGACGCTAGCCGCCCAAAAAAGTTATGCGCTTATGTAGCGCATAGGACGTTTGACGGGTTAAATGATGGCTGTAAGGCACCCTAAACAAAGCGCAAGTAAAAATAGGCATTACTTTAGACGCCAAACTACAATGGGATCCTCATATAAATAAATTGTCGAACAGACTGAGTTCGGCAGCGTTCGCAGTTAAAAAAATTAGAGCTCTTACCGACGTAGACACCGCTAGACTAGTCTACTTTAGTTACTTTCATAGTCTAATGACCTATGGTATTTTATTGTGGGGTCACGCTGCGAATGCTAATAGTATATTTATTCTGCAGAAACGGGCTGTTCGTGCAATTCATAGATTAGGGCCTAGAGTGTCACTGAGGGAAAAGTTTAAAGAAATCAATATTCTGACATTTGTGTCTCAATATATCTATGACAATCTTGTGTATGTAAAAAGAAATATAACTAATTTTCAGAAGTACAGTGATATACACAATTTTAGTACTAGAAATAAAGACAAGTTGGTTGCTTATGTAAGCCGACTACATAAAATTAGTAATTCTTTTAAAGGCAATTGTATACGCTATTACAATAAGGTCCCTACTGATATTAAAAACTTACCTTTAGACAAGTTTAAAATAATAATAAAACAGAAATTGTATAAAAAAGGTTACTATAGGATATCTGATTACTTAGAGGACAGATGTCCATGGGAATAGATTGTTTGAGTAACAGGCTGTTTCGATATATAATTAGCATTCATTTTGTAATTTGACAATATTTTATTTAAAAAAGGAAACGCAAAAGATGCGACGACTGTGGAGTTTCTTCCGACGACTGTGGAGTTTCTTCGGTGAGCTCTTCTCCACAGATTCCGCCATTGTGTTAGTGAACTCACCCAAAAAAATGTAATGACGGATCTAAGTGATGTAACAACATCCTATGGAAATAAATGATTTTTGATTTGATTTGATTTATGAAAATAAAATTTAATAAACAAAAAAATTATAAGTACCCAAGACATTGCAGGGATTTAAAAAAAAAATGTCTTCTTTCCTCACATTTTGAAAAATATTATTTAATTTAAATGGTAACGAAAGGCGGAACAAAAGGTAAACGAAAAAGCGAAAAATCTTAAAAAATACAAGTGGCTGGTGCTCCCCCCATATTGACACTCTGGCCGATATGCTAGATAGAGAGATAGGAAAAGGTGTGGCAAATTACCTTTCTGTGAGTATGAATCCATTGTAGTCAATGACCGGAACTCGCTGGAAGCGGTTAACATTGGTAAACTCCTCTTGGTAGTGCGCACCTGTGAAATATACATATACCTGGCTGAGTCCTGAATGCCCAAGATATTAGAGATTGGCAAGATAACTTCTGGGTGGCCTGGGGTGGGGTACAGTGTCGTTGGGCACAGTAAGTTCTAAAACTGCGCCACCGCACCGTGTTAAAATAGTAACCTCAGGATATTGGCTTCAGGTGTACAAAGAACATGGAACAATAGAACAAACCTTTACGCAAATCCACCAACTTCGTCTCAAAGTTGCAGTTAACTTTTTTGAGCAATATATAGAGCGCTCGTGAAGGTTGCGACATAAGATCTATGTACAATTTTAGAGACATCTTAGAAGTTGCAAATTATTTGGTTATAGATATGATTATTTAGACAACTGCAAGTATAACTTATCGGAGTTTACGAACTTTGGAACTTGTTTTGTTTGTATATCTACGTTTTATTTTTGATATGAAACGTCAACAATGATCAAACTCTAACAAATAACAAATCTCCATCTAACTAAAAACAGGAAGTATCAAAACGCGGTCACATACACTCACCCGCCCGCCCGCCCCACCGCCACACAACACACGAACCTACGCAACAGCAAACACCGATTTTTTTAATTGAATACTCGATTCGATTACATTCGTAGTGGCAACATTAAAAAAATAAATGTCATATGTTTGTTCATAGTGATGTTGATAGAAGTGATATTCAAAGGTTATCGGTATAAAATCTAAGAGACAAGTATTCGTAATCAGATTACCCATTATTTCAATCGCTTTTGAAAAAAATACCAATCACAACATGATTATTTTACAGGAGCTGTCTTTTTATTGCGACTTTGCTTGTTTCAAAAGCGATTGAAATTCCTAGATTTCAGGGTTAAACGATAAGGCTACAGAATGTTTTATCTAATAAATAAGTTAGGTATTTATTTAAGTTTAGGTACGAAGGTAAGTTTCGAAGGTGTTTTTTTTACAGATTTTGCGAAATTACATCAGTTAATTTTTTAGTTGGTTAAAATTTCTAAAATTTATATTTATCAAAAAAAACAACATAATCACCCGAAAATCGCTCCAAATGTCATACTCAAGTCATGGTTACCTTGAATTTTGGCTAGGTTTGTATCTGATATTATAAGATATAAAAAATATCTATAATTCGACTATTTTATGGTTTGGGGTACATTGAATGATGTTTGATGAGTTTTATTAGAAACCTAGTCCATCAAAATGACGTCTATTCTGACCTAAGAATATGATACATAAGTTGATCTTGGCTTATGAATATAGACGTCCAATTTGGTTGAAAAAAAAAAATGTTTTTCATAATTACTAGGGGGCGGAATTTTCATAGCAAAAATCAATGTCACTATAGATTGAATGTGATATTTTATTGACTATCGGTAATGTGGATTTTAAAATTTTCTGCCAAGGAATATTGTAAGAACCTGGAAACATGATTGGGTCTAAACTGAAAATATTGTCACCCTTCGACCGATTTTGAGTTATATATTTCACTTGTTAGGTAAGTTAATCCAACCTTACATAATTTTTAAATCCATCTAAAGTATAAAATTTGTATCAGTCACATTAAATGCTATAGAATATTGTTAGTTACTGTAGTAAAATTGTTACTAAAATGCAACTGCTTCTAAGTAAAAGTTCCTCCTCACTTTAAGTCGTTGAGACGGAACTGCAACTACACAAAAAATAAATGTTATGCGTGTCCGCACAATTACCGAATGGGACTGAAAATGGCTGATTGGATATTTGATGTAAAATAATTAAGATTTTGAACTAGAATATGCACTATAGCTAATACTTTCCTGCAAAAAAGGTTATTTTGAAAAGAAAAAAAACATATGACATTTTTTTAATTCGTCTAATAAAAACCATTTTGCTTCGATTCATGTTGTTACTATATTGAAAGAACAATTAAAAGCCGCGAATATTCTACTGGAAGCGAACCTTCTAGCAGCGAATGTTCTCGAAAAAACCGAGCCAGATACATAAGGGAAGCAGTCGCTGCCAGGTCAGTTTGAAAGCTACAATCGTCGCCATAACTTGGAAGTTGGAAGGAACAACTACGATTATTATGTATTACCATGGACTTCAGTCAGTGTTGTGCTTAGTGACATTAGAAATACGCGGAGGGAGTGTGACAGTGTGTGTTTAGTGCAAAGTGTTGCATTTTTCAGCTATAATAAAGTGTATATTTAAAAATGATTGGCATCTAATTTACCTACGCTACGTCGTAACATTAAGTAATAGTTAGTAATAAAATGGACCGTTATGTAATACGAAAAATAAAAGTAGAAACATCTGAAGATTCCGGTCACCAATCAGCGGCAAAAACACCACCAGATGTACAGGCAGAGCCCAGCACTTCGTCGAAACTTCCACGACAAAGTTCATCGGCTGATTCCTTTAATCATCCGTGCGATTAAAGTAATCAACCAATTAGGCAATTATTTGAATATATTAGCGTCAGGAAATATTATTGATGATGTGATGATATAAAATACAAGCTTCTCACAGCTCCAAGGAAAAAAAGGTTATATCTTTCCTATTTCCGAGCATAACTAGAGAGGACGGGTTGAACTTAGGCAAGTGCACGATTATCACTTTGAACAGTATCCATGGCTGGTGTCCTCACAAGTAAAAAAGGGACTTTTTTTAATTAAAATTTTGTGAATAATAAAATGGTTGGAGGAAAGAAATCCATAATTGCTAAGAAACTTTTGACTGAACCACTAACAAAGTTTGCCAAACTTACTGGTAGAGATGGTGACCTAGAGATCCACTCTCAGCTCAAGTACCACATTGAAGCGTCAACAAATGACAACCGCGAACTTGAGGCAATAAATCATATTTCATGGAAAGCAAAATATTCCTCTGCGGGGGCATATATGATGGGAGTCTATTAGAAAACGAAAATTATAGTTCAAGTATAATGAGCAGCGAGGGAAACTTTCTAAGAATTGACGCTGGAGACTTGCAAGTAAAAGATCACCTTTACATAAGTAAAACAACGTGTAACGAACTTATTTCATGCTGTGAAACAGTGATGTTATCTATAATGCTGGAGGAAATCAAAAATTATCTTCATTACAGCATCATCTTCGATAAGACTACGGACTTAGCGCACATCGCCCAACTGACTTTAGCTGCAAGATATACTGCTGCTGACGGTGACGGAAAATTACACGAAAGACTTTTGGGTTTCGTTGACAGCCATAAAGATAATGATTGTAGTGAACGATGATTCGCAAGAGTCAAGAACGTGGCATTATGGTGAAGTATTGGGTACTACGATTCTAAGAAGAATGTAAAGCCTTTCTCTGTCACTGGAGAACTGTGTGGGTATAGGTTGTAATGTGATAAAATTAAAATTTAAGAATTTAAAGGAGCTATAGCTACAATAAAAAATAAAGCTATCCACGCGCAAGTAGCACCTTGTCAAAGTCATCAGCTCAACCTCGCTGTCTCTCGCAGTTGCAAAATTACAAGTGTGAGAAACTCACTTGGAACTATTGAAGAAGTAGTATCGTCCCTTACAGTGGTTCGCAACATTGAAGAGTCGCCTAAAACACTCGCTGCAGTCATATTGTTAAACGAGATGGTTAGAGCGGCATGATGCTGTTATTAAATTTGCAGCTGACCTCGGAAAAGTTTGCAAAGTTCTTAAAGATATACAGTGTTGGAGGGATAGAACAACGGCTGCCAAAGCCAATATTCTCCTTCAAGCTCTCGCTAATTGCGAGTTTATTATTACACTGAGTGACATTATGAGAATAACATATTCAGTCAGCAAAATCTTACAAGACTCTAGCTTGGACGTCGCGATGGCAAAAGCAAAATTAGATTCGACGCTCAAGGTGTACGACGGCATGAGAACTAATGCTGATAGCCACTTTGTCCACACAGTGGTCCAATGTAGAGAAGTGGCAAAAAATTTGATTGAAACCATTGCTAAGTATATGTAAATATCTACAGTAATAAAGAGATTTGATTGATTGATTGATTGACTTTGCTCGTATTGTTGAAGAGGCGAAGGCAGTTATGGATGAGTAAGACGTGGAGATGAGTGTTCCTGGTCTTACAAGCAGACAAAGACACTGGTAAAACTGTGATCATAATGATGATGCTATGATATATTGGAAAAGAACTGTTATTATTCCAACACTAGACCATGTCTTACGACTAACATGAGAGAACGTTTGCTGAAGAAAATATTTATCATTTAAAAGTCAGCAAACTTTCCCCTCATAACTACTGAAACACGCCGATAATGAATGATCTGGCACATAAATTGAATAAGTGCTTAACTGGACTACCTTAAAAAATGACGGAGTTATGAAATTTCGACTCGCCGCGAAAGGATTTTGTCAACTGAGCGTAACATGTAGGGTCAGCGATGACGTCACTTTACCTGTCAGATCGGATGGGTCGGGCTCATTCAGCTCAAACGCACCATACTGTAAACAACTCCCCACAATACTCACGAATAAAAACTAAAATGACCAAGAAATATGCCATGTGCAAACTCGAGTCAGAAAAAAATGGATGAACGCTGTAAGGAGAGCAGATCCTATTGGAAATAAAAATACTGCTTACTGTTGTGAAGATCATTTTGACGTATCTCGGTTTTACCCCCATTTTTACTTTACTTGTAATAGCTATATCCCTAAGTCTTTTAATTCGTTGATAAAAGATGAGTTTTTATCAATAAGTCGGCGATATGGTAAGCCATAAAGGTCATTCACCCACTGTCAAGTGTCCTAAAGAATCAAATGACCGAATTCTTAACTAGTCTTCAGTATGAACTTGTCTCTTTGAATAAATGTCACCTTATATATATTATATTCATTCAAACATATTTAAAGATGACACTGTCTCCGAGTCCTCATTCTCGTTATGGAATGAGGACTGAAGCTTAGGAGCCAGAAATAGTAAGACAGTCGCGTTTGGACTCAATTTGTTTAAGACGATGAGCTGGTTTCGCAAACTTGGTGTAATGAGTTGGTGATGGGATGAGGACTTGGATGAGTACTGGAACTCAGGTAGGTACCAGGAATAGTAAGGCAGTCGAGTTTGGACTCAATTTGTTAGGAATAATGAGATGGTTTCGCAAACTTGGTGTAATGAGCTGGTGTTGGAATTAGGACTTAGATGAGTACTAGAAATCAGAAACTAGGAACAGTAATGCAGTCCTGTTTGGATTCAACTTGTTAAAGATGATGAGCTGGTTTCGCAAACTTGGTGTCATGGGCTGGTGATGAAATGAGGACTTGGATGAGTACTGGAACTCAGTATCCACGAAATGTATGTCAGTAAACACATCTTGTAGAGTATGGAGAGAGGCTTTCTTTCAAGGGTCAATGCATTCTCTACTACAACAAGATACCTCTGGAGATCTTGAAATTGCCATTTGAGCAATTTAAAAACCTTGTTAAAGTTACTTTGTCGAAAAAGGGATATAATGCTCAAGATTACTTAAATGACGGGACTGTATGGAGTTAATCAGGCTCAACACAGACCTTGCTGTTAATAATTTTGTAATTATTTTTTCCTGCTTATTAATTATGATAATGATATTATAATATTTGTATTAGTTAAGCACAAGATTTTTTTAAAAGAGATCTAAAAATCAATCTGTGGGAGTTTCGACAACCTTCTTCCCCCACAGTGGTCCAATGTAGAGAAGTGGCAAAAAATTACGATTGCTAAGTATATGTAAATATATACAGGAATAAAGACTTTTGGAATTTGGAAATTTGCTTCAATATTTCCGGAGACTCTTCTTGCAGCATCTAGACATATATTCGATTCGATATTCCATGCAAAGTCATCAGCAAGTCGCCAAGCCTGTACTCTGGTAACGCTGAACACCTGTTCTTGGAGATCTGCTTGCATCACAATAAAGCCCTCCTGGGTATCTATTATAGCCCTTCTCTTCGCATTGACTATTTTAACTCATTTGAAACCCTTCTCAATGATTTGACTCCTCTTTATAGCGACACCCTCAGCGATTTTAACACTTGCCTTCTCAAAAATAACGTTGCTTAGCTAAGCTCAAATCTTTTGTAAGTTTTTTTAAACTTACATATCCTTCCCCTGGGTGCCACCCACTTTCAACCACCCCTCTTTTCTAGACCTGATGATTACTTCTAACATATCCAAGGTTGCTGTGCATGGCCAACTTAAAGCCCCCTTCTCCTATCACGATTTGATTTACCTCTCATTCAAGTTAAGGCCTCCCAAGCGTGCAGTTAAATTCCTTGACATACGTAGCTTCAATAGGGCATAGATATTAACTCCCTTAAATCAGATGCCGCCTCTGTCGACTGGTCACCTGTTGTTGGTAGCAAGACCGTTGAAGACAAAGTCCAAAACTTTAACTATATTGTCCTGAGCTTGTTTGATAAGCACGCTCCGGTCAATAGGGTTAAGGTTAAGCACCTTCCTGCACCGTAGCATACTGACACCATTAAGAGATGGCCATGAGAATCCGTGCCAAGAGTAGATATAAGATAGATCCGACTGACGAGAAACTTTTATTTTGAACAATCGTTACACTCGTCTGAGTCGTGATGCCAAAAGTCGTACTACGAGTGTATCGAGAGCTATACTCCAGCACAGGTTTGGAAATTCCTGAAAACTCTTAGTGTAGGTAAGTCCCAGGACTTGGCTGCTGGAAATTTCAACCTCAACGGTCTCAACAATTGTTTTGCTAATCCTCCAGTTGTGATGGACCCCCTCGTCAAGGAAGCTACCCTTCGTAACCTACGGTTCAAGACCGCTGCCCACAACTCAATTTTCAACTTCAACCGTGTCGGAATCGGCGCAGTAAGGAGGGCAATATTAGCGATCTCGTCGAAAGCCATAGGTGAAGACAAGATCTGTTCTCAGATGATAACCAGCATCATTGAGGAGTTGTTACCGATGTTGCTTCTCCTCACAGTGGAAAAAGGCACTTATGATTCCCCACCTAAATCGTCCAATCCCGTCTCCTTTAATGATTTTGTACCATATCTATTCTGCCTATCCTCTTCAAAGTCCTAGAATCACCTTTCCTCTAGAAACTTATTAAATCCCTATCAATCAGATTTCAGATCGGGTCACAGTACTACCACGACATTACTTAAAGTCACTGACGACATTTAATTAGCCATGGGTCAGAAGCAGCTTACGGTTCTCACACTGCTTGATTTCAGTAGCGCCTTTAACTGCGTCGATTTCGATGTCCTGGTTGAAATTCTAAAGACTCAGACTCTCCTCGCACTCTGCTTTTTGGTTTCACTCCTACCTGAAATCCAATTAGTCGTTCCCTTTGACATCCACCTTATTCTTAGGAATAAGGTGGATGTCACACTTCTGGGTGCTCCTATTTTCACTGAGGTCTTTCCCGGAGTATTGCAATCAAAAATTGATATCCTTGCGGCGTCAAAACCAAATTTAAAGCAGCTTTCCGCCCATATTGCCTTGACGATTTTAAAAAGTTGTCTGTCTTTACCAAGGCTTACTTATTCCATATGGACTGCCCCGATTTTTTTGCATAAGGAGATAACTTCGAGATACGATGCGGTCTTGAAGGATTAGCTGGAGTACATCATCAATATAGGGATGTCCTCATCTCAGTGGGTGCGAGCTGCGCTGCCCGTCAGGTATGGGGGTTAAGCTTAGGTTCAACGCGTGCAGGACACAGGGCTCCCTGGCTTTCTGGCTTGTTCGCAGGGTGTTGTGGATCTCGTTACTCACATGTTTGGTGTACATGGTGACGGGTTCTGCAATTCCTTTTGCGAGGGAGGTGGAGGACTTATGCCGTGCCCGGTATCCTGGAAGTGACCTGCCCGAAAGGCTGTACAGTCAGCGCTCCTGGGATGAGGTCATGTGAGAAGTCACTCGTGATGTCTCCTTGCTCAGATTGCGAGGCCAGAATTGGCGCACCTGCGTGCAGTTTGTAAGTCAGACTCGGGGTTGTGGCTACATGCAATGCCTTCACCCCAGCTGGGAACTTTCCTGGACGATAACACTTTGGCAGTAGCTTTGCGTTTGGGTTGCACTATCTGCCAGCCGCATCGATGCGTTTGTGGGGCATGGTTTGATGAGTTGGGTTGCCATAGCCTACATTGTACCAGGGGAGCTGGCAGGTTTTTGTGGCACCACACAATAAATGACAATGTTCGTAGGGCGTTGGTATCGGCTAATGTTCCTAGTGTGTTGGCGCCAACAGTTTTGTGCTGGTCAGATGGGAAGTGCCCGGACGGCCTGACCCTGATACCTTGGGAGTGAGGGCGTTCCCTGCATTGGTATGTGACCTGCGTCTGCACCTTTGCAGCCTCCCATGTTAGGTCGATGTCCGCCCTGGTGGAGCTGCCGAGTCTGCCGCCAGACAAAGTCCGTAAAATATGCCGCACTCATGGGCAACTACATCTTTATGCCACTTGCGCTCGAGACTACAGGGGTTTGGGGGACACAAGGAATAATTTTTGTTAAGGATTTAGGGCGCCGTCTAAGGGACGGAGGTTTGGATTACCGCTTTGGGGCATTTCTGATGCAAAGGCTCTCCCTGGCTGTGCAGCGGGGAAATTCTGCCAGTGTCTTGTGAACCTTAGCCTCGGCAATGTCCCTGTTGGGGTTATTTAACATGGAAAGACATGGCGGACATAAAATACACATTTATTGTTAGTCTTTTACAATAACAGAATTGCATTGACAATCTGAAGTATCTTGTCACATTAATTTCATACGGAGAACCGTCGACAGTGCTGTGGCCAGTACTCACACTCCTCTTCATGGCACTATCGTGGTGATCAGGACAGTCCAAGGCTGCCCCGCAACTTCATCAAACGCGGACCAGCTAAAGCTTTGGTTAGCAGGTCTGCCTCCATGTCTTCGGTTCGCAGATACTTGACGTCTATTGCTCCTTATTGGATACAGTTCCTAATGAAGTGCATTTTTAAATCAATGTGTTTTGACTTCGACGTCACCATTGAATTTTGACTTAACTTGAGGGCTGCATGATTGTCGATTGCGACAACAACTCGTTCGTAGTCAGCTCCCAAGTCTTTGAATAGACTTTTTAAGTGTATCGCTTCCTTCGCAGTTTCGGTTAAGGCGACGTATTCCGCTTCTGCTGTCGAAAGGGCGACGCTCTTTTGTTTCTTCGACATGCAGCTTATGGCCGTACCAGCATATTTAAAACAGTAGCCTGAAAATGACTTCCGATCGAGCTTGCAAGAGCCCCAGTCCGCATCAGCCATGCCATGCATGTCTTGGCCGGTCTTCGTGAATGTCAATCTGACGTTTTTAGTCGCTTTGAGGTATCGAAGTACCCTTTTCGCGCACTTAAAGTGCTCTTCCTTACGACAGTCATTAAACTGTGATATGTAGCTTATAGCAAACATGATGTCAGGGCGAGTTGCCACTGCCAGATACATCAGCGTACCTATTAAATTTTTGTAAGGAAGATTAAGATGTTGACTTTCATCTTTTCCACATCTTTCAAGTTTGAGGCCTGGCTCCATTGGCGTCGATGTAGTTTTGCAGTCTTCCATTTTAAATTTCTTTAGTGTCTTCAATGAATTTCTGTTGGCATATTTTAATTCCTTCTTTGTTATATATCATATCTATGCCAATGAGCCGTTTCGGTCTTCCCAAATCTTTTAGTTCGAATTTTGAATTTAGCAGGTCTTTGACTTCTTTAAGTTTTCTAGGACACGAGTAGGCAATCAATAAGTCGTCGACATAGATTACTATTATTATTTTAACTCCTCTTTTCTCTAGTAGGTATACACATGGGTCAGCTTCTGATGCTCTGAAACCGATGTGTTTTAGTTCTGTGTCGAGCTTTTTGTACCACTGCCTCCCTGCCTGCTTGAGTCCGTAAAGCGCTTTAATGAGACAGCATACCTTCTCTTTTGGGTTGTTTTTTATGTCTTTCAGCATGTCAACTGTTTTGTTGTATATAGTTAAGTCTTCTTTTGTACTTTCTTCGACCATAATTTCTGTCAGGTATTCTTCTAACTAGTCAGGGTATTTCATCACTATCTTTTCTTCCAGCTCACAATTTAGGTACGCGGTTGTGACGTCCATTTGGTTCAGATTTAACTTTTCATCGACAGCTACTCCGATGACAGATCTGATCGAACTTAGTTTCGCGACGGGTGCGTAAGTGTCATTGTAATCGATACCTGGTCGCTGTGTAAAGCCTCGTGCTACAAGTCTTGCTTTTCTTGTGACGCTGTCATCTGGTCCAACTTTATTTCTTAGAACCATTTTGTAGTCAACAACTTTCACATCTTTGCCTTTCTTTTCGACTTTCCAGGTTCCGTTCTTGACATATGCTCTTATTTCAGCTTTTATGGCATCATGCCAGTACTCGTCGTTCTCATTTTCATCAGACAGGTAAGTTATTTCATTGAGTAAATGACTTTCTTGGCTTTCTTCAGTCTCATCCAGTACATAATCTCTAGTCCATGCAGGTGGGCGCCTCTCTCTTTGCGGCCTCCCATTCTCAGGAATCTCCGATGCGTCATCAAAGGATTCGTTTTCGTCCAAGTCATCAGGATCTAGAGGTAAGTTTTCCTGATTTTGAATTTCGTTATTCATTGTGTCATTTTTCCTCTCTGTAATTTCGATTTCTATTTCCTGTCTAATTTTGTTCTTTTTTTTTTCTTTTTATTTTCTTTTTCTTTTTCAGGTGTGTTCGAGTGATGGCGTTCCTCTTTGTACACAAGGTTTTCATAATCCGTGTCTTTTTCTTTGAAGTACATCTGATCTATAACCTTGATGTCCCTGCTTATCACCATGTCATCATCTTCAGGTATGTATACTCTGTATCCTTTTGTAGTCAACGAGTATCCCATGAATACGCCCTCTTTAGCGTGTTGAGTCAGCTTTCCTCGTCTGTTCTTTTTCAGGATAAAGGTCTTCCTGCCGAAAACGTGAAGATGATTGCCAGATGGTGTTCGGTCAATCCATTTCGTGAATGGTATCTCGCCGTTTAACGCTTTCGAAGGGCTACGGTTAATAAGGTAGTTGGCCGTATGTACCGCTTCTGCCCACAACTTTTTGGGTGCGTTTGCTTCGATCAACAGGCATCTGGCTTGGCCAACAAAGATCTGTTCTTCCTCTCGCTTGTTCCATTTTGTTGCGGGGTATACACAGTGGTCAATCTTCTTTGGATTCCGTGTAGTTTGAGGAAATCGTCAAATTCCTTGTTGCGATATTCAGTGCCGTTGTCTGTCTGCAGGTGTTTTATCTTTTTGTTGTGGAACGTCTCGACTTCGCTTATTGCTTAAAAGTGTTGAATACGTCACTTTTCTTCTTTGTGGCAGTATCGAGTGAAATAGTCTATGAATGTGACGTAATATCTCGATCCCGCTAACGTTTCGCACTCGAAAGGCCCACATACGTCGCTATGGATAATTTCCAGCTTTTCCGTTGTGTAGAGGCCATCGTGTCGCGTAAATGGTAATCTTGACAGCTTGCCTTTTATGCAGGTTTCGCACGCTTCTAATTTTTCATCAGTCGGTCGCAATCCATACATTAGGTTGTCTTGGGCCATCTTCTTCAGATCCCTTTCATTTATATGGCCAAGTTTTCGATGCCATTCCATTAGGTCGCAGTCGTTGCTTTTTCGGGTGTAGTTTGACACTTCTTTCTTCTCAAATTCGAAGTAGTATAGACCGTCTCTTCTCTGTGCTGTCAGTGACACCTCGCCGCTTTTTTCTACGATGTAGGCTTTATCTTTTTAGAAGATGACTTTATGTCCTCTGTCAGCTATTTTGCCTACTGACAGTAGATTGACTGACACATCAGGAACAAACAACGTGTCTTTGAAGTTGTAGTCTACTTGTTCTTGGCTGACTGTAACTTTTCCTTTGCCTTCAATTTTGCTCGTATATTTGTTCGATGCTAACTTTAGGGTTCCATTTTCAGGGGTCAGAGCCGAAAACATCGTCTTGTCGCCGCACATATGGGATGAGCAGCCGCTATCTAAACACCACATGTTTTTATCGGTGCTTGAACTTGCAGTACTCAGGCAGACGTTAAAAGTTTTTAATTGGCTTCTGTTAGGTTTCTCATTTGAGCGATCCTTCTTGCCCCAACATGCCTCGGTAGAGTGGCCCTTCTTCTTGCAGTACAACTTCGTCTTATTTTTCTTGAAGTGGTATGCTTCACTCCTTTCAGGTGCTTCGTTACCGCTCCTGGCCTGGTATTCTTCGAGAATCTTCACTTTCAGGTCGTCAGGATTAGGCAGTGTGTCTCTTGACTCGATGGCTATTCGGAAATTTTCGAATGACGTTGGCAAACTATAGAGGAGCATTATGCTGAGCAGTTCTGGCGGTATTTTTATTTCCATGTCGACGAGTTTATCGACCACATCCATGAAGTTATTTAGATGATCACGGATGTCTTCGTCAGCTGTCATACGTTTGAGAACTAGCTGTTTTAATAAGGTTGCCTTACGTGCGGGCCCGGTGCTTTGATATGTAGCTTTAAGTTTGTCCCATACAGATTTCGACGACGTGCATGTTTTTATTTGCTTGAGTTCTGAAGTTGACAGCAAAAGTAAAATTTCAGCTCTTGCCTTGAGGTCTTCCTTTTCGAACGCAGATTTTGCCGCCGCATCCGCAGTTGATGACAGACTTTTATTTCCGCTTACGGTATCCCAATAATCGTTTTTTATTAGGACAGCTTGCGCTTGTAGGCACCAAGTGTCATAATTTGACTTGGTCAATGGTTCGATATTTCGGTAACTCGTCGATGCCATATTTTTACCTTTTTATTTGTAGATAATCGTATAACCACGCTCTGCTACCATTTGTTGGGGTTATTTAACATGGAAAGACATGGCGGACATAAAATACACATTTATTGTTAGTCTTTTACAATAACAGAATTGCATTGACAATCTGAAGTATCTTGTCACATTAATTTCATACGGAGAACCGTCGACAGTGCTGTGGCCAGTACTCACAGTCCCGAGGTGGTTTATTCGGGTAATTATTTCTTTTTGTGTTATATTTTGTTTTTAATTGGATAATTATGAATTTTATTATAATTAAATTTAAATTGACGAAACTTGTGTGGATGTAATTTTGTGTGAAAAAAATAATTTAAGTATTAATTATTATCTTTTGACTTTAAAATTTGCTTGTAGTCACTAAACATTATTCTTTATTCCAGATTGGGTAAGTCAATAATATAAGAAAACGTTTATGACTTCCCCACTTACTCGACTTTGAACTCAACTATCGATATGACACAATTAATGATCAATTTGACACTACACATTCAGAGACATCACTAGTGGTGGTCAATTTTGGAGCGTTGATCAGTGTGACCAGATTCAGTATTTTAATACTTTTTCAGTATATTTCATCGATTTTTCCGAACATCAGTATATTTTCAGGTATATTGCTGGGAGTCAGTATTTTTGGGTATATTATGGTTGACGTTATGGCAACACCGTAGTGAGTGATCGTCCTTGGGACAATGTTTGCGGAATTCCCCGGAACGCGAACATTGGCTGGGGGCTTTCCCGGATTTAGTTTATACATGTTATCTATGAGCAAAGATGAGTAAGTTACAGATATGACAAGAAAGACGGCCGTCGCCGGCGTTGTAGTATTGTAATACTACCTATACAATTATCAATCAATACGTAGTATAAATCAGAGTTGCACAATGTATGTTCGCCTAAAACTTTACAACTGCTGGACCGATTTTAATGCGGTTTGCAACATTAGATATAGTGTAATTTCCAGATTTCATACATTCAAATCCGTTTGTTTCATGAATATCAGTCTACCCGGACGAATTCGGGACGGACCGCTAGTTTATCTATAATTTTCAAAACAACGTCTAGTTTTTAAGTTTTCAGTTGCATGAATAGGTAGTAGTTAGACATAAAAGATACTTAATTACTAGTATTAAATCGTCTAATACGGTTCAAGTGAAATGATTGTCTCTTCTGCACTCGACTTAATCTTTGAGGACTTTCTTTCGATAATTCGGGAATTTCCCCAAAATAGGAGATGTTTTTGTCATCATATAAATAGATTGCGATTTTCGTTATTTTTATTTACTTAGTTGCATCCATCCGGACAGCATGTCTAGTTTTCAGCAAAGTTATTTAGCTAAGTGGGAACAAATTCCGGAATTTTCTTCGTGGCTTTCACGTTATAAAGATGATGAGTTCACCGCATTTTGTAAAGCATGCAATGCGAAACTGCAAAGTAGATTAGCATCTATAAAACAGCATGCAAATACTGAAAAGCATAAATCGAACTTGATAAAATATAAAGGACAGTCAAAGGTAAGCATAACTCGCTTTACTTACCTAGTTCAAGGAGTTTTGATATATTTTAATTCAAAGTTAATCATCCTGGTTTTGTTTCCAAAATAACCAAGTATTTTTTCATTTAATTTTCAGGTTGATACATTTTTCAAAAAGGCCCCACTGAAAGACGAAGTCAAGAAAGCTGAGCTGCGTTTATGCAGTTTTCTGTCGGAACACAATATCCCATTTAGAGCTATGGACCATCTTAGTGAAGTTCTAGTGAAGTGTTTTACCGATTCCGATATTGCGAAAGAATTTTCCTGCAAGAGAACCAAAGCAGCTGCTATAACTTATAATGTTTTAGGACCCGAATTCGAAAAAGATATGATTGAGGACATACTTCGTACTGCATCTCCTTCAGGTAAACCAGTATATTCAATTATAATCGATGAGAGTACAGATGTTGCGACAGTCAAAGTATTGGCGATAGTAATTAAATACTTCTCTGAAACTAAATGTACTGTACAAACCAAATTCCTTGATTTAGTTGATTTAAGTGGTGAGACCGCAGGTCATTTATTTAATTCGTTGTCATCAAAATTATCCGAATTAGGTTTAGAAATAAAAGACGTAATAGGATTCGCTGCTGATACTACGAATGTGATGTTTGGTCAACACTCTGGCATTGTTGCAAAAATTAAAGAAGTAAACCCAAAGTGCTTTTTCATAAAATGTCTTTGTCACTCTGCAGCATTAAGTGTTAGCCACGCCTGTAAAATACTGCCTAGAAATTTAGAACAAATAGTAAAAGAAGTATATGGATATTTTTCTCAAAGCAGCAAGCGTCAAAGAGAATTTGCTGAGTTCCAAAATTTCACAGACACTGAAAATCACAGAATCTTGCGTCATTACGACATAAGGTGGCTTTCACTTCATGCCTGTATTAGTAGAATAATTGAGCAGTGGAGGGCATTGCAATTGTTCTTTCAAGACCAATACTTGAGTGATCGCAATATGTCATCAGAATTTTTATATAATTCTTTTACCACTGATATAAACAAATTGTACTTTCACTTTTTGGACTACATTTTGCCGATTGTAAACAAATTTAACGTAATTTTTCAAGGCGACTATCCGTGCATTGTTAGACTGTATGATGATGCATCTAGTATGTACTTGTCGATTTTGGGTTGCTTCATGAAAACTAATTACATCAAACATACAGAAAATGTATTTACCTTAGACCCAAAGTCACATGTAAATTATTTGCCATTGAAAGATATGTACTTAGGTATTCAAGTGGGCCAAGAATTAATCAAACACAGGGGAAATGTAAACATGAAAGAACAGATTGCTGAGTTTTTCAGAAGGTGCCAATCATTTTTAATTGAGCTAAGCACGCAATTGAAATCACGTTTGCCTTTTGAAAATCCAGTTTTTAAAGAACTAAAATTTCTTGACCCACACACTGCCGTGCATAAAGAATTTCGCAGTTTACGAAATGTAATAGAAACTTTCCCATGCGAAGTACAGCCAGAACAAATGCAGTTAATCGACGAAGAATATAGAACCCTAAAGTTTGATCGCGAAGTAAGTGATTTGTTACAATCTTCGAGCACTGGCTCACCCATCTCATGTGAACAATTTTGGGTGGAAGTTGGGAAAATTTCTAACAGTGATGGCATGTTAAAATACAAAAATATAACTAGTTTTAGTAAATCTCTGCTATGTATACCGGTATCGAATGCTGCATGCGAGCGCATATTTTCACAGATAAATTTAATAAAAACGGACCAAAGAAATAGATTTGTAAACAAAAATGTGTCAGCAATTTTAAAAACAAAGCAAGGTGTTAAGGATGAAGGAGGTTGTGTAAAATTTAATCCTTCGAAAAAGATGTTAAAATATAACTCTAACATTTATTGTGAAAATGAATAAATAAAACCTGTTAAGAAAATCAGTATTTTTATTGGTATATCTGTCCTATGTAAATCGGTATATTTCAGTATTTTTTTGAGGTGCCTCGGTATTTTCGTAAAATTTAATCTGGTCACACTGGCGTTGATGCCGGCCGATATTGCGATTTTTTGATAATACGAAATCCTGTTGTGTATTGTGGCTGTGCAATGGCATCTTTAGATTTATTGACGCCTCATTTGTCTAAAATCAAAACACCAGCACCTAGACAATTGGTTTACAAAGATGAGTGCGTGTATTCCTTCGATAATCCGGTGAGTTGCAGTTTTTTTACTAACCTCTCTTTCTATTATTTTCTTGCCTATCCGAATAATGCGCCTGTGTTTCTGGATTTACTCTGGTCATATTATGGCAAAGCCTTGAGGGAAACCCCTCTAGACGTAGAAAATAATAGCAGGCCAATTTTCTTTGTCCTTTGTGTCTTACAGTAGTTACGTTGCATTTATGACCTAAACAAAACACTGAGTGGTTAATATGAGTGGTTGTTCTAGATGTTGTGCAAATCGTAAAGGAACAAATTAGAAACTATTAATGCCATGAACTTGAAATAACCTGCCATATTTTATGTAATAATCTATACTTCTTTCTAGAATATAATTTATGTAAGTTACCTATGTATTGTAAGCGTTTGACCATAACAATTATGAGCCCATCAAATTATAAATCCCTAATGATGCTACATATCCAGGTAATCTCTAAAAACTACAATATTCAACTGTGGAAAAGTTTAATTAGTTTTTAGTTTAATTAATGTATAGTATTAAAGAGTGACGTTCAATCAGCTGATCATATTTTGTGATCGGCTGATCACAAAATATGATCAGCTGACCAAATATGACCTTTTAATATGAACAGCATTCCCCAAGAAACAAGGTCTCAAACAAATATATTTTTGGGTCTTCCATTAATAACTTGTAAACAGCTAATTCCGTCAAAGTACTGGGATGTTTTTTTTTTATGACAACCATATGTTGCTAGGGGAAAGTTTTTCATAGTTATAGATACTATCATTCCCTAAAATATGGTGAGCTAATTAAATGTCACCCTGTATACTCTAAACCAAAACTTAGGCCGATACATCCTTAAAAAAGAAATACTAACTGTATCTTACTTAATTTGTAGAAATATCATACCACTGGCAACTGCCAGAAGTGATGAGGCGCCATAAGAAGTGGATACCTACTATAGATGTACAGATCAGTAACATCTCTAAACAGGAGTCACTGAGTTATCCTTAAAATATTTTGTGTTTATAAAATTCTTCACAACTTGATAAATATTAGCTACAACATTGAATATGGACGTCCTAGTTCCATTCATTGCATAGGAACAAAATAATAGAGAGACAAAAGTTTCAAACATCACCGGAGTCCAGAATAGCATATTGTAGAGAAGTTCTCTACTCACATATGTCTTAGTATTAGACTTTGTCACATTCATAACATGCATTTTTGTTAATATAACAGTGGATATTGTTATTGGTACAAAATAACTTATAACAGCTAACAAAAACATGTATAATAGTAGCGAGTTGGTTTCTACATAACACATTTTCCAGCAATTATTATTTGATGCCTTGTTTTTCCTTGTTGAAGTAGCATTCAGATGTGTTGTGTCCATATTCTTCTCAAAACCATTCACAATACTGTATATTTTGTCAATAACGGATCTCATTTCAGCACTCTTGTTCTGTAAACTGCTATTATTGGCTTTTTCATAGACATCAAAGTAGTCTTCCGCTGGTATATAGTTTCTCAACTCAAGAGTGTGATTGCTGTCACCAAAAGAACATGTTGTGTTTGTTATCTCCAACATAGTCCTACATGAGTCTCCAGAATTTCTAAGTTCCTTAGCAAAGATGGCTTTCTCTTTTACTCCTAATGGATACATTGAGAGTGCAAGTCCTATTGGAATTATCCATTGTGATAAACCGGCAATCACAAAAAAATAAGACTTTATTAAACTGAAGAAGCTGCTTCCAGTTGTCTTTGTGAAACCATGAGATCTTTGCCCAATTTCTTGTATAATATTTTCTTGGTCTATCTTCTTCGCATCTTCTAACATAGTGTAGTGCATGTAGTTGTCAATCACTAGGCTTAGAAAACTGTTTACTAGTGACACTACCAGCGGTCCATAACTCAGCAAAACAGCCATAAAATTGCAGTGCATATCCTGATGCTTTGTTATATTCTTGACTACTCCTGATCGTTCTACCATATCACTCATGTTGACATTCATTGGATTGAAGTTATAAACTGAACGAATCACAAAAAATACACCAATGCATACTAAAAGCACATTTTCTGACAGCAAGACCGTTTGGAACTGAGTCTTCTGTTTTACCAGCCTTCTCAGGTTGATCACACTCAGAATAAATCCGCACACAATTAGAAATGCTCCCAATAATAAGTCCGTTGAAGTATTCATGGTGATATATTATGTGCTTATTTGCCACAAGTGCAAAGAGTAATGAAACGAAGGAACAGTTAGGTCTGGTTATGAACCCCTATAATTTAGCGTTACCACCAATAGGTACCAAACTAAAGTGATAATGCTATCACTTGACATGCAAATTATCAGGGTGCTTTTCAAAGCAAACTTTCTATATCGATTTTTGTTACTAGCTCATTCATATTTTATTAATAGCTTGACTTAATGTCTTAAAAATGCTAAATTTCTCATGTACGCCAATGACACTAAGATCTTTCTTGATATAAAGAATTCAAATGATTGCTCCAGATTACAAACAACCTTTGCAATCTTGAGGAATACTAGATTAGAAACAGTTAAACAGTTAATGCCCAGAAATGTCAAGTCATAAGTTTTACCTGTAAAAGAAAACCAATCATAAATAATTACACAATTACTAATAAATCTATTAATAGAGTCTTTAATTCGCGACCAGGGGGATTACCACAACTAATTTGATCCGCAAAATTACCGTGACCATATTAAAACAAGTCTTGGTATTAGATAAATAAAGCCCATTATGGTGAATCTGGATGGAAAAGGTTGCCATGATGATGATCTTGTTTTGAACCGATCTTGAATCGGAAAAAGATTGTGGTGATTACTTGGCATTTACTTCAACAGTAAGTTTCTTATGCATCAACATATTGAAATTATTTGCAACAAAGCCTATAAAAATCTTGGTTTTGTTATATGGACATGCTCCGTCTTCAATGACCCTTTATGTATCAAAGTAATTTTCTTTTGCTATGTAAATAGTATTCTGGAGTATGGATGCAGTGTGTGGTCTCCTCAATATGACGTGTATGAGAATCGTATCGAGAGTATTCAAAAACGATTTTTGAGATTTCTTAACTATAAAACACGACATTCTTCACGACACGAAGTATGCTTCGTATGAAGATAGATCCAAAAAACACCACATCATATCATTAGAACAGAGGCGGACAATATTGGATATGATGCTCCTCTATGCCATTCTTCGTACCAGGCTTGATTCTACAGAACCACTGTCCGCTATTAGTTTTCTAACTCCCAGGCGTCGCACACGCCACGCTCCAATTATATATGCACCAAGTCATCATACTATTTATGCGAATAACGAACCTTTAATTCATATATCAACACTACAAAACAACTTTCAGATCCAATCCAATATTGTCGAGAAGTTGTTGCCCCCAGATGGTGATGACAATTGATTAATTCCAATACAGGCTCATATTTTTATAGAGGTATTTATTTTTATTTTGTAAATATATAAATATATACATTTGATAGATATTTATTTTATTTAAATCTGTAGGTATTTATATGTTTTTATATCTATAGTTTATATAGTAAGTATTTATATTGTTATATTTATTAACTTATAATTATAATTTAGGTGATGGTTTCTATTTCCGCTGCAACTTTAATTTCACCCTGTATAATTAGGGGATATCTGTTATTGGCGATACTTATTTGTTTATTTTTTACGTTAATTATCACTCTGTAACTTGCTGTTGATGTCCTAAATAAAGAAAATTAAAAATTAAAAAATTAATCATGAAAGTATGACCCTAAATCCAGTTATTCATTAACACAAATACTGATTATGCCTAACAAAATTACTGAATTGCTCGACAAACTGAGCGCGACGAGAATTACTGGTTTTGTCTGACAAAATTAGTAAATTGCTCGCATAGAAATCTGAAAAACAGCAACTTCAAAACCTTAATTGGAGTAACTTAAAATACAAAACGAGCTTTAGATTTTTTGTTCCTAAATTATCATCCTGCCATCTACCCTGACCCACCACTTCGCCCAGAGTCATTATTTTGTTAGTAATCATTTGATAGTAAGTAATAAAATAAATAAGTAATTTTGTCACGCAAACAATTCAGCTGTTCATGGTCATTTTTCTGGCTCAATTTGATTTTTGGTCGCTCGTTTTGTTATTCCCCATTTGATCATGAATTAAGTACGAGACCGTACGGTGGTGTGGCGAACTTGTGGCGGAAAAGTGTATTTCAACAGGTTCAAGTAATAAACTGTAACAGTGTGCGGCTTGCATGTATAAAGATTACGTTGTGTGATCAGTGTTTACTTGTGTTTATTTGTTACATGCCTACAGATGATAAGGATAATTTGCCAGAATTTACCGAGTGCCTTAGCGAGATTAATGCGATCGTAGAAAATAATAATATTGAGTCTGTTTATATGTTAGGCGACTTAAATGCTCATCCATATACATTGTTCTGTGACGAAATGCTGACTTTCTGTGATGACCAGAAATGGATTTGTGCCGATATACAAAAGTTAGGCATAGACTCGGGCACGTATACATATGTAAGTGACTCTCATGGATCGAGAAGGTGGTTGGATCATTGCCTGGTTACGCAATCTGCTTATAGTACGGTAACAAATGTAAAAGTATTTTATGATGTTGGGTGGTCAGATCATTATCCCGTTAGTGTTGAATGTAACCTACGGCTTATAAGACGGAAAAATGTGTGTATAGCTTGTCAAGTAGAATGTAATAAAGTACGATGGGGGAACCGACAACCGGAAGAGGTACAGTTATATGCTGAATTATGTCAAAATAAGTTAAAGGATATTGATTTTCCGGTGGAACTTAGTAATTGCTGTGATATGCACTGTCATAATTTAGGCCATAAGAAAGTTATAGATTGTATGTATAGCAGAATTGTAATCTCATTAAGCGAGGCATCAGCATTTAGTAATAATAAAAAAAGTTGCGGTAAAAAACGGCAGGTGACTGGCTGGAACAAGCATGTAGGGGTGGCACATGCTGAAGCGCGACTGAAATTTCAAGAGTGGCTTTACTATGGAAAACCAAGATCCGGTCCACTATACCTGGAAATGAGTGAAAGTAGAAAGGTTTTTAAGGCGAAGCTTAAGTGGTGTCAGGATAACCAGGAGCAAATAGCTATGGATATACTGGCAACACATCACAAGGCGAAAGATTTTAATAAATTCTGGAAGTCTACCAACAAGCACAATATCAAACCCAGCTTACCGGTATCTGTTGACGGGGTAATGGAACAGAAGGGAATAGCCAACATATTTCGTGAGCATTTCGAGGTGCAATCTACTATAGTTCCTTCAAATAGGGTGAGTGATGTTGAGCAGCTTCGGGGTGATCTGGAGACTCGATTCAGCCCTAAAGACGTAGCAACAGTTGTTAAAAACATGTCCAGAGGGAAGTCTCCGGGCCACGACGGGCTCAGCATTGAACACCTGAAACATGCAGGGACTCATCTACCTAGAGTATTAGCCACATTTTATAATCTCTGTGTCAGCCATGGATATCTTCCGTGTGAAATGATGGAAACTATTGTGGTGCCCATTGTTAAAAACAAAACTGGCGATATATCAGATAGGAACAATTACAGACCAATTTCGCTTGCAACCATAATTGCAAAGGTATTTGACGGCCTGCTTGACGCACAGCTGAGCGCCCACATCCGTTTGAATGATGAACTGTTTGGCTTTAGGCCGGGGCTTTCTACGGAAAGTGCAATTCTGGGCCTCAAGCACACCGTTAAATACTACACTGACAGTAGAACAAATGTGTACGCCTGTTTTTTAGATCTCTCAAAAGCATTTGACCTTGTAAGTTATGACATCTTGTGGGATAAGTGTCGAGCGTCTAAACTACCGGCGGAAATTGTTAATATCTTTAAATTTTGGTATGAAAATCAAATCAACAAAGTAAAATGGGGAAATGAGTTTTCGGAGGCGTATCGGATGGAATGTGGAGTGAGGCAGGGGGGATTAACATCGCCCAAGCTATTTAATCTGTATGTGAATGATCTGGTCGGTGAACTCAGCAGTATGCATGCGGGATGCTACGTTGATGGTAAAAGCTGCAACAACTTAAGCTATGCAGACGATATGGTGCTGCTGAGTCCGTCACCAGGGGGCTTGAGAAAATTACTTACAACATGTGAACGATATGCAGAAAGACACGGCATCAAATATAATGTCAAAAAAAGTGAGATTATGATCTTTAAGACTGGTAATAAACTACCGAGTGAAGTGCCGGCTTTGAGACTGTATGGTAATACACTCAAAAGAGTGACGTGTTTTAAGTACCTTGGTCATATAGTGACAGACGACCTGAGGGATGACCTAGACATTGAGCGGGAGCGCAGGGCTTTGGCAGTTAGGGCAAATATGCTGGCTCGTAGGTTTGCACGTTGTACAAAGACAGTCAAAATCACACTCTTCAAGGCATATTGTCAATCGTTCTACACGTGCAGCCTATGGGTCAACTATACCCAAAAAGCTCTCAACGCCCTGCGCGTCCAGTACAACAATGCTTTTAGGATGTTGCTGGGGCTGCCACGCTACTGTAGTGCGTCGGGTATGTTTGTTGAGGCACGTACTGATGGATTTCACGCCATCATACGTAAGAGGACGGCCTCCTTACTGAACAGAACGCGTAGCAGCGCCAACAGCATCCTGCAGGTCATTGCGGGTCGGCTCGACGGGCCTTTACTCAAACACTGGGTTAGTGTTATTACAGGTACACTGACAGTGTGTGGCAAACTGAGCCGTTCCACGGGCAGGCCTATCTATATGAGATGAATGCATAAATCCACCTGAATGTATTGAATTTAATTGTTATTTGTAATTTGTGTCAGTTAAATTTTAATTTATTTATTTTTATTTTATTTCATTAATATTGTAAAATAACCTAATTTAATGTAATGACCTAATTTGAATTTTTATTAGCATGACTTCATTTTAATTTTAATTGATGGAATCTTATTATAATTTTAAGTGTTATTGTTATGTTAATGTTATTAATAGTACTACTAACAAACTATGGAACTTTGTATTCCGAAATAAAAATGATTGATTGATTGATTGATTGATAAGTAAGTATTACCTAATTTCCAGGAAAGTGAGACAGGCCTCTACGTGTCACTGACTTCATTCCTCGGCTTCGGTCGCAACTACGTTGAGCAGTACTTTCAGAAGACCGGCAATGCTGTCTTCCTGCACATCCAGCGAGACAAGACTCCTGTAAGAATTATGATAAATACACAACAAACACTCCAATCTCCAATACAGGCGGCAAGGAGCAGTTGCGCTTCCATTTGGCCTTTTAATTGTCATGCGGGTTTCATCGCGCACGCGGGTTTTAGTGCGCTGTGTCATGCGTATTTGTCGTGCCATAGTGACAGCACCCGCTGAGTCAATACCTTAGTGAATCCCGCAAGCGTGATGAAACCCGCATGAAACCGAAACAGTTCTCCGCGTCGTGCGTATTTGTCATGCGGGGCGCGGGGCGTCATAATGACAGCACCCGCTGAGTCAATACCTTAGTGAATCCCGCAAGCGTGATGAAACCCGCATGAAACCGAAACAGTTCTCCGCGTCGTGCGTATTTGTCATGCGGGGCGCGGGGCGTCATAATGACAGCACCCGCTGAGTCAATACCTTAGTGAATCCCGCAAGCGTGATGAAACCCGCATGAAACCGAAACAGTTCTCCGCGTCGTGCGTATTTGTCATGCGGGGCGCGGGGCGTCATAATGGCAGCACCCGCTGAGTCGAGTGACGAAACCCGCATGACACTGAATGAAAGTGTCTAACCACCTATGCCGAAATTACGCGACCGAAGTTCCGCGTGATTACGCCTGCAATGCTATGTCAATTACTTAAGGTTCAATTCAGATACGTAAAAGTCATCCGCGAAACTTATGTCGCGTTTTCGGCCATGGTGTGTCGACACACAAAGAGGTCTATGTGCGCTTTCAGCGCGTGACAGGTGCTGCCAGAATGGTGCCCCGCGTCCCACATGACAAATAAACACGACACTGAAAGAGTGCTTAGTCAGTTAGTAAATATTTCACTTTGCTTGACAGAGGGCTAGCCCATCGCCTCAGCTATAGTGATTTGATTTCTTCATTTCATGATTTCAATATAGTAGCGACATCATGAAATAAATTTCTCTTAAGAAACGTGTTAACCTGCTCGCGCGCGATAGCCCTAAACAGGGCGAAATATAAAGTCTACGAATATCATTTAAACATCAGCACATAATTTCCGCACGCTGCCATGACGCCTCGAACCGTTACCTATAGAAAGTGGTGAAGTAAGCAGCTTTAAGGGGCAGCTCAAGGGAGCAAAGTAAAACTACTCGTTTTTTCGACATTCTTATTACACAAACATTCTTGTGCGAGTCTAACTCGTCCCTAACTTTTTTATATGCGCCTGCTATAGTGCGACAACTTAACTCTGTCTCCTCTCAGCATAGTATGCTATGTGACTGGTATCTGACTGACTGACTGAGTTAGGTTGTCGTACACAGCAAAAAGACCTCTCAAATAAATTACATTGACACAGCTTGCGCCACACATCTAGTTAGCTCTGAAGTTGCCGCGTTTCGCGTCGCAACCGTTTTTAGGGTTCCGTACCCGAAGCCTCCGCTGTCCGTCTGTCCGTCCGTCCGTCAACAGGCTCTACCGGATCAACCGAAATAGGTAAGGAGCCGAAATTTTCAAAGAGGGTATTTTTCTATAGCTGCTTTAACAAAAAATAATAAAACATACGGGTTTTTAAGAATTAAAAGTGAGATTATTTGTATGGTCATTTTCTTAGCCATTTTGTTTTATTTGTTTATCGGGGAACTGAACTGGGATCTCCCGATATTATCGGAAAATATATTTATTTGCGGGTATTGAGTTTTGTCATTATACCATTAATAATTGCTAATTCGAATTATAATAAATAATATGAAGTTTTTTATCTTATTTGATTTTATTTCTATAAATAAGATACTCAATTTCTATCCACTTCCGGTTTCAATGAGCAAAGAGTTTCGTTACCTGAGTACATAGTTCAATACTTACATATTACATACACAACTCTTTCAATGTTTCGATGTACGGCCTTAAATGTAGCCCTACCTACTATTTAATATTTTATTGTTTAAAATTAAAAAGGTATACTCGTACAAAAGACTGTCGTTGTACGTTTTTCCGTGTACAATGGTATGGAACCCTTCGTGGGCGGAACCCTTGCTACATGAGACCTTAAGGTGCAGCAGCGCTCCTAGCGGCGATTTAAAACGCGATAGCCCTTCCACAAGCATTCCTTGCGCGAAAACGAGATAGCCACAAAGACTTGTAGCTAGAGGCGCTGGTGTGGCGTGAGGTATTAGATGGCGAGCGTGATAACCCTCATTATGAAAGAGGTGTCAACAAAGATGAAAAATACCATTCTAAGCGCGACAACTTCAGAGCTAACTATTCATAATTCATAGTTATTTATTGCACACAGATATTTGAAAAGTTACATTAAAATAAACCATTTGTACAAAGGCGAGCTTTTCTCTAAAAAGAGATTTCTTCCAGCAAAACCAAGGCTTGATAGGATTTATTGTGCACTAGACTGCTCTTACTAGCAATAGACTTTCCTGTCCTGCCTAGGTTTGCTGGAAGAAATCTCTTTTTAGAGATAAGCTCGCCTTTGCGCTTTAATGTTCATTTGTTTGTACTAATTATTTACCGTGCAATAAAGTATATTGAAAGTATGTTGAAACTGTATCAAAGAAACTGAAAGGGTGTGTGCAGTGCACAATCTAACTAATATTATAAATGTGAAAGTAGCGATGTTAGGATGTTTGTGTGTTTGTGCCTCAATCACGCTAAAACGGCTAAACGGATTTAAATGAAATTTAGCACAGAGGTAGTTTATGAGCTAGATTGACACATAGGATACTTTTTATCCGACTGCACCAGAAGGAGGGTAAAGTTATCTCGGTTAATGATAATTCCTATGAACACGCAGATGAAGTTGCGGGGATCAGCTAGTAGATAATATATTAAATATCTACAAAAATATAATCTAACCAGGTGGTTCGCGCCAGCTATATCTGTTTGCAGTGAAGAATGATGAATTATGAATCTCTCATCTCTCTCGCTCACCCCGCAGGCGCCGGAACCCGAGCAGACTGGCGACGGGCCGGAGAAGAAGATAACCCGGCTCGCCATCGGTGTCGAGGGGGGCTTCGACCCGGAGGCGGGCAAGAACAAGTGGATCTACACGGACCGGTACGCCGTAGTGGTGCTGCCTGGATTCCATACGTACGAGTGGCCGAACGCGTCGCTTCCTGATGCGGTGAGTCAGATGAAAAAGGACTTTGAAGTCTGTTAATACAGACATGACGTCACGGGTTTTCACATACTGGGTAGCAGGGTAGAGGCACAGTTACACCCACGTCCTGTTTGATAACAATATACGCCCAAATCCAGCTTAGCAGTTTGTCTGTGTGGGAGCTAAGTTAATTAAAAGCTAATGCAGCCCATTATGGTCCCCATCGAGGGGCACGGGCCTTTATCCGAATACGAGTAAGATTAAGCCATACTCCACCACGCTGGCTCAGTGCGGGTTGATGGAGGGGCTTACGACCACTACCACGTAGCGATAGTAGCCGCCCAGCCGGAACCTACAGCTTAATGTATCATCCTATATACTGAACGTCCGATAATGTACTTACGATGAATTGATTGTTTCATTGGTACCAGGTCAGGATTCGAACCTGCATCTCCTGTGTGAGAAGCAAGCGTGAAACCAATTAGACCACGGAAATAATTAATACACTGGAACCTTATGGCTAACACAATGCAAATACCGCACCGAAAATGGCTAAATAGCTAATAGCTATCTGAGAAAAGATAAGGCGTCAACCATCCTGGCAGCTGCAGCGCTCCCTGGTGCTCTACAACCGTAAAACATATGCAAGAACAAAAAAAATATTAAATTTTTTAATTTCACTCATCAAGGAAGTGTCTTTTCTTCAGGTCGTCAAATCAGTGCAAGCGGTGATCGCTGCGGAGTCGCCGTTCAAGCTGGCGGAGATGGCAGCGTTGGCAGGCACCTGGGACGGTGAGAAACGAGAGGTTTCTGTGTAAGTTTTTCTCGTCTTGAAAACAAATCCAAACTTATAAAAATGAATGGCTTTACGTCTTACGAAATCTCTAAAATCGCCCGATCTCTACATATAATTTATATTTGATTTTATTCTCCTCAGTCCAGAAGATTTTAAGGTTAAGATAAAAATAAAATTACGAAAAACGCAAAGAAATAGCCATAAAAATCGAAAAATATTTTGTATGGAAAGTTCAGCCTCTTTCGCTAGGTGGCGTTGGTAGCCATATAGCATCACTCAAACTCCTTTTGCCATTGACTAATTCATATACTACATTCAACCTCTTTGTTTGTAGCGGAACTTATGTTTGACAGTACGATGCATAAAGTTTGTAAGCGAAGAGTTTCGTTAATCTGAGGTCTGATGCGTATTATGCTCAACAACGGGCCGATAATGTCGATATCGGCGGCCGATCGTCAAATTCGGCACATCATGATGTGCCTCGGCATATCATGATATGGCGGCATTTCTTGATCTGCCATGTTAACCTCTCCGTGACCCAAGCGTACCGACACGTCAACGTAAACAAACACTATTAACCCAAGCGTACCGACACGCACTCGATACCTTTTTTTTTAGACCAGAATGAATTAGCCAATTGTGTTCGTATTGGCAAGGTTTTAGTGTGTAAAAACGGCCAAATGAGCCAATCTTCTATTTCCGGTATGGTCTTTTGTTCATTTCATTCATTCAAGACCCTGCAAACGTGACTCGAAAAAATCACTTTTCGTAACCGGTATTTCATGAAATCTTCGAACGCTGAAATATTGAAAAATTTCAATTAGAACATACTAATGTTTTTATTGTTTTCAAAAGGTAATCTTGTGTAGACGAAAGTATCAAACAAAATGTGTATTTTGTTGAGTTTTACTCATGTCGACTACATTTCAAAACTCAAAACGTTTATTCTGTAAATAGGCCACAAGGGCACTTTCACATGTCATTGACGTTTCACATGTCATCATTTGTGACGAGAGGGAGCATTTTATTAGAAGTCTGTGATTCTGATGTCGGTACAAAAATAAACTAAGTTCACAGTGACATTTTCTTCGCATTGAGTAAGAGAGGGTTTCATTAGCTACTCAGATGTACAACTCTCATAGTTCTAAGAGTTACCATTCCAACATAATCACTTGATATATCAGTCAAGTCGCGCGCACCGCGCGGGCTCATGTATGCCTGGGATTCGAGCTGGTTTTCGCCGGGCGGCTGGGTTTCGGAGAGGTTAAACCCGCCACATCGTTTCAAGACCAACGTTCGATTATCTGCCAGCCTATAACTCGGCATATCGAAAAGACAATAGATTTGGTTCAGTAGGTTGAGTTAGGTTAGAACGTGATGTGCAACCAGCGGAGTGAGCTTGCGAATGAACGTAATGAAAAACCTAACTTGGCTAGAGTTGGTTATAGTCGCTAAATTTCAGTTGTTTCTAAGTAAGGTTGGAGCTTAGAAGTAGCAAAACCGGAGCGTAGCGAAGCGGCGCGGCGCGGAGTGAAGCGTATGCTAGTAAAAACAACATTTAATATTGAGGATAATAAAAGTCTAAAATATCATACTCGGATACCCAATAGTAGTCCACCGAATCCTGTGTGATTTTAACTATTTTACGATGTAACGTTTTATCCTTTGGCCATATCATGATGTGGCGAAGCGTTTACTGGGAATATCGACCACTTAAAATTAAAGTCGAATTACCCTTTTAAAGGTAAGCTTCGCGAAAGTTACCTGAAACCTGAAATACCTGAAATTTTATAATTTATTTATTGCACACAAATCATATAAAAAAGAGTCATAAAAATAGTGTACAAAGGCGAGCTTATCTCTAATAAGAGATATCTTCCAGCAAACCAGGTTGAGATGAGAAAGGTTATTTGCTTAGCAGCGGGTGACTACTTCCACTTCTTACCTGTACAGTTTACACAGGAGAATACTTATATAAATTTTAATAAAGCAAATAAATTATATAATTACTACAATATCAAACTAAATACACCTCGTAAGGCTCAAGCCTAAAAAAAAAGAGGAAAACTACTGCCCATTGTTGTTACCTGATAACATATATTTTTTAGTGGTTACAGCCCACGATAGAAAAAGTGCAAAAGAAGGTGTTCTTGGTCACAGATGATCATGGTATTTTTTTGTCATAAAGAATTGACCCTGGGAATTGAATTTCGTCTATTGGAATCTGGTATTTTTTATGTTTTCGTGTGATGACATTGGGCCTTTATTCCAATATCTCCTCAAAATTATATGAGTTCAAGTGATTACATTGGGCCTATACCTACATATCAGAAATTATAATTATGGTAAAATAAAATATGTATTTATATAGAAAAAAAAACAAAAAGATGCTAAATTATATTTATTGTATCTTATATTTATTAGGAACTATGGAACAAATTTGGCATAATTATGAGGTAGGTACACTCGGCGCCACGAATAAAGAGCTCTCGGAGAAACTGGCGGGGATTACTGCGCATGTGTACAGTCGCGGCATAATTCCGAAGTGCGTTTTTTGGGTTAGTGTGAAGGAATGAGTGTTCAGGACTTTCTTCACTTCTATTTTTTCTCTGTTTGATATTTTGTTGATTGGGATATTAGCCGATGTAAATAATGGACTTTGTGTCAAATAAACTATAGGTACTCTCTATTGACAACATTTGTTAACGTCAAGGTTGAAACCTATATATAAATAACCCCCTAGCATAGAATGCCCCTAGTCACTAGGGCCTAGTGAATATAGATACTTGTAGTAATAGTCCTGCACACTCTTTTCTTCCCGCTGACTAATAATTTGTAACAATTAAACCACAATTAAGTTTTTCATCAGACTTCTTCATCAGTATTTCATCAGACTCTTTTTTGATATAACAGTTCACATCGTAAACCATTTTTCTAGCTTGCCTAGTCAGTACTTTATTTTTCGGCATTTTCGACCGGGGCGAAAGATAACGTTGGGTAATATTGTATGCGACTGTACTCAAGAAGCTTCGAGACGTGCTTTCGGTGCGGGCATCGGGAAGCGACTGATCAACGAATCAGATGCCGGCGCTGACTACCGCCCCCGTCGCTCCTCACTTCCCCGCGCCAAACACTTGTGAAAAGTGACTACTGCGCATTCAAGGACAAAGCTCTTTAGTCGTGGCGCCGAGTATACTATATATATATATATATATATATATATATATATATACCATGTACAATTAACAATCGCATTATTGATGGAGAAGCGTACAGCAATTTCTGTTCTTCGTTAGACATAAATGTATGTTGCAGGTGGTGCACTTGGTGCGACTCAAATTATAGTGGCAATGCCGACACCTTGCTTGCTTTTCTTTAAAAGATGGCATGTGCCTTGCAGCAGTGGTTCGTCTTTTTTTGGATGGCATAGGTGTAGATGATGGCTTGCCTCTTCCGCGTGTAACGGGCTCCGGCTCTGGGTCCGAATCTGCAGAGTCATTGTCTGCACCCACTGAGCTCGAGTTAATATCAATCAGTGCTTCACCAAGCTCCATTTTAAAGTGCCGCAACTGCTTTACTTTCTTTGGATGGACTCCTTTTTCTATCTCTTGATTTTTGTAAGCCAGCCAGGAATTGGAGACTGCCATATCCAGCATATGCGAAAAAAAACGCTGTGTCCACTTTTTTGTATGGTACCTATTCGGGCACACCGATAACATGCGATCAGCGAGGTCTACACCACACATGTATTTATTGTAATTGCGCACAGCTGCTGGTCTATCGTCTGACAAATACTGCTTATGACTTTTACACCACCTTTGGCACACATCCATGGGCTCCAAGGCATCGACGTTCGATAACAGTGTTACTGGTTTATTGTCGACCCATTTTATGATAGCAATCTTACCATCTTCGCTGACAATGTTATGCATACTCCCTCTGTCACGTTTTTGAATCTCTTTGTCATCCATCAAAACAGACCTTGCATC
The DNA here is from genome assembly GCA_949825045.1 of Argyresthia goedartella. Lineage (NCBI taxonomy): Eukaryota > Metazoa > Arthropoda > Insecta > Lepidoptera > Argyresthiidae > Argyresthia > Argyresthia goedartella. The sequence continues at coordinate 33,775,480 of OX463812.1, read as the reverse complement.
ACCTGGTACTCTATTTTTTTGTATAGTACCAGTACACCCGATTCCCCTTTCAGTCAGTTCCTTAGCAAGCTTCACAGTACAGAAAGGACTACTTGGTGATAGCAGGTGGACGACCAACTGTTGGTGACCTCGACCTCTACCTCTGTCTGTACCTCTACCTCTTGTACCTTTACCTCTTCCTCTACTTCTTCCTCGATTTCCACGTGTAACTGGCTCAGTGTTCCTGTTTACTGGAACTTCCGGTTCATCACTTATGTCCGAATCTGAACTGGTCTCTTCGGTATTAGTCTCCTGAGTGTAGGGTGGGTCTTCTTCATCACTGGGACTAAAATCTTCGACATCTGATTCGGCCAGCAACTCTAATATGTGTTCGTCGAGTACTGAAATAAAAACAAAATCAATTTATTATTAATCCTTTTAAGTCCACGTCTTATTGATTGATATATTTTACTAAAATCAGTGACTAAACAACAAGTAGATAAATAAAAACAATTAAATAAATGAAATGTAGGTAAGTATGAGAAATATTTTAATTATTGAGTTACGTCCCAATGTGGTCAGTTGATAACAAAATCAAAGCAGCGAAAACAGGAGGTAAGGCCCTGTGTTATCACTTGAAAACATATTATTTGAACGCAATTTTTAGATGTGTTATAGCGTTTTTTTAATAAAAATATTCAAAACCTCGGAACCTCATGATTCTAGCTACATAAGCATTTCTATGTTTATACAATAAACGCAACAGATTCTTTAAATAAATTTCGATTTACTTACCACGGCCTCGCCGCCTCGCCTTGTTCGCCATTTTGATACAAATAAATAGGACTTCTGCTATTGGTTCACTAAGGTGACACCCGGTATAAAAGACCATAGACTTCAGCCAATCACATCTCCACAAAATATCGTGTCTATTTCCGCATATTTAAAGTTAGGCGGCAAATTCAAATATGTATTCGGATGATTACACTGGGCGGTAATTTTTTAAGATGAATTTTTAGCTTGGGCGCTACTGGCTATGTTGATTATGTATTCATATGATATCATTGGGTGTTACGAGGTTATAATATACTACTACTACTATTATATATTAATAAATTCTACTATAATCTATTTTATCTACACACGTATCATAAACCCTCTACTGCGTCCAAAAACCACACGTTACGACCAGCATAATGGTAAACTTCTCGGTAAAAACTCATTTCTTATCTGAATATTGATCATTATGACCATAATGTACCGAAATTGGTCAAATTATGAAATTCAAATTTCGAACGCCGACGTCCGCCTGCGTGCCGCCCCTAGTTTGTCTTTGAAGTTGGTACTACAGAACAAGCCATACAACTGCAGAACAATGATCAATGCCACAATGCCGGTCAAACATGCGGTTCCTGAACACATCAAAGAGAGCTTATGATATGTGTGTAGATAAACTACTATAAGCGCTGCTAAAAATATGTTAAAAAGCTTGGATTCCAGAGACATTGGAGTTTTGTAACACTCTAGAAACTGCACATTATTGGTTTTATCCATTGTCACTTTCGTTCTCAAAATCGCGCGGTATAGAGTGAAAGAGCACTTAATTTGGAAAGTTTCAGGAAAGTTACCTCGAAAACATCGTTTCTCACCGAATTTTCAACTTTAAATTGCCATATTCCAGCCACGCGGTCAGCCTGCAGCAGCTAGACAACGGCGTCAAGATCCCGCCTACGGGCTGGCAGTGCGCCCGCTGCGAGCTCACCAGCAACCTGTGGCTGAACCTGACGGACGGCGCCGTGCTGTGCGGCCGCCGGTTCTTCGACGGCTCCGGCGGCAACGACCACGCGGTGAGCCACCGTCCGCCGGTCCACCGGCGGCGTGCAGTGACCGTGTTGCTGCACGGGAATTGTTCCGAACGAGTCACGTCCGAACTGGTGACAATGTAACTGGACGGGAAATGTTCCGAACGAGTCACGGCCGAACTGGTGACAATGTAACTGGACGGGAACTGTTCCGAACGAGTCACGTCCGCACTGGTGACAATGTAACTGGACGAGAATTGTTCCGAACGAGTCACGGCCGAACTGGTGGCAATGTAACTGGACGGGAAATGTTCCGAACGAGACACGTCCGAACTGGTGACAATGTAACTGGACGGGAAATGTTCCGAACGAGTCACGGCCGAACTGGTGACAATGTAACTGGACGGGAATTGTTCCGAACGAGTCACGTCCGCACTGGTGACAATGTAACTGGACGGGAATTGTTCCGAACGAGTCACGGCCGAACTGGTGACAATGTAACTGGACAGAAATTGTTCCGAACGAATCACGGCCGGATGATGATTTGTGCGGAACCCTTGATGCGTGAGTCTGACTCGCACTCAGTCGTTTTATTAACCCCTCGAAGGGTTAATTCTTATAATGCCCTATCTTCCTTATGCTATTTAAAATCCTAACTATATTTATATCTTATTCTCTCGAACGACTTCGAGTGAAATCCTTTACCACAATGGTTCAGTGCGGTGGTGAATATTGCCTTTTTATAAAACGATATCTAATATGATTCCATCCCCAGGTTGAGCACTACAAAGAGACGGGCTACCCTCTCGCGGTGAAGCTGGGAACTATCACGGCCGACGGCAAGGGAGACGTGTTCTCCTACGGCGAAGACGATATGGTCGAGGACCCCTACCTCGCCGACCATCTCAAACACTTCGGCATCAATGTGCAGCAGCTGCAGAAGGTAATAGCTCAGAATGGTCTTGAAATTGCCATTTGAGCAATTTAAAAACCATTGTCGAAAAAAGGATATTACAATATTCAAGATTACTTAAATGTAATGGGACTGTATGGGGTTAATCTGGCTCAACACAGACCGTGCTGTTAATAATTTAGTAATTATTTATTCCTGCTTATTAAAGGTGTGAAAGGAGCCGTCGGGCGGGGACGCCCAAGAAGGTCCTATAAAGACCAAATCGGTGATTTGTTAGTGAAGGGGCAAATACGAAGTACCCGTAATCGGCGAGCTTGCATGAAGAGACTTATGAATGTTGAGGAAGCGAGAGATGTATGCCAGGATCGTAGGAGGTGGAGGTCTTTGGTCTCTGCCTACCTCTCTTCCCGGAAATAGGCGTGAGCGTATGTATGTATATATAGTTAATATAGTTAAGCACAAGCAATTTTTAAAAGTGATCTAAAAATCAATCTGTGGAAGTTTCCACGCCCCTCTCCCACAGTGGTCCAATATGCAGAAGTGGCAAAAAATGACGAATGCTAAATATATGTAAATATCTACAGTAATAAAGACATTTGGAATATTGGAATGCTCATTCCATACAGATTAGAATTACACATATTGTGTGACATATTTTTTCTAAGTGGCCTATCTGTGTTAGTATAATATTAGAGTATCTGTGGTAATAGTAACAGACAGACGGGGAGACTCGTGCTCCTACGGTGAAAAGGATATGGTCGAGGACCCTAAATCGCCGACCATCTCAAACACTTCCGGATCAATGTGCAGCATCTGCATAAGGTACTGGTGAAGTGATCTTTATTGGATATATCTTATATTGTCTACTACTGGACGTTGGCTGTCAACTCCGAATATCCCTCTCGGTCTTTCAGCAGGACTTCGATGCCGGCTATAGGCATCCACGAAGTACCGCTTCTTCCGACCCTCCCGTTTCCCTTAAACCTTTCCCATAATGACCAAGGACCATAACTGGATAGTTGGTAAACAACTAATCTTTTTCTACACACACACACACACCCATTCAGCAAGAGTGAGGTAAGTCTAAGCTCCGGATTGATTTCTTTTGAATTAGGTCCACTTTCGCTTAGCAGTCATTAATATGTATTTAACTCATTGCGAACTGTATCTTAATGTTTAAACACGTCTGGGACTTCATCTTTGGAATAAATATTTGCTATTCAATTACTCTGTCTTCGATCGCAGACGGAAAAATCAATGGTGGAACTCGAGCTCGAGCTGAACCAGCGCAGTGGCGAGTGGAACACCTTGACCGAGTCAGGAAGCGAACTGCGACCCCTCCACGGACCCGCGCTGACCGGCATCAACAACCTCGGCAACTCGTGCTACATCAACAGCGTCATGCAGGTCGGTGTTTCTCGCTACGCTCGGGATTCTACGTTAAAAAAAAACTATGGCATGCGTTCCCAATTGGGGGGCGTAGAGTGATCTAAAGAGGGAGGTCGGTGTCTCTCGCTACGCTCAGGATTATACGTTACAATCTTTTTTATGGCTTGGGTTCCCAATTGAGGGGCGTAGAGTAATCCAAAAGGGTCGGTGTCTCTCGCTACGCTCAGGATTATACGTTACAATCTTTTTAAGGCTTGGGTTCCCAATTGAGGGGCGTAGAGTAATCCAAAAGGGTCGGTGTGTCTCGCTTCGCTCAGGATTCTACGTTACAATATTTCTATGGCACGGGTTCCCAATTGGGGTGCGCAGAGTGATCCAAAAGGGAAAAAGTCTGTCTCTCGCTACGCTCAGGATTCTACTTTACAATATTTCTATGGCACGGGTTGCCAATTGGGGAGCGTAGAGTGATCCAAAATGGGAAGTCGGTGTCTCGCTACGCTCAGTATTTTAAGTTACAGTATTTTTTATTGGTTCCCAATTGGGGGCGTAGAGTAATCCAGAGGCGGAAGTCGGTGTCTCGCTTTGCTCAGGATTATACGTTACAATCTTTCTATGGCATGGGGTCTCACTTGGGGGGCGTAGAGTGATCCGAAGGGCGGAAGGCGAGTGCCTATGCTGCCTTTTATAACAGTTCTTGTTGATTACTCATTATTTGAATTGCTAGTCATGCAACATTTCAAGGGTGGCGCGCCCCTCATTGCATTAAGACGTATTGATTCCTTATTACTAGAGTTGCTATCCATTAGACATTTCGGGGGCGGTTTGTGCCGCCCTTCGTACTAGTTAACCTCTCAAAAACCGAGGGTAGTTGGGACGGGTCGCGATGACCTTATGCCATGGTAACAAAATTTAAAACCTATAACGGAAAAATGGCGTTATCTATCGCCGGTGGTATTCAAGAGGTTAAATCGGTATTGGTCAATCATTCAACCGCCTTGCTAGCTATGTAAATTTTCAGATGGGTTAACAGAGTGTTATTCGGGCGGCAGGTGGTGTTTCGTATCCCGGAGTTTGTGCGTCGCTTCGTGGAGGGAGCCCCCGATGTGTTCAGCACCTTCCCCGACGACCCCGTCAACGACTTCGATGTGCAGACGTGAGTGCCGCAGTGACCGACGACCTTTGCGACTTTGCTCACCAGTTGGTTCAAATAATCATAGTATTTGATTAATAAATAAGGTTCGAGGCTCTCGCTGCCTCCCAAGCGAGAGGTTGCGGGTTCGAATTCCGGCTGGACAGGAAGTAAAATAATCCCCAGGTCTAGAGAGCTTCAAATTAAAATTAACAATTCAATTTCGTTTTTATTTAGTGTTACAAAAGTCAACTTCAAAGAGTAGTAGTCACATAAGGTAACTTAAAGTGTAACCGCTGTCTCATAATACTTAATATACTACGTACAGAAAGATTACTCCTCAAATACACTTAAATAAATAGCTACTCTCGCTGCGCGACAATAAAGCGCAATCTAGCTCGCACCCGCGCTACCTACAACGATCGCTAAGCACCTACAGAATCGGTTGCCCCGCCCTTGCAGGCTAGATTGCGCCGCATCACTACGCCTGAGAGCTTCTTTTACTCTGACATCACAAGGTCGTCCTGTAAACTCCTGTCTCGCTTGATCACGGTAGGGTTACCTATGTGCGATTATTAGTGTTTGTGAATTTTAGTCCACTCTATCTAAGAGAGGTGTTTATAGTACTTATTCAGGTCATTGGTAAATTCTAATGGGTCCCGGAGACGATCAATCTTGCATGACAAGCATGCATGATATCAATTTTGATTGATGGGGTGCTTGACGCATCAGCCGCACGACACAGTCGCCTACCGATCTGCATCAAATGCGCACGTCACAGTTGCCTACCGATCGTTGTCAAGAAAGTATAAAAATGATTTCCAACGCAGATATGGCATTCCTTGACATATATTAACGCAGATATAAATTGAGATATCTATTCTTCAAGAACTCTTCATGAAATTTTCTTCGGAATGGACAATGATTCTTTTGAAACATTGTTGAAGTTGGTTCGACCCAAAATTGAAAAGCAAGACACTAATATGCGACAAGCTATTCCCGCTAGTCAAAGGCTCTCGATAACTCTACGGTACTTGGTTGCTCCTCGTACTTTGAGTATAATAATAATGGAGACGTGTGAGGCTATAATCCATGCATTAAAATAAAATATTGTAATAATATATTTTATTTTTATTTGCATATTCATTTGTTTTTGATTTCCAAAGTGAGGGGAAATCCCTGTATAAAAATATATAGCATATAAAGAAAGTCTCGCTAGGTAATTATGCCGGCACGGCGCCAGCATTTGTCAAGGGCACGTCTACTTCATCTTCGTCCGCGATCTTCAACGTTGCGCCCGCAAATGAACGAAACTCGTCACGCCGCATGATGAGCCGTCATCCGTCGAGCACGTGCATGACGCATTGATGCGCATCAATCAGCCCCGTCAATCAAAATTTCTGTCAATCTCCGTCATGCATCAGAATGCATGATGGTAGTGTTCAGGAAACTAGCCTCTTCAATAAAACGCTGGTTTGGAGAGTTGTAATAATGATTATATTACGATTTTAACGTATTTGTAGTTAAAGAATAAATGCACTCAGACGTGCGTGACGCGGTTAGTGGTTTGCTCGCTCGATGTGGAGTGGTCCGCGGCTGCGGCGCGCGGGCGACGCAGGGGTATGCGCGGCGGCGCGGGGCGCGGGGTGCGGCGCGGGCGCTGCATTGTCGCAGACATCCTGGGGCCCGGCACGATCAGGTTCTGAAGATGTACATGTCCCAACCTCCACTTCATGGGCGGTAGATTGTCCTCTCTGAATACCACCTTGGCGCCTTCCTTCAGGCCTAGGTAAGGTTTCTTCCACTTGGACCTCCGTTGCAGCTCGGATATGTATTCCTGGCTCCATCTCCTCCAGAAGCTCTCCCGCATTGCGCTGGTCAGGTTGTACCGGATACCTCGCTTCAGGGTGGCTGGGGTCGGTAGAGATGTCAGCGGCCGTCCGATGAGGAAGTGCCCTGGAGTCAATGGAGAAAGGTCGTATGGGTCATGGGATAATGGTGTTAAGGGTCGGGAGTTAAGGACAGCTTCGACCTGAGTACAAAGTGTGCTTAACTCCTCGAATGTAAGACTAGTATTACCTAGAACTCTTTCAATATGATATTTAGCGCTCTTAACGCCGGCTTCCCATAGGCCGCCAAATGTTGGCGAATATGGGGGATTAAAATTAAACTGAATGCCTTCTTCGGCTGTAAAATCATGAATTAAATTAAGGTTTGATTGCAACACTCTACTGAGTTCGTTGCTCGCACCAACATAATTGGTGCCATTGTCACAAAATAGCTGGCTTGGCTTTCCTCGCCTGGAAATGAATCTTTTTAGACAAGAAATAAAGGCATCTGTGCTTAGGTCACTAACGACTTCCAAATGGACGGCCTTTGTGCAGAAACAAATAAATATACATAAATAACATTATGATATTCTATTTCCGCGGCCTTTCTTGCTTGAAATGAGGAATGGACCAGCAAAATCAGTTCCGCTTATTTGAAAGGGATAGTTTTGAGTTACTCTCTTAGCTGGAAAGTGGCCCATCAACGGCTCCGTGGTCTTGCCTCGAAACCGTGTGCAAGTTACACATTGACGAATTACTCTACGGGCTAATATCCTCCCTCGAATGGGCCAATACTGGTCTCTGAAGGCAGCCAAGAGCAGTTGAGGGCCGGCATGCAGAGAGCGAAGATGCTCGGCTCGCATCAACAATATTGTCAAGTGGTGATTTCCATCAAGTAATGCTGGATGCTTCTTCTCAAAGTTGAAGCTTGTATTGTTGAGCCGACCACCCACTCTCAGCACGCCGTCAACATCAAGAAAAGGAGACAGCTGTAACAATGAAGCGGAGGTAAGTGACTTTTTATTTTTTAATATTTTGATTTCTTCATTATAGGACTGTGATTGTGCAATTTTAATTAAACATTTTAATGACTCTTTAAGCTCATCTTCTTTAATTGCTTTGGTTAATTTTATTCCTTTTTTGCAGTTATTTATAAACCGGTTAACGTACGCGAATATTTTTTTCAATTTTGTTAAGCTAGAGTACTTATCGAATTTAATGAATTCTGGAGTTTCAGTGATGATTTTAGTTTGTAAGACTTTTATTTCAGGTAAGTTTTTTGTGGTGTTAGGACTTTGCGGCCATTGTGTCTCGTTTTTTATAAGGAAACGAGGTCCTTCCCACCAGAGATTACAGCTGAGGAGCTGACTCGGTTCGACACCTCGCGATGCCAAGTCGGCTGGGTTAAGGTCGGTAGGTACATGTCTCCAGGCATTTCGGTCGGTCAAGTTTTGAATCTCATCAATTCTGTTGCACACAAACTGTTTAAAGATTTTAGGTTTAGCTTTTATCCAGCTTAAGACTATTGTGGAATCCGACCAAAATACCTTTCGATCAATCGTACGTCGAAGGGCCTCACAAACTTTAGCAACCAATCGAGCACCTAACAACGCCGCGCATAATTCAAGACGCGGTATGGTAATGGTTGTTAAAGGTGCGACGCGAGTTTTTGCGCAAAGTAATCTAACTGTTACATGATCTGAGTCATCAATAGATCGCACATAAACAGTCGCGGCGTACGCGAGCTGGGAGATATCGACGAAGCAGTGAATCTCACAGCTGACCGGCGGCGATTCGCTCAGTACATGTCTAGGCAGCGAGACCGAAAGTAAATGATCAAGGTTATTGGCCATTTTTTGCCATGATTTACTAACATCGCTAGGCACGGGCTCGTCCCATGACAGTTTCATTTGCCACAACTTTTGAAGTAATATTTTTAAACTCACTGTGCATGCACTGAGCAGACCAAGGGGGTCAAATATTTTACATGTATTAGAAAGTATGTTCCTTTTTGTAATTTTAATGGTTTTGTCTAACTCAATTGAAAAAGTTAATGTATCGGTATTACGAGACCAGTGCACTCCCAGTACACTTGTTTGCTTACCAAGGTCAAGAGCCTTCGTCTCAATGTCACCCTCAAAAACTTGTGGGCAGTTAGTGCGAAATTTGTGCAGGGGAAAACATGCTGAATTTAATACCTCTGTGACACGTTCCTTTATGTACGTCAAACTGTCCTTGCTGTTGGTTCCAGTTAATAAATCATCCATGTATATATCTTTTTAAATGACTTCTGATATTATTTTATCGGGACATTCCAGAGCCAATTGCAGTAGGCAACGGGTACTGAGGTATGGGGCGGAAGCCGTGCCATATGTTACAGTGTTTAATTGTAACACCTTAAGGGGGCTAGATTCATGCTCGCGCCACAGTATGAGTTGCAGATTGCGCTGTGACTCATCGATCATTATCTGGGGATACATTTTCTGTATGTCGCCTGTAATAACAAATCTATGTTGGCGGAATCTAAGCAGGATATCAAACAAGTTATCCTGAACAACAGGGCCTACACACTGTATGTCATTAAGGGATTTTTGTGACGTTGTCTTGGCCGAGGCATCGAATACAACCCGGACCTTCGTTGATTCGCTACTTTCACGGATAACTGCATGATGAGGCATGTAGTATCCATAGTCAGGTTTCTTAATGCTTGTTAAATGTCCTAATAGTTCGTATTCTTTTATAAAGTCTTTATACTGCTGTTTTAAATCAGGATTTTTATTGAGTTTTATCTCAATATTTAAGAATCTTTTGGCTGCCATTTTGTATGACTCACCTAATGCATTTTCAGGTAGCTCCTTTAGGGGCATTTTTACTGAGAACCTGCCATCAGGCAGGTGAGTTGTGTTTTTAATGAAATGGTCCTCACAAAATTCCTCATCCTCTAACATAAGGGGTTTTGAAGTTGGAATTTCCTCAAGACTCCAAAACTTTGTCAAGTTATCACTTATCTCCTTTGAAAAGTGACAATGAGGTTTGTGCGGACCTTTGTTTTCTTTTAGGTGTAAAGGGGCCGGCTATTACCCAACCCAGCTTCGTGCTTTGAAGAATAGGCATGTTATGGCCTAACGATATTTTATCAGGGGTAAGTATATCATAAAATATCTCAGCACTGAACAACAGGTCAACATCAGCTGGACGGAAAAACTGTGGATCAGCATATTCAAGATTCTTAGGTAAACTGAGCTGTGTGACGTCAACTGACATGTTAGGTAATTGACCCGTTATCTGAGGCACTACTAATAGATTCAGGTTTGTGCTGAATGAGCTTGTTATGGATTGTACCGTTACGTTACATGCTTCTGATATTGGAACTTGTGTGTTGTTAATGCCAGATATTATTAATGAATCTGAATGACGATTAACTGTTCCGAGTTTATGTTTCAGGTTTTCGGTCATGAAGGCAGATTGGCTACCCGCGTCAAGGAGGGCGCGAGCAAGGTAAGTATTTTTATTTTCAGGATTAGTGACTTTGACGAGCGCGGTACCAAGCAGAACTTGCCCGGTGGTGCGGAGTGACATTGATACAGGTGAGACTTGTACTTTATTATCTTTATGCATCATTGTGTTTTGCCTCTTGCCACATAGCCGACAACCACTGAGCTGACAGTCCGGCTCGGCATGACCTTTGCGCAAGCAGTTTGAGCAAAGTTCTAACTTAAGGGCTTCGTCCAGTCTTCCTTCAGGCGATAAAGATTTGAAAGTTTCGCAATCTATTATTCTGTGATTTTTACTACATAGTGGGCATGAGGGTGGCTTTGAGTACTTCGATGAAGCAGCACTCACTAATGTTTTTTGAAACTTAACGTTAGGTTTAGGTTGAAACGTGTTCATGCTTGTCGCCACCGATGAGGGTTTCTCACTTCGGTTTGACTGGGTTGTTTCTAAAACATCCGCCCGATTGCGAAGAAATTCTAAAAACCCACTTAAGGGCGGCAAGTCCTCTAGATTGTTTCTATGTTCCTCCCATTTCACACTTGTCACCGAATCTAGCTTGGTTGAAACCATATAAATTATTAATGTGTCCCACTGGTCCACTGGTTGACCAAGTGTTGACAGAGCCCTTAAGTTTTTGCTCACCACATCGATTAAGTACCTCAGGGACTTATGAGACTCACGTATTACTGGTTCAATTTTACATAAAGCCCTAAGATGGTTATTAATCAGTATTTTTTTGTTATTATACCTTTGACATAGGAGGTCCCATGCTACGGTAAAATTGTCGGATGTGAATTCTATCGATTTTATTACATGGGACGCATTGCCTTCTAGGGATGAGCGCAAGTAGTGAAATTTATTTATTTCAGGTAAGGACTTGTTTTTATGTATTAATGACTCGAAGGTATCCCTAAACTCCAACCAAGTAAAGGGGTTGCCATCAAACATGGGAAGTTTAATGATTGGCAATTTTACGTTTGAATGTTCATGATTAGAACAAGTGCTCACGTTTGCACTTTTCTCTTGCTGTTGAGAGGGATGATGTTCTATTAATGTTTTTGCCATAGCCATGCTAGAATAGAAAGAACTTTCAAAAGTATCCCTTTCTTTGTTTTGTTATTCGTCAGAACTCATGATTTCTATTTTAGTTTGAACTTTATCAAAGTCTATGAATATGGATTCTAGTTTTTCACTCCTCATGATTAATTCTTTAATTTGTGATTCAGTAACATTAGCTTGATTGGCATGTCTAACGGCATTTAGAAAGTTAACATAATTTGTCAGCGTACCCTTCAATGAGCCACGCAACCGAACAAGTTCCTTTATATCGCGTGGCGCTTGAGAATCGTCACTATCAGTATTCGACATTTTAGGTTACAAAATATTCTGCACAAAGACCGTTTGAACACAAGTAGGCACACAAATAAAGATCAAATCAATCAAACACAAGTCAAGACAAGAACACGTGTACCCAGGTACGCAAGGTAGGTAGGGTGGGCAATAGGTAGGTAAAAGGAAGGGCACTCCCCTGGTTTATCCGGCTGTTGGGTCCTCGGGTTTGCTCATCTCATCTGTCCATCCATCCAGTCCACCGTCGCTTCTTCGTAGGTACAATGTCCGCTGCTAGGTAAGAACGCGTTGCCGGGTGGCAGGCTTTCCTTTGTTCGTCCTGTCACGGTCGCCAGATGTTCAGGAAACTAGCCTCTTCAATAAAACGCTGGTTTGGAGAGTTGTAATAATGATTATATTACGATTTTAACGTATTTGTAGTTAAAGAATAAATGCACTCAGACGTGCGTGACGCGGTTAGTGGTTTGCTCGCTCGATGTGGAGTGGTCCGCGGCTGCGGCGCGCGGGCGACGCAGGGGTATGCGCGGCGGCGCGGGGTGCGGCGCGGGCGCTGCATTGTCGCAGACATCCTGGGGCCCGGCACGATCAGGTTCTGAAGATGTACATGTCCCAACCTCCACTTCATGGGCGGTAGATTGTCCTCTCTGAATACCACCTTGGCGCCTTCCTTCAGGCCTAGGTAAGGTTTCTTCCACTTGGACCTCCGTTGCAGCTCGGATATGTATTCCTGGCTCCATCTCCTCCAGAAGCTCTCCCGCATTGCGCTGGTCAGGTTGTACCGGATACCTCGCTTCAGGGTGGCTGGGGTCGGTAGAGATGTCAGCGGCCGTCCGATGAGGAAGTGCCCTGGAGTCAATGGAGAAAGGTCGTGTGGGTCATGGGATAATGGTGTTAAGGGTCGGGAGTTAAGGACAGCTTCGACCTGAGTACAAAGTGTGCTTAACTCCTCGAATGTAAGACTAGTATTACCTAGAACTCTTTCAATATGATATTTAGCGCTCTTAACGCCGGCTTCCCATAGGCCGCCAAATGTTGGCGAATATGGGGGATTAAAATTAAACTGAATGCCTTCTTCGGCTGTAAAATCATGAATTAAATTAAGGTTTGATTGCAACACTCTACTGAGTTCGTTGCTCGCACCAACATAATTGGTGCCATTGTCACAAAATAGCTGGCTTGGCTTTCCTCGCCTGGAAATGAATCTTTTTAGACAAGAAATAAAGGCATCTGTGCTTAGGTCACTAACGACTTCCAAATGGACGGCCTTTGTGCAGAAACAAATAAATATACATAAATAACATTATGATATTCTATTTCCGCGGCCTTTCTTGCTTGAAATGAGGAATGGACCAGCAAAATCAGTTCCGCTTATTTGAAAGGGATAGTTTTGAGTTACTCTCTTAGCTGGAAAGTGGCCCATCAACGGCTCCGTGGTCTTGCCTCGAAACCGTGTGCAAGTTACACATTGACGAATTACTCTACGGGCCAATATCCTCCCTCGAATGGGCCAATACTGGTCTCTGAAGGCAGCCAAGAGCAGTTGAGGGCCGGCATGCAGAGAGCGAAGATGCTCGGCTCGCATCAACAATATTGTCAAGTGGTGATTTCCATCAAGTAATGCTGGATGCTTCTTCTCAAAGTTGAAGCTTGTATTGTTGAGCCGACCACCCACTCTCAGCACGCCGTCAACATCAAGAAAAGGAGACAGCTGTAACAATGAAGCGGAGGTAAGTGACTTTTTATTTTTAATATTTTGATTTCTTCATTATAGGACTGTGATTGTGCAATTTTAATTAAACATTTTAATGACTCTTTAAGCTCATCTTCTTTAATTGCTTTGGTTAATTTTATTCCTTTTTTGCAGTTATTTATAAACCGGTTAACGTACGCGAATATTTTTTTCAATTTTGTTAAGCTAGAGTACTTATCGAATTTAATGAATTCTGGAGTTTCAGTGATGATTTTAGTTTGTAAGACTTTTATTTCAGGTAAGTTTTTTGTGGTGTTAGGACTTTGCGGCCATTGTGTCTCGTTTTTTATAAGGAAACGAGGTCCTTCCCACCAGAGATTACAGCTGAGGAGCTGACTCGGTTCGACACCTCGCGATGCCAAGTCGGCTGGGTTAAGGTCGGTAGGTACATGTCTCCAGGCATTTCGGTCGGTCAAGTTTTGAATCTCATCAATTCTGTTGCACACAAACTGTTTAAAGATTTTAGGTTTAGCTTTTATCCAGCTTAAGACTATTGTGGAATCCGACCAAAATACCTTTCGATCAATCGTACGTCGAAGGGCCTCACAAACTTTAGCAACCAATCGAGCACCTAACAACGCCGCGCATAATTCAAGACGCGGTATGGTAATGGTTGTTAAAGGTGCGACGCGAGTTTTTGCGCAAAGTAATCTAACTGTTACATGATCTGAGTCATCAATTGATCGCACATAAACAGTCGCGGCGTACGCGAGCTGGGAGATATCGACGAAGCAGTGAATCTCACAGCTGACCGGCGGCGATTCGCTCAGTACATGTCTAGGCAGCGAGACCGAAAGTAAATGATCAAGGTTATTGGCCATTTTTTGCCATGATTTACTAACATCGCTAGGCACGGGCTCGTCCCATGACAGTTTCATTTGCCACAACTTTTGAAGTAATATTTTTAAACTCACTGTGCATGCACTGAGCAGACCAAGGGGGTCAAATATTTTACATGTATTAGAAAGTATGTTCCTTTTTGTAATTTTAATGGTTTTGTCTAACTCAATTGAAAAAGTTAATGTATCGGTATTACGAGACCAGTGCACTTCCAGTACACTTGTTTGCTTACCAAGGTCAAGAGCCTTCGTCTCAATGTCACCCTCAAAAACTTGTGGGCAGTTAGTGCGAAATTTGTGCAGGGGAAAACATGCTGAATTTAATACCTCTGTGACACGTTCCTTTATGTACGTCAAACTGTCCTTGCTGTTGGTTCCAGTTAATAAATCATCCATGTATATATCTTTTTTAATGACTTCTGATATTATTTTATCGGGACATTCCAGAGCCAATTGCAGTAGGCAACGGGTACTGAGGTATGGGGCGGAAGCCGTGCCATATGTTACAGTGTTTAATTGTAACACCTTAAGGGGGCTAGATTCATGCTCGCGCCACAGTATGAGTTGCAGATTGCGCTGTGACTCATCGATCATTATCTGGCGATACATTTTCTGTATGTCGCCTGTAATAACAAATCTATGTTGGCGGAATCTAAGCAGGATATCAAACAAGTTATCCTGAACAACAGGGCCTACACACTGTATGTCATTAAGGGATTTTTGTGACGTTGTCTTGGCCGAGGCATCGAATACAACCCGGACCTTCGTTGATTCGCTACTTTCACGGATAACTGCATGATGAGGCATGTAGTATCCATAGTCAGGTTTCTTAATGCTTGTTAAATGTCCTAATAGTTCGTATTCTTTTATAAAGCTATACTGCTGTTTTAAATCAGGATTTTTATTGAGTTTTTTCTCAATATTTAAGAATCTTTTGGCTGCCAATTTGTATGACTCACCTAATGCATTTTCAGGTAGCTCCTTTAGGGGCATTTTTACTGAGAACCTGCCATCAGGCAGGCGAGTTGTGTTTTTAATGAATTGGTCCTCACAAAATTCCTCATCCTCTAACATAAGGGGTTTTGATGTTGGAATTTCCTCAAGACTCCAAAACTTTGTCAAGTTATCACTTATCTCCTTTGAAAAGTGACAATGAGGTTTGTGCGGACCTTTGTTTTCTTTTAGGTGTAAAGGGGCCGGCTATTACCCAACCCAGCTTCGTGCTTTGAAGAATAGGCATGTTATGGCCTAACGATATTTTATCAGGGGTAAGTATATCATAAAATATCTCAGCACTGAACAACAGGTCAACATCAGCTGGACGGAAAAACTGTGGATCAGCATATTCAAGATTCTTAGGTAAACTGAGCTGTGTGACGTCAACTGACATGTTAGGTAATTGACCCGTTATCTGAGGCACTACTAATAGATTCAGGTTTGTGCTGAATGAGCTTGTTATGGATTGTACCGTTACGTTACATGCTTCTGATATTGGAACTTGTGTGTTGTTAATGCCAGATATTATTAATGAATCTGAATGACCATTAACTGTTCCGAGTTTATGTTTCAGGTTTTCGGTCATGAAGGCAGATTGGCTACCCGCGTCAAGGAGGGCGCGAGCAAGGTAAGTATTTTTATTTTCAGGATTAGTGACTTTGACGAGCGCGGTACCAAGCAGAACTTGCCCGGTGGTGCGGAGTGACATTGATACAGGTGAGACTTGTACTTTATTATCTTTATGCATCATTGTGTTGTGCCTCTTGCCACATAGCCGACAACCACTGAGCTGACAGTCCGGCTCGGCATGACCTTTGCGCAAGCAGTTTGAGCAAAGTTCTAACTTAAGGGCTTCGTCCAGTCTTCCTTCAGGCGATAAAGATTTGAAAGTTTCGCAATCTATTATTCTGTGATTTTTACTACATAGTGGGCATGAGGGTGGCTTTGAGTACTTCGATGAAGCAGCACTCACTAATGTTTTTTGAAACTTAACGTTAGGTTTAGGTTGAAACGTGTTCATGCTTGTCGCCACCGATGAGGGTTTCTCACTTCGGTTTGACTGGGTTGTTTCTAAAACATCCGCCCGATTGCGAAGAAATTCTAAAAACCCACTTAAGGGCGGCAAGTCCTCTAGATTGTTTCTATGTTCCTCCCATTTCACACTTGTCACCGAATCTAGCTTGGTTGAAACCATATAAATTATTAATGTGTCCCACTGGTCCACTGGTTGACCAAGTGTTGACAGAGCCCTTAAGTTTTTGCTCACCACATCGATTAAGTACCTCAGGGACTTATAAGACTCACGTATTACTGGTTCAATTTTACATAAAGCCCTAAGATGGTTATTAATCAGTATTTTTTTGTTATTATACCTTTGACATAGGAGGTCCCATGCTACGGTAAAATTGTCGGATGTGAATTCTATCGATTTTATTACATGGGACGCATTGCCTTCTAGGGATGAGCGCAAGTAGTGAAATTTATTTATTTCAGGTAAGGACTTGTTTTTATGTATTAATGACTCGAAGGTATCCCTAAACTCCAACCAAGTAAAGGGGTTGCCATCAAGCATGGGAAGTTTAATGATTGGCAATTTTACGTTTGAATGTTCATGATTAGAACAAGTGCTCACGTTTGCACTTTTCTCTTGCTGTTGAGAGGGATGATGTTCTATTAATGTTTTTGCCATAGCCATGCTAGAATAGAAAGAACTTTCAAAAGTATCCCTTTCTTTGTTTTGTTCTTCGTCAGAACTCATGATTTCTATTTTAGTTTGAACTTTATCAAAGTCTATGAATATGGATTCTAGTTTTTCACTCCTCATGATTAATTCTTTAATTTGTGATTCAGTAACATTAGCTTGATTGGCATGTCTAACGGCATTTAGAAAGTTAACATAATTTGTCAGCCTACCCTTCAATGAGCCACGCAACCGAACAAGTTCCTTTATATCGCGTGGCGCTTGAGAATCGTCACTATCAGTATTCGACATTTTAGGTTACAAAATATTCTGCACAAAGACCGTTTGAACACAAGTAGGCACACAAATAAAGATCAAATCAATCAAACACAAGTCAAGACAAGAACACGTGTACCCAGGTACGCAAGGTAGGTAGGGTGGGCAATAGGTAGGTAAAAGAAAGGGCACTCCCCTGGTTTATCCGGCTGTTGGGTCCTCGGGTTTGCTCATCTCATCTGTCCATCCATCCAGTCCACCGTCGCTTCTTCGTAGCACAAAAAGTTTTTATTCCAATACTGTTGACCAATGAAATCTCGAGCAGTTATTGGCACAAGGAGTTTGTGTATTTTTTGCGCAAGGAGGTTGTAAAGCAATGAGACGTAGGTCGAATATATTAGTGTGTTCTAAATTCAAACATAACATAAATTTTTCCTCGTGGCAGTGCGAAGCTGGGTGTGGGCCTGCTGTCCGGGCGCTACTCGGCGCCGGGCGAGGCGGGCGCGGAGGGCTCGCAGGCGGGCGTGTCCCCGCACATGTTCCGGCAGCTCGTGGGCCGCGACCATCCCGAGTTCATGAGCAAGCGCCAGCAGGACGCGCACGAGTTCTACATGCACTTCCTCACGTTGCTCGAGGTGAGCGCACGCGCGTTATCTATTTATTTTATTTCAGGAAAAAATCCCATATCGATATGTACCAATGTAATAATACTTTAAATAAAATTATAATATTACAATAGTTATTTGTGCAACTAGAGTAGTTAGACTAGACTTGTTAGCGTCTCGAGTGAGCAAAGGATTCCACGTTAGAATCCTGAGTGAGCGAGGGACTGAAAGTCACGAGATGCAAATAACTTTGGTCTCGTGTTGCATATACAACTTTTCATCTCAGCAATGAGAAAATACCAAGGAAGGACTTAATAAAGTCGGCCGTTTCAGATGCTTTTACTGATTTTTTCTAAGGTCAAAGTCAATGAACTGTGAACGACATCCAGCGTCAAAAAAACGACAAAAGGTCAAGGTTAAGGTCAAAGACCTCGAGGTCAATGAACTTAGAATGACTTCGAGCGTAAAAAATGCCAAAAATTAGAATTTTCTGCGAAATATATACGAAAAGTCAAGATCAATCTCCGCGAGGTCAATAAACTTTGAACGACATCTAACATTAAAAAAACTCGAAATCTAATTAATTCCGACGATTCTAAAATGGCCTACTTTCTAAAGGCTAGCCCATACCAAATAAATAAATAAGAGAATGAAAAAATACAACATTAAAAGATCAATTAATATCTATTGTAATGCCCTCCGGACATTTATCGTTGGCCAAGACCCGAAGTTTGGAGAACAGAAAGTCCTTGGCATTCTCCCGCGACGCCTGTACTCCATGTACGTATACATGACAGTTTTCAAAGCACTGGATAGAATATAGATTTCAAAATGGCAACAAATGTAATAATCACCAAAATAATTGTAATTTGAATGTCATAATTTGACAAATTTTGGTACATTATGATCATAATAAAATAAATAAATACAAAGAACCCAGCACTGCAACAAGAATCGTCAAAGAAGCGTCAAAATCGACGCAGCTAAAGGCATTGCTGAAGTCAAGCAGGAACAACACAGTGACTAACTTCTGGTCCATGGCCAGCTGGATGTCATCGCTGACTTTTAAAAGTGCAATGGTAGTACTGTGCCTGAGTCTGAAGCCAGATTGGTACGGTTTGAGTGAGTTGTTTGAAAATAAGATAACTTTGTCATTAATACAAACACTATGTCCAGTCACATCATTACTTGCTACAACGAAACCCTTCATGGGCGAGTCCGACTCGCACTTGGCCTCATTTTTTTATTAAGCTCGTGGTCTATTCAACATGATATACGTGAAAATGAAGGCAAAAATAAAATCAATACATGTTTTCTATTGGATAGATATCGGTCTCCTAATCTTTAACTTCTGGGTTCGAATCCACGTTCGGACATAATACTATTTTCTTTGTTTTTGTTTTATTATTTTTAGTGCGTTCTCTTATACGATGGTACAGAACCCGACGTCCGACTTTCCCTCCGTCCGTTTTTGTTCAGTTCAGCAGTTCAGCCATCTTTTAACGGTAGCGGACCATATGTTTGACAGCTGCTCGATAGAGGAAGCGTTGCAGAACCACAGTCCGATAACTTAAAATATTAAGATGTAAGGTTTGCTGGAAGAGATCTCTTATTAGAGATAAGCTCGCCTTCGTACACTATTTTTATGTAAGTCTTGTTGTCTTTATATTATTTGTGTGCAATAAAGAAATTATGAATAATTATGTAATAATGTGGGGCATGGGCTTTTACCCGGATACAAGTAAGATTGAGCCATACTCCACCACGCTGGCTCAGTGCGGGGTGATGGAGTGGTGTCGGGCTAGTGGCCAACGCTACAGTCTGATGTTTTCACGCTGCCTATTAGGGCCACTGTCATACAGCATTAAGACTACTATCACTGAGTAGCGAGAGTAGCTGCGACTACAGCTTAACGTGTCACCCGAAACACGGATGTGCCCGAAACAAATGCCATATAGAAACAGACACCCAGCCCGTACCCGTGTCTGCCAGACGTTGCTCAACTAGTAAATGATAAGTGTGGTCGTTGTGTGGCAGCGCAACAGCCGCCACAAGTACAACCCGGCCGGCTGCCTGCGCTTCTGCGTGGAGGAGCGCGTGCGGTGCGGGGCGTCCGGCCGCGTGCGGTACTCGCGCCGCGCCGAGCAGCATCTGCCGCTGCCGGTGCCGCTGCAGGCAGCCACCAACCTGCCGCTCGTGCGCCAGGCCGAGCGGCGCCGCGCCGACCAGGAGGCGCAGGGGCTCAGGTTGTGAGTGTTAACTTGCTCTCTCCGCATCGATCTTCCTCACCACTTCGTCTTTTAACCTCTTTCTTCCTAAGAATAAGAGTTTTCCATGAACGCTCACTGCCGCGTAGCATTGGAGTAAGTGCACGTCGCTTTTCCTCGATCACCGCTGGGAAGATACTGCTACTACAATGCTATTCGAATCGATCTTAGGACAACTCTCATTTTTAGGGTTCCGTACCCAACGGGTAAGAACGGAACCCTATTACTAAGACTTCGCTGTCCGTCCGTCCGTCCGTCCGTCTGTCACCAGGCTGTATCTCAAGAACCTAGCTAGAGAGTTGAAATTTTCACAGATTATGTATTTCTGTTGCTGCTATAACAACAAATACTAAAAAACAGGATAAAATAAATATTTAAGGGGGCTCCCATACAACAATACCACATACAAACTTATGGATGCACCTGGTTACGTACATGGAGTGTGAAAGTAACCGCACCAATAACTTTGTAAACAATATTTTGCTGTGTAAAATCCAAACTATTCACTCCACACCATCGCTTCCATTGAACGGTGGTACGGAACCCTTCGTGCGCGATTTAGACTCGCACTTGACCGGTTTTTTTATTATCCCCTACATACATAGGTCCAGGTATTCTGCTCTGCTCTCTAACAGATACCAGTCACAAATGAACCGAGACCATACCCCATCTGCCCTCCCTACAGAGACCCCTCACAGATGGTCCGGCCCGCGATCCCGTTCAGCGCGTGCCTGGAGAGCCTCATGAAGGAAGAGGCCGTGGAGCAGTTCTTCAGCACCGCCGTCAATGAGAAGGTTACTGCTTACAAGTGAGTGGTTTGTGTGGCGTGCGGTGCGGTGCGGAAGCGCGCATGCAGATGCAGATAGCTACAAGACGGCTAGTATATAATCGCATATCAAAAATACTGATTTGCACAGCAAAAACACTTTTTGTGTTTTAAATATTTTATTTGTACTCAAGTTTATGTTTTAAGTATTTTTTGTTGTTCTTACATATTCAACCTAACACGAAGGAGCTTCACCTAAGCTACCGTAGCATTTTTCCATGATATTTGCTGTGCTAGTCAGTATTTTTGATGTGCAGTTTAATATTTCCCGTACAAGATTACTTTGTTCATTGAAGACCTCTGTTGCGTTGTGGGTCGAGGATCTGCCGACCTCTGTGGTCCCGTGTTCGAATCGCGGCTTGGGAGGAAGAAATAAAACTGGTCAAGTGCGAGTAAGACGTCGGACCCGCACATGAAGGGTTCCATGCCATTGTACTCGCAAAAACGTAAAACGACAGTCTTATGTACGAGTATATCTTTTCAATTTTTCATAATAAAATATTAAATACAAGATAGGACTTTATTCAAGGCCATACATCGAAACATTGAAAAAGAGTTTTCTGTATGTAGTATGTAAGTATTGAACTATGTACTTGAGGTTAACGAAATTCTTTGCTCATTGAATCCGGAAGTGGATAGAAACTGAGCAACTTATTTACAGAAATAAAATTTATTATGTTAAAAACTTATTTGACCGAGCGAGCGAAGAGCTCCATTTCGACCAGATAGGAGGCCGATTTTGCTTTCGTCTTCTCTATGTGTGTGTCAGTTCCGGTCTAGGGGCCACAGTTTTCAAGCGATCTGATAATACGTGCTGGGATATAAATAAGCACTCAGTGGTTGATTTTAACTTGATATATGAACGCGTTCGGAAACGGAATAATTGCGGAATACTTCCGGGATTTTCGATCGGGGATATTCGCGGATTTTTCAAACTCTAGCTAGTCTAGCTGATCTAATGATAAAAATGGGGATTTCTTTGGATACGGAACACTAAAAATGAGCAATGTTGCCAGGATGACCCGGCTGGCGTCGTTTCCCGACTACCTGCTGATCCAGCTGAAGAAGTTTACGATCAAGGAGGACTGGACGCCGGCCAAGCTCGATGTCTCCGTCGACATGCCGTGGGAGGTGAGCACACTATTACATCATTATATTTATTTATTTATTACCATGGAAAATCAACAGCAGTGACATTACTTAGATTCTAACTTAGAACTAGAAAGCCAATTACAGGTTTTCACTTTTAGTGTAAGAATATTCCTTGCGAGTATTTGCTTATAGTTGCATACCTATTGATTAACAATCATTAAGTAGTGATAAAGTTAAGTTCAGGTTAGTACTTAATTAAATTGAAATACTTTAAGGATAAGCTTACAAAGATAACAATGTGATGACAAGTTATGTATATTGATTTTTACCAGTATCTACTAATCAGTTCAAAAGAATTTAGAGGTTAGCAACCTCTTAACAGATGCTATGCTACAATTAAATATATCAAAATCTAATATTTTCAAATTTCCGTTCAAGTTATTGCTTTGCACGACAAATAAAGCTATTTTTTCTATAATTAGTATATACTTTGAAGCCTAAACCATTGTTTATCTTGAATCCAAAATCAATCGGAGACGATTTGGGAGAATGGTTAAAAATTTGAAGCGTCTGTCTTTCTGTCTGTGGCACCCTAGCGCTCAAACGGGTGGATGGATTTTAATGTTTTTATTGCTGTATACTTTTAGATAGTGTGGAAAACCTAAGTATATGGCAATTCGCCATCAACAATATGGACCATACAGCAAAATATCCGACGAGAGATCGCTGCTATCAGTTCAGCTCGCTGCAAGCGAGATTTTAGTGAAGTGAGGTCACTATGGCAAGAATGTGTACACCAAAATGTGTGTTTTTTAATAATGTGATTTTTAAAACGATAAGTCCGCATGATTCTCTTGTAATTATAGCTATCGCCAATGTTCTGGTCCCCTGAGTGTCGCCTGGAGGTGGAAGCGGTGCATAGGTACTGTCGCGCACGAACTTGTTATCCCTACAAATAATCATTATTGTGAGGCATGAATGTTTGACGATATGTGAGCGTGAGGTAGGTATGTTCTTTGCATGTTCTAATACAGTATTTTCCCACCGCATCATAGGAGAGACCGAGACCGCCCTACACATCCTCCAGTCCCGATAACTTAATCTGACAATGGTACTACGCCTTCAATTAAGTCTGTAAAAAATATTGTACATAAAAAATAACAATCGGTAACAATAATTTAGAACGCGACTGTACTTCGGGCGCCTGTGGAAGGACGTATCGAGGCGAGAGTCACAGTGCGACTGGCTTGCAGCCGGCCGCAGCCTATGTGCAGCCCCCCGCACATCACCTCCACTCACCTCCCCTCACCTGCTGCGCCTCTCTGGGTACAACGTGGCACTACCTATAACTTTGATTACTTTATTGTTCCAATTTTTTATTTTATTTAAAGTGTAAATTCTGCCGGCGGACACCCTATAGTAGACGTCCTGGCGGGAGCCCCACTATGAAACCTATTTGATCAGAGCAACATTATTTTTAATGTTTCTATACAAATCAGCTGATGTATGGGCGGTTCAGCCCAAAATTTCTGGAGGAGTGAAAAATAAAGTTGCGCTGATTGCGCTGAACGGTTCAATAATAAAAGTTTTTCAGAAAAAAAATGCACTTCATACTTTAAACATGACCTTTCTGAAATTTAAATTCCCAATCCTCTAAAAGTAAGCTGAAGGCGATATTGAAAGTCCCGCATTCGATTTGGAAATAATAATAATAATAATACCTTGGACACTATTTACACACATTGATCTAGCCCCAAATGGATCGCAGGGTGTCTATACCAGCGCTGTGGTGCTTGGTTGCAGGTGGACCTGTCGTGCCTGCGCGGGCGCGGCCTGCAGCCGGGCGAGCAGCAGCTGCCCGACACCGCCGCCGCCCAGCCGCCACCGCCGCCCGCCTTCGACGAGGCGTTGCTGGCGCAGCTGGTCAGTACCCTGCCCCACCACGCCCCAGCACCACGCCCCAGCACCACGCGGCTGCACCTCGACGTACGGCCTCTGATTGATGTACAACGGGAGACTATCTCTCGGCCACAATCCAGTTCGCACCAATTCGGTGTTTTTGCCGGATATTAGGGGACCATAATACGACAATCGGCACTTTCTTGGGTAAACTAACGAATATAATTTATATAATTTTTAAACATAATGTCGACCAATGTCATATTGGTCGACATTATGTTTAAAAGGCTCAAAAGGCTCGTCAATATTATTAGATTCTAGACCCAAGCCGCCGCCGGAAACCAATGTTGAGTTCGGTAAATTGTTTTTTCATACATTTAATTGCTGTGCCTATCCTATAAAAAGTCCTGTGCACGCCACTGGTAACAGCAGCACAGAGGAAGCGGCCTCAAGCAGGGGCCGCTTGTCTGAGTAATAGCATTCCAATTTCGAGCTCATCGGATGAAGATTTGTTTTTGTTAGAAAATGCGTTATTCCGAAATGCAAGGTGTACAATAGATACTAGGTCAGGCTATAATTTTTGTCTCATACAATTGTAACGGGTCGAGATTCCCTAACTAAGAAGAAAGAATAGTTACAATATTTACAAAGTTTATTTATAAGTAGAGATAGCGCGGCTAGGGTGTGGGTTTCACAGAACTCAAATGGTTATATTTGAAGGCCTAGAAAGATACTCCCCTTGCAATAATGCAATGTGTCCGAGGGCTGGCCGTGGTGTTCTCCAGCAGTAGGGACCCAGGTTAAGGGAGAGGTGTGCAGGAAAGGCACCAGGTGCCAAGTAACAGGAATGTGCGGGGAAAGTGCCAGGTAGCGGGAAACACGGGTGCAGAGGAACCCTGAAAAGAACCTTGACGCTCGTAGACCGTCGTCGCATGCAGATGCCGCGACGGAAAGCCTCGAGGTTAGCGAGGTTAGCTATAAAGGGCATTATAATCGAGACAGAAGCTGTAGGGATAGAGAGACACAGAGATGTTTAAAGACAGAAACCAGAAATGCCTACGAGCTAGACAAATACGTTCCCAAGAGTTCGGGACAGAAATCAGCTACACAAATTTACATTAGGAATACTATTTACACATTTTTACAGAAGAACGTTTAAAGAAGTAAGTACGTGCTTGCAGCTCGGAGCTCAAGAAAATAGTGACGAGTGACGATCCAAGAATCGTCCAGTAGAATATTAGACTTTAAATCCGAACAAAAAAACTAACCAGCCAGTCGGCTTGCAAAACAAAGAGTTTGTTACACAACAAATGACATAAAAATCTCTGTAATACAAATACCTAAGTATATATCAAACGAAAGGTTACACAATACAGATTTAAATGACATTTAAACTATTCAAAATGACCCCCCCTATGTTCGGTACAAGCCACTACAAGCCTTTAATCTACGCGGCCAGACATCGATAGAAGCACGCACGTCATCCATGTCAATATAGGCCAATGCTTTAATCAGGGATGCTTTGAGAGACTCCAAATTGCAATGAGGTTTAGCGCAGACCTTCTCCTCTCAGTACTGCCATATCTTATAATCCAATGGATTCAAGTCTGGACTTGAGCAGGGCCAGTCTTCGTGTCTCATAAAGTCGAATACACGGGAGGAGAGCCAATTTTGACTAGTTTTTGCCTTATGAGCTGGTGCAGAGTTCTGCTGGAATACCCATTGTCTGTTTTTGAACATTGTCTGTGGAGGAGGTTCCACGAGGTTTAATTTAGTGTATAATTGTATTGTTCTAATGTTCTGTGCAATAAAGAATTGTGAATTGTGGGATACGTGTTCTCGTTTCTTCTTCACTCTATCATTGTGTTTGTTCAAAGCTTTCCACGACATCAAAATCAGTTCATCAGTTTTTGCTTCCGAACGGGATTTCACTTCACTGCTTTGATCACTGCTGGAGTCCGAACAGTACGAGGACGACCGCTCTGCTTATCTTCTAATCTCGAATCTTCCCTGAATCGTTTGATAGTACGATAAACGAAGAACGCCCATAACTTTTTTTTGGTTTGCGTTCTAAATTCGAAGTTGAACCATACTTATGACCCGACCTATGTACTGTACATCCTATAAATAGAGAAAGATATTTTTTCGAAGAATACCATCATCATGTGTATATGATCAATAGCTATTTATGCTACTAGTACTGGTGCGGAAATACCATCATCATGTGTATTTGATCAGACGAGCCGAATGGCCGAGTCGGCAGTGATGCTGCCTACGAAACCAAGGGTCCCGGGTTCGAGTCCCGGTGGGGGCAAACATTTGTTTGATGAGCACGGATGTTTGTACCCTAGTCATGGTTGTTTATCTATCTAAGTATAATATTTATCTATATAAGTATGTGTATCGTTGTCTAGTACCCAAGATACAGGGAATCCTAGTTTGGGGCTAGATCAATGTGTGTAAATGGCGTCCAAGGTATTATTATTATTATTATTATTATCAATAACTATTTATGCTACTAGTACTGGTGCGGCAATACCATTATCATGTGTATATGATCAATAGCTATTTATGCTACTAGTACTAGTGCGGAAATACCATCATCATGTGTATATGATCAATAGCTATTTATGCTAGTGCGGAAATACCATCATCATGTGTATATGATCAATAGCTATTTATGCTACTAGTACTAGTGCGCAAATACCATTATCATGTGTATATGATCAATAGCTATTTAGCTATTGATCACTATATATACTAGTACTGGTGCGGAAATGCCATCATCATGTGTATATGATCAATAGCTATTTATGCTACTAGTACTGGTGCGGAAATACCATTATCATGTGTATATGATCAATAGCTATTTATGCTACTAGTACTGGTGCGGAAATACCATCATCATGTGTATATGATCAATAGCTATTTATGCTACTAGTACTGGTGCGGAAATACCATTATCATGTGTATATGATCAATAGCTATTTATGCTACTAGTACTGGTGCGGAAATGCCATCATCATGTGTATATGATCAATAGCTATTTATGCTACTAGTACTGGTGCGGAAATGCCATCATCATGTGTATATGATCAATAGCTATTTATGCTACTAGTACTAGTGCGGAAATACCATTATCATGTGTATATGATCAATAGCTATTTATGCTACTAGTACTGGTGCGGAAATGCCATCATCATGTGTATATGATCAATAGCTATTTATGCTACTAGTACTAGTGCGGAAATACCATCATCATGTGTGTATATGATCAATAGCTATTTATGCTACTAGCACTAGTGCGGAAATACCATCATCATGTGTGTATATGATCAATAGCTATTTATGCTACTAGTACTAGTGCGGAAATACCATCATCATGTGCATATGATCAATAGCTATTTATGCTACTAGCACTAGTGCGGAAATACCATCATCATGTGTATATGATCAATAGCTATTTATGCTACTATTACTAGTGCGGAAATACCATTATCATGTGTATATGATCAATAGCTATTTATGCTACTAGTACTGGTGCGGAAATACCATTATCATGTGTATGTGATCAATAACTATTTATGCTACTAGCACTAGTGCGGAAATACCATCATCATGTGTATATGATCAATAGCTATTTATGCTACTAGTACTAGTGCGGAAATACCATTATCATGTGTATGTGATCAATAACTATTTATGCTAGTGCGGAAATACCATCATCATGTGTATATGATCAATAGCTATTTATGCTACTAGCACTAGTGCGGAATGTTGGTGATTACCGACAAATTACATTATTATTCATGAACGAGCGAAGCCAGCGAGTGTATAAGTCGACACGAGTTGTATCATACAGTGATTTCCTATTCATTGTGCGAGGAAATAAAAAAATATTGTAAAATGGCGGGCTTATTTTAAAATATGAATGCGCATATATTCATGCGCGATATGCGCATGAATTTAAATTCATGTGCGCTCAAAATATCTATAGTCCGCGCCACCACTCACGTCCTGCGACGGAAAGTGGAACTAAATATGACAATCTCATTGGCAAGACGACACGGTGGCGCCGCGGCTATCGGACTTGAGTGGTGGCGGGTACTCTGCTACTACGCATGTGCAAATAGCTGCCACGTCGTATCGCAAAAAGGAACGAGCAAAATATTTTTTTGTCTGTTCATATAAAAAAATGTTTTATTTTTGTCAGAATGTAAAGGTATTTTTATAGCATCGATTTTACATATTAGAATTTCTATTTCCAGTTTAGTTTTAGTACCTATATAAGTTAAATAGTTTAGAATCAGGATGCTATTGAGTTGTAGTATGGTTTTCATACTCTATTTAAGGAAACTAGGTCTATAATTCTTAGTACCCTATATTGTAACATTGTATTATATAAGAGACTGTTTGTTTCTAAATAAAGATAAATAAAAAAAATAAAAAAACTACATCTAATAATAGTTTATGTGACTGCAACATAATGCCTAATTATGTACAGTTACATACACTAGTTTTTCTACACAAATATCATAAGCTCTCTTTGATGTGTTCAGGAACCGCATGTTTGACCGGCATTGTGGTATTGAGTTGTTTAGCTTGTTCTGTAGTACCAACTTCACAGACAAAGTAGGGGCGGCACGCAGGCGGGCGTCGGCGTTCGAAATTTGAATCTCATAATATGTAGAAAAATTACACATTATGGTCATAATGTTCAATATTCAGATAAGAAATGAGTTTTTACATTAGAGTTTAACATTATGCTGATCGTAACGTGTGGTTTTTGGACGCAATAAAGAGGGTTTATGATACGTGTGTAGATAAAGTAATCAACAACGCGTCTAATGAAGTTTTAGTTTTACTGTACCTTTCATATGATTTGACCGGTCCGATTCCGCGCCTAACCTATCATCATTCCCACCATGACAGCTGGACATGGGGTTCCCCCTCGAGGCGTGCAAGAAGGCTCTCTACTTCACCAACAACGCCGGCATGGAGCCCGCCTCCAACTGGCTGATGGAGCACATGACCGACTGGGACTTCGCCGAGAAGTTCCAGGCGCCCGGCGCTGCCACTGGTAACTTCCTATCTAGGTCTTACTGCGCTGTCCACTATGCCGCGCGATTCCGCTGCTGTCGCGCGGCTGACTAAACTGTTGCAACCGCACTAAGCAAAGAACACATTCCTTATTTAACAATTGAGCAGGACATCACATGCCACGGGGTGGCTTCATTTCGGGAATGGATAACAACGGAGGAAAATCGTTGTCGGTTGATGGGTAGTCTGTCATTTGTTGAATAATTAATGGGTGCTTTGCTTAGGTGCGCACATCAAATCAAAATTTCTTAATTACTGTAGATATTTACATATACTTAGTAAACGTAATTGTTTTGTGGGAGCGGCTAGCACATCGCCACAGCTGTGGGGATAACAACGAATAACGCATATTTACAAGAAAGACAAAAGCAGCAAACAATGCGAGTACGCAAGAGATGAGAACCATCCCTCAAACACTCGAAGCAAGTCTTAGTTTGCTTGCTTACGGATCTACCGACCGAGGTGTGAAATGATTCGGCCGATTTGAATATGTAGTCCGTAACATCAAACCTTGAGTGCACATATCGGTGGGTGTTCTGCTACCTTAAATGAACCGACTGTCCCATCACTATTTGCTGTACAGCGATTGACGGACAAGTCAGTTACGCTCACATCGACTCGTCAAACTTGTTTGTATACGTCGCGCTACACGTTATGAGCGGTGGGCTTGAATGCGCAGTACTCACTTTATAATACCTGTATACATGCGCAGTAATTGGCGCGAAGTATACGCTATTCTACCCAGCAACACCAGTAGCCGCAACACCCCTGGCCGCAAGACGCACGGGGTTACCACAACGTCTTATGCCGATCAGTTTAGCTTCCTAAATTGTATACGGCATTATTAAAATGACTGTCTTAAAACTAGTCTATCTATTAGTTAAATAAAGCCCAAAGGCGTATTGAAATGGTTGCTATGGTGATGATCTGAATTGAAATCTCAAATCTGAATTGCTAAAAGGTTGTGGTAACCACAAAGGTCTATTGACTGTCTATCTCAGAATGTTGACTGTGGTAGGCGTTGTTGCCGTGAATCTATTCTGCGTCTAGATGTAGGGCGGACCGAATCACACCGACGACATTGCCTATTAGCTTTTATCCATTCGAGTGTATGTGTCGCAGTTAGTTGTTTAAATCAGACACTTTACTAACTCTTTAGACCGTTAATTAGATACCGACGTTTAACCAAGTCAAAGTCTAGCATTTTGATTTAGATAAAGCATCGTCGTTTTTTTTTTTTAACAATCTGTCTTACCGAAAGCCGGCGTGTTGGAGTAATCCTTAGTGAATCATTAAACGTCTCTGGGTATGACAGTTAACTGATAGATTTGTCAGGGTTCTACGCTATTATGTTGTTAGTATGTTATTACTTAAGCTTTTATAAGCGAACGATAAAGCATTATGATTTCATTATGTATATATATATATATATATATTTGTACGATAAGATTTAAAAAACATAAACAAAACCTTAGGTGAACAATGGTTTGGAATCGTCCATGTCGTAATGATCTTAAAACATTAACACAGCGGCGACACCCGCATCCGTCGACGAGTCCAGCGTCGAGCAGATCATGGGCATGGGCTTCACGCGCCCGCAGGCCATCAAGGCGCTGGCGAACACTGGAGGCGCCGTCGACCGCGCCGTCGACTGGATCTTCAGTCACGCTGACGAACTAGACTCGGTGGAGCCGCCGCGGGACGAGCTGATGGGCTGCCGGGACGGGCCCGAGAGTGAGTACTGAGCATCCAACAGATTTAGTTCATAGCTAACCGATGGCGTTCTTCTTCTTCTCTGTGCTGACTTCTTTTGAGGTTATTTTTTCAATCAAGTGTATTTGAAAGATCACATTTTGGTCAGATCTTGAGAATAATTTGTTGTTCATTAGCAATACCCGGGAATAGGCGAAGGGCTGTAGGAACCAAGTGTTTCCTTCGGACGTGAGCAACTGCCTCCCAACAGATGGAGTTGTGACAGATCGCTAAAGTCAGTTTAACGTACTGAACAACCAGATGGCACTAGTGTGCTAAAGTCAGGTTTTCGTACTGTCCTACATCGCGACGTCGAAATGTTCAACTAAGCTTATAAATGCAAGATGTGTAAGGTTAGGTAAAATTATGGAACGTGTTATCGCTCGTGTACATTATGCATCATTTTCGCTCTATCATCACGTTTACTTCTCGTACTTCTGTGTTCTGTTCTGTGTATTGGATAAATTAGCTCTTATTGTTTCCCGCGCAGAATACAAGCTGATCGCGTTCATCTCGCACATGGGCACGTCCACGATGGTGGGCCACTACGTGTGCCACGTGCTGCACGAGGGCCGGTGGGTCATCTTCAATGACAACAAGGTGAACATTGGCTCTACCAATCGACAGAGGCCACAGTAACACACGACATTCGAATATTAAGGGACAGCTATGGGACAATCTCCTTTTCACCTTCTACTAATACAAAATGTACTAGAGAATAAATACAACTCTTTGCTGCCTCTGCTTCGGCGTATGGGAAAAGGCGTGACGCTATGCTTGTTTCTGTTTTTGTGTCGTCGTGCAGTTATTCGGAACTTTAAAAACGCCCTTTAGTGAATAGTTTTATGTGACATAAGTAGAGATTAAGTGCTCTAATACTCCATGCAGCTCGGCAGTCGCGCGACAGCCGCAGATGCCGCTTTCGCATGAATAAGCTTAAGAAAAAAGGATTTCGCAGTATTTTTAAGATATATTTTCATCATAGCCCGTTAACTCACCTTGTTTTTGGTGTTTAAACTGTTTTGTAGGTAAATTCAAATATCAAACCGGATTAAGTTATACAATAACAGCGAGTGTGGGTATTCATTCTTGGAAATACTTTTCATTACGGGTTTGTTAAAGTAATGCATTAAAAGGAAATATGTTTCGGCATAGAAGACATTGAAATCATGTTAGAGAGGGGCATTTTAAAGTTTACTTTATTCCGATTCTCACAAGGGCCGCTGCTAATCCGTTATCTAGAAGTGCTAGAAGACACTTTTACATGTTTACATCTACAACTATATTAATTTAATATAATATTTCAATGCTTTGTTTACAGGTGGCGCTCTCAGAAAACCCTCCCAAGGATCTCGGCTACCTATATCTATACGAAAGACTGTGATGTTAGGGTAAGACAACACAATGTGAAGATGGAACCAAATAACGCTCGGCACTGCTGTATCTACTCAAGAGTCCGCGTCCAATACTACAAGGTGGCTAAACTGAACTACCTAATCTTTAGGAAGTATTTATTTGATAAAAGAAAATATTTAAGACGTTTTCAACATTAGTATGAAAACCGATTGTTGCATAAGTGTCTATTAGTGTATGTACCAAATTGTCTGCGGAAACGATGCATTTAGTAGTATTTTTTATACTTTCTGAAAAGCAATTATGTACCAGTTATATGTGTGTGCTAATTATTTTTGTGTTTATAGAAACGGCACATTCGTACATGATTTACGTATTAATAGTGCAATTCAAATCAACTCTTACAATAAGTAGCTCTTGATTTCGTTAATAAACGACAACGAATAAATTATTACTGAATTGCTCTCTTTACACATGTTTTATTTACCCTAGATAGCTTATCGGGCAATACCATCCAACTATGGTGGTCATGGGGGCCATGCTCCCAGGAAACCCCCCCCCCCCCCAGACACCCCAAACACCCAGGAATTCCATACCTTCGGCTCAACTTTTCGATTCAATTCTGGTGCACTTTTACACAGCATTGTCATTGATTTTTTGATTTTGCAAAAACTAGTCTAGAGACAATGCCGCGGTCACTTCTTCGCCTTTGGGTTGGAGACGATGGTGGACAGCGGTAAGCGGTGTTCAGGGCCGTGATGGCAAGAAAAACACGACGGCACCATTCAGTTCTCCACACATTAAGCCAGAAATATGCAAAGGTCTTGAAAGATAACCGAATGGTCCAACAGTCCTGATACCGTAACGAAGGCATATGGTCTGTTGAAGAGCGTAACTGAGAGTGAAACTAGCCTCTGATATGTGTAAGCACAGTTCCATGACTTCCGCCGAGCTGTGTAAGCACGGATCCATGCGGCCTTCTTTTATACCAAGTTAATATTTAACACAGTTGAAATAGAGTATAAAATGCCAGTGTATAATAAAGAACAACAAAGTTAGAGTATGAACGAACTATAAACAAGCGATCAATTGTCGACTGGTCGTTACTCGTCTCAAGTCCAACCATTCTCGAACGCCTGACAGGAAGCAAAATAAATAATCCTCCACACATACCAAAGACTAGACTAGATGCGGTTTCTGCCATCGATGCAGTAAAAGGTGTTATTTCAGTATTACAAGAAAAACTAAATGTTGATGCCTTCAGAAAAATATATGAGAAGGCAAGAAATAATGGTAGACAAACTTGAAATAGATATATCGAGACCTCAAACACTTATGCACAAAGTAATATCGAAAACTGTCAAGATACAAATAATATAACTGCACTGAAAGGTGACCTTATGAGAAGGATTTCAATGCTCAGTCAGGTCTACACAAATGCTTTGGGTACCATGGAGGCAGTTTATAGCCAGAATATATTTTATACAGGGACAGGGGAGTGGGGCTTTGCGGGCTAGCACTGTAACACTTTCTCACCCCACTGGGATGTCCTGGTTGATTTGGATAAAATTATAGATAGGTTTGCCAAAAGCGGCACAAAGCGAGTCAATTTTAATTCCAACAAATATAATGATCACCAGAATATTTTTTATTACCTACCTACCTTACCGTACTTACCTACCTTTTTTATATCAGGGCAATATACTGCGGTAGTTTAGGTGAAGGGTAAAGGGGGTGAGCAAAGCGAAGCCCCCTTTATCCTTCCTATTAGGTTGAACATGTATGAATAACAAAAAATACTTAAAACATAAACGTAAGTACACAAAACATAAAAAGAATTTTGGTGATCATTGACTAATTCTGGCAGTCATTTCGAATTTATTGGTAGTAAGTTTTCGAATTTTTTGGTTATTGTTTAATCATCATCATCATAATATCAATTTAATTTTTTGTTTGCTAGTAATTTTAATCCTAGCTCTGAACCTTGTCAGAATGGCCCCTCCAAAATGAAATCCTGGATCTGCCCATGCCAATTATTAAATTTGTGTCTGATTTAGGATATAGTCAGTTTACAAAGGTATTTAGAAGATTAGAACAGTGAAAAATATGACTAAGAAAACATTTTAATTACAATAAATCTACAAAAATAATCTATTTCTAATTTCAACGAAAAATGGACCCGCTGCGCCTGTATTTGTCTTCTTGTTTGGGTAGTTTCCTGGCAAAGATGGTGTTCTCATCAAAGTATGTGTTGAACTTTTTGTGATCTTTCCGCTTCTTGGGATCCTTCTGGCAGCCCCTTGGGGTCAGGTTGATCATTAATCCTGGAAGAGACAAAAAGGTTGAAATTGCCAAGTTTTGCCAAACTCCCACAAGCCACATACTCAGGCAAATATAATTGGCTCAACAAACTCATGCAAACCAATACAAATCGCACCATATATAATTTGTTAGTTTGAGAAGGAATATGCTGCAGCTGCTGAATATGGTGTAATGGGTTTTGGGCAATGGTATATTTTGTTGTGACTAAGCATTGTGTGGATTTCTGAGATTTTATTTTATTTAGTTTAATTGATTAATTATTATATGCTGATGTTCCAGAAACTAGAAGCAAACAGTAGATAATTCCTTGGAACGCTACCGGACCCTTGTGAAAAATTAAAATGTACTGAACTAACCAGCTTTCTGTGCCATGGAGACCATCCTCCCCACTTTCTTTTGCTGTCGCGGACACAATCCAGTGATTCGACGGGGAAGCATACACCCGTCAGTACGCACAAACTGACTCAAGATAAGCACATCAGTATGCTTCACATCCAAGTTCAGGGCACATAGGTAACATGATTTGTGGTCTTCATGACCTTGGGGCAACTCTTCTGCTTTTACCATGAGCATGCTGCGGGGCGAAGGTACAATAACAGCTTCTATGATAAGCTTATCCCCTTCACTCTCTTTACGAACTGAAAATGAATGAAGGTCGGAATGTATTTTCTAAAGGGTTTGGTAAACTGAAGATCTAAGAAGTATAACAGGTATGACACGTGTTTTCCATTTTGTTTTATCTGTATCTTCTGTTTTTGTGCAATAAAGTAAAGTAAATATAATCAT
This sequence comes from Argyresthia goedartella, assembly GCA_949825045.1. Lineage (NCBI taxonomy): Eukaryota > Metazoa > Arthropoda > Insecta > Lepidoptera > Argyresthiidae > Argyresthia > Argyresthia goedartella. Next base: position 33,740,050 of record OX463812.1, on the reverse strand, counting down.
AAACAGGGATTTTGAGGTTAGGATTAACTGGGTATGAAATAAATAGATAAAATAATACGTACTTTGTTTTAAATTAAGCTGGCTGGTAACAGCTATTGATCGTAATGAAGTTGATAATACGGCATTTTTCACAATTTTAAGCCCCGACCGAATTATTGGATTCATCTTAAAGACAAATCCACATCAATTCTGTCTGTTTTGTCTAATCTGCCTTCACTCACTACCTACACAAGTACACAACACAGACTATATAATATATGGATACTCGTACACAAGCACGAACCTGTCGTCATGCAGTGTGGTGTGACCGTCTTGAAATTAGAAATGCCAAATTGTGCCACACACTTCGAATGAAATGCCGAGTTTTTAAAGGGTCATATTTAAACGTATTGTTTTGATTTGAAAAATACTTATCAACCGACTTCAAAAAGGAGGAGGAATTCGCCTTTTGAAGTGAAACTTCTTTATCGGCGTTGGAAAAAAAATTACCGTCACATTTTTCGGTTACGCGTCACATTTTTCCGTTACGCGCCATCTTTTTCTTGCCCCTACCACGGTTGGTTCAGACGAACTTTATCGGCGTTGGAAAAAAATTTACCGTCACATTTTTCGGTTACGCGTCACATTTTTCCGTTACGCGCCATCTTTTTCTTGCCCCTACCACGGTTGGTTCAGACGAAGAGTACTTTCACTTTCTCCAACGGAGTAGGGATAGCATGTCGCTTAACCGATTGGAGGTCCAGGAACATTGAATTTCTCAGAGGCTATAATGTCCAGGATTTTCGCGGATAAAAATTTGCAATTGACTTGCGTTAGAGATTTGTTTTTTCGGTTAGGTTATTATAAATGTTTTCTAACATATTATACACCAGAATAATCCTCATGAAATTTTCTATCATATAATGTAAAATACTTAACTATGATAATACAAATGATTAGCTTTTTCTTCGATTATGTTTGCAGAATTTATTATTTTCACAGCAACTTCTAATGATATTTCGTCCTTAGAGCCCACTTACACAAAACTGACACTATTTACTGCTTTCCACATGACCACCATTATTTTCCGCGGCGATTACATCTTTTATTGTATCACAAAACATAGTAATTACTTCACAGTAAACAAAAATAGACAATCACGAAATATCATGGCTCGTGCCGGTCGCCATTCATTCAGTAACTGAACCAACCGAGGTAGCGTTCGCAAAGGAAGTTGAAACACGTTCGTAATTTTATATAGAATATTACGAAATTTATGAATAAATGGGTAATTGTTGCTCATTTTATTTTGGACTGGCTTGTTTGTTAATAATTATTATTTTTACTAATTCAGTACCTTGTAACTATCATGGTTTTTTTTTAATAGGTATAAAAACTGAGTCATAAGCTGATACGGCAGAATAAAAATGTACAAAGTGAAGTCCTAGGAGCAAACAGGTGGTTTTATTTATTACTACTAATTTACTCCCTCACTACAATAACTCCCCCGTCAAACCACCTGGCCAAAAATAGTGATAAATACCTATTATGACTCCGTTTTTTGATTGATTAATTTGAGAAGTGCGGTCTCGGCCTCGCCGCCATTATGCGGCTTCAAAGTCAGGCTGTTGTTGACTACGGCTCACTACTATATCTGTCCAATGATCTTTTGGCGTGTGAGTGACGTTTTCAGGGGGGCGCCAGTTCTACGCAACCTAATGCAATGATCCTGTCAATAAGCGATAGTTTCTATATACCCTGTGTGTGTGATTTGAACCCACATAAATTGATTAACCTGCCTATGTTATTGTCATTTTGTGAGGATATTCTGGTGGGATTCGAACCCACTTATTTGATCACCTATGTTATTGCCATTTTTTGACGATTATTCTATCGGGATTAACACCGTTATTTGATTACTTGCCTAGCTGTGTGAGGATTATTCTAGTGGGATTTGAACCGACATTTGATTACCTGCTTATTTATCTGATTTTTATACATGACTATGGCGGGATCTGATATTCTGATCCCACGTATTTGGTCACATGAGCTGCGGGGTTTGAAAAGAAAACGAGGAAGAAATACACAGGAAAAAAAATATTTTATTAAAAAAGTAATTATTTTACAACTATAAAAACCACGTAGGCCACATGAGCTGCGGGGTAAAAGAAAACGAAATATACAGACATAATATTTTTTTTATAAAAAATACCACTTGAAATTACAATAAGAAACAAATCTACTAGGTATTTACAACAAAAAATAAACACATTTGTATTCATATATAGTATATTTATACCATACATATGGATGTATGGTATAAATATACTATATATGAATACAAATGTGTTATATATATATATGTTATATATATATATAATATATAGTATATTTATACCATACATATGGATGTATGGTATAAATATACTATATATATAATATAGTGGATGATCATGATCACTTATATCTGTAATAAACTAGATGGTTAGATTGCCCAAGAAGCTATATGTACTTATTTTGCAAAATAATAAATTCGAATGTCAGGGCAATGAGAGAAATGTATGAAAGAAACAGGAAAAAAGGCACTTGTATATTTTGATGAGACTAGTGGAACGAACATCTTACATGAATACTAAGACATATAACAAGCACGAGCTTGTTGATCAAGCCAAGAATTCCGCCTAGTACAACTTACACCATAAGAAAAATATCTGGTTTTTACAATACGGTGTCCCTGATAATTGCTCTATTTATTGAAAGAACATTGTGTGAGTACGTTACATGCAATAGCAAAAAATACCAGCTAGGCACATTCAAATCCCGCTAATAAAAACCTTATATTCATCAACTGCCCCGCTCAAGTATTCGTAAAAGGGTACATTCTAAACGCGCTTCCGTGACTGGACTCTGATTTGTTTATCCTTGCCAGGCAATTGTTGAGAACAGTGCCAATATGTCCAACAAGGTTCAAAGCAGATAAACTGGTCGCAAGTGACGCATTTTGAAGCTACCGCAGACGGACAGACGGAAGGACAGCGAAGTCTTAGTATTAGGATCCCGTTTTAACCCTTTGGGTACGGAACCCTAAAAAGCAGCGGTAACTCAGGTGATAGGATGGCGGCTTACAAAATCGACTGCTCCAACTCCTTCTTGCGCCGGATAGAGCCTCCGGGAGTTGCGATCACAGAAACCTTGTTGGTGACAAGTACTGTTCCTCCCGGAGAAACTTCCACACCCAGAGCGACGGTGGGTAGGTGATGAGGTCGTGGAGGTGGTCGAGCACTGGAAGATATAAAAAAAATAAGGCCATAAAGAAGTTTCACTTCTTACGTGTGTACACCAGTACACGCACACATTTTCTTTTTGAAGTGAAACTTCTTTATCGGCGTTGGAAAAAAAAATACCGTCACATTTTTCGGTTACGCGTCACATTTTTCCGTTACGCGCCATCTTTTTCTTGCCCCTACCACGGTTGGTTCAGACGAAGAGTACTTTCACTTTCTCCAACGGAGTAGGGATAGCATGTCGCTTAACCGATTGGAGGTCCAGGAACATTGAATTTCTCAGAGGCTTTTCGCGGATAACAATATGCAATTGACTTGCGTTAGATATTTTTTTTTTTATGTTTGTTACGCGGCTGTTCCGTCAATTATGAATGGATTTGATGATTTGATTTTCGATCGGAAGGTCATGATTCAGAGGTGATCCTAGATATATTTAATTAAAATGTATTCAGCGCTTTTTTAAAATATATATATACCTACATAAAAAGATACGCAGATGACGTTTTAGGTTGTGGTTCGCTTCAGCATAAGTTTTGATGAGGAATTTTCTTGTATAAATTCGTCATTCGCATCCCGACCGGGAAAGAAGAAATAGAGCTTGAACTTGAAGTCAGTTTTTTAAAGATTTTAACTTGATGAATTATTTTGCCTGACAAATTCAATATTGAGCGTCAAACTGAAAATACTGAATTGAAAAACAATAAACATGAAAACGTTCATTCTTCCAACTTGAAAACAGAAACAAAGTTTCAGTAGGTTGTCATTGATACCGTCTCGTCTACAAAAAATGAGAAGAAGTATTTTTTATTATCCAAAGTTAATGGTTTCGAAGAAGTCAGAAATGAAAGTAATCAAATATTGTGCAATGTTTTAGTAAAAAAAATAAATTGAACAAAGATTATTATGATCATAATTGAATAAACCATAAACACAAAAAGTTACAAATATGAGTCCCAGTCTTAGACAGGTAAAGTGAATAAATTTTTCCCTTATATTTCAATATCGGGAAATACTGCCAAAATTGCCAGTTTCATAAAACGTCACAATAATCTGCCAGAGGTTAAATTACTGAACAAAACTGCCAAACAGGCAGGAAACTGCCACATATGGTCACACTCCTGTCGTGTCGTCCGTCACTTTATACTTAGCGTTTCGTTCTTGCTCTTACCTTTGTCCAAAGCTCGTGCTCCTCCTGCCTTTACGTAAAAATGGTAGAAAACTGAACAGAGCCATTTTGTTGTCTGGCAACACTAATTTGATACTTCCGGGGCGCCAAAATTCAACATACATTATTTACAACAATGGAGTTTTCTTTTTTCTGCAGCATGAAACTGTCACAGTTACGTACGCACGGTACTATATTGAGCGTAGGGTTACTCTGTAGTTAAAGCACACTGAACCATAACACACACACACACACGCAACTAGAACACAGGGAACATTGGAAGTTTATTACACTGATAGGCATAGTAAAAGGAAAATAAGTATTCATAGAAACAAGCTATATATGAAATTACCGTTTATTATGATAGCAACAAATATGTACTATATAAATACAGTAGGCCTTATGTTTATGTGTATTGTGTTATATGTGTTTAAACATTCACAAGTAAAACAAAGAGTAAAAAATATTGTAGCACATCCACAAAACATCCAATATTCATTAAATTTTATTTAATTCTAAGCACAATAGCTAGGTACTACATATATTATATTGAAAGTTGAAGTATTTGTAGCATTTTTAGCAGAAATGTAAACATATAGTTTACTGGTTTAGAATACACCGATAAATATTTAATTTCCTTCAATAGTTAAATAAAATATATTTGTAGGTAGGTACCATTATCAACAGTTATAGAAGAAAAATATTTTAATAGGTATTGCACAAGTAGAAGCAAGGACGGGTATAATAGATACCATAAATTAAAATCTTGTTAGTTAACGTGTTGTATAAAATATTGTTACTTTCTTAAATCAGGCATCCATAAAATGCATTTAAAATGCAAATAAACATAAATCCTTACAATAATTAATTTGTATTTACAATACAACAATAGAACTTAAAAAATTATTTGTCCGCGTAAGTTAAAATAACTCTGAGATTTCACCAAATATGTCTACTTTATATGATTACAGTAAAGTGAATGTTAGTTCAAAAATGAGAAAGCCAGTCCTAAAATGTATTAACATTTTAAACATAAATCTTATTAAAAATTACTAAAAAAAAAAGAAAATTATAAATTAACGAACTCTTTATAAATATAACTTAATGTTGCAGACATGTAGACAATAATTGCGAGAACTTATAGTATTTAAAATTATATTGGATCCGTTTACTTAGGGAATGCAGCCAGACCCTTGCTGAGCATCCCAGCAGCTCCCTCAGAACCTTCGTGGGCAGCAGTGTTGATGTTTGACAGCAACTGAAAAACAGGAAATACGAGTTCATTGCAAGTTATTGCTTTTATTGTCTTTGGCAAATTGTATTTTTTTTTAAAGACTACCAGTTTGATTGTCATAAAATACATCACAATGGAATAATTTATATAGCGATGTTTGCATAAGCATAATACTTGAGAATAGTTATTAGGGTTGCTAAGGGTGCTAAACGGTACCGTATTACTGCACTAGACACATTTTTTATTACAATGGCACTATAGCGGGGTTAGGGGTTTTCATTATAAGAGTACTCTTGGAGTGCGCTCGGATGACTACTCGGATGATACTCGTACTGTGAAAACAAGTGAGCGCAGGCGGACATCGACATCCGATCAGAACGGCTGACTCGGATGATTTTATAAAAACAAAATGGCCCCAACTAAGGAAAATAAAACGGGAGTAAGGAAAAAGTGGACCGAACGTGAAACTGTGAGCTTTGTGGAACTTTATAAAACCGAGAAAGTGTTGTGGAACGGTAGGCTAAATGACTACAAAATCAAAGCACCCAGTTGGTCACGTTTTAAAATCCAAAATCTTTTTTTTGTTTCTTCTTTCCTTTTCATGGTTTTCTATTTTAGCCGTATACATATCTGCCACAATTTCTACACCTCGGATTAACAGATCAGTCTTCGACATCTTGACTGTGCAAGGAGTTAAATGCTACTTTGATCTAAAACCAAAACCGTGTGGAAACGTAATTCCGAGTGGGCTCTTATACGATCTAGCTCGTATGAGCACGTACGAGCGCACTCGGTCCGAGAGTACTCTTATAGTGAAAACTCCGCTTAATCTCAAAAGCTCCTTGTAGATGGCGATGGTGTAGTTGGAGGCTGTCTATCAATCAAAGTTGTCAAATTATATTTGTTTACTTCTTCTTTTATTAATATGACGTGCTAATTTCATTTGACATTATTTTGTTATGTCAAGTGTATTTGAAATATCACGTGTTTTTGAACCTAAACTGTTTGCCTCCAACTACAAAGGCGGGAAAAGCTGCTATCGATCGCCACTGTAGATATCAAACTGCGACAAAAAACAAAACAAATGAAGTATTATCTAGACTGGCTATCGTTATTTCATGCTAACGTACTTACCGCATCGCGTTTCTGATTCAAATATTTGTCAGCGTGCTTGATGTTAGCGTCGACCACGTGGCTTGCGTTCTTGAGGCCCTCGTCAGCGGCGTTCTCCACCCGCTTCAGCGTGTGGTCGACGGTGCTGCTCACTGCGTTGGAGGCGTCGGCGGCTGCCTTCTCTGCTGCTTTCTTAGACTCCTCCACTGCGGCGTCTGAGCACAAATATATTCATTAATTAGCCTATGCCCAGTTTTTTTTTACCCACAACGGACTGAATGGAGCAGAGGCGGTATATGCGTTTGGCGTTAAAGGTTGTTTGTGTGTGTTACCATTTTCCTGAGAACTACTGGACCCATTTCGATGCGTTTTTTTTTCATATTAATCGGCTATAACTTCAGAAAAGGTTCTTAGATATGTTTTACGGTTGTAGACCATCAAGGAGCACTGCAGCAGCCAGGATGGTCGAAGTTTGAGGGCTTCTCAGAAACTATTTAGCTATTTGCATTATACTAGCCTTAAGGTTTCATTAAGTTTTAAATTTTAAATTTATAATTATTATGATCATGTAACCCACCATGTCCCCCTCTTACACTCTATTTGATCTGAGTCTGAGGAGTGCAGTCAGGAGCAGATATATGAGCACGCAAGCAATTCAAATAGATCTACACATCCTAAACAACCAAAAACATCTACACAGCTAAAGTGTCAAAATTATGTCAACATCTTCTGTGTTGATGATGACTGTAAAGTTAAAACACCCATCAATATTGTTATAAAATAGGTACATACCTAACTTCATCTGTATATAAGTTGAAATAGTACATTTCCCACGAGTTCCAAACTTCTTATATTTACGAACCGAGAAGTTTACGGAACGAGCTGAAGGCGGGGTCGTAGCGAGGTTTGTAAAAAGCCTTTTCGAACGAGTTAGGAATATTTTTTTTCCGCCTGAGAACCCAAAATCAAGCGGCGAAGGTGCTATTTTTAGCTCAGAAGTCGGAAAACGTAATTTGATTATTTTCGTTTCATGGAGAAGTTGTCACAAAAACGGTTTTTCTCGATATATGAATAAATAAATGTATGCCATTAATGACAACACCGAGGGGCACAGGCCTGTAAACCCGGACACGAGTAAGATTAAGCCATACTCCACCACGCTGGCTCAATGCGGGCTGATGAAGGGGTATATTTTTTTCAATTTCCAATTTAAAAATGTATGTATGTACTTCATTAATTACTCATTAATCGTTATTAAAACAATTATTTATGTCACTTTGTAAGTCCTCTACAGACCGGCTAAGAGCGTTTTTCTGACATTTAAATTCTTATTCCCCTAAAAGGGAGACCAAGGTGAAATTCTCAGTTCCGCAGTCAGGGAGCCCAGCCTCAAGCATAATATCTAATATGAATACTAACTGGCAACCCTCTTGGCCTCGTCCCTGGCCGCCTCCGCCGCCTGGCGAGCCTTCTCCTTAGCATCCTCCGCTGCTTTCTTGGTCGTGTCCACTGTCGAGTTTATTGTGTCTGGAAAGAGGAGCAGATTCAACATTGTAGATAGCCAGTTTGGCCAGTGAGGCGGTTATACCACAGAATACTTAATAGTACTACGTACAGAAAGATCACTCCTCAAAGACACTTAAATAAAGGGTAGTATTTAAACGAGTAACTGTAAATTAAAGTTTTAAGTGACAAAAATAATATTTTTAGTTATTGAATTACTAAGTGAGCGACTGACTGCGAGTGAGGAGAAATCAACAGAACAGAAACTTATAAACATTAATTTGACTTACTTAAAATAAAAATGTGAAGCTTTTCTTTGCATGCGCTCCGCTCTTGTCCGGGGTTGCTACTTCTAAGTTCTAACCTAACCTATAAATCAATTTAAATTTAGCCACAATTACCTACTCTAGCCAATATTGGCTTTCTGTGTTCCATTATTGAAGTTGCCCTCTCTGTATTTCTAGTCGCTCACTTAGTAATTTGGTCGCACGGTTAGAATTTTAATATCTGAAATGCCCACTTTTTGAAAGCTCGTTCTGAATTTTATTATTATCAGAAAAAAATGCTCAATTTAGTGTTTTTTTTCGCTCATTTCAAGTATTTCGGCTGTTCATGGCCATATGCTCAGTGATCATTCGCTTAATTCGTTTTTATTCAATCTTTTTATAATTCCCCTTAAATATATAGCTACTCTCGCTGCGCGGCAATAAAGAGCAAGGTAGCTTTCAGCTGCGCTACGTTCAATAATCGCTAAACACCTACAGAATCGGTTACCCGCCCGTGCAGGCTAGATTGCGCCGCATCACTTCGCCTCAGAGCTTCTTTTACTCTGATATCTCGCGATGCGACTGCAAGCCAAGCGAGCGGCAACCTAAGTGAAATCCCGAACTCCGGGTCGGCCAGCCAAACGTACCTAAACCGCTGAGTGAGACCCCCCTCGTTATACTACAGGGTGACATTCAATTTGCTGACCAAATTTTGGGTAATGATAGTACTCTAGAAACCAGTGGTCGCAAACGAAAAAATGATTTGGGTCTCCCATAGCAATCAGCTTATCGGGTCAATGAACTGAGGATCAGTAAAAAATACATTTGCGACCATATGTTGCTTCGGGAAATTTGTTCATAATTATGGGTACTATCATTCACCAAAATATGGTCAGATAGTTAAAAGGGGAAATCTTAAAACGACCGAAAAAGAAACTAATTGAGCGAATGACCATGAACAGTGGAATTTCCTGAAGTGAGCGAAAAAAATTCTGAATTGAAATAAAGGCTGTCTGGGCGAAGTGGTGGGTCAGTAGATTAAGGATAATGGAGGTGAGCGAAGAGAAGCCCCTTTATCCTTCGTGTTAGGTTGAACATGTAAGAACAATTAAATCCAACAATCGTTTTGTATTTTATGTCACTCGAATTAAGATTTTTTGCTGTTTTTAGATTTATAGTCGCGTAATGCAGTATTTTTGTCAGACGAAGCCAGTATTTCTAGTCGCACTCTATTTTTGTCACTATTCAGTAATTCAGTCAGGAAAAACCAGTATTTTTGCAAAGAAAAAACTAGATTTACAGTTATGCGTCTAACACTACCCAATTAAAAGCCACCCCGTTTTATTAAATCTTTCATTCCAAGCTGAAAATCACACGTCACACGTATTATTTGCTTGGAAAATAATTGTGTTAATGAAACGAAGTCTTCGATTTATGATAGTTCGATAAGCCTATACACATTTTCAGAATCGAAATAATACCTACTTATTCTGATTAAGGGGCGTCCGTTACTTACGTAAGGTATTCAAGGTTGAGGGGAGAGGGGTCAAGCGAAAGCTCACAAGTAATTTTTTCCCTAAAAAGTGTGAAATTGCGAGAACTTTGACATAGCGTCACGCCATGTGTCACAGGGTGGCAGAGGCACAATTATGCCCACTTTTAGTTATGCAATACTCCATTAGCATAACAGGGAGCTAGCCCATCGCCGCTGCTACGGAGTAATGAAGGTTTCCTCACGATGGAATTGCGGGAAAGTTGGTCAAGTAAAGAAAATAGTAAAAATATCTCACGTAATTAATGGACACCCTTTAAGCTGTGTTTATTATTGTCAGAGCTTACTGACAAATCAAGTCCTACGTTATTTTAAAACACTTCAAATCAATCAGTTAATAGTTTTAATGTTATTTGGTAACAACTGCAGTCGCAAATGCCCATCCAGGCCAACCAAATTAGGATCAGCAAAAATGATAACCTGCCGCGTGTCCAACAGCTGTTTCGTCGCTTGACACTGTATATTTCGCGCCCTTTGTAAAGTCGATGCCGCTCGTTATTTTGTCTAGAAAATGGGAAGTACACGTCCTGGTGTTTAGGCATTTGATTTGTCTTATCTTAGCTAAAACGTAACTAACAAACAATTACCTCCTGCAGCAATAATTGTCTCTTCAACATCCTCAGAAGCAGAGCGTGTAGAGTTATGAGCGCAATCGGTGGAGTTAGAAAAGGTATCTGGGATAGAAATAAGAAGAGAAAATAAAGAAAAGGAAGGTTAAAAGAATTAAGGAAGGAAGGTTAAAAGAATTAACACCTCAACCGTAAAACAACAGAAGAGAAATTACCTTTCGTGTCCCCGATAGAAGATTTGCTGTTGTCTAGAGCATATAGTAAAGCATTTTGAGCATTATCTTCTGTGCTTATAAGGTTGTCTATGGAAATAGGAAAAGAAAATTAAATAAGAGCAATAAAATAACCACATGCAACATGCAACCCAAAGTAAAATGGTAAATAAATATTCAATAAATACCTTTAGCTGAGCCAAATAAGGAGGCGCCTTTATCAGCTGCCGCTGCTGCTACGTTTTTAGTAGTGTCTACCGTGCTTTGAACAGAGCTAGCAACGGTGTCTACAAATTATAATATGTAGTTAATTTATTATGTGTGTGCGTGAATGTGTGTGTGCGGGTGTACGTGTCTTAACCGGTTGAAATATACTCAAAAAGGATCATGCATAATATTGTATGGGAAACGTCCCCACCCACCAACAGACGTGGCACTAGTTCTAATATTACTATGGCTTGCCATAAAAATACTAATAAATATCCATTAAATTTAAGACCCCTGAGTACCTATAGCTGCTATGGTGCGGGACGCGTCACCGGCAGTTTACTCGAGCTATACTGTATTTTTGTCTCGCTCTCGCGACACAAAACTGCTGCTTGCTTCACGCGAGAACCTCATTGCAACCGTGCCCTCCGCGAGCTCCCGCCTCCCCCGCCCGCTTCTATTGCACGAAAGAGTCGCATAATGAACGATATTTTGAAAATTAATTACATTTATCAACAGTAAGGTGAAATTATCATTAACAATCAGATAAAGTGAATGGTTTATCACTTTCATCATCAATCTTGAAAGTTATTAATAATAAAGAATAATTATTAATAAATTTATCGCTCTCTAAAATATATACAATAAAAAAAAAAAAGTATGTACCTTTGGCATAACCCACTAACAATGTTCCTTTGTCGACTGACAGCCGAAGCCGCAGCATTTTTTGTGGTATCTAGTGTACTAGAGATCGTTTCTACAAATATTAAGATGCGCTGGCAAGATTACGAAGTAAAATTATGAAGTATTTAGTACCTTTAGCAGTTCCAACAAAAGCAGCACCCGTGCCAATGGCTGATGAGGCAGCCTTCTTTGTGGAATCTACAGTACTTGTAACAGTATTGGCAACAGTGTCTAAAATAGATAGGTATATAAGTTGAAAAAAGATATAATTTATATGTAAAAAACAATAAAAAATACAAAGCTACAAATAAGTTTGGCAACTCGTTAACAAAACTGCAAAGTAAACTACGAAAATAAATATATGATATGAATTAATTGATACCTTTAGCGCTGGAAACCATTGTTAGTCCTTTATCGACACTAGAAGCTGCCACATTTTTGGTGGAATCTACAGTGCTAGCAATAGAGTCTTTAGCAGATCCAACCAATGAGGTCCCCTTTTCAAAAGCTGATGAGGCTACATTTTTTGTTGTGCCTACAGAAGCGTGTACAGTACCAGCAACTGTATCTAAAGGTACAAAATAAAAGATGAATATAAATAAATAAATAAAATATAGGTACATTTACTTAAATAAAAATGTTACTTAAGTACCTTTAGCGGCGCCTATGGCTGAAGTCCCCTTTTCGAATGCCGATGAAGCTACACTTTTAGTTGTATCAACAGTAGCGTGAACAGTATTAGAAACTGTGTCTATAAGCAAAAAATGAAAAAATAATAATAAATAAATTCACAGAAAATTATGTCAAATAAAATTAAAAATAAGTACCTTTAGCGACGCCAATAGCTGATGTTCCCTTTTCATACGCCGATGAAGCTACACTTTTAGTTGTGTCTACAGTAGCATGTACAGTATTAGAAACTGTGTCTATAAATAGAAAATAAAACAAAGGGAATGAATAAACTAAATACGGATAGGAAATATAAAGTAACATTCATATTTTTGTACCTTTAGCGGCACCTATGGCTAAAGTTCCTTTTGCAACTGCAGCAGCTGCTACATATTTTGTTGTATCTACAGTATTATCAAATGTATAGGTGTAAGATGAAACAAAATGTGAATACAATAGCAAATCGAATATTGGAGCAATAAAATTATTTTGATTTTTTTAAACAAAAATACCTTTAGCGGCGCCTATGGCTGAAGTTCCCATTTCAAATGCCGATGAAGCTACATTTTTTGTTGTGTCTACAGTAGCGTGTACAGTATTTGATACTGTGTCTATATGTAGAAAATAAGAAACAAAATTAATACACGAACTAAATTTATATAGGAAATAAAGGTAAATAAAACATATCTAAGTACCTTTAGCGGCGCCTATAGCTGAAGTTCCCTTTTCATATGTCGATGAAGCTACATTTTTAGTTGTGTCTACAGTAGCGTGTACAGTATTAGATACTGTGTCTATATGTACAAAATAAGAAACAAAATTAATACACGAACTAAATATTGATAGGAAATAAAGATAAATAAAACATATCTAAACCTTTAGCTGCGCCTATTGCTGAAGTTCCCATTTCAAATGCCGATGAAGCTACATTTTTAGTTGTGTCTATAGTAGCGTGTACAGTATTAGAAACTGTGTCTATATGTAGAAAATAAGAAACAAAATTAATACATGAACTTAATATTGATAGAAAAAAAAAGGTAAATAAAACATATCTAAGTACCTTTAGCGGCGCCTATGGCTGAAGTGCCCATTTCAAAAGCCGATGAGGCTACATTTTTTGTTGTGTCTACAGTAGCGTGTACAGTATTAGAAACTGTGTCTATATTTAGAAAATAAGAAACAAAATTAATACACGAACTAAATAGTGATAGGAAATAAAGGTAAATAAAACATATCTAAAGTACCTTTAGCGGCGCCTATAGCTGAAGTTCCCTTTCCATATGCCGATGAAGCTACACTTTTAGTTGTATCTACAGTAGCGTGTACAGTATTAGCAACTGTATCTTTTGGTGTGAAATGTAAAAAAAAATATGAATACGACATTAATTTAAATAATAGGTAAATAAAAATAGGTAATTCGCAAAATTTTATATAAAAAGTACCTTTAGCGGCGCCTATGGCCGATGTTCCTTTCTCAACTGCAGAAGCTGCTACATTTTTTGTTGTATCTACAGTGCCTTGAATTGTGCTTTGGACTGAATCTACAAGGACGAAAACTATAATAAAATATAAGATGTGCTATATGAAGCAATGTAGTATGTGGTAGCATGAGAAAAGTAGGAAATAATTTCGGTAGTTGTACCTATATTACCTTTAGCACTTCCAACGTATGATTTTCCAGTTTCAACTGCAGATTCTGCTGCCTTTTTAGTATAATCTACTGTGTTTGTAACAGTGTCTAAACATCAACGGGAAAAAAGTAAATAATATAGATATATGTTCGGTCGGTAGGTCAGTATAAGTACATTTTTTTAATACAAATGAGCAGAAATAGAAAGCAAACATGTTTTAGTCAAATTTAAGCTGTCTCGTGCACATTAATGTAAAACAGATGATATTGATAGCTAATAAAAACATTAAGCACGAAACATGACAGGAACTTGACAAGAAACATTACCTATTGCCATGTCGTAGTATGATTTCGTGGTATCGGCAGCACTCTGAGCTATATTTTTAGTAGCATCTACTGTGTGGGCCACTGTATCTATAAATTACTCTATGTTAGGACAACGTACAGGTTAAATATTCATTACGTAACAAAAACAAATACGAAAATTAGCTACAATACGGATGAGAACAAAAATAAAATTATAATTTTTTATACCTTTGGCACTATTAGCATATGACTTAGAAGTATCAACCGCAGTTTGGGCGGCATTCTTTGTGGAATCTACGGTGCTTTGAGCTGTGCTTGCAACCGTATCTACAAAAATAATACGAAAATAAATATGTTGTTTTTTATATATATTTAGCACCACTTTATGTATTTATAGTAGGTACAGTACCTTTAGCATTGGTAGCATATGATTTCCCAGTATCTGTTGCTGCGTGTGCAGTATTTTTTGTGTTTTCAACTGAGCTTTGTAATGTACTCGATACAGAATCTTCTCATGTAAAAAACCAAATACATACTGCATGTAATAAACATTGGTCAATTCAAAACATCTGATAAATTAAATAAGCAAGTATGTATAGTAATGAGTGACGACATTCATTGCCGCTATGACTTTAAAAGTAGTATTTATAGTATGACTTTAAAAATAAATCTAAAGCCCAATTATATAAATAAATATCACCTAGCCAGATTATGATCATCGAAAATAAGATTATTTATAAATTACCTCTAGCGCTGCTAGCATAGGATTTACCAGTTTCAACAGCTGATTGAGCTGCGTTCTTTGTTGAATCGAATGTGCTTGCAACTGAATCTACAAAAATATTTTCAAAAATGTATTTCAAAATGTAATTAATTAATTTTAACTCATTACTGTGTGTTTTATGAAAAACTACAATACAAATTGATCGAAACATAAATGTGAGGCTTCATACCTCTAGCAATGCCAGCATAAGATTTCCCGGTTTCAACAGCTGATAGAGCACCATTCTTTGTCGTGTCTACAGTACTGTAAACTGTATTTGCAACCGTATCTATAAAAATAATTGCAAATAAAATATATGTATAACTCAAAGCCTAGCAATACATTATAACAAACGATCGACATCCCAGTAACCAACCAAAAATTATCGGAAATCATAATACCTTTGGCGCTGGAAGCATAGGACTTGCCAGTTTCGATCGCAGAGTGTGCTACTCTCTGTGTTGTATCTGCTGTACTTTGAACTGTGCTTGCAAGAGAATCTACAAAAATGCATATATGATACGAAAAACATAAATATAACACTATATATACAGGCAGGTAGGTAATATAACACCATAAATAAAGTAATTTTTCTGTTAAAATTATAATCAAATACCTTTGGCGCTGTTTGCGTAAGATTTGCCGGTGTCAAAGGCTGATTGAGCTGCATTTTGTGTACTATCTATAAAACCAATATCTAAATATATATACACAACATAAAATATACACCACTATCACCAATAATACCTATTTACCGTGCACTTTTGGGTAAAACGTTAGATATCATGCTATAATTAACATGAAAAAAAATACAGTACTACACGATCTTTGGGAGAACGATGCACTCTAAAAACCAAGATAGTGCAGATCATTGAGATCCGTGTAGGCCGAACTTGTGTTGGCAGAAGTCTTACCGTTTCGTTTTATCGATGTTTTATTGTTTTTGACGAAACAACGTTAGCTTACTTACACAGTACTTAATTAGAAATTATTGCAAAAAAAAATATTTTGTTCAAAATCGCAATTATTATCAATTAATTGTAAAATTATGGGATTTTTCGCCTAAACAATAAAACACCGGTAAGAACGAAACGGTAAGACTTCGGCTGACACAAGTTTAGCCTAAATTGTTCTAAATGGTCTGTTCTATCATTGTTTTAAGGCTTTGTAACGATCTACCATACACCCTGTATAATATAACAAACCTTTAGCCGAGTTGATTGCCGCTTCAGCTGCTTTCTTTGTATTGTCAACAGTAGTTGCAACTGTATCTAGAAAATGTGCGAAAAGGTGCATATGAAGGCTGTGCAAATGTATAGTAGATGAGAACTGCATAATTCGAGAGTTTTGTAACTAAGAAATAGTGAATAATTTGAATTCTACAATTCAAGCAGAATCAGGTCGATTGCAGTAATATTACATAAATATGTAGGTATACCTTATCTACTTAAGACCAATTACTTCTACAAAAATTTAAATATCTAATTAAGCTTCACTTACAACACTTCTCGGATATGCCTATTGATAAGGTAATCGATTAATCTTTACCTTTAGTGGTGTCGACCACCTTCTTGCCATCAGCGACAGCTTTGTTAGCCGCATCCTTGGCTTCACCAGCAGCGACGGACACTTTGGCCATCTCCTTGTCTAGAGCGTCGATGGCGGAGTTTCTCGCGTCGTTGGCTGGAAATAATTTACAAAACATAACTATTAATAAAAGAAAGCATCCCCGAACAATGATGAAACCTGAAATCTAAAATTTGGCTGACTTGGGTCCTCGTGAAGCTAATAACTTTAGAACCTCTGAACCGATTCTAATAAATCATGGCTAAGAATCATCGCATGGAAATGTATTACCATTTACAGAAAACCGCCATCCACCCGTTTGAGCGCTAGAGTGCCTTAGACAGATACACAAACAGACAGACGTTTCAAACTTACAACATTCCTCTTTTTCATCCGGGGTTAAAAATTAATCTCTAGTAGATGTTTTTGAGGTATTAAGTATGCACTTCCATATTTTTATCACAAACTTAAGTGCCTAATCGTTTTGATAAGAGTCATAATGGACATTTTAAGGCTTTTATCTACACACATATCATAAACCCTCATTACTGCGTCCAAAAACCGCACGTTACGACCAGCATAATCTACTACTTGGTAATACTACTTGGTAAAAACTCATTTCTTAACTGAATATTATACGTTATTACTACAATGCATCAATATTTCCACTTATTATGTGGTCCTATTCAAACTTCGAACGCCGACGCCCGCCCCTAGTTTGACTGTGAAGTTGGTACTACTGAACAAGCTAGACAAGTGCAGAGCAATGATCAGTGCCACAATGCCGGTCGTACATGCGGTTCCTGAACACATCAAAGAGAGCTTATGATATGCGTGTAGATAAACTAGTGTATGTAACTGTACATAATTAGGCATTAAAACTCTCGCGTGATATTATTATGAAACTCGCCTTCGGCTCGTTTCATAAACCCAAACTCGAGTTTTAATGCCCTCCATTTTGTATCAGTCACATAAACTAGTACAGCATGCAAACAAACATCGTTAAACATTATCTATATATTTTTTAAGTTAATGTACATTTATCACACATGGGAAAATAGGTTCTACTGTTTGCAATAAGGACGATGCATTTTGTGCGGTTTTACGTTTTATTTATTTTTAAATAAATATTAATCTGTTAACGTATTTCATTTATCTTACTAATTCACTATCCGGTACCTGCCGAGATTAGCTATATCTACCTATACATAAAAGAAGCTAAATGAAGGCAAACGATTGACACCGCACAAATCAACCAGGGCCTTCGCCGTGGCTGAACTGCTGAACGGCTTGGAACTACCACCAACCTGAGCCGGCAGCTTCAGAAGCAGACTTCTGCACCCCGCCGATGATCTCGCCGGTCTTCTTGACCTGGTCTTCCACCACGTGCGCAGCGTCCTGCACCTTCTCACCGGCGATCTGTTCAGCATCCTTCTTCTTCCTCTCGAAGAGTGCTGAAGTCTTCTCGCCGATACTTCGGAACGCACCTGTTTTTATTAAGCTTTTATTAGGTCGGGCTGTAACTTAGTTATTCTGTGCTGTAACTAAGTTTGTATGTAACTATGTCATAAACTCTAAATAATCTAAATTTCGACGACTTCTAGTTCTTCATTCATTCATTACCACAAAACTTGGTATGCTTAATGTTGTTTAGATGACAATATTACAATACATGGTACCATTGAGCTGGTCTGATGACGGAGCTCGAAGGTGAGAGAGAACCCTGGGATGAGCTGGTCTGATGACGGAGCTCGAAGGTGAGAGAGAACCCTGGGATGAGCTGGTCTGATGACGGAGCTCGAAGGTGAGAGAGAACCCTGGGATGAGCTGGTCTGATGACGGAGCTCGAAGGTGAGAGAGAACCCTGGGATGAGCTGGTCTGATGACGGAGCTCGAAGGTGAGAGAGAACCCTGGGATGAGCTGGTCTGATGACGGAGCTCGAAGGTGAGAGAACCCTGGGATGAGCTGGTCTGATGACGGAGCTCGAAGGTGAGAGAGAACCCTGGGATGAGCTGGTCTGATGACGGAGCTCGAAGGTGAGAGAGAACCCTGGGATGAGCTGGTCTGATGACGGAGCTCGAAGGTGAGAGAGAACCCTGGGATGAGCTGGTCTGATGACGGAGCTCGAAGGTGAGAGAGATCCCTGGGATGAGCTGGTCTGATGACGGAGCTCGAAGGTGAGAGAGAACCCTGGGATGAGCTGGTCTGATGACGGAGCTCGAAGGTGAGAGAGAACCCTGGGATGCTTACTAGTATTATCAAAATTATTATCTTAACGAGTTGCTTCAGTTAACTTGAATGCTAATATTTTGTTTAAGTAGCTTTTGTTCTTAGCCTTGTCTTTGTTTACGGAAAGTGCGTAATATAAACGGTATATAAACGGCATTTCTACAGTTTCAGTGATATATAAGTTTGTTTTATGATATCTCACGTTATGCGAGAACGCACTAAGTCGGGGGGTCGATAACAACCCCATTAATTGCGTAATACAGATCACACTCACAATATCTTTCATATAGGTATATAAGATAATTCGTTTTTAGGGTTCCGTAACCGAAGAGTGCCAAACGGGACCCTATTACTAAGCCTCCACTCTCCGTCAGTCCGTCTGTCCGTTCATCAGTCAGCGGGCTCTATCTGATGGACCGAAAACGATACAGTGTTGAAAATTTCACAGAATGTCGAAAACTGTTGCGCTCCAGCAACAAATGTTGAACTAAGCGAGTTTTTTTAATTAAAAGGGGTCCTCATACAAGAGACGAGTTTTAACACCAGCCGCGATCGATGTTACAAACCATAGCATAGATCGTACACGATCGTAGCTTTGCGGCTTATCACTGGTTGTGTTGGCGCAATTGGTTTAACATCGGTTTCGCAATCTTAGGGTTTTTCGAATCCACGTTAGGACATAATATTATTCTCTTTTTGTTGTTGTTTTTAGTGGTTAAGTTTTCTTGTACGACGGTACGGAACCCTTCGTGTGCGGGTCCGACCCGCACTTGATCGATTGTTTAGAGTAACTTACTCGTACCTATGTTCGTCACATTTGATTTATGTTAAGGTTGTTTAGTTTATCGATTTATATTGTCACCTGCTATAAGGTCAAGGTGACAGAGGAAAGGTGTTTCGTTTCCGCTGAGAAAGTCACAGACTGAATTCGTTCTGTGCTGATTTCGTTTGTAAACAATGCAGTTTGGCTTTGCACGGTTATTTGCATCGTTCGCACATTATTATGTTCGTATTTATATACAGAAATACGACGCTATTCTTCGTTGTGACCTTTATTGGCGAATCTGCAGAGTTTTACTCGAATGCTTAGAATGATAATATGATATATGAATATGTATGTATTTTGCAGTAAATTTAGTAAGTTAGCATTTTTAATTTTGTAAGTGTCTCCTATTTTTGATAGTCGATAAAAATGTAAAAAAATGTTTTAATTACAATCACATGCCGATGACGAAACTCACCAAGATTCTTATCTGTCGGCCGGCATGAAAATACGACAGTATTTAAAATATTATTAAATATACATCTATTATTATTTTGACTATTGTCTACAAAATGAAACAATTGAAATTTCTAGACTACTTACTAGACCAAATCTACGGCGATAAACTACATGATGCAATAATACCTTATTAAAAAAAAATGCTCATGAATATATGGTATTGTGATAAAATCTAACTATGTAACTTTAACAGGAATCAACATTACAGTTTTATATACCTACTTCATTCCATGTGCATATACATAAATAGTGATGTTGTTTAAAGTATATTAAACTACCTATAATAATAGTTACCTATACTATTGCTGAAACGCATTTAGGTTTGATCGATTTGTCGATAAGTGCGCATGTGCGCTAATAATGTCGTTCGCTATTTGAACTCAAAATAGAACGGAGTCGCAAAGCGATCCGGGATCATTGCTCGGCTAGTTTTGTTTTGACTGATTTCGCAACACGCACTGAGTGATTGGTGGCCTGAATATTTTATTTTCCAGTGGGGAATCTCAAAAATAATGTGTAGCAGTACATTCAACTACCCTTTTTTCGTTCTCATATGACATATTAAGCAGGTATTAGTTTACTGAAACTGCAGGCTATGCTTCTATGAAAATGGAAGATTTGTATCGAACTATAAAAATGTAACCTTGAACTGACTGCACCAAACATAGCTTTGATAGGTATATTAGAGTCTAAAGAACATTTATTGATTCAATAAAAAAAGTAAAAAAAAAACTGTAAAATACTGTAATAATTTTATACTCAAATAACAGATAAACCACCCTGGAAAGGTACAAGTAGCGAGGCGAACATGACGCCAGACAGTCTAGGTCTTTGAGTCACGCGCGGCCCTGAGGTCTGGATCCAGCTATCGATCCTCCTGCGCCAGACTGTTTTACGAGCGCTGCGGCCAGACTCGGTGACCTACACCAAAACCAGCATTTGAGTCTGGGTGGATCTGAATTAAAACAAATATATAGAAAAACCTTCCTGTGTTTGAGTAAGAAAAGTTCTGTGAGAGCTAAATATTTAGCTTTCCTTAAAACCTCACCCATACAATGTAGGTATTTTTTTTAAATATAGTAGGTATATTTATGTCGTGGTAGATCTATTTATTTAGTTTACTAATAAAAATACCAGTTTAAGGTACCAATTTTGAAACAGCAACAATATTGTTTGATCAGTGATCAGACCAGAGCCACTATAACAGACATAAAACAATCTAGATAGACTCACTCACAAATTACGCCGCAATTGAGATAATATCCGGAAGGAATGCGAGATTGGGCTGACATCATATTCCCATTCGCGTGTGATATCACGCTGACAAGCTGAAGGCACCAGGAATAATTGAGTTAGAGGTATGGGGATATGGGATACCTACTTTCAACAAAGATTCGTAGTTCTTAACATATGTGTCGTAACCGTATCTAGAATTGACTATATCATGAAATAGCCAACCATGGTTGAATTAAAATTTCATTGAACGAAGAAATATTTTAGGGCGAAACACTGCGGTAGCTTAGGGGCTAAAGGGGACGAGCGCAGCGGAGCCCCGAATATTCTTCGTGTTAGTTCGACATGTATAATACACAAACAACACCACGTAGTACTGAATACAAATGCTTTTTAAGACATGTTTTCGTGAAATACAACCCTTTCTGATCATTTCATGAATTAATTGACTATATCATGATGTGGTTGGCCATTTCATGAAATTATCAAGTTCCACGATTTAGCTTCGACAAATGCATGGTGAAAATAAAGATAACCTTGACAACAGATTATAGGGATACTGGTTAAAACGTTCTATTCACTACCTAGGTACCACATATTCCTACTGTCAATGTACCACTCAGTCATGAATTTGAATGACAGAGTGGTACATGAACCAGGTCAGGTGAGAGAATGCATCTGATGTTAGTTTAAGAGGATATCATGATCAATTATTCCGTGCTAGCGCCCGTGCCACACCAGTTGACCTTGATGATGTCACCGCGCTTACAGAATGGTCGGTTGATTTCCTCTGAGATCTTTGCTTTGATTTACTCAGTATGGTTGCTTGTTTTGTAGTTCAATTATTTTTGCGTCTTTTATTCATTCAGTTAGATCAATTACGACTTTTTAGACAGGTCGTCGTCAAGTACACGGAAGCCGAATAGACCTTGTCCTGTTGACTTGAAAATTAATAGTATCTAGTTGCATGACGATATCTTCTTAAATGAGCGGAAAAGTTGTTTTAGTTTAGAAAATCTGTAAGTGTATCACTACTTATATATGACTAATACATGGTAGCCTAGATAGCTAGCTGGCACGTCGTAGTAATAGTAGGTATTGACACGTTGCGGCCACACCATGCCCTGCATATAATATAGCTACCTACCTACCTACATAGTTATGATCTGATTCATCTTCGTGAACATCATCAGCCGGTCGGCGCCTGATAGGTATTTCTGTCCTGCCTATGCCTCTCACTATCGCCACTGACCTTTCGGTTCACTTGTTCCAGTGTTGCCACCCTCTGATTTTGATTTTCCCCGGACTCCTCGTGAATTTTCCCTAAATTAGGCACTTCTCAAAAAATAATCCCCTATAATTTATTCTAAAAATATAACACAAATTCAGGAGAGTTACACACTATATTATTTCATGGAATGCGTCCTTTGTTTGGGCTTCCATTTCTTCCAAAATCATACATCGAGAACGGCACATCACCATACAAAGTTACGTTCGGATACACGCAGTCACACATTTAATTCTTTTGCGAACTGAAAATCAAAACTTTCTCTAAAAAATCCCCGACAGATTTTTTTACCCTCAATATTCCCCTAAATAATTTTATACCCTAAAAAATCCCCCAAACCTTCAAAAATCCCCTAAATCTAGGGGAAAATACCCTAAGGTGGGACACTGACTTGTTCTCAGTGCATGCAACCTACTTATGTATTTACATGCTTAAAATAAACATACAATCTCGCCTTTGCAGACCATTTTTATCACATACTTACGTAATTCTTTTGTTTTGTGTGAAACAAAAAAATATATATATTTTACTGACCTACCTAATATAAAAAAAACATTCTAAGATCAGAGTTTCAAACATACAACAATGAAGCCATAGCTATTTTGGTTAATAGCGCTAAAATTTGCGACTACGTAGCTAGTAAACAAAGTTAACCTAGTAGCTGAAGGTCATTTGATTACTTTGTATGTATGTTGAGTAAAGGCAGCTGTAAACTGACTCACAAATATTTTATGATTGAGAAACATTCCACCATTACAATTCAATTCCACGAATATTAATAGCATCTTGACCAGTCTTGTTTATCTTACAAATTACAATAGCTATTAAAACAACTTCAGCCATGATAAGAGTCGTTGGGATCCAGTCTAAAATGTCTTTGTAAACTTATGACTTGAGATATAGTATTAAAATTAAGGCTAGCGCTAGCCTTTAGGAAGCCGGCCGCTTTAGATGCTTTTGCTGGTTTTTTCTATGCTTTATTAGCGGATTTATAGATGATTTCAAAATACGCGAACCGTCGGAAATAATTAGTTTTAGAATTATATATTTTTAAAATCGCCATTTCAAGTATTCGGGCAGTGGGGATGTGGGAGTAATAGGGTGGGGAAACGACGAATTTGCCGTTTTTGAACGTTAGATGTCGTACAAAGTTCATTTTCCTCGTGGCCATTGACCTTGATAATAATAATAATAATAATACTTTGGACACTATTTACACACATTGATCTAGCCCCTAACTAGGATTCCCTGTATCTTGGGTACTAGGCAACGATACACATACTTTAGATAAAAAACCATGACTAGGGTACAAACATACGTTCTCATCAAACAAATATTTGCCCCCACCGGGACTCGAACCCGGGACCCTTGGCTTCGAAGGCAGGGTTACTGCCGACTCGGCCATTCGGGTCGTCGGCAGTAACCTTGACCTTGAACTTAACCGTTCGTGTATATTTCACAGAAAAAACAGTTTTTCCATATTTTACGCTCGATGTCGTTCAAAGTTCATTGACCTTGACCTTGATCTTTCGTGCATATTTCGCAGAAAATTCTCAGTTTTGCCGTTTCGGAATATGAAATCCTTCGGTAGTTCTCCCTAGCCATTCTTGTGGCTAGACTCGTGAAGTATTTCATAGGCGCGGATGATCGTAGGCGACCGTGCACTTCTGCGCACCGAGTGGGACGAGGCGAGCGTGGGTGCACTGCAGTGCGGGGGCATCGCCGCAGCCCTGTAGTAGCCGAAGCTAAGGCGATTGCGAAATAATAATGCAATAATAGGTCACATTCGTAGCGAAAATTAAGTAAACATAACCTCAACAATGAGGTTATAAAACGTTATTTTTCTCAAGAACGGTGCATTACCTTTTTATGGGAATGGTGTAAGGGGGAAAGGGGTACCCCTCCGAAATTTTTACTGACAAATGTACAAAAGGTCAGTTTCAAGGTCAAGGTCAATAAACTCGAGGTCAATGAACTGTGAACGACATCAAGCGTCAAAAAACTGCAAAACTCAGAATTTTCTGCTAAGTATAGACGAAAGAACTATGTAGTTCCAGGTCAAGATCAATAGCCACGAGGACAATGAACTTTGATCGACATCTAACGTTAAAAAAAACGACAAATTCGTCGTTACCCCACCCCCCACATACCGACTGTCCCGAATGCTTGAAATGGCGATTAAAAAAATATAATTCGAAAACTAATTATTTCCGACGGTTCACATATTTTGAAATCATCAATAAATTCACTAATGAAGCATAGAAAAAATCAGCAAAAGCATCTGAAACGGCCGGCTTTCTAAGTCCTTCCAAAATTAAAACCGCACAAAGGTCTATGGAGCGTTGCATTATGGCTTCAAGATCGTATGTGTCGTACTACTAAATTCGTCGATGTCGGCAAGCGAATCACGTGATTGAAGTGGAGGGTGGTGGGAAGACGGAAGGTGGACCAAGGCAGTAACAGAGTGGCTACCCAGAACCACAAGGCGTCCGGTCGAGTGGGCAAACCACCGGCCAGATGAACGAATGGCACTTCGCCATAGCTGGTAAGCACTGGCTGCGAGAGGCTCAGGACCGGAGTAGATAGCGTGATAGAGAGGAGGAATATACCCAGCTGTGGCTGAATGTGGGCTGATTTTATTGATTTAATGCATCATTTTTCAAAGTCAAAGTCAAAGTTCTTTATTACTGTAGATATTTACATATACTTAGCAAACGTAATTTTTTGCCTCTTCTCTACATTGGACCACTGTGGGAGAAGCAGGGCGTAGAAACTCCCAAAGATTGATTTTTAGATCTCTTTTAAAAATAGGTTGTGCTTAATTAATACAAATATGAAAATTGAATTGTTATGATTAATAAGCAGGAATAAATAATTACAAAATTATTAACAGCAAGGTCTGTGTTGAGCCAGATTAACCCCATACAGTCCTGTCTTTTAAGTAATCTTGAACATTGTAAGTAATATCCCTTTTTCGACAAGGTCGCTTTAACATGCTTTTTAAATTGCTCAAATGGCAATTTCAAAATCTCCAGAGGTAGAGAATGCACTGACCCTTGAAAGAATTGCTAACCTTCGCGAGTCTAAAACGGGGCGCACATAGTCTGTGATTATTTCTTAGTAACCTAAGACATTACAGCTATCGCTAAGTTTGGAAAATGTTGTAAGGTTCTTGCGTACATACATTATATTTTCGAAAATAAATTGACTAGCTACTGTTAGTATATCAATTTCTTTAAAAAGCTCTCTTAAGGACTCTGTTCGTTTTAAATTATAAATTGCTCGAATAGCTCTTTTTTGTAAAATAAAAATAGTTTGAATATCCGCTGCTTTCCCCCACAACAAGATACCATAGGACATCACACTATGAAAGTAACTAAAATATACTAGCCTAGATGTAGCCACATCCGTGCTTTGTCTGATGTTCCTAACAGCGTAGGCCGCAGAACTTAACTTATTCATTCATTACTGATTCATAATTCTGCTTGAAAATGAAAAAAATCAACATAGGTAAACTCACCATGGATTTATACGTCTTATTAGAGTTATAGGTACTGTCTCATGTCATGAAATATATTTACATTTAAAAAGTTGTAATCGTATAATTATAGAAAATTATATATTTTAAAGTCTTTAGGATGTGCATTTGAATGTGCAAAGTTGTAACTAGTTATACCTACCTAGTAGATGTTGTTGATACAATTATATTTTTTATATTTTTCGTTTCCAACATGCTTTGTATACTATATTTCTATGTAATGTATGAATTTAAGGTAAGTAGTGCATAACAAAATCTATAATTACTACATGGGCGACCACAGTCCTTTCCCACCTATTAGTTCGCGACAGGTTGGCAAGGCAATCGGGGAAGACTTGGTACAGCGTGTTTTCGCCCCCATTGCCTATCGGATTGCCCGTCCACTTGATGCGCCTGTTAACCGTTAACTCACTTATATGATGTAGGCATTACATAAATTACAATTTATCATGTCTTCCCGATTGCAATCCAAGCCTGTCGCGAACTATACCTACCTTTGAAATTATATTTTGGCAAAGTATGAAATCCTTTATTAAATACAATGTAGAGATGCAAAGCAATATTCGACAACTATTCGGTATTCGGCCACTTTTTCTATTATTAGGTATTCGGCCGAATGTCGCAGAATATTCGATTCGGCCGAATACCTACCGAATAGCAAATAATATATTTTTTTTATAAAATCGTCATAAATAAAATAAAATAATCAACGAATACGACTTAAAAAAAGATACTATGATTTGGAGAAATAACAACTTACGAGCGTTTTAGATGGTGCCCTTTTTAGTTACAAATTAGAATAAAATATATATGGGTCTGCAATGAATCTGTCACCCGCGACAAATAATACTACCTACATTTTCGGCTTTTCGGCCGTCTCTAATGCAATGCCTAGGCAATGAATAGAATGCCTAAAATGGGCAGTCAATGTATGAAATACACTGGACAAAAAACCGAGTAACTCGACAATTTGACACTCGAATTCAATTTTCTCAAATAGTTAGTACACCTACATCTTACAAAGTTGTACCTAAAGAAAGGGTGTTTAGTGGCAATCAAAATAAAGGGTTACGTTAGGCTATTTAAATCAATTCAGTATTATAAAGATTTTACAAACATATGTGGTTTTTCAAATTGACAATCGCTGGTAACCAGCATCAATTAAAAAGAAGAAACTTAAATTAAAATTTCTTTGTTTCGTTCAGCGAGTCTCATTCTGACTGTACCTACACTTATCACCACTTGATCACTCAGACTTTGTTAGACCCGAACTGCGTTGTGACGGTGATTCCGCAGATAAAAAAAAATTGATGTCGCGCTCATCTGCGGCTGAGGTCGCCCTGAAGCTGCCCAAAACCAGACGGCAATCGAAGGCTCTAGTCGTTGCAACGAAGATCGGCTGATTCAAAGTCGTCGAGCAACGCTTCTTGGGCCTCATTATTAAGGTCTATGAATACTAGGTACCTACTCGGTTGCAAGCTTCAACCAAGATGCTAGATTCGAACAAGAGGAGGAATTACGGAACACTGTTTTTTTTTAAAAAGATCTCTTCTGTTTTCGTTTAAATTTCTTTCATTGATGATGATTATAATTTGAAAAACGACATATTTTTGTAAAAACTTTAATAAATACAATATTGATTAAAAAGCCTAACGTATTAATTACCCTTCATTTTCACTGTCATTAAAATCCCTTTCTTTTGATAAAACTTTGAAAGATGTAAGTGATATACTTTTTGAGGAAATTGACTTAGGGGTTGGCTATAGATATCGTCCACACGATATTAATTATTAAGTTAATGCAGGGGGGTTATTTGAAGCGCCCCTGTCCCCTAGTATAGTTTTTTTTTGCGAGGAAATGAATAGTTTTTGAGGTTATTTTCACATATTTTTTGTTATGAAAGTGACATGATGCAAGTATGCAACCCGTACAGGGTTGGGGGAGAGCTTTCTATGCGGTCTTGTGGCATTTTAGTGTATTTTTTTACTGCCGCACCCTCGGTTTTATATAATTACGATTTAAAATTAAATTCAAAGACTTAAGCGAAATGAAACTCAATTCTGCCATTTAAAAAATAAATAAACACTGTGAAGTCTGAGTTCAAGTATCAGTACATTTATTGAGTCGAATTTGGCTAGAGTAGGTAATTGTCAAATTTCAATTGGGTTATAGGATAGGTTAGAACTTAGAAGCAAAACCGGAGCGTAGCGAAGCGCAGCGGAGCGAAGCGTATGCAAATAAAAACAACATATAATGATATGAATAGATATTTTTTTGGGTGAATGCTCTCAGTGTACCTATAGCCGCCGCAGCCCCGTAGTAGCCGGGGCTAGGGCAATTTTGAACATCGACATAACGAAAAATATGTAATATTACCTCAAAAATAAAAAATAAATAACTTATTTCTCAAAACTATACCTTTCCTCGCAAAAAAAGGAATACTAGGGGGACAAAGGAGCTCCCCCTACCCTCCCCACCACCTCCCAAATTAAGGTGAAAGATATCTATTGTTTACACGTGTCAAATTGTCGGGTGGCTCGGTTTTTAGGGTGGCCAAACGGGACCCTATTACTAAGCCTCCGCTGTCCGTCCGTGCGTCTGTATCTCACCGGGCTGTATCTCATGAACCGTGATAGTTAGACAGATGAAATATTCACAGATGATGTATTTATGTAGCCGCTATAACATCAAATATTAAAAAACAGAATAAAATATTTATTTAAGGGGGCTCCCATTCAACAATTCTTTCAATACCGCATACAAACTTATGAATGCACCTGTTTACATACATGGTGTGTGAAACTAGCCGCACCAATAACTTTGTAAACAAAATTTTGCTATGTAAAATTCAAACTATTCACTCCACGCCATCCCTACCATTCTACGGTGGTACGGAACCCTTCGTAGGAGTTAGAGTCGCACTTGACCGTTTTTTTTTGCTGTCCAGTGTTTTTTGGATTTCGCACTTTACATATCTATTCTTTACAATGCCTAAACAGCAATAGGCGATGCATGAAATTCGATTTTTTTGCTACTTAGGACTGAAAATTCTGAATTGCACTCGAAATTATATCAGGCCGAAGTGGGGTCAGGGTAGGTGAATGTAGCGTGAGTAAAGCGAAAATCTCCGTGTTAGGCTAACATAAGAGTATAAAACATAAATTGCTGACTAAAGCCAGTGAATTAAAGAAAAATGTGGGTATTAGTTTTTTGTTGAAAAAAATAGGTCATCTTCAAAGTGCGATAAAATACTATCCTTTACATTATCTCTTTTATTTGTAATTCAAAGAAATTCACCGATATATTATTCGATTCATACATTGACTGGCCTTGGTTTGCTATTTATACAGAATGCCTAGGCATTGTATAGAATGCCTAGAATTCATACTTTGCCGGTAACACATATAATTATTATGTATAAATTAAAAAATATTGTTAAATTATTTATTTTTGAATAGTTTACTTGGGGGGCGTCCATTCAAGTCGTGAGGCGATTTTGTCGATTTTCTGACCTCCCCTCCCCCTGGCGAGATTTCGTTAGATATGGCTTCCTTCACCTTACCCTTCAATTTGTATTACTAGTATAAATTCGTTGGATATAAAAAAAGAAATTTGTTTAATTATTTATATGCTTCCGCCCCCTTATCGACTCTGACCAAATTTTCTCGCAAATTAACAGCATATCGACACTCTGACCGTTTTTTGGGAAAAAATACGTGATATTGGGCTCGACTCCCCCTCTCCCCCACCTGAGATTTGTTGAGATTCGGCTGGCCCCCCTCCATAACCCCTCACGTAATGAATGGACGCCCCCTTGTATAGTAGATTGCCATCATAAACATTGTAGGTACAATGAAGTAACAAAAATAATAAAGTAGGTAATAAAGCTACAAAAATAGTAAACTCACCGGCAATACCGCTGAACATTTTTAATTTAAATGTTTAAGTTGTCTAAATCAAATCACACTTCCCAGTTGCTGAAACCAGACAATCACAAACTGACACAATACAATTAATTTACACTTAGGCAAAATAAACGGAGCACTAGCGAGAAAACTGCTCCAAAATACCTCCAAAGTTCTACTGATGTGATGAGAGTTGAGAAACTGAACCCAAAGCTATTTCCATACGACTATAGGTAGACAGAACGTGATCGCCCACTGCTTGTATTGCAAGCGAGAGTTAGCGAGCGAGACCCGCCTCTATATTTTTATCAATGACGCAATAGAATTTCTCGATTTGCGTATAGTTATTGCATTCGTGGGCATTATACAATACTTTTGGCAGATTCTACCAAGAAAATCTATTTTTGTGAACTGGCAACTTATTTTCAAAGTCGGTGGTGATTCTAATTCACTTCCGGCCTGTATATATGATTATTTTTATTTTTGTATTGATTTCTTATTCAACAAGAATATTATTTTAGTATTATAATTATTAGTCTTTTTTAGTTTTTTTTCTAATAAAGTTTTTGCAGTATAGAAAATATATGTGAATATCCTTTTTAGGGTTTACCACTGGCTTAGGTAAACCCTAAGGAACGTTTGCTTTTCATAGGATGTGAACTCTAATACCATGAGATAAGGTCCAAAATCGCGATGCAATAAAAAAAATAAGTCAGCGGAAGAGCAAGAGGAGAGAGGCTTGATTGTGCTGTTTTTTATCACCTTCAGAATAGTCCCCTTGGGTTTCCTAGCAACCGTTCTCTGGACAACAAACAAAATTCAAAAATGTCAACACTCACGACGAATACAAATGGATTTCAATTAATTTTTTGACTGTGGCGCATTGTTTGATTAATTGCAGATGATGTTAGATAGTGATGTCGAAGGACAGTCATCCGAACAACTTGCGGCTTATGGGCTCGCCTGTTAACCTCTCATACAGAAGTAAGAAAAAGGACGATAAGAAAAACTTACGAAATCGACCGCGATCGGCTTTGCAGAACTCTGGCTTCATTCCGGTGAGCATTGCAAGTTCTTACCAACAGTGTATAAGCCCCGCGCTTAACGTTAAGGAGTGGGAACTAACATGAACATCACATATTCAAAAATAAGAGCCATGTTCTATCAAAAAAATAAAACTAGGGAACTGTCAAGCGTATTACCATTCTGCGGAGCTTATTCCTACCTGTATTATGATATATTATGAGATTTATTGAGCCTTTATCACTCGTCGTACCGACTAAACGGCCGATACAGTTCTCTGCCTCTCGGACCAGTACTCAATACATATAATCATTGCGCTGGGTGCCTTGCTGAGTGCTGGACCAACGAAAGTGGCGAAATAGTAGCTCGGGCCCCGTTTTACCTACTAGCTAGGCCAGGCCGAGTATTATTTCGCCTGTTTACTTGGTACAAAATGTGATCAAGGCATGTATGCCCTGTAGGGTATACTCGGCGCCACGACTAAAGAGCTTTGTCCTTGAATGCGCAGTAGTCACTTTTCACAAGTGTTTGGCGCGGGGAAGTGAGGAGCGACGGGGGCGGTAGTCAGCGCCGGCACCTGATTCGTTGATCAGTCGCTTCCCGATGCCCGCACCGAAAGCACGTCTCGAAGCTTCTTGAGTACAGTCGCATACAATATTACCCAACGTTATCTTTCGCCCCGGTCGAAAATGCCGAAAAATAAAGTACTGACTAGGCAAGCTAGAAAAATGGTTTACGATGTGAACTGTTATATCAAAAAAGAGTCTGATGAAATACTGATGAAGAAGTCTGATGAAAAACTTAATTGTGGTTTAATTGTTACAAATTATTAGTCAGCGGGAAGAAAAGAGTGTGCAGGACTATTACTACAAGTATCTATATTCACTAGGCCCTAGTGACTAGGGGCATTCTATGCTAGGGGGTTATTTATATATAGGTTTCAACCTTGACGTTAACAAATGTTGTCAATAGAGAGTACCTATAGTTTATTTGACACAAAGTCCATTATTTACATCGGCTAATATCCCAATCAACAAAATATCAAACAGAGAAAAAATAGAAGTGAAGAAAGTCCTGAACACTCATTCCTTCACACTAACCCTAAAAACGCACTTCGGAATTATGCCGCGACTGTACACATGCGCAGTAATCCCCGCCAGTTTCTCCGAGAGCTCTTTATTCGTGGCGCCGAGTGTAACTTGCTGCATTTTTATCACAGAAATATTGTTAACTTTATAGATGACTATGATGATGAGGTTGGACACCCTCTGAACCACAGGCAGGTGATCGGTCCTCTACTGTGACAATTTCACCCTAGTTACTGTTGGTTCCACAGATGTCCCTTCCCAAATTTTCTTGTTGTCATAGTGAATTTTAAGTTGTCGCTAAACTTAAAGTTTGGTAAGCCATCTATTTAAAAGCTATCCATCGCTAGTGTTCCCCATCTTATGTTTGAATACATTATGCGATCTCCCAAGAAGTGCTGGCTACTTTCCTCCAAGCTGCAGTGAGGGCATGATGGGTCTTGTACGAGCTTTGATAATGATAAGTGTCTATTTAGTTAGCAGCGACCTGTCACCATACCTAACAGTGGTGCAAATGAATTTATGGCACATTTTAAGTTTTCTTCTTTCATTCTATATGGTGGCTCCTCCCATCTTTTCTGGAGATCCGAAATGTTGCTCTTTTTATATTCTTCGCAGACCGGAAAGTGTATCCTCCAACATAGTTTTCAACAGTGTTCAGGGTTCAGATACCTATATGTTTTTCATCTATTTTCAAACTTCCTAGTTGGCATGTTTTGTCGCTTACTAGTAGTTTCTCCAGCCAAGTCGCATCTGAGTATGTGCTCATCTCTTTAGATGTACCCATTGATATAGCTACTATGTTACTCTATTACAGGAAAGTCAAGAGAGGCTTAGAAGGCCTTTCTCAGCCGACGCTAATAAGGAGCATGTGCCGTCTACTAGAACTTTCTTAAAAACATTCAGTGCTGAATTGTTGCAGTCTTACAATAGTAAGTTATTTCAGTATCTAAAATCTTAAGCCAATATAAGCTTGCATTTGCTTAAATGTTATGATTGCCATTTCAGATTCTCCAAATAATATCAAAGTCCTTCCACCTACAGCTGACCTATTAGAAGACAAATTCTATGAAGTGAAGACTGAGAATAAAGATAGAGAGGTTTGTAGCAATGCCTCCGACCACGGGTCTGAAGACACATTCGTCAGCCTAGGAACGAAGATTAAGGCAAGAGCGCAGTCCCCTAAAGCTAAAATTTCAAACACCAAAAACTTCATAAAGTACAGAAACATAGCCAAGAAAGGACGGAAGCTTATGGACAATAATGTGAACACATCAGAACCTAAGCCTGATTCGAGTCTGTATGGTCTTGAAATCAAAATCACTGACAAGAGAGAGAACTCCCCTGTACGAAATAAGAATCTGTTCGAACAGAGAAGTTTGTCACCAACATTCAAGCAACCAAGTTACGATTCTTACTTCTTTCCTTTAGATCACGAGAAGAAAATCAATGAAGACTCACTCATTGGTCGAGTGTCTTTTGGAAATGGTGCCTTACACTCGGAGGTCGAACAAGCCATAGACACTTACACCAGGAAACTAACACTAACTAAACAACAACTTTCATTGGTGGAAGAAGAATCAACTCAAGATGTAGAAAGTGTGTCTTTACACAACCTGTGCAGTCTTTCCCCAGGACATTCTTTAGAGCAACCTGGAATTTCCAAAATTTTCACCAAAAATGAAGATACTGGACCAAATAGTTACAGTTATGATCGAAAAGCCACAAAGGCCAATGACATTTCTGTTCCACGGACCTACAGCAGTTTTTATGACGATTTTCAAACAGCTTCAATGCAGCAGACGTTTAGTTCTAAAGTACATACTGATGCATCATCCAAAGATTCTGGCTACACCGACAGTGGTCATAATGACGAGAAACCTTATAGACGCAGATACTCACTGCCAAGTAAAGCATCGCTTTTCAAGAAGTCAATGACAAAAGTTACAAAGGAACAACCAAAAAGCTTGGAGTGTATCTCTTTGAGGCCCGCAAGCGCGGAGAGCTTTAAAATGTTTGCAGACAAAAAAAGCCAGTGTACCGAACCTTTGAATCATAGTCGTCTCCTGTATAAAGACTTTTTCTTGAAGAAGGAAGGCCACATCGCCACAGCCCCCCAAAATTCTCCAAGGCAAAATGAGGCAAATGAAACAGAAAACATACCTGAATCAAGTGAATCTCATCCTTCTGAAACTGGCAATGAAGAAAAGACGTTAGAGTACCCCTCATATTTACTGAATAGTGGCTCTAAAGCTTACACCTCTAAGGTGATTGAAGATTATAAGAAGGAAATTGAAGCTATCAATAGTTTACACGAATTGACATTGAAAGATTTAAAATCTGACGCTATCTCACCAACTCCTTTGAACATTGATAAATTGTTTGAGCAACATTCCATCCTCCTTGACGACAAGAGTGAACAATCACAAGAAAGTGCTCCTGATACCGTTCCAGATGCAGCAACTTCCAAGGGAGACACCGCTTTACATCCAGATAACAACAAAAAACATATATCCGACGTTTCAACTCAAGAACTCATTGAAAACTATCTGAAAGTAAAAGATGGGGATTGCAATAACGATAGTTTTACCAAAAACCTCAAGACGTTAGAGAAAAAAATCAGTAACATTACAAACGGAGAAAGTCGTTCGGTTTCGAAGCAGTCTTGGAATAATAAGAATTATCCTAAAAGTATTTTGACTAAGACTGCAATACCTAATCACATAAATAACCAGACTTACAAAAGTGTGCTCAATATGAAGACACCGCTTAGCGCACGAATAGATAGTGTCCAGAATGACAAAGACATCGAATCATGGATGTCCTTGTCAGCGCCATCGCCAAGAGTCTTAGAAATTACAAATTTTGTGTCCACCCCAAATATTAAGATAACCGAGCCAACTGATACTAACCCTAATGCTTCTGACAACGTCGTCACAATTACACAGAAAGAGAATGAATCAGCACAAACAGTGTCTTTATCTTCGACTACCCCAGAAAGTGCTCCTCCAACCAAAGAACTGAAGTCTGATGCAACAGTTTTAGACATCTATTCCATGTTGAAGGAAATTGAAAGCTTTGGTGAGAAGCCGGTGGCGGCACCAAAGGAAGACACTGATTCAGCACGAAGGAAAGAAGAAATAAGACCCGCGACACCCAAAGATAACTTCATGTAAGTCAAATAAAAATTCTCATTTCTTATTAACCTCTCGAATACCATCGGGTTAGATAACACCACTTTTCCGTTATAGGTATTAAATTTTATTACCATGGCATAAGGTTCAAAATTGCAACCCTTCCCAAATTCCCTCGGTTTTTGAGAGGTTAAAGCAGTTATAATTACAACTCTCTATTACTTTTCTATGAGACTAGATAAGTTTAGCGTTTTTTAAGTAGATAATGGGTGAAATAGTGTAATGAAATGTAAACAAGTGATTGATAAGAGGATTCTATTTTTCAGGGAGATATTCCAATTCCTAGAGAATGTGGAACAGAGTGCCAATGATGCTTTGTCTGTCGTAACAACCACCACACCGCAAAATATTCCTAAGTAAGCAATTTTATTCATCTACTGTAGTTACCGAGGTTATGAACAAGTCAAGAAACATATGACTGTAGTAGACAACGAATCTATATAAATATATAAAATTCAAAGTTCTGACTTATGGACTTATTGACGACGGATACATCAACACAGCCTTTAGGTTTACCGCTGGTCAGACATGAGACTGGGTACAGGGGTTCCTTATATAGCGTGGGGTAGCACTAAGAAGGTTTACCGCTGGTCAGACATGAGACTGGGTACAGGGGTTCCTTATATAGCGTAGGGTACCACTAAGAAGGTTTACCGCTGGTCAGACATGAGACTGGGTACAGGGGTTCCTTATATAGCGTAGGGTAGCACTAAGAAGGTTTACCGCTGGTCAGACATGAGACTGGGTACAGGGGTTCCTTATATAGCGTAGGGTAGCACCACAGATTAGATAATAGTTACTATTAGCACTAAGAAGGTTTACCGCTGGTCAGACATGAGACTGGGTACAGGGGTTCCTTATATAGCGTAGGGTAGCACTAAGAAGGTTTACCGCTGGTCAGACATGAGACTGGGTACAGGGGTTCCTTATATAGCGTAGGGTAGCACTAGGAAGGGATTTGGCGAAGTGCATCCCCTAAGGGGGGAATGGGGGGGTTGAAGTTTGTATGATAATCAAAATCTACTAATGAAAGCTGAAACTTTACAGGTAGCTAGTTTATAGGATTGAGACGTCAACCAAGCAAGTTATTTTTCAAATTTCCCCCCGCTAAGGGTAGGATGGGCGATAAACTTTGTATGGACATAAAAAAACGACTTGACCTAAGCTGTGTTAATATTTTCAAATTTTCTCATAAGAATTCGAATCCATTTTTTCAACTGACGCGGTGAGAAATTGGCTAGATCGATATACAGTAACGCACGTCTGCGATCGAGAAATTCCAGATCGACGCCAGTGATTTGGGAAATATTTTTAGCTTCATCCTACTGTCGTCAATCCAATTTCATCAGTCCAATTCACCAGGAGTACTCAGCTTTAGAATAGAGCTCTATCTAGAGATAAAAGTATGCCGGCGCTAACAAAAGTGCACCTACTGCAAAAAATAAGGACATCCAGTACCTTAGTCTTGCAAATCCCATATTTGAGGCTCTTAGGTGCTTTAGAGACGAAAATAATATTTTTACTTACTTCCTGCGGCTCTGTATTTCCAATACGTTTAATTAAATTTGAAATCTCCATAGACTGGAATTGTTACTCAAGCTGCCTCAAACGGAGTTGGCTCAGCGTCTGGTGACGTCATCGCTGCAGCTGGAGGAACGCTCCTGCTGCATTGCCCTGCTGCAAGAGAGCCTCACTAATCATAAGGAGCAGGTATACACACTTATTTCAATGTTTAAAATATTTAAATTTAGTTTTATGTACCTACCGAAACTAGAAAAGTTTGATGAATCATGTCCACAGCAGATCACAGTTGTCGCAAATGAAAATGATTTTGAGCTTGGTCATCATCTAATCGGATTCCATCGCGTTTGCAATTTGATCACACCTTTAATCTCACAGTAACCAAAAATCGCCGAGCCCGTTAAAGATCGACATAAGTTAAAGGATCTTATTACAGCCATTTGCTGCTCAATATGAAGACATCGCTTAGCGCACAGTTATATAGTGTCCAGAATCGGAGCAAAAAATCCAAGAAGAAGAAATTAACATTCAACTTGTACTTTCAAGCACATGTGTCTCTCATTAGGTGGTCTCATACACAAAGTCCGTGTTGGCAGATGGTGAACAAAGTAAGCAACCTGGAGAAGCAGTCGATGCGCAGTGTCGCTAGGGTGAAGCAGGAGTGCGAAGATGCTATCAAGAGACACCAGGCGTTCATCGACCAGGTGAGAGTTCTTTTGTAGTTATCAAGAGGTTTGCGTAAAGGCCCTGCTCAATATCACATTATAGAGGCAGTATCTTCTAGGTGAAGAAGAAGGGTTTTACACGATACATATAAAGTCTGTTCACTTAGATAGCGCCGCGGCCGAACGCGGCTTTCTTTGAATGAGAGATTCTTTGACAAGAGCCGGGAGGTGCAAAGGCGGCGCTGTCTGAACAGACTTTACAAAGTTCATGAGACTCTTCAGAGTTGTCACACCAGGAAAATATGTCATCCAATATACAGCTGGAGTGACTTGGAAAAGGAGGCAAAAGGTAGGTAAGCACACGTCCAACAAGAGACTGCTATAGACTGAAATATCTCTGTTCCGCAGCTGATAAACGATAAAAAGACCCTCAACCACCGCATCGAGCAGCTCGTCGACGAGCGACGCGCACTCGAGGAGCGCTGGCGACGCTCTGCGCAGACGCTGGAGGAGCGCTACAAGCTAGAGCTGAACAACCAGAGGGACAAGATGGCAGCCGCGCAGCAGGTGACGTCACACCACACTAGACCTTCTAGAATGTTCCATCACGCAGCTATAGCAGAGTGTCGGGCACTCGAGGAGTGCTGGCGACGCTCTGCGCAGACGCTGGAGGAGCGCTACAAGCTGGAGCTGAACAACCAGAGGGACAAGATGGCAGCCGCGCAGCAGGTGACGTCACACCACACTAGACCTTCTAGAATGTTCCATCACGCAGCTATAGCAGAGTGACGGGCACTCGAGGAGCGCTGGCGACGCTCTGCGCAGACACTGGAGGAGCGCTACAAGCTAGAGCTGAACAACCAGAGGGACGAGATGGCGGCCGCGCAGCAGGTGACGTCACACCACACTAGACCTTCTTAGAATGTTCCATCACGCAGCTATAGCAGAGTGACGGGCACTCGAGGAGCGCTGGCGACGCTCTGCGCAGACACTGGAGGAGCGCTACAAGCTAGAGCTGAACAACTAGAGGGTCGAGATGGTGGCCGCGCAGCAGGTGACGTCACACCACACTAGACCTTCTAGAATGTTCCATCGCGCAGCTATAGCAGAGTGACGGGCACTCGAGGAGCGCTGGCGACGCTCTGCGCAGACACTGGAGGAGCGCTACAAGCTGGAGCTGAACAACAAGAGGGACAAGATGGCAGCCGCGCAGCAGGTGACGTCACACCACACTAGACCTAGAATGTTCCATCACGCCGCTATAGCAGAGTGACGGGCACTCGGGGAGCGCTGGCGACACTCTGCGCAGACACTGGAGGAGCGCTACAAGCTAGAGCTGAACAACCAGAGGGACTAGATGGTGGCCGCATAGCAGGTGACGTCACACTACACTAGACTACACATGTTTTACGACACTACATACGTATCATAAAAATGGTAGGCACTGTTTATTGTGGAAATACAGTACATAGTTGCCAAAAATGCATTGGTTTTTGCTGTGCATTTGAAATAACAAACTCATATCCCGTTTAATGCTAAAGAGCAAAAAAATATTAATAAAGACATTGTATTTACAGGTAGCGAGACAAAGGTGGGTGCGTCAGAAGGCCGAAAAGATCAAGGTAAGCCACCAAGATTGATTCGTATCCACTGCATTCATAGGGATATCGTGTTGACCTTTAACGGAAGCGTACCTACTGTGTACATGTTGCCAGGAGTTAACAGTAAAAGGCTTGGAAGGCGAGCTGCGCGAAATGGCGGAACGACAACAGAGCGAGATCGCCGATATCAAGATGGCGCACGCAGAGACCATAGGCCGCCTGCAGTCCAGGCACGCGGCCGAACTGGACCAGCTGCGAACTAGTCTGGAGCAGGAGAGGGATGCCGCCATGCTGAAGGAGCGGCAGGTGGCCAGTGCCAGGTAAGCACCATCCCTCCAGATAGACGCCGCAAAGTAACCTTCTTCGCGTGTGCGTTAAGTGTTCTGCACGCTGCTCAGTCGCTCTGAGCCCTTTGACCGCCCCAGTTGGCGCCGACCGACAAGCGAAAGCCGATACATTTTTTTATTAAAAGAGACCTTATCTCGTTTCTATAAAGAGACATATTTTGTATTTGATGTCATAGATAAGAGTGCATTTGCACTGCTCTGACTGACAGATGAATTTCGATGCGAAGAATTGATACGATTGGTTTGCATATTGGGGTGCTTACGGCGTTTGCTTTTATGTATGGTGTTTATGTAGGGTATGGCCACCCCACGGTCTTGTGTTAACCGAATCCTGCGAGGCAGTCAGTCCATCTTCAAATAAAATCTTTATTAATTTGTGAAATAAATAATAATATTGTTATTCAGTTTTACCAAACGTTGATAATGAAGTGTATCGAGGGATGTGGTGAAGAATGTGAAGAGAGACGATTGGCCAATTTTTGTTCCAAAAAACCGTGCGGAAGGCAGAGAGCGAGAAATTGTTTTATTTCACAAGATTATTAAACACAAAATGACTTGACGGTCCTGGTACTTAACCGTCACATTATTATTGTTCATGATAACATGGTGACAGGTAGTTCAGGATGGAGGGCGCGGCGCGTGGAGTTAATATGGCATGCTATACTACCTCCAGCGACATGGCAGCTGCCGCGTACATTATCGATGCTTCTGCGCCTACATCTGTTGCTCATCAGAATGGAGAAGCAGATCCTGGAGCTGGAACTGAGTTACCAGGAGCAGCGGACGCGCCTGGTCGCGGAGATGAGAGCCGAGAACGAGAGGGTCGCCTCGGGACTCAGCGAGCGGGAGAGGTGCCAGCGGCAGGAGATCGGTGAGCGACACGAGCACCACGTCTAACCACCACCACCACCTCCGGACACATTCCTCTGAACAAATTTGGATATTTAATTGGGAAAGTAGGATCCCCAAATTGCGATGAGTGTGGGACGTCTGAGGACGTCGTCCATGTGCTAACGGAGTTTGTCCGGAGCGAGGCCTTTAGGATGCAGTTAATCAGTCACAACTATAACTTTTTCTTGGGTGTGGGTGGATGTAACAACATTCTGGCTTTCCCAACCTCCGGGGAAGCCAGAATGCTGTATAAATTAGCAAAACTTTAGGTAGGTAGGTTTTTTATCATTGGTAATGACATGTATTTATTTTGTTAGTCTATTTTCTGACCTGTAGAGCTACATTGTCATGTAATACATATAATGTACAAAGCTCTTTAAATAAAGAAAAAAAAACACCACGTCACTCATTTTCCCATATTGTGTGGCACAGGCAGTCGCACACACGCAAGTTTAGACGGAGATACTTTAAACGATTGTTATTATTCTGAAGGTTGTTCAGAATGGGATGTCATTCTGAACAACCTTCACTATGAAGCCAAGTTGAACAGAGCGACTTTATTTTTCACATCTCCATACAATTCAGCTGATGTACAGAGATGTGAAAATTTAAATTACTCTGATCAAATCGGTTTCCTAGTGAAAGTCATTCAGAATGATGCCCCCCAAAATAGACTACACCTATCTGTGGCACACTGGACATTTAATTTTTGGAGGATACGGGAAGCTAACCTATCTCCCAGCTACACATAGATAAATGAAGGTTTTCTTACGAATATAATCTACATGACACGTATGTATGACACATGTTGCAGTCACACAAAGCAAGTAGTCGCTGCTGTGTTGAAATTATGTCTACATACAAATCCATTTTGCGCAAACGAAATCTTTCTGTATTTATATCGGGCCCTATTTTCCCAAATTCAGAAAAATGGCGCGAAGATCAGGAGAGAATACTGAACGCTAAGAAGGCGCACGTCGATGAAGACATCGCAAAAGAAAAGGAGAAATTAGAGGTTCGTACGTGGGTAATGCTCAGTGCTCAGCTTAGCTGAAGACTAGAGGGGACGAGCGCAGTGAAGCCCCCTTATAGTCTTCGTGTTAGGTTCACATGTAAGAACAAAATAAACTTAAATTCTAAACGCCGTCGGTCTGGTTAACAATTTGTCGATAGTTTATAAACTAACGCGTTAATTTATAAACCAACGGTTTTGACAATCTTACGGTGACAAACATATTTTATTCCTTTTCTATTTACTCTTATCATATGCTGAATTCTTCAATTCGGACGTAAACTACATAATATGCCAACACTTCTAAAAGTAAAATATGTCTATGGATCCACTTGGTTTGGTGATCTATTTCTGTACCTGCTACTCTACCCTTTATCCGATTCCCGGAACGGAAACTTGCGGATTCCGAAAGATCCATGCCGGAACCAAAGCTGACTTTTCCGGAAAGTATACCTTCTGTGGCCGAAAGACCAGTTTTGAACAGAGGATTTCTAGGGCCAGTTGAGTTCCCTATTCCTAGGACAGTGAAGTTCACGGCAGATCACTTGTCCAATCCACAGGAGGAGATGAAACAGAAACGAGAAGAGCTCGAAGCAGAATTCGACAAATACAAGAAAGAGTTCGAAGCGAGTCAGCGGCTCGCACTGAAACAGAGGGAGAGCGAGATGGCCGCGCAGTACAAGAGGGAGCGAGACAGGGAGATCGAGAAGGCTATAGAGAGTATGGACAGCGAAGCGCAGGCGGGGAGGAAGGAGCTGCAAGAGGCACTCAGGTAAATAATAGCATATAATACCTTGGACACTATTTACACACATTGATCTAGCCCCAAACTAGGATTCTCTGTATCTTGGGTACTAGACAACGATACACATACTTATATAGATAAATATTATACTTAGATAGATAAACAACCATGACTAGGGTACAAACATCCGTTCTCATCAAATAAATATTTGCCCCTACTGGGACTCGAACCCGGGACCCTTGGCTTCGTAGGCAGGGTCACTGCCGACTCGCTCATTCGGGTCGTCATATTTACGCTCTTTTGTATGAATTAAGAGGAAAGATAAGAAAATAATAATATTAATAATAACATGATATCGTTACGGCTTTTCCCAATGTAGAAGATTAAGCAAAACTTTTTGTTAGATGGCACTGAGTGTCTGAGACTTGTCAAATATTGTCAACAGCACCAAAGAGTTTCATCCTTATGAGGTTCTGTGGATATCTGGCAAATCATTTCTTTGAATAACGAACCTGCTTAAAATTGCTTTACTTAAAGTCTGGCAAACGAAAGCGTGACCTGAGAAAACGTGGTAGAATTCATAAAACCTCTATGTGGTATCACTAACATAGATCACTACACTCCGTTCATTTATTCTTAAGATCTTTGCCTCTCTTTCTGCTGTACGGAAGCGTTACAGCTAGAAAGAGAATTTAGAATAACGGAACGGAGTGTGACTATCTATCACTTTGTCGTTTGACGTGCCTTTGACAGCATAATATTGTTGCCATATTGAAACTTTTAAGAAAACTCCAGGTCACGCTTTCGTTTGCCAGACTCTATTTACTCTGCGATTCATTTGTTACCTCAGATGGGCGAAACTTTTTGGTTACTTACTCTGTGTTGGTCTCAGACACTGAGCGCCCTCTTCTTGCCCATTGAACACAACATATCCTACAACTACAGCGATGTTTTTGTTGTTTTTTAAACTGTATGGCACATTCATTGCTTCTGGCCCCACACTAGGATACCTTGTGTCGTGGGTACCAGAAACGACGACATCACACACATCCAAGACCTGGAGATTTTATTTTCTTCCTCCCCGGCCGGGATTCGAACCCGGGACCTCCCGCTTGGGAGGAAGAGCCTTGAACCGCAACGCCACAGAGGTTGACGGCCTTTTGACGTTTGTTGCATGATAAATCTGTCACGTTATTGGTCGACGCGAGTTCGGGAATAGGGGTCTCGTATGGACAGGATCAACCCTGCAACCATCACATAAACCGATGGGCAATCCGACTGCGCTGTTAGGGATAGTCCATCCATTTTTATTTTCAAGAAAAGATTGAAACTGCATCTCCTTTCTTTTGCCTA
The DNA here is from genome assembly GCA_949825045.1 of Argyresthia goedartella. NCBI lineage: Eukaryota > Metazoa > Arthropoda > Insecta > Lepidoptera > Argyresthiidae > Argyresthia > Argyresthia goedartella. Next base: position 33,696,435 of record OX463812.1, on the reverse strand, counting down.
TTATGTTTAAGTATGTAAGTATTATGTTAATATATATATAGGCAACACATATAATGATTATTTTTTTCCTACCCAAAATGGATAAATGAACACCAAAAGTTGCAAAAAATATCAGGGCAAAATACTGCGGCAGCTTAGGTGAAGGGTAAAGGGGGTGAGCGAAGCGAAGCCCCCTTTATCCTTCGTGTTAGGTTGAACATGTAAGAACAACAAAAAATACTTAAAACATAAACTCAAGTACACAAAACATAAAAAGAAGTTTGGTGATCATTTATCCAAACACAATTTGGTGGACATTTATCCATTCTGTCAGTCATTTCGAATTTATTGGTAGTAAAATAGGTGCGTTTTTGGTAATCGTTTAAACATAAGCCATATGTTTGTACTATAATGTATTATATGACTTTTATTATACTTATATTATATTATCTCAGTTAGTAGGTAGTTATTTAATTTATTGTGAACTAGACTGCTCTTACTAGCAATAGACTTTTCTGTCCTACCTAGGTTTGCTGGAAGAAATCTCTTTTCAGAGATAAGCTCGCCTTTGCGTATAAGTGCTCATTTGTTTGTACTCAATATTTACTGTGCAATAAAGTATATTAATAGTACATTACGCTACAAGGGAAGTAAGTGAGCTATTACGGAACGAGATGCAATTTGGTGCCCGTGCGAGCTTTGCTCGCAAAGGGCTCTAAGGATCGAGTGCATCCGAGATATTTAGACGCCCGAGCGAGCGAAGCGAGCAAGGGCGGATATAGTTCGAGGGTGCAATAGCTACTTACAACCCGAGAGAAGTATACTATTTTACGCCTTTCTTGCGAGGAAAATAAAACACAACAAATAAAATAAAACAATGTAATTCTATAAAGAACATTGACCCGCAACTAGAGCAAAAACGCACACATACTCGTAGTGGTTATACCGAAGAACCGCAACCAGGGCCACTTCATCACTTGACATTTTTAATTGGGTAATTAATTTGAGATAACCTTTATCAAACTTCAAATAATATCGATTGAATTACCGCCAATTTTTATTTTTTTTTGTGTTGGTTGAGTTTTTGACCAAGGAGGTTTGCATAGCTTGAACTGTAAAGTTGTATGAAAATCCATTACATATCAAGCATTGCTTGTTCTGCAAAGTAATTTGAAAATGGAACGTAGTTTTCAATGCAGACAATGAATGAATGACGTAAAGACTAACTTACATTCACTCTTTGAACGTAAGTAAGTAGGTCTTTACGAGCAAGGCAGGTGTAAAAGCAAATTACATTAACCCAAGATAGGCATGTGCCCCTCGTTGCGTGGGTCGACACTGTCGACACAAACCATTACTTTACAATTGCAGAAGGAACAAAGAGCAATACGAGTTGGAGCTGAAAGCGCTCGCTGAGACAGAGCAAGCGACACTGCGCAGATACCAGGACGCGCAGGCAAGAGTGAGACAGACTGAGGACAAATGTATGTAATACTAATAGTATGTGAGGATGAATGTTTCTTGCTCTTTCACGCCAAAAGTACTGAACCGATTTGGCTTATATTTGCTACCATAATATTTTAAAAATTGCGGCGAGAATAAAGGAACAAAAAAAATATGCAAGCAAATTTAAATTATGGGTTGGCTACCAAAAATAATGACTTGGCATATTGTGAACCGGGTGACTTTATGTTCTTTATTTACTATTTGTTTCCAGCTAATAGTCCATTATTTGATTTAAAATGACACTAAAGATAGGCGCAGGGGAGCGAGGCGACCCCATGTACAGATGTAGTGAATAATCCTTTCCTATCGGCAAAACTCGGAACAACGATAACACCCGAATGGTGCCGATGTGTCTATGAATTACTGTATTATTAAATTACGTGTAGGTATCAAATAAATCGCATACTTTATTTATCAATGTCAAATGTCAAATTGCCCGTTTGACGTATATTACACTGAGATGTTAAAACCACCACGATTCTATCATATAAAGAATTCGTTAGGTAATCAAAAATATAACTAGTTACTGAGGACGTTTTATTTCAATAAAACGCACTGATAAAAACCAAATTCCGGTTGGGATGATCTAATGATTCTATAAGGATTGGAACCCCAAAAGTCTAACTATAAGTCAAAACTACAGTAGGATTTTGCAGACCTTTTTTATAACAATAAATTTTAGTAATTAATTAAAAATACTATGACATAACAAAAAAGACACCTCAACATAAAACAAAACAAACCAGCAGAGAAATTAATATAAATAAATATGATTTTCTGATTGGATAAACGACTTCGATTATGACAGCGGGATAAGAGGAGGAGGAGCGGGGTGGACAGTGTGATGCGAAACAATAATTCCAACTTCCATATCACAGTCAGAATCAGAACTATTTTCTGGTGTATCATCGTCAGAGTTTTCATGAACGGTGATTACAAAACTAGCCATATAATTTTCCAACTCAGGTTCGTGTTTTCGGTACTCGTTTTCGCATTTGATGGCGTGGTCACATACTTTGGCCCAAACATCGGAACCAATCATATTAACCTTTTCCTGTACCAATTGTTTCACAGTAGTCATATTCATACTGATGTTTCTTTTGGATACGTATCCCTTTATTTGAGACCATATGTTTTCAATCGGATTGAAATCAGGATGATATGGTGGCAATCTTAGTACGCTGTGTCCATATTCGTTCATAAGTTTATCTATAGAGAATTCTACAAAGTCTTGTTTGTACTTGCAAATAGTTTCATATATTTCAAGTTTTGTTTATGACGGATCAATCGGAACGTTATGTTTGGATAGCCAATCAATCATGTCTTGCTTCCTGGTATTTGAATTAGGAGGTTTTTCTACGTACTTATTATAATATGCAGCATTATCTACTACTAGTACCGAATGTGGAGCTAAGTTTGGAATGAGTCGATTACGAAGCCATTTTTCATAGTTTTCATGCGTTGTGATAGTCACCTGTTTTATCAGTAGACTGATACATTAACAATGCCCCAGGTATAAACCACTTTCTACTACCAGCGTGCACTATTATAAGACGTTGTCCTTTAGAAATTAACTGTTTCACTCCGTTTTCTGACGAGTCAGCCCAGCTTTTACCTGCGAAATGTGAGGTATGGATGTATGTTTCATCCATATAAACAATCTCTCTCCCTTGCAATCTGTACTTTTTTATCTCCGGCTAAAAACTTGTTTGTATATCAAATGGAAATTATACACTAATCGGCGTATAACGTTGTAGTCAAAATCGTCAAGACCTAGACAAAATAATTTATTTGGTCTACCCAACTTTGCCGACTTCGGACTATTGGAGGTGGATTGATTTATATATTCTTTTTGCAATATTTTATTTACTGTTCGTTGAGAAATTCCACTGGCCTCCGAAACTCGTTTTTGGACTTTACAAAAGTAAGCAGTATAGTTGGTATGTTTGAATTTATCATTTTCAGTTAAGAAATATAAATAAATATTGAAAATAACTTCGCAGGCTTGCCGATCTAAACGTTTCCCTTTTCTTAGTGCTTTCGGCATGTCTGTTATAAATTGTTAATGTGGATCGAATAAAATCAATGTTTATTATTTACAAAAATGACAGACAAGAGTGAAATGTAAAGTCAAAAAAAAAAATATGGGTGGCCTGCATTAATACACGAGTCCATGAAGTTTATCACAAAATCTAACATAAATATCAACAAAATATTTCTGTGGTATTAACTACTCTATACAAGATGACATTTAATAAGCTGACCATATTTTGGGGATTGATAGCACCGATCATTATTGACAACTTTCCCATAGAAACATATGGTCGCAAATGAAAATTATTTTTTGTCCCTCAATACATTGACCCGATCAGCTGATTACAAGTTACTATGGGAGACCCAAAAACTTATTTCGTTTACGACCATTCGTTGCTTGGGGTAAGTTGTTCATAATAATGGATACTATCATTCCCCAGAATATGGTCAGCTAATTAAATGTCACCTTGTATAGATACTTCCTCTTGCAATGCGACCGTTCCCTACGTTGTCTCGATGGGTACTGAGTGCGAGTGAAGTAGTAAGACAAAAACGAACATTTCCGAGGACATTTCACATTTTCTGTCTAATTGTTTTAAAAGAACTTTAATTTGGAATTGATAGACGACCTCTTTTTGATAAAATGGTCTCCTTAAAAACGGACTCCCCTATATCAATTCAGTTGCCAACATAATTACTTGTTACCCGCCTATATTAAAATGCAATTAAAATTGAGACATTATAGATTCTGAATTAAATGCCATCCTATTCATTTTGGTATCCACTTCTATTTTTTTAAGATAGCTGAATACGGTTTCCAAATTCCAAATTCCAAATGTCTTTATTACTGTAGATATTTACATATACATAGCAATCGTCACTTTTTGCCACTTCTCTACATTGGACCACTGTGGGAGAAGAAGGGCGTAGAAACTCGTTGCGTAACCACGCAGCTAAGAAACCGTATTCAGCTGCCGTATTCAAGAGGTTAATCAACCGATTAACCTCTTGAATACCACCGGCGTTAGCTAACGCCACTTTTCCGTTATAGGTTTTAAATTTTATTACCATGGCATAAGGTTCACAATCGCGACCCGCCCCCACTACCCTCGGGTTTCGAGAGGTTAAATGCCGTCACAAAACACTAGGTCAACAGAAGTTGACTAATTGTTATAAGAAGTTCGGCCCGGGGTTTGCCTCTCGGACTTTTTTGGCCACCATTCCATTACAGCATTGGTCCACCTTCCGTCTTCCCTCCACTTTTACTAGCAGACTCGCAAATTTCCAGGTGCAGAACTTGAAGTGTCAATCAACCAGCTGCAAACCCGAAACCGGATTCTCACCGAGAAGACTTTAGACCTGGACCAGCGCAGTGATGAGATCAGATCCAGCTGTGAGGCCGCCTGGGCTGGGAAGGTGGAAGCGTTAAAGAAAGACCTGGAAGAGCAGAAGAAGGTCCATGAGGAGCAGATGCACCAGCTTTATGCCAAGTATGTTGACAACAATCTTTTAAGGATAGTACACTTATTCGGCTCGAAAGATCAATGAAAAGACTGAGGAACCCCTCCATTAACCCATGCTGAGCCAATGCGGTGGATTATGGCTCAGCCTACATAAATATACCGTCCCGCCTTTTCCCATTCATGGTAGCAGAGGCACAATTGTGCTCATGATTGGCCTGTAATCCAATTTTCCATTTTGTGTAACAGGAGGCTAGCTAATCGCCGCAGCCGATTCCAAATAAAGGCATGTGGCTCTGTGGGTGCTTATGTTATATTTACTCAGCCAAGGGTCCCGGGTTCGAGTCTCGGTGGGGGCAAATATTTGTTTGATGAGAACGGATGTTTGTACCCTAGTCATGGTTGTTTATCTATCTAAGTATAGTATTTATCTACACAGTCAGGTCATAAGTTCTGTCACACAATAAAAACTTTTGAATTTAGAACGCTGGCCACAAAAAAGTTTATTGAATTCGAATTTCGAAATTTTCATGAAAATAAAAATGTGTACTTTTTAGCATTTTCCTCATTTTTTAATATGGAGTGGACACTTAAAGAAGACCGTGTCGCAGTTATTGCGTTGCATCGTTGCGGTTACGCGCCAATTCAGATTTTCGACTTAATGAAAAATTTGAATATAACCAAAAGATTCGTTTATCGTACCATAAAACGATACAATGAAGACTCTAGTGTAGATGACAGGTCAAGAAGTGGTCGCCCTCGCTCTGTTAGGACTCCAGCAGTGATAAAAGCTGTGAAGGCGCGAATTCAAAGAAATCCCATACGTAAGCAGAAACTGTTGGCCCTTCAGATGGGGATCGAAGAAAAACAGGACATCGTTTGGACGCTCGTTTAATGGACCTGAGACTGAAGAGATGCCGCGCTTTGTTGAAGCGGTACGCGGGAAAAAAGCATCGAAAAATTCTTTTTTCGGATGAAAAAATTTTCACCGTGGAAGAGAGCTACAACAAACAAAATGATAAGGTGTACGCACACAGCAGTGAAGAAGCCAGCAACCGTATTCCGCGTGTCCAACGAGGTCATTTTCCATCCTCGCTCATGGTTTGGTTGGGAGTCTCTTATTGGGGCTTAACTGAGGTACATTTTTGTGAGAAAGGCGTAAAAACGAATGCAGTTGTGTATCAAAATATAGTCCTCAAGAACCTTGTGGAACCTGTTTCTCATACCATGTTTAATAACAGGCACTGGGTATTCCAACAAGATTCTGCGCCAGCTCATAGAGCGAAAAGCACACACGACTGGCTGGCGGCGCGTGAAATCGACTTCATCCGGCACGAAGACTGGCCCTCCTCCAGTCCAGATTTAAGTCCGTTAGATTACAAGATATGGCAACACTTGGAGGAAAAGGCCTGCTCAAAGCCTCATCCTGATTTGGAGTCACTCAAGGCATCCTTGATTAAGGCAGCCGCCGATATTGACATGGACCTCGTTCGTGCTGCGATAGACGACTGGCCGCGCAGAATAAAGGCCTATATTCAAAATCGCGGGGGTCATTTTGAATAAACTTTATTACCATAAGAATCTATGTTTTATTAAGTTCATTTTGCTATATAAATTTTTACATAAATAATAAACATGTCTAAATTATTTCATATTGCACATGTGACAGAACTTATGACCTGACTATGTATATAAGTATGTGTATCGTTGTCTAGTACCCAAGATACAGGGAATCCTAGTTTGGAGCTAGATCAATGTGTGTCAATAGTGTTCAAGGTATTATTATTATTACTTACCCTGAAATCAAAAGAACTGGACCAAAATGACAGTTGAATTCTCATTTTTTTAATGTTGCAAGCTTGATACTAGGTACCAGTGTTGTAACAATAGATACATTAAAATCGGAGTCATATCGATTAGATCAGAAAAATTCGTCGATTGCTCTTGCTTGATATATTAGGTCCTTACATATGAAATTGGCGTTTTGCATGGGAGGATCATAGAGTCGTTTTTTTTAAATATAATATATTTATGTAATCACTGTACCATTGCTATCTATACACTTTTGCCATCTCATAGGTAGTTGTTCGATCCCTTTACTAAAAAAAAAACATTCGGACGGGAATCAATAAAATCTTTGAAGGCGGTTTGGACTGCCCCATCGGAGTTGTTTTTTTTCCCTTTCAAGAAGTTATCCAAATTTCGAAAAAAATGGTAATCTGTTGGAGCAAGGTCCGGAGAGTACGGTGGATGTCTGAGACATTCCAATTGAAGCTCCTCTAATATGGTAGCCGTCTGTTGTGCAGTGTGTGGTCTAGCGTTATCATGAAGCAGCAGTGGCCTAGAGCGATTGACCAGCCTCGGTTGTTTAGCAGCTAGCTTTTCCATCATGATTTGCAGTTGCTGACAATAGACATCTGCCGTAATCGTCTGGCCAGATTTAAGAAAGCTGTAGTTAACGACACCAGCACTAGACCACCAAACGCTCACAAGTAACTTTTTTGGAGTCAATTTTCGCTTGGGGCATGGTTTGGCTGGTTCGGCAGGGCTCAGCCATTGCGATGAGCGCTTCCGATTATCGTACAGGATCCACTTTTCATCACAGGTAATGATACGATTTAAAATCCTTTCATTATTGTGCCGGGTGAGTAATGCGCGCGTTTGTTGATTTGCTTCACTCAGTTCGTGAGGTACCCACCTTTCAAGCTTTTTCACCTTCCCAATTTGCTTCAAGTGGATTAAAACAGTTTTATCACTAACACCGTAGCCTGCAGCTAACTCGGACGTGGTTTGCGATGGATCCGCTTCCACAATAGCCTTCAATTCTTCATTATCAACTTTGGTCTCTGGCCGTCCACGGGGCTTGTTCTGCAGGTCGAAATTTCCAGAACGAAAATTTTGGAACCAATAACGCACTGTGTTTTCTATTGCGGCACCGTCGCCATACACATTTTTAATCCTTCGAGCCGTTTCTGCAGCACTGGTGCCACGGTAGAACTCATACTCGTAAATAACGCGATATTTTAAGTTTTCCATTTTGTAAGCTGAGTGACGCAAGAAAAAAAAACAATTGAGGAAACAACAAATGAATTTTAATATTAGAAACACAAATACATGAGTAAATAGCTGTATAAATTTGAATTTGGAATTCTACAATATATATTTTCTTGTTGTCTTCTTTGTTTTCTTTAAATACTTTTTGTTGCTTTCTTCTTTTGTTGATTTATGTTATTTTAAGGTCCAAGTTAATCAGTATATTCTCCGATTTCTGAATTGAGAATTTCACTAATCATATACTTGAGTAACGTTCTGTCTCTGCAGTATTAACTTTATGTATCATTTATACAACGTCTTAGGTTTCAAAAAAGTTATGTTTCAACAGTTAGTTTCAATTGGCCACAATTCAATTGACTACAACACTATATTTTCTCTATCTTAGAACGGCAACCCTCCATCTGTCATTTTGGTCAAGTTATTTTGGTCTCAGGGCTTCTTAAACTTTACTTCTCAGGGTAAAGGTGGCGGTGGCCCGCAAGGACAGCGCCATTCAAGCCCTGACCCGCGAGAGTGCCAAGCATCAGGAAAAGGCGACGCTACTGGAGCAGAAGCTGCAGCAGCAGAGAAAGGACTTCTTCAAGCAGAAGTGACGGTCAGCTGCTCTGAAGCAAGGTGTGGTGTAGTGCGGCACATATTGCCTATGGCCTGATACTCTGTGTCGTTGGAACCAGAAATAGCGACGTTACAAGCAAATAAGCATCTAAGAGCCAAGGATTTTTTCTTCACGCCACAGAAACTTACTAAAGCATTTATGGTTTTCTCAGCAACTTCCGCCTTTTTTACATTATTGATCTTATTATGCTTGAGAGTATTATTGCCGTTTTAGATTGAACGTATCCGTCCAAAGGAGTTCTAATTCTAATCTAAGTACTGTAATTATGGTTGTGTTAGTTTTATTAATGTATACTTTAATTATGGTCGTGTTAGTTTTATTAATTTATTGGTGCATTTTAAGTTTTTGATGTTTATCAAACTGTAATGAAATGAATTTATTGTATTGTATGCTATTGATTGAGATGTGTTTGCCTATGAAATAAATTATTTATGCAGATAATATATTTTTCTTTGAACGAACAAAAACAAATATTTCGGATTACAATATTTTAATATGAAAATATTAATAAAACCGTGAAGTATGTAAACCGTCAGGTAATTTCTTAACTAGTCTAACTGCTATTTTATAACATCTAATATTATAATTTAACAATATACTACATTATTAAAGCCATTTTTTTCACAGACGCTTACAGAGAATATAATTATGAAAAAATCTTACCAAGGTCGCCACATGTCCGTACTTCCGGAAGGGCCTTGACCTGGTGACCTTGACCTTGGAGCGACGTCAGCTTCTGCTTTGACATTCACCTCTTCATTTTTCGCGACACTGGACTTTGCCAAAGACTCGGCAGTATGACTTATCACAGTCCTAGGACTAGAGAACTGACCAGGCCCTAGAAATCCTCTGTCCAAAACTGCTATTTCGGCCACAGATGGTATACTTTCCGGAATTGTCAGCTTTAGTTCCGGCATTGACCTATCGGAATCCGTAAGTTTCCGTTCCTGGAACGAAGACTGTCGGATCGGAATCGGTTTGGGCTCCGCGAAAGAAACACTTTCCGGAAACGAAGAACCTCTATCCAGGAATCTAATTTCAAATGCTGGAAGTTTATCGGTTATTGGGAGTAACCTTTCGATTTTCTTGGGTTCTACAAAAAAATCTGTGTGTTTTGTTCGTTCATTAACTGGTTCCATTCGGATGACTTTCTGCGCCGGCCCAACAGTATCAACCACAGATCGCTTTAACTTCTGTCTGATAGAATAATCCACAGCGCGTTTCGGAGACGCATCTATACCAATTTTGTAGTTCTCCACGTCAATCACTATCGATAGCGGCTCCATGATCTTCTTCTTTGCTGCTTCCTGCTTCAAAGTGTCTGTTGATATTGTAGTAGATGAAACAGTCGGCTTCTGAGTCTCCGGACTGGAATCCTGATCTGAGGCTGACCTGCTCGGGGGTGTTGGAAACGGGTACGTTTGAGATTGTCGCGGAGGCGTTTCAAGTTCTGTTGACGAATCGCAAGCAGATCCACAGGACATCGGACTCAATGGTGGACTGGACAGCCTCGCATTTTTAACAAAGTGAAAAGCACTGGGTCTTTCGTCGTCCAGTCTCAACGGATCGGGTACTAGCTGTGGAATATCTTGAGTTAAAGGATTGAGATGGTCCATTCCTGCAATGCAGTGGTTTAAGTGGTTACCCAGCCTGTGCCTAACTCCTGTTGGTACATTGGCTAAGCGTGAGAGGTATCTCCTGACTTCGACAGCGCAGTCCCCGAAGCCTGACTTGAACCGATGTAGGACAGTGGGGTCTGAGGCGATGGCAGCAGCTAGCTGGTTGCGCTGGAGCGTCTGTAGATGCTTTACAGTCAGTTCTAGGATGTCAGCCTTCTCGAGTTTCGAGTGACGGGCCGGCTGGAAAGAGATAGTTTTCTATTATTTATACTATAAATATAGAATAATTTATAGGATGGAGATGGGATTTATAGGGCAACAAATATAATGACCACCAAAATATTTTTTTCCTACCCAAAATGGCTAAATGACCACCAAAATTTGCAGAAAATATCAGGGCAAAATACTGCGGCAGCTTAGGTGAAGGGTAAAGGGGGTGAGCGAAGCGAAGCCCCCTTTATCCTTTGTGTTAGGTTGAACATGTAAGAACAACAAAAAATACTTAAAACATAAACATAAGTACACAAAACATAAAAAGAAGTTTGGTGATCATTTATCCAAACACAATTTGGTGGACATCCATCCATTTTGGCAGTCATTTCGAATTTATTGGTAGTAAATTTTAGAATTTTTTGGTAATCATTTAAACATAAGCCGATTTATAGCCCCTATTGTGACCTATCTTGTGACAACTTAAGCACTGTAACTACTTATAACACCGAATGGTTGGAATAGATACACAATAGAGGACCGACCATGCGCCTGTGTTTACGATGTATCTACATATCTCTGAATTTATCCAGAAGATAGATATATATTTTAGAGGTATTCTTGTTAGATTCCAGTTAGTATTCCAAAAAAAATTAACAATCTAAAAATGACGGCTAGCTTTCTACACCTTTAGTAGCATAATATAGTGTCTCCGGGTTTAGACAGCTCGTAGCTCCAGTGTATAGTACTGGTGTAGTACATAAAGTCAAAGTCAAAGTACTTTATTACTGTAGATATTTACATTTACTTAGCAAACGTCATTTTTGCCTCTTCTCTACTTTGGACCACTGTGGGAGAAGATCAATATAATCATATAATAAAACAACTCACATCCTTATCCATAGCGTCCATGAGCAGATCCTTGAGCTCGTTGAGGCAATTGTTGATGCGCGCGCGCCGCTTCTTCTCCATGATCGGTTTGTTCGTCTGAAAGTTTATTTTCATTAGTATTGCAACCAGAAAACGAAATAACTTAGGATTAGAACCATCATGAGCATCATGAGCATCATGAGCATCATGAGCATCATGAGCATCATGAGGACACCATAGCGTTTTGCTTTTGCAATTTTGGGGCAACTGTTTCCCACCTTGCCAACATTCCGATTATATTTTGTATCTAATTAAAGTGAACTGAAGGTTCTCCTGAATAGACTATGTTCTACTGTACCTAGATATAAGATATCTACTTATAATTTAGGGGAGGCACTATAAGTTATCTATATAAAAATAATCGCACTTAAAAAACAAAAAATATATATATATATACCTAACTAACCTGACATAAGTTGTTTGTATACGCACACAATTTATCCGAATTGTGAAATCACCACTTAGATAGGGCGAATAATAAAACAACAGAATAAATAACTATTGAGCGAATAACATGAACAGCGGAATTTCCTGTTATGAGCGAAAAAAATATATCATGCGACGAAGTTACTGATTTACGCGACTAAATTACTGAATGGCTTGGCCACCGCTAATTGGCTAAATAAATACTGTCTGGGCGAAGTGGTGGGTCAGGGTAGGTGAAGGATAAAGAGGATGAGCGAAACGTTTAAACACTATCCCTAGATTTGCTTATTCACATGAAAAACTGAACACACCTTTCGCAACTCCGCTTTAGACAGCCCCTGTCCAGACTCCGACATGAATCCGGATTGCGAGTCATCGTCCTCACTGCACGGCATATTGTCACTGACACACATAAAACAACCAAACGAATACGTCCGCTCGCCTCGATGTCCCGTGACTTAATGATTGTCAAACAGGAATTACGTTCCACACCGTAGATAAAATTCAAAATTGCCCCCTTTGCTGTAGTATCCCGTTTGAAAGTTCACGCGCGGAACTATAGGCGTCTCTTTCTCGCGTGGCGGTATGGGTGATGGGAACTGTGTCGGAATGTTTTGTTTTGGTGCTATCTCGCTCTGTCGCTGGGAACCTGCTACGATTATGAATGGCGCCGATGGTCGCTTGGGATATTCTGGGTGGTTCGGTTGCTGGTTCGATTCTTGGCGGAGTTGTATTTTGATTTTAAGGAGCATGTGCTTTCTTTACAAGATAAGTAAAAGTATTGTTATTAATATCATGACTAGATATGATCCAGCCTAAATTCGGTGTCAGTTTTTCGTTGGTATATACGTATTAGACTAGGGGAAATATTAAACTGCACATCAAAAATACTGATTTGCACAGTAAATATCAGGGCAAAATACTGCGGTAGCTTCTTAGATGAGTAAAAGTGGGCGAAGCGACTTAAGACAAAACTTAAACTTAAGTACGCATAAAATATTTAAAACAAAAAAGTGTTTGATCCTTTTTTGCTGTGCAAATCAGTATTTTTGATGTGCGATTAAGTACTAGCCTTACACTAGTACCTACAAGAAATGGTGAATAATGGTTTGTCAGTATTGCATAGCTACAAATATAATCGTTACGCGTGTCGAGTTCCCTTATGGGGTAACCTTGGCACAGTAGGCAAGTTTTTTTTTAAATTCTATGCAAAGTAAAGCAACTTCCGCTGCTCTCTTTATCCTGTGCTGTATGGGAATGCATCACCACGCTGCCCATACACATGACGAGCCCATCAAGTACCATAACATCCTCCAAACTAACTCTCCACTTCTAACTCAATACTACATAGATTTGCACCTTTCCATAAAGCAGACATTTTTTTTTGTTCCCAAACAACAGGGAATTAACTTGATACTTTATCGGTTCGCTGCAGCGTGAAGGAAGGCATGAAGTACGGGGTTGTATAGAGTGAGTTTGTAGGGGCATAAACGTAGTACTTCATGAATGGGGTGGTTCACAATTTCCCACGGTATTGTGTGGGAATTTAGTGCAAAGGTGTACGAAGGGTGGCGGGTGACGGGGCGGTTGCATGCAAAGGTATTTCTGAAGGGTAACAGTTGTATTGCTATTATAATATGTAGGTGTTTTGCTGACTTGGTGTGCAATTTTTTTGTCAAGGTTTCGTTGGGTCGTTTTAGTCCTAATTCTACGCTAAGATCAGACTTGTTGCCACCAGGCTTCAGATCAATACGGTATTTGGCAAGGTAGTCCAAAATATCTAAAAACGTGTCAATAAAAACAGCGTTTAATATTCGCCACCAGACGCCACTTACAATAAATGTCCAAATATTTGTCACACGGATTTTGTTGAATTCAAATAAAACCGTAACTAAAGGCCCTACTCAAATCCCTAGAGATGGGTCAGCTAAACATGTTTGAGCAGAAACGTTTGAAAATATCAGAATTGTATATTTCCAGCAGTTGTATTTTATATACTCAATTTTGTGTTAAAAAGACAGCATTTGACTATGACGTCGCATGCTAGTATTTCATAGAACTCGTGAACGAATTACCGTTTTGACCGTTCCTAAAAACGTTATATTTTGACTAGCAGTCCAATACTGTATTGTGACTTTCCTGCCAGCCCCTTTAGAAAAACTTGGGGCGCAATTTTAATGAAATACTAATAGGCAGGTAGGTAGTAGGTAGTAGGCCTCCCTAAAGTTAATTGAAATGGTATCAGATCAGATTGCATTTTAAGATTATATAATAAAGGAGATAGCATATTGGCAACAAATATAATGATCACCAAAATATTTTTTTCTTACCCAAAATGGGTAAATGGCCACCAAAAGTTGCAGAAAATATTAGGGCTAGCTATAAATACTGCGGTAGCGTAGCTTAAAACATAAACTCGAAGTACACAAAACATGAAAAGAAGTTTGGTGATATCGAAACACAATTTAGTGATAATTTACTAATTCTGGCAGTCATTTCGAATTTATTGGTAGTAAATTTTCGATTATTTTGGTAATCTTTTAATAACAAGCCCAGCCCCAGCCCAATTTACAATTAAGGGGGTTCTTAACAATGTTACTATGCGATAGGATAGGACGACAAAATACCAACCAACATTTTCCTCTCTCCCACTTCCTAGGAACTATAAAAGGAACGCACCCTTTTTTAACTTGAGCAACCAAGAGCCATCCACCTCTCCAGGTGCACAAATGACCCTAATTGACCTCTTGCAGGCTATCACCTCACCCCCTGATGTCGCTACATACAAACATACCTTCACTCTCACTGAATTCAATAAATATTTAATTAGCCCTCTTTAAAAGCCATTTCCCACGGTTGCCTGACATTTTCGACGAGTTATTTCAGGGTAACTTCCACCTTATGCCTCGCGCAATAAGGAACAGAAAAAGCTTCTAATAGGAAGGAAAGGACTATTAGAAAATTTATAATATCAACTTAACGTGACAGGTTTTTGTTGAATTGGCGACCTAATCATTTGAAGATTAAGGTATAAAATGGTTATGTTTATGTAGATGTCCAGTGAACTAAACTTTTTCTGTTTGATGGATTACATTGCGTGATGAAATGATGATTAGTTAATGAGTGGAGAATTATCTTTGACATATGGCAAAGTAGGCTACTCACTTTGGAAGTCCTTATTTAAAATGTTGTAGGGTTGAAAATGGCACCATAGTGTTTTGTAGAAGGATAGGTGACTGTGTGAATTTTCTGGTTTCCTCATTACTGGACCATATGGCTTCATGCATGATGGTACTAATATCTAATTGATAATAATAACGGGATTTGGAGGTGTCTTCAGTTCCCAGGATCAACTAAAGGAAGGCCAGTTAGCAAATTAATCGCTTGATTGTTTGATGATTTGGTAGCGCTTGAGGCAAAGAGTTTTATTCATCTGAGGTTAGGTTCGTAAACACGTCACGTGATCTTTCAAATACACTTGACACTGTTTTTTTTAATCTCAAATGAGATTAGCAAGCCATCTCGTATTACATTATGAAACAAATAGAATTTGACATATAGAGAGCCCCAACACACCAGCACCATCTGCATTTAGCTTTTGAGCCATTGTGCCTCACCCCGGTGGGAAAAGGGAAAATTTATCGTATTTTGTCTATATTCTAATCTATGCGACCGAAATAGGTTGCATGCGAAGGTAACAAGTCGACGCATTTTCTCACGACCGTTATGGTCGTGAGAAAATCCTAAATCCTCCAAAGTGCGTGTGAACGGCTTTGAACCCGGGTCCCCCCGGGCTACGTTAACGGGATCGCTTCCTTCCTCTTACGGGATCTTCGGGAAGCTATTAATTGTTTCAATAAAAAAGATATGAGGGGTCGTGTCGGGACAAAGGTCTGTGAGAAGATGGTCATTTGTAGGGTGCTAACAAATACACGCAGTGTGAAGCTGAAGAGCTTGTTTAGGGGAGTTTTTGCTTTCTGTGCCGCTTATTTGGTCAACCTCTTGAATGTTACTTGCAGTCGTATCGTAATTCTTAAATAGGTAGATATCATATTTTAGAAGCTCCTACTAAAATCCTTAAAGTTGTAGGGTTATTAATTTGTTTGACTGTTGCAGCTTGAGGAAAATGAAAAAAATGAAAATGAAAAAATATTTATTTATCAATACGAAAAACATACAATGAGTTGCCGGTGACTCCCACACTAGGCAAGCCTGTGTCGTGGGAATCAAATTACACGATTTACAGTTGATTGGTACGTCACGCGCCATTTGCACGTCATAAAAGAGAAAATAGTAATAAATAATTTGGTAAAATATGAAATAGGTAGTAAATTTAAGTTTTAATATTAGCAGTTACATTATATATAAAGTAAATAGGTATGTATTTATACATCGTAATTTTATCATTTGTATTTATACCACACAAATATCAGGTAATATTGGCAAGTAGAAGCTCAGTTTTGTCATATGAGATTGTCTCCAGCCATCTCTGTAAAGCTTTTTTGGTTTCATTGAGAGACATGTTTTTTATTTCGCAAGACTTTACTATTTGATTGTAAACATGTGCGTTAATGTATGGGCTAAATCGACTGGCAAAAGCGGTTCTAGCACGAGGAGTTGGAATTCTAAACACTCGGTTTTTCAGCAACTGCGAATAATTATCCGAGTTTACAGTCATTTTATGCGTTGTTAGGGTTACTCTGAGGATAAAAAGTTTACGAACGCTGAGCACTTTAGCTTCTTTGTATAGAGTGTCGGTTGGGAATTTATAAGGCTTGCTCATCATAGTTTTGAGAACGGACCGTTGAGCTCTTTCCACCTTTATTATCGCTGTCTTTGCTGCACTGCCCCAGCATGAGATGCAGTATATAAGTTGTGATTGGCAGAGAGCAAAGTATACAGTTTTCATTGTGTCCATAGTTGCTGAGTTACGAAGTTGTCGCATGATGTGCACTACTCTGCGGATTCGACCTGATAGTTTCTCGATGTGGGTTTTAAAAATTAATTTTTCATCAACGATGACGCCGAGGTATTTTATCTCATGTGTTTTGGTGATTGTGTCGCAGCTACAAGTAACATCAACACATAACAAAAGAGCCTTCAGATTTTGAGTTTTTACCTAAAGCACATTTTAAACCACATATCTCCGAAAATACTTATTTCGCCGCCGCCACTTGGCAAGGAAAAAGGAACAGTTGTTATTTTTTTCACACTTTTTTTTTCTTTCCATAAATCAAATTTACTTTTGACAATGGGTCCAAAAATAACCCTGTACAGATACTGAGGATAACAATATCCTCAGTATCTGTACAGGTGTGCGATAGATACATGGTGCTGTGCGACAATAGGCGGCGAAATAAGTATTTTCGGATATATGTGGATATATACTCCTAATATATACTCCTAAGGTGTTAGACAGCAGCACGTTAGAATTAGTAAATGACACGAAGTTTCTTGAAATAACCATTGATAGCAAATTAAAGTGGGGACCCCACATAGATAAATTGGCTGGTAAATTAAGTTCTGCTGCTTACGCTTTTAGGAACATCATACAAAATACGGATGTGGCTACATCTAGGCCAGTATATTTTAGTTATTTTCATAGTGCCATGTCCTATGGTATCTTGTTGTGGGGGAAAGCAGCGGATATTCAAACTATTTTTATTTTACATAAAAGAGCTATTCGAGCAATTTATAATTTAAAACGCTCAGACTCCTTAAGAGAGCTTTTTAAAGAAATTGACATACTAACTGTAGCTAGTCAATTTATTTTCGAAAACATAATGTATGTATGCAAGAACCTTACAACATTTGCCAAACTTAGCGATAGCTGTAATATTAACCTAAGAAATAATCACAGACAACTTGCGCCCCGGCTTAGACTCGCGAAGGTTAGAAATTCTTTCAAGGGTCAATGCAGTCTCTACTACAACAAGATACCACTGGAGATCTTGAAATTGCCATTTGAGCAATTTAAAAACCATATTAAAGCGACTTTGTCGAAAAAGGGATATTACAATGTTCAAGATTACTTAAATGATGGAACTGTATGGGGTTAATCTGGCTCAACAAAGACCTTGCTGTTATAGTTTTGTAATTATTAATTCCTACTTATTAATTATGATATTATAAAATTTGTATTAGTTAAGCACAAGCAATTATTAAAAGAGATCTAAAAATCAATCTTTGGGAGTTTCTACGCCCTTCCTCTCCCACAGTGGTCCAATGTAGAGAAGTGGCAAAAAATGTCGATTGCTAAGTATCTATAATATCTACAGTAATAAAGACATTTGGAATGGAATATATGTTACCGTAATAAATGCATATTTTTTACGTTATACATTCTATTTCACAGACACTGCTCGAGTCACAGTATGCGCAGAGCTTTTGTAGGTAAGTGATTTCGTAATGTCGTCATTTGAAATACTAATTAGCTTTTGAATGCATCAGTAGATAACCATTGGGTACCAATTAAAGTAATCCTTTGATTATTTATTTTATGTTTACTCCTATAAGTCGGTGTACGGCGTAAGGCTCCAATATTTAGTATAAATCCTAGTAACATACGGGTGTGCGATACAAGGAAATCGTTCTTAGAATCTTTTTTATATGTCATACCTTTGTTTTTCGTATTTTAAGAGTCTAGGAATATAGGGGTGGTAATTAATGAGCCGTAGTCTAAGGGGTTTTACGATTGCTTCTCACACAGGAGATGCATGAATGCGATAATTAATTTATCTTATGTACACTATCGGATGTTCAGTGTTTCGGATGACACGTTAACAGTAGGTCCCCGCCGCTATCGCTATGTGATAGTGGCCGTAAGTGTACCTATGTGTTTCTTATGGAAATAAACTCTTTTTGAATTTTGAATACCCCTCCACCAACCCGCACTGAGCCAGCGGGGTGGAGTATGGCTTAATCTTACTCGTATCCGGGTAAAGCATCTTCACAAGGAAGATTGGCTACACAAGCCACAGGCGAGCACAAGAGCGAGTTCAAAGCTCATGAAGCGGTCGCCGGGACCGAAATCGGTCGGACCACTTATTTATTTTATCCGGGTAAAGGCACTAATAGGTTACATTTAATATATATCAATAAGCAAAGACACGTATTTTTATTAGTCGCCAGACCTTTCACGCTCAGAATGTATGTGCGATATCAGGGCGCCATCTGAACGATATTAGACTTGAAGAGTGCGATACGAGTCAAATCGGGTCTCTGATGCTGAATAAATTAAGTACTTCAGAACCCAGACAAAGGTGTTATATTTTAATGCATATTTTTAATCTTAAGATAGCTAAATATTTTTTCCTGTAATAAAACTAACTTCTAAAGTAACGCTGGAAGATGTTAAAAAGTGAAAAAAAAAATTGACCTGGTCGATACAAGCAGCTCTCACCCTACCTATATTAGCGAAATATAATAACTTTATCGTTTTAATATGCATCGAATTCTCTACGACAAACATAAGTATAACCTTCTATTTCCTGTTCCCACAAAACAAAACTAAAAGTACAAGTTTTTTCCTCCAGATCCCATATTCCCATGGATACAGGTGCCTACAAAAAACCAGAATCCCACTCATCCCTCGAACTCGGAACGATTTAATAAGACCGAAAAAAAAGTCATATCCGGGGTTGGATTTCCGGGTCGGCCACGGAACGACAAAAACTCTTTTATCTGGACTCTTCATTGATCAAAATTAATGCCAGCTAAATATTTGTAATTTTGATGATTGATCGTGTGAGATTTAGATTGATTAGAAAATAACTGGAAAGATTTTGACCTAGTGGAGTAATAATTTACTAACTTGCGACACTGCAGCGCTAAATGGTCCACAAAGGCTTAATTAATTATGAAGATAGATCCTAGTTCCGCTGTAAAGTTTGGTAAAAGCAGGTAGATATATTGTTGTTGATCATACCAGTCAGAGGAAGAACTATTAATAAGTACAGATAATATCGGTGTTAGCACAGTTGGTTCGTTGATGCACTATACAACACAGCAATATCGCATTGATTGACTTTGGGTACCCAAAATGCCGTTATAGGTTTTGAATTCTATTACAATGGCATAAAGTTAAAAATTTCAACCCGTTGAAATGTCAAAGTCAATCATGCTGGCACTGCATCCAAGTCGTGCGTTAACTATACTAGATGGTACAGACAAACCAAGGGCTCTACTCCAGTAATACGATGGGTATGTAACCTAACCCGTAGTGAACCACTCAGCACTGCATCCAAGTCGTGCGTTAACTATACTAGATGGTACAGACAAACCAAGGGCTCTACTCCAGTAATACGATGGGTATGTAACCTAACCAGTAGTGAACCACTCAGTGTACATGATCACAATACCAAGGCTACTTACGTGCGTTACAAGTCGTGCGTTAACTATACTAGATGGTACAGACAAACCAAGGGCTCTACTCCAGTAATACGATGGGTATGTAACCTAACCCGTAGTGAACCACTCAGTGTACATGATCACAATACCAAGGCTACTTACGTGCGTTACAAGTCGTGCGTTAACTATACTAGATGGTACAGACAAACCAAGGGCTCTACTCCAGTAGTACGATGGGTATGTAACCTAACCCGTAGTGAACCACTCAGTGTACATGATCACAATACCAAGGCTACTTACGTGCGTTACAAGTCGTGCGTTAACTATACTAGATGGTACAGACAAACCAAGGGCTCTACTCCAGTAGTACGATGGGTATGTAACCTAACCCGTAGTGAACCACTCAGTGTACATGATCACAATACCAAGGCTACTTACGTGCGTTACAAGTCGTGCGTTAACTATACTAGATGGTACAGACAAACCAAGGGCTCTACTCCAGTAATACGATGGGTATGTAACCTAACCCGTAGTGAACCACTCAGTGTACATGATCACAATACCAAGGCTACTTACGTGCGTTACAAGTCGTGCGTTAACTATACTAGATGGTACAGACAAACCAAGGGCTCTACTCCAGTAATACGATGGGTATGTAACCTAACCCGTAGTGAACCACTCAGTGTACATGATCACAATACCAAGGCTACTTACGTGCGTTACAAGTCGTGCGTTAACTATACTAGATGGTACAGACAAACCAAGGGCTCTACTCCAGTAATACGATGGGTATGTAACCTAACCCGTAGTGAACCACTCAGTGTACATGATCACAATACCAAGGCTACTTACGTGCGTTACAAGTCGTGCGTTAACTATACTAGATGGTACAGACAAACCAAGGGCTCTACTCCAGTAATACGATGGGTATGTAACCTAACCCGTAGTGAACCACTCAGTGTACATGATCACAATACCAAGGCTACTTACGCCATTCGTCTTGACCACGGCGACAACGAAGGATTCTCTACTTTTTTTTATTATTTTTTTATATGTATGTTACGGCTAAAGCTAGGTGTGAAACTAAACTTAATTTAGCCGGCTAGTCTTAAGATTAATTTCGAGCCTCGGCTAATTTCCGAAAAAATGTTCATTGCGATAAATGATTTCAACATTAGTCGGCTAAATGCAGTTTAGCCTCGACGCTGTTGAGTCTAAAGATAGGTGCGAAAATATGGTTTACATTAGCCGACTAAACTTAAGTTTATTTTTCAGTAAGTATACCTAAGCTAATGTTGAAAAATTACCGTCTTTATCTCGAATAAGTGATGATAATGATTCGTTAGCCGTAAACACTGCGGTAGCTTAGGTGAAGGATGAAGGGGGTGAGCGAAGTTAAGCCCCCTTTATCCTTCGTGTTGGGTTGAACATGTAAGAACAACAAAAAATACTTATACTCGTCTTATAGTTTATTATAGTAATTCTTATAGTTATAGTTTCTGTTTTACCCTTCACCTAAGCTACCGCAGTGTTTTGCCCTGATATTAGAAATAGCTTTGTCATCTGAATAAAATTACCCCGCCCCGCTCCCCGCAGTCGCACGAATACTTCGTTTTCAACATTAGCTAACTAATGTCCAACATTAACCGAAACGCATCGGCTAAAGTGCAGTCTAGCCGATTAAAGATGAGATCCGTCATCCATCACAAACGAACATGACTTCGGACATTAGCCGAGGCTCGAAATTAATCTTAAGACTAGCCGTCTAAACTTAAGTTTAGTTTCACACCTAGCTTTAGCCGTAACATATATATAAACTTAACTAAAGATGCATACGTCACCTACTTTCCAACAAAGTCTCGTATCCCCTTCCGGCCAGTAGGTTCCCACGGATAAGCGACAGGTGTGACTCCCTGGTGCCACCAAGAGGGATTGTAGACTTTATAATCGGGTAGAAAGGTGTGTTTCGGAAGACGCAGAGTTTGGGGTGCGGGTTTGCGAATGGGAGGGAATCTGAACATCTCAGAGACGCTATTCGTGCTTGCAATTGTGGAGAGAGGGATATTTGGGTTTGTCGGCGAGGTGAGGTCGGTTTTATTAGCGACTCCCAATAAAACCGGTCAAGTGAGAGTAGGACTTCGGACCCGCACACGAAGGGTTCCATACCATTTTTACCATTGTACACGGAAAAACTTAAAACGACAGTATTTTGTATGAGTATAACTTTTTTTTTATTAAAATATTAAATATTAGGTAGGACTACATGCAAGGCCGTACATCTAAACATTGAAAAAGAGTTTTGTTTATGTAGTATGTTAAGTAGGTATTGAACTATATACTCAGGTTGACGAAACTCTTTGCTCATTAAAACCGGAAGTGGATAGAAATTGAGTAACTTATTTAAAGACATAAAATGAAATATGATAAAAATCTTAATATTATCTATTATAATTCGAATGAGCGATTATTAATCGTATGATGACCATAACTAAGCACAAAACTCAATATGTACCTCTATTAAAGATCTTTTCCGATAAGATCGAGAGAGTCCAGTTTTAACGGATAACCAAATAAAACAAAATGGCTAAGAATAAACCAATAATTTATTGTATGGGTACTTCTTTTAATTCTCAAAAACCGGTATGTTTCATTATTTGTAGTTATAGCGGCAATAGAAATACACCCTCTGTGAAAATTTTAGTTCTGCCTATTTTGGTTGATCCGGTTGAGCCCGGTGACAGAAGGACATCGGACGGACAGCGGAGGCTTAGTAACAGGGTCCCTTTTGGCACGCTTCGGGTACAGAACCCTAAAAAGGAGACTAATCTACTTGAGGCTGAGATGGCCTAAATATTTCGGTACGATAATTCAAATAGTTAAATTATTGAAATAGATTTAGCCATCTTACCTATCTCAACTGTATCTACAGCGAAACCTATCCTCGTAACAAACTCCAGAAGTCATATCACTGGGTCAGTTAGTTCCCATACTCAAAGAACTCCATCCCACCCACCTCAATCAATACCATTCACAATCCAAACCCCAAGGAGTATCCCTTTTCAAAGAAACCGTAATCTGCGCGCCACAAAGGTTATCGCCAAAGGGATGGATAGCGTCAAGGTGCGCAAGCGCACAAAAGACGCCACGCTCGCGTGACTGAGAAATGCACTCGCAAATCATTCCCACAGCGCGGGAAAAAATATTTGTTTCTTTTGTAAGAGGGGGCGGGAAGGATGAGGTCAGTGTGTAAAAAGTGTGTACCTGATTGATTGGGCTTCTTAGCGTTTATGTCTAAGGACTGGTTTTTAATGTTATTAGGGTTCCGTACCCGAAGGGTGCCAAACGGGACCCTATTACTAAGCCTCCGCTGTCCGTCTGTCTGTCTGTCCGTCCGTCCGTCACCGGGGTCTATCGAACTAACCGATATAGATAGAGAGCTGAATTTTTCACAGAATGTGCATTTCTGTTGCCGCAACAGCAACAAAAATGAAACATACCGATTTTCATGAATTAAAAGAAGTACCCATAGAAGAAATTATTGGTATGGCCATTTTCTTAGTCATTTTGTTTTATTTGTTTACCGGTGAAAAATGGACTCTCCCGACCTTATCGGAAAGCATAATATAACATTAAGTAGGTGCTTAATTATTACATAGTACATAATATATATTATGTATATATTATATATATATATATATTATCGGAAAAGATTTTTAATCGCAGGTATTGAGTTTTGTGCTTAGTTATTTGTCATTATATGATTAATAATTGCTCATTTAAATTATCATTTATAATATTAAGTTTTTTATCATATTTGATTTTATTTCTGTAAATTAGTTACTCAATTTCAATCCACTTCCGGTTTCAATGAGCAAAGAGTTTCGTTAACCTGAGTAAATAGTTCGGGGGGCACAGCAGTGCCCCCGCCAAGTCGAGCGCGAAGCGAACACTGCCGTACCATCCTTTACTGGAACCATTTCGCCGCATTTTCAGGCCCCTATTTGAGAACCTTTGAAATCTAGACAAAGTCGTGCCAAGTCTAAAGTTCCTTACTGCGATTATTATAGTTCATTAACGTAACGAAAATTTTGAACTGCGTCGTATTTAATTACAATAAATTACAAGCTGCAAGTTTCCTGATAGGTACACGTTATGAAATATTAGAAAATGACTGCAGGCGCCTTCCGTGATCGTTTTATGCTGCTCGTTAAGGGTATACAAAGGAATTCTATTTTAAGCAAATTAGTATGTATTTTTTTTTGTTTATTGACAATGAGAGTAACAGATATAACATAGGTAGTTACAACAGATATAACATTACGTGTTAACAAAATGGACTTGTACCCACTAACGTATATAGAATGTTCAACGGCCAAGTCACACAGCATTAACTTTGATAATAAAGAAATCGCAGTAAGGAACCTTAGACTTGGCACGACTTTATCTAGATTTCATTACTTTTTAGAGATAAACAAGCAGCTCCATCGAGACTTGGCTAGTTTTTTACAGAATGTTTTTGGTGGGATTAATACTTACATACTACATGCACAAAACTATTTTTCAAAGTTTCGATGTGCGTCCTTGAATGTAGTATCCTACATAGTATTTTATCTTTTATTATTAAAAATGTGTATGTACTCGTACAAAAGACCGTCGTTTTACGTTTTTCCGTGTACAATGGTATGGAACCCTTCATGTGGGGGTCCGATTACCTACTCGTACTTGACCGGTTTTATCAAAAGTTTGTAATAGATTATCTGAGTGCGTGATAAGCATCATTATAACACAAAGCACTCAAATAATCTGGTAACCTACAAACTTTTAAAAACATAAGCCAAGCAGTAAGCAGAGTCCAGAGAAAAATTATTACGCAATTTCGTTTAGGTAGGTACATGAATGACATCCTAATTCCAGTATTTTTGCTTTAGAAACCATTTTTTTTTGTAACACGGTAGAAGTATTGACAGACTTCAATCGTGTTACTAAAAATATATATTAAACGTAGTTTAATCTTAAAACAAACGACAAATCCCATGCAATTTTGTCTTTAAATACATGGGAGTGTTTAACATGAGTTTATATTTTGTGGTTAGACCTCTAATTTAAAAAAAATGGCACCAAACTAGAGGAATAAAATTTTATAATATATATATAATATATAAATAAAATTTCAAATAAAAATGATTTTTTCAAATCGGTCCAGTAGTTTGGTCCCTAACTCAAAAAACCCGGAATTATAATGTTTCAGGTAAACAAAATTCCGTGTTATTGCTTTCCTGCGACGTTTCAGTGGTGTTTTCAGTTATTATCATGCGATGAATTCTGACTAGGTATGTATTAGTACTTTCCGAATTCGTTTAGAGCACCACTACAAAAAGACAGGAAAGCAATATCAAGACATTTTTAAGAAAAAAATACTATTTAAGGTCAAAAATGAATTTATTGTTTCTCAAAATATTCTCCCTTTGCTTAAATGCACTTAAAAAAAAACACACACAAGAAATACAGAAGACGCACAGCAGAGCTTAGCATAAACAAGATACCAGCACAGAGAAATTAAATACCAGAGAGGACGACGAGATGGAAACCACAACAAAAAGAAAATTTAGAAATTCCCAGTCCAGTCGGAAGGTCATAAGGTAACGGAAGGGTTAACAGGAATATGGTAGTCTCTGCTGATCAAGTAGGTTTACCCTTAGCTTAGCCGAAAGGTGAACTTGTTGCTTCACGGACTGGGGCAGGGATATCATTCCAGCACCTCGATGCTGCAAATCCGAAACTCCCGTGGAACGCTTCCGTTCTATGTGCAGGTGTAGGAATCCGTCCCTCCTTATGCATTCTTCGCTGACTCACCACTCCAGACCACTCCAGCCTTCTGAACAGATAGGTAGGTGCTTCATAGCGCACAACACCAAACAGCAACGTTGCGAGGTGACGTTGTCGCCGCGCATCCATATTCAGAAGTTTTGGGGCGTTCAAGAACGGGGTGATGTGGGATCTAGGAGGGACTTTGAAGCAAAGTCAAAGACAAAGTCAAGATCAAAGTTCTTTATTACTGTAGATATTTGCATATACTTAACAAACGTCATTTTTTGCCTCTCTCTACATTGGACCACTTTGGCAGAAGAAGGGTGTAGAAACACCCACAGATATATCTTTAGATCTCTTTTAAAAATTGGTTGTGTTTAACTAATACAAATTTTACAATATTAATTATTATGGTTATTAAGCAGGAATAAACAATAATAAAATTATTAACAGCAAGGTCTGTGTTGAGCTAAATTAACCCCTTACAGTCTTGTCATTTAAGTAGTTCTTGAATATTGTAATAGCCCTTTTTTGACAAAGTCGCTTTAACATGCTTTTTAAATTGCTCAAATGGCAATTCCAAAATCTCCAGAGGTATCTTAGGGAATGCACTGACCCTTGAAATAATTGCTAACCTTCGCGAGTCTAAACCGGGGCGCAACTAGTCTGTGATTATTTCTTAGGAAAACATTACAGCTATCGCTAAGTTTGGAAAATGTTGTAAGGTTCTTGCGTACATTCATTATATTTTCGAAAATAAATTCACTAGCTACAGTGAGTAACTATGCCAATTTCTTTAAAAATCTTTCTTAAGGAGTCTGTTCATTATTTTGAGTAATTGATAAATTATAAATTACTCAAATAGCTCTTTTCTGTAAAATAAAAATAGTTTGATCATCCGCTGCTTTCCCCCACAACAAGATACCACAGGACATGACACTATGAAAGTAACTAAAATATACTAGCTTAGATTGTGTATTTTATTGATTACCTATGTGATTATTGTGTATCCTTTACTTTTATGGCTGTATCATGTAATTTTAATTTTAAAACCAATGTTTGAACGCCTTACGGAAGATCATAGTGATACACTTCCTTTTTTTTTACGACAACCAACCATGGAATACCTATGTTTCATCAAACAAATAAATATATTTATCTTTAGATTTAGCCACATCCGTGTTTTGTCTAATGTTCCTAACAGCGTAAGCCGCAGGACTTAATTTACCAGCTAATTTATCTATGTGGGACCCCACTGCAATTTGCTATCAATGGTTATTCCCAGCAACTTAGATAGATAGATAGATAGATAGATAAACGTTTATTGCATCAAAGCAGCACACATACAAATTAAAAGTGATACGGAGGTGCAACTATAAAATAACTTAAATGAAAGCAAAGTTATGAAAAAAAAAAACTCATAACATTATTACTAAAACAATAAAACAAAAAGAAGAATATAGGTCGGTATGTAGGCGCGCTGCATTGACGCGAAAAGGTCAAAGCTCAGTGTTTATTGCTCGTTAAGAGCAGCACTGGTTTTCAGCCCTCACCTAGGAGACGCAGAGACTCAGCAGTTACATCCGAATGTGAATGTGAATGAAAAGAATAATAATAAAAAAGTGTCAGAAATAGATATATACTTACAAGTGTTTAAAGATGTGGAAATAAATAAATACATTGCACATAAATATGTTTCAATACTTTCATGAGTAGGATAGTACAAAATATACATGAAGATTAAATAAATAGGTATATAAGTATATTATGCCACGTGAGTAGTGAGTAGCAGAATGGGTATAGTGGGAATATGTTTACTAAAATCATAAGATATCTAACTAAAAAATATATGAAAATGGCAGAGGTAGCCCGACTATCCAATGTTGGAAAGAGAAATTCCTAGTTTTTGCTTTTGAATCAGGTGCGACTTCATATGTGTTTTGAAGGTGTATTTGGAGGTAAGATTTCTTATGGGCGGCGGAATATCATTCCAACATTTGGTAGCTTGGAAGCGGAAGCTACCTCTAAATGCCACCGTGCGATGAATATGACCTTCAAGAGGTGCTCGAATATCCCTCATGCCATATCTGGGGTGAGATGTTGCCACCTTTAATTTTAGGTACAGGTACTCAGGTTTTTTAAACTTGATGACATCAAACACTACACTTGAAAGGTGTAAGTGCCTACGCAGTTCCATTTTGAGCATTCCAGCAGAGTATCCAACTTCGTATCATTTACTAATTATAACATGTTGCTGTCTAACACTAAACTGGTCTCAACTTACCTGACATTTGGAAGTGAGAATTTGATACACTTGGTTTTACCAGCGTTTAACAATAAATTATTAACTGTGAACCAATTCAAGGTTAAGGAAAATACACCATTAACATCATCAAAATCTTCTTTTGAATGAAAGCATGATGCTCATGAAAGGCAGATCGTTAATATATACACAGTCAGGTCATAAGTTCTGTCACACAATAAAAACTTTTTAATTTAGAACGCTGGCCACAAAAAAGTTTATTGAATTCGAATTTCGAATATTTCATGAAAATAAAAATGTGTACTTTTTTTTTATAATTTTCCTCATTTTTAAATATGGAGTGGACACTTAAAGATGACCGTGTCGCAGTTATTGCGTTGCATCGTTGCGTTTACGCGCCAATTCAGAAAAAAATTTGAATATAACCAAAAGATTCATTTATCGTACCATAAAACGATACAATGAAGACTCTAGTGTAGATGACAGGTCAAGAAGTGGTCGCCCTCGCTCTGTTAGGACTCCAGCAGTGATAAAAGCTGTGAAGGCGCGAATTCCAAGAAATCCCATACGTAAGCAGAAACTGTTGGCCCTTCAGATGGGGTTAAGCAGGACCACGGTGAAAAGGGTGTTAAATGAAGACTTAGGGCTTAGGGCATATCGAAGAAAAACAGGACATCGTTTGGACGCTCGTTTAATGGACCTGAGAATGAAGAGATGCCGCGCTTTGTTGAAGCGGTACGCGGGAAAAAAGCATCGGGAAATTCTTTTTTCGGATGAAAAAATTTTCACCGTGGAAGAGAGCTACAACAAACAAAATGATAAGGTGTACGCACACAGCAGTGAAGAAGCGAGCAACCGTATTCCGCGTGTCCAACGAGGTCATTTTCCATCCTCGCTCATGGTTTGATTGGGAGTCTCTTATTGGGGCTTAACTGAGGTACATTTTTGTGAGAAAGGCGTAAAAACGAATGCAGTTGTGTATCAAAATACAGTCCTCAAGAACCTTGTGGAACCTGTTTCTCATACCATGTTTAATAACAGGCACTGGGTATTCCAACAAGATTCTGCGCCAGCTCATAGAGCGAAAAGCACACAAGACTGGCTGGCGGCGCGTGAAATCGACTTCATCCGGCACGAAGACTGGCCCTCCTCCACTCCAGATTTGAGTCCGTTAGATTACAAGATATGGCAACACTTGGAGGAAAAGGCCTGCTCAAAGCCTCATCCTGATTTGGAGTCACTCAAGGCATCCTTGATTAAGGCAGCCGCCGATATTGACATGGACCTCGTTCGTGCTGCGATAGACGACTGGCCGCGCAGAATAAAGGCCTGTATTCAAAATCGCGGGGGTCATTTTGAATAAACTTTATTACCATAAGAATCTATGTTTTATTAAGTTCATTTTGCTATATAAATGTTTACATAAATAATAAACATGTCTATATTATTTCATATTGCACATGTGACAGAACTTATGACCTGACTATGTATATACCAGGAAGAAGAAAGGGCCTAATATGGAACCTTGTGGAACGCCAATTTTTACACCCGCTCCATCAGATTCAACGCCGTTGACTTCTGCCTTTTGAATTATATTGCTTAGGTATGATCTTAGAAGATACAACACTTTATTTCTATCTCCGTAATGATTGAATATAATTAATAGCGTATTATGATCAAGACAATCAAATGCCTTCGACAGATCGCAAAAAACTCCGATAGCATCCTGTGCGGCCTTCCTTGCAGAATAAATATGAGATATAAGGGTAATACCTGCATCCGTAGTCGATGTACCCTTAGTGAAACCGTATTGTTTGGCATGGAGTTGTTTTGTACGGTTGAAGTGTGAGAGCATTTGATTAAGTACAATCTTTTCATATATTTAACCTAGTGCTGGAAGAACAGATATTGGTCTGAAATTTGAAGGATCACCTTTATCAAAGTGTGTGTGTGTGTTACCGACTTGAACAGAGGTATCAGTTTATGGTGTTTAATGAGGTCTGGGAAAGCTCCATCGTCAACACATTTATTGAATAGATAAGCTTAGTTATAACTAGAATTGCTGAACCAATGATTTTGACTGATATACCCCACAGGTCTTCATTATTTTTTAAGATAAGTAATCCTTGTCGATATCCTGGGGATATTCATAAAATTTAAAATATACATTACCGACGATAGTGATGTTTTTTAATAAAGTCTGCTTCATATGGAGATGAACTTAGACGATCTGTTGTGAGTAAGAGTAGGTACGTACATTGGTGAAGAATGTTTCGAAAGCTCGAGCAACCTCAGCGTTCACACGCGTTTTGGACATTTTGTATCAGCTTCTTCGTCCGTCCAAGTATACACCCACCATAGACGACATCACAGTAGTTAATTCTCGATAATATCAGAGATTCACAAAGACTGATTCGCAAATAAGAGTAATCGCGCACATTATAAAGAACCTTTAAGCGCTAGAACCAATTGGTCATGATCTTAACTGGTATGGGGTTTCCGAAATTAAATTCACCATCCATCAGTAGTCCAAGATTTTTGGCTTCCACCACCCGTTCCAATGGTTCGCCCATTATGGCTATATTTTTGGAGTAAATGGCTTGTGTCGTATTATGGATTTGATGTTTTTTACCCGTTACCACCGACAGGGGGGTCTCACTGTGCAGTTTAGGTCCGTTAGACCGGCCAACCCGATGGGAGGGAATTCAGTGTTGCCGCTCGCTTGGCTGGCAGTCGCGTCGTGAGCTAGCCGCTCCTCATAAGCAACTTTTCTGTGATTTTTGCAAATGACATAAGTACTTAACATTTTTGGGTGCCTAAGGGAATTGTTCACAAATAAAATTCGATTCTTTTTTAATTGAAGACGTTTTTGTTTAACTAAAAATAAACACTTTAGAGCCAGTATAAAACAAATGACAATTACATAAGTAAGGAGGTAATGAAATGATAGGAAATATGTTTATTTTCATTGTTACAACAACAAAAGTACTTATATAAATCTAGGGTTAATTGATTGTTCTTAAAATTGTAAAACGCTGTCTAGGTGTAACAAAACGTTGGTAGTACGCGGAAGGAGCCCTGACTACTCCTGACACTAGGATACCTGTATAGTAGTACGCGGAAGGAGCCCTGACTACTACACTAGGAGACCTGTATAGTAGTAGCCAGTGAGACCACACGAACACTCCACTTATCTATTATATGAGTAAGCGTTATTCGGCAGTCGTATAATACAATCAAACAAGAATATAAAAACCGGTCAAGTGCGAGTCTAAATCGCGCACGAAGGGTTCCGTACCACCGTTCAATGGAAGCGATGGTGTGGAGTGAATAGTTTTACACAGCAAAATATTGTTTACAAAGTTATTGGTGCGGTTACTTTCACACTCCATGTACGTAACCAGGTGCATCCATAAGTTTGTATGTGGTATTGTTGTATGGGAGCCCCCTTAAATATTTATTTTATCCTGTTTTTTAGTATTTGTTGTTATAGCGGCAACAAAAATACATAATCTGTGAAAATTTCAACTCTCTAGCTAGCTAGGTTCTTGAGATACAGCCTGGTGACAGACGGACGGACGGACGGACAGCGAAGTCTTAGTAATAGGGTCCCGTTTGGAACCCTTCTGGTACGGAACCCTAAAAACAAAAACTTTGAGGGTACTTAAAAATAAAAGTAAATAAGTAAATAGTTACGAGCTGTCATTATGGTCTGGTTCTGTATCGACCTAGATATACATATAAACGAGGGTACGTAACGTAAAACGTAATGTGCTAGTGTGGTCATGTCATGCATGAAGTTTTATAAATAATGTAGCATGTAAGTAAGTATATAGGTATAGGTGTACTACATAAATAAAATAAACAGATACAATGTAAGTAGAAAATATTTAATTTACTTAATAAGCTAACAATACGGAAATGTAAAAATGAGATTCTGGAATACAGACGTGGTGGGATTTCGTTCACAGAAAAAGGTCTTTATTACCTGCACGCAAGGATTAAACGAGCGGTAATAGTAAGTTTGGAACTGGTACAGCGCTTGATCACCACTTGCCAAAGATTAATAGACTTTCAGAGGCGTCATGTGTTTGCGACATTAGCCATTTTCTGCAGGATATTTTGAGGTTGTATTTTGTCATTACGAAAATGTTGTTAAGTCTGTTTACAGTGTTATAAATGTGAGGTGCAAGGAACTGGTAGAATATTTTTGCAAAATCAGTTCTGCATCGAGTAATTGGGCAAACCAAGTCTTTACGTCGTTTAATAGATATTTTTTGGGAGACATCTTGAATTGAATATTTGCATGTTGTTCTAGGATAATATTATGTATTTTCGCTTTCGTACGGTCAGCACTTTTGCAATGTTATACAGTTCTGCGGTTGGAAAAATCATCTGTTTAAAATGCATGACTTTTAGTAGGACTCGTTGAGTTTTCTCAATGCGATTGAAGTAAGTTTTTGCGGCACCCCCCCATCACGATGCAATAGCTCATAATGGATCTGGCAAGTGCATAGTAGACTGTTAGGAGTAACTCTGGATTAGATAAGTGACGAAGTTTTTTAAAGATCGGAATGGGCATTCCTATACGGCCCGCCACAGCGCTGATATGGTACTCCCATCTAAGGTACCTATCAATAATTATGCCGAGATATTTCATTTTATGGGTTCTTTGCAGGTTATCGCAGTTGCAGTCGCCGGCACGGATATCACATCTGTGCGCCTTAATGTTCCAATTTTAATCTGGTTGAGTGGTTGCATTAATTGTAAAGGTTACGTATTTGGTCTTATCAACGTTACATGTCAATAGATTTTTATCCAGCCACCTGAACACTTCGCGCAAACCATTTTCAGCATGACATCGTACTTCGTCCCAAGATTCCCAGAGTATAATATTGCCGTATCATCTGCTTAGGCAAAGGTTTGAGAATTTTGGGTAGACATTTTGCAGAGGTCGTTCGAGTATGTTAGGAATAAGGTGGGACCAAGTACGCTGCCTTGTGGAACACCGAATTTGAATGGAAGCTCGTCACTGCAGATGTCATCAACTTTTACGGCCTGCGATCTATTTGTGAGATAGTCCTCAAATAGGTGTAGTGGGGCTCCTCTGATGCCTATGCTTTCCATTTTGGCCAGAAGTGGTTTTACTGAGACGGTATCGAAAGCTTTCGATAGATCCAGGAAAACCCCGAGGGATTTTTTCCCGCTGTCGAGGTCTGAAACTACAGAATTAACTAGGGACATAACAGCGTCTTTTGTGGATTTTTTCCTGCGAAAGCCGAATTGATTGTCACTTAGTATATGTTTTGTTTCTAAATAATTCATTAGTCGTTCATTCATGATATATTCCAGGATTTTTGATAAAGTCGTCAGGACAGAAATCGGCCGATAATTGCTTACCAATTTTCAGTTGCCTGCTTTATATACAGGAGTAATTACAGCTTTTTTGAATGACTGAGGGAATTTGCCGGAAGAGATACTCAGATTGCAGATGTGCGCAAGGGGTTTACAAATTATGTTCTTTGCTTGTATTATCAGTGTGCTAGATATGCGATCCCATCCGACGGCGCACTGACATTTTAACCTATTTATCATTTTGGCTACTTCTGCCTCATCAGTGGGAAACATCATGAATGAGTTCGGCATTGTGGTTAGAGGATTGTGTGAGTTGGTAAGATTTTCTTCCGTAGTATTTAATCTATTGAGAGTTTTCTGAGCTAGTTCCTGGCCTATGTTTGAGAAATATTTGTTAACATTGTTGAATGCTTCTTTATGTGTGTTACCGCATTTAAATAATTCTGAGGATTGTTTGCAATTTTTATTGATATGACATACATCTTTTATGAAGTGCCACATTTTTTAGGATCGTTTTTTCTCTTCTCCAATTCTTTTCTGTTATAATTTCTTTTTAGTTTCTTCAATATATCATTACATGCGTTCCTATACCTCTTGTATTTCTGTTGCAGTTCTATGTTTTGGGGTTCTTTCTTTAAATTCTTATGTAATTTGTCTCTCTTTCTTATACTTCTAATGAGGCCTAGAGTGATCCAGGGTTTAATATTGGTTTTAGAGCGGGACATATGTATAGTTATAGTGTTTTTTGATATTGCGTTTGCTAGAATATCCTGCATTGCATTGCAGGCTTTATTGACATCTTTACAGTTAAGGACCGGTAACCAATCAGCGTTAAGTAGCTCATTACAGGTGTTGTCGTAATTTAATTTAGTGAATGACTTCTTTGTTGGTCTTATTGGTTAAAGTAGCACAGGTTGATGGTCAGTTGGCAGGGTTTCTAAAACAAATGTGGTCGGGTTAGAGTTTGATTTCAGCTTAACATGGTCTAAACAGGTTAAGTTGTGGGTAGGGAAATTGTGACCTGGTAAAATACCCTGAAGAGCTAATGTATTAAGGTAGTCATCCGCGAATTTGTCTGCACTGTAATTTTTTATATCTATATTGATATCTCCTACAATTATTACATAAGGTACATTTTTTAAAGAGGATAACGTTAAGTCGAGCGATTTTATAAATGGATCACAGTCTTTGAACGCATAGGGTCTATAAATACCCATGATAGTAAGGTCATTCCCAATTTTAATATCGAGACAGCTGCAGTCTTGTATGCACCGTTCAGAGACACTTACCCGGATGCTGTCCCGTACATATGCTACCACACCATCGTTTTGGTTATGTACATGTTGTGTAAAGAAGGTCACGTAACCTTTGCGTGCAGGAATATTGAAGTTACATGATGACTTTAGCCAACACTCTGTTAGAACTATTATGTCTGGGTCAAGGCCCAATCTTGTAAGTAAGACATCAATTTGGTCAAGATTGCAATTTATGCTTCTTATATTTTGACAAAGAATCGTTAGGTTTTGAGTTTGTAAGTTGATTTTACTGATGCATTCCTCAGGTTTACATATAAGGGAACCCGCGGCATTGACATAATCAATGTCACAGGCGACTTGATTAATACTGTTTAGGGCCATGATATTATGTGGTAAAAGTTGTTGGAATGTTTCGGTAAATTAAGTAAACCTGAGGAAGAGCACTGGCAAGAATGAGGTAAAATCAAACAAGAATGAGGGAAAATCAAATTACTGAGGGAGTGAGGTACGTGTTTGACGAGATCCCGGTAGGGACATAAAGAGACGGTAGTGTTAGCTTGGTAAATGATACATATGATATATACTTTATATATAATAAGTTCATAAAGATATTTCATATTATAATAATATAAAAAATATTTGACCAGTGATCCAGACGCTGAGAGAAGAGTAACATTCAAGACAAGGAAAAATAACAGTTTATGAAAAGTCGTGATCAGTCTATTACGGTGGGCGAGGTTTATAAATACCAATGTACGTTGAACATGATCGGCCAGAGGTAGTCGCGGGGATGATTGCACTTCCAAGTCCCTGAGCTGCATCTCGGAGTTGATGACTATTGCCGGACAATTGGGATCATCAGTCTTGCGAACCAGAACTACACTGCCACTTATCCAGCAGTATTTCACCGTTTTGCTCTTCATCAGCTGTCGGCCCAAGTAGTGTAGTCGTTGGACCTTCTGGGTAAGTTGCTCGCCAACAAATATAGCACACTCATCTTGGAAGCCAATATGAGTAGCATTTAGCTTGTTATCCTTGTTGTCAGCATTGAACTTTTTCACTGATTTCAGGAAATTGATTTTGCCCTTCTGGGGATTCATTTCAACAATTGTTATTTTGTTATCACCTCTCTTTTCCCGATGAACGTCTTTGATGTCCGCCAATTCGATGTTAGATTTGGTTATTTCTGCAATCTTTTTCACGAGTAAGAGTAGATTTTCGCCAGGTTTTTCAGGCAGTTGGCGGATCTCCAGATAGTTGGCGCGTAATTTCCTTTGAAGTTGCTCCACTAGTTTCTCCAAATTTATTAACCTTCCGTCCGTCTCTTGATAGTTTGATTCTAGGACATCAACTCTGTTTTGCACGCTCTCAAATTTTGTGGCGAGAGTTTCAATCGCGTCTTTTGTTGATTCGTTGATCTTCTCAATATTGTCATTCTGCTGCATGACTTTTCCCATATCCAGAGTCAGGGCGTTGATGTTATCATTCTGGGTGGAAATACGAGATTCGAGCTCGCATAATTTCGACAGGATGCGGTCCGAGAACTCTTTCAGTTGGGTTACAAATGAGTCATCGCAAAACTTTCGTTTCCTATTTGTTACATACCGCTCGTATTCCTCTTGCGATCCGTGCAGGTCTGGTGCACTTCCTGAGTATGAGTTCTCCATAGTTGTCTCTGAGAGGACTTCTGCGCGTAGGTAGAATTGGTGGAATATTCTGTAGTATAATATTCTTTTGTCGCTGACCGGTAGCTAGGATGGTAGGGTACACGCGCGAGTCGCGACCGAGCAGCTCGAGCGCCGACGACGGAATAAATTCTAAGGCTAGGTAGGTACCTACCTAGCCTTAGAATTTACCAATAGCCTGAATGAGTACTTATACTTACCACCTCTATCTAATCTAAAATATCTAAGGATAGAGTGGACTAAAATTCACAAACACAAATAATCGCACGTAGGTAACCCTACCGTGATCAAGCGCGACAGGAGTTTACAGGACGACCTTGTGATGTCAGAGTAAAAGAAGCTCTCAGGCGTAGTAATGCGGCGCAATCTAGCCTGCACGGGCGGGGCAACCGTTTCTGTAGGTTCTTAGCGATTGTTGAAGGTAGCGCAGGTGCGAGCTATATTGCGCTTTATTGTCGCGCAGCGAGAGTAGCTATTTATTTAAGTGTATTTGAGGAGTAATCTTTCTGTACGTAGTACTATTAAGTATTCTGTGCCACCGAGTACATACTTGGATTTGACTGGATTCAGTAAGTACAAGGCAATTTTTGTCAATCTCTTTGATGTATAAAGTTGGAAATCATCGTCTGCTTACAGATGATAATGGCACTTCCCTATACTTGTAACAACATCTGTACTGTACAAAAAATAGAAGTGTATCAAGAATAGAACCCTGTGGTACGCCTCTCGTCAATGGCTTGGTGGTAGAAAAACTCTGGGTACCATTCTGCCTTCGGCCTGTTACATAGTTACCAAACCAGCGCGCTGCGGAAATGTCAAATCCATAACACGACATTTTCGAAAGCATCGAGTGCAGACAGCACATTGTCCACGACGTCTAGCAGTGCAGTCTAATACTTGACTCCTATTAATAAAAACAGGATAAATGGTTCAAGCTAAACACCATCAACCCCCCAGTAGCCATTTTACTAAGTATCAATCTGTCAGGGTTGGAAAGCTAACCCAATGAAACTGATGGGCCGCCGCGCCGCCGCGCCGCCGGTTTGAAAAAGACCTCTAGTAGCCCTATTTTTTTAATGTTAGTCGTCGGTCAGGACCTACTGAGTTGTTTTCTAAATTAAAAAAGCTGGAACTATGATGATATTCATGTCAAGGAAATTGCGTATTAGTTTTTCTTCTGGGACAGACTTTGGAGCGCTTCGTTTTCTATATACCTATAGTGTTGGCCTGAGGAACAAAATGCACGGTGTACATACCTATTCATTCTGGGCAGTGCTTGGTCCTTCTTCCATATATAAATTGCCAATGTATTTTCTAAAGCGTATGTTAATCGAATGACAATGCAATATTCAGATGACATGGAGCTGATCTGATGATACGAAGCCGAAAAGTGTCCATAGGAACTATGGAATGAAACGAGGCTACCCCATCGAGTGTGGGCTCGTGTTATTTGTCTTGCGTAGGTTGTTGGGGTATAAAGTTCTTACGAGACTGAACTCATATGATGTAGATAACATGTTAAGGTACTCATCTGCATAAAGTTGAGCAGTGCTAAAATTCCTTCGTAGATTACATATATGTTTTTTTTTATTATATGCTTCTAAATTATAAACATAGCAAACTAAATAAAATAGTTAGATTGTAGACTACCTCTACATACCTTCAGCAGCATAATCCATACCAAATCCACGGCGATGTTTTCGTACGTAGGTAAGTGTGACAAAAAATGCAAACTCCCTAATCATTACCTTTTATAATAATAAATATTAGGGACATCTTACACAAATCGAACTAGGCCCATACTAAGCCCAACAAGGCTTGTGTTATGGGTACTAGACGAAGATATATTTAATAGAGGTAAATACTTATGTAAATACATGGAAATAATCCAAGACTAAGAAACAAATATTCATGCTCACGAACAAATAATTGCCCTAACCGGGATCCGAACCCAGGACCGTCAGCTTCGTAGGCAGGGTCACTACCCGCTAGGCTACACCGGTCGTCAGCCTCGATGAGGCTCGTTCACACAGAGGTTCCTAGCAACGGCCGCCAGGTGGGTCTTAGCAGCAGGCTTGCCACCACTGCACCCCTGCGGCGGCTGTTGCATCAGCTGTACGAGAAGAAATTCCTTCTACTCGGTTTCCGGTTGTATTTTCTTTGGCTTAACCTGTATGGTGGTAAACTTTACTTTACTTTATACTTTATTGCACAAAACAGTGATAAACAAATAGAATACTGAATTCCCGCCCATCGGGTTGGCCGGTCTAAACTATAATTATCTTAACCTCAACTCTAATTATCAATCCTGTAGATCAAATGTAAATTACGATCGCATTTCCTATTGTGTTCATCAAAGCAATTAATGGTTTTGGACCAAAGTAAAGTGATTTATATCGATATAAAAAAGAGTTGACCTCCTAAGATGAGTAGTTACCAGGAGATACAGGAACAGATATATATAAAGGTCAAACACATGACCCTCCTCTTTTCAGCTTCGCTGCAGTCGGGTAAAAATTCGCCGATGTCCTTTAAATTGAAACGGAACAGTTGGCCGCGCACTGTCACCCGTAGTAAGAACAAAGCCTTAAAAAAACATGTTTAGATACATAAAAATCTTTATTAACTGTAGCTAGTAAAATAACATAAATTAATTAAAATTATGAAACCTTTAATTGTACATTAAATTTTATGAAATGGCTCCAGAATAAAATAAAATGAATAATCGTAAATAATTATAAGTCGAAATAATTATTAAAACGTTAGGCAAATTTCACACATTATAATCTACAATAAGATAGGATTAACTACAAATGCAGAATAAATGCAACAAACTAGAATGTATGGCGGATCCCGACCGTACTTATAATTACAAATACAGCGTTACTGCGTAAAAATGTCTAAATACCACGTTATTCAAATACCCAATTATCCATATGAGATTTTAAAAGTATCACATTGAATCAGTTCCCAAGTTTGGTTTACATTGCCTTCGAAACATTATCTATGCATATTTTTGGCATTTTTTTACTTTTACAATATCGCTTTTACACTATCATTTGAAATGTCTCATTTATCTCGAATTGTAAATAAACTATCTTAGTCTAAGGTTTAATATGTACTGGCACTATTCTATCACAGAAAACGAATTATTTAACAATGTTGCATTGTTGCCGATCTCACATATGTATTATTGTAATAAATAGCCTATTATAGCTACCTCAGAACAAACGAGATTTTGTAGATTCTTACAAAAGCTTCAATAGGTATGACAAAGCTATATTTCTAATTAGAGCTCGATTTTATATAGTCCATTAATAGCAAACAGGTTCACAATAGTAGTTTATGTGACTGATACATAATGCCTAATTATGTAGTTACATACACTAGTTTATCTACACACATATCATAAGCTCTCTTTGATGTGTTCAGGAACCGCATGTTTGACCGGCATTGTGGTATTGAGTTGTTTAGCTTGTTCTGTAGTACCAACTTCACAGACAAAGTAGGGGCGGCACGCAGGCGGGCGTCGGCGTTCGAAATTTGAATATCATAATATGTAGAAAATTTACACAATATGGTCATAATGTTCAATATTCAGAAAGGAAATGAGTTTTTACAAAGTAGTTTAACATTATTCTGATCGTAACGTGCGGTTTTTGGACGCAGTAAAGAGGGTTCATGATTCGTGTGTAGATAAAATAGAATAACATTCAATACAAATAATAGGATATAAACACAAATAAAATATGTCATAGATATAAAAAAATACAATTACCATGACGACAATCTTATGCCTGCCAGGGTACAATATTGTTCACCTGTAGTTCAGATGAGCAAAGAACATTGTTAACATAAAGTGTTATTTTTGGACCACGGGCCAAACTTGTTCGCCTCATAGTATTGCAGAATCAAATTATGAAATCAAAAACAATATATATTTTTTACATCTCTTCGCCAACTTGTTCTAAGACAAATTACAATTATGCTCAGTTAGTCGTTTGTTCACCGCGCGATTATAATTCTCTGTCGCTCGAGCGCAGGGGTGGCAGGGGTGGCAGGGGTGGCAGGGGTGACCGAACGCGTCTACATATTTAGGATTGACAAAGTGGCGTACATAGAAAATATTTTAGTGCGATTTTAAACTACAACACAACAGATACATGCCACATAACATAACGAGTAAAATTAAATGTTAGCCGACTTAACTCAATTCCAAAAAGCAAACTTTTGTCACTGATTTGTAAGATCAAGAGACATGTCATTAATTTTGAAAAGCATTTTTTTTTTATATGAATAAGTTTGTATCCGTAATTTGTATGGGCCAACTGAAGCCTTATTTTTTTTTTCAATTCCTACTTGAAGAGACAAATATGTATTGTATCCACAAGTAAAGAAACATAATATTTTAGAGTCCGACCCTTATTCTGTAACTCAAATCCACGTCAAATCCAACGCAGTCAGTATCAAATTTACGTTTAGTTTATGGGAAAACTGTCACATTCCCAGTTTTCGGTCGATTTTAGTTACTGAATAAAGGGGGCAGAACATATATTATACTTATGTAACATCTTGAATAACATTACTTATGTTTCCATGTACATAGTTTTATTGAGATGCTGCAATATCTTGGCAATCAGTCTTATTAGCATCTCAACGAAACCGGCAGAAATCAGTATCAAAATTCCAAGATCGGAATTGAGTTAAAGTACAATTTAAATGTCATACACACTGTCTGTGTCATTTTCCCAATGAAAATTAGCAGCAAAATGACTGATGCCAATCAAAAGCGACATCGCAGGACAGCTCGTGTTCTGATTGTTCGTGCGACGGCTGCCACACAAGGTGGCAGGCATGCTGTCGCTGTTTCTTGTTAGGTT
Organism: Argyresthia goedartella; assembly: GCA_949825045.1. Lineage (NCBI taxonomy): Eukaryota > Metazoa > Arthropoda > Insecta > Lepidoptera > Argyresthiidae > Argyresthia > Argyresthia goedartella. The sequence goes on along the minus strand of OX463812.1, from coordinate 33,655,005 downwards.
TGGACATTTTAAAGCGACACTTTCCTTGAACAGTTGTGCATTAGGCCGATTGGGCCATGAAAATCATATTTTAAGTTGGTTTCATGCAAAAGTCCTAAGACTACAAACTTTTTAATCGGCCGATATTAGTCGGGCTCTCAATCAGTATCAGTAGGAATACCAAATCCAAGATGGCGGCAGCTCACATGGGCACCTCCCCCACATACTCGATGCGGAAGAGATTATCGAGCAGGTCGGACACGCTGAGCCACCGCCACGGCACCGCCGGCGAGTCGCGGGCGCAGCGACGCGACACGTAGTGGTACGACGACACGTTGTACAAGATGACGACTGCTGAGAGGAGGCACACGCCGGCGATGAGCGAAAAGAGGGATTTGACGGAGTCCCTGGAAAGGTAACAAAGAGTGTGTTACTATCGATTATAGATAGATGTCATTATTCCGAGCAACTTAGATAGTAGTTTCCAATACCAATAGTGACATTATGCAGTGATCAATCCGGTGCCTATGTAGCGGCTTCGGGAGTCCCTCAGGGATCAAACCTTTTCTTTTATATATTAAGCAATGATATAACATCAGTCATTCACTCTAAATTCACTCTCTTTGCCGATGATCTGAAATTCATGCTATTATTAAAATTAAAACGACGTCAGACTCCTCCAAAAAGATATCGATAATTTATCTACTTGGTGTGTTAAAAACAAAATATCACTAAACCCTAAAAAGTGTATCCATATAAAATGTACTCGTAAAATCAATAAAATTTGTTCTACCTATGCAATATCATTATCAACCCTGAACGAGGTACCTGAGATCCGAGATCTGGGAGTTTATTTAAGACAGTCATCTTAATTTTAATGGTCACATTGACAAGGTCACTACAGAAGCAAGCAAGTCGCTTGGCTTTGTTTTGAGAATGTGAAAGACTGGGCCTCATCATACGGAGTGTTGGTAAACCCGCTTTCCGTGTTACAAAAACCCATTGTTCCTCTATCATATCATGACATCACAATAGAGTAACAGACAAGGCGAAAAACCTTGGGGTTATTTTTGAGGACAAGCTGTTTTGGTCTTCACATGTCAGCGAGGTCAGCAGACGGGTCTTTGCGTCTTTTCACCCCCTCAGGCGTCTGCGGCAGACCAAAATCACCCTTACTCAGTCCCTTCTCCTGCCGCTAATCGACTACGCCAATGTCTGTTGGGCGAGCGCTGAACAAACTCGAACGACTTCGGAATCTCGGGATTCGGTTTATCTTCGGCCTGCGCAAATTCGACCATGTTTCTCGTTGAGTTGGGATGGCTTCCAATTCGTCGTCGCCGAAACTCTCATATTTTTCCTTATCTTTTCAATATATGGATTAATCCGCGCTACCCCAGCTACCTTCGAGACCGCTTTGAGTATCTCTTTTCAGGAGATCGGCACCAGAGATCTCACACGGTCTCACTCTTAGCCACTCCAAGGCATAACACCTCCGCATATGAGGACTCCTTCAGGTTGCAGGCGGTCCCACTGTGGGACGCACTTCCCTTGTACTATAAGAAATATTCCCACTCTTTTCTCTTTCAAAAACCGGGTAAAAGAGCATTTCCTCTCTCTTTCCTGATAGCTGTACAGGTTTATGTATGTATTGGTACTTATTTAGTAGTTATATGTATTTAATTAATTAGATATTGTGCACTGTCTACTCTTTCATAATAATATTTTCATGCCTTGGTTTTCTGAAAAAAAAAAACTCTTTTTAGAGATAAGCTCACCTTTGTACACATGTTTGCTCTTTATCTTTATCTTTTTAAATTACTGTGTTCAATAAAGAATTACAAAGAAAGAAAGAAAGAAAGAAGAAAGAAAGACATTTATTACACACAAAAAACACACCTTACGGTAGGACAAAACAAAAAAGTATAATAAACAAAACGAAACATCTAAAAACACAACTAATTGTAAACAATTATTGGCCAGGGTCACGGTGTGTTCTTGCTGTGCAAAAGGCACTAACTCAGCATTGTGCTGGGGGTGGAGGCCCTCAGCGCTGATTTTCAGTTAGTGCCAGGTAGTGACCGCACGTGCCACAATTGCCGTGTAGTGTGCGTACAATACTTACATAATATTACTTATATTTAAATAAACTATGATCGGTGTGTATATACAAGGCTGAAATAATATGTGCTGTGTGAATAAACTGAAAAATAAATAAATAAATAATACAATAAATTAATAATAACTTAAAAATGTGTGACATAACACAACTGCTTTTTCTGATGCGATTACGTCGTCGTCGTCAAGTTGAGTTGCGGCGAGTTGTTCAGACAGGGAAGGGAAGTTTCTGCTGTTCAAGCAAATATGCCTTGAGCTTTCGCCCAAAAGCATATCTACTGAAAGCTTCGTGGACTGGGGGAGGAATATCATTCCAACATTTGGACGCCGCATACCTGAAACTACCACGGAATGCCATCGTTCTATGCTGAGGGGTGACGATTCTCTCCTTGTGAACGCTACGCTGCCTGGTGGAAAACTGGAGCTTCTTGTATAGGTAGTTGGGAGCTTCAGTGCGTATGACACCAAAAAGCAACATGGACAAATGGAGTTTTCGTCGGGCTTCCATGTTCAGGAGTTTTGCATTGTTCAAATGTGGAGGGACATGGGATCTGGGAGGGACCTTGAAGCAAAAACGTGCGCATGCGTTTTGAACACGTTGTATTAACTTTCTTGTCCGGGCAAGTATACAGCCACCATAAACGACATCACAATAGTTTAATCTTGATAATATAAGCAAAATCAAAATCAAAATCAAAAATCATTTATTTCCATAGGATGTTGTTACATCCCTTAGATCCGTCATTACATTTTTTTGGGTGAGTTCACTAACACAATGGCGGAATCTGTGGAGAAGAGCTCACCGAAGAAACTCCACAGTCGTCGCATCTTTTGCGTTTCCTTTTTTAAATAAAATATTGTCAAATTACAAAATGAATGCTAATTATATATCGAAACAGCCTGTTACTCAAACAATCTATTCCCATGGACATCTGTCCTCTAAGTAATCAGATATCCTATAGTAACCTTTTTTATACAATTTCTGTTTTATTATTATTTTAAACTTGTCTAAAGGTAAGTTTTTAATGTCAGTAGGGACCTTATTGTAATAGCGTATACAATTGCCTTTAAAAGAATTACTAATTTTATGTAGTCGGCTTACATAAGCAACCAACTTGTCTTTATTTCTAGTACTAAAATTGTGTATATCACTGTACTTCTGAAAATTAGTTATATTTCTTTTTACATACACAAGATTGTCATAGATATATTGAGACACAAATGTCAGAATATTGATTTCTTTAAACTTTTCCCTCAGTGACACTCTAGGCCCTAATCTATAAATTGCACGAACAGCCCGTTTCTGCAGAATAAATATACTATTAGCATTCGCAGCGTGACCCCACAATAAAATACCATAGGTCATTAGACTATGAAAGTAACTAAAGTAGACTAGTCTAGCGGTGTCTACGTCGGTAAGAGCTCTAATTTTTTTAACTGCGAACGCTGCTGAACTCAGTCTGTTCGACAATTTATTTATATGAGGATCCCATTGTAGTTTGGCGTCTAAAGTAATGCCCAAAAAGACAGTCGACTGCACAAGGTCCAATCTCTGTCCTTTTATAAATATGTCTGTAGTTACCGGGTTCACATTGGGTAACACGAATTTAATACATTTAGTTTTGTTTTCATTAACCCGTCAAACGTCCTATGCGCTACATAAGCGCATAACTTTTTTGGGCGGCTAGCGTCCTGTGCGCTGCATAAGCGCATAGAAAGTATTGCAAACTTCGACGTTTTATGAATATTCACCAAGTTTCAGAACGTTCCCGGAAGTAGTCTTAGATTATGAGTAGTTTAGTTGGCAACCGTGTGATATGATTGGAACTGACATTGAGACAGCCTCTTTATCAAAATAAATAAAATACCAAGCCATGTCGCCATTTTGGGCAGGCGACCGGCCGCAGACTGACATTTTATGTTTGTCAATATTTATTTATTGTGAAGTAATTACTGTGTTTTGTAATAAAATAATACATCTTATCGCATGAAAAATAAATAGTGGTGATGTGAAAAATAGAAAATAGTGTAAGTTTTGTGTGAGTGGCCCGTAAGAACGAAATATAATTAGAGGTGTCAGTGTCAAATAATGGATTCTGCAAACAATCGATGAAAAGCCTTATCAACTTTATTATCACATGTGAGTACTACATCGTAATATAGGTAATTTTATAAACTTTATTATGGTACATAAGATGTTAGGAAACTAATAAAATAACCTAACAAACTTATCAAATTCCTAACGCAAGTCGATTGAAAGTTTATTTTCGCCAGAACCTTGGACGCGTTAGGGTCCACGAGATTCGCTGTACAGGGACATTCCAGAGGTTAAGTAATAAATTGTTAACAGTAAACCAGTTCACTATACTAGAGATAGCATTGTTTACCTCGTCATAATTTGATTGCTGTCTTTTAACTTTAAATATCAAAGAAGTATCATCGGCAAACAATACTAACCCATGTTTTGCTTTAACAAGGTAAGGTAAATCATTAATTTATACTAAAAACAAGAAAGGACCAAGAATTGAACCTTGCGGTACGCCCATACTTATTGAAGACCCAGGTGATCTTTTCCCATTAACATCGACCATCTGAACCCTATCTGTTAGATATGACTCCAGAAGGCCAAGGGCCTGATCTTTTACACCATAATGGCGTAACTTCCTGACAAGAGTGTCATGATGGACGCAATCAAAAGCCTTGGATAGATCGCAGAAGACACCTATTGCATCCATTGCGTCTTCCCAGGCATCAAAAATATTGTCGATTAGTTCAACACCAGCATCGGCTGTTGAACGACCCTTTGTGAAACCAAACTGAGCAATATGAATTAAATTATTGAGATAAAAATGACTTTGCAATTGATTAAGAATGAGTTTTTCAAATCTTTTGCTAAGCGTTGGTAGTATCGATATGGGTCTAAAATTGGTGGGGTCTGATGTACTACCAGCTTTGAATTAAGGTATAACTTTACTTAGTTTCATCAAGTCAGGAAACACACCATTATCTATACATTGATTAAATATACAACAAAGGTGAGGTGCAATACAATCTACAATGGAACTAATAATTTTTACTGATAGACCATGGGCGTCAGCTGTCTTTTTCATTTCCAGGGATTTAAACGCTTTTACAATGTCATCATTATTTACGTGCCTAAATTTAAAATCTGTTTTACATTCCTCAAAGTTTTGTTTAAGTATAGATTCAGCAGCAGCGGGAGATGAATTTAAAGACTTGGTTGTTGAAACTGGAATGTCCGTAAAGAAATTTTCGAAAGCTTTTGCTACTTCTAGGTCTGTACTTAGCAATTGATTATATCTTAAGCTTGAAGTTATTATGTGTAGCTTTGGCCTTTCCAGTCTCTCTGTTTATAATTTGCCAAGTCGCTTTCATTACATTGCTACTAGATACAATTTTGTTTTTAATGAAATTAGATTTAGCTACGGCACAAACCCGTTTAAACATTTTTGAATAACTACGAACATAATCTAGAAAGGCCGTATTTTTGTTATATGATTTCTCTTCATAGAGTTCATATAATCTTCGTCTGCTCCTATGAATTCCAACTGTCGCCCAATCACTAAACAAAGCTTTGTTATTAACTTTTATAGTTTTTGATTTAAATACCGTATCATATTCATTTTTGACAAGGTTAAATACTGAGTTGTACAACAAATTTGGATCGTCACTGTATGGTATTTCCCATAGTTTATCTAAAATATTATTCCTGTAGTGTTCAAGCCGAGTGTCACTAACGGGCACACATGTAATATCCTCTTTTTGGTCCTTTTTATTTTAATATTGAATATACCTATCTGACCAGAGTGATCAGAGGTTAATTTATTGATGACCGATTTGAAAATGGGCGTAATGTTAGTAAATATATTGTCAATGCAGGTAGCAGATGTTGCAGTAATTCTAGTAGGCTCCAAAAACAGATAGTTCATGTTGTGACATAAAAATAAAGATTTTAATCTAGTACAAATATTATTATCCTCTAACAGATTAACATTAAAATCACCGTTTCACGTTTTCAAAAATCACAATTTGACGACCCGAATGGCCGAGACGACCCGAATGGCCGAGTCGGCAGTGTCCCTGCCTACGAAGCCATGGGTCCCGGGTTCAAGTCCCGGTGGGGGCAAATATTTGTTTGATGAGAACGGATGTTTGTACCCTAGTCATGGTTGTTTATCTATCTAAGTATAATATTTATCTATATAAGTATGTGTATCGTTGTCTAGTGCCCAAGATACAGGGAATCCTAGTTTGGGGCTAGATCAATGTGTGTAAATAGTGTCCAAGGTATTATTATTATTATTATTATTACCACAAATTATAAAAAAAATTGTTTTTATCGCTGATTTTAATCAACACTTCATCCATTTTCTTTTCGAATAAATCAAAGGATGAATCTGGTGGTCTGTATACGCTCATTACAATAAGTTGTTCAAGTTCAATACAGGCTATTTCCATGGTACGCTCAACAGACAGGCTCACTATGTCAACTCGTTCCTTATATTTAAAACTATTATTTACAAGTATTAAGGAGCCACCGCGATCAGCTGTTTTTCTGTTGAACGAACTAGCAACGTGGTGGTTATTAAAGTTGAACATGAACTGATAACTCTTTAAAAAGTGCTCTGTTATACAGAAAATATCAATATTATTACAGTTCATGAATAACTCAATTTCCAGTTCTTTACTTAACATGCCCTGTATATTTTGATGAACCACGTTTAAAATATTCTTACTTTTACATTTTTCATTACTAGTAACTTGATTTAATGGGCAAGATGAAGGTATATTTATACAAATATTAATATTACTGCCAGAGTTACTCTCTGTTGTCCTATGGGTTAATTTAAAGAGCTTGGAACAGATTCCAAGGAGTACATGTCATTATTATTACACTGCTCAATAGAAGCAGGCGTTTCATTAGTCAAAAACTTGACTGAGTTCAAAATAAAATAAGATAGTGACTGTGCTATTTGTTTTGTATAAAACCTAGATAAGTAATACCTATCCTTAGTCAAATAAAAATATTTTCCAATACAAATATTGGTGTCTATGAAATGAAATTTTTCAGTATGACGACATGTCAATGTGTGTATAAATGTATTATAATCATGTCTTGTATGATTTTCATGTTGTGACAAAGATTGGCTGAAGGGAAACGCAAACAAGATTATTCTATCTACATTTTGTAAAGAATTTAATTTGGAAAAGTATTTAGTAATTAGTTTTTTAGATACATTTTCCCTTCTACCAATTAAAATAATTAGGGTGGTTGGTTCTAAAAACTGCGATGACAACACTTTGTTTAATATTTGTGAATATGTGGCGCCAGGCATACAGTTATTTAATATTGCCTGGCCCACGCGCTGACTAAGTTGTAAACCCATATTTTTTCCAAGTTCATCGCTGTACATTATATACCTATCCTTTGTCCGAGAGAAGGAGGCGTTATTGATAACACTATTAGTACTCAAGTCGACTGACGGCGGCGCCTGGGTCAGTATCAGCTGTTCGGCCGGCTGCTCGGCGGGACACACGGTCGGCACGGAACAGTCCGCTGGAGCTTGTTTACAATCACAGATGTGATTGTCGGTCAAAGATATGAAAGTGTCATAATTATACTTACACGTCTCCAACAAACTATTCATAGCCGACACATGTTCCTTAATATCGTATTGTGCTGACTCACATTTACGTGTAATACTTTGTAATGATGAGTTTAAAATATGCATATCTGACTGGAGTCGCCGTGTGTCACATTCGTACTTTTCTGTAGTTTTTTCAAAACATAATCTACAATCATCGATTTCGTTAATTAATTCGACACGTTCCTTGCTACAATTTACATTTTTACTAAATATTTTATTTCTATTAGCTAGTTTTTGTGTTTTTTTTATATAATTATTCAGTTTAACATATTTCTTTAATTTATTTTTACTACAGCTCATAGTGGTTACTGATTGCGATCTATTAGGACTATCACACGTGAGATCAATTGTCACAGTTGAATTTTGATCTATGGGTGAGATGACAGAAGCTACAGGTGGAGTGATCAGCTCCTCAAAGAGTGACTGGGTCTGCCCCGACCTGAGGCTATCGTTTGCAGTTTGTAGTGCAGAAATTTCGTTACGTGCGTCGCGAAGCTCCTTCTCCAGGACAGCAATACGCCTCAGGGCATCTTCGAACGCACTGCCACTCCGGTCGAAGCCATCTACCAGGTGCTGAAGCCGATCCCTATCTCCCGTCACATCAAGGAACTTGTTGTGCAACTCTGCCATCTCACTTTTTAATTTTAAGTTCTTATTAACAATAAGCAACACCTCCTTCTCACTTTCATCCCTTTCAGTAAGCAACTGCTCATTGGTTACCTTACACTGTTTTAATTCATATAAAGCTAATTTTAAATTATCTTCTAGTTGACGGGCTGCCTCACTTCTGGTTGTTGGCATTTTAAACAAAATAAAACAACAGTAAAAAGCAAGATTGAAGCACGGCTGTAGCACAGCTGATAAGCAGTCACTTAAATTGAGCTTATGATTAACGAAATGTGCAAAAAAAATAAGCTATTCAACAAAAAACAAAGTAATTCCTAATCAATTTACGTGCCTAAGTAATTAGTTATATTGAAAATATCGTTAATTATAGCCCAGTAGCAAATTATTTCAAATAAAATACTCAACCGTCAACGTTACGTTTTTTAAATACACAAAATAGGATAACTATTAGAATTTTATACACTTATGCACCATTTAACACAAAATACACTTAATTAATACGTATAACAAATGCGATAAACTTGGAAAATTGTATTAAAGTATTTTTAAATCAATAAAATGTATCTAATCTTTTGTTTACAACCTATTCGCCAGTGTTGCCAGCGCAAGCCAAGCGATTCACTTAGCCTGACACGCAAATCAGTGCTAAGGTAATCGCGTATATTATAGAGAAGTTTAAGGCGATAGAAGCAGTTGCTGACTCCGTTGCCTATATGTTTTTCGAAACGCAGCTCCATCCATTAGTAAGCCGAGATTTTTTGCTTCTACAACCCTTTCCACTGGTTCCCCCATAATAGCTATATTATTGCCGGCAAGGGCTTGCACCGTATTATGGATTTGATTATGAGTACCAAGTACCATGTACTTTGACTTGCTGGGGTTCAGCACCAGACAGTTCCTGCCAGACCATGCCGCTATGCGATCGAGATCACTGTTGAACTGCCGTGCCGCAGCTACTGCATCTTCTGATGGTGTCGACAAGTACAACTGCGTATCATCCGCGTACAAGTGGAAAGAGCAGTTGTTGATACCGGTGACAATATCGGCGCTGTATAAAATAAACAGAAGAGGTCCTAATATGGAGCCTTGCGGGACCCCCCGCGTCAGCTGCTTTGTTGATGAAAACCGCATCGTACCATCATTCTTATGTATTACGACTGTTTGCGCACGGTCCGACAGGTAACTACCGAACCACCTAACCGTAGCATTGCGATTTCGAAAATTTCAAAAATTTTCGAAATCACCAATCACAATTTAATGACACGAATTTATCAAAAGAATATTAGAAGTGAGCGTACGCACGTCCACACAGCACCGCGACACGCGCGAATTATGAAATTATGTACCAAGGAGTTCAAGATGCCAAAAACTACCCTCGTCTTATTTAACTCTCTGGTTAGAAGTCGCCTTGAGTATTGCAGTCAGGCGTGGAATCCTAGCTATAAGGTGCATGATAATAATCTTACAAAACAACTACAAGAAGTACTGTACAACATTAAAAAAAGCCGTTCATAAATCTAAAAAACTAAACAATATAAGTAAATTCAACAATTCAGAAAATAAATCTCGTTCAATGTGGCAAATAATCCACGAAGAAACAAATAAAAAAACACAAAAAATTAAAAATAACGTAAAACTCAAAATAAACAATACAATAATACATGACCCCAAATTGGTGGCGAATTCATTTAACATTTTTTTTGCATCAATAGGAAACTCAGACGAAAATCCTGGTCTCCGTAACAATTCAAGCCAAGACAACATAATTGAAAACACCTTTTATCTACATCCAACAGATGAAAAGGAAATATTAAATGTAATAAAAAACTTAAAGAATAAAAAATCTTGTGGCATAGATGAAATCCCTCCTTTTTTGATAAAACGATGCGCAAATGAATTAACAACCCCGTATACTAAACTTGTAAATAAATCCTTCTCTGAAGGTATATTTCCGACAGACCTAAAAATATCACTAATAAAACCTATCCATAAAAAGGGAGATATTACTGACCCAAACAACTATCGACCAATTTCACTATTACCAACATCAACAAAGATATTTGAAACAGTAATGGTTAAACGTATTTATTCCTTTTATGAAAAATTTAACATCTTTGATAAAAGCCAAAATGGATTTAGAAAAAATCATTCCACAACCCTAGCGATATATAAATATTTGCAAAAAATTCTTGAAGCTCTAAATAAAAAAAAATATGCCGTGGGCCTACTACTCGATATGAGTAAAGCGTATGATAGAGTCTGCCATAAAACACTGTTATCTTAACTGTATAAAACTGGAATTAGAGGAGTCGCGCATAAGTGGTTTAAATCATATCTTGAAAATCGTGTTCAATTTGTAGAAATAGAAAATACTAACCTCGAGACTTGTCAAATCCAACACGTTATATCCGACAAAATCCTTGCCAAAGGCTCTATCCCGCAAGGTAGCGTTTTAGGATGTATATTATTCCTGATATATATAAACGACCTTCCAAGTATAATAGACGACCACTGTATACTATTCGCTGATGACATCTCGGTTATAATACCTTGCTCAAACACAAATGAACTACAAACTAAATTAGATACACTACTAAATACAATTGTAAATTGGCTAGAATGTCATAATTTGCAACTAAACCTAAATAAAACCAAGTTAATCCAGTTTAAACCATACCAGAAAACTGCACTAAAAATAACATACAATTACAAAGATAAAAAATTAGAAACTGTAACCTCTGCTACGCTGCTAGGAATAGACCTTGACACACATATAAATTGGAAACCGTATATGCAAAAATTAACAAATAAGCTGTCGTCCTTTATATATGCCCTCCGACATTTGAAGCGTGTAACAGACTTTAAAACTGCCTTAACTGCATATTATGCATACGCCCATTCAAGACTATCTTATGGTATAGTTTTGTGGGGAAATTGTACCGATGTAAATGACATTTTCATTTTGCAGAAGAAATGTTTAAGAATACTGGTAAATATTGACCAAACGATGTCTTGTAAACCATTTTTTGAGAAACATGAAATATTAACCCTTACATCTATCTACATTTTTGAAGCCTGCAAATTTGTCAGAAAACATCCCAACCTGTACTCCCCAATACATACTATAAAACGAAATGACCGAAACCTACATACATTAAAAGTACCATTCTCTAAACTAAAATTAATATCCTCAGGGCCGCATTCCATGGTAATAAAAATATACAACCACATACCAAATAGTATAAAAAATATAGATAAAGCTACGCTATTTAACAAACATTTAAAAAATTTCCTAATACACAAAAGCTACTACAATATAAAAGAATTTTTTGACGATAAGATGACATAATGACAAATCGACAAGACAATAATAATAATATTTAGGAGCATGCCGTAATATAATTTAACATTGATTTAGTTTGATTTAATTTAATTTAAATATAAGGGACTTGTTATAAACTGTTATAGATAAATGTAGATGTTACTTTTTAATTTTGAATTCTATTGTCGTTGGAATATAAATATTTATTAAAGTTCAAGTTAACATGAACATTTTAAATGTAATAGAAATAAGTAATTAATTATGTAATATTAAGTAAAACCTGTATCTCTCAAAATTGCAACGCCTCTACGAGGCGTCACATGTATACCTGTATCCTGCCTGTACCACCTTTTTTAATGTAATGTGACAGCAATAAATGATTTGAATTTGAATTTAATAGAATATAGATATTACAAAAAAAACTGCTTCAACACCTTTCATACAGGACTGGCCAGAAAAACAAACTTAATTCAAGACCGCCTTGATTTAATAGGGATAAATACTTATGTAAATACATAAAAAACATCCATGACTAAGAAACAAATATTGATGCTCATCACACAAATATTTGCCCTTACCGGGATTCGAATCCAGGACCGTCAGCTTCGTAGGCAAGGTCACTGCCCGCCAGGCTAAAGAGTTCGTCATGATAATAGTACATTATGATACAAGTGTGGTATGTTGGTCATTACACTCGAGTCGGTTTTTAAGCCTGAGCCGAAGGCGAAGGCTTATTGGAGACGAGAAGTGTAATGACCAATGCTCACGTGTTTCATACGACGTTTTTCAACACACTTGCGAGGAAAAGTAAATAAAACTAACGAAATGCAATACTGTGAATAAACTTAACAAACAGAAACCCATTTAAAAGATGGCGGCCGTAATTTTATTTTTTCGCGCGCTCAGCGCTGCATGCGCGCGCAAGTCTGAGATAAGGGCACCGGCAAAGTAGCTAATCAGCCACATATTTATAAATTTTGAAATTGGGTATTTATAGGTAAAAATACACCGTCAAAATATAAATACCAACAAGCTAACAAGCAGTTTCATGAAATTTTTTAATTATTTATCACATTTTGAATTTTACGCAAATAACTACTTAGCTGTTTTCAAAACATTAATACTTCTTGCTAATATTTAAAAAGATATGTAATGAAAAGGCACTAGTGCGATAATGTAATGTAAAAGGCACGGCATGGGTAATATTCTGCATAATCAGTGTAAATACGCTGTAATAAGACCTACTTTACGAGCAGGTGTGTTGAAAATCAATATTTTTAACACCCTTGCTCGTAAAGCTGATGTAATTCCACCGGTTTTAAATATGTAAAGCGGGTCATAAAAAACGCGTGTGTTACCAAAGCAAATAGTGAAGTTATAGTCCATACAAATTCCATAACAGTATTATTTGCCATTTCAGATATGGAACTGATCGCCGCCGCACGACTCCAGCTAGTGAGCAGCGCGCTGTTGCTATTCAAATTTCGAACTAATCGCCGCGCGGCGCCAGTCAGTAGACAGCGTGCATTCACAGATTGAGTTTATTTAAAATAAAAATAAACAGTTTATTCGGTAATTTAAAAACTTGGCTGCATGCTCTAGCGTCTTTGCCAACATTTTCACGCATCCACGGCAGAAAATATTCCTCGCGCCATTTTTCTCAAATTTTCTTTTCTTTGTACTTGTATTGTGAATATCTAAAAATGACAACTTACAATAATGAAGATGAGCAATATATTACTTCAACTCCACCAGATATACTAACAGAAGCGCGAACCGCATGCGACAGCTTGCTGCCGTCAATATCCAAGGACAGATACAGAACCACGTATGAAAATTTCTTGAAGTGGAAAAACATGAAAAATGCCAAGTCATTTTCCGAAAATGTAGTTTTGGCGTATTTTAATGAACTAGCTAGTAAATATAAGCCTAGCTCGTTGTGGACAACATATTCTATGCTGAAAAGTACCCTCAAGATGAAAAATGGTGTCGATATTAATTTATATACAAATCTCATTGCATTTTTAAAGAGACGCTCTGATGGTTTTATAAAGAAAAAATCTAAGGTACTGTCATCAAATGACGTCGAAAAGTTTCTAAAAGATGCTCCAGATAGCCAGTACCTGGCAACAAAGGTCAGTTTGCCTCCTTATTTTATGTATTGATCTACCTACTGTACATACTCTTTTACATATTTTGTAACGACCGTCTGTAAGCTAAGTACTGTAAGGTAGGATGACGGGCCTCTTTAGAGTGGGTGTTCACTTGGACACTGTCACGTTATATGTAGTTTTAAAAAGAAAGAGGCTTGGATGTGAGAAGTCAATGTGACACACTTCACCGTAGGCTTCGGCCAGTGACTGAGCTAAATTGTAGTGAGGATTAGAGTAATGGCTATCGAGCCAGTTGTGGATCCCTTTTAATTAAACTGTTCATCATATAAATCAAATAAAAACAACCACAAACGCAAACCAACGTCTTTATCTGAGAGGTGAGGTGCTGAGGTCCTCAGCCGAGCTCAGCAGCGTAGCACAGAAGCGGAACGACCAATGGGGAAGATCGTCGCAGACGAGGCGGATCAGCAGGTCAGACCATTAGTTTTATTAAATTCTTCAAATATAAATGTGGTAGCTCTTTTAGATACAGGCGCTACAGCTTCATGCATCAGCCCAGCCGTTGCAGGTCAAGTGGGTGCGAGATGTATGCAAGAAGAGAAGAGACGGGTTAAGGCGGTAAATGGAAGTTTGCTGCAAATTGTAGGGAAATGTGTTATAGATTTTAGTTTGGACAATTTTAACTTTTCACAGGAATTTTAGTAGTAACTGATTTGAATTGTAGCATTATTTTAGGGGTGGATTTTTTTATAAAGAACGGTATGAATATTGATTTTGTTCATTCGTGTATGTGTTTTTTCCAGGGAAAAATACCGTTTTTCAATAATTTCCATACGAAACAAAACACGACGCCGGTAAAACGAAATGTCATGTGCGTAGGGATTCTTTCAAAACAAAAGATAGGGTCGGACTTTCTAGACGGTTCTAGAAGGAAACAAGTGAACTTCGGGGAAACCACGGTTATCGAGGATCGTGACGTGATAAATTCTATCGACTTTCAGGAGTTAAGAAAGGGCGATTACGTTTATTTCTCGGGGTTATCGGATTCGTGCGAATTTAAGTTTGGGGTAGAAGATAAACGGTTTATCGTAAATGAGGGTTTATGTGAGAATGATAAGCGGGTATTATTGGCGTTGTTGGATAGGAATGCGGATAGATTTGCGTTTGCAACTGACCAGTTAGGTAGGTCGGAGATAGTGTCGGTCGATATTAAGACTTATGATGAAGAGCCGGTTCATTGTCACCCGTATCGCGTTTCACCGGTGCAACGGGAAATTATTGAGGAGCATGTCGTAGGTTGTATATTGTATACCGGCCTCTTTAGAGTGGGTGTTCACTTGGACACTGTCACGTTATATGTAGTTTTAAAAAGAAAGAGGCTTGGATGTGAGAAGGCAATGTGACGCACTTCACCGTAGGCTTCGGCCAGTGACTGAGCTAAATTATAGTGAGGATTAGAGTAATGGCTATCGAGCCAGTTGTGGATCCCTTTTAATTAAACTGTTCATCATATAAATCAAATAAAAACAACCACAAACGCAAACCAACGTCTTTATCTGAGAGGTGAGGTGCTGAGGTCCTGAGAGGTGCTCAGGAGTACGACATTGGTGCTAGGAGCATTACAGTACCTATACCTTATCTAACACATTTTTACTTCTTTTCAGGTTGCGTTAATATTTGGTATTCATGGTGCATGTAGACGGCAAGAGCTTCACTATTGTGAAAGACATATTACCATATAAAGATATTACCACAAAAGACATTGAAAATCAAGGCAAAATGCTTTTAGTTAAAATCCCAAACACTAAAAACAAAATACCCCGATCTTTTATTATCGACGGCCCATTTTATGACGTCGTCAAAAAATATGAAGCTCTGCGTACGACTAAGACAAAAAATAATCATTTCTTTCAGAATTACCAAAAAGGTAAATGTACTGCGCAACCTATTGGCATAAATTAATTCGGTGCCATGCCAAAGGAAGTCGCCAAGTTTTTAGGATTGCCGGATGCTGATTTTTATACAGGGCACAGTTTCAGAAGAACGTCAGCTACATTACTTGCTGATTCGGGAGCTGATATATTGACTTTAAAGCGGCATGGCGGGTGGCGTTCTAACGCAGCAGCAGAATCATATGTAGAAGATTCCATCCAAAACAAAGCAAATATAAGTGCTAAAATAACTCAGACAATAAATTTGGAGCCACAATCGAAGAAGTTTTGCCCTGAGCCGCGCCCCTCTACTTCTACTGATGATACTTTTTTATTTACAACTAATGACGAATTACAATGCTCTTCTGCCGCCTTTCAAGAAGTTTCGTCGTCTCCAACATTTACCCTAACACAAAACAATGACATTATGAATAGTAATAATAATAATAACATAATTAAAAAACCAACTACAACTACGTATCATTTTAATAATTGTAATTTTACTAACTGTTTCAATAATTAAAAATGAACAAAATATAAAATGTTTTTTTTCTGTTTCCTCGCAAATGTGTTAAAAAACGTCGTACGATATGCGTGCGTAATGGTTAGAACATGCTCGGCTCAATTACGCCCTCGCCTTCGGCTCGGGCTGAAATTCCGCCTCGTATGTTATAACCATCTTAACGCACTAATATCGTAATGTACTATTAATTCCATGGCAGCTGATAATTAAATCAATATCATAAAAAAATCATCTCTCTCTCTCTCTCTCTCTCTTTCACTCGCGATCATACTCGAGCAACATCGCTGCTGCCCGTACTGCGTTTTCTTCTCACGGTCTACATTTCTCGGTAGGATGACGTCAAATAACAACTTTGAAGGGAACTGTTAAGGGCATTACATTTCTGAGGGGCTTATATACTACTCAAAAGAAAATAGGGGCCACTAAGTATTTTGATTGCTACGTGAAAAATATAGTAAACAGTAATGTATATTTATTAAAATAACATGTAACAAGGCTTTTGTTTTAACTTATGCTAATAACCATTTAATTGTGTAGTCAATTGTTTCACTTATTTCAATTAACATGAAATAAGTCCATTGTCAACAGCAAAAACTAAACAGAAACTCTTTGCAAAACAAAACCAAAACTGACACAAGCTGTTTTTTTAATGGTTTGGTAACGGGTGTGTTCTCCTCTCCTGTTTTCACACACCTGGAGCCTTGAATGCATACTCTCGATTAAGATTCTGATGTATTCATCAGGTATCTCTTCCCACACACGTTTCAGAGCATCCATAAGCTGTTGCTGGTTGTGAACCTCTTGCTCATGCTCCCTAACCCTTCGTTTTAATTGGTCCCACATATGCTCTATTGGATTTAAATCCGGACTATACGCTGGCCATGGTAGGACACGAATATGGGAGTCATCCAGTACAGTCTGAGTGGCCCGAGCTGTGTGTGGGCGGGCATTGTCATGCATTAACCAGAACCCTGGCCCCACTCTCTGTGAGAATGGAATCACATGAGGCCTGATGACTTCATCGATGTACCGTTATGCAGTTACTGTGCCTTGATTTAAGAAAACCAGCTCAGTTTTGCCTTGTAAGCTAATCCCAGCCCAAACCATCACACTAGGACCTCCAAAGCGGTCAATTTCCTTGATGCAGACATCGGAAAATCTATCACCCTGTCTCCATACTCTAATCCGCCGATCATCACTACAAATTTTCACTTTACACTCATCTGTGAAGAGCACCATACCCCATTGATTCATGAATCTGAATGTTCGCGGCAAAAACTTAAACGATTTCCACGTCGAAACCTAGATAAAGGAATTCGTACTAATCGGCGTCTGGACCTTTGCTGGTCTTCATGCAGTCGATTACGTATCGTTTGGTCACTAACACGAGTCCCCGTTGTCAACCGTAGGCGATTTTGTAACTTACGTGCCGTCACAGAGCGCTCTCGACGGGCACTCAATCGGATGTAGCGATCCTCTTATGCCGTAGTCGCTCGCACCCTGCCCGATCCAGGCCTTCTTGCAACACTGCCAGGTCTCTTGGAACCGATCCCACACATTGTGGATGGCTCGGCGAGAGAAACCCAACGAAAAAGCTACAGACCGCTGTGAATGACCTTAAGCAATCAATGTAACGGCTCTGGTGGCAGTAATGGTATCCATATGCCTTCGTTGACATGGCATTATTAACAAAAGATGTTAAAAAAAGCAAAAGATGGACAGAAATAGTTTTTTAACAGAATAAAATTGTGATTCCATCTGAAAGGAATTTGACCTGAAACTCGTTTTTTTTATTTGCTTCAATTTCTGGCCAGCTGTAAGACTTAAACACCAGCATTAAAGAGGTTGGATACTGAAGGAGGCCGGACATCATTAATTAGTCACTTATTAATTAGTTTACATCTAAAAATTTACTCAAAAACAGAAATATGTAAGTGGCCCTTATTTTCTTTTGAGTAGTATACAAATGGTCCTTGAATTGGTTCACAGCTAATAATCTATTGTTAAATGCTGGTAAAACCAAGTGTATCAAATTCTCACTTCCAAATGTCAGGCAAGTTGAGACCAGTTTAGTGCTACACGTTAGAATTAGTAAATTACACGAAGTTTCTTGGAATAACCATTGATAGCAAATTGCAGTGGGGATTCCACATAGATAAATTAGCTGGTAAATTAAGTTCTGCGTCTTACGCCGTTAGGAACATCGGACAAAACACGGATGTTGCAACATCTAGACTATTTTAGTTTCTTTCATATGGTATCTTGTAGTGGGGGAAAGCAGTGGATATTTAAACTATGTTTAATTGAAAGAAAAGAGCTTTTAGAACAATTTATAATTTAAAACGCCCAGACTCCTGAATAGAGCTTTTAAAAGAAATGAATGAATGACATACTAATGGTAGCTAGTCAATTTATTTTCAAACTTAATTTTTATTAGCTGTAATGTTAACCTAAGAAATAATCACAAACTAGTTGCGGGGCCCCGGTTTAGACTCGCAAAGTTTAGCAATTCTTTCATTCCTTACTATAACTAGATATCTCTGGAGATTTTGAAATTGCCATTTGAGCAATGGAAAAACTATTTAAAATCGCCTTTGAAAAAAGGGGATATTATAATGTTCAAGATTACTTAAATGATGGGACTGTGTGGGGTTAATCTTCCTATTAATTATAATTCATATTGTAATATGTGTATTAGTTAAGCACAACCAATTTTTAAAAGAGATCTAAAAATCTTTCTGTGGGAGTTTCTTTGCACTGCTTCTCCTACAAGTGGTCCAATGTAGAGAAGAGGCAATAATGGCGTTGGCTAAGTATATGTAAATAACTACAGAAATAAATACATTTCAACTTTGAACGTTAATAAAAATATAAATAAGTAATCGAAGACCCAATACCCATAATCCAAGACTTAGCTTATCTTACACCAAGACCTCGAAGTACCGAATGGTTGATCATCCAGTCTTAATTAGTAAATAATAGTAGCTTATGTAACTGATACATTATGCCTAATTATGTACAGTTATATACACTAATTTATCTGCACACATATCATAAGCTCTCTTTGATGTGTTCAGGAACCGCATGTTCGACCGGCCTTGGCGCATTGATAATTTATCTGCACTTGTTTAGCTTGTTCAGTAGTACCAACTTCACAAACAAACTAGGGGCGGCACGTAGGCGGGCGTCGGCGTTCGAAATTTGAATGTCATTATTTGTCGAAAATTCATACGTTATGGTCATAATGTATTAATATTCAGATCAGAAATAAGTTTTTACCTTGTAGTATATCATTATGCTGGTCGTAACGTGCGATTTTTGGACGCTGTAAAGAGGGTTTATGATACGTGTGTAGTTTATTTTTTTTGCTATTAATTTAACCTGTTTCTTAACCTGTTCATTTAATTTATCTACACACGTATCACAAACCCTCTTTACTGCGTTCAAAAACCGCACGTTACGATCAGCATTATGTTAAACTACTTGGTAAAAACTCGTTTCGTATCTGGAAAACTACACATAATGGTCATTATGTGTAGTTTTTCTACATATAATGACATTCAAATTTCGAACGCCGACGCCCACCCGCGTGCCGTCCCTAGTTTGTCTGTGAAGTTGGTACTGACATTCAAATTTCGAACGCCGACGCCCGCCTGCTTGCCGCCCCTAGTTTGTCTGTGAAGTTGTACTGACATTCAAATTTCGAACGCCGACGTCCGCCTGCGTGAAATTGGTACTACAGAACAAGCTAAACAACTGCAGAGCCACAATGCCGGTCAAACATGCGGTTCCTGAACACATCAAAGAGAGCTTATGATATGTGTGCAGAGAAACTAGTGTATGTAACTGTACATAATTAGGCATTAAAACTCTCGAGTGATATTATTATGAAACTCGCCTTCGGCTCGTTTCATAAACCCACTCTCGAGTATTAATGCCCTCCATTAAGTAGCAGTCACATAAACTACTATTACAGTAGTAGTTTTATCGTCCTCCTAGTAGTATGTAATGTACCTATTCTCTTCCTATGAACAGTAATAATAATATTCAACCTGGGAACGATTATTTGGATACAATCTGACTCCTATAGACACGTAATAACAATAATAAGTCTATTTTTAGGGTTCCGTACCCGAAGGGTTCCAAACGGGACCCTATTACTAAGACTCCGCTGTCCGTCCGTCCGTCTTTCCGAATGTGTAATTTTTCAGATAAGAAATGAGTTTTTACCAAGTAGTTTAACATTATGCTGATCGTAACGTGCGGTTTTTGTACGCAGTAAAGAGGGTTTATGATACGTGTGTAGATAAATATTTTTTTATCTACTAAATCGCATCGCAATGAAACGCAGTCGATATGTCGCTGTCGCGTCGCGTTGGTAATATCAATCACCTTTCGGCCCAATCGGAAATCGGGAAATGGTTCACTTTTTACAGGAAAGATTTGAACCGAACATTCAGAAATACATTGCAAGTAAAATAGTTCTTAAAATAAGGCCGTCTACAGTGCCATCTGTTGGATTTTGAAGAAAACCTGCTATGAAAGTATCCCATTAACTCATCAGGAAAGTACCGTATTAAACGCTCTGGGTGTACTCTCATGCTCAGTCACCGAAAGAAAAATTTGCTGTGACACTCACTTGTTAAACTGATTTTAGCCTATCACGTGCATCTATTTGGAATTAATCTGTGATTTTCTGTTACATTTGACCACTCTTCCAGAAATTGGGGGTCAGTCTAATATTAACGTCCTTACCACACGAACCGCCTCCAACTCCTAGAGGCGGGCGCGGCGGCGGGCGCGGCGGCGGCGGGCGCGGTGGCGACGCGACGTTCACAGTCCGGGCACGCCACCTCCACTTGTGTGCCGACGGATGCCACATCTGAAACGTAGCGGAGTAGGGGGTCTAATGTCTACTATAGTGGCGGTCATAGTACCAGCGATAAGGGAGTTGTATGGAGAGGGAGGTCTAATGTCTAGTATAGTGGCGGTCATAGTACCAGCGATAAGGGAGTTGTATGGAGAGGGAGGTCTAATGTCTAGTATAGTGGCGGTCATAGTACCAGCGAAAAGGGAGTTGTATGGAGAGGGAGGTCTAATGTCTACTATAGTGGCGGACATCGTACCAGCGATAAGGGAGTTGTATGGAGAGGGAGGTCTAATGTCTAGTATAGTGGCGGTCATAGTACCAGCGTTAAGGGAGTTGTATGGAGAGGGAGGTCTAATGTCTACTATAGTGGCGGTCATAGTACCAGCGATAAGGGAGTTGTATGGAGAGGGAGGTCTAATGTCTAGTATAGTGGCGGTCATAGTACCAGCGATAAGGGAGTTGTATGGAGAGGGAGGTCTAATGTCTACTGTATTGGCGGTCATAGTACCAGCGATAAGGGAGTTGTATGGAGAGGGAGGTCTAATGTCTAGTATAGTGGCGGTCATGTATCAGGGATTAGGGCGGTTGTATGGAGAGGGAGGTCTAATGTCTACTATAGTGGCGGTCATAGTACCAGCGATAAGGGAGTTGTATGGAGAGGGAGGTCTAATGTCTAGTATAGTGGCGGTCATAGTACCAGCGATAAGGGAGTTGTATGGAGAGGGAGGTCTAATGTCTAGTATAGTGGCGGTCATAGTACCAGCGATAAGGGAGTTGTATGGAGAGGGAGGTCTAATGTCTACTATAGTGGCGGTCATAGTACCAGCGATAAGGGAGTTGTATGGAGAGGGAGGTCTAATGTCTAGTATAGTGGCGGTCATAGTACCAGCGATAAGGGAGTTGTATGGAGAGGGAGGTCTAATGTCTACTGTATTGGCGGTCATAGTACCAGCGATAAGGGAGTTGTATGGAGAGGGAGGTCTAATGTCTAGTATAGTGGCGGTCATGTATCAGGGATTAGGGCGGTTATATGGAGAGGGAGGTCTAATGTCTACTATAGTGGCGGTCATAGTACCAGCGATAAGGGAGTTGTATGGAGAGGGAGGTCTAATGTCTACTATAGTGGCGGTCATAGTACCAGCGATAAGGGAGTTGTATGGAGAGGGAGGTCTAATGTCTAGTATAGTGGCGGTCATAGTACCAGCGATAAGGGAGTTGTATGGAGAGGGAGGTCTAATGCCTACTGTATTGGCGGTCATAGTACCAGCGATAAGGGAGTTGTATGGAGAGGGAGGTCTAATGTCTAGTATAGTGGCGGTCATAGTACCAGCGATAAGGGAGTTGTATGGAGAGGGAGGTCTAATGTCTAGTATAGTGGCGGTCATGTATCAGGGATTAGGGCGGTTGTATGGAGAGGGAGGTCTAATGTCTACTATAGTGGGGGTCATGTATCAGGGATTAGGGCGGTTCTATGGAGTAGGAGGTCTAATGTCTACTATAGTGGGGGTCATGTATCAGGGATTAGGGCGGTTGAGTCAGTCATTTTTTTTATTGAATATAAATAAATAAATTATCTTATTCAACGTCAAAATTATACTTACTTATAACTACAAGTCAATTTTTTTTTTATATAAAAAAAGACCACCGTTTCGGAAGGTGGGCCTCGGGGTTAAGAAGAAACGGCAAGAAACTCCCCCATACCTTTTTTTTTTAAAAGTGACTTTACAACAGGTACTGGTTTCGGTCTAAGGAAATTCGCCGGCGAGTGATAGACTTGATCCATCGCCCCTCGTCGAATTTCTGTGCGCTGAGATGGTATGTACCATGCAGTTTTGTCATCTAAGTATTCCTTAATACTATAATAGGACTTTCTTATCAGCTCATTTTTAACATGTTTTTGAACCTCAGGAAGGATCAATGATTCCTGTGGTATTTTATTGTAGAAGCGAATACAGTGCCCCATGAATGATGTGCCTACTATACTTAGTCTAAATAATGGTAGTGCTAACCTATTTTTATTTCTAGTGTTAATTGTATGGCTATCACCTACAATTTTAAATAAAGCAATGTTTTTTCTTACATGCATGATATTCTCGTATATATATTGACAGGTAACCGTAAGTATATTAATTTCTTTGAATTTTTCTCTTAATGATTCTCTAGCATCTAATTGATATATCGCCCTGATCGCCCTTTTTTGTAAGAAAATATCGTATTTATATCTGCTGCTCTCCCCCAGAGCAATATTCCATAAGACATAATACTGTGAAAATAACTGAAGAAAACCAATCTGGCAGTTTCAACATCTGTAAGATATCTGATTTGTCTGTCGCAAAAGCGGCTGAGCTAAGTCTTCGTGCGAGATTAGTTATGTGAGGACCCCATTGAAGTTTCGAATCTATAGTGATTCCGAGAAAGATTGTGTCTTCAACGAGGTCCAATCTTTCAGATCCTATTCTAACACTGCTTTTAACCTGTCGTACATTAGGCAAACAAAATTTGATACATTTAGTCTTCTTTAAGTTTAATAACAGGTTGTTTACATTGAACCAACTTAACACATGAGAGAGTGTACTATTTGCGTCGTCTAGAATTTCTTCTTGTCTTTTCACCTTGAAAATAATAGATGTGTCATCAGCAAATAGATCAATCTGAGTAATTTTTTCCACCATGTTGTATGGAGTAGGAGGTCTTATGACTACTATAGTGGCGGTCATAGTACCAGCGATAAGGGAGTTGTATGGAGAGGGAGGTCTAATGACTATGACTAACAGAAAAGAGCTATTTGAGCAATTTATAATTTAAAACGAATAGACTCCTTAAGAGAGCTTTTTAAAGAAATTGACATACTAACAGTAGCTAGTCAAATTTATTTTCGAAAATATAATGTATGTACGCAAGAACCTTACAACATTTTCCAAACTTAGCGATAGCTGTAATGTTAACCTAAGAAATAATCACAGATTATGTGCGCCCCGTTTTAGACTCGCGAAGGTTAGCAATTATTTCAAGGGTCAGTGCATTCTCCACTACAATAGGATACCTCTGGAGATTTTGAAATTGCCATTTGAGCAATTTAAAAAGCATGTTAAAGCGACTTTGTCGAAAAAGGGATATTACAATGTTCAAGATTACTTAAATGACAGGACTGTATGGGGTTAATCTGGCTCAAGACAGGCCTTGCTGTTAATAGTTTTGTAATTATTTATTCCTGCTTATTAATCATAACAATTAAATTTTTCATATTTGTATAAGTTAAGCACAACCTATTTTTAAAAGAGATCTAAAAATCAATCTGTGGAAGTTTCTACGCCCTTCTTCTCCCACAGTGTTCCAATGTAGAGAAGAGGCAAAAAATGACGTTTGCTAAGTATATGTAAAAATCTACAGTAATAAAGTACTTTGACTTTGAAAGTCTAGTATAGTGGCGGTCATAGTACCAGCGATAAGGGAGTTGTATGGAGAGGGAGGTCTAGTGTCTAGTATAGTGGCGGTCATAGTACCAGCGAAAAGGGAGTTGTATGGAGAGGGAGGTCTAATGTCTAGTATAGTGGCGGTCATAGCACCAGCGATGAGGGAGTTGTATGGAGAGGGAGGTCTAATTTCTAGTATAGTGGCGGTCATAGTACCAGCGATAAGGGAGTTGTATGGAGAGGGAGGTCTAATGTCTACTATAGTGGCGGTCATAGTACCAGCGATAAGGGAGTTGTATGGAGAGGGAGGTCTAATGTCTAGTATAGTGGCGGTCATAGTACCAGCGATAAGGGAGTTGTATGGAGAGGGAGGTCTAATGTCTAGTATAGTGGCGGTCATAGTACCAGCGATAAGGGAGTTGTATGGAGAGGGAGGTCTAATGTCTAGTATAGTGGCGGTCATAGTACCAGCGATAAGGGAGTTGTACGGAGAGGGAGGTCTAATGTCTACTATAGTGGCGGTTATAGTACCAAGGATTAGGGCGGTTGTATGGAGTAGAAGGTCTTATGACTACTATAGTGGCGGTCATAGTACCAGCGATAAGGGAGTTGTATGGAGAGGGAGGTCTAATGTCTACTATAGTGGGTATCATGTATCAGGGATTAGGGCGGTTGCATGGAGTAGGAGGTCTAATGTCTATTATAGTGGGGGTCATGTATCAGGGATTAGGGCGGTTGTATGAAGAGGGATGTCTTATGTCTACTATAGTGGGGGTCATGTATCAGGGATTAGGGCGGTTGTATGGAGTAGGAGGTCTTATGACTACTATAGTGGCGGTCATAGTACCAGCGATAAGGGAGTTGTATGGAGAGGGAGGTCTAATGTCTAGTATAGTGGTGGTCATAGTACCAGCGATAAGGGAGTTGTATGGAGAGGGAGGTCTAATGTCTAGTATAGTGGCGGTCATAGTACCAGCGATAAGGGAGTTGTATGGAGAGGGAGGTCTAATGCCTAGTATAGTGGCGGTCATAGTACCAGCGATAAGGGAGTTGTATGGAGAGGGAGGTCTAATGTCTAGTATAGTGGCGGTCATAGTACCAGCGATAAGGGAGTTGTATGGAGAGGGAGGTCTAATGTCTACTATAGTGGCGGTCATAGTACCAGCGATAAGGGAGTTGTATGGAGAGGGAGGTCTAATGTCTAGTATAGTGGCGGTCATAGTACCAGCGATAAGGGAGTTGTATGGAGAGGGAGGTCTAATGTCTAGTATAGTGGCGGTCATAGTACCAGCGACAAGGGAGTTGTATGGAGAGGGAGGTCTAATGTCTACTATAGTGGCGGTCATAGTACCAGCGATAAGGGAGTTGTATGGAGAGGGAGGTCTAATGTCTAGTATAGTGGCGGTCATAGTACCAGCGAGAAGGGAGTTGTATGGAGAGGGAGGTCTAATGTCTAGTATAGTGGCGGTCATAGTACCAGCGATAAGGGAGTTGCATGGAGAGGGAGGTCTAATGTCTACTATAGTGGTGGCCATAGTACCAGACTTGAAATGGTTGTATGGGGAGGTCTAGTGTCTTCTTGCTCTCAGACCTATTCTGAATCAATATCATTAGACAGATCTAATCCTTTAACACCAATAACTGAACTTAAGATTACATCCCATAAGCCCATCACCATTTATACCAACAAATAATACTAATAAAGCGTACACTGCATAAATACTGTAACCGTTTTCTATCTACCAAGTATTGCAAGCAAAGCATTTACCATTATCTGTCTGGCACTGAGCGTGACTAGTATCACGCAAGAGGCTATCTAATCTCCTTTTCTGATTGCCACAAGCCGCCTCCAAAGCCGTTATTTCTGCATTCATCTTGTCTATCACCGACTGTAGAATGTTATTCGCTGCGTTCCCGCCATCTAGTAACTTCTGTAGAGTAGACAAGTTGTTTTCACATTGTTCCAATTCTGATTGCATTTCGGCTATAGTTCTGTGCGAGCGCTTTAGGTCTCTTTCTGCTTGGGTGATATCGTGTTTTCTTTTCTCGCATTCTGTGCAATTCATGCGACGGTCGTCACAGTGTATATCACTATTATTATTATTAGCATATTCAGTTGTGTCTTCATTATCTGTGTCTTCTTCTTGTGCGTCGTTCAAGTCAAGAGTGTTGACCTTAGATTTGCAGATGCTCAGTCGCATTTCGTCGAAGATAGATATGTCAGTGGTGCGCCCATGATCCTCTCCCATTAAGTTTAGGAATAATGATTCGTCGCCGGTCAGGAAAGCGTTAGCTATAATAGGCATAAAGGCGAGGTGAAGAATGCGGAAAGCAAACATCCCATGCGCTAACTCAAGTCTACAGAGTGTTTAGGAAATATGAATGACATTGTTCCGGACGCACTTCCGACAATTCAAATTTTTTAGGACACTCAGAGTCATGTCTCTTGTCTCTCGCTCACGAAATGACAGCGCCTGTATGACTTTTAAGTGGCCCTTTATTTGAGCGCCATGGGTAGCAGGTATGGGACTATTAGTCTAATACACAGACGTATTAGACCAATAGTCCCATACGCCAAACGTCAATTTGACTAAAACTGCTGTACTAGATTCGAGTTTGCGAATAGGGGTTGGATAGCAATGTTAATATGATGAGCATTAATATTGCGCTAGTTATTAGTATATTAGCTGCATGAGACAGTTAGCGCGTTGTGCTCACCGCGTAGAATTTGTCTGTACATCTAGGAAGTTCGTGATATTTTGGCGGATAGTTGGGGTTATTCTAAGCATAACCTGAAAGTTTCAGGTCACGGAACTCAATAGTTTTTCAGATATGTTTTATTTTTTATCTACACACGTATCACAAACCCTCTTTACTGCGTACAAAAACCGCACGTTACAATCAGCATAATGTTAAACTGATTGGTAAAAACTCATTTCTTATCTGAAAAATTACACATTATGATTTTTCTGCATATTATGACATTCAAATTTCGAACGCCGACGCCCGCCTTCGTGCCGCCCCTACTTTGTCTGTGAAGTTAGTACTACAGTACAAGCTAAACAGCTCAATGCCACAATGCCGGTCAAACATGCGGTTCCTGAACACATCAAAGAGAGCTTATGATATGTGTGTAGATAAACTAGTGTATGTAACTGTACATAATTAGGCATTAAAACTCTCGAGTGATATTATTATGGCTCGATTATTAAAGCCCTTCATTATGTAGTAGTCGCATAAACTACTATTATTATTTTATAGTAACGAAACGCAATAATAACGTCAAAATACGTTATTGTGGCTAAATTTCAATTGGGTTATAGGTTAGGTTGGCACTGAGAAGCAGTAGTGAAGCGTATGCAAAGAAAAGCCAAATTTGAGTATCAAATAAAGAGGTCAACAAACTAGAAGAAAGTCATTTTTACACTCCAATTTTAGTAATTTCTTCAAAAAAATCATATCTTCGAAACTAGGCATTTACGGGGCGGAGTAACGGGAAAGGTAACTTCACTCCCCTACTCCAACAAGGTGAAGTTCGTGCGGTCAAGATCCAAAGTCCTCTCCACGGTCCACTGATGGAGAAGATTATGCAAAACTTTTTGGTAGATGGCACTGTCTCTTCGTAACACGTCTAACATAGTCAACAGCAAACATCTGGATGATGACAATTCATTTCTCTGATTGGAAACTCTTTATTGTGGTAAATCCTACCTTGCCCAAACCGGGAGTCGGAGTGCACGCTGCTCAGCGCTGCCAGCATCTGCTCCTCCGTGTAGCTCACGTCGATGGAGCGGTCCAGTGGGTTCTGTGTGAGGTTGGACTTGTTCAGCACGTCCTTGAGCTCCATTTCGATTAGCCTCTGGAAGGGAGGTAACAGGCTTTGAAAGTAATGTAATAGCCCCCACTGCTCGGAAATGTGGCGAATGAATAGTTAACCAGGACAACAAAAACAGTTCTGGCCTGTTTTAACTAGCATTTATAGTCCTACGTAGAAAATCAAGTTGAAATTCAAAGTCCTGTATGGGTATTGCCCGAAACACTTTTGGACCACGACGGTGTTCTCATTCTGGAACATGCAGTAGGGTTGTAGTATTGCGCCGTGCCAGGTACTATGCGGATGTGGCGCGGTGAATACAATTAATGGAACACTAACCGATTTATTTACTGAAAATCCCTCAAGATAGTGTTTGACCCATTCAGCTATGGCACACATCAAATCCCTCCGCCTTTAAAAAGTTTCATCCAATATCCTCTCCAAAGTCCCAGAAGCCATTACCCATTCTCAGCTCTCCTCCTGCCTATTTTCAAACAACCTGCCGAATCGATTCCAGTTTGTATTAAGGCCGGGTCACAGTAACATCACGGCCATACTCAAAGTCACCGACGACAAGACAGCACTCAATGGATGAGAAACCGCTGACTGTGATAGCATTGCTCGACTTCAGCAGCGCTTTTAACTGCGTCGATATCAACATTTCATTGAGATACTGAAGTCCTTGAATGTGTCCTCCGTCTCTGCTAACTGGTTCGACTCTTACCTTAGGCGACTTCAACAGAGTGGTTTGAACTCTTTGAACTCTTTGTCCCCCAAGGCGGTACACTCTCCCCGCGTCTTTTCTCTATCTACATTAATTCCATCTTAGACGTCCTCTCCTCATCATTCCATCTTTACGCCGACGATCGCCAGATATACCGCTATTTTTCCCCATGTGCGCCTGAGCCCCTGGCCACCACGCTTTTCGTGTGCAGACCCTCGTTCTGCGAACCTATGCCGAGAAGAAGAATGCACCAAGGTATAGCAGCAATTCCCACCTTCTCCTTGACACATCGCCAGATATACCGCTATTTTTCCCCATGTGCGCCTGAGCCCCTGGCCCCCACGCTTTTCGTGTGCAGACCCTCGTTCTGCGAACCTATGCCGAGAAGAAGAATGCACCAAGGTATAGCAGCAATTCCCACCTTCTCCTTGACACATTGCTGCAGGACCTCCTCCAGCTCCCTGACCCTGCTGGCCAGCCCCGCGGACTCCGCCTGCAGAGCCTCATTCTCCAGCAACAGAGCCGACTGCCGGGCTGCGTACATCTCGTTGATGCGGTGGCACTCGCCCTTCGACTGGCTTAGCAGCTCTTGTAGGGTCAGTTTCTGGAACAATGCGGATGTTTAATAGTAGTTTATAGACCAAGGGGATAATAAGACTGAGTCCTGAGTGCAGTTAGGGGATAAGACAAAAACAGCTTAATCCCCGAGGAATATACCATTCTTTTCTCAACTCATGCAAGCGAATAAAAAGTAAGGTTACTGAAAACAGCATTTTATAAAAGAAAATTAAAAGCGAAAATTGATGTTTGAATCATTAGTCCAGTTGTGGAATAGAATTGTATCTTCGATTTTATAGAATCTTTGCAGTTTTACTACGTTATATATATGTATGGCAGCGTCTTGCAACACTCGCGGCTTTTGTTTTATTTTAATGTGTTCCATTTAGCATTAGCGTGCGCATGCGACGTGTCTATTTAACTAAATTAGACGTAAGTACATAACAATTAGAACCATGACAAGGGAAAATCACATTATTAACCAGCGGGACATAATGAAATTCAGTACAACATAATGACCCGGCTAACACCAAGGGCTTTAATGACTTGCTTTACGTAAGCTT
The DNA here is from genome assembly GCA_949825045.1 of Argyresthia goedartella. Taxonomy (NCBI): domain Eukaryota; kingdom Metazoa; phylum Arthropoda; class Insecta; order Lepidoptera; family Argyresthiidae; genus Argyresthia; species Argyresthia goedartella. The sequence continues at coordinate 33,624,783 of OX463812.1, read as the reverse complement.
TGCACGATGCATAATGTGGCATTGGCGAGCAGGTGGTGTGAAAAATAAAATCTCACTCACTTGATTAGGTTAAGTCTTACTTTTAAGTAAATATTATCTGTGCCAGGAGGGCGCGCTCTTTATGAGTGATTCATGATTCATGATATAAGTATCTATAAACTTACTTCACTCTCCAAGCCAGCGAATTGCTCATCGCTATTGCGCGCGCGCCGCCTCAGCAGCTCCAGCTCGCGTTGCGTCTCCTCTAATGCCGTCTCATTCTCGCTGAGGCGCTCGCTCGCCTCCTCATAGTCTGCTCGCAGGTGCGAGAGGGAGGCGTTCTCGTTGCGTAGCCTACGAGTGAGAGTGAGAAACGAACTTAAACTATATAGTAGCGCAAGCATACATTTGCATAGCAGTGGTGTAGTGTTGAGGCTCTGTCTCACAAGCCAGAGGTCCCAGGTTCGAATCCTGGCCGAGGAGAGATCAACGACACACGGTATCCTAATTTGGTACCAAAGAGAATTCGTACCTGTACATATTTATGTTTACTTGCAACTATTTGGCAAGTTATTTGCGTGTCGGGTCACTGCTGTGTGCGCTTTGTATAAAGATATACATTAAAACCGGCCGCACAAAGGGTTCCGTACCACCGTACGTCCCTATTTGTAACGACTTCAAACGACTTAATATTATGACATTCCCTTCACTATACATCTATGAGGTAGCAATGTTTGTCAAGACCAATAGACAACTATTTATTAACTTTTCTAGTAAGCGTCACGAGACAAAGATTACCATGCCTAGTCATAAAACAGCATTATATAAAAATAACATTCTCGGCATGGCACCCATAATTTTTAATCACATGCCTGATAGTATACGTAGGTTAGACAATATAATACAATTTAAGATAGAAATTCGCAACTTATTATTGAATAAAATGTACTACTCCATAAGAGAATATCTAGATGACAGGACACTGTAAGTTTAATACACAATTGAATATTTGTATGCCACTGCGCCAAACATAGAGATATGATATTATAAATATTTAAGATCATTATACTATAACCTATGTTTTACAAATTTACCTTTGACTTTGACTTAAACCATACATTTCTCAATATTTGTCCTGTCTATGTCCTGTGTCTCTTTGTTGGGCCTACAAGTCTAAATGCCACACATACAAACATACCTTCACCGCCCCTTTCGTTTTCGTCATACAGTACATAGCTCACACCGAGCGTACAGTACAGTATAATGCGATTTTTTCAAAATTAGGATCAGTAGTTTCGAAGATAAGGGGGAAAGGAATGGTCTTCTTTTGTAATAAATATATATATATATGAAAAAAACATGTTTGAGAACCTCTCAAAAAGCCCTTTCATTTAACATGTAACATCATGATACTGTTTGCCTATTTTTTCAATTTCTGATTTGCACCCTTATTTAAACCATATATCTCATCTCAATAATTCTCATTTTTTATGATCAGTCGTTTCAGAGATATGATGGGGGAAGGGGGAATGGTATTATTTGTATTTTTTCTCTAAATATTTTAAAATTATGAAAAAAAATGATATTTGAAATCCTCGTGACAAGTCCATTCATTTGAGATGTCACAATTCAAAATTCAAATTTAAAATTATACGTCAAAATATAGTACTTACATGTTTTTGTTTGGGTCACATAAAATACATACATGTACCAATCTTCAACTTAAATACTCCAGAATTAGGTTATTTAAATACTTCTACGCACGGATTTATAGAAACATGAGTAATCCTAATGGTTCTGTTTTTCCTCTTTAAGGTACGGGATACGTAACCCTAAAAATAAAACAATAAATAACGTACCTAACTAAAATTACAAAAAGTTCCGACTGCGATACACTAAACAGCACAAAACAAGCAGATAACACTTAACGTAATTATTGAGATTTCATAAAATTATTATAGAAAAGTGTTACACACCCAAATATTACACACATTAAATTAAATTTAAATGCAAGCGGAACACACTCTATTAAAAATTGGTCCCGCCTGGAAATAACCTGCTTTTAATGGCGACGACCCGAATGGCCGAGTCGGCAGTGACCCTGCCGACGAAGCCAAGGGTCCCGGGTTCGAGTCCCGGTGGGGTTAAATATTTGTTTGATGAGAACGGATGTTTATACCCCAGTCATGGTTGTTTATCTATCTAAGGGGCGATTGCTCCATCCCCAGATAAACAGGCAGATAGTCTATCTGTCTGTTTATTCGACAGTTAACAATAAACTGAATTTTTCAATCGTCGGGTAGGATATAACAGTGAAATAACTTTGCTATCAGAGGAATAAATCTATCCGCCTCTTCAACGGCCAGATAACTGTATTCAGTAGAATAAAGTAGTTGTCTGTCGCCAAAAGTCATATGTCACTTGGTTTATTTGGTTTGGTTTGAGCAGTTTGAGGTTATTTCCATTGGTTATTTCTAGTAATTTTTCTGTTACTGATTATTATACCACGTTCCTACGGATTTGGCGAATTGCTATGGATGTATTTGATACAATTGACGACTTGGCAATCGAAGAAGAGGCCATGATAAATGATTACTTAAATCCACCTGAGCGCAAAGAAAGGATGGTGAGACCGAGGACTGACCATTTCACTATGTGGGATGAAAAATAATTTCATCGCAGATTCAGGCTTTTAAAAGAGTCTGTGCTATATTTGCTTTCGCTGATAGAAGATAAAATCAAGCGCAAAACACAAAGGTAAGTGTTATTTAGATATAGTACCTACTACCATCTACTTGTACCTACCTAAAAGTGATTTTACCCTACAGTAATGATGTGCATGTGAAATTATGAGTACACCATTGGCACCACCAACAGTAATAAATAACTATCTACCTGCTACTCAGTTTTATCTAACCCTAAAATTGAATTTTATTGTTTCAGGAACCAATGTATCCCACCCATGTCGCAGTTATTAATAACTCTAAGGTTTTATGCCACTGGGAGTTTTTATATCACAGTTGGTGATTTTGGTGGCATTCATAGCTCTACTATATGCCGCATTATAAAAAGAGTAACGGAAGCCATAGCATCACTGAGACCTGTTTTCATAAATTTGCCAAGAAGCGCTGATGAAGTCAGAAAGCGCCAGGAAGAATTCTACAAGATTGCCAGATTCCCTAGAGTATTCTCAGCATTAGATTGCACACATGTTCGGATTCAGTCACCCGGTGGAAACACAGCAGAGAACTTTAGGAACAGAAAGGGCTTTCTATCTTTTAACGTGCAAGCGATGTGTTCTGCAGAATTAATGTTCCAAGACATAGTTGCACGTTGGCCTGGCTCTACTCATGATAGCATGATATTTTCGAATTCTCATGTAAAATTCCATTGTGAGAATCACGCATTTGGAAATGGAATCATACTTGGAGACAGCGGTTATGAACTAACTAATTATCTACTGATTCCAATTCAAAACCCAACAACACCTGCTCAGAGCTTGTACAATGAGTCACAGATCCGATCCCGGAATGTCATCGAAAGATGCTTTGGAGTATGGAAAAGACGCTTTCCGGTCTTAAGTATTGGTTTGAGATGTAAACTACCACTTGCACAAGATGTAATTGTAGCTTGTGCTGTATTACACAATCTAGCCAGAACAAAAAATGAAGATGAACCTCAAGAGGACCCGGAAGTACATGTTCCACCTCAACCTGTATTTCCTTCCTCTGAAACAAGTCCTCCCGTTGCTGATGAAAGGCACCAGACAAGAAACATTATGCTAAGTTATTTTCAAGCTCTAATGGTATAATAGATAAGTAAATAAATTTAGCTTTTCCTACTTTGTAAAATAAAATTTCAAAAGCTTGTTATTGGTTTTATTTCTCGAAATTTAGGAAAAACTTATAAATAACTATACCAAACAACATCCTAACTAAATAATATCATTCATAACAGGCCCAGGTTTCATGTTTTTAATCAGCACTGCATGTATTTCTTCCTTTCTTCTCTCATCATTGGCTAATTGCAACATTTTCATTTTATGCTCCTCCGCCACAAACTGGTGTTGCTTTTTGGCAATCTCCATTTGCAGCTGGACCAGTTCTAAACGAGCTGCGCTTAATTTGTCTAGTTTAGAGGTGACACTTGCTCTTGTCGCTGTGTCTGGTTTTAAAACTTGTGTAACCCTTGTTTTAAGCGCTTTTGGGTGCCATTTATCCCATTTATTTACTTTTTGAGAGTCATTATTGACATCATCTTTAAATGTCTCGTCCATATTGTCGTCATCATCTTTGACTAACTCCTCCATATTGTTCACGTCATCTTTGTATGACTTGCCCATATTGTTAATGTCATCCTTGAATGACTCGTCTGTAACTTCAGTTGGCTTTGGAGGAACGACTTCCTCTTCATGAGTTGACAATGGTAAAACTTCCACTTCAGGAAATGTCAGTATGATAGTATCACTATCGTGACGAGCTTCTAATCCTGTTATATTTGAGCAAATGCTCATAACTTTCTCCTCCGTTTCAGTAAAATCTGGAGCTTCTGATGGCCCACCACCAGTTCTGTATTGCTCCTGCCTTCTCAAAGAGGACTTCTTTTTTGTGTTTTTTTTAATACCTTCATATTTTAGCTTCAACGTTTTCCACGTGCGGATACCTGTTGAAAATCCACAGGCGTTGAAGCCATCTGCAATTTTGATCCAGGCATTTTCTTTGTCCTTATTTGTGACCGCGTCAGTCTTTTTATTTTCAATTATTTGCTTGTGCTTATTTACAAGATCGACGAGCAACTGAACCTCGGCAGTATTGAAGTTGGCCGAGCGCTCTCTTTTTAATACACTTTTTTGAGATTCCATTGCAAATTTCAGTAAATAAAATCACAATATCGACGATCCAAACTAAATGTTACCAAACAATAACCTCAGAAGAAGTAATCACCACGTTGATTGAAATCAGCTGTTGCTTGAGACGCCATCTTGCAAATGACGGGAAATTATGACTATAGTCTGTCCTGCTCCACTACCACTGTTTTCTATATATTTGTTTCATCTTTCTGAGTTCGGATTGCCAGGATTGAAATAAAAAGGTCAGATAGCTAACTAAGGAATAAATTACCATTGAAAAATGAGCGACTTACTATCAGACTGATAAACAGCTAGGTAAAAATGTTCGCTTGATAGTTATCCGACTCTTTATCTGGGGCTGGAACAATCGCCCCTAAGTATAATATTTATCTATATAAGTATATGTATCGTTGTCTAGTACCCAAGATTCAGGGAATCCTAGTTTGGGGCTAGATCAATGTGTGTAAATATTTTCCAAGGTATTATTATTAAAGACGACATTACGAAAAATTAACGACGACGACGACGCTATAAATAATAAACGAATGTGTATTATTTATAGCGTCATGCAAGATTAGTATATATTTACATACTCGAATTTTAAAGCCCTTTATTTTTGCCCACAAAATCTGCTTTTTTAATGTACCCAGTGACACTCGCGCTATCAAGACGAATCTAATGATGTATCATACATTAAAATCGGCACAGCTGTTGAGTAGTTACTTGGGAATCCAGGAACAGACATACATATACACATACCGGTCAAACACATAACCCTCCTTTTATCGCTGTGCTGCTGTCGGGATAAGCCCAGCTGTGCCCACGTTTACACAGCTGTTCAATTAAATGCATAGTAAAAAAAATAAACAGTTACTACATACATGTGGTTAAGTGCCTTTGCGCTGTCCCGCTCAGCGGTCACTGCCTGCAGAGCCTCCTCGTGCTGGCGGTCGTTGAACTCCAGCTGGCTCCGCAGCTGGTGCGCGAGGTGCGTCTTCTCGCGGAGGGCGCTCTGTATTTCATCCATGAGCTGGTAGCCAGCTGAGTTTGTGGAGCAAGAATGGTATTGTGGTATGAGGCAATGATAATAAGTTAGGCTAATAAATAAAGTTTGCTGTACATGTCTTTTCTGCACTATGACTGGTGTCGTTATGTGCAATAAAATTATAAATAATGAGAATCCGAGAAGGATTTATTTATTTGAAAATCAAGTTGCGAAACAATTAGAATTCTACATCGTTAAATTAGTAGGGTAGATGGAAACAAATAGCTATTTGTTGTACCTACATGCCCACAATAACAGCCTTATCCCAACATGTCAATTAACTAATGGATTATTATGTATTACTTCCAAGTATTAATTAGATAGACTCATTCAAAAATATTGACATGCTGATGTTTTTGTAAGATCTTCATAAAGATTTGATATAAGAAACTCTTTTAATACCGATTAGACTGCATTGAAGTTTTGAAATTTGAAAGATGTTCCGATGTGGATTCCGGTACACGGCTTCACACTTTTCTTAAAAATCAGATTGATCACTGCCCTATACTAAATTGTATGTATTTCCGTGCTTTTTTAATGCCGAATGCACTGAAGTCTGAATGCAGGAAGGTATTCCAGCCATGTGAGGCCAGCCAAATCTTATCTCTTCTATATATATCTTCTATCTTCTACAAGGGGGCTGTAGCGCCTGCACCAGGATGGCTATCCTAGGAGACACAACAAACACCCACGCGCTCCTAGAACACCCAGGCCTCCTTCTCCAGCTGGTGCAGGAGTTGGGATGGCTGAAGTAGATGTGCAGGCGACGGGGACATGCACAAAGGCCCCGCTCAAGTGGGCCAGGTGCAGCCTAAGATGTAATTCAAATTGTCTTACCGTCTGTAGATATCCCAGAATCAGAGTCTTGAGGGGCCTGCCCACTCAGATTCCATGTCACATTAAAACTGCGAATAGAAATACAAAAATGAATATAAAAAAAAAGTTATTATTTTCCACAGAAGACTGTATGTAAGTCAAGAACGGTATACACTAATCTATTGTAATGTAGGAAGGATCTATTTCAAGATGTAGACAATAGCCACCAACCACATGCTCTGGTAGTGGTATTCTAGACTAAATTGATATGTTGGCTTACCTTTCATCAAGATCAAATTTCTTCTGACTCTCAGTGAATTTGTTCAAAGCCATTGCTAGCTCTTTGACACTAATATTCGGGTTTTTCTCTTCAGGATCAAGTAGACCTCGTAAGTGGCTGTATTCAGACCTGAAAAGTGATAGAATATCAATGCTATATGATATACCTACAGTAAAACCTTGGACACAATTGACACACATTGATCTAGCTCCAAACTACGATTCCATGAATCTTGCCCCAGAAGGAAGGTAATGAATTTGTAAACTACGATTCCATGAATCTTGCCCCAGAAGGAAGGTAATGAATTTGTAAAGATCAGGAGTGAGTAGGCTATATAATTTAAAGAGATAAATTAATAGGTTGGATATGTTTATATACATATATTTGCACTCCATGTAGGTATACATTGCGCCACATGTAATGAGTGGTGGCCTTGAATGTGTGACTTTTCAATACCTGGACATATGCACAGTAATTCCCGCCAACATCGCCCAGTGCTCTTAATTCGTGATGCGAGGTATAACTAGCTGCATTCATGTTTGGGATATCATCAAATACATTGGACTAGTCTTATTTTTTCAGACACATAAAGTGGCTTACTTTAATAGACATGAGGATTTCATTACAGCACAAGATATTAAAATTTATTTAAAGAGATCTGTCAGGCACGAGAATCCCGATGCTTACCATGTTCCAATGAGATAAGTTATCAGTCAGAGTGTCGATAAGGGGGCAGAAGGCCCCACTTGTGTACATTATACAGACATTATAATTTCGGAGCAGGTTCTTAGATGTTTACGGTTGTAGCCTGCCCCAGAATGGTTGACGCTTGAGGGCTTCTCAGAAACTATTTAGCTATTTTCAAACTTACTTGACAGACTCATCCCGAGGTGCGCATTTGTCCATGAGTGCATCAACGCTTAGCGTGCCGGTGTTGTCTGCACCACAGCAGTCAAATATTTGTAATGCAGTCACAAAATATTCTGAAAGTAAAGCCCAACTAAGCATTCATGGAATACCAACGCGAAGTCTCGATAACAAAGTGATTTTGAATGCCCTTTTTAGGGGGTTTAATTAAACTCACCATCCTTCAAAATGTCCAAATCCATTGTATTTACAATGAACTACCTTGATTCCGCTCGTCCGTCCGCCTTTGATATTGGAGAGTATAATATACCACATGCACGCCGTTAAGTCGTTAACGGTCGCGATTGTTTATTTTTCATTAGTAAATTCGTTACGGGTACGAAAATAGTTCCCAGCCAGAGTAAAATAAAAAACGACGGTTGAAAATTAGTATACGACTACGTTCAAGGCAGCCAGCTCTTTAATTTAAGTTGACAACAGGATAGCACTATTGAAATGTTTACGAGAGTAACAAAGACAGTAAACCCGAATTGAGATAAATATACCGAAATAAGCACGCCTACGAACACAGCTACTGGCTTTTTTTTTAAACATTCTTGATTTTATCATTGAAACTAAATTATTCGGCCTATGTAAAAGGCAACAAATATAATGATGACCAAAATATTTTTTTCCTACCCAAAATGGATAAATGAACACCAAAAGTTGCAAAAAATATCAGGGCATTATACTGCGGTAGCTTAGTTGAAGGGTAAAGGGGGTGAGCGAAGCGAAGCCCCCTTTATCGTTCGTGTTAGGTTGAACATGTAAGAACAACAAAAAATACTTAAAACATAAACTTAAGTATACAAAACATAAAAAGAAGTTTGGTGATCATTTATCCAAACACAATTTGGTGGACATTTATCCATTCTGGCAGTCATTTCGAATTTATTGGTAGTAAAATAGGTGCGTTTTTGGTAATCGTTTATACATAAGCCTAAGTAAAGCCCAACAAACCTCTGGTCTGAGGGCGCCAAATAACTGTATATATATATAGCAAAACTAAGTATAGTATACCCACGCTAATTGGCCGCTTCGCTAATCACCGAACTTATTTTAAAATCGAACTGATTAGAAGTTACATTTTAAATATACCTATTTAATTTTTATTAACTCAGGGAAAATTTTAATTTAGTTTAGTGTAGTTATAGTTTAGTTTTAGTTTATAATATAAAATAAATGTTGTCTAATTTTAAATCTTGTGATAAATCGAACAATATTACCGATAAATATAGGTTATTACGACGTAGAGGACATTTTCATTAACTATAAATTAATACAGTGGACCCCCGATAATCCGGCCCCTGTCTAATCCGGCGCCCCCTGTAATCCGACATGACAGAATTATGTTTGACAATCTTTGATAATATGTATGTATAGATCACGCAAGTTTGAACAGGTCACAACTCGTACGCGCCACCGCTATTGTGCTCGACGCGTATGCATTGTTTTACTTAGTTTGAATTACAAGACGCAGTTAACGCGTTTGAGCTAGGTTTACAATGGGCTGAAGAGAATGGTACATCCTACAACGAACTTTTACTTTTGAGAAGACTGAGGGACAAAGCTCTGATCTCGCGTTATAACAACCTTAAACAAAAAAAAATTGATGAATATTTCAAAGCTTCATAATTTGATATAGTATTCACTACATGATTTTGATTAATAATTCTTGATTATTTTGGTAGATATGTATGTATGTGCATTTATGCTTATTTTTATAATAAAACGTAAGCTCTCAATTGTTATTTAATTTACTAAATTCGACTTACATAAATTAAGTCTGATTTGTACTTCAAAGTATGTATGTACATATGTACATATGTACGTATAATATATTGACTCTCGTCACTAGATATGTAATTTGTCAGATTACAAGGTACTCTTTCGTAAAAAAATCCGGACTATAGGGGTCTTAGGCAGTGCTCTATAATCCGACAAATTCGATAGTCCGACACTGCCCTGCATAATGTTTGCCGGATTACCGGGGGTCCACTGTAGTCATGATATGGCTTTATCCCTACATATCATAAGTCATCAACTTATGTTATGTAGGGATAAAGCAGTGTATGTAACTGTACATAATTAGGCATTAAAATACTCGTGTGTTGTTATTATGAATCACTCATATATTAAAGCCTCTCATTATGAAAGTCACATTAACTACCCTTATTTTATATTACAGTGGACCTCCGGTAATCCGGCAAACATTATGCAGGGCAGTGTCGGACTATCGAATTTGTCGGATTATAGAGCACTGCCTAAGACCCATATAGTCCGGATTTTTTTACGAAAGAGTACCTTGTAATCCGACAAATTACATATCTAGTGACGAGAGTCAATATATTATACGTACATATGTACATATGTACATACATACTTTGAAGTACAAATCAGACTTAATTTATGTAAGTCGAATTTAGTAAATTAAATAACAATTGAGAGCTTACGTTTTATTATAAAAATAAGCATAAATGCACATACATACATATCTACCAAAATAATCAAGAATTATTAATCATAATCATGTAGTGAATACTATATCAAATTATGAAGCTTTGAAATATTCATCAATTTTTTTTTGTTTAAGGTTGTTATAACGCGAGATCAGAGCTTTGTCCCTCAGTCTTCTCAAAAGTAAAAGTTCGTTGTAGGATGTACCATTCTCTTCAGCCCATTGTAAACCTAGCTCAAACGGGTTAACTGCGTCTTGTAATTCAAACTAAGTAAAACAATGCATACGCGTCGAGCACAATAGCGGTGGCGCGTACGAGTTGTGACCTGTTCAAACTTGCGTGATCTATACATACATTTTAGCAAAGATTGTCAAACATAATTCTGTCATGTCGGATTACAGGGGGCGCCGGATTAGACAGGGGCCGGATTATCGGGGGTCCACTGTATTATGAAATAATCTTCCACTAAAGTAAGTATCTGTAGTCGGGTTAAGATATAGAAAATAAAACTATTATGATAATGTATTCATATTTTTTATTAGTCATCAAATTCAGAATCTAAATAATCAACATATTCATATGACATTTCATGATTAGATTGTACTGGTTCAATTCTAGACATATAAGACTCATTTTCAGTTGTAAGACTGGATGTTTCACTATCACTGCCGCCAACATTAATACTAAGTTGTTTATTTTCTCTATCAATTATCAGTCCCCTGCATCTATATTCCTCTTCTAGTTTTTTGTATGCTCATAGCAATTATTCCTTGTATCAGCAGTTATATCCTCAAAACAGTTTTGTACAAGCTGCAGGAACGTGCAACATTCTTTGTGGCAACCTTTCCTTTTACGCTTCATATCATTTCTATCGGATTCAGGTCACAATGATATGGCAGCAGTCGTAGTATTTTGTGACCACCATACTCCTGTACTAAATTACCAATCTCGTATACTGGGTCAGGTTCATTTTGTTTTACCAAAAACAACAACATAGGTACTTTTGGTGGCTTTGGTAGGGTAGGCAATATTATTTGATGTAAGCCATTCTGCAATTTCATTTTTCTATTAACCGAGCATGGAGGTTTGTTAATTTGGCTAGAATAATATCTAACATTGTCCATGACTATACAGGTGGGTTAATTTAGATTGGGTAATAATTTATTCAATACCCATTTTTTGAAATTAACTTTATTCATGGCATCATGGAAATCAGTTTTATTTTCTTTGTCGTTATAAATTAACAAAGCATTCGGCACCCTGTCTTGCCACCACAATGAACAATTATGTACCTATATATTTTTCCTAAAGCTACAGATGGGGCTCATTTTCGCTTTGCCAACATTTTGCATGACTGAGCGAAGTATGAATTTAACTTTCATCATTTTAATTTTTATATTTTTTTTCCCGGACGTATAAAACTATAAATCTTTACCTAGGTCTTAAGTTAGTACAAAATATCTTAATAATGTATATTTATCCGAACTAGGCTACTTTCAGACTATTGAAGATACATTCTACTATTTGACGTCAGATAATACAACGATACAATAAAACTACTCTTATAATTATAACGCTATGTTAGACATACCTATTTGCTAGTTCTGATAAATAATTATGTTGTTAAAGCAGTAAAGTTAAAGCATACCTAAATTAATACATATAACGTAACTATAGTTAGTAATTCCTCCGTGTCAGCATATACATAGGGCGCACTGTAAGTTTCCGGAACTGGCCACTTACATAAACAATATTTAAAAATTTATTGCAACATTTGAAAATAGAACTCTTTGGCTGTAGAATGCAGTTTGTTTCATCTGACTGCCTTTTGTTTTTACCTTGTGGCGCCATTTAAAAAATTGTGTGTCTGCATCAACATGGATTTAACTCGGGAAAATTTTCGTAGTATGATTTTCTACAATTTTAAATGTAATTTGACAGCTCAACAGAGCATCTCTCGGCTTGAAACAGCTTTTGGCAATGAAGCACCATGCAAGACAACTGTTTATAGCTGGTTTGCAGAATTCAAGCGTGGTCGTATCAATCTCAGTGACGAATCTCGCGATGGTCGGCCGTCCACCGCTGTGACCAACAAAAACATCGATGCTGTGCGCCGTATGATTGAAACAGACGGGCATGTGACCTACCATGAAATTCGCGCATCCTTAGAAATAGGCATGAGTCAAATACAATTAATCCTACACAAACATTTGGGCGTGAGAAAGCTGTGCTCGCAGTGGATCCCACACAACTTGACCGAGGCTCAAAAAACGGACCGCGTCACTTGGTGCAGTGCCATGCTTACCAGATTCAACGAAGGTGCGTCAAATTTGGTGTGGGACATAGTAACAGTTGACGAAACATGGATTTATTGCTACGATCCCAAAACAAAGCAGCAATCGAGCGTATGGGTCTTTCAAGATGAGCCGAAACCATCCAAAGTGGCGCGCGTGAAAAGTGCATCTAAGCGGATGATTGCTTCTTTTTTTAATAAAACTGGACACGTGGCTACTGTTGCTTTAGAGAATCGTCGTACAGTGAATAGTGACTGGTACACGACCATTTGTTTGCCGGAAGTTATTGACGAACTCCGTAAAAATAACCGTAAACGCCGTATCATCCTGCACCACGACAATGCTAGTTCTCACACGGCCAGATAGACAAACGACTTTTTGAAGGCGAAAAATGTAGAACTCATGAGTCATCCCGCATACAGTCCCGACCTGGCATCTTGTGACTTTTTTCTGTTCCCAAAAATTAAGAACCAATTACGCGGTCAACGATTTTCATCACCAGAAGAGGCTGTCGAGGAGTATGAAAAACACGTTTCAGAGGTCACCACAGAGGAGTGGCACAAAAGTTTTCAAAACTGGTTTCATCGAATGAAAAAGTGCATAGACGCCAAGGGAGATTATTTTGAAAAACAATAAATTAATTTTGTACCTTTAATAGTATTTTTTCATATTCATTCCGGAAACTTTCAGTGCGCCCCACGTATTATAGTTTGAAGGAGATCGTTAAGTTTGGCTTTGCATTGCTGATAGCTCGTAGGAAATAATTATAATTTTGCGTTTAATCTATTATATAAGGGAGGTACTATCTACATACTTTATCTACTCTCTGCTGTAATAGGATATTTTTAGAAAAACGAATTTGTTTATGCTGTTTTAAGATCGTGTTGTAAATAAATAGCCGTCGAACTGTTAGGACTCTACAGCATTTATATAGCTCAGAGGTGGGAAAAAGGAAAGGACGATTTGTTGCAATCTTCAATACGGCTCTTTGCGCTCTTTCCTCTCCCCACGAAGTTATACAGTAGCTAAGCAGGGACTGGCACAGTGCGTAGTAGACTTGTTTAAGTTCATGGAAGGAAAGATTGGAATCAATAATGACCTCTAAATATTTTAAACTGTTTGTCTTAGAGATGGTGGGGCAATCACAATGAGCCCTTAACATATTTTTACAATAATGGGCACGCAAGTTTCGTTCTGTGGCATTTGTACGAATGGTACTCATTAAAAATGACATAAACTTTGTTTTTTATATACTGAGAGTCATGAAAATGCTTCAGGTATAGAACAGGCATACCACTCTCCCTTACATCTTTGACTTCACGTCCCTTCATGCCACTATATCATGTCGCTCCATAAGAATTGATTTCAATTTTTTTTTATATTTATAACCTAATTTGTGTAAGAGTAAACGAAGAGACTTCATGCGAGAGATTCCCTGCTACCTACAAAGTTTATAGATTCTTTAAGAGCTGCAAGCAGCTCTTTCAAACTCGGTACTTCTTTTCGGACAGAATAAAATTCATGTATTTTATGCCTAATTGAATTGCACATAAATCAAAATCATCCAGATTGATTTTCTTTTTGGTTTTAGGTTTATTTTTCTAGGGCGTAGAAAATACAGCTGACGTCCCACCTTCGTTTTGTATGTTCATTACGGAAGATCGGGATATGCCTAAAATATAACAAAATATTTTACTTATAAATAGTTACAAATTAGCCAATTCACATTACACATACTATATGAGGTACCTACTTGTCATGTTGACAACTAGTGGTGGTTAAAATAACGTGTAGCCGTTAAAAATAGCACGCTATTTACTTGCAACGAATAGCGCGTGCTATAAGACGATTCAGATAGCGCTATGTTATAACGAAACGGAAAAAATGTGTTTGTAAATAAATAGTACAGTGGTTTCAATTCTCTAGGTGACACCAACTAGAGCAACTAAACTAATTTCGAAAGTAATATTAGTTTGAATTATGTTATTTGGCATTCTGAAGTCACCATCGTTAAACGCAAACTAAGATTAGTTCATGTTTTTTTTTTGTCAACTAAACGCATTGCTCCTTTGGGAGCAGTTCGAAACCACAATGTATTTTGAAATGCTTGATTATGTTTAACACAATCGACCTTTTTTTTTGTCAAAGGAAACTTAATAAATCTTTCAATTATATTAACATATTTTATTAATTCATCATTATTCAAGCATTTTATACCTACCGTTTAAAGTAATATTTGTAACATATTCCGTTTATTATTTACATGGCAAACTCATTGCAAAATGAACTATGATTATGTTCAATCAGTTTTCTAACTTTAAGCTGCTTGCCACGTGAAGAATTTGTCAGTTGATTCCTTCCTCAGTTTCTTTCTTTTGTTGATGTTTTGTGTAGTGAAAGATGATGGAATTGTCGTCATCGTCAAGGAAGAGAATGAACAAGCAGCAACAAGAGTTGCTTCTTCTGGAACAGGACAAACACTCCACGCAAATAAAGGGATGTTCGTGGTATGTACGCTGTCAATTTGTTTGTTTTTTGTAAGAAATTTATATACATACGTGTTTGAATGACAGGGATACACGCATGGCATCGCACACGCACGTCTGGCATGGTACCTCCCTATCTATTTTGCTTATATTCGAGATGAGACGTGCCAAATTTGTAAGAAATGGCTGATATATAAATCCGCCGGCAACTTGGCCCGTTACAGTTGCTGTTTGGATTACAGTGCGGGGAAGGCATTTTTTATCTAGCTTCGTGTGTGCATTTTTTTACTTTACTTACCTTTTTAGTCCTGATATTAGGCCAATGTGGGGGAATCTGGTTGGCCAGCTGAACAGCCTGGGCTGCAGCCGGGTCATAAAAGAGTGGAAATCGGTATGTATCATATTTCCATAAGTTAAACTGGTACTCAATAATACAATATATTGATCATCTCATGATACGCAATGATTTTTCAAACTCAAACTCAAAAGTACTTTATTACTGTAGATATTTACATATTCTTAGCAAACGTCATTTTTTGCCTCTTGTCTACATTGGACCACTGTGGGAGAGAAGGGCGTAGAAACTCCCACAGATTGATTTTTAGATCTCTTTTAAAAATAGGTTGTGCTTAACTAATACAATTATGATTTATTTTTATTTAATAAGCTGGAATAAATAATTACAAAATTATTAACAGCAAGGTCTGTGTTGAGCCAGATTAACCCCATACAGTCCTGTCATTTAAGTAATCTTGAATATTGTAATATCCCTTTTTCGACAAAGTCGCTTTAACATGCTTTTTAAATTGCTCAAATGGCAATTTCAAAATCTCCAGAGGTATCTTATTGTAGTAGAGAATGCACTGACCCTTGAAAGAATTGCTAACCTTCGCGAGTCTAAAACGGGGCGCACATAGTCTGTGATTATTTCTTAGGTTAACATTACAGCTATCGCTAAGTTTGGAAAATGTTGTAAGGTTCTTGCGTACATACATTATATTTTCGAAAATAAATTGACTAGCTACTGTTAGTATGTCAATTTCTTTAAAAAGCTCTCTTAAGGAGTCTGTTCGTTTTAAATTATAAATTGCTCGAATAGCTCTTTTCTGTAAAATAAAAATAGTTTGAATATCCGCTGCTTTCCCCCACAACAAGATACCATAGGACATCACACTATGAAAGTAACTAAAATATACTAGCCTAGATGTAGCCACATCCGTGCTTTGTCTGATGTTCCTAACAGCGTAAGCCGCAGAACTTAATTTACCAGCCAATTTATCTATGTGGGGTCCCCACTGCAATTTGCTATCAATGGTTATTCTAAGAAACTTCGTATCATTTACTAATTATAACGTGCTGTTGTCTAACACTAAACTGGTCTCAACTTGCCTGACATTTGGAAGTGAGAATTTGATACACTTGGTTTTACCAGCGTTTAACAATAAATTATTAACTGTGAACCAATTCAAGGTTAAAGACAATACACCATTAACATCATCAAATTCTCCTTTTTGTCTTTCAATTTTGAAGACCAGTGAAGTATCATCAGCAAACAACACTATGTCAGTTAATTTCTCCATCATGAAAGGCAGATCATTAATATATACCAGGAATAAGAAAGGGCCTAATATGGAACCTTGTGGAACGCCCATTTTAACACCCGATCCATTAGATTTTACGCCGTTAACTTCTGCCTTTTGAATTCTATTGCTTAGGTATGATCTTAGTAGATCCAACGCTTTATTTCTAACTCCGTAATGATTTAATTTAATTAATAGCGTATTATGATCAACACAATCAAACGCCTTCGACAGGTCGCAAAAAACTCCGATAGCATCCTGTGCGGCCTCCCATGCAGAATAAATATGAGATATAAGGGTAATACCTGCATCCGTAGTCGATTTACCCCTAGTGAAACCGTATTGTTTGGCATGGAGTTGTTTTGTACGGTTGAAGTGTGAGAGCATTTGATTGAGTATAATCTTTTCAAATATTTTACTTAGTGTTGGAAGAACAGATATTGGTCTGAAATTTGAAGGATCACCCTTATCTCCCGACTTGAACAGAGGTATCAGTTTACTGTGTTTCATGAGGTCTGGGAAAGCCCCATCGTCAACACATTTATTGAATATATAAGCTAAGTGTGGGGCTATAACTAGAATTACTGAACCAATGACTTTGACTGATATACCCCACAGGTCTTCCGTATTTTTTAAGTTAAGTAATCTAAACGTTTTGACAATGTCCTGGGGATATACATGATGAAATTTTAAATATACATTACTGGCGCTAGTGTTATTTTTTAATAAAGTCTCTGCTTCATATGGAGATGAATTTAGACGGTCTGTTGTGAGTAAGGGTACATTGGTGAAGAATGTTTCAAAAGCTCGAGCAAAATCAGCGCTGGATTTAACAACATCATCACCTATCTTTAGGCAGAAATCATTGTCCCTTGGTATAACTTTGCCAGTTTCGCGGTTTATTATTTGCCAAACTGTTTTCATTCTATTATTTGAATTTTGAATTTTTCTATTAATGTGTAAAGTTTTTGCAGTTCTACAAACCAACTTGAAAGTTTTGGAATATTTTTTAACGTAGTCATGAAATTTTCGATCAAAGTTATAGGTTTTTTGTTCATAAAGGTCATATAAGATAACTCTACTTTTACGAATTCCAAACGTTGCCCAGTCATTAAATTTAGATTTACCGTTGTAGTCACTGACTTTCTGTAATTTAAAAACTTTATTGAATTCTGTCTGAATAATGCTGAAGAAGTCTGAGTAGATTTTGTTTGGGTTCTGTTCATCAAAATCCGGTACTGGCAAATTTATATCTAACTTTTTCATATACGTCTCTAGTCTATGGGATGTAATAGGCCTATAAAATGATGGATCAGTCCTATTTTTACTGGCAATTGGGAATGAAACTGTTTGACCACTGTGATCGGAGGGTAAGCAGTTAATTACATTTTTACTTGTGAATGCACAGTCACAAAATACGTTATCTAAGCAAGTTTGGCTGGTAAGTGTAATTCTAGTCGGCTCTAGAAATATATGACATAAATTAAATGATTTGAACAGAGTTATTAATCGTTGTTTCAATGTTGTATCTACAAGCAAATCTACATTAAAATCGCCACAAATAATTAACTTTTTTCTGTTATTACAAAGTATAATGAGGGCATCCTCCATAATTTTCTCGAACATTTCAAAATTGCCATGGCCGTTTTCATCTCTCGGAGGTCTGTAGACACAAACAATAATATGGCTATCCAACTCAACACAGGATACCTCTATTTGTCTTTCTACAGTAAGTGCAAGAATATCTTTCCGTTGTTTCACCTTAATATTATTTTTTACTAAGATTAAAGAACCACCTCTATCGGCAGTTTTTCTATTGTAACAACTGACAATTTTGTAATTATTTATGTTAAAAGACATCATATTTTCCTTTAACCAGTGTTCTGTAATACAAATAACATCGGTGTCTGAATGATTAAGAAATAATTCTAATACAAGTTCTTTGCCAGGTAGCCCCTGCATGTTTTGATGGGAAATATTTAAGTAGGGCTTACCCTTTGTCCTAGTATTTTTCATTTGATTGCCAGAAAGCCCCTGCTTATTTTGTAAAATTTTCTTATGTTTTGAGGGGTCCTCTTTTGTCGAACTATCTAGTTTAAAACACTACTATTAGTACTAATACTAACTAAAACTGAAGGCGACTGCGTTATAGTATTGACAACTGTGTCGCATATATTATACGCTAACAATGTAGCTACTCGTTTTTTTGTTTTATGAGATAGATACATAGTATCCTGAGTCAAAGTAAAGTTATGAATAAAATTATTCATGTCGAAATATAAAATAGCATCACTATGATGACACGTTATATTGTATAGATGCATGTTCATTCTATGTACACTTTTATTTTGTTTCCCCGATAAATTAGAACAATAAGGAAAGTTACATAGAATAAACTTGCACTTCGTCTTATTATATAAATTGAGCAGTACCTCTATACCGGTATCTAATGCACTCCGACTAATGTTTGAGTGGTTTCCTACCATAATAACAATGGTAGTATTTTCATCAAAATTCCCTACAGCTACCTTTTTTATAATATCCTCAAAGGAACTATTAGGACAACAATTATTTGTCACTTGTTGCTTAAGGCCATAATGCAAAAACATACCAAAATCGACACCTATCTTATCTGAATAAACTACAGTTCTTTTGTTTGCTATTGTTCTTCTCGGAGCACGATTTGAGGTGAGTGGCGGGACACTCGTGTTGGAGTGCGGTGCGATGCACGTGCCAGCGGGCGGCGCGGCAGTCGCGGTAGCGAGCGGTGCAACGCGTGTAACGGCGAGCGGCGCGGCCCTCGCGGCAGCGTGCAGCATGACACACGACTCAGCAGGCAGCGCGACACGCGCGTCACTTAACGGCGCGGCGCTCGCGCTGATGAGCTGTGAGGTGCCTCCTCGACGACGACGGCGACGCTGTTTCTTGGTCGGGACAGCAGTGGGCGTTGCAACACTCACGTTGAGGGGGGTCAAGACCAGAGTTTGTGATGTGGGCTCATCCTTCTTGCTGGTGTCATCCTCCTTGCTGGTCTCATCCTCCTCGTCCTCAATTAGAATGCCTACCAATTCCGCGTTCTGGCGTTGTAGTTGTAGCAGCTCAGATGTTGCAGCTCTGAGTTCGACTAACTTACTCTGTTCTTTGGCATAACATTGGAGTGCGTTTGACAGGAGGTCACGTAGATGCTGGATTTCTATTCGGGCATCTTGGAGGTCTGACTGTAAACCTACATTTTCAGCCTCCAACTCCACCGGTGGTGTGTTACCTGTGTCAGATGTGATGATGGTGACCTCTCTGGCGGTAATCTCGAAGGGAGCGGTGCTAGGCTCGACCTCAGATACCGGGCAGTTCTTGTGAAGGCATTGTTGTGATTGTTGCGAAAGCTCGTGTACTCTCTGTAAATTTGTGTTGCTGTCTGCTATTATTTTATCTAGTTCTATTATTTGTTCTGCTTCTGATTGTGAGTAAGCAGTAGCCATATTTTGCATTTCAATCTCGAGTTGCGATATTTTCAGCTCTAAATCAGTGACTATTTTCTGATACTCTTCAGTTCTTTCCTGTAGCAATCTTGAAAATCCTGATTTTTTATTATTTTCCGATGTCTGGCAACTGTTAAGCTTCTGTAGCCGGTTCCGGGTCTGGACAATAGCTTTACTTATTTTTCTGGATTTTTTAACTATTGATTGACTATTGAGTTGACTGCTATATCAAACCGAAGTTAGTAGTTATCCTCTGACTATAGCAAAATGAAATGTTAGATGAGATAATTGAGGTATTTGCCTGTAAATGTTTATTGTTGATTGTTTTTGTACTTGGCAGTCCATTTACTTTGTTTGATATTTAAGTAAGGATATGATCGATGAAACCAATCAATAAGTGTTACAACTACACCTCTAACTTTATGAAGTTATGGCGAGATTGGTGGATTTTTACTTCTACACATATGGTGATACATCATAATATGTTTTTAATCTACTTTGCAGGACAATCAAATTTGGCTGCGCTGACGGTGGTGCAGGCTCTCAATGAAAGCTCCCGTTTAATGCAGGAGACCTTGCGGGTTATGATGGCGGAACTATCAACAGCTATCCGCCCAAACACTTCAGCTTTTACTGCATGCCCTTGCCGTAAAATAACAAACGTGACATAACAAAACAAAACTTACCTTAACTATGTGGGCAGCCAGCCCGAGACCCAGATCCCAAGACCTATATCGTAGGGCTAAGCAGGTACACTCACTCACCCCACATATTGTGTACAATGTACCATCTATGTATGTAGTATTTTAATTTGTTTTTATGTTGTCGAAAGAAAATAAATTTATTTGTCATAAACATAAACATACAATAAAAAGTAAAAATAAATAAATATAATGATAGGATGTAGTTTATGACAAATTAAATGGCATTTTACGTTTATTCAATTAATTGTATTTTAAAATTTTGTATGCCATGAAACAGCAAATAAATTAATTGAATTGAATTCAGGGTATCCCACGACTATGCCACATGGACAGAAAGTAATATCGATCATTATCGATATATATTAATAAAGTATTATTTCACCAAACTTTCTATCTACAATATTTATGGTACTTTCTCACCTCATGGTATAGTTTTGTTTGGGACACAAACAAATTACAATCATACCTTGCAGGACCCATGGTATGCTGGAAGAAATCTTGTTTTAGAGATAAGCTCGGTTTGTACATGTCTTTTATGCAAACATGTTTTCTGTATATTATCTGGGTGCATTAAATCACTCAGAATAACTTAGAGTAAGCTTTTTTGACAATGAAATGTGTGTGTAAGCTTATAAAAAATATTTAATAGAGATATACGACATGTACCTACGGTCAGGTTGGGTACTTGAATGCTATTTACAGTTTTTTGTTAATATAACTGATTATTATATTACATCTTTGATTTTTTTAAATTAAAATATATATTTACAATATATGGCCACTGTTGCCGGCCTACCTGCAGGAAGTCGAAGACTTCAGTATCAGCCATATCCTCATTAGTCTCCTCTGCATCACTTTCTGACACTTCTTCATCTGAAATTTAAAGAAAACTGTCAGGTGCCATTCGGACTCGCGCACCAAGGCACAAATTAAATAATTGATATTAATTTCAACTCGATCCTTTCAGTTGTTCCTGACAAAAAGAGTCTTGACAGTCAGAACAGACAGAAAACAAAGTGACCATAAGGGTTTCTTTTCTCCTTTTATGGTACGGAACCCTTAAAACCTTTTTTTAACAGTTAGGTACAAGCATAATTTGGTCTATGTAATGAATATTTATTTCATAAATTACCAGAACAACATACCATTTATGGTATCTTGCAGCCACATGTCGTGGAGGGTGCTGCAGGCTACAACATATTTTACTGCTTTTGATAGTGAATAATGCATCGTGCGATGCTGGTGGAGGCAACGAAATTTGGCCTTTGGCTGGCCAAAGAATCTTTCAACAACGTTGCGTGCTTTGGCGTGGCAAGCGTTGTACCGGATGTGGCATCCGCTAGTGTAATCATTAGCCACGGCAGCAAGGGATAGCCTTTATCTCCTGTAATAGAATATAATCGAAACTTACATATATATGTACATAATTGTATTAAAAATATTGATAAGATGTATATATTTATGATTAACTAAAAATGGGATCGTTTGAAACATAAATGGATTGGGATTTTATGGAACCTCCTACCTCCTTTCGCCCTCCACATACTTCGCCTCTAGGTGACGATGCATCGCAGACGCCCTCCACAGGCTCCACACCGCCGCATTGTGGGTCGACCCCGCAAAATTGGGGTTAATACTGAATATCTTGCAGTTAGCATCACACACACCTATGAGTGAAAATGTAAGCTTATAAATTTTAAATGTAGGTCTTTAATGTCCCTACCAAGGGGCACAGGCCTTTACCCGGATAAGAGTAAGAATTGAGCCATGCTTAATAGCTTTTATGGGGTTCAAACTTGGGTATTAAATTCAGTATTGGGTTATTAAATAACCTGAGTTGAGTCGGCTTTCGCCCGCTCCTAATGTATTTATTATTTGGGGCGCAGTGGTTGCTGGCAACCGAAATAATTTTATAATTTTCTTATCGAGTGACGAGAACGGGGTTTGAGTTTTCCCTCAATACCTGCATTGAGGCGCGCTCCTGCAATCTGTAGGCAAGTAATTGTGCAAATTTTTGTCACAGTTACTGATTGGTATGTAAAAATAACCTGTTTTCAGCAAGGGATAGCCTTCATCTCCTGTAATGGAATATAATCGAAACTTACATACATATGTACATAATTGTATTAAAAATATTGATAAGATGTATATATTTATGATTAACTAAAAATGGGATCGTTTGAAACATAAATGGATTGGTATTTTATGGAACCTCCTAAAGTGGAATATTTCAATGCATTCATGCTTACCAAGAAGCCAATGACTCCTTTCGCCCTCCACATACTTCGCCTCTAGGTGACGATGCAACGCAGACGCCCTCCACAGGCTCCACATCGCCGCATTGTGGGTCGACCCCGCAAAATTGGGGTTAATACTGAATATCTTGCAGGTAGCATCACACACACCTATGAGTGAAAATGTAAGCTTATAAATTTTAAATGTAGGCCTTTAATGTCCCTACCAAGGGGCACAGGACTTTACCCGGATAAGAGTAAGAATTGAGCCATGCTTAATAGTTTTTATGGGGTTCAAACTTGGGTATTAAATTCAGTATTGGGTTATTAAATAACCTGAGTTGAGTCGGCTTTCGCCCGCTCCTAATGTATTTATTATTTGGTGCGCAGTGGTTGCTGGCAACCGAAATAATTTTATAATTTTCTTATCGAGTGACGAGAACGGGGTTTGAGTTTTCCCTCAATACCTGCATTGAGGCGCGCTCCTGCAATCTGTAGGCAAGTAATTGTGCAAATTTTTGTCACAGGTACTGATTGGTATGTAAAAATAACCTGTTTTACTTACCGCCGCCGGTGAGACGTCTCTTCTGCAAGGGCGAAGAGAGCCGCCACGTAGTCGCTGTCCATTTTTAGGGTTCCGTACCCGAAGGGTTCCAAACGGGACCCTATTACTAAGACTCCGCTGTCCGTCCGTCCGTCTGTCACCAGGCTGTATCTCACGAACCGTGATAGTTAGACAGTTGAAATTTTCACAGATGATGTATTTATGTTGCCGCTATAACAACAAATACTAAAAAACAGGATAAAAGAAATATTTAAGGGGGCTCCCATACAACAATTCTTTCAATACCACATACAAACTTATGGATGCACCTGGTTACGTACATGGAGTGTGAAAGTAACCACACCAATAACTTTGTAAACAATATTTTGCCGTGTAAAATCCAAACTATTCACTCCACACCATCGCTTCCATTGAACGGTGGCACGGAACCCTTCGTGCGCGATTTAGACTCGCACTTGACCGGTTTTTATATTAATCAAATCACGTCAACACAATTGTAATGTGAACTAGTTTGAAAAACATTTAATTTCCCGCGTATTATCGTGCAAGAGTCACGTTCGTAAATGTCTGTCAATTGTAAATCATACGAAATCTATCTGAACATGACCTGAACAAGGCCTACTAAAATTACTTACCATCTGTCAAAAAGTAACTAATACCAGGCGCTCAAAATGCCTACACAAGTTAAAATTAACTTTTAAAAACAAATATCGATTCGTTTTGGTGCCTTCCAAATACCGATTAATGCTAAGAAACTAAGATGACGTTATGATGACGTTTAGTTGTCTAGTTGGCTGTTAATTTTAGTTGGTGTCACCTGATTCATCACATAATTGGACCCAGTGACCGATTATGTGTTTTAACACAAAACATTTTCATAGTTTTGGTTGTTGTATACATATATGTGTATAATAATTGAATGTTGTAATTATTTAGTAGACTATTAATCTAGCGCCAGATTTGAACATGGCGCTCGCTAACGTTAAAACATTTACAACGCCTTCACGTTCGTTTAGCGTCTAAAATAGCATGCTATAAAAATATAGCATTTTCCATGTAGCACGTTATCAAAATATAGCCGTTATGACAACCACTATTGACAACTGTCTGGTGATGTTATTTAGAGGAATAGAATCCAATCTTTCAGCCTTTCTATCCGACAAATATTTCGATAGATTGTGAATAACTTTTCTTACGCCACTGTTAATAGTATTCGGCATTTTCACTCACAAAATACAAAAAATATACCATGCACAATCTACGCCCCACTTTGACAGAAATCGACAGATGACATTATTTACTTTTTAAAGAAAGTGTTGCAAGTTGAAGAAAATTGTCCGTAATGTACTTAAGAAAAAATAATTATCTCATTGGTACATACATGGTCAGGAATCGAACCTGCATCTCCTGTGCGAGAAGCAAGCGTGAAACCCAGTAGACCACGGAGCTCTTTTTTTTTTGTAAAAAATATTTTTTGTGGTGATAATAATTAGCAGCATGTAAAAAAATATCGTAAAAGTGATAAAATATATTTGTGTGATATCTATATGAGTATTTTCCCTTGGTTCACTTTTTTATGTTATAAAATAAAATTTGATACTCTTTGGCACAAAAAGTAGGCACAAAATTTTAGCATAAAGAAATGTGAAGTCGTGCCAGAAAGATAAATAACGCTACAGCAAACTTCCTCCCTTTCCCCTTTCCCCAATCAAAAATCGCCATCGACAAAAAAAGAAGCAAGGAACTTGTGTGCTAATTTTCGTCACAATCAGTTGGAAAATGCGATCTGTATTATATATTTAGGTTGGTATCCTTTCTCCTCTCCTCTTCTTAGTATTCATTAACTCCATCTCTGACGTTCTTACTTCTTCTTATCATCTCTACGCAGATGACCTCCAAATATATCGGCACTTCTCTCCGTGTGATGTGAAACTGACTGTAGAATGGTAGAGGCGTTGAATGCTGACCTCGACAACATCAGGAAATGGGCTATTTCATATGGGCTGCTAGTCAACCCGGGAAAATCTCAAACCATGATTATGGGTACAGAATATGCCCGACGATCATGTATTGTATGACGGTACCATAATCACTTACAGTGAGAAAGCTAAGCATTTTGGGGTTACATTTGACAACTTGCTGTCGGTCGCCCAGTGGTCTCAAACCTACCGATTTTTTGGTATTTCTAGCGATGTGGTCTCTGTTCTACCGAAATAGTGAAATGCAATGATTTTTTTCACGGTTTCAGAGAATACCCATAATTATTCCAATTTTTCTACCGATTTTGATACTTCTTAGTTGGCAACCATTTTCTCTTTTGTTTTACGTTATGGGAAATCCCTCAATATTAAGTATGGACATAGACAATGAGAAGTTAGGTAATGCAGTTTGTTCCATAGGTATATTTTGGGGAATAACCTTGAGTCGTACAACTCGATGTTAGGGGTTTTCCACTCGAGAATTCACTTGACTATATATATTACAGAAATACGGATTGTATTTTTTCATTATTTTTAATAATCGAAGAGAAACTATCCTCAAATTTATAGTTGAGAAGTACCTCCAAAAATATATTAATAGGATTACCTATTAAGTTAAAATGTCGGCTGACGAGGAACCGAGTACAAGCGCGAGTGAAAAAAGAAAAAAAATGGCTGTCTGTAAAGTCGGTTTACGGAAGAAACGCTTAGGCCGATCGTGCCTCTCTATCGCTTGTTCCGTGCTCTCGCTTGCACGCTCGGATCAGAGGGAACGTGACAATGGGTAATGCTTTTGCAATGTAATATCTACAATATTATAGAAAAGATAGAGATAGTCAGGGCGGCTGCAAGACAGTCGTAAAGGCATAATCTATTGTAAAAGTTGAAATAAGGATATTAAAATTTCATCAGGGAAATACGCTCTAAAGTTGACAGCCTATTTCGATGTTTTGTTTACATAATATTAATATGCGAAAATAAGCGTTCAACGTTGGCGGATGAATGCAGTGATAAAATGAAAAGATGAAAGTAGACAACAAAGGAAACATTTGAGTGTCATCGCTTTAGTAAACTTACTTCATCCCAAAATAGTTCTACATCATCAGGAAATGTTTTGATTTGTTCACAATTTCTTAAAATGCGCCACTCTATATCAATTTCCTGGAAATCATTGCTCAGAAGAATATTGGGAAAGAGACTACGAAAAGGAACTATTGAAGCAGTTTTGCCACAATAGTTCCTTTTCGTAGTCTTGTTGGATCAATTATAAATAGCTTCGATATAAAAATCTAGGCATCTGCATTTAAACAAATTTAATTGGTCTGGGCTTAGATCTGCTGAACTACTATGCAGAGTATTAGACGCTTCAGCATCATAGTATACGGCGTCGATATCCAAAAAAAATCTAGGATTTTTTAAATCAACATTTGCGACTGGAGTTCTAGTTAAATATTCTCTTTTTAAAAAGCGATCAAAAACTATTTTTAATGGTCCAGTTATTTTTTCATATAAGTTATGAATTTTCGGGTGTTCTGCTTGCATTTCTTTGTTTAATTATTTAAATAATGGCAATACAAAATCTAGGAATTCCAAAAATAATAGCATAGTGGAATCTTGGAGTTTCTGTAATATATTTACTGCAGCTGAAATATGATCATTATTATTAGATACTTTATCTATGGTCTATGAAAAATAGTTTTAAGAGCAAACATTTGTTCCAATATTCCAATACTCTTTTCACTACTGCATGTACCAATAACCAGCGTGTCTGAGAGGGGTGAAGTATTATGTCTACACAAAAATTTTGAAAGTTTTTGAAGTCTGCCACTCTTTTTATTCAAATTCAAATTCCAAATTTCAAATGTCTTTATTACTGTAGATATTTACATATACTTAGCAATCGTCATTTCTTGCCACTTCTCTACATTGGACCACTGTGGGAGAAGCAGGGCGTAGATACTCCCACAGATTGATTTTTAGATCTCTTTTTAAAAATTGCTTATGCTTAACTAATACAAAATATAATATTTAGTCATTATCATAATTAATGAGCAGGAATAAATAATTACAAAATTATTAACAGCAAGGTCTGTATTGAGCCAGATTAACCCCATACAGACCCATCATTTAAGTAATCTTGAACATTGTAATATCCCTTTTTCGACAAAGTCGCTTTAACATGGATTTTAAATTGCTCAAATGGCAATTTCAAGATCTCCAGAGGTATCTTGTTGTAGAGAATGCATTGACCCTTGAAAGAATTGCTAACCTTCGCGAGTCTAAACCGGGGCGCAAGTAGTCTGTAATTATTTCTTAGGCTAACATTACAGCTATCGCTAAGTATATTATAAGTACTAGAAGGAAAGTAGTTATAAATGTCCCTCACAAGATCCTCTATAAAGCGTGGCAGTTTGGTACAAGCATATGACGCGCAAAAATTAAACGAAGGGCATGTGCATTTAATTATAAAAATATTGGATTTTCATTTTGCAGCAATGTTACAACAAAAATCATTACGTTTGCCCCATCAGGTGCCTATTAGATTATTTTTATAGGGAATATAATTGTTTCTAAAATTTTTTACAATGTGTTCAAATAAGGATACTGCATTAGCCTCCTCTAATGGAATAAAAGCTAAAAACAATCTTTGATGCGAGTTTTTTTCGCTGACTACTAAACACAAGTGTTTGGTTGTACTAAGATCAGAAGACTGGTCTACAATAAGCGAAAACTTGGTTTCCCGCAGATCTTGACATACATTTTCTAAACTGCCTTTACCTATAATATGATCATTATGTCGTGAGTTTTCGTCGAAGAATATTTGATCTCATCTGCTATTTTTGAATCAGGACAAACGGCTTGTATCAGTTTCGGAAGGTGCTCCATGATAGTGAATGGTAGATTGTGTTCAGCAATAAGTGAGGCTAATCTTATTTCACCTGAAAATAAAATAAATAATTAAAACGACGTCGATATATATCATAATCATAATAATCATAATTATTTATTGGTAATAATATTCATTTACACGTCATTTGGGTAGTAAAAAATAATCACTATATATAGGCAATGGCTTAATAATAAATAATAGTAATAATTGCGTAGTCATTAATTATATAACTACAGAGGTACCGAAGAAGGTAAGTATAATGAAATTACAATTTCATTAATTGTTAAATGTCATTTACAATTGTATTAAATGTCAACTAAAAATAATAGGGTTATCATTATGTCGCATTTGCTTCAGTAAGGAATTCGTTCGCCGAGTAATAAGCTTTCTTAATAAGAAAGCTCTTTAATTTGTGGGTGAAAGATTGATATGGAATCATGTCTTTGATGTCTTGAGGTCACTTATTATATACTTTAGATCCCTTTATGTGAACCATATTCCCTGTCGTCACCAAACGATGTCTGGCACAAGGAATGTGATTCCTCCTTCTCGCGCTGTACATGTAGGTACCCACTTGAAACAATATCGGGGAACGCATCTTTGTGCTGTCGAACATATTTTGCGACCTCAAATATGTATAACGATGGAGTAGTCAATATACCTAACTCTGTAAATAATGGTTTCGAAGGGGTGTCCCATGGAACTCCAAGTATTCGGCGAACTATTTTTCTGTAAAATAAATGGCCTATCTCTGTCTGCGGATAGACCCCATAGGTCAATTCCGTAGCTAAGATGCGAGTGACAATAGCCGTAGTAAGCTTTTAGTATGTTCTCTCTGGAGAGAGTCGAAGTAAGTCTGCAGATAGCAAAGAAAGCCTTATTAAGCTTCTTACATAGTTCGTCAATGTGTTCGTCCCACAGTCTAGTGGCGACGAGGGCACTGTCCAGCAGCGGAATGCGATAGGCTGATGATGATGTTATCTAGAATACACCGATAGGTTTATTCATTCGACGTTATTGTTTCATTCAACGACCTCTGTGGTGCAGCGGTAGCGCATCTGCCCTCCATGCGAGAGGTGCCGCGTTCGAATCCCGGCTGGGGACAAAAATTAAACAGATCTTGGATGTGTACATGTTTGTGATGTCGCTGTTTCTGGTTCCCACGGCACAGGGTATCCTAGTGTGGGGCCAGAAGCAGTGAATATGCCTGTATGTAAATGTTTATGTGTGTATGCTCTAAACTATACTTTATTCAGGTTTCTTCCTATAAAGTTTATAGGAAGAAACCTGAATAATATAACAATGTAAGCAGTGGCATGTAGGTACTTAGTAAAAATCAATAAATATTTTTACCTTGTTTTTACCTTGTTCGGATACACTAGTTATCCGATTTATGAGATATCGATATTTAAAGGCAAGAACTATTTTTATTTAGAGCATAGATAGATTAATAATTTACTGGCGTATGGAGACGCTTTCTCAAACAAAAAAGTGTCTCAACTTGATGACACGCACGGGGGAGCGGGGGGCGCGGCGAGATTGCACACCACAGAAGTGACACTGATTTTGTAGTACCTACCCAAAAGACATTGTGGTCGGACCGGCCGGAGCTATTTTTACCCGACTACAGCGAAGCGAAAAAGGGAAGGGTAATGTGTTTGACCTGTAGGTATGTATGTCTGACCATATAGTTACAATTGACCATCAGAGCATAGTGGTAACTGGTAGCCCGCATTCGTGCTAGTGGCACTAACCACCGATCATAATTTTATGATCAGACTTTAGTGGAATCTGCAGCCTTATGGCGTAACTCTCTGAAGTTCAGAGCGAGTGTCTATGGTTCATCTCATGCT
Organism: Argyresthia goedartella; assembly: GCA_949825045.1. Taxonomy (NCBI): domain Eukaryota; kingdom Metazoa; phylum Arthropoda; class Insecta; order Lepidoptera; family Argyresthiidae; genus Argyresthia; species Argyresthia goedartella. The sequence goes on along the minus strand of OX463812.1, from coordinate 33,594,385 downwards.
CATACAATTTCATCGATTGCGGGGTATCACCGAAGGCTTCTATCAGCTCTGAGCATCGTGTGAACGAACTAAATAGGGACGAGCATCGATGAGCGATGTTTTGATGTTGCGTTTTGTTGCATAATGTAATCGGTTGCATATATTCTCATAAATATTGAGGAAATAATTGAAATTAAAGTTAAAAACCTTTATTGTATCTTGTTAACATTTTTTTGTGTTTCTGTCAGTTAAATACTAAAAGTATTGGCTTAAAAAAAAGCATTCATTGCAAGTGCGTTTTGATATCGCTAAAAGCACACTGTTTCCTTGTTGACATGACAGTTCAAGTCACAGAGTACATTATTAGGTTCATATTCATATTCATATTCATTTATTTGCATATAACATGTACAATACACACTACAGGTGGAACATGTAATTGTAGGGTACATGCACCCTGACAGGGTATAACAAATTTATCTACACATACACATAACTATTACATTGACCCGATCAGCTGTTCACAGGTTAAAGAGACTAAATTTATTTTCCCTATAATTTTTATCTTCGAAGAATTCCTGCAGCACGTAGTAGCATTTTTCGGCGAGGTAACATTTTAAAAGTTTTTTAAATTTTGTTAAATCTTCCATTTCCTGGAGATTTTTGGGTAAATTATTATATATTTTTGTAGCCATGGTAAAGGGACCACATTGTACCATTTTAAGTTTTGTCTGGGGACAGGATAAGTAGCTTTTAGGTCTTAAATTATTTGGACGGGAATATTTTGGGAACTTAAGTAAGTTTTTTTTTACAAAGTTGCTGATTTCTAATATATAGATAGAAGTTAGTGTAAGTATTTTATATTGTTTAAAATAGGGTTTGCAGCTAGTCATATTGTCTATATTAGCAATTATTCTGACGCATTTCTTTTGTAATATAAACAAGTTTGGTACCTTGGTACTGTTTCTCCATACCACTATACCATATTGTAGCCACGCGTGAGCATAGGCATAATATACTGAGAGAGCAGTCTTCACATCTGTGTATTTCTTTAATTCGAGCAGCGCGTAAGTGAATCTTGATAGTTTGGTTGATATATTTGCAATGTGGTCTTTCCAGTTTATATTGCTATCTATGTTAATGCCTAGTAAAGGGTAAGTTTTAGCACATTCGATTTTATTACTTAGATACGAGTAGTTTATTTCTAAGGGACGTTTTTGATGTGGTTTAAATTGTAATAGTTTTGTTTTGGAATAATTTATTTGTAAATTGTGTTCATTTAACCAATTAATTAATGTATCAAATGTAGTTTGAAGAAGTACGTTGAGGTCGGTGGCATTTTGGCAAGGTATAACTATTGATATATCGTCGGCAAATAGAGTGGATGAATGGTTAATTTGTTTAGGCAAGTCATTAATGTTATCAGTAGCTCGCTCGCAGCGATACGAAGCGCACGCGTTACCCGTTCTCTAGATGCCACTAATGGCTATACACCCTGGTAAACAAGTTCATCTTTTACCTCACAATGGGTGACGGTGATACCCAAATCATCATCAACGAAGTATTGTGCTACGTGTCGAATAGGATTGATGTCCTTGAAGAACCAATCATAAACCGAATATGCAACTCGAATTTCTCCGAAAAGGAAATCGAAGAAGCAAAGACGATCATCTGCGGGCATCTTAGCATCCGCAACACCGCAAGAAAAGGAGATGGAAGGTCAGCAAAACATGTTCAAGATATTATTAAGATCTTGAAAGAAACCGAACCTAATAACTTACCGATTTTGGTCGCAAAAGATCTGCATAAAATCCCGCCAATCACCTTTGATCATCTGGACGTTACTAAAATTCTAAAAGAACTTGTGACACTCAAGTCGGAGATTTTTTCATTGAAAACTGAGATGGTACGTCAAGAAGAAATCCTTGGCATAAAAGAAGACATAAGGATTATAAAAACCGAAGTAAATAGCATACCGAAACCTTTTTGCAAGGGTGTACTCTCAACAAACGAAGAGCGCGACGATATCATGTTTTCTGCGGGTAGTTTGCTATCGAGTGCGCGAGCGCCAACCGCCGCCGTCGCAGCCGCCGCCGCCCCCCCTCGCCTAGATACAGCGCAGGCGCAAGCAAGCGCCTTGCACGACGCGCATGAGTCACCCAGCCGACTGGAACCGAACGTATGGGGACCAAGTGCGTTGACCCCCGTCGAAACCGGCGAGATACAGCTGTCACAGTTTCGCGCATCTTATCGTGACATAGCCGCGAACAAATGCGTCTCTCCTCAGCGAAAAGAAAATGCAGAAAATGTAGATAAGGATGGGTTTACATTAGTAACACGACAAAAAAGAAAATCAATGCGTAAAAATATGCGAGGGAAAGGTGAGGAGAATGATTTACTTCAGGCAGCCCTCACCACGTCATCAATATATTTGTCGAGAGTCAGACTAAATATTACAGAAGAAAAACTGGCCGAATACATAGCTACGAAAGGAGAATCTGTCATAAAAATCGAGTACATTAAGCCCTATCGACCTACAAATTTTAACACGTATGTGGTTACAGTCGATGCGGACCAACTTAAAATCTTTATGAGCGCAACCTTCTGGCCGCCCCGCATTGTCTACCGTAAATATATACACACGAACAGCGGACCACGACAATCAAATAAACCGAAATATGTATAAGTCCCTTAAGATATGCACCATTAATGTCAGAGGCATGAAACGGAAATTAAAATTTATCAGAGATATCTGCACTGAGTGTGATATAGTCCTTATTCAGGAGACATGGGCCTTGGATGCAGTTTATACGACTACTAGACTCGGTCCATGAAGAATTTCAAACCTGGGGTAACTCTGCGGTGGATCTAGCAAGCGGTCCGCTACGCGGAAGGCCCTACGGCGGCGTCGCCATACTAACAAGAAAGTCCCTTCGAGTGAGACACGTGACCTGCGATACATCCAGAGTCGGTGCGATAGAGGTATTAATATCAGAGACCTCATCCCTTATGATTTTCACAGTATATATGCCGGTTGACCATACAGATGAACTACCCGAATCTCTGGAATGTCTCTCGCATATTCTGGCTGTTATTGAAGAAAAGCAATGCACCAACACAATTGTAATGGGCGACCTTAATGCCGACCCGGACGCAATCTTTGGAAGAGAACTAACTAAATTCTGCATGGAAAATGACCTTAGAATCCTGGATCTAGAGAAGCTCCCAGCTGACAGCTACACTTATATCAGCGACGCACACTCAACGACCTCCTGGCTAGACCATTGCATTGTTAGCGAATCAATTGTGGAATTGATTGAAGAAATACATATCGATTACACTGTGGACTGGACTGATCACCGACCTATGTATGTGCAACTTAGAGCTAATGACCTTGTGAAATGCACTATGGACAACAAAAGACCAAGGGACCCCGCCTCCTGGAAGCCGAAAGGGCGTAGGGATATCCTTAAGTACCGCAAAAGTCTCGAACAGTATCTCAATAAGACTATAAACACGTACAATAATTTATCACAAACCAAAATGTGCATAAGAGATATAGATAAACTCTACGGCGACATTGTTTGCGCGATACGAAGAGCTGCAACTAATTCTTTCTCTGGACGTGCCAACTCACAAAGGAAACATCGGATCATACCAGGCTGGAACGACAGAGTAAAGGAACATTATGAAAACTCCCGAGCAGCTTTTCTGAGATGGATATCGGCTGGCAAACCGAACCATGGCACGCTATTTGAGGAACGAAAACAGTCTCGACAGATATTTAAACAGCATCTTAAAGATTGCATGGACGCCGAGGAACAGATTAAAATGGACGTAATCGCCGAGGAATTAAACGACAAGAAGTTTGTCTCGTTCTGGTCAAAAACTGGTGCCATGATAAATACAAGACCTACTATACCTACACACATCGACGGTTGCACTGAAAACACCAATATTGCGGAAAACTTCAGAAAAGTATTCTTGGAGCTTGCACCGGAAAGTTATGACAATTCGTTGCCATTTGTCGCCGATCAAGATCATACTTCGACAGACTTAACAAGAGATGACGTCATTCGAGCAATCAAGTCAATACCGAGCGGCAAATCACCAGGGCACGATGGGCTCTCGGCCGAACATATAAAGTTTGCCTGCAGTATTCTAGCGGATCCTCTAGCAAAGCTATTTAAGAACATGATCGACTTAAACCATTTACCGCATGATTTCACAAAAACAGTCGTTGTTCCGATATTGAAAAACCGACAGCTGGATTCATCGTCTTCTGCTAGCTACAGACCAATATCGCTGTCTACGATATGTGCTAGGATAATGGAGCGATTAATACTGCATAAAATATTCACGAAACTGCACACGACTGACGCTCAGTTTGGATTTAAGCCCCAAAGCTCAACCGACATGGCTATATTTACGCTGAAAGAGACCATCGGGCAGTACGTAACACGAGACACCAGCGTATACGCCTGTTATCTTGACCTGTCCAAAGCATTTGACCGAGTCGTACATGACAGGCTCTGGACGAAGTTGCAGGAGAGGGCAGTACCTAGCCCAATCATCTCGTTGCTGAAGACCTGGCATCGCGAGCAGCAGAACGTCGTACGATGGGGTGGCTCATACTCGTCTCCTGCTCCACTTCAATGTGGCGTCCGTCAAGGCGGTTCCATGTCTCCGATGCTGTTTAATGTATATATGGATGACTTGAGCAAGAAACTGCAAGATAGTAACATCGGATGCCACCTGGCCGGTACATGCGTCAACCACATTGCATACGCAGACGATATGGTCCTTTTGGCACCCTCGATTAAGGCTCTTCGTCCCATGCGTCTGTGCGAGCAATACGCACAGACGCATGGGCTAGTCTATAACGTCAGTAAGACCAAGATGATGATCTTCAGAGCAAAAAATGGACCGACGTGTGTACCTCCGCTATACCTGGACGGAAAAGAAGTTGAGACAGTCGCAGAGTTTAAGTACTTGGGACATATTATTACCGACGACATGTCTGATGCCAGGGACATCAAACGACAGCAAAGAGCCATCAGTGTGCGCTCCAACATGATTGCGCGTCGGTTCACCAGATGTAGCGAAGCGGTCAAAGTTACTCTCTTTCTCGCGTATTGTACTGGCCTGTACACGAGTGAACTATGGTGCAGGTACAGAAAAGCTGACTACAACGTTATGAGAGTGCAGTACAATAATGCGCTCAGGATCATCTGTCGATTGCCACGATACTGCAGCGCGTCGCAGATGTTTACGGAGAGGAGACTCCCGGGCTTCCACGGTCTCATGAGGCACCGGATAGCGTCCACGCAGGAGCGGTATGCCAGATCCGGTAACATCATGTTGCAGGCAGCTCTGGCACTCCGCGGACCTATACAGGAGACGTGGACGCGAGTACATCTTACGTTTTCATAATAAGAATAATTGTATTATAATATCATTATGTTATATTTGTAATTTTAATTTAATAATTTGTAAATTTGTAATTTTATTTTATTAATTTGTAAATTTGAATTTTGTATATGGCTCCGGCCGGAATAAAGACCAATTTATTTATTTATTTATTTATTATTTATTAATGTAGAGCAGAAAGAGAATGCACCCCAGTACACTTCCTTGGGGGATTGACTTAGTGACATGTGCTTTTTCAGATCGCACTTTATTAATCAAACCAGTTTTACCATCATAATGTTCTATTTCTACAAGTTGATATCTGTTTGATAAGTAAGAGTCGAACCATTGGTGCACAATACCACGAACACCTATTCCATATATTTTTTTTTATAATATATCATAAAGGACACGATCATATGCCTTGCTCATATCGAGAAGTAAACCAATAGCATATTTTTTATTATTTATAATATTTAAAATATCTGTAATATATTTATAAACAGCTAGTGATGTCGAGTGGTTTTTTCTAAATCCATATTGGGACTTATTAAATATATTAAATTGTTCACAGAAGGAATACAGTCTGTTTGCCATGGCAGTTTCAAAGATTTTTGCGAATGTAGGTAAAAGAGCAATTGGTCTGTAGTTTGTGCAGTTACTTTTGTTACCTTTTTTGTAAATAGGTTTAATTATGGATAGTTTTAAGAGGTCTGGTACTGTACCATCTGCAAAAGACTGATTTATAAGAAACGACAGAATAGGGGCCAATGTTTCAACACATTTTTTTATTAGTAATGGGGGCAGTTCGTCATGACCGAAACTTTTTTGTTTTTTAATTCTTTTATTATTTTAATAACTTCAGGGATGGTAACTGGTTTTAAGTACATTGAATTTTCAGACGGCTCAATTACAGCTTTTCCTTTTGGAGCAAGTTTCTCTTTGTTTACAATTTCAAGCATAAGCACTCCCTAAGCTATGCTATTTTGGCTAATCCATTTAAATCTAAATCAAAGTATTCTTTTATTTTCAAGATCCGTGAGGCGTTATACAGATGTCATGTTCTTGGCATTACTATTATTTATTATTAAGCCATTGCCTATATATAGTGATTATTTTAACTACCCAATTGACGTGTAAATGAATATTATTACCAATAAATAATTATGATTATTATGATTATGATATATCGACGTCGTTTTAATGATTTATTTTATTTTCAGGTGAAATAAGATTAGCCTCACTTATTGCTGAACACAATCTACCATTCAATATCATGAAATTACCTGAAATGCGATAGACTGATGATGATGATATCTAGAATACACCGATAGGTTTATTCATTCGACGTTATTGTTTCATTCGACGACCTCTGTGGCGCAGCGGTAGCGCATCTGCCTACCATGCGAAAGGTGCCGCGTTCGAATCCCGGCTGGGAACAAAAATCTTGGATGTTTACATGTTTGTGATGTCGCTGTTTCTGGTTCCCACGGCACAGGGTATCCTAGTGTGGGGCCAGAAGCAGTGAATATGCCTGTATGTAAATGTTTAAGTGTATGCTTTATAGGAAGAAACCTGAATAATATAACAATGTAAGCAGTGGCATGTACTTAGTAAAAATCAATATTTTTACCTTGTTTTTACCTTGTTCGGATACACTAGTTATCCGATTTTTGAGATATCGATATTTAAAGGCAAGAACTATTTTTATTTAGAGCATAGATTAATAATTTACTGGCGTATGGAGACGCTTTCTCAAACAAAAAGTGTCGCAACTTGATGACACGGGGAGCGGGGGGCGATTTTGTAGTACCTACCCAAAAGACATTGTGGTCGGACCGGCCGGAGCTATTTTTACCCGACTACAGCGAAGCGAAAAAGGGAAGGGTAATGTGTTTGACCTGTAGGTATGTATGTCTGGCCATATAGTTACAATTAACCATCAGAGCATAGAGGTAACTGGTAGCCCGCATTCGTTCTAAAGGCACTAACCACCGATCATAATTTTATGATCAGACTTTAGTGGAATCTGACCACGATCATTTGAATCTAACGATTTTAAGCTTGTTTGAAGTTGTCAAATTATTCAGAGAATAGTGGTAGCACGCCTTCATGCTAGTGTCACTTAGTGGTTAAGAACCCCAAAATCTCAGATGAATAATACTCTGCTTCCAAAAATGCATTACATAATTTACATTGAATGCAGGGACAGTTGTCACTTCTGCGCGTCCAAGGCCTCTTTTGTTTGTCTATGATTTCAGCGAACGAAACGCGGCGGCAAACATGGCTCGTCGACATCAGGTAAAATTGATAAAAAAGTAATTAAATTAATCGTGATTTTACGAAAATGAAGAAAGCCTACATGTGGAAAGTCACTCCTTTACTTTTATTTATTTTTCCTGTGAAGTTTGTGCAGTTCCTCAGTAAACATGAAGGCATATTTACGTAACCCTTTTCACTCCAATGCATCGAGCTGTCGCAGATGAGCGCGTTTGTTTTACAAGAAGTCAAGCCGAGTCATCTACTCTAGTGAATACATAATTACCCAAAGGATCCTACACGGTGTCTCTCCTTTCAACTCCTCGGCATAACACTGCCGCTGACCAACATTCGTTTAGGTTAAGGGTAATCCGACTGTGGAAAGCACATCCCTGCGCTATTAGGGATAGATAGTCCCTCAATTTTCACTTTTAAGGAAATATTGAATGTGAATTTCCTTTATCTTCCGTACCTAATAGGAACTATGTAGGTATCTTATGTATTTTATCTACACACGTATCATAAACCCTTCTTTACTGCGTCCAAAAACCACACGTTAAGACCAGCATAATGATAAACTTCTTGGTAAAAACTAATTTCTTATCCGAATATTGATCATTATGAGCATAATGTACAAAAATTTGTCAAATTATGACATTAAAATTTTGAACGCCGACGCTCGCCTGCGTGCCGCCCCTAGTTTGTCTGTGAAGTTGGTATTATACTACTGAACAAGCTAAACAACTGCAGAGCAAGGATCAATGCCACAATGCCGGTCGAACATGCGGTTCCTGAACACATCAAAGAGAGCTTATGATGTTTGTAGATAAACTAGTGTATGTAACTGTACATAATTAGACATTAAAAATCTCGAGTGATATTATTATGAAACGAGCCAAAGGCGAGTTTCATAAACCCACTTTGAGTATTAATGCCCTCCATTATGTAGCAGTCACATAAACTACTAATTTGTTAATAATGTGCATGCTATCTATTCTAGGTACGGCCGGATTGTAAAGCCCACTTTTTTACAAATTCAAATAAAACCTTTATTTTACCACCCTACAGGAAAAAAGTAATACAATAATAGCTATGAATGATTACAGAATCCAAATAAATGTCCAATTGACCACCCTACAGGAAAAAAGTAATACAATAATAGCTATGAATGATTACAGAATTCAAATTAATGTAGTTTTTAGAGCTGACGATAACAGGTATATTTTTTACCGGTGTGAAGTTAGCAGCCTAAAACCAGCGGCCTAAGATAACCCGACCAAATTAAGAAGTCATTATTATACTTTATTGCATATACACATTAGTGGACAATTACAAACATAGTTAGTAAACAAAGGCGTGCTTATCTCTATATAGAGATTTCTTCCAGCAAACCCAGGGCTGACAGGGAAAAATAGTTTCATGCGAAGGGATAGACCTATTATGCACAACATATAAAAAAAACTAAACATCAGAGTGACTTTAATATATTTATAATAAATTACTTACATATTTACACATATAAATAAATGAGAACCTACATAATAATATAATACCTATAAATACTATATTTAAATATCAATAAATGCCTATACAATATATAAATAAAATATAATCTACTACAGAAGAGAAAGGTAATGTTCCTTCAAACTACTTTTGAAGATGTTAAGAGATGGACTGTCCCTGACGGTGCTGGGGAGTTTGTTCCAGAGCTTGATAGCCCGGAGTCGGAACCCATGTTCATATGCGACAGTTTTATGTTGCGGTGTTGTGAGCAGCGACCGAGTGTGAGGTCTCCGAGGCCTATCTGAAGAAAGAAAAGTGAACGAATCACGTAAGAAGCCAGGGTAATGAGGATTATGTAAAATCTTAAAGAGAGTGAAGAGGATGTGGGAATCCCGGCGAAGACGGATTGGAAGCCACTTCAGATCCCTGCGATACTGAGAAACATGGTCAAATTTGCGCAAACCGAAAATAAACCGAATCCCAAGATTTTGAAGTCGCTCGAGTTTGTCCAGTTGCTCTTCGTTTGCGCTGATCCAGCAGACATCTGCGTAGTCAATGAGGGGAAGTAACAGAGATTGGGCGAGTGTAATTTTGGTCTGAAGAGGTAAGAAGTGCTGAAGTCGTCTGAGAGAGTAAAACGTAGCGAAGACACGCCTACTAACCTCGCAGACATGCGCTGACCAAGACAGCAGGTTATCAAAGATGACTCCGAGATTTTTGGCCTTGGAGCTGTAGGGAATTACGATTCCATCGTACATTATGGGTGCAGTGGACATATGCTGTAACACTTGGAGAGAGTGCCTGGACCCGATAATCATTGACTGCGACTTACAAGGATTGACGAGTAGCCCGTGTGACAGAGCCCAATCCCTGATACACTCAAGATCAGCATTCAGCAAGGCCACAGCAGAGTTAACATCACAGGGAGAAAAATGACGGTAAATTTGGAGATCATCGGCATAGAGATGATAAGAGGAAGAGAGAGTATCTGAGATAGAATTTATGAAGACAGAAAAGAGAAGAGGGGACAGGATACCACCCTGAGGCACCCCTGCAAAAAGGTCGCACCATTCTGTTGAAGTCTCCTCGGACCTTATACGCTGCTGACGACCTCTCAGGTAGGAGTCGAACCAGCTGGCTGAGGCCGGGGAGACATTCAGAGACTTCAGTATCTCAACGAGGATGTCGAAATCAACACAGTTGAATGCGCTGCTGAAGTCAAGTAGCGCTAGTACGGTGAGCTGTTTCTCGTCCATAGCCAACTGAATGTCGTCAGTGACTTTGAGTAAGGCCGTAACGGTACTATGACCCGGCCTGAATCCCGACTGGAATCGATTCAGCAGACAGTGAGACGTAAGGTAGGAGGAAAGCTGGGAGTGGACAATGGATTCTAGGACTTTGGAAAGCATAGGCAGGATAGAAATAGGACGATACTCTTTGAAAGAGGAGGGGTTTGAGGATTTGGGTAAAGGTATGACTAATGCTTTTTTCCACACGTAGGGGAAAGAACAGCTAGAGAGAGAGTGATTTATAATGTGTGTGATAGCGGGAAGAATATAATCGAGCACGTTGCTGATCATATTAGAGCAGATGCAATCATCACCTTCAGCTTTCGATGAGATAGCCAGCACCGCCTTCTTAACTGTGTTAATTCCGACTGGACTGAAGTCGAAAGGAGTGGAGGTCAACGCCGGCCTGGAGCGGAGCCCATGCAGAGTGGCATCCTTAACGATGGGATCCATAACGACTGGGGGAGCCGAGAAAAATCTGTTAAGAAGTTTTAAATTTAAGATTTTTAAATCCAGCCTAATGTCTTGATAGATGTATAAAAAACATCAAGTGCGAGCTGAACTTGCACTTGGAGGATTCCGAGTAAAAAAAAATAATTTTATTAAATATTTTATTTTTATTACATATTTAATGTTTTTAGCTATATAGCAATACGTATTCTGTGACCATTTCAAGTATCGATCTATATCGGTTTAATGATCTTAAACCGATATAGATGATAGAGTATGATCTCTGATTTGTCATTATCTGGCATCTCGTTTGTAAGTTGGCACAATTTGGCTCCAAATGCTAGCAGCCTTAAATCATACCACCTGACGATTTTAATTTCTGAGGTACAGAGGATCGGCTATTCTTGGAAATATCGTGATTGATTTATGATCTTTATGACACAGAGTATCATCTTTGATATGTCATTATCTGGCATCTCGGTTGGAAGTTGGTCGAATCCGTCTCCATAAGCTTTTGAACCGCTATAGATCGATACTTGAAATGGTCACAGAATACTTATTGCTATATAGCTAATAACTTAACGTTAATAATAATAGAAATTTAATATTTCATAAAATTACGTTTTTTGTTCTCGGAACCCTCCAAGTGCAAGTTCAGCTCGCACTTGACTGTTTTTATACATATACAGTACCTGTCAAGGCATTAGGCTGGATTAAAAATATTTAATTTAAAACTTCTTAATTTGGTCGGATTTTCTTAGGCCGCTGGCTTTAGGCTGCTAACATCACAACGGTTATTTTTTTTACATTTTTAAAAACCTTTTTTTGGGCTTTACTAAACATGGTGTGTATAATAAATAAGGCCCGTGCCGTTTATAGGACTTTTTGTGCAAAAGTATGCATTAAAGACCTCAAAGATTGTACCTAGGCTGAAGAAACTATTTTGAATGCAAACCTCCTTTCAATACAAACCTCCTTGATGAAAATCATTGGCTGGCTATAAATGTTTTTTTTATTATTTAAAAAAATCTGTCGTTCTTCTTTTACGTAGTAAATTATATACTCTTTGGTTCTTCTTTTGTTTGCAACAATGGACGCCTCGCGGGAAGCTTTTCGTGCTATGATTTTCTATGATTATAAACGCGGGTTGATCTTTAAGAAATCCCACGAAAATTTACAAGCTGCCTTTGGGGAGTCTGCTCCTGGGTTAGTAACAGTCACTTATTGGTTGCGTGAAATTCAACGACGTCGAGAGAACACGTATTCACAAAATCTTTTCTTTTTCTAATTATATTTAGAATCAAGGTTCCTATTTCACGTTCGCTTCGCTAGCTCGGTCAGTTAGCATTTTTTCATTTAAAACACTAGATAATATCATGAACTTTGATTTATAATGCAATAGGTATATACTCCAGCAGCCGCCTTATTCATAAAACTTATCAAACCTGAGATAGGTAGCTAAAATGTGCTTTGTCCTTTTCTCACAAACACAAATTTTAAAGTGACAGACAAAGACAAACGGATTATAACGGCATTATAGTTAAAATATGATAAAGACGTTTATGAATAAGGCGGCAGGCGGCATATCATCTCTGTAATTAACTAAACTTCAACGGGGTGCGAACAACACTATTAGATAAAACTGAACTGGCTGGTGAAAAAAATTGCCTTTTAATAATTCGAATTTATGTTATACTTATAATATGACGTGGAGGTTGATAATAGATGTGTTTATAAGTATAATATTTCCTTTCTTTGATTACAGTCTCTTCTCTTGAAAACTGCTAAACGTCTGGTAAAAAGTAGCCACTGATCTCTACGCAGTATTCTCGACGGCGTGGCCTAGTAAACCTAGTATGTAAGTGTACTCGCCACGTCGTCGTGGGGGAGTATACTGCGTAGATTTCATTAGGCTACTTCTTACAAGAAGTTTAGTTGTTTTTAGCAAAACAGCTTTAGGTACCTCACACTAAACAGTTTAGCTATCTCTCCCAAACAGTGGAGTTAACTATCCATACGGTTTAGCTACATTTTGTCTAACAGTTTAGCTATCTCTTAATAAACATTCGAGTTATCTCCTCATACGATTTAGCTATATTTGATCAAATAATTAAGCTATCTCTTACCAATCAGTTGGGTTAACTACCCATACTGTTTGCCTACATTTTGTCAAATAGTTCAGCTATCTCGTAATAAACAGTCGAAAAATGACTAGCCATAATGTTTAGCTACATTTGGCCAAAAATTTAGCTATCACTTGCCAAACAGTTATGTTCACCATCTATATTGTTTGGCTTCCTTTACCAACCAGTTTAGCTAAATCTTACCAAACTGTTTAGTATAGAAGTACTGAAAAGTCAGGTTGTTTTTAGCTTTATGGTTTGACTGCCCATAAACAAACTGTTTAGCGATACAAACTAAACCAAGTAACTAAATTTGTTTTGCTGAGTTAGCCAGCTGTTTGGCAGTCACCACAGGAACTAAACTCTTTTGGTATTATATACTAAAAATTCGGTAAATAGGAACCAAACAGTTTTTCAGTGTAGCAGGCACGAAGTGTAACCGAGGTCCAGTCATGAAAGGGTTTTGAAGTGGGACTGTTCAAGAATCATAATTCTCAAACATTTTAAGATGGCATACAGTTGGATTTTGAAAAAATGGAACAGTTTATACAAACACTACAAGTCATTTTAGATGTGGATTTGATTTCTGAAAGTATCATTGTAATTAAGACATGTTAAACTTGCCTCCACAGTCCACAGGCACCCATGACTTAGGCTGTGCCTGGTGTGGAGGCCACTGAACGATATTTTGTAAGCATAATCTTCTGGTCAATAAACATTCTCTTATATTAAAAATCATATATCAAAACCTGTATACAGTGTTTTCGGTGAGAGCGGAAAAATGCGTTTGGGTGAGACATATAGACGCATTTTGCCGCTCTCACCAAATTAATTTAGATCTCAGTAATAAAGACAAATGCAAATATTCCTAAAACTATCTTCATCGCGTTCTCACTGTGTTCAGTATCTCCACTAATCCACTTTGAACCTTCAATCGTGCTAATTTTGTTTCAAGCAGTGTGAAGTCACTGAGTTCCATCTGCAAAACACAAAAGAATCACCGTCAACGTCATTCTTTATCAACTTAGTACCATTTTGTCTGAGCCATCCCTTTATATTTAAAAGGGATTATTATTATTATTATTATTATTATTATATCCTTTATTGCATAAGGCACAGTACAAACAATTGACGCAGTGGGAAATAAAATGTACAAAGGCTAGCTTATTCCTAAGATAAATCTCTTCCAGCAACCCAATAAGTATTTGCAGAGAAACAATGCGGGTTCAGCTGATAACAAAATATTTGTACAAACAAGAAAACAGCTACTAAATTAAAAATTTTAATATAATGCACATCTGAAATGGGCAGCAGTAATGATTGCGCTAGCAACACTTTTGTTTTGAACGGCAAGATTAGATAGGGATTTCGTAAGATGTGGGAGATTGGACGCTTTTATATTTCCAATTTCCAATAGTAATATCGGTAGGTATAGTAATACTCACACGATACCTACCAGTTGGAAATTGGAAGTATAAAAGCTACCCCTCTCTCTATGGCTTCGCATATCTAAGCTTGATGTGCTTTTGATGTTCCTTTTCGGACCAACGCCTGCAACCACACTCACACTATTTTTTTATACCCCACTGTGTTAGTAGGACGGTAATACGTGGAGAGAAATAAAAGTTTCCGGAATGAATAAGAAAAAAATACTATTAAAGATCAAACATGAATTTATTGTTTCTCAAAATATTCTCTCTTTGCGTAAATGCACTTTTTCACACGATGAAACCAATTTTGAAAACATTTGTGCCATTTCTCCGTGGTGGCTCATAAACGTGTTTTTCATACGCTTCGACAGCCTCTTCTGGTGATGAAAATCGTTGCCGCCTAATTGGTTCTTAATTTTTGGGAACAGAAAAAGTCACAAGGTGCCAGGTCTGGACTCTAAGAAGGATGGCTCAAAAGTTCTACGTTTTTCACCTTCAAAAATTCGTTTGTCTGTTCGTCTAGCCGTGTGGGAACTAGCAATTGTCGTGGTGCAAGATGATACGGCGTTCTAGCGCTAACGTCACGCTTCTAGCGTGAATATCCTGGGCGGGGCCGAGCTGAGGTTCCTCTTGGGCTGAATCCGTCTGAAGTCTGGCTAACTTGAAGACATTCTCAGGTTTCATTACGCTGTGTCGAGGTTCACCACTCATACCACTCCATCTTTCCCAGGTATTGTCCGGGTGATTCTCCCCTTCTTCCATTGAGGCGGAGGTAGGCCATCTTCTTTGATGAGTCCCAGTACACCAACTTGAGGAGGAGAGGAGGGTGAGAGCCATTATGAGGTGGACCAAAGAATCCAGAAGCGTTGAGAGAGAGCTTATATGAGTTGAAAACGTCTGCGAGCTGATATGGGCTGATTGTCAAGTAAATGTTCGGGTAGAGCGGTGAGCGGGCGTCCTATAATGAAATGGCCGACTGTTAGAGATTCAAAGACCGAAGGGTCAGCCGAAAGTGGGCAGGGAGGTCTTGAATTATTGAGGTCTTGCACAGCCTCAATTCTGGCTTAAAGGGTGGAGAATTCTTCAAAGTTGAGGTGCTGTTCACTTATGTGGCACGATAAAACAGTTGTTTGGTCGATTTCACATTGATTTCATGTAACGCGCCAAACCACGGCCTTTTAGGGGGGGGGGGGGTTGAGTAACCAAGTTATTTGTTGAGTCGCGAGCTTGTGAGTGATTGCGGGGTGATAGTGCGTTGTATTAGAGGGCGGCGCGCACCGCACGGTCTCAATACACAATAAATTACTGGAGTGTTAGCTATAGTTCACGGCAGAGTAGTTTTCACACGATAGCTAGCTTAGGGTCACACTAAGTGGTTAGCAAATTGGCGGTCACGACGGACTTGGGCGAGGAGCTGGGTCTGAGGTCAGCATGCGTCTAGCGTCAGAGCAGTTCACGGGCGGAATGAAGAAGTGTTTCGCCAGGTCGCTGTCGGCTGTCGCATCCTGCGCGAGAGCTGATTGGCAGATTGTCGAATGCAATGTCACGCCTCTAGCGTGAACACCGAGTTAAATCCATGTTAATGTAGACACGCAATTTATAAAATGGCGCCACAATTTAAAAACAATTGACAGTCAGATGAAACAAACTGCATTCTACAGCCAGAGCTCCATTTTCAAATGTTGTAATTACTTTTTAAATATTGTTTAGGTAAGTGGCCAGTTACGGAAAAGTGTGACCTAAATATAACCATAGTCGCGCCTTTTCTCACATGGGGTGGCAGAGGGCACGTTTAGCCAGTCAGCAATGGTAATATAAATAAAAACAAAAAGGTAACTACCCCGTCTGGCGGGTCTTTGTCCCTGGGCGAGAATCGGCCGAACATTCGTTCACAGATGGCGCACACGCCGCACCAG
This sequence comes from Argyresthia goedartella, assembly GCA_949825045.1. Lineage (NCBI taxonomy): Eukaryota > Metazoa > Arthropoda > Insecta > Lepidoptera > Argyresthiidae > Argyresthia > Argyresthia goedartella. Next base: position 33,578,027 of record OX463812.1, on the reverse strand, counting down.
GTGCGGTATTTGAGCGTGTTGCTTTCAGGCTGGAAGCATAAAATTAAAAATTAAAAGTAACAGGATGTAACAGAAAGGTGTAGTCATATTTTAGGGGGTTGTTAGGAACATCAATCTGAACAACTTTCACTATGAAACCGATTTGTGCAGAGCAATTTTTATTTCCACTTCTCCATACAGTTTTGGCCAGGCGATCAGCTGTTTTGTATGTAAAGGAAGTAAAATTTACGGTATTCGGATTTTTTAAATTTAATTGTGCTATAAAATACCTTGCTTCGTGCCAAATTGCATGATTCTAGGTCAACGGGAAGTACCCTATAGATTTAGTTCCCTCGCAAATATCAAGCTTTCAACAACTTTGCGGCATAAACGGCCATTTTTAGGGTTCCGTAGAGAAACAAGGAACCCTTATAGTTTCGTCAAGTCTGTCTGTCCGTCCGTCCGTATGTCACAGCAACTTTATGCAGAACCTATCAGGACTACTCAATTGAAACTTGGTATGTAGATGTAAGTATTCTGTGAATCGCGTTACGATTTGAAACAAAAATTAAAAAATAAAATAATTAAATGGCATGGAACTGAAACAAAAAAATATTTTTTTCATCAATAGTCAATAGTCAATAGTCAAAGTACTTTATTACTGTAGATATTTACATATACTTAGCAAACGTCATTTTTGCCTCTTCTCTACATTGGACCACTGTGGGAGAAGAAGGGCGTAGAAACTCCCACAGATTTATTTTTAGATCTCTTTTAAAAATAGGTTGTGCTTAACTAAAACAAATATGAAAAATTTAATTGTTATGATTAATAAGCAGGAATAAATAATTACAAAACTATTAACAGCAAGGTCTGTGTTGAGCCAGATTAACCCCATACAGTCCTGTCATTTAAGTAATCTTGAACATTGTAATATCCCTTTTTCGACAAAGTCGCTTTAACATGCTTTTTAAATTGCTCAAATGGCAATTTCAAAATCTCCAGAGGTATCTTATTGTAGTAGAGAATGCACTGACCCTTGAAATAATTGCTAACCTTCGCGAGTCTAAAACGGGGCGCACATAGTCTGTGATTATTTCTTAGGTTAACATTACAGCTGTCGCTAAGTTTGGAAAATGTTGTAAGGTTCTTGCGTACATACATTATATTTTCGAAAATAAATTGACTAGCTACTGTTAGTATGTCAATTTCTTTAAAAAGCTCTCTTAAGGAGTCTGTTCGTTTTAAATTATAAATTGCTCGAATAGCTCTTTTCTGTAAAATAAAAATAGTTTGAATATCCGCTGCTTTCCCCCACAACAAGATACCATAGGACATCACACTATGAAAGTAACTAAAATATACTAGCCTAGCATCAAACCTATATGTGTGGGGTGTCTATAGATAAGTGTTTAAAAATGACGTTGAGGTTCCTGAAACTATTTTACCTCAAATTAAATCGTTAAAGAGACAGACCCTTCCAAAGTAGAAAAATGTGTGTCCCCGCCCTCTAACTTTTTTAGAGAGTGAAAAATCTACAAAATTTATAACAAAGTAAAATAGGCAGTTTTTAAGATATAAATCATTTATTAAAAACCGCAAAGATAACGTTGTCATTCATACAAACATTATGAAAAACAAAGTTGTTGTAACTTACAACTTTACAAACATCCAGTCACATAATTACTTGCTACAACGCAAGCCTTCATGGACGAGTCCGACTCGCTATTGGCCAGTTCTTTTTTATTGACCTATAAGTTTGACTCTTTCACAGCTCCAAGGGCCTACAGATCTGAGTAATTATTATCAATTTCTATTTGAATTGCGAAATCCTCCACGCGTTCCTGAGAAGAGGGATCTTGCAGACATACAGACGGACGGACAACAAAGTGATCGTATAAGGGTACCTCTTTACCTTATAAGTTACTGAACCCTAAAAATGGGCTAAAAGGGTCCCGTTGCCACCCTTTGTGTACGAAACCCTAAGACCACAAACCTGGACAGAGTCCCCAGCGCCGGTACCGGCCACATTCACAGGCTCCCCTATAGTCAGTCTGATGTCGTCAGGGCTGCTCTTCTCTTCGACATAGGTGTCCCACTCCATGATGTTGCTAAGGTGCTTGGCTTGACCAGGGGAGAGGATCCCGCCCATCATCAGCGCCAATCCTTCTTCTATTGACTGGAATATTATTGAATATAGTACTAATAGAGAGTAGAGCGTTCCGTGGCCAAGTGGAGAATTTATCTTAATTACAACACACGGACGTCCTAACGGTGATGGAAAACGTCGTGAGGAAACCTGCGATCTCCATAGCTGCGGGGCGTGAGGCTAGCCCCTGTCACGCAAAATGGAGTGTCGAATAACTGGCTAAATGTGCCTCTGCTACTCGTATGGGGGGGGGGGGGGGGGGGGGGGGTGTGACAGGCTATGCTTTTGTTATGTTAGTATTTCAGTGTTGGCTAGGCAGAAGCGTTGCTGGGAATCGGAACCGAACCGAGGACAAACCAAAGACAACATAATCATTGTGTTGGCCATCAAGCTCATGTCTGTTCCAACACGCCGATCTTTGGATTGTTGGGCACCAGTGGAAGAGGCCTGTGGTGTTGCGCAAAGATCGTAAAAGCGGCGCACTCGAGAATGAAGATTTTAGGAGACTGGAAAGTTGCAAAATTTGACTGATAATAGTTAGGGAGCTGGCGATCATTTCGCTATATGATTTCCACATATTTTACGTCGAGGTGGATTGCAGTTTAAATCATTACGAATAGATTTAGTCCAATCAATTAAGGTCCTATGTCGCTGCATTTTCGCGTTACAGCGGATTGAAGTTGCTTAAAAAAATCGGGGTATTGAATCATTCGCGCATGTATGCTTCTGGAGTTCATGGTCACAACCATCTTGGAAACGAAGAAAATCGAAGAGGCAGACATTCAGGACTCTGCATTATCATGGGACGGAGTTGTAAAAAAGTAAAAAAAAAATCTCCATTAAATTATTTGCACGCGGTTTTTAGTGCGCCTATTCGATTCACTATGACTCCGTGGATTCGAAAAAAAATGTGGCAGACACTTTGCTCACTGATTTTTAGCTGTACATCATATTTTTTCTGAATGCCAATTTTTTTAAATTGCATGCTTGAATGTAATCTGAATAGGATTAGGATCAGAATAGGAACAGTCTTTAACTTTTTTTAATCATGTTTTATTTATGTAAAATACGTAGATTTTGAACCAAGACTCCATTTATTTATTTTTTATTTGCAATGAAAATTAAAAAAAAAACGATATTATTCAGCAAGCGTCGTCATCGCTGGTATCAGAGGAACCTTGCCAATTATCCATGTCGGCGCTCTCATCCATGTCTCCCTCCTCGTCTGAAAAATACACAACGTGTTCACATTTTAATAGCGCGAAATCTACATCATATATTTGAACGAAAAAATGTTTACCAGATTGATCTTCGGGTTTTTCTATGATGTCGCTATAGAACCGGGGCAGTTGTTCTCCTTTGAACCATCTGAAATTCAGGGTGTTATCGTTTTGTACCCAGCCACAATCATTCGGATCCAAATCACCAACAGGATCTTTTTTGTGGGCATTTTTCCAAATTTTTGTTATGTACAGCGTCCTGAGAAAGTGTTCCATCAGTTCACAGCGGCATGTGGGCAAATTCGAAGCGTCGAAATTGCGCGGGGAAAGCTTGAATGATGCATCAGCGTTTGAGACGTCGTGCTTTTTCAAAAAAAATTCGTTTCGTCCCTCGTTGACCTTTTTTGTTTTTTTAACATTGTACAAACGACACACGAATTTTTCCAATTCATTAAAAACGCTCTCAATGGCGTCAATATCAATATTCCCAATGGTGATGAGAGCTCTTTGCAATTCCTCGCACTGTAATAATTGTTCGAAAGGTCTTTTTTTACCCTTTCGACAAAAAGCGGGATTGTAATCACAGCCGGTCATCGCGTGAAAACCAGGCAAGGAACTGCACACCAATGGTCCCATCTTTGAGTGAATTTTCAAAATATCAATATACCGACGTGCATTGCCAGTACCGAAATCCATCCAAATCTTGAGAGAGCTCTGCAGAAATTCCATATTTCCGAGGGTGATTATTAAAACGTCAGTATCAGCGCAGCGTATAACAACATTCGGGCGTATTTGAATTTGGCAAACGTGATAGATTATTTTCGTGTCCGCTTCTTCGTGCATGGTACAAGATAAATTTTCATTTATCGTCCGAATCACATGGTCATTTTCAACACGGAATTCGTAGCATTCGTCATGGTTGATGTTGACTATTTTATTTCCAAAAAATGGAGCCATTTCCGGATTCGCCCAATGTCGAATGAAAAAATTCACCAAAGCCTCTTAGAAATTCATATTTTTCATTTCTTTTCCAAAATCGGCAGGTCGTACTTGCTGCGGTCCAGAAATTTTATAATCATGCTGCGTTCTTCCGCGAAGAATGCGTTCCGCATCTTTGATCGACGGTGTGAAATATCTATCGAAAATTACATCGATTCTTCCAGCATCTCTTTGGCATATGTAATGTAAAACTTTCCTTGATAAATCACCGAACGTCCGAGGAAGTTCTTTAAGTGAATTGATCAAAAAAAATCCATCGATAATTAGGATGTCAACCTTTTCTGGGTCTTGTGAAATTACTTTTGACTCTAGTATTTTGAGTAATTGTGACTTATTGGTCTTACAGATTGTCCCATCCATGTGAGAAAGCGATAGAGGCACAGGTGTTATCGGATAGCACAGCACCTTGTCAATGGCAATATTGTTTTTCATCGACAATGCCAACAGACGTACAAATAAGTCTCGTTGCAGACGTACTTCCTTCACTTTATCCGCAACGACGATTCGGTGTTTTTTTATGGCCTTGGCAAAAGTATGAACTTTATTTTTTTTAACAGCTAATTCATATCTTTTCGGATCTTTCCTAAATTCGGAGAGGAGGGTTTCACGGGCAAAGTCTCCGTTTTTTTCAACATTTAAAAGAAAATCCTCAATTTCACGTGTGGCAACTTCTCCGTTCGTCATGTTGAATAATTTGTCCTTGTCCAATGTTGGATCAAAGAGATTCATATATTCGTCGACGGATGTCATAAAATTGGACAGACTCTCCTGATTTTTCATCGCGACGCTTTTTTTCAATTCCGATACTACGTCGTCGTTCTTTTGCAGTCCAGCTTCATTAAAAATGTGAGAAATAATAGTCGTTCGGAGCACATGGCTTTTTGCCCATCTTTGTCGAGCAGAAATAGAGTTGGTCATAGTTGTTATACTCCTCGCTGCATCTGCGTTGATTGTTTGCTCGAGTGTCAAGTCAATTGGAATTCGGTTGAATGACTTGCTTGTTCTTCTCACACCTAAACAACCGTTCTGTTACTCCTCTTTTAATACAGGATGCGTATTTTCCACCTGCAATAGCTTCTCACGATAGAGCACCATTGGTCGAGAATAATTTGGCTGATTAAATATGAAAAATAAATTTGTCAATTTCGGTAGAATGTGCATAAACATTTCAAAATTAGACGTACGAATGCTTCTTTCCAAAATCAAGTAGTAATCTATCAAATTTATGTTCATCATGAAAAACTGAGCCGTTTTACTATGGCCGCCTTGAAGGGTTTTTTCCCTGTAACTTTCGTAACTTTATAATAACTGGCGCAGTTGCTCGTCTTCAACCTTTGGACTAGAGGATTTCGAATTTTTCAAGTTATCAATTGTTTCTTTGAGGTTTTCGTCAATCGTAATTTGTTTTGAGCTCAAAAATGCTTTGAAATGGATAATCTGCAAGCCTAATGATGCAATGGGATGTTGTCTCTTGCACCTGTTGAAATTAGTACCCGTTAGACATCCATTTATTGAACCACTGGCAATCATTCCACTGTTTTCCATTACGTTTGTCAATCCGCTGTTCTCTATTAATTTGCCGAATGCCTTGAAAAATGCCATCATCACATGAAACATTCCAAGATGTATAAATATGCTGTCAAAGGTCGATTTCTCGGTAGATTGAATTGCAAAAGCAACTTTAGCTACTTGTAAATCGTAGGAGACCTGTATGTACTCTGCTCCACATTCTGCAGCGATCGTTTTACTCGCGCATAAGGTTTCTTTTACAACTGCAGTATCTGTAGGAGATATGTTGATAGGAGTTAAGTATGCTACTTTCTGAATTGGAGATTTATCTTCGATAATATGAGTATTAAACCCGACCCACATTGGCGTGGGGGTGACTCCAAAAGCATGTGATAACATCCACGCGTGGTTTAAAAACTTATACTCTTTAACATTCTCGGGTATGTTCAATCGTGTTTCTGCTACATGCGTTTGAAAAAGCTCGATAATTTTCGGCTTTTTACCATAAGGCGCGATTTCAGGTAGTATTGCATCGAACGTTCTCCTTTTTCTTTTCTTCGAGGATTGACCAGAATCGGGATCGACACTGGTCGAATCGATGTTAGTGGGAGCATCAATAGATGCTCCAATAGGCGTTGGTGTTTCTTCCTCAGAGTCGTCGATGTTCATCAGAACCGTAAGTATTATCTATCAAGATAATACTTACGGTGTCATGGAGGTTATCTTTTCCCGTGAGTGTTTCGACGAATCGGTCGTAGTTGTCGAAAGCAACTCCTGTACTGAGATTGGGTTTCTTCTTTATGTCCGCAGGACAAATTTCGTTTCGATTCGTTAAGGACAGTGTTGCCTCAGTTTCCAGTTCGAGGAGTGCAGTGTAGCTTATGCAATGTCCGAATCGATTTAGCAATTCGACGATTTTTTTACTATTCGTCAGACTCTTTATTGCAATTCCCAAACACACGTGTTTTGACGTCTTTATATTGCCATTCGTGGTCGCGTACACGATATCCTGTGCTATCGAAGAGATAAGATTTTTTTTCGAGTGTTGCCCTTTTCGAAGAGTGCTGTCGCCACAAATAATTGTCTTCAGCAAATCGTTAAGAGAATCCGGAAGAGCTTCGCATTCGCCTTCGATAAAATGTTGTGCAGATAACGTCTCCGGAAAATCTTTTTTCTTAATTTTCAAAATTGCAGATCGTGCAGCATTTGCAGCTTTGTATACAATTTCTTTGCTTTCGATTTCATCTAAAATGTCGACATTCGGTGGAACACTACATTTAAACGGCGCTATAATCTTTTTATTTTTGACCGTCAAAAATCTAACTTTGCCGTTGAAAGTATTTAAAATTTTCTCTGGCAAATGCTGCGTTGAAAATAAATTCGGACGGTCATCCGGTAAGCTCAAATATTTTTCTTTGAGATATTCTATGTACACCGATCGGATAAAGTTATATAAAAGGATTTTTTTTTCAATAATGTGCAATGAAATGTAGATGCACAACTGTTCGAACGCAGTGGAATGATAATCGCGTTTGTCTTGCCAAGCTGTTGGCGGTTTTTGTTGATATTTTTTCGATCGGCATTTTGTGAAATAATCGATTCTACAAAACTGGTGATAGCCCACAGCTTCAGACACAGCTGCTATTTTATCTAACATTAAGATATCATCGATTTCAGTCGCTTTATCTTTTACCGTTTCCAGCCAACGTTGTGCTTTCGATACTCTGGGCATTTGTATCTGCCCTCGCACCGTTTTCCTTCTTTTCTGACAAAAAAAACAAACTTCCTCTTCATTGCCAGCTTTATCTCGTTCTCCAGTTGTTTCTTCTTCGTGTGCAGGATCATCCTGTTTTTCAGTTGTTTCTGCTTCGTGTGCAGGATCATCCTGTTCTTCATTCGTTTCTGAATTTATTAGGCTGAAAAAAAAGTTCGAAACATTTACGATTCATACGATACGTAACGTTTATTTTGTATAATGTTACAATATACGGAAAAAGGAGGTAGCCCCGGGGAAGAACAATTATCCTACAAAATAGATGGTTTGTTTGGGAGCGTCCTCCACTCCGAAACATGTCGAACACTTTTTTTTATCAATAACAGCCTAGTTTTATTTTTTTCCTATCCCACTGGCTTACAAAAAGGTGGTATGTATAAATATATATATATATATATATTATAATTATGTATAATTATATATAAATATATATTATTATATATAGTTATATATATATATAATATATATATATATATATATATATATATATAATTAAGTATATGTCAAGCACCCTGATAACAATGGACTATTTTCCAATATTGATTTCAAAAGTACGATCGTAGCAGGACGGATTAGAACTGGACTCCCACTCCGGAGATACCGCGTTCGATCCCTTGCATAAGCATTTTTTTTTTAATCAATTTCATAGTTGCCTGAATTTTTTTAAAAATATCAACTGTGATTTTATACGCTTTTAGACGCTCTCACACAAACCATACGATTTGTAGGACAATTATAAAACATTGATATCGAATACACAGCGAGCAAAAATCTTAGACATGGCCGGAGCTAACCGTTCGGTTGTGGCCTTGGCTCGCTCAGCTGTGGGAGAGTGTCGGTACTGGACGGGAGACCTCAGACGCGAGTCGCCGTCTGTTTATAAACAGTACACGCTCGCCGATGTAATCATCGTTGGCCTTGAAATGTTTTCGAGTAATTGGGAATTTCGTATCATTGGATATTTAAATGGCTGGGTGGATTGACTTTATGAGTTTTCTTAAATGTAAGCCTTTCCCCTATTCATTGCGAAAAAAAAAATATTCGCGTTAAATTAATGGACTTCGATGAAATTATAGTAGAGTTTTTTCCTACCTCGCAGACTCGTCCTCCTGTGCACAATTTTCTATGGATGTTTCAGCAATCTCAACTGCTGCAGATGTTGAAGGCGCAGTTATTGTTGCAGTGGCCCATTTTTCTTTGTAAATGCTTTTCAGTGCGGTGAAATTGCTATAACATTGCCGGTGAAATCCTGCCGTGTTACTGATCTCAGCTGGTAGCGCGATATCACAAAATTTAACTCGAATCGTTTGCGAATTAATAACGACTGCGCACATTTTTCTAACGATTTATTTGTGAATAAAATTATGTTGCTCAAGTCTTGTGTTCGACAAAAAATGTAACGTTTTTCTGGCTCTTCCATTATGGCGTGGTAAGCCAGAGGCAGACCGGGAACTCAACTGACCAAATTTTCACTGTACAGGAGCAGCTGCGATGGGATTCTCCACGTGCGGTGGTAGAGGGGCTGCGTTTGTACGTTATTTCAAATCTCGATTTAATCTCAAATACCGTTCTCACTCATATTCCCAAATAAAAGAGAGACACCACGAAAGGAACTATGGGGATATTTCTATACCTGCTTGGTTTGGTCGTGCAACGCGAGTCGAGTTAAAAAAAAAAATCAAATAGTCTGCCTTTGGAATATCTGAGGCTTGAGAGTCTGCCTCATCGATTTTCTTGGTGTTCATAAGGAATTCAAACATCAGTCGAACAAGCAGACGTGTCCGCATAATATAGCAACCTTTTTTTTTTATACATTTTTGAAACACTGTCAAAAGGCAACACAGAGGTAACATGTAGGCAGACTATTTTTCCGTGGTTCTTCTCATTGTTATTGATCGAACAGTCCAAATCTGCCAAGTGCGCACTTCATATACAGTTTTTTAAATCATAAATATAAATTAAAAAATTGATTACTAAAAAAGTTATTGGGATGGATGTCTGCTTTTTCAATTCTTCGTGTTTCCAAGGTTACTGTGATCTTCAGCCCCAGAGGCAGACCTGTGCGCATACTATAGCACACCTTTTTTTTTAACATTTTTGAAACGCTGTAACTTTACAACGCATCGCCACCATGGTGACAGACAAGGTCCTTAATGTTTCTTAGGGCATAAATATCACTATTAATAACGCTTGCCTATTGTGCTGATCATATCGAAATTTTGCTCGCCAGCTCCCTAACTATAAGTAATAATTTTCCATGCTAAAAAAAATGTAGCGTTTATTTTATTTTGTGAATTGGTATAGCAGTTTTGAAGACCTCTGTGGCGCGCGGGAGAGGCTCAGCCTACCATGTGAGAGGTCCCGGGTACGATCCCCGGCTGGGGATGAAGAAAGAACCCAGGTCTTGGATGTTTATATGTGTGTGATGTCGCTGATTCTGGTTCCCACGACACAGGGTAACCTAGTGAGAGGCTAGAAGCAATGTAAGTACCTGTATATAAATGTAAAGAAAAGTAATATTATTTACCATAATCATATATAGCGATAAAGCTAAAAACCTGGGTCTTATCTTTGACAACCAGCTGTCTTGGTCTTCGCATGTCAATGAAGTCAGTCGCCGAGTATTTGCGACTTTTCACTCTCTTAGGAGACTTCAGTACTTCTTGCCTCGACAGACCAAAACCACTCTCGCTCAGTCTCTCCTTCTACCCCTCATCGACTATGCTGATCTATGCTGGGTCAGTGCTAACGAAGAACTACTGAACAAACTCGAACGACTTCAAAATCTCGGGATTAAAGCAAGTACGACCATGTATCACAACATCGCAAGGAGTTAAAGTGGCTGCCGATCCGTCTTCGCCGGAATTCTCACATTCTCAATTTCCGCTACAACATTTTACGGAATCCACGCTATCCAACTTTCCTACGAGACAGTTTTCAATTTATTTCTTCCAGCAGGCCTCGGAGAACTCACGCATTTTCTTTGCTCACAACTCCACAGCATAACACCGCGTCCTATGAGCACGGGTTTAGACTCCGGGCCATTCGGTTGTGGAATGCACTCCCTGGCACCATCAGGGACAGTCCTACTCTCAATATATTTAAAAGTCGCGTGAAGGAGCATTACCTCTCTCTTTAGAATTACAGGTAGTATGTATGTAAGTATTTATTAGCACATTTATATATAATAGTAGTAGTTAGTATTATATTATAAGTATTTAGTACATAATTATAGTCATTAAATGTTTTACTTTATTTATTAATATTCATAATTACTCGTTTATTTCGTCATATTGTTGTACACATAGGTCTACCCCTGCTCAGCAATCAACATCTTCAACTTTAACCTCGTTTGCTGGAAGAGATCTCTTATTAGAGATAAGCTCGTCTTTTTACACTATTTTTATGTAACTTTTTTTTATATCATTTGTGTGCAATAAAGAAATTATGAATTATGAATTAATATACGTACTTCAATAGGCATCCTGTATCCTCCAGGACAGAACTTCCTGAGCACAGTTAAGTAGAGAAGCATCTTCGACTTCTTTAAAGTGACGAATCTGGCCGCATAGTTCATTGGGGTAAGAGCTGAAAAACAGTATATAATAAAGTTTATTAGTTCGATAAAAATAAACGAAAAATCTGACTGTAAAGAGAGGAACAGTAAATAGAGGAGGGGCATCAAGAGGTAATGGAAGGAAAAGGATACGGAAGATGAATAGGAGTAGGAAGGGGCAATGAAAGAGAAGGAAGAAATCTTTATGGAAGAGCCACAGGAAGTGAAAGACAGAAAGAGGACGTGGAAGAAGAAAAGGAATGATACACTATGGGAACGTAATTTGGGTCTTGTTCTTCATATTACCGAGGAAAATGTGGCGGGGCATGTGTGAAATGTGGCGGTGCATGATTTGGAACAGGTTCGGAGCCATTTTGTCTCTGGTGTATCTGAGCCTTTAAGCATTTAGTCTATCCGAGTAGGAGTCTTGCGGTAGTGTGTGTGTTTCACTTACTCTCGAGTTCGTAAGTGTCGATGGGCAGCGAGAACTGAGCGTTTTGTCGCGAGTAGACGCGCGGTAAGTGCAGCCAGTCACCGAGACTCGACTCTGGAACCTTCACAAACAAATACACCTATATATTGCAAAATATACGCAATAATGACCAAAACTGACCAATGGACAGCTGCATAGGTTAAAATTATTAAAAATAATTTAGAGTAAATCTGTGTCTTTGTCACCAAAAAGTTACCTTCATTTCTTTAAGCAGCGTCTGCATTTCTTCTCCGTACGGGCGGTCGGGACGCGTGCGTAGAGCTTCTTCGAGCACGTAGCGACGCTGCGGACAAAGTTACATCACTAACGGACTACGTCAGGAAAATAAAAGATATTTTTTTTTGAGGACAAAGGGTAACCTAACTATCTATCCTATAACTATCTATCCAGCCTCCTGCACCCACTGCTGAGTAAAGGAGGAGAAAGAGGAGGCTCTTCATTACGCCATTTATTGCGGTCCAGCGCCAACCTGATCCACTGCGGCCCGGCAGTTTTGGCGATGTGATCCGACCATCGGGCGGGTGGTCTGCCTCTCGCTCAACGCGCGTCCCTTTGCCACCATTCCGTTACCGCATTGGTCCATCTACCGTCGTCCCTCCTAGCCAAGTGCCCCGCACATCTTCACCTTAACCTTGCGATTCGCATACCCACATCTAATATGATTGATGATGATCTACGCATTTTGCACGATGTGCTACTCGCATTTTATGCATGGATTCCTTTGTGAGCGGCCATGTATCGGATCCATATATGTGAGTAAAGGCAAGATACATTAAACACCTTGTGTTTCAGGCATTGAGGGATTTTGGACTTTAGAACATCTTCCAATTTACCAAAGGCGGCCCAACCCAGCTGCATACGCCTGGAGATCTCCTTCACTTGAAATTTTCGGCCAAAGAATAAACTGTGTCCAAGGTAGATTCAAGGAGTATTCATCCACTATCTCTAGACGACAGTTACTCATGATAATGTTAGGTTGGGGACCCCCAAGATTAGTAATAATCTTGCTTTTTGGACACGTTCATCCGCAGGCCGATCCCAAGTGAAGCTTTATGCAGGTCTTCGAGCATTCTTTGAAGATCGGCAACGTTCTCGACTAGAAGGATAAAGTCGCCAGGAAAGCGAAGGTGTGATAAACATCGGCCGTAGATATTAATACCTTTGTCCTCCCAGTCGAGTGTCTTCAGAAGATCTTCCAGCACACCAGTAATTAACTTTGGTGAGATTGTGTCACCTTGGCGCACACCTCCCTGGATCGGCACGAAGTCAGAGAGCCTATGCATCCGTACTTGGTGAGTTGCATTTCGGTAGATCTCTCGGAAGATATCCACATCAACATAACACCGATGGAGAGAATGAAACACGGCCCAGTGCTCGACACTGTCGAATGCCTTTTCATAGTCGACAAAGGCAAACCATATGGGCCGCTTATACTCCGGGCATCTCTCCATCAGTTGTTTGACTGCGTGAATGTGAATCCATGGTAGAGGTGGAGTGATAACTATACAGTGGCGTAGCGTGCCTTGTCGGGGCCCCGTATAAAAATTTTTTTGGAGGCCCTTATATGGAGGTAAAGATTTTTCACAAAAGAAAAAAAATATTGTGAGAAGTAATATTTATTTATCACATAATTTACCCATTTTACAAATAAAAATCGAATTTTAAATATTCACTCCCCTTGCCTTTTTATCGGCAAACTGATTTATTAAATCATTTATGGCTGATGATGATTTTAGTTTTTCTAAAGTTTCTGCCTCTATGGACAATAGTGAGATGTCTGACAGCCGTTCTTGTCCCATCGAAGTTCTTAAGTAATTTTTTATTAGTTTTAATTTTGAAAAACTTCTTTCTGCCGTTGCGGTTGTAACTGGAAGGGTCAAGAATAAAAAGCATGCTGTGATTACCTCGGGAAAACTGGATGCAAGACTATTGAATTTTACTAGCAATAATTCAATGAGTTCTTTAGTGGAATATTTTTTTTAATTTCAGAATTTAAGCATGTTTTTAGAGCCTTTAATTGGTCACAAAGAATAAGTGAGATGTCTTTACTGTATTTAGCAGACAGTTTTCCGGAAGCGTTTAATATCTCTTCGCTTGAAGAAGATAGGAGTTTCTCCGGTTGTAATATTTCGAATATACTACTCAGGTTGCAAAGGCTCTGAAATCTTTCTTTAGTTTGAGAAATTAATATATCTAAACAGCAATAGTATACATTGACTTTGAAATAGGATTCCGGGTCGGAAATTCTCTCATCTTGTGATAACTCATCAAAAAAACGCTTCGTTATCTTTCGCCTACTGTTTTTAAAAACAGTTGTTACCCCCCACTTTTTTGCTGAATCTTTGGATTCATTTAGCAAACTATTAAATGAATTCTGATTTCTTAATTGGCACAGTCTATTTAAAAGATTACTTAATAAAATACTAGATTTCTGTAAGTCATTATTTTCATGCTGTAGAGCTTTAGAAACAGGATTAATAATTTCAAATAATGAAGAAAAAAATGTAACGAGCACTAAGAAATCAAAACTCTCTAAAATATTAATTATACTTTTACATTCTTCACGTTCATCTTTTTTATTTGAAATTAAATTTAGTTGGTACAAAGTTTTCATGATTAGTAAAAAAAAATTCTTTACTGCTAATAAAGCGTCGTTCCTAGAAGACCATCTGGTAGGACATACCTTTTTAAGGGTAATCAAATATTTTTCAGATGAATCGTCACTTAGCATAGCCCAGCGTTTTATACTATTGCCAAAAAAAGTATATATTTTTTCTAAATTATCGAAAAAAGTTGATACTTCACGAACATGTCTCGCAGCATCGTTCAAAACCAAGTTTAAAGCGTGCGCAGCACAATGAACATAATCGGCATTTGGAGCATGCTTTTTTATTAGGGTTTGTAATCCTCCATACACACCCGACATAACATTTGCTCCATCGTATCCCTGTCCTCTACATTTAGTCAAATCAATTCCATATTCTTTAGTCAAATTTAAAATGACAGTTTTCAGACCCTGCAGCACTGCAATCGGTTACTGCTATGAATCCTAAAAAGGACTCACAGATTTTTATTTCTTTAGGCACATTATCATCATTTTCTGTAACCGAGATATATCGAAAAACTACAGATAGTTGGTCAATTTTTGACAAGTCTTGTGTTGTATCCAGAATTATTGTCAGAAATGGAGCTTTTTTAATTTCTGAGATAATACTGTTCCTAACGTTAGTACCAAGCAAACTAATATTTTCGTTTTGAATCGTAGGGCTTAAATAATTTATTTCACCTTTCGGTTTTAGAAAAAGTTCTTTTAAAGTTGCATCATAGTTAGATAGCAGACGTGAAATTGCCATAAAATTGCCAGAATCAGAATCATGCCCCCTCAAAGGTAGATTACAAGATACTAAAGTAATTATAACATTAATTATACGATGCAGTACATCTCTCCAGAATGTAATTTTACTATCGATTTCACTTTTCAATAGAGTATCGATGGTATTTCCTTGCAACCAATTATTATAAGAGAGTGAGGCACTAATATGCTGCTGTGACTTTTCATGGTCAAGAATAGTTTGTGTGAAATTGCTTCTAACCGAAACACCGTTAACCCAATTGCTAATAACCAACAGAAGTGACAGTACGGTTTGTTTAAAACGTTAGAATAACATAACCATGGTCTTATAATTTTTATGCCTGCCTGATTGAAATATGAATAATAATAAGCTGAAAAAGGTCGGTTATTTTCTGAAACTTTTGGAAATGGTCCTTGTGGTTTAAATGGACCCAATTTAAAAACTATTTTTCGTTCGCATTCAGTTAAATTGTCACCAAAATTTCCTCTATCTGATGAAATTATATTACAATCTGCATTATCTGCATTATCTGCAGATATATCAGAATCGTTGACTTAGGGTTCCTCGATTTCTGGATGGACATCCGATAAAGTATGTGCTTGGCTTTCTTCTATTTCCGGATAGATATGTGACGAAGAACATGCTTCAGAAGAATCTAAAAATAAACGAGTGATTGTTAAAAAATAAATACGAATGCTTTGATACTAAACTAAAAAGAGTTATATATAAATAAATAACGTTACTAAGGGTCACAGTTAGAGAGTGTTCAGTTCAGACGCACACATATTCTACGCGGATTGTGCTCGTACCCATTAGTAGATACAAAATCACCTGCAGCCCGTCCGTGCATTACTATACACCTGCGCGTAGTGTAGTGGCCATACAAAACGAGAACCCGAAAGCGAGTCTGCACATCTGAAGTTCTCAACACGCAATTAACGATACGATACGGACTGATAAACAAACAACAAAACAAATCGATCCTATAGATAAGTTAGAATTTTGTTTTTTTTAATCAAGGCACGGAACCCTAAAAACAGTATAATTGTGAAAATCGAGGGGGGAGACAACTTTTTGTGACGGACAGATGGACAGACCGAAATTAAAAGATTTCCTTGTTTATCACTACGGGCCCCTAATAAATGGGTTGGGTAGTAGTGTAGTACTTACCTTTCCAATCTAAATCACTCACAGTATCTTGTCTCTGAAAAAATGAAGAAATTTTGGGCACTTTTTTTATAACCTCGTCCCTTTTCTGTTTAATTTTTCTTTTCTCAGCACCGCTGGGATAATCTCTTTTCCTTTCACTCATTTCTTTTACAAATCGTTACTAATACTGCTAAACCAGAAGAACAATATTGTTTGTACTGAATTACAATGTAATGCCCATTTATATAAAGCGCGTAAATAAACAGTGCACTGCACTCCGTGGTTTAACATCCAATGCAAAGTACAACAACTTACACGTACATCGCGATATCGATGAAGGATTCCCGGGGATTCCCCGCTGAGTTGAAGATGAAGTAAGTAAAACGGGGAAGTCCCGCAGCCCGCCATAACGATGTAGTGTTGCCAACTTTTGAACGCACGCTTAAGGCGGGAAAAAAAGGAATTGCTTTATAGAATTTTGTCATTTTTAAAATAAAATAAATTAGAAAGTTTTTATTCTTTTTCCTTACACACTTTGGGGGCCCATAATTGATACGGCAAATACGGCGGTAGCTACGCCCCTGCAACTATATGAAGAGTTAAAATGCATCACCTTGGTATCAAACTCGGTATGTATCGCCTCCTCATCCACCTCCCTATGCAGGTACTTTAGCATATCGTCATCGAGGAACGACTTTGTTAGCCGCGCCGTCGCCGTCGCTCTGACTCCTGAAGGAACAATGGTGTCGCACTCGCTAGCCGGCGCTATAGAGCCGCGAGAACTGGGGTTATGCGAGTCGGTGCCGATGCCGGCGATCTGGGAATAACGGTGTGGCTCGTACAAGAGAGAACCATCGCAAATAAACAGAATGAGGCTTGTCATTTGGGACTGTGTACATTCGTGACCTGGCTTTTTAAACCATGTTTATTTTGTGCCCTAAAGGTACAGATGCAAAGCTATAACTTATAACTTGACGAACACTCATATTCTTGCTGCCCTATCTCTCGGTCGGGAAAAGGCGTGGCATTTTGTTATTATTATTTAAGGGCACTCCGTTATCTGTGGCGTTACGGTTCGAGGCTCTGCCTTTCAAGCGAGAGGCTCCGGGTTCGAAGGGAGGAAGAAAAAAAACCCAGGTCTTGAATGTATATGTGTGTGACGTCGCTGTTCCAGAAGCAATGCATGTGCCTATATAAAAATGTTATGTTATATAATACAACGTACCGCCAATATTTTTGGCCTCTGAATACCGCCTGGAGGGGGTAGCGGCGCATGAGTACAAGAGAGATCCCTGCATAGGCGAGAGAGATAGGTGACAGCTGCCTCAGAGGCCAAGAAACCTAGCGCGGCCGGTACCTGTGTCTCAGGGTCTTGCTGCGACTGCGCGGCTAGCCCGGCGGATGTGAGGCGGTCGCTGCCGCCCTGTCTGCACTTGCGCCGCTTGCCGCGTCTTCTCACTTCCGCTGCAAGTCAAACGCATTTATATGTACGCAAGTTATTTACCTAGTTTGTATGAATATACAAAAACTTCTGACTTAGGAAGCTGAAATTTTGCAGGTAGACCGAATATAGGGGTAAGTCCACTTTTGCCCCAGTCTCCGTTTGCCACACTTTTTTTTGCGTTTCCTTTTAAATCGTAGTATTAAAATGAATAATTTCTAAATTAGATGATTTCCTTTTGCCACGGTTGCCAAAGTACTGTCAAGTTCAAAATGTTTATATCCACGACAGCATTAAAATGCACAAACTATAAACTTAATCATGATATGTAATTTTACGATCATACAGGGTGTCCGGTAGATCGATGCAAAGACTTAAACCGAAGTTAGTACAGAGCATTTAGAACTATTTGAGCCAAACATACATATGGCGGAGTCTTACCGTTAATTTTTTATTGATGATTTTGTGTTTTTGAAGAAAATTTCCAGATTGTCACAGTTAAATGATTATAATTGTCAAAACCAAGTCCGACGTAGCAGATGCACAAATCAAGATTTATTAGAATGCTTATTAAGTGATTTATTAGAATCAATTGTAAAATAATCCAATTATTGTTTAGTTTCACTTAATATATATAAATTGGAGGTACCTAAACGAAGTAGGTACCTACCTGCCAAATCAAAACATTCTAAAACGCAGTGACTAACCTCAGTACCTGCCTATGTTAAGGTAATTAGTATCCACTAAAGAACCAACTGTAGGTGAAAGCAAATCTACTTACTTTTGCATTTTATCTCCTGGAATGACTGGAATTGTTTTTAAAAAACTCTGCAACCATGATCGAATCAATCTTCGGTGGATTTTCGACTGGGCCTTGTTTTTTTTTTTTTTATCGTTTATTCAAAATCATAAAGTTACAATTTAATTAAGTTTTTCCACTCTCAAAGACCTTCTGGTCTATCTGGTGTGGTGAGATCGTTCTTAGTGTAGTAAAGTTTTAGTTTAAACAAATATTTCTTATTTTCTATGTAACTATTTAGAAGGCTTTTGGGTAAGTCATTACTAATATCTGGTAGCATGTACTCCCAAGTCCGCATACCGTATACATTATTATACTTAGGTAGTCTATATGTTTTATAGTAAGATAAGTTTGTCATACCAGCTGGTCTGTTCTTAGTCTGTAAGTATTTTAAGTTATTATATTCTTCATTTAGGATGGCAAATTTTGTTTTGTTGAAGACATTCATTATGTTACAAAGGTTGAATAAGCCAGTATAATTTATTTCATTTTTAAATTTTCCTTTTATTTTTTTGTTACCATGAGTTTTAGTAGGATAGTTTGTAAAATCAAAAAATCAAAATCAAAAATCATTTATTTCCATAGGATGTTGTTACATCACTTAGATCCGTCATTACATTTTTTTGGTTGAGTTCACTAACACAATGGCGGAATCTGTGGAGAAGAGCTCACCGAAGAAACTCCACAGTCGTCGCATCTTTTGCGTTTCCTTTTTTAAATAAAATATTGTCAAATTACAAAATGAATGCTAATTATATATCGAAACAGCCTGTTACTCAAACAATCTATTCCCATGGACATCTGTCCTCTAAGTAATCAGATATCCTATAGTAACCTTTTTTTATACAATTTCTGTTTTATTATTATTTTAAACTTGTCTAAAGGTAAGTTTTTAATATCAGTAGGGACCTTATTGTAATAGCGTATACAATTGCCTTTAAAAGAATTACTAATTTTATGTAGTCGGCTTACATAAGCAACCAACTTGTCTTTATTTCTAGTATTAAAATTGTGTATATCACTGTACGTCTGAAAATTAGTTATATTTCTTTTTACATACACAAGATTGTCATAGATATATTGAGACACAAATGTCAGAATATTGATTTCTTTAAACTTTTCCCTCAGTGACACTCTAGGCCCTAATCTATAAATTGCACGAACAGCCCGTTTCTGCAGAATAAATATACTATTAGCATTCGCAGCGTGACCCCACAATAAAATACCATAGGTCATTAGACTATGAAAGTAACTAAAGTAGACTAGTCTAGCGGTGTCTACGTCGGTAAGAGCTCTAATTTTTTTAACTGCGAACGCTGTTGAACTCAGTCGGTTCGACAATTTATTTATATGAGTATCCCATTGTAGTTTGGCGTCTAAAGTAATGCCCAAAAAGACAGTCGACTGCACAAGGTCCAATCTCTGTCCTTTTATAAATATGTATGTAGTTACCGGGTTCACATTGGGTGACACGAATTTAATACATTTAGTTTTCTTTTCATTAAGTAATAAATTGTTAACAGTAAACCAGTTCACTATACTAGAGATAGCATTGTTTACCTCGTCATAATTTGATTGCTGTCTTTTAACTTTAAATATCAAAGAAGTATCATCGGCAAACAATACTAACCCATGTTTTGCTTTAACAAGGTAAGGTAAATCATTAATATATACTAAAAACAAGAAAGGACCAAGAATTGAACCTTGCGGTACGCCCATACTTATTGAAGACCCAGGTGATCTTTTCCCATTAACATCGACCATCTGAACCCTATCTGTTAGATATGACTCCAGAAGGCCAAGGGCCTGATCTTTTACATTACACCATAATGGCGTAACTTCCTGACAAGAGTGTCATGATGGACGCAATCAAAAGCCTTGGATAGATCGCAGAAGACACCTATTGCATCCATTGCGTCTTTCCAGGCATCAAAAATATTGTCGATTAGTTCAACACCAGCATCGGCTGTTGAACGACCCTTTGTGAAACCAAACTGAGCAATATGAATTAAATTATTGAGATAAAAATGACTTTGCAATTGATTAAGTATGAGTTTTTCAAATATTTTGCTAGAAAGAAAGAAAGAAAGAAAGACATTTATTACACACAAAAAACACACCTTACAGTAGGACAAAACAAAAAAGTATAATAAACAAAACGAAACATCTAAAAACACAACTAATTGTAAAAAATTATTGGCCAGGGTCACGGTGTGTTCTTGCTGTGCAAAAGGCACTAACTCAGCATTGTGCTGGGGGTGGAGGCCCTCAGCGCTGATTGTTAGTTAGTGTCAGGTAGTGACCGCACGTGCCACATTGCCGTGTAGTGTGCGTACAATACTTACATAATATTACTTATATTTAAATAAACTATGATCGGTGTGTATATACAAGGCTGAGATAATATGTGCTGTGTGAATAAACTGAAAAATAAATAAATAAATAAATAATACAATAAATTAATAATAACTTAAAAATGTGTGACATAACACAACTGCTTTTTCTGATGCGATTACGTCGTCGTCGTCAAGTTGAGTTGCGGCGAGTTGTTCAGACAGGGAAGGGAAGTTTCTGCTGTTCAAGCAAATATGCCTTGAGCTTTCGCCCAAAAGCATATCTACTGAAAGCTTCGTGGACTGGGGGAGGAATATCATTCCAACATTTGGACGCCGCATACCTGAAACTACCCCGGAATGCCATCGTTCTATGTTGAGGGGTGACGATTCTCTCCTTGTGAACGCTACGCTGCCTGGTGGAAAAGCGTTGGTAGTATCGATATGGGTCTAAAATTGGTAGGGTCTGATGTACTACCAGCTTTGAATAAAGGTATAACTTTACTTAGTTTCATCAAGTCAGGAAACACACCATTATCTATACATTGATTAAATATACAACAAAGGTGAGGTGCAATACAATCTACAATGGAACTAATAATTTTTACTGATAGACCATGGGCGTCAGCTGTCTTTTTAATTTCCAGGGATTTAAACGCTTTTACAATGTCATCATTATTTACGTGCCTAAATTTAAAATCTGTATTACATTCCTCAAAGTTTTGTTTAAGTATAGATTCAGCAGCAGCGGGAGATGAATTTAAAGACTTGGTTGTTGAAACTGGAATGTCCATAAAGAAATTTTCGAAAGCTTTTGCTACTTCTAGGTCTGTACTTAGCAATTGATTATCTATCTTAAGCTTGAAGTTATTATGTGTAGCTTTGGCCTTTCCAGTCTCTCTGTTTATAATTTGCCAACTCGTTTTCATTACATTGCTACTAGATTCAATTTTGTTTTTAATGAAATTAGATTTAGCTACGGCACAAACGCGTTTAAACATTTTTGAATAACTACGAACATAATCTAGAAAGGCCGTATTTTTGTTATATGATTTCTCTTCATAGAGTTCATATAATCTTCGTCTGCTCCTATGAATTCCAACTGTCGCCCAATCACTAAACAAAGCTTTGTTATCAACTTTTATAGTTTTTGATTTAAATACCGTATCATATTCATTTTTGACAAGGTTAAATACTGAGTTGTACAACAAATTTGGATCGTCACTGTATGGTATTTCCCATAGTTTATCTAAAATATTATTCCTGTAGTGTTCAAGCCGAGTGTCACTAACGGGCACACATGTAATATCCTCTTTTTGGTCCTTTTTTATTTTAATATTGAATATACCTATCTGACCAGAGTGATCAGAGGTTAATTTATTGATGACCGATTTGAAAATGGGCGTAATGTTAGTAAATATATTGTCAATGCAGGTAGCAGATGTTGCAGTAATTCTAGTAGGCTCCAAAAACAGATAGTTCATGTTGTGGCATAAAAATAAAGATTTTAATCTAGTACAAATATTATTATCCTCTGACAGATTAACATTAAAATCACCACAAATTATAAAAAAAAATGTTTTTATCGCTGATTTTAATCAACACTTCATCCATTTTCTTTTCGAATAAATCAAAGGATGAATCTGGTGGTCTGTTTACGCTCATTACAATAAGTTGTTCAAGTTCAATACAGGCTATTTCCATGGTACGCTCAACAGACAGGCTCACTATGTCAATTCGTTCCTTATATTTAAAACTATTATTTACAAGTATTAAGGAGCCACCGCGATCAGCTGTTTTTCTGTTGAACGAACTAGCAACGTGGTGGTTATTAAAGTTGAACATGAACTGATAACTCTTTAAAAAGTGCTCTGTTATACATAAAATATCAATATTATTACAGTTCATGAATAACTCAATTTCCAGTTCTTTACTTAACATGCCCTGTATATTTTGATGAACCACGTTTAAAATATTCTTACTTTTACATTTTTCATTACTAGTAACTTGATTTAATGGGCAAGATGAAGGTATATTTATACAAATATTAATATTACTGCCAGTAATTTTCGAATGCCCTCAACATGAGATTTGTAGGTTCTGCCATAACTACCTAGGCCATACCCGATGACAGAGTCAGCTAGTGCCATGTATAATAGTCTCAGAGTTTTGTACGGTAGTTTATATCTGAGTATGTGAAATTGACTTATTATAGATCTTAGTTTATTGCAACCATGATGTATGTGTGGGCCTCCAGCTGAGCCTGTCATCTATGATAAGGCCCAGGTACCTATGCGTTTTAACTAAGTCTAAGTGTGCACATTTACATTGTATATGATTTTGGTGGAAGCATTGGTGTTCGTGAGCCATGATGCTGGGTGTGATTGTTGTTTTTTTATGTGAAAAATCGGACAAATCGGACTTCTATATTTCCTATCTACCTTTATCTAAAGGATGACATCTAAGGTGATACGAAAAAAATATATAAAAGCGTTATAAACTAGCGTTCTTGGATCGCGACGCTGATACGATACGGAGGTACGTTACGGACATGTTCTTTTATGTCTGGACCCACTTTAGAGATGACTTCGAAAGTAATCGTTCCAGTATGAAAGAAACTTTATAAAGACTTTTTACGCTGCCTTTTCTGTCAAATATGTAAGATATGTTTAATGTGTATAAGTTAATCGGCTGTCTGTAATTTAAACTAGCTTGTAAATAAAAACGCGGTAATGCTGCCAGTGTGATGGTACCTTTGGGTCGGGCATGTCCTGGGGCGGTTTATTTGTTTAGTATTGTGTTCAGTTTTTGTGTGCGTGTAGTTTCAAATTATTTGATAATCTCAAATACTTAGGTTATTTAATTGACGATGCACTTTGCGGATTTTTCATTTTATTTCTGTTATAGGTTCATTATTTTTTCTTTTTATCATAATTTTGACGAGCTCCCTTTCCATATTGTTTTTTATAGTTTTCTGTGCAATAAAGAATTATTAAGCAAAAAATTAATAATACTCGGTTACTGTTAATTCACCCCGGAAGATCTGCTGAAGGCACTCGACTGGGAGGACAAAGGTATTAATATGGATGTTTATCAAATCTTCGCTTTGCTGACGTCTTTATCCTTCTGGTCGAGAACATTGCCGATCCAAAAAAAAAATATGTCTTTATTACTGTAGATATTTACATATACTTAGCAATCGTCATTTTTTGCCACTTCTCTACATTGGACCACTGTGGGATCTTAAGAGAATGCTCGAAGACCTGCACAAAGCTTCATTTGGGATTGGCCTGCGGATGAACGTGTACAAAATCAAGATTATGACTAATCTTGAGGGTCCCCAATCTAACATAATAAAAGGTAACTGTCATCTAGAGACAGTGGATGAATTGGGCACAAATTATCCTTTGGCCGAAATTTTCAAGTAAAAGAGATCTCCAGACGCATACATACCAGGGTTGGGCCGCCTTTGGTAAATTGGAAGACGTCCTAAAGTCCAAAACTCCTCAATGCCGGAAAACCAAGGTGTTTAAATGTGTCCTATACTCACACTTATGGATCTGAGACATGGCCGCTCACAAAGGAATCCATGCATAAAATTCGAGTAGCACAAAAAGTAATGGAGCGTGCTATGCTCGATATCTCATTTCCCGATCACATACCCAACGTCGACCATAGACCACCCGCCCAATGTTCGGATGACATCTCCAAAATTGCCGGGCCGCTGTGGATCAGGTTGGCCCAGGCCCGCAATAAATGTCGCAATGAAGAAGAGGCCTTTACTCAGCATTGGGTGTAGGAGGCTGGATAGATAGGTATCACAGGTTACCCTTTGTCCTCCAAAAATAATCGGACATCAGATGTCTTTCATTTTACTGACGTAGACCGTTAGTGACGTAACTTTGTCCGCAGCTTCGCTACATGCTCGAAGAAGCTCTACGCACGCGCCCCGACCGCCCGTACGGAGAGGAAATGCAGACGCTGCTTAAAGAAATGAAGGTAAGTTTTTGGTCAAAGACACGGATTTAGTCTAAATTATTTTTCGTTCTAGATGGGTAGGCCCAAAGCGTAGATTGACTACATCACGTTATGACTAATCATAAGTCGAAGTAGGCATATAGCTGATTGGTGGAGCTTTGTCGTGTTCGCGCCTTGCGAACCCTTTGACGCGGGACAAAAAACCGACAACTTGCGGGAACGAGGCGCGAACGCGACCGGAACCGCGGACAATATGCGAACGGGATCCAAATTCACGGTTCGCGGGAGTTTCGTGGCTTCGCGCGCGAATGTGGAGCCGGCATATCAAACTAAATGCCTATATTATTATGCCTAGACTCTCAAATAATGAAAAACAAAGGTTTGGCATAGAAAAAAGTTTATTTTATTTCTGCGACCGTACACCGCAAGGCCGTATACCGATTTATTTGATTGAAGGAACCATAAAATAAATAATCAAAGGACTAATCTAATAAGTATATATCTACTAATTCATTCAAAAGAAAATGAGTATTTCAAATGACAATAAATGCGAAATCACTTAGCCACAAAAACTCTGCATGCTATGATCGGAGCAACAAAAATAAATTGTGCTGGCCACCCTGTACTAACTTTGTCCCGTTATGCTTTCGGTGTTGTTATTTGAATAATAGTTTCTGGATATTCGTGTGCAGGCGTTTAGGAGACTTTTTAAGAAGTTCTAAGATAAAGAATACAGTGTCTAACAGAAAGGGAGTTGTTACAAGCCGAAAGGTGGTTCTTAGGGACATCATTCTGAACAACTTTTACTATGGAACCGACGTGATCAGAGCAACTTTATTTTTCTTATCTCAGTACATTTCGGGGTTAAGGGATTAAATATGGCCAGAAATGCATCTTTAGCTTCAATTCTAGGCTAAACTAGACAACATAAAAATGTAGGATAAATATATGTTATAAAAGGTCTATTAGAGATAAGAAAGGACTTTTAAAATTACCGGATATCTGTTATGTTTAATACTTAAAAATATTTTTCGCAATGCGTTATTATTCAACTAAATGAACAAGCGCTCGGAGACGAAATCAGTTTCCTATATGAAACTTACACGCAAAAATAGGTAAAAAAAAGGGAAAATTATTGGTTGTTTTATTTTATTTTTAATGTAATTATTACAGGAATTTAGTAATATTTTCTATAATTTTCTCGGTCTCGGAGCTCGCGCTGCCTCGCGGGGCTCTGCGCGGGAGCATGCGTCAGTCTGCTTCGACGCGAAGCGACGGGTATTTGTTTTCTTTGTCTAATTCTCAAGGCCACATTTGATTTTTTTTAACTTTTTCGGACTAAGTTAACGATAGAGAACCTATCCCCATCAAAATCTCAACATCGTTTTTTTTACCTTCCTTAATTTACTTCCTTAATTTTCACTTCTTTCACCTTGAAAGTAATAACGAAAATCGACGAGTCCGAACCGGTTGCACTTCCGCACACTAGTGACAGGTCCAATGAATAGTAATCGCGACGAAGTTTAGTCCACCTATTTTGTATAAATTAGAGTTTATTTTCCGTTTAAAGTTATGTATATAAAATGAAGTAGATCTACAGATACTGAGGAAATTTTGCCAAGTGTGCGATACAACATGGTGCTGTGCGATACAAGGCGCTGTGTTTTGTTTGGAATAGCAACCAGATAACGCTCCCAAAAATTTACCCTACCTGTAGGGTCTAAGGTTTTACGATTACGATATTTTACGAGTGCCTATTTTTATTTGAAAGAGCAAAAATCATATATTATGTCATATTAATAAAATTTTAGAAGAGCTTACCCTTAGCTGATAAGTTTTACGAGCGACATTATGACAGTACTTAAAATACGGGGAGCGACGTAGTGACAGTAGGTTTGAAGCGCAGGCCAGGAGCGGCGTAGTGACAGCGTGACGTCAAGTCACGAACTCGTCTCAACCATACCTAGTCATTCTCGGGAGATTACGAAAAATTATGACGAACAAAATACTGATTTCAGAGAAAAGTTAATTTGACAAATGTTGCTTAGAATGTCGCCATATATCAGCTGAGATCATAATAAAATGGGGTTTACTAAACCTTAAAATTTATAAATTTCTGAAAAACATTGCGTCTTGAGCTCTCACATGTGGCAATAAAATCTAAAGTATGCACTTGGAAAAGAAATTTAGTTAAAAAAACTTAATGATTTACTAAGCTAAATAAGGTCCCATCAACAAAAAAGCTGATATTCAAAATTTCAAATAATCGGTTCGGCAGCAAGTACCGTACAAGCAACTTCTCTTGAGAAGAATTCTTTTTTTAACTATTTAGGTATTTAGTGCTTAACCCTTTAAAGGGCAAGGTATTTTTTCACTGTTTTTAGTGTTTTTTTGGTGTAAGTACGTATTAGACAGTTAGTAAAGACGTAAAAAAAATACTTTAAAAAATCATGTATATATACACATACACACACACTTAGACATCGCTCTGAAAATAATAACAAATGATTTTCCAGGTCTTGAAACGCAAAGAAAAAACAAAATTATTCAGTTAATTTTCAGTTTGATTAATAATATTCGCTGATATTAATAATGAAAATATCATTATTGCCGATCTCTGCTGCAAATGATTCTTAAGGTCTTAAAACATAAAGAAATTACGAAAGTAACTATTCCCATTTCCTAACTGATCATAACAACTTTCAATTGAAGTTAAAAATTAAAAAAAAAAACAATTTTTTAACATTACACAATAATTAATAAATTTTATCGAATTTAAAGAATTTTCACGAAAAAGATGACGTCATAGTGGGTCCGCCATTTTGAATTTTAAAAAACTGATGAAAGATTCGAAACCAGCACCCTCAAAAACCCACATCTACCCCTCAATACTTGGAATTACATACAAAATTAACGTTGCGTGTTCAAAAAAGTCAGTTTTTTACAAATAAAAAACGAACCGCTGGACCGATTTTTTCTAGACTCCTTTCAGATCTAAGTCATGACGTGGCGTATCGATTGATATGGTCATCAAAGCGATTCGGTCCAGTAGTTATTGAGAAAACGAATTCCATAATTTTGATCACGTACATACGTACGTACACACACACACACACACACACACACACACAGACATCACTCTAAAAATGATTGCAAATGATTCTCCAGGTCTTAAAACGTAAAGAAAACACAAAATTACCTATTTCAATTTTCAGACCTATTATAATAACTTCTCAAGAGAAGTTAAAAACTAAATTCTAGGCCCCTATAACCGTTAAGTATCAATAAAGTCGAAAATACGCATTCCAGAAAAAAGTTTATTTGACAAAATATGTCTGTATTAACGCAATTCGCAACTAGCCCCTATTGATAAAGCTAAAAAAAAACTACCGTCCGCACACCCTTTTCTTACCCTTTAAGCAATTTTAAGCGTGAACCATTATTGTTAATACGTTAATAAGCTTAACTTTCGCCCGAATTTCGTAATGAAAAAGTAAAACGGTCAGGGTGTCGGAAACCGCCACTTGTGAAATGTCCAAAAATTAGCACTTTTTAAGGCCGCAATATTATCCGCCCGCCGCCCAATCTACACTCCAACCAGGAATACTTCTAACTTACATCCATCATCCATGTTATGGAGGGGTGGGTTCTCTTCACGTGTAGCTTCTTTGTCTCCTTTGGACCGATTGGAACCGGGTCCCTCGACTTTGCTCTTACTCTTGGCGGCCTTTCCCAAGTTCAGCGCTTTCAGTTGATTCTGAAATGAAACAAACCACCAAACTATTATGGCAAATAAATACTTTCGAACTGCGCCCAAACATTTTAAAGTTCAAATAACAGTTTTGTACCCAAAAAATACTCCAAAGTGATGGTGAGGTGCTAAAAACCGTTATTCAAGTGCAACTAGGCCAACAACAACAGTGTATAAACAGTGCTTCAATAAAAAATATCGTTCGCAGATCCCTTTTTGTGCACCTACCCACCAAATAATTTGTATTTTAAGGCTGCGTTCCAAAACCTACAAATAAATAGTCAGCCCATCATGCATGACTTTTGTTGCGATTCCAGGAGTGTTGCCATAGTTCCGAAATAAAAAACTACCAAAAGATAACAAATTTGATGTTGACACCAACTCCGACATTTCATCCGAAACCAACTGGTTACACAACACAACCCATTTATAACTGAAAGCAAGACTCTTGTGCAAAAAGTAACTCTGTTGGTAGCAGACCAAATACTGATAATGCCGGCGCCGATACTCAACGACCTGCTGTCATTGACCTGTCAACTGATACATGCCATAACTAAACCAACAATGATCGCAATCAAATGAACATGAGGGCACCTCCCTCCTGGCAACCAGTGCCGATGTCAAAACAATCACACAAAAGAAAAAGGTTTAACAACAGTTAGATGTACCTCTAAGAATAGTAACATATTAAGAACTTAACAGAACCATTAGATGGATGGATGACCAAAAGGCACCGGGTGTTGACCTAATCGACAAAAGAGTCTTACAAGAACTACCACATGTAGCAATTATATTCCTCACCACGCTGTCTAACTGCATACTTAGAGTATTATACTTTCCTGCATTGTGGAAGGTGTCATAAATAATTATGATACACAAAGCGGAAAAACCACCACATGGAATCACCTCGTATAGACCCACAAGCCTCCTACCAATACACTCCAGTCTTCGAGAAAATCTTGCTTCGTAGATTAGCAGCTGCACTTCCAGAAAGATCTACAATACCAGACCACCATTTTTGATTTGAAACAGGAACATGCCACAATTGGGCAAATCCACAGAGTGTGTGATGTCATCACACACTCTGGTACGTTAGTTTATTTTTATACAATATGTAAACTTGTAATTTAGCCAGGACTCCTCGTGACACGTTATACCTAGTGTGGGGTCCACAAGCAACTTGTATACTTCAATCCAATCTGGTAAATAAAGATTTTGTATTTGTATCAGAAAATCACTGAAAAGAAAGGAATACTGTTCCTCAGCCTTCCTTGGCATTAAACAGGTATTTGATAAAGTGTGGCACAGAAGGCTGTTATGCGAGATAAAACGCCTTTTACCTCACTCAATCTGTGCCATCTTGGAATCATACCTATCCAATAGAATTTTCCAGACAGGAAAGGAATTCACATCTACATTCCACGACATGCACGCTGGAGTGCCTGGTGCTTGGGCCCATTCTGTATACAATATACACATCAGATCTTCCACAAAGCTCGAGGGTCACTGTTGTGACTTTTGATGATGACACAGCAATTATAGCATCCAGCCGGAATAACCTAGAAGCATCACAAATGTTGCAACGTAGTTTAAATGACGTCCAAAGCTGGCTCACAAAATGGAGAATCTGTGCTAGTGCATCAAAATCGGTCCAAGCAACATTCACATTGCGTAAAGTGAACTGCCCACCAGTGACACCAACTACCACACAGTGAGTCAGTAAAATACCTCGGAATGCACCTAGACCGCAGGCTTACCTGGAATAAACTTATCCAAACCAAGAGAGACTAACTTACCCTCAGATATAAGGGTTGTACTGGCTGTTAGGGAGGAATTCCAAACTTTCAACCGACAATAAACTAGTTGTTTATAAATACGTCATTGTGTGGGCCGTCGGCGTGTGGGGACCCGCCTGTGACACAAGTATATAAAAAATACAGAGAGCCCAAAATGCCTTGTTAAAAGAAATCTCCGACGCACCCTGGTTCGTCAGAAACGCAGAGGTTAGTGACCATCTAAATATGAACACAGTCAAGGAAGAGATAAAGTACTACAGCAAACAGTACACATTCCGTCTGACAAAACATCCAAACCAATTTGCAGTCCAACTGACTATTGACTTCTACAAGCGGCGCCCGAAGAGACGTAACATATTAGAGCTGGACAGCCTTTGAGGCACAATTAAAGAGTAATCCCAATGTGATATTACCTCTACATACCACCATCACTCAAAAAATCTGCTCATAGTCAATGACTGATCGCACGATAAAAAAACTTTCAGAGTTGGTCCTTACTGGGACTCTTAGTTACGCAAAAATGGTCAACTTGGTGTACCTCAAGTATTTTGAAGAACTCGTCACTAATAGAACTCAATGCCTCCCTTTTCACCGATTTCTTAGCAGGGTGGATAGGTCTCAATTTCATCCTTTTCAATTCGCCAGTTGTTCCGAAAGAAGTTTTCGAAATCACGGTGGTGGAAGCCAACCGCTTTCTACTTCTCGGTGCGTATTGAATCATGATTCGGGTCAAATGTAAGAAGTTGCAATCACAATGCGGAGTAGGTATTACTGGCGGTAATCGCAGTGGTTTACGTCGTCTGGGTTTCAAAGAGGTTAGATTGTCGCCAGTCACATAGAAACTCTTTTCTTTGGCCTTCTGCTTCCTTATTGGTTCCATCGCGGTTTTGGATATCAAAAAAGGTAGCATTTTTCTATCAAAATAATGCTACTTCTCCCAGTTGAGAATATGGACTGATTAGAAACGCGTCATGTTTTTTTATTGATTTTAGCCTTATCGAAGTAAAAGTTCCGATAAAGTTCATGCTCTAGTAAGCTTAAAGAGCTTTGTAAAGAGCTCCTTGTGGCAACAACATAAAGTATGATAATGACACTAACGTCACAGGTCCTATTATTGTGATCAGTTTATGATGGATGATTGATTCGTTAGTACGAAGCACTAATAAAAACATGGCAATTATTTAACTACCTATACAAATAAACTATAAATACAGCTATAATGATTTAGGTACATATTTCCGCGTTTAAGCACAACATATGGTAAGGATTTTAATAACATTTAATAAGGTAGATACCTACTCAAATAACATTAAAAGTAGGTATATATGTACCTCTATGTAAGTTGACTCTAAATTAATCGCTTAATAATTCAGGCAGTATTTGAAAAAAAACGACTACATACAAAAACAAAACACCATATTTTACCAGAAAAAGAAGTGGATAAGAAAATTACCTTTCTAACAGCCTTCAATGCTGCAGCCTCCCTCGAGGGTAGCGATCGCTTGGACAAGACCAGGGGAGAGGCTAGTGGTGGCAGTTGTTCGCACCGACCCTTCCCCAACCTGTCATGAAAAAAACCGGTCAAGTGCGGTTAGGACGTCGGAACCGCGCATGAAGGTTCCTTACGGAACGGAAAACGCAGAAAAACGTAAAACGACAGTCTTATGTACGACTTGTACGAGTATAGCTTTTTAATTTTTAATATTTTTATTAGGGTTCCGTACCCAACGGGTAAGAACGGAACCCTATTACTAAGACTTCGCTGTCCGTCCGTCTGTCACCAGGCTGTATCTCAAGAACCTAGCTAGCTAGAGAGTTGAAATTTTCAGAGATTATGTATTTCTGTTGCCGCTATAACAACAAATACTGCATATTACTGCATGGTATCCCACTGCTGGGCAAAGGCCTCCCCTATCTCAGACCATTCCTCCCTGTGCTGTGCTGCCTCCACCCAGTCCGGCAAAGACCTGTCCAGGTCGTCCCGCCATCGACGTCTCGGCCTGCCTTTATTCCGATGACCATCAGTGGGCAACCATTCGGTGGTCAGTTTGGCCCATTTTTGGGGGTGAATGCAATTTTTAATTACAAAATATTAAATAAGTACTAAACTCTTAATTAAAAACCGAGTTCAAGAAATCACAGTTGATATTGTAAGATAAAGCCAATCGGGTGACCATGACCAGGCAAAATAGTGATTTCAAACAATCGATCGATTTACATACGTAACCTTTACTTTTACTTTTTACTGTCGTAAGAATTCGAATATTTTTTTATGGCTAAAAATAACTGAATTCGTCATCTGCCTTTGTAAAAAAAATAGTTTTAAAAGACGCCCAAGTCTGTTAGCAAAATTAAATATAAAATACAACACACTCTTAAACCCCGAAGACAAAGTCTTGAGTAAATAATTAAAATAGTAGTTTGATAATAGTTTATGTAATGTTTGGTATTGATATACTTTTACTTGTAATAACTGTATTTATGGTATTTTTCAATTTAAGGCAGGACTATATTCAAGGCGTACGTCGAAAGATTGAAAGAGTTTTGTGTATGTAGTACGTATAAGTGTTGAACTATGTGCTTACTCAGGAACGCAACTATTTGCTCAATCCGACCGGAAGTGGATAAAAATTTAGTAACTTATTTACAGAAATAAAATTAAATATGATAAAAACGTAATATTCTTTGTATCCCATTAATGTCCCCACCGAGGGGCATAGGCCTTTCCCCGGATACGAATAAGATTAAGCCATAATTCACCACGTTGCCAGAGGTGTTCTACGACCACTACCACGTAGCGATAGTAGCCAGGACCTACAGTTTAATTAACGTGTCATCCGAAACACTGAACGCCTGCCTGATAATGTACTTAAGATACATTTATTATCTCATTAGTACTTTGCTCAGGATTCGAACCTGCATCTCCTGTCTGAGAAGCAAGCGTGGAACCCATTAGACCACGGAGTTCTTATAATATATTATTTATTTAATTTGAATGAGCAATTATTATTAGTATAATGATGACAAATAACTTAGCACAAAACTCGATACCCGCATGAAAGATCTTTTCCGATAAGAACGGGGGAGTTCAGTGGCTCAAGCAGGAGGCCTCCTTTAGTTATATATTTCTCTTTTGCTACAGGAACACCCTACCGGGTTTTCAGCCAATGGTCTTTTTTATGAACACTACCGGGTTAAACCCCAGGGGCTAATACACCCAAACTTCTCTGGTTAAGACCCACCCGGGTAAAAACTCCAACGAGGCCTGATATCACCCACTTTCTATTGGCATAAATCCTCATTTACTATTGGATAACTTATCTTGTGTTATTTTTATCTTTAAATTTAATATTTCTATTTTGTACTATTTTTTATAATCACCTTTGATCTGGCCGACTCTTCTAAATAGTCAATAAATTCTCTTTCTTAATTTTATTTTGTTTTCTTGCATTGACCTTTGAGGTTGATCTCAAACGTCACACCCTCCGGGTACGCAAACCTTGAAAGGCACAGCGTCACGCCTTTTCCTGCACGGGGTGGAATAGGCACAGCTCAACCCACGTTTAGCTAGTACGAACCTGTTATTATGGAAAGAGAAATTACTCATTTAATACTGTTTGCGTTACAGAGGACACCGCTGCTTCATATTCAGCTCTTAAAATCACGTCGTAGCAGTAGAGAATATCTACCTGTTGCTGGCTCCTTCCGACAGCTTCAGAGAGGGTAGGGTAGACCGTTCCATTGTGGTGCTTGTGAGGCCGTCTGTCATATCTGATGTGGTATAGCCGTGGTAGTAGACAGTTTCCTGTAGATAGCAATAACCTAATAACTAACTAAACAAACACACATTTATTTTCAGACACCTACATTGTTTCTGGCCGCACACTAGGATACCCTGAGTCGTTAACAATGATTATTATTATTATTTATGTACTTGTTTCTTTATTTCTCTCTATTTTTAGACATGTTAGAGGAAGAGATCAGAAGTGAAGTATAGACTGGAAAGAAGTGGAACGTAGGAAGAGGCGGAGGTTGAAAATAATGGAAGAGGAAGAGGATGGAAGACAAGTATTACGGTAATGTTATAGTACTTAGGAAGAGGTGGAAGCAAAGTGTAAAATACGGGAAAAAAGAGTTGAAGAGGAGATGTATTTATGTAAGTATGTAATTACGAAAGTTACTATTTACACAAATAATAAAAGTCGAGTTAGCCCATTGCAGCACGACCCTAATCACTATGTCCCACAAAATAAGCAGGCTACAAAGTCCAGGAGGGGTGACTGGACGGGTACTGAACATTACTGTACTTTTGAGAGAAAAATTCGGAAGACCGATCCTATCTACCTGGCTGTGACTCCGACGCAGATCCACGACGAGCGCTGGCCTAGTGTGGGGTTGATCCGGCGTGAGGCAGCGTCGGGAGCCATGCGACTTGCCACTGGCGAGTGTGGGCGCTGGGGTGTGGGGCCGCGAGTCCGTTTCCGTGTATCTGTGAGATAAGCAGTAGGTTGCTCTTTCTGTGAAATGAGTGCCGATGGATTTCAAACTGATGTTCTAAAAGCTGGGTCTCCAACATAAAATTGACGTTGACTATTTGCAAAACGCGATTATTCACACGAGCTGTGGTTTAAAACAATTGTAGTTTAAATTGAAGAGAATCGCGATTTGTCAAGAGATACTTAGAGAATCGAGCTTCGGGTTAATAACTCTCATCCTTGGTCGTCAATATAATTAAACAGCGGGATGCGGCCAAAGAGGTCCTACAAAGACCAAATAGGCGATTTCTAATGAAGGAGCAAATTGAAAGTAAGTACAGATGTAGTGAATAATCCTTTCCTATCGGCAAAACTCGGAACAACGATAACACCCGAATGGTGCCGATGTGTCTATGAATTACTGTATTATTAAATTACGCGTAGGTATCAAATAAATCGCATACTTTATTTATCAATGTCAAATGTCAAATTGCCCGTTTGACGTATATTACACTGAGATGTTAAAACCACCACGATTCTATCATATAAAGAATTCGTTAGGTAAACAAAAATATAACTAGTTACTGAGGACGTTTTATTTCAATAAAACGCATTGATAAAAACCAAATTCCGGTTGGGATGATCTAATGATTCTATAAGGATTGGAACCCCAAAAGTCTAACTATAAGTCAAAACTACAGTAGGATTTTGCAGACCTTTTTTATAACAATAAATTTTTGTAATTAATTAAAAATACTATGACATAACAAAAAAGACACCTCAACATAAAACAAAACAAACCAGCAGAGAAATTAATATAAATAAATTTGATTTTCTGATTGGATGAACGACTTCGATTATGACAGCGGGATAAGAGGAGGAGGAGCGGGGTGGACAGTGTGATGCGAAACAATCCTTCCAACTTCCATATCACAGTCAGAATCAGAACTATTTTCTGGTGTATCATCGTCAGAGTTTTCATGAACGGTGATTACAAAACTAGCCATATAATTTTCCAACTCAGGTTCGTGTTTTCGGTACTCGTTTTCGCATTTGATGGCGTGGTCACATACTTTGGCCCAAACATCGGAACCAATCATATTAACCTTTTCCTGTACCAATTGTTTCACAGTAGTCATATTCATACTGATGTTTCTATTGGATACGTATCCCTTTATTTGAGACCATATGTTTTCAATCGGATTGAAATCAGGATGATATGGTGGCAATCTTAGTACGCTGTGTCCATATTCGTTCATAAGTTTATCTATAGAGTATTCTACAATGTCTTGTTTGTACTTGCAAATAATTTCATATATTTCAAGTTTTGTTAATGACGGATCAATCGGAACGTTATGTTTGGATAGCCAATCAATCATGTCTTGCTTCCTGGTATTTGAATTAGGAGGTTTTTCTACGTACTTATTATGATATGCAGCATTATCTACTACTAGTACCGAATGTGCAGCTAAGTTTGGAATGAGTTGATTACGAAGCCATTTTTCATAGTTTTCATTGTTCATCGCGTTGTGATAGTCACCTGTTCTATCAGTAGACTGATACATTAACAATGCCCCAGGTATAAACCCCTTTCTACTACCAGCGTGCACTATTATAAGACGTTGTCCTTTAGAAATTAACTGTTTCACTCCGTTTTCTGACGAGTCAGCCCAGCTTTTACCTGCCAAATGTGAGGTATGGATGTATGTTTCATCCATATAAACAATCTCTCTCCCTTGCAATTTTTTATCGCGGCTAAAAACTTTACTCTTTTTAAACGAACATCATCTTTCTCGATAAGTAATTTTCTGTTGTTTTCAACTTTTTTATACCGAAATCCCATTTTTCTAAGAATTTTTCTTAGCGTAAAGTCACATCCCTTAAAATTTATGGCTTCGGATAACTTGGACTTCAGGGTTTTAATTGTAGGTACTTGTTTTTATATCAAATGGAAATTATACACTAATCGGCGTATAACGTTGTAGTCAAAATCGTCAAGACCTAGACAAAATAATTTATTTTCGTCTACCCAACTTTGCTGACTTCAGAGGACTATTGGAGGTGGATTGATTTATGTATTCTTTTTGCAATATTTTATTAACTGTTCGTTGAGAAATTCCACTGGCCTCCGAAACTCGTTTTTGGACTTTACAAAAGTAAGCAGTTTAGTTGGTATGTTTGAATTTATCATTTTCAGTTAAGAAATATAAATAAATATTGAAAATAACTTCGCAGGCTTGCCGAACTAAACGTTTCCCTTTTCTTAGTGCTTTCGGCATGTCTGTTATAAATTGTTAATGTGGATCGAATAAAATCAATGTTTATTATTTACAAAAATGACACGAGTCCATGAAGTTTATCACAAAATCTAACATAAATATCAACAAAATATTTCTGTGGTATTAACTACTCTATATAGATACTTCCTCTTGCAATGCGACCGATCCCTACGTTGTCTCGATGGGTACTGAGTGCGGTGAAGTAGTAAGACAAAAACGAACATTTCCGAGAAAATACGAAAGGAAACGATTATTCACTACATCTGTACCCAAAACAGCCTGTCGATTCTATGAAATCACCGATCACTTCATTTCACTTTCACTTCGCTTCATCTCATACTTTATCTGTCAAAATTTAGTTCAACTCGCTGCCACGCTCACAAGGGTAGCCTTAGTATCTATGCGAAATGAAGTGAAGTGAGGGTGAAGTGAAGTGATTGATTTTATAGAATCGCCAGGCTGGCGAGCCTGTATGAGAGATCAGAGATAAATGTTGGGAAGCATGAAAGGTATGCCAAAGTGGACTAAACGCGGCGAAACGGCCAAGATAGTAGCCAGTGGTGATCTTTTCTCAAGTCTCCTACGCCTTCCCTTCTTCGGGGATTAGTAGATTGTTGTAGAAGCTGGTAGATGGATAAGAATAGATGGACGAGTGAGTTTGAGAGACGAGTCCATCTATTGTACTTTTGGGCGAGACATTACAAAGTGCTTTTCACGACTTCTGCGAGGAAATAAAATGAATTATACAGAAAAATTATTTTTGATAAATAAGTTTAGGCACTCCGCCTATTGATAAAGATCAACTTCCCCGATTGATAAAAAAACAATAAAAATGTCTTTATTACTTTATAGATATTTATATATAACTAGGAAATGTTATTCTTTGTCGCTTCTCTACATTGGACCACTGTGGGAGAGAAGGGTAAGAAACTCCGAA
Organism: Argyresthia goedartella; assembly: GCA_949825045.1. Classification (NCBI taxonomy): domain Eukaryota; kingdom Metazoa; phylum Arthropoda; class Insecta; order Lepidoptera; family Argyresthiidae; genus Argyresthia; species Argyresthia goedartella. Next base: position 33,540,057 of record OX463812.1, on the reverse strand, counting down.
AGATTGAGTTTTAGATATCTTTAAAAAAAATGACAGCACACGTCAAGCACGATTTCACTGCCGCGAAGGCATGTTGCACGCTTTTATCGTTAAAAAAAGGTCAAGTGCGAGTCTAACTCGCGCACAAGAGGTTCCGTACCACCGTACAATGGTAGGGATGGTGTGGAGTGAATAGTTTGTTAGTTTTTACATAGCAAAATGTTGTTTACAAAGTTATTGGTGCGGCTACTCTCACACTCCATGCACGTAACCAGGTGCATTCATACATAAGTCTGTATGTGGTATCGAAAGAATTGTTGTATGGGAGCCTCCTTAAATATTTATTTTATTCTGTTTTTTAGTATTTGTTGTTATATCGGCAACAGAAATACATCATCTGTGAAAATTTCATTTGTCTAACTATCTGAGATACAGCGTGGTGACAGACGGACGGACCGACATGACAGATGGACAGACGAGCCTTAGTAATAGGGTCCCGTTTGGCACCCTTCGGGTACGGAACCCTAAAAAAAATATTTTCGTTGTTCGATTACTGTAAAAGTGGTGAAAGAATAATTCAAAGTATTTCACTATTTTTAGAGCATTTTATTTCAATTTTCCTCATAGTCATGGGCGTTTACGCTTGAATCCGACTATGAGGAAAATTGAAATGAAATTTATAATTCCTCTTTCACAACGACTTCATAGTCGTTGTGAAAAGTTGTATGTGTCATCAGGAGCAATATTATTTTCGTCATGGGCGTTTACGCTTGACTCCTTCGTTACGCTCAGGATTCTAACTTAGAATCCTTCGCTTCACTCTGGATTCAATGTACCGCCCTCGTCGTAAATACATTATTTAGAGGCCTCTGCCCAACAGTAGGACACCATACTTAAAAAATATATTATTTAGTAACGAGTCGCCGTTCTTAGTGGCCAGTCATTCTGATTGGTAAATTTTATTACATATGCAGCACAAGTCGTGTTCTGATAGGCCGAAACAGTTAACGGCGGGCCGATGTGATTGGTCGACTTGCTCTTTGAACAAGCCAACAATGTTGTTATCCTGGTTGTTTTGCGGCCCCAATACAGATCATCTTTCCAGCCTGACCACGTGCGGTAGATTTGTACTTTTTGATAGAGGCTTTTTGGACTTAGTTATGATAGCGAAAATTGTTTGGTAGATTTTGGATCAGGAAACCTTATATGTCGTAGTATTTTTGGCGTTTCCTCGTCCTTAACTAATATTGCAGACTAATGCATGCCCGTTTGCATACTAGGTAAATCTATCTAGACTATCGGTGCTCTCTTTAATATAAAAATACTCATCTATATCACAGAGTTCGCCCTTTTTTAGGGAGTAGTGAACATCCCTTGTTCTTTACCAAGGATACCCACAAGGGCATACAACACGCCATTTCACCCGAGACGTTGATATCCACTCGAGCCGCAGGCAAGGGTGGGTAGTTAAGTCCATGGTAAAATGGAGTTTATGACCGAGTTATATTTATCTACACCCTGCTTTTCACTTCGATTGCGAGAAAATGAAACAATGGCATACAAATAAAATAGGTTCCTACATTTCCTCTTCCCTCGACGTTATTATTAAAAGCTCTGATCGTAAAACAACAATCGTAAAACAGCAACAAATTGCAAAGAATAACAAGAGCTTCCCGCCAATTTTCTTTTTTTAATTTTAATATTATTTTCGACTTGTGACATTAGATCAAGGTACTTCATACTGCCAAGCCATTTAATGGTTCGATACGTTTTAAAATAACAATTAATTGACTTCTATTTTTACTTGATATTTTATTATTAACAAATAAAAAATCAAGTTATTCCACTAAGTTTTATTGTGCGTGTGTCTGTTAGGCCCGATTATCTTATCTTAAAACAATTTTACTTTGTGCACTAGAGCATAAAAGTGGCATTATGTGCAGCATACATCCAGCACAAATACGAAATTTGCAAGCATGAGAAGTGAAATAGTAGATTGTACAACAAGGGCATAAAACACGCCATTTCACCCGAGTTATATACACTGCTTTTCACTACGATTGCGAGAAAATGAAATAATGGCATACAAATGATCGTAAAACAACAATCATAAAACAAATTGTAATTGTAAAAGTAATTGCAAATTTTGTTTTTAATTGTCGACACGTGACTATACTGCCAATTCATTAATTGGTTCGATCCGTTTTTAAATAATAATTGACTTCTATTTTATCTAGTTTAATAATAATTATTTAGTAACTAATAGAAAACACGAATGTCAAATTTATTAAAGCAAATCGGCTAAAATGACAAGTTAATTCTACGAAGTTTTATTGTGCGTGTGGCTGTTAGGCCCGATTATCTTAGCCTTTAGAACAAGTTTACTTTATTTTATGCACTAGAGCATATTAGTGGTATTTTGTGCAGCATACATCCAGCACAAAAACGAACTTTGCAAGCATGTGAAGTGAAATAGTAAATTTCCTACGAGTTCGCAAAGCCTTATATTTACGGCACGAGCCGAAGGCGTGGTCGTAGCGAGGTTCGTAACGAAGCTTTTCGAACGAGTTAGGCATATAATTTTTCCGCTTGAGATCCCATAATCAAGCGGCGTAGTTGCTATTTTGATGTTAGAATGCGGAAAAGATAAGTACGGTACCTACGATTATTTTTAGGGTTCCGTACCCGAAGGGTTCCAAACGGGACCCTATTACTAAGACTTCGCTGTCCGTCCGTCCGTCCGTCCGTCCGTCTGTCACCAGGCTGTATCTCAAGAACCTAGCTAGCTAGAGAGTTGAAATTTTCACAGATTATGTATTTCTGTTGCCGCTATAACAATAAATACTAAAAAACAGGATAAAATAAATATTTAAGGGGGCTCCCATACAACAATACCACATACAAACTTATGGATGCACCTGGTTACGTACATGGAGTGTGAAAGTAACCGCACCAATAACTTTGTAAACAATATTTTGCTGTGTAAAATCCAAACTATTCACTCCACACCATCGCTTCCATTGAACGGTGGTACGGAACCCTTCGTGCGCGATTTAGACTCGCACTTGACCGGTTTTTTATTTTCCGCTCGACAGTTCTAGGTTATAGTCGCTGAAATTAGTTTTTAACGTAGATTTAATAAACTCTTAGACATAACTTAAAATACATGAACAAGACAAATGATTTATGTCATGATATTTGTCAGGTTTTGATCCAAAGTTTCATTCAGCCATGAGTTTTGACTTTGAATCTTTGTCAATGGCCTCTGTATTATCCGGATTGTAATCCCGAAGGAAATATTTAAGCACAGTAAAAAGCATATGTTGCTTCTAAAAACATAGATATGAATGAAACATCTAAGTATGTAATTTATATGTCTACATAATGTAACTTCAGTACATTACTTTTTTTCTACTCTAAGGTACCGAACTAATATTTTGATGGATATGCAGCAATGTATATTTTCTTCCGATCTGTGACGATAGAAGCCGAGAAGTGTGGAGCGGTAACTCAAAACTCAAAAACTCAAAACGTTTATTCTGTAAATAGGCCACAAGGGCACTTTCACATGTCATTTCATTTCATTTTTTACAGAACATTTGGTATTATTATCATATTATCAGAAAAAAAAAAGTACTTAATTATTGTTTCTGAGAGATGTAAAGAGTCTCAAATGTCATAATAAAATAATTAAAATATAAATAACAGAGATGTATAGTCTCTTTAGTCAATAATACAATGATAATAGGAGATGTAAATGGTCCCCACAGTCAAGAGTTGTATAATTAAATTAATCTTTAAATAAATAATAATCGTATTGTACGTATGCTTATGTATGTATATGCCTATGGTTTAATATCTACCTCCGGAACATATCTTCAGTGACGATGTCACGCGGTGTTCTGTTCTTGTCGCCTCCATACATGCCGTGGAAATTGGCCAGATCCTCGCCAAAATGGTGACCTTTTCCATGGTGATCCTGTCGTAAAGAGATGCATACAATATTGTTATTAAGGTTCATCCGTCTTAAACGCCAAAAAAATATACATCTCTTACGGCAAATTTTCCCATCCTCAGATAATGTTTATCGATCTGTTTATCTGAGGAATTTGATAGAATTTGTACGTTAAAATATCGAATCCAGTTATCTGGCTGTTTACTGGGGATGGAATAAACTCCCCTTATATATTATAGCTCTAGACAAAGGGCATGTATTTATATGAAATGCTAAACAAATAATCCTCGATTTTTTATCAACATATCTCAAAACTGCAACAAAAATACACCTCAGAATTTACCCACAAAACAAAATAAATTTTGCAAACTGTTTAACTACTTACACACTTAGAATATAGTGATTATTATCTGATATCTGAATTAAAACCTAACAAAAAAACACTTAAAGCCAACATTAGTTGAACCAAGCACCAATAATTCTTTGGAGCCCATAAGTTTTATTAATGAAAACACAATTAAAACATTTTTATCTAATTAATCAAATCAAAAACCAACTAAATGCAAACCTAATAACAACAAAGAACGATAAATCAGATTTTAACACATTTTTTTTTTAATAGCGATATATAAGAAATATATAATTAAATCAGGTTGTATTTAATCGCACATCAAATACCTATGTCCTCTTTGCACAGCAAAAATGTTTAACAAAAACACTTAAGTTTCTTATGCTCTTACATGTTCAAACATTTCATGTTTCTTTTGGTCTTACATGTTCAACCTTACATGAAGGATAGAGGGGGCTTCGCTTTGGTCACCCCCTTTAGCCTTCACCTAAGCCACTGCACCACTTCGCCCTGATATTTGATGTGAAAATCAGTATTTTTGATGTGCGGTTCAATATTACCCAATTAAAACTAATTAAAGCCTCAAACTTCTCATTGTGTGATTAAGGCAGGTCTTGCTTTAGTAGAGCGTCCGCGCTTTCGCTTTATGCCAATACGGCTGTTTTATACAGTAGGTATAATTTTCATTAAAACAGATAAGAAATAAATATAGTTTAAAAAAACTAAAAAACACGCTTTAAAAGCACTTCGAAAAAGTTAAAAATAATTTTTAATATAACCTTAAAACAATAATGAATAAAAAATACAATTATTATTGTGAAACAAAAAGCGTCGGGCGCTCGACGTACGAAAGATATGTAACAAAGCGCCCGACGCTTTTTTTTACAATAATAATAGTATTTTTTATTTATTATTTTTTTAAGGTTATATTAAAAATTATTTTTAAATTTTTAGTTCGAAGTGCTCTAAAAGCGTGTTTTTTAGTTTTTTTAAACTATATTTCTTTTTCATTTTTTAGTTCGAGTGCGCTAGCCGGTAAGTAAGTAGACTGTTTTGTCAATTAATTAAATTAATTAATCCTGGCGATGCTAATCAGGATAATGAGATAAACTTATGAAATTATTACATTGTCTCTGATTCTTGATAAGTGTACAAGGTTTGAATTGAATCTGTCCGTTTAAAGTGGGTCAAACTCGAGTCCAAAGGAGTCGGTTATATACAAACAAACAAACAAACATACAGGTGAAGCTTATAAAAGCGTTGTAAAAAGAACTTTAGCCTTAGTAAGCTTTTTAGGTGTAAGGTATGATAAAATTGTTAAATATAATTTGGTAAAGTAAACATTAATCAGTGTGGTGCAGCAAAAGACACGACTTTTAGAAATTCCGTTATATGGATGGAGAATTTTGAGTGAAAGATTAATCTGTGGTGCAAGTCAGTATTTTAGTTTGACTATGAATATTTTTGTATTGAAAACGGAATAAGAAAGATCAGTTTGTTTTGATAGGATATACAATACGGTATTAAACTGATAGTCAAAATAGATACTTTTTTAGGAACTGTCAAAACGGTAATTTTGTTCACAAGTTTTATGAAATACAAGCATGTGAAGTCATAGTGAATTCATAGGAAATATAAAATTCTGATTTATTGGACTACCTTGTCAAATATTCCCACGACCCGCAGCTGCACCGCACCACATCGTGCGGCCTGGCATTCACCCAAGAATCATACGAGGAATTAAAAAATGGCGGGTGGAGAGAGGAATTCAGCCAAGCATCCTACAAAATAATAAAAATGGCAGGAGGGGAGAGGCATTCACCCAAGCATCCTTGGCCTTCTTCACGAACTCCCTGGCGTCAGTATCGGCGGGGTGGTTGCACAGCACGGAGCAGTTGTGAGAGAACGGGTTGTAGAGTGCTGCGAATGGACGCAGCATGAACGGAGCGGGGGTCACCTCGCATCGCAGCTCTAGGTCCACCTGGAAACGATTGTCAGGAGAAATAACTCTCAATAGACGGACTTCTATGTGGTCTGGTGGTCACGCTTGCCTTTGATGCAGTGATGTGGTTTCGATTCCCGACATCGTGAGAAATCCGTCGTAATATATCCGTAGCTGAGGCAATGAGTTAGCCTCCTGTCATGCAAAATCATGGATTGAATATGGCTTAACGTGAGCGCAGCTCTATTGTATTCTTAATTAATCTTACGAGATCTTCGATTTTTGGGTTCTTCGGGTCAGCGATCAAGCCTTTTCGCACATTGGTATATAATTCTAAAGGGCTTATGTTTAAACAATTACCAAAAACGCACCTATTTTACTACCAATAAATTCGAAATGACTGCCAGAATGGATAAATTTCCGCCAAATTGTGTTTGGATAAATGATCACCAAACTTCTTTTTATGTTTTGTGTACTTAAGTTTATGTTTTAAGTATTTTTTTTTGTTCTTACATGTTCAACCTAACACGAAGGATAAAGGGGGCTTCGCTTTGCTCACCCCCTTTACCCTTCACATAAGCTACCGCAGTATTTTGCCCTGATATTTTTTATTGTCATTTATCCATTTTGGGTAGGCAAACAATATTTTGGTGATCATTACAATTGTTGCCATTCTAAGTCTAGTAAAATATCACCACTGAAAATTCTGAACAGTGAGAGTACAGCGAGAGGCAAGCGAAAGGAGCATTGTGTGCTTTACAAATATACTGCAGAAGGCGAGTCTTAAGAAATTCGATTGTGGAGTGAGTGAGTGCTTCCATCTGTATCCGACGAAGTATGTTTCTTCAGATAATGTACCCTTATCAAGTAACCTATTGGCCGGCCTGTGCACTCACTTATACGCATTTCTGTGCTCTCGCCTTCCGCAGAGTAAGTACTCGCAGTATAAGACACTCTGTAGGTGCTGCTGGTTACCGTACCTTTTCTGCGGTGGTGGCTGTGGACACTTTATGTGGTACAGCAGCAATCAGCCCAGTGTTGCTCGTGAGCCCCATGTTACTTCATTACAGTCACAAAATGAAAGTTATCCGATGGTGACGTTCCACAATATTGTTTACGTCAACTATTGATCAATCTTCTGCTTGGTAACTGTTGGTTACGTTCATTAGTTATGGTCATACAAGCGCCAACTCATTTACAACCTTATTGTAATGTAAGTATACTTAGTTATAATCATAATCATTAATATACAGGCACATCCACTGCTTCTGGCCCCGCACTAGGATACTTTCTGTCGTGGGAACCAGAAACAGCGACATCACACACATATAAACATCCCAGACCCGGGGTTTTGTTTTCTTTATCCCCACCCGGGGATCGAACCCGGGATCTCTCGCATGGCAGGCAGATCCACTACCGCAGCGCCACAGAGGTCGCCAGAGTTCTGCAGTTTGGTTATATAACAAGTAGATACAAGTACGAGTACAAGACCATCATAACAATATCTTGAATAACTAGCATAGTCTACAATTATTGCGGAAATACGCAGTATTAAATTAAGTGTGTAATAGGTAATCAAAGTTATAATAACAAGAAAAAGACATTAGTTTCACCACGTGAAAAATTAAAATTCTTCCAGTCTTTCAAAATCTTCGCTCTTGTCAGGGCCTGGCCACACAACGCGGTGTGGTGTCGCTTCGGTGTGGGAAATGCATGGGCTTACCCCCTCGATAGGATTCGATTTTCTTGATGCCACAGAATATGGCGTACAGAATCCGCCTATAATGTTCCTAAGATGACGTCATATATCCTGCCTATCACACTTGGGATAGCGAGAGGAATCTAACGATGTCTAATTGTCTAAATTGGTTTAGTAGCTTAGTGAAAAGTGTGGCTCAGACAAAGCACGGATGTGGCTACATCTAGGCTAGTATATTTTAGTTACTTTCATAGTGTGATGTCCTATGGTATCTTGTTGTGGGGGAAAGCAGCGGCTATTCAAACTATTTTTATTTTACAGAAAAGAGCTATTCGAGCAATTTATAATTTAAAACGAACAGACTCCTTAAGAGAGCTTTTTAAAGAAATTGACATACTAACAGTAGCTAGTCAATTTATTTTCGAAAATATAATGTATGTACGCAAGAACCTTACAACATTTTCCAAACTTAGCGATAGCTGTAATGTTAACCTAAGAAATTATCACAGACTATGTGCGCCCCGTTTTAGACTCGCGAAGGTTAGCAATTCTTTCAAGGGTCAGTGCATTCTCTACTACAATAAGATACCTCTGGAGATTTTGAAATTGCCACTTGAGCAATTTAAAAAGCATGTTAAAGCGACTTTGTCGAAAAAGGGATATTACAATGTTCAAGATTACTTAAATGACAGGACTGTATGGGGTTAATCTGGCTCAACACAGACCTTGCTGTTAATAATTTTGTAATTATTTATTCCTGCTTATTAATCATAACAATTAAATTTTTCATATTTGTATTAGTTAAGCACAACCTATTTTTAAAAGAGATCTAAAAATAAATCTGTGGGAGTTTCTACGCCCTTCTTCTCCCACAGTGGTCCAATGTAGAGAAGAGGCAAAAAATGACGTTTGCTAAGTATATGTAAATATCTACAGTAATAAAGTACTTTGACTATTGACTATTGCTCAGATACATACATTTACTTAATACAGGGTCATTTTGCTAGTTGGCGGCCAGGGGCTAGATGGCGGCCGTTTGAGAGACCTACTGCAGAAATATTATCATAATAATAATTATTATGTCTTCGTACCAAAAAACATCGTATTTTTTAAGGATAATGCTAGAATTCGGAACAATAGTTTGGCTAAAATAAATTAATCTGGTGACCAGACGATCTCATTCATTTAGACGCACGTGCTTGTGTTCGCAAAACTGCGAAAAATACTTTTGGCCGTCATCTCTACTATGTTTCACAACCAGTTGCAAGGGAGGAATTTTCCTTCTTTGTTGGCAACTAGTTGCGGTGGGCTAAAACCAGTTGCCAACATATAAATCATTTTCCACGATGGGAACTAAGTTTCGCAACCAGTTGCAAAGAATATTTTTCTTTTCTTGCTATGCCACTTTAATAGGCAGCCACTGGATATATAAACCAAGTAGTTTACAAACTTTTTGAAATTAATGGCTATAGGTATCTGACATTGACTAAAAATGTGTTTTTTTCATTATTTCTGTCATTTCCTATCTTCATCAGTATTTTCACGAGCCTTTTTATTATGAATAAGATCAAAGGTTATCGATCAAATGCATTACATTACAGACTGTATCAAAGGCCTTTTTCAAGTCCAGGAATACAGCAACACATTTTTTTTCAGACTCTACCTGTTCTACGATATGCGATTGTCAGAGCTGTCACTATATGCTCGGTAGACCTTCCCTCCCTAAAGCCATATTGAGCATCGGATAATAAATTAAATTTGTTTAAGTAGTTCGTAAGTCTTGCATTTATAAGCTTTTCTAAGATTTTATTAGTTTCTATAGTTGTTGACGTCAACCTTCGCCCCACTCTTGTGCACGGGAGTTATGATCGATTTTTTCAAGATGTGTGGGAAAATTCCTTGTGAGCATAGATTCGTGACATGGCAGAAAATAGGAACCAATTCATGTTTGGCCATTTTTAGAAAGCGAGTGGGTTGTCGTGTCCAGAGGCACTTACTAGCTCTGTGAAGTTAGCAGTACACAGTCAAAGAAAACGGGGCTAAAATTCAGGGGATTTTGAGCTTATTTGTAGCTCCCAGAATACGAAGTTTCAGAATTTGAGCAAAAGCGGTTTTCGAAAAAAAAGGAATAAAACACCAGCAGTGCAAAGTCTGATTAGAAAAGTGAAACTCGCAGCGTATTTGGACATGATTTTGAGCTCCCAGAATATGCAATCAGAACTTCTCTAACTTAAGTAGTTTGCGAGAAAAGAAATAAAAACCATTTACACAACAATATCATCTAGATAGATGAAATTAATATGTTTTTACACTTTATATCTAAACCACTAAAGCTAGAAATCTGAAATGTTGTATTCTGGAATGTCTAAGCTTTTTCTATATATGCTGCAAATTTCAACTCTCTGCTCTGTCAACTCGCGACATTTTCAACTGGAGGGTACTTGAAGGTATCCGTGATCCTGTATTTTTGAATATTGACACCTTGAAATTAATAGAAAACGGGGCTATTTTTCAGATAAGTTATGACTTCCGTCCTACTAAATGTATTTACTTAATATTTTAATGTATCCGTCCGGTCCCTATGTAAATTGTACATTGATATCATGCATGACAGTTTGGCCAAATATGTTTAATGTTTAAATTTCCATTTCGTTTTAGATGGATTGGATATGTTATTTATTTGAGTTAAAATCTCAGGTAACATCCGTTGCTTGTTTGTAAAATAAGACGGATCTAAGAATATTTTTGAGAGGGATTATTTATAAGAGCTGTTGTGTCGACTACCTGTTCTGTTCGTTATGAAAATTTATAAAGATAACTTGCTACGAGGAAACTCTGTTCGTCTGCAATAAACCAAGATCATAATTCTTTTGCCTCTTATTCCGACCTCCGCCACAACAGTTTGTCTACCACTTAGAAGTGTCTCCTCTGCTCTCATTTACTGCTTTTATTCGCAGTGGCATTGGCGCCACCAGCTATTCACTCTTCAGGGGTGATGGAATCCCAAACTGCCTGAAGCTTCTGTTTTAAATCATTTCCTGATCTTAATGAATATTTCCACAATCCTTTCTTCATTTTTCACCATAAAGTTTCGATCAGGGACAAGTCTGGGCTGCTTGGCGGCCAAATCATCATAGGAACTTGCTTAGAATTAAGCCATGCCTATGTTGTCCTTGCAATGTGACTAAAGCCCCATCTTGTGGAGACACTAAGAGGCTATATTGATGTTGCAAACTCTGAATTAAAAAACTTGTTTTCTTAATTTCCTGACACTGTATACTTAAAGCATTAACGTTTCCCTTGACAAATTGCAGCCGACCTAAACCATATGCAGACTCGCAACCCCATATCACTCATTACTGATGCTGGCAACTTCACTTTTCGCTTTATGCAGTCCTTATGATATCGCCTCCAGTCACCTCAAATTTCGGTTCATCGCTCCATATTATATGACGCCACTGATCTGAAGTCAAGTTGGTTCTGATTTTCACTAGCGAATTTTAATATTTTTGTCTTGCGGGCAGTCAGTACAGACTTTTCCTTTGCTCTCTAAAATCCATGCCCCGTTCTCTTGACTCTTGCAACGGTCGACTGAAACATCCCAGTGAGTTCTCCTGCTCGGGCACGACGATTATATTCTTATTACGATTATGTTCAAACCTTCATTCACCTGAACTGATTTACCTAGGTGCATTAAGTACACTTTTAGTAAACATTAAACATCTTTACTGTTTGTCATAAAATATAAGAGATAGTGCTAATTAAAAGTAAACTTTATTCACCCAAACAAAAAAGGTGTGGCAACCGAAAAAATCTTGTAGTAACGAGATTTATTAATACAATTCGTTCTTATAGTAACGAGTATAATGGGTACGTATAAATAAATATTTTCCATTTTTACGAAGCGGCGAAATTTTTTCGTATCACCTTAAGTTTACGGAGGGGGGGGGGCCGTCTTATTCAAACATGCTACTGATTTGTGTTGATTATAATGCTGGATGATTGACTAGAAGGTCGTAACAGTTTTTTTGGATAATAGCTATGTTGACTTCCCTTTACTAGTAGTAGAAATTATGATTTTTCGGACCTCTTCAGAGGTCCCATGGTTGTAGGTAGACAGCGACTATATAGGGATACTAGCGTATATTGTAGAATAGTAACCAAAAATCAGTTCCCATTTATGGTCAATGACATTTGTAATAACTAAATACCCAAAGAGAGTACATACTCACATAAATAATGAACACCTGTAGATGGCATTCTTAATTTTTTTAATGTGAAATTACTTTGGGACACACATCCCACCAGTGGGTTTAGCCGGTGGGACCACGGCTCGCGAACCATTTCAATAAGCCTGCCTACAAAATATTTGGGTTCGAAAAATCACTACTCAATGTACGGCTAGACGAAGTATTCTGTATTTGGGCTCGTAATACATCAGCGTGACAATAAAAATCAGACTTTTAGATTTGTTATTTTGTTACCTACTGATACAAGATTTATTCTTTATAGCTTTCTACTGATCACAGGAATTACCCAACGACAGAAACAAAATCTTTGAATTTTTCACATATATTATTCAAAAAAAAATACACAAAAGCACTAATACATCCATTTAATCTTAGTCTAAATTAATGAAGTTAAAATCGACACGCAACCTCTTAATTAACTAAGATATATTCTGTCTCTAAAAATAATACTCATTGTCTTCAAATATTAACTGTTCAAACTGTAACTATGGCTTTACAAAGAAAGATCTACAAAGCGAAGTTGAACTTTTATGTTTATAGAATTATCTTTTATTCTTGTATGTAAATTGTTTAGATCTAAAGTCTATCAGGTTCTATTTTATTCCAAGAACTTTATTTTACAACGTTGTGCGATAGAACCACTAAATTTGTAAGAATGTGAAAATTACAAATGTTATATTTTACTTCAACTATTTTTAACTTTTTACACTTATTTTGCGTGTTTTTTGCAGGAGGGAAAATATGAGTGTAAATTTATTTGAATCCTCATTTCTCAATATATTTTGGTACTTGTAGTTTTAATGTCCCGTGAAGAGATGGCATACAATACAGTACAAACAACTAGATAGACAAAATCAACTTCTGGTAATTTGGACCAAATATTGATTAGACGGGAGATGATTTTAAGAAATATTTAAATTACTACCAGTTTACATTTGAAGTATCCTCATGGGATAATGTCTAGTCTTGTGATAATTTATAAAAACTGAATCTGATACATTTTTACGAAACAATTATAACTCCCTACTCAACATGAATTCAAGAAAATAGTAATTAAAAAGAAAAAAAGTGAAATAATAATTGGAGGTCTTAAATGTGTCGCAAAAGTGTGAGTTTTAGATAGAAAATTATTGTACTGAGGGTTTATTTGAAGCACAAAGGGTGAAGAAGGCAAGTCACAGTCCTTAAAGATAATGATCTATTTCCTTATATTAAAAACAACCATTTTAAAACATCGAGAGGTCGCCTGCTAACTTGAAAGTTATGAACAATTTCTAAAACTTATCTCCATAAATAAAACTGGGCACCTATGCATGTCATGAAAGTAAAAAACACTTTTCAGTGATGCATTCGCCTGAATGATCAACCAGCACCTTCACACTGACTTAAATAAAATCTCTTATTTATTATAATACAATATTTAAATAATTTAAACTATTTTTTAAGTTATGTATAAAGTCGACGATCATAGTGACAATCCACGATTCATGATTTTAATTATGACTAGTAATTATTGAATAAGTCTTGAGCATGGAAAATAAGCGCACTACATGACCATGCAACTATAAAACGTTATGAAAAAACTTAGTTAAATTAAGTCAAGTATAATAAATACAGGTTCGTCACAAGTTATTACAAAAGGTCTCACTCGGTCGGTCGCGGCGGCACTGTGTTCAATCACTCTCACACCTCACCCGACACTCGCTCATTGGCAGTGTTCACTTAATCTCGATTACGGCGCCGGGTACAGGCGCAGGCGCAGGCGCTGGCGCGGGTACGGGTGCGGGGGCGCCGACGCGCGCGCGCTCCTAGGGCCGGCTGGCGCGCGCCGCCTCCTCGAGCGCGCGCACCTTGAGCTCGCGCTCGCGCTGCTGGCGCATGAACTCATCGTGGTGCGCGGCGGCGGCGGCGGCATGCGGGTGCTGCGGGTGCCCGGGGTGACCGGGGTGCCCGGGGTGCCCCGGGTGCGGGAAGCCGCCACGCTCGCGCTCCATCATGAGCTGGCGCTGCAGCTGCTCGTGCGCCGCCGCCTGGTGCGCCAGCTGCTCAGCGTAGGGCCTCGACAGCAGGTCCGGGTGCAACGGCCGGTAGCCGCCGAGCGCAAGCGCATCCTGCTGCGCCTGCGCCGCCTGCTGGCCCGGGTGCAGGTGCAGGTGCGTGTGCGAGTGCGCGTGTGTGTGCGCGTGTGTGTGCGCGTGGTACTCGGGGTTGAGGCCGGCGAGCTGCAGCCGCACCATCGGGTCCGCGGAGAGCGCGAGCCGCTCGGCCGCCTCGAGCTGCGCGGCGGCGACCCCGGGATGGTGGTGCGCGTGGTGCGCGGCACCGGGTTGCGGGCCGCCCGGGGCTCCCGCGCCGCCCGCGCCTCCCGGTGGGATGCCGAGGCGCTCGAGGCGCTCGCGGTCGAGCGCGCCCAGCTGCGGCGCGTGGCCGCCGGCGCCGGGCGGGTAGAGGCCGAGGTGCACGGGCAGCGCGCCGTGCGGCGGCGGCGGCACTCCATAGCGGCGGTGCATCTCGAGCCACTGCGGGTCGAGACCGCGTGGGCCGAGGTTATTCTTCATGAGCTCCTCCTTCAGACGGTCGTTGAGCTCACGCTCGCGCAGCTCGCGGATCTCGCGGTCGCGTTTCTCGCGCTCCAGGTGCTCCAGCTCGAGGCGCTCGCGCGCGCCGGCCGCGCCGTACATGGAGTTGAGCTGGTACTGCAGCATCGGGTCCATGCAGTGGCGCGGCAGGTTGCCGGGGCTGAAGCCGGCATGTGGCCGCGCGTACTCGGACAGCTGGCGCAGGGCCGGCGTGTCCGCGTAGCCTGGCGGCCGCGGGAACCGGTCGTACGGCGACGTTATGGTCTCGATGGCGCCGCGCGACGGCGGCTTCGTGTCCGGTTTCTCCGGCGTTGCGATCTTGCGGTGCGCCTGCTGCGCGATCTTCTCGCGCTCCTCTCGGTCCCTCTCGGCCTGCTTCCGGAGCCTCTCCTCGCGCTTCCGGGCAAGCTTCGACTCCGGGACCGGCTTGAAGACGAGGTCGGTTCGCGTGCACGAATTGTAATCCCCGCGATTCCAATGTCGCAGGAAGATGGCCGACTGCGAGCGGTGGCACTCGGTGTCCTCGATCTTGGGTTCGGGGCTAGGGCCGTGCGGCACGTGCGCCGGGCTCGGGATCTCCTCCTCCTCGGGCTGCGACTGAGTCTCGAGCTTGAGCTCGGGGTTGTCGTCAGGGGCGGGGCGGGGCGGGCCGCGCAGGTGCGGGTGTCCGTGCGGCAGCTGGTGCGGGGAGCCGGGCCGCGGGTGGCCGGCCTGAAGGCTCGCCGCGGCCTGCGCATGCAGTCTCAGGCTATCGATCGAGCTCGGGCCCGGCCCGGGAGGACCGAGGCCGAGCATCGGGTGGCTCATCGACGGAGGTTGGATCATCAGGTGGTTGGGGTTGCCCGGTAACATTTTGGGATGATGCCTGAGGAGCATCGAATCGGCGGGCGACAGCCGCTCCGGGTGGTGCGCCAGGTGGTGTGTGTGGTGGTGCGTGTGGTTGTGGTTGTTCATGTTGACGCTGGAGGAGGTGCTCGTGGACTGCGACATGCTCGCCGACAGGTGATGCGGAGAGCTTGAGTGGGAGCTGGACTTCTGCTGTGTGTTGATCTTGTGATGGATGGACGCGGACGAGCTGCTCGACGTCGAGTGCGAGATCGACAGGGTCTGGTTGGTTCCGCCGCCATGGTTCGGCTGTTTCTCGGTGCTCATGTGCACCGCGCTCTGGTGGCTGGTCGAGTGGTGATGCGTCATCGTGGTCTCGTGCAGCTGGTGCCGCTCGGACGTCGAGCTCGAGTGTCGCGGGTCCTCCGAGCTCTCCGCGACCTCTCGCAGGGATCGTGTGGTCACTGAGGAGCTGCTGCTGTGGTGTGAGCTAAGCATCGTCGTGGACTCGATCGTCGCCGGCTTCACCGGCTCGTGTCGCTGCACGCTCGCGGCGGGGTGCATCGGCGGTATGGGGTGGGGTTGAGGCAGGGGCCCGTATGGATACGGATAAGGCATGGGGTAGCCAGTATGCGGATGAGGGTAATAGGGGTGCATGGCGTGAGCCGCCGCTGCTGCAGATAGTTGGAAGATCGAAGGATGAAGTAGATGAGGATGATGCAGTGGTGACGCGAAGGGATGAGGATGGCCATGCTGGCCTGAATGCATGACTGGTCCAGGTATTGTCGACGGTATTGTCAGTGGTGTCGGGTTCATCAAGTTCAAGGCAGAGTGAGACACGGGAGTTTGTACAGGTGAAGCCGATATCTGTCTCGTATGCGACGGGCTCGCTAGATGTCTTGAGAACGGCGAAGTATTTGAGTGGTTAACAGACCCGTGACTGTTTGGTATGGGTTGGCTCTTTATTGGCGTTGGAGTATGTGGGCTCTTTACCGGTTGAACAGTGTGAGAAGATTCATTGACACTGGACTGACTGACGGGAGGGTTATGAGATTGGTGCATAAAGTCGGGTTCTTTCTTTATACTTTCTATTCTTGGTCCTAGGAATGCACTGGGCATGTGGTTACCGTCATTTGTAGGTTGACTCGGAGGTCTGCTGTTGTTCTCAGTACTCTCTCTCTCCCTGTCAGCAGCATGATGTTGTGTGAGACTAGATCCATGTGGATAGCCAGGAACTTTGACCTCTTTGAGAGATTGCAGAGGATCTGAAACACTTGTAGACAAGTTTGCTGGCATGTTGTCGGGGACTTCTTGCTTGATCTTGAGATCCTGAGGCATTGAAGGGTCATTTTGGTTGGGCGATGGTGGAATCATGTTGCTCAGAGGCAGTCCATGAGTTGGTGGTAGCTGTTGAATCAGTGGTGGTACAGAACCATGCTTCTCAGCTCCGGGATGTCCAGAGTGTCCAGGATGCCCTGGATGACCATATAATGATACAGGCATAAATCCATATGGGCCAACATTAGCACCACTGCCTACTGATATGAGTGGCCCTGGAGGCATTAGACCACCAATTGAAGGCTGGCTTAGTGGTGGCGGCAGCATGCTTTGTCCAGACACAGGAGTAGCAGATGCTTCTGTGGATCTCACCCCAAGATTCTCAGGCCGAATAGATGGTGGGAACAGTGGTGGCCTCAGCCCTAAGTTTTGACCATCAACTTTGACAACCTGTGGTGATTTTAAGTCAGTTGGTTGTTTGTCATCAGCATCAGTCTCTTTATTCTCTTGAGAGTTGAGTGGTGAGATAGGCTCAGTATTGCTTGGAGTATGTTCTATTGCTTGTGGAGATGACCCTCTAAGATTTGTAGGAGATGGACTGATTCTTTGTAGGGAATCTAGTCTTGGAGCATTTGCAGATTCCACTTTATTCCCTGGGGTAATTGTTGCAGTAAAGATTTCAGGAGTGTTTTGGTTCTTCATTTCGGATGACTCATCCCTTGGTTCAAGTTTTATTACTGTCTTCAGGGGATTTATTAAATTATGTTTAATTAGGTCATTGGGATTCGGGAAACCCATATTTGGTGGAGGATATGGTGAAAATGGTTGCATAGGAGAATAGTCCTTTGAACTTCTGATAATAGAGCTTTCCTTGGGTATTCCAGGGTTGAAAATAGTGTTATGTTGAGAGCCACCTTCGATTTTGATATTGTGACTAATTTTGGGATTATAGATGTGACTGTCCTTCACAAAGAAGTTTGTATTTTCCAGGTTCAGAGGCTTATTTGACTGATTCATTGGGTGAGCCAGGAAACCATGTGACAGTGGATCTTTCAGGAATTCATCTTTCTGTAGATTCAGTGACTGTTCTTCAACATCAACTTCCTCTTTTATTTTTATCTTTTCTAAGGGGTCGACACACATTGGCGTAACCTTGGGAATGATGAGCTCTGTTTTAGGATATAATGTACTTGGCATGGTATGTGGTCTTGACTCAACAGATTCGGGCTCTTTTGGTGGTGCTGTTGAATCTGTTTTGAGATCCAGAGCACTTCTGTCTTCTTTCTGTTGATCTGGTAAAGCTTTGAATTGTGGTGGAATGGAATCTTTTTCTGTTTTTATCGTGGGTTCTGAGTTACCATCTGCCTTGACTGATGCAGGGTCTGCTGGCTTAGGTGGGTCTGGGACAGGTTCTTTATTTTGTTCAGGGTTTTCTTTATCAGTCTTATTCATACTGAAGTCACAAGCTTCAGCTTCAGGCTCTGCTGGTTCTGATTCATCCATTGCTGGCGAGCTGTCATTAGTGAGGCTTTCTGATGGGCTCTCAGGTGGTTGCTCACTCTTTCTTTTCTTCATTTGTACGTCACTTTCCATAATGCCATCAATGGCTTTAGAATCATCCGGCAGACGTTTCTTGACCTTGGAAACATCAACCACTTTACCATTACTGACAGGTGGTGGTACTATTGGCTTTTTCTTATTTTCTTTGCTAACTGGAGATGAAGGCACCTTTTCTGTGTTATTGTTGATTGTACTCTGTGCTATGGGGACTGGTTTTGGTGTCACCTTTGGTTTACCCTTTGTCTCAGTGTCACTTTCTTCTTGTGGTTGTAGATTTTTCTTACCGTTTGGTGTTGTTTGTTCTTTAGACTTGTTTCGAGTTCTCATCCTACTAGGTGATTCCTCAGGGTTGTCACTGGTTCTGGATTCTGGTTTAGCTAACTCACCAGCATCCCTTGAATCACTATCGTCTTCAGAATTCTCGTCTTCTGTTACTGAGCTGGTTTCGCCAGCTTCTTTGGGGATTGGTGATGGCCTAGAACCATTTGTGTCTGGCAGAGTAGGTACCTCTGGTGTTTGTTCCTTAGGTGTACCGGCTCTTGAGTTTCTTGTGTTGCGCACTCTTCTCAATGAGGCTTGGCGTCTTCTTCTGTGTGGTCTGTTACTACTAGCACCAGGAGTCTTTTTCCACAAATAGTAGAACTCTACTAACTCTGAAGTGTCTTTATGAGGCAAATAGTCCTTCTTAATTTTGAAGAAATTCTTACCAAATTGTCGAATGCCTCTAACAAATCTCTTGGTCTCTTCTTCAGACCATTTTTTCTCAATACCTTTAGGTACAGGGCACTTAACGAGGGCCTGTAAAGCCCGGCCAGGGTCATATCCTGAATCATGGAGTACATCCAAAGCATTGATGGTTGTGTCATCTCGACTGGCAGCTAGACAGCCATCGTCGGGAGAGCCCCCGTCGCACATGCCTGCAAAGGCTGCCATGGAGCGTGCAGCCCGCAGGTACATCACCAGGTCACGGTCTGTAGACTGTGCTGGCAGCCACCTCAACTCCTCGCCGCTGGGGCACGGCTCGGCGGGGCCCAGCGGCCCATTCGTACGGATGTCGGGAAGCAACGCATAAATATCTTTGTCTTTCACAACTTGATTAGCATTGCCCACTTGAACTTCATTCTGGGCCATGGCTCGTAATCAATGGGTTATTTACACTGGTCTCGGGTCGTTCACTCATAAGTTACAAACAATTGTCTGTTTACATATCGTTTAGTCACAAAACACAACGGGAAGCTGAATCCCACTCAGTTCTTCAGCGATTGGTAAAGCAATAAGAATGCCAATATACATAATTATTGCTGCTAATGGTGGCCATTACACGATGCACTGAGCTTCGTTTGACGATCTTGCACACTGCACACACATTGTGATTGATAGGCGTTCTCACTTTATTGTTCATTGAATACAAGTCCATTTACTCAGGATTCTCGCATATTTTACTAATTATTTAGTAAATGCTATCTACATGCTGCCCTTTTGTTTAGCTTCGCCTTTTCTTTGGCTCTTGCCATAGACAATACCATTTCTATAAAATGGCTGCCACGAAAAGTTTTCGTGATTTCGTTCCATTCTATAAGCGTTCCGTGAGCATTCGTGCTTCTAGTTTGAAAAAAGTATTAACTAAACCTAGTATAGTATTATAATATCTGTGACTAAACTAAAATAAAAAACCGGGTCATAGACGCAAAATTAAATAACAATGAGATAAAGTAAGCAAACAAAAGAATATTAAGGATCTTTTATAAAACAAAAGAAAATATCAAATATTCTACAAAATTTAGTACATATCTCAAAGAACGGAACGTAAAATATTTGTGCTTAGTTTTAGGGATGTACCTTCTATGTACACCACAGATAAGATAACCTACCAATCCATGAAACGAAGATGATGGAGAGACAAAAAGTTCACGTCTGCAGGAAAATTTCGGATCCCACAGCCCTGCACGTTCTCCCTGAGATAACAAAATATTCTCAAGACGTAAATTTCAATATGTCTCGACAGAGTTCAAATACCCTACACTTGACACTGGCAAAATTAACAATAAATAAAAAGGAAAAGAAGAAGATTTCAGAGATTTCAGTGATCATTAGTCGTTGGTTTGGGGAACCATACCTGCTTTCAAAGCAGGGGTTTCTTTAAATTCAAAAAATGGTGTTGTAGACGGCCCTTCCAATTTTTTTCTATTAAAGATTAAATTATTTAAATGTTCTGTTTGAAAGAAGGAGTTATATCCACAATGTGTTGCCTTTTGTCGATAAAATATCCTTATTTACCTCATGTTTTATTGAATAAATAAGAATAACGAAAACTAGCAGAAAGCACAGCTCTGCGGGGCCCCGTGAGATTTTTTACCTGCCAAGTAACAATTTGTGGCTTATTGAAGATTGTGAGTCCATGGTCGCCACTGCTCACCATACTCACCACACCTTAAGTAGACAAGCACATCAGATACAGTTGAACAGTCTGATATGATTGGGCACCGAATAAAAAAAAACATGTTAAACTAGTACAAATAGTAAACGATGAATTTAACTATTTAACCGTTTGACTGCCATACATCACATACGACATGTGTTACTCACACGCCAAACTTGTATTCTATGCTATGCAAAATACAACTTAATTCATACGAGATAAGGTTTCTTTATACATAAAAAGGGATATTTAAGATCATATATACATATATGAATGTATTTTTAAGTTAATTTTATAGTTAGGGACAACATAACTAAATGGTGTAGCCGTGTACTGTGCTGTAGGTAGTTATCAGGATGTGAAAGAACTAAACCATGATTTATACTTTGCTATTTTATTTATCATTCTGTACATGGTTTTATAAGGTCTTTTGAGCCTATCTGGTGGTGAAACATCGAAATTCAAACAGTTTGATGAAATCACAAGCAGTATAGGCTTGTTTGGTGTACTAGTAGTACCGATAAGGCTAGTACAATGCAATCTGGTGCTCAATACACATGAATTTTCATCAAGGTGAATCCTAAAACGGATAAAGGAAATCATCAATTATTTTTTCTTATCGAATTATCGGAATTCATTTTTCACATCCGTACAAAACAATTCATAAACATGAAATGCCATAAATTAGCCAAAACACACACATACGTAATATTTCTGCACCTTTATACACTGACTAACTTATTACATCTAAAACAAAATTACAAATACATTAATATGCTTTAAATGATTTATTCATATGTTCTAGGTAAACGTTCCAAAAGCAGATACTTCTCAGAGAAGAACGCATAACAAACTGTGAGGTAGCTCTTTTTCAAAGGAAATACTTATAACTAATAATACAAACATTTAAACATCAATCAAAAGTTATAAAATGTCAAAACTTAAAACGCACCCCGGGACATTACCGTGCCAACAGTTTCAATAAAGCTGGCAGCATTTCCTCGCTGCACAGCCAGTAAAATCCTCTTCATATTTTTTATTTTTTTTGTTGGAGGGGAAAAAAATGGAATTACCCATGCCCAGGAGTAAGACCTCCCTGCTATGTCCGGGTCCCCACATATTGAGCAGGCATCAGCTCGTGTGGTATACGGACTAAAAACAACCACTTTGTGTTTACAGTTATCTGTTATAGACTTTACTGTGAGCCATGGCCTCGGTATATGCCTGCAATTTGCCCCTTTGGGCGATATGTATATGTGAGTATGATATATATGGGAGGAGTTTGCCTGGTTACCCGATTTTACGAGCGGACATCAGCTCATAGTCAGCGGGCATGATAGCGGCAAGTTAGGGGGGCAGATAGCCCCCGCTACTATGAGGTGGTTATATAATTTTTAAACCTATCCTAATCCTAAACTGCTCTTTATATGGGTCATTTAGGGGGGCTCTAACCTCAGTCCGGAAGGTTTAAAGGTGGAGGGGGAGACTGTGTGTCCGTCGAATCAAGACGGCGCGGCGATCTCTTTCAATCCAATTTTGGTATCTGAGACGCTGTAATGCTTCGGGAACACAGCCTTCGTCAAGTTGACGTGCCTGAGGGCGGGGGGTGGTTGGGCTTTAAGAGCTTTCTTGATATCGTCCTCCGGTTCTAGGAGGACGTCTTTGGGGCGCCTTTTGAAAAGGTGTTTCTTATTGATATCTGGGGTAGGTTCATATAGGGATGCTTGTACGATAAGCGGGTTTGGGTGGCTAGATGCATTAATGAAGAAGCGTTCGGACGCTTCTTTCATAGATTGCTTTACTGTGGGGAGTCTAAAGTCACTATGGAGGTCTACGTTGCGCATGTACCACGAGGCACCTACGGCTTTTCGCATGAAGCAGTTTTGTAAAATCTGAAGGGGTTTAACCCCTCGCACCCCCAGCCACTTGGCGCCGACACAGCTCGTCCCCCAGGCACACTTTA
Source organism: Argyresthia goedartella (assembly GCA_949825045.1). NCBI lineage: Eukaryota > Metazoa > Arthropoda > Insecta > Lepidoptera > Argyresthiidae > Argyresthia > Argyresthia goedartella. The sequence continues at coordinate 33,517,259 of OX463812.1, read as the reverse complement.
GCCCGCGCGGCGCGCGACACTTGACTGACGTATCAAGTGATTATGTTGAAATGGTAACTCTTAGAACTATGAGAGTGCTAGATATGAGTAGCTAATGAAACCCTCTCTTAGTCAATGCAAAACTAATGTCACAGTGACCTTCCTTTATTATTGTACCGACATGAGAATCACAGACATCTATGAAAATGGTCCTTCTCGACACAAATCTAGCAGACATGAGAAAAACATCAACAACATATACATGTTATTTGATACCTACGTAATCTAAATAACATTATACTTTCAAAACAATAAAAACATTAGTGTGTTCTTATATAAACTGTTCGATATTTCAGCGTTTGAAATTTTCCAAAAAAAAGTCCTCGAAAAAGTGTTTTTTTTTAGGCACGTTTGGAATATTTTTTTCTATGAATGACCATAGACAATTGTATCGGATTATAGACTTTGTCTTATTGAGCGTCTGGAAAATCTTTAACAGTACCAACATGACAAAAATTGGCCAAAATATACCGGTTTAAAAAAGCGCGGGAGCGAGAGCGTCATATGACGCTTGGGGGACGGACGGTACTCGAGGCGAGCGTCATATGAGGCTTGGGGGATTGTAAGGTTAAGGGAGTGGGAGCAGTGTGCAAAGACTGGACTTGCATACGTGAAGACCGGGCGGATGCAAGTTTCTAAATAGAGTTATTTGCAGCGCAATGGGAGTTTGCTTTTACTTCTCATGAGCGGGTAAAGCCTACAGATTTATAAGGCTGCTTTGTCACTGACCGTTTTAATGTGGGATTTGAAGTTTAGTCGGGAGTCTAATGTCACGCCTAAATACTTCACTTTATTCTCCCAGGGGATAGGGCGGTCAAAGGGTTTTGGGTAGTGAAGAGGACGCGCGGTCAGCTCGAGTCTTACCCCTTGAGAAAAGCACGGCTGCGCTTTTCTCGGGGTTCATCTCTATTCTCCAATTGAGAGCCCATTCACCGAGGTCGGTTACTGCTTTCTGGAGTACTTGACAAATGCGTGCCCTTTTTCTACTGGCGCCGTATCATCGGCGTAAAGAGCTAGCTCGACGTATGGCGTGCGGGGACGTCTTGGACGTAAAGTGAAAAGAGGGTAGGGGAGAGAACTGATTCTTGCGGGACTCCGGCGGCTATGGGGTGGGGCTTAGAGCGCGATTTTTCTACTCGATAGCAAACACTGCGCTCAGTGAGGTAGTCTTTGATAATGAGTAGAAGCCTATCGGGGAGGTTGAGTTGGTAAAGTTTATAAATAAGACCATTGTGCCCAACTTTGTAAATGTGCTCCGTTATGCGGTGCACCTATTGGACGCACGAGTGTTTGGTTCTAAAGCCAAACTGCTCGTTAATTATGAGGTTTTTATTTGTGTAAATGTCTTTGAGTCGGTTGAGAATAAGCCGTTCGTAGACTTTGCCTATGGAAGAGAGTAAGCTAACGGGGCGATAACATGTGGGGTCGGTCCGATCTTTCCGGGGCACAGATCACCCCCAATAGATACCGCATGATGAGACATTCCGGGGTTTGTGAAAGCCAATAACGTCAGCTTCTTTCCATGTGGTTGGAAAGGCACAGAGATGGAGGGAGGCATGGAAAATTACCGTAAGGGTTGTGAGAAGTCTGAGAGGGAAACCTTTTATTGCCGTGTTAGTATGAAAATCCTTCTATTCGGGGCCCGGTTGTATATTCTTAGCCTAAACTCGCATTACCAACCTTGTAGGTAAACAAAGAAATGTCACTGTTCAGTATTAAAAATTGCCGTTTCTTGACGTTGGCCAATTCATTCTTCACAGCATTGGCGAAACGAATTGGCCATCTTGTAGAAGGGTTGTTTGTGTTCAGTTGGAATGAAGGTTCTAGGTATTGCAATGATGGCTCTGCATTGGCGCAACGGTCCGTGAATTGTCGATTTTTCGACGCCCATCAAAGGGTTCTGGCGTGGAGTTGGTCGTCGCATCTACACGTTGGCTAATTCACGCGTCGTAGTACCTATACCTACCTACCTAACGTACTATTATTGTCAACGAAATAACTATGACCAATGTCTATAAAACCTTCTTTTAGGGATCCGTACCTTAAAAGGTAAAAAGGTACCCTTATCACTCGCTTGTATGTCCGTCCGTCTGTCACAGACAATTTTCTCAGGAGCTATGCTATGAGAGATAGTCTTGAAATCTTCTGCAAAAACACTTATCCTGATAACCGCAACATAATTGAAGTCTAATATGACAAAATATTGCCTAAAAAAAGTGGAGGGGGTAAAATGACACGTCATGTATCGTTGAAAAGAGGTTTTCATACATTTTTTTTTGTTTAGATAACTTCAGAAGCTTTGATCAAAAACTTGCAAAAAAAAATATTATTCCTCTCTCCTTATCTGCGATACTACAGAGTCTAAATTTATAAAAATATACACAATATATAACTTAAGTGAAAGAGATTATAGGAAAACCTAACCGAAATTGCCAAGGTTATTTATTTATGCGTAAACCACATAGGTACAAACTTACAAATACACCTGGTTACGCACATGGAGTATAAAAGTAGCCACACCAATAACTTTACAAATATTTTGCTGTGTTTAATCGTGGTAAAATCAAAACAATTCACTCCACACCTTCCTACCTTACCTAAATGATATTGCCTTCATGCCCACAAATGAACTGTGCGAACGCGACGGTGACCGTATTTTAATAAAAATAAACGAGGAAACAAAAAACTATTATATCAGGCGCATTTACCCTATGAGTAAGTCAACGAGTAAGCATCCAGCCGCCCTCAGAACGCATCGGCGACCGATCCGTCCGCCAGTACCTAGCGCTACTTAGCGATACCTACCTTTTGAATCGACAGACGTAATGACTTCTCGTTCACGTTACGGGATGCTGAACTAGTTAGAAAGAGACAACGAATATTTCCATAGTTCTACTCCTATTTACCAGATATATCTATAAGCATAAACTCTATAGAAGAATACAGCCACAAGAATATCCCCACCGTTCTAGTCAGCCTGTCTGTAGAAACAAAACAAATATCGATATCGATACACAAGTGTTGTGCACTTTAGCTTCTAGGGAGTTGTCTTTGGTAGCTATTTGTTGACAATCTAATTAATCCATCGTTTTGTATTGTTGGGATATTTTGCGACTTGACTGAAGAAAAAATTGAGAATACTTTGAACCGTTGGATAACCGATAAAAGTTTAATTTTGATTTCATTGACAGCGTAGGCGGCTAGGCACAGGACACAGACAGCATCGATTGCCGGATTAATCAACTTTCTGTCCGAGTTTTGTTGAAAATTATGTTTCTTAAAACATCTCAATAAACTATGAAATGGCATCCTCCGAGTCCGATGACGAACCGCTCGCTGCACTAGCAGCTATCAAGAAGTTAAATCCATCAGAGTTTGGCAATTACTACCCAGAAACTACATCCTCTGCTAAACCTCCGAAACATAGGGAAAAGAAAAGACGACTCCCTCTGACAATAGAAATCAAAACAGTGTCGAAGAACTTATCCCCAACTGTGATAGAAAGGCCAGATGACGTTTGGCTGTATCTAAAAGATTTCAATCAGGCTGGCCCTTACAGCTGCCTTCTGTGTTCTGAGTGGTTTATCAATAGGTCTAAAATTATCGTGCATTACGTCTTGACGCACAAGAAGGATTTTTGCGGGATATGCAGGTATGATCTCGGTCAGAGTGTCGATAAGGGGGCGGAAGCCCTTTTCCTTGGCTATTCCTTATCTACACTCCAACAATGTTCTCAGACAAATGAGGAGAAATTTTAGTTTTTCACTATAATTTTGTATCTATTTCCAGATACTTTGTACCAAACAGAGAGTCATGGATCGAACACCAAAAATTCCATGTACCATGGCAATGTTCTCAATGTATTAGCAACTTTGATACAGAAGCAGAATTACGCGCTCATTTCAGCACAGTACATAAACTGGTTCACTGTCGTTTGTGTTGTTTCCGAATCCCTGATAATGATCAGTACAATCGTCATTTGTATGAAAGGCATAATGTTACTAATGTCTCCAACAAAAATGAGCCTACTCTGTGGGAATTGGAGTATGAAGGTTGTCCGAAATTTCTCTGCTTACTCTGTTCTAAGTCTAATAACTTATCAACAAATTACTTCAACCACTACATGTGCCACCATAGAATTACTCTTAAATGCTTTGCAAGCCTGATCTCTGGTACAGATCCACCCTTCTCAATCACTGGAGCCTGCATTAGTACAGAGTTTTTGGAGAGTCAATTAAAACAGCAGCCAAACTATGGTTATATGGATATCGAGTTGAAACCTCCAGCGGATATAATTGACAACCCTGAAAAATCTAAGACAATTACCAATTTCACTACTCTCATACCTGAAGTTAAACAGGAATGTATGAGTGACCAAGAAAATGAGTTATCAGGAAATGAAACCATATCGACATACATAAAATCTGAAAAGAGACACTACCCACCATTACCAGATGATGGACCCTGGAATACATACAAAGGTGATGAAGACTTTGATATCACATCCACAGAGTTGTTTCTGCTTCAGCAATGTTACTTTGAGTACATGAACAACACTTTCTGTGACATAAACTCCAACATAATGCCAAAAAATTCAGAAATTGTGTATGACATACACAAATATGACATCATAAAAGATATTGACTGTCCCATTTGTGAAGTTAATCACAAAACTGTCTCAGAGTTCAATAGTCATATCACAAAAATGCATGGTGTAAAAATTATACCGAGTTACTCTTGTAGAGTTTGCGCAGCAAACTTTGATACTCAAAGTGAGCTATGCAACCATGTAACAGAAGAACTGAAGGATTTTGAGGACCTTTGGATTTGTCAGTTTTGTGACCAAGAGTTTGACACGAGAGAAGCCACTCGTCGACATTTGACTGAACATTGGAGTAGCATTGAGATGGACAACTGCTTTAGTCCACATTTGGGTTTCAAGTGCAAATATTGTCCAACATTGTTTTGGAATGAGATAGACAGAGAGACTCATCAGAATAGAGTTCATTTTCCGATGCACAAGGAGGATTACTACAGATGTGAGCCTTGTGGGGACATCTTTAGCGATAAGGTAAGTGAGAACTGAGAACCTCTGAAAATGAATAAGAAGAGCTTCCCCATCTTAAGAATTTGACTATAATGCATTATTCATTCCAGATTTCTGCTTTACTTACATAACTTTTAATGTCTACAACAAAATCTCGACTAGTGACATTTATTCTCTCTCTCAGGTTCTCATATTATTCATAGCGTTCCTCTAGTGCAGACGACGACGTGTCGCGTGAGTGTGTGCGCGTTACGCTCACTCGTGTCGTAAATACGGGGTATCGCCATTTGCATATAAAGGTGCTAACCATTATAGGCAAATAGCCACAGATTTCTTAACAGTTCCTTTCAAGAGCCTCCTAGCGTAACGACTATACCTACCTTCCAGATATGGTTCACGTACCACTACATACAGAACCACTACCAACACGATGAAGAAGCAACAAATCCTTCATTCCTGTTCAAATGTTCCCTCTGCTGTACCGTCCTGAACAATGTGGAAACAATGAGACGCCATTTTGCAGACAAGCATGGGGAGGCGCGGAAGATTTTCTGTTCCTTCGACAACTGTAAACATAAGCCCTTTGCGCAGAGGAAATCCTTCAAGATACACTTGAAGGTGGGTTTTGTACCCTTTTGGACATTCTAATGATACTGTTCCATTGGTATACGCCTGGTTCTGCCAGTTTTTACTTAAGTTTGTGGTGGTAAGATAAATAGAAATAAATAAAAGATATCTTAATTATGTTAATCTATTTAAAAATGTAAGTCAAATCGGTTCAGTAGTATGGTGTGAAAGAGTGACCTTTATCTACAACTGGCATAAATGAAATCCGACATGCCCCGCCCAAAGAACTGAACCTGTCTGCAAAATTCTGCGTCTCTATTATCACACAGGGAATACACTGTTGAGTAGAGGTATCCTCATTGAGACGCTACTTATCTCAGTCCTGAGCAACCCGCGTCTATTGCATCCATATTAATATCATCCGAACTCCTGTACAAGACAGGGTTTAGAAACATTCCTTTCTGCTCCTGCGGACCCATTCAGAGCATGAGCCACCTCACCGGAAGACTGTCATCCATGGTCCATCGAGAGCGGACTGCAAAAATTCCACTCCAATGACGAAGAGGCTATCCCAATGCATGCTCAGGCTGCCCGACTTTGTAAATTGTGACGTTGACGTTAACAACTAAACGCTAAATAAGGACGAGACAAGATTTATATTTTTCAACAATTTTGTTTGGCGTTATTAAAACAGGTAAACCTGAATACTTATTTGAAAAACTGACCTGGAGGTTTTCGCGCCACCACACAAACAGAAATAATACCTGCGTCCTATCGGTTCCTCGCCACGTAACTGCGGCGTTTCGTGGCAGCTTCAGGTACCTTGCCACAAAATGCTGGAATAACATACCCCCTCCGCTGCGAGAGCTCAAAACAAAAACAATATTTATTCTTAAGATTTATTCAAATCCTTAATGTGTATTTGTAGTGATTTAATTTTAATTTTGTAATTTTATATTTTCTTGTGTATCTATGATTTGACATTATTACTTACAATACAATTCAACACACCAAACATTTATTTATTTTTTCCTATAATGCAATTTACAATTCTCTTTCAAAACTTAATTTGTTTTTAATTTTTATTTATTCTGAGAATAGGTACTTAGCCTAGGTTATTCTCAGACTTCCCACCAATATTAAGTTTAGTTTATTTTATTTATTACACGCCACAGGATTTCCTGTGACATTATGCTGAGTCTGAACTAGGCGGGATTGCAACTTTCGGGATCCTTCGAGATTTTCAATCCCGCGGGATCCTTAGGGATCGGGATCCCGAAACCATCTATGTTTTTTTTTGTTTTAGAGCTGAATAGCATATTAACGACAACGCCTTGAGTTTTTATGGCAGAAATATTAATAAAATGAACATCATTGCATTAAAGTTTTGTAAGTTTGTAAGCTGCTTTCCAATCAGTCGGTAGACTTAGTAGTCGTTTTTATCACTTTGTTAGGTTGATAAATAAAGAACACAAATTTTAATCATTTTTTTTTATTAATCTGACATACTATAGTTAAATGGCATAAACAATTAAAAATAGAAAAAAACACTCGCTCAATTCGGGTGATTTTGAAAATGACTTCGAAGGAAGCATAGTATTTCGATAGTTTTATCTGTTAGGCGGCATCTTATTTCAGATGCTAGGTACCCAGCAGCTGAAAATGCCCTCTTGAAAGTAAACAATTGTAGGCGAATTCTAAATAGTGGTTCCTGATCCTGATAATCGGTCGATTTTTCGTTTCGGGATTGATCCCGGATCGAGAACCCTTTTGCTGTCGCAGCATGTGCACATGGCAGCGAAACCCCTCACAAATGTTTATGGGTACTAATAGTGGGTAGTTTTATTGCTGAATTTTATTTTATTTTTAAACAGCCTTCTTTCTTTTCCTACCTACTTCATTCCATGTAATACTTTTATATTCTTGTGTTTGTGCTGATACAGCGAATAAATGCCTATTCTATTCTATTCTAAATAAATATTAATATTCCTACCTAAACATTTGCATATATACTTTGTACTATTAATAGTTTTTTGACGGATAAAAATTCCTACACTTTTGACATCTGCAACGAAAAATAAGTCTTTGTATGCAATAAGGAAATGTCAAAAGTTCAATAAAGGATTGGACAGTATTTATGGTTTATGTCTTTCTCCCTTCAGGTGATGCACAACCCTCTCGCCCGCCCCCCCGGCACGGTGCGCTGCGGCGCGTGCTCTCGCGAGTTCAGCACCGCACGCGCAGCGGCCGCGCACGCCGCTCTCGCGCACGGCGCCGCACGCTTCAAGTGCAAGTTGTGCGAACGCGCACTCGCCACGCAGGACGAGAGGTGACTACTGCTACTGACAGTTACCTACTAGAAATACACTACGATAACATGGCGCGCCCCTCCACTAATCGCCGGCGAGACAGCGAGCTTACTTACGACGCGAGTGAGCGTGACAGCGTACCTGTGGAGCAGAGGCGCGCCATGTTATTGTAGTTAATCACCATCTACCTAACGGAACCTTTTTACCTACCTGAAAGCCGAGGCCGAAAGCCGAGCCGTACCCAACAAAATTAAAAGAAAAATACCAGAAGAGTGCTAGTATGTGGTAAAATAAAATAAGGTGTTAATAAAATATCGGCCTTAATACAAAAAGAAGAAAAGTGCGAGACCCAATTTAACAAGTATATATCTTAGAAAGGTCTGAGACCTTATCACACAAAATATCCCACATCTTAGAGAACGGTGAGGCGGAACAGTGCCTTACGACAGAATCCGGAGGAGTGCGAGTTCAAAGTCCTAGCAATGTGCTGAACTGCTTTACCAAAGTATTGATGCTTTCACATTGTATATTTCATGTTTAGATCATGGTCAACCATTTTTTACCTTCATAATTGGCAGCTAGACTTGATCTTACAAATATAATTCGCATTTTTTTGTAAAGGAACTACAACTTTACGGTTTTAAGATATTTTCCTTTATTTGTGCTATAAGAGCCAACGGGAAGTGCCCCATAGATTTTGATTCCCTTTCCAGATTTTTTTGACATATATGATGGACGGTATCTTTTGTTTGCCTTGACCTATAAGTTAGATTTTTCACATTTTTTTTATATCTATAAGCATTCTTGAGAATTAATGACGTTGTTATTATAACTTAATAAAACCCTACTGCGGTTCACTAAATAGCACAAATAAGCAGAAAAGATTTAATGTAATTATTTAGTTTGGATAAAATATTACAGTACACTGTAAAATTAAATTAAATTAAAGTTATTGTCAAATGTAAATCTTCAAAGCGTTATTCCTTTTGAAGAATCCCGATTTTTTTAAATATCTTATGAAGAAATCGTTTTCCTTCAATGTGTCGTTTGAAAACATTATAGGTCAATAGGAACTATACGAAAATACATTATGAAACAAGGGAGCAAAGTTGGTCATATCATACATAACATACGTGGTTGGTTTATCAGCTCGATCCGCAGCGCAGCGCAGGCGCGAGCAGTAAAGAAACGTGTATGTTATTACCAATTGTTCATGAGTATCATACGACGTTTTTCAACACACTTTTGAGGAAAATAAAAAAACAGGTAGGTAAGATATAAGTAATTTATTGAAGTCAGCTAAAAATACAGCCTCGGAAAATGACTACGCATTCTTGCTGTTTTTCCATTTCACGAAATTTTCATAGGCTGAAATATATTTTGACTTGGATTTCTCGGGTATCAAACTTTGATTGGCACTTTGCGCCTCACTTGAGTAGGTAGATTGATTTTATATACTTGCGTCAAGATATTATAATATGGACTTGCCATTTTATCCATAATGTGCTGGAAGTACCTGAAAAAGTTCCGGGATTGCTGGAATTATGGAATAAAATAAAATAAGAAACATACAGATAGGCTAACAAAATCGTTTATTATATGAATGATTAATTGAATTCAGTGAACAATTATTTTTAATTAAACAAAAACATAAATAAATTATGTTTTTGTTTTTGATACAATTTCCATATTTTGGCTTTCAACTTTAATTGAATTAAAATAAATAATCATATTTTTTTCAATATTTTCTAATTTTAAAGTATTCCTTTTGACATCTAATATCCATTTATACATGGAAAATGATCGTTCAACATCTGTAGACGTCAATGGAGCAAATTTTAAATAAGTTATCAGATTATTTGCTACGTTTTTTTCAATACTTTCGCTGTATTCTCTGTGTCTAAATCCGGATTTCTTTCCATGACATATTCTAATTTATTTTTAATATTGTCACTGTTGCACTCGTTAATGGTAGCTCTCACTTGGTCAAACATTAAAAGTGAATCAACTATGGATAATTTTTGATTTTGTAACTGTTTTAGAACTACTTGAATAATACGGTAATTTTCTTCGATATATTTTAAATCTTCCTGTAAATTTGGTTTTTCTAAAATATTTTTTGGATTGCGAATGGCTATTGAACTAGTACTGTTGAAGTTGTTTAGAACATCTTTTATTTTTTCTAAGTGTTGAGCGTAGTAAAATGCTGCTTCCAACCAAGTACCCCATCTTGTAATTACTGGTTGCGGAGGCAGTGGTAGGTCAGGCTATTTTTCTTTTTAACTCTACTGTGTTCGGGGCTTTTAGAAATATTTTTTTAACATTTGCTACAGAATCAGAATCAGAATATAACGAATGTCGATATTTTAATATCGACATTCGTTATATTCTGATCTTATCTTCTCTGATATACGATGAAGAGCATGCGCCAAACATGTTACATGTTTCATTTCAGGTAAATATACTTTTAAATTTCGCCCTGCAGACAGCATGTACGCTACACTGTCAGTGCAGAGCAATAAGACATTGTAAACTTTTGATTCAAAAGAGTCTTGCCAGAAATTTTCTAGACATTGCAATACAAATTGCGCTATTGTTTGACCATTTACTACCGTTAACATTTTACAAGCAATCAAATAAGGCCGGCTTGAATTATTATTAGAATGCAGTGGCTTTATTAAGAAATGGACTATATATCTACCTAAAAAATCTGTGGTCTCATCCAATGATATCCATAGTTTCTCATTTTTATTATTTTAATAAATAGTATTAATTTGGTTCTTATAAAACTTATCTCAATAAACTTTACGTAACTGTGATTCATCGGGCACTTTTCTATCACTACAAACACAACAACAAGTACTGCACATATATTTTTGAAAAAACTCCTTGAACGCCGGGTTTTTCATTTGCATCCAGGGAATGTCGCACAGGATCAGGAACTTAATAAGGTCGAAGTAAAACTCCTCATTCGGACGCTTATATTTTCCTTGATGTACTGCGCCTTCGATGTGTCTTGTGATGTTGCCTTTATTTATAGTTTTCAAGTGGCTCTTACACTTCGAGCAATATAAAGATCGGCTAGCGTGATTGTAAATTAGCTCGGTATGACCGATTATCCACTTTTGTACTGTTTCAGCCTTGACGTTTGCGCCAGCCATGTTTGAGTGAAAGATTCTCCTAAAACAATTAAAATGTTGCTAAAGTGATATTTGTTGAAACTAGCAGTTAACTAACTTGAACAGTTTTCAGTTTATAATTTTATTTAGAAGAACGATTATGCGTATGCATAACCCGGGTTCAGAGAGAACGATACATAAACGTCTAGTAAATCAACTTTTACATATTACAATTAGCTACAATACATATGTATTAAAAACAAATTATGATTTATCGCGTGAATAGGAAGATTATCAATCGCATATGAGACTAAAATTGTTAACATTATTCTTTAAAAAAGGCCTAAAACATACTTATATAAGAAAATTATTAAAGCTTACCTGCGGCGAAATACTGAAGTAGAGATACAACTCAACTACAACAATTCGATGTCCGTAGATACAAGCCAAATTCGTCGTTTTAAGAAGGTACCAGAAATCAATAAACAAGCCAGGGTGAGATTATTATTTACAAAACACAGGAATTTCACAAATTAGGAGCGCACTCTACGAACCGAGGTAAGCGAGTGAGATACCCGGAGCACAGCGCGCGCGCATTGTTCTATCAAACACCCAATGAGTCATACAGGATACTTGCTTCTGATTGGTCGTTGCGTGCGGTCAATGCGTTGTGAACATAGATGAACATGAGATAAAGAAACAAAAGGCCCTGTCTAAGTTTTGTCTCATACTGTCAAGCGTCATTTCTAATACATCAGTAAGGGACAAAATACGGTGTAACTATTCCAAGGTATTTTTGTATAAAATAAAATACTGATTTCTTTCACCATTAGCTAACACTGGCTGCGTAGATTGATATTATCAATACGTTTTTCACCTTAAACACAAATTTGTGCTAATTTCAAAATTCCGGAACAAATATCACAATAAATATGAAGTTCCGGTATTTTGGAGGATATCCATATTATCCTCTACGTTTGACGTCAACGACCTTAAATCAATCTACCTACTCCGACCTCTCATAACTCAAAGCTTCTGTGGCAGCGCCTTAAGAAAAGTATCTTGCCCGATTTTAAAAATGAAGAAGCTTTACCTGGGTGCTTCGATAACCCAGATGAGATAAGCGAACACTTTAATAACGTCCCAGGTGATAATTAAGCGCAACTGTCCCTTCTTACTTATTATAAGTTTCACTCACACAACGCTGGTAGTTCATTTAAACTTCAGCCTGTCTCTGAAAATGTGGTAGCTAAAATAATACTATCATAGGATTATAATGCTAGAGGTCTGGATGAACTCTCCAGAGATATTAATATAATATCTTGCGGTGTTAAATCTATATCTTCATCGGTACTGGACATTTTCACAAGAAAAACAATGAATGAAAAGTTTTATTTGTTGAAAACTGGATGAAAATGGCGCGCACTTTATATATTTTTGGGCAATGCAAAAGCCAAACAAACAGCCAAATATTAAATGATATCATAGTTAACGAAATACACCTCTGTTTTCTTATTTGATGGAAATAAATGTGTAGTTATTTTATTTTGACAATAACATGTATCAATTAATAATAAAAGTCAATTAAAGTAATATTTTTCCAAATTAAAGTAATAGTTGATATATAAAAAAATCTTTGGTGTCATTACTTGTCCATAGTTGATAAATTTCAAACTATATCCATTACACACTTGTACGGTAATGCTTATTACCGCACGCGTGTATAATAGACAGCATTATGATTATATATCCAACGTCATAAGGGTCACTTTACGAGCAAATGTCTTGAAAAAAACTTAATAGATGTTTTTCACCTAAAATTTGCTATTTCTTGGGATCTAAAAAGAAAATTGATATGGTTCCTACGTCATAAAATAGTTTTTAAAAATATCTTAAATGTGACTTTGAAATTAGGTAATAGTCGGAGATTTTGAAAAATCTTAATTTAATCATTTGTGCTCCAAAAAATTGCATGAGGGGGTATGTGCGAGGGCGACGGGCGACGGGCGGCAGGGTAGCACACTGAGGGAGCGGTTTGTCGCTCCCTCCCTCACTTGTCAATTGTATTTTAAACATTTTAAACGTATTAATGCCATGCGCTATCGTCATGGCATAATATAGTACACCAATTTAAAAACTTAGATAAATCGACTTCAATTTTAAGCCCTATTTTTATCACGATTTTATTAGCTTCACCTGTATGTTTGTTTGTTTGTATGTAACCGACTCCTTTGGACTCGATTTTGGCCCACTTTAAACGGACAGATTTAATTCAAACTTTGTACACTTATCAAGAATCAGCGACAATGTAATAATTTCATAAGTTTATCTCATTATCCTGATTAGGATCGCCAGGATTAATTAATTTCTCGTATTTGGGGGATTGACAAAACAGTTTACTTACTTTCCGGCTCGCGCACTCGAACTAAAAAATTAAAAATAAATATAGTTAAAAAAAACTAAATAACACGCTTTTAAAGCACTTCGAACTAAAAAGCGCTTTGTTCCATATCTTTCGTACATCGAGCGCCCGACGCTTTTTGTTTCACAATAATAATAATATCTTTTTCAACACACCTGCTCGTAAAGTAGGTCTTATTACAGCGTATTTACACTGATAATGCAGAATATTACCCATGCCGTGCCTTTTACATTACATTATCGCACTAGTGCCTTTTCATTACATATCTTTTTAAATATTAGCAAGAAGTATTAATGTTTCGAAAACAGCTAAGTAGTTATTTGCGTAAATATAAAATTCAATTCAAAATGTGATAAATAATTAAAAAATTTCATGAAACTGCTTGTTAGCTTGTTGGTATTTATATTTTGACGGTGTATTTTTACCTATAAATACCCAATTTCAAAATTTATAAATATGTGGCTGATTAGCTACTTTGCCGGTGCCCTTATCTCAGACTTGCGCGCGCATGCAGCGCTGAGCGCGCGAAAAAATAAAATTACGGCCGCCATCTTTTAAATGGGTTTCTGTTTGTTAAGTTTATTCACAGTATTGCATTTCGTTAGTTTTATTTACTTTTCCTCGCAAGTGTGTTGAAAAACGTCGTATGAAACACGTGAGCATTGGTCATTACACTTCTCGTCTCCATTAAGCCTTCGCCTTCGGCTCAGGCTTAAAAACCGACTCGAGTGTAATGACCAACATACCACATTTGTATCCTAATGTACTATTATTCATTATTGTTTTAATTAAATATTAAAAATTATTTTTGACTTTTTAGTTCGAAGTGCTTTAAAAGCGTGTTTTTTAGTTTTTTTTAAACTATATTTATTTCCTCCACGGTCTGGATGCGAATGTCGTCAGCGTACACGAAAACAAGGCTACGAAATCTGTCTGTCAAGTCCACACGTAGTACATGACATACACAAATGTACGGTACTTATAGAGAGAATTCGTTTTATGACAATGACCTTAAACACCACTGATAGTCACATAAAGCAATAATAAGCAATTTCGTTTACCTGGATGACATCATCATTCCAGTCTTTTTGCTTTAGAAACCAAACTACTGGACCGATTTCTAGTTTTCAAAAAAGGGGACCAAACTGGAAGGTCACCATTTCAAATACAAAAAGGATTTTTAAAATCGATTCATAAATAGTACCAGTTTTAAGGTAATAAACATTTAAAAAAAAATACAACCGAATTGAGAACCCCCTCCTTTTTAAATACAAGGTTTCTCCTCCCGAAGTGGCCAAATGAGATGAGATTTGTTGGACTTGTTTTAATCACTATATCTACTCTAATACCGCGTGTAACCGCATTCAATTTCAAGATATTTTAAGGGGCATAATTTTGAACACGAGAAGTTAAAAATCACCAAGTTAAAAACTTAAAAAAAACCGACTTCAAGTTCAAGCCCTATTTCTTCTTTGTAGAAGATGATGATGAAACTATTGGTATGAGGCTAACAGATAGAAACGCTTGCACGTCCATACCACCATCAAGTACTACGTTTAGGCTACAAGGCTTTATCAAGCTGGGCGGTCACAGTTCAAAAACTACTAGGTACAACCCTCGAAAGAGCTGTGATTGACTGGAAAAAATAATTGCAAAGGTACAAATATATGCGATACGAATGTCGTCAAAATATTCGAAAACAAGGCTATGATATCTGTCTGTCTGACAGTTAAGTCCACACGTATAACACGACATTAGAAACGAATATACGGTACTTATAGACAAAATTCATCTAATGACAATGACCTTAACCACCACTGATAACCACAGTAAAGCAATCATATGCAATTTCGTTTACCTGGATGATATCATTATTCCAGTCTCTTTGCTTTAGAAACCAAACAACTGGAACGATTCCTAATTTTCAAAAAATGGGACCAAACTGGACCTTTCAATTAAAAAATAATTTTTGAAATCGGTTCATAAAAAGTACCAGTTTTGGGGTTTCGAGTAAAAAAAAAACTGAATTGAGGAAACCCTCATTTTTTTAAGTCGGTTAAAAATAAGGTATGATATCTATAACAATAAAAAAAAAGCTCAGATTATTTAATCGTGGGGCAGAACGTGTCGTCGAGTCGTTCCTGATTATATAATATGGATGGAGGTGATAACGATTTTCACCTTAGACTATCAGATACTAAGATCTATTGAAAAAGATTCATGTGTCCTTGTATCGAGCATATTCGATAAAATAATGAGTAAGAAAGAAAGAATGCCAATTTTGCGCGAAAGACAAACTATGTTAGGCAAACATAAACAATCTCGGTCTTATACCTACTCTCTCCCAATAAACAGTAATAATAATAATAAACAACCAGGGAACGATCATTTGGATACAATCTGACGCCTATAGATATACGTAATAAGTCTATTTTTTAACGTAATAAGTCTAGTCTTTGTACTCATATGTCGATCTTTACCTCCAAATATCTCGGTAACGTGACATTTTGGGGTACCATGTTACTTGATAGTTTTTGTGTGTGTATATGTGTTCTACCCATACATACCACGTTCATCAAGCGTCGCGTTTTGAAAAAAAAAAATGGCGTTTACAGGGGCCTTTAATGCAAGCGGAACCGACTCTATTAAATTTAATTGGCCCCGTCTGCATTTAAGTTTAATTTAACACTGTGCTGTAATAATTTTATCGAATCTCAATAATTACGTCTCATCTGGTTGTTTTGTTCTTTTTAGTGTACCGCAGTCGAAGTTTTAAGTTTTTACAAGGAAAAGCAGGAAATAAATGCTTAATTAAACACTATGATAGCTTGTGCAAGATTAGAATACATTTCCGCACTCGACTTTTAAAGACCTTAATTTTGATACCCCACTCGAGTCTTTAAAAAGTTTGTTTAGCCAGCATAGAGCATAAATCTGCAATTTCTTATTTATTTTGTGACGTGTATGTCATTCATCAAAATCGGTTGAGCCGTTGAGTAGTTACGAGAGAACACAGCAACAGACATACATGCATATGCATATACAGGTCAAACACATAACAATTGTCTTTTTCGCTTCGCTGCAGTCGGGTCTTGACAGAGGGACAGACGGACAAAGAATTGATCATAAGGATAATAATATTCCTTTTTCTTTTAAGGTACGGAACCCTAAAATAGTGTCAGAAGATGAAACCTTGTAACATAATTCACCAAGTTAGAAACATAAAAAAACGAGTTCAAGTTCAATCCCTATTTCTTCCTCTCCGGTCGAGATGCGAATGAAGTCTATGTACATGAAAAGTCCTCATCAAAACTTTTGCTGCACGGAACCACTAACCAAAACGTCATCTGTGTATATATTTTTTGTTTGTGTTGATTTTTCAAAAAGTGCTAAATCTATTTTAAATATTTATATAGGACCACCTCTGAAGTATGCCCTACCAATCAAAACAAAATAGATTCATAATCGACGCCATAATCGCGTAACAAAAATTGAGAAACTCCGTAAAACTGACGAACAAAAAGCTTTTTGAGTTAAAAAAAGATTTCACCTCCACGTCTCTCCAGGAAGCTGCACTACCTGCTCAGCCACCCGGGCCGGCACCCCTTCGAGTGCAGCGTCTGCGGGAAGTCGTTCCCCTACAAGTCGTCGCTCTACACGCACAGAGCCGAGCACAAGAACACGCAGGCTGCCAGTTATACGTGCACTTATTGTGGCAAGGTTTTCACTGTGAGTTTCGTTTCGTCTGATTGACAATTATTTTGAAACCATGTTTATGTGTCAAGGGCAGTACGCGAAGATGAGACAAATAGAGGGTTAAGTTTTACTGATTAAATTAGCTAATCAAGCCTTCTTGTGAAGGGACCAGCGCCGACGTTCAGAAATGGAATACTCTTGCGTGGTATTCGCGTGGAGCCACTTCGCTGCTTATACGAATCCATAATTTCATAATTTCTTTATTGCACAGAAATGATATATCTTCCAGCAAACCAGCAGCCTTATGGCGTAACTCTCTGAAGTTCATAGTGTGTGTCTATGGCTCATCTCATGCTCATACAATTTCATCGATTGCGGGGTAACACCGAAGGCTTCTAGGCTTCATTCAATGAGCTTGGGTTTGGCTTCCATTATGATGCTACTAGCGTGATACCAATTTGACAGATGAAGCTGGTGCAATGTGTCAAACGTAAAAGTCTATATGGAGTTCATAGCTCAGACGACTTACGCCATAAGTCTGCAGGTTATAGTGGGAAAGGTTGATTGCTGAGCAGGAGTAGACCTATGTCTACAACAATATGACGAAATAAACGAGTACTTACATAAATATTAATAAATAAAATAAAATATATAATTACTATAATTATGTACTAAATACTTATAATATAATAAATACTAACTACTACTATTATATATAAAAGTGAAAATAAATACTTACATGCATACTACCTGTAATTCTAAAGAGAGAGGTAATGCTTCTTCACGCGACTTTTAAATATATTGACAGTAGGACTGTCCCTGATGGTGCCAGGGGGTGCATTCTATAACCGAATGGCCCGGAGTCTAAACCCGTGCTCATAGGACGCGGTGTTATGCTGTGGAGTTGTGAGCAAAGAAAATGCGTGAGTTCTCCGAGGCCTGCTGGAAGAAAGAAATTGAAAACTGTCTCGTAGGAAAGTTGGATAGCGTGGATTCCGTAAAATGTTGTAGCGGAAATTGAGGAATGAATCCATTGGAATAGCTCTGAGCGACCTGTGACCTCTCTTTCTCGCATAGGATAAGGTAGGGTGACAGAGAGAAGTGATAGCTCGCTCAGAGCCAAAGAAACTTGACGTGAACAGTACAATACGATTAAAATCAGTTAACGATTCGGCCAACCTCGGAAATTGTCGTGAATCCCTCATCTCTCACTAGAGAGAGAGAGAGATCGGATTTAGGCGACGATATCCGAGAAAAGCCGAATCTTTAACTGATTTTATCTACACACGTATCATAAACCCTCTTTACTGCGTACAAAAACCGCACGTTACGATCAGCATAATGTTAAACTACTTGGTAAAAACTATTATTAGTAATTGGTTATTAGTAATTGCTCACCTTTTAGCACTGTAGATAATATTATAAATCAAATTTTGAATGACAGCACTATCACAGCCAGTGCCACACTGATAATTTTCATGGGCAATAGGGGAGATGTGAACAAAAATAATTTAATAAAATTTTATGAAACATTGAATGGTCTTAGTGTGAAAAAAATTATATTGTTCACATTTCCCTACTGCAACCAATTGACACAAAATGAAAATGTATATAGACATAATATGAATATAACTATGTACAATTTATGTACATATAATAATAAGTTTGATATTATTGACACTAACAATTATGTTAGTAATTATTTTACTATGACTAAAGGTACATTTTACCTTTCAAATTATTGTAAACGACAAATAGCTATGTCACTATTATATTTATATGACATTACAGCCAAAAATTTGGCTTCTAACTCTGCTTTTACTGAGCAGCCTA
Organism: Argyresthia goedartella; assembly: GCA_949825045.1. Taxonomy (NCBI): domain Eukaryota; kingdom Metazoa; phylum Arthropoda; class Insecta; order Lepidoptera; family Argyresthiidae; genus Argyresthia; species Argyresthia goedartella. The sequence continues at coordinate 33,498,227 of OX463812.1, read as the reverse complement.
ATATGAATCTGGTATCAGACCAGAATAACAGGATGCATTTAAATTAGTTCATAGGACAACAGAGGACCCAGGCTCTGGCAACATATGTTCTAGTATATTAGAAAACCCTAAGAATAAGGGAAGCTCACATGCTAAGTATATAAGCCTGGTTCATCAGAATATTCAATGTATTAGAGGCAAAGATCTACAAATAGAGTTATTTTTAAATTGTAATAAAATTGACATTTTGTGGATAACAGAGCACTGGTTAACTATTAATGAAATTATGTTTAGCTTTAAAGATCACCAGGTTGGTAGTTCGTTCACCAGACTTAATTCAATACATGGTGGGGCATTAATCATACTAAACAATCATATGAAATTCAAGGAACGTAAGGACATTGTTTCCTTATCTGTTGAACGAACTATAGAACTTGCAGCTGTGGAATTAGAACAGTTCATCGTTATATGTGTCTATAGGCCACCCTTGAGCGACTTTGAAATGTTCGAGAAAATAATGGAATCCGTCCTAACTATTTCATCACACAGTACGAAACGATTAATTATATGTGGTGACTTTAATGTTAATCTGTTAGAAAGAACTACTCTCAGCGTTAGATTAATAAATCTTTTCTCATCATTTAGGCTTAGCCATTTATTTATGGAGCCAACAAGAGTGACTGCTACTAGTGCTACATGCATTGACAACATTTTTACTGATGTTATTCCAATCAGTAAAAGTGTTATCAGTGAATTGGATTCAGATCATTTAGGTCAATTATTTCAATTTGATTCTATTAGAGAACCTGTCATTAAAAAGAAAATTTCGTTTGTGCCAGTAACTGCTGACCGGTTAGAAAGAATGAGATACTCTTTAGCCCAGGAACTACCGTTTTTGGCTGCTGAACAATCTCCTAATATAATGTATAACTTATTCTTTGAAACCTTTATGAAACAGTACAGCGCGATATTCACTTCAAAATCGGTTGTGGTTAGTGGTTCAAACGACTTTAGTACGTGGGCTACTGCAGAGTTGCATAAACGCAGGCAAGCATTGTATGCATTGTATGAAGAACGACGGTTCAACATGAGTGACGAATTTAAAGAACAAGTCAAACAGTTCTCCAAACAATTTAAATTAGACTGTCATACAGCTAAACGTAATTTTCTGAGTAGTAAAATTAAGAATAGTTCCGATGTTATAAAAACGACTTGGAAAATAATTAATGAGGAGGCCGGTCGTAGTAAAAAAGCGAGTCACGATTACGAACTAAAAATCAATGGACAGCTTACGAGTTCTAGCTTAGAAGTTGCAACTGAATTTGAATCGTTTTTTACTAATGCACCGGCTTCCACGACTAAGTATTTAAATTCGTCACCTTTGTCTGCTGTTGCAATATTAAAAGATAATGTCTCAGAGTGTGCTTCATACTTGAATTTTAAGCACGTCACAAGTTCAGATGTCGTAAAGGCATTTAAATTGATAAATGTAAAGAAAACGAATGATCTTTGGGGACTCTCTGTTCACGTCGTTAAATCCCTGATCGAATTAATTGCACCTGACCTAGCGGTAATTTTCAACAATTGTATAGACTGCGGTGAATTTCCTGATTTAATGAAACAAAGTAAGATAATTCCCCTCTTCAAAGCAGGTAGTACTCAAGACCCCACCAATTTCAGACCTATATCAATACTACCAACTTTTAGTAAATTTTTTGAGAAATTAATCTTATCACAGCTATTACATCATTTTGAATCAAATAAGCTAATGCATAACAAACAGTTTGGATTCACTCGCGGTCGTTCAACAACAGATGCCGGAATTCAGTTCATTGAAAGTATTTTTGATGCCTGGGAAGAGTCACAAGATGCCCTGGGCATTTTTTGTGACTTATCTAAGGCTTTTGATTGCGTTTGTCATGAAACATTGATCAGGAAATTACATCATTATGGAGTTAGAGACACGTCATTGAATTTGTTAAAATCTTATCTGAACGGAAGAATACAAAGCGTAGACGTAAACGGAGAACGATCACCAGGATCATTGGTTTCTTTGGGCGTGCCACAGGGCTCAATATTGGGACCCTTCCTATTCCTCATCTATATAAACGACTTACCCTATCTAGGAAGGGACTGTCATGATATGGTACTGTTTGCTGATGACACCTCACTTATTTTTAAAACAAAGCGAAACCAACACGCTACTGATGATCACGTGAACAATACCATATCAAGAGTGGTAAATTGGTTTAATGTTAATAATTTGCTATTAAATGAGAAAAAGACTAAATGTGTTAAGTTTCTTACTACTAACGTTAAAAATAATCAGACATGTATAACAATTAAAAATGTGGAATTGGAATTGGTAACCAGCACAGTGTTTCTAGGTATAACGTTGGATTCCAAACTCCAATGGGGTCCACATATTGATAAGCTATCGAACAGACTGAGCTCTGCAGCTTTTGCATGCAGGAAAATCCGTCACTTGACAGATTTAAAAACAGCCAGATTAGTTTATTTTAGTTATTTTCATAGTATTATGTCCTACGGTATTCTGCTCTGGGGCAGTGCTGCTGACATAAATACTATTTTTGTGCTGCAAAAGCGGGCTGTTCGTGCGATTTATAAAATGAATAATAGAGATTCTCTTAGAAATAAGTTTAAAGAAGTAAATATATTGACAGTCCATAGTCAATATATTTACGAGAATATTATGTATGTCCATAAGAACATTGTTAACTTTCGAAGAAACTGTGATATACATAACTTTAATACTAGAAACAAGGACAAACTTGCAGTGCCCACTACTCGGCTCCATAAAATAAAAAACTCGTTCAAGGGTAATTGTGTAAGATTTTACAATAAACTCCCAAGCACTTTGACAGATCTATCAATTAATAAGTTCAAGAAATACATCAAGCAAAGGCTTATTTCTAAAGCTTACTACAGTATTAAAGAGTACATAGACGATAAAAATGCTTGGGACTGAATTGTTCTAATTAATTGTGAGCATCCTCACTGCCAGAGTTTCTTTTACTGGACACTTGGAGGCCTTTTACACCTCCAAAGATTAATTTAATTATACAACTCTTGACTGTGGGGACCATTTACATCTCCTATTATCATTGTATTATTGACTAAAGAGACTATACATCTCTGTTATTTATATTTTAATTATTTTATTATGACATTTGAGACTCTTTACATCTCTCAGAAACAATAATTAAGTACTTTTTTTTTTCTGATAATATGATAATAATACCAAATGTTCTGTAAAAAATGAAATGAAATGACATGTGAAAGTGCCCTTGTGGCCTATTTACAGAATAAACGTTTTGAGTTTTGAGTTTTGAGTTTTTAAACTCATTTCTTATCTGAAAAATTTTCTAAATATTATGACATTCAAATTTCTAACGCCGACGCCCGCCTGCGTGCCGCCCCTACTTTGTTTGTGAAGTTGGTACTACTGAACAAGCTAAACAAGTGCAAAGGAATTATCAATGCCACCATGCCGGTCGAACATGCGGTTCCTGAACACATTAAAGAGAGCTTATGATATGTGTGTAGATAAACTAGTGTATATAATTAGGCATTAAAACTCTCGAGTGATATTATTATGAAACTCGCCTTCGGCTCTTTTCATAAGCCCACTCTCGAGTATTAATGCCCTCCATTATGTAGCAGTCACATAAACTACTATTAATCGTATTGTACCTATCTGTTCCGTAGAAAAAGGACTCGTACCGCGAGCACGTCCAGATACACACGGGCCCGCGCCACGCGTGCTCGTACTGCCCCATGCGCTTCGTGCAGCGCTCCAACATGCTGCGTCACGAGCGCAGGCACACAGGCGAGCGCCCCTTCACCTGCCGCCACTGCAGCCGCCAGTTCGCCGACCAGGGCGCCTGCCGCAGCCACGAGAGGTACTTATGCGATCAATCAAGTTTTCATCTCACGCACCCATTCTGGGGCGTGGGGAGTCAGGGTCAGATCATCGGATCTCTTCCTGAGGAAGTGCCTCCGTCCACTCCTATGGACATGTCATCCGGGGGCCCTCGCGGGCGGTGGAGGTCTTTTACATGTACATATACAGCTAAACTTCCTAACTTGTATACCTATGCTCCTCCCTTAACGCCCCGCCCTTGTCTGGTAAGATCAAAATAACTATTTATGCTGCTAGTGAACCTCTGTGGCCTGTGGGATAAAGATCAAAAAACTATATACCCAGGTATTGGATGTTTATATGTGTGTGACGTCGCTGTTTCTGGTTCCTACGGCACAGGGTATCCTAGTGTGGGGCCAGAAGCAATGTATGTGCCCGTATGTAAATGTTTATGTTTAAGTAGGTGATATCCTACGAGTTTTCACACGAGGCGGAAATCATCTACGCCATACAATGATTTAGTAATGCATTGTGCGAGGCAATAAAATGAACTAAACAATAACTCAGTAAAATGGGGGCGTATTTTAAAATCTATGCGCGCTCACCATACCTATCTATTGTCCGCGCCACCATTAGTGTCCGTCCTGTGACGGAAAGTTGAACTAAATACGCTAATATCACTGGCAAGACGACACGGTGGCGCCGCGGCTATCGGACTGGAATGGTGGCGGGGACTCTACTACTGCGCATGTGCAAATAACTGGTACCGCGTATGGTAAAAAAGACAGAGTAAAGAATTTCGTTCCTCTGAGCAAAAACACAGAGTAAAGAATTTCGTTCTTCTGAGCAAAAACACAGAGTAAAGAATTTCGTTCCTCTGAGCAAAAACACAGAGTAAAGAATTTCGTTCTTCTGAGCAAAAACACAGAGTAAATAATTTCATTCTTTTGAGCAAAAACACAGAGTAAAGAATGTCGTTCTTCGGGCCAGAAACTAGTGGATAAATATCTAAGTTGCGTTAATGTTTCCATTACAGGACTCACTCAAAAGAGCGCTCTTTCCCGTGTCTATACTGCGGACAGTGCTTCGTGCAGAAGTCGAAGCTGACTTACCACATCCGACGGCATACAGGCCAGGGTACGTCGTCATCACTGCTTTTATCAGTAGAATATCAGCTACATTTGACGCCTTCAGAATTCAGCGTCGTTATATGAAATGTCAACCCTCCTATGCTGCGCAACTCCCGTAGGAACCTACTCAGTTCTATTTTTCGTCTCAAATCCTTTATTGCTGTAGATTTCGAATTTCAAGACGGTACTAAAGCCAGTCTGGACATATGGGATACAGCTGTGGGGAAAAGCTAGTAACTCCAATGTGGAAATTCAGCAACGACACCAAAACAGCATCTTAAAATCCATCGTCAATGCACCATGGTTTACCAAAAATGAAAAAGTACACAAGTACCTACAAATGCCAGCAGTCAAGGATGAAGTAAATAGCATGACAAAAACCTATAAGGGAAGGATCGATAGACAACAAAATGAGCTGGCTTCGGCACTAGGCGCTCTCCCTTTAAAAAGAAGATTGAAGAGGAAACACATATGGGACTGCATATGATCCAATTCAAACCGCACCAGGCAACCCAACGATGGAAGGGACTGCCTAACACGCCCTAAAATCAAATACAAAAACTGCTTATGGTGTTTGACACCGATCGCAAGTTAGCAATAACGTAGGAAAAAAAATATTTCGAATTTATCAGTGACAAGTTGACGGAGAGACTGTGCCTCAGGCACTTCTGGGAAAAGGCTCGACGCTAAGTTTTTTTTGTTAGAAATTACACGCACAAACTGACAGAGCTCACTAACAACACAAGCACAATCCGTTTCAGATCTGGAGACCTGCTCGATTTGTTCAAAGCTGTTCACAAGTGCGTGCTCGTTGCGGGAACATATGAAGACCCACAACAAGAGCGAACAAGTGCCTTGCCCGCTGTGCGGTGAGTACATACTTCACCACGAGTATTAATTCTTCGTTCATTCCTTTATGTCTGCATAGCTGTGGCGATGGGGGTAGGTGTATAACCAGGGGGGTCTCACTCAGCGGTTTAGGTACGTTTGGCTGGCCGACCCGGAGTTCGGGATTTCACTTAGGTTGCCGCTCGCTTGGCTCGCAGTCGCATCGCGAGATATCAGAGTAAAAGAAGCTCTCAGGCGACGTGATGCGGCGCAATCTAGCCTGCACGGGCGGATAACCGATTCTGTAGGTGTTTAGCGATTATTGAACGTAGCGCGGGTGCGAGCTACATTGCGCTTTATTGCCGCGCAGCGAGAGTAGCTATTTATTTAAGTGTCTTTGAGGAGTGATCTTTCTGTATGTAGTAGTATTCCGAGTTTATTCCGAATTAAGAGTATTCCTTTTTCAACACGACTTTTCACGTACTGTCTTGGCTTCTAATATCTCAGATTCTACCTTAATTGTAGATGACAAGGAAACAACAAAAATCTGATCAAATTATCTAATTCCCAGACCGCAGATATCAGGACTCGCGCTACATGCTGCGGCACCTCCGCACCGCACACAGCCGCGCCGCACACACGTGTCCCGTGGCGCAGTGCGGCAAGCGGCTCACCAGCCAGGTCGGGCTGCGGCAACACGTGCTCACGCACAGCAAGCTAAAACTCTACCAGGTGGGGTCACATTGTAATAGGTGGGGTCAAACTTTACCAGATGAAGTCCAACTTTACCAGGTGGGATCAAACTCTACCAGGTAGGATCAAACTTTACAGAGCGCAGATATCAAGACTCTCGCTCGTGTCCCGTGGCGCAGTGCGGCAAGCGGCTCACCAGCCAGGTCGGGCTGCGGCAACACGTGCTCACGCACAGGCTAAAACTCTACCAGGTGGGGACACATTGTAATAGGTGGTCAAACTTTACCAGATGAGGTCCAACTTTACCAGGTGGGATCAAACTCTACCAGGTAGGATCAAACTTTACAGAGCGCAGATATCAAGACTCTCGCTCGTGTCCCGTGGCGCAGTGCGGCAAGCGGCTCACCAGCCAGGTCGGGCTGCGGCAACACGTGCTCACGCACAGCAAGCTAAAACTCTACCAGGTGGGGACACATTGTAATAGGTGGGGTCAAACTTTACCAGATGAGGTCCAACTTTACCAGGTGGGATCAAACTCTACCAGGTAGGATCAAACTTCACAGAGCGCAGATATCAAGACTCTCGCTCGTGTCCCGTGGCGCAGTGCGGCAAGCGGCTCACCAGCCAGGTCGGGCTGCGGCAACACGTGCTCACGCACAGCAAGCTAAAACTCTACCAGGTGGGGTCACATTGTAATAGGTGGGGCTTTACTAGATGAGGTCCAACTTTACCAGGTGGGTTCAAACTCTACCAGTTAGGATCAAACTTTACTGAGCGCAGATATCAAGACTCGCTCGTGTCCCGAGGCGCAGTGCGGCAAGCGGCTCATCAGCCAGGTCGGGCTGCGGCAACACGTGCTCACGCTCAGAAAGCTTGAATTCTACTAGATGAGTAAAAGAATACGCGAGTCATTCGTTCATTCACGAGATCTTCCATTCAATATTTAAGCAAAAGAGATTCGCTGTTATGTAAATATTGTTTCCTCTATTATTTTTCCTTTCGATTGAGAAACGTCTCTAATGGCCCAATTTGAACATTCGTGAGGTTTAACATTCCTGGGTAAAGACACCCTAAAACCTGCTATTTTCTCTTTCCAGTGTAAGAGCTGCCCGAAAGCGTTCGCCTGCAAACGGTCAATGTACACACATTTACGCGGCCGCCACCACATCAACATCAACTTTGGAGAACGCAACATACGCGAATACTGCACCACGTTAGATGCAAGAGAATGTGAGCTGGGCCTCAGCGAAGAAACTCTGACCAAAGTCTTCGGACCGCCGAAGTCCGCCACAGATGTCTTGCTAAAACAAGGAATCAGCTTGATGGACCAACCTGTGACTAGCCGAACACCTGAAAGTGAAGAGGCTTCGAGGAGTGGAGAGGTGAGCGATAATTCTGTTGAGAAAGAGAATATAAAGAAGGAGCCAGAGAGTGACGGGGAACTGGAACCGACAGATTTTGTAACGGTCAAGATTGAACCGATTGGAGATGATAATGAGAGTGAGTGAATGAAGGAAATTCTATGGTAGATTTATTCTTCCCGATCTCAAGAGATTGTGCTGTAAAGTAATTCTATAGCTGTATTTAACTTAATATGATACATTATTTTCTTTATTTTCAGCAGTTATTTTGAAAAATAAGATTTCTATTACTGTCGCCACACATGAAATTAAATGACTAACGGCCGGTTCCCTGGGCGCTGGTTAAGTTAACAAATTGGTTAAACTGATTTCAGCGAATCACGTGTCGCTATTTTGAATATTAGCGGCACGTGATTGGCTCAAATCATTTTAACCAAGTTGTTAACTTAATCAGGGCCCAGGAAACCGGCCGTAAGTATGTCAAACGTGTAAGTGTAATAAATAGTTTAGTTTTATAAGGTACCTATATATTTTCCGATTTGTGGCCTAATGCATACATACAACATGACTTTCAAATTATCTAAATTCATTTAAAAGTCTTGTATTATGTACCAACTCAAATTAGAGAAAATCTTAATATCTAAATCTCTGAAAGTATTTAATGTAATAAGTTTTGAATTTCAAGTTATTTAGATAGGAATTAGGAACTTAAGGCGTAGATTTAGAAAAGATAAGAAGATTATGTATACAACATGACTTTCAAATTATCTAAATTCATTTAAAAGTCTTGTATTATGTACCAACTCAAATTAGAGAAAATCTTAATATCTAAATCTCTGAAGTATTTAATGTAATAAGTTTTGAATTTCAAGTTATTTAGATAGGAATTAGGAACTTAAGGCGTAGATTTAGAAAAGATAAGAAGATTATGTTGTACCGTAGTGTATAACCTCGCGCCACGAGTTATGAGCGGTGGCCTTGAATACGCACAGTAGTCAGCACCTGTACATATGCGCAGTAATTCCCGCCAACGTCGCCCAGCGGTTTTGATTCGTGGTGCGAGGTATATGTACTTGTATTTCTTCATGTGAAAAAAAATAAGATTAAAAAGATTTGTGCCCACGTTTAGCCAGTTATTCAATACTCCATTAAGCGTGACAGGGGGCTAGCCCTTTTAGGATTTATGTGCCAAATAAACTTGTCTTTGTTATGAATTATTACATTATTTGTGCTACGAGTACCATTTTGTAGCCACCTATCAAGCTGACTGATATTAAAGGGAGGAGGATATTTGCGCCCTTTGATAGCCGCTGTGGTCGGTCTTTCCGTGGGACTGTGCCAGACCAGCGACCGTCCGTTTTTGCTCGGAATGATGTCATCCTGTCTGGCCATTTGCCATAGTCTCAGGATATACATCTTGGTTCTAGAATCGCGGGACGTCTGCGTTGGCAAAAGCCCGACGGTTGACATAATTTAGGGCGGCATGGCGACAAGCAGCACGCCAATCCATGGTGGCCCAGTTCGTCCGCACAGGCGCCCCACAAAGGCTGTGGCTATTTCTTCTTGGCTCCCAGCCTAGATTGAATGTCGTCCTCTCCAGCAGAAGCCTCAGCTCGGGTAGCGCATTTAACCGGAAGAGACGGGCACGCTCTGCTGTTCTCTAATGGTAATGAGATGTCTGAACTTTTCGTTGGTTGGAAGCGAACGTTGGCCGCTGACAAAATCAGGGTAAGGATCGGAGAGATATGTTGTCTATGATTTTGATGTTGGAAACTTTGGATGGGAGCCAGTTATATACTTTGGCTCCCATTTGAAAATTACATATATTATAATATTAGGTACCCACTAGGGTGGTCCCTATTTTTCGGCTTGAATTATCCCCGGGGCACTTTGTCATTTGGTTATATGCATCCACAAAGTACCTTGTTGTATACTATGTAGGTATCTAAATATGTTTTTTTTGTTAAGATTTAGAGGTCGCTACCAGCTGTCAAAGTCTTTTTTTGCCATCCAACGTATTGCGTATTGTTTTTTTACTACAAAAATGAATAAAAGAAAACCGGTCAAGTGCGAGTCTAAATCGCGCACGAAGGGTTCCGTACCACCGTTCAATGGAAGAGATGGTGTGGAGTGAATAGTTTGGATTTTACACAGCAAAATATTGTTTACAAAGTTATTGGTGCGGTTGCTTTCACACTCCATGTACGTAACCAGGTGCATCCATAAGTTTGTATGTGGTATTGAAAGAATTGTTGTATGGGAGCCCCCTTAAATATTTCTTTTATCCTGTTTTTTAGTATTTGTTGTTATAGCGTCAACATAAATACATAATCTGTGAAAATTTCAACTCTCTAGCTAGCTAGGTTCTTGAGATACAGCCTGGTGACAGACGGACAGACGGACGGACGGACGGACAGCGGAGTCTTAGTAATAGGGTCCCGTTTGGAACCCTTCGGTTATGGAACCCTAAAAAGCAAGCGAAGTAATAAAATTGTGGGAAAAAGCTAGTGTACCAATTCAATTAAAAAAACATATCATCAGTACAATTTAAAACTATTGAGACTGGCAGAATCTAAAAAAATATAAGAAAAAACGTTCAGAAGCATTAAAGAAAAACGAACCAAACTGTCAACAAAAATAATAAGATTTATCAAAAATTACATGATATTTTAATATTTTATTTTTATTAGAGATTTTGAGTTTTTATTTAAAATTCCAACCTTGCTATCGACTCCTAAATTTTTGATTTTTTTATTACTGAAATAGTTTTTTGTTATGGTGTTTAATCAAATTATGTGGTTCGCCGCGAAATTAAAGAAAACATTTTTTTCTTAGAAATAGGGACCACCCTAGTACCCACCTTAATTTAGAAAGTCACAGTCACTTTTTCGGTAATTTTAACTTTAGAGACTCGCAAAACCACATTTTTTTCAAATTTCAGACGAATTTTTTTGGATGACGAGACTTTCGGACCGCGCCCCATCCAGCTGATAAACGTCACTTTGACAATTTTGACAGCAATCTTTCGCAGTAGACTTTGGAACGAAGATAATTTGAAATAAATAACCATTTTTGCTATAACCGCGGTCTATGATTTACGGTATGAGGCATAAATGAGAGTAGAAAACATTTCCTAAGTGATAGTGAACTTTTTATGTCGATATAAGCATGTATTCGCCAGCAGTGACCGTTCGAAGAATCGATGTTTTGATTCGTATTTTGAGCGGCAGGAAAGCTATTTTAGCTGCGAATCCCGTCCGCGCCTACTCCTCCGAGGGTAAAGTTTCCGTCGGGGACGTCAGCAAGAACATCAACACACCCTCCAAGCCAGAATATGTGCCCAGGAAGTACCGTAAGTTAACTGGCTAAGTTATATTATAACCTATAAAAAGTTTTGGTATTTTTTTTCTGTCAATGTGGACCAAACATATAAAATATCTATATCGTCAAGTAAATTTTAGTACATATTGAAATTATTATTCCTTATTATATATACCTATATTTATTAAACCTTTCTTGTACAATTTTTATATTCCAGTAAGGATAGAAGAATCAGAACTCAGGAATGTGTCTCAGAGTACACTCAGAAACCTACGATGGATGATGCAGAAGGATTCCCTTGGACAGGATATGTTTCTTCTGGGAAGACCTGGACCAAATAGGTAAATTAATACTGTGTGCCTATTGTGCCCTGTTTTTATTAAAGTATAAAAAAAATATATGTATATTTCACACTTGATCATACTAACCCCGGCCTCTCGCGCTTTCTACTTAATCAGTCAAACTAGTTTAGGTTTTCGATTTAATTAGGCATTTTAGTTAGAATACAATCAACTCTCCATGTAACCACAACTTACAGGAAATTAGTCTCCATAATCTCTCATGTACCTTTTGCATTCGAATCTACTTTGTTGGGACTCTCATCTTTTACTTCATCTCTCGTCAACTACAACAACGGGGAACCATCTCAACGCACACACTATGGGGTGGCCCATACAATATATATGTCACCGTAAGATTGTCAAAACTGTCAGTTGATAAACTAACAATTTTTTCTCGTTAGTTGGTCAACTATCGAGAGATAGTAAACTGTAGTGTACTGCTTCCTAAATGACGCGTTAGTTGAGAAACTAACGGTTAAAAACCGTTAAATAGTAAACTGGTTTAAACTTTAATTGCAAACGAAATAACAGGGCAAACACTGCGGTAGCTTAGGTGAAGACTAGAGGGGGCGAACGCAGCCAAGCCCTCGAATAGTCTTTGTGTTAGGTTGACATGTTAGAACAAAAGAAACGTAAATTCTAAACCCTATGGGTCTATTATCTGTTGATAGTTGATCAACTAACGTGTTAGTTTATCAACTAACGGTTTTGACTAACTTACAGTATATATATATATATATTATTTACAATATTAAATTGAGTAAACCTATAATTCATGTACCAGAGTGGCAATGTACTTATTCTCTGTCATGAAAAGAAGTTTTTATTCAACTACCCAGTACCCACATGCGTAATTTGGCTGCAACTTTCAAACACTATAGACTCATTTCTCAATGTATTGCAGGCGACAAGTAGCCCTCCAATATTTGGAGCTAACTAAACGTGAGCTTGAGTATGTGGCCCTCTCCCGTGACACCACAGAAGCCGATCTCAAACAAAGAAGGGAGATTCAGCACTCTACGGCCAAATACTTTGATCAGGTGAGATATTGTAGTACCGGTAGTTAAGTTAGTTGGGAGTTAAAAGCTAGAGAGAAATATCTGAACATACTCAGAGTGTGAGAGAACTAATCCTCTTCTACCCCATTTGGGAAAATGTGGGATGTTATGTTTTGTATTGTTTTGTAAAAAGACTAACAATGATGATGATCATGATGATCAGATGGGACGCCCGCTGAACCCCAGGTGGGTGATCGGTCCTCTACTGTGACTATTTCTGTACAGAATCCTTGGTAGAATGATTGCCATGTAGATCCAATGGATGATCTCTGGCTTCATTCCCCATCTGTTCCCTACAGTTCTCTTGCATTGGAATAAGACTCTAATGGCCTTAGCGCACTGTGACTTAGGTCTCTCCTAGGTATTTAATCTTACATACTACTTCTAGTCTTGTGCCCTTCAACTTAATGGGGAGAATTTCAATATTTTTCCGATTATTCGTGAAGAGTTTTGTTTCCTCCGGGTTTAGGTCAAGGTCTTTTTCTTGACACCACCGTTAGACCTTTCCTATTGCTTTCTTCATAATATTTTTTATCGTATTTAGCACTTTTCCTGCTGTAACAAAATGCCCATCATCTGAATATACCTGTAGGTATATCTTTATGTTGGCAACCCGAGTCATGAGGGAGTCTTTAAGAAGACACCACATCAGTGGAGATAAGCATACACTTTGTAGAAATCCTGTATTTGCTCCGATTGAGTAGCTAGTCCCAGCAGGATATGCAGTGATCACCCTGTTTTTGAGCATGGCTACCACCCATTTTGCTAACTGTTCATGTATTCCGTCCCGCTTAAGGGATTCTTCTATTGCTTGGAAGTGTGCCCTGTCGAAAGCTCCCTCTACATCAAAGAAACATCCCAGGGCAAACTCTTTGTTTTCTAGTGCTCTCTCCACCTTTTAGGAAGACTGACAATAAAAAAAGTAAAATTTTAGAAAACACCGACGTCAATTAAACCCTATTGATTAGCAGCCACTTAAGCAATCGTATCCCAACCCGTTAAATACCTAGAATTGAGTAGTTTCTGTGGCAATCTGTAGTCTTATCATCCGTTCCACTTCACCAAGTCATCCTTCCCGAGAACTGCAGCTTGTGAATGCATGAGATACTATAGGGATTCAAAGTGCCCTATTATTATTTGGAGAGTTCCCTCGATTTCTCCGTGATCCCATCATTTATCAGAAGTATCAAAAGAAGGAATTCAAAGAAGTATTTACTTAATCTTACTAGAGATAACTTTGAAACTCTGGTAGGTGTGTTAACAGGTCACTGTAAATTAAATCGACACTTATCATTGCTTGAATCAAACCATTCATGTACTCAATGTGGCTTGGAGGAAACTTGTCGTGTATTCAAACATAAGATGGCCAACCCTAGGTATGGATAACATCAAGGAAAGACTTTGCAAACCTCAAAAAAGTTGACATACTAGAATTCACTAATATAAATAGAAGCGTTTTACCTGAAAATAAAACGCATATTAAAATACTTACCTAATTCTAAGCTTAGCTTAAATATTTGAGATAGGCATATCCGTTTCCCGTCGATTTTATCCATTTTCGACTCGATTTTACCTCGTATGTTTCCGGTTTAGATTTGCGCGGGCTTTCGTCGCCTGGCAGATGGCGCCATTGTAGTTTTCGTAAATGGCGGAGTGCTCATTTCTATCATTGGCTCGAAAATACACCAGGCAGAGATAAAATTCTAAGCTTAGAATTAGGTAAGTATTTTAATATGCGTTTTATTTTCAGGTAAAACGCTTCTATTAAATCACTTGACCGTAATTCTAAGCTTTGCTTAAATATTTGAGACCTGTTTGTTATCGCCTGGTGACGGAAGCTATTTTAATAACGCCAATGTGAATTTTATGAAATCAAAGTTTAATTAATAATCCAAGTCTTAATTATACTCGTACGTATAGTATAAATAATTTAAATAATTAAATAAAGAAAATATTATCAAAACACAAAAATTTTATACCTTGGACACAATTTACACACATTGATCTAGCCCCAAACTAGGATTCCCTGTATCTTGGGTACTAGACAACGATACACATACTTATATAGATAAATAGTATACTTAGATAGATGAAAAACCATGACTAGGGTACAAACATCCGTTCTCCTCAAACAAATAGTTGCCCCCACCGGGACTCGAACCCGGGACCCTTGGCTTCGTAGGCAGGGTCACTGCCGACTCGGCCATTCGGGCCGTCAGGTAGGTATTCCTTATTACAATTAATCAATTGGATTAAACAACTGCGATACACTTGGTGAATTATCACAACTGCTTCTCATCACTTCACGGCGGTAAAACCGCTGAAAAGTATTTTCGGAGCGCCAGTTTCCACGTGCCAGAATGTCATCTACAGGTTGATTCTCCAGCCAGCTCTTTGAGGCTACAGTTGACCGAACACTTCCAGGAGTAGCTGTGATGTTTGCTTCTTTAAGAATATGTTTAACCCAGCCAGCTATAACGGTACGAGAAGCAGGGTTTGCTTTACCTCTTACGGTAACAAATAAATTCGAGGATTTGGAACAGTCTCGCCTGTCTTTCAATAATTCTATGGTTCGTGCCACTCAGAATACAGGATCCAGGCTAAGGGTATCTTCATTGGGGTAAAGCTTCCAACCAGACTGTCTGTAGTCGCTGCTATCAGTTTTAGAGCCATAATCAGGCCAAAATATAATGCAACTACTCGTTCTTGTGTAATGATTAGGATCCACTCTGAGTAATGTCAGATCATGAATACGTCGACCTGAACATAATCGTAAAAGAATGGCCGCATGTCGTGATGTCTGATAAGTATTATTTGGATCTATTGTGGAATTAGACAAAAATGTGACCAATTTACTGGTATCCCAAATAGGTGGTTTGGTGATTTTAGGATTTATAAGGGATATTGATTTTAAAATATGCTTCACCAGGACATGTGAGCTAAGTTGACTGGATAAATCCGCATTGCAGAGAGTGGAAACAACTGACTTATGCAAAATTACCGTGTTATATGCCAAACCGTGTATCAGCTAAAAATTGTGCTAGTTGGGATCCTGTTGGTTTCTTGGGGTTAACTTTGTTAAGATCGCTCCACGATATCCAACGCTTCTAGGCTGATTCATATGTCCTTAAAGTAGACGCACGCCAGGAGTTTTTAAGTAATGCTAATTGCCGCGGACGCCATGTAGTTACTTCCGGGGTCCACCCCCACATTTCCATACCTCGAGTATCATCTGTTTGACATTCGGGGGCGGATGGCCCGTTGACGTGTCCACTAGACATTTGTGCAATTTTCTCAGTGTGAAGGGGGCTTCGAGAGCGCGGGCTTCGATCCGCTCTCCAAAAAACCTTCTCCCATCGTGGTACCACTATGAGAAAGATTCCTGAAGACTGATTCAGATGAGTCAACACTTTCGGTATAAGGAATGGTGGTGGGAACAGTCACTCTAGTGGGAAATTCCACAGAACACTGAATGCGTCGTGAAACATCGCTTGGTGATCCTGCTGGTCTAGGGTCACGTAATTGGAGACAACATGTGCTCTTTCGGATGCAAAGAGATCCACGACAGGTGTTCCCCACTTCGCAAATACAACTTCCAAGCAGGTCGGCAACAGGTGCCATTCCGGAGGAAGACGATGCCTGGAAAGGTGATCGGCATGGCTGTTGTATCTGCCTGGGATGTGGTATATGCTGAATGTGATGTGATGGTGATCGAGCAATTGCAGTATCCGGTACGTTAACTCCATGAGCTGAAGAGATTTCGTTCCCCCTTCCTTCCTGAGATGTGCGACCGCAGTCTTGTTGTCGCATTGCATCAGGATGCGACTGTGAGACATTAAGTGAGCATGGTTCTCGAGAGCATAAAGTATTGCTAGCATTTCTTTTTGATTGCAATGTAGGGGCAGTTCTTTCTGTGACCAGTTACCCGAGGTACCCAATTAAGCTCCCCATCCCAGATCCGACGCATCCGTTGTTAGAAAATTTACGGGTGGAGGATGATGCAGAGGCGTTGAAAGATGACAATTCTCTACCCACCAACTCAGTTCTATCAGGACAGTTGCAGGCAAAAGATGAGCCTTTGTTGACGGATGGCCTGGCAGCGAGCTCATGAACAAAAGCAGTTGACGATGGCGAGTCGACCACGTGGTACAACAAAGCTTGCAAAATTTAAGAGACCTACAATGCTCTGTACTTCTCTTAAAGTGACTTTTCCTTTTATGAGAGCTTCTTTTTTCTGACAATGATAGCAGTCTTTTCTTTTGGTAGAGTCTTTAGATTGCTCCAGGGTCTCCACAACACGCCCAAATAAATTATACTCCTTTGCGGAATCGTGACAGATTTTTCGTGATTAACTTTCCATCCTAGAAGTTGCAAGGTGCGAACTGTTACTTCTACATGCTTCTGAAGCATACTGGCTTCTTGATGGACAATCAGAAAGTCGTATGGAGAGACAACAATTCTTATATTTTTCCGTCGCAGGGTCTCGGCCACCCAATTCCTTAGAATGGAAAATGTCTTTGGAGCTGTGCTTAGACCGAATGGCAGGCAAGTCATTTCCAGTAATTTTTGGTCGTATATGAGACGAAGAAAGCGTCTTTGTGACTCGTGTATACTCAGATGGAAGTATGCCTGTGAAAGATCCACTTTGCACATCCAATCTCTTGGTTGAATGAAATCGGGGATGCGATACAAGTTTATGAGACGAAATGGATCGGCAATTACAAACTGGTTGAGGGATTTTAAATTTGAAAATTGGACGGGAAGTTCCGTCGCTCTTTGGAACCAGAAAAAGAGGGGAAATAAAACTCGGGGACGGTTGAACTACTTTTAAAATGCCCTGGGTTTTCATTTTGCCTATTATTGCCGTCATTTCCTTTGAGATTGGAGTGTGAAATGGGCGTAACTTTAAATTGGGGAATATAAGAGGCGGTCTTTGAGTGAATGGGATGCGATACCCTTGAATCATTTTTAAGATTATTTGTGGTGCTCCCATTCTCTCCCATTGTCTGTAGTATTGCGACAACTGACCTGCCTGAAATAGATTCGAGTCAATGCCGTTTGGAGCCTCTTTTTCCTGGAGGGGAGTAAGATCGCCCTCGTTGACCTCTTTGTGAACCACGGTTGGGCCGCGAGCCACGGTTGTGAAAGGCACCTCTTCCTGATGGTCTGTGCTGGAATCCTCTGTTCGGTTTATTGTGCTGATAATGTCCACCCCGCGAGGATGGATTGTCATGGTGCATGGCGGGCATGCTAGACTCATGCTGAGCACAATGAGTGCCACGCGATGGCAAATCTGTATTATTGTTGTAATACCCCCGCGAGGGGTAGTGTCTTACCTTATTTGGCTTCGCCTGAGAAGATCTGTCAGACTTTTGAGGCCAAAAAGCTTTTCGCATTCCACCGACTTTTTCTATTGTTGTGGTAAATGATTCGGGGTTAAATATGTGCGTGTGTGAAGGAGGAATCTTGTTAAGGGCAGCCTTCACTAAAGGATCTCGGACCTGACTTGAAATAGCCTCTCTCCTCATTTCAATTGCCTCAGCTCTATGGCCACACACGAGTTGCAAAAGATCAGTGGAGATTTTATGAAAGTCTCCATTTAAAATTAATTCCTCGACTTTGTTGCTCAAATTATCAATGTTTCCCTATGGTATCACTGCCCATGTGAGAAGGCTACGTATGTTATGCTGCAGTGACTCCTACTGTTTCAGTAAACAGTATGTGATGGCAGCATAGGATTTGTCAGTATATGCCAGGTGACGCAAGGTATCATATATTTTCACGTCATCGTTTGTTTCCAAGTCTATGAAACCTGGAGTATGGGTGTAAAGTTTCTGCGTTTCAGCATATCGGACCTCTGCCCATGAGCTGCTATCGAAATGATGCACGTCAACCAACATTTTCAAAAAATTGTCGGGCGTCTTAGGGATAGACGGTTCTTTCAATTTTGTTTCGATATCAAACGTGAAATTAGGATTGGAATTTTCTACCTGATTTGTCTTAGAATAATTCCTCGTGTCGTGGTAAAGATCACCGCTTATTGCAGAGCAAAGCGAAATATTATCGTGATAATTTGTATCACAGTTCATATTGTCATCAATATATTTGCGAAGCTCACCCATTTCCTTATACAGTTTGTCCAGCACCTGGCTTGTTTTGTGGCCGCGCTTGTTCTTGCGGCGGCGGCGGCGCTGCGCTCGCTTTTTTCTTTGCCCTGACGAAGAACTCGAAGACGACCTGGAAGACGACCTGCTGCTGCTGCGAGCTTGCTTGCGTTGCCCGCTAGGACTAGCTACAGCTCTCGAAACATGGGATACCACTTCCTCCTGATCCATTTTTAGTTGCTTTCCACAAGACAACCAGGGCCTCGCTTACGAATGGGGCACTGATGGTTGTAACACTGCACAAATCTTTCACACTTAGTTTTTACTGCTGATTTACGCAGCAGAATTTGCTGCTTCTCCGACGGGAACCAAAACGCCAATGATAGAAATGAGCACTCCGCCATTTACGAAAACTACAATGGCGCCATCTGCCAGGCGACGAAAGCCCGCGCAAATCTAAACCGGAAACATACGAGGTAAAATCGAGTCGAAAATGGATAAAATCGACGGGAAACGGATATGCCTATCTCAAATATTTAAGCTAAGCTTAGAATTACGGTCAAGTGATTTAATCTATGAAAATTATGTAATTTCAAGTTCTTGAGTTATAAAGTTAAGACTTTCCACAGAGTGCAGTCCGCGCCGCCGTGCAGGGCAGGGTGCTCGTTCTAGAAGGAATAGAGAAGGCGGAACGTAACGTGCTGCCGGTCCTCAACAACCTACTGGAGAATCGGGAGATGCATCTCGAAGACGGCAGGTTCCTGGTGCCGCATGACAGATACGATAAGCTGATGGCGGTAGGTTTACGGTTGTAAAAGTGCCATTGCACTAAGAAGCCATACAAAAACACTCACATTGCTTCTTACCTGTCAGCTCTTACTAATACCCTGTGTCGTGGGCAGCGGGCAAGAATAGTGAGGTCAACAACATATACCACACGACGACGTTCGTACATGACGAAATACGCACTGTAACTTGTAACACCTAAATTAAGAGGTCCTAGAGACTGCCTTTTGGTAAAGTGTCCTGATTATATCGTCTAATCAAGAGTTGTATCCTCAGAAACACGGAGCCGAAGAGGTCGAACGATGGCGCCTGGTCCGAGTGGACGAGAACTTCCGAGTCATAGCCCTGGGTATACCGGTACCCAGGTATGCCGGCCAGCCGCTGGACCCGCCGTTGAGGTCGCGCTTCCAGGCGAGAGATGTCGCCACTGTCGGGTACTCGGTGAGTTTGAGAGATAGCTATTTACAGTGGGGAATCTCGATTTATTTTTTTGCCACTTCTCTACAGTGGTCCAATGTAGAGAAGTGGCAGCTAAGTATATATAAATATCTACAGTAATAAAGACATTTGGAATTTGGAATTTATTGGAATTGCTCAAACGCTGTTGCTTACGCTGGTTTCACAGAGGAGTAGTACTGTACTTCACTCTACTGCCTACTCATGTGTGATAGTATCATCAACAAGGATTAAACTATGACTAGTAATTATATTTTCTTTGAAATAGTGATTACATATTTTTTGGCAATGACTATGTAGTTTAATTTAGCATTAGTATCTATTAAAGCCGTGGCTTTCTCATGGACTCAATAATAACGGCGAAACCAATTCAGATTCATAAATGTTTACTAAGGTCTAATAAATGCAATCCATAGACTTACTACGCGACAATAAAGTACAGAATATATTTATTCCTTTAGAATTTAATTTAAAATAAAAACATATGCTAATAGAACTATCAAACAAGTACAGTAAAACACTCAACAATAGCTGGAGATTCAATTCATTACACTAAGATGATTGCGATAGCAAACTACCATTTCTATTAGGCACAGCCTCCGGCATAAATATATGGACCTGTTTCTTCGGCTTGCCGTAATCCGGCAATATTTTCCTGCTAACTAACTCTGCATATTGCTTTTCCACCGCGTGTCGCTCAGAGACAACCTTCTGCCGTGTTTCCTGCACGTTTCTTCTCAAGTTCCTAGTCTTTATTTTGACGCTGCCGGGCTTGGGTGCACAAGGGCTGTCCCGTGGCGTGCCCTTTGCGTTCCGTGACTGTCTCGCGTAGTTCTCAATCGTGTTGGCGGGAGCTGGCACGTAAAAGTCGTACCGATCGATAACGCCCCTTTCCGAGTCGGCGGAGGACTCTTTTGGACTGTCCGCTTTTGGCTCCTTGCAATTCAAGTTGACGGCTGTCTTTGATTTTGTGAGATTCCGCTTTTGGATCTCGGGCCAACTGTGGCGTGGTTGCGACATTCGGACCGCCTCATTTTCTGGCGCCAGCAAATCGACTTTGCCGGCTAGATCTAACCATTGTAATACCCTTTCAGACAGATCGGAGTTTTCCTTCACTTCACTTCTGCCAGTTCGGTTGCTTCTAACAGTCCTCATATCTAAAGTGTTGTATTTAGACCTGGTGCTTTCAAATTCGTTCAAAGGCTGCGGTTTTGACTTGAAAACAAATTCCTCTTCAGACTCTATATCTATGTCTTTTAGATTTAACTGTTCCACGCTACTCTCGAAGTTATTATGCTGTGGTACGGTTCTGGACTTTTCGCTAGTGATGACGAAATTAAATTTTCTGAGACAACCTGCCAGACCGTCTTCATGCAAGCTCAATCTCGATTCTCTAGTCCTTCCTTTTTGCTCTCTTACGTAGCTGTTGCTCGAATGTGGCCGTTTGTTTCGCAGTTTCTGCAAATGCGGGTCATCAAGCGTCAATATAGCGTGTCGGAATCCATCCACCCACACAGTTCTTACATACATAGGTCGCTGTGAGGATTGCCAGATCGCGGGCATATTACCCGCCACTCCTACCCGCGATGTGGGGTAGTCACGCGACGGCTAATGGGGAAGGTGAAGTGTTTGATCTTCATAATTGATAGTTCAACACTTTTGTCCGTGCGGCGTTAATAGTCTGAAAGTAGAGAGAAGTCATGTAGGCCGTAAAATTACAAATGTTTTGCAGCACGAGTTGGATGGAATGATTTCATCGCTTTAGATCATCTTGCCGCCGTCTGTCCAATCTACTAAAACCTTGCTCCGATTTTTGCAGCTTTTTATATGGCTAGTATTTAATCGCACAGCAAAAATACTGATTTTCACAGCAGATATACTGATTTTCACTACCGCAGTATTTTTTCCTGATATTTGCTGTAAATCAGTATATCTGCTGTGAAAATCAGTATATTTGCTGAGAAAATCAGTATATTTTCTGTGCAAATCAGTATTATTGATGTGCAGTTTAATATTTCCCTTTTTATACTAGGTTGGGCTGTGATAGAGACATACTTGCTGAACTGAAGGTGATATGATAAGTGATAACAAAAACATGAAATCGCAATGAAAAAAGACAGTTTGCATTAAAACTTTTAACACTGTTCAAAATATAAGCCTATTGTCTAAACCCATTGTTTAGCGCTACAAAACAGAATCAAAAAACTCTAATCACCATCAAGCCAAAGTATAAAACTCATTGGAACATCAAGTTAACTTGTCTAGAGTTTAATGAATGATGGCCGGTTGCCTGCCTGTTGCTTCCAAAAGAAGGGAAATTATTTTTCACTGAGAAAGGGTTCTTTGTCGGCCCCGATTAGCTGAGTGATTAATTGAAACGCTTTCCCCTTATTGCGTAATGGAACCCCGATTTATAGTGCGACAAATTAACTTAGATACTTCATGGCATATAATTTACTATGGCGGGAGGTATTCGACTTAAGTTGTCACCATAGTTGTGTAATGCCGCATTTTTTTACCCCAAAAGAATCTAGAGCAGTTGTCGGCAGTCGTTATCTTGTAAATCGGGTAGTTTTGTTTCAGTTAGATATATTATTTTGGTTTCTCGTATGGTTTGTCAAAAATGGAGAATTGAGTTACTGGCTAACCGAAGTGGCACTATGTTTGTTTTGTTGGTTTATTTTAACACCTCAAAAACCGCCTTATGAATCGACAAAAACTATTAAAATTAAAATTTTACGAAACCATTAAAACTATTATGAACTTATTATGCAGATTGTACTTACTTCGCCGAAAACCGACGACTTCCCCTTACAACGTACACTTCCCGATCACGCTTCCTCCAAAACATTTAGCTCATATTCTAAACATAAACCTAATCCCTTTTCTACTAAACAGAAAACTCCATGTGATGAATTTTAATATCAATTTGTTTATGAAGGATATCCCGTGATATTTTGGACGTCTTTACATAAGTCGTGTGGTAAGACGTGGTTCCGATAGCCGATTGTTGTGTGACTGCCTGATACGACGCAGAGACGGAGTCGCGAACCGCGGGGTAAAGACGTGCTTGTGGGTTTAGGAAACCTATATTACGACCCGAATGGCCGAGTCGGCAGTGACCCTGCCTACGAAGCCAAGGGTCCCGGGTTCGAGTCCCAGTGGGGGCAAATATTTGTTCGATGAGAACGGAGTTTGTACCCTAGTCATGGTTGTTTATGATAATTATCTACATATATAAGTATGCGTATCGTTGTCTAGTACCCAAGATACAGGGAATCCTGGTTTAGGGCTAGATCAATGTGTGTAAATAGTGAAGTGCAAGTGCATGCCTGACTTTGATGGCAGTATGTTTCAATCTTGGCCTATGTGGGTAACATCGTAAATTATAACTGCTGTCTGTATTTCTTGAAACTCGTTTTTTGAGAACACTAGCCATATTTAAAATTAATATCTATCTCACGATATATATTTTAGTTTTAAATTAAACATAACACTGAATCTTTGTAAATTTTACTACGTCATGTCAACGCTAGAAAGTATGCTTCCTGACACATTGATTGTTGCTCAATGGAACATTTGTGTATTACATGTATTTGGCGTACAATTACGTACATTTCTCGCACATTTTTTTACGTTACGAACGTCATGTCACCGCTTAAAACTCTTCTTTCCTTTATCATTTGCGAAATAGTTTCTTATTATTGAGATTAAGAAAGTTGACAGCCGGGTTCAAATATGATCCACATTTAAATAAATAGAAGCCTAACTTCAGAGGCAGCGGTGTAACATCTAATTTCCACGGGTGGTATTCATTTAAATACCACCCGGGCGCTGTTAAATTTCCCAATGGTTATTTGCATGATTTCAGTCCAAAATTGAAACTGTTGTATCTCACGAACAAGGGTTTTATGGTAGAAAATTATTGGTTCCTACAAACTTGGCCGTTAACGCGAAGAGCGATACGATCTTGTCTATTCTTAGTTTCTAAGTTTAAATTGTTTGGTTCGTCGTAACGAAGGTCCAAACCACATAAAAATTGTTTAAAATTACGCCATTTTGTCAAAAATATTTTCAAGGAGAGTGTATGAATACATAATATCCACATTTTGAATGCAACTCCACAGTGAAATTAGTAAGGATTTCAGAATTACAGAAAAAATAATAAAAAATAGAGGTCTTTTCGTAATTAAATAATATCGAGAAAGTTTCATCGGCTTTTCCTTCAGTGAGAATCTTAATGAAATACTCAATAAACGCTAATCCAAAAATCAAATCTGTAGATGACTTTATAGTGGAGTAAATGGATTCGAAAAAAAAACTTCTTTTTTTTTCGTATCACCTTAATCAAGCAGTAGTTTTTCAGAAGATCAGATCTTTCAAACTTTTAGCAATCAGAAAGTAACACCAGGGATAATCACGAATTTTTAATGTTTCGACGAAATAAATTATGTAGTTGTTCTGTTTGGTCGGTCGGTACATAACCATCATTTACAGAATGTAAAAATTAATTAAATCTTTATGAATTTCCAATTTGGCTCGTAACTTTCCGATCCAATGCCCATATTTCTTAGACTTGGAACAATTTGATTTAAATCAAATTGGGCATTCAATTTATCATTCCATGGCAAATACGCCATGGTTATCTTGAACTAATCACTTTTTATATTCAGTAGATCTTTCAACTTCTGCACTTTAAGCTGACACTTCTTTGCTTCAAAACAGTCTATGTTATTATTCAAATGAGTTCGCAACTATACGATCAGATACGTCGAATCGTATCGTAAAGTTCCACTTCTAGCCTAGAAGGAATTAGATATTCTAGGAATGTTAGTTATGCCCTTCTTATCTAAGATGCGCGTTGCTTTGTCAGGTAATTTTACTATACGCAATGAAAATGACTTTGAGTTAAAAAGCTTGAGAGCCAAGAACTCACAGCTTAGAGATAGTGTGTCTACTTTGCGAGAAACACACGAGGAGTCGCAAAATGAGATTCAAAGATTGGAAAAACTTGTGGAATCTTTTGACACCCTGCGCACTGACCTTGCTTCTGCTTGTGATCGCAGTAAATTCCTCCAATACCAACTCAATGAGGCAAACTTGAAGTTGACTGATATGTGCATAGAAAAAGACTACAATGAATCTCGCCACATTACCTCTATCCAACAAGAACTAGAAGTAGCCAACCTAAGCACTATTGTTCAAGCCATGCAGACAAGCAGCAGAAAAATTAAAAAATATTTTAAATTAAATAAATTCATCAAGAAAACTAGAGGTAATATAAAAGTACTGAAATTAGCCTTGAAACGGCAATCAAACAGAATATTAAGAATCTCCTTAATGCAAGAGCTCCGGGGAAAAAATGTAGGTTTACAGTCGGACCTTCAACATGCCCGAGTAGAAATCCAGCATCTACATGACCTGCTAGCAAATACACTACAATGTTATGCCAAAGAGCAAAGTGAGTTAGCAGAACTCAGAGCCGCGACGTCTGAGTTAGTACAGCTACAACGCCAGAATGCGGAATTGGTGGGCATTCTAATTGAGAATGAGGAGAATGAGACCAGCAAGGAGGACGAGCCCACATCACTAACTTTGGTCTCGACCCCCCTCAACGAGAGTGTTGCAGCGTCCACCGCTGCCGCAACCAAAAAACAGCGTCGCCGTCGTCGACGAGGAGACACCTCGCAGCTCAACAGCGCGAGCACCGCGCCGCTCGCTGTCCCTGCTGAGGCGTGTGTCATGCCGCAAGCTGCTCCGACGGCCGCGCCGTTCGCCGTTGCGCACGTTGCGACGCTCGCTGCCGCGAATGCCGCGCCAACCGCCGCCACGTGCATCAAACCGCACTCCAACACGTGTGTCCCGCCACTCACCTCCACTCGTGTACCGCCAGCTGCCAAAATATGTGCTCAGAGAAAAACTCTGTTGTTCTCCGACAAAGTAGGTGCAGGATTTGGGACTCTATTACATAACCGGCTTAACCAAAAAGTAACGAACATTTGCTGTCCAAATAGTTCATTTGTAGATCTAGTGAAGATGATTAGTCGCGGTATCTATGATGAGTACAGCACAATTGTAATTATGGTAGGAAATCATTCAAACATTAGTCGGAATGATTTGAATAAAAGTGTTGAAACACTTCTAGACTTACATAGTAGGATGAAATGCAAATTTATACTATGCAATTTTCCATATGCCTGTAATTTGACAGAACTACAGAACAAATCTGTGCATAGAATGAATATTCATTTATTTAATTTAACATGTCATCACAGCGATGCTATTTTATATTTCGACATGAATAATTTTATTCATAACTTTACTCTGACACGGGATACATTGTACCTGTCTAATAAATATAGAAAATTAGTAGCTACATTGTTAGCTTATAATATATGCGACGCAGCTATAGTTGGTTTACCTAAGTTCAACTTGACATCAGCTTATTTTAAGAGTAATAAAACATGCACCCCTATTGGGAATTCACCTGTTAATTATACTTTGCATGCAACATTGGAATCTGTTCCAAGTAATTTAAATTAGTTCTTAAGACAATAGAGGAAATCTCTAGCATACAAGAGCCACTAAATATGTCAAAATGTAAGCCCCAGTTAAATATTGCCCATCAAAACATCCAGGGGCTACCTGGCAAAGAACTTGTATTAGAATTATTTCTAAAAAATTCTGACATTGATATTATTTGTGTTACTGAACACTGGTTGAAGGAAAATATGATGTCTTTTAACATAAATAATTACAAAATTGTCAGTTGTTACAATAGAAAGACTGCTGATAGAGGTGGTTCTTTAATCTTAGTGAAAAATAATATAAAGGTGAAACAAAGGAAAGATATTCTTGCACTTACTGTTGAAAGACAAATAGAGGTATCCTGTGTTGAGTTAGATAGCCATATTATTGTTTGTGTCTACAGACCACCGAGGGATGAAAAAGGCCATGGCAATTTCGAAATATTTGAGAAAATTATGGAGGAAGCCCTCATTAAACTTTGTAATAACAGAAAAAAGTTAATTATTTGTGGCGATCTTAATGTAGATCTGCTTGTAGATACAACACTGAAGCGACGATTAATAACTCTGTTCAAATCATTTAATTTATGTCATGTATTTCTAGAGCCGACTAGAATTACACTTACCAGCCAAACTTGCTTAGATAACGTTTTTTGTGACTGTGCATTCACAAGTAAAAGTGTAATTAACTGCTTACCCTCCGATCACAGTGGTCAAACAGTTTCATTCCCAATAACTATTAAGGATAAGACTGGTCCATCATTTTATAGGCCTATTACATCCCATAGACTAGAGACATATACGAAAAACTTAGATATAAATTTGCCAGTACCGGATTTTAATGAACAGAACCCAAACAAAATCTACTCAGACTTCTTCAACATTATTCAGACAGAATTCAATAAAGTTTTCAAATTAAAGAAAGTCAGTGACTACAACGGTAAATCTAAATTTAATGACTGGGCAACGTTTGGAATTCGTAAAAGTAGAGTTATCTTGTATGACCTTTATGATCAAAAAACCTATAACTTTGATCGAAAATTTCATGACTATGTTAAAAAATATTCCAAAACTTTCAAGTTGGTTTGTAGAACTGCAAAAACTTTACACATTAATAGAAAAATTCAAAATTCAAATGATAGAATGAAAACAGTTTGGCAAATAATAAACCGCGAAACTGGCAAAGTTATACCAAGGGACAGTGATTTCTGCCTAAAGATAGGTGATGATGTTGTTAAATCTAACGCTGATGTTGCTCGAGCTTTTGAAACATTCTTCACCAATGTACCCGTACACACAACGGACCGTCTAAATTCATCTCCATTTGAAGCAGAGACTTTATTAAAAAATAACACTAGCGTCAGTAATGTATATTTAAAATTTCATCATGTATATCCCCAGGACATTGTCAAAACGTTTAAATTACTTAACTTAAAAAATACGGAAGACCTGTGGGGTATATCAGTCAAAGTCATTGGTTCAGTAATTCTAGTTATAGCCCCACACTTAGCTTATATATTCAATAAATGTGTTGACGATGGGGCTTTTCCAGACCTCATGAAACACAGTAAACTTATACCGCTGTTCAAATCGGGAGATAAGGGCGATCCTTCAAATTTCAGACCAATATCTGTTCTTCCAACACTAAGTAAAATATTTGAAAAGATTATACTCAATCAAATGCTCTCACACTTCAACCGTACAAAACAACTCCACGCTAAACAATATGGTTTCACTAGGGGTAAATCGACTACGGATGCAGGTATTACCCTTGTATCTCATATTTATTCTGCATGGGAGGCCGCACAGGATGCTATCGGAGTTTTTTGCGACCTGTCGAAGGCGTTTGATTGTGTTGATCATAATACGCTATTAATTAAATTAAATCATTACGGAGTTAGAAATAAAGCGTTGGATCTACTAAGATCATACCTAAGCAATAGAATTCAAAAGGCAGAAGTTAACGGCGTAAAATCTGATGGATCGGGTGTTAAAATTGGCGTTCCACAAGGTTCCATATTAGGCCCTTTCTTATTCCTGGTATATATTAATGATCTGCCTTTCATGGTGGAGAAATTAACTGACATAGTGTTGTTTGCTGATGATACTTCACTGGTCTTCAAAATTGAAAGACAAAAAGGAGAATTTGATGATGTTAATGGTGTATTGTCTTTAACCTTGAATTGGTTCACAGTTAATAATTTATTGTTAAACGCTGGTAAAACCAAGTGTATCAAATTCTCACTTCCAAATGTCAGGCAAGTTGAGACCAGTTTAGTTTTAGACAACAGCACGTTAGAATTAGTAAATGATACGAAGTTTCTTGGAATAACCATTGATAGCAAATTGCAGTGGGGACCCCACATAGATAAATTGGCTGGTAAATTAAGTTCTGCGGCTTACGCTGTTAGGAACATCAGACAAAGCACGGATGTGGCTACATCTAGGCTAGTATATTTTAGTTACTTTCATAGTGTGATGTCCTATGGTATCTTGTTGTGGGGGAAAGCAGCGGATATTCAAACTATTTTTATTTTACAGAAAAGAGCTATTCGAGCAATTTATAATTTAAAACGAACAGACTCCTTAAGAGAGCTTTTTAAAGAAATTGACATACTAACAGTAGCTAGTCAATTTATTTTCGAAAATATAATGTATGTACGCAAGAACCTTACAACATTTTCCAAACTTAGCGATAGCTGTAATGTTTACCTAAGAAATAATCACAGACTATGTGCGCCCCGTTTTAGACTCGCGAAGGTTAGCAATTCTTTCAAGGGTCAGTGCATTCTCTACTACAATAAGATACCTCTGGAGATTTTGAAATTGCCACTTGAGCAATTTAAAAAGCATGTTAAAGCAACTTTGTCGAAAAAGGGATATTACAATGTTCAAGATTACTTAAATGACAGGACTGTATGGGGTTAATCTGGCTCAACACAGACTTTGCTGTTAATAATTTTGTAATTATTTATTCCTGCTTTATTTATTAATCATAACAATTAAATTTTTCATATTTGTATTAGTTAAGCACAACCTATTTTTAAAAGAGATCTAAAAATAAATCTGTGGGAGTTTCTACGCCCTTCTTCTCCCACAGTGGTCCAATGTAGAGAAGAGGCAAAAAATGACGTTTGCTAAGTATATGTAAATATCTACAGTAATAAAGTAAAAAAAAAAAAAAAAAAATACGACTATTATCTAATTTAAGACATTCTGTTATTGTAGTTGGGGCAAGAAAGGTCCAGGTGCCTTTGACACCATCTTCATGATAATCAGAAATATTGGCGCCCAACGTGCGCCAAATTTGGTGCCCAAACAGGGCCCTCGGTGCTTTACTTTTTTTTTCAAGTAACTTCTTATTCCACGAAAAAGACCGAATAAGATGTAATTTATATTAATATTTATAATAATAAAATGTCAGATTAGTGCAATGGTTGCCATTGTCGCCATCTTGAATTCTCGACCATCAAACGACGACCCGAATGGCCGAGTCGGCAGTGACCCTGCCTACGAATCCAAAGGTCCCGGGTTCGAGTCCCGGTGGGGGCAAATATTTGTTTGATGAGAACGAATGTTTGTACCCTAGTCATGGTTGTTTATCTATCTAAGTATAATATTTATCTATATAAGTATGTGTATCGTTGTCTAGTACCCAAGATACAGGGAATCCTAGTTTGGGGCTAGATCAATGTGTGTAAATAGTGTCCAAGGTATTATTATTAAACATCATTGCCCAACGTGGGCTCTAATAATTGGCGCCCAAACAGCCCTAGGCCAATGAGCCATTAATGCAATTCCAAAATTGAATTTTCCTACGAAATAGTTCATTAATAGTAATCCTTCATGAATCATTAAACTTTTCGGAGTATTAGCAGTAAGCATTACTTAGTTAACATAGTTAAAGTAGGCAAGTATATCGCAAACAAGAATGAAAGCTTGTGTAATTTCATTTGACTATATTTCAATCAAGCATAAACTAGGCTGGCACGAAGGCTGAGATTAGTGGATTCTCTGGCTAATAAGTTGTCGGCTCAGCGGCAGGTGAGTAATGGCGGGAAATTGTTTCCGTGTCGTTTTCATTTTAGACAGGGACCGCATTCTGGTAATAACGAATATATTCCCTAGCTTATTAAAGCTATATGTTGATGATCGTAGCTGTGAATAGAAATGACCACTTTTATGTATCACATTGTATCTAAACATGATGTGGAATCTACTTTCTATTCGCATTCTAATTTATGCGAATGATCGATACCTCTAATTAATTATCGACCAAATGTAAAACACAATTCGATGTATAAATAATTGTATCTACACAAGTATCATAAACCCTCTTTACTGCGTCCAAAAACCACACGTTACGGCTAGCATAATGATAAACTTCTTGGTAAAAACTGATTTCTTATCTGAATATCTGGTCATTATGACCATAATGTACCAAAATTTACCGAGACGCCCGCCTGCGTGCCGCCCCTAGTTTGTCTGTGAAGTTGGTACTACAGTACAAGCTAAACAACTGCAGAGCAATGATCAATGCCACAGTGCTGCCTCGCCTTCGGCTCGTTTCATAAACCCACTCTCGAGCATTAATGCCCTCCATTATGTAGCAGTCACATAAACTCCTATAAAACCGCCGTTCCTTATTCTAAGATCAAACACAACAGGCGGATAATCTTTGCCGAAAAATCACCTAATATTTATCCGATGACTAATATTATGTTTCGATAGCAGTCCGGTGTATAATTTTCACCCAATTTGATGTGACAACCTAGCGTCACAGCAACGACCTGTCTTTTGAATATTTTAATATTGTTAATATTTATTTATTTGTCTCTCGATCGATGTGAATGGCGCCCCATGTTACCCCTAGATGAGTTAATAGCCACCAGCCATGCCATACCACCTGCAGGGTAAACAGTATACCGCATAGTGATCAATGGCATTACTTAGTTACACGAACTTTCAGCTTTATATTGATTTGATAAATTATTGCTTTAAAAATAATAATAATAATATTTATTTATTTCAGATATACATCCATAATTAAACACGGTAAAATGAAAAAGAAATTGAAATAATGACACAAAACAAAAAATAAATTAATTGGTAACACAGAAAACAAGATCTAAGTATGTAAGTTAAGTCCACACACTCATTCGTCATTCTGTCATAATTATGTCTATTACACATCCATCACACAACACATTCACTTACTTCTTATTCCTGTTTAAGTGCACATCCACCCAGTGCTTCATCATAGGGCTGTCGACCCTATCAGCCAGCTTTGTTTCCCCATGCTCAGCCATGATGATGATTTTTTACACTTAATAATAATAAATAATAATAATCATAATTATTTAATGCATCATAAAAAGTTAACATTTTGTTACAGACAAAGTTCTTAGCATAATTAGGTATTATTCTCTCTACATCTGGAACCTGAGCTAGGAAAAAATACCTGTATTTCAGGCTCCAGTGCTCTTCTAAAATAAGGTGTGTTGCTAATTTCGTAAATATATCTTACAGTGCAGATTAACAAGTAAATAGAATTCCGAAAGGAGATTACGTCAACAAATAATTAAAAATACTTCAAAAATTTTGAGACTATTAATATAAAAATTATATATTAGTGGCCCTCTTTGAGTTGTGTGAGTGTGTGTGAGAGGGTGTGTAGATATATGCAACTGTGTTGAACAGGAAATATCATATATACACATATTAATCAATGACAAAAACTATATAAGAGATAACTTAATAAATATAACATACATATATTAGTTATAATTCATATTCATGTATGATATATCATTTTACGATTGTAGGTTTAATAGCAATAAAGAGTTTGAATTTAAGTTTGATGTGGTCCGACCAAGACCGATTCTGTAGTCTCGTGGGCTCGCATGTGGCTTATGTGTTGGCTTTGTGGATATCAGTGCGTTACGAATCGCAACACAGTCGATCGTTTCTCATTCGTAATGGCACCATGTAGTTTTAGTGCTGTAAGCTCCATTCGGAACGTTTTACCTTTGAGGCGCGGCATCGGCAAAGCATATAACACTATTATGACATTTGCACTAAAATATAACAAATACGCAGTAGAATAGAATAGAATAGAATAGAAATCGTTTATTTTGCCTTAAAAAATACATAAAAATACAGTTACAGTAGTTTATAAGGGCGAAAAAGGGACGGTCTCAGCGTTTGCTGTGAGTAGTACAAACATGTTCTAGCTCACAGCGCTGGTTTTCAGACCGTATCTGGAAAAGAGATGAGAGAAAAAAATATGTAACAGTAATAGCGAAAAAAGTAACAAAACAAAACAATAAAATTATTAAAAATGACACAGTAGGTATTGAGCTCTGTGGTTTTCCGCCCGGTGCAATCCCAGTGCTGACCATACACTAATGAGGCAATCAATCCATCCATCAGACGTTCCTTGTATTGGATCACATAATAATTATTAATTATTAAAGGACAGCAAACAAACAGACGTTTAGAAAAAATAAAAATTAAAAACAGTTTATGAATATCGTCTTACTTAACCGTTTATTGAAAAGTGGCTAACACTGATAACAACACACACTTCTCCTTCCTTTAGTGAACGGCGTTTACTAAAATTCTTTGACACCGGAGGCCTAACCACAAAAAATAAACCATTGTTCAACACTAGTTTAAAAACAAAAACGTATGGTATTTGACATTTGTTTTGAGGTTAAACGCTGTTTAATATTTTTTATGGTAACACGGCGGGTCTTTTAGACTAATTAGGCCACGCTGATCATGATTTTCCCTAGAGTCACACCCTAAATTGTCCCTAAAATTTTATCTACGAATCAATACAATATCTAATGTCAGTTACCCCGCGGCCGCCGTTCGGTTCACGCGTCTTATCGTAATTCGATAAATGCGCTGTCTCGCCGCGAGTAATTATTCAATATCACATTAGAGGGAATACTTCTAGTTTTGGAGGGTGCTCCTGGCAACAGGAGCACCTCATTTTAACATGGAAGAACCAACTCCCAGCCCCAATGTAAGTTACGCCAATGTTACTTCTAAAAGTACCCACCCCACAAAACATCAAGCCATTATAATAGATTCTATAGACGGAATCATGATAAGAGACTACCTACTATCGCTGTCAAAGGTTACCAAATCATCGTCAATCCGTTTTATATCACGTATATCCAATTCCAGAATATGTGTTTATTTGGATTCAAAGCAAACAGCAGACGAACTTGTTGATGTAGTCAAAAAAGTCAAAGTCAAAGACCATCTACTGGAAATTCGACCACTATTAACAAGAAACAAACGAATTGTTCTATCCAATGTTTGCCCCGTCATTCCACATGAAGTAATAGAGGAAAAATTCAATGAAATGAGTATTAAAATCATGTCTCCCATTACTTACATGAAAGTCGGAATATCCGACCCTGGCTTTTCACATATTATGAGTTTCCGACGTCAAGTGTACGTTTCCCCGGAGGATGAAAAAAGACTACCAGAATCGATGCTTATCAATTATGACGATACCAACTACTGGATTTACATCACAAATGAATCAATGAAGTGCTTTGTATGCAATGGTATGGGACATTTAGCTAAACACTGTCCACAAAGTAATCAACCTCCTATGTCGACACAGCCCATTAATAGTCAGAGTCACACACAAGAAAATAAAGAAACTTCCAGCTTTCTTCCCATAAAGTTTAACAAACCTCAGACTCAATCCACCAACACCAATCAACCACCCAGCAAGCCAGATTTCAACAAAGGCAATAAGCGCATCCACTCAACCACCACATCGGAGCTTTCAGAATCAGATAACAAACAAACTGATTTTATTTCGGAATCTCCTTTTACCTCCCTACCATTGAGTGACTGTACAGATGACACCGATAGTAACTATTCTATTGAAGAAGAATCGCCAAACAACAAGTCGCTTAAAAAGAAGAAGAAAACTTTAGAACGATATACAAATAGAATTGAAAGAATCTGAAAACACATCTCGCTTCCCCATTACGTTGGACCAATTCATCAGTCTTTTAGATAGATCACGCAATAAACAAAATATTCAAGAAATAATCATGGACTACTCCGAAAATATTCCTGAATTAATTGATATGTGCTTATTCCTCCATCCTAAAATGAATAAGAATTTAAAAAACAGATGCTCAAGATTTTCCAGAAAACTGCAAGATATTAACTCGGGGAAGACTCAGTAACAATCCTTATTATACATATATATATATATATAGTTAGGTAGTTTTACCTTATGAAAATTTTACAGTGGAACGTTAATGGGTTCCACGTCAGATTTGAAAACATAAAACTTATACTAAACGAGGTTGATCCATTATGCTTCTGTATACAAGAAACCAATTTTAAAAACAATTATTGTGCTAAGTTAAAGAATTATGATTACTTTTACAAAAATCGTACACACAGCAACATGGCTAGTGGTGGAGTAGCTACATATGTAAAACCTCACACACTCCCTGAACGTATCGATATTATCAGTAATCTAGAAGTAATAGCGATAAGAATTAAATTTCCACTGGCTGTAACTATCTGTAACTTGTACTTACCCAACAGCTGTTCCTTTAATGAAAATGACTTAAATGATTTAGTTAAACAACTACCAATCCCTTTCGTTTTATTGGGAGACTTTAATGGTCACCATTTCTATTGGGGTTCAAATCGCTGTGACCAGAGAGGTAAAATGATAGCTGATTGGTTAGATGTAAATGAGGATATTATTCTTCTCAACTCCTACCAGCCTACGCACTTCAATAACAGTAACGGCCATACAAGTAGTATTGATTTAACTCTTGCTTCACGAAGTATATCATCTTATTTCGATTGGAATGCATTTGAAGATCTTTACGACAGTGACCACTTTCCTATTATCATTACATCACAAATAGATTTAAACCCAACTGCTCTTAAAATCCCACAGCATTGGAAATATCAGAGCGCAGATTGGCCCAACTTTCGTTGTGAAATAGAATGTAACATTAAACAATTAGATAAATTGAATCTCTCTTCCAATATCCGTATTAACGATGTAGTGATTGAATTTAATCAAACAATAATCAGTTCAGCCGAAAAACACATACCAAAAACCTCTGGAAAATTAAAAAAGAAACAAGTTCCATGGTGGAACGAAGAATGTTCCAAGTCACTAAAGCAAACAAAAAAAGCTTATAGAAAATACCTTAAGGAATCGAGGAAGAACCAAGATAACCAGGATAACGAACTTTTTAAGCAAGAACACCAACATAATCAAGAATTACTAAAAATAGAATACCGTAAACATAGATCTAGAACTAGAAGACTATTTAAAGAAAGCAGTAAAACTGATTGGGAAAATTTTATAGCGTCGATTAATAGTCATACTCACATAGGAATCATATGGCGAAAAATTAATTCTATTAACGGCCAAAAAAGAAAAAAAGAAACAATAATTTTAAAAAACAATGAAGGGGAATTATGTTGTGACCCAAAAATAAACTCAGAATTATTAGTAACAGCTTTTGCCAAAAACTCTAGCTCAAGTAATTATAATAATGACTTTTTACAATATAAAAATCTAATAGAAGGCGCAAACACCGTATTTAATTTACAAGATAATAGTAATTCAATTAACGAGCCCATTACTCTACATGAACTTTACTCAATTTTACATATATTAGGAGACTCAAGTCCAGGTCCTGATCAAATATCCAATACTTTAATCAAAAAACTTCCATTGGTAGCTCTTGAAAGACTCTTGGACATTTATAATTACATCTGGTCAAACCAAGTCTTCCCGGATCAGTGGAGAGAAGCTACTGTTATACCTATCCCAAAACCAGGTTAACCTCCCACTACTACCGCAAGCTATAGACCTATATCTCTTACATGTAATCTTTGTAAATTGTTTGAAAAAATTGTAAGTAATAGATTGAGATGGTACCTGGAACATAATCAACTTCTATCACCTTACCAATTTGGATTTAGAAAGTTTAGGTCAACTTCAGACCATTTATCCTTTTTAGAAAACGAAATTCTAACATCTTTTGCAAACAAAAATAGTGTGGTAGCTGTCGCTCTAGATTTAGAAAAAGCATATGAGATGGTATGGAAACATAGAGTTATATCACTCCTGGAACAATTTAATATAAAAGGCAACAGCCTCTCCTTTGTTATAAATTTTTTAACTAATAGAACTATAAGGGTTAAAATTGAAGATACAATCTCGGATCCATTCGTTACTGAAAATGGCCTACCCCAAGGATCTGTTTTAAGTGTTATCCTGTTTTTGATCTCGATAAATAATGTGCTAGATGTTATAGAACGACCTGTAAAGGGATGTTTATTTGCAGATGACTTAACAATATTATGTAGCGGTAACAATCTTAAACCTACTGAGAAACTCTTGCAAAACACCTTAGATAAACTTAGTGAATGGTGTATAAATACTGGATTTAAATTTTCAGTATCAAAAACAGAATCAATGATTCTATCAAAACGGAAAAACAAAGGTAAAATTAACTTAACTATGAACAATCATAAAATTAAAGAAGTTAATAATTTGAAAATTTTAGGCTTAACGTTTGATCCAAAAATGAATTGGGTAAACCACATAAAAAAGTTAAAGTCCGAGTGTTATAACAGAATGAATATTGTAAAAATTTTATCATCCAATAAATGGGGTTCAGATAGCACATGCATTAAAAATACGTACAAAGCATTGATTAGACAGAAAATCGATTATGGTTCAATTATTTATGATTCAGCCTCTCCCAGTATTTTAAAACTTCTAGATAGTACACATAACACCTGTCTAAGGTTAAGTTTAGGAGCCTTTAGAACTAGCCCAGTAAGCAGTATCCTTGCTGAGGCAAACGAAATGCCTTTAATTTTTCGAAGAAAAGAATTGTGCCTTTCATACGCGATTAACCATATAACCAACAATAACAAGACATTTCTCTCGAAAACTTCACTACCGTCTGATATTGAATACAACCTACTGCCATCTCTCCCCGTCCCCTTAAGACTTAGACTTAAAAAATATCTATCCGAAATTAATTTTGAATTACCTACCGTATTCCCACTTAAACATCCCACGTATCCGCCATGGACAAAAATCGAACCTAAAATTAACCTAGATCTAGCTTACAAGTACCCCAGAGATTCCACTCCTGATTATATTTATAAGAACCTTTTTTATGAAATTAAAGATAGGTACCCAGAGTTTATGCTATACTTTACGGATGGCTCCGTTTGTGAGGGTAGAACCGGTTGCGCGATCGTGACAACAAACGATACATATAGGTACAGATTACAAAACTATGCATCTATTTTCACATGCGAAGCCGTTGCAATCCTAAAATGCCTAGAGGTAATTAATGACTACTCGAATGCAAAAAAACACATTATCTTTTCCGATTCAATGTCATCCCTCAAAGCAATATCTAATATTAATAATAATGACCCTTTGGTTAATTTAATAAGAGAAAACCTACTAGATCTAATGGATAAACAATGCGTTGTAGAATTATTCTGGATACCTAGTCATCAGGGTATTCCCGGAAATGAAAGGGCGGACACCGCAGCCAAAAACGCTACGAGATATGAGCAATGCAATTATACGACTATTAATAAACCAGACCTTAAGAAATACCTTAAACTGAATATTAAAAGATTATGGAACAGCTGTTGGGTAAAAAATAACAATAGTGCCTTATATGAGATAAGAAAATCAGTATTCGAAAAGAGTAAATTCCATGTAAACAATAGAAAAGACCAAGTATTTATGAATAGATTAAGAATAGGTCATTGTAATGTTACTCATTTGTATCTGATAACTAAGGAACCTAAGAAAAAATGTCTAAGGTGTAGTAGTGATTTATCTGTCAAACACTTGTTTATTGATTGTCCAATGTATAACACAGAACGATTAACTGTTAATCTTCCTAATAATCTGGAGGATTGTTTAAATAATTCAAAAAAATCTGTTAAATTTCTCAAGCTTATTAACTACTACGACTTGATTTAATATTGTATCCCTATAGTGGTCGCTAATGACCTTAGCTGTTTGAGCGACCTTAAATAAATAAATTAAAAAAAAAAAATAATATCTAATGTGTGCACATATCTTCAAACACACTCACACCTCACCTCTATGTCTGTATATAGCGATGTGTTGTTAATACATTCATCAGACACCCAAAATATGACAACTCTTTTGTTTAAGAATGGATCCTCTATCAGGATGGTTTAAGGGTGATACCAGGCATAATCGTGTTCAGCAGGGTATAATTAATCTAAAAAAAACCCGGTGGTAAAGAGTTTCACAAAATGCTGTTAAACGTGATGTTATTCAACAAAATCAACCCATCTAAAACATACAGAGGCAAAACTTGTCGTGTCACTCAAAACAAGGATCTACACGTATATGCACCATGTCATAGGAAATATTGGCATATCCTGAATTTAGACCACACCGGTACAAATTAAAAAATAAATGGTCAAGTGCGAGTCGGGCTCGCGTACGAAGGGTTCCGTAACATCGTACAAGAAAATTTGAGCACTAAAAATAATAAAACAAAAAGCAAATAATATTATGTCCGACCACAACCATGTGATAAGCCGCGACATCTACAATCATATTTGAATCATGATATGGTCTGTTATATTCGCGGGAGGTGTTAAATAAACATTCAAGTGTGACTCAGAAATTAAGGGCGATGGGGAGTGGTCTTGTTTGTCTTATTTTTTAAGTAAGTATTTCAAAGTTATGAAAAATATATATTTGAAATCCTCGCAATAAGCCGTTTCATTTGACATGTCACACGACACAGTTTGAAAAACCTTTTTTTATTTATGATTTGCCCCCCAAATTTAAAATGTACTTGCTTCGTAACACGTTCGTGTTTGGGTCACATAAATACATAAGTGTACCAAATTTAAAGTAAATCGGTTCAGCATTCGGTCGTCTAATATTACTATTACACACCTAGGACAGGCACACGAGTGATCCTATAATGGTTCCGTTTTTGCTTTTTAAGGTACGGAACCCTAACAACGTCTCTTGTATGGGGACCCCGTTTAT
Source organism: Argyresthia goedartella (assembly GCA_949825045.1). NCBI lineage: Eukaryota > Metazoa > Arthropoda > Insecta > Lepidoptera > Argyresthiidae > Argyresthia > Argyresthia goedartella. Next base: position 33,458,661 of record OX463812.1, on the reverse strand, counting down.
TTTATAAAATATCGTGTAGTTCATTTGTTGCTGTATCGGCAAAAGAAATACACATTCTGTGAATATTTCAACTCTCTACCTATAACGGTTCCTGAGATACAGCTCGCTGACGAACGGACAGACAGACAGACAGACAGCAGAGGCTAAGTAATAGGGTCCCGTTTGGCACTTTTCGGGTACGGAACCCTAAAAAGGATCCAATATGGTGACACGAAAAGGCTCAACTCAATAGGTAGTAGGCTCACGAAGTAGGGAGTTACCGATTCCAGAGGCAGACAACCAAAGTAACAAAATTAATTTACAAAACGAGTTTTGTAACGGCACAAAGGCTAAGGTCGAGCCACCGCTATCAGTAGCTATGATCGTCTATTCTATCTACCCCAAAATGAGATGACCCGATTCAGCTGTAAGATTTGTAAATTTAAGAATGATAAGTCTGAATTTCTCGTTCGTTGAGAAGTTCGTTAGGCGTACAATAGTCGAACGAAGTTTGGTTCAGGAAGTTACAGTTTCCAGTTAGACAGAGAAAGCATATATGTCCGCGAGCCGGTAATTCGCATCAGTCAGCGGTGTATTGCGCCAGAACGATCGTTGTTATATTTTATGGGTGATGGTACCATTTGGTTTTTGTATATATGGGCGCTTGGAACTTCTTTTAGTGGTCGACCACAGTTTATAATATTTGTTTGTGATATCGTATAGATATCCGTCGTAGTTTTACGACGTGAGTACTCAATGATATTTCATGTGCTCGCTAGTAGCGGCTTGTGGTGGTTCCAATTATATATTTGGTTCACGGCAATAACGATCCGAAAAGACCGGTTTACACAATTGCGATTTGATTTTCCGAAATGGGTTCTGAACTAGCGGTTACCTCAAAAGGTCCGTAACGTTTTGAAACTTTCAACTCTGCGCAATTTGAGCTGGATGTTATCGAAACGTAGGCATTATTGCTTTAGGAGATCTAACCCACACCATAGCGAAGTGCATAGTTCGACAAATACCGAACTATGAATTCCACTAGCCGCAGCACGTCCTCGACTGAGCCTGATCATATATACCGACTCAGCCTACACATTAGACCTCCAGCGAAATTTACATTTAATTTAAAGATGCAACTTGAATCCAACCTGACCCAAGGCAATGCAAACCACCTACCCGGACCTAAACAATGAACTTTAGACTGTAAATTGATCTCTTCGCGCGTCCCCGACAACACTCAAATGTCAAAATATCAACAGGATATGTTATCTGTGTTGACACCGGTTTAACTTTGTTCTGAATTTGTTATTTCCATCCGCGACCCTCATCGATCAAACAGTCTCCCTATGCCCTGCCAACCTAGGTTTAGCCGCAACTAAACTCCTGTCTAGCCTAGTCTAAAAACCTAGTGTTATACCACGTCCATTATCGACACCACTCGAAAATGGTTGAGTTTGATTTGAATGTGCTTGTATGTTTAATGACTGTGTGTGTGGGAATTTCAAAGCTCGCTACTCGAAAGGAATGAGGAGAGGATTAGCCCGCGAATATCCTAAGAGCCAATCCAGGAACCCTATGGTGAAGGAAAAAGGAATTTAGGGTCGCTCCAAGCCCAGACTCAGACTCAGATAATTGACTTACAAGTTCTTATCTAACGACCCAAGGATAGTTTTGGAATTTGGGGTAGGTTGATATAAAGGATAGGAACCGAGGTATATCTCGGCGCTTCAGACACTCACGAAAACCCACTGAAACTTCGCAATCACAATTTCGTATAGTTCTGACGCGTAACACGGCAGACAAAACTGTTTAGAACTCGTGAAAGACGACTGTTACAGTAGCTAGACGCTGAGACTGAATGCTCTCCCTTCCCCCGCAATCGTATTTATACACCCCACGTGTCTGAAAGAAAAAATGGCGTCCTTTGCGAACACGCTCTGCCCAAGCGAAGCTTCTTATCACTAACTACACAGGGTCTATTTTCAATCATGCCATGCAGATCCGCCGTTCTACAAATTGTGTGTACGCATATTCACTATGATCAACCGTAGGTTATCACTCAAATCATTTGGTACTGCCGATACACAGAATCTGTTGATCGCTGACCAATAAAAGCTTGTTGCGATTAATTAAGCATTCCCGACCGCTAGGCGCGCGAAGCAAAGACCACTAGAATGCTATTCATACTAGTCGTGTCAGACTCTCCATTCCATACCTCAATCGCAATTGTATATTTGCAATCAACATAATAGCTTTCTCCGTATCGTTCCATAATAACCTTTCATTATTTAGTTATTCATAATTTTATTCAACGCGCAGCCAAATCGGCTGTGATCCCTACACATCACGCAGGAATGCGACAAAAAAAACTGACCTGTAAACTTCCTCGAACCATCCCACGCGTCGGCTCTGTTTTTTTTTGCTAAATTACCCGGAGCTACACAAAACCCCCAAACGTTATCTGAACCGATTCTCGTATTCAAAACAGCGCGGCGTTGGGCTAGCCCTCTGTCACGCAAAATGAAATATCAAATGTACTGACTCTGTGTACCATTACAGCCCCCTCCCAGACCTTGAGACACTGTTTATCTCAGTTAACATGGCGCAAGGATCTCATTACCACTATGCCACCCATGCTTTGTCCATATCTACTCTATATGTACGGACATCTCAAATCATGTACACAGACCGATGAATCTGTCAATTATGTATATAATATTTACACAACTCGATTGAGTTATCTCCTGTCTTATCTTATTTATCTATCTAACTATACAACCTCGCTTACCCGCAATTTATCCTAATTCGTATTACTATATATATACAAATTGTTTTTTTTTTGTTTTTGTTTCCAAACCATGCAAGATCCTTAAATCTACAAAGTAGTTACTCAAATTTACAGCTTACAGCTTAATTATATAACTTTTATACACTTTCTTATTTATCTACGCCCTTATTCGTCCTCACATAATACCTGGCTATATTTATAGTATTGAAGTTACCCAATATCTCATTTGAACCCGGATCTACTAAAGTATAACAGTTCGGATATATCACTGCCGAAATAACATAAGGCCCTTTATACAACAATGAAAATTTCCGCATGATTTTATGTTCTTTATTTGAACGCACAAAAGTCTTAAGTTTCACATAATCACCTATACGATAGACTTCTAACTTACGCCGTTTGTCTGCCTGTCGCTTACGTCGTTCACTAGAACTTTTAGAGTTTTCTATCGCTACATTCCGCACCTGTTCCGTATCTCGCACACTATGGCCTAATAACCATTCATCGCCTAATTCCTTGTCAATAGTTAACGGTTCCCGCCTACCAAACGCTAACTCATTAGGCGCAAAGCCTGTGCTTGTGTGTTCGATATTATTATAGCAATTCTGAATGTCCGGTAACACGTCGACCCAACTACGATTACTTTCGCCGCAATAAGTTCTAATCAGTCGACCTAGCTCGCGATTCACTTTTTCTACGCTATGAGAATTTGGACAATACACCGACGTATGAGTGACCCGAATCCCCAGCTGTTTGAGTCCAAATTCCCAAACTTTCGATATGAACTGTGGTCCGTAATTATAGTTTCGATAGGTATTTCCCTATGAAAGCTCTTTGTACAAGCGAGCACGCTCCTACCTGTCGCTTTTCGCATTGGATATAATTTTATTACTTTACTGTACACGTCTTGAATCACATATATATATTGATATCCGAATTTACCTACGGGCAATGGCCCATAAAGGTCCGAGAAAACTTTCTCACCCAACCTTTCCGCCAACACCGGTGTACAAGGACCAACGGTATTGTTAGTACTTGGTTTGACCTTTTGACATATGTCACAACTTCTTATCACCGTGCTAATCACCCTACTCATATGAAGAAAATAATATCTGTCCTTCACCAGTGCTAATATTTTATATCTGCCGTAGTGACCTATTTCTTCATGTATGTGTAAAATTAGTTCCTCCTGTAGTGATTTCGGAATTACTAGCAACTGTACGTTCCGCTTCGGCACGTGAAAATATAACGTATCACCTACTAGCTTGTAATTTTCAAAACCTCTCGTTCCCGTATCTACCACACTACGTCTGATACAACCGCTAATTCGATTTAACCGCTCATCTTCGCTTTGTAATCTCGCAATGTCCCGTAAACTCGAAATAACACTTGCGGTATTCGATGCCTGAAACCAGAATATCCCCGGCTGAACATTTGTACTGTCAATCATACCTCCAGGTCCCGCTATTTGCCTGCTTAGCGTGTCGGCAATTTGATTTCCAGTCCCTCGCACAAATTCTATGTCGTAATCGAATTGCTCTAAAAACATAACCCACCTAGTTACGCGTGCCCCCAATAAAGTCCACGACTTAATGAACGTCAAACTTTTATGATCAGTTCTAATAATAACTTTTTCTCCCCGCAAATATATCTCAAATCGCTTTAAAGTGTATATAACTGCATACATTTCCTGTTCACTGATAGCCCATCTCGTCTGAGCTCCCTTAAATGCCTGCGAACAGAACCCTATAATTCGTTCCTGGCCCGAATCATCTAATTGATAAACATAGCCCCCAATTCCTATAGCGCTGGCATCACATTGAACATAATATGTTTTTCCCGCCAATGGCTGACTCAAAATTATACTTTCTAAGAATTGTTTTTTTATCTCGTCAAAAGCACTTTGCACCTGCGCACTCCAGACGAACTTGACTCCAGACCGTAATAAATTGTACAAGGGCTGTGTTAACGTTCCAAAATTTTTTATAAACCTCCTAAAGTAATTTATGAACCCCAAAAACGCCCTCAATTGCCTGACAGTTCTGGGTGACGGATATAATTTAAGTGTTTCAATTTTGTCCGGGTCCATTTGCAAACCTTGTGTAGACAAAATATGCTCCAATAACTTGACCTTTTTTTGTGCGAACTCGCTTTTTTTTAGTTTGCATGTGAAGCCCGCGTCTTTCAATTTACTCAGAACCGTGTCCACTTGAGACAAATGCTGTTCGAAGTCACCCTCAGTTAAAATTGCCAAATCGTCAACAAAATTTAAACAATATGACCTAACCTCTGGCCCTAAAATTAAATCCATCGCCCTCGAAAATGAACCCACACTGGTTTTCAACCCCTGAGGTAAAACGTTGTAAACATAACTTCTGCCTTGATATACAAAACCCGTGTATCGTTTAGATTCGTCTGATAATGGTATAGAAAAATACGCATCTTTGATATCAATAACCCCTATGTAGTTTATCCGGCGCCCGGATTGCAATATCTCACTCATTAAAGGTGTGGTTTCAACCTCCCCAACCATTCCCGTGTTTAATTGTCGTGCATCTAGCAGGATACGGACCTCTCCTGATTTCTTTAGTGTACAAGTCAATGGACTGCTGAAATCCGTAGATTGCCTGCTAATAATACCTATCCGTTCCATTTCTTCCAATCGTTTTGTTACTTTATCGCGATATGCGAACGGTATGGGATAGCTTCGTTTTACGAAAGGCGTTTCATCTCTCATTTTTATCTCATGTATATATTTATTTGTCCGACCTACCCTATCGCTAAACAACTCTGCATGTTTATTTAACACCGGCAATAACTTTGTTTTGTGTTCAACAGGTATTGATGAATTATTCACATATTCCTCTATCATATTTCTACTGGTATCTTGGTTCTGTACTTCCATTGTACAACAGCAAGAATCCTGATTAGGACTAGTACCTAATGGTATTTCACACATCCGCCCGGCGCTTCGTATAATTAGCCTCTTATTACCCTCACACATTAAACTGGCTCGCGTCTGTTGTATAAAATCAAACCCCAAAATTAAATCTTTAGGCACCCTTGTTAATACTAGCATTGGAGTATCGATAACGCATTCACCTATTGTTAATGGTAACGTTACTAATTTATCAACCTTTTCTTTACTGACCCCGAACGCACCTGTGATTCTCAAACTTGGAATCGGTATTTCCGTCGGTTTTCCCAATTGTCTGCATACTTCTTCGTACACTCTCCGACTTATTACACTGATTTCGCTCCCCGAATCAATCAAACTCCTTACAACAATATTCCCAATACGCACATTTATCTCAGGTAATGTCAAGGTACTACATAAATCGCGCCCACACTCAGTCGAATCGTCGTCTCTGAATATCGTATGTAAACGTCTGTCATTTCGATCTCTACAATTCGACCTAGATTTTTCATCTAAACACACGGCATATCCATGCGCTTTATGCGCTAATAATTGAATAAATTCATTCACACCCACGTTCGAATCCAAATTACACAAATCATACAGTCTATGTTTTTTTTCAATTTGATCGGCTGTCCATCCAAAACGTAATAAATATCTGAGCGCGAACGACCCGCGCGAGTCCACTAGTTTTTTGAATTCTGATTTATCGCATTATTCCTGTCACTTGAACTTTGCCCTGCCTCTGTATTATCTGAACCATCATTGCCCCTTTGGAACCCTATTGCCTTGAAACTAGCCTGAGACTGTCTACCTCTACCGCGAAAATAACCGCGACCGCGCGTCCCAAATTCGTTTCGCGCCTTCGTTCCCGCATTATATTTATCCCTACGACTCACCGCGTTATAACGTATCGTATTTACCCGCATAGCACGATAATGCCCACGCATGTAGCTATTCCGCCTTACGTTATTCGTATTCATTGTCTCTGAACCATGCAACGCACTTAATCCCCCATCGACATTCCGTTCTAAATGCCGAAGGAACTCGACCGCATCTCGAATAGTCATTGGTTCCTTTCTAGCAAAAAACGCTACCTGAATATCACGCGGCAACTGTCTGAAAATCGTGTTGATTTTCTCCGTATCAGTAAACGGTATCGTAAGCTCATATATGCTATTCAATTGAGAGGCAAAGAATTCTTCCATACTTTGTCCTTTCTTAGAATCAAACTTCGCAGTTAGGAATCTTTGTTTAATTAATTCCTGTTCATTATCACCCCAGAATACCTCTCTGAAATCTTTTTCAAAATCCGAATAGGTTCGCCATGAGTCTCTGTATATGCTCATTCGAACTTTTGCAATTCCTACCAAACTATCCGTTGCCCATATCAAAGCCCTAGAACTATCTCCCGAGACTTTAATATAAGCCTTTAAATCTCTTAAGAAAATCATCGGATTTTCTGAACTCCGCCCATCGAATGTCGGCAACTTCTGTGTCATTTTCACTATGCATGATTGACGATTTTCTACCGATTGTTCAAACGTCTCTAGTTCCTGTCTGTCAGTCTGTCTGTCCGAAGTCCTACTAGTATTGCTTGCGCTAGAACCCCTTTCCAAACTGTCTAATCTATTCACTATTTCAGATAACAATTGCGTCACCTGTCCTGACGCCATTTCACTTGTTTGCAAAAGTGAATTGTCTCGTACTACCCGACTAACGTTTTTTCTAAGCCGGCCGGCCATTATTCCTGAACACTAAACCGCCGTAGCTCGTCTGAAAACAATGCCCCTTTTTTTGCTTATTTCTTATTTACAAAACTGAACTGTTTAAAATCGTTTCTACGTTGTGTTATTTTTTAAAAGTAACGCGTTAGACCTTGATTCTTTTAGAATATCAAGGTATCAGACTATCTAGGATATCCTTCGGTCTCGGCACCAGAAATCTGTAACGGCACAAAGGCTAAGGTCGAGCCACCGCTATCAGTAGCTATGATCGTCTATTCTATCTACCCCAAAATGAGATGACCCGATTCAGCTGTAAGATTTGTAAATTTAAGAATGATAAGTCTGAATTTCTCGTTCGTTGAGAAGTTCGTTAGGCGTACAATAGTCGAACGAAGTTTGGTTCAGGAAGTTACAGTTTCCAGTTAGACAGAGAAAGCATATATGTCCGCGAGCCGGTAATTCGCATCAGTCAGCGGTGTATTGCGCCAGAACGATCGTTGTTATATTTTATGGGTGATGGTACCATTTGGTTTTTGTATATATGGGCGCTTGGAACTTCTTTTAGTGGTCGACCACAGTTTATAATATTTGTTTGTGATATCGTATAGATATCCGTCGTAGTTTTACGACGTGAGTACTCAATGATATTTCATGTGCTCGCTAGTAGCGGCTTGTGGTGGTTCCAATTATATATTTGGTTCACGGCAATAACGATCCGAAAAGACCGGTTTACACAATTGCGATTTGATTTTCCGAAATGGGTTCTGAACTAGCGGTTACCTCAAAAGGTCCGTAACGTTTTGAAACCTTCAACTCTGCGCAATTTGAGCTGGATGTTATCGAAACGTAGGCATTATTGCTTTAGGAGATCTAACCCACACCATAGCGAAGTGCATAGTTCGATAAATACCGAACTATGAATTCCACTAGCCGCAGCACGTCCTCGACTGAGCCTGATCATATATACCGACTCAGCCTACACATTAGACCTCCAGCGAAATTTACATTTAATTTAAAGATGCAACTTGAATCCAACCTGACCCAAGGCAATGCAAACCACCTACCCGGACCTAAACAATGAACTTTAGACTGTAAATTGATCTCTTCGCGAGTCCCCGACAACACTCAAATGTCAAAATATCAACAGGATATGTTATCTGTGTTGACACCGGTTTAACTTTGTTCTGAATTTGTTATTTCCATCCGCGACCCTCATCGATCAAACAGTCTCCCTATGCCCTGCCAACCTAGGTTTAGCCGCAACTAAACTCCTGTCTAGCCTAGTCTAAAAACCTAGTGTTATACCACGTCCATTATCGACACCACTCGAAAATGGTTGAGTTTGATTTGAATGTGCTTGTATGTTTAATGACTGTGTGTGTGGGAATTTCAAAGCTCGCTACTCGAAAGGAATGAGGAGAGGATTAGCCCGCGAATATCCTAAGAGCCAATCCAGGAACCCTATGGTGAAGGAAAAAGGAATTTAGGGTCGCTCCAAGCCCAGACTCAGACTCAGATAATTGACTTACAAGTTCTTATCTAACGACCCAAGGATAGTTTTGGAATTTGGGGTAGGTTGATATAAAGGATAGGAACCGAGGTATATCTCGGCGCTTCAGACACTCACGAAAACCCACTGAAACTTCGCAATCACAATTTCGTATAGTTCTGACGCGTAACACGGCAGACAAAACTGTTTAGAACTCGTGAAAGACGACTGTTACAGTAGCTAGACGCTGAGACTGAATGCTCTCCCTTCCCCCGCAATCGTATTTATACACCCCACGTGTCTGAAAGAAAAAATGGCGTCCTTTGCGAACACGCTCTGCCCAAGCGAAGCTTCTTATCACTAACTACACAGGGTCTATTTTCAACCATGCCATGCAGATCTGCCGTTCTACAAATTGTGTGTACGCATATTCACTATGATCAACCGTAGGTTATCACTCAAATCATTTGGTACTGCCGATACACAGAATCTGTTGATCGCTGACCAATAAAAGCTTGTTGCGATTAATTAAGCATTCCCGACCGCTAGGCGCGCGAAGCAAAGACCACTAGAATGCTATTCATACTAGTCGTGTCAGACTCTCCATTCCATACCTCAATCGCAATTGTATATTTGCAATCAACATAATAGCTTTCTCCGTATCGTTCCATAATAACCTTTCATTATTTAGTTATTCATAATTTTATTCAACGCGCAGCCAAATCGGCTGTGATCCCTACACATCACGCAGGAATGCGACAAAAAAAACTGACCTGTAAACTTCCTCGAACCATCCCACGCGTCGGCTCTGTTTTTTTTTGCTAAATTACCCGGAGCTACACAAAACCCCCAAACGTTATCTGAACCGATTCTCGTATTCAAAACAGCGCGGCGTTGGGCTAGCCCTCTGTCACGCAAAATGAAATATCAAATGTACTGACTCTGTGTACCATTACAGTTTGAAATAGAATCTAATGGCAAGTGGCAACCGGACAAAAGCTATCGGATTTCGAGCTGTCAGGTTAGTTTGTTAGTTAGTTAGTTTTGATGACTATAGAATCGGTCTCAGTATAAAACTTAGTGCGGATCCTGTCGTGTTTGCAATATTTGAATTTTCCAGAACCCCAAACACGCGATTGGGTTCGATCGAAAGTTCCTGTGATTTATTAAAGTAATTTCCTGGTTTGCACTAAAAATAAAATAAAAAAATCACAACGGATTCCTTAGCTAGACATTATAGAACAACAATAACAAAACCATTGTCACACTTTCTAGCGGTGACGTGACTTGGTACAAGGGTTCTATTTACTTATGCCACTTACCTTACCTCCCACTCATTTGCCGTTATAGGTTTTGAATTTTGAAACTGGCTATCAACTTTCATAATCTTAACAAAAATAAACTATATAATGTTTGTGCCTGTATATAAATGTTAATGTTATATGTTTATAAACGTAAGAAGAGTTTTTAGGGGTGACATGACTTGGCACAACATTCAGTCTCATGTTAATAAATGTACGGGAAATGTGTTGGGACTGAAGTTTGCGTGGTGGAAGCGTGCTGGGCCCATAACCTATTGGGGCTGAAGTTTTATGAGCAAACGCTGTGATTTCAATCAATATTTATTTTTGCATGCCACTGCCAACTTGTTTACAACTGACATATGTCACATAATCTTTCATTATTTTCTTCAAAATGTACGTAATTGTACGCCAAATATAAGAGAATGTACTACACAGATGTACGATAGTTAAGCATAAGCAATTTTTAAAAGAGATCTAAAAATAATCTGTGGGAGTTTCTAAGCCCTCTTCTCCCACAGCGGTCCAGTGTAGAGAAGTAGCAAAAAATGCCGATTGCTAATAAAGTATTTATAAAATGCAATAAAGACATTTGGAATTTGGAGTAAGCAATGATCAATGTGTCACAGGCAGGAAGCAAACTTTCAAGCGGTGATATGACGTAGTACAAATACGTCACGCCCTTTGCCACCGGAAGTGGCAGAGACACAGTTGTGTTCACGTTCAGTCTGTTTTTCTATAGTCCATATCAAGTGACGGGGGCCTAGCCCATTGCCGCAGGTATGGAGAAGACTTCTTCACGATGATATTTTTCGATTTTCGATCACCGTTTGAACGAAATTTAAAGGCATATAAGGCACATTGATTCTGGCCCTATACTAGGATACCCTGTGTTGTGGGAAACAGAAACAGCGTCGTCACACACACATAAAAATCCAAGACCTGGGGATTTTTCTTTCACCCCAGCCGAGATTCGAACCCGGGACGCCATCACAGAGGTCGTCAGAAGACGTCAGAGGTCGTCGATGTCCAGACGGTTTTGTCGTATCTATAATTTAGCGTTACGAATTCTAGTTTAAACATTAGGTTACTATTCAAAGAGTTTAAATGTGTTTTTGAACCCTGTTTGTATTCGAAGTCGCGTGTCGTGGAGTCCAACTTTATAGTTGACGTCGCAAGTTTTAATTGTTGAAGTTTTATCGCGATAAAGTTTCGAAGAACCTGGCACGAATGGAATTCCTGCTAGTTACGTTTGAGGTGGTGATGCTATGTTAGATTCTTTACATAACACAAAGGGTGAATTAGGGAAGAAACCTATTTAATAAATTTAACACAAATTTCTTTTCAACGAATCACCTGCCCATAAAAACCAAAATTTCCGAGTTTTTAATTAACCAATAGATATATCTTTATGGCTAGCATTTAATCGCACATCAAAAATACTGATTTTCACAGCAAAAAAGGATCAGCAAAAGCACTTTTTATGTTTTAAGAACATATTGTGTTGTTCTTACATGTTCAACCCATAAAAAGGATAAAGGGGGGCCTCGCCTCGCTCACCCCCTTTACCCCTTCACCTTTATTTTGCCCTGATATTTTCTGTGAAAATCAGTATATTTGCTGTGGAAATCAGTATTATTGATGTGCAGTTTAATATTTCCCTATGTTTATTTATATCAATTTATTTCCCTTGTCGAATAGAACTAGCTCTGATGACCATGATGTGATCAAACTTTGCCGATTTCTGTAAAATCAATTCGAATTGTAACGTTTTGGTGTGGTCTTATTATATTATATATTATACAAGATGACATTTAATTAGCTGACTATATTTTGGGGAATGATAGTAGCCATCATTATGAATAACTTGCCCTAAGAAACATACGGTCGCAAATGAAAAAAAAAATCATATACATAATCATGTCATCATATATTAAGCTCTCTTTAATGTGTTCGAAGAAATGAGTTTTTACCAAGTAGTTTAACATTATGCTGATCGTAACGTGCGGTTTTGTACGCAGTAAAGAGGGTTTATGATACGTGTGTAGATAAAATAAATAATAGATCGCGCTCTATTATGCTTCGTCTTCCCAATAATATTGTCCTTTACAATTTGTTACAAACAAATTGTTTGTTGTAAAAAACAAATTACTTGAAGAAATCATTAGAAACACGTTCACAAGCATCTACAGAACATTATGTATACTGTAAATTAAATATCCATTTATTTATAACTGTACCTTGTGATGGCTCATCGAGGAGAATGGGAAGTAATTTATTTAATAACTTTTGTGTGTTGCTACAACAATTTCCTATCTTGAGCTACGTTCGTCCACCCTGGCAGAAACTTGTCCAGGTCGTCCCGTGATCTCCGCCTCGGCCTGCCCTTATGCCTGCGTGTCGATGTTCGCCCATCTGTCTGGGGCTCTGGGTGCATGCAACATACACAGTTCAGCTTGGCGTTCTGCACACCTAAGCCAGCAATGCCAGTCTTAAGTCATATCATAAGTTAATTAATAAAACTATGTTTTATTATTCACAGGAGTACCTCACCACCCTCCGGTCTGAAGCACCCTCAGCAGACCCCGCACAGTTGGAGCTGCTACTCTCGGCTGCGTACGCGCTGGTCAGCCCTGAGTTGCAGCAGGTCAGCCTACCGGACTTCCCCGTCGACAGTCTACACGCCGCCGCACTCATATTGGTGAGTGGACTGTGATATAATGCCCAACGGCTATATAGAGCCGTGTCCCGTTAAATGATCACGTGACGTATTTTTGAACCTAACCTCACATGAATATAGCTCTTTGCGCCGTAAAACTACGCCAGCAACACCTAGCGGCAACTAAAACTGAAAATATATTTCAAGGACATTGTTTATGGTTTGTTTGTTGTGTCCGCAATTCTCGACCTTCGCTATTTTTGGTGGTCTTTAAAGACACCCTTTGAATTACTAACTATCGTTGTGGCTCCCTTACAGCGCGACTAGCAAAGCCAGGTTGATATTAGAATCTATATATTAGTTATTTATTCGTTAAATAATCTGATCTCTCTCAGCAAATCATTGTAAAAATGTATTTTATTTCAATTTGATTATTAAAATTTTCATATTCTCAAGAATAAGGTCTTTCAAATAACACAAGAAGCACTGTACGTATGGTGTAGGATTTATCATTATGACTCCCAAGACCTCGAAATTAAAACTCATCATTTGACAGACAGTAACGCATCATACTGCACGCAATACTGTCGTCAGAAAGTTAACGTTTAGAAGTTCAAGGTGAATGGTAACGATAATGAATCTAATGTGCAAACTAATGTGCAAAATCATTTGGTAAGGAATTTTTAACCAAAAATATGACTGAAGGGTGCTTTTAAAGTTACGATGTTAACTGCACGATACGACATGAGTTGTAAGTATTTGTTAAGTACCTTCCGCGATATCGTAAGAACAATTAACATCGCCATATTTCCCATACATTTTGCACTGATAAGAAACCTTGCAATGCTAATTATATCTTATCATAATCGACGCAGGATATTGTCCTGAAAGCATAGGAGAGTCTTGCTGGTACAACAAAATTACAGTGCATTAACTGTTAGTGTTGAGTACGGTCTAAGACCATACTTAAATTTTAGTCGGTTAATGCATTATAATATTTTTCTTATTGTTAACGTGGTTTTCTTAGGATTTTATGTAATTAAGACTCAATAACTCGTTTGCTTCCAGCAATAATCGTAGCTTGCTCTAAAGACCGAGCTGAATTCTAACGTAAGTGCACTGAACATTGAAGATTAAACTTGAATAAGACGACCAATAAATAATACAACAGCGGTCGCGTGAACGAACTCATATTTGTTTTACGTTCAATGTATTTGGCACAAATCGGCATATCAAGGTGACTTCGATATTTCAGATGTAGCACAAAGTGCTAAATTTCTTATTTATTTGCACGCAATAGTATGTATGGTGGTTGAAAATGAATAGTAGAATTAGTGATTTAGACTTTGCAAAAAGTGATATAAACTTAAATAACCGTTTCATAGAATCCTTGTTAAAATCTGTGTTAATTAATTAAATAGCCTTATTTTGCATCCTTTTCAGGAACGCAACCCCACCATACCAATCCACAAGTTGCTTTATCTCCTATATCCATACAACTCATTTTTGACCAAAGACCACATCAAAAACGTCGTCACAGTCCTGAGCAGTCTGAAGATAGAGACCAAACCCAGATGGAATATTTCTCTTAGCGGCATCGAGAGCAAGGGAACCTCAGCCTTAGTGACGATGGAGATCAACGGAGATAAGAGTCAGTTTGCCGTGCCGTGCGGAGGGGGAAAACGGGGAGACTTCAGGCAGAAAGTGGTAAAGACTGTGTATCAAACTGAGCTGTTGGATGAGCTGCTGTTGAGTCACAGTGTTGCGGATTTTTGTATTGTTGGTGAGTATTAAAATGTATATTGCATTTACTGTAGAGTTTAATTCGGTCTTTAGAGCAGGAATCTATCATTGCCGGAGGCGTAATAATTATTACGTCCTTAGGACTAAGCTTAAGAAAACACGTCAACATTTAGAAATAGATTATAATGCAAAGAGATAATAGTAGATTACGATGCAAGTGTGCTAAGCTGGTTATTACTGACGAGGCGATATTAAGCAGTAAGTTAGCCGAGTGTGTATGATATATGCACACGAGTTTCATAAGACGTTTGTCAAGACACTTGCGAGTATAAATTAGACTTGTAATGATATTAACTACGATACGTTCTGGAAAAAAATATGGTTTGCCCCCCATCTTGCTCCCCCTAAATCTTTTTTTTTCTGTAATATTTAAATAAAGACCTATATTACATATTTTATCTACACACGTCCAAAAACCGCACGTTACGACCAGCATAATACCACTTGGTAAAAACTCATTTCTTAACTAAATATTGATACATTATGACCGTAATTTATCAATATTTCGACTTATTATGACATTTAAATTTCGAACGCCGACGCCCGCCTGCGTGCCGCCCCTAGTTTGTCTGTGAAGTTGGTACTACTGAACAAGCTAAACAAGTGCAGAGCAATGATCAATGTCACAATGCCGGTCAAACATGCGGTTCCTGAACACATCAAAGAGAGCTTATGATATGTGTGTAGATAAACTAGAGCATGTAACTGTACATAATTAGGCATTAAAACTCTCGAGTTTTAATGCCCTCCATTATGTATCAGTCACATACTCTACTATTTTTCAAAAATTTGGAATCAGTAGTTTCGGAGATAAGCGGATGGTCTTTTTTGCCTATTTTCTTTAATATTTTTTGAACTAAGAATGTCAGGTTTATAAAATATATATATTTGAGATTCTCGTAACAAGCCCTTTCATACGACATGTCACACGATACGGTGTGAAAAACTTTTTTTGTAAATTTCTGTATTGCCCCCCAAAATTGCCTTCAAATCTAAAATGTATTTGCTTACGTCATACTTTCGTGTTTGGGTCACATAACTAAGGGGAAATACTAAGGGGAAAAAGCATTGTTTTATTTGTAGGGTGATATTGAATCCCGAACGCAACGAAGGACTCCAGATTTAATTCCCGGGAGAAGCGAGGGTGTTACGAGTTGATTCCCGAGCGAAGCGTAGGAATTAAGACCGAGTAATGAGTAAACATAAACACACATTTACATACCTACATTGCTTCTGGCCCCACACTAGGATACCCTGTGTCGTGGGAACCAGAAACACGACGCCACACATATAAACATCCAAGACCTGGGTTTTTTTTCCTTTAACCCCAGCCGGGGATCGAACCCGGGACCTCTCGCATGGTAGGCAAAGCCACAACCTGCGCCACAGAGGTCGTCAGTGCAGTGAAGGATTCAAGCGTGCCCAAGATAAAGCAGCTTTATCCTCGAGGAGTGTACTCCACTTTATCCTCGAGGAGTGTACTCCACTTTATCCTCGAGGAGTGTACTCCACTTTATCCTCGAGGAGTGTACTCCACTTTATCCTCGAGGAGTGTACTCCACTTTATCCTCGAGGAGTGTACTCCACTTTATCCTCGAGGAGTGTACTCCACTTTATCCTCGAGGAGTGTACTCCACTTTATCCTCGAGGAGTGTACTCCACTTTATCCTCGAGGAGTGTACTCCACTTTATCCTCGAGGAGTGTACTCCACTTTTCGCACCTCCTGCGAGGAAATATAAAAAGCAAGCCTATTAAAAACAGCATTTTATTAAAGTAAATTAATGTGAACATTGAACATGACACAAGCGTTTGACTATGTGGACCACAATATCTTAGTAAACAAGCTTGACGCTTACGGGATAAGAGGTAACATTCTGGATTTAATACGCTCATACTTAACAAATAGATTTCAAATTACAGAAATTTCAAAGCTAAACTATAAAACAAAGACAGAAGAATCTTACAGATCCAAAGCACGTAAAACAACTCACGGCGTGCCCCAGGGCAGTGTTTTAGGACCGCTATTATTTATTATATATATTAATGACATGCCAAAATCGATCAATCATCCGATATCTCTATTTGCTGATGACAGCACAGTTACTATCAAGCATAAAGACGGTAACTACAAATTTGACATAAATAATTCTCTGACATCTATAATAAAATGGCTTGACAACAATAATTTAAAAATTAATCTTAATAAAACCAACATCATGCACTTCAGCCAAAGGACAAAAAATAATGACATAAAATTAACGTATCAAAACAATACCATTAATGAAGTTGAAAGTACCAAATTTTTGGGGTTGACAATAAACAATAAACTGAACTGGAAAGACCACATTAATGAAATGACAAAAAAAATCAGCAGTTCTTCCTATGTTCTACACAAACTGTCAACAATTGTCAGCATAGAAGCATTACTTACGGCATATTACGGACTAGTAGAATCAGTCCTTAGATATGGAATTATATTCTGGGGAAATTCAACGGACAAAGAAATAGCTTTCAAAATACAGAAACGATGCATACGAGCTATGTTTCATATCAAGACTATCGAATCATGTAAGCCCCTTTTCACCATGGACCGAATTCTTACACTTCCGTCATTGTATATACTCGAAGTAGCAACATTTGTGAAAACTAACCCTCATCTATTTCCACACCTTTCCGAAACGGTGACTCGAAATAGACGTGACGAAGAAAGACTGCGCCTTTTCTCCTCGAAAATGGCATTACTTCACAAAAGCATATTTTGCATGGCGCCTATCATATTTAATAAAATACCGACGAGTTACAAACAATTAAATTCACATCTATTTAAGAAAAAGCTGAAATTACTACTCATTGACAAATGTTATTATAATGTACAAGACTTTTTAAGTGATAAATTGTAATCTATTTTGACATAATCTTTAATTTAAATGACTCAATCATGTAATATAAACGTACTAAGCTAATACAATTTTGACCATCTACCGTAGATGTAATGTCCACATTTTAATGTTTTTGAATTATTTTAAAACTATAAACAAAACCGCGCCCAGACTGTTCCGTCCACTCAAATTTGTACGCTGCTATCAGCAGAACATGTTGGGTCTAATGTATTGTATATCTCTATCAAAAGTTGCATGTTTTTATTTTATGTAACTTGTTTGACACGTGTTCTTAGCAAATAAATGTATCTTTATCTTTATCTTTATCTTTATCTTGAAAATGTATGTTTGATACATTAGTCTAGTTGCAGCGACTTGCAACATACGCGGGTTTTGTTTTATTTAAAATGTGTTCCATTCAGCTCGCCGCCGTGGTCAGCTAGATTTTTGAATAAGTTTGAGCCGCACTCCCCCTCCGCCGCCGCCCCCGCCCCCTGGGCGCCCCGTGCGTATTTCACGAAATTAGATTATAAGCAATATAAGCATAGCAATAAGAACTACGAGAAGTGAAAATCTTTTAATCCCTGGAGTGACCTAGGTTATGACATAATGAAATTCAGTACAACTTTATGTCACCGATAAAGCCTAGTCTTACCTATAAAAAATAACTAATTTATGTTTGTAGACCTATTTTAGCAAAATCCTCTTTAAATCTTACTGGGCTTTTTATGTTTTTGTGATTTATAAAAGTACAGCGAGTCAGTTTTAACTAAAAAACTGTTGTAAGTTCGTTAATTATTTTAGAGTCTGTGGATGTCGGCTAAACCCAAAGCCGTAAGCTTAATAAAAAAACATCTGTGTATGTAAGTAAAGAGTTTCGCTTAGGTGAGGTATATGTGTCAAAATTTACTCCATGTTCCAACTATATAAGTAGTTTGTACTACCGTACTACATACTACCTCCGTAGTTCCAACAAACAAAGAAAAAACATCGAACATAAATTCATACATTGACAACTGACTGTCGTTTATTTTTGGTATTTGGTGTACACCAAAGAGAATATAGCAATTTTACCTGAAAATAAAATTGTTATTATACATACTTACCTGGCTTTAAGCCTAGGTAAATCGCTGCCTGCCTTTACCTGACGTTACCTTGCTTTAAGCCTAATATTGAGTAGTGTTTGGTATCGACTGCTGAGTTAAAAACGCCAATGTGATATGACTAGGAGTTCATTTATGGAAACCTTATATAAATTATGATACTGAATGTGTATGCATCATCGTGTACGTGATGCAAAGATAGGCTGCGCAAATGCAACTCAAAAATAAGGCAAATAGATATAAACAAACACAGACTTAAGAAAGGTCTGATGAAGTCATCTTTTGAAGCCAGCCGAGTTTCGGGCTGGCTAGGTTAGACTTGGTTAGTTAGTTTCTGGCTATCAAGACTCATCTGATCTATATGAATCTAAGAATATGCAAAGCTTTACCTCCAGTAGGTTTTCCCTTTAGTCATCACTTACGTACAAGTTCACCGATATTGGTGCTCGGTGGTTGGCTGCTAGTTCGCCATTCTGTTCGACGACTACCAAGACTGCAGTTGTGAGGTCAGGATATCAGGTCGGTCGCCTGACCTACG
The DNA here is from genome assembly GCA_949825045.1 of Argyresthia goedartella. Taxonomy (NCBI): domain Eukaryota; kingdom Metazoa; phylum Arthropoda; class Insecta; order Lepidoptera; family Argyresthiidae; genus Argyresthia; species Argyresthia goedartella. Next base: position 33,439,474 of record OX463812.1, on the reverse strand, counting down.
AAACTCGGAGCTAGAGACGTAGGCGTGCCGAATCGAATACGTGTGAAAATGAGTTATTATAATTTGTACCTTGCACAGACAGGGCCAATTGATTGAATTGAATTGTCAATTGAAACGTCTGATTTAAACACAAAACATTGATGAAATTAATGATTAGCAGTAGGTATAATCAAATTACAATTGCTGTATTTTGAATTGGGAGTGCGCCTCCTGGATGCATTACCACTGATTATGTACTTCCACATATGATTGGTCTTTGCAAAAGACTGGCGAACAAGTCTGTAATCTGACTTTAATGATAAAGTTACTCAATTAATCTAAATACCTTTTCGTATCACTTCTGAGAAGAATAGCTAGATGTGGCTGATTCTATTACAGGAGCTAGTGTGGCTATCTGACTAAACTGAAGATGCTTCTACAGTGGGCAAGCTTAGAGAAAAAGACAAGTTTACGCGTAATAAGCATATTTGTCTACAGTGATAAAGAAGTTTAGTATTCATCGTATTCAATTATCATTGATCAGATACTTAGGTATCTGATCAATGTATTAGTACAAGTATCTGAACGCGTTTTCATTATTACCCGCAGCTGTTTAGACAACATTAACTGAAACCATGTTACCTAGAACTGGACCATAAAAGTCAAATATACATACTTCATTGGGATAATCCAGCATGGCCATAACATTCATTAAAATAATAATGTGTAATGGTTATAAAAGTTTTGAAAAATTGTCGTTATGCTAGTTCACTGGTAGAAATACCAGGTTGGTGTCCTAACATAACATAGCGTCACGCCTTTTCCCATACGGGGCGGCAGAGGCACAATGGCGCCCACGCTCAATATGCTAATGTATATCATGCTCAGTCCGATATTCAATACTCCATTGCTACTTTATAATTATTATTCCTTTACTATGTAGGTACTCTACGGAACAGCTGTAGAAATATTAAGGAACTCTGCTTGTGGGCTGTATGCCGCACCGGCCACATCCAAGACACATTATGGTTAGATTACCTCGATTTCGTCGACTTGGTTAAAGCTGCCTTTGCTGTTTGCTTGGGATATGTCGAAGTAAAGCGACTATTGAGAAACAACTAAATAAATAGTGGTGTTCAGGCCTCTCGGCACCCGATGACCTCGCAGGGGCCCATAGCTACGAGGTAGCGTAGCGATCAGATGCCAAGAAGCAAGAACGTCGGCGATTCACCGAGCTAAGTAATAGATTCTATCTGACCTGGTCTGTGCTTCGTTCCCGTCAAACACCTGTCTCTCTGCAAGGCCTGGGTGCACCCTAGGCTCTTCTTGGTAGACAGGTTCTTCAGCCAACCAGGTATGGCTGGCAGGCCAGCTTCGACGCACACAGTGTTCAAAATACGAACTTTATCTGGTTCGGAGAACCACAATACACTCAGCTATAAGACAATCCTGAGGGGAGCCCGAATACAATTGCAGATGGCTTACGATTTAATTTTAATGCCCAAAATCAATACGCGTCACATTACGGGGGCTTTTCGTCTGTCAGTTGTCAAAAAACTGCAAAGATGGCCGCAACGTCAAATTCAAAATGGCCGTTCCGGAACCATAGATCGAGTATCGATTTTGAATCGAACAATCACCCGCCCGGACAGGCACCCACCTGTCCCTTAATCTACGGGCAGCCGAGACAACGTTGCTACCGCTCGTTTTAGTACCGAGCCTCCTACTAGAACCTCTGCAGACCGGGGGGTCCCGTCCTTGCCAGGGAACAAGTTAACAATGCGCCCCCTGCGCCAACGTAGTGGCGGTAGGTTAGCATCCTTAACCAGCACGAGGTCACCAACACTAGGGGGGCTGGTTTTGTCAGTCCACTTAAGGCGCTGTTGTAAGATATGCAGATACTCGAGCGACCAACGCTTCCAGAAATTCTGAGTAAACAGCTGCAACATCTGATACCTTGACAACCGATACAATTTCACTCCCTCGAAGGGGTGCTCGGGCAACTCGTTAAGTGGCTGTCCTATCAAGAAATGGCCTGGGGTCAGAGCCTCCAGGTCATTTGGATCCGAGCTGAGCGGACACAACGGTCGCGAATTGAGAACGGCCTCGATCTTACAAAACAATGTCGCGAGCTCCTCAAAAGTCAGCGCGGTCTGACCTACTATACGCCCTAAGTGCGTCTTCGCTGACTTAACTACGGCCTCAAAAATCCCACCCCAGTGGGGGCAACTCGGTGGGCTGAAGGTCCACTGTATACCCCGACGGGAGAGGGCCGTTCCAATATCCACTTTATTTACATTCAAAAAGTTGACTATCTCTCGTAAGTATCGTTCCGCACCGACGTAGTTAGTGCCGTTATCAGAGCGGATCAAAGTTGGAAGTCCCCTTCGAGAAACAAACCTATCCAAACAAGCAATGAAAGCCTCTGTCGAGAGATCAGCAACGAGCTCGAGATGTACCGCCTTGGTGGATAAACAAACAAACACACACAGGTACGCCTTGTATTGCTTAGCGTTACGCAATCGTGAACTCTTCACCATAAACGGTCCTGCAAAATCCGTACCAACACCTGAAAACGGTCTGACCTCATTCACACGATCAGGGGGCAAGTCCCCCATGAGAGGTTGCATCGTGGCAGCCTTAAGTCGATAACAAGGCATGCACCGAAACACGATGTTCCGTATGACACGGCGGGCAGATAAGATCCAAAACTCCCGCTGGAGCGTGGCCAACAACGCGTTACAGCCGGCATGCGCGTTTTTAATATGACGATCAGTCACCAGCAATTCAACTAACTGTCCCCCCTTGGGGAGCAGAAGTGGGTGACGAGCCGAATACGACAGATTCGCATTGCGCAATCTTCCTCCTACCCGAAGTAACCCGGTCGAATCAACAAAGGGGTTGAGACGCGCGACGGCTCCCTTCAATTTCGAACGTCCACTTCGTATAGTCTCCAATTCTGCCCCAAACTTCGAGGACTGTACCAACCGGACCAAATTCAGTAGCGACTCGTTTCGCTCTGCCGGAGTCAGAATAGGGTTCAACGTTCGCTGATCGCGAGGAGTACGACAATTTCGAGCGAATCTCCTAATCCAAGTGGACACGTTTATCAACTTGTCAAGTGAGCTATACCGGTCCAGCAGAAACCCGGCGTCAGGGTCCTCAGCCTTCTGGGTAACATGCACGGCCGCTCTGGGGCCATGATCCGAAGATACTACTACATGGCTGTGGGGCCAGTCCGATTCTCTCCTGGCAAGCCAGGGTGGTCCCCACCACAAATGGTGTCTAACGAGTTCAGGAGCCCGACATCCCCTGGATGCACAATCAGACGGGTTCAATTCTCCTGGTACATGTCTCCAAGTCAGTGGGACCTCAGACGACACAATCTGGGAGACACGGTTCGCGACAAAAACCTCTAAGTTATGGACCGAAGCCTTCAGCCAGCACAAAACAATCTGGCTGTCCGTCCACGCGTACACCGTATCCTCCAAAACCACTGACCCACGCAACACTGTTAGAGTGTGATTCAAAAGTTTGGTCAAAAGAGCAGCCCCGGACAGTTCCAGTTTTGGAATCGTCATCCTTGTCCGAATAGGCGCTACCTTGCTTTTTGCCAAAACCAAACGCACGTCGACCTCCCCGGTGGAGGTGACGGTTCGCAAATAAACCGCTGCCGCAAACCCTCGTTCAGAGGCATCACAAAACCCGTGAAGGGTTGCCCTGTAATCCCCAGCAGGGACCAATTTCCTCGGCAGCGATACATTATTTATGTCCGATAGCGAGGTGAACATTCGCGTCCAATCAGTCAACAAATCACCTGAGAGGTGGGTGTCCCAGGTCAACTGAGCCGCCCATAGCCTTTGCATAAAACATTTGAGAGCAAAGGTGACTGGAGAAATCCATCCATTCGGGTCGAACGTTCTCGCAATCGTTGACAGTACTGACCGCTTCGTCCAGGCCTTCGGTGTTTCTAAAACCACCCGATAGGTAAACTCATCATGGACGGGCCGGTACTGAATTCCAAGCACTGACAACATGTTAGGGTTGTCAGGATTCTCAAAAACGTGCGGGTCTTGTTGAAACTCATCTGGGAGACCAGCCATCAACTCAGGGGAGTTGGACATCCACTTGCGTAGTTCATAGCCGCCTCGTTCCAGCAATTGAATGAGCTCGTCACGTCGGTCCAGAGCTTCCTCTACACTGGCTGCCCCTGTGCAGACGTCATCGACGTACAAATCTTGCTCCAGGATAGCGGCGGCTCTAGGATAGCTCACACGGTCACGCGACGCCAACTCCCGCAGGGTACGCATCGCCAAATACGGGCTAGACCGTAACCCATACGTGTTCGTGTTCAACTCATAGACCTTGACTGGCTCGGCCGTGGACTCACGCCAAAGTATCAACTGATACCTTCTGTCAGCCGGATGAATTACCGTTTGCCTAAACATCATCCGAATGTCTGCGACAAATACAACCTGGTGCCTCCGAAAGCTCGTGAGAATATCCGAAATATCACGACTCAACTTGGGTCCCGAATGTAGACACTGATTCAGGGACATCCCGTTCGAGGTAGGTGCTGACCCATCAAAAACAACTCGAATCTTGCCGGTAGGGGTTCGTAGGACGGCATGGTGTGGAAGGAAACAATGATCCTCAGATCTCCAGTCCACACCCGATACCGACATGTGTCCTATCGACTCATACTCCCTCATGAAATCGACGTATTTTTGTTTAAATACGGCGTCCCTTGACATCCTACGCTCCATCGACATCAATCTCGTCTCAGCCATCTTCCTAGATTCTCCTAGTGGCAGTCGATCGGCCCTGAAAGGCAGTCGAGTTACAAAACGACCAGAACGAAGGCGACCAGTACTATTCTGGTAAAACAACTCGCACTCTTCTTCGTCTGCGTCGACTCGACGAGCGGTGGGAGGTTCCTCTATCTCCCAGAACCGTTGGATAGCGTCTGACAACGCTGAGCCAATAAGTATGCCATCTGACTCGGCAGGCCTAACCATTGGCAATGCCGGACCCATGATCACGTGACCAAACTTAGTATCCACAGCAATCAACCCGTCCGGCTGAAGAACTCGCCGATCCGACAACAGAAACCTACCCAAAACGTCTGCTCCCAGTAGCAGATCGACCGGGGCTGGAGTGTCAAAATCGGGATCCGCCAACTTGAGTCCTGACGTCAGGAGTCGAACGGCCGGATTCAACTTCACCAAGGGGTGTTTGCCCATGACATGCGTCATTACTAAAGCTTGCACGGATGTTTTTGTCAAAATGTCATAACGTGGAGAGAACGTGATCACCGATTGACCAACTACATTCGTAACCGTAACATTCCCCACGCCCCGTATTGAATTATTATACCTATTTACCTTGAGGCCCAACCATTTTGCTAAATCGTTCGATACAATGCAGCCCTGAGCTCCAGAATCTAATAGGGCGCGAACGTATGTTGGGTTGCCCGCCAAATCCCAAACAAGCACAGAGGCGATCGGTAACACCACCGTCTCCGGTTGGGGGGCAACAAATTGTTGGGCCGCAAATTCCTAGCGAGGACCCCCGGGGCCCCACTGTGCCTGTAACCGATCAGGTAGGCAGCTATACGCCAGAGGGTCCCATTGTACAAATGGCCCACGCGCCGGTTCCATTGCCACCCTACGACGCCCCCCGAAGGGTTGTGGGCGTGAATTCAACCGTGGCCGCTCCATGAGCGGGGGGGACATCACATGCGACCGACGAGGACGCGGCGACGAGCGGGGCGACAACTGAGGCGGCGTCCGAGCCGCATCCGCATAGCTCGAAGGTGTCCCATGCCACCCGCCCGTTACGGCCTGCTCAACATACCCAATGTCCCGGAGTCGGATGCTGAGTCGCAACCGAAAACTCAGGGCCCCCCATGTGATGACCCTGAGTGCGGCCCTGCACCCCTGGGTGGCTGCGTGCTTGTGGCCCCATTGCCCGCTGAGTCGGATGAGTGCGGCCCTGCACCCTAGTACCGCCCTGTGCACGTGGGGACATTGGCCCCTGAGTTGCGCTCCGAGACGCAAACGAATTCTCAGGGCCCCATGCCGTGTCACCCTGGGTACGGCCCTGTGGTGGCTGTTGGCCGGACCGGTTCATGCACAACAAATTGTGGTGGGCCCCACCACAATATCCGCACAATTTTGTGCGCGTGCAGTCCCTAGCCATGTGTGGCCCGAGGCACAGGAAACACCAGCTCCGCTGCTTGGCCATCCGGCGCCGTCCCTCAACCCTAAGTTCCCCGAACTTATTGCAATCGGCCACAGCATGGCCAATCTGCCTACAACATGGGCAGGTCTCACCTGCACCCCTGGGTGGGGTCAATGCACTCACAGTCCCATACGACTGCCGGTTGGTGCGGTCCTTCCTCGTCGGAGGGCCCCTACTCACAGCGCTCCCGGCAGCTCTCTGTGGCTCCGAAGGATGGGTGACCGTCAACCCCAAGTTCTCTGCCCGTCGAGCCTCCTCTTCCAAAAATCCGACCAAGTCGGAGAAGGCGGGCAGGTCCTCGGCCGACCTCCCGTGAGACTGTTCGAAACGAGTCTGCACGTCAGCGGGTAGGCGGGAAAGTACAATGTACAGCAGTAGGTAGGACCATTCACCAACCGGAAGTCCAAGATTCTCTAGGGCCTTGGTGACGGACAACAACGGGTTCAAAACCTCCGTCTGTATGGCCCCGACCTTGTTCACAACCGGGATGCTAAACAAACGGTTCAGTTGGGCATCGGCCAACCTCCGTTTGTTGTGGTAACGTCTGACCAGCAATTGCCTGGCCGTTTCATAGTTACCCTCCGTAACTGTCAAATGAGCGACCAGCTCCCTGGGCTCACCCCTCAATGCTGCCACCAGCTGAGCCATTTTGACAGACTTGGTAATGTCCGATCGCATGTGCACCAAACTGTCGAACAGATTGATGAAGCTCATCCATTCACCGGACACTCCGTCAAAAGTAGGCATAGTTATAACGGGTAACCTGGTCCCCGATCCCTGATGCGGCAGAGGCGCCCCAATGTCACCACTATGGCTGGACTCGCGCTGCCTACGTATGTCCGCAGCCCTCTGCGTGATAGCAGCCGCCATCTCCATACACTGGTCGACATCCCCTAGCAACCGTGACAGCCTGTCAGGTGCGCAACCATCAACTGCTTCCGCCTGCGCGGACAATTCGAGCACCCTGTTGTAGCGTTCCTTAACGTCCATAGACCGCTCCAACACCACATCATGCCTATCTAAACGGTCTATCAGACCGTGTGCGGAGGAAAACCATCTGAGCTCCTTAGAAACACCCTTCTGTATTTCAGACAACGACATGATCGGAACGATACTTACTCACAATTTGCAGTAACTCAATTATATTGGACCCTCCAGTCTACAACACAAACGAGGGAACCCTAATCTATAACTTAAACAATGCTGATTTCCCCAAACAATAGAAACCGAGTTTTATATCTACACAAATTCTGTAAACAACAATTTAGTTTCCCTATATCATATAACACACACAGATAGTCAATATTAGTTCAAGTTATAAATTGCTATAAACTGAAAACAATGTCCAAACATTCATTAGCATTACTAGACCACTAATAGATTGACTATGCAAACTTCAAACTGCAAACATGATATGACTTCAATGCAAATTTCAATTCACCTACAATGTACCTGTAATGTAATTACTATTCTGAGTCACATCTCAGTACAACTGGTCATTTAGGGAAAACTGTTATATCTGTCTGTCTACTACCAGCAGTAGACTTATAACTTATAATACTACCAATCTATGTGGATACAGGAACAAAACCAAGTTAGCTAATAACCGCCTATACCTACAGATTGATAGTCCCAAATCGTGGGTTCCTGGAGCCCTTGACGGCTGCAAATCTCAGGAAACCACGCTCTAGCTACCAAAATGTTCAGGCCTCTCGGCACCCGATGACCTCGCAGGGGCCCATAGCTACGAGGTAGCGTAGCGATCAGATGCCAAGAAGCAAGAACGTCGGCGATTCACCGAGCTAAGTAATAGATTCTATCTGACCTGGTCTGTGCTTCGTTCCCGTCAAACACCTGTCTCTCTGCAAGGCCTGGGTGCACCCTAGGCTCTTCTTGGTAGACAGGTTCTTCAGCCAACCAGGTATGGCTGGCAGGCCAGCTTCGACGCACACAGTGTTCCAAATACGAACTTTATCTGGTTCGGAGAACCACAATACACTCAGCTATAAGACAATCCTGAGGGGAGCCCGAATACAATTGCAGATGGCTTACGATTTAATTTTAATGCCCAAAATCAATACGCGTCACATTACGGGGGCTTTTCGTCTGTCAGTTGTCAAAAAACTGCAAAGATGGCCGCAACGATAAATTCAAAATGGCCGTTCCGGAACCATAGATCGAGTATCGATTTTGAATCGAACAAGTGGAGATGTGAAAAAATCACGATGTATATATAATCTCAAATTTATATTAATGTCCTGAGAGACTCGAGGACTGTCATCAGCTCCTTTTGGATAATATACTGAAAAGTGCATTCTTACAGCCACTTACCTAGTGAATTATGAAGACCTGCGCGGTCCAGTGACACGTAGGTCATTTGTGAGAAGTAATGTAGATAACTTCTCTATATGGCTCCGACATTATCCTGGTGGATAACTGTCTGAATAATATTAGCAGACCATATCTTTGGATAATGAATCTGAAAGGTGACTGCTACAATGATAATTGTCTGAAGCAGTGAAGTAGGCATATTGCCGACCATATACTGCCGGATTGATGAAAGTAGTCGGGTTGAAAAACGACGGCTCTGTTAGATTGTAACGCGTTGTTATATTAGGGGTTGGAGGAAATCAGCTAGGTAGGTACTCAAAGTTCTTTAACAATGTGGTTTAACTTATTAAATGTAAGACCAACACCACAATAAGAGTAATTTATGATTACCCTTTTACCCTTTGAGTATTGTATTATATAGATAGGCGGTCCTCCAGCCACATACCTAATGTTTAGAACTCCCTTTTAATCCCTTTAAAGCAGCAGCGCTAAAATGAAAATTATTGATTTCAAAGTAAATAAAGTTACATAAAGTAATTAGTATAAATGGAATATAAAATAGTGTTGATTTTATATTTCTTCGTCACTGGCTTAAAAAGGTTTTACCACGTAAATGAGTAAAACGTTACAATAAAACTGTAGGGAAATTGTTTGCCTCCACTCTGTCCGCCTCGTTCTACCAACATCAGGCGATGTTTCTGTATGACAATGTCGCTTTGAACCTTGCACAGATGGAAACGTCGCAGAGACTGAGTTAGATCTCAAGTTTCGCCGGGATACTAGAAATGCACGACAACCAGCCATCAGATATCTACATCTTTGCGCAAGATGTTTAATTGAACAGTCTCGCATAGACTGATTCATTTCATACTCACACGAGCGTTTAGTAGCGATGTCCCCTTACGCGCAGGCACTACCGGCATAACCGCGAACGGCTGACATAACTGCATGTCAATGTCGCTTTAAACCTTGCAGGTGGACTAAGTTGCAGAAACTGTATCAGCGGTATCTTACCATCGAATATTGATCAACAGGTCACTTCACGCGGGATTTTCAATTTCTCTGTAGCCAAGCCGCGCTGATTGGTGTACTCATGGCGCTCAGACTGGGCTGCGGTACCAACACGTGGCTGCCGCTCGTAGTCGCCGCGTCGTCGTTCGCCTCCTGCCTCCCCTCCGCGCACGCACCAGCCTTGCGCAGGCTGTCGGCCCGGAGCCGGCTCCGGGCGGCGGGGGCGCGTCACCGCTGCGCGCGGGCGCGGGCTAAGTGTAGCAGGAGGTCGAAATCACGAAAATGCAAGCAGTCGCCGTGTCGTCGTTTGTCTCCTGATTCCCCTCCGCGCGCGCGCCAGCCTTGCGCAGGCTGGCGGCCCGGAGCGCTAGCCGGGCTCCGGGCGGCGGGGGCGCGACACCGCTGCGCGCGGGCGCGGGCTTACCTTCTCTGTTAGCCTTGCTCTGGATGGCAAACTCACGAAAAATCTCCAGGTTTCTCCTTCCTCGGAAATAAAATCTGTAAAACTGGGATAAGTTATGGACTATCCACCGAGGGCAAAATCTTGCACGAGGTTACCATTACGCGATGGTCGTGAATGCAATGAGTATGGATTGAGTAGAGATCCACTCGTCCAACGTCAATTGTTCGCAATTGATAAGAATCGATTTTATTATTTTCCCCCTCGGAAGACCTCTCGTTGATTGTATTACATACCTTATCCCTGTAGCCGGAATCTGCTTGATGCTAAACAAGCCAAGACATGACCGTCGAAAATATCCCTTTTTGCGCCTCCTTCTGCTTGATCAAACCATGTGGTATAACCATGGGCGGTCACTACGTTCCCGCCAAGTATGATTGCCATCGAAGGACTCGGCGCACTTGAGTTCAATGAACCCCAGCACAGAAAAATAAAAGTTTGTAACTCATGCGAACGGCAAATACCTAACCTGATTGGATTGGATTTACTTATCATTTTCTCGGCGTGAGATTCGGATAAATGCAATGTTTGTACTTTCGAGGGTAGTTACAAATAGCTACTTATAAATATCACTCCTACATCAAAGGGAGTGATGTTCCTATCAAATTCAATGTCAGAATTAAACATATCTTATTGCGAGATTGTGTGAGTTACTAAACATTGCATCACTCGATCGGTTTAGCATACGATCATGCATTGCCGAGATGTTACTAGCTGAATCTTGGATCGATTTTTCCAGATTACTTGTCCTTGAATTCTTTCTTACTCCCCCGAAGTCTTCTCCTCCGGCTGACGTGGAAGTGGAACTGCTGTAGCGATCACTCATCGATGATTCACTACGCGGGGCTATTTACCGCGGTTTTTATTAAACGGATTATTTTTTGCTGTTACACTGAACAATTAACACTATAACCGTAACAAAATTCCAAGGATATTTCGAAAAGTAACTTGGAATATTTTCAAATTTGTTAAACGCGTGAGCACGGGAAGAAATCCAAAACGCCAATGACCTGAAAATTGAGCGCGCGCAATAACGCTGGCTACAATTGCCGCCATTTCTGAAACTTTACGCGCGCAATGTTGCTGAGGTTCCAAATGGATATGACATGTATTTTAGGAGTTTTAAACAGGAAGTGAGCTGTTAAGGGCTAAATTCGTCGCACCGGAAAGGAAGTCAAGTATGCTACTCTCAATATTAGGCTTAAAGCCAGGTAACGTCAGGTATAATATAATGTGTGATGATGCCAAAATGGGTTTATCGGACAGTTATAGAAGTGTCTGGGCTACTTTAAGTTGTAGAAGGTTTATAACGATACTAAAAGTTATACAGATTTTATTTTATAAATCACAATTTTGTGTGAAGGGTTGTAAGACTGTTTTAACTCGATATTATGAGTATTTTAGCGTAATTGAATCTTTATAAATAATACTGGCTATAATTACTTGCTTTAGGTATAGAGTAATAATATAAAAAAGGGTGTCCATCGCCATACAAAGCACCGCACATCAAAAAAATAGTTCGTTGGTAACAATCTAGATGTCGCTCATAGTATTTTTCATCACTAAATTGTAATTTCAGTCTTCACCACAATCTCAATGCTTTCATTGCCGAACGAAAGAACGTATTTGTAATATTCGCTGTTCTTATCAGCAAGGTGCATGGCCGAGCGGTTCATGGTTCGATCCCCAGTGCGGACAAATTACCTTTTATTTATGTTGTTTATAAGGTTTTGTTTATTGAGCCAAAATTTTGTTTTATTTTTTTATTTATTTAATGTAGTTACTGCAAAAAGTATTGCGATCAACTTTTGTAATTATCTTTCTAACACGTGTACGATGCTTCACGCGTATTTTGAGGGTTACTTTAAAAAGGAAAAGTTATACAAATACATAACAGAAACAATCCCATTACACTGGCAGCGTTACCGCGCTGCACAGCGAGCGAGATCCACTGGACCAGGAAAGCCCCAGAGCCATAGTTTAATCAGAATTAGAGCAGTTGTCAAAACCTCGGTCCCTCAAACGACGAATCCCAATGTCCTTGTCCTTGTCATTACTTTAATATTACAGGTAAACTATAGAGAAATGTGTGGTCTAAATAGAGGGATCACAATTTCCTACGACACCACATACAAACTTATAAATTTCCTGATTACATACATACACGGAGCATGAAAAACCAATATCTTTGTAATTAACATTTTGCTGTATTACTTTAAAATAAAGAAAAAAATCCTATTCACTCCATATACCATCCCGCCTGTAATAAAATTGATACAAATTTTATTGGAGAAGTTTTGTCGAAAAGGTTTAAAAAGCCGGACAAGGGCGGGTTGGATTCGCACACGAAGGGTTCCGTACCATTTTACAAGAAAACTTAAGCATTAAAAAAAATAAGAAATATATTTGGAACCCAGAACAGTCAGATTGCGTAACTGATATCGAACCGAATGGGCTATTATGTTGTTACGGAAAGTCACAAATTTACGATCATGTTTTGAATTATATTGAGATCTAACCTGAGTGGTGGCGCTAGTGTAGTCTTGTAAATCTCTGATGTCACCTAGGGCATAATAAAGTAAAAAAAACCGGCAGCCGTCTCTGTCTAAGCTAGCAGCAAACAGGGCTAACGCCATCTGTGTCTGGGCGGCAATTTTAACTTTCTTCCGGAGTACGAGTTTTTGTTCGGGATGTCTAGTCTTCTTCTATTATAAGTCTATGCTTTAGGTAAGGTTTTATGATATATAAAGGGTCATTTTTGAGCAGGTGGTGCGAAAATACATAAGTGTACCAAATTTAATCTTAATCGGTTCAGAATTAGGTCGTTTTATATTACTATTACGAGTGATCCTAAAAATATAATCTCCTGATCTCTTAAAAATATAATTTGATAAAATAACGATAAAAATTGATGATTGATTTATCATAATATGAACTTAACCTAAATTAGTTTATTTATTCACAAAAATATTCATTGTTTGTAGGCATAAACACACAACAAAACAAAGTACATTACCGCAGTAAAAAGCACCACAAGGTCCATTATGAACCTAAATGCGTTGCCATAAAGAGTCACTTTACGAGCAAGTTTGTTGAAAAGCTTATTTTCGCCAATAATCGAAGCCTGTTCCAAAAACGAACTAAACTAATTGTAAATGTACTGTACATAAACATTCGAATATTATAAACCTAGCAATTACAATAAATCCTAATCAAGCCTTAAAAAAACCTGTCTGAGCCACTAGTCAGTGAAACAGTCACTCAGTTGGTATTTCGGTTAGTTTAGGTTACAATATTTGTTAATCGATTTAATTAACATAAATATTACTGCTACAAAAAACATTCAGTTACAGAAGACATATCTGACGTATTATTTTTCTTTTGCAGGTCCAAAAGGCTGCGGAAAGAGCCTTCTCGTCTCCCAGCTGGCATCTCTACTCGGGTACACCATAGAGCCTATAGTCTTATACCAAGATATGACTGCCCGCGACCTGGTGCAACAACGCACAACGTTGGACAACGGTGACACGGTGTGGCGTAACACTGCGCTCGTTGAAGCAGCGTTGAACGGACGGTTGGCTGTGTTGGATGGCTTGCATAGGATACATGCTAGTACTTTGGCGGTTTTGCATAGGTGATTGACTTTGACTTAATTGTCTCTTTCCTGTTTGATGTGATAAATAAATAATGTAGCCCATTAGTTGCCCCACCTTGGGGCACGGGCCTTTTCCCGGATACGAGTAAGATTGAGCTATACTCCACCACGCTGGCTCAGTGCGGGTTGATGGAGGGTTGTCGGGCTAGTGGCCAACCGGACTGTCAGATGTTTTCAAGCTGCCAAGTAGGGCCTCTGACCAGCTTTACCACTACTGCCACCGAGTACCGATAGTAGCCGGGACCTACAGCTTAACGTGCCATCCGAAACACGGAAGCGCCGGAAACAAATGCCACATAGAAACGGACACCCATCCAGTACCCGTCTGAGCTAGATGTTGCTACCCACACGATCGTTCCGATGTGCGAACACAGCTAGGCCAAGGACGCTTCGTCTTTGATATGAACGGGTCCAAAAGTGCCCAACATTGGACGTCATACGCACGTACGGAGAAACGGCACACGGCATAATATGGGAGCAGCTATTCAGGGCGTTGCTTTGTAAAGTTACACCCCACTCCGGGTTGGTTGTTTATACGACACTTAAGCAAAAACCACATTAGCCATAATTTTTTTCAGTGAAAAATTCCTAAAACCCTTTTGTGGCCTTACAACTAATCGCTCGGTACCGCGCTCGCACTATCGGGCACTCGGCGCCGCGTTACTGCAAGTTGCAGTTTTTGCAGTACAAATTTAACACGGCAATCTGTGAATCTAAATTATGTGAGGGTAAAATAAAACTATTTTTAGATACGAGTGATACGTAACTATCATCCCTGAGCCGGCGTAACTTTACAAAACAACAACCTACATAGCCATCGTACATTGGTAGGTACATTTCCGACTTCTGAGCTAAAAGTAGCACCTTCGCCGCTTGATTTTGGGTTCTCAGGCGGAAAAATTCTATTCCTAACTCGTTCGAAAACGCTTTTTACGAATCTCGCTACGACCCTAGCCTTTGGCTCGTGCCGTATACTTCTAGGTTCTTAAATATAAGCCTTTGCGAACTCGTGGGAAATGTACTATTTCACGGTCCGTTCGAAGCTTATATAACTTTTAGTACGCCAACGATTCGAAACCCTTCTAATTATAGCCTTAGAGCCATTCCCTGGCTTCTATTATTTCAAACTTAAAGTGATCTTAAAGTGAGTGAACTTAAAGTAACACTGCCGCTTACAAACACTCGTTTAGGTTAAGGGCGATCCGACTGTGGAACGCACTTCCCTGCGCTATTAGAGATAGCCCCTCAATTTTCACTTTTAAGAAAAGATTGAAAGAGCTACGTCATCACGATGCTACGTGATAGGTACTTTTATATATGTATGTATAAGTAGTATATGTATGTTTGATATATATTTTAATTTTGTGCTTTCGTATTTTATTTAGTATATACATCATTTATTACATTATTATGTTTTAGTTGTACAAAATTAGATGTATACAGTTTTTTTGCGCACTAGAACTCTCTTTTTTTGTCCTGCCTGGGTTTGCTGGTAGAAATCTCCCTTTAGAGATAAGCTCGCCTTTGCTCATAAAATGATTTGTTAACTTACTATTAAAATTTCTGTGCAATAAAGAATATGAATATGAATATGATCATAATCATACAATTTCGTAGGTATCCTACGTAACGTAAACCGACGTCTCTTTTCCAGACTGGTCCATGACCGTGAGCTCCAACTGCACGACGGTACGAGGCTGCTGCGTCACGACCGCTACGACGATCTCTTGGCTTCTGGCGTGACGGAGCAGCAGTTGGTGGACAGTCGCGTCAAGAGGATACATCCTGCTTTCAGGTAGCCATGATAACTTGCTTCGTCTGAAGATGCTCAACTATATCATTGTGTATTATGACAGGGCCGTGTCAGTACATTTATGAAAACCTAATGTACGTCCACAAAAATATTGATAAATTTCCTAAGAATAGCGACAGACACAACGTCAACACTAGAAATTGGAATAAACTAGCTATACCTACTACTAGGCTCCATAAGGTTAATGTATCATTTAAAAATACATTAACCTTATGGAGCTGTATGTATTCGCTTTTACTACAAAATCCCAACTGAGTTACAATAATTGTCTGTAAATAAATTTAAAAATGTTGTGAAAAATCACTTTTGTAAAAAGGCTTACTACAAAATATCAGATTATGCAGAAGACAAGAAAGCTTGGGAAGGTGTTTGCTCCAATTCTGTAAAAAATAACGTATAAAGCTGGAGGTTTCTAGTCGCCTCTTTGCCTCCAGCATCTAAAACATTGAGGTGACGGAATTCAAATTGAGTTCTATATTTCCCTATACCTTATATATGTGTTAGTTTAAGATTTGACATTCTCCAAATGTAACCTATGCGTTTCTTATGGAAACAAACTCTTTTTGAATTTGAGTTTTTTGAATATCGAAATGGGCAGTTACGGTTGCAATCAAACATGATTGATAGTGGTTTTGGGGGCGAAAAAACATTCTAACAAAGTTTCAACTCTGAGAAAACCTGTTTTTCTTACGGGCAAATCTATACTCGTTTGGGGAAAAGATTAACGATATAAAAGTATTTGTTATATACAGGATCGTAGCCCTAGCCGAGCCGCCAGTCTTCGGTCGCGGTACCCAGTGGCTCTCCCCCGAGATCCTGAGCCTCTTCCTCTTCCATGAGATGAGGAATCTCAGCAAGAACGAGGAGGTCTTCGTCATCAACTCCTTGGTGAGGGCTCTACTAGTGCTGAATAGTTTTTCACCTTGTAATCTGTCGTCTAGGAAAACAGGGGGTGAAATCAGTTTTAGTGCACAAACCAGTAACTAGTTTTTGATTTCGCTGGGAAGGAATGTAAAAGTATTGTTAAAACTAATTAAGAGGAAATCTGACCAGGCCCATTTACACCTTGGCAGGAAATGCTAGAATAGAAATAAATGGCAACATAAGTGACAAACCAAATATTTCATTTATAAAACAAGCAGTAAGTAGTCTGCAAATGTTGCCAAAATTTATTTTCTAGCTTTCTTTCCACAGCTAGCAGCAGAATGCTAATAACAACTGGACGGATAGACTAGATCATTTTCATCAATTTAAGTGTTGTTCTGGTTTAATTTAATTAATGTTTCTCTATAATTCCAGTACGGAGACATATCCCAGCCCCTACATTCCATTATCAACTTATCCGACGAGCTCCGCCAATCAGACGACGCGACACTCAAAAACCTCTCCACATCACTTTCCACCCGACAACTGCTCAGAGTTGCGGCCAGAATGGCTCAGTACCCGACCGACTCAGCTTATGAAACCATTCAGAGAACCTTCCTCGCCAAGTTCCTGCCTAACTTAGCAAGGAGAGCACTAGATGGCGTTTGTAAACGTATGCATATAGAACCCCACAGCCGACGAGGAATCTTCGGAAGTAACCCCGAAGAAAAACCAGTAAAATGCGCAGTCAACAACGGAGTTTTGACAATTGGCAACACCAGCACCGACATTTTCAAAACGACCGCGCTGACGAAAGTGCCTGATATACTGTTCTATGATGTTCCACAGCATATGCGGTTACTGGAGTGGTTATTACAAGATTTTTTGCTAGGGAACCATTTGCTGTTGGTCGGTAATCAGGGTGTTGGCAAGAACAAGATCGCAGATAGGTTACTACAGCTTCTGAACAGGCCAAGAGAGTACATCCAGCTTCACAGAGATACGACAGTCCAGTCTTTGACTGTACAACCGACCGTGAAGGATGGCATCGTGGTGTACGAAGATTCCCCACTGGTAAAGGCTGTTAAATTCGGCCACGTATTAGTGGTAGACGAGGCAGATAAGGCCCCTACACACGTGACCTGCATTCTCAAGACATTAGTGGAAAATGGTGAAATGATACTCAGTGATGGCAGAAGGATAGTTCCGAAGAATATGCTGGAGTCATCGAGTGGTGATGTGGCGACCTTCATACCAGTTCATGACGACTTCAGAATGATCGTGTTGGCTAATCGACCTGGCTTCCCGTTCTTGGGGAATGATTTCTTCGCTTCATTGGGTAAGTTACTAATTTATATGAATATTCACACATTATATTGTACATATAATATTGATATAACCCCAAACTAGGATTTCCTGTATCTTGGGTATTAGACAACGATACACATACTTATGTAGATAAGTTTTATTCTTAGATAGATAAACAACCATGACTAGGGTACAAACATCCGTTCTCATCAAACAAATATTTGCCCCCACCGGGACTCGAACCCGGGACCCTTGGCTTCGTAGGCAGGGTCACTGCCGACTCGGCTATTTGGGTCTTCAAATATGTTTTATACTAATTGTGGGGCACGTCTGAACCCAGATAGTTAAGTCATTATCATAGCATGGCGTTGCCCGTATCTTGGCATTAGTGGAGTGCAGTAAATGTCCTGGTCGAACTGACCTCAATCCTGGAACCATATACCAAATTAAAATTGATTTATTCTAGGCACCTAATCCTTTTTATCTGAATAATCTCATCATTCATACTAAGTCCACTCTGTCACGCAAAATGGAGTAATGAATGACTATGAATCATCCTTCGGACTCCTGGCCAACCCGGGCAAGTCTCAGGCCATCATTATAGGCACCAGACATTATCTTAAGTTATTGCAGCAACAGCCCATTCCACCCCTTTCCGCCGAATTTCATATCTTGTTCCTCGTCTTCTTAACAGTCTCTGTCCCGAACTTAAATCGTCAATCAACCACAAAAATATCGACCACAAATTAAAATCACACCTTACATCATTACTACCATAATTCTACACGAACTGTTATTGTGCCTTTTAGACAGCGACAATTCACGCTTAAAACGTTCATGTAACTACCTACATTACATACTAATGTCGATTAATTGTTTACTACATACAAACCCTTTGTGGATTACGGTGATATATCGACACTTTTTGAAGTTATTTCTCTGCGGTTAAAAAGAAGTCCCAAGTTAAATAATATAATATAACAACATAGGGACCTCTTTCTAGATGTTGTACTAATAACAGAAACGAGATTGAAGGAATTTTGCTCGATAGAAATAATTATTGAAATGAGGTCTAAATTTACACTATTTTTGATTTTGACTACCTAAATTACCTAATATAGAAAATTTCATTGCTATTTTAGTTAATTTTGTATCAATTTAAAACCGACCTTTTGTAATTTTTCCCCGATTCCGTCCCTCTCACACTGCGGGTCATTCCGCCTGGAGTAACGAGAACCTTTGCACGGACGAGGTATCCCCTTAAGTAGTAACCCTTAGTTAAATATACAAGAAACTCTGTAGAATCGATAATAAACCTGTCACTGTAATGGTACCACAATCGTTTACAGCGACAAAGCTGAAAACCTGGGTCTTATCTTCGACAACCAGCTGTCCTGGTCATCACATGTCCATGAGGTCAGTCGCCGAGAATTTGCTAATTTTCACTCCCTCAGGAGGCTTCAGTACTTATTATCTCGACAGACCAAAATCAGTTACGCTCAGTCTCTCCTTCTACCCTTCATCAATGACGCTGATGTCTGCTGGGTCAGTGCTTATGAAGAACTATTCAACAAACTCGAACAACTTCAAAATCTCAGAATCCGGTTTATCTTCGGGCTGCGCAACTACGACCATGTATCACAAAATCGCAAGGAGCTGAAGTGGCTGCCGATCCGTTTTCGCCGGGATTCTCAGATCCTCTATTTCCTGTTCAATATTTTACGGAATCCACGCTATCCAACTTTCGTACTTGACGGTTTTCAATTTCTTTCTTCCGGCAGGCCGGCAGGAGTACTTGTGCTATTTCCATGCTCACTACTCCACAGCATAAAACCGCTGTCTATGAGCACGGGCTTAGACTCCGGGCCATTCGGTTGTGGAATGCACTCCCTGGCACCATCAGGGACAGTCCTACTCTCAATATACAGAGTGAATCTTCATAAAATGCACATAATGATCTGGGTTGAAGAACATCGAGATTCATCATTAAAAAAACTCTCATCCCTCCCAATTTTTCTACAGCCATTTTTATATTGAAATGCGCTATTTTGGTACTAACTGCAAATTTTATAAAAAAATGAATTTAAAATATTTTTTATAAGAATTTTAAATTCATTTTATATTTTAGTGTAGTAGTATTTATTATATTATCATAGTAATTTTATAATTTATTAAATTTATTATAAGTACTTGTTTATTTCCTCGTATTATTGTACACATATAACCCTGCTGAACAAATAACCTTTACCTTCTCAATTAGGTTTGCTATTAGAGATCTCTTATTAAAGATAAGCTCGCCTTTGTACACTTTTTCATGTTACTATTGTTCTCTATAAGTTTTGGGTGCAATAAAGAAAAAATATGAAATAACTGGCTGGGAGGCAGTTACTCACGTCCGAAGGAAATACTTGGTTCCCACAGCCCTTCACGTCCTCGCGGGTAGTGCTGAGGAGCAACAACAAAACATCCTCAAGAAATTCATTTCCAGGTTCGCTATCGAGAACGTAACCAAAATTGTGATCTTTCAATTACACTCGATACTGGGAAAATTAATCTCAAAAGAGGTTAGCACGGCAAATTAAAACAAGAAGAATAACTGGCTACACGTGGTCACACTGTGCCTCTACCACCCCGTTTGGGAAAAGGAGTGACGCACTGTTGTTGTTATATAGGCACATCCTCTATTCCTAATTCTTATCTGAATAATGTTAGTCAGAAAGATCGAGCAACAGATCGCCGTATCTCCTTTCAAAATTTGACGACCCGAATGGCCGAGTCTAGTCATGGTTGTTTATCTATCTAAGTATAATATTTATCTATATAAGTACGTGTATCGTTGTCTAGTACCCAAGATACAGGGAATCCTAGTTTGGGGCTAGATCAATGTGTGTAAATAGTGTCCAAGGTATTATAAAATTAAACTCTAACACAACGTTAATAATATCAATATTACTCCAGGCGACCTGTTCTCCTGTCACGCCGTCGATAATCCCTCGATCGACTCTGAAATGGAACTAGTCCGCTCCTACGGGCCGGACGTACCACACGTCGTCATGAGGAAACTGGTGCAAGCCTTCTCGACGTTACGCGAGATGGCGGACAGCGGGCGATTGTCTTACCCCTACTCGACGAGGGAGCTCGTCAATATTGTCAAGCATTTACAGGTCAGTTGCGACGTCCTCATCCACGTCCTTGCGATTAGTCAATACGTTGTCGCCGTGTCGGTAAAATAGTGCAAGTTGAGATCAGACAGTTTTGATACTAGTAGTGCCATCTAACGTTAGTAGCCTGAATCAACATATTAGCATATTTGTTCTCAAATATGAAAGCACCCAGAACAATGAGCTGAGGTAAGAAGAAATGAGTAGCAAAGGCAAAATAAGTCGATTATCGAGTATCTGGGTTCGCCTAAAATATCATATAAGGATGTTTGTGTAGTTCCCACTGATTTATCAAACCATTCACTTAACAATTACTCTAAATTTATTAAGTCTCAATCCGCAGAAATACCCCAACGAAGACTTAGCGTCCGCCATCGGGAACGTGTTTGACTTCGACCGCTACAGCAAGGATACGTCAGACACGCTGTTAGAAGTTCTTCACACGAGTGGTCTACCGACAGAGGGCGTTCTGGAAGGACGCTCTAAGGAGGCGCTGAGAAAGTTGCAAGCCACTATTGAGAGTAAAAGCGGGTATGGATTGTGTTATTTTGACATATAACTGAGAACAAAGATCTAATAGTCAGTGAAGAGAATCACAGCAGCTGTCATGTTCCAAAAAGTCCATTCGCTTAGATAATGTCGTAAACCCGCACTCAAATGTGGTTATTATACCTGACGTTACCTGGCTTTAAGCCTAATATTGAGAGTAGCATACTTGACTTCCTTTCCGGTGCGACGAAATTAGCCCCAAATAGCTCACTTCCTGTTTAAAACTCCTAAAATACATGTCATATCCGTTTTGAACCTAAGCAAAATTGCGCGCGTAAAGTTTCAGAAATGGCGGGAATTGTAGCCAGCGTTATTGTGCGCGCTCAATTTTCAGGTCATTGGCGTTTTGGATTTCTTTCCGTGTGCACGCGTTTAACAAATTTGAAAATATTCCAAGTTACTTTTCGAAATATCCTTGGAATTTTGTTACGGTTATAGTGTTAAGTGTTCAGTGAAACAGCAAAAAATAATCCGTTTAATAAACACCGCGGTAGATAGCCCCGCGTAGTGAATCATCGAGGAGTGATCGCTACAGCAGTTCCACTTCCACGTCTCCGGAGAGGAGGAGCAGCCGGAGGAGAAGACTTCGGGGAAGTAAGAAAGAATTCAAGGACAAGTAATCTGGAAAAATCGTTCCAAGTTTCAGCTAGTAACATCTCGGCAATGCATGATCGTATGCTAAACAGATCGAGTGATGCAATGTTTAGTAACTCACACAATCTCGCAATAAGATATGTTTAATTCTGACATTGAATTTGTTAGGAATATCACTCCCTTTGATATAGGAGTGATATTTATAAGTAGCTATTTGTAACTACCCTCGAAAGTACAAACATTGCATTCATCCGAATCTCACGCCGAGAAAATCATAAGTAAATCCAATCCAATCAGATTAGGTATTTGCCGTTCGCATGAGATACAAACTTTTATTGTCTGTGCTGGAGTTCAATGAACTCGAGTGCGCCAAGTCCTTAGATGGCAATCATACTTGGCGGGAACGTAGTGACCGCCCATGGTAGTACCACATGGTTTGATCAAGCAGAGGGAGGCGCAAAAAGGGATATTTTCGACGGTCATGTCTCGGCTTGTTGAGCACCAAGCAGATTCCGGCTACAGGGATAAGGTATGTAATACAATCAACGAGATGTCTTCCGAGGGGGAATATAATAAAATCGATTCTTATCAATTGCGAAATATTGACGTTGGACGAGTGGATCTCTACTGAATCTATACTCAATGCATTCACGACCATCGCGTAATGGTAACCTCGTATCAAGATTTTGCCAAGATTTTGCCCTCGGTGGAGATTCCATAACTAATCCCAGTTTTACAGATTTTATGTCCGAGGAAGGTGAAACCAGGAGATTTTTCGTGAGTTTGACCTCCAGAGCAAGGCAAACAGAGGAGGCAAGCCCTTGTGCAAAGGGCTCCCCGCAACTGTTAGCCCGCGCCCGCACGCAGCGGTGCCGCGCCCCCGCCGCCCGGAGCCCGGCTAGCGCTCCGGGCCGCCAGCCTGCGCAAGGCTGGCGCACGCGCGGAGGGGAAGCAGGAGGCAAACGACGACACGGCGACTGCGTGCATTTTTGTGAGTTCGACCTCCAGAGCAAGGCGAGTAGAGAAGGTGAGCCCTTGCGCTGCTGGCTGCCCGCTACACTTAGCCCGCGCCCGCGCGCAGCGGTGACGCGCACCCGTCGCCCGGAGCCGGCATACGGCGAGCGCTCCGGGCCGCCAGCCTGCGCAAGGCTGGTGCGTGCGCGGAGGGGAGGCAGGAGGCGAACGACGACGCGGCGACTACGAGCCGCAGCCAAATGTAGGTGCCGCAGCCAAGTCTGAGCGCCATAAGTACACCGATCAGCGCAGCTTGGCTACAGAGAAATTGAAATTCCCTCGTGAAGTGACCTGTTGATCAATCTTCGATGGTAATATACCGCTGATACAGTTTCTGCAACTTAGTCTACCTGCAAGGTTTAAAGCGACATTGACATGCAGTTACGTCAGCCGTTCGCGGTTATGCCGGTAGTGCCTGCGCGTAAGGGGACATCGCTACTAAACGCTCGTGTGAGTATGAAATGACTCAGTCTATGCGAGACGGTTCAATTAAACATCTTGCGCAAAGATGTAGATATCTGATGGCTGGTTGTCGTGCATTTCTAGTATCCCGGCGAAACTTGAGATCTAACTCAGTCTCTGCAACGTTTCCATCTGTGCAAGGTTCAAAGCGACATTTTCATACAGAAACATCGCCTGATGTTGGTAGAACGAGGCGGACAGAGTGGAGGCAAACAATTTTCTTACAGTTTTATTGTAACGTTTTACTCATTTACGTGATATCTTAACCCTTTTAAACCAGTGAAGAAATATAAAATCAGCACTATTTTATATTCCATTTATACTATAGTACATTATGATACAAGTGTGGTATGTTGGTCATCGAGTCGGTTTTTAATGGAGACGAGAAGTGTAATGACCAATGCTCACGTGTTTCATACGACGTTTTTCAACACACTTGCGAGGAAAAGTAAATAAAACTAACGAAATGTAATACTGTGAATAAACTTAACAAACAGAAACCCATTTAAAAGATGGCGGCCGTAATTTTATTTTTTCGCGCGCTCAGCGCTGCATGCGCGCGCAAGTCTGAGATAAGGGCACCGGCAAAGTAGCTAATCAGCCACATATTTATGAATTTTGAAATTGGGTATTTATAGGTAAAAATACACCGTCAAAATATAAATACCAACAAGCTAACAAGCAGTTTCATGAATTTTTTTAATTATTTATCACATTTTGAATTGAATTTTATATTTACGCAAATAACTACTTAGCTGTTTTCGAAACAATAATACTTCTTGCTAATATTTAAAAAGATATGTAATGAAAAGGCACTAGTGCGATAATGTAATGTAAAAGGCACGGCATGGGTAATATTCTGCATTATCAGTGTAAATACGCTGTAATAAGACCTACTTTACGAGCAGGTGTGTTGAAAATTACTTTATGTAACTTTCTTTGCTTCGAAATCAATAATTTCCATTGTAGCGCTGCTGCTTTTAATGGATTAAAAGGGAGTTCTAAACATTAGGTATGTGGCTGGAGGACCGGCTATCTATATAATACAATACTCAAAGGGTAAAAGGGTAATCATAAACTGCTCTTATTGTGGTGTTGGACTTACCTTTAATATGTTAAACCATATTTTTAAAGAACTTTGAGTACCTACCTAGTTGATTTCCTCCAACCCCTAATATAACAACGCGTTACAATCTAACAACAGAGCCGTTGTTTTTCAACCCGACTACTTTCATCAATCCGGCAGGATATGGTCGGCAAAATGCCTACTTCACTGCTTCAGATAGTTATCATTGTAGCACCTTTCAGATTCACTATCCAAAGATATAGTCTGCTAATATTATTCAGACAGTTATCCACCAGGATATTGTCGGAGCCATATAGAGAAGTAATCTACATTACTTCTCACAAATGACCTACGTGTCACTGGACCGCGCAGGTCTTCATAATTCACTAGGTAAGTTGCTGTAAGAATTCACTTTTCAGTATATTAGCCAAAAGGAGCTGATGACAGTCCTCGAGTCTCTCAGGACATTAGTATAATTTTGAGATTATATATCGTGATATTTTTTTTGTCACATCTCCACTATTTATTTGGTTGTTTCTCAATAGTCGCTTTACTTCGACATATCCCAAGCGAACAGCAAAGGCAGCTTTAACCAAGTCGACGAAATCGAGGTAATCTAACCATAATGTGTCTTGGATGTGGCTGGTGCGGCATACAGCCCAAAAGCAGAGTTCCTTAATATTTCTACAGCTGTTCCGTAGATTACCTACATAGTAAAGGAATAAGAATTATAAAGTGAGTAGCAATGGAGTATTGAATATCGGACTGAGCATGATATACATAAGCATATTGAGCGTGGGCGCCATTGTGCCTCTGCCGCCCCGTATGGGAAAAGGCGTGACGCTATGTTATGTTAGGACACCAACCTGGTATTTCTACCAGTGAACTGTTTTTCAAAACTTTTATCCATTACACATTATTATTTTAATGAATGTTATGGCCATGCTGGATTATCCCAATGAAGTATGTATATGTGACTTTTATGGTCCAGTTCTAGGTAACATGGTTTCAGTTAATGTTGTCTAAACAGCTGCGGGTAATAATGAAAACGCGTTCAGATACTTGTATTAGGTATCTGATCAATGATAATTGAATACGATAGATACTAAACTTCTTTATCACTGTAGGCATTTACAAATAAGCTTACAAAGCTTACAAATAAGCTGGAGTTAGAAATAAAGCATTGGATCTACTAAGATCATACCTAAGCAATAGAATTCAAAAGGCAGAAGTCAACGGCGTTAAATCTGATGGATCGGGGGTAAAAATTGGCGTTCCACAAGGTTCCATATTAGGCCCTTTCTTATTCCTGGTATATATTAACGATCTGCCTTTTATGGTGGAGAAATTGACTAACATAGTGTTGTTTGCTGATGACACTTCACTGGTCTTCAAAATTGAAAGAAAAAAAGAAGATTTTGATGATATCAATAGAGTATTATCTTTAACCTTGAATTGGCTCTCAGTTAACAATTTATTGTTAAATGCTGGTAAAACAAAATGTATCAAAATCTCACTTCCAAATGTCAGGCAAGTTGGAACCAGTTTAGTGTTGGACAGCAATACGTTAGAATTAGTAAATGACACGAAGTTTCTTGGAATAACCATTGATAACAAATTGCAGTGGGGACCCCACATAGAAAAATTGGCTGGTAAATTAAGTTCTGCGGCGTACGCTGTTTGGAACATCAGACAAAACACGGATGTGGCTACATCTAGGCTAGTATATTTTAGTTACTTTCATAGTGTCATGTCCTATGGTATCTTGTTGTGGGGAAAAGCAGCGGATATTAAAACTATTTTTATTTTACAGAAAAGAGCTATTCGAGCAATTTATAATTTAAAACGCACAGACTCCTTAAGACAGCTTTTTAAAGAAATTGACATACTAACTGTAGCTAGTCAATTTATTTTCGAAAATACAATGTACGTACGCAAGAACCTTACAAGTTTCCCAAACTTAGCGATAGCTGTAATGTTAACCTAAGAAATAATCACAGACTACTTGCGCCCCGGTTTAGACTCGCGAAGGTTAGAAATTCTTTCAAGGGTCAATGCATTCTCTACTACAACAAGATACCTCTGGAGATCTTGACATTGCCATTTGAGCAATTTAAAATCCATGTTAAAGCGACTTAGTCGAAAAAGGGATATTACAATGTTCAAGATTACTTAAATGATGGGTCTGTGTGGGGTTAATCTGGCTCAACACAGACCTTGCTGTTAATAATTTTGTAATTATTTATTCCTGCTTATTAATTATGATAATGACTAAATATTATATTTTGTATTAGTTAAGCATAACCAATTTTTAAAAAGAGATCTAAAAATCAATCTGTGGGAGTTTCTACGCCCTTCTTCTCCCACAGTGGTCCAATGTAGAGAAGTGGCAAAATATGACGATTGCTAAGTATATGTAAATATCTACAGTAATAAAGACATTTGGTATTTGGTACTTATTACAGGTAAACTTGTATTTTTCTCTATGCTTGCCCACTGTAGAAGCATCTTCAGTTTAGTCAGATAGCCACACTAGCTCCTGTAATAGAATCAGCCACATCTAGCATCGCCGCAACTAAAGGCGTGACTTAAAAATTATTGATGCAGAAGATACAACCTCACGTTTCAGAGCTCAAACAATGTCTGCGTCAAAAAAAACAATCAGCTGCCAGACGAGATTCCAGACCCGAATTTCCGAATTTCTATAGTTGTACTTTTTATCTGGCTAATCCGCCAGTAGCCAATATGGTCAAAGAGGTAGTACGTTACATACCCGTCTTGTTTGGGTAGGATTTTACCTGATAAAATCCGCTAAGATACTAACTAAACTAAACTAACTTACCAAATTAACTACTTAAGATAAAATTCTCTAAAGCTCGCCATCTACAATGTCAGAGAAATATATAACTAACAGTCTAGCTCAACTTCATACAAACATCACACATTCGTATCCTCACACGACATTTTGGCGCCTATTCTTTTCAGAAGTGATACGAAAAGGTATTTAGATTGATTGAGTAACTTTATTATTAAAGTCAGATTACAGACTTGTTCGCCAGTCTTTTGCAAAGACCAATCATATGTGGAAGTACATAATCAGTGGTAATGCATCCAGGAGGCGCACTCCCAATTGAAAATACAGCAATTCTAATTTGATTATACCTACTGCTAATCACTAATTTCATCAATGTTTTGTGTTTAAATCAGATTGGCCCTGTCTGTGCAAGGTACAAATTATAATAACTCATTTTCACATGTATTCGATTCGGCACGCCTACGTCTCTAGCTCCGAGTTTCGTAGGTCAGGTGACCGACCTGATATCCTGACCTCACAACTGCAGTCTTGGTAGTCGTCGAGGTGAATGGCGAGCTAGCAGCCAACCACCGAGCACCAATCTCGGTGAACTTGTACTTAAGTGCTGACTGAAGGGAAAACCTACTGTAAAGCTTTGCATATTCTTAGATTCATATAGATCAGATAAGTCTTAATAGCCAGAAACTAACTAACCAAGTCTAACCTAGCCAGCCCAAAACTCGGCTGGCCTCAAAAGATGACTTCATCAGACCTTTCTTAAGTCTGTGTTTGTTTCTATCTATTTGCCTTATTTTTGAGTTGCATTTGCGCAGCCTATCTTTGCATCACGTACACGATGATGCATACACATTCAGTGTCATAATTTATATTAGGTTTCCATAAATGAACTCCTAGTCATATCACATTGGCGTTTTTAACTCAGCAGTCGATACCAAACACTACTCAATAAAGCCAGGTAACGTCAGGTATAATATAGCAATTTTACCTGAAAATAAAATTGTTATTATACATACTTACCTGGCTTTAAGCCTAGGTAAATCGCTGCCTGCTGTGCACATTACTGTGCATTGCATAATCGTGACACATTCTTAGACACGATAAGCTCTTTATTGAGTTGCCAATGACCTGAAAATTGAGCGCGCACAATAACGCTGGCTACAATTGCCGCCATTTCTGAAACTTTACGCGCGCAATGTTGCTGAGGTTCAAAATGGATATGACATGTATTTTAGGAGTTTTAAAGAGGAAGTGAGCTATTTGGGGCTAATTTCGTCGCACCGGAAAGGAAGTCAAGTATGCTACTCTCAATATTAGGCTTAAAGCCAGGTAAGTATGTATAATAACAATTTTATTTTCAGGTAAAATTGCTATATTATCATTATATGGACAAGGTTGTATATCCTTTGGCGAGAGGCAGCACGTGCATTTCCTTTCTCTTTCGTGATAGGTACTTTTATATAAGTAGTATATGTTTGATGTAAATTTATTTTTATGCTTTATTTTATTTAGTATATACATCATTTATTACATTATATATATATATATACATTATTATGTTTTAGTTGTACACAATTAGATGTATACAGTTTTATTGCGCACTAGGATTCTCCTGTTGCAAAACTTTTCCTGTCCTGTTTTGGTAGTAGAAATCTCTCTTTAGAGATAAACTCGTCTTTGCTCATTAAATGTTTTGTTACCATACTATTAAGATTTCCGTGCAATAAAGAATATGAATATGAATAAGCGTTGTTGCAATAATGACCACCTCTAGTCGATATACGAGTACCATAGTTGATACACCAAAGCTGTGTTATTATATCTTAAGTAAAAGTAAAATATATTCTGTTATTGTTCTTGTTTTAGAGAGTCTATGAAAATTAATAATAAATAAAATAAGTAATCTAGGTAGTAAGTAAGAATTTAAGTTATAACCTTTTATAATCCTAAGTTAGCAGCGCCCTAGCAGGGTTCTTGTTTGTTCCTGAAAATACTTATCTAAGACCCTATGTACAACAAGAAAGCTAATAAACGTCTATTCTATTCTATTCTATTCTACTTATGTCAGTATTTCTTCCCAAGTATATCTACTGTAATGTACTTTACTGCCCCCTGCTTAAGTAACTCAAATCCACACAAAATCCCACGCAGTTAATGTCGAATTGACGTGTAGTGGTGTATTCGAAAACTGTCGAATTTCCACAGTTTTCGGTCGATTTGAGTTACTGAATAAGGGGGCTCATCTTTCCTAATTCATGTCCACAGTAAAGACGTGTCCACACCAAAGTACGGCAAGGAAGACCCGAAGAACGAGCCTCACGTGGGCGGGAACACTTGGGCGGGCGGAACCGGTGGGCGGGACACAGCCGGGCTGGGCGGGAAGGGCGGCCCGTATCGGCTGGATAAGGGCCATGACGTGCATCAGGTGAGATGTGATGATGGCTACTACTGAACTGATTTGGGTGAAATTTGGAACATAGTTAGATTATGTACTGGAGTAACACTAGGACTTTTTATCGTAGACAATGCAGTTTATGCTGTTACATATCGCGGATTCCGCGGGGGCCTTTTAGATAGTTCCTAATATTTTCGGTATGTAATCCAAACATACATCGGTGGATCAAAAGATAATCTCCCTAGGTTACATTATAGTTTGGTCTGGATACTATAATGATGATGATGTGCAACCGATTTCGGTCACGGTCCGCTCAACGGCACCTAATGTCAAAAGCTCATTGCAGATGGCGCCGGTTTAGTTGGAGGCTGTCTATCTGTCAATGTTGTCCAATTCTATTTACTTCTTTTACGTTGATGTTAATGTTGCCAGTGTCGAGTGTATTTGAAAGATCACGTGACTTGTATATTAAGATGAATGAAACGCTTTCCCCCCAACTATGCCAGCGTCACAAGGTGGAAACAAAGGCGGATATAGCTGCTATTAGTCTGAATCTGAAGTCGTCGTCGTTAGTGGGCTCGCATGTGGCTTATGTAGCCAATCTTACTTGTGAACATCCTCGCACATTACGGGCATGTGAGCACACCATTCATATAGCTATTGTACATTACTGCAGCGGCCGGCAACAAGGTAATTGCAGGACGAACGTTATGCGCCGAGGCTCACATACGTGAGTCCTGCAGTGACTCGTTGTGGCCAAGGCTTAGTACTTTTCTCAAATAATGCGAGGGATTTCAAACAAAGTAATAAGT
Source organism: Argyresthia goedartella (assembly GCA_949825045.1). Taxonomy (NCBI): domain Eukaryota; kingdom Metazoa; phylum Arthropoda; class Insecta; order Lepidoptera; family Argyresthiidae; genus Argyresthia; species Argyresthia goedartella. The sequence continues at coordinate 33,408,945 of OX463812.1, read as the reverse complement.
ACTTAGTCCAAAATAACTGTCGTACCACTGTACAGAGGCCTTTTCGAAATTTAAATAAAACCTTTGATAAGTTACCTTCTTGGTTGCCATAGGGCCGAGGAAAAAGATCGTTCCATTTTTAAAAACACTACACTACAGTTAAGGATTTTCATCCATGTTTAACCGGCAGCTACGCGTAGTACTGACAGCAATGCAGTAGAGGAAGTTCGATTTATCTCAAAGAAGGTTGTCACAATAATCCTCATATTTCCAAGCATGTTTGAGAAGTTAAATTGCGCAGGGGTCGGGCTTTTATTTCATCGCGTTTGGATTCTCCAATTCACGGATTTTGTTATTGACTCAAGTACTAAACTGTGCTGTACTGTATTGTACTGACTGTTCGGGAACCGAACACCTTTTGCTGACGCCTGTATAGTCGGCCACTCGCGATTACTTATTTTCAGTGCATTTTACGGAACCGCGCGTGACGGGTGCATTCATAACATTTCAACATTTCCTCATTAACTATTCGTGAATTAAAGTCACTTCAGTGTTCAAGCTAACATTGTGTATCAATCAACAACCCCAACAAGGCATCAACCCAAACATTGGTCCTTCGAGCCACTCGGTTGGACTTCGTGCGTGATTGCAATCAGTTCACTGGCTTCCCAGAAGCGGGTTCCACCAGTTGGATTGAGAAGGGCAAACTTCACGTGTGAAGCTCGCCGGGTAATCAGCAAAAAAGGAGTGAGTGCCGAACAACAAACATCTAAACATTTCGAGAGAGTCGGAGAACATTAACATTAAACAACAACAATTATCTTAACATTCCAAGAGCGACAGAAAACATTAACAACCAACAATGGAGGAATTAATGAGCAAACAAGTGGAGACGACGGCAGCCATGGAGAAATTGCTGGTCAACTTCAAAAAAGAAAAAACTGAGAGTAAGCCAACCATAGCAAGTAAAAGGATTGAGAAACTGACGGAGCTGTTTCGTGAATTTCACGCGAATCATCTCATCCTTTGTCAGTATGAAGATAAATCGCACGATTATTTCAAGGGAGAACATTACGAGACAACAAAAATATTTTACTATGAAACATTAGCCTATTTGGAGAAATATGTGAAGCTACAACAACAAACATCTGGAACGTCGAAGGAGATCACTAACATTGACAAAAAATTAGACGACAAGCTACGTAAGCAGACGGCTAACTACAAGGCTTTTCAGCGAACAATTACGAACATAGATGTAGAGGCGATAACAGAGAAATGGGAGTTTGAAGATGCTCTGAAGACTTTGGAAACGCGTTGGTCGACAATCGACTAATTGCATTGGGAACTAGAAGGTTTGCTTAATGAAGAGGATAATGAACAGTTCGAGGCATTATTTAACAACAACGAGAAGCAGTATAATAAACTGAAAAAGAACCTTAATTCAAAAATGTGGTCAGAAACCCACAGAGACAAAACAACCCCTAAAATGGAGGTACCGGTATATCATGGAAATTACAACCAGTGGATGTCTTTTAAAGACCTCTTTACTGAAACTATTCACAAGAATGCTTCGTTGTCTAACGCACAAAAGATGCAGTTTCTGAAAGGGAAGGTACGTGGAGAAGCTGAGCGTCTGATACAGCACCTCAATATTAGCTCTGACAACTATACCGTGTGCTGGGACATTCTGAACCATAGGTACAACAACAAACGCCTTATTTTCACAACGTATATCAACACACTATTAGAAATACCAAACATGAAACACCAGTCCCTAGAACAGATCAAGAGGATGCACGATGTGGCCCAAGAAACACTCAATGCGATGCAAGAAACACTCGATGCGACAAGAACTTAGGAGTAGATATAACAACATGGGACCCACTAATTGTACATATTTTGGATTTGAAATTGGATAGCGAAAGCCACTCAGAGTACATAGACTCTTTAAAAAATCGCCGCGAGCTACCAAAATTGAGCGATTTTATTGATTTTCTGGAGGGAAAATTCACCGCTATGGAAACAAGTCGACGAAAAGGAGAGAACAATCAGCAAAGAGCATCTTACAATCATCATTATCAGCCAAGTTCATCATCTTCAAATAATACTCGAACAAATATTTCGAACAATAAAGAAAGACCGCCAGTAACAAAATCAACATTCAACGTGACGAATATAAAATGCCCACTATGCAACAACGAACATGGCCTGTATAACTGCAAATACTTCCTAGAATTACAAAATTATAGAAAACTAAAAAAAGTACGAGAACTTCAAGTTTGCATCAACTGTTTATTCAGCCACAATGGCAACGAATGTAAATCATCAAAAACATGCCGCAAATGTAACAAGAGACACAACACAATAATTCACGATGCACTGAACTGCAATAACAACTCACACGTGTCGAAACAAAGTGATTTGAACATGACAGCGGAGGTCTTGTTGTCAACCGCCATGATAAAAGTGAAGGGAAGCGATGGTACTTATCATCTCCTGAGAGCGCTGGTGGACCAAGGGTCACAAATTTCTATCATTACGGAGAAAACAGCCCAGTTATTAAAAATTAAACGTGTCAACTGCAAGGGATCAGTTTGTGGTATTGGAGAGAAAGAGACAAATGGAAAGGGAATGATGCACATAGAATGCAAATCTATACATAACGATTACACTTTTAACACAGACGTCATCATAATGAACAATCTGGTCGGTAACTTACCTAACAAAACATTTGCAAAGCCGGAATGGACATCAATCAAAAATATTTCATTAGCCGACCCGGAATTTTACATTTGCCGCCCAGTTGACGTGTTACTTGGAGCAGAAATATATTCACAAATTATACTCAGCGGAATGATTAAGGAGAATGACTCACGTCAGCCGCTCGTACAACAATCACATCTTGGTTGGTTACTGTGTGGAAACGCCAAGACATACAAATGCAACTTAGTGATGCAAGATTTAGATGAGATTAAAAGGTTTTGGGAGTTGGAGGAGATCAATGAACAGTCAAACTTATCAGTAGAAGAGCAACATTGCATAACATACTACAACGAAACAACTACCAGAAAAGAAAATGGGAGATATGAAGTACGATTACCACTCAAAGAAGACATCGAGACAAAACTAGGGTCGTCTAAACAGACTGCCTTAGCACAATTTAAAAATTTGGAGAAAAAGTTTCAGAAACAAAGTAAATTAGCGACGGATTATAAAACATTTATGGAGGAGTACGGAGCCTTAAATCATATGAAACCGACAAATAGCAACGAGACACCTGAGTACTACATGCCGCACCACGGGGTCGAGCGAATCGACTCGCTGACAACGCAATATAGAGTTGTATTCAACGCATCAAACAAAACATCTACAGGATGTAGTCTTAATGACTTAATGTATACAGGACCGAATTTACAGGTTGACCTACAAACACTTTTGCTCAGATGGAGACAATACCAATATGTTTACACGGCAGACATAGAGAAGATGTTTCGCATGATACTAATAAATGAAGAAGACCAAAGATACCAGAAAATTATTTGGAGATCAGACTTAGAACAACCCATACAAATATTTAGTCTATCAACAGTCACGTACGGAACACGCGCCGCGCCGTTCTTAGCAATGATGACTCTGAAAAGATTGGCAGCGGACTCACGAGAGCAATATCCTGAAGCAGCCAAAGTTGCAGAATCAGCATTCTACATGGACGATTTGCTGCATGGATCAGATACGATTGAAGAAGGAAAGAAACTGATAAGAGAGTTGGACTTATTGATGAAATCAGGCGGATTTAATCTCAGGAAGTGGTCCGCAAGTGAACCGCAACTACTGGCAGATATCAAAGAGGAACGTAACCGGACAGAAGACACAATTTTCAATTTTAAAACAGACAACATTAGTAAAAATTGAGATTATGTTGGAACTCAGATAAAGATACTCTCACGTTTCAATACAGCATTCCAGAACAGAGAGGGAAACATACAAAAAGAAGCTTGTTGTCCGAGATATCGAAACTGTTTGATCCAATGGGATGGCTGGCCCCCATTACAACAAAACTAAAACTTTTATTCCAACAACTATGGAGTGAAACCATTAAGTGGGACGACGAAGTACCGGAAAACATTCAGAAGGAATGGGCAAGGTTAAAGGCGGAACTTAACCTCATTAACGAAATCGAAATTCCCAGATGGATTGGAAGCAGAAGGGGAGATATAATAGAGCTTCACGGCTTTTGCGATTCGTCCTTAGTCGCATTCGCCTGTGTGGTTTATGCTAAGATTATCAACAAACAAACAGTGGTTCTGGTGTCAGCCAAAACAAAACTCGTTCCACACAAAAAAGCATCAACACTTCCTAGAATGGAGCTTAACGGAGCCTATTTACTGGCAAAACTAATGAGAAAAATTGCAGAAGCATTACATCAACATAAACTTGAGATCTATGGATGGACGGACTCGATGGTGACATTAGGTTGGTTACAAGGAGAGCCGAGCCGATGGAAACCATATGTGGCGAATCGAGTTCAAAAAACAACAGAAGTCATACCGGGTCAAAGTTGGAGGTATGTGAACACGAAAGAAAACCCTGCTGACGCAGCGAGTCGGGGTCAATACCCTATACAGCTAAAAGACAACACATTGTGGAAAAATGGGCCTTCTTGGCTGTCAACATTTGAGAAAGAAAATACCGAGCCGGAGAATTACACAACAGAACAGGAAATGTGCAAAAAACAATCAACAGTCGTTATGGAACGAGAGAAACATTTGATCGACGATCTTTTAAACAATCATAGCTCATTCAATAAAATAACACGTATTGTAGCTTGGCTACTAAGGACAGCTGCACCGAGTAAACGTAACAAATTGCCAAGCTATCTCACGTTACACGAGTTGGCCGCCGCAAAAACGCTGATCGTAAAATACGTGCAACATGCAGAGTATGGAGCGGAAATCGAACGATTGCGAAAACATAAACAAATAGAGGCGAAAAGTAAAATTTTGAGTTTGAATCCGTTCATTGACGAATTAGGAGTTTTACGAGTTGGTGGGAGGTTGGAGAACGCGAACATAAACAAGGAAAGGAGACACCCAAAAATCATACCACGAGGGAGTCGACTGGCAGAGCTTTTGATAGATGAAGCTCATCAACTAACATTCCACGGAGGTCCACGCCTGACTTCGGCGAATCTCAGGCAGCAGTTCTGGATCCCTGGAGGAAACAACGCAGTGAAGAAACAGTTGCGTAACTGCGTGACTTGCAGAAAAAACAATCCGAGCAAACAAAACCAAATAATGGGAGATTTGCCCGCAGCTCGGGTAGAGCCTGCACAACCCTTCTACCAATGTGGGGTTGACTACACCGGGTTTGTGGAGATAAAGGCGAACAGAACAAGAAACGCAAGGTCACTGAAAGGCTATATCGCCGTGTTCATTTGTATGGTGACCAAAGCCATTCATCTGGAGTTGGTGTCAGACCTTACCAGCTCAGCATTTCTAGCAGCATTGAGGAGGATGGCCGCCAGGAGAGGAGCCCCCGGCCACCTGTACAGTGATTGTGGCACTAACTTTGTCGGCGCTAACAGAATAATACAGGAAGAGTATGAACAAGTGAAACAAACATTGGATGACAATTTTCGAAGAGTTTTGGAAAACATGAACATAACATGGCATTTTAATGCGCCCGCTTGGCCAAGCGCAGGAGGGATTTGGGAAAGAGCAGTGCGTAGCCTCAAACACCACTTGAAACGTGTAGTCGGACAACAACGCCTAACATTTGAAGAATATTCAACAATATTATCGCAACTCGAAGCTTGCTTGAACTCCCGGCCTTTGTGCGCCCTGACAGAAGATACGGACGACTTGGATTTCTTAACTCCCGCACACTTCTTAACCGGGAGAGCAGGTGTAACAGTGATAGAAACCAGAGAGGATGCGAGAACAAGATGGTTCCTAACAACTCAGATTTTACAACAAATATGGAAGAGATGGAAAGACGAATATCTAACACAACTAACAGCAAGAAATAAGTGGTTACAACCAAAAAGAAACATCCAAGTAGGCGATTTAGTGACCATTCGAGAAGATAACATGCCTGTCGGAAAATGGGCAATGGGCAGAGTGGTTGAGATACATCCAGGAAGAGACGGTTACGTGAGGATAGTGACATTGAAAACAGAGACTGGATATATCAAACGCCCCGTAGTCAAGCTCAACTTGCTCCCAATACAATCCGAAGAACAAAAACAAGATGACAGCGAGAAAAATGCAAAGTACAGCAATAACAACAACCATCAGCAAACAAACTGTAGCCGCAAGCCGCTCTCCAAACTATTCGCGGTGGTAACAGCAATAATATTTTTTGCTTCATTCATATCGGGATCGAGCGCAACATGCAACGTCACAAAACTCAACAACAACCAGTCGCTTTATTTCGACCCGCTCGCAAAAATGCAACTACTAAATGATCAATGGACACTCGTGACATACTATGATATGAGTCCATACTGGGCCGGAACACAAACAACAGAAAAACTCTTAAAATATCTCGAAAATATGTGTAACAGTCTGGAAATAAACAATAAGTGTAACATGATCATACCTCAACTGAGACATGAGTTCAATGAGCTGGAGTACTACGACCAGATTTTGTCAACTCAGCATTTCACGGAGCAAGCGAGACGCCGCCGCCGCCGCCGCCGCCGCAGAGGTCTTATCAACGGTGTCGGTTACCTTGCTAATAGCCTGTTCGGGGTACTAGACGAACATTTCGCAGAACAGTACTCACGCGACATAGCGCTTATTAAGAAAAATCAATCTCATCTAAAGAAATTATGGATTAATCAGACGACAGTGTTGGAGTCGGAACATAATCTACTAAAACGAACAGAGGAAATCATGGAAAAACAACATAAAATTATTAATAAACATTTGAACAGTCTTGACGCAGCAACAAAAAATATTCTGAAGGAGATTAACATTGCAGAGAAAGAAAGAGACTTTACATTGACAGCTATTGCAGCGACAAACATACTACAAATCTTAAGAGAAATACAGAATATGATGCTGGATACCATATCAGACATATTTAAGGGACAGTTTAACCTACATTTATTGACGCCAAAACAACTTCAAGAACAATTAAACATAATAACTGGATTATTATCGAGCGAAGTAACATTACCGATTGAAAACATACATACAGACTTTACGAAGCTTTACAAACTTCTAAAAGTTCGAGCAAGAATGACACAAGATTATTTCATCTTTGAAATCAGAATCCCCCTAGTCAGCAGAGAACAGTATGATCTGTACCACGTCATTACAGTGCCGCAAGTGCAACAATCAAATATGATATCAATCGTGCCTATTTCCGAGTATGTGGCGCTAAACCTACAAAAGGACAGATATATACCCGTAACACAGGAGAATATACAGAAATGCATAATCGAAGACAGTTCAACATTCATGTGCAACCTTCAAAACCCTATATACAAGATGAAGTCTGATATTGATTTGTGTGTGCAAACAGAGAGCAAATGTGAAATAAACGTCGCTAAGTGTAAAAATAACTGGGTCGGACTTATGAAAGAAAACATTTATCTATACTTCTGTTGCGAGCAATGCCAACTACGAACAATATGCGGAGATCGCGTTACCGCACACCAGCTGACGCATACAAGTGTCATTAGCCTCGATGATTACTGCATAATCAAAACAAAGGACTTTACGATCTACGGGCACAAACACTACAGAAGTCAATTAAACATTAAAGATGAGTTTCAACCTTCAATCATAGCCCCGATCAATCACATAATTAACATTACGATAGAGACGCAAGATGGAAATGCGACAAATGAAACTAAAGAAAGAGATCGGTTATCTCAGGACATAGAAGCGAAGCTGAGGCTAATGAAACAGAGTCAAAGTGATGAAGATGGAACCCAGGTCTCATACCATAATATTCACCACTACGCACTGATCTACGGTATCATTGTACTGTTAGTGCTGGCATGGTTATGGCGTCGATCACGTCGTAGTTGGAGAACACCCCAGGCACCAGCAGCAGCAACGACGAGCGAGCCGGCTGTGAGCGCCCCTTCCCCCGCCTCCGCCCAGGCCCCAGCTAAACACAACTACAATCAACATCGTCATAGTGCACCAGCGAATGACTTCAACATGGACAATGGGAAATCCCCAGTGTTTCGCAAAATAGTGTTTAGTGATGAATAAATATTTTACATAATTACATAAGTACTAACATTAACATAATTTCCTATATTGTAACATGATTTGTAATTTTCTTTCTTGTTTAATCACCACATTAACTACTAACATTTAACATGAAAGCACCCAGAACGCTTATCTTTGCCCCCGGGAATATGTTCGGGAACCGAACACCTTTTGCTGACGCCTGTATAGTCGGCCACTCGCGATTACTTATTTTCAGTGCATTTTACGGAACCGCGCGTGACGGGTGCATTCATAACATTTCAACATTTCCTCATTAACTATTCGTGAATTAAAGTCACTTCAGTGTTCAAGCTAACATTGTGTATCAATCAACAACCCCAACAAGGCATCAACCCAAACACTGACAGACCCCAAATAATTAGCTTTGTTCCACTTTCAGCTGTCTGAGGCAGAAAAAGACGATATACCAGAGCACGTGAAGAAGGCGGCGCGTGACATGAACCGCAAGGTGTTCGAAGAGAGGCTGAAAGAGATCCGCATGAGCGAACATGACGCCAAACTGTACGGACAGTTCTACAGAGCGGTGCAGCCACAGGTAAACATGAATATTATAATAGTCCGACCGATTCCAGAGCAATCGTAACTGTTTAGTAACTTGTGGCTCTGTGTGCTGTGGACTTCGCGCGCGACACAGGAAATTAGCGATATTTTTTTCATTTCATTAATTATTTTCGGGAAATATTAAACTGTATATTTGAAATATTAAAAATACTGATTTGCACAGCAAATATACTGATTTTCACAGCAAATGTCAGGGCAAAATACTGCGGTAGCCTAGGTGAAGGGTAAGGGGTGAGCGAAGCGAAACGGTTTGTTCAACCTAATACGAAGGATAATGTAAGAACAATAAAAATACATAAAACTTAAAAAGTGGTATATATTTTTTTGCAGTGAAAATCAGTATTTTTGATGTGCGATTAAATACTAGACATTTTTTTCTACCAATTCTTTCAATACCACATACAAGCTTATGAATCCACCTGGCTATGTACATGGAGTATGAAAGTCCGCCTGAAATCCGGACAAACGAAAGCATTTTTACCCAAGCTGAAACGGAGACGGTTCGCGCGCTCGGTCAAAACCAGCCAATCATCTGCTATTAGTTATATATAAGCATCCGCTATTTTTAATTAGACTTCGTAAAATCGACTTTTACATTTGACTACACTTCAGAAATTAGGGGATAGGCCCTTCTCTATAGCGCAATACTTCACTGTAAGATCTGTCTCAGCCAACCCGTATTTATTGATGAGAACAATTTAATGACCACCAAAATATTTTTTTCCTACCCAAAATGGGTAAATGCTACCCAAAATTAATAAATGATCACCAAAAATTGCAGAAAATATCAAGGCAAAAAACTGCGGTAGGTAGAAGGGTAAAGGGGGTGAGCGAAGCGAATGACGATAGTTTACGTATCACTTGCAATTAATTAATAGTTTTATTTTACCTCGTATTATTTTGATTCACACATTACCATAAATACAGTGAACGATAATCGTTCACTGCATAAATATAAATGAAATATTTACAAGATAAGATAGTTACAATTCAGTTAAAAACATATAAATACAGATTCAATTCAAATAAATTACATTAATATAAATACAGATTGAATTTAACTAAATTACATTAATATAAATCCAGATTCAATTCAAATAAATTACATTAATATAAATACAGATTCAATTTAAATGAATTACATTAATAAAAATACAGATTCAATTAAATTTAGTTAAAATAATATAAATGCAAAGTCAATTCACTTCCATTATACAGAGACAAAACAATGTACTAAGATAATTGTGACATGATACAGGGACAAGACATTGTATTAAGATAATTGTAACATGATACAGGGACAAGACGATGTACTAAGATAATTGTAACATGATACAGGGACAAGACAATGTACTAAGATAATTGTAACATGATACAGGGACAAGACAATGTACTAAGATAATTGCAACATGATACAGGAACAAGACAATGTACTAAGATAATTGTAACATGATACAGGGACAAGACAATGTACTAAGATAATTGTAACATGATACAGGGACAAGACAATGTACTGAGATAATTGTAACATGATAAACAGATCAGCGCCCTCCGTGGAGTGCTGGCGGAGCTGCAAGCCAAGAGGAAGGAGAGGCAGTGGAGCCGCCATCAGACTAGTGGCGACTTGGACGATGCCAAGATTATTGAAGGTATGGGTTTAGCTTGAGGAAAATGCCTTTGCTCTAACGCACTAAGGCTACATATTTCATACATACACTAGCTGACCCGACCGACGTCTATTGTCAGAAGGATATCAAACTTAAATATTCTCAATTTTTTAGGCTGTTCCCTTAATGTTTTTTTCCGTAAAGGGCCCACATCACTTAAGGTATGACAGATAAATTAATAATAATTTAATTCATATTGCTCAGTTTGGTTTCACAAAGGGTCGTTCAACAGCCGATGCTGGTGTTGAACTAATCGACAATATTTTTGATGCCTGGGAAGACGCAATGGATGCAATAGGTGTCTTCTGCGATCTATCCAAGGCTTTTGATTGCGTCCATCATGACACTCTTGTCAGGAAGTTACGCCATTATGGTGTAAAAGATCAGGCACTTGGCCTTCTGGAGTCATATCTAACAGATAGGGTTCAGATGGTCGATGTTAATGGGAAAAGGTCACCTGGGTCTTCAATAAGTATGGGCGTACCGCAAGGTTCAATTCTTGGTCCTTCCTTGTTTTTAGTATATATTAATGATTTACCTTACCTTGTTAAAGCAAAACATGGGTTAGTATTGTTTGCCGATGATACTTCTTTGATATTTAAAGTAAAAAGACAGCAATCAAATTATGACGAGGTAAACAATGCTATCTCTAGTATAGTGAACTGGTTTACTGTTAACAATTTATTACTTAATGAAAAGAAAACTAAATGTATTAAATTCGTGTTACCCAATGTGAACCCGGTAACTACAGACATATTTATAAAAGGACAGAGATTGGACCTTGTGCAGTCGACTGCCTTTTTGGGCATTACTTTAGACACCAAACTACAATAGGATCCTCATATAAATAAATTGTCGAACAGACTGAGTTCGGCAGCGTTCGCAGTTAAAAAAATTAGAGCTCTTACCGACGTAGACACCGCTAGACTAGTCTACTTTAGTTACTTTCATAGTCTAATGACCTATGGTATTTTATTGTGGGGTCACGCTGCGAATGCTAATAGTATATTTATTCTGCAGAAACGGGCTGTTCGTGCAATTTATAGATTAGGGCCTAGAGTGTCACTGAGGGAAAAGTTTAAAGAAATCAATATTCTGACATTTGTGTCTCAATATATCTATGACAATCTTGTGTATGTAAAAAGAAATATAACTAATTTTCAGAAGTACAGTGATATACACAATTTTAATACTAGAAATAAAGACAAGTTGGTTGCTTATGTAAGCCGACTACATAAAATTAGTAATTCTTTTAAAGGCAATTGTATACGCTATTACAATAAGGTCCCTACTGATATTAAAAACTTACCTTTAGACAAGTTTAAAATAATAATAAAACAGAAATTGTATAAAAAAGGTTACTATAGGATATCTGATTACTTAGAGGACATATGTCCATGGGAATAGATTGTTTGAGTAACAGGCTGTTTCGATATATAATTAGCATTCATTTTGTAATTTGACAATATTTTATTTAAAAAAGGAAACGCAAAAGATGCGACGACTGTGGAGTTTCTTCGGTGAGCTCTTCTCCACAGATTCCGCCATTGTGTTAGTGAACTCACCCAAAAAAATGTAATGACGGATCTAAGTGATGTAACAACATCCTATGGAAATAAATGATTTTTGATTGATTTGATTGATTGATTTGACAGCATCGCAAAAATCTGCGCCACATCGACTTTAGTTCGTTGTGTCGCACATTTTTGCGATGCGCCGCCGCAACGCAGTGATATGGCCTAAAAACCTCCCTAAAACTTCAACGAATACTTTAAAAAAAGTTTATACAAATTGGTCTAGCCCTTTGCAAGTTTCGGGCTTAACGCCTTAGCTATTAATTTTCATACATACATAGGTGATTTTGATGACTATTTTCACCCTTTTACCCACACTAGCAGCGACATATGAAAGTCCCAAGAGCCGGAATTTTTTCTTCCTCCTCAGAACAGATTGTACGGATTCAGATTTTGAAGTCGCGACGGTAACTGCACGACACGATAGTTTTACGTTTCCGACCTAACATAGAAACGAAATTTACGAGAAATCGAAGTTTTTCAAGACGTCCTACGGGTTCGTTCTCTTTATCCTACTAAATACTCTTAGTTGTATAGGAGGCAGCACAAGGACACCCATGTCCTGAGGACATTGTCCCCATGCTCCTATTGTACACAAATTTTTGTTGATGTAATAAAAAAAAAAAAAAAAGCTTCTACTTCACACTTACCTTTGCAGTAGGAGCATGATGTACGCCTTGTATACCTTGTACGCATTCCAGTAGGAATATTTAGAAAAAGTCCAAATTACATATTACTGTAGATATTTACATATCAGCAATCGTCAGTTTTTTCCACTTCTCTACATTGGACCACTGTGGGAGAAGAAGGGCGTAGAAATTCCCACAGATTGGTTTTTAGATCTCTTTTAAAAATGGCTTGTGCTTAACTAATACAAAATATATTTATATTATCATTATCATAATTAATAAGCAGGAATAAATACTTACAAAATTATTATCAGCAAGGTCTGTGTTGAGCCAGATTAACCCCATACAATCCCAGCTTGAGGGCCAATCTTTTCTCACGATGTACGTACGTACGTCCGGTACTTGAAAATACTTTTGAGTACGCCCATTTGCACTTCCTACAGGTATAGCAGGCGAGCGGACGATCTACCGGCGCCGTACGGAACAGGAGCCGCCGCCGGGCTCGCCGCCGGACAAGCCGAAGCGGCTGCGGCTCGTGGTGGACGTGTCGGGCAGTATGTACCGGTGGGTATATTCAATAAGTGTAATCATTATTTTATTTATCTACACACGTATCATAAACCGTTACGATCAGCATAATGTTAAACTACTTGGTAAAAACTCATTTCTTATCTGAAAATTTACACATTATGACCATAATGTGTAATTTTTCTGCATATTATGACATTCAAATTTCGAACACCGACGCCCGCCTGCGTGCCGCCGCTAGTTTGTCTGTGAAGTTGGTACTACAGAACAAGCTAAACAACTGCAGAGCCACAATGCCGGTCAAACATGCGGTTCCTGAACACATCAAAGAGAGCTTATGATATGTGTGTAGATAAACTAGTGTATTTAACTGTACATAATTAGGCATTATGTAGCAGTCACATAAACTACTATTATATCCGACTGTATTTTTTTTCTATACCACATACAAACTTATGAATGCATTTGGTAACGTACAAGCTACATTTTGCGATCTTTATTACACATTGACTTTTCACTAAAATAATATGACATGATGAACGACATCTCATTTTATAATCTATCGAGCCGTTTGTATTGCAGCGCGTGCTAACGAAATGGTCATACATACTCTAGTGGTTCTGTGAGAACGGTAGGCCTCGCGAGCCCTTCGACATACAGACATACTCAAACATATTGTCACGACTGACGGACAAAAGGCTTTATTTTCATGCGTTACAAGTTTATTTTTCGAAACAATTTAAGGAAGAAAGTCCAATTTTAAATTTAATTTCAGGTCCTTGAATTTTCCAATTATACTATGCAGACTTTTGAGCGAGGTAGGAGTATAAGTTTTGGCGATTACTCACGTTTCCTTGGTCAGAGGAGGCCAAGTCTTCGGTTCGTCTAGTGAAGGCGAAGAGAACTGCCTAGTCTGATTAGGTCTAAATTTTCCGAAATAAAATCAAAAACTGAAATCCGCTATAACGCGCAATTAAAACCTATACAGGTGATTCTCGTTTACCTAGAATCATGAAATTTGGCGCGAAGCAAGGTCTTACAGGATAAGTAAAGGAAAATACCCGAAAACTATATTTGAAGTTCCTTCACAAAAAAATAACACTAAAGTCTAACTTTTTATCAGCTGCAGTAAAATGACGTTTTGTGGGTTGCCTTTTTTGTAAGAAAATAAATAGGGATGTAGCTAAATGAGTGAGTGAATAATTCAATAAATGAATGATCACTTAGAGCTACACGTGGCCTTTTTTTCTTAGGAGATAAAAATGTGTCTCCATCTTGCGATGTGCTTGGCAGAGCATCCATGTCTTCGATGTATCAAACAAAAAAACTAACACGATTAACGAAAACAGGTAATGAAAAACCAACGCGCAGTGGAGAAAGCAAAGTTATTCGTGCACTCAAAACAGAAGTTAGAAGCCGAATGAGCGAATGACAAACGAAACAAAATGGCGGCCAAGCATCATCGTAGCAACGAAACTAAAACCCAGTACTACCAACTTGAGAGAGCGTTTTCTTGAGCGATAACTTGTATATGTGTAAAAGGATCAACGTTAATACAACCTTTTGTTTACATGAATAATAAATATAATTAAGTATGATCATTATGAGTCGGTTATGGAACGATGAGATCTTCTGTGAACTGAATCACATCCCTATTGAGATTAGGCTGTCAACATTATTTTACGGAATTACATTTAGATACGTCAGTTTACTGCAGCTGATAAAAAGTTAGACGTCAGTGCGGAACTCTCGGCCCGTGAGTCCGGACTCGCACTTGGCCGGTTTGTTTTGTGTGTCACTGATATTGTTTATTTACTGTTCACACCAATGCCCAGGTTCAACTCGTACGACGGTCGTCTAGAACGCTCCATGGAGGCGGTGGTGCTGGTCACGGAGGCGCTGAGCGGGTGAGCATCTTCAAGTTTCCTGACACGACGCAGTAGACCGAAGCAGCCGTTTGTTAATCTCAAGTTACACAAAATAGGAGTTTTAAAGGAATTGTTTCCTTAGACTAGCTTGTTGGTCATGAGTGTCGGGTACGGATAAAGTCCCCCGAGGTTATCACAAAATCAGTTTTTAATTTTAATTTTACAATTTTTGAATGTATGTATCTGTTATTCATTTAATCGTTATATACATCAAGTGGATTGAGAGAAGATATAGTGACAAGGATAGAGAAAGGCCAGCTTAGATGGTTTGGTCACGTTGAAAGGATGAAAGGAGATTGACGAAACAGATTTATAGAGCGGGTGTCAAAGGAGCCGTCGGACGGGGACGCCCAAGAAGGTCCTATAAAGACCAAATCTGCGATTTGTTAGTGAAGGGGCAAATACGAAGTACCCGAAACCGGCGAGCTTGCATGAAGAGACTGAATATATATATGAATGTTGAGGAAGCGAGAGATGTATGCCAGGATCGTAGCAGGTGGAGGTCTTTGGTCTCTGCCTACCCCTTTTCCGGGAAATAGGCGTGAGCATATATATGTATGTATACATACTAAGTAATGTTGCTGTGTTAGTCCTCTATAGATTTGTGAGGAGTTTTTCTTAACATTTGTATCCTATTCCTCTGAAAGTAAACTGAAGGTGCAATTCTAAGTTGCGCTGTCGGGGGCAGCCTTAACCTCTCAAGCCCGGGTGGCGCCAGAAGGTGCCATTGTCCCGTTATAGGTTTTAAATTTGATTAAAATGGCATGAGGTTCAAATCGCGATGCCTCATAACCAGGCTTGAAAGGTTAACTTAACCTTTAAGTTATCTCAGTTATCATTTCATTTTGCATGAATGGGTAGTCCACCATTGCAGCGTGCAAAATAAAAATATTGCTTGCGTTATATGGACGTTGTAAAGGTATTTCGTTCATACAAACAGCGTCTGCATGAATACTCAAGATAAATTACTTATCTAATTGTCTCGGTAATTAATTCCCTACGCATTTTGTTGAAATTTCGTTAGACACTCAAAATGCATTATTACTGTTCAGTCGACGGAATTTAATTTCCGGCTCAACTAAGGTTGTGTATCGTCTATGAAACTGGAATCGTAAGAGCTATGCCTTTCGAGCACGTATGTTGCTGTGACGAAGTTGCATGCATTATTTACACGTAATACTGTCTGTGATTGACGCATTTTTTTTCTGATGACTTTTCGCAAAGAAGCTTTATCACTATGAAAGGTATTGAGTTATTTAGTAAATAAAGAGTTTATAACTAACGGTTTCGACAATTTATAATTGACACTTATTAATATTTCAGTCACTGGAATTTTCGACCATAATAAATTTTGAGTGACTAACCAAATTGCAACGAAATGGGAAGGGAATTAATAACCGAGACTGTACATGTCCAGTAAGTAAGTAAGTAAAGCTGAGCCATTCTTAGAAATCGCATTGGACGTCTGTGTCAGTCTTCTTCTCCTCGTTTTGTTTAGAAAAGGAAGGGAGACCGTCACAAAGCTCTGTCCCTACTGTTAACAGATGCTAAATGCTTTTTCTAAGTATCGCTCCACTTTAAATACATATTTTGTACTATTTCCGCTTCAGGTACGAGGCTCGTCTCCGGTATGACATCTTTGGCCATTCGGGGGAGGAAGATGCTCTCGAGCTGGTCAGGGTCGGCCAGCCGCCCGAAGACGAGAAGCAGCGGCTGCAGGTACTCTACTTATCTACAGTTTGACCTTTCGAGGTCATTTACCTCGCAAATCGGCCACACAATTTCAACCTTATCGCTTGATAATAGAGTGTGAAACCAATGAAGAAATTACGACACCATATCATGTCGGTGGGTTCTTAGAGGCTGAAGTTTACAGTTTACAGTCACATCATCATCATGAGACCAGATCGACCCAATTCTGGGCATAGGCATCTTCTGTGTAGCGCCAACCCTCACGGTCCACTGCCAATAGTATCCACAGTGACATGCTGACGTCTTCGGCCAGGTGAAACAATTCAGTCTTGGTCAAAGTATGTACATCTAGCAACATGTCTGAAGTTGAAACTTTATTTACTGACAATATCAGAGGTATTTTCCCAGAAGTTGTATTTTCAACCGACTTCAAAAATGAAGAGGTTCTCAATTCGAGTTCTGTTATTTTGTTGTATGTTTGTTACGCGATTATTCCGTTAATTATGAATCGATGTTGATGATTCTTGTTTTGATTAGTAGGTCATACTTCAGAGGTGGTCCCATATTCATTTTATCAATATTGATCTAGCGCTTTTGGAAGAAATCAACAAAAACAAAAAAAGTACACACAGACAACGTTTTGGTTTGTGGTTCCGTGCAGCAAAATTTTTGATGAGGACTTTTCATGTACATAGACTTCATTCGCATCCCGACCGGGAAGGAAAAATAGTGCTTGAACTCGCAGCCGGTTTTTTAAAGTTTTTAACTTGGTGAATTATATAAATTCAATTTTGTGTAAAAAAGACAGCATTTGATTTTGACTTCACATGCTAGTATTTCACACACCATGGAATGTAATCACTCACATTCGCGTTCCGAATGGAGCTTACAACACTAAAACTACCGTCAAACTACTCACGCCCATGATGCCATTCTGAAAAATTAAGATCCATTTGGAACGCTTTGAATGCGACGTAGGCGTTGACCCTGACAGATAAGCAAGCCATCATAACCACATTTTAATAATAATAATAATAATCTTCATTTCAGGTTAACAAAAACCCATATCTATAAATACCTTATAACTAGAGATACATGATTGATTATAAAGACACACACAAAATATTATTATCTAACCTAGCTAGGGATTTTAATCTTCTTTCTCGCTTCCCTGTAGCGTCGGTGAACGATACCCTCCGGCCAGTAGTTTTTGGCCAGGAACATCGTCTTGAGGTCCGCCGGCACCCGAAGTTTGAAGGACAGGAACTCCTTGGGTCTTTTTGTTGTCTTTCTTGTTGGGATTATGTTGCCACGCGGAACGCGATAGTACTCATGACCAAAATTACCGTTTTGAGACTTCATGAAAATAAATTTTGACTAGCAGACCAATACCGTAGTGCCACATACAAATAGTTATCCATCCAGCTAGTGACCGTCTTTGCCGGAGGCCAATGTTGGAAGAAATGTCATAGAAATATATCTATTATAATTTATCTGCGTGTCTGTTATGTGCAGTGGGAGAAATAACATATTACAAATGTTGCTTAACCCGCATGATCGATGTGCGGGTACCGCTAGGTGCTTACATCTAATGTTGCTTAACCCGCATGATCGATGTGCGGGTACCGCTAGGTGCTTACATCTAATGAGGCAGATTTTTGCAAGATATCATATAAGTGACCAGAATTCAATCCAATAAACCCAGTTACCTATATAATTTCTTTTTATCAAATGAATACCTGCATACTGTCATTTAATTTCAGGTGATCCGCACGATGCACGCCCACGCCCAGTTCTGTTGGTCCGGCGACAACACACTGCCGGCGACCAAAAGAGCCATCGACGACCTGGCCAAAGAAGAGGCTGATGAAGCTGTGGTTATTGTGCTGTCCGACGCCAACTTGAGACGGTTAGTGCATGATGCCGATACTAGATGGCGCGTAGTTGTCTGTGTCTCTTTATAGATGGCGTTACTAGATATACGTCGCTTCACGAATTATGAATGGTGGCCTTGAATACGCTATAGTCTTTTTTAAATACACATTCGCAGTAATCCCCGCCACTTTCGCCCAGCGTTCTTAATTCGTGAGGCGACCTATATATGGAGAAAACGTCATGCAGGTGACCGAAAGAGTGATCCACGACTTAACCGAAGAAGAGGCTCATGAAGTTCAGGTTATTTTACTGTCCGACGCCATCTTGAGACGATTAGTGCAAGATTCCGACACTAGATAGCTCTGGTAGTAGTTGTTTGAGTCTATCAATACATGGCGTTCTAAGACATGTGGAGGACTGGAAACAACGTGAAGCAGGTAGGCAGGAGGGCGATAAAGCTGTCGTCATTTTACTGTCCGACGCTTACTTAATATTGTCTTATCTTACAATTTCTCTCAATAGATTACGTTTTACGCCAACTTGTAATGGTTAGTGCAACCCGCCACTAGAGGGTGCTGGTAGAAGCTGATAATAGAAGTTGTAACAAGATCTTGGGACTAGATGACTGCATTACACTACTACACATACACACAATTCCAATACTATTCTATAAATTATTAATTCAATTTAAATTCAAATTAAATTCCAATTATTAATTCAATTCCATATATTAGTAGATTTTAATATTTTATTTTTTAATTTAATTTAATTGCTGTAATAATTTGTGTATTTTGTGTACTAGAGCCTATCGCTGTCTCGTCCGCTTTGGCTCTGGCAGAATATCAGCGTCACAGATTCGTCTGTGAAATTGCTGAGTCAGGGCCATCTCATTGTCGCGGTACAGTCACAATACCACATCGTGATCCTTTCTTTCCATATTTGCGTTAATTATAATAATTTTCATTGTTTTATTTAATTTCTTTGATTTTTTTGCCATTATTTATTTTTTGTTGATTGTAATTAGTTGATAACCAATAATGTGTTTGTACCGAACAATGAATAAATGAATTATCTATCTACCTACTTATAAACGACGACTTATTATTGACGACCCGAATGGCCGAGTCGGCAGTGACGCTGCCTACGAAACCAAAGGTCCCGGGTTCGAGTCCCGGTGGGGGCAAATATTTGTTTGATGAGAACGGATGTTTGTACCCTAGTCTTGGTTGTTTATCTATCTAAGTATTAATATTTATCTATATAAGTATGTGTATCGTTGTCTAGTCTAGTACCCAAGATACAGGGAATCCTAGTTTGGGGCTAGATCAATGTGTGTAAATGGTGTCCAAGGTATTATTATTATGATATATATAAGTACCGATGACATTATAAATATGTCGGCCACCAAGCAAAACCATGCCATGTGGCACCAGGTCTCGACTACTCCCTTTCATCTGACGGCGCCAGAAGGAGGGTAATGTTGTTGACTAAGTGATTCCATGATTGTTGCAGGTACGGCATACCGCCGGAGCGGCTCGGCGCCATCCTGACTTCGAACCCTAAAGTGCAGGCGCATGCCATATTCATTGGCAGCTTAGGCGACGAAGCTAACGAGTAAGTTGCCCTTTATTTGGCCCCTATCAGGGACTCGGGGCGTCACCTATCACCAAAATATATTTTTTTCCTACCCAATGTGGGTAAATGCTACCCAAAATGGGTAAATGATCACCACAAGTTGCAGAAAATATAAGGGCAAAATACTGGGGTAGCTTAGGTAAGGGTAAAAGGGGTGAGCGAATCGAAGCCACCTTTATCCTTCGTGTTAGGTTGAACATGTAAGAACAACCAAAATACTTAAAATATAAACTTAAGTACACAGAACACAAAAAGAAGTTTGGTGATCATTTATCCAAACACAATTTGGTGGTCGTTTAAACATAAGCCTAATCCAAGTCAGTAATTCATCGAGTAGAGGCTAAGATCAGCTACATCTCACGCAAAAATATATGTTGCATTACTGGCTAAACGTTGGTGCACATCTTTGTCTGCTCGGTCAACGGAAAAAGGAGTATATTTTGTTTTACGTTTTAGATCCTTGTCGTTTCGTTCTACATACGTAACTACTCAAAACAAATGAAAGACTGCGTCACGCCTTTTCCTATACGGTCTGGCGGAGACCAAGCGGAGTCCACGTAGCTACTGAACTGTTATTTCAATTCAGCAGACATTTAGACTTGACTTGATCTTCGGTCGCACCGAAGATGATATTTTACGATTCATCACTTCTCTGGAAAGTTAAATTCTCGTTATTTTGTTGCACGTGGCTCGGTCTTCGGCCTGGCATTTCTCAAACTAATGGCTTACTGTGGATTCATAGATGTGGTACATTTTCATTCAGCTTGGCTCGGCCTACAGTCTCGCATTTCTCTGGCAATTAGTGGCAATTATTCAGTACGCTTGAATTCTCTTGATGTCGTAATATTCTAAGGTGTAGTTATTTTTAAGCACATGGCTTAGCCTGCGCCTCGCACCTCCGTCAGATTAGGTGTTTTAGTTTGGTTTGGCTTGGTCTTTGGCCTTGCAATTTTCTTAGATATGTCACCGTAAGATTGTCAAAACCGTTAGTTGATAAACTAACGTTTTTTTCTCTCGTTAGTTAACTGAAGCGTACTGCTTACTATATGACGCGTTAGTTGATAAACTAACGGTTAAAACTGTAAAATAGCAAACTGGTTTAAGCTTGAATTGCAAACGAAATACCAGGGCAAACACTATGGCAGCTTAGGCGAAGACAAGAGGGGGCGAGCGCAGCGAAGCCCCCGAATAGTCTTCGTGTTAGGTTGACATGTAAGAACAAAATAAACGTAAATTCTAAACCCTGTCGGTCTGGTATCTGGTATCTGTCGATAGTTGATCAACTATCGCGTTAGTTTATCAACTGTGACATATATACGGCTGTCAAATCAGACATGGCTTACCACTGTTCTATTTTTTGGGAGGATTTTCCTGCGCATGTCTCGCAGATAGTGGGCCTTCAGTCTCGCATTTCTTTAGCAAAAGGGAGAGCAGAAGCAAGCAAGAGTGAATGCACCCAGCTCAAGACCGCGACAAGAGGATTTCTCTGGAGGAGACCCTAAAAGGGGCTCTTGTACGGCAATAAATTATAATAAAATTCATGCAATATTTTTTTAATCTTTTCATTAGCAATGCATTATCATACTACATTATGGGACTAAGAGAAAGAAATGGCTTTTTAAATGTATTTATTTATTTTTATAATACAGAGTGTAACAGAAGTTAATTTTAGTGAAACATAAAGTCTCACCAACGCTGCACTTTAGGGTATGATATTATACTTCCAGAAAGCGCAGCAGGCGAGCGAAAGGTCTGTTGGATGTCTCTTGAGAACTTGTATGAGAACTGCAATTATTGTACCGATGTTTTTGCCTTATGGAGTCTCGCAGGCGCTACAGAACAATAGTTGCAGTCCATACTATTTATATTGATTTACTTTTTTGAGTCTAGTAAAAAAGATTTCAATGATATTCATGGAAACTAAACATAAACTTAAATAAAAATGTCAAAGCGCTAACTTATAGGAATAATAATTTCATCATAAACTATGCGAGCCCAAACGCGGAAAAATTCGTGTAGTCTTACATTGAGAGACAAGATTTTTGGAACCCAAATATTTGGCGATGTATAATACATAACATGTTATATCACAGTATCCCTATTTATTCTACTCTATTTTAACGTTGTCATGTTGCATTAATATATTTTAGACCTTCGACAATCCTCGATTTAACCTAGTCTCGGTGCTAGAAAAATAGTTCATCTAGTTCCTAATCGATGGAAAAAATTCGGCTATGTTGAGTTAAACCTCAGTTAGAAACTGAACGTTAATAAGGATTTGTGTTCGATATTAAAATAAAACCTGTTATCAGTGTCAGCCATGGGTACCAATTTAGTAAAAAGGAAGTCAACATACTAAATATAAGAACTGTTACTACCAAGGTCTACCATCCAGTGAATCATCCAGCATTATAAACAACACAAATCCGTAGCATGTTTTAAGAAAACCGGCCGTCCCCGCATCACAAGTGACGCAGAGAACAGGGTTCTGAAGAAAAAAGTAAGAAATATCGTGCCCAAGCAGGAGAACTCACTGTGCTATGTCGGGACATGATCCAGAAATATTTTTCAGTCGACACTTGCAAGAGAGTTCTCGAGCGAATGGGGCATGGCTTTTACACAGCAAAAGTAAATAGCACGCAAAAGCAAAAATGGTTTTAAATTCGCTCGTGAACATCAGAAATGGACTTAAGATCGGTAACGTCAAATAATATGTAGCGATTAATCGAAATGGTAGCTCTGTTGGCGAAGAACGTAAAAAGTTCATCGGAAATAAAAGTGAGGCCTATCATAAGATCTGCTTCAAGCGAAACGTAAAGTTTCCAGCATCAGTGATGATATGGCGTGGCAAGTCAGCACAGGGTTTGGGTCGGCTGCAATTTGTCAAGGGAAAGGCTTATGCTAGAATATGGAAACGAGTCTATTACCGGCCATTTAGAGTTTACAACACCAAGATACCTTCATTTTTCAACAAGATGGGGCTTCATGACACACTGCACGGACAACGAAGGCATGGCTTGATTCTAAGCAAGTTCTTACGATGATTTGCTCGCCAAGCAGCCCAGACTTGTCCCTGATGGAAACTGTATTGTCGAAGATGATGAATAGATTAAGGAAATATCCATCAAGATAAGAAAATTATTTAAAACAGAAACTTCAGGCAGTTAGGGATTCCATCACCCTTGAAGAGTGTGCAGAGCTGGTGGCGTCAAATTAGTTATTGAGAGCAGAGGAGACACTACTCAGTGGTAGATGAACTGTTTTGCATGCGTGGTTAGGGTGGACGGATGCAGTTTGGATTTATTGCTTTTTATGTTTTATTAATTCACAAGTTATATTAAGTCATATGCAAGAATATAGTATATTTTAGACTGGAACATATTTATTATTCCGATTTTTGATATTTGAATCTTAATTTCAGACTCATTAAAATTCATAACACATTTTACCTAGTTGTGGCCTAGTGATTTTGATATTTGTCATTTTTTGAAAAACACAATTATTGTCCGCGCACAAGGAATTGAAAAAATATAAATATACACAAGGGTGGGTGTCTCTGATATGTCTTTTAAAAAAATGTTATTGATATGCTTATACTCAATTATTATTTGTTGCCATATAAAAATATTACAAATAATTCCAGTCAGACTAGCAGCTGATATTTACTAGCAATTGTCTCACCAACGCGACACTTTAGTTTATAGTACCTATATATACGGGATGGGCATGGAAGTAAAAAAAAATAGACTTGTAGCAGCAAAGAAGCAAATTTAGGTTTTTCCCGGAATTATTCCGCCTTTTCTTCAAAATGGGTTTATCCCATCATTAGCTAGAAGCAATGAATGTGTATGTATATAAATATTTATGTTTGTTCATCCACAGACTCCTGCGCCGGCTGCCTGTCGGACACGCACACATCTGCATGGACGTCGCGTCACTTCCGCAGATCATGCAGCAAATATTCGCGTCCTCACTGCTGGAGACCGATTCGTGATGAATTGACGATACAACCAACCCCGTTAGTTAATTCTTAGTTAAATATGTAATGCACATAAGTTAAGATGAAGACATAATTTCAATGAAAACAAAACCAGCCTGGACTTACAAACCCACATTGTCAGGGTGAATGTATCAATATTGAAGATAACAGGTTATTAAAATTATTCGTAGATACTCTTTAAGAAGTTTCAAAACTCTGGTTTTGTTCGACAGTTGTAAAAATATACAAAATGTAGTAATTTTTATATTTTCAGATCAAATGTCGGTCTTATTTACACAAAATCGTGTTTGTAAGCGCAGTTTTCTTGTTAATGTTCTTACTTTTGATATCATTTATGTAGATTTGGCACTGAAATACAAACAAACCGGGACTTACAAACCCGCACATTCAAGGTGAAAGCAATCACCTGCTCCTGCCCCTACCTGGGAAAAGTGGGGGGCACGAGAGTTCGTGGCACTCCGCCCGCAAGTGTGTGCCTACATTGCGCAGTATTGTACTTGTCTTACAAACTGTGTGGTGGTGTGCGGCCGGTCACCCACACATCTGCATGGACGTCGTCGATTGCAGCAGATATTCGCGTCTTCACTGCTCTCTTGTCTCTCACTGGCCCCTGGTGACGCATGTTGAATGAATTATTCTAGGGCTCGGTATCCAAAGGAGACTTTAGAGCGTTTTCAGACCAGCGTTTTTTTCTGCGTTACTTTTCTCATTTGATCCGGTGAGTCAGTCTTTAATAGCGCTTATTACTATAGTCGGAACAACTTGGACGTTAATAGTAGTTTATGTGACTGATACATAATGGTTACATACACTAGTTTATGTATACACATACCATAAGCTCTCTTTGATGTGTTCAGGAACCGCATATTCGACCGGCATTGTGTCATTGATAACTGCTCTGCACTTGGTTAGCTTGTTTAGTAGTATTACTGAACAAGCTAAACCGTCGGCGTTCGCATTTTAAATGTCATAATATGTCGAAATATTGATACATTATGGTCATTAGATATTCAGATAAGAAATGAGTTTTTAGATAATACGAATGTCAGCGTTTGTCCGAGTTAAATCTGTGACAAAATACGCTCTTTGCGATCACGCAGTTGTATCTCTGGATGTTATCTGAAAAATTCTTGCGACTTAGATAGTTTTGCAAAGTGTTTTTCAAAGAGTCGTAAGGCATCTCTAATATCTTGGCCAAAAGTTAGTTTAGTGTAATAATGCTGTGTAATATTTTATACGGGTAATTTTATTATATTTTTATTGCATAAGAGGGATATGGTACCTTATCATGTAAAGCTGACTTATACCTATAGGAATTTAAATCGCTTTTCATGAATGGGCTTGGCAACTGTCAAAGTGGCGCTAGTATCGGTGGTTTACCCTAACGTCAATGTGAGCTAACGTCACGCTTCTGTGTTACCAGTACGGTACGTTCAATCGCCAGTCAAGAGCTGTGTATTTTAAAATACCGCTGCCAAATAATACAAAATGAAGTTGTTTAGTGGTTTTATTACATGACATTATAATTATCATAAACACGAAAAATTACATTTGTTGGGTAGTAAATAAATTCCGATAACCAATTATCACAGAAAAAATCCCAGAAATTAGTCGATCGTTGAAAGTGGCAACTGGATGAAGGAACCAAATGCACGTGGCGCAATTCGCTTTCGCTTGCCAACCCCATTGACCAATCAGTAGTCATCAAATGTAATATGGCAGCTAGGAAAATCTATTGAAATTCCTAAATATCATTATAACATGATAAGTCTATTCTATTTTGATCAAAGTGTTGGTTTATCACAAACTTCTTTGGGCAACAATCCAATATAATAAAATATAAGCATAATAGCATTTGAAAATACAAGAAAGAGAATATTTTAAGGGCCTGTTTCACAATTTACTGATAAGCCCTATGAGACAGATACTTGTATGTAGACTCAGTATGTAAGGGTGAGATAGTGCTTATCTGGCCATTGTGAAACAGTCTCTTATTATATATTTTTTAACTTGTTTCTGTTTGTGTTGAGCTGAGGTCCAACGGTATGCTATTGCGTACCTATTCTGTTTTACCAATATAAGTACTATATTAGTTATTGTTATTAACTACTACACACTTTTGTAATACCTATGCAAATATTTAAACAATTTGTTATTATTTACAGTTATTATTTATGTGATATATAAATTATACGATTTTATTCGTTCGTTATTTACATTGTGGTGTTAGATAACGGGATATAAATAATATAAAATAAATATTAGAGGACAATCTTACACAAATCGATCTAGGCCCATAGTAAGCTCAACAAGGCTTGACGATATATTTAATGAAGATAAATACTTAAGTAATTACATAGAAAACATCCAAGACTAAGAAACAAATATTCATGTTCATCACAAAAATATTTGCCCTTACCAGGATTCAAACCCAGGTTCCAGCTTCGTAGGCAGAGTAACTACCCGCTAGGCTAAACCGCAAAATATAAAAGGCAACAAATATAATAATAATAATAATAATAATAATAATAATAATAATAATAATAATCATAATAATAATAATAATGTAATCAAAAACCTACACCAACTTGGTTATCACCCTCCCCAAACTGACGGTTCCCAACCCTCCTTGTCGACTTGTTTGTGCTCCCTCGATTCTTTTTTTCGCATCAAGTGTAAATTGTATTCCTCTTCATCTCTTCCTTTCTCTTCATCTGACTTGTTCTTGTACTGAATACAATAGTCACACTGATCCTTTTTAGGACTATGGAAGCCGTAGTTAAATTCAGAGACGAAGATTGATACATATAAGCTGAACTTTTCTGGTTGAATGTTTTGCACTTTGCAAAACTCTATGTAGTCCAGGTAAATACGGGTCTCGCTCAAACCAGATTGCAAGTATTTTCTCTTACTGCTGCTCCGACAGTAATGAGAAGCAACTACGGGCAAACTTTTGATGTGATCTCTGATTATGTTCCTCACTTCCTCGGATTTTTTGTTTGGCGGTTCTTTATGGCCTCTGTGATCTATTTCAGTAACACCGGATGGAGTCAACTTTTTCAAAGCCGTTTCGACTTTCTTGGCCGAGATGTCATATGTTGCCAAAAAGAATTGTTTGCACACTTGGACTTTCTGGTCATTGCTTATTATCATGTATTGTAAGGTATGCTGACGTTTATCGCTGCTTCCACTGTATCTTCTTTTTACTGGAACGCGATTAACACTGTTACCAATGAAGGCCCACCTTGCTCTCTCAGAATCCAGAGTCAAATAGTCGGCCAAGATTTGCTTCTGCTGTGATCTATCTATTTTGGTCGTGCATTTATAGTGACACTTACAGTTCACTTCTTTAACAGTCTTTGCTCGACATTTTTTTCCGGATCTGCTTTGGTATTCCTTGCCTTCCATACGAAGTATCTTTTGAGAATTGCGCTTCCACTTTTTTGGGTCTCGCTTGCGTTTCCTACTTAAACCATCTGTAGTGTGTTCTGAAGCAGTGGCTGTAGTTGGTACAGTGTTATTGTTATTGTCACTCTCTATTGTTTCAGAATCAGAACTTTCTGCAATAAACACGCGATGGTTAAGGTTTTTGCGCTTCCGTTGTAAAACAATGAAAACATCTTCGCTGTCCGATATTATTTCTGAGCAACTAACGTAGTCTTGACTTGCCGGTTCTTGCTGGCCAGACTCGTATGAATTTATAGGCGCAGTCGTCTGGTTCAGCGTTTGGCCTGAAAAAATCCCACTAATATTATAAATGTGAAAATGTGTATGGATGTATGTATGGATTTATGTTGTTCTTTCACGCGATAACGACTGAACCGATTTTGATTATTTTGGCATGGATGAATTTTTAAACAGTTTAACGTGCCATCCGAGACACGCAACTCTTCCTGTGATTCTGTCCTTTACAAGTAATAATAATATAATAATAATACCTTGGACACTATTTACACACATTGATCTAGCCCCAAACTAGGATTCCCTGTATCTTGGGTACCAGACAACGATACACGTACTTATATAGATAAATATTATACTTAGATACATAAACAACCATGACTAGGGTACAAACATCCGTTTTCATCAAACAAATATTTGCCCCCACCGGGACTCGAACCCGGGACCCTTGGTTTCGTAGGCAGGGTCACTGCCGACTCGGCCATTCGGGTCGTCGCAAGTAAGTATAATCTTTATTTTTGTTCTAGCTAAGTTATGAATTAATGTAATAACCTATAAACAAAATTGCACACCTTCAATGCTCGTGTCAAGGATGATGTTCTGGAAATGCACACAATCAACGTCAGCATGTGGAGTGTTATTCTGGAGCTCCACATAATTGGCA
Organism: Argyresthia goedartella; assembly: GCA_949825045.1. Classification (NCBI taxonomy): domain Eukaryota; kingdom Metazoa; phylum Arthropoda; class Insecta; order Lepidoptera; family Argyresthiidae; genus Argyresthia; species Argyresthia goedartella. The sequence goes on along the minus strand of OX463812.1, from coordinate 33,380,280 downwards.
TGTTCAGGAACATCTGCATATTGCAAATTCATGGCAAGCTCTGCACATGTAGCCTGTGGCACATTCTCGACACAGCCTAAAAATGAAAGAAAATTTACTTATTTACGCACTTTTATACTATCAATAAAAATAAACAGACTGCAGATTCAGTGCATACCATCAACATTGGCATGTGGAGTGACATTCTAGAGCTCTGCATAATTGGCTTGTTCAGGAACATCTGGATCTTGCAAATTCATGGCAAGCTCTGCACATGTAGCCTGTGGCACATTCTCGACACAGCCTAAAAATGAAAGAAAAAATACTTATTTACGCTTATTAAATTATTTAAATTACTTATTTAAAGAGTATTGTCAATCTGAGCTTTGATGCGTATTATGCCCAACACGGGACGATATGGATTTTCAAAATGATGAACGAATCGTTCTGTGGCTGGGAACTTTGAGAATACCTAAAACGCGCTGCGAAGTCGCGCAAAGGGCAGCTAGTAAATAATAAATATCAGACTGCAGATGAATCTGCAGTCTGATATTTATTTTTTATCTTTTAACTGAAGTTAAGCATGTAATTTGGTAAAAACATTGAGACGAATAAACACATTTATAGTTATAAAAAACTGCATACCATCAACATTGTTATCCCTTCTCGTGGCGGGCGCCATTTTGAAAATTACGCTCAACCGGCAAGGGCTACGTGGGTGGTCCCCGCGGGCTGTTGCCTGCGCCTACTAAAACGTCGCTCACGGCGTTTTATTGTATGAAAAGGATAGGAACCTCTATATTTTTAGAATTGCCATGAAACAAGCTAGTTTAGTGTTTAAGAATGAAAACAATAATGTATTCGTGAGCCTAGCTGTCCAAGGTCAAACGTAGCATTTATGATTTATTTCCGTTTTTTTTGCAAGAACCCAAAAATGTTTTAAATTAAACACATTTTTTACTAACTTTCTGTTTTATTTATACAATATGTACAACACCAACCTGTGTATCAACTAAAAATAATACATATCTAAAGAAAAACATGTTTTTTTTCGCTACAATCCTAACGGTGTAAGTAGGTACATTTATCGCCCGACAAAAAAAACGGCCGACTGTGGAGTGGTCGTTCTAAAAAACTGTAAGTCGAGTGGCTTGTACCATTCGTTTTTTGTTGAGCTCAGTTCAATGCCAACACATAAAATAAACATCTGGTACCTGTTGTGTACAATTTGATAGCTACAAGCAAAACAAAGGACCCTTGTAATCTCACACCGAAAAAGGTACAATCACGCTAGGCTGTTTAGGAGGAATTGTGTATCTATTTTGAATGAAAAGAGTAAGTAACCTAAAATAACACTAAATTTGCAATACTATTGATACAAAAGATATCCGTGTTGCCATACAAAAACACAAAGAAAATCAACATCAAAAAGTTAAACAAAAACCAAAATTCCTTCTGAGAAACGAGGACTGACGCTATCATAATATGGAGACGACTTTTTGTATCACATACAGTATGTAACACTTCACTGAGCACAAGTAGTAAATAATTTTTGATGTGCCATTTGAAAAACATTATCGTAGTATACAGGATGTAGAATTTAGACAGGGTAATTTTTTACATTGTAAAAAATTAACACTCATTTATACAGACAATTTTATGTCAAATAATTTAGAAAATCAATAAAATTAATAAAGTAAATAACTTGATGTGCCATTTGAAAAACATTATCGCAGTATACAGGGTGTAGAATTTATACAGGGTATCAACACTCATTTATACAGACAATTTATGCAAAATAATTTAGAAAATCAATTAAATTAATAAAGGAAATAACTTTTGATGTGTCAATTGAAAACCATTATCGCTGTATACAGGATGTAGAATTTATACAGGGTATATTTTTTACATTGTAAAAAAAAGCAAATTAATTAAATTAATACACAATAAAAACACAATGTAAAACAATTAAATCAACACACAACAGTAACAGTAACAGGACAATGACAAGCTACGACCAAAATACTCCTTTTCGCGAAATCGCTTCGTCATACTCAGCCGCCAAGTGAAGATAAAAAGAGTTAAGTGGCTTGTATCGCATTATTTATGTACAACGCACATCACGCTATGAATGACAAAAAAAAAGAATAGTTAACGTTAAAAAAAAAAATAAAAAAAATAAGAAAAAAACAAAAAAATATGCACCCATGAACAGTAACGTGAAAAAAGTCTGGTACAAAATAAAATATATAATAAGATAAGTTATGATGAGTGCATTTGAACGAAGCAAGTCAGGAGGCATGAAGGTTTGTTGCAACCCGCACAGTAATACTGTGATCGCTTACGACAAACCGTGCATGACCTCCTGAGTCTTCCATTATTTTTCCCTCCGCCTTGACCCCCGTCAGCCATATCCAGGAGTGGGTATTGGGCAATATAATGGTCCTTCACTTCAAATACACTGGGAGTGGGATTGGAGGCAGTGACTGGTCTAGGGACTAAATTTTGGTGTTTGGAGAGGAGGGATTTGATGAGAGAGACGCGAAAGCCTCTGTGCGAAAGTTTGGTGGAGTTTGGGACTTTGGACTCTTTCTGAATTATGTAGCCATTTAAGACTGAATTGTTGAGGAGGTGTCGGAATAACTTTTTGTACCAGACTTTTGTGCGTTTCCTTTCGATGGGGTACATTGCCAGCATCTGGTCCTTCTTGTCCACCCCACCCATGCAAATGTTATAATCCCTAACCAAGTTCGGCTTCGGTGGATTCCCAGAGACAACGTCCCCATGGTATGTAGAGATTAGAGCCACTCGGTTCGAATCTCTCCATACCTGAAGATCGACGTCTCCGGAAGTGAAGCCGATGATATCACCTGGCCTCATGCTACCCTTGGTTAAAGACGATAACTCAACCGGCACAAATTGCCGGTTTGTTCGCAGGGTCCCTGCGACGTCAAAGCCGATAGACTTCAACTTTCGGGCCAGAGCTGGTGAATTGTAGTAGTTGTCCATCCATAGCGTGTGACCTTTGTACTCGAGACCTCTTACTAGGTTGAGCACAAGAGCCGGCGTTGTCCCACTCATGGGATCGGACTGGGCAGCTGAAGGCTGGGGGCCTACTTTGGGGTGGGCATGCAGCTTGAAGCGCCACAAATACCCTGTTTGCGATTCACAAACCGCGTAACTTTTAATACCTATTTTGGCGGCTTTGTTAGGGATGAGTTGGTTGATACTCAACCAACCCTTCCACTGCAGAAGTGATTCGTCCAAAGAAATATTTTGGCCGAGGTTGTACATTGCACTGAACCTGTCGTTGAGGTGCTCAACGACAGGTGCAATTTTAAAAAGTTTTGCCTCTGAAACATCCAGGGTTCGCTCACACATGTCCTCAGAATTCGCAAAATGTAAACATTTGTTTAACAATTGGAAACGTCTGATGGACATGTGTATGCGAAATCCTGGAGTGACAAATATGTCACCAGTTGTATTCCAATAGTTGTCCATGTTGGTCTTCACGAGAACACCCATGGCCAAAATAATCGCAAAATAACGGTATAACTCGTCAGAGTTAGTGTCGCACCAGTTACATATGCGACTACTTGGGCCAAGGGTGTTCTCGTGACTCATTTTGGAAGCCAACTGTTGGCATATCTGTTTGTTTCCGAGGCAATGTACTCCATAAAGGACTGATCCCACATGGCAACAAAAATATCATAGGGATCGATCATCGGAGTGGCTGGGCCATTGATCGAGGAAAACGTTTCCCTCCTTGACTCAGTCGGAATCGGAGGATTCGGAAACGGTTTCCAAACAAAATCATACATACTGCCGGTGGTGGCAACAGAGGTGGCACCAGCAGGGACGTCAGCAGGAGCAGGGATGCCAGCATCGGCTTCTTCGTCCTCGGGTGTATCAATATTAAATAACTGGAACACCCTCGAAACGAAGACGCCTGGCATCACCTCGTCGTCGTCGTTCTCGTCGGCGTCCCCGTCATCCGACTCACTCCCTGTGAATGTACAGACTATGCTAAATATCTTTGTCTTTGAACGAAAGGTGCGAATGAGAAGGTTATATGTCAAAATTGGTAAAGGTGGGGTGCGAGAGAATTTCATTCAGAGCAATCTTTTCACGTATCGTTTGCAGGGTATATGAATTATTTTGTCTAAGAGAACACACAGGATATTTTCTTCTTCAGTTTCAAACAATCGCCAAAAAAAGAGCTAAGTATCCCCTAATTGTTGGTGGAATCGGGCATAAGTCAGTCAAGTTAAGTCTGACAAGTGACATCTCAATCGTGTACTTACCATAATGCAACAAATGGTCTATTTCCGTGTCTCGGAGTGCACGACGAGGACGCCACTGTCCACTGCTGGTGCCACCGCTACTGCCACCACCAACTTCCACGAACCTAAACAAAGACTTAATTAATAAAGTCAACTGACACAATGGAGGCTCAGGACCGGAGTGGATGGCGTGGTAAAGAAGAGGCCTATACCCAGCAGTGGGTGAATGTGGGCTGAGTGATGATGATGATGTGATGATGACACAATGTTAAATGTAGAAATCCAGGTAAATGGTAAATGAGGGAACTTACACGGCAGGCGAAGGCACCCAACTTGAGCCAGTAGCCCGCGGGGTACTGGTGCCACTGCCGCCTTCACCACATTCCATGTACCTAAACAATGACATAATGAATTAAGTCAACTGACACAATGTTAAATGTAGAAATCCAGGTAAATGGTAAATGAGGGAACTTACACGGCAGGCGAAGGCACCCAACTTGAGCCAGTAGCCCGCGGGGTACTGGTGCCACTGCCGCCTTCACCACATTCCATGTACCTAAACAATGACATAATGAATTAAGTCAACTGACACAATGTTAAATGTAGAAATCCAGGTAAATGGTAAATGAGGGAACTTACATGGCAGGCGAAGGCACCGGACTTGTCCCAGTAGCCCGCGGGGTACTGGTACCACTGCAGCCTGCGATAGGCTCAGGAGTGCCGGTAGCAGGCACTTCTAGTGGTCTTCCCGTGCTGGAGAAAAAACATATAAAATTAGACAAAGGAAATTAAATACTTAAAATTATTTTTAATGGAGTTTTAGTACTTACGGTACCCAAACACGTCTCCTTTTCTCCGGAGGGATTAAAGGTCGTTCTATTTGGACACCCACGGGAAGATCATAGATGCTCCGCATTGGTGCACTAAGAAAAACGTGTAAAACATTATTATCTTTATATTTATGTTTAGTAAATTATAGTAAAAAAAATAAAACCTAGTGAAAAAAGTCTAAATTAGTAATTTAAAATACAATTTTAAGGTTATAAAAATAAGACAACTTTTCATATAGAATTGTAGTCCTGTTGATTAGTAGGTCACACCCTGTAAAAATAGTAGAATCTTTTGTAACACCTTTTATAATGATACATAAAACTTACTCTTCAATAGCGGAGGGTCGAACTGGCCTGCTACCAGCACTCCGACCACCACGGCGACCACCACGCGATGCGCCACGGGCGCCAACCCCACCACCAGCGGCACCGCCTACCGCTGGCGGTTCAACGGCGCCAAAAACGTCACCGCGACCTGGGCCGCCACGGGCACGTGCACCCCGCCTCCCTCCTCGCATGCGCACAGTTCGGTTACTAACGCAGAAAAAGCAAAAACACATGCAAAAACCAAATTGTTAATAAAACCCATGCAAAAAGGAAGAAAAGTTAAATAATAAAACAAAAATATAAAAACATTTCAACATCCATGTTTTTTGACGGAAATAGAATGAGTAGTTCTAGGCACCAAAAAAGTTAGTGAAACCCATGCAAAAAACTATAGGTGAGGAAGAAAAGTCAAATAAAAACACTAAAAAATAAAAATAAATAACATTTTAACATCCATGTTTTTTTACGGAAATAGATTAGGTAGGTTCTAGGAAGCAAAAATGGTGATATGACTTGGTTCCGGGGAACACACCGTTTTCGAGTTACGAGGCTGGAATTTTAATTATTATTTTTAAAAAACAACATTTCAACATCCATGTTTTTGACGGAAATAGATTGGGTAGGTTCTAGGAAGCAAAAAAGGTAGTATGACTTGGTGCCGGGAAACGCTCCGTTTTCAAGTTACGAGGAAATTTGAAACTCCAACCAACAAGCCGTATCCGTAATATGATAGCCCCGTGGCGTGACGTCACGAAAAGTGGCCGTGGAAGTCAAAATGCATTCGACATCAACTGATTTGGCTTTTCCGCATTCATTTTACTGTTTAGAAGCAAATCAAGACTTAGGTTACGGTCTGGAATAACTGGACTATCAAGGACTATCTGTTTCAATTGGAGATATTCCATTGTAAAGTAAATATTTCAATTATTGTCGCCCGAAAGGCTGTAAAAAAGACAACGAGATGGATGAAAATGTGTTTATTTCCATGAAAACCAATGCTCACGACAAACAATCAATAGTAAAGTGTAATGTACTCACCTCTCCATCGTTTTCACTTCGTTTCTTCTAAATTCCACTAAATTTCACCCAAAACAACCTATTCCCGTGAACTGCGATTCATCCAAAACGCGGTGACAGCGCGCGAGAAATCGTTCCGATAAACTGGGTCAGAACTCATTTTTTTCCTATGCACGGACTGGTTTTTGATAGCTCCACAGATACGTTCGTGTATGGGGTACCAACTGTGAGTACAAAAGCGGCTCCCAACCTATATTTTTAGTTTAAAAGCGCCCATCTCCATACGACCGGAAATCCGCCCGCTGCGGGTCGCTTGCCGGTCGACGCATTTTGCAAACTTGCCCGCTGCGGGCATTCGACGGTCCAAAGGTTATGTGAAGTGACATACTGGAGCTCTGCATAATTGGATTTTTCAGGAAAATATGCATCTTGCAAATTCATGTCGAGTTCTGCACATACAGCCTGTGGCACATTCTCCACACTGCCTAGAAAAGAAAAAAAATCTACCTTGCACTTTCCTGACTATCGCAGTCGTCATCATCATCGTCCTCAACCTAAATCGACCCACTGCTGGGCATAGGCCTCTTCTCTATAGCTCCAATCTCCCCGGTCCTCAGCCAATAGCACCCATTGGGATCCCGACGACTTGATGATATCGTCGGACCATCGAGCTGGTGGTCTGCCCACTGGTCTTGTCGCTCCTTGGTCTCACCTCTAACATAATTTATGCTTGGAGAGTTATCATCACGAAGCTGTATGTAATCGGCTTGTCCAGGATTCTCATACAAATCTCTTATCATACCAAGCTCAACATTTTGTCGTCCTACGGTACCCTGGTTGGAATCTGTGGAAAAAGGTCAGTATTATACATAAATTACTCTACGTAACGACCACCCACAAACCATTGCTATTATAATAAGTTAAATAACAACTAAAGTGTGTAAGTATGTATCAATAAAACATAAATAGTTAGGCTTTTAGTTCACAAATACTTACTTTGGAGGTTATGTTGTTCATCCATTGAGTTTACAACCAATGCAAGTATTTTTTTCCCTCGTGAATGCTTCATTGTAGTTTCATTACTGTTTTTATCAGAATCACTTAAAATGTTGAACCTTTCATACTCACAAATCCTTTATTAAACACGACAACAAACACGAAATCACCAAATCAAAACAGTCAGACGTCAAACTAAATCATTTACCACCGTTTCTCTCTTTCTCTCTTGGCAAATTAGAGCAAGACAAGATACAAATCGCCAGGAGTGAACCTCAAAATGCGCGGGAAGTTTGAGTGGTCAACAGCACCTATGCCACATAGATGTGTTGACACTGTTGACAAGTGAAAGATAATTATGAATTATTCGGAAGTCAAGAATGTTCTGCTGCTTGTCGCCATTGACTACTTTATTGTTTGTGTGCTAGACCTATTGACCATTTAAAAATACACTCAAAAATCATTTTTGTGGCTCAAACCCATTGACTACGGCATCTTTGATGGTAAAAATACGCTTTTGCGTACTTATCTCATTTTCGTAAAATCTGTGGCTTGACTCCCTTGACTTCCATGGCGACGATATCATAAACACGAAAAATTACATTTGTTGGGTAGTAAATAAATTCCGATAACCAATTATCACAGAAAAAATCCCAGAAATTAGTCGATCGTTGAAAGTGGCAACTGGATGAAGGAACCAAATGCACGTGGCGCAATTCGCTTTCGCTTGCCAACCCCATTGACCAATCAGTAGTCATCAAATGTAATATGGCAGCTAGGAAAATCTATTGAAATTCCTAAATATCATTATAACATGATAAGTCTATTCTATTTTGATCAAAGTGTTGGTTTATCACAAACTTCTTTGGGCAACAATCCAATATAATAAAATATAAGCATAATAGCATTTGAAAATACAAGAAAGAGAATATTTTAAGGGCCTGTTTCACAATTTACTGATAAGCCCTATGAGACAGATACTTGTATGTAGACTCAGTATGTAAGGGTGAGATAGTGCTTATCTGGCCATTGTGAAACAGTCTCTTATTATATATTTTTTAACTTGTTTCTGTTTGTGTTGAGCTGAGGTCCAACGGTATGCTATTGCGTACCTGTTCTGTTTTACCAATATAAGTACTATATTAGTTATTGTTATTAACTACTACACACTTTTGTAATACCTATGCAAATATTTAAACAATTTGTTATTATTTACAGTTATTATTTATGTGATATATAAATTATACGATTTTATTCGTTCGTTATTTACATTGTGGTGTTAGATAACGGGATATAAATAATATAAAATAAATATTAGAGGACAATCTTACACAAATCGATCTAGGCCCATAGTAAGCTCAACAAGGCTTGACGATATATTTAATGAAGATAAATACTTAAGTAATTACATAGAAAACATCCAAGACTAAGAAACAAATATTCATGTTCATCACAAAAATATTTGCCCTTACCAGGATTCAAACCCAGGTTCCAGCTTCGTAGGCAGAGTAACTACCCGCTAGGCTAAACCGCAAAATATAAAAGGCAACAAATATAATAATAATAATAATAATAATAATAATAATAATAATAATAATAATAATCATAATAATAATAATAATGTAATCAAAAACCTACACCAACTTGGTTATCACCCTCCCCAAACTAACGGTTCCCAACCCGAGGTGGAAGAAATCATGGACGTGAAGAAGAAAAACTTAATTCCTCAGGAGGGTACCGGCACTGCCGGGGAATCCCTCCCCGAGCCCGGCGAGCCTGGATCGCCCGGCTCGGGCTTCCCGACGTTTCTGGGGGGGCACAACAGTTCACGGACAGGAGGACGATACAGTTTACGGCCGCTTCCCGGAGGTCGCCGGGGCACACCTGGAGCCGGTGCTGGGTGTCGCAGCATGCAAGCCATCGGTGGCGAGAAGCTGAACAGGCGGGCTCTCGCTGGGGCTGAACCCGAAAATGTTACAGCCGAATCATCTCCATCTCCATCATCACCACAAAGTCTTTTCTCTTATGAGAGCGTATCATCACGGCATAGCTTCTCGAGACAGACTTCGCCCATCTCACCCCCATCTTCACCAACAATATCCAACCGGACAGATGTTGTGCAGGGGGCACTCGCCGATATTCCTGCACCCACTGTTGCCAGGACCAGCACGAGAATAAAGTGGACGGAAGATATGAACCGTTCCATATGGCGTGCATATCTCATAGCATCTAATCTTGAACAGAATACCAGATCTTACCTACCAGAAATGCACCGCATATTTACAACTGAATTCTCACAAATTAATGCCTCTAGATAAAGGGTCGGAGACCAAAGAAGAGCAATCCTCAGAACTAAATTACTGACACAAAACGTCCTGGATGAAATAAGAATAGAAGTAGCTACGTCTCGTGATAACCAGCCTCAAACAAACCAAAACTCACAATCAAACAGTCAACTTTTCACACAAATCTTAAACACAACAAAAACTGCACGACAAAGAATGACCTGGAGCAATGACATCAACGAGACTATAATACGCATTTACTACAAGATAACCAGGCTTGAGTCCAACAAAACTGCCTACAGACCAACACTACACGCCGCTGTGATAGCTGCTCATCCTCACCTAGCACACTTCTCTGAACAGAGAATCTCTGACCAACTCAGAGCCATCATTAATAATAAATACATTACCGACAATAGATTACAGCATATACGGGATGAAGTGGCCATGGAAATAGAATCAGGTACCGAAGTACACGTTAATTCACTACCAACTCAATCACAGATTTACACACACCTTTCATCACCATCACAAAATGACACCCATCATCAGTTATCGAATCCGGAAAGAGAGGAAGACCAAAGTGACGCCAATACCACACACCCACACAATCAACGCAACAATTTTTTAGTACTACCTGAAGAACAAATTGGAGAGTTGGACGAATTATTCACCAAGACACTAGCATATTTAAAAGACGTCGACCCTACATCAAGGCCATATATACCCAAACAGAAACCAAGTAGACAATTTGCTATTCTAGTACACACCATTAACGTAAAGATACTACCAAAACACATTAGTACTGAAACCGATTTTAATACATTACAAACAATAATTTACTGCGCAGCACATACTGTCATCACTTACAATGGTGGAAAAATACGAGGACCCAACGAATCGCAATACTCCAATAAAAATAGGATACCAGCATGGCAAATAAGATTAGAAAAGAGAATAGCTGACCTTAGAGCAGATATAAGTAGGTTAACACATTATACACAAGGTAACACCAGCTCCAATGTCCAACAACATGTTGAACGAATCAAGCTACAATATAAGGTACACTCCCAATACGAACCAGATAACACAGACCCTTCTCAATTTTTAGACACTCTAAAACAAAAGCTGAATGCATTAGCAAGTCGTCTACGCCGTTACAAACTGACAACTCTTAGAAAAACACAAAACAAGACTTTCTACACAAATGAAAAACAGTTTTATAGATCTTTGCTCACCGAAAACTCAAACCACCCCACACAATCACAAGAAGCACCTACACCAGAAGCATTACATGACTTCTGGTCAAACATATAGTCAAAGCCAGTAACACACAATAATAGCAAATGGATCTCAGATGACCAGCATGCTCTCAAAAATGTTCCAGGAATGGAATTTGATGGTATCACTATAGATACTCTGATTTCAGTAATAGCTAAGACACATAACTGGAAGGCCACCGGTTCTGATAAAATTCATAATTACTGGTACAAAAAACTCACAATCACCCACCCAATATTATTGTTACAGATAAACAATTTTATACAAAATCCGGAGCACATGCCATATTACATTACACAAGGAACTACCTATATGCTACCTAAAGACCTCACAGATACCATAAACCCAGCTAAATATCGACCCATAACTTGTCTCCAAAACATATACAAAATAATAACATCATGTCTTAGTCAACTCATATACAAACACGTAAACACCAACCAGTTACTAGCTGAACAACAAAAAGGATGCCGCAAATTCAGTCAGGGATGCAAGGAGCAACTTATCATCGATGCGGTCGCATCTAAACAAGCTCTTCGTAAAAAAAGAAACATTAACACTATGTTTATTGACTATAAGAAGGCCTTTGACTCTGTACCGCACACATGGCTCATCTACGTATTACAACACTATAAAGTTCACCCCACTATCATCTCATATCTATCAACAACCATGCAGACCTGGAACACTATTCTTAAGTTATACAATGATAAAAATACAATACAGACTGACAAAATCATCATTCGCAGAGGAATCTTCCAGGGCGATTCACTGAGTCCCCTCTGGTTTTGCCTGGCACTCAATCCACTATCAAATCAACTCAATAACACAAAAAAAGGATTCCAAATAAAGTTTGATGACACACACCACACATTATCACATTTACTATATATGGACGATATAAAACTTTATGGAAGTAACTTAACAGAAATACATAAACTTGCAGATCTAACGCAACAGTTTTCTAATGACATACAGATGAAGTTCGGAATAGATAAGTGCAAAATACAATCCGTTCATAGAGGAAAAGTTGAGAGCAATACATACATATTAGAGAACGGAGATCAAATAGATCCAGTGGATAACGAGATAGGATATAAATACTTAGGTTACTATCAAACGCAACAGATACATCAAAGGGAGACAAAAAAAACAATCACACAGAAGTTTAGGAAACGGATACATAGCATACTTAAAACACAGTTGAACGCTCGAAATACCGTCAAAGCATTAAACACATACGCCATCCCAATCCTCACATATTCATTCGGTATAATCAACTGGTCCCAATCAGACTTAATAAAACACCAACGCACCATCAACACACTTTTGACTAAATACAGAAAACACTATCCACGCTCATGCATACAAAGACTCACACTACCTAAAATTGAAGGAGGAAGGGGAATAATAGATTTAAAAAATTTACACAACAAACAAATCACCACACTAAGAAGGTTCTTTCACGCTAAATCATCGCACTCAACTATGCACAATGCCGTCGCTCAGTCCGACTTTAAACATACTCCACTTAACCTACAAGACCATCAAGCTCAGATAAATGAAACTATCATCAAACCGCAACAGAAAATCGACATCTGGATACGAAAATCCCTCCACGGCCGACACCGCTTAGACTTAGCCAACCCTAACGTCGACAAAACTGCGTCGAACGCGTGGCTTAAGAGAGGCGAGCTGTTCCCGGAAACGGAGGGATTTATGTTAGCCATACAGGACCAAGTTATAGATACTCGTAACTACAGAAAACATATCATACACGACCGCACAATGGCAAGCGACATGTGCAGACAGTGCCAAAATAGTTCAGAAACAATACAGCATATCACATGAGCCTGCAGATCACTCGCACAATCAGATTATAAACATCGCCACGACCAAGTTGCAGCCATCATACACCAACACCTCGCATTCAGATACAAATTGATTGCACAAAAAACAGCCTACTATAAATACACACCTCAAACAGTTTTAGAATCAACAGACTTTAAACTCTACTGGGACAGAACTATAATTACAGACAAAACTATTCATTTCAACAGGCCTGACATAACTCTCCACGATAAACAAAACAAAACAGTATTTCTCATAGATATAGCCATACCAAATACACACAACCTTACCAAAACGTTTACAGAAAAAAACACAAAATACACAGACCTTGCCATTGAAATTAAAACACAATGGCAGGTACAATCTGTCAAAACCATCCCAATAGTCATCTCATCCACAGGAGTCATCCCATATAGATTACACACTAGTCTCAAAACATTAAATATACCCAGATCCACACACATACTTCTTCAAAAAGCAACAATACTAAATACATGTAGAATTGTACGGAAGTTCATGGGCAAGGACCGTGATCTTTAGTAGATAAGCACTTGGCGTAAGCCCGTGTATCAGAACCTCTTTATTACAAGAGTGAAATGAAAAATTCATAAAAATATAATAATAATAACACGGCATAGCTTCTCGAGACAGACTTCGCCCATCTCACCCCCATCTTCACCAACAATATCTAACCGGACAGATGTTGTGCAGGGGGCACTCGCCGATATTCCTGCACCCACTGTTGCCAGGACCAGCACGAGAATAAAGTGGACGGAAGATATGAACCGCTCCATATGGCGTGCATATCTCATAGCATCTAATCTTGAACAGAATACCAGATCTTACCTAACAGAAATGCACCGCATATTTACAACTGAATTCCCACAAATTAATGCCTCTAGACAAAGGGTCGGAGACCAAAGAAGAGCAATCCTCAGAACTAAATTACTAACACAAAACGTCCTGGATGAAATTAGAATAGAAGTAGCTACGTCTCGTGATAACCAGCCTCAAACAAACCAAAACTCACAATCAAACAGTCAACTTTTCACACAATCTTAAACACAACAAATACTCCACGACAAAGAATGACCTGGAGCAATGACATCAACGAGACTATAATACGCATTTACTACAAGATAACCAGGCTTGAGTCCAACAAAACTGCATACAGACCAACACTACACGCCGCTGTGATAGCTGCACATCCTCACCTAGCACACTTCTCTGAACAGAGAATCTCTGACCAACTCAGAGCCATCATTAATAATAAATACATTACCGACAATAGATTACAGCATATACGGGATGAAGTGGCCATGGAAATAGAATCAGGTACCGAAGTACACGTTAATTCACTACCAACTCAATCACAGATTCACACACACCTTTCATCACCATCACAAAATGACACCCATCATCAGTTATCGAATCCGGAAAGAGAGGAAGACCAAAGTGACGCCAATACCACACACCCACACAATCAACGCAACAATTTTGTAGTACTACCTGAAGAACAAATTGGACAGTTGGACGAATTATTCACCAAGACACTAGCATATTTAAAAGACGTCGACCCTACATCAAGGCCATATATACCCAAACAGAAACCAAGTAGACAATTTGCTATTCTAGTACACACCATTAACGTAAAGATACTACCAAAACACATTAGTACTGAAACCGATTTTAATACATTACAAACAATAATTTACTGCGCAGCACATACTGCCATCACTTACAATGGTGGAAAAATACGAGGACCCAACGAATCGCAATACCCCAATAAAAATAGGATACCAGCGTGGCAAATAAGATTAGAAAAGAGAATAGCTGACCTTAGAGCAGATATAAGTAGGTTAACACATTATACACAAGGTAACACCAGCTCCAATGTCCAACAACATGTTGAACGAATCAAGCTACAATATAGGGTACACTCCCAATACGAACCAGATAACACAGACCCTTCTCAATTTTTAGACACTCTAAAACAAAAGCTGAATGCATTAGCAGGTTGTCTACGCCGTTACAAACTGACAACTCTTAGAAAAAAACAAAAAACAAGACTTTCTACACAAATGAAAAACAGTTTTATAGATCTTTGCTCACCGAAAACTCAAACCGCCCCACACAATCACAAGAAGCACCTACACCAGAAGCATTACATGACTTCTGGTCAAACATATGGTCAAAGCCAGTAACACACAATAATAGCAAATGGATCTCAGATGACCAGCATGCTCTCAAAAATGTTCCAGGAATAGAATTTGATGGTATCACTATAGATACTCTGATTTCAGTAATAGCTAAGACACATAACTGGAAGGCCACCGGTTCTGATAAAATTCATAATTACTGGTACAAAAAACTCACAATCACCCACCCAATATTATTATTACAGATAAACAATTTTATACAAAATCCGGAGCACATGCCATATTACATTACACAAGGAACTACTTATATGCTACCTAAAGACCTCACAGATACCATAAACCCAGCTAAATATCGACCCATAACTTGTCTCCAAAACATATACAAAATAATAACAGCATGTCTTAGTCAACTCATATACAAACACGTAAACACCAACCAGTTACTAACTGAACAACAAAAAGGATGCCGCAAATTCAGTCAGGGATGCAAGGAGCAACTTATCATCGATGCGGTCGCATCTAAACAAGCTCTTCGTAATAAAAGAAACATTAACACTATGTTTATTGACTATAAGAAGGCCTTTGACTCTGTACCGCACACATGGCTTATCTACGTATTACAACACTATAAAGTTCACCCCACTATCATCTCATATCTATCAACAACCATGCAGACCTGGAACACTATTCTTAAGTTATACAATGATAACAATACAATACAGACTGACAAAATCATCATTCGCAGAGGAATCTTCCAGGGCGATTCACTGAGTCCCCTCTGGTTTTGCCTGGCACTCAATCCACTATCAAATCTACTCAATAACACAAAAAAAGGATTCCAAATAAAGTTTGATGACACACACCACACATTATCACATTTACTATATATGGACGATATAAAACTTTATGGAAGTAACTTAACAGAAATACATAAACTTGCAGAATAACATTTGTCAATGAGTAGCTGAAATTACTACTCATCGACAAATGTTATTATAATGTACAAGACTTTTTAAGTGATAAATTGTAATCTATTTTGACATAATCTTTAATTTAAATGACTCAATCATGTAATATAAACGTACTAAGCTAATACAATTTTGACCATCTACCGTAGATGTAATGTCCACATTTTAATGTTTTTGAATTATTTTAAAACTATAAACAAAACCGCGCCCAGACTGTTCCGTCCACTCAAATTTGTACGCTGCTATCAGCAGAACATGTTGGGTCTAATGTATTGTATATCTCTATCAAAAGTTGCATGTGTTTATTTTATGTAACTTGTTTGACACGTGTTCTTAGCAAATAAATGTATCTTTATCTTTATCTTTATCTTTATCTTTAACACAACAGTTTTCTAATGACATACAGATGGAGTTCGGAATAAATAAGTGCAAAATACAATCAGTTCATAGAGGAAAAGTTGAGAGCAATACATACATATTAGAGAACGGAGATCAAATAGATCCAGTGGATAACGAGATAGGATATAAATACTTAGGTTACTATCAAACGCAACAGATACATCAAAGGGAGACAAAAAAAACAATCACACAGAAGTTTAGGAAACGGATACATAGCATACTTAAAACACAGTTGAACGCTCGAAATACCGTCAAAGCATTAAACACATACGCCATCCCAATCCTCACATATTCATTCGGTATAATCAACTGGTCCCAATCAGACTTAATAAAACACCAACGCACCATCAACACACTTTTGACTAAATACAGAAAACACCATCCACGCTCATGCATACAAAGACTCACACTACCTAAAATTGAAGGAGGAAGGGGAAAAATAGATTTAAAAATTTACACAACAAACAAATCACCACACTAAGAAGGTTCTTTCACGCTAAATCATCGCACTCAACTATGCACAATGCCGTCGCTCAGTCCGACTTTAAACATACTCCACTTAACCTACAAGATCATCAAGCTCAGATAAATGAAACTATCATCAAACCGCAACTGAAAATCGACATCCGGACACGAGACATTTTTCAGGAGATTTTACGAATACATAATATCTACATTTTGAACGCAGTTCCACAATGAAATTAGTTAGGATTTCAGAATTACAGGAAAAAATAAAACAATTTAGAGGTATTTTCGTAATTAAATTCTATCGAGAAAATTTCATCCAAGAATCTTAATCAAATACTCAATAAACATTAACCCAAAAATCAAATCTGTAGTATATAGTATATTATACTAGTATGTAGTAGTATCTTCATGGTGGAGTAAATGGATTCGAAGAAAACCCCTTTTAATATCACCTTAATCGCCTATTTCATTTGACTACTATTTTAGAAACGGGCTAAATCCCTTATTAATAATAATTAACCGCTCTCAACTCTGAAAGCTATCACAAGCGCGTGGAAATGAATGATTTGATATGGCGGAACAATCTTTGTGACCTAGCTGAGATAACTCTAAGAGCTGATGGCGGTTTATTTATGCGGTCCTTAGTTCGTTGTGCATAGAACGACATTCGATTTGCATATCGAAATTACATACACCCCTCCGCGCCGTGCCCCACCCCTCAGACATCCTCTCTGAGCTGAGAGCGCGGGGCACGTGGACATAGAATATAATGGCTTCTGATGACTATATAGATTTCTCAATTTTAAACCGACTTCAAAAAAGGAGTGTTTTCTCGATTCCGTTGTATTTAATTAATGTTTGTTACCTCAAAACTGGTTCTATTTATGAACCGATTTCAAAAATCCTTTTTTTATTTGAAAGGATGACCTACCCTTATGTTCCCATTTTTAGGGTTCCCTAGAGAAACAAGGGAACCCTTATAGTTTCGTCAAGTCTATCTGTCCATCCGTTCGTATGTCACAGCAACTTTATGCAGAAACTTCTTAGGACACAGTTGAAACTTGGTATGTAGATGTATTCTGTGAACCGCTTTACGATTTTTATATAAAAATTGAAAAAATATAATAATAAAAGGGGCAACATGGAACTGAGACCAAAATTTTTTTTTTCATCCAACATAAAAGAAAGACGTTAGATTATAAACTAACGGTTTCGACAATCTTACGGAGACATATATGTATCAATAATAAAACTACCTTAATTTTCTTGATAAGTTTTTTATGAAACTCAATCTTATTGTCAAAGTTTGTGTGACGTTGCGCCAGTGGCACGACTTTCAGCTGTCGGCCAGTGCCGACCGACTGCGGCGGCAGTTAAAAGGTTGGGTGGTCTGTTTTTGTCCGGGACGCGTGGCTTACATATTAATAGAATCACGACCCAACCTCGTCCGTTATTTCTTATAATCATAAGTTTCCGATGCGGTGTGACAAATGGAAAAGTAAGACGCGTATTGAATATCGAGATTAGTTATTGCAATGTCTGACAAAATAACCCCTTAACATTTGGCTACATCTTTCTTTCAATCTCAATAGCTGCGGCGTTGGGCCAGCCCCCTTTTCATGCAAAATGGAGTATTGAATAACTGGCTAAACGTGGGCACAACAGTGTCTTTGTCACCCCGTATGGGTAAAGCCGTGACGCTATGTTATGTCTACATCTTTCTATTGCATATTACTCTAGTGGTTTTGTGAGAACAGGGGCCCAATTCCGGTACACCATTACAGCTCCATGACAATTACATTACGATTACGGTCAACTTTAGATATCAAAAATCTGACGATTTTGTAATCCCATTCCCTTTGTTGATTAACTTAATTATTGTGCTTACCAATTAGCTTAATTTTGACCATAATTTACTAAAAAAATATTCTCCGAACGCCAAATATTGGATATCTAAAGTTGGCCGTAATAGTAATGTAATTGTCAAGGAGCTGTTATTGTGTACCGGACAGTAGAGCTCGCGAGCCCTTCGACATACAGACATACTTAAACATATTGTCACGACTGACGGACAAGAGGCTATATTATAACGCGATACAAGATTATTTGGCGCTACAATTTAACGAAGAAAGTCCAATTTTGAATTGAATTTCAGGTGCTTGAATTCCAATTACTTGCAAAGTTTTGGCGATTACTCGCGTTTCCTGGGTCCTAGGAGGTCAAATATGGTGTCTACCGGTTTGTCTCGTGAAGGCGAAGAGAACTGCTTAGCCTGATTAGGTATAATTTTCCGAAATAAAAACAAAAACTGAAATCCGGTGGAACGAATACGTTTTCTACAGTTCTCGTTCGTTGATCGCGTGCACCGTCCATTATTATTAGGCTAGTATTTAATCGCACATCAAAAATACTGATTTGCACAGCATAAACACTTTTTATGTTTTAAATATTTTATGTCTACTCAAGTTTATATTGGATTTTTTATTGTTTTTGCAAGTTCAACCTTACACGAAGGATAAAGGGGGCTTCGATTCGCTCACTCCCTCCACCCTTCACCTAAGCTACCGCAGCATTTTACGCTGATATTTGCTGTGCAAATCAGTATTTTTGATGTGCAGTTTAATATTTCCCTTATTATTATTCTGAACGCGCCAAGAAAGGAGGATGGCCAAAAAAAACCCAGGCCCGGCGCGAAAGTTTTGTATCTCATATTTTATTATACCATAGTTGATTAATTCCACGCCTCAACCGAACGGCGTGGAATCCTGAGGGGGTGGGGTTTTTGCCAGCACGGGAGAAAAGTGAGTGATTGCTACTTTACCTTGTCGTCGCAGACCGGAGATCGAAAGCTCGATTCGAGGCAGGAATGCGGGATAGGAGCACAAGTTTGGGATAGGAGAGGAACCGAACCTTGCCGACACGAGGAGTCGCCGTCCGCATACGACGAGTTGGAGACCGTACAACTTCAACCTTCACCACGAATCACTCAACCGCTGACGCGAATCTACTTATTTCCCGACGATGTTTATGATGAGCACTCCGACCAGGCCCGACGCCTGTATTTGGTAATTGTTACACCGAATTACAATCACTGGCCCGACGCCTGAGCAGACATGTTTTTTTCTCCCGACAAGAAAAGATAACCTCCAATTTTTCATCTCGTTGGTACGAGTGACAGCTGCGGTCCCGTTTCCGCTAGTGAACAACGCATGGTTCCGAGTCGCGCAACAAAAGGAGGTGCGTTCCGAAGCATAAATATTAAACAGTCACCCGCCCGGACAGGCCCGAACCTGTCCCTAATCAATAGGAAGGCGAGAAAGTGTTGCGACCGCTCTCTTGAGGACCGAGTCCCCCACTTTGACTTCTGCTGATCGAGGCTTGCCATCCCGACCCGTGTACAATTTGACGATCCGTCCTCGTCTCCATCTCAATGATGGCAGGTTTGCATCCTTAATCAGCACCAAATCACCGACTTGAGGGGGGCTCGTCCGGTCAGTCCACTTAAGGCGCTGCTGCAAGATGTGCAAAAATCTTGAGCCATCTGCTGCAACATCTGCCACCTAGTTAACCGACTTAACTTAACATCACCGAATGGGTATTCTGGCAGGGCGTTAAGGGGCTGACCTATCAGGAAGTGACCCGGCGTCAACGCTTCCAAATCATTTGGATCCGAACTGAGCGGGCACAACGGACGCGAGTTCAGTGTCATTTCAATCTTACAGAACAGCGTCGCAAGCTCTTCAAAGCGTAGAGAGGTCTCACCGATGATCCTCGTCAGGTGCGACTTAGCCGATTTAGCCGCAGCCTCAAATATTCCTCCCCAATGAGGGCATCCCGGCGGACTGAAAACCCATTCAATCCCTCGTCGGGAGCAAGCCGTACCGATGGCATCCTGGTTACCGTTCAGGAATTGAGTGACCTCCTGCAGATATCGCCTGGCTCCGACAAAATTTGTGCCGTTGTCCGAACGGATTAATGTCGGGAGGCCCCTTCGTGAGACGAACCGATCTAGACATGCGATAAATGCCTCTGTAGTGAGGTCACTGACCACCTCTAAGTGGACTGCCTTCGTGGCCAAGCACACGAAGACGCACAGGTATGCCTTCACTAATCTGGCGTTCCGTAGCTGTGAAGACTTGACCATGAATGGTCCCGCGAAATCCGTTCCGACACCCGCAAAGGGCCGGATTTCGTTAACCCTATCCGAGGGCAAATCGCCCATCTGGGGCTGCATCGTAGCCGCCTTGGCCCGATAACAAGGCAGGCACCGAAATACGACGCTACGCACTAAGCGTCTTCCCGATAGAATCCAGAACTCGCGCTGGAAAAACGCCATCAAGGCGTGGCATCCGATATGCCCATTCCGAATGTGTCGATCCTGTATCAACAGTTCGACCAACTTCCCTTTCCTAGGGAGTAACAACGGGTGGCGAGCCGCATAAGGCAGGTTGGCATTCCGCAGCCGACCTCCTACCCTCAGCAATCCTTGAGGGTCAATAAACGGGTTGAGCCGAGCCACAGCTCCCTTCAGTTGGACGCGTCCGCGTCTCAGAATGTCCAATTCGGACTTAAAGTGCACCGTCTGCACGTTCCGTACCAATGCGAACAACGCATGGTTCTGTTCCCGTGGTGTCAGGACCTGTGTCCGCACTCGTTGCGCCTCAGAATTCCGACAATTCCGCGCAAATCGGCAGATCCAGGCGGTCACATTGACCAGCTTGTCGAGCGAGCTGTACCGTTCCAGCAGGCTGAACTCCTCTTCCGGCTCTGGTTGCGTCGTACAGACACCGACTGTAAAGGCGCCGTTCGCCGTGGTAACGCGTGGACTCATTGGCCAATCCGATTCGGCTTGAGTCAACCATTTTGGACCCCACCACAAGGGATGTCCAACCAACTCCGGAGCGTGACACCCACGAGACGCACAGTCTGCTGGGTTCATTTCCCCTGGAACATGTCTCCAGATTAAGGGAACCTCCGAATTCAAAATCTGCGAAACCCGATTCGCCACAAAAATCTCCAGCTTGTGAACTGAAGCCTTCAGCCAGCATAACACGATCTGGCTGTCCGTCCAAGCGTAGACCGTATCTTCCAACGCTATTGACCCACGAAGAACCGTCATCGTGTGGTTGAGCAGACGAGTCAGGAGAGCCGCTCCCGAAAGCTCTAACTTGGGAATGGTCAGGCGAGTGCGCAACGGCGCAACCTTGCTCTTGGCCATGACCAACCGCACATCAACCTCCCCCGAGGAGTCGACCGTACGCAGATATACCGCAGCTCCGTAGCCCTTCTCCGAGGCATCGCAAAACCCATGCAGGGTGGCGGTGTATCGTTTGGTGGGGACCAACCTCCGTGGCAGTGAAATCCGATTGATGCCAGGGAGGGTCGAAAAGAACGAGTCCCACTCTGAGCTCAATGACCCGCCGATCGGGTCGTCCCATTTCAGCTCAGCAGACCACAATTGCTGCATAAAACACTTGAGCTGAAATGTTACCGGGGTGATCCACCCGTTTGGATCAAATGTCCTAGCCACCGTTGAAAGGACGTTCCGTTTCGTCCAGACCTTCGGGGAGTCCAACTCGACCCGATACGAAAACATGTCTGACACCGGCTGGTACTGGACGCCTAATACCGACAACATATTTGGATTTTCCAAATTTTCAAAAATGTGGGGATCCTGCTGGTAGTCATCCGGAAGACCAGTCAGTAACTCTGGAGAGTTCGACATCCATTTCCGGAGCTCGTAACCTCCACCCCGTAGGAGCTCAACTAGCTCGTCCCGACGAGCGAGCGCCTCCTCTACGGAATCTGCACCGGTACAGATATCGTCCACGTAGAGATCCTGCTCCAGGATCGCTGCTCCTCTAGGGAAATTTAACCGTTCTCGATCCGCTAACTCCCGCAGAGTGCGAATCGCCAAATAAGGACTAGACCGTAGCCCGTACGTGTTGGTGTTCAGCTCGTACACCCTGATGGGCTGATCTGGGCTCTCTCGCCACAGTATCAGCTGATACCGTCTATCGTCAGGGTGAATGACCGTCTGTCTAAACATCATCCGGATGTCAGCTACAAACACAACATTGTGTCGACGGAACCGTGTGATAACATCCGCGATGTCATGGTTCAACTTCGGCCCTGAATGCAAACACTGGTTCAGGTTCATGCCGTTAGATGTTGATGCCGATCCATCGAACACTACCCGTATTTTGCCCTCCGGGGTCCTCAAGACCGCGTGATGGGGCAGGAAGCAGTGGTCTTCACGCTTCCAGTCGATATCCGAAACCGACATGTGGCCGAGCGACTCGTATTCCCGCATGAAGTCGACGTACTTCTGCCGGAAAATCCCGTCACGCTTCATGCGTCGTTCCATCGACAGAAGCCGCGTCTCGGCTGCATGGTGTGAACTTCCCAGCGGTGGGCGATCACTCCGGAATGGAAGACGTGTGAGAAATCGACCTGACCGAAGGCGACCAGTATTGTTCCGATAAAACTGTTCACACTCTTCTTCAACCGGGTCCAACCGGCGGACCGTAGGTGGTTCCTCCACCTCCCAAAACTTCTGTATCACCTCCGAGAGTACAGAACCGAATAAGGGACTACGAGTCGCTAGGCGTGGGGCAGCCGGCATGACCGGACCCATTACCGCATGGCCCAGTCTGGTGTTGACCGAAACCAGACCAGTCGCCTGCAACACGTGGACACCTGGCACTAACAGGTATCCCAAGGCATCGACACCCAATAAAATGTCTACTGGGCCCGGAATATCGAACTCCGGGTCAGCCAGTGACAACCCAGCGACCAACTGTCGCACCGAGGGCGACAACCGTACGTGAGGGTGTGAGCCCATCACATTAGGCATGACTAATGCCGTGACCATCAGATTCACCGATGAATCCACCCGTGACGAGAGAGTTATCCGACATACTCCCTTAACGGAACCGACTTCCGTGTTCCCAATTCCCCGAATGGAATGTGGATACTCCCTTACCGAAATTCCCAACCGTCTTACAAGGTTGCACGAGACTAAGCACCCCTGGGCCCCCGAGTCCAATAGTGCTCGTGCCACACAAGATTTGCCGTCCGAACTCCACGCTATCACCGAGGCGGTGGGGAGCATGACCGTCTGTGGAGTGGCGGCACCCTGTAAGTGGGCGGCGTGTCCCTAGCGGGAACCTCCGCGGGATCCGAACCCGCTGGGACCCCCGTCGGCCTGGTAACTCGGCTGCTGATGTACCGTGTGTACCTATGACCGTATGTACATCAGGGGGTCCCAACCCGCATAATAGGCCCCTCGCTGTCCCGGTACCCGACCATACCGGACTGTGAACGGTGTGCCCGGTGGCCACCGTGGATGGAGGGGGGAGAGCGGATCCAACCTGGGGCGTTCTAGGAATGGGGGCGACATCCGACTGTTCGCCTCCCTGCTCGCCTCCCAGAGCGACGGGCAGGGTTGCGCAGAAGGTGGTGGGCTCACAGCCTTCGCGCCACTCATAGGTGCCATCTGACACCCGCCCGTAACACGCGGTGAGCCAGCGGCCCGAAGTCCTCGCTGACCCTGGACAGCGGCGACCGAACCCCGGCTATCCCGCCTGTTACCCCCCGTGCTGCCCCCTTCCCCTCGGGGGGGTCCCGTCCGCGGGTACCCCAGTCACCCCGTTGGTGACTCCCGTTGCCCAGAGGGGGACTGGGTCCGGCCCTAGTTGGGCCCTGTGACCGACCAACCTGAGTCCGGCCCTGGTGACTGTCCGAAGGGCCTGACCGGTTCAGGCACAACACGATGTGGTGCTTGCCACCGCAGCACTCACAGGGGGACGCGCGTGAGCACTCGCTCAGCGGGTGCGGCCCCAAACAACCGAAACACAATCGGTGACGGAAGACCACCTTCCTGCAGGCAGCCACACCGAGCGCCTTAAAGTTGGCGCAACTGGTCACTTCATGACCGGCACTGTCGCAGTGCACACAGCCGTCACCTGACGGCGCGGCACTCAAAACGCCAAATTGTTTTGACCGCCCACCCCCCCCGTGGGGGTGGGAGGCGCGGCCCCTCCCGCATCCGCGCGGGTTGGCGCTGCACACTGGCCTCCGTATCCAATGTGTCGCATCGCCTGCATTCACCCTCCAAAAAATCCGTTAATTGGACGAGTGTGGGCAGTTCCGAGCTACTGCCCCCATGCAGCTGTTCAAACCGACTTTGAACAGCTGCAGGCAACCGTGACAAAACCATATACAACACGATATATGACCATTGGTCTACCGGCAGACCAAGGTTCTGAAGAGCCTTAGTGGCCACCAGCACAGGGTTGAGCACCTGTACCCGGATGTCAACATCCCGGGTTACTCTTGGGATGCTAAACAGCTTCCCCAGCTGCGCATCAACCAACCGCCGTTTGTGCTGGTAGCGGTCAAATAATATGGACCGGGCTATCTCGTAATTGCCTGCCGTGACCGTTAGGTGACCGACCAACTCCTTCGGTTCACCCCGCAGTGCCATCAATAGTTGGGCCAACTTGTAGGCGTTGTCCAGGTCGTCCCGACCGTGGACCAAACTATCGAACAAATTGATGAATGCCGGCCACTCATCAATTGCCCCACCGAAGGCCGGAATCTCCAGGTGTGGCAGCCGTCCAACAACACCCTTAGGGGGCGGGTCTCCGCTACCCTCCCCGCGGTCATTCCGTCGCGACCGCTTAATTTTCTCCGCGCGACGCTCGATGTCGCCCAAGCACTCCATCGCTTGGTCAGCATCCGCGCAGAGCTGCTTCACTGCAGCCACCGAAGCCTCATCCGTAAGCCCGAGGGCTTCAGCCTCCGCAGCCAGCCTACACACCTTCCCGACGCGTGTCATTGCGTCCTCCACACGCTTAAGCAGGACATCGTCCATGTCAGGTCGCTCCACATACTTGTGAGTATGGGCGAGCCATCTCATCTCCTCACGGACACCATACCGCAGTACCGTCAAGGGCGAAGGTGCCATGGTTACCGATTCAATTGAAAGAAAGAAAGAAGAAAGAATATCAATTTATTCGGACTACGCCATAACACACAAAACATAAAATACACGATAATTATGAGAGAACAAGAAAAAAAGTGAAACATACAATTGAAGGAGAAAGTAATAACAACTAATATCGCAGACAATAATATACACACGCGTCACAAAAGTAAAAGTACATACCACACAGTAACTTATATGTATAGTACATACACAAGACAACAAGAAATAAATAAAAGCAAAATACAATTTTGTTGCGACGAGTAGACAGTAACGTCAGAATGAGGAGAATGAGACCAGCAAGGAGGACGAGCCCACATCACTAACTTTGGTCTCGACCCCCCTCAACGAGAGTGTTGCAGCGTCCACCGCTGCCCCAACCAAAAAACAGCGTCGCCGTCGTCGACGAGGAGACACCTCGCAGCTCAACAGCGCGAGCACCGCGCCGCTCGCTGTCCCTGCTGAGGCGTGTGTCATGCCGCAAGCTGCCCCGAGGGCCGCGCCGTTCGCCGTTGCGCACGTTGCGACGCTCGCTGCCGCGAATGCCGCGCCAACCGCCGCCACGTGCATCAAACCGCACTCCAACACGTGTGTCCCGCCACTCACCTCCACTCGTGTACCGCCAGCTACCAAATTATGTGCTCAGAGAAAAACTCTGTTGTTCTCCGACAAAGTAGGTGCAGGATTTGGGACTCTATTACATAACCGGCTTAACCAAAAAGTAACGAACATTTGCTGTCCAAATAGTTCATTTGTAGATCTAGTGAAGATGATTAGTCGCGGTATCTATGATGAGTACAGCACTATTGTAATTATGGTAGGAAATCATTCAAACATTAGTCGGAATGATTTGAATAAAAGTGTTGAAACAC
This sequence comes from Argyresthia goedartella, assembly GCA_949825045.1. Classification (NCBI taxonomy): domain Eukaryota; kingdom Metazoa; phylum Arthropoda; class Insecta; order Lepidoptera; family Argyresthiidae; genus Argyresthia; species Argyresthia goedartella. The sequence continues at coordinate 33,353,576 of OX463812.1, read as the reverse complement.
TTCTAGACTTACATAGTAGGATGAAATGCAAATTTATACTATGCAATTTTCCATATGCCTGTAATTTGACAGAACTACAGAACAAATCTGTGCATAGAATGAATATTCATTTATTTAATTTAACATGTCATCATAGCGATGCTATTTTATATTTCGACATGAATAATTTTATTCATAACTTTACTCTGACACGGGATACATTGTACCTGTCTAATAAATATAGAAAATTAGTAGCTACATTGTTAGCTTATAATATATGCGACGCAGCTATAGTTGGTTTAACTAAGTTCAACTTGACATCAGCTTATTTTAAGAGTAATATGACATGCACCCCTATTGGGAATTCACCTGTTAATTATACTTTGCATGCAACATTGGAATCTGTTCCAAGTAATTTAAATTAGTTCATAAGACAATAGAGGAAATCTCTAGCATACAAGAGCCACTAAATATGTCAAAATGTAAGCCCCAGTTAAAGATTGCCCATCAAAACATCCAGGGGCTACCTGGCAAAGAACTTGTATTAGAATTATTACTAAAAAATTCTGACATTGATATTATTTGTGTTACTGAACACTGGTTGAAGGAAAATATGATGTCTTTTAACATAAATAATTACAAAATTGTCAGTTGTTACAATAGAAAGACTGCTGATAGAGGTGGTTCTTTAATCTTAGTGAAAAATAATATTAAGGTGAAACAACGGAAAGATATTCTTGCACTTACTGTTGAAAGACAAATAGAGGTATCCTGTGTTGAGTTAGATAGCCATATTATTGTTTGTGTCTACAGGCCACCGAGGGATGAAAAAGGCCATGGCAATTTCGAAATATTTGAGAAAATTATGGAGGAAGCCCTCATTAAACTTTGTAATAATAGAAAAAAGTTAATTATTTGTGGCGATCTTAATGTAGATCTGCTTGTAGATACAACACTGAAGCGATGATTAATAACTCTGTTCAAATCATTTAATTTATGTCATGTATTTCTAGAGCCGACTAGAATTACACTTACCAGCCAAACTTGCTTAGATAACGTTTTTTGTGACTGTGCGTTCACAAGTAAAAGTGTAATTAACTGCTTACCCTCCGATCACAGTGGTCAAACAGTTTCATTCCCAATTACTATTAAGTATAAGGCTGGTCCATCATTTTATAGGCCTATTACATCCCATAGACTAGAGACATATACGAAAAACTTAGATATAAATTTGCCAGTACCGGATTTTAATGAACAGAACCCAAACAAAATCTACTCAGACTTCTTCAACATTATTCAGACAGAATTCAATAAAGTTTTCAAATTAAAGAAAGTCAGTGACTACAACGGTAAATCTAAATTTAATGACTGGGCAACGTTTGGAATTCGTAAAAGTAGAGTTATCTTGTATGACCTTTATGATCAAAAAACCTATAACTTTGATCGAAAATTTCATGACTATGTTAAAAAATATTCCAAAACTTTCAAGTTGGTTTGTAGAACTGCAAAAACTTTACACATTAATAGAAAAATTCAAAATTCAAATAATAGAATGAAAACAGTTTGGCAAATAATAAACCGCGAAACTGGCAAAGTTATACCAAGGGACAGTGATTTCTGCCTAAAGATAGGTGATGATGTTGTTAAATCCAACGCTGATGTTGCTCGAGCTTTTGAAACATTCTTCACCAATGTACCCGTACTCACAACGGACCGTCTAAATTCATCTCCATTTGAAGCAGAGACTTTATTAAAAAATAACACTAGCGTCAGTAATGTATATTTAAAATTTCATCATGTATATCCCCAGGACATTGTCAAAACGTTTAAATTACTTAACTTAAAAAATACGGAAAACCTGTGGGGTATATCAGTCAAAGTCATTGATTCAGTAATTCTAGTTATACTCAATAAATGCTTAGCTTATATATTCAATAAATTACCCCACACTTAGCTTATATATTCAATAAATGTGTTGACGATGGGGCTTTTCCAGACCTCATGAGACACAGTAAACTTATACCGCTGTTCAAATCGGGAGATAAGGGCGATCCTTCAAATTTCAGACCAATATCTGTTCTTCCAACACTAAGTAAAATATTTGAAAAGATTATACTCAATCAAATGCTCTCACACTTCAACCGTACAAAACAACTCCACGCTAAACAATATGGTTTCACTCGGGGTAAATCGACTACGGATGCAGGTATTACCCTTGTATCTCATATTTATTCTGCATGGGAGGCCGCACAGGATGCTATCGGAATTTTTTGCGACCTGTCGAAGGCGTTTGATTGTGTTGATCATAATACGCTATTAATTAAATTAAATCATTACGGAGTTAGAAATAAAGCGTTGGATCTACTAAGATCATACCTAAGCAATAGAATTCAAAAGGCAGGAGTTAACGGCGTAAAATCTGATGGATCGGGTGTTAAAATTGGCGTTCCACAAGGTTCCATATTAGGCCCTTTCTTATTCCTGGTATATATTAATGATCTGCCTTTCATGGTGGAGAAATTAACTGACATAGTGTTGTTTGCTGATGATACTTCAATGGTCTTCAAAATTGAAAGACAAAAAGGAGATTTTGATGATGTTAATGGTGTATTGTCTTTAACCTTGAATTGGTTCACAGTTAATAATTTATTGTTAAACGCTGGTAAAACCAAGTGTATCAAATTCTCACTTCCAAATGTCAGGCAAGTTGAGACCAGTTTGGTGTTAGACAACAGCACGTTAGAATTGGTAAATGATACGAAGTTTCTTGGAATAACCATTGATAGCAAATTGCAGTGGGGACCCCACATAGATAAATTGGCTGGTAAATTAAGTTCTGCGGCTTACGCTGTTAGGAACATCAGACAAAGCACGGATGTGGCTACATCTAGGCTAGTATATTTTAGTTACTTTCATAGTGTGATGTCCTATGGTATCTTGTTGTGGGGGAAAGCAGCGGATATTCAAACTATTTTTATTTTACAGAAAAGAGCTATTCGAGCAATTTATAATTTAAAACGAACAGACTCCTTAAGAGAGCTTTTTAAAGAAATTGACATACTAACAGTAGCTAGTCAATTTATTTTCGAAAATATAATGTATGTACGCAAGAACCTTACAACATTTTCCAAACTTAGCGACAGCTGTAATGTTAACCTAAGAAATAATCACAGACTATGTGCGCCCCGTTTTAGACTCGCCAAGGTTAGCAATTCTTTCAAGGGTCAGTGCATTCTCTACAATAAGATACCTCTGGAGATTTTGAAATTGCCATTTGAGCAATTTAAAAAGCATGTTAAAGCGACTTTGTCGAAAAAGGGATATTACAATGTTCAAGATTACTTAAATGACAGGACTGTATGGGGTTAATCTGGCTCAACACAGACCTTGCTGTTAATAATTTTGTAATTATTTATTCCTGCTTATTAATCATTACAATAATTTTTTTCATATTTGTATTAGTTAAGCACAACCTATTTTTAAAAGAGATCTAAAAATAAATCTGTGGGAGTTTCTACGCCCTTCTTCTCCCACAGTGGTCCAATGTAGAGAAGAGGCAAAAAATGACGTTTGCTAAGTATATGTAAATATCTACAGTAATAAAGTACTTTGACTATTGACTATTGACTATTGACGTCGTGAAGTGTGTGCCTAGGCGGCGAATAGGTTCCGACTCAGCATGTGCCACAGAACCTGCAAGAGGTCCTGCAACGCTGGTATTCTGTCGGCACCTTATCAAGGAGGAGAGGATAAAGGGTGGGTGTTAATAAACTACTTTTTATTAAAACTGCATATATAATTGATATGAAAATAAATAAACTATAGGAAAAAATTAGGAAAATTTAGTGGATGGATAAGCTAAGTAGGAGACGAATTGACATCAGAAATATAATTATAATTAATAAATAATACATTAAAAAACACTAATTGCATAAATAGTTGAGAGTATAAGGGATATTAAATATTGCATACTATAGATTGTTCAGTGACTTAACCGATTCACATACGTACATTAAAAAGACTTAGCTTTAAGATAATATAACTAGCAAACGCGCAATTGTTTCTGGTCCTATGCTTCACTACCGAACTAAGCACAGCCAGAGACCAGCACTTGCCCGTCAGCACTGGGCACAGAAATTAAAACTAAGTTGTAAAAACCAAGGCAACCTCTAAAACAATTAAATCCTAAACAATATTTAATATGGTCGCCCTGTGGACATACACCTTATAAATAAACACTCTAAATCAATTAGAGAATGCCACCATAAAACACAATACAAAATTAACCCACAAAACTTGATTATGAAAACAATACAAAATAATAAGCTGTGACCTTCTAGAAGTGGCCCCTCCGATATGACCCACACTTCTACTGAGGTCAGCAAAATCAGCTTAATACCCCTTAAATAGCCTGACCCTGCTCTGTAAACCGAAATAACACTGCAGTACTATAGAACCCGACGTTCTACCGCAAGTAATACAATCTAGTTACTTCGCAGAATGACTGTTCAATCTTTTATGCGCACAAACAGTAGTTTCCGACTACAATTTTATAATAATTGTTAACTAAATTGACACTTATACTTTCACTAACCGAAAATGAACTTTAATTGTGGTACCGACCACAGACTCATTGCCGACTTGCCGGCCAATCTGAGATATTCTTTTCTCCCAACTACAATGTGGCAAAAAAAAACAACCCTACAACCGTGAATCGATGATTTCCCACTAGGAAACCACGCTCTGCTACCAAATTGATTAATTCCACGCCTCAACCGAACGGCGTGGAATCCTGAGGGGGTGGGGTTTTTGCCAGCACGGGAGAAAAGTGAGTGATTGCTACTTTACCTTGTCGTTGCAGACCGGAGATCGAAAGCTCGATTCGAGGCAGGAATGCGGGATAGGAGCACAAGTTTGGGATGGGAGAGGAACCGAACCTTGCCGAAACGAGGAGTCGCCGTCCGCATACGACGAGTTGGAGACCGTACAACTTCAACCTTCACCACGAATCACTCAACCGCTGACGCGAATCTACTTATTTCCCGACGATGTTTATGATGAGCACTCCGACCAGGCCCGACGCCTGTATTTGGTAATAGTTAAACTCGGTGCCACGAATAAAGAGCTCTCGGAGAAACTGGCGGGGATTACTGCGCATGTGTACAGTCGCGGCATAATTCCGAAGTGCGTTTTTAGGGTTAGTGTGAAGGAATGAGTGTTCAGGACTTTCTTCACTTCTATTTTTTCTCTGTTTGATATTTTGTTGATTGGGATATTAGCCGATGTAAATAATGGACTTTGTGTCAAATAAACTATAGGTACTCTCTATTGACAACATTTGTTAACGTCAAGGTTGAAACCTATATATAAATAACCCCCTAGCATAGAATGCCCCTAGTCACTAGGGCCTATTGAATATAGATACTTGTAGTAATAGTCCTGCACACTCTTTTCTTCCCGCTGACTAATAATTTGTAACAATTAAACCACAATTAAGTTTTTAACACAAAAAATATTATTCATCTGACAGTAATGATATTCCTTCCATTAAATCATCCTGCGATAAGGAACAAGGCTGCTGTTGGATGCTGGAGGCACTCGTAGAAGGCACTTGTTCATCGTCATTGGAAGATTCGCCATCCACATCTCCATTATCGTCACTGTCTGTACTGTCATCACTATCATCACTAACCCTTATAATGAATTGTTCTGTCATTAGATCCACGACGTGGTCGCTTTTAGTATATTCTTCTTCTACTGCTTTCACCTTGTTACACAACACCTCCCATTCTCGTGCTCCCATTAAATTTACCTTTTCCTTTATAAGCCCAATAACAATATTGAGATTCCACTTCACATTTTTACTGCCTACATATTGTTTTATTGTAGACCAGGCCATCTCTATTGGGTTTAAGTCTGGATGATATGGTGGTAGTCTTAACACATTGTGGTTTTGTTCGGCCATTATTTTATCGATAGAAAATGACTTGAAATTTTCTTTATGGCCTTTAATTAATTTATACAATTCCGGTTTTAACAATTTTGCATCAAATACTATACCTTTCTCAGACAGCCATGCTTGCATTTCGGCTTTTTTTGAATTAGATGTGGGTGCGAGGTCATATTGCTTATTATGATAGGAAGCGTTATCAACTACCACGACAGAACCAGGAGGTAAATTTGGAATTAATTGTGTTTGCAGCCATTTTTCATAGTTTTCGAAGTTCATATTGTCGTGGTAGTCACCTGATTTAGAACCCGCTTTAAAAGTAAGCAACGCATTTGGGACGAAGCCTGTTTCAGATCCAGCATGTACGATTACCACACGTTGGCCTTTTGATATAGGCTGTTTAAGTCCTTTTGTAGAGCCATCCGACCAGGCCTTTGGAATCGAGTGACTTGAATCTACATATGACTCGTCTGTATATATTATGGGTCGCCCCTCTTGGCGGTATTGCTTAATCTTTTTCAGATATTCAATCCGTTTCCGGCGTAAATTTGAAGATTCAATTAGAACCTTTCGGTTATTTTCAGTTCTTTTCCATTTAAAACCTAATGCTTTGATTATGCGTCGGAGGCTTGTTTTGGATCCATCAAAATTAATATCCTCCTGTAATTTTCTTCTCAATTTTTCAATTGTTGGAAGTTCATTATTAGTTTTTTGGTAATTGTGAATACACCTTTTTACGACACCTTGGTCAAAATTATCTATTAAGGTCACTGGTTTTTGTCGCGGTCTTTTTTTACGAGGGGTTCGAAAGACTGCAAGTAACTCTGAATTGTGTGCTTCTTTCGAAAGCCTTTTTACAGTTGCAACAGACGTTTTGGTAGCAGTTGCTGTTCTTTTCTGACCCTGGTTTAGGACATTAATAATGCCTTGCAATTTTAAGCTAGTTGTATTCATAGCTTGTCCAAATTCTTCGCGATTTTGCTCCAAGTTATGGCAAATTTCGGTTAATATGTTTTGGTCTGTAACACTTATTGACCTGTTTCTAACTTCATTTAAATTTTGAATTGTGGCTTCTAACAAGTTTTGTAGTGTGATGGAAGAGGTGGCTGATGTGGTCTTCGCCAGTTTTAAATCAGCAACGATTTCATCAGACTCTTTTTTGATATAACAGTTCACATCGTAAACCATTTTTCTAGCTTGCCTAGTCAGTACTTTATTTTTCGGCATTTTCGACCGGGGCGAAAGATAACGTTGGGTAATATTGTATGCGACTGTACTCAAGAAGCTTCGAGACGTGCTTTCGGTGCGGGCATCGGGAAGCGACTGATCAACGAATCAGGTGCCGGCGCTGACTACCGCCCCCGTCGCTCCTCACTTCCCCGCGCCAAACACTTGTGAAAAGTGACTACTGCGCATTCAAGGACAAAGCTCTTTAGTCGTGGCGCCGAGTTTACACCGAATTACAATCACTGGCCCGACGCCTGAGCAGACATGTTTTTTCTCCCGACAAGAAAAGATAACCTCCAATTTTTCATCTCGTTGGTACGAGTGACAGCTGCGGTCCCGTTTCCGCTAGTGAACAACGCATGGTTCCGAGTAGCGCAACAAAATAAGGTGCGTTCCGAAGCATAAATATTAAACAATAGTTATATTAATTATCAGTTGTTATAATTTCTAAATTCACTGGCTAACATGTATTTTTTTGAGAATTGTAGTTTCGTATGAATTTGTTTGACATTGCGTCTTTGACGCTGTAGTGATGGCTTCATGAAATACAATCATACCAACTCTTACTAGTAGATTACCAACCCCTTTTTTGGAAAAAATAAATGTCTTTGTTGTGCATAACACAAATCACACACATATATTATGTTGATTTGTAATATTTTGACACCGCATGCCTAGCAAGGTGCATTTCACTTGCTAGGTAGACATTTAAACGTTCGCTCATACCATAGTATTGATAAGAAATAGTCAGTTCACAAGGCCATATAGAAATTGTTTTAGTAGATTTGGAAAACCATTAAAGAACAATTACAAAGTACGTTTATGATCCAAATATCCGGGAAGAGAATCATTATCAACATTATCGTGTCAGATGATAAATCAGTTGTGCTTACAGGGTTATATTATCGCATTGTCCTTGTATGGACATATTATTTATATGTATGTAACAATCATTGTTACAACCATAGGTAGGCATATTATGTAACTACATAATGATTAAATGCTTAATTATTGATTCCAATAAAAAATGTTCGAAAACGTTTCGAACGACAATTGCAAGCAATCTAACAATCTCTAAAGCCATCACTATAGCGTCAAAGATACGATGTCAAACAAATTTATAAGAAACTACAGTTCTCAAAAAATATGTTAGCCACGGAATTTATAAATTATTAAAACTATTGTATTCTAAAATATGATATAAAAAATTCCCGCCGGGCCTGGGTTTTTTGTATGGAATTTGTAAATCATAAAGGAGAATGCTCCTTTATGATTTACAAAGTGGCGTAATTTATAAAAAGAAAAGTTGTTTTATTTTTTATTTTGTAATATGTTTCTATAAATCATATTTACTTTTGGCTAGGGGTCCAAAAATAACCCTATATAAATGTATACAGGGTGACATTTAAATAGCTGATCATATTTTTGGGAATGATGAACAACTTTCCCCAAGAAAAATGGTCGCAAATAAAATCAATTTTGTTTCTCAAATACATTGACCCGATCAGCTGATTACAAGTTACTATAGGAGACCCAGATTTTTTTTTCTTTTGCAATCATACGTTTCTTTGGCAAAGTTGTTCATAATAATGGGCACTATCATTCCCCAAAATATGTTCAGAAAATTTAATGTACCCGTATACCTACAGGCATAACATGCTCGCGAGCATAGCAAGCTTGTGCTGTGGGAACCAGAAAGGTCTCACACATGAATCAATACGCGGGTTTTTTTCTTCCTCCCACGGTCGGGATTCAAATCCGGGACCTCTATCTTGTGAACCAGAACCTCGAGCGCTACGACTGAAGTCGTCTACGACCTGTAAACAGGATGACATATGACCATATTGACAACAAAATATTGAATGACAACCGTGTCCAAGATCGAAAATTAAACCAGAAAAGAGATCACAGACTGAACTTGTCTATGTCGCAAAAGAACACCGAAATTGCTGGTTCGTTTAAAATGAAATCAATACCTTCGTAACGCGCTTTTGACGCTGTATGCGCACTTTGATCAGGACTCGACGTGAAAATGAAATGATTGTATGAGGAGGATATGAAGTGCATATGGAATGGACGAGGGGTTATATGAATGATTGCCCAAAAGTATACCGAAAATATCTTTGACGGTGGCGTACAAATGCCTTTAGGAATTTAGATGATGTAATGATGAACAGACGACATAATCCTGTTCAAAGATTTAAAGTTGTCGATAGAGTGAAGCCGCGCCATGAAACGAAATTAAAATTAAAATACATACGACAGTTCAAATAAACAAAAATATGGATAGAGTGAAGCTGACATATGACATGTGCCATATGTCAGCTGACCATATTTTGGGAAATGATAGTACCCATCATAATTTTCCCCACACACACTTCCTAGCGCCATCAGAGACAGCCCGTCACTTTCTATTTTTAAAAGTCGCTTAAAAGAACACTATCCATACTAGACTTATGTAAGTGTATTGTTTTGATATATATATATTTTGTTGATTATTTTAATATTTTATCTACACACGTATCATAAACCCTCTTTACTGCGTTCAAAAACCGCACGTTACGATCAGCATAATGTTAAACTACTTGGTAAAAACTCATTCCTTATCTGAAAAATCACACATTATGACCATAATGTGTAATTTTTCTACACATAATGACATTCAAATTTCGAACGCCGACGCCCGCCTCGTGCCGCCCCTAGTTTGTCTGTAAAGTTGGTACTGACATTCAAATTTCGAACGCCGATGCCCGAAATTGGTGCTACAGAACAAGCTAAACAACTGCAGAGCCACAATGCCGGTCAAACATGCGGTTCCTGAACACATCAAAGCGAGCTTTTGATATGTGTGTAGATAAAGTAGTGTATGTAACTGTACATAATTAGGCATTAAAACTCTCGAGTGATATTATTATGAAACTCGCCTTCGGCTCGTTTCATAAACCCTCTCCCGTGTATTAATGCCCTCCATTATGTAGCAGTCACATAAACTACTATTAACGTTGTGCACATAGGTCTACTTGTTCTTTCATGTATTCTGTCCATCCTAGGTTTGGTGGAAGAAATATCTTTTTAGAGATAAGCTCGCCTTTGTACACCTAGGTTCTATTTTGATGTATCTGTATCTTCTGTTTTTGTGCAATAAAGTATAAAGTAGAGTTTCCCCATATAGCCCCAAACGAAAAAATAAATTGGGTCTCCCATAGTAACTTGTAATCTGCTTAATGGAGAAAGTTGCTCATAATAATGGGGACTATAATTCCCCAAAATCTGGTCAGCTAATGAAATCTAAGCCTGTAGTAGTCTCACTTCCGTAGTAGTCTCACTTCCGTAGTAGTCTCACTTCCGTAGTAGTCTCACTTCCGTGGTACACTTATTTTTGTATCAAAAGAAAGTTATGAAGCCTGTCACTAACATTAGGTACCCTTCGAAAAGTATTTCGTAAACCTCGATAAATCTGCGGTGGAAATTAGTAATTAAATACGAAATTTCGTAAATAGAGTACTGTAAGGTATATAGTTAGGTTCGATATTTGTCCATGCGATAATATTGTATACGGGCCTCTTTAGAGTGAGTGTTCACTTTGACACTGTTACGTAATTTGTAATTTTAAAAAGAAAGAGGCTTGGATGTGAAAAGTCAATGTGACACACTTCACCTTAGGCTTCGGCCAGCAACTGATCTAATTTATATAGTTAGGATTAGCTTAATGGCTATCGAGCCAGTTTGATCCCTTTTATACAATTTGTAACCATATTAAAAATAAAAGTTCAAATTCAAATTCATATATAAAAGTCTTTATAATTTGCGTCCTAGGGCTAGCAAATTCAAGTATAGGTAGTGCTGCGAGAAGTGCACTTTACAGTACTTATATATCGAAGTTATAACTTCTTATCGAGTTTTTTGTTTTTCATTGATGTGGTATAGTCATAGGTCTTATTACAATTATAGAACAGTACATTCAGCAAGCTTGTGGCATGCAAATAATGTAGTCAGTCGGCCAATATTAGAGTAAACAAGCATTACCCCACTGAATTGATTAGAAAAGATTCTTAATAACCACCCACATACCAACTTTATAGCAATAACAATATGAAATAAAATTATTTATTTTGATTTGGTGTCATGGTATAAAATTCAGTTAAGTCATAGAAACAATTATTACACAGATCATCACAATAGAGTACACAGATAAGGCGAAAAACCTTGGGGTTATTTCTGACAACCAGCTGTCTTGGTCTCCACATGTCAGCGAGGTCAGCAGACGAGTCTTTGCGTCTTTTCACTCCCTCAGGCGTCTGCAGTACTTCTTGCCGCGGCAGACCAAAATCACCCTTGCTCAGTCCCTTCTCCTGCCGCTAATCGACTACGCCGATGTCTGTTGGGCGAGCGCGAACGAAGATCTTCTGAACAAACTCAAACGACTTCAGAATCTCGGCATTCGGTTTATCTTCGGGCTGCGCAAATTCGACCATGTCTCTCAATTTCGCAAAGAGTTGGGGTGGCTTCTGATTCGTCGTCGCCGAGACTCCCATATTCTTTTTTATCTTTTCAATATATTGAAAAATCCGCGCTACCCCAGCTACCTTCGAGACCGCTTTGAGTATCTCTTTTCAGGAGATCAGCAACGGAGATCTCACACGGTCTCACCCTTAGCCACTCCAAGGCATACCACTTCCGCATATGAGGACTCCTTCAGGTTGCAGGCGGTCCGACTGTGGAACGCACTTCCTTGTGCGATAAGAGACAGCCCCACTCTTTTCGCTTTCAAAAACCGGGTAAAAGAGCACTTCCTCTCTCTTTTGTGATAGTTGTAGTATGTATATTATTATTATATGCAAACTTTATGTACAGGTTTATGTATTTATTGATACGTATTTAGTAGTTTGGTATATACGAGTATGTATTTTATTTACCGTATTTTATAGATATGTAATTTACTTATATGTATTTTATTATTGTTTAGATATTGTGCACTGCCTACCCTTTATTGATAAAATTTCCGGTCATGCCTTGGTTTGCTGGAAGAAATCTCTTTTTAGAGATAAGCTCGCCTTTGTACATATGTTTTCTCTTAATGTATCTTTAAATAACTGTGTTCAATAAAGAATTATGAATTATTTACAAGCCACTTTTTTAATTTAAACTTAAAAATAGGTAAAGGGTAGATATTGGGGGACACTAAATATTTTTACAGCCATGGAATAACAGTTTCTTCTTAATAGTGCCGTTTTGGCATGAGGAATTACTAGGCGGTTTGGGTATCGAGTATTAAAATGAATATACACTGGATACTTTTGTGAACAGATTGATATTTAGTCTTACAAAGTGCTTATCTCGAATATGTAAATGACAGACAGTGTGTAAGCAGATTCAATTTTTTAAACAACGACCTGTATATATGAACTTTTTTTTTGCACATACATTGCTTCTGGCCCCACACTAGGATACCCTGTGTCGTGGGAACCAGAAACAGCGAAGTCACACACATATAAACATCCAAAACCTGTTTTTCTCAACCCCCAGCCGGGGATCGAACCCGGGACCCCTCGCATGGTAGGCAGAGTCACAACCGCTGCACCACACTATCTTCAACTGCATCTGCATATAGTAGCGTTTCTATATGATGAAGGGACGTTTTATGTCCACTGAATCCCCCAAACAGCGATTCCGTACAGTAACTTTGATGCTACATATCCGTGGTAAGCTTAGAGAGCTGATTCTCTGCCCGCTACTTTCACAAGACGGTTAGTACAAAGGTAAACCTATTTTTTACATATTTTGTCAACTTGAGCCTTCCAAGATAATTGAGTTTATTTAAGAAGTTAGAAAAACTTGTAAATATGGATACTTACAACTTTTTAAACAACCTTTTAGTTTAATTTTCTTTAAGATTAATTGCTTTACTTCAGTACTTAGGCATTTTACTAATTGTATGAAAACATCTAATAAATAGTTTTCGAATGATATACTTTCTGAGCGGGGTTTTTAAAAATTCAAGAGATGGCCAACTCTCAATTTTTTTCTTTTGGCGCATGATGAATGTGGTAAATATGGGTAGAAAAGACCCAAACAAACAAAAAAATACCAGTAATATGGTAACCTAAAGTGTCACGTTTGTCAGGTAATTTGAATTGAAAATCAATATTCTCACATAATTATCTCGCTAACGAGATTTCCCTTGCAAGTGGTGATTCATGGCTGAATCTCGCACAGGGAAAGGAAACTCCATTAACTCTACCAGTGCTTCGCAAATATGCCTGTCAGAGAAGATAGCACCAAGAAACTCTCCGGGGATGTCATTTTTTAAATGTTTTTTTATGCCATAATGTACAATATAAAAATAATCTAATGGCAATATTATAACATCTAGTATCTATAAGTGCCAATAAGATGTCTCTTTTTTATAAAATAAATAAATAAGTACAAACAAAAACATAAATTATGTATAAGAAAAATGTATATATAATAGTAGTAGTTAGTATGATATTATAAGTATTTAGTACATAATTATAGTCATTAAATATTTTATTTTATTTATTAATATGTATGTAAGTACTCGTTTATTTCGTCATATTGTTGTACACATAGGTCTACCCCTGCTCAGCAATCAACATCTTCAACTTTAACCTGGTTTGCTGGAAGAGATCTCTTATTAGAGATAAGCTCGCCTTTGTACACTATTTTTATGTAACTCTTTTTTTATATCATTTGTGTGCAATAAAGAAATTATGAATTATCAAGAAACCCTTAGTCCGATCGTGCCTCCCTATCGCTTGTTCCGCGCTCCCGCTTGCACGCTCGGCTCAGGCGGAGCGTGACAGCGGAACGTGACAAATTTTCGTGCGTGCAGCCGATTCATCGATTTATAGAATAGGTTTTCGTTTTCGATAAAAATCGATAAGATCCACAATTTCCTCTTTGAACACTCATCTTACAAATGAGGGGTTATTTTTGTGTTTCATTACTACAAATGAATGAATTTTACAGATTTTCAGTACGTCATATCTGTAAAACGATTGAGTTCATAAACCTGAAACTTAAAGGATTAAGCTTAGAATGACCCCAACTATTAACCAAAAATCACGGACGTTTAAAGGTAAGTCTGGGTCCCATACTTATTGGCGGAATAAAGAAGTTAAAATATAAAACCAAAAGCCAAATACAGAGATTGCTGTTCAAGATTAGATTTTTTGGGTTATGGTTTCGTGTGTTGCCACAATAATTTCGCCAATGTCACGTGATGAGACCTGCACAATAGGAAATCACGTGGAACAGTTAATAAAATTATTGAAACCAGCGAAGGGCTCCATTTCGACAAGATAGGAGGCCGATTTTGCTTTCGTCTGTCTCTATGTCTGTGTGTCTGTCAGTTCCGGTCTAGGGGCCACAGTTTTCAAGTGATCCTCACAAAACTTGGCACATGTGTTCCTTGAATTAAAAGCTTTTTTTGTCGAGAGCTTTTCTCGATTTTTCCCTTGTTGAGTTATGTCGTAATTTTTTTATAGTATGGTTTTTTTTTCTGAAACCTATCGTGAGGTGTATCAAATTAAAGGGCTTCATGAGCCGGTTCTAAAAATGTACTACACCATTACTTACTTTCGGCCGCCTGTTTTCGAAAAATCCAAGAAATATTTTGAAAACATACCAAGCTTGGACTCCTCGAAGTAGGAGACGGATTAGTGAGGAGGATCTATACAGACCATGAGAGTGAGCGAAATAGACCATAACTATTTTCGTGAAAAGTCAATAGATTTTACTTTAAATCGCAAAATGTAATTTACAAAGTTATTGGTGCGGCTACTTTACTACTTGATTTTGGTTGAATCTAAAATACTTACCTATAAATTGGTTCACAGTCCCCCCTGTTAGCGAGGTCTAATGCCTACAGGGCCACTATTCTAATATTGTTAGTAGATATAAATTTGTGAAGTTAATTGACAGATGATGGGTGAGATAAGGTAAGAAGGAAGTTTAGATTGACAGGACTGCTCAAATAAAGTATAACTTAAATGTCATAAAAGTGCTGTCATTTCATGAATCTCAGAATCCGGTGTAGGTATCTTTCAGATAAGAATAAGATAAATCCGTCCGTGTATGAACTGATGGACACAGTGGAAATTCTTTTGTATGTATCAATCCAAGCGATTTTACCCCCTATCGCCGGTGCATAAGGTCCTGCAGACGTATGTTCGAGAAGTTTCCCTGGCGACATTAGGAACAAGGAATTTATTGCATTGAGACGTGAGGAACTGTGAAATCTAGAAATAGGGGAATAGCTTTTATTAGTTTGTATATTTTTATGCTGACAGATTGTTTGGTAACTGATAGTGACCTATAGATATAATGCAAACAAAGTTATCAAGGATATCATAAGTGCTTTCATTAATTTCGTGTTATCTCTACAGATTTACGTTTGGTACATAAAATATCCGCCTTACATGAGCTGTAATGCCATTCAAAGAAGCCATTATTTGTCAATTTCGTCATGCCCAAAGTATTGTGTTCTCGTGTATCGTTGCTTGGCGCAAGCACTATGAAATGCACAGAAATGTAGACGATTTCACGTAAAAATAATTTGACGTGAACTTAGTTCACATAACTCTCGTTACGATAAATGGTGCCTAAGTTATTCAGCAGCGAGTTTTCTAATATGCTCTGTGAATCGGCACAAATTGGCTCGACGATTGATTGAAGCTATTACGTGACGTAACGCAATTTTATTTGTATCTTGAAATTTTCGCATTCATAAACTCACGAATGTAATAGTACATTACTGTCGCGGTCTGTAATAACTGCGTTACTAATCGCACCGTTGGTGGCCGAAAGCGCAGCCCAAGGCCTACACATATCAAAGGCTGCAATGGTGACTAAGCTTATAGGCCGAGAGTGCCCGAGAGCGTAGCTAAGCTAAGCTCGAGGCCTTCATAGTGTGGCCAGCCGTGCAGTCATTGCGGACCAAGGCTTGTATAGAACTGTACTCAAATAATGCGAGTAATTCAATAAAACCAGCTTATTAAAAAAGCAGTGGACGAGACTGGCGGGTGACCGTAGCGAATGGCGTGCTTTGAGGAGAGGCCTATGCCCAGCAGTGGGATGACAAGGGCTGATGATGATGATGATGATGATGATTATAAAATTAAGAGTGTTTTTTTTGTCACATATAACCAAATTCTGAATAAAGCCTTTTTGCGCTTTTTTTTACCATTTTCGAAACAATCATGGAATTTGACATGAAATTGTCGGTCGCCAAAACACGACAGTAATGGATTTTCACAGGAAATTGCCGGCACTTTTTATGGGGACTCCAAGTAGCGCGGCAATGTCGACTTTGCTTAAAGAAGGTTGTCAAAATAATGAGCACATTACTAGCTTTGTTTGAGTAAATGTTATTATTATTCACAATAAGTCCAGAGAACTGAGACAAACAAGGACCTTGCAGCAACTTTCAGCAAAACATTACATCACAGAGTTCTAGTAGTGAGATCGAAGTTCCGAATTAATATTCTGCACGTGACGGTGAGCTCTTGTCTTCCTGCGACTCGAGCTTACCGTGCGTACATTGTAGTACCTTCGATCCCATGAATTTTGTTTTAACAAACTCGTTATAGTAGTTATAAAGTGCTTGCTTAAATCTGTACCAAAACTTACTTCTCGCGCTGCTGCTGGTAAAAACTTATAGCATTGTAATTTTACAGTGTGTTCATTGCAAGCTGTTTGCGCAGTGATGTGGAACTTTACTGCCATAATACTGCTGGTGTTAAGGAGGAGCAGAATAAGTTTCTGGCGGGATAATAATGATAATAATAATAGGAGCAGAATAAGTTTCTGGCGGGATAATAATGATAATAATAATAGGAGCAGAATAAGTTTCTGGCGGGATAATAATGATAATAATAATAGGAGCAGAATAAGTTTCTGGCGGGATAATAATGATAATAATAATAGGAGCAGAATAAGTTTCTGGCGGGATAATAATGATAATAATAATAAATGTAGCCCATTAACATACCCACCGAGGGGCACAGGCCTTTATTGGGGTACGAGTAAGATTGAGCCATACTCCGTTATGATGGCTCAGTGCGGATTTTTAGAGGGGTTTTACGAATGAAAACGAAGAAGGTATCACAGGCGTGGGTCGAGCAGCCAATATCAAAACGACACGATATTACTAAAATTCGATTCAACTTGCACTGCTAATAAATGGATTAGGCACCGCATGCTCAACCAACAACTCAAAGTTTAACGGACACTCAAACTCATGCTCAAAGTCTCTCGCTCGGGAACTGATTGTACTATGATGTTTAAGGAATTTATTTGAGCAGCAGTATTTGCATCCATCCCTAAGGATCGTATAAAATGATGTCTGTGTAAAGAATCGCCTAAACTGGTGAAGGAACAGCGAAGAGGAAAAATTGTGTACCTAGGTAGCAAAATAAAAAGATACCTTAGTGATTGTCGTAGAACCTTCCTCTGATTTTATCACATAAACCAACAACATAATCCCTGTCTCGGTATTTTCTTTTCCAATTCACTCGCCTAGTGCTAATCAAAGTGCTTGTTATTCTTTCAGTCTAGCCCCCATGGGACATTGTCGAACAAGAGTCCTTACCTTGTAACTATTAAATGAAACGCCTGTCTCTACGTGCGCACAGTCAATGACAACCGTGTCGTTCATGAGACAGTACAACTGGGGGATATGGCAAAGACACAGATGACCACTATAATTTATCTTAGTTTTGACTGACAGTCGGAAATTACTTGGTACACGGTCACTCATGGACTAAGGGTCCTTGCCTTGTTCCACATGCACACAAAGTTGATGATAAATTGTATTATGTTCGTTAAGGTCCCTCCCCGGATTCAGTTGGGTAAGTTACCGCGTTCGAAGAGTAACATTAGAGTTCTGGGTTCAAAGTTCAAAATATTTGTCGTAGTCTAATGATCTTTTTCAACCAATTCAATGCCCCACGGCCAAGACATATCATATCAATCATAGTTTATCGTGAAAAGGTTTTGTTGTTTATAATTTTTACGTAAGTTAGTAATAAATACTAGTAGTCAGAATATTATTTGAGCCACTAAAATACTGACTAAGCTACTAGTAGCCTGTGGCTCAATTAGTGAAATAGTCGCTTGTTTGGTACTTTGGTTACTGAATATTATGTACATACATACATAGAGTCACGTATTTTCCCATACGGGATCGCAGAGGCACAGTTATGCCCCATTTAGCCAGTTATTCAATACTCCATTTTGCCAGCAATAATAATAAGCAGTTAATATAAAAATTGCCAGGAAATAACTAAACGCATGATCGAAAATACGCCGTTTCGTGAGCTCAAATCATGTCGCTCGAGAAGAAAGAGGAGCGAACGCAACACATACATTCGCTTGAGTTGCAGATTCAGAGGCTGGGTTCTCCGATAAGAGGCTTACCGCTCGCCATTAACCCCACGATAGGGAAGCGTGTCGGAACATATTGTAGGTTTTCTCATGTCGTATAGATTACTTCTTTGTTGGGTAATGTCTTGGCCCTAGGCAAGTACCTTTTATATTGTGTTCGGGGAAAAAGAGGGTCTTTTGTGACACTGATAATGCTGATAACCTATTGTGACTAGGAATTTAACTCTTATCGGGCTGGAAATATGAAAGAGTAAAAATACATGATCTCTGTATAGTAAGCATGAACTTTTATGCAAGTAAGTATGCATCGAGCAGTCAGTTAACCCTGTGTACAAAAGTCAGTACAAAAGTTCAAATGTACGTATACTCCTGTGTATTAAAGATCAGTAGAGCGAACAAGGTATGTCTCGTAGAAGAGATCGACGAGCGTTACGGCGTAGCATGTCTCGTAGCAGTTCCATTGCATGCGTTGTTGCATTAGGTCGTGGGTGATAAAATATTTTCCATTCCACTACACGGAAATGTGGCTAAAGATGGGCAGTAATGGGGCGCCAGTAATGAATAGTTGACAAGGACAACAAAACCATTTCTGGCATGTTCAACAGTTTCTTGGAATAGCCATTATAGCAAATTGCAGTGGGGACCCCACATAGATAAATTAGCTGATAGATTAGGTTCTGCGGCTTACGCTGTTAGGAATATCAGACAAAACACGGATTTGGCTACAGCTAGGCTAATCTATTTTAGTTACTTTTATAGTGTTATGCTTATCCCATGGTATTTTGATGTGGAGGACAACAGCGGATATTAAAACTGTTGTTATATATCACATAAAAGAGCTTTTCGAACAATTTATATTTAAAACGTAAAGACTCCCTAAGATAACTATATAAATAAATTGTCATACTAACTGTGGTCAATTAATTTTCGAAAATATAATGTATGTACGCAAGAATCTTTAAAAATAAATAAATAGTTATAGCTGTACTATTAACAATGTTAAGCAATGATCTTCAAACTTCAAATTTCATACTTATTTTTTTTTATTGCTATTAAGTGTAAAATAGGTGATGTAATCTTAAAATAGAACAGGAACATAGTTACCCTTTTCGGGTATTGCAATGTACTTAGATAAAATTATGAGCTAAGTTCCTATTTAGTTTGGACTGCAACTAACTCTAACTCAACACAGCACACGCTATAATGATCAATTTTTATTCCTGCATATTTATTTATAATAATGGTGGGAGTTTCTTCGCCTTGCTTCTCCCACAGTGCTCCAATGTAGAGAAGAAGCAAAAAATTCCAGAAATTTTGAATTTTCGCAGTACTCTAATTTATCATACTGTAGTATTCAATTACTGGCTGAAATGCGCAACTGTCCTCTGCCACCCCCTATGGAAAAAGGCATGATTTTATATTCGCTTATGCATATTTAACGTAAACGACGGTCTGCAAATAGTAGATTGTATAACTAGTGCATAACATAGCTCGTCTATGCCCGAGTTAAACACTAAGTTTATGTCTAAGTTATACACTAAGTTTATGTCCGAGTTATACACTACGTTTATGCCCGAGTTATACTCTATCGGCCTTACTAATAAAAAAAGTTATGCGTGGTTTAACTTATTCAGTGTTTTGTCCTTTTCATATGTCGAGTAAATGTCAAATGTCAAAGCAAGACAAAACACTGTATAAGTTAAACCGTGAATAACTTATTTTATTAGTAAGGCCGTATGCTTTTTACTTCGATTGCGAGAAAATGAAACGTCGTCACTTGAATATTCCATTATTTTCATTTAAGCACCTTTCCCTTTTTAAGTTAACTAATCTTAACGTTAACAATGACAATGACTAAATTTAAAATCTAAATTACTGACACTAGTGCTGTTTTATAACAAAGTCTCTGCTTCATGAATTCAGACGCTCTGTTGTGAGTAAGACATTGGCGAACAATGTTGCGAAATACATGTTAGCGATTTTCAAAGTAACCAGAGTAAAATTATTGTTTCGAATTGAAAGAAAATTAATTCTAAGCTATACGACAAATTTAGTACTTTAGCTAGAAATATAATTATATATACAATATAATTTGATTAGTTATGATCGCCAGCGCGCCAAACGGGTAGTAGGTGTTGACATCCGGAAGTTGTATATTAATTATGTTTCGGCGGGGCGCGTTGATAGTTGTAAAAATGGCGCCGATTCTCACAGGCCGCCAATGATTGTTGGTATATTTGACTTCCGGGAGGAACGTCATAATTATGACTGGGCGCGCTTTCAGTGTATGATTTCGCTGCCGCGCTATTAGCGCGCTGAACGGAAACCAGCTTTGGACAATATAGAGGATTGGCGCGTTAACGAGTTTCGGGCAAAAGGCAATGCTTCTATATTGTGGCGGGGCAGAGAGTAGAAATATAGTGAATAATATTTGAAGTGTAATGCTGTACATTGAAGTATAGAGTTAGTGAATGAGAAAGATCAGGAATAAAGGAATCAAACTGTAGGGAATAGAGTTCTTACTATGCATTTCATGTCATTTAATATAATACATATATAGGTTAGAATATAATCATACCCCACGTATATCTTAAGAATTGTCCTGCAATGGGGTATCAAATAATAAGTTTAAATCCGAGCTCTTTTGCTAAAGAAATGTTTTTATTCAAGAGATGTATTAATGAAATATAAAGGGTGAAACTTGTACGTGTAATAATTTATTTATTTATTTATTGAACAAAAATCCACAGCCATACATAAAATTAAACAAGAATGTAGATTAAATAACTAGGCAAATTAAGGATTTCACTATGTAAATAGTCAAATGAGAACAGGTGAGAGTACACTCAAAGAGACAGGTAGGTAGGTAACTTAAAAACAGTAAACATCTGTGTGCATATTATGTTGTAGGGTACAGTGTACAGTAATATGTGCAGTGTATGGTGTGTGTGAAAGGTTGTGTGTGTGTGTGTGTGTTTATCAGTTAGTATTGTTGTGTTTGTGTGTGTGTTATGTGTTTAGATGAATGGCAATTACAGCTAAAAACTTGATGTATTCTAATTCGATCAATAATCTACAAAGTTGTATTGTTGCGATGGTAAGAGTAGGTTTACATGGCGTTAGTCTAATACAGTTTTGTCGTCTTCTAATAACTTCAGCGCTACTTTCCGCTTAAACATAGGTTTACTGGCGCAGAATGGGTCAATGCCTGAGAAAAGTTTGTTATAAGTATTAGGCAATCTGAGACAAGTACATATACACATACATTAGATGCAAAATTGGTACGGTTGTAAGGGACGTGAAAAAGTTTAGTACGAGTGTGCCTGGTACGTTTTGCCGGGGCAGATAACCTGATAATATCATTGACCAAACGGGAGCAGTCGAGAGCACCGGAGCACATATCATGCAGAAGTGACATATCGGCTATAACACGCCGGTCTTTTAGAGTCAGTAGTTTATATTTGTTACATGATTCGGCATATTTGAGGAATTTCTTTTGCATATTCTCGATTTCATTTACATGGCTTGTATATTGTGGGCTCCAAATAGGACTGCAGTATTCAAGGACACTGCGAACGTACGCAAAATAAATAATCTTTATACAAGTACTATCTGTGAAGTCTTTAAAGACTCGTGTTACAAAGCCAAGATTTCTGTAAGCTTTCCTTTTTACTGATTCTATGTGTGCCGAAAATGTCAATTTAGAATCAAGTATGACACCGAGGTCCTTTATGCAAGTGTCTTTATTTATGGGTACATTATTAAGTTTGTAGACAGTTGATATAGGATTAGTTTTCCTTGTGAAGCTTATAGGTACGCATTTGAATGTGTTAACACCTATTCTATTTTTGTCATAGTAGTCTCCTACTCGGTTTAAATCCTCTTGAAGATTTTGCGAATCAACAACGCTTTTAATATTAGTGTAGATCTATTTGTCATCAGCATAAAGTAGAAATTTAGCATTTTTGAAGCATTCATTGTTGTCGAAAAGGTAAGCTGCAAAAAGTAAGGGCCCTAGTAAGGATCCTTGTGGGACTCCAGAGGGTATATCAATGTAGTTAGATCGGTGTCCAGCTATGACCACAGCCTGTCGACGATTAGATACGTATGATTTTACCCAGCGTAGAAGATCCCCATCTATGCCTAGTGTCTGCAGCTTTTGAAGCAGGATAATGTGGTCTACTCTGTCAAAGGCTTTTTCAAAGTCAGTGTAGATCACGTCCACCTGTCCATGAGAGCTCATACCTTGAAGTACGTCACTAACAAAAACGGCCAAGTTAGATGTGGTTGAACGACCCCTAATAAAGCCATGTTGGACACATTGGTATGACGATTAAACTGACGTAGGCCAAGAAGATTAGCGTGATGTGTCAGTTCGAATGCCGAATTTTGCAGCTCAACCGTTCCTCGTTTAATATGTACTGGTTCACCCGTTTCCCACCGGACCATACTTAGGTTAAAATCACCTGTTATCATGTGGTAATCATCAGGGTACGCAGTAACAAAGTCCGTCAACCATCCTGTGAAGTTGATAATGCGTTGAGCATGCTTCTTGCATTTAGGTGAATTGGGCGGTATGTAAACCAGCCCGATATGAACATCGCGCTGCGAACCGAACGATCGTCCTTCTATAGTAACCCATATGCACTCGACATCGAGGTGGTCACGCTGCCAGTCGGTACGCAGACGTGCATTGAGGCGCGCGGCACATAGCATGAGAATTCCCCCCGCCTTGGAACCGCGGTCACGGCGAAATATGGTGTATTTGCTATTAGTGAGTTCAGAATCAAGTACACCCTCCTGCAACCAGGTTTCAGTAATAAGTATAATGTCGTGATCGCGGTTTAGAACACTATTACAGAAAACTAAAGTCTTAGTGTTGAGACCACGAACATTTTGGTAGTATAAGCGAAGATTATTATTGTTAGAGGCTAGCACTTATGATAGTTGAGGTGTCAAAATATATAGTTGTTATATGTAGGGAAACGTTCTGGGCATCTACTCTATTCGCGCATCGAAGAAAATCAGTAGACTTTAGGGTTGTAATAAGTTCGTTGCTAGTATTTGCCATTATACCAATGTAAATAGTTTTAGTGAGTGTGTGTGTGTTATGTGTAGGTGTGAATGAGTTATGTTGAGTATTGTGGATGTTAAGAGTGTAAGCTACATTGCATTTATGATTAGGAAGTGATACGAACAAAAAAGCAATAAATATTATTCTATTTTCACCAGGTCCAAATCTGTAGATATGTGAATATACGGTGAACCCTCGGCCTTCCGGACATAAATGCGACAGTTTTTTTGTCCAAATAAACTTGTAGCCTTTATCATTTGCGGCTTTCTTACATTTAGTGAATAGCAGTTTATTTTTTACAGTGAGGTGTTCGTTGACGTTTATTTTTCGGGGTTCACCGTCCATTCCTAAGTCTTGAGTAGTCATTCGACCAGGACACTGTCGAGAAGCATGAATGAGGCGGTCTTTGGTCTCGGTCACGGAACTGGACCACGATAGCTCGCGGGACCCCCTTGACAGGGCGCTTCGCCTGGACGCGGGTGGCAAACTCCATCTCGCTGGGCTGCAGCGGCACTCCGGTGTATGCAGCGACCTTGGCGACGATCTCGGGTAGCGACTCCGTGTCGCATTCGGGTACACCGACCAGCTCGACGTTCCGGATTCTCGACCACTGGTCTCTCTTAGAGCAGTCATCCTCCAGGTGTGCAACATTTGTCTCGAGGAGTTTCACCGACTCTTACAGCGAGTTGTTTTCGACCTGCAGCATCTTCAGCTTTGTTCCCTGGGCTTCCATATTTTTTATGACAGAGTCGTATTTATCGCTCATCAACTTGACGGATTCCTCAAGCTCAGGAATCTGCTTCAGAATCGACTTTTCCAATGATTGAAATTTCTCGTCCATGTAGGCAAAAAGTTTACTCGAGTCTATGTTCACAATTGATGTCATCGGGGCTATTGTACTAATTTCCGGGATTGCGGCGTCCTCTGGTGTGGCCAGCGGGCTAGCTGACACCCCTTTCTTCAGTGGTTTGCACACAGTGCACTTCCATTTGGGTTTGTTCATGGGCAGGATTTTTTTGTAGTCTGAATCACTTAAGCCCGCACAGCTGTAATGGAAGTGTTTTTGACAGGTGCAACATTTCAGGGAGTCTTCTAGTTTTAAGGCCGTGGAGCATTTGTTGCAATCCATCGTCGTTGTAGCAGGTTCCAGGACACAAGTAGTTTGATTGCTTATTCTGCGGCGCGAAGATGTTGAGTCACCAGCACAGTGACGTTATTGCACGGTAGGCGCGAGTGAGGCGACACTAAAAACACTTTTTGGGCAGCAAAGACACCGGTACACAGTCCAAATACTTATTATGTCCAAAGAACTAGTGATAAAGATTAATGAAATATGATTTGTAGCTGCAATAATTCACTTTTACACGGCTATTTGATTAAATTGTATATACCGATACAAAACACGTCCGTCTCAGTCGAGGCTACCCTCGCTTTTTTTTTTTTTTGTTTTTTTTTTTTTGTATTTTTTTATAATTATAAGTTTAAGTATTGTATTAGTACGGATGGGGTGTTCGCGGAGACGCACGTCGACTGTTTCTATGCAACGTTACGTAAGCGCTGCACCTCGACGCTCGCCAGACTCCGCGCCAGCCGTAATGTGTTCGCAGACCGATTTGATGGCCGCTTACTGAAGCAGTGGTGTAATATATATGTAAATAGCAATAAGTCCTACCAATATTATTTATTATATTTTTATGAATGAATCACTAACAACAATGGATTGTATTATCTGAAAAATAAATGAATTATTATTATTATCATTAACAGTAACATTTATTGCTCCCCGTGTAATGTGGACTATTTAATATTTGCATGCTTAAATAAAAACTGATAAGGTGTTCTTATATAATAATAGGCCACCGACTGCCTACCGTTATCTCAGCAAATGAAAAATCTTTACCTTTACACCTACATTATATTTTATGCTGCAGACATTTTAGTACGTTCCTAATAGACGCGTTGAAGAGGGTCCAACATCACTACCATCCGACACACACTAATGTAATTACGGACCGCGTTCACGGGCCCGGGGTGAAAGATGATTGAAGAATTTGTGATATTTGCTTCGTCGCCTACCTACTTTCTTTTATTCACTGACCTACTTTGTTCTTATGTTTTGTATGGCATAGCTGTGACAAAAGCTGGATAAATGGATGGATTAAATTACGGGTCCCTACTTCTCGCAGTCGATGCTCTGATGTAACTCTTCACACTCCTTTTACATACTCTAATTATAGAAAAAATGCGTTTGTACAGCGAATATCTGAAAAAATTAATAAAAAGTTTACAAAATCAAATGATCTTTTTAACACCAACGAGAGAAAAATTAAGCAGTTTTTTAGCTCCACTTACTTTGGCAAAATTTAAATATGTATTTAAATTTAAATATAAATGCAAAATGAATAATATAAAGTTCATATTATTGGGTATGGAAGTATATGTTTTATATGTTTAATACTTGCTCTGCTCAATTTGTGGCGTTATATCCGTGGCGTTCATGTCAACCAATGCTTAGAATTTAAGATGTTTTGTTGTCTTTAAATTTCTACATTCACATTAATTTCAATATAAATAATTGTGTCTTTCCTTACAACCAATTACCTACTTGTTAATTTGGCTAGCTATAGGTATTCTTATTGTAGTTATATGTATTTCTTCTTTTTCAAGGCGAAAACTTGTAATTGGCATGTTTATATCCTAACATTAAGTCTACGTAAAATTTTGTATATCTATATATGCTGTTAGTTTTCCTATGAAAATAATACATATCGATATGCAATTCGGTGGTTATATACACTTGAAACTGGCAAAATTAGCCTCAAAAGAGGTTAGCATGCTAAATTAAAAGAAGATGAAGGGGGTAATCATGTTTCTGGTGCATTTCTACACAGCGGATTCACTTAACAATATATGTGTGGTGACTATGCCCTTCCGTCACGGCGAGATTGACGGCTGAGCCACGCTCGATACTCTCTCTCGCGAACTCTGGAGGCGAAGATATCTTCTTACATTATCCATACTTGTGTATACTTACTACCATTAATGTAATTAAATATAGATTCTCCAAAGTGGTGAACCCGACGTGATATCACAAAAAATATTTGGAAGCATAATGAAATCATCTCTCAGGTACTAAAAAATAACAAAATGACAACGAAGAAAACAATCCCAATGAAACCGCCGCCCACAACTGCACAATAGATGTTGCACGCATCACAGCGCGCCTGCCTCCCTCCTGGGCGGAGAAACCAGAATTGTGGTTCGCGCAGGTGGACGCCCACTTAGAGCTGTCAGGTATCACCAGAGGTACTGCCTCGAGATCTCTCATCTCGACCAACAATGCACCCGGGAAATCGAAAATATCATCACCAAATCTCCCGAGCAAGACCTGAAACGCGAAATAGTGAAGCGCCTCTCGGTTTCACGAGGACAAAAAATCAGACATATTTGACATATAGACTCACGAAGAGATTGGTGACAGGAAACAGTCTCAGTCTAGACTTTATTTCTCAATTTTCAACGGACATCTGGACGTCTGGCCCTCCTTACGAAAATATTGCCAAACGTGGACCAAAGCTTGCTTACCTTGTCAACGCGCGAAAGTTTACAGAGGGTGATAGAGATTACATTTGGGCAGAGAAAAGAACTTATAGTAAAATTAACAAATAAAAATTTAGAACACACTTATTGAATCATCAATTATTCGATATAGGTACAAATACATTCTTAAAAACTATTAAAGAAATACACAACAAATGTTTTAAGAAAATACACAAAAATATATATCTCAGAAATAAGAAGAAAGTGAATTGGAATAAAGGAATAAAAGTTTCTAGTGTTATGAAACGGTTTTTGAAAACAGCAGACCTCCAAACATGTCATAAGTCTGTAGTATCTTACATAGTAACATACATGAATACTTATAGGCGAGTTTTAAGAACAGCGAAAAGGAATAATGTTAACAATGAACTGAGGAAAACTAACTACTCTACAAAATCTATATGGAATATTGTAAATCGCCATAGAAATAAATCAAAACATGTTAATAATAATAAAGAGCTGCTTCTAAAAGACGATGACCGTATAATAGACAAACCTGATGATTTGATAAATCAAATAACAATAATACAGTGAATGCTAGCAAGGCGTTGAATTACTTATACGAGAATACAGATAGAGTTAATGAAAATTTAGTCGTAAATACTGTGACTGCCTATGATATTACTAAAATTGTTAACAAGATGCAGGCCAAAAAGTCATGTGGAGTAGATGAATTGCCAATAACAGTTATAAAGGATAATATTGATATCTTGGCATATCCTCTTGCAGCTTTTTACAATGAGAGCATTGAAACTGGTACGTTTCCTGACCAGCTAAAGATTGCTAGGATTTTACCAATATTTAAAAAGGGTTCGAAAACAGATTCTGCTAATTACAGGCCAATATCTTAATTACCAATTTTGTCAAAGATTTTTGAAAAGTTAATTAAGAATGCTCTAGTTGTACACCTTAATAAGAACAAAGTTCTTAGCACAAGGCAATTTGGTTATAGAACAGGCGTAAGTACAGCAGATGCAATAGAGGCACTACTTAATGATGTGCTTGCAAACCTGGATAGAAAACACAAAGTTGCAGCATTATTTTTAGATCTAAGTGCAGCATTTGATACAGTTGATCATGAACTTCTCATTAAAAATTAGAACACTATGGCGTAAGAGGACAGCCATCAAAACTAATTCGAAGCTATTTGCAAAATAGATACCAGTTTGTTGAAGTCAGATCAATTAGTAAAATGAAAGAACTAGTAGTTTCTTCTAACTTAGTTAAAATAAGAAGAGGTGTACCGCAAGGATCAATATTGGGACCAATCTTCTTTGTGGTTTTTATAAATGACTTGGTAAATGCTATCATCAATAACTCAATAGACACTAACTTGGTCCTATTTGCTGATGATACTAATGCAATAAATTCGGCAACCAACATAGTCGATCTAAATAGAAGACTAAATATTGTGCTGGCTTGTTTCAAAGATTGGTTCTTGCACAATAATCTAGAATTGGATTGCACAAAAAGCAAAATAATACTTTTTAAAACAACCACAAGAAACACTGAGATCTTGGACATAGTTTATAATGATGAGATAGTCAATGTCGTTAAGTCAGTAAAGTTTTTAGGGGTTCATATTGATGAAAATCTTAACTGGAAGGAGGAGGTGGAAGTGATTGTAAAATCCATTAGTTCCGCTTGTTTTGCTATGAAGACTTTAAGGGATGAGGTCTCTCAAGACCACCTCAGAGCAGTGTATTTTGCATTAGTAGAATCTAAGTTAAGATACAGTATTAAATTTTGGGGTAACAGCTACCAACGCAATATTCTTAGTGCCTTTAGGATGCAAAAGAGAGCAATCAGAGTATTAGCTAGAGTTCCTCAGTGGATCTCATGTAAATAATACTTTTTGAAGTTTCGTGTATTAACTGTCCCTAGTCTCTATATACTTATATTACTGACTACCCTGAGTAAACACCTGAGTGACCTAGAAAGTCCGGTAGAGAAACATTTAAGAAACATTTCCAGGAGGCAGGACATTAAACTTCAGATAATTCAACCTCGCCTAGACATTGCCAAGCAAAATGTTCTTTATCAATCCATAAAATTGTATAATTCATTACCGAAATATTTGAAAATAATTGATAAAACGAAGATGTTTGAAGGAAAAATTAAAAAATATTTGATGGAAAAATCTTTTTATGACATTAATGACTTTTATGCTGAACCTAATTGTTAGAAAAGTTGAACTTTTATCAACTACAAGATATGACAACATGTGTCATTAATTTAAATTATTGATTTATTTTGAAAATTAAATTTAGTAATAATATTAGATATTAAGTGATTTCAGACACAATGCATATTGTTAATGAATTAATAAATAAATAAAAATAAGTTACAAGAGACACGAAGATGCCATGGGTTTAAATTGCAACTCCATTATCAAGATTCAGCCATGTCCAAATCGATTAAGTTGGCCCACTCCCATCGAGCAATGGATATCGATATTGCTTGACAGCTGTCGACCAGTACACACGCTGGCCAGAAGCGATTCCTTTGCAAGATATTAGAGCTAAAACTGTCGCTAAAGCATTCGTCGACCACTGGATTGCAAGGCTGGGCTGACTACAGCAGATAACGACTAATCAAATACGACAGTATGAATCACGCATTAGCTGAACTATGTGGAATGCAGCTGACGAGAACAACCGCATATCACCCTCAAGCCAACGGTTTGGTAGAACGATTTCATCGCTCAATAAAAGGCCGCCATAATGGCCTACCAAGGCTCATGGACAGAAGTTCTTCCTCTCGTACTGCTCGGACTAATGATCGGTTTATGGCGAGACCCTGTGGATTCCCGGAGAATTTTTTGACTCTTACAAAGGTGTAGATACTCAAGATTTTTAGAAGAAGCTAACAATAGCATCCCAACACGCATCTCCATCTTTATTCGTACAAACGTCACTGAACGACGCTTCTCTTGTGTTTTTACGGCATGACGCCCTGCGCACATCATTAAAAGGGCCATATCAAGTCGTTGAAAAGAACGACAAAACTATGACTTTTGCCGTCTCCTTACTTTAGAGATTTTATTAAAAGAACACTAGCGTCAGTAATATATATTTAAAATTTCATTATGTATATCCCCAGGACATTGTCAAAACGTTTAAATTACTTAACTTAAAAAATATGGAAGACCTGTGGGGTATATCAGTCAAAGTCATTGGAACAGTAATTCTAGTTATATTATATATAACTTAATAACAATAACACTTATAAAAAATAACACTTAGCTTATATATTAAATAAATGTGTTGACGATGGGGCTTTCCCAGACCTCATGAAACACGGTAAACTGATACCTCTGTTCAAGTCGGGAGATAAGGGCGATCCTTCAAATTTCAGACCAATATCTGTTCTTCCAACACTAAGTAAAATATTTGGAAAGATTATACTCAATCAAATGCTCTCACACTTCAACCGTACAAAACAACTAAACGCCAAACAATATGGTTTCACTAGGGGTAAATCGACTACGGATGCAGGTATTACCCTATTCTGCATGGGAAGCCGCACAGGATGCTATCGGAGTTTTTTGCGACCTGTCGAAGGCGTTTGATTGTGTTGATCATAATACGCTATTAATTAAATTAAATCATTACGGAGTTAAAAATAAAGCGTTGGATCTACTAATATCATACCTAAGCAATATAATTCGAAAGGCAGAAGTTAATGGCGTAAAATCTGATGGATCGGGTGTTAAAATTGGCATTCCACTAGGTTCCATATTAGGCCCTTTCTTGTTCCTGGTATATATTAACGATCTGCCTTTCATGGTGGAGAAATTAACTGACATAGTGTTGTTTGCTGATGATACTTCAATGGTCTTCAAAATTGAAAGACAAAAAGGAGATTTTGATGATTTTAATGGTGTATTGTCTTTAACCTTGAATTGGTTCACAATTAATAATTTATTGTTAAACGCTGGTAAAACCAAGTGTATCAAATTCTCACTTCCAAATTTTAGGCAAGTTGAGACCAGTTTAGTGTTAGACAACAGCACGTTAGAATTAGTAAATGATACGAAGTTTCTTGGAATAACCATTGATAGCAAATTGCAGTGGGGACCCCACATAGTTAAATTGGCTGGTAAATTAAGTTCTGCGGCTTACGCTGTTAGGAACATCAGAAAAAGCACGGATGTGGCTACATTTAGGCTAGTATATTTTAGTTACTTTCATAGTGTGATGTCCTATGGTATCTTTTTGTGGTGGAAAGCAGCGGATATTCAAACTATTTTTATTTTACAGAAAAGAGCTATTCGAGCAATTTATAATTTAAAACGAACAGACTCCTTAAGAGAGCTTTTTAAAGAAATTGACATACTAACAGTAGCTAGTCAATTTATTTTCGAAAATATAATGTATGTACGCAAGAACCTTACAACATTTTCCAAACTTAGCGATAGCTGTAATGTTAACCTAAGAAATAATCACAGACTATGTGCGCCCCGATTTAGACTCGCGAAGGTTAGCAATTCTTTCATGGGTCAGTGCATTCTCTACTACAATAAGAGACCTCTGGAGATTTTGAAATTGCCATTTGAGCAATTTAAAAAGCATATTAAAGCGACTTTGTCGAAAAAGGGATATTTCAATGTTCAAGATTACTTAAATGACAGGACTGTATGGGGTTAATCTGGCTCAACACAGAGCTTGCTGTTAATAATTTTGTAATTATTTATT
The DNA here is from genome assembly GCA_949825045.1 of Argyresthia goedartella. Taxonomy (NCBI): domain Eukaryota; kingdom Metazoa; phylum Arthropoda; class Insecta; order Lepidoptera; family Argyresthiidae; genus Argyresthia; species Argyresthia goedartella. Next base: position 33,321,643 of record OX463812.1, on the reverse strand, counting down.
CCTGCTTCTTAATCATAACAATTAAATTTTTCATATTTGTATTAGTTAAGCACAACCTATTTTTAAAAGAGATCTAAAAATCAATCTGTTGGAGTTTCTACGCCCTTCCTCTCCCACAGTGGTCCAATGTAGAGAAGAGGCAAAAAATGACGTTTGCTAAGTATATGTAAATATCTACAGTAATAAAGTACTTTGACTTTGACTTTGACTGAGATAGAGTAAAACCAGCTTTTATGTTACAGTCAGACGATGATGTCTGCCTACGAGCACATCCACCCACTCAGCATCAGCATACGACCACCCGATCTGGGAGACGAGTATACTTCCCTAAGCACTATCATGCTAGAGCATGATATTCCGGGGGGGGTCCTGTGTTGTCTATGCCCTTCCGTCACGGTGAGATTGACGGCTGAGCCACGCTCGACACTCTCTCTCGCGAACTCTGGGGACGAAGACATCTTGTCATCTTCATCTCTACTACTATTAATGTAAATAAATATAGATTCTCCAAATATGAATCAATAACAGCCACAACCACGACGACCGTCCTGTAGACCCTTAAGACGATGGGAATTGAGGAATGCCCATCTTTAAAGCGTTATTCTTTCTAAAGGACACTTCACAAATCCAGAAACAATGTATGATATGAAAACATTCCTTTTCTTCAAAAGTAGTGTTTGAAAAAATCATAATGTCAGTGGGAACTATATGAAAATATACATTATATTTTCAACCTAAAACGTGTTTATTACTTGGGATCTAAAATGAATATTGATATGGTTCTTGCTTGGAAAAATAGGTATTAAAAATATCTTAAAACGTTGTGTTTGAAATTATATAAATAACCAGTGGTTTTTGCAGCAAAACTATTTTTGCACTGCTTTGCCGCAGCGACTGAGGTAATAGCCATTTCGCAGTAATATGGTTGGGTCCAAAATTTCAGCCATGACTTGCTTGTTTTGCTTGTGTTGCCCCAGTTGCCAAATTTTACCGAAGCCCGAGCCTTAATGAGTAACGAATTGTGTGATTAGTTATAACCTTGAGCTCCACCAAAAAAATTTCAGAGAAGCATTCTTCAAACGCCAAATAATCACACACCCAAATCTTCGGGTCCTCTGATCATCATTACCGAGCTACTGAGCCGTCACTTTGTTAGCGGGCTCACGTCCGTGGTTGTCTATTTTGTATTCTGCTCGTTAGCCTATCCACAATCAGTACTGCCAGAGCTGGCTTTGAAACTGTGACGGACAACCTAATATGCGGCTTAGCCTGTTGTGTATTGGAGTACTGGTAGTATTCCGGTCATTCATTGGGACGCTATTTTGGTAGCGGAATCGGGACCTTGGTATCAATTCACAAACATAAAATTGAGAACAAAGCTAAGATAGAGAATACTTCTATTTGATTTGGTTAATGAATTATCATTAACCAAATCAAATAGGAGTATGACATTTATATTCTAATAAAGGTAATTTGCATCTATAATAAATCGGTCCAAACAAGCATAACTTCTTTTTATTTAAATACTTATTTCTGTTTCTGCCTGTATATTGTTAGCATTTCCGTCAAAAGATAGGGGTTTAAAATTATTTATGTGAAACGTGCCTCGTGCCCGCTAAAAGAGGGGATGTAATAAATCTTACATTTTACTTAGTTGTTTGAAAAATACTGTTTATTTATTTCCCAGACTAAATGACTTTATTATTTATGTTTGTATAGTGACTCGCATTCAACATGGTGGGAATACTAAAGTTGTTAGGTCACTTTAGGGAAGCCGTCTAGATTCACAGCTAGGATATACTACGAGTATATTCTAAATTTGGTTAATTAAAGCAGTAAGAAATACCCGATGATGGTCTTTACCCGGATACGAGTAACATTGTAAGAAAGACCTTGTGTTAATATTGTAAATCAGAAAAATGTAGTCGCTGCCTTGGACCTCTATCAATAGGTTTTTTCTACACTTAGCTTATTCGAGGCACTCTTTTATGCCTACCTGAGACAGGCTTATATGGTAGATTAGTAGAAGTTTTTTTATTCTCTTTGCTATATATGTCACCGTAAGATTGGCAAAACCGTTAGTTGATAAACTAACGTTTTTTTTTTCTCGTTAGTTGGTCAACTATCGACAGATATTAAACAGTAGCATACTGCTTACTAGTTGATAAACTAACGGTTGAAACCGATAAATAGTAAACTGGCTCAAACTTGAATTGCAAACGAAATACCAGGGCAAACACTGCGGTAGCGAACCCAGGCGAATCCAGGCCATTATCCTGTTTATGAATACCTAGAACCTAATACCATTTTGTCGGCAACTCATAACAGTTCAATGACATCTTACAAAGAGAAGATTGCTCTTGTTCATAATACTAAAGAACCATTGGGCCCAATACGCTTTGAAGCAGTAAAAGAAAATTAAGATGACTTCAGTCACGACTACTGGAATCATGGTAATATTATACAGGTGAGCCATTTGAAAGGTTTCTTAACAACAACAAAAAAAAAGCGTGCAGCACCGTACACGTGAGAGTTCGTAAAAATTCGGACTACAGTGTAGGTGAGCAGGAGCTCTACTTTTGAATCACTCGCGTGACATAATATATCGCATGAGACTTAGGTCACGTTCGACTTACAAGTCGCATATCGTTGATTTTCTGAATTTTTGAATCTTTCGTCATCGGTATTGCCAATAAATTTGGAAATGTTGATTTTTATCCGTTGCACACAGAAAAAGTAAAAACCGGTAAATGTCGCATAGGAAACGGAACGCAAAATGCTCTCATATTATAGGCTGTATGATACAGTCTGTTAAATTAAACTGCCTGCTAAATCCTAGCAATAATATGGAACAAATCGGGCTGTTCAATCTGTCGGAAATGTCACATATCTGACGTTTTGGATTGCAGTTTGAAAAAACGTGCGAAAACAGCAACCTCTGACACTTCAAATTGTGTTGACACTGTTGACATTAGCTTTGACGTATTTGACGTTTATTCAACTATTCGACTTGCGCAACGAGTGGTGCTGACCACTCGTTGCAGGCGAATGACTGAAAAATACGAAATTTCGGATGTCGAAGGCAAATCAGTAGAAAAGAGCGCTCGTGTGACATAAAAGTCATACGAGCGATTCAAAAATAGAGCTCGAATAATTACGCGTTCAAAAAGTTTGCGATTCGAACTGTCAGTTCGAACAACATCAGGTTCATTTTATCTGTACTCGAACACTTTTTTACTCTGGTAATTATCCCTGCTTGAGCCACAGGTTAGGTGATGTTATGGATGACTTGGCTCGAATGGTCGAACGAAAGACTTTTTTCTGTTCATGGATGAAGAATATTAAAAAAGAAACATAAAATGGCGCTAGTTTCTTTTGGAGTACATCAATTTAAACTACTTAAATATACTCCACAAATTTTAAAGATGCTGTCAAAACACCAAGTAGGATATTCTACATGTTTTAAATATCTTTATTAAGAAACGCAATGTATTTATTATATCTGTTGTGTTTTGCAATAAAAAAAAAACAACAACAAAGCTGCTTGAATTGCTTAAAAGTAATATTTTTATTGATTTATTAACACGTTATATGTCTAATTAACGTTCTTTGATCAGTTTTTTTTTAAATATAACTTGTTAGGTTGACATGAGTACAAAAGAAACGTAAATTCTAAACCCTGTCCGTCTGGTTTACTATCTGTCGATAGTTGTTCAACGAACGCGTTGGTTTATCAACTAACGGTTTTGACAATCTTACGGTGACATATACATAATCTTTTAAATGGCACATTCTATCGAAAGGAGCGTCTTTATATTCACTTCTATACATTTTAGAATTCATTATAATCGAACTAAATATTCGCGCGAGACCTACATGAATAGGTTTATAGGTATTTATGAAGGGAGGTAGGTTCACCATGACTTATGAGATACGGTGTTATTTTCTAATTTGGAAATAATACAATTTACGTGTAGCTTTTTAACTACTTATTGACCGACGGAAGCGTCTCCGTTCCAGCTTGGACAAAAATGTTTTGGTGTTTCCGATTTTTCTCCTTTACAGGTTGCATTTTATCAACCGATTCTCGTAAAGTTTTGTGAGCAGGTTCGATAATTATTTAGATTTTTTGACGATTCCCTTTTTTGTTTTTTTTTTTCAAAATGGCGGAGATATGGGGTTATTGGCGTAGCTAATTTCATACTCCATGTAAATAACCAGGTTCATTGACAAGTTTGTGTCAAGTATTGAAAGAAAATGCAGGCGGGTTATATGTAAGGGTTCCGTACCTCAAAAGGAGAAACCCTTATAAGATCACTCGTGTTTCCGTCCGTCCGTCCGCCTGTCACAGGCACTTTTCTTAGGAACTACAAGAGATAAAGAGAGTCTTGAAATGTTCTGCAAAAATATCCTTATAACCGTAACAAACTTTTTGAAAATATGTTTTGATAACTTCAGAAGTTTTGATCAAAAACTGCAAAAAATTACCCTTATCTCCGAAACTATGTATACAGAATATAGAACTTAAGCCAAATATTAAAGAACAACTTTTTTTTGTTGTTCCAACCAAGGTTTTTCATTTATCTGTAAACTTTGTGAACAACATTTTGCTATGTAAAATCTCAACTATTCACTCCACACCATCCCTACCAATGTAAGGTATAATAACTCCACTCGTTCATCCGGTAAGCTTCAAGTGGTCGCACACTCACATGCATGTTCCGTCTCACGTCACCCACGCCTTGAAGCATGTTTTATTTCACAGGTATATGTTTGACTTGAGACGGAAGATGGTACTCGACCAAGCTAAATATAAGAATTGTGGGCTTGCCGAAGTAGCAGTATCCTTTTCAAAATATTGCAGACTAAAAATGTATTCGTTTCACAAATCATCATGAAACTGTATTTGTGTGCATATGTTTGGTAAGTAAAGTGGAGCGAAGATAAGAGGTAGCATTTGAAATCTGTCAATAAAGTCCCTACGACAGAGCTATGCGTCAGGATACTTATCCCCTCGAGCACACTTGGGTACTGTAGTACCCAAAAACCCGTTATAGGTCTTAGGTTTTATTTCGCGACCCCTCAAAAAAAGTAATATCGAGGGGTCATGCTTGTTTAGCTAAGAAAAGGAAGGGAGACTGATGTATAGAGCTTATTTCCATTCCGTTATGTTGAGCTCTGTGAAGTTAGCAGTACAAAGTCATAGAAAACGGGGCTCAAATTCAGGGGGTTTTAAGCTTATTTTGAGCTCCCAGGATACGAATTTTCAGAATTTGAGCTCGAGTGGTTTTCGAAAAAAACGCGATAAAACACCAGCAGTGCAAAGTCCGAGTAGAGAAGTGAACCTCGCAGCGTATTTGGACATGATTTTGAGCTCCCAGAATATGCAATCAGAACGTCTCTAACTTACGTAGTTTGCGAGAAAAAAAAAACCTAACAAAACACAACATTATCATCTAGATAGATGAAATTGATATGTTTTTACACATTTTATCTAAAACACTAAAGCTAGAAATCTGAAATTTTGTATTCTGGAATCTCTAAGCTTTTTCTATATATGCTGCAAATTTCGCTTGAGCTCAAATTCTGAAACTTCGTATTCTGGGATCTTAACATATGCTTGCAATGCCCTGAATTTGAGCCCCGTTTTCTATTAATTTCAAGGTGTTTAATATTTAAAAAAATAGGTTTACGGATACCTTCAAGTACCCTCGAGCTGAAAATGTCACGAATTTACAGAGCAGAGAGTTGAAATTTGCAACATATATAGAAAAAGCTTAGAGATTCCAGAATACAAAATTTCAGATTTCTAGCTTCAGTAATTTAGATAAAAAGTGTAAAAACATATCAATTTCATCTATCTAGATGATATTGTTGTGTAAATGGTTTTTATTTTTTTTCTCGCAAACTACTTAAGTTAGAAAAGTTGTGATTGCATATTCTGGGAGCTCAAAATCATGTCCAAATACGCTGTGAGTTTCACTTCTCTACTCGGACTTTGCACTGCTGGTGTTTTATTAGGATTTTTCGAAAACCGCTCGAGCTCAAATTCTGAAACTTCGTATTCTGGGAGCTCAAAATAAACTCAAAATCCCCTGAATTTCAGCCCCGTTTTCTAAGACTTTGTACTGCTAACTTCACAGAGCTCTTCTATTGAAAGATGTCAGCATGTGATATAGTCAGTCTAGTGAAAGAAGTAACACCATTTTTTTTAAAACAAATAAACTACAGTAGGGCCGAAAACTACCAAGCGAGTTAACACTAAACTAAAGTCTACTTTGACATGCAGAGATGTTTTGTATAGAACGTCATCGCTATCCTGAGATGAGTTGACCTTTAATCTTTCGGCTAAGGATTTTTTCCAAATAACAGCTATTTTTTTGATAGTCTCGTCGTTTTCAGTAGCCTAGTCACCCCCTAGTCGGTCCCAGTCACGGCCGCGTACCGAGCATGATCAGAATACAGATGCGATAGTATTTGTGCTATCTCTCCCTTGACCTTGTTGATCGTGATGCTCGGAGGCCAGGGGTTACGTCACATACTGGAGTGAATGTTTTAAAAGACTAGCAGGGTTAGTTTAAATTGCACAAATAACAGAACACAACAGAATGGTGCAGCCATTTTTTAAGTGGTTATTAGGGGCCGTATTCTGAATACTTTGACTGTGACACCGATTTGATCACAGCAAATTTTCTTCACTTTTCCTACCAATTGACCGGCAGCTCTGGCATATGATATTAACATTATCATTTCTAGAATCAAAAGGTGCGTCAGCACCGCATTAAGATTAAAAGCCAAACTGTCGATTAAACGACTGGATATTTAGCTTCTGGCTTCCTTAAGACTTCCTGTTGTGGGAACTAAACAAGTTAACATAAAATATAGATAAATATACGCTTTATATACAGGCAAATAAATTACTTCTGCTGACACACAGGATAGACCTGATGTCGTGTGGGTACCTAGGTATTATAAACGGTGACGTCACACATTTATCCAAGACCTGAGGGTTTTCTTCCTCCTTCCCAGCTGGGATTCGAACCCGGGACCTCTTGCTTGGGAGTCAGAGCCTTGAAACAATACTAGGAGCATACTCGTGCAACTTGACATATCTTCTTTTTTCTTCATCAGCATGTTCGCGTACACTTCATTCCATAAATTAAGGACTTTCCTTGAATTGCATACCAGCATCTCTTCTACCCACACAATTTCCCGAAGGTCTTTACTTTGATTACTTAGGAAGCTAATTAGTTAAGTACTCTAACTAGCCGCGCCCTAAGCACTTATGAAATGGTATAACAACGTTCTAGAAGCTACCGACAACGAACTAGAACGGTTTGAATACCTACATAAACTGAAGGCAATAATGAAAGTTTTATAGTAGTTTATGTGACTGCTACATAATGGAGGGCATTAATACTCGAGAGTGGGATTATGAAACGAGCCGAAGGCGAGTTTCATAATAATATCACTCGAGACTTTTAATGCCTAATTATGTACAGTTACATACACTAGTTTATCTACACACATATCATAAGCTCTCTTTGATGTGTTCAGGAACCGCATGTTTGACCGGCATTATGGCTCTGCAGTTGTTTAGCTTGTTCTGTAGTAACAACTTCACGTAGGCGGGCGTCGGCGTTCTAAATTTGAATGTCAGTACCAACTTCACAGACAAACTAGGGGCGGCATGCAGGCGGGCGTCGGCGTTCGAAATTTGAATGTCATAATATGTAGAAAAATTAAACATTATGGTCATAATGTGTAATTTTTCAGATAAGAAATTAGCTTTTACCAAGTAGTTTAACATTATGCTCATCGTAACGTGCGGTTTTTGTACGCAGTAAAGAGAGGGTTTGTGATACGTGTGTAGATAAAATAAGTAATACTTATTTTTACTGTAGGTATTCTAACCGTTCCAAAAACCCAATTGAAGGTACTCGAAAAATTCAAAACCGAATAACTTAAGTGTGATAAAGATAATCCATAAAAGCGATTAGAACTCTTATAAGATACAGACCTATCAACTTAAGCTGATACTTGCATTTGTGTGAGTGATCGCCAAAAGTACAGTTAGTAAAACACATACAAATAAAATCAATGTTTTATTTAAACGAAGTCCATAAAACACAATGTTACCAACTGTCCAATTCTCGACCTCATAATGACTGAATCTTATAACTCTTCTACTCCGCTCATTGCATCTTCATCTTCACTCTCGTCTGATGATTCATCAGAGTCAGAGCCTGTGTTAATAATTAATCGTTCCGTTATATATAACGGAATCGTTACGATATAACGGCCATTAGCAGCAGCCAGGAGCAGTAGGAGCCATTTCACTAATATTTCAAACACAATCAATCACATAAAATTACACGTCTATCTGCTACCAGTACCGGAGGTGAAGTGAAGTATGTGAGCGGGCGGCAGGGAAGCGGTGCGTACACACGTACACTCACACAAATGCAAGTATCAGCTTAAGTTGATATGTCTGTATCTGTTTCAGGAAACAAAAGTAAAGCAAAGTCTTTGTTGGTTGGTATTTGCTGAAATCCAACCCGAGTTATACTGTTGTTTGAGAGCTAATCTAGTCTCATCGCATTGGCGTTATGGTTTTAAAACAATAGAATCGTCAATTCCGAATTAAGACAATGAATATTAAATTATGACGAAGAAATAATTTGATATTCATTCAAAGTTGTCTGTCTCAATGAAAACACAGATTTCAGTTTGGCCGTAAGTAAAATGTATCGGACTCCGTTTGCGTTTGACTCGTAATCACAGATACCAAACTTAGATATTTGTACCTGTGTATCTGTTATGACGACATCTATAGCATTGCAGTTCAAGGCTCTACCTCCCAAACGTAAAGCCTTCGATTCGGATCCTGGCGGCGGGGGAAGAAGAAGAAATCCCCAGTGCTTGGATGTTTATATATGTGTGAGTAAGCTGTTTCTGTTTCCAACGACACAGGGTGTCCCAGAGTGGTGTGTTCCAGAAGCAACGTATAAGCCTGTTTACACGAATTCTGCGCCAGTGGTTCGGGCAGGCTGTGCGGGTGGTTACCCGCTGAAATCTTACGCCGTACAAATCATACTCTTTGCCAAGGTACATCTATAGACGGTATCGTGTGTTTGCCGCAAATCCAGGTTACGTGATTTTCATTCATCATATTTTGTCTGGTCAATAAACATGACGTAGTGCCGATTGGCCGTTACAGCTCAGCTTTGAACTATATTAGTTTGGCTGTGCTCTTTAGGAAAACATAGCCCTTCCAGACAACTCTGTGACCGCAGGAATCTTACTTACTAAATAATACTTAGTTATATGCGAGTTATCTAGAGTTAAACCTTTCGAGCCGCGGACCCGGATGTGAGCAAATTCAAAACCTATAACGGGACAGTGGCGTCACCAGGAGATAAGCAATTGTTCTAAATTTTATAAAAATTTAATCCGCCGTGTTAACAATGAAACTCTTTCTTTCGTAGAGTCATTTCCATAATATATTTATTGTATTATAATCCGCTTATTAGATACATTTTCACAGCGGAAGCGGGAAAACAAGCCCGCGTTACGTAAGAAAGTAACTCTGTCAGAGTTTGATCAAACTCGGACTGAAGTTCTCTGACAAATGATATCCTTGGTCCACCCGTCATCACCCGTCATCACCCGTCATCACCCGTCATGACAGCTCGTCCGCCTTTGCTCCCGTTTGGTGGCGCTGATGTTTTTGGAGGCAAAGAGTTTCATTCATCTGAGGTTTGTTTTAAAAACACGTCACGTGATCTTTCAAGTACACTCAAACTGACAAAATAACCTCAAATGACGCACGCTATTTATTATAATAAAACCGATCAAGTGCGAGTAGGACATCGGACCCGCACATGAAGGGTTCCATACCATTGTACACGGAAAAATGTAAAACGACAGTCTTTTGTACGAGTACATATATCTATTTAATTTTTAATAATAACATATTAAATACTAGGTAGGACTACATTCAAGGCCGTACATCGAAACCTTGAAAAGTAGTTTTGTGTATGCAGTATGTAAGTATTAAACTATGTACTCAAGGTAACGAAACTCTTTGCCCATTGAAACCGGAAGTGGATAGAAATTGAGTAACTTATTTACAGAAATAAAATCAAATATGATAAAAAACTTAATATTATTTATTATAATTGGAATGTGCAATTATTAATCATACAATGACAAATAACTAAGCACAAAACTCAATACCTGCAATTAAAAATGTTTTCCGATAAGATTCGGAGAGTTAATTTTTCACCGATAAACAAATAAAACAAAATGACCAAGAAAATTGCCATACCAATAATTTATTCTATGGGTATTTCTTTTAATTCCGGAAAATCGGTATGTTTCATTATTTGTTGCTGTTGCGGCAACAGAAATGCACATTCTGTGAAAATTTCAGCTCTCTACCTATTTCGGTTGATCCGATAGAGCCCGGTGACGGAGGGACGGACGGACAGACAGACGGACAGCGGAGGCTTAGTAATAGGGTCCCGTTTGGCACCTTTCGGATACGGAACCCTAAAAAGTATATAGAATGTGACAACTTTGACAGATAGACATTCTCCAGCTACAGCGCCATCTGCAATTAACTTTTGAGATTAGGTGCCATTGAGAACTGCCAGATATGTTATAAATATATTATACTTAACCTGCTTACACAATAGAAAGAAAGAAAGAAGAAAGAAAATAATTTTATTGGGAACTAACTCAACAGCACCAAAATCATACACAGCAAAACAAAACAAACAGACTTAAACTAAAAAAAGAAAAACATGCGTAAAATGAAAAAAATAACAAAACAAAACAAAAAAACTTAAATCCAACATTGGTTTGACACAATATTTTTATAACGATTCGAAATCATATTTTACAATAAAGTGTGCGGTCGTGTCAGCTCACAAAAGGACACCACTCAGCATTTGTTACGGCACCTGGGAGATATCACAACGCTGGTCGTCCGTGGCACCCAGGGCTCAAACAGGTCAATAGCAGAAAGGTCATATAAACCGCCCTTTAATTACGTAATCCAGCCGTTTTAAATTATATTATTACCTATACGTTCTCTCTGTTTACCTACTCTGTTTACCTGTTATACATTATTTTTTATAATATGTGGGATCCGTAGTTTTAAAAAGAAAAAAGGAACCTTTATAGTATCACTTCATTGTCCGTATGTCCGTCTGTCTGTCTGTCAAGACCCTTTTCACATCAAGTTGAAATTAATATCAATTATTCAAGTCTGTGGTCCTTTGGATCTGTGATAAAATCAAATTTGTGGTCGACTCAATCAAAATAGACCGCCGTTTATGTCACAATTTTGTTGAATCTGCTTGATACTGGCAAGGGAATCAAAACCTATTGGGTACTTCGCGTCCTCATCCCGAATCATTTAATTTGGCACGAAGTAAGCACAAATAAAGGACAAAATCCGAAAATTGGTTAATTTTTGATTCCTTCACTAAAAAAGCGATTTGCGCGGAACCCTCGGTGCGAGGGTCCGATTCGCACTTAACCGGTTTCTCTGAAAAGTAAAATAATAATTGTTTATTTAAAAAAGAAACCATATTGCGATAAAACATTGTTGTGTGATTATTTTTATTTTGAACAACTCTTTTTTATTTTATTTCACAGCGGCATTTTTATCCTAGACCAGTTTTATGCTTTGTAGCCGTGAGAAACACGCATTGTTCACACATCTTGCACCTAGCAAAATACTAGAAGTAAAAGCTATTGCTTTGCTGCAAAGGGTTTGTTCTGGTAAGTGCTTCTATGTGGCGGACTCCCTGAACCCAGATTACCGTATTTGTAGTAGTTGCCTAGCACGGCTAGTACCTATCGGAACGGAATGCCTCAAGAATAACACTCCAACCAAATAAGAGCTTCGTTCCACTTTCCCCTTATATTTACTCGAGAACGCTTCTGCGTATTAGAAACTTTCCGCACATTTGGCAAGAAAGTTTGCATCGTCCAATATGTGGGCACACATCGCCTTAGAGCACAATAATATATATACTGGATATTATCGAGAGACACGATACCCTGAACGTTGCTCCAGACATCACGCGATGAAAAATATCAACTGATAACCAGCCCTTTCTCTAGAGCAACTATACTGATCTTATATGATCTGGGACGGACAGCGGATAGAGAGAATGGAAAGTCCATTGAGGACAGCAACAGATGCATCAGTAATCATCCTGATTCCGTTTTCCGTCCAACCAGACCTCTGCTAGAGCGAGAGAGCAATGGATATCCTCGAAAACGTGACTTTGTCACTCACCCGACTTTAATCTCTACACCGTGAGCCTTGGGGTGTTTCTCCTGCGAATATTTTCGCGCATAAGCCGTTGCGTTTCGCGCATCCCGGTTGTCCTTACTACCCCTGAGGTCTACACCGATACCGAGCGTATCAGTCGTGAGCAAACCGTCCGATATACCACACGCTGCTCCAAAAAAAAAACCGTATTATCAACATATTATTTACTAACTATACACATATTTTGTTTGTAACCAAACAATCTTAAGATTTGTAGCTAGGTTGTAACAATATTATTGATCACAAAGTGCAAACAGTAGCATTTATTTTCGTGAAGTGAAGTGTTATTACTCCGCTGGTGCGGAAGACTTTTCTAATAGTGAAAGTTCCAGCAGAAGAACAAACATGAAGACATCGTCGTTTTCGCTGCGGGTGATGCGAAGGGTAAGTGCCAGTTTGGTGCTATAACAGTTGTAGAGCGGCTGTATTGGCAGTGCTCTGGGGTGGTGGTGTAACAGGTTGCTGATCAACCCACGCAGTCGGACGCCACAGGTAGTGTGAGAATCTGGTTTTACAGTCGATAATCGCCCGCCACACCCAACAGCGCTCCGATTACGATTCGAGTCTAATTGTTTTTTGTCGGCGATAATCGAATGATTGATTGGTTGTGTACATGGAGTCTTCTACGAGCATAGTACAATATGATAAGCAAGCGAAAAGGGCTGAATGATTCAAATACATAAACTTAGAAGGGATAGGTATTTAAAACTTTAAGGTTTTCGGAATGCGAAAGTTGTTGATACATTTTGGGTGTCATCATAGGATAATAATATAATGTTGTTTGTTATAACTCTATAGTGACTTGAAAATGATGATAAAATAAAATAAATGAAGCCCATTGATGTCCCCACCGAGGGACACAGGTCTTTACCCAGATTTTATTCGCGACGGACGCGTGGTCCCCCTGCGATGTTCCCCTGGGGGAACCACGAGGAGTTCGCATTCACTTGTTGTCCCCCCCGGATCACTCTTGACCTTGCAAGCCGTTAGGGTATGTGACCTCCAGACTAGTTAGTCCAGACACGAGGTACCCTTAAAAAGTTGCAGGTTGCAGACGTACAAGTACCCACCCAACCCAAGTAAATAAGCGAATTATATACCGAATTATTTTCTTTTCTCGTGACCGCAGGTGAATGAAAAAAACTAAAAAAAAACAGAATTTTCCCAGATGGGGTGGCAGAGGCATATCCTCTGATATATGCTACATTCACATAATATTTATGATTTTGACAGGTGTCACTACTTTTTACAGCCGTCAAACGAAACACTGTCATATCTCGAAAACTACTGACCCTAGACCACTGATGAGTATGGACATATGACAGCTCTCGACGAGATCTTCATTTCGAATGACAGCTGTCAAATGAAATATTGCCATATCTCGGAAATTACTGATCATGGACCACAGCTCTTGACGAGGTTTTCGTTTCAGATGACAGCTGTCAAACTAAATACTGCTATATCTCGGGAACTACTGATCCTAGACCACTGGTGTGTATGGAGATATGACAACTCTCGACGAGATCTTCATTTCGGATGACAGCTGTCAAATTAAATACTGCCATATCTCGGAAATTACTGACCATGGACCATTGGTGTGTATGAAGACATGACAGCTGTCATTTTCCATTCCATGTTGGTAACTGGTTACGAAAATGCAGGAAAGGATAAACAAAACAGCGATCATAGAAATAATAAATACCTACTTTTGAATATATTTATTTTATAAAAATAAAAAGCTTATCGTATTGTTTCGAGAAAATGCTTTACTGTGATTTAATTAAGTATGAGTTGCATTTGTAAATCGATTAATTCCACATCTATTTCTATTTCTATTTTCTTTCGAGCTCTTTTCGGGCCCCAATGTGTTTTTAAAGACCCATTGTCTTTTAGTTCCTTTAATAATTTCGCAATGGTAACATAGTTTTTGTTGACGGCCTTTTTTAATACCGAATGCCAATTTTCCATTATGTTATTAGTACTATGTCTCTCATTAGTCACACACCACTCCTTAATGTAATTATTGTGTCTGAGCTATGTTTTTTATGTATTTCATAAATAATTTAAATTTTTAATCAACATTATTTCTAAAACGCTGATCTATATAATTCTATCCTTCAGGGATCTTTTCCAATGGTAGAAGCGGTAAAATAGCCCATAGACTGACTATGCGAAGGTAAAGTTTTGATTTAACTTCGAGTGATTTAGATTTTTTCCAAATGCAGTTATTATAATGGTAATAACACTTATTTATAATTACGTCAAGAAAAAAATATTTTAATAGTAGTTTATGTGACTGCTACATAATGGAGGGCATTAATACACGAGAGTGGGTTTATGAAACGAGCCGAAGGCGAGTTTCTTAATAATATCACTCGAGAGTTTTAATGCCTAATTATGTACAGTTACATACACTAGTTTATCTACACACATATCATAAGCTCTCTTTGATGTGTTCAGGAACCGCATGTTTGAACGGCATTGTGGCTCTGCAGTTGTTTAGCTTGTTCTGTAGTACCAACTTCACAGACAAACTAGGGGCGGCACGCAGGCGGGCGTCGTTGTTCGAAATTTGAATGTCATAATATGCAGAAAAACTACACATGTGTAAGTTTTCAGATAAGAAATGAGTTTTTACCAAGTAGTTTAACATTATGATGATCGTAACGTGCGGTTTTTGGACGTAGTAAAGAGGGTTTACGATACGTGTGTAGATAAAGCATTTGATGTAGCGAATTCTTAGTCCATATGCATTTTAACTGGTTTCCAATCTTTAAATTTAGTATTTAAAATGTCAAATATAGCATGACATGAACCCACCTTTTTGTCGCTCATTAAAGCATAAAAAATGGGAACGAGATGATATGTCTCAGGTGTGCTTCCAATATCTCCGTGAATAGGTAATAGCTGATAAAATGGACGAGGCGTACTTTTGAAAGTTGAGTCTACAAAATATTCCTTTATATTCGTAGTAAACACAATGATTCTTCGTCGCAAAATATTATGATCCTGGTTTTTCCGTAAATGTAGTCAGCAACAAGCATTATCCGAAACTGCACAGGTAATTCAACCTCGCATAAACATTTTAGATCAGTCTTGTTTGTTGACCTTCATTGAACTCTTTCTCTTTTTCTACAAACAACACTTGACATTTTCCAATTTGGATAAGTCCGTTTCTAATTTTTATTTTTCAGTGGGTGAATATGTTTGTCATAGAGTTTAGGCATCGATTCAAATGACGTCGTTGCGTTGCTGGTAGTGTTTTGTGTTTGACCATCCGCACAATTTCGTTTTCCTGTATGAAAATTCTTAGTATGTATTATGCATAAACAAAATAACCTGCTCGAAGTATCATTCCCTTCGCCCATTTTCATAACCAGACTTTTGTAACCAGTTATAAGCATGGTTTTTTCTATATTGGTCAGTCAGTCAGCTACGAAAAAGGAATATTTTTTCCACTTTGCTAACGGAATTATTTTCCATCTTCATAACCGAAGTGAGAAGAAAAAACTTAGAAAAAAGTATTTAATTTTCCCAGATGGGGTGGTAGAGGCAAACTTCACATATCTTTGTTAATTTTGACAAGTGTCAAAACTTTTGAGAGGTGTCATTGTTTTTGACAGGTGGGAAAGTAAACACTGTCATATCTCTGTCTTAGCTATCGTTTTTAATTTGACAGCTGTTATCCGAAATGAAGATTTCGTCAAGAGCTGTCATATCTCTATTCACACCAGTGGTCTATGATCAGTAGTTTCCGAGATATGGCAGTATTAAGTTTGACAGCTGTTATCCGAAATTAAGATCTCGTCGAGGGCTATCATATGTCCATGCACACAAATAGTCTAGGATCAGTAGTTTCCGAGATATGGCAGAATTTAGTTTGACAGCTGTCACTAGTTTTGATAGCTGTCAAACTAAATTCTTATTAAACATATATTATTATTATTTTGTGAAATGGTTCGCTGAAGTATTTTGAGAGTAAACATGGAGTTGGTGGTGGTAATTAAAATTGTACATAAAACTCAAACACAAAATGTTGTTAATCTAAGTTGCTGCGAGTGATTGGTCGAAAGCGGATTTTATTCCTGTATGTGATTTTAAGTACTTCGGTAATAAGCCGGTAGGTTGTCATGAACGAAGGCAAAGCAGATAAATCGAGTTTTCACGTACATAATTCACCAAGTTAAAAGCTTAAAAAAATCGACTTCAAGCTCAAGCCCTATTTCTTCCTCCCCGGTCGAGATGCGAATGAAGTCTGTGTACATGAAAAGTCCTCATTAAAACTTTTGCTGCACGGAGCCGCAAACCAAAACTTCATCTGTGTATATTATTTTTTGTATTTGTTGACTTTTTCAAAATGCACTAAATCAATTTTGCTTAAATTTATATGGGACCACCTCTGAAGTAGGACCTACCACTCAAAACAAAAATCATCAAAATCGGTTTATAATTGACGGAGTAATCGCGTAACGAACATAAAAAACAGACGAATTGTGAATCTCCTATCTGATAGATAAGGTTTATCCATAACAAAGCAAAATTTATAAATAGGCCATAGTACACCCCAAAATTTAAGCCATTATACTATTATCAACTATTCAAGACTATCATTAAGGATTCAATAATTAGAAAAAACAGAAAATAAATAAGTTGGTTATGTCAGTAGAAGTACATATTATAATGTCGCAGGGATATGATAAAATCAGGGACGTGGCCAAATCCCGGGAAACGATAAAATAATGACATGATTTTAACATATCCCGAAACAGATCTAAGGATTTGATCAAATACCTGAACTTAATCTAGTGAATTGGTTGAATTCCAATACGATTTCAGAGAAATGTCAAAAATACACGTCAGTTCTTATTGGTCAAGTCCAAATACTAAAGATAGGTTGCTTTAGGTCACAACAAGCGGAGTGGGGCCAGACATTTTGGCATTTATTTTCGACCAGCACTTACATGAAAACTTTGTTTTTGCTATTTCACTAAACCAGTTTCGAACATTTGACCCAATCCCTAGATCTGTTTGGGTATATTTTAAAATCATGTCATTATTTTATCATTTCCCGGGATTTGATGTAATCCCTTAGGGATTTGGCCCAGTCCTAACTTTATCATTACATATACATGAAAATATACATATGTATAGAATGAAGAGTCATTAGCTTTTACCAATTAGTTTAATGACAATGCGTAAATGTCGAGCTCCCGGTTTATGGACAAGTCCCTTTAGGTAAAGTAATAAATTGGGTTTTTTAATTAACTGAGCCAAGGTAGCATATTAATTACTGATAGGGTATCTTTAAAATAATCTAAATAATGCAATAGGATAGTTTATGTAATAGCAAAGTAATTCGGACAATTTCATGAAATAATTTTCATTTGATCATTCTTTATTTGAAACATGATTTGATGTATGACCCATAATGAATGCATAACCAACCACTCAAAGTTTGACAGACCCTCAAATATGTGCTGTCAGTGTCTCACGATTGCAATAGCGCCTGCATGATACTTAGGCGCGATAGTTGAAACGCGAGTTACCATTATTAAAATTTATATGCCTTTGTCAAAATTTGTGCGAGAATAGTGCTAACTCGTGGTCCGTCTGTTGGGCTTTAATTAAACGGCACTTTGCTTAAGCAGCTTCATAGAAGATAGTCAAAATAAAAGTCTTGAAAAAAACCACAATACCGTACAGGGTTTAGCAAAGTAAGACCCAAATAAGTATGTTAGTATAACAAAACTTGCTTGATGTGACATGAAAAGCACCTTAACTTAAATGAACAGATTAAACAAAAGGTACCTTAAATGAACAGATTAATCAAAGCCTCCAAGACCGATGTCTGATATGTAGGTCACTCACAGCACATGACCCAATAAAACCAGCATCTATCAACAAAACAGACGATTAAATTCCACGTGCAGTTTTCCTGAAACGATTTTACACAATGAAGCAGTAATTTTGCGCACAATAGACACTGACAGGTGTGCAATACAACGGAACAATGTCGGAGCAAGGCGGAAGGAAACTTGTAACCGATAATGTAGTTTGATATACATACAAGTGTTATGCTGGGTAACTATACTGTTAGAAGTGTTACGGATAGCTGGCATGTTATAATAGCGAAAGTAGTATCTCTCCCACTGTGCCCGCTGTCTGTTTTTTATCGCTGAACGAATTTTGATGAATTTTGGTCATTTAAAAGGATATAATGTACAAACTACGTTGGTTACGTAGGTTTTCAAGTTGGTTTTCAAGTTGGTTTGGTCGGTACCTATACCGACTTGAAGACTTGTTTCCTTCTTAATTCGGACACTGTTAGGGTGAAAGCTTCAGTCAAACAATCGTTTTAACGAAACTGTATAGGTATATTTGTCGCTAAGCATCGTTTGAGCAAATGACTTCATCGCGTGCGGTTTGTGACTTGAAGCTTTTTGCGATGGTATTAGCTAATAGCCGCTTATCTGTGCAAACTTTTAAATGTAATCAAACTATTAAAGATAAAACAGAGCCGTCACAAATTAAATATAAATAAAAAACTACTCTGAAAATAGAACCTATGGCAACGATAAGAGCTTGCGAATTTCATGCTATCAATATCAGTTTATTTCTTGTAGAGTCTTGTTGCTTTCAGAATTCGACTGACTGGCATGTTTTATTTGGGTGCCACTGCCCCGGTACTATTTGGCCTATCGAACAGTTCACGTTTCAAAAAAGATGTATCTTCAGCGATACAAGTTTCCTAGCATTGTCACCAGAGGGTGTTCACAAAAAGTAAAATATATACGGTCAAGTGCGAGTCCAACTCGCGTACGATTGGTTCCGTACCACCGTACAATGGTAGGGATGGTGTGGAGTGAATAGTTTGGATTTTACATAGCAAAATGTTGTTTACAAAGTTATTGGTACGGCTACGGGCTACTTCATGTACGTAACCAGGTGCATTCATAAGTTTGTATGTGGTATTAAAGGAATTGTTGTATGGGAGTTGTTTTTGTTCTTATTATTCTGGCTAGATGTCAACTTGAACCGCAATCGAAGAGTCAAGTCTAGAACATAAATGACAATGCTGATTCCCGATTCCACAAACGCATATATATATATTACGAATCGGAAAAAGGCAAAGATAGAGAGTGGGCTATGAAAAAAAGCACCTCTGATGTGCAAGATATACAGACACCCCAAAAAATAAAGACAAAATGAACAAAATAAAAAAAATATATTTTAGGCAACTTATAAAAAGAAGTATAATCCCACCAAAACATTTTCATGTAAAAGATCGTATCGAGACCATATGGGTCGCACTGTCAAAAGTTTTTAGATCTCATGTAGAGCCAAGCTTCTTACTCTACAAGCCCTAATTTTACAAAGTCTACACCAAAATATGTGGCTTGGCCGTTTCCCTACCGTCACATGAGAAAATGTTCGTTACTTTTATTTTATACATTAGTTCTTGTAGTAAAAATAAATGTTGTAAAAACTTAAAAAAAATATTTTTCGTAGACATACTAACAAATTTATATATATGTACAAGAACTATACTCGTTACTACAAGAACAGATTGTATGAACAAATCTCGTTACTATAAGAACAGATTGAATTATTGGAAAATAAAAGAATAGGTTATAATAAAAATTGGCAACAAATATAATGATCACCAAAATATTTTTTCCTACCCAAAATGGATAAATGAACACCAAAAGTTAAAAAAAAATATCAGGGCAAAATACTGCGGTAGCTTAGGTGAAGAGTAAAAAAGGAGGTGAGCGAAGCGAAGCCCCCTTTATCCTTCGTGTTAGTTTGAACATGTAAGAACAACAAAAAATACTTAAAACATAAACTTAAGTACACAAATAATACCTTAACACAAATAATAACCTTGGACATTTATCCATTCTGGCAGTAATTTAGAATTTATTGGTAGTAAAATAGGTGCGTTTTTGGTAATCGTTTAAACATAAGCCATAAAAATTCATGTTGTAAAAACGAAATAAACTTATTAAGGTACAGGTATAGGTACGAAACCTACAAGAACTATACTCGTTACTACACAACCTATTATATAACAGAAAAGTAGTAAACAGTTAATACATTTTTCACCTTACGCCCATGTGTCGTTAGGGAAACGGCCAAGCCACATATTTGGACTAAGGTGTAGAGATGGTAAAGTTATGGCTTTTACAGTTGGGGCGTCTAGAGTTAGAAGCTTGGCTCTGCATGAGATCTGAAAACTTTTTGACAGTGCGACCCATATGGTCTCGTCTTGGCAACATTTGACATGAAAATGTTTTTGGTGGGAATATATAACTCATTAGGACGAGCCGCCTCTGATTGTCACTATCGCGTCAATAGAGATCCTGCAACACTTTTATTTTGGCTTTCATTTTCACAAATATCATACCGAATAAAAAATAAAAAAGTTCTTTAATTTATTGCCAAAATTCGCACACGCACCGACGGTTCAGATGAAGTGCCTTGAGTCGGACGTTTTTACCGAAGTATAAGTAAGGGACAGAGCTGTGCGTGGGAATCGGAGCACATGTGAAATATCCTCGAATTTCCATATAATATTCATATTATCCGATAAAACAAACGAATCCTGGGAAATGCAATAATCTGATTTACTTATGCGAGGGCACTCGTGTACGTTATGGTACTACTTAGGTGGGTATCATTTAAGTAGATAGATCTCACCGACCCGAATGGCCAGGTCGGCATTGACCCTGTCTACGAAGCCAAGGGTCCCGGGTTCGATTCCCGGTGGGGGCAAATATGAGTTTGACCAGAACGGATGTTTGTACCCAAGTCATGGTTGTTTATCTATCTGTATAATATTTATCTGTATAATTATGTGTATCGTTGTCTAGTACCCAGGATACAGGGAATCCTATTTTGAGGCTAGATCAATGTGTCTAAATAGTGTCTAAGGTATTTTTATTATTATTATTAAGGTATTATTATTATTATCTCAAATAAAATACTGATACAGATTTTATCTACACACGTATCATAAACCCTCTTTACTGCGTACAAAAACCGCACGTTACGATCAGCATAATGTTAAACTACTTGGTAAAAACTCAGTTCTTATCTGTCTTATCCATAATGTGTAATTTTTCTACATATTATGACATTCAAATTTCGAACGCCGACGCCCGCCTGCGTGCCGTCCCTACTTTGTTTGTGAAGTTGTTACTACTGGAAAAGCTAAACAAATGCAAAGGCATTATCAATGCCACCATGCCGGTCGAACATGCGGTTGCTGAACGCATTAAAGATACTGTAAAGGTACTGTACTGTACATAATTAGGCATTAAAACTCTCGAGTGATATTATTATGAAACTCGCCTTCGGCTCGTTTTATAAACCCACACTCGAGTGTTAATGCCCTCCATTATGTAGCAGTCACATAAACTACTATAATAAACTGGCACAAATATAAAAATTGAGTGTGAATTGTGAGTAAAACTTCTACAGTAACGTACTGGTCGAGCTGCACTAATACAGTATCGCAGCCCTTACGCAGTACAAAATTGGAATGGCACAAAGCCTGGTCTAGAAGTAATGACTTGTGTACACTTGTCAGTTGCTCCCAAAGGACTTCCGCCCCCATGCATGTTCTGTAGTTTAATTTGCCAGACCTCTTTATTACATCATCATCGGCAGCCAGCTTCCGCCAACTTCTAGGAATTCCTTTTTGACCGACTTAAAAAATGAGAGTTCTTAATTCTGTTGTGTTTTTAAAGGTTTTTTTACCTCGAAGCTAGTATTTTTTGAACCTAATTTAACAAATATTTTTGGGTTTTGTACGTTAAAAATAAATAAATTTTAAGATCATTTCGCTGTACTTCCGTCCATACGTCTGCCTGTCTTTCTGTCAAGACCCTTTTTATTAAAAACACGTAATATCATGTACTTATCTTTTAAAGTTGTGGAAAAACAAAACTTATAGGTTAACGCGATTAAAAGATACCGCCTTGTATTTGCAAGGAAATAAAAACCTATTGGGTACTTATCGTGGAACTAGATTCATGAAATTTGGCACGACGTCCACCATCCGATCACCTGACGAGTAAAGTGACGTCATCGCTGATCCTATATGCTACGGTTGACAAAATTTGCTTTTCGCAGGGAGTCGAACTTTGAGCTTTAAGGGATTAAATATGGCCAGAGATGCATCTTTAGCTTCAATTCTAGGCTAAACTAGACAACATAAAAATGTAGGATAAATATATGTTATAAAAAGTCTATTAGAGATAAGAATGGAGTTTTAAAATTACCGGATATCTGTTATATTTAATACTTAAAAATATTTTTCGCAATGCATTATTATTCAACTAAAAGAACAAGCGCTCGGAGTCGAAATCAGTTTCCTATATGAAACTTACACGCAAAAATAGGTAAAAAAAGGGAAAATTATTGGTTGTTTTATTTTATTTTTAATGTAATTATTACAGGAGTTTAGTAATATTTTATATAATTTTCTTGGTCTCGGAGCTCGAGTTGCCCCGCGGGGCTCTGCGCGGGAGCATGCGTCAGTCTGCTTCGACGCGATGCGACGGGTATTAGTTTTCTTTGTCTAATTCTCAATGCCATTGGCCTTTGTTCAGCCCTTAATAACTCTGTCAATTTTTATCGAAAAATTAAAAACACAGTATTTTTCTTTATTTTGCCTTATAGCACAAATAAAGAGAAAAATATATTTCTGTCACTCTGCCCCTCTGTCTTCCCTCCGTCTGTTAATACCCCTTTTCTCAAGAACGAGTGAAGGCATCAAATTAAATTAAAATCGTTTACCCAAATCTGCAATTTCTAGAAGTTGTGAAAAAATCAAACTTATTGTTCGCCAAAATCAAAAGATACCGCCGTTTACGTCACACTTTTGCTGAAATTGCTGGATTCTCACACGGCAATAAAAACCTATCGGATAAATCCCGTTGACCTAGAATCATATTATGCGGCACAAAGCTAGGTCATATAGCACAAGTAAAAGGAAAAAAGGAAAAGCCGTTTTCTAGTTCAGGAACAGGCACTTGGCGGGTTTTTTAGGCTAGTATTTAATCGCACATCAAAAATACTGATTTGCTCATTAAAAATTTATCAACAATTTTATGTTTTAAATATGTGTACTTAAGTTGTTTAAAATAATTTTTGTTGTTCTTACATGTTCTACCTAACACGAACGATAAAGGGGGCTTCACTTCGCTCACCCCCTTTACCCTTCACCTAAGCTGCCGCTGCATTTTGCCCTTATATTTGCTGTGCAAATCAGTATTTTTGATGTGCATTTTAATATTTCCCCTTTTTTATTTGAAAGAGTAGATTTCCAGTTTGGTCCCATTTTTGGAAAATCCGATATTCATTCGGTACTAATTTTGGATTTAAAAATAAATTTAAAATATCCAAGGAAACTAAATTTTTTTTAATAGGCGACAATAAATAAATAAAATAAATAATACCTTGGACACTATTTACACACGTTGATCTAGCCCCAAACTAGCATTCCCTATATCTTGGGTAGTAACAACGATACACATACGTATATAGATTAATATTATACTTAGATAGATAAACAACCATGACTAGGGTACAGACATCCGTTCTCATCAATCAAATATTTGCCCCCATCGGGACTCGAACCCGGGACCCTTGGCTTCATAGGCGCTGCACAACGTGATACCACACAGCCATTGCCATAAGATTCATCATTTAGCTAGAAAATTGCCGTATATTCGAGTACTATGTGAATGTGTGGCCTTGATTGTCAGAAAACCGATTTGGGAGCCCAGTTATCGTGTATTTAGACGACATTCAAATGCCGACCGGGAAGGAAGCAATAAAGATGTCAATGGATCCAGGTTATCCCCGGTTATATTAAAAATGATGTCTTTGATCCGTCTTGCCTGATCTTATATGACCAGTTAATGAATCCCCTGTAGGCACATTTTTCATTATAAAACAGGATATTAACGTAATGAGGAAAATACCAATATTTAACAACACCGTTAATGTCAGAGAAAGTGGGCCGTGAACGCCGAAATTAACTTGAGAATTTAATTAAGCTAAAATCACGCTAAAGCTTTATTATTTTTCCTTCGCAACAACCTTGACATATCGGCGGTTATAGTCAAAGGTACTAACACATGTGAAGTGCTGAATAAACTGATTCATTAGTAAGTATTGACCGTCACTATTTTTCGTCATACCGCGGATAAGCAATACTGCCGACCAATAAAATATGCTTAAGGTACGTGTATCGGTAAAACTACCAACTTGGTTCTTGGTGGTTGCAATTTAGAACACAACCATGTTAAAATAAAGTTTATAACAGCCCACACTGCAACATGGCTGTTAGGTTAGTCACTGCGACCGAGCAGTGCGATAATTGTGTTTTTTAATAATTTTTCAAACACCACAGATTATTTCTTAATTTCAAACATACTGCTTTAAGATCTATTTTTTTGACGCAAAAATCATATCAATATTATTTTTAGATCCCAAGAAATAGCAAGTTTTAGGTGAAAAATATCTATTTATTTTATTTTTTTCAAATATATTTTTTCAGATTTATAATGTTTTCAAACATGCACATTAAAGAAAAAATATGTCTTTACAACATATATTTTTTCGGAATAATAAGTAAAGAAATATAGAGGACAATCGAACTAGTGTGTCAGGGATATTCATATTGACTTGCCTCTCCGGTAAATTTTTGATGAAATACGGGTATGCGACCCCGGCCCCCCGAGCTACCACCAACCTAGTCTTCCGTCTTCTTATAATCCTACACTCATATTCCTGTCTATTAAAACCATTCTCTTTCTCATTTCCCCTCCCTAAACCACGTAAAGACGCCAAACCGCCTGGCCAGCGTGGTGTTTACGGCCAAAATCCTTCTCCAATATGAATAGCACAACTAAACCACGGCCCTCAGTCCCCGGCAGCCCCGCTATCCCTAGCTCCGGCAGCGGTTCAGGTTCCGACGGGGCAGGGGGTTCTGATAATCCTCGGCAGAGATCCAGCTGCTAAACAATGACCCTGGCTACATACAATACAAGGACGCTGAGCACCGACGAAAGGCTTCTCGAACTACTGGAAGAAGTCCAACATATAAATTCCAAATCTAAAAGGACCTAATAGGACTATCTAAAATTAGGAGGGAGGGTGAAGTTCTAACGCGCCTGGCATCTGGTCATATGTTGTACCACAAAGGCCGCGATGATTCTACATATGGCGGTGTCGGCTTTTTGATCCGCAAAAGACTCTACTCAGCAGTCCAAAACATAACGAGAGTGTCTAAAAGAGTATGTTATGTTAATCTGACGCTGAGTAAGAGATATGCTATTAAAGTCGTACAAGTTTATGCCCCTACTTTAGATCATAAAGAATGAAATATAACCTTTTTACGAGGAATTAAAGAAAGCGTGTCTTGGGAACCCGTGTTATTTCACGGTAGTGTATTTCACGCAAAAATAGTACCCCCTGCAGAACAGGAAACGTCGGTTGGACAATTCGGGTTAGGTAGTCGAAAACCACGAGGGCAAACCCTAGTTAATTTTCTCGAGCAACATCATACGAACAACACCCGGACGGTAGGACGAAAAATGAAATTGATTTAGATGTACCGAACATAATTGTTGGCAACGACAACGTACAGATTGTCAGCGATTACGTCTATCTTGGACATCGTTTATCCTTTGACCGCGATGCACAGGTGAAGGAGATCATCAGACGCGTCGGCTTGGGGTGGGCTGCTTTCGGGAAGCTCGACGAAGTCTTTAAGTCCACACTACCACAATGCCTAAAGACTAAGCTATATAACCAATGTTTCTTGCCTATCCTCACCTAAAAAATTTAAAATTTTAAACTTTTTTTTTCAATAAAAAAGGTTAGTAAATTGTTTAATTCCCGGGTGTAATCTTTACATTTAAGATTTTTAATCCCCGGGAAGGTTGCCCTAAGTTTACATATTAATATTATTAATTCAGTTACAAAATGCAATTTAATATTTTATTTTAGAAGTGAAGTCTAACAATTAGGCAATACAGATATTCTCAATATGGCTATATTATATAATTCTGGATGTGAATGATGGAGCCGAAATATGGACGCTCACTAAGCAAATTATACACAAAATCAAGGTGGCGAGCATACACAATTCACACAAAATCAACGAGCAATGGGGCGTTCCATGTTAGGTATCTCTCTCGTTGACCGCGTGCCAAACGTCGAAACTCGACGGAAGACGACGGTCGAAGATAAAAGAAGGGAGAAGGTAAGCGGATAACGAGAGTGAGGTGAAGATGGGCGGGACACTTGGCTAGACGGGATGACGGACGGTGGACCAAAGCAGTCACGGAGTGGTGGCCGGGGAGCGACAAGGCCAGTGGGCAGACCACCTGCCCGATGGTCCGACGATATACTGAAGTCGACAGGATCTCAATGGATGCGGATGGCACAGGACTGTAGGTGTTGGCGCTATAGAGAAGAGGCCTGTGCCCAGCGGTGGGTTGATGTGGGCTGAGCATGATGATGATGATGAATCGAACTAGGCCCATCGTAAGCTCAATAAGGCTTGTGTTATGGGAACTAGACCACGATATATTTAATAGAGATAGACTAATGTAAATACATAGAAAACATCTAAAACTAAGAAATATGCATCCATTCTCATCACACAAATATTTGCCCTTACCGGGATTCCAGGAAGGAACGCCAGTTTCGTAGGCTTCGTAGGGGTCACTACACGGTAGGCTACACCAGTCTTCATTGGGAAGTGTTTCCGTTAAGAGGACTAGCGTTTTGAAGATGTACCTTTGACAATAACTAGTGTCTTAAGGAACAGTTCACAAAAAGACCATTACGCATTAAGCCAAGTTGTAGTTTGAAAATTTAAAAAAATGTGGCTTCGTCCGTTAGGCGACGCAAAACAGCCTCTTGTACATCTCAAGTTAAGCAAAAGAGGAGTATGAAAGCAGTTGTTTCTTCATACTAGCTTGTTGATCATGAGTATATCTACTGGCATTTGTGACCGTATGAACGTAATTTCATCATTTTTTGCTCGATAGAAAAGTCTCCCGAACTTATCACAAGATCTGTTTGTCACAATAAAATACATGACAATTTTGCACCGAATTTATTTATTTCATCTTTGTAAATATATTAAGTCATGTTGCTCTGTTCGTCGTCTACCAATAAATATATCGGTGAAAAGCCGTTTAATAATCTTCCTCTAAAAGTAATCTGAAGGTGAGTTTCAAAACTTCGTTCGTTTAAGACAGCGCACGCCGACAGTGGACTGTCGGCGTGCGCAACTTTAAACGTCGGAGCGCAGGGAGTGGAAACGTCAACCTAATGTTAACCTCTTACCGTCTCTTTCGCTTTTCACCTTATTTTTCTCAGCTCATGGTCTGTTTGTTATGTATGTACTTTTAGCAGGTTGCCAAGGTAGGTAAGGCTCTATTTTTTTGTCCTTTTACATCACACTTAACATAGAAAAGATACTTTGAGATACAGAGAAGATAGAGAGTCTGAATGCCGAACTGGCAACTCAAACGTTTAACCGAAACTTAAAGTTATGTTGGCGCTGTCTTAACAGAAATGGCATCAATACATTCAAAAGTTGAAGTTATATTTCACTTTACTTGAACAGAAATTTATTTACATACTCTCTTATTTAGCATGAAATTAAACTTTTTCATATAAAAACATGCCAAAACTAGGATACCCCGTGTAGGAGCCAGAAATAGTGACGCCACACACATATAAACATCAACGACCTGGGGACTGCTTTTTTTCTACCTCCCCAGTCAGGATTCGAACCCGGAACCTCTCGATGAAGCGGCAGAGCTTTGAACCGCAACGCTACGGAGGTCGTCAATATAAAACAAATCAGACAGTCCCCTTAGCAATTCATTTTGCTCTAGATCACTTCTTCCCGTTCAAGATGACGGAGTTGACAGTTACTTCCAGTAAAAAACATAACACTCACAGTTCCCAGCAATGTATGTTGCTTTAGGTTCCCAATAGGAAGATTAGATGTTCATAGTTTCCGAGAAACTTCGACAAGCTTGACAACTTCAAGTCGGGAAAGTTGGGAAATTTCTCGGAGTTAAGGAAATTTATGAGCTCCTGCTACAAATTTTCGCGCTGGTCACATTCTCAGTGGAAATATTTTAAATCAGTAAGCGATTGCGCCATAACAGCTAACCAAATATCATTTAAGTCCAAACTGCGAGTACAGCTCAATCACATTAAAATAACAAAGGTGTCTCTGAATAAAATATTATTCAATTAGGATAGAATTTGGACTTTACGAAAATCGTGCTACGGACGACTGACGTAGCGCTGCGTAGCATGACTACGATGCTACGCCGTAACGCCGGCCGTGACGACATTTGCCTGTTGGGCACACAACATCACCAGTAGCCAAATACAAGAAAATAATATTACTTTCATTGCAAGTTGAAGTTTTTGCTATAAAAGCCTAGCTTTTTGTTATTCATCTATCACTATTTACACCGGGGCATTTCATTGTATACCGTAATCAACATTTTTGGTGCTGGCATGTTATATTGTCTAGACCGCTGTCACCTTGATAAATGAAATTCTTGATGCATGAAAGCCAGAACCAAACCTTGTTTTATGTTTTGTTGCTGCCCGTGGTTCGCCTTCGCGATGCGTTTTTGGTATACTCATAGTTCTCGGTCATCATCCCCGCCTATCTATAGACTTAAAGACTAGTGTGTTTTTTTTTCTTTATTTTCCAACCCTTCACACCCTGGGGGGTGACAACAAGGACAAGGGGTGGGCCCCTTGTCCTTGTTGTGTGTCGGATGAACATGTGCAATTATAATAAAAACAAGTAACCCGACGGCATTTTCTTTTAATACTACTAACAAACTTATGAATGTACCTGGTAACGTACAAACTTTGTAACTCCATATCTCCGCTATTAAGAAAAAAAAACTGAATCGACACAAAAACAAACATATAGCTATCGATCCTGCTCACAACATTTCACGATAATCGGTTGAGCAATATGATCGGAAGTGGAGAGGGCAGCCAGACAGACATACAAAGCATTTACGCCCAAGCTGAACGGAGACGCTTTGCTCGCGCTAGGCGCTGGTCCGGTCTGAAGACCTGAATAGCTGTTTAAATTCGTGGAACAAATTTGGTACTTGTGCATTTCCATGTATACTAACTTCAAAAGCTCGCAATAACTACATAAATAGGCTGAACCAACTCATCTGTACTATAACAGGTCAAGAATGTTTATCTTGACAAAGACATATTTATTTCTGACTTAACCCCATAATGCATGGCCTGATCCGAAATGGATCGCAATTTTCTACCTTGTTGCTTGGTAATGAAGTTCAAAACCTATGAAACTATATATGGGTTAGTATGCAGTAAAGGTTAACTCTTCAATTCCCAGTGTCACTTACTAGTGACACTGGGAATTGACGTCACCTACAGGTGACAGAAGTTTATTTATTTTTTCTACCACATGGAGATTTTTATTATTAAATTCCACTACCATTGTTTAAAGGCCATTAAGTAAAACTATTAAAAAAAACTGGCTGCACTAGCTAAATGTCATCTGGCAAATACAATCAAATGTTTCGCGCGAAATTCGAGCAGTCTGTGTTTGTGTAATCTTATGCGATAAAAAGTGACATAAAAGTGCCTAGAATATTGTTATTGTTTCTTATTGCATGTAATGAATGAATAAATAAGGTATTTGTACAAATATTTTTATTGGCAAAAATAACCTTAAACATGTTTGTAACGACCTTGGAAATCTGCCGTGTGACCTGCAGGTGACACTGGGCATTATAATAACTATTGTTCTGAATGCCTTCTAAATAATAACAAGACTTATTTCACGTTTTGGGCTTTAAGCTTACTTAATTATTTGTGGCGATCTTAATTTAGATTTGCTTGAAGTTATA
The DNA here is from genome assembly GCA_949825045.1 of Argyresthia goedartella. Lineage (NCBI taxonomy): Eukaryota > Metazoa > Arthropoda > Insecta > Lepidoptera > Argyresthiidae > Argyresthia > Argyresthia goedartella. Next base: position 33,291,328 of record OX463812.1, on the reverse strand, counting down.
ACAATGAAACAAGAATACATAACTTTACTCAAATCATTTAACTTATGTCACGTATTTCTAGAGCCGACTAGAATTACACTTTCTAGCCAAACTTGCTAAGATAACGTTTTTTGTGATTGTGCATACACAAGTAAACATGTGAGTAACTGCATACAATCTGATCATAGCGGTCAAACAATATCATTCCCAATAGTAAACTAAGCTAGTAAGGCTAAACCTGATCAATCATGTTAAAGGTCAACTAAATCCCATAGACTAGAAACGTATACGAAAAATCTACATCTGAATTAGCTAGTCCCGGCCTTTTGTGAAAAGAGCGCGAACAAAATTTATCTCATAATAACATATCTATCATAATATATCTCATACATTCATCATCATCATCATGCTCAGCCCACATCAACCCACCGCTGGGCACAGGCCTCTTCTCTATAGCGCCAACCCCTACGGTCCTGTGCCATCCGCATCCATTGAGATCCTGTCGACTTCAGTATATCGTCGGACCATCGGGCAGGTGGTCTGCCCACTGGCCTTGTCGCTCCCCGGCCACCACTCCGTGACTGCTTTGGCCCACCGTCCGTCATCCCGTCTAGTCAAGTGGGACACCCATCTACATCTCAGTCTCGTTATCCGCTTACCTACCTCTTCGACCTTCGTCTTCCGTCGAATTTCGACGCTTGGCACGCGGTCAACGAGAGATATACCTAACATGGGACGCCCCATTGCTCGTTGGGCCACCTCGATTTTGTACATAATTTGCTGAGTGAGTGTCAATAAATTATTAAAATCGAATTATTATACAGAAAACATATATCTTTGATAGAAAAATTCATTTCTATGTTAGAGAATATTCCGAAATCTTTAAGTTAGTAAGTAGAAATGCCAAAAACTTTACACTTTAATAGAAAATACAAAGTTGAAACACTAGAATGATATCGGTTTTGCAAATAATAAACCGTGTAACTGTCAAATTTATACCAAGGGTCAATAATTTCTGCCTAAATAGGTGATGATGTTATTAAATCTAACGCTGATGTAGCTCGAGCTTTCAAAACATTCTTCATCAATATACCGTTACACACAACATAGCGCCTAAACTCATCACCATATGAAGCAGAAACTTAGTAAAAAATAGCACTCGAGCGTCAGTGATGTAGATTTTTAATTTAGTCATGTGTGTCCGCAGGACATTGTCAAAATGTTAAGATTACTTTACTTAAAAATACTGATGACCTGTTGGGTATATAAGTCAAAGTCATTAGTTCAGTCATCCTAGTTATTACATAGCATATATGTATATTCAATAAATGTTTTTTTTTTTTACTGTAGATATTTACATATACTTAGCAAACGTCATTTTTTGCCTCTTCTCTACATTGGACCACTGTGGGAGAAGAAGGGCGTAGAAACTCCCACAGATTGATTTTTAGATCTCTTTTAAAAATAGGTTGTGCTTAACTAATACAAATATGAAAAATTTAATTGTTATGATTGATAAGCAGGAATAAATAATTACAAAACTATTAACAGCAAGGTCTGTGTTGAGCCAGATCAACCCCATACAGTCCTGTCATTTAAGTAATCTTGAACATTGTAATATCCCTTTTTCGACAAAGTCGCTTTAACATGCTTTTTAAATTGCTCAAATGGCAATTTCAAAATCTCCAGAGGTATCCTATTGTAGTAGAGAATGCACTGACCCTTGAAAGAATTGCTAACCTTCGCGAGTCTAAAACGGGGCGCACATAGTCTGTGATTATTTCTTAGGTTAACATTACAGCTATCGCTAAGTTTGGAAAATGTTGTAAGGTTCTTGCGTACATACATAATATTTTCGAAAATAAATAATAATAGTAAATAATAATAAATAATGTGTTGAAGATGGAGTTTTTACAGACCTCATGCAACATTTACTATGTTTTACTGTGTACTACTGATACCTCTGTTCAGGTCGGGAGTTAAGGGTGATTAAATTTCAGACCATTATATTTTCTTTCAGCACTTAGTAAAATATTTGAAAAGATTTTACTCAATCAAATGCTCTCACAGTTAATAATTTATTGTTAACACTGGTAAAACCAAGGCACTTGCCTTACATTTGGAAGTGAGAAACTGGTCTCTACTATGAGTTCAATTTATTGTTAGACAGCGATACATTAGAATTAGTAAATGACACGAAGTTTCTTGGATTAACCATTAATAGCAAATTGCAGTGGAGACCCCACAAAGACAAATTGACTGGTAGATTAAGTTCTGCGGCTTACGCTGTTAGGAACATCAGACAAAACACGGATGTGGCTACAGCAAGGCTAGACTATTTTAGTTACTTTTACAGTGTCATATCCTATGGTTACTTGCTGTGGGGGAAAGCACCGGATATTCAAACTATTTTTATATTATAGAAAATAGTTATTCGAGCAATTTATATTTTAACCGCTGAAGACCTGGACCTGGTTATGAGGCATCGCAATTTTGAACCTCATGCGATGATCATAAAATTCAAGACCTATAACGGTACAGATGTAGTGAATAATCCTTTCCTATCGGCAAAACTCGGAACAACGATAACACCCGAATGGTGCCGATGTGTCTATGAATTACTGTATTATTAAATTACGTGTAGGTATCAAATAAATCGCATACTTTATTTATCAATGTCAAATGTCAAATTGCCCGTTTGACGTATATTACACTGAGATGTTAAAACCACCACGATTCTATCATATAAAGAATTCGTTAGGTAAACAAAAATATAACTAGTTACTGAGGACGTTTTATTTCAATAAAACGCACTGATAAAAATCAAATTCCGGTTGGGATGATCTAATGATTCTATAAGGATTGGAACCCCAAAAGTCTAACTATAAGTCAAAACTACAGTAGGAATTTGCAGACCTTTTTTATAATATTAAATTTTTGTAATTAATTAAAAATACTATGACATAACAAAAAAGACACCTCAACATAAAACAAAACAAACCAGCAGAGAAATTAATATAAATAAATATGATTTTCTGATTGGATGAACGACTTCGATTATGACAGCGGGATAAGAGGAGGAGGAGCGGGGTGGACAGTGTGATGCGAAACAATACTTCCAACTTCCATATCACAGTCAGAATCAGAACTATTTTCTGGTGTATCATCGTCAGAGTTTTCGTGAACGGTGATTACAAAACTAGCCATATTATTTTCCAACTCAGGTTCGTGTTTTCGGTACTCGTTTTCGCATTTGATGGCGTGGTCAAATATTTTGGCCCAAACATCGGAACCAATCATATTAACCTTTTCCTGTACCAATTGTTTCACAGAAGTCATATTCATACTGATGTTTCTTTTGGATACGTATCCCTTTATTTGAGACCATATGTTTTCAATCGGATTGAAATCAGGATGATATGGTGGCAATCTTAGTAATACAATAGATACAATAGATACAATAAATTTGAATTTTGAATCTGAATTTCAAATTGAATTTGATTTTTGAACATACGCATCGTGCCTCAGATTAACCAAACTCTTTGTATTCCAACTCTTTTCAACGCGCAAAAGAGATATTATGAATTTTGCTGAATATGTTGCTCTATGTTTTGATTCCGGAAGCAGTATCATATCGCAAGGGAATCAAAACCTATAGGATAATTCCAGTTGACCTAGAATCATGAAAGAGCAATGCTCAAAATACCCAAGCCCGACGCTGATGATTTTTCTTCAAAATAAAGCGTGTAGCCAATACAATATTAATCAAAAAGAATTAGTGCGAAATATGATGCCTAATGTTGTGTTTTTGCCGTTTTTTAGGCGCTGATATAATAACTGAATATTTAATTGGTAAACTTTGATTGGATTCGATTGGAACAGAGCCGGCTAAGTTTGCACAAAAACAAGGAGGCTTGTACCCAGCAGTGGGCGGAAACCAGCTGGCGATGATGATGGTGATAAAACATGAATTAAAGTTAATATTCTCTCTTTCAATTTTTATTTAAATCAATAATAATTTGTGAATTTCCGTATTGTCTCGATTTTCAGAGCTTGATTTCTCAAAGGCTAGACACAACTGAGACCAGATAGTCTTACTTTTACTTTTGTGTAGTTCCAAACTAACTTATTTTGGAACAAAACGATGATGTCACTTTCACCTTTTCCCGCCTCACTGCAGCACAAGTAAAGGAAAATCCGAAAACAATAAATTTATAGTTCTTTCTGCGGAACTCTCGGTGCGCGAGTCCAACTCGCATTTGTCCGGTTTTTTCTAATTTTAATTTTACCTAAACCTCCTCCAGACTGTGGAGAATTCAACCAAATATAAATTATACAACCCGGTCTGGCCAGTTTAGAGTGCTGAGTCGTTCAAAACAAATTAAAACATTTGAGTGGTGATCAAACTGATCTAATCACAAGAATTCTATGACTCTTGTAATAACCATTTAAGTATTTTTTTCAACAACTCACCATTAGTGGGACTAACGCGACTAGATTCATTATGAGGTTTAAGTATGGGTTTAGATTTAGGACAGGGCTATTTCCTTCTACTAATATGCCAGCCATGTTTGGCAGGATAATAAATGAATTAATGCATTCTAGGATACATCTCTACAGAAGTTTAGTTTTAACTATTAATAATAATGATAATAAATAACACCTTGGACACTATTGACACACATTGATCTAGACCCAAACTAGGATTCCCTGTATCTTGGGTACTTGACAACGATACATATATTTATATAGATAAATATTATACTTAGATAGATAAACAACCATGAGTAGGGTACAAACATCCGTTCTCATCAAACAAATATTTGCCCCCACCGGGACTCGAACCCGGGACCCTTGGCTTCGTAGGCAGGGTGACTGACTTTGATGTGTATTTAAGTATGGCTAGTATTTAATCGCACATCAAAAATACTGATTTGCACAGCAAAAAAGGATCAGCAAAAACACTTTTTATGGTATATATATTTTATGTGTACTCAATATACATACACAATGTATTGTTCTTACATGTTCAACCTACCACGAAGGATAAAGGGGGCTTCGCTTCGCTCACCCCCTTTACCCTTCACCTAAGCTGCCGCAGCATTTTGCCCTAATATTTGCTGCGCAAATCAGTATTTTTGATGTGCAGTTTAATATTTCCCTTTGTATCATCACGTTATCTAGAACCAGGGGCCTGGATTACATTCAAGCATATATATTTTTACATAGACACCCTCGTGTAAGAAATGCATTGATTGTTTTTGCTGAGTTCCTCCAACGAAACCTTCATATCGCCATATCTGCGGTAATGGGCTAGCCCCCTATTCACGAAAAGTAGAGTTTTTAATTACTGTGCCTCTGCCACCTATCTATGTATATGTCACCGTAAAATTGTCAAAACCGTTAGTTATATAGTAACATCGACAAATTATAAACCAGACCGACAGGGTTTAGAATTTATGTTTGTTATGTTCCTACATGTCAAACTAACACGAAGACTATTCGGTCTTCAAGTAAGCTACCGCAGTTTGCCCAGGTATTTCATTTGCAATTAAAGTTTAAACCAGTCCACAATTTAACGGTTTTATTATAAACTAACACTTCATATCGTAAGCAGTACGGTACAATTTACAATTTATTGATAGTTTGTAAACTAAAGAGAAAAAAAAAACGTTAGATTATAAACTAACGATTTTGACAATCTTAAGGTGAATATATATGACACAGAGGATAGTCAAAACCGTTAGTTGATAAACTAACGCGTTAGTTGATCGACTATTGACAGATTGTAAACCAGACCAACAGGGTTTATAATTATCTTTTCTTTGGTTCTTACATGTAAACCTAACACGAAGACTATTCGGGGGATTCGCCTAAGCTACCGCTGTGTTTGCCTTGGTTTTTCGTTTACAATTCATGTTTAAACCAGTTTACTATTTAACGGTTTTAGCCGTTAGTTTATCAACTATCGCGTCATATAGTAAGCAGCACGCTACAGTTTACTATCTGTCGATAGTTGACCAGCTAACGAGAAAAAAAACGTTAGATTTTCAACTAACGCTTTGACATTCTTTCGGTGACATATATACGTTCCTTTAATTCTCTGATATGATGATGATGTTTTTATTTCACCGCTTCACGTTCCATTTCACAGATTCGGCTCACGTAATACAAACCGCATTACACCGGTGCTTATCTCAACAGCAGTCAGGGCTCGACGGTTGTAAAACCGTTGTTATCTGCAGGATAACATGAATCCTGTCGTGTGTAGTGTTGTTTTTGTAGAGGAACTAAAGCGGTTTACGGACTTCATTTGATTTGGGAGGATTGTAGGGTCACCTTGGCATTAACTTTGCTTGATTGGAGGGTGATCCCCTGTGGTAACTTGTAAAATCTGTTCTCAGAAATCAATACATTTCTGCGATACATTTCCTAGTTTCTAATATCAATAAACTATAGACATATAGATAGATGATTTGGCATTATAGCCTGGAAAACTATCGTAATAGTATTAATTCGTGGGTAAGTAAGCTCAGAAAATTATTTGATGTGCTAGATATACAAATTGTACGGATGTTTGTACCCTAGTCGTGGTTGTTTATCTATCTAAGTATAATATTTATCTATATAAGTATAGTCTAGTATCCAAGATACAGGAAATCCTAGTTTGGGGCTAGATCAATGTGTGTATTACAGGGAATCCTAGTTTGGGGCTAGATCAATTATTATTATTATTATTATTATATGGAAGAATGTATTGTTAAGTTCTCATTGGTAAGAAAAAACACGCCCATCATCCACCTTTTGGTCCATATTCCATGTGGTTTCAAATGTTCCTACTACGACTACTACTTACCATATAATAAATGTGGCCCACTAATGTCCCTACTGAGGGGCAGAGTCCTTATCCCGGACACGAGTTACATTGAATCATATTCCAACCAATTTGTCAGTGCGGGTTCCTGGAAGGCTGTCGGGCTAGGGCCAACTCGACTGTCAGAAGTTTTGAAGCTGCCCTATTAAGACCTTGACACAGCTTCACGACCACTTACCACCGAGTTGCGATAGTAGCCTAATAGGGACCTAACCCTTAACGTGTCATCCGAAACAAGGAACCTCCCGAAACAAATGCCACATGAGTAGGGTTACCATATCTCAGGCTTTGGACCAAGGTCTCAGGCTTTTCAGGTTCATCTCAGGATTCCCGCCGGATTTAGGTGATTTCAGGATATTTAGAATTTTCAATAAAATATAGTAGTTTTTTAGATATTGCTTGTCACAGTAACAAACAATAATCTTCCTTTTAATTGTTATCATAATAAACAATAAAAAAAATACTATGTTTGTTATCTACAAAGCTTAAATTCGAGAAAATCTCAGGCTTTTTCAAGGGAATCAGGCTTTTTCTCAGGCTTTTTAAATTTTGTGTCTGGTAACCCGACATATGAAGGCCTCTGACCCAGCATTTCAACCACTACTACCAACAAGTGAACCTACGTCTTCCGAAATTCGGAACGTTTAACTGTACCTAGTATATACATACTCATCTATAGGTACATGATCAGCAGCGGATTTGAGCCTGCATCTCCTGCATGATAAGCAAGCGTGAATTCCACTAGACGAGCGATACTTATACCTTATCAGTTAATAACCTTTATGATTGGAAGGCTCTTCAAAAGTGAGATAAAACCGCATTCCCGGTGGAGTAATTCCGGTTTCTCGTTTCCTCTTACCAGATCTCGTGTTACGCGTTTTCTTGCCATCATGCTCGGGTGATATAGTCGGTGACACGTAAAGATACATGTTGAGAATACAATCATTCTTATTCAAGCAGTTTATTTGTCTCAATGTGTGAATACACGGTTGTTATTAGGCGGACAAATATTAAACCAAAATACGTGGCATGTCATTCATGTGTTCTCTTTAAATATATTGAGGCCTTATTTTTTCTCGTTCATCTAAAACAACATGATTTCAGTACATAACAAATAGGCTTATTTACGGCGACAAATATAATGATCACCAAAATATTTTTTTCCTACCCAAAATGGATAAATGAACACCAAAATTTGCAAAAAATATCAGGGCAAAATACTGCGGCAGCTTAGGTGAAGGGTAAAGGGCGTGAGCGAAGCGAAGAACCCTTTATCCTTCGTGTTAGGTTGAACATGTAAGAACAACAAAAAATACTTAAAACATAAACTCAAGTACACAAAACATAAAAAGAAGTTTGGTGATCATTTGGTGGATATTTATCCATTCTGGCAGTCATTTCGAATTTATTGGTAGTAAAATAGGTGCGTTTTTGATAATCGTTTAAATATAAGCCCTTATTTACCATCAAGTAATAATCAAAATGCATAATCACAAACGATGCATTTAGTTCACCTACTATATATATATATATAAAAATACCTACGATTTCATTACGCCACCTTCGATATCAGTACGAATAGCGCGCATAGCACGGGGTCTCTCCAAGGCGGCACCGGAGTAGGAAACTAACGCACGCCTGCTCGACCCGACGACGTGCGTAGACGTTGTGCCTGAGCTTGAACTGAGAAAAATGGACTGATGTAATGGTTCTGACCAAAAATAGTGACAGTGAATGTGAAATCTTGTGTTATAATTTTTAAGTGACGTTATTGTTTAAAACGTTTTCAATAGGCCAACACTGAGCGCGTGCATCTGTCCATTTCCATCACATTTCGTTAGAACGTCCTACAGCCCAAACGGCATGACATTTTTTTAATCATTGTTTCGTCCATTTTTTGGGTTTTATGGTTATTAGACAATAGCAGAATAAGTAGCCGCAATATGTAGAATTTCCTCATAAGAATCCCAATCCATTTTTTCAACTGACGTGGTGAGAAATTGGATGGCCCGAAATGTAGTACATAACACACGTCTGCGCGCGGCCCCGTCGATCGAGAAATAAAAGCCAGTTTGACACCAGTTTGGGGGGAAATCTTTTTAGCATCATCCAAATGTCGTCAGTCCAATTTCTTCAGTCCATTTTAATGAGTTCAATTCACCGTGAGTGGCCAGCTGTAAGTGGATTCAATGCGGCACTATATTATTGGGAGTTGGATATGGTATGGCACAAGGATGGTTCTGTTAGTATTTGTTATGATCAGTTGACATTGTACGAAGTAGACCTTATTACAGCGATCTGCTACCCCTAAACTTGTTAACATCTATCTTGGAATAAGAAAAAGCTGTCTATAAGTCCCAAAAGCCTGGGCCCTATCCCAACAATACGAATCTACAAAAAACAATTACAGATTTTTAATAAACACAATGTGCGTAGAAAAATATTTATGCCAAAAGATTTTTTAGATATTATAAAATTATAATGACCATGTAAATTAAATATGCCTTTAAATAAAAATAATAAATATAGCACATTACTATCCCCACAGAGGGGCTCAAGCCGTTACCCGAATAGGAGTAAGATTAAGCCATATCTACTCGTATGAACTACTAATAATACTATTGTGAAAGTATTTTTGATGACAATATAACGATATCGTCGAATTGAAAGAAAGAAAGAAGTTTATTTGTAAAAGGAAACAAAAATAGGAGTCAATATTGAACAACTAGGTACATAAGAATATTTCCTGTGACAAGCCGGCCTCAACTCAGCATATGCTGAATGCGAACAATCAGCGCTGGTCTTCCGTTGTGACCGACGGGTGACAACACGCACAACAATGTGCACTTTTGTGTAAACATTTATAAACACAGGCAGAAGGAAAAACATTTTAAAAGAGAAACATGAATATTCAGATAATAATTGTCCACACAAGTTTTTTGATAGGATAGGGTATATAGAATAGTATAAAGAAACGTTTGAGTTATAAAGGGACCAGTTAGATCTACTGTTGAGTGCTGCTACTATCGGGTTTACAGCCGTCTGTCCTCGAAAGATACGAGGACACCTTCACACGAGCGACGTACAAATGTATTTGGAGGTTAGAACAATTAGCACTGGAGAAGCCCAGTGAGCAGCCGAATGTAACTTTTCCATATATTTGACTCTTAGTGGCGTTTCTGTTCAATAGTACACCTTCAAAAACTAAAATCCGACTACTATAACATAGCGCTCCAAAGAGTGCGAAACCATTTATCAACGGGATATATATGTCACTGGAAGATAGTCAAAACCGTCAGTTGATCAATTAACGCGGTAGTTGATCAACTATCGTTAGATAGTAAACCAGACCGACAGGGTTTAGAATTTACGTTTCTTATGTTCTTACATGTCAACCTAACACGAAGACTATTCTGGGGCTTCGCTGCGCTCGCCCCCTCTAGTCTTCACCTAAGCTACCGCAGTGTTTGCCCTGGTATTTCGTTGGCAATTCAAGTATAAATTTAATTACTATTTAAAGGTTTTAACCGTTAGTTGATCAACTACCGTGTCATATAGTACGCAGTACGCTATAGTTTACTAAACGTCGATGGTTGACCAACTTACGAGAAAAAAACCGTTAGTTGATCAACTGACGGTTTTGATAATCTAATATATATATATATATATATAATAGTAGCTTATGCCAGGTCTGCGTATTTACACTTTTTTGTCACCTCACATTCTCTTTATCATATTTGAGACGTCAGCGGCCGGTCAGTTTTTTGTGATTCCCTGGAATCTATCTCAGGTAGCAATGTTTAAAGTTCAGCAGCAAATGGTAGCAATTCCTCAATAAACTCTTAGAGCCAGGAGTTGCAGACCACCGGCCATTCTGACGCTCATCACAATCAGCGGTATACATTAGCTAGATTGTTAGCCGGAGTGATTAGTGAAAGTAGGTGATTCTTTCACAATCAGCGGTATACATTAGCTAGATTGTTAGCCGGAGTGATTAGTGAAAGTAGGTGATTCTTTCACAATCAGCGGTATACATTAGCTAGATTGTTAGCCGGAGTGATTAGTGAAAGTAGGTGATTCTTTCACAATCAGCGGTATACATTAGCTAGATTGTTAGCCGGAGTGATTAGTGAAAGTAGGTGATTCTTTCACAATCAGCGGTATACATTAGCTAGATTATTAGCCGGAGTGATTAGTGAAAGTAGGTGATTCTTTCACAATCAGCGGTATACATTAGCTAGATTGTTAGCCGGAGTGATTAGTGAAAGTAGGTGATTCTTTCTCCTCAGAGATAACGAAGGTGATGATGAACAACGCTGACAAAACCACTTTGAAAAGAATGAAATGAATGAATGAAGAAAAAAGAAAAAAAATATATTTAGGTCTACTATCAATCTATGCACTAATTACATACATGTTTGCTTATTCTAGGATGCAGGTTTGCTGGGTACTTAGATCAATTACTTCTCTTCATCCGACCCTGATTCGGACATGTTAGGTATCGTTAGAATCCTTATGTTTTCCCAAGTGTCTTAGAATAAGTAACGTCCTAGTAAAAACAATATGGAGGGTTCTGTATGCCATATGTGCAGCCTGAAGAAAAAAATATCTTCCTTTTCCTAGTTTCCTTTTGTAGTTGTATTTTTTGTGTTAGGTTGAACATTTAAGAACACCAAAAATATTTAGTTTTAAGTCTTTGTTGTTGATCTTACATGTTCCACCTAACACGAAGTTACCGCAGTGTTTTACGCTTTCATATACATTACCGGCTGCGCATTAGGTATTATAATTAATGCCTAGGCAAAGTATAAAATAAATAATATTTCACACATTACCTTCACGTTTTAGGCATTCTATATATTGCCTAGGGATTATATATATTACCGAATTATACATATTGCCGGTAATATATATGTATTTGTCAACGTCAGATTGTCAAAACCATTAGTTTATAAACCAACGCGTTAGTTTTTAAACTATCGATAAACTGTAAACGAGACCGATAGGGTTTAGAATTAACGTTTCTTTTGTTCTTACATGTCAAATTCCAAATTGCTAATTTCAAATGTCTTTATTACTGTCGATATTTACAGCAATCGTAATTTTTGGCCACTTCTCTACATTGGACCACTGTGGAAGAAGAAGGGCGAAGAAACTCTCTCAGATTGATTTTTAGATCTCATATAAAAATTTGTTGTGCTTAACTAATACAAACATTACGATATCAGGTATCAATAGCAGGAATAAGTAATTACAAAATTATTAACAGCAAGGTCTGTGTTGAGCCAGATTAACCTAACACGAAGACAATTCGAGGGCTTCGCTGCGCTCGCCCCCTCTAGTCTTCACCTAAGTTGCCGCAGTGTTTGTCCTGGTTTTCCTTTGCAATTCAAGTTTAAACCAGTTGTAACGGCTTTGACAATCTAACCGTGACATATATAATGTGCTAATTAAGCCCTTTTATTCGATACCCAACATGAAATGTTCGAAAACTTTTATTATTAAATTCATTCACGCATAAAATTTTGTATTCAGTATGACGTCATATAGCCTATAACTAGAGAACGAACACGCTGTAGTTTATAGAGTTCGTATTTAAGACACACTGTACAAGTAGGTAGATCAAAGAGGTAGGTACGTTCCTATTTATTTTCTGAACTAAACTCTTTGCTTATATTTATCATAAATTTTGGAGAAAGGGACAGAGCTTTGTTTGCAACAAAATCTCTTTACCTTTCCAAGCGAAACAAGACAAGGGAGATTGACACATAGCGCCGTCCCCTATACTCCGCGGTCTTCGTGGCTAATTTGACGCTAAATTACGCGCTATCTGCCAGCCGTAATGAGAACAATGCCTTAGGCCGAAAGGTCAAATCTGGGGTCACCGATTGCGTTCTATAGAACATCTCTTTGGGATATCCAAGTTGTCTTTAGTCTCTGTCCAACCCTCATCCGAGATAATGGCGTGAGTATATGTATGAATGTCAAACTCAACTCAAGCTTAGCGCTAACTCGCTATCTTTCAGCCCTTATTAATGAAGTCGACACTAATTACTGCTATTCGTGATAACACCACGTACCTACCATATTGAAGGTAACTACAACACCACCTATTACGAACTACAACACCACCTATTACGAACTACAACACCTATCTCCACTGGAAACGTTCGGTACAAAAGTACCGACAAATTTTACAACAATTAGCAATGGATGTGCCATCCTTAAGGCCCAGTTCTGGCTGTTGAGGTGAGGGGCGCCGCATTCGCCCGTCGTCTTCTGGCGGGGTAGCGGGCGGCGCGGAATAGCATCGGGCCGCCAGGAGAGGTTAAAAACCGGTCAAGTGCGAGTCTTAATCACGCACGAAGGGTTCCGTACCACCGTTCAATGGAAGCGATGGTGTGGAGTGAATAGTTTGGATTTTACACAGCAAAATATTGTTTACAAAGTTATTGGTGCGGTTACTTTCACACTCCGTGTACGTAACCAGATGCATCCATAAGTTTGTATGTGGTATTGTTGTATGGGAGCCCCCTTAAATATTTATTTTATCCTGTTTTTTAGTATTTGTTGTTATAGCGGCAACAGAAATACAAAATCTGTGAAAATTTCAACTCTCTAGCTAGCTAGGTTCTTGAGATACAGCCTGGTGACAGACGGACGGACGGACGGACGGACGGACAGCGAAGTCTTAGTAATAGGGTCCCGTTTGGAACCCTTCGGGTACGGAACCCTAAAAATTAGGTGTTTTTTCGAATTTACTGAAAAACGGAAGTAAGCTAATTGATAAAATTTAAGGATTGATAAATTCTAGAAAAAAGCTCTAAAAAGGAAAATTTAGGTATAACAATTATGAGAAAAATCAGTCAGTATATATTAAAATTATTGAATCTCCTTTTTAATTTAGACTATATTCAGGATTTTTTTCGATCGAGCCAAATTAATCCAATCGCGTAACGACATAGTATTTAAACTAGATTATCCCTTTGTGAATAGCATTTTTTTTGAGATATGAATTCAGTGGAAATAGTTTTATATATTTTTTGCCAAAGCTCTCTTCAGTGGTTTTGTGTGATCTTGGGCCTTAAGTATGCTAGCCTTCTACCGAAGTACAAGATTTTTGAGAATTATTTTTTGTGTATTCGTAAACTTTGTAGGATTACATTTTCGCTAAGCCTGTTTAAATAATTAGGCACTAAATAACATTATTGTTAGATGAACACAGAAACTGAGTGTTAATTAAGGGTTGGTTTGAGGATAGGATATAAGATGCCCTTTTTGTTTATTTATGGGGATATTTAGGAGAAAACTTGAGTCCATGACTTTTTTTCTTAAAAGCGTGTTTTGATTTTTACGTAAATCCAAGAGGTATGTGAAACATTTGTTTTTTGATCTCCGGTTGGTAGATGTAAATGATTTTTGTATGGGTATTGTTGGTTTACTCCAATTTTAGTAAATGTAGGAACTAAGAAGGTGCCAGTTATGACTACTGCAGTTGCTCAAGCGATCTGTTACAAGGTCAGGGTTTAACTTATATAGGCGGCTAAATTTAATAAACTACCGTTTATAATGTATAACCCTAAGATTTATGCTTAAAAGGTATCAAGGGACGTGTCCCCTTATGCGGCAACCAGTTAGTGGCAGATTAGGTTATCCTCCGGCCGTAATATCCAGTTTGTTATATGGAAGTGTTAAGAATCAGAATCTGAATAAAGTCATTAAAAGGCACAACATGATCTTGGAAGAACACAGTACTATATGAAATGCAGCCACCTAACATTGAGAGACCTTGACCGTTAACAACATTGCCTGAGCAACTTGAGTAGCGGCTTCTTCTAAACGTTTCTGAAATCGGGTAGGACCAAAAATATCAATAAAACCCATAAAACATTTCTACAAATCAAAAAATAAATGTAAATGCTTATCTCTTGGATTTACGCAAAAATAAAGACAGACACAAGTTTTTAAGAAAATACGATATGGACTTGTTTTCCCTTAAATATCCACTTAGTTAAACAAAAGGTATCCTATGCTCATCAAAACATCAATTAATTAACGCTCAGTTGATGTAAAATCTTGCGAAGACCACCAGGGCCACATACCGCTGTGTGTAGTTATAATAAATCCGCACACTACTACACAACAGAAATATGCTTTTTATTTATTATTAATCCAACAATAATGTAAGTAAGTATCTAATTATTAAAACAGACTTAGCAAGAACGGAAACCTATAAAGTTAACGAGTACACATAAAATTATTCTTAAAAATCTTGTACTTCGGGTTAGCGTACGGATGGCACTTCCATTACTAATTGATCTGAAATTTGTCGGTACGTTTGTACCGTGAAAGTCATTTCCAGCGGTGATGGGTCGTTATGGCTCCACCGGTACAGAAAAAGGTCGTAACTTCAGACGCGAGTTTTTTATGTGAATCCGTAAATGATCGTGCACATCAAGTTTAACGACAATATAATGCTAAGAAAATAAAGATTGTCAAGAAGGTCAACCTCGGAATGTGAGATAATAAGCTGGAATCTTGAATAAACCCTTCATTTGGGCATCCTTAATTTTGTCCCAGAAATGGCGAGACCGCGTTTTTTTGCTAACATATTATATATCAATAATAACGGCATCTTCATAACAATTGTAGGGTATGAAATTCTTAATATTATCTCAAAAGTAACAATAAATCATGGGATATTAATTTATAGTTATATTTTATTATATACAATATCCATAAAGAAACCTGTCCACAGTACTACCCGCTAATATTATAATTGCGAAAGTTTGTGAGTGTGTGGTTGCGTGTTTATATGCTCTTGCACGCTGAAACGGCTGGACGGATTTGGATGAAATGTGGAATGTAAGTCCGCGTCTTACGATATGCAAGCCCAAAGGCCCAAAGGTAACAAAAAAGTTTTTTGCAAATAACTTGCGTGCTATCATTTCAATGATAATTGCATCTGAATAAGAATTGCAGCGCATAAAGTTCTTGATATTTTCTAAAAAAAAACGTGTTTTAAAGAAATATCGGCGGAAATCTCAGCACGCGCACGTTAACGGCAACCGTTCTCATCACGCACACTCTAGCACGTCCCTTGCCAGTGGAGTCTGAGAGAGAACTCAGCTTCGAATCTCACAACTCGCCGTGTCTGTGTTTAGGGTTCCGTACCCAACGGGTAAGAACGGAACCCTATTACTAAGACTTCGCTGTCCGTCCGTCTGTCACCAGGCTGTATCTCAAGAACCTAGCTAGCTAGAGAGTTGAAATTTTCACAGATTATGTATTTTTGTTGCCGCTATAACAAAAAATACTAAAAAACAGGATAAAAGAAATATTTAAGGGGGCTCCCATACAACAATTCTATCAATACCACATACAAACTTATGGATGCACCTGGTTACGTACATGGAGTGTGAAAGTAACCGCACCAATAACTTTGTAAACAATATTTTGCTGTGTAAAATCAAACTATTCACTCCACACCAACGCTTCCATTGAACGGTGGTACGGAACCCTTCGTGCGCGATTTAGACTCTCACTTGACCGGTTTTTAAACTAGTATTTTTGATACGAGCCGAATGGCCGAGTCGGCAGTGACCTACGAAACCAAAAGACCCGAGTTCGAGTCCGGGTGGGGGCAAATAGTTTTTTGATGAGAACGAATGTTTGTACCCTAGTCATGGTTGTTTATCTATCGAAGTATAATATGTATCTATATAAGTACGTGTATCGTTGTCTAGTACCCAAGATACAGGGAATCCTAGTTTGGGGCTAGATCAATATGTATAAATAGTGTCCAAGGTATATTAGTTTTAGTATTACATCAACTCAATGAAATGCATTTATGAATAACTAATGTTGATATATAAATAATTATAGATTTTGAAGAGATTTTAGTCAAATTAATAATTAAATAATTCTCTATCGTGCGAGAGATGCGGGTTCGATCCCCGGCTGGGGATAAAGAAAAACAATTAAAAAAAACCAGGGCTTGGATGTTTATATGTGTGTGACGTCGCTGTTTCTGGTTCCCACGAACAGGGTATCCTAGTGGGGGGCCAGAAGCAATGCGTGATTTGTAAAAATCTTAATTGGAATAAAATATTTTTGATTTTGATTTTGATGTAATGAGCGAGATATGGCGACCTCTGTGGCGCATTAGTTGGCAGAACCTACCATGCGAGAGGTCCCGGGTTCCATTCCCGGATAAAGAAAAAAAAAACGCCAGGTCTTGAAAGTTTATATTTATTTATTTATTGTTTTTTTATTTTTTATTTTTTTTTATTTTATTAATTTATTTAAATTAGGCACATCTACAGCACACCATATAATAATTATTACAAAATAAATAATGTATAGGAGGGTTCTTATATGGGAGCCTTTTACATTGGTGAATTTCATACAAAAATACTTATTTTAAATGAAAGCTAGTGACAATAGAGATATAAGGTCCCTAACTTACTAACTTACTAAGCTACATTCAAACTTAACTACTACTATACCTATAATATGTACACATTTTATTTGGGAAATCAAGGATAACAAAAGAAAACAAAAGAAGGCAAATATACAATATAGGCAATGAATTTGTGTAGGCTAATTTTCTTTCAGGATTTTATTCCTGAAAGCAGGTAAGCGATCGTGAAAAATGACCGTGTTTGATTTACTACTACAGATATCATTGTACGTATTGCACAATCTGGGTATGGGTGAGTGTTTGTAAATGTTTGTTCTGCATTGAGGGACGTTAAGGGGTTTTGAGATGGGATTCCGAGGATAATGGTAAGGAACTGACAATCTAATTTGGTTCAGTATATTGCTGACATCCAGCCGACTGCTGCACACCTTGTGTAAGAATAGAAGGTCCTGAAGGTTTCTTCGGAAGCTCAGCGTGTTCATGCCAAAGTGTGACAGGTGTCGCTCGTAGGTTTCCTATGGGATATTCCTGAATGGCTGTAAGCTAGGTGTCTGGTGAATGCCCGCTGGATACGTTCTATTCTATTTGAGTGAACTGCGTAGACGGGGTTCCAGACATAGACGTACGTTATATGTCTGTGGCATCGCCTATATCTGGTTCCCATGACACAGGGTATCGTAGTGTGGTGCCAGAAGCAATGTATGTGCTTGTAAAAAAAAAAGTTCCTGTATATAAATGTCTATGTTTATGCTTAATAAACGTTATCCTACGTATTATTTCCCAAGATACACTAACACCCTAACATCATGCCATGTAATGCGCGCTCTCCGCAACTCTTTGCAATATTTAAACGCTTATTAGTAGAGAATTTAATGCTCTTCAATTTTTGTTTAGACGCAATAATAATTGAAAGAATAGTAATTTGCCAATAGATCTAAAACGTTCCTACTTGCCTTCGGTCTACCTAGCCTGGCAGGGCAGGAGCCTGTTTCTCAAAAGATACAAGTTCACAAGTCCACCAGCTATGAACTTCCACAAGAGTCTGTAAATTTTGTTTCTCGAAGAATGACAAGTGCACTGATTATCAATCAGTTTGTTGACCGAGCGAGCGAGGCGTGCAAAGCGCCTCCGTTCAGCTTGGGCAAACATGCTTTCGTATTTCTTCGCTTCGTTCGATGCTTTCGTCGTTTCCGTCTGTCCGGATTTCCGGCTGTTCTACTCTACAGGTCGCATTTCTCAGCAGTTTCTGTTGAAGTTTTGTGAGCAGGTTCGATAATATGTATAGAATTATTATGTGGATTCAGTTTTTGGAATTTTGGATGGATATTTTCAAAATGGCGGAGATAAGGGGTTAAAAATGTAAAAAAATACATAAACGGCTTGATTAACAAATGAGGTGCCATTAGATTTGGGAGACCGTGGGAGTGATATTAGCTATATAATGTTGGTGGAAAAATAAGGCTTATGTTTAAACGATTACGAAAAATTCGAAAATTTACTACCAATAAATTCGAAATGACTGCCAGAATTAGTACATGATCACCAAATTGTGTTTGGGTAAATGATCACCAAACTTCTTTTTATGTTTGTGTACTTAAGTTTATGTTTTAAGTATTTTTTGTTGTTCTTACATGTTCAACCTAACACGAAGGATAAAGGGGGCTTCTCTTCGCTCACCCCCATTACCCTTTACCTAAGCTACCGCAGTATTTTGCCCTGATATTTTCTGCAACTTTTGGTAATAATTTACCCATTTAAGGTAAGAAAATAATATTTTGGCGATCATTATATTTGTTGACAAAAAATAATAGGTTTGGTTTAGATACCAAAATATAGTTCATAAAATTGGCCAGGCTACTTTCATAATCCATGTAGGTAACCAAGTGCATTGATAAGTTTTGTATGTTCTAAGTTCAGCTCTCAACCGACAGACACACGAGGCCTACAGCTCATAGAATCACTAGTTTAAATAGTTTTAATATCAATGCACTGGCCTGCATTTTTATTTATTTAATATCAATGAGAGACCCACCGAAACTGACTGCCACTGTCCCGGACGGCAATTGATGAAAAGGCACACGATACAGTCACTTCGAAAGTTGTTTGATCGATTTTCATTTCACCAAACACCGTTTATCGATTTCTGATTTGGACGACGGCTTGTTTCTACGAAGCATTGAATAGCCTATGGTATGGTTCATCGGAAAACCACTCGCCGAAGGCTCGTTTCATCAGAGTGATGGCTGATGATATTGGAAGCATAACATCATCGGCAACCACGCGTCCCGCTGATGGGCCAAAACCTTCAATCAAACCCTATTTGATTAGAAGATTCAGACGAACTTCCTCCTTTTTTAGTGTTCCATACCCGAAGGGTGCCAAATGGAACCCTATTACTAAGCCTCCGCTGTCCGCCCGTCCGTCTGTCCGTCCGTCCGTCCGTCAGCGGGCGGTATCTCATGATCATGAACCATAATAGATAGAGAAACAAACCATCATTCAAATATGATAGATAGTAGATCACAAAGAAGGGCCCGTTTGTTTTGTTTTTCTTACATCCCGAAAACGACGCGTCATAGAACACTTTGTTGTACTATATAATGAAAGCTGGCAAATGTTTCTACAACTCGACACTTTTTATATATTTTCGATTGTTGTTGTTATTTGTAGTATAACAAAATTTCCAATGACGCATCGTTTTCGAGACACAACCAAATCATCTAAAAACGGAACGGTTTTGATACCCTAGATGCTAGTTTGGGGCGGCGAGCAAGCGAGGGGTTAAGAGCAATAGTGGTAATATTGAATTGATCTGAAGATGGAGATTGCTTCCAATCCGAATCGTCAAAAGCTAATAAAATCACCCTAAAGCACAAAAGTGGTGCAGATCCTAACGTTTTCATATAATTTGATATGGTAGAGATAAAATGAAACCCGTTCTTTGACTACGGGACCCTAGAAAGAGTAATAAACCTACTCTTGTGAGCGATGAGCTTGTATTATACCCGCGTGTCGTAATAAAAATCTGTCATCTGCGACAGCAGAGTTTCATGTAGCGTATAATTATAAGAGGACCATGTTCAAATAACCTACTATGTATAGATATGGGAATGTCTTTCGTAATCGAGGAATTTATCAAGAAAGAGGGCGCAATAAAGAAGTGTAGATAAATTTATAGGATTTTATCTACACACGTATCATAAACCCTCTTTACTGCGTCCAAAAACCGCACGTTACGACCAACACAATGTTTAACTACTTGGTAAAAACTCATTTCTTATCTTTCTTATATACATTATGACCATAATATATAAATTTTCGACAAATTATGACATTCAAATTTCGAACGTCGACGCCCGCCTGCGTGCCGCCTCTAGTTTGTCTGCGAAGTTGGTACTACTAAACAAGCTAAACATGTGGTTCCTGAACAAATCAAAGAGAGCTTATGATATGGGTGTAGATAAACTAGTGTATGTACATAATTAGGCATTAAAACTCTCGAGTGATATTATTATCAAACTTGCCTTCGGCTCGTTTCATAAACCCACTCCCGAGTTTTAATGCCCTCCGTTACGTATCAGTTACATAAAAACTATGTTTGTTGCTCTGATCAAATCAGTTTCCTAGAAAAAGTCCCGTTTCATTATAAAAAACAAACATTGCGTAATTCCTTTTCTCACACTGTCAGCAGAGGCTAAAGGCCTTTTAGCTTAGTAAATGAGTGCTCACAGGGGGGTCTTGATGGAGCTACACATCTCCATAGGTTTTGGGCCGAGGGACAATAAAAATATTCAGATAAAATAAATTTCATAGTGAAAGTTGTTCAGAATGATTTCCCTAAATAAACCCTGAAATATAAATACAAATACGTTTATTTTGCTCAGACATGGTTACATCAGGTTTTGACATAAGATTTATCACTACACATCTAGCCACGTAGTGACATGCAAATTTGCACCTAATAAGTACAATACAATCTGAATTACAATACTATTGAAAAAAAAAATATTTAAATGTGTGTCAAATATTCGTAAAAACTTTCATTAACTAGGAAAAATTTTGATTTACTTTTAAAGGTACGTAAATTCTCGGTTTCAATACAATTTTGCGGAAGCTTATTATACATATATATTCGCGTTGACATGTTGAATATACTCTTGCTGTAGTAGGCAGTCCCGTGTTGCTCTGCACAGAGTATATTTGTATGACGTTTGTTTTTAACTTTTTATATAGGAGCAAATTACTCTTTACAAATACACACACATGTTTCATCGCAGGAACGATTCAAGAAAGAAGTAGAATGCGTAATCACGGCATCAGTGTTTACAGTCTTGGCGAGAATGTTCATGGAATATGAAAACTGACTGAAGTCTTTTTTGTAGCTTTTCGATATGCCTCTTCCAGGACATGTGCGATCGATGTGTAGGCCTACAAACTTAGTAGTCTCGGTTTGTTTGATTGTTGACTTAAGGCGATACCTCGACCGTGCAAAGGTCCCCGTTACTCCAGCCGGAAAGACCCGCAGTGTGAGTGGGACGGAATCGGGAAAAAATGAAAAAACGTAGCGCTTAACCACAGAATAATTGTTTAAAAATAAACTACGCTATTTTGTTCAAAAGTTGTTTAAGGAGATTTTGCGAATACATAATATCTACATTTTGAACGCAGTTCCACAATGAAATTAGTTAGGATTTCAGAATTACAGGAAAAAATAAAACTATTTAGAGGTGTTTTCGTAATTAAATTCTATCGAGAACATTTCATCCAATCGCGTTTTTGTTTTAGTGAAAATCTTAATCAAATACTCAATAAACGTTAACCCAAAATTCAAATCTGTAGATGACTTCATGGTGGAGTAAATGGATTCGAAAAAAACCCCTATTTTTGTAGCACCTTAAATAATTTATATTCGAAGAGCTCTCTTAGATTGCAAGGAGCACCTAAAACAACTCCCAGCCCACGTCGTATTACCAATCTTGAGGAGTTGCTTATTGATTCCCAGACTTACGTACTCGCTGCGTACGGCTCCGGTATGGCTGAGTGGGGAGGAATCAGCAGAGAATGATGCTGTGCTCAAGGATCTATTATAGTCAATAATGAAAATAGAATTGAACCCCACACAGGCACGGTGGTCTAGGCATTTTTCGCGTGCAGGACACCGTGCTGCCAGCTTTTTTGTCATCGTCGCATGGGGGGCGGGACCTTGTTCCTCATGGTGAAGGGTTTTGCATCCCTTTTGCGGAGGAGGCTTTAAGGATGTGGCATGATCGGTGTCCTGGTAGCGATCCGCCTCAACACCCGCACTTGCAGCGCAATTGGTATGAGGTTTTGTGGGTTATTAGATTAGTCCAGAGTTTGGGGGTGGAGCTGACACGTTCGCGAGCTGTTTCGCAGCCCGAGTCTGGTCTCTGGCTCCATGCTATGCCTGTTTCACAACTAGGGACGTTCATGGACAATGAGTCATTTCGAGTGGCTGTCGCTTGGCATCTCGGTTGCGATGTTTGCCTTCCACATTCTTGCGTGTGTGGTGCGGGTATGGACGCCCGGGGTCCATAGGGGGTATTTCGGTTGATCCGATAGAGCCCGGTGACGGACGGACGGACAGACGGACAGCGGAGGCTTAGTAATAGGGTCCCATTTGGCACCCTTCGGGTACGGAACCCTAAAAACAGTTAGTATGCCAATTTGCATGAGCAACAAAAAGCCCAATCGCCGCACAAACATGTAATTTAATTATTATCCTTCCAGCTGCAAAGTAAAGTAAAATTCACTAATGCAATTTGACAAAATTCTACATTTGAAATGAGGCCTTATAATCTCATTGCGTTGAGTTAATTCAGCCCGCAGATATTAGATTATGTACCAAATGAAATTCTGGGTGGCGAGATTCGTATTTGATGTTTCGTCTCGTGTATTTTGTGGACATATTTATATAAGAGCTAAAATCGCCTGATTTGTCAAATCGTCAGTAGACATTAAAAGAACATCGGTAACATCGGAGGGTTTCCTTTGTTGTTATTGTTTTATTATTATTTTTTACGACGATTGCCTGTGTATCAGAAGAATGAGTTGTGAATCAATATTTACTTAATGGTACACTATTCTGGCATAATTACTGAAAGACAACAGCCTAAACTGGTAGACCTAGAGTCATGAAAGGGACTGTAACATTTTTGGCATACTAACTGTCAAAAATCATGATTTCTGCAGCCAGTAATAAAACGGGTGTCGATCGATAGAGTATTATTTTACAAAAAAATGTGTGTATTTATCAATTTCTTAAAAGATATATATATATATATATATTATATATATATATATATATATATATATATATATATATAAAATGTAGTGTTATGTTACTTACATGTTATTCTTGCTTCCTATTTCTTAGCTCCAGCTCCATCATCAGTCCTTTTTGTTTGTCCGTCAGGGTACCTTGTTCTATTACGCTGGATACTTGGTGAGCTGTGCGGCTTATTATTGGTCATCACTTTTATTTCCATAGGACCCTGTAATGTTTTAAACCATAAGAATACATTAATAAATCATGTTCGCTCTGCATTTTCATGTTATCAGCACTTCTAAATCGATAGGGAAGGGGCTTACCTTTGGTGACCTTGTTTTTGGCTTTCTCCGAAACTCTACAATCTCGGGCTTCGTGCGCGCTGGTGCGCTACTATTTTTCCTTTCGTTGTTATGTAATTTTGGCTAAGTGAACTGTTTAAATTTTATATTACGAGCCTGAAACCAACAATTGACATTTGATTTGTTGATTGTTTATCTGGTTGTCATGGCAATGTCCATTCAAACTCGTTAGCGGTCTGATATGTTTACTTTAATACTTTTACAAAAATACTCTTTCTCTCTTGGCCACTCTCAAAAATTACGTTTAATTTAAATAATTTTTAGAACTCTCCAAAAAGGGTATAAAAGCGGAACATTTCTTCAATTCTGGAGAGTCTCACGTCAGTTTCTGAACTGGAAGTACCAGTAAAGGCCTTATCCCGGGGTCGCTCAACCCCGGGATCCTGCGAAGCCTTCAAACTCCTTCAAATCTCCAAATTCTCCATCTACAACGGGATCCTGCGAAGCCTTCAAACTCCTTCAAATCTCCAAATTCTCCATCTACAACGGGATCCTGCGAAGCCTTCAAACTCCTTCAAATCTCCAAATTCTCCATCTACAACGGGATCCTGCGAGCCTTCAAACTCCCTCAAAACCTTCAAATCAATCTTCAAACAACGGGATTCTGCGAGCCGCGCCTACGCCGCTACCATTCCTACAACGAAGATTTCTACAACGGGATTCTGCGAGCCGTGCCAACGCCGCTACTGTTCCTGCAACGACGATTTCTACAACGGGATCCTGCGAGGCGTAACTACAAGTACGCCCGCTACTGTTCCTACAACGACGATTTCAACAACATCTACAACAACAAATACACCTGCACCCAGGTCTCCGCTTCCTTCTTTCTATCCAGACATCTGTATTTTATAAAACCTTTTTCACATCTCATCCATCCTCATCTTCGCATCATCTTTTTTTATAGACTTCACTGTAAATACTATACTTCTAATAAACTGATACTACTAAATTTTATCTTGGTTGTTTGCTGTTAGGTTCTGGTTAGGTTCGGATCCTCACACGACATTTTGGCGCCCAAATATATATATATATATAATATATATATATATTATATTATATATATATATTATATATATATATATATATATATTACTTTTCGACAAGTCTAACTTCAAAGGGCGACACAAAGAACTTTTTTGCACTTTGAACTCCGATTTCTCCCAAAGGATATCGTTTTAGAAATTCTTAATTACACACATGAGTTTCAATAATTTACTCTATCGATGGACATCGGTTTCATCCCTGGCTGCAGATATCAAGATTTTTTAAGAAACGGTATGCCAGTGTCCAAGCAAAAATGTAAGAACCCTTTTGTAGTGTCTGTTAACTACAACGTCCTATGCTGATTCAGTTTAGGAACCTAAACTGTTCCGCAAAATTAACATGGCGGTCAAAACAAGTCTTGGTGCCAGGTAATTAAAGCCCATTATCGCATATTAGAATGGACATAGTTGCCATGGCGATGTTCTTGTTTTGAACCTAATCTGAAGGTTGTGAACCCACAGGGGCCCAATTCCGGTACACAATGACAGCTCTATGACAATTACATGACGATTACGGTCAACTTAAGATATCCAATATCTGACGGTTTTGTAATCCCATTCCCTTTGTTGATTAACTTAATTATTGTGCTTACCAATTAACTTTAATTGCCTAAAAAAATATTCTCCGAACGCCAAATATTGGATATCTAAAGTTTACCGTAATCGTAATGTAATTGTCATGGAGCTGTTATTGTGTACCGGAATTGGGCCCCAGGTGTTACTCGCTCATGTAGCGAAGGTTAGCACTAAGAAGGGATTTGGCGAAATTCCTCCTTCTTCCCATATTTCCTTATTTCCCCGAATGAACGTTTAAAGTTTGTATGAAAATCAAAATCTACTAGGCGTATGAAGATCTTTGCAGGTATTCAACAAGACGTCAGTTAACTAGAGGATTTTTAATTTTTAATTTTTACGAAGATGTAATTTGGTAGGTAGGTAGTTCATAGATGTCAGACGTCAGTTCAGAATAGGTTTGATCAAAGATTGCTCCCAGAAGGGGGAAGGGGAGTTAGAGTTTGTATGAAACTCTTTTCGAAATCACCCAAAGAAGAGAATAGGGGTCAGGGGTAGGGGGTAAGATTGTATGAATATCAAAATCCACTGTTGTTTAGCTTAGCAATCCACGACGTTATAATAGTAGTTTATGTGACTGCTACATAATGGAGGGCATTAATACTCGAGAGTAGGTTTATGAAACGAGCCGAAGGCGACTTTCATAATAATATCACTCGAGAGTTTAATGCCTAATTATGTACGGTTACATACACTAGTTTATCTACACTCATATGATAAGCTCTCTTTGATGTGTTCAGGAACCGCATGTTTGGCCGGCATTGTGGCTCTGCAGTTGTTTAGCTTGATCTGTAGTACCTACTTCACAGACAAACTAGGGGCACGCAGGCGGGCGTCGGCGTTCGAAATTTAAAGTCATAATATGTAGAAAAATTACACATCGTATCGATCGTAACGTGCGCTTTTTGTACACAGTAAAGAGGGTTTATGAGACATGTGTAGATAAAATCAGTAAACACACCGTTGAATATTTGTTACCTGTGGGTGGATGATGGCGCCATCGGGGGACCTCCCGAGGTGTGGATGATGGCGCCATCGGGGGACCTCCCGAGGTGTGGATGATGGCGCCATCGGGGGACCTCCCGAGGTGTGGATGATGGCGCCATCGGGGGACCTCCCGAGGTGGTCGTGGACGCGTTGAAGGCTATGTGGTCTGGGGAAGTTGGGCCTTCACCTCAACTCAGTCAAATGCGAGTTATTCGCTTGCTCTGGGAATCTAGCTCAAGATTCCAGATCGCAGTTAATAATAATATTATCTTGAACACTATTTACACACATTGATCTAGCCCCAAAATAGGATTCCCCGTATCTTGGGTACTAGACAACGATACACATAGATAAATACTATACTTAGATAGATAAACAACCATAACTAGGGAACAAACATCCGTTCTCATCAAACAAATATTTGCCCCCACCGGGACTCGAACCCGGGACCCTTGGCTTCGAAGGCAGGGTTACTGCCGACTCGGCCATTCGGGTTGCATTGTCATGGATCTTTTGATGCGCCCATTTTCTGGAAGGTGTGCCGGGGGTTTTGCAGGGTAAGTTAAAGTCCTTGGCTGAAGCAAAACCATACCTTAAAGAGCTTTCCGCTCATATAACCCTAACAATTCTACGGAGTTGTCTGTCCCTGCCAAGGCTAACATACACTTTGCGGACCGCTCCGGTTTG
This sequence comes from Argyresthia goedartella, assembly GCA_949825045.1. Lineage (NCBI taxonomy): Eukaryota > Metazoa > Arthropoda > Insecta > Lepidoptera > Argyresthiidae > Argyresthia > Argyresthia goedartella. The sequence goes on along the minus strand of OX463812.1, from coordinate 33,264,114 downwards.
GCTGTGTAGGCGGGAGGCAGATTTATATGACAACGAGCCGATGAGTCTTTTGGAGATGATTTTAAACGTGAAAATGTCTCCCTTCTATTGGGATCAAGCGGCCCTTCCGATACGGTTTGATGGTCTCGGCCTTCGTCGCCTATAGGACACGGAACTCCTAGCTTTCTTGGCCTCTTCGCATGGGGTGCTTGAATTAGTCACTCGCATTTTGAACATTAATGGTGAAGATTTTGACATTCCTTTTGCGGCGAGGCTCTTCAGCGGTGGCGGGCCCGTTGTCCGGGGGGAGATGTTCCGGAGAAGCCCGGCGTGCAGCGCCCCTGGGATGAGGAGCTGTGCAAGGTGTCCCTTGACGGGCTGTTAGCGCAGAGCTCGGGAGCGGAACTTGCTCGTCTGCGAGCAGTCTCCTAGCCGGAGTCAGGTGCTTGGCTGCATGCGTTGCCGTCTCCGCATTTAGAAACCCTTCTTGACGACAACTCCCTGCGTGGAGCCGTGGCGCTTTGTCTGGATGGTGATATCTGCGAACCGCATCACTGTATTTGCGGTGTGTCGTCGGTAGATTCGCGGGGGCTTCATGGGCTAAACTGGGCCTGAAGTGCAGGGAGACTCTCTCGCCACCACTCGATCAACGTCATCATCCGGAGGGCCCCGGTCTCTGCTGACGTTCTATCAGTTCTTGAACTACCGAGTTTGGTGGGATCCCGTGGGAGAGAGGTCGTTACCTATTGTAGGATGCTACTTGTGTGTGCATATTTGCGACATCCCACATTGGCTCCACCATGGCGACACCTGGGGCTGCAGCGGGGCCGGCGGCGTGGCAGAAATGCCTAAAATACTCGCAGCTGATGGGGAGCTACCGGTTTGTTCCTTTGGCCGTCGATACCACGGGTATTTTGGGGTGCCCAGGGCAGGATGGTCGTCAAGGACATTGGGCGACACTTGAGTGGCGAGGTTTTGACAACCGTTCCGTGGCGTTCCTGATACAAAGGATCTCACTCGCCATGCAGCGCGGTAATGCTACCAGTGTGATGGGTACCTTTGGGTCGGGCATGTCCTGGGGCGGTTTATTAGTTTCAAATCGTGTTTTTATTGTGTGTAGTTTTAAATTATTTTATCATCTTAAATACTTAGGTTATTGTCAGTATATTTATGAATATTATAGTGTCAGTATATTTATGAAAACCTAATGTACGTCCACAAAAATATTGATAAATTTCCTAAGAATAGCGACAGGCACAATGTCAACACTAGAAATAGGAATAAACTAGCTATACCTACTACTAGGCTCCATAAGGTTAATGTATCTTTTAAAGGGCAATGTATTCGCTTTTACAACAAAATACCGACTGAGTTACAAGAATTGTCTGTAAATAAATTTAAAAATGTTGTTAAAAATCACTTATGTAAAAAAGGTTACTACAAAATATCAGATTATGTAGAGGACAAGAAAGCTTGGGAAGGTGTTTGCTCCAATTCTGTAAAAAATAACGTATAAAGCTGGAGGTTTCTAGTCGCCTCTTTGCCTCCAGCATCTAAAACATTGAGGTGACGGAATTCAAATTGAGTTCTAAAATATATAACACATATATAACACATGTATAAGGTACAGGGAAATATCCCTGTACCTTATACATGTGTTAATTTAAGATTTGACATTCTCCAAATGTTACCTATGTGTTTCTTATGGAAATAAACTCTTTTTGAATTTTGAATTTTAATTGACGATGCACTTTGCGGATTTTAAGGAACAGTTATCAGATATTATAATAGTAGTTTATGTGACTGCTGCATAATGGAGGGTATTAAAACTCGAGAGTGGGTTTATGAAACGAGCCGAAGGCGAGTTTCATAATAATATAACTCGAGAGTTTTAATGCCTAATTATGTACAGTTACATACACTAGTTTATCTACACACATATCATAAGCTCTCTTTGATGTGTTCAGGAACCGCATGTTTTTAGTACCAACTTCACGCAGGCGGGCGTCGGCGTTCGAAATTTGAATGTCAGTACCAACTTCACAGACAAACTAGGGACGGCACGCGGGTGGGCGTCGGCGTTCGAAATTGAATGTCATTATATGTAGAAAAACTACACATAATGACCATTATGTGTAGTTTTCCAGATACGAAACGAGTTTTTACAAAGTAGTTTAACATAATGCTGATCGTAACGTGCGGTTTTTGAACGCAGTAAAGAGGGTTTATGATACGTGTGTAGATAAATAGATAAATGTTATGAGATCTTGGCACCCTTTGTGTTCAACTCGCACTTGACCATTTTTAAACGGCCCAACGCGGTTGAGGCATAGTACTAGTTTACTTATAAAACGTTATTGCACTTGTTAAGAAACGTTATTTTTAATAATAATATATTAGGTTATACATTACCTATGAAATCAGCGTTTTGTATAGAGACATTGAAGGAAACTCAATTTGCAGTACAAACATTTTTGCATTTTTTTAGGAATGACAAATCTTAATTTTATAAAACTTTGTGTGTATGAATTGGACAACATTTAGCTCTTAGCAGATTTGATTTAATGTTTGGAAAGTGTCAGCTGTAAAAAAATATTACGAATCTTATCATGAAAATGGATGACATTTAGGACGAACTGATTTTGAAGATTACATTTTAGTTTTCAAACTGAAAATTAAAAGAAAAATTAATGTGTAGATGTAGCACTTTGAAATCAAATTTAACACAGTAAAAAAATAATGGAAATGGCTATTGAATTACACGAATTAAATCTGTAAGAAAATTTCGCCAATTTCTTAGGTAAGCAAGCACCCAATATGAATATTATTTTGCACCTTTTTGGGTATTATTAAGTTCGTCCGATTTGTAAAGGAGGGTACTATAGTACATACTTATTTCAATTTAGAAAACAAAGACCCAAATTATTTTGCTTAAATGCGGCTTTTAGTAGCATAATTAATTCTCATTTGAGCAGCAAAACGGCCCAGCGGGGTTCATTCTTAATTTACAAGGAGTTAGGAGTCTGAGGAAACCTTTACACATATCTCCATAGCTGCGGCGATGGGCTAGCCCCCTGTCACGCAAAATAGAGTATTGAATGGCTGGATAAACAAGGGCGGAACGTATGGGAAATGGCGTGACGATATGTTTATTTTTCGACTTCAAAAAAAGTATTTTTTTTCTTAATGAGTGAAGTTAGACTATCTAGCCTAAAGTTAGAGTTCGGATCTATTCGACAACCTCTGTGGCATCGAGGCACTGCCGAACAACTGAGAGATCCCGTGTACGAATCCTGGATAGGGAGGAAAAGAAAACCTTTCTTCTTCGTCTTGGCTGTATGTGACGTCGCTGCTTCTGGTTCCTACGACACAGGGTATCATAGTGTGTGTGACACTGTGGGGCCACAAGCAATGTATGTACCTGTATATAAATGTCTATGGATCGAGTAAGTAACCGATTCAAAGTACTATGCTAAACATTTCATTTTAATGAATTAAACTGCTTTGCGAAAAACTACATTATTGAGTTCGTCTTTTAAATAAAAAAAGCTCCTTACGAAAGCTTCCTACTCCAGGTTCGCGGCAGCTTTAACGTAAGCTCGCGTGAGCTTACTAGCTCCGTGGCTTTAAGCTTCCCCGCATTTGGCTGTGACACTGTAACGATTTGTCTACGTCCTGAATTTGTCAATCTTTACTGTAAATTAACCTTGGCATCTCAAGCATTAATGTTTATAATAACTAAATAAAATATACATAACAGGGTATAGTCAAACTTTAAGGCGTTGTTAGGGACATCATTCTGAACAAGTTTTACTATGACGTTAACATGATTAGAGCAACTTTATTTTTTCACTTGTATGTATGAAGACGTGAAAAATAAGGTTAATGTGATCAAGCCGGTTTCATAGTAAAAGTTGTAAAGAAAGATGTCCCTAACAACCTTAAAATATGACTACATACATCTTTCTGTTACATCCTTTATCATCTATTGTCTAATGAGGGTCTTAGAGAAAGATATATAGGGGCATGTTTTTACCGTCTCATATATATAGGTATATTTTAACTAGTTTCTTACGTATTCCACCGAAGTATACTAAGGTCCTCAAATGTCGAGTTAATTCAGTAACGTTATTATGAAGGACTAAATTTCTTAGTCCAATATTTTAAATTGTAAAAGTTTCCAGTTTAATACAGCAAATTCTTGTAAAAGTTATAAAGATCTTAAAACTTATAATAAATTCTGCCACCAAACAAATTACACCGGTTGGTCCAAAGCTACGATCACTCAATGTAGGGAAATGCTCGAAAAGCTTATTTAAACTGCCAAAAGTACCAAAACTAATATTATTGCCTTAGTTTATTTGTTGTTTAGATTTTAGGGCTTTATATTATCACAAAAGCTCCTGTTCATCGTAAGACAGTTTGATTGCTGCCATTGAAGTAAATCTAAATAGAGTGCCACATAAAACATGAAATATGACGGCAGACATTAGTTCAGTTCAGTTCTTTATTGCCATAAATTACAAGTTTATAAAGATCTTATGATAAAAACAATAATGAGTCAGTGTAATTTTGCTCATAAGAGTGTAGCAACTTATTATACAAGGATTTAAATACTAACAAGGCAATTATAATATAATTTACACAGTCACAAAGTCATAAAAGAATAAAAACTACACACGATTATTTGAATTTTAATATCCTAAATAATGTCATTTTGTGGAATTCTATTTCGTTATCTTATTATTAATTAATTATAATTATAATATTCATATAAGTCATATGGACACATTTCTAATAGATATTTATTAAGTTTATTAAAAAAGGAGATTCCAGATAAAGCTTTGATATCTTCAGGCAGCTTATTGTAAATTTTTATTGCGGTCACCTTTGTGCTACGTGTGTGCGACACTGTTCTGCTCAACGGAATTTCTAAATTCAGTTTGTGTTTATTATTCAGCCTTTCACTTACACCAGGCGGCCTCTGGGGAAACTTTTTAGGATAGCGCCTGACCAACTTGCATAACTCTGTTATGTAGAGTGCTGTAATGGTATGAATCTTAAGTTTTTTAAAAGAACAGCGGCATGAATCCATACTGGACTTAAGATCGTCAAGAATACGGATTGCCCTTTTTTGTAATGTGAAGATCTTTTTAATTTCAATACAACCCCCCAGACCGCTAAACCATATATTATCCTAGACTGGAAGAACGCAAAGTAAGCCTGCAGAGCAGCTGTTTTTGTCGATATCCTCCTCAAAGACCGCAATGCGTAGCAGAAACTACTGAGTCTACCTTCAAGAACTTCAACGTGTCGTTTCCAATTTAAGTTACAGTCTGTATGGATTCCTAAGAATTTGGCATACGGAACCGATTCTATTTTTTTGCCGTTTACTTGAATGTCAAGGTGTGGCAAATGGGTGTTGTAGTTTTTAAAATACATGAGTTTCGTTTTGCTAACATTTGTACTCAGATTTAAAGAATTAAACCAATTTACAACAACGCCGATCGTTGTATTAATTTCTTTGGCTAAATCTTCACACTCGCTACGTTCAAATTTAAAAAAACATAGAGACGTCGTCCGCAAAAATTACAATTTTATTGTTTACTAAAAGCGGAAGGCGATTGATATATATTAAAAACAAAATTGGGCCCAATATACTACCCTGTGGCACTCCTATTTTAGTTTCGCGGCAGCTTGACTCTACATTTTTTAAGATCATTTTTTCTCCCATGGTTGGTAACAAGACACTCTGTTTTCGCTCGCTTAGGTATGAAACAAACCAATCATTAACCGGGCCCCGTATGCCGTAACAGTTTAAAATCTCCACCAGAATTACATGACTTACGTTTTCGAAAGCCTTTGATAGGTCAAGGAGAACTGTCATGACGTTTGAGTTTCTATTTAAGGCTTCAGCAACATAGTCTGTCATGTCGAAAATAGCGTCTATGGTGGAAATGTCTTTTTGAAATCCGAATTGTTCTTTTGCCAATATATTTTCCGCGCACAGATAAAGACTTAACTTTTCTGCCATAACTTTTTCGAACAGTTTTGACAAAACTGGGAGCAACGATATGGGTCTGTAGTTTGTGACATCCAGTAGGTCGTCTTTTTTATGTATCGGTATTACCTGAGCCTTTTTTAGTCTTGATGGAAAGACGCCTTCTCTTAGCGACAAATTTATGAGGTAGAGGAGTGGGATCGCTATGGCATCATATATATGCTTTATGACGCTAGCCGATATAGCGTCATAGCCACTTGATTTCTTATTTTTAAGGTTCCTCACGTGTTTGTGAAGTTCGCCGATCTCAATTTCATTTACGAACATAGATCTATGGTGGAAATCGGGTAATTTTATTTGAGAATTTCCCCTTGGAATTTCAGACAAATCTGTGAAGTGGTGGTTGAATAAATTTGCTGCTTCATTATTACACTTTGCTGTTTTTTTTCTATCCGTTAGACCCCTGTAATCTCGAATATCTAAATCTTTTCTCCCTTTTATATTCAAGTTTATTAGGTTCCAGGTGGCTTTTACTTTATCGTGAGAGACTAAAATCATTTTTTCGTTTGCAAGTTTCTTTGACATCTCTATAACTCGCCCTAAAATAGTAGAGTATAACTTATAATGCTCGAGCTGCTGAATATTTTTGGATTGCTTAGCTTTAACGAAGAGATCTCTTTTAGTCTTGCTTGACTTTCTAATGCCTGGGGTGAGCCAGTCTTTTTTTGTTTTGTTTTTGGAGGCGTCACCTCTTACTTTAATTAAAGGACAAAAAAAGTCGAAAGCTTCCAATAAAACATCATGAAAGATGTTGAAGCTCTTTTCTAAGTCAGGCTCAGCAAATACTCTATCCCATGATATTTGCTGTACGCTTTCTTTCAGTTTTTCAAGGTTAGAGATCATAACATTTCTTACTTGTATGAAGTATTTTGTAGGGCCCTTTTTTGTGGTAGGTTGAGAGAAGCGTACTGAAGTGTATGGTCTGATAATCCTAATCCTATAACACGTGTGTCTCCTAAGTCTATATTGGAAATCATGTTATCAATACAGGTTTGGCTGTGGCTGGTAATGCGGGTTGGCTCTTTTACATAAAGCTTTACATTGTACGACTGTAGTACCCCGATAAACTCCCTAGCCTCAACTGACTCTACAAGGGTGTTGATATTAAAGTCACCACATATTATGATTTTACGTTCCCTATATTTAAATACATAAGTTAAGACGTTTTCAAGATGTTGATGGAAATTATCATCTTTTTCTGTCTTGGGTCTGTATAAACTAATTACATAGTATCCATACAAGTCGATCCCACATATTTCAAAGATGTAAGGAATGGAATAGTCTTTTAGCTTTTTTAAGTCAGTATAGCGATTTCCTACCTTTACATATATGCAACAGCCACCTTTACTGGTTCTATTTTTGCGACAGAAGCTTATAATTATGATCACTCCAACTAATAATATAAAATAATCTTTTAAAATCATTACTAATCATAAAAATATTTATTTCATTCTCCATAATTATTTTATCTTTATTTATATATTTTTTAATGCATGCTATTTAAACCCAGCTATAATAATCCTCTCTAAATCTTCCTGGACTCTATGATGCTCAGTTATACATAAAACTTCAACACTTTTTTCATTGCTGAGCCATATCTCCAGTAAAGACACCTTTTCAGCGTTTAAACTCTGAATATTTAAATGTACAATTTTTCTAAGTTGTTGCTGATCATTGTGACTGTTTACAAAAAAAACTGGCTTTTTACGGGAGAGTTTAGAGTTGAAGTTGGGTTCGAACTCTCTTCTATTTGGCTGTTTACCGGATATGTAGAAGTTACAACATCTACACAAGTTTGAGTCTCTACGCTAATACACACGGGTCTCCCAGACGCTACATCCCGCGTTTGAGAATTTGAAGTTGAATTGGGGTTCGTACTCTCTTCTGTTTGGCAGTTTACAGAGTATGTAGGAGTTACATCTACGCAAGTTTGAATCTCTACGCTAATATACACAGGTCTCACAGGCGCTACAACCCGCATTTGAGTGAATTCAGAATATTTTTGGCTGTAGCAGAGTCTTAGAATATCCCTCAAAAGGAATTTACATGCGAGTTCCTTAGAGAGTATAATACGACTTCTATTTTCAGAGTCCCATATATCAATGTAGGTGCTGTGTGAAAAGCGTGAGCTTAGCAGTCTGAGAGTGCTGTTTACTTTATTTTCATTTAAATACCTGTTTTGGTCAACATTATATAGTAGAGATTTTAATTTTAAGGGATCTTTATCATTTTTTCCCGCTATTATTATAACAATATCGCAGACTGTAAGGTCTTTACAGAGAGAGTTACATGAGTTTAGCACTTGATCTAGAGTGGCATTTGGTTTTATGATAGACTCTACTTGAAATTCGCTACCAAGTGTTTTTGATAGTATTTTATTCATACCTCTACCGGTTTCATCTGACAGTAACATAACTCTCCGTTTTGGTTTTCGGCTGGACTCTTTGGTTTTAATCAATTTGTCTTGAATTTTGTTGGCTGTGTCCTCTATTTTTAAGTCTTTGGTCTTCTCTGGCTCACTCGTACTTGACATTTTATTCTTGTTGGTCGGGATGTTGTTGTCGACACGTACAGATGCGAGATCACTAGACGTCTGCCTCGGTTCATCCATGGTATCTGCTATATGGTCCATCTGTGCTACCACTCTACTTGTGAGTTCTCTTGGTGATTTGCGAGGGTACCCCATTTGGATCAGACTGGGTTTGGTACTGATTCTGCGATATTGTGGAGAGTAAAATTTTGGGGATGACGTGTGTGTAGATGGCGCTGGTTCACCAAAACCCAAAATCAAAAATCAAAATCAAAAATCATTTATTTCCATAGGATGTTGTTACATCACTTAGATCCGTCATTACATTTTTTTGGGTGAGTTCACTAACCCAATGGCGGAATCTGTGGAGAAGAGCTCACCGAAGAAACTCCACAGTCGTCGCATCTTTTGCGTTTCCTTTTTTAAATAAAATATTGTCAAATTACAAAATGAATGCTAATTATATATCGAAACAGCCTGTTACTCAAACAATCTATTCCCATGGACATCTGTCCTCTAAGTAATCAGATATCCTGTAGTAACCTTTTTTATACAATTTTTGTTTTATTATTATTTTAAATTTCTCTAAAGGTAAGTTTTTAATATCAGTAGGGACTTTATTGTAATAGCGTATACAATTGCCTTTAAAAGAATTACTAATTTTATGTAGTCGGCTTACATAAGCAACCAACTTGTCTTTATTTCTAGTATTAAAATTGTGTATATCACTGTACTTCTGAAAATTAGTTATATTTCTTTTTACATACACAAGATTGTCATAGATATATTGAGACACAAATGTCAGAATATTGATTTCTTTAAACTTTTCCCTCAGTGACACTCTAGGCCCTAATCTATAAATTGCACGAACAGCCCGTTTTTGCAGAATAAATATAATATTAGCATTCGCAGCGTGCATACCCCACAATAAAATACCATAGGTCATTAGACTATGAAAGTAACTAAAGTAGACTAGTCTAGCGGTGTCTACGTCGGTAAGAGCTCTAATTTTTTTAACTGCGAACGCTGCCGAACTCAGTCTGTTCGACAATTTATTTAAATGAGGATCCCATTGTAGTTTGGCGTCTAAAGTAATGCCCAAAAAGACAGTCGACTGCACAAGGTCCAATCTCTGTCCTTTTATAAATATGTCTGTAGTTACCGGGTTCACATTGGGTAACACGAATTTAATACATTTAGTTTTCTTTTCATTAAGTAATAAATTGTTAACAGTAAACCAGTTCACTATACTAGAGATAGCATTGTTTACCTCGTCATAATTTGATTGCTGTCTTTTAACTTTAAATATCAAAGAAGTATCATCGGCAAACAATACTAACCCATGTTTTGCTTTAACAAGGTAAGGTAAATCATTAATATATACTAAAAACAAGAAAGGACCAAGAATTGAACCTTGCGGTACGCCCATACTTATTGAAGACCCAGGTGATCTTTTCCCATTAACATCGACCATCTGAACCCTATCTGTTAGATATGACTCCAGAAGGCCAAGTGCCTGATCTTTTACACCATAATGGCGTAACTTCCTGACAAGAGTGTCATGATGGACGCAATCAAAAGCCTTGGATAGATCGCAGAAGACACCTATTGCATCCATTGCGTCTTCCCAGGCATCAAAAATATTGTCGATTAGTTCAACACCAGCATCGGCTGTTGAACGACCCTTTGTGAAACCAAACTGAGCAATATGAATTAAATTATTGAGATAAAAATGACTTTGCAATTGATTAAGTATGAGTTTTTCAAATATTTTGCTAAGCGTTGGTAGTATCGATATGGGTCTAAAATTGGTGGGGTCTGATGTACTACCAGCTTTGAATAAAGGAATAACTTTACTTAGTTTCATCAAGTCAGGAAACACACCACTATCTATACATTGATTAAATATACAACAAAGGTGAGGTGCAATACAATCTACAATGGAACTAATAATTTTTACTGATAGACCATGGGCGTCAGCTGTCTTTTTCATTTCCAGGGATTTAAACGCTTTTACAATGTCTTCATTATTTACGTGCCTAAATTTAAAATCTGTTTTACATTCCTCAAAGTTTTGTTTAAGTATAGATTCAGCAGCAGCGGGAGATGAATTTAAAGACTTGGTTGTTGAAACTGGAATGTCCGTAAAGAAATTTTCGAAAGCTTTTGCTACTTCTAGGTCTGTACTTAGCAATTGATTATCTATCTTAAGCTTGAAGTTATTATGTGTAGCTTTGGCCTTTCCAGTCTCTCTGTTTATAATTTGCCAAGTCGTTTTCATTACATTGCTACTAGATTCAATTTTGTTTTTAATGAAATTAGATTTAGCTACGGCACAAACGCGTTTAAACATTTTTGAATAACTACGAACATAATCTAGAAAGGCCGTATTTTTGTTATATGATTTCTCTTCATAGAGTTCATATAATCTTCGTCTGCTCCTATGAATTCCAACTGTCGCCCAATCACTAAACAAAGCTTTGTTATTAACTTTTATAGTTTTTGATTTAAATACCGTATCATATTCATTTTTGACAAGGTTAAATACTGAGTTGTACAACAAATTTGGATCGTCACTGTATGGTATTTCCCATAGTTTATCTAAAATATTATTCCTGTAGTGTTCAAGCCGAGTGTCACTAACGGGCACACATGTAATATCCTCTTTTTGGTCCTTTTTTATTTTAATATTGAATATACCTATCTGACCAGAGTGATCAGAGGTTAATTTATTGATGACCGATTTGAAAATGGGCGTAATGTTAGTAAATATATTGTCAATGCAGGTAGCAGATGTTGCAGTAATTCTAGTAGGCTCCAAAAACAGAAAGTTCATGTTGTGACATAAAAATAAAGATTTTAATCTAGTACAAATATTATTATCCTCTAACAGATTAACATTAAAATCACCACAAATTATAAAAAAATTGTTTTTATCGCTGATTTTAATCACTTCATCCATTTTCTTTTCGAATAAATCAAAGGATGAATCTGGTGGTCTGTATACGCTCATTACAATAAGTTGTTCAAGTTCAATACAGGCTATTTCCATGGTACGCTCAACAGACAGGCTCACTATGTCAACTCGTTCCTTATATTTAAAACTATTATTTACATACTTGTAAATAATAGTTTTAATTAATACTAAGGAGCCACCGCGATCAGCTGTTTTTCTGTTGAACGAACTAGCAACGTGGTGGTTATTAAAGTTGAACATGAACTGATAACTCTTTAAAAAGTGCTCTGTTATACATAAAATATCAATATTATTACAGTTCATGAATAACTCAATTTCCAGTTCTTTACTTAACATGCCCTGTATATTTTGATGAACCACGTTTAAAATATTCTTACTTTTACATTTTTCATTACTAGTAACTTGATTTAATGGGCAAGATGAAGGTAATAAAGCTTTAAATATCTCGATCTTTTTCTTGCAGTCTGCTAATGTCTTCTTCAAAGAGCTAACTTCCAGGTTGAGACTGTCAACTTCATTATTTGCCACCTCGAGATCCGAGAGTAGTCGGCTGTTCTCTTCTCGGAGATCACTAAGCTCTTGGTTGTTTTCTATCGCATTTGGTAAGCTTTGACAGCTAAGATCTAAAAGCGACTCTGGGCTTTGATTTTCTGTATCGGAAATTATCTGCCGTGGCCGTCTCAATGTGACATTTATACTAGCCAAATGTGTTGAGCAAGGCGTACTGTTGCTGCTGTTTTCAGTGTCTTGTACAGGTATTTTTTTTTGCTTGGTATCCTGGCACTTCTGGCAAGTGAACTTCCTCTTTAGTTCCACAGTGTTCGAGAGGTATTTTGCACTTGAGATGTTGACACAATTATGGTGGTATGCGTCACGACAGATAGTACATGTAAGTAGTTCAGTGGGGTAAACAAATCTTACGCATGCCTTACACTTCATATTGTGGGTTAGCTAGCGACCTCTGGTGGTTCAATCTTTGGTCAAGTCCACCTATGCTCTAATGGCACAACCTCTGTTTGGATGTTCTATCAGAAGATGTCGCCAGGGTAGCATGTAGTGAGGAAAAAGTCGGTTTTAGAAAAGTCCACCACCCGGGATCGAACCCTGTCTTCTTGAGTTTTAGCAAAAACTCGAGTCGCCGACACGCCGTCTTAACCGCTGAGCCACAAGCGATGCTATACCCTGTGGTGAAAATCTTAAGTCCACTGGGGAGACTCTGTTGTGTTATGCATGCAGTATCTGCATGGTTCAACTTCTCCTTTGTTCCAAGACTTGGACTTTGTACACTGGTTCACGCAATTTGAGAAGATAACGATTTTTATAATCTGTTTTTGTCACATAATTGCCTACACAGTGAATAATGATAAAATTGGTTTTGATACATTTTTGAGGCACTCTTGTTTCTTTATATAGGTATAACTTTCAATTTGTTCTGTTAAAGTAACCGTCACTCCACTATTGTTTTGCTGTTTTCTTGATAAGTTCACTGGTTTTTATCACTGTTTTTATCACTAATTGTGAAATTTACCAATGGTTTTCATAATGTGTAGGAATGTTGCACTAGTTTACTTGTCTATGATTTATTTTAAGATTTTTAGTTGAGGAGCTGTCTAACTCAATGTTTGTGCTGCGGTGGCGCCCTCTCTTTTTCATTATACAATCATTTGCCATTTCCAACCGTGATGAATGGACCAAGATATAATAAATATTTTTGGATTATCAGCGATTTGATTACGTTATAATTAAGACACTTTCAAAGAGATGGCTGACGGTTACCAAATCATGGTGTGGCCGATATATTTGCACTGTATCGATATGCATTTTTCAAAGGAACACTGTTTGCAAGAAAATAAATAAAAAAACTCGGCTATTTGAGAAATGGACTCGCCCACCGAAAGATGCCTACAAATCACAACAAAAGGTAGTACAAGTTTACGGTTGTCAGACTTTTGTCTTTATTTGAGCTGTAAGACCATGCTTCGTACCAAATTTCAAGCTTCTAGGTCAACAGGATGTACCCATTGGTTTTGATTTTCTTGCGAGTATTAAACAAATTCAGCTAATTTGCGGCACAAACGGCCGTAGGTTTTGATTGCGTTGAACTAGAAGTTTGAGTTTTTCACAGACTTGAGTAATGATATTAATTGAAACACAATAACTCCACGCGTTCCTGAGAAAAATGGTACGTTCCTTTTTTCCTTTTAAGGAACGAAACCCTAAAAATATTCGTAGATTGGAGCATAAATATTGGTGTAAACGGTACCTCCCCGTATATTGCGAGATTCCGATATACCACTATAGTGTTTCCGGTCTATATTGCGAGATTCCGATATACCACTATAGTGTTTCCGTTCTATATTGCGAGATTCCGATATACCATTATAATGTTTCCGTTCTATATTGCGAGATTCCGATATACCACTATAATGTTTCCGTTCTATATTGCGAGATTCCAATATGCCACTATAATATTCCTTTCTATATTGCGAGATTCCGATATACCACTACAATGTTCCTTTCTATATTGCGAGATTCCGATATACCACTATAATGTTTCCGTTCTATATTGCGAGATTCCGATATACCACTATAATGTTTCCGTTCTATATTGCGAGATTCCGTTATACCACTATAATGTTTCCGTTCTATATTGCGAGATTCCGATAAACCACTATAATGTTTACGTTCTTTACTGCGAGATTCCGATATGATACTATAATGTTTCCGATATAATGCTTTTTTTTTGGAGGGTAGCCTAGCAAGCAACATTTAAAAAGTCTGTCTATCTATTTTAAATTAATTTTAATTAAAATAAAAGTTTAATGTCAGTAATTTTATTATAAATCTAGGCCTGGACCCCTAACATCACTGGGCAAATCACATTTTCCATATACATACCTGGAAATCATATAACAATGGAGCTCTACACTAAACTGAACAACAATATGGAGAAGATAGTGACCACTTTCAACTCCAGGATGTCACAGTATGAGAAGGACCTTCGGGAGGCCGCCACCATGTCCTCGTCCAGCAGCCCACCCGATCTCAACACCATCGCCAGCGAGTTTGTGGAATTTAAGGCATTCACCTGGAACTGCCTTGACTTGCTGCGCGCACAGATGGAGTTGCTGCTTGCTGGCCAGGACCGTCTCGAGATGGCGTCCAGACGGAAGGTGCTTCTTCTCCATGGTGTTCCTGAAGTGGAGAATGAGGACTCCGTTGACATTGGGCGTGCAGTATTGTCCGACCAAATGAAGTTGTCCCCGGAGTGTGTGTCCAACATCAGTGTTGTGCATAGACTAGGATCCATGAAGAAGCCGTCGCATCCCCGTCCGTTGTTGGTGAGGTTCTCGACCTTTAGTGCTCGCTCAGAGGCCTGGAAAGGCAAGACTGCATTGAAGGGATCCAGAGTCACAGTAACCGAGTTTTTAACAAAGACAAGGCATGAGGTGTTTATGGCTGCCAGGAAGCACTTTGGTGTGCAGAATTGCTGGACTACAGATGGCAGGATCGTCTTGCTGCTTCCTGACAAATCCAGACAGAAGGTGGAGCGTATGTCGGAGCTTCTGGTTCACACCAGCAAGTTCCCTCCTTCTGTTGGGCAGTCGGAACCTGCTAAGATATCTGCTCCAAAGGCGGCTGGGGTTGCTT
Source organism: Argyresthia goedartella (assembly GCA_949825045.1). Classification (NCBI taxonomy): domain Eukaryota; kingdom Metazoa; phylum Arthropoda; class Insecta; order Lepidoptera; family Argyresthiidae; genus Argyresthia; species Argyresthia goedartella. Next base: position 33,248,916 of record OX463812.1, on the reverse strand, counting down.
CAAGTGCAGTGGCTGCCTCTTCGGCGCCCGGCACTGCCAAGCGTCAAATCAGGCGCGCTGGTCCGACTAAAGCCAAGAAATAAACATCTTTTCCGTACTCGCTATCACAATTTGGACGGGTAATACTCATTTTCCCAACAAGGTAGTTTATTTTATTCATTTATTTTTGTTCACCTTCAATAATGTGTGTATTTATTTTTCGGTTTCTGTTTCATGCTCCTGTCTGAAGTCAACATTCAATCAATTCAATGTTTGTCATTGTGTCAATTATGTCATCCTTTTATTCCAACACTGCCCCAACGTTCATCCAACGTTGAGCTGTTGTTGCTGTATTGTCGGACGGAACGCAGGGCGTGTTCCATATAACTTAATGTTAATTCTATACAAAAATAATGTTAGTGTTCCATATTACCTAAATGCTCTGTGTATTAGTGATTGTTCCACAATGTGTCCCGTTTTCGTGAAATTAGTCCATTTATGTGTATTATTCTTCCTCAATGTTTAGGATGAAATATTTTTCTGCATTTTCCCCCGAAAAGCCCAGTGTATGTACGACTGGGTTCAGGCTATTTATTTATATTAATTTGAATATTTTTTTTTGGGTAATATCGATTATCGGGTTTATTTATTATATATATATATATATATTTGTATTCATTTTATTAGTATATTTATTTTAGACTATGGATACCTACAACTTTAGTAATAGTTTCTTCTCATCTTGTGATAACGATATTTCTGTTAGCGCGGGAAGTGTTGGGTCAACAGCGGATGATTCGCTGTCATATAACTTGAAACGGGTGTTTTCGAACCTTGGTGCAAACTTCAACGTTGTTCATATTAATGCTCAAAGCATTCATACCAGCTATGCTGACCTTCTTGTAGTTTTTAGTGATCTGAACATACATGGCATTCTTGTTTCGGAATCTTTTCTCAAGCCATCTCTTTCTTCTGCCATGTATGCTCTGCCAGGGTTCAGTCTCTACCGGAACGACAGGATAGGCAAGGCTGATGGCGGTGTTGCTATCTACCTACGTTCTGACATCCCATGCAAAGTCATCAGCCAGTCGCCAAGCCTGTACTCTGGTTCTGCTGAACACCTGTTCCTGGAGATATTCTTGCGTCACAACAAAGTCCTCCTGGGTGTCTATTATAGCCCCTCTCTTCGAATCGACTATTTTAACTCTTTTGAAACCCTTCTCAGTGACTTGACTCCTCTTTATAGCGACACCCTAATTCTCGGCGACTTCAACACTTGCCTTCTCAAGAATAACGGTCGCTCAGCGAAGCTGAATTCTCTTGTAAGTTCATTTAACATGCATATCCTTCCTCTAGAGGCCACTCACTTTCAACCACACTGCACCCCCTCTCTTCTAGATCTAATGATTACTTCTGACATGTCTAAGGTTGCTGCGCATGGCCAACTTAACGCCCCTTTCTCCTATCACAATCTTATTTACCTCTCTTATAAGATAAAGCCTCCCAAGCGTGCATCTAAATTCCTTGACATTCGTAGCTTCAAGGGCATGGATATAACCTCCCTTAATTCAGACGCCTCCTCTGTCGACTGGTTGCCTGTCTACGGTAGTGAGACCATTGATAACAAAGTACGGAACTTCAACTCTATTGTCCTTAGCTTGTTTGATAAGCATGCTCCGGTCAAGAGGGTTAAAGTGAAGCATCTTCCTGCACCGTGGCTTACTGACACCATTAAGGGTCTGATGGCTAAGAGAAACCGTGCCAAGTCTAGATATAAGAGGGATCCGACCGATGAGAATCTTTTAATTTTCAAACGCCTCCGTAATCGTTGCACTCGCCTGTGTCGTGATTCTAAACGCCGTCATATCTACGAATGTATCGAGAGCTTTACTCCAGCACAGGTCTGGAAGTTCCTGAAGACCCTTGGTGTTGGTAAGTCACAGGAATTGGCAGCCGGAAATGTCGATCTCCGGGGTCTCAATAGTTTCTTTGCAACTCCCCCTGTCGCGATGGACTCCCTCGTCAAGGATGCAACCCTTCGTAACCTACGGTCCAAGGCAACATCCCTCACCTCAGCATTTAATTTCATCCCTGTCGGAATCGGCGCAGTAAGGAGGGCAATACTAGCAATCTCGTCGAAGGCCATAGGTGAGGACAAGATATGTTCGCAGATGATGACAACTATCATTGATGTACTGTTACCTCTCATCACCCACATAATTAATGTGTCGCTTGACCAAAGTTGCTACCCCAGTCAGTGGAAATTGGCACTTGTGATTCCCCTCCCCAAAACGTCTAATCCCGCCTTCTTTAAAGATTTCCGTCCCATTTCTATTCTGCCTATCCTCTCCAAAGTCCTGGAATCAATTGTCCACTCCCAACTCTCCTCCTACCTTTCCTCAAAAATGTTACTGAATCCCCACCAATCAGGTTTCAGGCCGGGTCACAGCACTACCACAGTACTGCTCAAAGTCACTGACGACATTCAATTAGCAATGGATCAAAAGCAGCTTACGGTCCTTACACTGCTTGATTTCAGTAGCGCCTTTAACTGCGTCGATTTCGATATACTAGTCGAAATTTTAAAGTCACTTAATGTCTCCTCGCACTCTGCTCGCTGGTTTGACTCCTACCTGAGAGACCGCCAGCAACGCATTAAGTCTGAGGAGATCTCAACGGACTGGTGTGATCTCTCCGCAGGTGTTCCGCAGGGAGGCATCCTTTCTCCTCTCCTCTTCTCGGTATTCATTAACTCCATCTCTGACGTTCTTACCTCTTCTTATCATCTGTACGCAGATGACCTTCAAATATATCGGCACTTCTCTCCGTGTGATGTGAATCTGACAGTAGAGGCGTTGAATGCTGATCTCGATAACATCAGGAAATGGGCTACCTCTTATGGTCTGCTTGTCAACCCGGGCAAATCGCAGGCCATGATTTTGGGTACTCGTCACTCTCATAACCTAGTTCAGAAAATGCCCGTCGACCCTATAGTGTATGATGGTAACATAATTTCATACAGCGAGAAGGCCAAGAATCTTGGGGTTATATTTGATAAATTGTTGTCCTGGTCGCCCCATGTTTGTGAGGTCAGCAGACGAGTCTTTGCGTCATTTCACTCCCTACGAAGATTGCAGCACTTCCTGCCACAGCAGACTAAAATCACCCTTGCCCAGTCCCTCCTACTACCTTTTATCGACTATGCAGATGTTTGCTGGATCGGTGCGAACGAAGAACAACTGAACAAACTCGAGCGACTTCAAAACCTCGGGATTCGGTTTGTCTTCGGGCTGCGCAAGTATGACCATGTCTCACAGTATCGCAAGGAGTTGGGGTGGCTTCCGATCCGCCTTCGTCGTGATATGCAAGTTCTCTCCTATCTGTTCAACATTTTGCGAAATCCCCGCTACCCCTCATATCTTCGAGAACGTTTCGAGTTTATTTCCTCCAGGCATAGCAACCGGAGATCCCACACGATGTCTCTTCTCTCTACTCCTCGGCATAACACTGCGACTGTGGAACGCACTTCCCTGCGCTATTAGAGATAGTCCCTCAATTTTCACTTTTAAGACAAGATTGAAAGAGCATTTCCTTTCTCTTTCGTGATAGGTACTTTTATATATGTATATATAAGTAGTATATGTTTGATATATATAAAAAATTTTGCTTTTGTATTTTATTTAGTATATATCATTTATTAAATTATTATGTTTTAGTTGTAAACAATTAGATGTGTACAGTTTTATTGCGCACTAGGACTCTCCTGTTGCACAATTTTTTCTGTCCTACCTAGGTTTGCTGGTAGAAATCTCTCTTTAGAGATAAGCTCGCCTTTGCTCATAAAATGTTTTGTTACCTTACTATTAAGATTTCTGTGCAATAAAGAATATGAATATGAGAATATGAATGTTTCCGTTCTATATTGCGAGATTCCGATATACCACTATAATGTTTCCGTTCTATATTGCGAGATTCCGATATAATACTATAATGTTTCCGTTCTATATTATCTTTCATCCATGATGCACTCCATGTGCACGACAGTAAAAACGTTTTATTTTCCCAATAATTCGGTTTATCGTTGAATGCTGTATAAATTCGGTGAATGACATGTTTACACCGGCTTTACGACAAGGCAGCCATGAAATAAGTGCTAAAAGCGTCTTGCGGCTATCTGATGAGGATGATCTATAAAAAATGGGCTACCTCATAATTTGATGAAATTTTACTGGACACAAAGAAAACCAGTAAAAAACATACGAACTCAATACGCGTTTTACGGATATTGTATGAGTTTTGTATGAAGACCTCTGTGGTGTTGCGGGTTGAGGGTATACCTACCAAGCGAGAGAATCCCAGGGAGGAAATAAAACAGGTCTTGGATGTTATGGGCCAGAAGCAATACAGGGTGATTGGTTTCTCGATACATATATAGGGGTTAAAGTAGAGTTAAATTCCAGTCAATTTAACCCTTTAATACCCTATCTGAAAATAAATAGGTTTCGAGTAATTTTTATTTTTTATTTTTTATTTGTGATAAATACGGATACGAAAAAACAAAATTACGTTGGGTGACTTTTTGACTGTCGTTTGTTAGTTTAAACATCGTTGGTTTTGTGGAATAGCTTTAATTAAAAAGACACTTTTAACTTTGACGCAGTCAGTCCATCAACTCACTTGATGAGAAAACTTAAACGAATATTCAATTTCATGACCTCGATTTTTCGAATATATACTTTACATACTTAAATTCCAGTAGATGAAATATTGGCGATATCTTAAGATAATCAAGCCGTTGAAGTTGTTGATGAATGCCTGACTGACTTCAACTAGATGAAAGGCACCCATGGCGGCGTTCGCCAGCTGGCAACGTCTCCGTTGTATGTATGACCGCTGCGCTACAATGGAAGCCGAGATTTCCAAAAAAGTGCAGAGATTTACTCGAAGATTGTTGGAGATTCACACACCGTTCAATACGACTGTAGAATAAGTAAGTACTCCTATCTTGATACCTTGACCGCCGTACTAAACAAACATGAATGTAAAAAGCTAAACGAAAAAAAACGAACTCGACAATTTGCTAGAAAATAGGAACTTTATTTAGAAACAAAGTTGCTGTTACCAAAACTAAGTATCCATAATAAAACGCGATGAGGGAATTGCGTCAAAACAACTAGCTGCTGCGATGTCCGGGTTTAGCTGTTTTGTTTTAAAATAAGAGCTGGCTCTTAAAGAGGAAGTCATGCAGGCTAAATGGTTAAAAGCTAACTATAAGTCTATTCGGTGAGATTTTGGCCTGTACGCTCAAACCTGTTGAAGTTGTGTCGAAGGCTAAAGCGAGCTTAAAATAAAGCATCCTCCTCCGCTACCGAATCCATCAACATCGTCCATTAGCCATGTTCACTGGCTTGCACACGAAGCCAGCATGCCAGTAGCAGCAGTCGTGGACCCGCGCGTTATTTGGAATCTGGACAAAGAAGTCGCCTAGAGTTGGAAGCCTCATTTGAACTTAAAGTTTTCACTAATAACTTTAATCAATTGCCAAATTCTACTTCATGGTGATAACACTAAGCAGCAGTAGCAGTAATTCCATTGCCTATATAATTCGCATTGATGGCGAACGCAGTTTACTCAAAATATGCTCTGTATTAAACCATACATCATAACCACTCCCATCGTTTTTGTCAAGTGTATTGTTTCTTAACTGTTTTAAGTTTTTGTGTCTATGTTGGTGCGAAATGATGCGTTTTTACTCATAAGCTGACATGTCCTAATTCAGTCACCAAAAAGTGAAATCGCGGAGTCCCATCAAGTTATCCCCGGCAGTGAGCGGGAGCTATCAGTCGATTGTTTTCATTCTATTGCTCAACTTATCAGCCACCCTAATGTTGACCTGTTTGCGATCAGAGCGAAGCGCAAAAAATAACACAAAAACGCGCTTCAATGGCATATTCGTGAATAAATGATTATTACCAACCAACTTTTTAATTTTAATGACGATTCTCATGTATTTCATACAATTCATGAATCAAACAAGCACTGGTTTCCCAATTTATCGAAAATATCTGCCTAGATTAATCATAATGAAGGATCCCAACTGGCCACATTGGTAATTTTACAAGTTTCCTCGCTTCGCAATCAAGCAGCAAACAATCGAAGCATGCAGATGAAGCAAAATCCTGGTTCGTATGTTGCGGGTCCATAGCGAAGTAACATAGCACCTCCTCTTTGCTTACTTTACTATATACTTAAAACAGTGCGTGGTACGTAGTTGGTAAACAGGTTGCAAGAAAACATAAATGTCATTAACGGTCATTGATTTTTTTTCGGAAATTATATTTATGTCTATACACGGCAACGTTACAACAATTAGGTAACTCTTGCAAACGATAGCATTATACAACAAGTTGCTTTCAGTTTTGCTTGGTCAATATCTCAGATTTTTTCAATTGCCATTGCCAAACTCCCAGTAAAACTTATATAAGCACAATTTAACTAAAAATATAAAAATAGCCTTATTGACGTCATATTTCATTAATTCCTAAATTCCACATTGCGTAAAACTTTGTAGACATGTCTTTTACAACCAATATTAATCCTGCTTTTCTTGAAAAAAGGCCCGAAATGTTACCGATCTGACGTTTCTATTACGTAATAAGCGGGCTGGAGCGACAGCTTCAACATGTTGAGCAGATTTTATTATCGAAATATTGTTGTTATTATAGAGTAAACTAGTAACAAATGAAATTGTTGATACTATAGCTAATTTTGAATCTATTTATCACATCCACGTTAGTGGATAGATCATAATTATTTATGCTGTTTCAGACTTCTAGACCTAAGCTTCTGAGTTTGATCTTCTGAGATCAATTTGACATTTCCTCAACTTCGACTCTCAATGTGTATATGTCGGCGGCCGCTCGTCAAATTCGGCACATCATGATGTGCCTCTGCATATCATGATATGGCGGCATTTATTGATCTGCCGTGTTAAACCCGCCATATCGTCTCAAGACCAACGTTCGACGATCTACCAGACTATAACTGGGCCTATCGAAAAATAGGGTGATAATAAAGTTGGCTCAGTAGGTTGGGTAATAGGTTAGAACGTGAATGTGTAACCAGCGGAGCGAGCTTGCGACTGAAAGTAATGAAAAGCCAAACTTGACTAGAGTAGGTTATTGTGGCTAAATTTCAGTTGTGTTAAAGGTTAGGTTGGAACTTAGAAGAAGCAAAACCGGAGCATAACAAAGCGGAGCGGAGCGTAGCGTATGCAAATAAACACATCATTTAATAATGAGGACAATAAAATTCTCTAAAATATCATACTCGGATAACCAATAGTAGTCATCCAACTCCCGTGGGATGGTCATCCTACTTTTGTAGATTTGGTTTATTACCTAAAAAAAATTTTTGGGAGAAAATATTTAATACTTAAAAATATTTTTCGAAATGCATTATTATTCAACTAAATGAACAAGTGAATGAAATCAGTTTCCTATATGAAACTTACACGCAAAAATAGGTAAAAAAGGGAAAATTTTTGGTTGTTTTATTTTATTTTTAATGTTATTATTACAGGAGTTTAGTCATATTTTCTATAATTTTCTTGGTCTCGGAGCTCGGGCTGCCCCGCGGGGCTCTGCGCGGGAGCATGCGTCAGTCTGCTTCGACGCGATGCGACGGGTATTTGTTTTCTTTGTCTAATTCTCAATGCCATTGGCCTATGTTCAGCCCTTAATATGGCGCGGCACGATGTGCCCAATTCTACAGTCGGCCTCCGACATATACATATTAAAGCTTAGATTTTAAGTACTAATTCGAGGACTAAGCACGATAATAACAGCTACAGCCCATTAATGTCCCCACCGAGGGGCACGGGCCTTTACCCGGATACGAGTGCGATTGAGCCATACTCCACCACGCTGGCTCAGTGCGGGTTGACGGAGGGGTGTTGGGATTGTGGCCAACCCGACTGTCAGAAGCTATAGCTTTACGTGTCATCCAAAACACGGAAACGTCCGAAACAAATGCCACATAGAACGGACACTCATCCAGTGCCCGTCTCGGCCAGATGTTGCTACCCGCACGATCGTTTCCGATTTGGACCCTTCTCGATATACTTGTGATTAATGATTAAACAAATTCACCTGGGCGTGAAGTTCTATCATAATTATACGAAGTGCTTCGTGCGTAGAGATAAACCAACCACCCACCGGGGTTTCCTCGAATGTTGTGAAATCTCAAATATTCATGTCATGACACGACAGAGCGGGATTGACAGCAGGTAAAAACATATATGTTGCCAGGGAAATATTACAATTCTCCTAACTACAGTAAGTAACTATTATCTAATCTGTGCTACAGTGCAGAGTGGTGACACTAACGTGTTTTAAAAAAAGGTGTACATATGACAATACTTAGATTGGCTCCGGAACATGATATCCGTTTCCCAAAATACCCTTTCCCGTCACTACATTTTCCTTAATAATCCTATTCCCGATACATGTGTCTCCCAGAAAGTGTTTTCCTCGAAATATACGTTTGGTATGAAAGTCCTAATCCTGAAACGGCCGTTCCCGTCACTACCGTTTCCTAAAAAATCCGTTTCCCAGAATGTATTTACCCCAAAAAACACGTTTGGCTTGATCTCCCTTTCGTAAAACATCCATTCCCGTCACTACGCGATATATATAGTGGTATGTGTAACCTCTTTATAATACCACTTCCAAACCTCTTACATACCTAGATAAACCTTCATACTGATGGCCACTTATTAACTGATGACATGTGTTTTCTTATTTGGAAAGGGTTATCTACTGTTATTTTCAATAGATGTACAGTCGATTAAATAAGGATATTAAATTTATAAAAAGATTCTTCCAAAAGGGAAAAGATTTTTTGCTGATCGGTATTTACCGTTATAACTTACACACGAGAAATAGAATGAGTGGTTATTGGATGGGTATGGGTTTCTAGGGTTCCGTACGTTCGAATAAAAAACCAAAACCCTTATAGGATCACTCATGTCTGTCTATGTCTGTTTATCTCTCACAACAGCTCCAAATCTACTGACTTAGTTGAAAGTTGACAGGTATACAGTCAAAGACATTTTACATCTGTACAAAATACGTAACAAAAATACCCGCACACGCCTTTATGCCTTGGACAAACGTTGTGTTCAGATAATTTTAACCACGTATGAATGAATTAAAAAAGACGTGATTGTTTCGTTTATGGATAGTCGAGTAGCTTCTAGTATTTTAGATACCTTTACAAATATTACGTAAGTCTTAGAACGGGAATAAAGATAAATTAGGATTTCTTTAGGGGTGTCATGAGAAATGAGTTTTTTGGGTATACGGGTGTCATGAGTCTAATGGCATACTGATCCAATGAAAAACGGGTGTTTTGGCATACGGATCCTATGAGAGACGGATCTGTTGGCGTACGGTCGTTTAAAGAAACTGTTATTTTGGAACGGGTGTTTTGGGTACGGTTGTTTTGGGAAATGGACAGATTTCAGGTACAAATCATTTTGGACGAAGCACTTTGTATAATATAAACTTCATATACAGGTAAGTTCGTTTGATCATTATTTTTTTACAACTTTAGCAGATTACAGACCTGAGTAATCGATATTAATTTCAACTTGATATCCTAACGAGTTCCTCAAAAAAAGAGTCTTGATGTGATGGTACACGAGAGTCAGTACATTTGATACTTCATTTTGCGTGACAGAGGGCTAGCCCATCGCCGCGCTGTTTTGAATACGAGAATCGGTTCATATAACGTTTGGGGTTTTGAGTAGCTCAGGGTAAGTTAGCAAAAAACAATGTGCCGAGCGCGTGGGATGGTTCGAGGAAGGTTACAGGTCAGGTTTTTTTGTCGCATTCCTGCGAGATGTGTAGGGATCAGAGCCGATTTGGCTGCGCGCTGAATAAATTATGAATAACTAAATAATGGAAGGTTATTATGGAACGATACGGAGAAAGCTATTATGTTGACTGCAAATATACAATTGCGTTTGTTTATTACGACATGGCGAGTTTGGCACCACGGGTTTGAATATCATTCTAGTGGTCTTTGTCTAGCGCGCTAGCGGTCGGGAAGGCTTAATTAATCGCAACAAGCTTTTATGGTCAGCGATCAACAGATTCTGTGTATCGGCAGTACCAAATGATTTGAGTGATAACCTACGGTTGATCATAGTGAATATGCGTACACACAATTTGTAGAACGGCGGATCTGCATGACATGGTTGAAATTAGACCCTGTGTAGTTAGTGATAAGAAGCTTCGCTTGGGCAGAGCGTGTTCGCAAAGGACGCCATTTTTTTTCAGACACGTGGGGTCTATAAATACGATTGCGGGGGAAGGGAATTCATTCAGTCTCAGCGTCTAGCTACTGTGACAGTCGTCTTTCAACAAATTCTAAACAGTTTGGTCTGCCGTTTTACGCGTCGGAACTGGACGAATTGTGATTGCGAAGTTACAGTGGATTTTCGTGAGTGTCTGAAACGCCGAGATATACCTCGGTTCGTATCCTTTATATCAACCTACCCCAAATTCCGAAACTATCCTTGGGTCGTTAGAAAAGAACTTGTAGGTAACTGATCTGAGTCTGAGTCTGGGCTTGGAGCGACCCTAAATTCCTTTTTCCTTCACCATAGGGTTCCTGGATTGGCTCTTAGGATATTCGCGGGCTAATCCTCTCCTCATTCCTTTCGAGTAGCGAGTTTTTAAATTCCCACACACACAGTCATTAAACATACAAGCACATTCAAATCAAACTCAACCATTTTCGAGTGGTGTCGATAATGGACGTGGTATAACACTAGCATTTTAGACTAGGCTAGACAGGAGTTTAGTTGCGGCTAAACCTAGGTTGGCAGGGCATAGGGAGACTGTTTGATCGATGAGGTTCCGCGGATGGAAATAACAAATTCAGAACAAAGTTAAACCGGTGTCAACACAGATAACCTATCCTGTTGATATTTTGACATTTGAGTGTTATCGGGGACGCGCGAAGAGATCAAATTACAGTCTAAAGTTCATTGTTTAGGACCGGGTAGGTTGTTTTGCTTTGCCTTGGGTCAGTTTGGATTCAAGTTGCATCTTTAAATTAAATGTAAATTTCGCTGGAGGTCTAATGTGTAGGCTGAGTCAAATATATATGATTAGGCTTGGCCGAGGTCGTGCTGAGGTCAGTGGAATTCATAGATCGGTATTTACCGAACTATGCACTTCGCTATGGTGAGGGTTAGATCTCCTAAAGCGCTAATGACTACGTTTCGATAACATCCAGCTCAAATTGCGCAGAGTTGAAGGTTTCAAAACGTTACGGACCTTTTGAGGTAACCGCTAGTTCAAACCCATTTCAGAAAATCAAATCGCAATTGTGTAAACTGGTCTTTTCGGATCGTTATTGCCATAAACTAAATATATAATTGGAACCACCACAAGCCGCTACTAGCGAGCACATGAAATATCATTGAGTACTCACGTCGTCAAACTACGACGGATATCTATACGATATCCCAAACAAATATTACAAATCGTGGTCGACCACTAAAAGAAGTTCCAAGCGCCCATATATACAAAAAAAATAAATGGTACCATCACACAAAATACAACAACGATCGATCTGGCGCAATACACCGCTAACTGATGCGAAATACCGGCTTGCGGGCATACATGCTTTCTCTGTCTAACTTGAAACTGTAACATCCTGAATCAATCTTCCGTTCGACTATTGCGCCTAACGAACTTCTCAACGAACGAGAAATTCAGACTTATCATTCTTACATACAATTTTTACAGCTGAATCGGGACATCTCTTTTGGGGTAGATAGAATAGACGATCATAGCTACTGATAGCGGTGGCTCGATCTTAGCCTTTAATGCCGTTACATTGACGGTCAGACAGACGGACAGCCGGACAACGAAGGGATCCAATAAGGGTTTCTTTTTTCCTTTTAGGGAACCATAAAAAAACTCTCTTTTCACATATTCCTCAAAAAGCGAAACTGGCAGAAACAGGTGAAACTTAATTAAAAGTTTAAAAATGGTGAAAGTAGCAACAGATCGAAAACAGATTTTTCAACCAAGTTTTCCATCGCTGTTGCTTCGACGTCTCTTATCAGACCCCTCCGTAGATTCTGAAGTTGTACATTTTTATCAAACGCTTTTATCAATTTTGAGACAACTTGGTCGTCGTCGATACAACCTCCTACCTATCAACTCCACTTTTCTTCAAAGCAAGCGCTCCGCAACATTTTATTGGAGGTAAACCTTTAGAACGTCGACAATCCATTCGCTTGACGGAAATTGGTTCCATTGACTTTTATAATACCTATACAGGGTGATTGGTAGATGGGTGCCAAGCTTTAAGGCGACGATAGTATAGACAATTATGATCAAATTAAGCCATAGTTGTCCTAGACAAAGTCTGACTATTTTTTTTTTAACAAATTTTTCAAGTTTTTTGTGAAATTACCCAAATTTTGACAGATTACTGCAAATTTATGAAAAAATAAGTCGTATTTTTTAGATTATTTAATTTATTTTATTGAATTAATGTGTAGCCAATCTAACAAAATACGTTCTAAGCATATCCGTTTTTTGACATTTTTTTAGAGTCATTTGAAGTTGATAAAAAAAAATCTTAAGTTAAAAATACTGTTTTCAGACCACATTTAAAAAAAAACAAGAGTGTTTTTCTAGTTCAAACCATTTCGAAAACATGCCTAATCATCGTTATTTCTTTTAAGGTATTATTCAAGAAGATATCTTACTAATTATTGAAATAAGGACCTAAAAACCAAATTGAGGGAGAAACTTTATCTTTTGGGGCAGACTAATAAAACACCATTTTAATTTTATTTATTTATTTTTTATGTTCAAAATGACCACCGCCATTTCGGATGCAGGTTCGAGCTCTGTTTCTTACTTCGGTTCTGGTTATTTTTAACATCATCTCCCCCCGCATCGTGTTAAATGCTACATTAATTCTTTCAATTAGTTGTTCTCTCGTATTCATTTCTTCATGCGTGTACACCAGTTCCTTGGCCCGATCCCACATGAAAAAGTCCAGCGGGGTCAGATCCGGCGACCGGGCGGGCCAAGGAATTGGTCCATCTCTGCCGATCCAGCGTTGAGGGAAAGCATTATTCAAAAGTTTCCTCACCATTAAAGTCCAATGAGCTGGACAGCCATCTTGTTGTAAAATAATTTCACGGTCGGTGTTAAGTACTGGGTCACCGGATTCCTCGAACAGTATTGGTAAGTCATTTTGCAAGAATTCTAAATATTTTTCACCATTCAAATTATCTGGCAAGATGTGGGGCCCAATCAATGTTCTGCCTATTACTGCTGCCCAGATATTGACAGAAATTTTCTCTGGAAGGACACCTGTTTCTTCCAGTATGGATTGCGGTCCTTATCAGGCCCATTTGTGGAGTTTATGAAAGTTCGTATTGCCCTATCTATCGAATTTACTTTCATCCGTCCAAATGATTGATATTAAAAACCACGGATCGTCAATATCTGCATTGAGGAGGAATCGGCAGAATTGTAATCTCCTTTGGGGATCTTGCTCTTCCAGAACTTGTACACCCCTGCCATGGAACGGATACTTGTAATTTTGATGCATGGTATTCCAGACCTTCCACTGCGAAATGTTGAGGTTTCGAGCCACTACTCTGGTACTAGTTGTAGGATCCGCTTCAAATGCTGCTAAAATGTCTTCTTCGATGCCAGGTGCGTGTCTGCCTGGGTTGACTCTAGGTTCCACTCGGCGTATCCCATATTCGATAAGTCTTCGATATGTAATGTAAAACACTCGGACATTCCCTGCGATTAGGATAGCGCTCTTGCTACAACTGTCGAGCCAAATTTCCTTTACTGTCAGCTCCATACATAAAGATGATATCAGCATATTCTTCATTTGAAAAATTAGCCGTAGTTCCGCACACTGAGCAAAAATAGCGTAAGAGCGCACTAAATGTCAACTTAACACAATTTAATATTTCAAAATCAACACGTGCAGGATCTTTACAGCTACAATTGGACACGGTTAGCGTAAGAGTGCACTAAATGTTAACAAAACACAATTTAACAGTTCAAAATCAACACGTGCAGGGAGCTTTACAGCTACAACTGGACACGGTGAGTTAAATAAACACATCCAATACTATCTCAATCAACACACAAAACGTCAACTCTAAAGGGCAGTAGTTACTCAACTAATAAAAAATGTATCGGCCGGATCAGAAATCTGTTTAGCACCGATTGAATGATCCTTATGAAACGACCTTATTGCCTTATTAAGTAGGTCAAATTACCTATAAAAACCAAGATACTTATCGCCTTCTTCTAATGGGCGAACTACCTGGAAACTGGTTATGCTGCCGTCTGCCAACCCGTCGTCACACGGCGGCGTGAGGCAGCTATTGTTTGGAACCTAATCCCCTCAGTTTCATTTTTAGTTCTTACATGTGCACAATAATTATTAAAATTAATATAAAATTTTTAAGAACATCCAAATTTAGCAAAAAAATCGTTTTAATTAGTCTGCCCCAAAATATGAATTTTCTCCCTCAATTTGGTTTTTAGGTCCTTATTTCAATAATTAGTAAGATATCTCCTTAAATGATACCTTAAAAGAAAGAACGATGATTAGGCATGTTTTTTAAATGGTTTGAACTAAAAAAAACACTCTTGTTTTTTTTAAATGTGGTCTGAAAACAGTATTTTTGGTTTAAGATTTTTTTATCAACTTCAGATGACCCTAAAAAAAAAGTCAAAATACAGATGTGCCTAGAACGTATTTTGATAGATTGGCTACACATTATTTCAATAAAATAAATTAAATAATCAAAAAAATACCATTTATTTTTTCATAAATTTGCAGTAATCTGTCAAAATTTGGGTAATTTCACAAAAAACTTGAAAAATTTGTTAAAAAAAAACAGTCAGCCTTTGTCTGAGACAACTATGCCTTAATTTGATCATAATTGCCTATACTATCGTCGCCTTAAAGCTTTGCACCCATCTACCAATCACCCTGTATTGTATAAAATATCTAGGATATGACAATAATAATGTGGCCTATTGATGTCCACACCGAGAGGCACAGGCCTATTCCCGGATTCGAATAAGGGTGTGTGGAGCACGCTGGCTTAGTGCCGGATGATGGAGGGGTGTTGGGCTAGTGAATGTATGCCAATATTTTGGTGAAACATTATCGCAATAATGTTAACTTATTATATAAAACTTGGCATATTTCCTACGCTACACCAGAAAATCGTGTAATGCAATACAGTCTGAGTCTTTTTAAAGTTCACAAATCGAACAGGGTTGAAGATGACCACATATATACATCGACAAAAATAGTTATAAAAAAAAGTTTTCCTGTTATGCCTTGGTTTGCTGAGAAAAATTTCTTTTTTGAGATAAGCTCGCCTTTGTACATAAGTTTTCCACTAATTGCCTTTGTAATTATCTGGGTACAATAAAGAATTATGAAATTATGAAAAAAACCACCTACCCCTTATATTTTTATGGGCATTTTTAATTTTTTTCGAACACAATGTTCCAACTGCAAAAAATACATAAATGGAAGGATTTGTCGTAATCGAATTTACTGGATAGTGATCACGAAGGATAGGAGGTACTGCCAGTAACAAAAAATCGCTGAAAAAGTGTTAACTGTAAACTTAAATTACATTTTCTCTATTGTGTTATTTTTTGGAGTACTTTTTTAGTATTTGTAGTTATCCTCAAAAATTGGTCCCCAAAATGGAATTATTTTGTTTCGTAATATTAATTAGTCTTCGTCTTATTAGCTTTCAAAATACACCAAAATATGTTTCTTACTAAATCACTTTTTCACTGTAAACTTAAATTATACTTAGTATGTTTCAGAATAGTAGTAATTTTTTGGAGTACTTTTTAGTAATTGCAGTTTTCCACAAAATTTGGTCTCAAAAAAGGATTATTTTATTGCAGAATATGATTTTAAAGACACTAAAATTATGTTTCTATTTAAATCACTTATTTTAAATATGTAAGTGATACCCCTATTTATTTTTTCTGAAATAATATAAATCATAATCCCTATAGTGACATAGCGCATTAATAAGGTAATAAATATATATAAATGTAGCCCAGTCCAGCACCGCGCCTGCGCGCGAGTCCAGCACCGCGCCTGCGCGCGAGGCCAAGCGGTTTTGAACATTATGTTATGGTGATTAAATTAAAAACCTACAACGTAAAAAGTATTTCTAGAAATACCATGGGAGGTGAGTGGTTAATGTCCCCAGGGGCAGAGGCCTTACCCGGATCCGAGTAAGATTGAGCCATACTCCATCACGCTGGCTCAGTGTCAACCCGTACTGATGTACGAGTTTAACTATAAATACTGCCAAGGAGCGATAGTAGCCATGACCTACAGCTGAAAGTGTCATCCGATACACGGAACACCCGATAATAATAAACTACGTATAAAAAATATAAGGGCGGATATTTTTTGTCGATAAATGTGGTCCTCTTCAAGCCTGTTCGATAAGCGCATTTTATAAAGACTCACACTGTATATATGTCGCAGTTAGTTGGTAAAATCAGACACTTAACTAACTCTCCAGACATTTAATTAAATACCGACGTTTAACCAAGTCACTAAAATTCCGTCAGACAAGTGAGTGAACGAAACGTTTAATGAGTTGTCTAAACGCTCCTAGGCAACAAGACATATACAACCAAATTTTTTTTTTATGTGTACTTAAGTTTATGTTTTAAGTAATTTATGTTGTTCTTACATATTCAACCTAACACGAAGGGTAAAGGAGGCTAGCTTCGCTCTCCCCCTTTACCCTTCACCTAAGCTACCGCAATGTTTTCCCCTGATATAAGCTGTGCAAATCAGCTGTTGTCGTGACGCCATCTTGTTTTACAACACGCCGGCTTTCGGTAAGACAGATTGTTAAAAGTTTTCGACGATGCTTTATTTAAATCAAAATGCAAGTGACTTGGTTAAACGTCGGAATTTAATTAAAGGTCTAGGAGTTAGTTAAGTGTCTGATTTAATCAACCAACTGCGACATATATAATCAGTCGCTCGTCTTCGATCAATTTCAATCACTTTCAATCCTTTCCACTGTGGAATCCAGTAGCAGTCTATGTGAAATCGACTCTGAAGTGAACTCAGTTTCTAGCTCAGTACCACTTGACCCATCTGTGCCTGAAGGCGGGTCAAGTAAAATTTAGTAAATATGGCCAATCTGTGCTATTATTATTATTGATTTGATTACAGATTTTAGTAAGAGCATGCATAACATAACATAGCGTCACGCCTTTTCACATACGGGGTGGCAGAGGCACAATTTAGCCCACGAAAAACCTGTTATTCAATATTCAACTTTGGGTGACGGGAGACTAGCCTATCGCCGCAGCTACGAAGATGCTATTAGAGAATGCATATTTTGGTATTCGAACGAAAATACCTTAAAATGTATTACGTAATTAACCAACGGTATCCTGTAAACTTCATTATCAGTTGAACGTTTGATTACGAAGGGTCTTAACTTAATTATGGGGCGGGAATCAAGACAATGAACCGTACTCCCAGTGGGTAAATTACAGATTGGAGAAGGCGATTTCATTAATTATAAGCGGCAACCCTAAAATACGGTTTAAGCTTATGGCAACAGGGAGATGAAGCGATCACTCGGGTTAATAAACATCACATGTTGGTACTTGGATGGGTTAGCAATTTGTCTGCTCTCTCCGTGACGTCATGGGAGAAGTTGTGCAGATTATTCTAGATTAGATAGGTGTAGTAAAATTTTATGGGGTTGTTATGGAGATGATTTGACGACCCGAATGGCCGAGTCGGCAGTGACACTGCCTACGAAGCCAAGGGTATCGGGTTCGAGTCACGGTGGGGGGGGGGGGGGGGAAATATTTGTTTGATGAGAACGGATGTTTGTACCCCGTCATGGATGATTATCTATCTAAGTATAATATTTATCTATTAAGTATGTGTATCGTTGTCTAGTACCCTAGATACAGGGAATCCTAGTTTGGGGCTAGATCGATGTGTGTTAATATTTTCCAAGGTATTATTATTATTAATCTGATCTACTATCCCTATGCAACCGATTTGATTAGACCAACGTTATCTCTTACTTCTCCGTGCATTTTAGACCGAGCAGTCATACACAGATATATAAAACGTTACATTAATGGAAAACATATGTACAAAGGCAAGCTAAAAAAAGAGATTTCTTCCAGAAACCAAGGCAAGACAGGGAAAAATTACCACGAAAGGGTAGGCAGTGCACAATGCTTAATATGTTATCAATAATAAGATACTTACAAGTAAATTAAATGTCGATAAAATTTGGATAATAAAATACCTATATACTAAACTTCTAAATAAGTACTAATATATACATAAACCTGTACATATAGTAATAATATACATACTATCATGAAAGAGAGAGAAAGTGCTCTTTTGCCATGTTTTTGAAAGAGAAAAGAATCCCTCAATGCCTGAAGACAAAGGTATTTACCCAATGTGTACTGCCCACTCTCACATACGGTGCCGAAATATGGGCGCTCACGAAGGAGATGTGCACAAAGTCACGGTAGCACAAAGAGCCATGGAGCGTGCCAAGCTAGGCATCAGGCTGTCAGACCGTATTCGTAATACCGAAATCAGACAACGAACCAAGGTGACTGATGTGGGTAAGTGGATAGCACGGCTTAAGTGGATGTGGGCAGGATACTTGGCAAGGCGAGAAGACGGAAGATGGACCATATCGGCGACAGAGTGGTGGCCAAGAGGAGGCCAAAGATCGGTCGGCGGACCATCTGCCAGATGGTCCGACGATGTGGCGAGGGTGGCAGGAGAGCAATGGACGCGGGTTGCAGGACCGTACTGAATGGCGTGTTTATGAGGAGGCCTATACCCAACAGTGGATCCCCTGACAGGCTGATGATGATGATGATGATGAAGTAATTTGTACGGAGAAGGAAAAAATAAAGTTACTCTGATCAATTCGGTTTCATAGTAAAAGTTTCGCAGCAAGATGTTCCCATCATCCCCCTTTAAATATGACTACACCTTTGCGATACACCCTGTAATAATAAGTTTAGGACAGGAAGGAAAACGCTGGAGCTTTTATTTGTACAATTTTTCCTGTCCATGTTCGCTTGTATCATTTTGGTATACATATATGTGTGTAGCAATAAATAGTACACAAGCGTATAAAGAGCGCGTCATTGCAAGTGACTCGTAAAGAATTTCATTTCTCTGTACCCGTGCGCCCTCGAGGTATGAAAGGTCTGTTCAATAGTTCAATAGTATTTATTCATAAACAATAGTACAATTGTGTCTGAAATACATCGATTAAAACTAAAATATTATTTAAATGGTATAACAATTCTATACAAGTGAAATCATTATAAGCCAGAAATATAATAAAATGTAACTTAATTGAAATTAAATTAAATGATAGGTAGACAAAAAACACTTTGACATGTCAAAATAAATTATTCAATACAAATACAAATCACATACCTGGCATAATAGTTATTAGTAATCATAAGTGAAGTACGTCTAATTAAACGTCAAAACTAAAATTAATCATGCGCATGTCACAATAAATAAATAAATTCATAAACACAAGGAATAAAATATCATGTCATAAATAAAAATTGTATAATGTTATTTTGATTGATTGCAGAATTCGTCAATACTGTATGGACTCATTTCCAATAAGAATTTTCTTAGCTTGTCCTTAAAACTGCTGTGCGTAACCATGAGCTTAAGCTCTGTCGGGAGCTGGTTAAATAACCTGAGTGACTGATAACCCGCTGAATGTCTTGCTACTTCTAACCTAGGTGCAGATACTATCGGAAAGTCCTTTCTACGCGAATTCTCTCGTGTATGTCTCTGTTCCTGGCTTTCTATTTTGTGAATATTCTTAACTAGAACATCCATCAGCACAAGCAAGTAAAGCGCCGGAACTGTCAGTATACCCAACCTGATGAAGTGCGGCCTGCACGATTCCGTCTGTTGGATACGAGCTATCGTGCGGATTGCCCTTTTTTGTAACACGAATGCTTTTAAAATATTATATTCATAGCTATTTCCCCACAACTTGATGCTATAGCGCAACTTGGACTCAACCAGAGCATAATAAACCATTTTCAGGTGTCCTTCAGTTACTACGTCCCTAAGACTTCTCAGGGCATAGCACGCTGAGCCAATACTACCTTCCAGGGCAGTAAGTTCGGGCTTCCAGTTGAGAGAGGCATCAATATTAACCCCCAAAAACCTAACTACATTGACTGTCGCCACTGCGTCCCCGTTTAGGGTAGCCTTTATTTTATCATTATTTCGTGCGGTGGTCTTGAATAAGAGTAGATTAGTTTTAGTGGTGTTGATTTTCAGGTTATTGTTGGTAAACCAGGAATCAAACAGTTTTAGAATAACATTAACTTTAGATTCGAGTGATGTTATATCCTTGTCTGAAACGACAGCATTTGTGTCATCCGCATAAACTACAAGTTGACTATCAGGTATTTCCCTACCAATATACTCAAACAGGTCGTTAGTGAAAACAATAAAGAAGATTGGGCCCAAAATAGAACCCTGCGGCACTCCTCTAGTCAGATGAACTAATCTGGACCTGTTTATCATTTGACATCCACTATCAGTCGAGCACAGTTCAACAAACTGCGTCCTATTTTGAAGGTAAGATTTCATTAAATTCAGGCATTTCCCTCTTACACCATAATGTTCCAGCTTATCTATTAAAATGTCATGGTCAACAAAATCAAACGCCGAGCTCAAGTCTAGAAAAAGTGCAGCAACTTTCATTTTCTCGTCTAGTTTACCTACAACGTCATCTACCAATGTATCAATAGCATCAGATGTACCCAAACCTCTCCGATAACCGAACTGTCTGTCACTAAGTATTTTATAATTTACCAAGTGCGCTAGAAATCTTGCCTTGATAATTTTCTCAAATATCTTCGATAGGACTGGCAATAATGAAATAGGTCTGTAGTGGGACGGATTTTCTTTTGTTCCTTTTTTATGAACTGGCAATACACGGGCGATCTTAAATTGATCTGGGAAAATTGCCATATTTAAACAGTTATTAAAGAAAATTGTAAGTGGCTCTGCTAAAATATCAATGTTGTTTTTGATAACTGTGATTGGCATGTCATCGTAACCGCATGATGGCTTGCTTTCAAAAAGTTGGACTATCTTTTTGATTTCAGTTATACACGTCTGTCTAAAGTCCATCTCGCCTGTGACTCTCGGGCAGTTAATTTTTAGCAGATCTACTGCTTGCTGAGAACCATTTATAATTCCTACGGATTTAACCTCAAATTGGTCTGCTAAGACGTCTACTATTTCGATTGGTTTGTGAATTATTTTGTCATTTACTTTTAGCAATAACTTTTCTGTAACCGAGATTGTTTTCTTATTTCTGTGTTTGTTCACTACTTTCCACAAGGCTTTGGTAGAGCATTTTGCTTTATTTAGTTCCGACCGAACTGCAAGCTTTTTGGCTTGTGTTAGTACTCTCCTGTATATCCTAATATACTCACTGCGGTAATGCTTGATACTCTCGTTACAGCTATTCATATTGGCTAAAACCCTCTTCATTTTACTTGAGACTTTTAGGCCTGGTGTAAGCCATTTAATTTTGCCTGACTTTTCTAACGCTATCTTTTTCTTCTTTTTTACAAAGCAACTATGGAAAATTTTACCAAAACTTGAAATAAAACCATTTATTCCTTTGTCATTTAGGTTTCCTCTTATAACTTCGGATCTAAACCGTTCATTATTGCTTTCTGAATACTGTCTGCGTTCTATTAGGAGAGTATGGTTTTCCTTGTGTGCTAAACTTAGATTCGGCAGTTTAAGGTTACAAAAGATTGCTGCATGACCATCTGAAATACCGTTATGATCCACATCCGTACCTTCAATATACTCTTCCGGCACATTTGTCAGAAAGTTGTCGAGGCATGATGCGCGAGCACCATTTCTGATAAAGGTTGGTGTATCTATCAAATATCTAAAATTGTAGCATTTCAACATGGCCAAAAATTTGTTGACTCTATTATTATCACTAAGGGTGTCCATGTTGAAATCCCCACAAATTATACAGGTTTTTGTGAAATGATGCTCTAAAAGCTTTTCTAGGCACACCATGAACTCATCGTACGTGTCATAGTCCGGATTTCGATAGCAACAGATAATACACAAATTTGTATCTTTATCTCTGATACCACATACCTCGAAACACTTATCTTTACACAGTTTCTTACAAATTGCTATTTCGTCATAACCTTTTTGCGCATGTCCTAAAATAAGTGAACCACCCCGTTTCATTGATACTCTAGTATTATAAGCAGCTATCTTATAATTTTCTATTTGAAATAATGAAGCCATGTGTTCGTTTAGAAAGTGTTCAGTAATACCGATGTAATGACAATGTTCTTGAAATCTATCTATGTACATCTCTAATTCATCCTTTTTTTTGGTGATTCCACACACATTTTGATGAAAAATGTTAATTTTTGCCATATTACTAGCTTTTCTATCAGTGGAAAGGGTACTTGTAGAGGGTATACCTATACATTTATCTGATTTCTCGATGTTAGGAACGAAAAAAACTGTGTGTTATTTGGTGTGAGGCTGGCTTTCGTCTTATTTGTAAAATAATATGGAATGGTGCCCATTTTGGGTAGATCTGATTGTGTGATTACTATTTTGTGATCTACAACGGCTTTCTTCTGAGTGTTTCTCTGGAAGAAGTAAGGAATGGTGCCCTTTTGCAAAATGGCTGGCTGGTGGGAGCAGGAATTATTGTTGTATATTGGGCTACTAATTGGTATGATCCCCGCATGCAGATGTGGTGTAACACTTTGTTTGTTCTGTTTGGATTTTATTAAAAAGCTCCTATGATTTGTTTTATTAGTTATACGCAATATTTCCCTTAAAATCTGTCTACTTATAGTTAATCGTCTAGGGATTCTAGTCATACCACCTACATTGTTTTCTTGTTGTATTAAGTCTACAAAGGTCGCATGGTCAAATTGGGTGCACAAGAATTTGAACATTTTGTTCATCATTTTCTCATTAAGAAACCTAGTCCAACAGATTGTACCAAGTAAAACATTTGCCCTTAATAAACTCATGATGTGGTACAGATGCGACTGCATTTTGGTAGGGTTTTTGTCATTTGTACCTAGAAGAAATACTACATAATCTTCTTCGGTATAGTCCCTACATATCTCCAAACAGGAAGATACTACCTGATCGGATGTTGCATTTGTCTTTATCAGTGATGTAACGGTGAAATCTTGTCCCAGAAGATCTTGAATAGATTCTCTGATACCATGTCCTCTTTCATCTGCAAACAGCATAACCCTGTGCTTCCCATTGGTCCTTGGGGTTTCTGTACTTTTTAGGTTATCACTTCGTTTTAAATTTAGGTTTTCATCTTGATTAGGTTTAATTTCATACTCTTGCCTCGATTTTTGTTCTTCATGTTGTTTGGTTTTTAGGTCTATTTCTTCTATTTTTGCTGTTTCTGAGCGGTTTTGTAGATGATCTGTAAAATCTGTTCCATCTTCACATTTTTGTTGTTCCTCGTAGTCTCGTCCACCTGGTGTCCATGTATTACCAATTATAAGGCGTTTCGGTGTGAGTTCTCTTTTCCTGTGGCTTGATCTTGGGGTTCTATATTTGGTAGGCGTTTCAGAACAAATCCTTTTCAGCAAATTGGTTTTCTTCTGACGATCTAGTAGTTGTTTTTTTAATAAATTGTTCTCTGTCGACAATGAGTCAATTTCAATATGTGCACTTTCTAGTTGCGTCTCTAATATAAGAATTCTATTTTTTAATTCCTGAAATTCTTCTGTTGATTCACATAGTTGATCCGATAG
This sequence comes from Argyresthia goedartella, assembly GCA_949825045.1. NCBI lineage: Eukaryota > Metazoa > Arthropoda > Insecta > Lepidoptera > Argyresthiidae > Argyresthia > Argyresthia goedartella. The sequence continues at coordinate 33,224,962 of OX463812.1, read as the reverse complement.
ATCTGGTAGACTCAGCGGAGGATTGGCAGAGACGTCTGAAATATTTAATGCGATCAGAGTTTCTTCATGTGAGTGTCGACGATTTCTACTTCCCTTTCTCAATGTTACGTTTTGGCGGGAGTTATCTGATTGCATTTTTAATTAGTAAGATGAGGGCAAAAAGAAAAGAGAGAAAAAAAAAATATAAAAAGTTTTAGCAGTCTTTGGATTTGATATGTTGACCTCCGGTTTGTAAAGCCGCCGTCGTTTACTACACGCCACGAGCGCAGTTACTTCAGCGTGTGAATTAGTGGTTTCGTTTCCGTCAGCCGTATCGAGGCACATCAATTTTTGCGCAGGGCTAGCGACATCTGTTGATATGTAGTGCCAACTTTTTGACCCAGATTCACCTAGCACTGAGAGTTTGAGACACTACACTACTATGTTATTCTTCATTCATGATGGCTTGCTTTCAAAAAGTTGGACTATCTTTTTGATTTCAGTTATACACGTCTGTCTAAAGTCCATCTCGCCTGTGACTCTCGGGCAGTTAATTTTTAGCAGATCTACTGCTTGCTGAGAACCATTTATAATTCCTACGGATTTAACCTCAAATTGGTCTGCTAAGACGTCTACTATTTCGATTGGTTTGTGAATTATTTTGTCATTTACTTTTAGCAATAACTTTTCTGTAACCGAGATTGTTTTCTTATTTCTGTGTTTGTTCACTACTTTCCACAAGGCTTTGGTAGAGCATTTTGCTTTATTTAGTTCCGACCGAACTGCAAGCTTTTTGGCTTGTGTTAGTACTCTCCTGTATATCCTAATATACTCACTGCGGTAATGCTTGATACTCTCGTTACAGCTATTCATATTGGCTAAAACCCTCTTCATTTTACTTGAGACTTTTAGGCCTGGTGTAAGCCATTTAATTTTGCCTGACTTTTCTAACGCTATCTTTTTCTTCTTTTTTACAAAGCAACTATGGAAAATTTTACCAAAACTTGAAATAAAACCATTTATTCCTTTGTCATTTAGGTTTCCTCTTATAACTTCGGATCTAAACCGTTCATTATTGCTTTCTGAATACTGTCTGCGTTCTATTAGGAGAGTATGGTTTTCCTTGTGTGCTAAACTTAGATTCGGCAGTTTAAGGTTACAAAAGATTGCTGCATGACCATCTGAAATACCGTTATGATCCACATCCGTACCTTCAATATACTCTTCCGGCACATTTGTCAGAAAGTTGTCGAGGCATGATGCGCGAGCACCATTTCTGATAAAGGTTGGTGTATCTATCAAATATCTAAAATTGTAGCATTTCAACATGGCCAAAAATTTGTTGAGTCTATTATTATCACTAAGGGTGTCCATGTTGAAATCCCCACAAATTATACAGGTTTTTGTGAAATGATGCTCTAAAAGCTTTTCTAGGCACACCATGAACTCATCGTACGTGTCATAGTCCGGATTTCGATAGCAACAGATAATACACAAATTTGTATCTTTATCTCTGATACCACATACCTCGAAACACTTATCTTTACACAGTTTCTTACAAATTGCTATTTCGTCATAACCTTTTTGCGCATGTCCTAAAATAAGTGAACCACCCCGTTTCATTGATACTCTAGTATTATAAGCAGCTATCTTATAATTTTCTATTTGAAATAATGAAGCCATGTGTTCGTTTAGAAAGTGTTCAGTAATACCGATGTAATGACAATGTTCTTGAAATCTATCTATGTACATCTCTAATTCATCCTTTTTTTTGGTGATTCCACACACATTTTGATGAAAAATGTTAATTTTTGCCATATTACTAGCTTTTCTATCAGTGGAAAGGGTACTTGTAGAGGGTATACCTATACATTTATCTGATTTCTCGATGTTAGGAACGAAAAAACTGTGTGTTATTTGGTGTGAGGCTGGCTTTCGTCTTATTTGTAAAATAATATGGAATGGTGCCCATTTTGGGTAGATCTGATTGTGTGATTACTATTTTGTGATCTACAACGGCTTTCTTCTGAGTGTTTCTCTGGAAGAAGTAAGGAATGGTGCCCTTTTGCAAAATGGCTGGCTGGTGGGAGCAGGAATTATTGTTGTATATTGGGCTACTAATTGGTATGATCCCCGCATGCAGATGTGGTGTAACACTTTGTTTGTTCTGTTTGGATTTTATTAAAAAGCTCCTATGATTTGTTTCATTAGTTATACGCAATATTTCCCTTAAAATCTGTCTACTTATAGTTAATCGTCTAGGGATTCTAGTCATACCACCTACATTGTTTTCTTGTTGTATTAAGTCTACAAAGGTCGCATGGTCAAATTGGGTGCACAAGAATTTGAACATTTTGTTCATCATTTTCTCATTAAGAAACCTAGTCCAACAGATTGTACCAAGTAAAACATTTGCCCTTAATAAACTCATGATGTGGTACAGATGCGACTGCATTTTGATAGGGTTTTTGTCATTTGTACCTAGAAGAAATACTACATAATCTTCTTCGGTATAGTCCCTACATATCTCCAAACAGGAAGATACTACCTGATCGGATGTTGCATTTGTCTTTATCAGTGATGTAACGGTGAAATCTTGTCCCAGAAGATCTTGAATAGATTCTCTGATACCATGTCCTCTTTCATCTGCAAACAGCATAACCCTGTGCTTCCCATTGGTCCTTGGGGTTTCTGTACTTTTTAGGTTATCACTTCGTTTTAAATTTAGGTTTTCATCTTGATTAGGTTTAATTTCATACTCTTGCCTCGATTTTTGTTCTTCATGTTGTTTGGTTTTTAGGTCTATTTCTTCTATTTTTGCTGTTTCTGAGCGGTTTTGTAGATGATCTGTAAAATCTGTTCCATCTTCACATTTTTGTTGTTCCTCGTAGTCTCGTCCACCTGGTGTCCATGTATTACCAATTATAAGGCGTTTCGGTGTGAGTTCTCTTTTCCTGTGGCTTGATCTTGGGGTTCTATATTTGGTAGGCGTTTCAGAACAAATCCTTTTCAGCAAATTGGTTTTCTTCTGACGATCTAGTAGTTGTTTTTTTAATAAATTGTTCTCTGTCGACAATGAGTCAATTTCAATATGTGCACTTTCTAGTTGCGTCTCTAATATAAGAATTCTATTTTTTAATTCCTGAAATTCTTCTGTTGATTCACATAGTTGATCCGATAGATCTGGTAGACTCAGCGGAGGATTGGCAGAGACGTCTGAAATATTTAATGCGATCAGAGTTTCTTCATGTGAGTGTCGACGATTTCTACTTCCCTTTCTCAATGTTACGTTTTGGCGGGAGTTATCTGATTGCATTTTTAATTAGTAAGATGAGGGCAAAAAGAAAAGAGAGAAAAAAAAAATATAAAAAGTTTTAGCAGTCTTTGGATTTGATATGTTGACCTCCGGTTTGTAAAGCCGCCGTCGTTTACTACACGCCACGAGCGCAGTTACTTCAGCGTGTGAATTAGTGGTTTCGTTTCCGTCAGCCGTATCGAGGCACATCAATTTTTGCGCAGGGCTAGCGACATCTGTTGATATGTAGTGCCAACTTTTTGACCCAGATTCACCTAGCACTGAGAGTTTGAGACACTACACTACTATGTTATTCTGGCGTAACAAGTCCTCGCGGTAGATGTCGTTGTTGTCCAAACGTACGTTAAAGTCCCGTTATCGAATTATGTTAGATCGTTTTAACAGCGTAATTACTAAGTTACTGTTGTTATATTTTGATCACTTTCTCTGTAGTTGGTAATGATACTAATTTATAGTTCTATTTATTGTCACTATTGTCATTTAGATATATTCAGTTCACATTTATATATTTCACTTTTACACCGTGTATATTGTGTTATATAAGTTGATAACACTAACACATCACTATTGTACCATTGTCTTCTGAAATTCACTGTTTTATACTAGTCAAACACTTAATTGCTAATTTTAATTTAAAATAATATCGGAGCTCAATGTTTACATGCTCGGTGCGGGTATCCCAAAAAAAAGTCTGTGTCATACCACTTCTCATCAAATGCTCATTATGTGCGAATTACACACACGAGCAAGCAATACGTATTCAACCCCACACACACACACACATGTAGGTGGTATTGTAGGTCAGTTGTTGTATTTATCAGTGAGATGTCAAAACTTGTTAATTTTACGACACATTGCATAACAGATTCGCGATGTATTGAACACAATTTCGCGTTATCCCTATAATAAACTAATGAACTATGAATATATTAATTGAATTGGATGGCATGAAAACCGGGACATCTGAGTGGCTCACAAGGTATTATAGTCCAGTAATTTGGTGGTTTTATCAGGCAAGTTTTCCGGGAGTCTTGAAAATTGCTGATTTTATAGCTATGCTCTTTCTGAATTTCAACGATGCGGTTAGCGCCACCATATTGGAAAAATGGCGCTTCAAAAAGGACTAAAACATAGACACACTTTTACACACAGGCACATACATTACTTCTGGCCCCAAACTAGGATATCCTGCGGCGTGGGAACCAGAAACAGCGACGTCGCACACATATAAACATCCAAGACCTGGGGGTTTCATCGAACCCGGGACCTCTCGCATGGTAGGCAGAGCCACAACCGCCACGCCACAGAGGCAGCCGTCTAAGCTAACGTAATATTATTGCATTTTGACCAGATAGAAGGAACCGTCTATCTATACCACCATCACATTATCTGTGCACTTCGTGAGACGTTCCAAGTTCGAATGCCAGCTCGGGAGGAATAAAATAAAATCCCCAGGTCTAGGATTCATATTTATATGTGTGTGACTTCGCTGTTTGTGGGTTCCACGATACAGGGTATCCTAGTGTGGGGCCAGGAGCAATTTATTTGTGTACAAGTGTTATTTATTTAGAATGCAGTGACCTTAATACAATTGAGGTTTATGACCTGTGCCTTCGACGCTGAGAAAAATAAGTGATTATACACAGTTATTTGTGAACGAAACAAGTATAGCAGATGAAAGAGTTTCTTGAGTGTTATGTTGCTATGGCGGAGACAAGTAGGTATTTAAACTATTGTAAACAAAGATGAAACGACACAGCTCCGTGGTATAAAGGGTTTCACTCTTGCTCTTCAAACAAAAAATGCAGGTTCGATTCCTGTTCATGTACCAATGAGATAATTAATTTATCTTAACCACTCACCTGCCGCACCTAACAGGTAGGCATCGTGACTTTGAACCTTATGCCATGGTAATAAAATTCAAAAAACCTATGACGGGAAATGGTATTTCTGGAAATACAATGGGAGGTGGTGAACATTATCGGTCGTTCAGTGTTTCGGATGGCACGTTAACCTGTAGGTCCCGGCTGCTATCGCTACGAGGAAGTGGTCGTAAAACCCCTCCATCAAACCGCACTGAGCCAGCGTGGTGGTGTATGGCTTAATCTTACTCGTTTCCGGGTAAAGGCCTGTGCCCCTCGGTGGGGATATTAATGGGCTACATTAATATACTATTTAAAACAAAGATGACATAGTTAGTTGATTCCGCAAACAATAAGCTCAACTAAAATACTCTATAATAAGGCATTTATGGTTAGTTTTGAGGCCATAGCTATTTTGAAAACTGTCACTTCAGACATTTGTTTGTTTACATAATTTTAAATACGTACTTGTCACTACTATAGTTTTATGTATGGGTATCTAGCTAGATATTCAGTGTATTGGTGCCAATACTGCCAATAGTTTGTATAGTACATAGTATTCTAGTTGATATGCACTGAATATATATTGTCTTAAAAAAAGTTTCACTGAATTATTGGAACGCACCTTTCAAATTCAAAATTCTTTATTACTTGCGAAGTATTTACAAATACTTCGCAAATATCATTTTCTGCCTCTTTTCTACATTGGACCACTGTGGGAGAAGCAGGTCGTAAAAACTCTCACAGATTGATTTTTAAATAACTTTTAAAAATTGGTTGCGTTTACTACAATTAAAATATTAATTGTTATAAATAATTACAAAATTATTAGCAGCGAGTTCTGAGTTGAGTTAGTAGATATTTACATATACTTCGCAAATATCATTTTCTGCCTCTTTTCTACATTGGACCACTGTGGGAGAAGCAGGTCGTAAAAACTCTCACAGATTGATTTTTAAATCCCTTTTAAAAATTGGTTGCGTTTACTAAAATTAAAATATTAATTGTTATAAATAATTACAAAATTATTAGCAGCGAGTTCTGAGTTGAGTTAGTAGATATTTATAAATAGTTCGCAAATATCATTTTCTGCCTCTTTTCTACATTGGACCACTGTGGGAGAAGCAGGTCGTAAAAACTCTCACAGATTGATTTTTAAATCCCTTTTAAAAATTGGTTGCGTTTACTACAATTAAAATATTAATTGTTATAAATAATTATATTCATATTCATATTCTTTATTGCACAGAAAACATAGATACACAGACAGTTACAATAATTTTTATAGGCAAAGGCGAGCTTATCTCTAAAAAGAGATTTCTTCCAGCAAACCTAGGCAAGACAGGAGTGTTTATGAAAAAGGACAGTCCTAGTGCGCAATAAAACAGTATACATACGTACGAAAATTGCTTTTAAAATATAAATAAAATATACCTAATAAAAATATATATATCTCAACTATATAATACACTAGATAGCATGCACATATATAAACTACAAAATATCATACATATACTTACATAAATATGATACTAATTACGAAAGAGAAAGGAAATACGCTTTCAATCTTCTCTTAAAAGTGAAAATTGAGGGACTATCCCTAATAGTGCAGGGAAGTGCGTTCCACAGTCGGATTGCCCTTAACCTAAAAGAGTGTTTGTAGGCGGCAGTTTTATGCCGAGGAGTTGACAGGAGAGACACCGTGTGGGATCTCCGATTACTATCCCTGGGGAAAAGAATCTCAAAACGTTCTCGAAGATATGTGGGGTAGCGGGGATTTCGCAAAATATTGAATAGATAAGAGAGAATGTGCATATCACGGCGAAGACGGATCGGAAGCCATCCCAGCTCCTTGCGATACTGGGAGACATGGTCGTACTTGCGCAGCCCGTAGACAAACAAAATAATTACAAAATTATTAGCAGCGAGTTCTGAGTTGAGTTAGTAGATATTTATAAATAGTTCGCAAATATCATTTTCTGCCTCTTTTCTACATTGGACCACTGTGGGAGAAGCAGGTCGTAAAAAATCTCACAGATTGATTTTTAAATCCCTTTTAAAAATTGGTTGTGTTTACTACAATTACAATATTAATTGTTATAAATAATTACAAAATTATTAGCAGCGAGTTCTGTGTTGAGTTAGATTAACCCGTCCCGTACAGTCCCGTCATTTAAGTACTCTTGAACATTGTAATATCCCTTTTTAGGCAAAGTCGCTTTTAAATTGTTTTTAACCACTCAACTCTCACGGTATTTCTAGAAATATTATTTCCGTTATAAGGTTTTGAATGTTATTACCATGGCATAAGGTTCAAATCGCGATGCCTTGTGCGTAGGCGTGGGAGGTGAGTTGCTAATTTCTCAAATGGCAATTTCAAAATCTCCACAGGTATCTTGTTGTAGTAGAGAATGAAAATAACTGCTAACTTTTGAAATAATTGCTAACTTTGCTAAGTATGTGATAATTTCTTAGATTAACATTACAGCTATCGCCAAATTTGGAAAATGTTATAAGGTTCTTGCGTTGATACATACATTGTTTTTAAAATTATATAAAAAATAGCTACAGTTAGTATTTCAATTTCTTTAAAAGGTTTTCTTAAGAAGTCTGTGCGTTTTAAACTATACATTATCTATAATGTATTTTCTGTAAATTAAAAATTGTTTAAATATCCGCTGCTTTCCCTCACAACAAGATACCATAGGATACTATTTAGGTAACTTATAGACTAGTCTAGCTGTAGCCACATCCGTGTTTTTTTTCTATTAGCTAATTTATCTATGTTGGGTCCCCTCTGCAATTTTCTATCAATGATTGTTCCTAGAAACTCCGTACCATTTACTAATTCTGACGTGTTGTTGTCCAACAATAAACTGGTCGCAACTTGCCTGACATTTGGAAGTGAGAGATTCACCAAAGTTATTGGCAGCTGACGCCTACACCCACTCTCGGGATACTGTTCCAGTATAAAATATTGCTATTAAGGTCGAATTCACAAGCTGCTCAATTGAAGTGCTACTTAACTGTCTAAATGGCTTGCCTAGAGATATTGATGAGATAAATTTGTTTACTGTAAAACTCCGAGTGGAAATTCCATTAGGGCATATATTTTACAATGATATGTCCCTAGATACAGTATTTTACTAGTTAGGGAGAGGGGGAACCAATTTGTAATGCGTACTAACCTTTTTGTGAATAAAGAATTTATTATTTTTATTATTTTGTTTGACTTTAGACTGTTTGAGTGAAATAAAGGCGATCATAGATAGTGCCGACGTAGAATCTGTGTTTGTACTAGGCGATATTAATGCTCATCCCCATGAACTCTTTTGTGGTGAGCTTCTTGACTTCTGCTCGGATTTTGAGTTCACTTGTGCGGATATTGAGAGACTAGGCCTAGACTCGGGTACGTACACCTACATCAGTGACGCTCACGGGTGCCGGAGGTGGCTGGACCATTGCGTGGTTACGCCATCGGCGCTGCTTACCATACAGGACATTAAGGTACATTATAACAATGTTTTCTGGTCCGATCACCTACCCTTGGAAATTGTGTGTTAACTAAATACCATAAGGTCAAAACAGTGTTACATAGATAAAAAGTGCAATAAAATTAAATGTGGAGTTAGAAAAATTGGTGACATACATAAATATTCGGAACTTTGTAATGATCATTTTAAAGACCTAAACATGCCAGCTGATTTTTGCCGGTGTGATGATAAATTTTGTAATGACTCTGGTCATAAAAAACTACTGGACAAAATGTACACTAACATAGTCAACATTCTGCAGAAATCAGCTGTTGAATGTTATCATGAATCTGAATTTAGAAAAAATAAGATTGTTGGGTGGAATAAACACATAAAACAGTCGCACCAGGAGGCCAAAAACAGACTGCATATCTGGATTATGTATGGCAAACCCACATCAGGTGAAGTTTATGACGAAATGTGTCTTAGTAAGAAGATTTTTAAGTCTAGAGTAAAGTGGTGCCAAGGGCACCAAGAGCAAATAAAAATGGATATACTCTCCCAGCATCGGTCTGACAAAAACTTTATCAAATTCTGGCAGTCAACAAATAAACTGAATATAAAATCTAGTTTATCTGATACAGTAAGTAACAAAAGTGATCATATAGATATAGCCAATTTATTTAAGGACCATTTCAGAGTAACTTCTTCCCTGGGGTTATCTAAAAATGTAAACAATGTCGATACATGTACGGGTGCCTTAACAATGCGTTTTACGCCGAAGCAAGTAGCTCTCGTCATTAAAAACATGACCCGTGGGAAATCCCCAGGGCATGATAGTCTCAGTATTGAGCACCTACAGTATGCAGGGGACCATCTGCCTAGGATTTTGTCTATGTTTCTTACATTATGTCTTAGCCACAGCTATCTACCGGAAGACCTCACTAGAACCATTGTTGTGCCTATTGTTAAGTGTAGGACTGGTGACATAGCGGATAAAAATAATTATAGACCGATATCGCTGGCGACCATTTTGGCAAAAGTGTTTGATAGTCTGTTAAACAGGGAGCTCGGTAGGCACATTCAGCTTCATGCGGCGCAGTTTGGTTTCCGTCCAGGCCTATCCACCGAAACTGCAATTCTGAGCTTAAAAAAGGTAGCCAGATATTACACAGACAGACAGACACCAGCCTATGCCTGCTTTCTGGATCTCTCCAAGGCTTTCGACTTAACATGCTATGATAAGTCATGGGAGAAGATGGAGAGGCTGGGTGTGCCTGCGGAGCTGTCAGCTATCTTCAGGCACTGGTATGCCACTCAAATAAACTGTGTCAGATGGGGGGATACATTGTCTGACATGTATAGACTGGATTGTGGGGTTAGGCAGGGAGGCTTATCTTCTCCAACACTCTTCAATCTATACATGACTATGCTGATTGAGGAATTGAGTAGCATGCATGTCGGTTGCAATATTGGCGGAAAACGCATCAACAATATAAGCTACGCTGACATGACATGACATGGCTTTGCTCGCGCTCTCTGTCAGTGCGATGAGGAAAATGTTGACTGTGTGTGAGAAATACGCTGAGACTCATGGCCTCCGGTACAATGTGAAAAAAAGTGTCTTTATGGTTTTTCAATCTGGTACTAGGACTCTAGCATATGTGCCTCCCATCAACCTAAATGGTGTAGCTCTTATAAGAGTCAACCATTTTAGATATCTTGGTCACATTGTATCAGAGGATCTTAAAGATGATCTCGATATTGAGAGGGAGCGCAGGGCGTTGGCAGTCAGAGGCTGTTATGAAGTTGTTATTGAATACTTATCGAGCGTTTTAGTGCTATTGAGCGTTTATGAATAATGTTTTTCAAGATCCTCCCTATTACGAACTTATAAACCTCTCATAAGTTTTTATGAATAAGACAGTTAATATCTACATAAAACTGCTAAATAGGTATGTACTGTGTTATGTGAATAAGTGTTTTGAGAATATGCTGGCCCGTAGATTTGCAAAATGTTCTAGACAGGTGAAAGTCACTTTATTTAAGTCATACTGTCAGACATTCTACACCAGCAGCCTATGGGTTCGGTATAAGCTGAAGACTTATAATGCCCTGCGAGTCCAGTATAATAACATATTTAGGGTGTTGTTGGGGCTGCCCCGGTTCTGCAGTGCATCAACAATGTTTGCTGAGGCGCGCACGGATGATTTTTACGCAATCATGCGGAAGCGCATTGTTTCGATTATCGGCAGATCCTGGGGCAGTGCCAATGAGATCCTGAAGGTGATCTCGAGAAGGTTTGACTGCCCAATGTACCAATACTGGGTGGTCAAGCTTGTCTCGAGTAATAAATAGTTTTTAGTTGATCATGTTTACTAACCATATTTTTTGTGTGCTCTAACAATTGGATCTTTGTTATCTGAATGAATAAACTGAATTGAAAATTGAATTGAAATTATTATAATTCTGGACTGACATTGCTGACTGCTCCGTTAAATAAAAAATAACACCATTTTTTTTAAAGTTTTTGTCTACTCGAACTATGCCTTGACGAAATATATGCCACTAAGGAATTAACACGCTGTATAGCAGTTGATAATGGTAAAGTGTATTTAAAAACTCTTAAATAATTAAGGAAATCACACGGTCTCTATAACTGACCGAGTGTGCATCTTATAACACGTATAAGCTATTTGTTCCAATGAAATAACACTCGCTTCGCTTATAACTATTGATACATACGATCTCAAGCTTGCAGTGGAGAAAATCTTAGATCAAACAATATCGACTCGTTCCAGATTATCATAATTTTTGTTGCTCGTGTATAATTTTGTTCGTTTCAACGATCAGACTAGACAGTGTGTTCTATCTAATGTACTGGGAACTTGGGGAAACAAGTTTATCCCTTTAAAAGTCTGGAGTATCCCTATTAGCGTAGCAGTTCTATCACTCTTTCCGTCCGTGGTATAACTTAAATATATATATATCTACTTCAGGCCTAAAAGGGACAAATCGGGATAAGTATAGGTTTTATACAACATGAACCAAAATGGCGGCGTTTTGGTGAATCGAAATGGCAATTTTATATGGTTACGCGGTGCATATGTCACCGTAAGATAGTCAAAACCGTTAGTTGATATATATATATATACATAACAGAAGAATCTGTATGGACATGTTCTTACTACATGACGTGCACAGACAGAGGACGCCTTAACTGTACTAAATTGGAGAACATTATTTATTTATATAATATATATATATATATATATATATATATACATTATTTATTTATATAATATATATATATATATATATATATATATATATATATATATATATATATATATATATATATTATATAAATAAATAATGTTCTCCAATTTAGTACAGTTAAGGCGTCCTCTGTCTGTGCACGTCATGTAGTAAGAACATGTCCATACAGATTCTTCTGTTGTCTAAAGAGAGCAGGCGGTAGTGAAGACAGCTGTCTTCACAAGATATACCATATAAGATAATTTAGGTAGGAGATAAATAATTTCTGTATACTTTCAATTCTATTTTTGTATTCGGATTATAACCCTGACTATATGCTACCACCATATTACAGGACAGATCGGCGATAACATAAGTATAATAATTTTATGATCGATATGTTCCTGAAGGATGTACAGGTTCGCAGTATGAATCCGAACTTTTGTAAACTTTTTGCATTATTGTATCTATATGAATATTAAATATATATTTTTGTCTTATAGCATACCCAAGACTTTGACCAAATCAACTCACTCTATATTGGCTCAAGCAAGGAGTCATCGAGGAGTCAGTCAAATTAACGGGCGTTTTTTCCTGGTGAGAGAGATTACCTGAAATGTACCAATTTTGACGCTGATTTTATTCAATTTGTAATGTCTGTTAAGCGTTTGAGGTCGCTTTGTAGTTTTTTACAATCACATTCGAAAGGATTTTGCATATATAAGATATATAGATTGTTTAAAATAGGTGTAAATATCAAAGAGGAACTAATATAGAAAAGAGGTCCTAGGTGTCATCCTTGAGGAACATGCGATGTTATCTGTACAAAGTCCGACTTAAAACCTCCCACTACTACCGCCTGCGAGCGATTCGTTAAGTAAGATTTTACCCATCGAAGAAGGTCACCGTGGATACCCAGATTTTGCAGTTTTTTCAGGAGTATAATGCGATCTACACGGTCAAAGGCTTTCTCAAAGTCCGAGTAGATTGAGACTTGGCCTCCACGTTCCATATTATTGAGAACAAAGTCTGTGAGACATACCATATTCGTAGAAGTATTTTTAGGCAGTCAATGGCAGAAAAGCTGATTGAAAAACATACAAATTAGTTATGATTAAAAAAAAAGGATTGCAAAAATATCTGATAAATAGACATCAAAGTAGACCGTCTTCGTCTCATTATTGTGAGCCGTTATTTTGTCAGCGGTATTGGGACCTAATAGCTCGTTTCTGTAACTCTTGACATATCCAGCATTCTTTCAAATACAAATCACAAATGCTTCAGATGACAGCTCGTGAGAAAAATGGCGTTCTGATTGTTCAAACGTCAGTTTGAAGGTGGCGCTTAAAAAATCAATTAAAGGTATCTGGATAGATGTCAGAGATAGAGAATAGAGCCAGCAGCCGTATCACACCGAGCCCGTGGGGTGTGTACACCCCCCCCCCCCTCCCGCGGCTGGCATTATACCGTCATGAAAAAGAAACTTCTAAGATATTTTCATGTAACACTGGACGGTAACGCTTCTGTAATCCAATTTTGCGCCGGGAGACACGAAAATGGGCTTACACTAGGGCCCGTCATAATAAACTGCTCCCAGCTCTTCCTGGGACCTTCCTCAACCTTCAAGCGCGTGAAAATTACAGATTTCATGTGGCTAAGCCGTAATTGTGATATAGCTGAGACAACGCTCAGAGCTGAGAGCGTTTTTTTTTAAGGGCCTGATAGCCCCAAGTGCACAACCGACAAGTCAAAGTTTGATCGACACTCAAATACTGCTGTAACTTCTCTCGCTCGGGCCCTTTTTGATTCACGTCGCATTTTTCATCCGATTCTGCTGAAATTTTGTGAGCTGGTCCGATAATTTTATGTTTTTTTCGGTCGATTTAGTTGTTGTTTTTTTTAATGGCGGACATGTGGGGTTGAAATTGTAAAAAAACCGTAACAGCCCAAACGGCTTGATAGATTCCAACAAATTAGGTTTCGTTGGATTTTTTAAGACCGTGACATTGATATAGGCTTTATAATTTTTGAGAATTTTAGATCGCACAATGCTACTTTCATACTCCATGTCGGTAAGCAGGTGCATTAATGAGTTTCTTTATTAGAAGTTCAGCTTTCCACCAACAGAGTCGAGAGGTCTAAAGCTCACAGAGCAACTAGTATTATTGATTCCGTATTCATCAGTCTTCTATCGCCACTTGGTATTGGTCGTAAAACCCCTCCATGAACCCGCACTGAGCCAGCGTGATCGAGTATGGCTTAATCTTACTCGTATCCGGGTTAAGGCCTGTGCCACTCGGTGGGCACATTTATATTCATCAGCCTGTGCCACTCGGTGGGCACATTTATATTCATCAGCCTGTGGGAACAACGCTGCCAACATCATAACCGTGTTGAGCGAAAATGTCCCCTTCGCCCTTAATATTGAGTGTAACAGATCGACTTTATGTCGCGGAACTCAAAAGGGCTAAGAAGGTACTTTGGCCCTCATTCAACGTGCGGAGATTGAAATGTGAATACGTGTTGGATATAAAATAATGCTGAAGGGATATCGGAATAGGAGCACACCTGAGGCAGGTTTGAAGAGAGACAGGAAAATCAAACTGTAACTGATCATACACGGCAAGACCCAGGATCATATTAAGTTTTCCATCATATTTGATTTTATTTCTGTAAGTAAGTTACTCAATTTCTATCCACTTCCAGTTTCAATGAGCAAAGAGCTTCACTAACCTGTGTACATAGTTCAATACTTAAATACTATATACAAAACTCTTTTTCAATGTTTCGATGTACGGCCTTGAATATAGTCCTTCATAGTACTTAATATTTTATTGTTAAGAATTAAAAAGGTATACTCGTACAAAATACTATCGTTTTACGTTTTCCCGTGTACAATAGTATGGAACCCTTCGTGTACGGGTCTGACGTCCTACTCGCACTTGACCGGTTTTATTTTATATATCTTTACCTCTCCCTTCAAGTGCCAAGCTAGACTGCCACTGCGTCGCCCTCGCAATGCCCTACTACTGATTATTTCTTAATTTAAAACACACATTTAAGATATTCTGAAAACCTATTTTTTTTGACGCAGAAATCAATCATATCAATGTTCATTTCACACCCTAAGAAATAGCAAATGTTAGGTGAAAAACATTTTTCTTTTTTTTTTTCATATAATGTTTCAAACTCACACATTGAAAAAAATAGGATATCTTCATGAAATGTATTTTTAAGGGATTTGGGAAGTGTTTCTTCTTCTTCTTCCTCTTGGAAGAGGAATTAAGCGCTTTAGAGATGGTCATTCTCTCATAACCTCGCCTTAATCGTTGTTAACCTCCGAGAGGAGATGGTACCAGAAGAAGAAGGAAAGTAATTTTGTTAAATGAATACTTGCCTAAGCTAATGCAAGACATATTCTTATCAACAATCAACAATAAGTTATATCATGATTATCATCCTTTTAAAAATAAAAACCTAAATCGCGGTTCAAGGCTTTTTTGAAATATGAATAAAATGTGAACACCGCTGAGTCGTAGCACTGTACGCTCGTAGCGACTACGACGTAGCATCTAGCCCGCTACGCCAGCTGCTACGCCGTAGGACAGTGTTGGTACAGTTGCATTGAGACAGTCATCGCATTTTTTTTAATTGATTTTATATTTTGACATCTCTTGTAAGGATCATAAAATAACTATCACTTAAATTATCTTCTAAATCCGTAAAATACCGTTGAGTAGGCCTGGTACTAAATATTTAATTTTCTCCCCATACACTTTTTAGGGCTCCGTAAGTTAATTCATAGGTTCGTCCGTTCATTACTAATTCTCCGCTGTCTGTATGTCTGTCCGTCCGTCTGTCCTACAGCGGGCTGTACCTCATGAACCGTCATTGTTACAGTAAAAAATTTAGAACCACACGCAATTTAAAAAAAATAACGACATCCCCATACAATATACATATTTTCTATGTTTCTTCTTGTTGATGGTATGGAACCCTTCGTGTGCAGTCTGACTCGCACTTGATTGTTTTTTTTATCGTCTCTCAGCTACAAAGCAACATAATATCAAAAGGTCCCTTCATTGGACAGAAGCCAGGATACGAGGGTCATTCACAATCCAGTGTTTATCTGTGAAGTATCATAAACCGGGGATATATGACATATTTTATATGATGGGGATTTTTTGTTTCTTCTGACCTTTAACCTTTGTTGACCTCAGCGTGAGTGTGAGCATCGGGGTCAAGTGGGAACATCGGAATGAATTTCCTGAATGCCTTATTCACAAAACTGCCAATCTTTATCAATGACCTTAATAATTCTATTCTTTTACGACTTGATTGACTATAAATTCTTAACTTTTGTTCAAGTGTAAATAAATTCTTATTGTAATTGTTTTTATAATTATTCTGAATATGAGTACAGCAATGGAATTAGTTTTTTTTCTGTTCATGTAAATCTAACATAAATCAAATCGTTTAGAGTCGTTGAGTAGTTACGAAGGAACACAGAAACTGTTATACATACACACATATCGACATAAAGGTCAAACACAAAAACCTTATCTCTTTCGCTTCGCTGCAGTCGGCTAAAAATAAAGTTGCTCAAATCAATTCGGTTTCTTGGTCAAAGTTGTTCGAAATGAAGTCCATCAACTCCAGTATATATGAATACACGTTCCTGATAGGCAATGTATATAGGTAAACCACACAAGGGCACGTGAGTAGATACTTAGATAGATTGCCCGAATTATTAATAATCAATAATAATAATAATACCTTGGACACTATTTACACACATTTATCTAGCCTTAAACTAGGATGCTCTGTATTTTGGTTACTTAACAACGATACACATACTTAAATAGATAAATATTATACTTAGATAGATAAAAAACCATGACTAGGGTACAAACATCCGTTCTCATCAAACACATATTTGCCCCCCCCCGGGACTCGAACCCGGGCCCCTTGGGTTCTTAGGCATTGTCACCGCCGACTCTGCCATTCGGGTCGACAAATTGTCGTGTTCGTTTCCTCAGAGCATCTTGACTCTGCGAGAGCATTGCTTATTTGCTCGCGTTAAGCCTCCAGCCAAATCGGTCTAAAGCCGCTCATTTCCCTTGCTTAAATATGGGCAAAAGATAGGGTATTATCGCTAAGGATAAGTATGGCTTTCGACAGTTTTGACATAATTAATCTTGTAGCGAAATCAAACATTCGGAACAGCGTGGTGTGTTTTTTGGTAGGGATATTGATAGGATCATCATCATATATTAAGGGGTCTTGTCGTCCCCTGTCGTTGCAGCAACTTCCAGTACTCTCTGTCTTGGGCCTTGGTCTTCATCTCCTGGTACGATCCACTATGGCTCCAAATCTTTAGTTGGTCTGTATATCTTCCCCTAGGACGCCCTCGCTGGCGTTTGCCCTCAAGCTTGCCCTTTATAATTGTAAGGAGGAGTCCTTCATGTCTTAGAATGTGTCCTAAGCACTTGGCTCTTCTGTTTGCTATAGTTCTACAAGCAAATATATACTATATAATAATATAATATATAATAATATGATAATAATAATATAATATAATAAACAAATGTATCCTATCGGATACATTTGTTTATTTTAAATAGTTTTAGTTGTGGTATTTTACCAATAAATCTTGGATTGTGTGTGGTCAGAGAATGGACGGCAATGGCCAATAGAAACAGAATAGAGTGTGGGGAGCTGACGGTCAGCCTGAAATTGTGGAGAGGCACGAAAAGAAGAAGTAGAACTATTACGGGAAATATTAAACTGCACATCAAAAATACCGATTTGCACTGCAAATATCAGGGCAAAATGCTGCGGTAGCTTAGGTGAAAGGTAAGGGGGGTGAGCGATGTGTTAGGATGAACATGTAAGAACAACAAAAAATACTTAAAACATAAACTTAAGTACACATGAAATATTTAAAACATAAAATGTGTTTTTGTTGATCCTTTTTTGCTGTGAAAATCATCCGATGTGCGATTAAATTCTAGCCAACTATTAATACCAATTGGTCTGCCTTTGAGTGTAGGGCGGGAGGATAACAAGAGAATGAGCGTACAACATCACAATATACTGGGATATAATAATTCACCAAGTTTAAAACTTAAACACACCGACTTCAAGTTCAAGCCCCATTCATTCCTTTCCGGTCGGGGTGCGAATGAAGTATATGTACATGAAAAGTCTTCATTAAAACTTTTGCTGCACGGAACCACAAATCAAAACGTCGTCTGTACATTTTTTTTTGTTTTTGTTGATTTATTCAAAAAGCGCTCAACCAATTAAAAAAATCATTATATGAGACCACCACTGAAATATAAACTACCAATCAAAAAAAGAATGAATAAAATCTATTCATAATTGACGGAGTAATCGCGTAACAAACGAACAAAAACAGTTGAATTAAGAACCTCTCCTTGTTGAAGTTTGTTGAAAAGAACGAGTAACATCTAAGCTTGAAGGATTACCTCTTGTTCCTCTTGTTCCTGCTCTATCTTACTCGCCACTTCCAATTCAATTTGGGCGGGACCTTAATGTTACTCGTTTTAGGGTTACCTATCGCTAACAGAAACTCTTCTCTGTTGCCTAAAACTTTGGACCTTAGGGTCATTATAAACATATTTACAAATACAAATACAAATATAGTAGTTTATGTGACTACTACATAATGGAGGGCATTAAAACTCGAGAGTGGGTTTATGAAACGAGCCATAAGCGAGTTTCATAATAATATCACTCGAGAGTTTTAATGCCTCATTATGTACAGTTACATACACTAGTTTATCTACACACATATCATAAGCTCTCTTTGATGTGTTCTGGAACCGCATGTTTGACATTGTGGCTCTGCAGTTGTTTAGCTTCTTCTGTAGTACCAACTTCACGCAGGCGGACGTCGGCGTTCGAAATTTGAATGTCTGTACCAACTTCACAGACAAACTAGGAGCGGCTCGCAGGTGGGCGTCAGCGTTCGAAATTCGAATGTCATAATATGTTGTAAAATTACACATTATGTTCATAATGTGTAATTTTTCAGATAAGAAATGAGTTTTTACCAAGTAGTTTAACATTATGCTGATCGTAACGTGCGGTTTTTGTACGCAGTAAAGAGGGTTTATGATACGTGTGTAGATAAAATGTATTACGTAAAAAGAATGATACACATTAACATGAGTAGCAGTTACAATTAAGCATTAGTACTAGACGCTTTTAATACGCTGATCATTTGGGGAATTATAGATCACATTATTTCACTGTGGTCGTGGGTGAAAAATGTTTTGGGTCACTAATACGTGACTGTGGTCTAATGGGTTTTCACACTTACTTCTCACACAGGAGATGCAGGTTCGAATCCTGACTAATGAGATAAATAATTTATCTTAAGTACATTATCGGACGTTCAGTGTTTCAGATGGCACGTTAAGCTGTAGGTCCCGGCTGCTATCGCTACGTGGTAGTGGCCGCAAAACCCCTCATCTTACTCGTATCCAGGTAAAGGCCTTTACCCCTTGGTGGGGAAATTAATGGACTACATAAACATATACAAATATTATATGTGACAAGCCGATGGCACCTCCCTGGAACCAAATATTATTTCTTTTTTGTTTTGTCAGTTTTAAAAACTCAGTATACTGAACCTAAAGGAAACCCCAGTTTCATAATTACCTTCCCTGTTAAGCACATTTGAGGTGGCCATGCAGAAACGATTAAACCTTTTTTTGCTAAATTAAATCTGTCTTTTTTTTCACTTCTTTATAAGGATGGGTGGCCGGGGCCACATTTCAGCAGATTTGGGCGGCTTTCGGGATTAGGTGGAAAGAAATTGAAATTGTTTCAGCTCTGAGTAAGCGGGATTGTGGGGATGACGCATAGATAAAGTGAACGTTTTGAGCTTCCAGCAATACTTGTGTACAAAGACTGTGTGGTCAAAATACTTTTTAGTAAATTAGTAGTACTTAAAGTAGTGCCAAAACGAAAATCCTGTTCGTATGTTGTATGTCAATAGTAGGTGCAATACGATTTTTATTATTTTAGCGCTCGACACTTCTCTTCTTTTATCGGCGCAGATCGGAAGAAAATATACATTGCTGAATATTCATCACAATTAGGTACTTACCTTAAAAAAAAGGAAAAACAAAAAAGGTCAAGTGCGAGTCGAATTCACGCACGAAGGGTCCCGTACCACCGTACAATGGTAGGGATGGTGTGGAGTGAATAGTTTGAATTTAACATAGCAAAATGTAGTTCACAAAGTTATTGGTGCGGCTTCTTTCACTTTCCATGTAAGTAATCAGGTGCATTCATAGTTTGTATGTGGTATTGAATGACTTATTGTATGGGAGCCCCCTTAAATATTAATTTTATTCTGTGATTTAGTATATTTTTTTTGCGGCAACAGAAATACATCATCTGTGATTTCATCTGTCTAACTATCACGGTTCATGAGATACAGCCTGGTGACAGACGGACGGACGGACGGACGGACAACGGAAGCTTAGAAATAGGGTCCCGTTTGGCACCCTTCGGGTACGGAACCCTAAAAAGTAATGTACTCAAGTCACATTTTGTACTGTAGACCCGTAACTTACGTAGATGTTTCGCTCGCACAGTCATTTTAAATTCCTAAATTGTTAAAGACTCAAATTGATTACATAATATAAGCCATGCTTATCCCTAATACAATGCTAAAAGCAGTTTTGTGGTAACGATTTTTGTAATCATGTTTTAAACAATGGTTAAAGTTTTTTGTAGTAAGACGGTTACAGTCAAAACCCATGGATGACTGAAACTCTTTGCTTTACTTAATTACTACGGTTCAATCCCAAGAAATATCATCCCTAAACTATAGAATAAGTCTGTTACCATTTGTTTTGTTCATGTGTTGTAAGTAATGTCTTCGTTAAAAACGAATTCCGGCGACTCAAATTTATAAGTCTTCGTTAAACACGATTTTTTGCGACTAAAACCGAAAAGTGTGGAGCGAAAAAGCAAACATAGTTTGTTAGTGTCGTCATTACAGAGTAAGTACCTAACCAAAGAGTTCCGTTTATCTGAGGTCGTCATAATATTAAAAGTCAAATGTTTGTATTTTATATAAAAAAGTTTGATAAACTAGGTCCTCTAGGTGTAACAGAAAGATGTAGTCTTATCTTAAGGGGTTGCTAGAGATGTAATTCATTTTCACTATCAAACTGTCTACAAATAATAAAAGAGATGTCGGATTGACGGATGTAAATAATGCGTTATAGGGACTATTTGTCTAGAGTTATTGTTTTTACCTACATTGGTATCCGAATGCCAAGATATCTGCGTCACGGAAAATTCCACGGAAAGTAGAATATTTAGCCGCTTGCTGCCATCAGCGCCATCTCTTGCAGGGAAATATTACGAACTGCTACATTTCTTCCGATTCCGGATAGCGGACGCTCCTTCAGCGGATGAAGTTGGTTCTATAACCCTGCAATAGATGGCGTTACCTATATAATGGTATGCAAATGCTAGAAAATGGTCACCCGTTACACCCCGTTGTACCCATCTAATCATTATTTACTTGAAACTGAAGCGATTCAACAGATTTTTTAACGAACTCAATAAAACCGTTTTTTGATCAGAACAATTTATTTTCACCTACAAATTGGCTCGCTGTTCGGCTATATACCTACGTGAAAGGTACTATCGAACCAACGGAACCCTGACCCACCATAGAACCTTGTCACAGTGGTTGACGTTAGGACTATCATACGACGCTATACGACAATCGTACGTCAATCATTGTGACAAGATTCCATGGTGGGTCAGGGTTCCGTTGGTTCGATAGTACAAGGGAAAAATATCACAAATCATAATTGCTGTAAATGGTAGGCCGTGTGAAAAAAATGCTTTTGATTGGTCAAATGTCAATTTAAAGATGACGAACAATCTTCAAAACATGGAAAGGGATCGGGATAGATTTTTTACATACTACAAATTGCTTCTGGCCTCACAATATGATACCCTGTGTCGTGGTAACCAGAGACAATGACGTCAGAAAGATGAAACATCCAAGTCCTAAGGATTTTTTTCCCCAACTTACCAGCCGGGATTCGAACCGGCTGACCGCATCCAAATGACCGCAATCCCACAGAGGACTGAGAATAGAACTAGAGATATTTATGTTTACGTTCAACCACATTAACTGTCTTAAACTTTATACGTCGAAAATTCCATCTTCCCGAAATTTCAGGATCGCATAATTTGGGTTAAACCCGAATTTCACTAAAACTTGTAAGCTCTCGGAAGTTATAAGCAGTCCTAGAATTAAAATTTACGCCTACTCATGAAATATTTTTTTTGGAAATAAATAATTAATACCTTGGACACTATTTACAACACATTGATCTAGCCCCAAACTAGGATTCCCTGTATTTTGGGTACTAGACAACGATACACATACTTATATAGATAAATATTATACTTAGATAGATAAACAACCATGACTAGGGTACAAACATCCGTTCTCATCAAACAAATATTTGCCCCCACCGGGACTCGAACCCGGGACCCTTGGCTTCGTAGGCAGGGTCACCGCCGACTCGGCCATTCGGGTGGTGGTAAAAAAATAAAAGACACGCGTACAAGTTAAAATTGTACTCATATTTAGGTAGGTAGTTACCGCACGAGGCTCTATCTATTCCAAATATTTTTAATTAGGTATTTCAAAGTAAATCCAGTATTGGATTGTCAAAAAACTAGCTTGTCTAACAAAATTACCGAATTGCGCGAAAAACTGAGCGTGACAAGAAATTTTAAATGTTAGCCGATAAATTGAGAGCGGCTAGCAATCCGAAAAGGCAACTTGAAAACTTTAATTCGAGCAACATACAACAAAAAGTAAAACTTTAGAAAAACTCGAATACAAATATAATATAATAGCCTATTTGATAAAAAGGCTAGTATATAATCTCATATCAAAATACTGATTTTCACAGCAAAAAAGGATCAGCAATAACACTTTTTCAACCTTCGCTCCGCTCACCCCCTTTACCCTTCACTTAAGCTACCGCAGTATTTTGCCCTGATATTTACTGTGTAAATCAGTATATTTGCTGCGCAAATCATTATTTTTGATGTGCAGTTTAATATTTCCCGATACAAATCATCCCCATAAGTGTCTTCATGAATTAAATAGTTCCCTTTTATCTCCATGATCGCATCATCAGGTCCTGACTGATATTGATAATTTATTGAGAAGCTCTCCTGACAGGTCATCATCACTTCCATTTCATTACATTACCATAATGTACAAAAATTTGTCAAATTATGACATTCAAATTTCGAACGCCAACGCCCACCTGCGTGTCGCCCCTAGTTTGTCTGTGAAGTTGGTACTACAGAACAAGCTAAACAACTGCAGAGCAATGATCAATGTTACAATGCCGGTCAAACATGCGGTTCCTGAACACATCAAAGAGAGCTTATGATGTATGTAGATAAACTGGTGTATGTAAGTGTACATAATTAGGCATTAAAACTCTCGAGTGATATTATTATGAAACTCGCCTTCGGCTCGTTTCATAAACCCACTCTCGAGTATTAATGCCCTCCATTATATAGCAGTCACATAAACTACTATTGTTAACCTGAAATAAAGATTATTATTATTATCCTTATGCCTATCATCGTCATCGGTCACTCCGGTGGTTAGACGTCGGATCCTCAATCTGTAGATATCGAAACCAAGTCTGGACATATACTTTTTTGTTTTTGTCCTAACATCTTTTAGTCCTTAAGGTTTCCTGTACGATGGTACGGAACCCTTCATGTTCGAGACCGACCCGCACTTGACCGATTTGATTCTATCACCTAATCCACTCCGTATTGTTACAGGTAAGCAAACAATATCCAACGAGCAACAAACGCTTTATTTTGTGTTGTGAGCAGCGTCTTAATTGGCTGCGTGTGACCAATCAAGAAAATGAAAGGTCCAGGTTTGGGTGAGTCCGAGCGGTCAACATTAATTTATTGAACATCATGCAACAGTTAGAATATACCTAAGAGTTGACTGGCAATTTAATGTAGGAAAAAAGAGGGGGCAACATTTGCGGTCTACCTTAAATACCTCAAATATTTGATTAACCTCATAAAACACGCAGTCGTCAGCTAATTAGTCGGCGGAAATGTTTTTTTCTAGAATAAATTGCCAATCTGTAAGCAGATTTAAGTTAACTTTAAAAATACTTAAATATATCACTCACCGTAAGATAGTCAAAACAGTTAGTTGATAAACTAATGCGTTAGTTGATCAACTATCAACAGATAGTAAACCAGACCGACAGCGTTAAGAATTTAAGTTACTTTTGTTCTTACTTGTCAACCTAACACGAAGACTATTCGGGCACTTCGCTGCGCTCGCCCCCTCTAGTCTTCACCTTAGCTACCGCAGTGTTTGCCCTGGTATTTTAGGTTTTAACCGATAGTTTATCAAATAACTCGTCATATAGTAAGCAGTATGCTACTAACGAGAAAAAAAAACGTTAGTTTATCAATCTAACGGTTTTGACAATCTTACGATGACATATTTATGTATTAGAAACAAGTCAACAATATCTACATAGCTAAATTATGATAGCATACTCTGCGTCAACATACATGTTGACAAATTGGCACCTATGTCCGCCTTTGCTTGGTGGCGCTGGCGTTGTGAGAGGCCAAAGAGTTTTATTCATTAAAGTTCAAATGCACTTGGCAGTGGCAAAATTAACCTCAAATGAGGTTGGCACGATACGAAGAAGTAAATAGAAATGGCTGGTATTTAATCGCACATCAAAAATACTGATTTGCGCAGCAAAAAAGGATCAGCAAAAACACTTTTTATATTTTAAATATTTAATGAGTACTTAAGTTTATGTTTTAAGTATTTTTGTTTATCTTACATGTTGAAACTAACACGAAGGATTCCTTTATCATTCGTGTTAGTTTCAACATGTAAGCCCCCTTTGGCTTCCGCAGCAAATATAAGAGATATTTGCTGTGGAAATCTGTATTTTTGATGTGCAGTTTAATATTTCCCAATATAAATTGTCAACTTTGAGAGATAGAGAGCCGCCAACTAGACCAGCGCCATCTGCAATGAGCTCTTGAGATTAGATGCCGTGTTGAGAGTTTCGCAGTGTGTAGGTAGTTATTTCTGGTCGTTTAGGATGTGCGACTTAGTACTAGCGGTTCACTGCGAAATTCAGCAAATTAAACGCATGAAAAAGCATTTTATTTAAAACAAGTGACTGATATGTAATGATGTGGCATACTTTTAGAATCGGCTCAGAAAGCCTCTTTCATTTGGTTTCAGAACAAAAAGTTTTTTCCCTTATAAAAAAATGATGACGTCATACGCCTCTCCTTTTTTTTCTTCATTTTGTTCGTGCTACGGGTCAAGTTGCTTCAAATGGCCTCGCGATCAATCGTTACTAAGTATTTTCATGCTTTTAACACCATTTGCACCCATTTTCGGCGTACCGCTAATTTATTGATTACTTTAATAGAAGTCTGGCAAACGAAAGCGTGACCTGAGAAAACGTGGTAGAAGTCATAAAACCTCTATGTGGTATCACTAACATAGATCACTAACTACACTCCGTTCAGTTATTCTAAAGATCTTTGCCGCTCTGTCTGCTGTACGGAAGCGTTACAGCTAGAAAGAGAGACAGAGCTTTAGAATAACGGAACGGAGTGTGACTATCTATCACTTTGTCGTTTGACGTGCCTTTGACAGCATAATTTTGTTGCCATATTGAAACTTTTAAGAAAACTCCAGGTCACGCTCTCGTTTGCCAGACTCTAGTATAGTATTACTTTAGGACAACCTTTCTTCCTGACCTGGACTAGAATTGGAACAGGCTAGGAAATAAAATATTATTCGGCATATCCGAACTACATACAGGCTGTGACAGATAGGTATCGTCAGGGGGTTGGGTCATCATCGGATTCGCGCCGTCAACGCGAGCGAACGGTTGTGTTTTTGGTTGTGAGTGCGTTACATTATTAATTCGTACGTACATTATTAATGGGTACGAAGTGCAATGGCTGTGACAAGGCCATATGTGATTTGTCGTTCATGGAATGTTCCATTGTGGAGTGCAAGAAGTTGTACCATAGTAGCTGTATGGGATTGACAAATGGTCAATATGTGGAGCTGAGTGAGGAATACAAAGAGTCGTGGGTATGCCCTTCATGCGTATGCAGTAAACCGAAGAGGGGCAACGTGGATACTCCAATAAGCGAAAAACTGATGAACAAGACATTTACCCCAAAGAGTTTTGTGAACATGCAACCGCGGGGATCTCGAAAAAATAATGAGGATCTGGCGGTAGCGGACAGTGAGTTGGATATTTTGCACAATATTAAGGAGCTCCGACAAGAAATTAGGTATCAACAGGATGAACAGATGAGGAACTTTAATCGGCTTCAAGTGCAGCTAAATAACATTCAACTGGAAATGGATGACCTCCGCAAAAATATGGCGGTAGTTGTAGAAAATGCTAAGAAATTGGATGTAATTGAAAGTCTCCTAAGAAAGAAGGTCTATACGGAAATGCCGGAAGATAGCTTGGTAGAGTTAAATTTGCAGGTACCAGGTAAGCCTACTAATTATGCAAACATTGCAAAAGAAATAACTTCTAAAGGTCAGGCCACGAAAAACGCGAAAAAGCAACGGGCAGAAACTTCCAAAGAGCAGCAAGCTAACAAAGAAGATATGGGAAGGACACAGAAAGATGAGTGGCAGACAGTCACCAGGAAGAAAACCAGGTACCCGAGTTCTGAGGTAAAAAAGGGAAAATGTACAAATTCAAAAGAAATCCAAGGAACAGAGAGACTAAAGTACTTACATGTCTGGCAAGTAAAAAAGGAAGTATCAGTTGAGAAGATGGAGGCTTTTGTGAGGAAGATATGTGGAGAAAGTGATCAGATAAAGGTGGATACAATCAAGCATAAAAAGCAAAGGAATTATGCGTCGTTTATTGTGACGGTACCGGAAAGCAAGTACATGATACTAAATGAACCAGAACACTGGGACGAAAAAATTGAATACTGTGAGTGGGTGTGGTTTCGGAGAGAAGATCGTAGACCACCAGATCAGAAATGAAGTCACCGTGTACTATCAAAATGTAAGAGGGCTGAGGACGAAGCTTAAAGATGTATATGCCAGCATTCACTCTTCGACGGCAGACATATTTGCATTTACGGAGACAAGCTGTACTGAATCCATACAGGATGCAGAGATAGTTCCGCCAGGATTCATAATTTTGCGCTGCGACAGAGCGGACGGCCGAAAGCAAGGCGGCACGTGTCTCGTGGCCACACCGCGGTTCGAACTTCGCAGAGTCGCTGTGCCGGGTAATGTGAATGTCGACAATCATTCATTTGAACTAGTTGCTGGGGCGGTGTACCTACAAAACAGATTGTTATGGATATTGTGCTGTATCTACATACCTCCGAACACTACTGAATTGAATGAGTATATGATAATGTTTAGAATAATAGAGCAATTTTGTGATAGGTATAGTAGTGTAATAGTTATAGGTGATTTTAATTTATTTTCTAGTACTGTGGAAATACGAAATTGTTACGAAAATTTCGCGACATTCTGTGGGTTCAGACAGGGTAACGCCGTGAATAATTGCAACAATCGTCAATTAGATTTAGTTCTGAGTAAGTTTGAGAATGATTGTGGTTCGTGCGTGAGGGTGCGTGCGGCGGACACGGCTTTATTACCAGTGGATAAGTACCACCCGCCGCTAGATGTAATAGTGGAGATGAGAGGTCGATCGCGGGCGCCTCTCCGATATCCCACTGATAACGCGAACGGTGACTCATCGCGTAGTGAACCGACAGGTTGGAATTTTAATAAAGCTGAGTTTTATTCGCTGTACACGGCAATAGCGCAAATTGACTGGGCACCATTGTACAACTGTACTAACGTGGAAGTATGTATAGATATTTTTTACACCACCTTAAATAGTATTTTTGATGAGTATGTTCCAAAGAAAAGATATCGTACTTTAAATGGCAAGTATGTATATCCTAAGTGGTACACTAAGGAACTGATTCAGGAAATTAAACTAAAGGGTTATTTACATAGGAAATATAAAGGTAGTAAGTCAGACACGGATTTTGAAATATTTTCGAGGTGCAGAGCGAGGGTAAAATCTTCGATTATGCTAGCCAGGGAACAGTACAGTGACCTTGTAGAAAAACACATGTGTGAAGACCCAAAGGCTTTTTGGGAATATATAAAATCTATGAGAGTTAACAGGTGCCCCCAAAACATTATTAAGGATGGCATAGTGTTATCTACTGAAGAGATTGCTCGGGAGTTTGCACATTACTTCCAATCAGTATACAGTGTGGACCGAGCCAAACTGGACGTCAATGAAGCCATGGCTGAGTCGCATGCGAACGCGGCGCGCATGCAAGTAGACCGGCTACACCTGGGGCAGGTGAGAGATGCTCTCAGGCGACTCAAGCCGAAGAGGTCAGCGGGCCCGGATGGCATTCCGTGCTATGTTATTAGGGACTGTCATGAAGCGTTAGCAGAGCCACTGACATATCTTTACAATAGGTGTCTTGATCAAGCGATTTTTCCAGAGCGATGGAAGGTGACCAGGGTAGTACCGGTACCGAAGGGCAAGGCAAGCCCAAACGTGGAAGGATACAGACCAGTAGCTATTCTTTGCACGCCTGCAAAAGTACTAGAATCGGCGATTCAGAAATCATTATTAGCGCAAGTGGACCCACAGTTATCAGAGGCCCAGCACGGGTTCAGGAAAGGTCGTAGTACCTGTAGTAATCTGCTAAATCTTATGAGCCAAGTTATACCAGTAGTAGACGGTGGAGGACAGGTAGATGCTGCATACTTCGATTATAAAAAGGCATTTGATTTAGTAGATAACGATGTCCTACTGAAAAAACTTGCGGACGTAGGTTGTACTCCACAATTACTTAAGTTTTTCAGAAGTTATATGAGTGACAGAAAACAATATGTGGATTACGAGGGATACCGGTCAGATCCATACTTTACTAGGTCAGGGGTTAGTCAGGGAAGTACTTTAGGGCCGTTAAAATTCACGATAATGATAAACGACTTACCTAGACAGGTAAAAAGCGCACGTTGTTTATTGTTTGCGGATGACCTTAAGCTGTCCTTGGCGGTGGGTTGTGACGATGACTGCGACAAACTACAGGAAGATATAGACCGGGTAGTGAGGTGGAGTGACAAGAATAGGTTAGAATTTAATGTCTCCAAATGCGCATTAATATCGTTCACAAGAAAAAAACATCCCGTCCAGCGTGAGTACAAAGTAAATGACAAACAAATGCGGAGAGTAAACGACGTCAAGGACCTGGGAGTAAGGTTGACTGCAGACCTGAATTATAGATTGCACATTGAGGGTATTTTTAAGAAGGCATATCGGAATCTTGGTTTCATTTTGCGTACGGGACGTACTTTTAAAGGGACATCTGCTTTAAAAACATTATATAATACACTGGTTAGGTCAAAGCTAGAATCAAATGCAATGATATGGGCACCACATGAAACAAAATATCGTCTCATGTTGGAGCCGATACAGAATAAGTTTTTAAGATATTTGTACCTGTGGCAGTACGGAGTATATCCATTCTACCCGTTAAATTATCCCACACTTTTTATATTAGATATGGTAAGCTACAACGAGCTCACAGTTAGAAGGGATGTAGCCCTTGTATCATATGTTTATAAGGTGCTGGTAGGGAGAACTTGTAATCCCGTATTGCTAGGCGAGGTAAGCCTGTGTGTCCCAGACGGGTACGTGACGCGCCGCCGCCGGCCGCCGCTGCTGCTGGAGCGATGCGCGCGCACTAACTTGCTGACGCACGCGCCGCTCACGCGGGCTATCCGGATTCTGAACTTTATATCTGAGTCTGTTGATATTTTCGGGGTTGCCCTGTCTGAGTTCACAAGAACAGCACTATTTGTTATTTGTTATATGGAAGATAGGATAAGGTAATATAGGTACTTAGGTAGATTATAAGTAGTCGTGTAGTATTAGTATTTACCGCATTAGGTCTAAGCCTGTTATGGTAGATATTTATGATAAATAAATAAATAAAAAATCATTACGGACAACTTTCAGTATACAAACGATTTGACCCAAGCAACTTTAATATTCACTTCTCCGTACAGTTTGGGCGGGCGATCAGCTGTTTGTATGGAGAAGTGAAAATTTAAAGTTGCTCAGATCAAATTGGTTAACTAGTGAAAGTTGCTTAGAATGATGTCCCAACCCCCTAAAATATGACTAAACCTTTCTGCTACATCCTGTTTAATAATAATATACGGGTGAGCTTAAAAGATGTAAATAAATACAAAGGGTTTTTTACGAATAGCTTAAAATAAAAGTGGACACAGAAATGACGGATAAATGGAGTTCAGTGGGGAAGATGTTTAAATGTCTTAGGTAATACTTAAACTTGTGTTTAACGATGCCACTTTGCATGGTACGATATACTACTAAGACTTTTGTACATACCTGTGATACTATTTGCAAAAGCCTGTGACATCTACGACTTGAGAAACATCGAACTCTTTTAGGGCTCTAGCCAGACACTTTGCCCTTGTAATGTACTTCGAGAAGTTTTAGATTTACTAGGCTTGTCAATGTCAATGTCAATTGTAAGATGGGCTGGTTTCCGCAACTCGACGACGAAAGCGCCTATTTTGCGTGTGGGTGGGAATGCGACATCATTCGAGCCAACCTAACTCCTCCAGGAACGCCAGTAGGCCCTTTACGTTACCGACTATCCCTGGAAGGTCCCTCGATTGACCGAGGTGTTTAGCCCTGTAGTCCGCTACTCCTGTGCACTCCATGAGGACGTGAGCAGCCGTTTCTTCTGCCTCCAAGCAGGCTCTGCAAAGGGGGCTGTCGGTAACACCTAGGACATATAGATGTTTATTAAAGAAACCATGGCCAGTAAGTGCTGCAGTTACCAGTCGCATGCGCGGCCTACTAAGTCGAAGCAAGGTCTTAGCCAGCCTAGCGCTAGGGGACGGGAAGGCCAGCTTAGCCTGCCTGCACTCCTCATGGTTTGTCCAAAGAGTGGCATGATCATTCCTGGTCGACTCTCTCAGAAATGAGCGTACCATCTTGAAGGGAAGAGGGATGATAGGTTCGGGACCATACGCTGTCAAGCTAGATCCTTTACGCGCCAACTCATCCGCTGCATCGTTACCTCTTGATCCGCTGTGTCCTTTTATCCATTGAAGGATTACGCGGTTGTGTTGACATACCTCCATTAGTCGTTTGTGACACTCGTAGATTAGCCCTGAGTTAATAGTATTGCTATTTAGGGCTTGTAGGACGGCCATGCTATCCGAGAGGATTCGAATGGAGGAATCTCTTACCTTTCTCGATGCTATGGCATTAGCGGCCGAGATGATGCCCATGCATTCAGCTTGAAAGACAGTATTATGGGCACCCAGTGGAATGGCTATCTTGATGTTTAGGTCCTCCGAGAAGGTGCCTGAACCAGTGCCTGCTTCAGTTTTTGAACCATCGGTAAAAATTCTGAGCTCTTTAACGTCGAGCCCCTCAACCCGATGGTCTTCATGTAACTGTATATTGTATTTTTTGTCAAAAACAAATTATTTTAGGGATTCTGTCACTGCAAGCCATAGAGATGGGAATTTTTTTGTCAACTTCCCCTAGGATGGCGGTGTGTGAGGTCCTGTTTTTCCTCCAAAGTCCTAAGGTGTTGAGTCTCACCGCAGATGACGCGGCCTCCTGCTTAATATACAGCTGGAGTGGCGGAAGACACAGCATGGCCTCCATTGCTGCTGTTGGAGTAGTTCTCATACTACCTGTAATAGCCATGCAGGCCAGCCTTTGGAAGCTTTGGAGTTTGCTTACCATTGTGGTTAGTTTGGTCCTGGTCCACCACACCACAGCTCCGTAGCAGACAAGAGGACGGATCACCGTTACGTACAGCCAAAGAATGATGTTGGGAGAAAGTCCCCACTTTTTCCCCACCATTCTCCGACACTGCCAGAAAGCAATACTCGCCTTCTTTAGTTTGTTGTCGATGTGGCTACTCCAGTTGAGCTTGCTGTCCAAGGTTATGCCCAGGTACTTCACCTCAGTTGCTAGCTGGAGTTCCGTTCCAAAGAGCTTAGGTAGGGTATACCTACCAAGAGCCCTATTGTTAGTGAACATGACCATTACCGTTTTTGTTGGGTTAACCGCCAGGTCATATTCTAAACACCAGCGCTCCACGATGCGAAGAGCTGTTTGTTTAAGGTTGCATACTGTGCTCGCAAATTTACCTGTGATGAGGATTACCAAATCGTCGGCGTATCCTACGGTGTAGTATCCATTAGCGTTAAGCTTGGTAATCAGGTCGTTTATGACCAGATTCCACAGAAGCGGGGAGAGCACTCCTCCCTGCGGGCATCCCCGCACTACCTCCGCCGATAGGGACTCTCCAGCTAGACGCACGATACGTTTGTTAAGCATGTTTGTGACCCAGTTGTTTACAGCTGTTGACACCCCATGCCTTGTTAGAGATGCACTTATACTGCTATACTGCGTCTTGTCAAAGGCACCTTCTATATCAATAAAAGTTCCAAGACAGATGCATTTGTTTTGAATCGCCTCTTCAATTGTGGATACAACTGCATGGAGAGCCGATTCAGTAGACTTACCCAAACTATATGCATGCTGATTCTTGTGTAAGGGTATATGTTTTAACGCTCCATCTCTCAGGTGTCTCTCGCACAAACGTTCGAGAGTTTTAAGCAAGAACGAGGTGAGACTAATCGGCCTGAAAGATTTAGCGTTAGTGTAGTCGCTCCTTCCTGGCTTCGGTATGAAAATTACGTTTACTACTCTCCACCTTTTGGGAACGTATCCGAATCTAAGACATGCTTTCATGATTCGGACCATTATATGGATGACGGGTTCCCCACCCCACTGTAGAAGTGCTGGGAAGATTCCATCTGGTTCTGCTGATTTAAAAGGTTTAAAGCTATTAATGGCCCATCTCACCTTGTCAGCAGTGATAATATTATTAGTTATGTCTAAGTGGTCGACAGCTTCATGGTGAACCTCTTCCGGCCACACAATCTCTTGAATAGTTCTACTTCCGGGAAAGTGAGTTTCCAACAAGAGACTGTGTGTTTCTGTGGTGGAAGAGGTATATGTTCCATCGGGTTTTTTAAGCGACCCTAGCCTGGAGTTGCCTTGTTGAGCTAGTATTTGCCTTACCCGATTTGCTTGATCAACGGTTTCAATGTCGCTGCAGAATTTCCTCCATGAGTTGCTGCTTTTGAACCGTAGTCGTTTCTTGTACTTGGATTTGGCATCTTTATAGTTGTCCCAATCCTCATCAGCACTGGTGTTCATCGCCCTGTTTAGCAGTCTTCTGATCTTAGCACGCATCCTATCTAGATCAGGACCCCACCAAGGCTGCCCCTTGATGTTGGTAGGCGCTGGTGTGCTAAGCGGGCAAGTTGAATGGTAGCAGTCTATTGAAGTATTTGTAAAATCTGTTACCTGTTGTTCGATTTGTTCGGGTCCCTCCGGATCTGGTAGAGTCTCAGCCCAAGCAAGTCTTTCACCTAGGATAGCTCTGTACCTAGTTCTGTCAGTCTTGCGTGGGTTTCTCTTAGGGACAGTTGGGGAGAACGCTGCGTTGATCTCGAAGCGTATCCATCGATGATCAGAGCATGACGCCTCGTTGGACACATGCCAGCCCCCAACGTCGTCGGATATGTCCGCCGTTGCCAGGGTAATATCAACGATAGTTCTGCTCCGCTTGGTAACAAAAGTTGGTTCAGAACCCATGTTAAGCACATTGAGGTTTGTAGTAAATAGGTATTCAACAAGTGTCTTACCTCTGCTGTTCATATCTGGCATGCCCCACAGTGGGTGATGCGCGTTCGAGTCGGCCCCAACGATGAGCTGGAGGCCCGACTTCTCGCAGTGGTCCACCAGCCGGCACAGGTCGTGTGGAGGCGGGTTGTCCTCCGCAGGCATGTAGGCGGAGGCCACCACGAGCTCGCGGCACCTAGCTGTGTCGGGCAGTTGCAGCCTTATGGCACACAGGTCCCTGGAACAGAACTCTGTTAATGGCTGTGCTGGGATGTTGTTAGTAGTTATGATGCACGTTCTAGGGTTATCGTGATCAGTTGTACCGAAAAGCTTACCTCTCAAATTGGCGAGCCCTCGAATGCTACCGCGGTTAATCCACGGCTCCTGGATCAGAGCCACGGCAGTGCTGTTTGCCCCCAACCAGCGTCTTAACTGGGCCGTTGCAGTTTGGCTGTGTTGGAGGTTGGCTTGGAGGATTTTACAATCGCGGGAGAGGGACGCCATTTTTGGTCAACCCCTCCTCCACCTCCAAGACGAGTTCCTCCTCCAGCCGCATGGACAGCTCCTCGCCCTCAGAGGGCACCACTGCTGGTTCTGGCTCATCGCCTTCACCAAGCAGCATGGCCTCCCAGTGCCCGTGCTCGTCCTGCGGTTGAGCAGCAGAACTTTCCCCGACTGCATCGGGGCCTGTTTGCTGCCGCTCTGGAGTGGAACTCTGGGGCTTGGCTATTCTTGATGAAACCCCAGTGATGACCAGCTTAGAGCTGGTCTGCGCTACCACCGGTGGTTCCTTCACAAATTTCCCACCGGGTCCCTGAAATTTTAGGTAGACCGAACCACTACCAAAAAGGAGCTGTCTGCCCCTTCCCAGCAGGGTCGGCACCACATCTTCAGGGACGTCTGTGATGAGAAACAGGTTGTCCTGCTGCTCATCCACTTTCTGGAGGAGCCATCGGTCAACCTGTGCCCACTTGTTCATAAAGTGGAGGACTACGCCGACGTCGGGCGCAGACTTCCACTTGCCTCGTTCGTTGGGTATGAGCACCCCACATCGAACCCTGCGGACCATCTCCGATAGGCGTTTCACCACCAACTGTACGTTGGATGGTGTAGACACACCGGAGACACACTCCCGCAGCCAGTTCAGGGAGTACTCGTCCTCCACGAACAGTTTAAGGTGGCCGTCCTCGTAACGAGGCTTGCCACCGAATTTGGGGTTTTCCTTGCTCGGATTGTTCATAACCTAAGTTATTTGTCAGCCATAATAAATCTTCGTGTACTACACGAGTACTAACAAAGGCAAGACAAAATGTTCATTCCATTGTAAAAACTGTTCTTTATTTTATATTACTTGTTACTTCGTTGCACTAAACATTGGTATACAGAAAAATAAAAAATAAAACAAGTAAAAGGCTTATGAGCCTAACAGCAGATAATGTTCTTTATCTACACAAGTATCAAAAACCCTCTTTACTGCGTTCAAAAACCGCACGTCACGATCAGCATTATGTTAAACTACTTGGTAAAAACTCGTTTCGTATCTGGAAAACTACACATAATGGTCATTATGTGTAGTTTTTCTACATATAATGACATTCAAAATTCGAACGCCGACGCCCACCCGCGTGCCCTCCCTAGTTTGTCTGTGAAGTTGGTACTGACATTCAAATTTCGAGCGCCGACGCCTGCCTGCGAGAAGTTGGTACCACAGAACAAGTTAAACAATTGCAGAGCCACAATGCCGGTCAAACATGCGGTTCCTGAACACAACAAAGAGAGCTTATGATATGTGTGTAGATAAACCAGTGTATGTAACTGTACATAATTAGGCAAAAAAAACTCTCGAGTGATATTATTATGAAACTCGCCTTCGGCTAGTTTCATAAACCCACTCTCGAGTTTTAATGCCCTCCATTATGCAGCAGTCACATAAACTACTATTATTCGTTCGTTCGATGAGCATCTTCATAGTACATTTTGCAATTTGGTACGAATAGACTTTACTATTTTATAAAGGCGTCAAGATCGTAAGACACAATTTGTCGTAAATTTTCCTTTTCTTTCGCATTTCCCTATTTCCACACAGAAAGGTAAGAAGTCCTTTCAAGGCTACGCGAAAGGGATGTCCCTTGGCATGTTTTATTCCATTAAAATAAGCCGTTAGTTCCTTTATCCTAATATTCAATCTAAATGTAATTTGGGTTTTATTATTTATTGTATTTTTTTACAATCTGCTTATAATATAATCCCTAAAACTAAAAACTAACTAAATAAGTATACGTCACCGTAAGATGGTTAAAACCGTTAGTTAATAAACTATCGTTTTTTTCCTCGTTAGTTGTTTAACTATCGACAGATAGTAAACTGTAGCGTACTGCTTACTATAAGTATATGAGGCGCTAGTTGATAAACTAACGGTTAAAACCGTTAAATAATAAACTGATTAAAAGTAGAATTGCAAACGAAATACCAGGGCAAACACTGCGGTAGTTTAGGTGAAGAATAGAGGGGGCGAGCGCAGCGAAGCTTATTGAGAAGCTCTCCTGGCAAGTCATCATCACTTCCATTTCATTACATTACCATAATGTACAAAAATTTGTCAAATTATGACATTAAAATTTCGAACGCCAACGCCCACCTACGTGCTGCCCCTAGTTTGTCTGTGAAGTTGGTACTACAGAACAAGCTAAACAACTGCAGAGCAATGATCAATGTTACAATGCCGGTCAAACATGCGGTTCCTGAACACATCAAAGAGAGCTTATGATGTATGTAGATAAACTGGTGTATGTAAGTGTACATAATTAGGCATTAAAACTCTCGAGTGATATTATTATGAAACTCGCCTTCGGCTCGTTTCATAAACCCACTCTCGAGTATTAATGCCCTCCATTATATAGCAGTCACATAAACTACTATTGTTAACCTGAAATAAAGATTATTATTATTATCCTTATGCCTATCATTGTCATCGGTCACTCCGGTGGTTAAACGTCGGATCCTCAATCTGTAGATATCGAAACCAAGTCTGGACATATACTTTTTTGTTTTTGTCCTAACATCTTTTAATCCTTAAGGTTTCCTGTACGATGGTACGGAACCCTTCATGTTCGAGACCGACCCGCACTTGACCGATTTGATTCTATCACCTAATCCACTCCGTATTGTTACAGGTAAGCAAACAATATCCAACGAGCAACAAACGCTTTATTTTGTGTTGTGAGCAGCGTCTTAATTGGCTGCGTGTGACCAATCAAGATCATGGAAGGCCCAGGTCTGGGTGAGTCCGAGCGGTCAACATTAATTTATTGAACATCATGCAACAGTTAGAATATACCTAAGAGTTGACTGGCAATTTAATGTAGGAAAAAAAGAGGGGGCAACTTTTGCGGTCTACCTTCAATACCTCAAATATTTGATTAACCTCATAAAACACGCAGTCGTCAGCTAATTAGTCGGCGGAAATGTTTTTTTCTAGAATAAATTGCCAATCTGTAAGCAGATTTAAGTGAGCATTAAAAATACTCAAAAATATCTGTCACCATAAGATAGTCAAAACAGTTAGTTTATAAACTAACGCGTTAGTTGATCAACTACCAAAAGATAGTAAACCAGACTGACAGGGTTAAGAATTTAAGTTTCTTTTGTTCTTACTTGTCAACCTAACACGAAGACTATTCGGGCGCTCCGCTGCGCTCGCCCCCTCTAGTCTTCACCTAAGCTACCACAGTGTTTGCCCTGGTATTTCGGTTGCAATTCAAGGTTAAACCCTTTTACTATTTAACGGTTTTAACCGTTAGTTTATCAAATAACTCGTCATATAGTAAGCAGTATACTACTAAAGAGAAAAAAAAGGTTAGTTTATCAATCTAACGGTTTTGACAATCTTACGATGACATATTTATGTATTAGAAACAAGCAAACAATATCTACATAGCCAAATTATGATAGCTTACTCTGCGTCAACGTACATGTTGACATATTGGCACCTATGTCCGCCTTTGCTTGGTGGCGCTGGCGTTGTGAGAGGCCAAAGAGTTTTATTCATTAAAGGTTATGTTCAAAAACACGTCACGTGATCGTTCAAATGCACTTGGCAGTGGCAAAATTAACCTCAAATGAGGTTGGCACGATACGAAGAAGTAAATAGAAATGGCTGGTATTTAATCGCACATCAAAAATACTGATTTGCGCAGCAAAAAAGGATCAGCAAAAACACTTTTTATATTTTAAATATTTAATGAGTACTTAAGTTTATGTTTTAAGTATTTTTGTTGTTCTTACATGTTGAAACTAACACGAAGGATCCCTTTATCATTCGTGTTAGTTTCAACATGTAAGCCCGCTTTGGCTTCCGCAGCAAATATAAGGGATATTTGCTGTGGAAATCTGTATTTTTGATGTGCAGTTTAATATTTCCCAATATAAATTGTCAACTTTGAGAGATAGAGAGCCGCCAACTAGACCAGCGCCATCTGCAATGAGCTCTTGAGATTAGATGCCGTGTTGAGAGTTTCGCAGTGTGTAGGTAGTTATTTCTGGTCGTTTAGGATGTGCGACTTAGTACTAGCGGTTCACTGCGAAATTCAGCAAATTAAACGCATGAAAAAGCATTTTATTTAAAACAAGTGACTGATATGTAATGATGTGGCATACTTTTAGAATCGGCTCAGAAAGCCTCTTTCATTTGGTTTCAGAACAAAAAGTTTTTTCCCTTATAAAAAAATGATGACGTCATACGCCTCTCCTTTTTTTCTTCATTTTGTTCGTGCTACGGGTCAAGTTGCTTCAAATGGCCTCGCGATCAATCGTTACTAAGTATTTTCATGCTTTTAACACCATTTGCACCCATTTTCGGCGTACCGCAAATTTATTGATTACATTAATAGAAGTCTGGCAAACGAAAGCGTGACCTGAGAAAACGTGGTAGAAGTCATAAAACCTCTATGTGGTATCACTAACATAGATCACTAACTACACTCCGTTCAGTTATTCTAAAGATCTTTGCCGCTCTGTCTGCTGTACGGAAGCGTTACAGCTAGAAAGAGAGACAGAGCTTTAGAATAACGGAACGGAGTGTGACTATCTATCATTTGTTGCCATATTGAAACTTTTAAGAAAACTCCAGGTCACGCTTTCGTTTGCCAGACTCTAGTATAGTATTACTTTAGGACAACCTTTCTTCCTGACCTGGACTAGAATTGGAACAGGCTAGGAAATAAAATATTATTCGGCATATCCGAACTACATACAGGCTGTGACAGATAGGTATCGTCAGGGGATTGGGTTATCATTACGGACAACTTTCAGTATACAAACGATTTGACCCAAGCAACTTTAATATTCACTTCTCCGTACAGTTTGGGCCGGGCGATCAGCTGTTTGTATGGAGAAGTGAAAATTTAAAGTTGCTCAGATCAAATCGGTTTTCTAGTGAAAGTTGCTAAGAATGATTTCCCAACCCCCTAAAATATGACTACACCTTTCTGCTACATCCTGTATAATAATAATATACGGGTGAGCTTAAAAGATGTAAATAAATACAAAGGGCTTTTTACGAATAGCATAAAATAAAAGTGGACACAGAAATGACGGATAAATGGAGTTCAGTGGGGGAGGTGGTTAAATGTCTTAGGTAATACTTAAACTTGTGTTTAACGATGCCACTTTGCATGGTACGATATACTACTAAGAATTTTGTACATACCTGTGATACTATTTGCAAAAGCCTGTGACATCTACGACTTGAGAAACATCGAACTCTTTTAGGGCTCTAGCCAGACACTTTGCCCTTGTAATGTACTTCGTGAAGTTTTAGATTTACTAGGCTTGTTCATAACCTAAGTTATTTGTCAGCCATAATAAATCTTCGCGTACTACACGAGTACTAACAAAGGCAAGACAAAATGTTCATTCCATTGTAAAAACTGTTCTTTATTTTATATTACTTGTTACTTCGTTGCACTAAACATTGGTATACAGAAAAATAAAAAAATAAAACAAGTAAAAGGCTTATGAGCCTAACAGCAGATAATGTTCTTTATCTCCACACGTATCATAAACCCTCTTTACTGCGTTCAAAAACCGCACGTTACGATCAGCATTATGTTAAACTACTTGGTAAAAACTCGTTTCGTATCTGGAAAACTACACATAATGGTCATTATGTGTAGTTTTTCTACATATAATGACATTCAAATTTCGAACGCCGACGCCCACCCGCGTGCCCTCCCTAGTTTGTCTGTGAAGTTGGTACTGACATTCAAATTTCGAGCGCCGACGCCCGCCTGCGAGAATTTGGTACCACAGAACAAGTTAAGCAATTGCAGAGCCACAATGCCGGTCAAACATGCGGTTCCTGAACACATCAAAGAGAGCTTATGATATGTGTGTAGATAAACTAGTGTATGTAACTGTACATAATTAGGTATTAAAACTCTTGAGTGATATTATTATGAAACGAGCCGAAGGCGAGTTTTATAAACCCACTCTCGAGTTTTAATGCCCTCCATTATGCAGCAGTCACATAAACTACTATTATTCGTTCGTTCGATGAGCATCTTCATAGTACATTTTGCAATTTGGTACGAATAGACTTTACTATTTTATAAAGGTGTCAAGATTGTAAGACACAATTTGTCGTAAATTCTCCTTTTCTTTCGAATTTCCCTATTTCCACACAGAAAGGTAAGAAGTCCTTTCAAGGCTACGCGAAAGGGATGTCCCTTGGCATGTTTTATTCCATTAAAATAAGCCGTTAGTTCCTTTATCCTAATATTCAATCTTAATGTAATTTGGGTTTTGTTATTTATTGTATTTTTTTACAATCTGCTTATAATATAATCCCTAAAACTAAAAACTTACTAAATAAGTATACGTCACCGTAACATGGTTAAAACCGTTAGTTGATAAACTATCGTTTTTTTCCTCGTTAGTTGTTTAACTATCGACAGATAGTAAACTGTAGCGTACTGCTTACTATAAGAATATGAGGCGCTAGTTGATAAACTAACGGTTAAAACCGTTAAATAATAAACTGATTAAAAGTAGAATTGCAAACGAAATACCAGGGCAAACACTGCGGTAATTTAGGTGAAGAATAGAGGGGGCGAGCGCAGCGAAGCCCCCGAATAGTCTTCGTGTTAGGTTAACACGTAAGAACAATATAAACGTAAATTCTAAACCCTGTCGGTCCGGTTTACCATCTGTCGATAGTTGATCAACTAACGCGTTAGTTTATCAACTAACTGTTTTGACTATCTTACGGTGACATATACAATGCCTAAAACGGGCAGTCAATGTATGAATGGGACATTATGATACAAGTGTGCTAAGTTGGTTACAACTCACGAGACGGTATTGTTCGGCGGCGGTAAGGTAGCCGAACGTTTATGATCAATGCCCACGAGTTTTATACGACATTTTTCAACATACTTGCGAAGAAAAAAGCAGACTTGTATCGCTAATAACCTTTACCGAAAACGTAAAAAAATATTTATGAAAAATGTCGCTCTGGTTGTGTTCATTCCCAGGAGGTTCGTTCATTTAAGGTGAATATGTAGTAAAAAAAAGCATATATTGATAAAATATCGATAAAACATTGATAATGGACTAATTCTATGTCGTTTATCGTCGTTTATAAAATAAAAAATATTTATTTATTCTCAAAAATAAAAAAAATCTTACCGGAGTACGAAAAATAATGTAGAATTAAAAGTACTTGTGCGGTATATAAAGCAAAAAAGCACTAGTGACTAGTGCGTATGTAAGCTTAATTATGAACCTATATTCCCCGTCACGAGAAACTAGGATTTTCGTAAATAAAGTAATTCTACTATGTTACTTAGTTTTTGTGTTAGGTTAGTTAGTTAGACATGTAAGAGTTAAAAAAACATAAATTGCCAAATAAATCCAATAAATTACAGAAAAAACTGGATAATGGAGTATTTTTTGTTGAAAAAAATTTCAATGGGTATTTAAATACTAATCTTTATTTACTCAATGTGTTTTATTTGTAATTAAAAGGAATTCAAATGCTACGCCCGTCGGTTGAGCTTCAAAGCTGAAGGGATTGTTACAAAATGTGGTGCATTACTTTTTTTTTTTTTTATATATGGGTGCAACATGTAAATACATAGTCAGGTCATAAGTTCTGTCACATGTGCAATATAAATACATAGTCAGGTCATAAGTTCTGTCACATGTGCAATATAAATACATAGTCAGGTCATAAGTTCTGTCACATGTGCAATATAAAATACATAGTCAGGTCATAAGTTCTGTCACATGTGCAATATAAAATACATAGTCAGGTCATAAGTTCTGTCACATGTGCAATATAAAATACATAGTCAGGTCATAAGTTCTGTCACATGTGCAATATAAAATACATAGTCAGGTCATAAGTTCTGTCACATGTGCAATATAAAATACATAGTCAGGTCATAAGTTCTGTCACATGTGCAATATAAAATAATTTAGACATGTTTATTATTTATGTAAACATTTATCTAGCAAAATGAACTTAATAAAACATAGATTATTATGGTAATAAAGTTTATTCAAAATGACCCCCGCGATTTTGAATACAGGCCTTTATTCTGCGCGGCCAGTCGTCTATCGCAGCACGAACGAGGTCCATGTCAATATCGGCGGCTGCCTTAATCAAGGATGCCTTGAGTGACTCCAAATCAGGATGAGGCTTTGAGCAGGCCTTTTCCTCCAAGTGTTGCCATATCTTGTAATCTAACGGACTCAAATCTGGACTGGAGGAAGGCCAGTCTTCGTGCCGGATGAAGTCGATTTCACGCGCCGCCAGCCAGTCTTGTGTGCTTTTCGCTCTATGAGCTGGCGCAGAATCTTGTTGGAATACCCAGTGCCTGTTATTAAACATGGTATGAGAAACAGGTTCCACAAGGTTCTTGAGGACTGTATTTTGATACACAACTGCATTCGTTTTTACGCCTTTCTCACAAAAATGTACCTCAGTTAAGCCCCAATAAGAGACTCCCAACCAAACCATGAGCGAGGATGGAAAATGACCTCGTTGGACACGCGGAATACGGTTGCTCGCTTCTTCACTGCTGTGTGCGTACACCTTATCATTTTGTTTGTTGTAGGTCTCTTGCACGGTGAAAATTTTTTCATCCGAAAAAAGAATTTCCCGATGCTTTTTTCCCGCGTACCGATTCAACAAAGCGCGGCATCTCTTCAGTCTCAGGTCCATTAAACGAGCGTCCAAACGATGTCCTGTTTTTCTTCGATATGCCCTAAGCCCTAAGTCTTCATTTAACACCCTTTTCACCGTGGTCCTGCTTAACCCCATCTGAAGGGCCAACAGTTTCTGCTTACGTATGGGATTTCTTTGAATTCGCGCCTTCACAGCTTTTATCACTGCTGGAGTCCTAACAGAGCGAGGGCGACCACTTCTTGACCTGTCATCTACACTAGAGACTTCATTGTATCGTTTTATGGTACGATAAACGAATCTTTTGGTTATATTCAAATTTTTCAGTAAGTCGAAAATCTGAATTGGCGCGTAACCGCAACGATGCAACGCAATAACTGCGACACGGTCTTCTTTAAGTGTCCACTCCATATTTAAAAATGAGGAAAATTCTAAAAAGTACACATTTTTATTTTCATGAAAAATTCGAAATTCGAATTCAATAAACTTTTTTGTGGCCAGCGTTCTAAATTCAAAAGTTTTTATTGTGTGACAGAACTTATGACCTGACTGTGTATAAATAAAACCTGCCAAGTGCGAGAAGGATGTCGGACCCGCAAACGAAGGATTCCATAGAAATGTACACGGAAAAACGTACAGCGAAAGTA
Source organism: Argyresthia goedartella (assembly GCA_949825045.1). Lineage (NCBI taxonomy): Eukaryota > Metazoa > Arthropoda > Insecta > Lepidoptera > Argyresthiidae > Argyresthia > Argyresthia goedartella. The sequence continues at coordinate 33,181,338 of OX463812.1, read as the reverse complement.
TTTTGTTCGAGTATACCTTTTCAATTTTTTATAATACAATCTTAAATACTAGGTAGGACTACATTCAAGGCCGTACATCGATATATTGAAAAAGAGTTTTGTGTATGTAGTTTGTAACTATTGAACTATACACTCTGGTTAACGAAACTCTTTGCTCATTGAAACTGGAAGTGGATAGAAATTGAGAAACTGACTAACAGAAATAAAATCAAATACACAGACTTGAGTATAGGGGACCCGTCACCAGGCATTCAAAAGTGTCGCCGTTTAGTTGGTGCTCATACTGGTAGTGAGCACAAACCTCTCTCAGTCGCGCGCAGACTGTGATATCCGATAGACGTGTACGTATGACGGAATAAAATCGTGTCCTGCGTTGTTTACTGCTGTAAATCATGCGGTAGGCTTAATACAAAAAAAAAACAAGGAGTGACTTATCATAAGTTAATATTATAATTTACAATTATTATTGGCAGTTAAACTTATAAATATTGTTATCTTTCATCAGACTGACGTAACTTTGTAGCGATGTCTTTAGTCTTTATAATAGTTTTACTTTCACAGCCGCCTCGATATCGGGTTTAAAATAAAATGAATAGAACAAGAGTAGAAACGAGGTACATGGAAGGTAAGATGGTAACATTATATACAATGTTAATGTATATAATAAATTGTATAAATGAAAGCCATGTTTTTTTTAATTTTTCCATAGAAATTAATTTCATAGTACCTATAATGGAATACCTGTATGGAATATCTGGCTTCCACACGCCATTTTGCATGAAATAGTGCTAGCCCGTCGCCGCAACAGAATAAATATACGTATACAGAATATATATATTATTATATATAAATATATAATAATATTTGAAAAAATAATCTAACCGGATGTTCTAACGGTGATGGAAAACATTGTGAGGCAACCTTTTACTACGGCTTCATTAAATCAGCTGCGGCGATGGGCTTGCCCTCTGTCACGCAAAATGGAATACTGAATCACTAGCTAAGTGGCACAGTTGAGCCTCTGCCACCCCGTAAGGGAAAAGGCGTGACGCTATGTTAAATAACCTGTTGTGTACACGATATCTTAATTGGTGATCAGGTACCAATTTTTCTAACTCAGTAATTGGAGGCGGTCACGTAAAAGTCGTAATTAGGTACATGAAATCAAATACTCTTTTCTATGAGTACTTTTATTTTTAAATCAAGATCCTCTTAGTCACTATACTAATCTATATCTGCGAGCTTACATCATCTTTCATAGTTTAACGGCAATGATAATTAATGTACCAATCTAAGTGGGTTTATCAATTATGTTTCAACTTTTGATTAATTGAACATTGAGGTAGTTTTAGCTAGATTTTTTCCTGATCACCGATTAAAAGTCACCGTGTATTTGAGAGTTATCCGTAGATCAACTTTCCTAATTTTGTGTCTATTCACCCCAAATTCAAATCACCCCTGATTTACGGAACGTGACGCGGTGATGCCGTTACAATTTTTCGTAACGACTTGTTTCCGACAAATTCCGACAAAGGCGCCATTTTTCTTAGCCTCAAAACAATGTGGAGTTCAGTACGGGATACCGTATCCTTATATGTATATTAATGATCAAATATGATAAAAATCTTAATACTATTTATTATAATTCGAATGAGCAATCACTAAACGTATAATGACATATAACTAAGTACAAAACTCAAAACCAACAATTAAAGATCTTTTCCGATAACATCGGGAGAGCCCAGTTTTCACCAATAAACAAATAAAATTACCAATAATTTCTTGTATGGGTACTTCTTTTATTTTTTTTAAACCGGTTTATGTTACGTTATTTGTTGTTAGAGCGGCAATAGAAATGCATCGTTTGTGAAATTTTCAGCTCTCCACCTATTTCGGTTGATCCGGTAGAGTCCGGTGACAGACGGACAGACGGACGGACGAACAGCGGAGGGTTAGTGATAGGGTCCGTTTGGCACCCTTAGGATACGGAACTCTGAAAATGGTAGCACGAGATATACCCACTATAAAACCTCAAAATTGGGGTCTCTCAAGACACAGGTTATCCTTATTTGTGAGACAGGGAAACCATTCTGTCAAGAACTTGTTTTTGTGAATAAACGTTTTTGTTTTACTTTTTACTTTTTGCTCTAAAATTCATAAACTGTGCGTTTTTCGACAAAAAAAGTCCCTTTAATATTTTATTAAATTTGCAACAATTTAAGTTCCCTGCTCAAAATATTAGTTTATAATAAACCCGTTAAATTGTTAACTGGTTTAAACTTGAAGTGCAAACGAGATACCAGGGCAAACACTGCGGTAGCTTAGGTTAAGACTAGAGAAAAACGAAAATGAATGCACCACCTTTTGTTACATAGAATTATTTTACCAACTGGAGTATACGAGTTCATTTCATATTTCTTGCCTCGGTTCGTTATTGTATGGAATTTTATGAATTCAATTCTATTGTAAATACAAAAATAAAGTTGGATTTAAATAAATAAGTTTTCCTAAGTGATTTCAGATCAGCTGCTTCGACTAATGTACTAATCCAGCACTTTTTTTTTCCTTGGAAAAGTGGTCCCGACACAATTTACCCATAATTTCATTACACCTTATTGTATTAAATGCCTTACAATTGGTGACGTAAGCTTACATGATTAGTCGTGCGAGGCAGTGGATTTTGCATAACTTCATATAACACTGAACACAACATTGCGTTTATTGGCACTATTCAATAAAACGAGTTAAACTGACCTACCAACGCAATCGTTGTTTTCTCGCTTTTTCTTAATAATAAAAATCAACTTCCAATTCTATAAACAAAATTCGCATTTATATCAATCAAATAACTTAAATGTCTTTACTTGCGGCGGCTCTGTGTAGCGTGTTAACATAAGACATTATTTATTGTTAAAAAATAATTACAAGTCATTAACATAAAATAAATAATTGGGAATAAATATTACAGTCGTCACATTATCATAAGATAAGATTCATGTATAATTCAATATTATTTTAATTTTATAAATTTTTACATATTCAGTTAATTATTAAATCGAATATTGGATCAATTTTGCTGGTCTTTTATATTCCATACTTATGTATGGGCCCTTATGAATCCTTTATTAATTCCTCATAGGTATAAAACGACTTCTAGACGAACCATTTTTAGGGTTCCGTACCCGAAGGGTTCCAAACGGGACCCTATTACTAAGACTTCGCTGCCCGTCCGTCCGTCCGTCCGTCCGTCCGTCTGTCACCAGGCTGTATCTCAAGAACCTAGCTAGCTAGAGAGTTGAAATTTTCACAGATTATGTATTTCTGTTGCCGCTATAACAAAAAATACTAAAAAACATGATAAAAGAAATATTTAAGGGGGCTCCCATACAACAATTCTTTCAATACCACATACAAACTTATGGATGCACCTGGTTACGTACATGGAGTGTGAAAGTAACCGCACCAATAACTTTGTAAACAATATTTTGCTGTGTAAAATCCAAACTATTCACTCCACGTCATCGCTTCCATTGAACGGTGGTACGGAACCCTTCGTGCGCGATTTAGACTCGCACTTGACCGTTTTTTTTTTTATTTGTATTTGAAATTTGGCAAGCTTTCGTGATCTCTTTTGGTAGCGCGTTGTACACGTCTGGAGCCATCACTTGTATTGTCTTAGATGTTTGTGCTAGCCTACTCGGAACGCCGGATAATTTATTTGAACCTCTAGTATTTTTGTCTCCTCGTTTTGGTAATCTGTCGTAATTGATTCTAACATGTATGGCGACTTGGAGAATTAGCAGGGACGGTAATGTTAAAATCCCGAGCGTTACAAAGTGGAGCCTGGCAGACGTATCCTGGGCCACGTGCGCTATCAGTCGCACGGCTCGCTTTTGGAGTCTGAAGACACGTTCCCAGTCGGCTGCGCGTCCCCAGAACTCGATACCGTAGGTACTGTAGTAGCGACTGAACAGTAGCGAAGTAGCAGGTTCGGACTGCTTCCTGAGGTAACGTTGACGATAATCTACTGAGGGCGAAACATGCGCTTCCCAAGTTCCCACACAGTTTCTGGATGTGATGCTCCCAAGTCATTGACTGGTCTATGATAAAGCCGAGAAAGGGTGCAGTAGTGACTTGTGCTATTTGCGTTTCCTTGACGCGTGCATGCAGTTGCTCCCCTCCCTCAAATATGGCGAGGGGGGGTGATGGCTGGTGCACAAGTCGTACTCGTGATCGGGTGCTGCTTGGGGGAACTGGTCCAGTCTGGTTTCTCATAAGTTGTGTTCATTACAGCTTTTGTTTGTCCTTATTTATTTCTTTTGATAGATTATTATTTTGAGACATGTTATTGGCACTTATAGATGCGATGTTATAATATTGTCATTAGATTAGAATATTTTTATAAAAATAAAAAATGTTCGAAATAAAAAAAAAACACTGTAGTGTTTCTTGGTGCTATCTTCTCTGAAAGCACTGGTAGAGTTAATGGAGTTTCCTTTTCCTGTGCGAGATTCAGCCATGAATCTCCGCTTGAAAGGGAAATTTCTTTTTGACCAAACTCAAACCATAATCAGTTTTCTACTCATTAGTTTAGTTGATCATATTTGATTTATTTTTATTTTTTGCTATGTGTCTGTCTTTGATAAAGTGCATTTTTTATTATTTTTTTGCATACTTACAATAAATTAATCATGTATTTGAGTTTAAAATATTGTACATATAATGTTTTATACATTCGTCTTAAAATGTTGGGGTGGTGTAGTTTTACTTTGAGATAGGTAAAACATATATTCCAATGTAGCTAAAATCGAATATATATATATATATATATAAAAGTCCTTTTCAAAATCACATCCCGAGGAATGGAGTCCAAAATTGTTAAAGCTTTTATTATTTATCTATATACTTTCTAAGCTGACGATAACTACCGCCGGACGCCTGTCATATACGACCAACGCTTCCCTCGACAATATGTAAATAATTGCTCAGATCACTCAATACAAACAAGCATAATAGACATCGTGAAATAAAAAAAAACGCTCCCAGCTTCCAAACCCATATTTGGTTTCCAATTAAGGCCGCCTGGACGCCATTACAAGCCATTATGAGCGCCAATGACCACAGGCTAACTTCTCGGCCTTCAGAGATTAATTGGAGACACGCACCTCCGATGAGGTCCACTCGAAACGATAACCTTAAACCTACGTAATACAATCGACGCGGTCTGGAATTCGATGGTGCTGGCTGGTAAGAATGCGCGCGCATTCCGGAGCGTGGTCCTGTCTACTCCGCCGGCAGTCGCTAGCCGGGCTGCACGCTTCCTCCTTCCATGTAAACATTGCTATCCCTCCAAACAAACACGAATAGCCCTGGCTGGATGCACCGTGCTTCGCCGACAGAAAAAAATCAACAAAAAAAGACAAAACCTTTCTTTCGCGCTCAAATTCAAATTTCGATCTGTCACTGTTAATTCTTTAGTGCTTGGAATTGATATGAAAGCAATAATTATGGTGTTGTTTGTTGTTTAAAAAGTGATAATTAAAGGTAAACTTTGGTTTAAGGTTGTAAATGGTGGTTCTTGATTGTAATTGTTGGTTGTGCTTGTCTTTTGTCGTCGGATTTCAGGTTGTTTGGGGTGTGTGGTACGTAAGTATGTAGTTGCAGAAGAAGCAGTTAAGATAAGGAAGCTAATATAAGCGGCTTACGTAAGCTTTTTCAAAGAAGAAGTCTCAATCTTGGCAATAAATTCCGTAGAAATGTTCTCGATTCGGACATTTTAACGGATTTGCAGCGATTGCTATTAATCCTGGGCAATCGAAGCTCCCGATCGTGATGAGAATGAAAACCCAATTTTCAGGGCGCTGTCTCTGATCAAAACTTGACAAATATGTTATAATTTTTCTTAGTCAGAGATGGATTTCTCTCACAGGAAAGATGTTTTGCAATATCTGATCTGTTTCCTGTCTCGGTGGTATTTTTACTCAATCTAAGTTATGGGTCACTTTTTATTTCTCCTGAAACAATTTAATTCTATCTACATGTATGAAGACTTTGATTCAGAAGAACTCAGTCAGTTTTGGGTTTTATAAACCCATTTATGCAGAATTTCTTTGCCAAGATGTTATGCTGAAATACATTTCTTCAGTAGCTAACTTTACGGAGAATATTCTTAGAGTCCTTATGCTTATATTTCCATGAGTTGATTTCGTATAAAAAGGGCGCATTTGTCTTATAAGCCCTTGAAAAGTGCTGAAATAAGTAATTTTAGTCTGAAGCCAGCAAATCGTTTCAAGCAAATTTATAATAGCTGGTAGTGAGGATTCTGGGAGCTTTCTTTTGAAACAGGACAAATACATACATTTTAAGTAAACATATTAAGAAATTAATATATAGGCTCTAGTCTAGCTACATCTCCGGATGGCTAAAATATGGGCCAGAACTTAGCTTATCCAATTAACAAATAGGTAAGTAAATTAATAAGGAATAAACACAAATAATATTGTAAATATTTAAGTTACTGTGTGTGACTAAATGTGTGAATGGAGCTGCATATAGTCAATATCGAACTTCCGATCAAGACAACGCGGGGTTCGCTGGTACTTACCACACATACACATACACATTCAACTTAAAGACACAAACATATCTTGGTATACATCCGAAGGTGTAAGCCAAAAGTATTAAGAAAATGTTTCTGTAACTGATTTAGTAAACTGTGGAATGCACTTCCCTGCGCTATTAGGGAAAGTCCTTCAATTTTCACTTTTAAGAAAAGATTGAAAGTGCATTTCCTTTCTCTTCCGTAAAAGGTACCATATTTATGTAGGTATATGTAGAGATAGACAAACGCTTTGTTTAAACAACGGTCCTTATTTACCGCCTTTTACGCATCGGTCAAAATGTGTCCGCGTGACAGACTAGGGTATTTTGCATCGGTCAAAATGTGTCCGCGTGACAGTCTAGCGGATATATTGTATTTTATGTAGTTGAAGTATATATTTATATTTTATATTTGGTATAGTTTATATATATTTTGAAAGTAATTTTCGTACGTATGTATAGAATGTTATTGCGAACTAGGACTTTCCTGTATAATAAACTCTCCGGTCTTGCCTAGGTTTGCTGGAAGAAATCTCTTTTTAGAGATAAGGTCACCTTTTCTTATTACATTTCTTTTAATTGTCTGTAACCTTATATTATCTATGCAATAAAGAATATGAATATGAATATGAATAGTAAACTATAACACATATTGCAATCTCGGATGTTAGGTAATTTCGGAACACCGTCCATATAGTCTATGGCATCATATCGTCCAAAATGTTTGGCGGTTAGTGGTGGGAAAACAACCCGCTTGATTCATAATACACAAACTAATAGCGCCCATAATATAAGCATGCCTAAATTACAAAAGGCCGCCCAGATAAATAGTTAAGACGTCCTTTCTTCAAAAGACAGATGAGGGTTGTGTCCCCTTAATTCTTACTAATTGGTACTAATTTGTATTGAGGAATTCAATGTTGATACAAGTCTACAACTGTGATGTATATAGCCATGGAGCTGGCGGTGGACTAAAAACAACTATATACATCATGTAGATATATTCATTGCTTGATCAATTGATAATGATACAATTTACGTAAAATTACAGATTCTTGGTGGTTGATGTTTGGTAATTTTTGAAGCTACTTTTCATCATAAGTTGTTATTACCGCATGACTACCCTGAATACAACCTGTGGCTCAATTCTCTTATAAACATAAACATTTACATACAGGCACATACATTGCTTCTGGCCACACACTCGGATACCCTGTGTCGTGGGAACCAGAAACAGCGACGTCACACACATATAAACACCCAAGACCTGGGGATTTTTTTTTCACCCTTCAGCCGGGGTTTGAACCTGGGGCCTCTCGCTTGGTAGGCAGAGCCACAACCGCTGCACCACAGAGGTTGACAAATTACGGGAAACGCATAGCGATAGCATATCGATTGATCCGAAGGGCGCAAAAATACGTATTTGTAAGCCAAATACGTCTTTTTGCGCCCTTGGGAGTAAACGATATGCTATTGCTATGCGTTTTCCATATCATAATAGGGCTCCTGTTATTACTGATAGTGACTATTAAATAATGCACTACTAACGTGTTTTAGTTGATTAGGTATTATAATTCCATATTTATTCGCTAGCAACCCTTGGGCATGGAACGAAATTGTGTTTAATGCAATTGCGTAAGACATTTAATAGTAGGATCTCAATTCAATTGGGATTGAAGCTCTTTTAAATTTGAAGCAGTCACTACATCGATTGATGGTAGTTACTATGATTTCCGGAACTTTTTTTGTACATGACAGGTTAAACGAATCTCAGATAACAACAGAAACACCAAAATAAAGCCGATTCGTCCATAATTCATAATTCTTTATTGAACACAGTTATTTAAAAAAGATACATTAAGAGAAAACATATGTACAAAAGCGAGTTTACCTCTAAAAAGAGATTTCTTCCAGCAAAACAAGGCATGTCAGGAAATTTTATCAAGAAAGGGTAGGCAGTGCATAATATTTAATATACCTTGGACACTATATACACACATTGATCTAGCCCCAAACTAGGATTCCCTGTATCTTGGGTACTAGACAACGATACACATACTGATATAGATAAATATTATACTTAGATAGATAAACAACCATGACTAGGGTACAAACATCCGTTCCCATCAAACAAATATTTGCCCCCACCGGGACTCGAACCCGTGACCCTTGGCTTCGTAGGCAGGTTCACTGCCGACTCGGCCATTCGGGTCGTCGACTAAACTAAACTAAACAATAATACATACATAAACCTGTACATATAGTGATATTCGTATGTTCGATTTGACTAATTCTATCCAATCTGCATAGATATTGATGGAAATGTGTTTAATTTGACTCAGAAATTACACTAATTAAAAGTCGTTTCGAACCAAATCCAACGGGAAATTGCAAATCATGCAAGGTTCCAAGATATGAAAATTGCACATTTTTATTATTCGATAGAGAAAAGACAGAACACTTTTTAATATCCCAAGAGAGGGTGAGGAATTGTAGAAATAAGAATTATTAAACCAAAGATGAACCGAAGCAGGTTTATTGAAAATGTAAAGTATGCGGAACTGGAGAAGTAACTCTCTTTAATTTGTTTAGAGTCCATAGGTAAAATTATTCAATTCTAGGGTAATATCTTGGCAATCTTAGCATAAAGGAATCACAATCCTAGAATAATGCGTGCTTTAATTTGTTATCTACACACGTATCACGTACGTACGTTACGTACACTCGTTCAGGCTGAGGGCCATTCGGCTGTGGAACGCACTTCTCTGCACTATAAGGGACAGTCCCACTCTTTTCTCCTTTAAGAATCGCTTGAAAGAGCACTTACTTTCTCTTTCATCATAGGTATTGTATATATAAGTATGTAATTGTATTTATCTATTTATTATTATTATTTGTTTATTCTTATTTTATCTACTATTTCTTTGATTATATGTATTTTTATAGTAAGTATCATATTTTATTGGTATTTGGTAAGTATTTAATTGCACTAGACTACCCTTTTCATTTTATATGTATCCTATCCAGATAGGTTTGCTGGAAGAAATCTCTGTTGAGAGATAAGCTCGCCTTTGCCTTTTAATTTCGTGTATAATTGTATTGTTGTAATGTTCTGTGCAATAAAGAATTGTGAATTGTGTGAATTGTGAATTGTATCATAAACCCTCTTTACTGCGTCTAAAAACCGCACGTTAAGACCAGCATAATGTAAAACTATTTGGTAAAAACTCATTTCTTATCTGAAAATTTGTACATTATGACCATAATGTACCAAAATTTGTTAAGTTATGACATTAAAATTTCGAACACCGACGCCCGCCTTCGTGCCGCCCCTAGTTTGTCTGTGAAGTTGGTACTACTGAACAAGCTAAACAACTGTAGAGCAATGATCAATGCCACAATGCCGGTCGAACATGCGGTTCCTGAACACATCAAACATGTATGATATGTGTGTAGATAAACTAGTGTTTGTAACTGTACATAATTAGGCATTAAAACTCTCGAGTGATATTATTATGAAACTCGCCTTCGGCCCATTTCATGCACCCACTCTCGAGTATTAATGCCCTCCATTTTGTAGCAGTGACATAAACTACTATAAAAGTCGTTGTGTGATATTTTTCTAAACCTGGATAATATATTTTTGGGAATAAAGAATAGGCAACAACTATATTATTTACCAATATTAATTTTAACTCCCAAATATGTTGAATGTTCACCAAATTCAGTGCCCCCAGGTTGTTTCGCAGAAGGTATAGGTTGCTATAGGTCACTTTCTATTAGTTTTGTTAGGGCACAACTTTATAATGCAACCTGCAGCCGAAGCGAAGCAGAGCGGAGCGAGGCGACCCCATGTAGTTTAACTACGCAAAAACCGAGGGTCGTTGGGACAGATCGCGATTTTAAACCCTATGCCAATGAAATTAAAAACCTATAACGGAAAAGTGGCGTCGGTGGTAACTGAGGGGTTAATATACATTAATATAAAGTAGGGTGTGAAATTTTGACAAACATTTAGTTAATTTGGAAAGAAAACGTATTTTTTGGATATAGTTTTACTGTCCAAAAAATCGTTTTAATTTTTCAATTTGGTAAATAGTTAATCATAATAAGCCTAAAGAATGTAGGTACACAATTAATTGGAAAAATCAGAAGCTTGTACAAAGAAAGCTGTGAATGTCTGGGAAGTGAGAGATGTAGGCAAGATCGTGGCAAGTGGAAGTCCATTCTCTGCCTACCTCCCTTCTGAGAATCAGGCTTGAGGAATACATGAATGTATATGTGTGTACGTGTGCCCAGGAATCGGTATATCTCCGTGGAGGGGATAAATCGATTGGTTTCCCTCGGACGGGCCTTGATTGCGTATGGAGCCGAGCTCGTATCGAAAGGGCGAGATAAATGTTCACTTCCTATTGAGGTTTTCATCGGGAAATTATATGGATTTGAAGCCGATTTATTTAGGTTATCGAGTTCAGTGAATATATAGTGTCTCACGTATTACATACATACATACATGTTAACCTCTCAAAGAACTGGTCGCGATTTTAAACCTTTTGCCATGGCAATAAAATTGAAAACCTTTAACTGAAAAGTGGCGTTATCTAACGCCGGTGGTATTCAAGAGCTTAAGCGTCAGAACATTCATAGGACAATTTGGTAAAAGAGGCCAACCAGAAATACATGTATCCGATGAGTTTGTATGTATAATAACAAAGAACAAATAGATACAGAATTACAGCCAGTAACAGATATCTACAAAAATACAAGAAATAAATTTAGATTGAGAAACTTAAACAGATAGACACGTGTACAAACTTAATAAATAAGAACTCCGAAGAAGTTAAATAAGAAGCCCCCTTTATCGTTCGTGTTAGGTTGAACATGTAAGAACAACAAAAATACTTATACGTCTTAATATAGTTTTTGTTGTTCTTACATGTTCAACCTAACACGAAGGATAAAGGGGGCTTCGCTTCGCTCACCCCCTTTACCCTTCACCTAAGCTAGCGCAGTGTTTTGCCCTGATATTAGAAATAGCTTTCTCATCTGAATAAAATTAACCCGCCCCGCTCCCCGCAGTCGTACGAATAATTCGTTTTCAACATTAGCTAACTAATGTCCAACATTAACCGAAACGCATCGGCTAATGTGCAGTCTAGCCGATTAAAGATGAGATCCGTTATCACAAACGAACATGACTTCGGAAATTAGCCAAGGCTCGAAATTAATCTTAAGACTAGCCGGCTAAACTTAAGTTTCGTTTCGCACCTAGCTTTAGCCGTAACATATATACAAGGTGACATTTAATCAGCTGACCATATTTTAGGGAATGATAGTATTCGTCATTATGAACAACTTTCCCCAAGAAATATTTGGTCGCAAACGAAAAAAAATATGGGTTCCCCATAGTAACTTGTAATCAGCTGATCGGGTCATTGTACTGAGGGAAAAATATATTTTTTCCGTTTGCGTCCATATATTTCTTGGGGGAAGTTGTTCATAATTATGAGTTCTATCATTGCCCGAAATATGGTCAGCTAATTAAATGTCACCCTGTATAGAGGTGACGAGGGGTCTACTCCGAGGTATGCCGCTATCCTAGCGAATATCAATAGTGGCCGTTGTTTGTCGTAGTACGCAACCATGAGTTAAAGTTTACACAATATACAACTAGTGGTTCTGTGAGAACAGTAGACCTCGCGAGCCCTTCGACATACATACATACTTAAACATACTGTCACGACTGACGGACAATAGTACATTATGATACAAGTGTGGTATGTTGGTCATTACACTCGAGTCGTTCGGCGAAGGCTTAATGGAGACGAGAAGTGTAATGACCATTGCTCACGTGTTTCATACGACGTTTTTCAACACACTTGCGAGGAAAAGTAAATAAAACTAACGAAATGCAATACTGTGAATAAACTTAACAAACAGAAACCCATTTAAAAGATGGCGGCCGTAATTTTATTTTTTCGCGCGCTCAGCGCTGCATGCGCGCGCAAGTCTGAGATAAGGGCACCGGCAAAGTAGCTAATCAGCCACATATTTATAAATTTTGAAATTGGGTATTTATAGGTAAAAATACACCGTCAAAATATAAATACCAACAAGCTAACAAGCAGTTTCATGAAATTTTTTAATTATTTATCACATTTTGAATTGAATTTTATATTTACGCAAATAACTACTTAGCTGTTTTCGAAACATTAATACTTCTTGCTAATATTTAAAAAGATATGTAATGAAAAGGCACTAGTGAGATAATGTAATGTAAAAGGCACGGCATGGGTAATATTCTGCATTATCAGTGTAAATACGCTGTAATAAGACCTACTTTACGAGCAGGTGTGTTGAAAAAGGCTTTATTATAACGCGATACAACATTATTTTGCGCAACAAATTCAACGAAGAAAGTCCAATTTGAAATTGAATTTCAGGTGCTTGTATTTTCCAATCACTAAGCAGACTTTTGAGAAAAGTAGGGGTATATTTTTTGTCTCCCTTCCACTCCTCACATTACACCCCTGACCCCTTGTAAGTTTATCGGATGAACAACTGGAACAATTATAAATAAGATAGCCCGACTGCATTTGCTTTCAATACCACATACAAATTTATGAATGCACCTGGCTAGGTACATGGAGTATGAAAGTAGCCGCACCAATAACTTTGTAAGGCCATAAGTCCGCCATTAAAAATAAACTAAAAACTGACTCGACAAAAAACAACAACAGCAGACAGACAGACAGACAGATAGAAGGGCAAATGCATTTTTGACCAATCTCTAAACTGGACGCTTAATTAGACAACTAGTTTTCGTCACGGCATAATGTGTAGATATGAATTATGAACTCTTCAGACACAATAAGTCCTTCATCATATCATCATCATACTCAGCACTGCTGGGCATAGGCCGATCCTGTGCCGATCGCACCCAGTGAGATCCCGACATATACCGATGATATCGTCGGACCATCGGGCTGGTGTCTGCCCACTGGCCTTGTCGCTCCCCGTGGCCCTCTGTAGCTGCTTTGGTCCACCGTTCGTCTCCCATCTAGCCCAAGTCCAATAAGTCTATACTGATAGACTATTCCGATTCCTTACCATGTCTCCTTCAACACGACAGACATATATCGTTATCAATATAGCCATAGTTTAGCCAATATGATGACGATTATATAGTAATGCCAGCTTTATCTGATATCCCCTCACCAGATTAACTAATCATAATGCTCGAATAGCAATTTAGTAGCCCAAACAATTGTGATTCATCTCAAAATCGGTAATAGCATAATAGGAGACCCAATGTATTATAAATGGCGACTCCGCATAGCACTTACGGAATTTGGGTGGCTTCCAAATTTAATTCACGGTGATTTTTGTGTGAAAGTGAATTCGCGACAAATATGTTTGGGTAGAGACGGGTTATTTTATGTATCACAGTGCCTATCGTTTCGCCAGTACCCCCTCGGTGGGTATATTAAATGGTTACATTTGTTTATTTATCTATCATCAAATGTAGGTTACGTTTGAAAACAGGAAAAGTTGTGTTGCCCTATTTTGTAATTTCTTCAACTGCATCTTTACTGCGCTACATTTTTAAACTTTAGATAGGTAGATAGATAGATAAATTAATTTATTAATTGCAACATGGTACACACACAAATACATAATTTTAACTCAAACTTTAAGAAGAAAAATCTGCAAAAAGAAAACAAAACACAGCAGTTAAATAAAACAAACAATAAATAATAAAATTATACAAGCAAAATATTAAGGTACGGTAAGGATAACTATGTGGTATTGTGACTGTACCGCGACAATGAAATGGCCCTGACTCAGCAATGTCACAGACGAATCTGTGACGCTGATATTCTGCCAGAGCCAGTACGGACGAGACAACGGTCTGCTCAAGTTCACATTTAACAACGTAAAATATGACGATTTTAATAAAATTGTTGAATAAAATAAATTGTATTCTAGAAGATTGTAATAAAATTATAGCATTAAAATTACATCATTAAAATGTATAGTAATAAAAGAAATAAAATTAAAAAAATATAGCAATTTGTAATAAAATTGATTTCAGGGTTACAAGTAAGATTAAATTGAAAATGTCATTAGGATTATAAAATAATAATAATCAGTCGGTACAAACACAAACACATTATCGGTTATTAACACATTACAAACCACACAAAATAAATTTTGACAAAAAACATCAAAGAAATTAAACAAAATAATTTTGGGCGAGACATTCTCATAACTATTGCGAGGAAAAAAAATATATAATTAACACAGCAAAAAAATGGAAAGTAAGGATCACTATGTGGCACTGTGACTGTACCGCGACAATGAAGCATTGTCACCCCTGCTCAGCAATCGACCTTTCCCATCCTAATTTGGTTTGCTGGAAGAGATCTCTTATTAGAGATAAGCACACCTTTGTACACTATTTTTATGTAAGTCTTGTTGTCCATATATTAGTTGTGAGCAATAAAGAAATTATGAATTATGAAATGGCCCTGACTCAGCAATGTCACAGACGAATCTGTGACGCTGATATTCTGCCAGAGCCAAACGTACGGTATATTCGTCGATATAAAGCCGATCTCCGATAGGTTATCGAACAAAAGAAGCCGTAGATTTATTCATCGGAAAACATTAACATTACACAATTTATAAACAGGCAGATGCATTGCTTCTGACCCAACACTAGGAACAAACAGCGACGTCACACACATATAAACATCTAATACCTGGGTATTTTTTCCCTCCCCAGTCGGAAATCGAACCGTCAATCGTCAATTTGAGATATAAGAAGATATTTGATGAGCTCTGTAGCGTTGCGGTTCGAGGTTATGCCTCCCAACCGAGAGTCCCGGGTTCGAATTCCGGCTGGGGAGGAAGAAAATAAATCTCCAGGTCATGGATGTTTATTCATATGTGTGTGACGTCACAGTTTCTGGTTCACACGATATAGGGATATTATATCATGCATGTAAGAAACAACATAGCTTTATTTAAAACTGTGGGTGATAGCCATAAAATTAACACTAGAAATAGAAACAGGTTAGCACTACCATTATATAGACTAAGTAAAGTAGGCACATCACTCAGTTGCACTGTATTCGCTTCTACATTAAAATACCACAAGAATCATTGATCCTTCCTGAAAAGAGGTTCAAAAACTATGTTAAAAATGGGCTGATAAGAAAGTCCTATTATAGTAATAAGGAATACTTAGATGACAAAACTGCATGGTCCATACCATCTCAGCGCACAGAAATTCGACGAGGGGCGATGGATCAAGTCTATCACTCGCCGGCGAATTTCCTTAGACCGAAACCAGTACCTGTTGTAAAGTTACTTTTTTTTGGGAGTTTCTTGCCGTTTCTTCTTACCCCCGAGGCCCACCTTCCGAAACGGTGTAGTCTCTTTTTTATACAAAAAATTGACTTGTAGTTATAACTAAGTATAATTTTGACGTTGAATAAGATAATTTATTTATTTATCTATATATTGTATATAAAAATGAATCACTGTTCGTTAGTCTCGCTAAAACTCGAGAACGGCTGGGCCGATTTAGCTGATTTTGGTTTGGAAATGTTTGTTGTAGACCAGGGAAGGTTTAAAAGTAGGGTAGGACAGGGTATGGGTAGGGGTAGGGTAGGGGTAGGGTAGGGTAGGGGTAGGGTAGGGGTAGGGTAGGGGTAGGGTAGGGGTAGGGTAGGGTAGGGCAGGGGTAGGGTAGGGGAAGGGTAGGGTTAGGGTAGTGGATGGGTGGGGGTAGGGTAGGGGTTGGGTAGGGGTTGGTTAGGGGTAGGGGTAGGTAAGGGTAGGGATAGGTATGGGTAAAGTAGGGGTAGAGCTACGCGCAGCGAAGCGAGAGCGGGTCAGCTAGTATTCAATAAAAAATGAATCTGAATCTAGTGTATCCTAGTGTTGGGCCAGAAGCAATGAAAGTGCCTATATATCAATGTGTTTATGTATGTTTATAAGGTTAAAGTGTGATGCTTCATGACCTAAGTTCAAGTTGTGACCTGAACTTGGCTTGATTGGAATCGTCGTCAAAACGCCTCACTTTTGGCTCCTCGCCAGAACATTGTTACCGACGATTTGGGTTCGTCGTGAAATATTAATTTTATTCCTCTCGTTAGACGCCAGCAGCAATAGTTTTGATTGCGAAAGTCATTTGAAAGTTTATCCTTTGTTCAGAGTTTGAAACTGTGTACGAGTGCAACCATCTAACTCTGGATAGGTGGATAAGATAGTCAACTACTATCATTGAGAAAGAGTTGTTTCACCGATTTTAATTAATCAATTAGTTAATTTACAACTGATATTTTAAATCTATAAATGACCAGCACTCCAATACAGTGCTGCTCAAATAAACATCAAATCTATTTATGTCACAACAAAATAAACTCATGTTCAACACTTGTTTGAATACAAAATGTATATATAGGATTTGACGTTTGTTTTGAGGTTATAATAGTGTACCATTTTTGTAGTTACATGTTTGAATGAAAATGAAAAATGAAAACGAAATAGTGAGTGTGACTGCTACATAATGGAGGGCATTAATACTCGAGAGTGGGCCTATGAAACGAGCCGATGGCGAGTTTCATAATAATAACACTCGAGAGTTTATCTACACACACTAGTTTATCTACACACCTATCATAAGCTCTTTTTGATGTGTTCAGGAACCGCATGTTTGACCGGCATTGTGGCATTGATCATTGCTCTGCAGTTGTTTAGGTTGTTCTGTAGTACCACCTTTACAGACAAACTAGGGGTGGCTCGCAGGCGTGCGTCGGCGTTCGAAATTTGAATGTCATAATTTGACAAATTTTTGTACATTATGGTCATAATGTACAAAAATTTTACATTATGCAGTACGCAGTAAAGAGGGTTTATGATACGTGTTTAGATAAATGATATTATTTCACTAAAAAGTACACAATATAATTACATGTTATGTGTTTGAATTTTAATGAAAATTAAAACGTAAATGATATCATTTCACTAAAAAGTACACAATATAATAACATGTTATGTGATTATTTAAAGTGCGTAATTAAAATTAAACAAACACAGTATTTGTTGTCATCCCCACACTAGGCAAGCCTGTATCGTGGGAATCATACGAGGAGAGACTGTCACACATAGATTGATTACCAGCAATGAATTAGGCGTAAAATAAAAATGGAAAATAAAAATACATCATAAAATAAAAAAGCAGCATAAAATATTATATGTTGATTAATTATTGCATTTAGTCTGATTAGCAGTTTCGTACAAGCAGCTTTTCTGAATCGCAGCATGATAATGAAGACAGTAATTTTTATCACATTCTTAACATGGTAGTAAGACTTAGATTTTATGTCACAATTTTGAGATATCCTATTATACAGAAAAGGATGGAGAAATCTAGGCAGACCTTCGTAGAAAGCAGTCCGGGCAAGGGGAACATGTATTCGAAATATACATTTTAAACACACTTGCTCATAAAATGGCTCTAATTTCACCGCAATTAGGCACATAATGACATCTGCAATCAAACTGTGACTTTTTCATTGCTATTATTCACAAGTGAGTTATAGGTTTATTTTTATTTTATTGGTTGAATTGCATTGTTCTTAAAAAAGTTTCGACACAAAAAAGAACGTGTTCAATAGTACAAATAATAATAATAATAATACCTTGGACACTATTTACACACATTGATCTAGCGCCAAACTAGGATTCCCTGTATCTTGGGTACTTAGACAACGATACAAATACTTATATAGATAAATATTATACTTAGATAGATAAACAACCATGACTAGGGTACAAACATCCGTTCTCATCAAACAAATATTTGCCCCCACCGGGACTCGAACCCGGGACCCTTGGCTTCGTAGGCAGGGTCACTGCCGACTCGGCCATTCGGGTCGTCAAATAAATTAATGTACCTATTGCTTGCTCATTTCATACAACTTCATATTTATAGATAATTTCAACTTGCACGTTTTTAATAAATAAAACTTTTACTCAAATATAACATTTGTTTTCTCTGTAATAAAGATTTCCCATTTTGTACGTGGCTATGACCTAAAAAAAAGAAACCTCATTATTTTAGTTTATGACCGATCGTCATTGTTAGATGTGCGCGCGCGCCTAGGAAAACTGATTATTCTTTCCCGCCATTGCGAAAAAAAATCACAACTCGTTTACACCGTAGAAATTATAGTTATTTATAGTTATTTACAAACATTTGTTTGATGAGAACGGATATTTGTACCCTATTCATGGTTGATAATCTATCTATGTATAATATTTATCTATATAAGTGTATCGTTGTCTTGTACCCAAGATACAGGGAATCCTAGTTTGGGGCTAGATCAATGTGTATCAATAGTGTCCAAGGTATTATTATTATTATTGTTATTATTATTAATTAAAATGTCAACAAGTACTAGTTGAGAAAAAAATGATTTTTTTGTATTATTTTCTTCACAAGTGTGATGATACACGTGTGTATTGATGATTACCGTCCTCGGCTCTCTTAAGACCCTTATCAAACGGCTCAGGTCTCAATGGCGCCTCAGCGGTAATCACCAACATTACACATTTGTACTATAATGTACTATTTTATGCAGTAATTCCTCAATAACGTAGCCTTATCAATTGCCTTTCTAAAATGTGAAAATATTGTGTTATGGATTGCTTTGCTATGGTTTAAACATGCTGTCTAAACATTTCAATAAGGAGGTGGTTAAATATTTCTTTTATCCTGTTTTTTAGTATTTGTTGTTATAGCGGCAACATAAATACATAATCTGTGAAAATTTCAACTCTCTAGCTAGCTAGGTTCTTGAGATACAGCCTGGTGACAGACGGACGGACGGACGGACGGACGGTCGGACAGCGGAGTCTTAGTAATAGGGTCCCGTTTGGAACCCTTCGGGTACGGAACCCTAAAAAATGGATACTTGAATCTAATGAAAAAAATTCGGATGAGATAACATAACATAGTACTTACATACAATCTTCCGGACCCACACTAGGATACCATGTGTCGTCGGAAACAGAAACAGCGACGCCACAAACATGTAAACGACCAAGACCTTTTTTCTCGATAGTTTACAATCTATCGATAAATTGTAATCTGTACCGTACTGCTTACGATATGACGCGTTAGTTTATAATAAAACAGCGGGGGCAACGATGCCCCCGAATAGCCTTCGTGTTAGGTTGACATGTAAGAACAAAAGAAACCCTGTCGGTCTGGTTTACAATTGTTAGATAGTTTACAAACTAACGCGTTTGTTTATAAAGTTAGTAATGGTTTTGACAATCTAACGGTGACTTATACAAAAAACTCAACATCACGATGCAGGAAAACGGAAAAGCGCCATCTAGTGGTGTGTTAATGTTGGTACAATAGGACCAACATTAACTCACCATCGTGTGTTAATGTTGGTACAATAGGACCAACATTAACTCACCATCGTGTGTTAATGTTGGTACAATAGGACCAACATTAACTCACCATCGTGTGTTAATGTTGGTACAATAGGACCAACATTAACTCACCATCGTGTGTTAATGTTGGTACAATAGGACCAACATTAACTCACCATCGTGTGTTAATGTTGGTACAATAGGACCAACATTAACTCACCATCGTGTGTTAATGTTGGTACAATAGGACCAACATTATCTCACCATCGTGTGTTAATGTTGGTACAATAGGACCAACATTAACTCACCATCGTGTGTTAATGTTGGTACAATAGGACCAACATTAACTCACCATCGTGTGTTAATGTTGGTACAATAGGACCAACATTAACTCACCATCGTGTGTTAATGTTGGTACAATAGGACCAACATTAACTCACCATCGTGTGTTAATGTTGGTACAATAGGACCAACATTAACTCACCATCGTGTGTTAATGTTGGTACAATAGGACCAACATTAACACACCATCGTGTGTTAATGTTGGTACAATAGGACCAACATTAACTCACCATCGTGTGTTAATGTTGGTACAATAGGACCAACATTAACTCACCATCGTGTGTTAATGTTGGTACAATAGGACCAACATTAACTCACCATCGTGTGTTAATGTTGGTACAATAGGACCAACATTAACTCACCATCGTGTGTTAATGTTGGTACAATAGGACCAACATTAACTCACCATCGTGTGTTAATGTTGGTACAATAGGACCAACATTAACTCACCATCGTGTGTTAATGTTGTGTTATGTAATGTTAATGAACACACCAACGTCTAATAAGACGTAGAAGAGCTTGCAATATTTTTAGATGAAAATCAGTCGTGGGCATTGCCTTTAAAGCCCTTTTATGGGCATTACCTCCTTACAATGTACAAGCCTCTAACGTTCCACTAAGATATAAACAACCGACCTCCGGAAATAACTTGCCAAAGTTTTTACTCAGTTTTAGTCTACAAAGTTGTCCCTAGAGAGAGCAGTGCAACGAGCACACGTTACGATCCATTTCCTCGGGTTGCAGCATGTACGGAACAAGTTTAAAATTATATGAATAATGGAAGTTTTAATATTTTTTTACAATGTAAAATGGCTACAGTCATCGCCAAGTTTCTTCGGCTCTCAGCGAGACTTCTCTTTCTAGCAAAGGGTAAGGTCCTCACCTTAAGGTAGGTAAGAGGTGAAAGAGAGAGAGGGGAGGAGAGCGTGAGAAGGAAGAAACTTGTCGCAAACAGTAATGGCCTTAACCCCTTACTCCATATACGGTTTCATAGATTTTGTACTTTATTACCAGGCATTAAGGTTGAAAATCGCGATCCATTTCGGGTAAGGCCATGCATTAAGGTGTTAAATAGGTTTTGAATTACCGACAGTAATGCCTAAATACCTAAAAAAAGTGTTGTAGTTTTTTTAATATCGGCATTGCAAATGCTGATGTAAATGAGAGATGCCACAGCGGAATAAAGGCATATTGACGACGCAGACGCAGCTAACAACCTTAATTACCCAAATAGCTTAATAGGCCTGCATACCCTTTGGACTTTGTTATTCTTACATGTTCAACCTAACACGAAGGATAAAGTGGGCTTTGCATAGTGATTTCGTGCTTTAGCTTCTTGGCAATATCTGTCTAATTCTACGTCAGGCACAGGCAAAAACATTGCTTCTAGCCCCACATTAGGATACCTCGTCGTGGGGGAAGCAGAAATCACACAAATATAAACATCCAAGACCTGTTTTTTTTCATCCCCAAGCGGGGATCGAACCCTGTACCTCTCGCATGGTAGGCAAAGCCACAACCGCAGGCCCAGTGGTCGTCTGGGCTAATCCATTCGGTAAATGACTGAACGGAGTCGTTAAATTAAATGGCTAGGCTGTTAATTGAACTGCTGATTAGGCTAGTAGGCGGCGACATAGAGATAGAGATAATTAAACTGAATTTAAAAGCTTATCAATAAATTAGATGGATTAGACCACTGGAGTGGCGCGTTTCGTTTCGATGGCCGGTGATTGCCAAAAGGAAGTACGTAACAAGTGACTAGTTAACAATCAATTCAATTCAATTCAATTCAATTTCTTTATTTCAGGTTATACATTAAAACAAAATTAAAATTACTATTAAATTAAACACAAGTCATATACACAAATTAATAAATTAAATAAATTAATAAATTAAATTAAATTAGATTAGATTCAAATTAGAATTAATGAAAAATTAAGAATACGGAATGGGATTCCACACTGCTAGGACAGACAGGTGTGCAGACGTTCCCAGTGCCCCAGCAGCGGTGAATCCCATCTGTCCGCAAACGTGCACAGAATGGAGTTGGGACTACCACAGACAGCGTAATAATAATTATAATAATAATAATAATGCCATACATGACCAGGTTATAGATACTCGTAACTACAGAAAACATATCATACACGACCGCACAATGGCAAGCGACATGTGCAGACAGTGCCAAAATAGTTCAGAAACAATACAGCATATCACAGGAGCCTGCAGATCACTCGCACAATCAGATTATAAACATCGCCACGACCAAGTTGCAGCCATCATACACCAACACCTCGCATTCAGATACAAATTGATTGCACAAAAAACAGCCTACTATAAATACACACCTCAAACAGTTTTAGAATCAACAGACTTTAAACTCTACTGGGACAGAACTATAATTACAGACAAAACTATTCATTTCAACAGGCCTGACATAACTCTCCACGATAAACAAAACAAAACAGTATTTCTCATAGATATAGCCATACCAAATACACACAACCTTACCACAACGTTTACAGAAAAAAATACAAAATACAAAGACCTTGCCATTGAAATTAAAACACAATGGCAGGTACAATCTGTCAAAACCATCCCAATAGTCATCTCATCCACAGGAGTCATCCCATACACATTACACACTAGTCTCAAAACACTAAATATACCCAGATCCACACACATACTTCTTCGAAAAGCAACAATACTAAATAGATGTAGAATTGTACGGAAATTCATGGGCAAGGACCGTGATCTTTAGTAGATAAGCACTTGGCGTAAGCCCGTGTATCAGAACCTCTTTATTACAAGAGTGAAATGAAAAATTCATAAAAATATAATAATAATAATAATAATAGATACCTTGGACACCATTTACACACATTGATCTAGCCCCAAACTAGGATTCCCTGTATCTTGGGTACTAGACAACGATTCACATACTTATAGAGATAAATATAATACTTAGATAGATAAACAACCATGATTAGGGAACAAACATCCGTTCTCATCAAACAAATATTTGCCCCCCCGGGACTCAAACCCGGGACCCTTGGCTTCGTAGGCAGCGTCACTGCCGACTCGGCCATTCGGGTCGTCGTCAATGCACAAGTTCGTTGGTTCTGCCACACCTAAATAAACTAAAATCACGCAAATGCCGCGGTTCGAAATGCAAACTCGTGCAATAAATAACGTCAACAAATCAGGCGCTTGCAGTCGCCACGTAAGCGTGCTGTGGCGCCATTTGGAACGCGCTCGTATGAAAAATCACTGTTTTGAAATTCTGCGGAGCAAAATTTCAGATGGGACGCCCAACTTTTCACTTGTCTGTGTAGTGGTTGTGGTGTGTGTGATTGGAAGATGCGTTCAGGATTTAAAATCGATATTTTTAAGCATTATGAACAAATGTTCCAGAGTTCGCTCGATCGAAAAGTCTTTAAGTCGCCACATAGTGTGGAAGCCTCCTGTGCCGGGACTTTGCTGACTCAACGTGGACGTTGCTGTGCCTCGGCCACCCCGAACGAGAATAGCCAGGCTCCATTTTTTTTTGTTAACAGCTATTCTGAAGTTCATGCCCATGACATCGCTTTACGCAGTCGCATCCATTCATTGCCTTAACCTCTTGAATACCACCGGCTTTAGCAAACGCCACTTTTCCGTATAGGTTTTAAATTTTATTACCATGGCACAAGGTTCTAAATCTCAACCCGATCCAACTTCCTTCGATTTATGAGAGGTTAAGTATGGGAACTTCTGCTTATATCGTATATTCCACACATTGCCTTAGAGCTCAGGTTTATGAGAGGTTAAGTGTGGGAACTTCTGCTTATATCGTATATTCCACACATTGCCTTAGAGCTCAGGTTTATGAGAGGTTAAGTATGGGAACTTCTGCTTATATCGTATATTCCACACATTGCCTTAGAGCTCAGGTTTATGAGAGGTTAAGTATGGGAACTTCTGCTTATATCGTATATTCCACACATTGCCTTAGAGCTCAGGTTTATGAGAGGTTAAGTATGGGAACTTCTGCTTATATCTTATATTCCACACATTGCCTTAGAGCTCAGGTTTATGAGAGGTTAAGTATGGGAACTTCTGCTTATATCGTATATTCCACACATTGCCTTAGAGCTCAGGTTTATGAGAGGTTAAGTATGGGAACTTCTGCTTATATCGTATATTCCACACATTGCCTTAGAGCTCAGGTTTATGAGAGGTTAAGTATGGGAACTTCTGCTTATATCGCATATTCCACACATTGCCTTAGAGCTCAGGTTTATGAGAGGTTAAGTATGGGAACTTCTGCTTATATCGTATATTCCACACATTGCCTTAGAGCTCAGGTTTATGAGAGGTTAAGTATGGGAACTTCTGCTTATATCGTATATTCCACACATTGCCTTAGAGCTCAGGTTTATGAGAGGTTAAGTATGGGAACTTCTGCTTATATCGTATATTCCACACATTGCCTTAGAGCTCAGGTTTATGAGAGGTTAAGTATGGGAACTTCTGCTTATACCGTATATTCCACACATTGCCTTAGAGCTCAGGTTTATGAGAGGTTAAGTATGGGAACTTCTGCTTATATCGTATATTCCACACATTGCCTTAGAGCTCAGGTTTATGAGAGGTTAAGTATGGGAACTTCTGCTTATATCGTATATTCCACACATTGCCTTAGAGCTCAGGTTTATGAGAGGTTAAGTATGGGAACTTCTGCTTATATCGTATATTCCACACATTGCCTTAGAGCTCAGGTTTATGAGAGGTTAAGTGTGGGAACTTCTGCTTATATCGTATATTCCACACATTGCCTTAGAGCTCAGGTTTATGAGAGGTTAAGTATGGGAACTTCTGCTTATATCGTATATTCCACACATTGCCTTAGAGCTCAGGTTTATGAGAGGTTAAGTATGGGAACTTCTGCTTATATCGTATATTCCACACATTGCCTTAGAGCTCAGGTTTATGAGAGGTTAAGTATGGGAACTTCTGCTTATATCGTATATTCCACACATTGCCTTAGAGCTCAGGTTTATGAGAGGTTAAGTATGGGAACTTCTGCTTATATCGTATATTCCACACATTGCCTTAGAGCTCAGGTTTATGAGAGGTTAAGTATGGGAACTTCTGCTTATATCGTATATTCCACACATTGCCTTAGAGCTCAGGTTTATGAGAGGTTAAGTATGGGAACTTCTGCTTATATCGTATATTCCACACATTGCCTTAGAGCTCAGGTTTATGAGAGGTTAAGTATGGGAACTTCTGCTTATATCGTATATTCCACACATTGCCTTAGAGCTCAGGTTTATGAGAGGTTAAGTATGGGAACTTCTGCTTATATCGTATATTCCACACATTGCCTTAGAGCTCAGGTTTATGAGAGGTTAAGTATGGGAACTTCTGCTTATATCGTATATTCCACACATTGCCTTAGAGCTCAGGTTTATGAGAGGTTAAGTGTGGGAACTTCTGCTTATATCGTATATTCCACTCATTGCCTTAGAGCTCAGGTTTATGAGAGGTTAAGTATGGGAACTTTTGCTTATATCGTATATTCCACACATTGCCTTAGAGCTCAGGTTTATGAGAGGTTAAGTGTGGGAACTTCTGCTTATTTCGTATATTCCACACATTGCCTTAGAGCTCAGGTTTATGAGAGGTTAAGTGTGGGAACTTCTGCTTATTTCGTATATTCCACACATTGCCTTAGAGCTCAGGTTTATGAGAGGTTAAGTGTGGGAACTTCTGCTTATATCGTATATTCCACACATTGCCTTAGAGCTCAGGTTTATGAGAGGTTAAGTATGGGAACTTCTGCTTATATCGTATAATTCACACATTGCCTTAGAGCTCAGGTTTATGAGAGGTTAAGTATGGGAACTTCTGCTTATATCGTATATTCCACACATTGCCTTAGAGCTCAGGTTTATGAGAGGTTAAGTATGGGAACTTCTGCTTATATCGTATATTCCACACATTGCCTTAGAGATCAGGTTTATGAGAGGTTAAGTATGGGAACTTCTGCTTATATCGTATATTCCACACATTGCCTTAGAGCTCAGGTTTATGAGAGGTTAAGTATGGGAACTTCTGCTTATATCGTATATTCCACACATTGCCTTAGAGCTCAGGTTTATGAGAGGTTAAGTTTGGGAACTTCTGCTTATATCGTATATTCCACACATTGCCTTAGAGCTCAGGTTTATGAGAGGTTAAGTATGGGAACTTCTGCTTATATCGTATATTCCACACATTGCCTTAGAGCTCAGGTTTATGAAAGGTTAAGTATGGGAACTTCTGCTTATATCGTATATTCCACACATTGCCTTAGAGCTCAGGTTTATGAGAGGTTAAGTATGGGAACTTCTGCTTATATCGTATATTCCACACATTGCCTTAGAGCTCAGGTTTATGAGAGGTTAAGTATGGGAACTTCTGCTTATATCGTATATTCCACACATTGCCTTAGAGCTCAGGTTTATGAGAGGTTAAGTATGGGAACTTCTGCTTATATCGTATATTCCACACATTGCCTTAGAGCTCAGGTTTATGAGCGGTTAAGTATGGGAACTTCTGCTTATATCGTATATTCCACACATTGCCTTAGAGCTCAGGTTTATGAGAGGTTAAGTATGGGAACTTCTGCTTATATCGTATATTCCACACATTGCCTTAGAGCTCAGGTTTATGAGAGGTTAAGTGTGGGAACTTCTGCTTATATCGTATATTCCACACATTGCCTTAGAGCTCAGGTTTATGAGAGGTTAAGTGTGGGAACTTCGGCTTATATCGTATATTCCACACATTGCCTTAGAGCTCAGGTTTATGAGAGGTTAAGTATGGGAACTTCTGCTTATATCGTATAATTCACACATTGCCTTAGAGCTCAGGTTTATGAGAGGTTAAGTATGGGTACTTCTGCTTATATCGTATATTCCACACATTGCCTTAGAGCTCAGGTTTATGAGAGGTTAAGTGTGGGAACTTCTGCTTATATCGTATATTCCACACATTGCCTTAGAGCTCAGGTTTATGAGAGGTTAAGTATGGGAACTTCTGCTTATATCGTATATTCCACACATTGCCTTAGAGCTCAGGTTTATGAGAGGTTAAGTATGGCAACTTCTGCTTATATCGTATATTCCACACATTGCCTTAGAGCTCAGGTTTATGAGAGGCTAAGTGTGGGAACTTCTGCTTGTATCGTATATTCCACACATTGCCTTAGAGCTCAGGTTTATGAGAGGTTAAGTATGGGAACTTCTGCTTATATCGTATATTCCACACATTGCCTTAGAGCTCAGGTTTATGAGAGGTTAAGTATGGGAACTTCTGCTTATATCGTATATTGCACACATTGCCTTAGAGCTCAGGTTTATGAGAGGTTAAGTATGGGAACTTCTGCTTATATCGTATATTCCACACATTGCCTTAGAGCTCAGGTTTATGAGAGGTTAAGTATGGGAACTTCTGCTTATATCGTATATTCCACACATTGCCTTAGAGCTCAGGTTTATGAGAGGTTAAGTATGGGAACTTCTGCTTATATCGTATATTCCACACATTGCCTTAGAGCTCAGGTTTATGAGAGGTTAAGTGTGGGAACTTCTGCTTATATCGTATATTCCACACATTGCCTTAGAGCTCAGGTTTATGAGAGGTTAAGTATGGGAACTTCTGCTTATATCGTATATTCCACACATTGCCTTAGAGCTCAGGTTTATGAGAGGTTAAGTATGGGAACTTCTGCTTATATCGTATATTCCACACATTGCCTTAGAGCTCAGGTTTATGAGAGGTTAAGTATGGGAACTTCTGCTTATATCGTATATTCCACACATTGCCTTAGAGCTCAGGTTTATGAGAGGTTAAGTATGGGAACTTCTGCTTATATCGTATATTCCACACATTGCCTTAGAGCTCAGGTTTTGACAACATCACTGTAAAGCGCTTTGCGAATTGTTATTTTTTAATTATTGCCACAAAATTCACCAGTCTTAAGAAATGTTTTTCTCAATAATTTATATCGTTACGCGGTTATATTACTTTGAGTCGGTCATACAAAATCCTGAATATAGTCGAAATTAAGACGAAAATCGAATCGAAAATGATTTTTCACATATTTTTATCCCTAATTATTTCTTTTTGAGCTCCAGAACAATATTGGCGGGTGAATGCGGCCCCTCATCTCAACAGCTAAAATTATGCCTTCAACAAGCTTCAATAAGCCATCTTTAGCTTAAATTCTAGGCCAAACTAGTTACAAGGAAAATGTGGGATGAATATATGTTACATAAAGTTTATAAGAGAAGAACTTTCATGGAAAACTTATAGACTATCCGTTGTATATATATAAAATGTTTCTTCGTGAAATATTCTTTTCTACTAAATAGAAATTCGCTCGGAGACGAAATCAGTTTTCTATATGAAACTAACACGCAAAAAAAAAATATAAAAAAATAGTTTTATTTTATTCTTTAAGTCTAAACGAGTTTTTTTTTTATAATTAATCAACGCGCGTGCGGTCAGTCTTCTCCGACGCGTTGTTACGGGTATTGGTTTTCTTTGTCTGATGATCATGGCCATTGGCGCTTGTTCACCCCTTAAGTAGCTTCTGTGTGTAGTATAGGTATAGCGTTATTTACATTGTACATTCAGTTGTAGCGAGCCACCAACGCAGCGAGGCTGGATGCGGGCGGCCCTCGCGACTGGAAACTTCTCTGTGTGTGGTTGAAATATGTTGTGTAGCGACCAGAACAGAATCCCAACGATAGACAGCATGACAATAAACGGACTTTGTACATAAGTACCGTATTTGAGTGGAAATTACAAAACGCAATTTTTTGTATTTTTCAGTTTGTTTTCCGTCGTAGTCCAAGAAGTGGCATTAAACTAGGTACTTAGTAATGTAAGTGGCCAACCGATGGCGGCCACCCTGAATTACACACAATTCAATCTTGCGATTTTCTCCACAAAATCGTACGTATTTTGTAGTTTGTAGATTCGTACAATATAAAATAAATTTTGCATTACAATTAATATAAGTAGATTAAACCGGTACAGAGTAACGCTACGCTAGGTCCCTGGGAGTACCACAGGGCAGTATTCTGGGGCCTCTACGATTCTTGACTAATATAAATAATATAACAGAAAGTGTACTACATCCAACGGTATTGTTTGCGGATGATTTCTCTGCTGTCATAAAATACAGAGACGTACTAAGTATTGAATCAGAATTAAATAATTCGTTGAGTGGACTAGTAAATTGGCTACAAAACAATAATCTATTAATCAACCCTCAAAAAATTATAAATTATGTAATTTCACCAGCTTCAAACAAACTTATCAACCTTCAAAATAAACTTTAATGATCAAGACATAGAAACAGTTAAAACAATAAATTCCTCAGACCACACCTAGAACAACATTGTGGCTGGAAACTTCACATAGAGAAACTATGCTTTGAAATAAATAGCTTTGTAAACCCACTTAGGAGATTAGCACATATTGCGTCCACAGAGGCGGCTATTACAGAAAAAATGCATTAGGAAAATTATACATCTTATTTAAAACATATAATATCCTAACATTTCGATCAAAAGAATATCTAATGTTTGTAAAGAAAATAATACAATTCCTTGAACAAACTGACGAAATAAACTCCACGTAATATTAAGTACTATTTCCTAAATGCGCACATTATAAGAATAGTGTTAACAAATGACATAAAGACTCTTAAATTCCTTTAAGGATACCATCACTATTTTTTTTAATCAAATATACTATGATATTAATGAATACTTCAATGATAAAGAACTAATTACTCCATAAACTCGCAAAAGTTACTGGGCTGGCCTGAGCTTTTTTCCCTTTTCTTTCTCGACCTAAAAGCCCAAGGCTTACAAAACGGAGTAGTATTCCTAAAAATAGATTGCCTACTAATTTCTCAATAAAAATAAATGCAAAAAAGGTGAAATGAAAATAATAATTTTGAATATATAAGATGATTAAAATAATGAAGTACTAACTTCCCATGTAAAATATAAATATATAACTTGCAATTAAGTTACGTAAATTAATCATTTGTATACCTATTTAGGGTTATGGTTTGAAACTGAAATACACATTTAAGACCACGATACGCAAATATAGTTTCTTATTTCTTATTTTTTAGAAAAGGCTACTAAATACTAAAAGTAACGACGACATTCACATCACAAAGTATGTAGCCTTAAATATTTTCGTTCCTGTACAGACAAGCATATTTGAGAACCGAGGACCAGATTCCAGAGAGAACAGAAGTTATATCGGATGCCCAACCTTAGATTTGCTGGAGAAGCCTTCTTTTTAATTTCACAGAATGTACGACCGCGCCCGGATACTTGGAAAGAAAAGACTACATAACAGAGTAGTTCTAAAAATTGCTACAAGCAGCACCGGTAGTCACAGGCGGCTTGTGAAAGTGAAGCTATTTAAGTATCACTTTCACACTTTGCTCTACCTTTGTTGACTTCACTTTTGCTTTCGTCCAGTTGCATTTCGATTTGCCCTAATCTATTCAAGCCCTTGGTCATTGTATATTCACAGAAGCGTATTAGACCATAAAAGGCATTTTTATAGATCCATAGAAGTAAAAGTAATGGGGAATAAAATGCACTATCGCGAAATCGATGACAAAATCTGTGAAATTGTTACTGGATAATGGGGCCCAAAACGGTATCGAAAATATTATACATTTTCAATCTTTTGTTGTTGTATTGTGAAGGGCAACATTATTCAAAATAGGCACGGTCCGTAAACATCATTAATCGTATTGGACATTTTGAAGGGCCTTGTTTGGTTATAGCAGAATACCGACGGATGATTATAACATAATGGACCCTTCCGTCAAGTCTTACCAACCCTTTCAAGGCAGGGAGACGGTACCGATTTTAATCAACACATAATTTTAATTTCTAATATTAGCAGATTAAATCAGAGAAGAAAATTTAAGCATTAAATTTGTTGTTTGGTCTGACTGACTGAGTGTAAGAATGGTTAAATATTTATACTGAATCACTCTGGTATCTGTATAGTTGACGGCCGGCTTAGCTTAGCGGGTAGTGACCCTGCCGAAGGACCGTAGTCCTGGGTTCGAATCCCGGTAAGGACAAATATTTGTGTGATGGGAATGAATATTTGTTTCTTAGTCTTGGATGTTTTCCATGTAGTTACATAATACATACAACATAGAGTATTTATCTCTATTAAATATTAGGTCCTTACATATGAAATTAGCGTTTTGCATGGGAGGAACATAAATTCTTTTTTTTTAAATATAATATATATTTATTTAATCAAAGTCTGTACCATTGCTATCTATACACTTTTGCCATATCATAGGTAGTTCTTCGATCCCTTTACTTAAAAAAACATTCGGACGGGAATCAATACAATCTTTGAAGGCGGTTTGGACTGCCCCATCGGAGTTGATTTTTTTCCCTTTCAAGCAGTTATCCAAATTTCGAAAAAAATGGTAATCTGTTGGAGCAAGATCCGGAGAGTACGGTGGATGTCTGAGACATTCCAATTGAAGCTCCTCTAATATGGTAGCCGTCTGTTGTGCAGTGTGTGGTCTAGCGTTATCATGAAGCAGACGTGTTTGTTTTGTTTAGCCGCTAGCTTTTCCATCATGATTTGCAGTTGCTGACAATAGACATCTGCAATCTGCTGGCCAGATTTAAGAAAGTTGTAGTGAACGACACCAGCACTAGTCCACCAAACGCTCACAAGTAACTTTTTTGGAGTAAATTTTCGCTTGGGGCATGGTTTGGCTGGTTCGGCAGGGTTCAGCCATTGTGATGAGCGCTTCCGATTATCGTACAGGATCCACTTTTCATCACAGGTAATGATTCGATTTAAAATCCTTTCATTATTGTGCCGGGGGAGTAATGCAACGCAGCAGTCAACGCGCGTTTGTTGATTTGCTTCACTCAGTTCGTGAGGTCAAGCTTTCACCCAAGCACCCACCTTTCAAGCTTTTTCACCGTCCCAATTTGCTTCAAGTGGATTAAAAAAGTTTTATCACTAACACCGCAGCCTGCAGCTAACTCGGACGTGGTTTGCGATGAATCCGCTTCCACAATAGCCTTCAATTTTTCATTATCAACTTTGGTCTCCGGCCGTCCACGGGGCTTGTTCTGCAGGTCGCAATTTCCAGAACGAAAACGTTGGAACCAAAAACGCACTGTGTTTTCTATTGTGGCACCGTCGCCATTCACATCACTAATCCTTCGAGCCGTTTCTGCAGCACTGGTGCCACGGTAGTACTCATACTCGTAAATAACGCGATATTTAAATTTTCCATTTTGTAAGCTGAGTGACGCAAGAAATAAAACAATTGAGGAAAAAACAAATGAATTATAATTTTAGAAACGCAAATACACGAGTAAATAGCTGTATAAATTTGAATTTGGAATTCCTAACCATAGAGGACATATTTCAGATCAAAGTGGCGAGTACGGCGAAACGCCAAACGCCAATAAGGACCTAATATATCGTCAGCTAATACCCATAATATAAGCCTTATTGAGCTTACTATGGGCCTAGTTTGATTTGTGTAAGATATATTAGAGGACATATTTATTTATTTATTTATTTATGGGCTGCTAATCGGCTTGGGCAAATTGATGCATTTACTAATATGGGACCTTGCATGGGTGATGTCCGAAGAATACAATTATATTTTGATATATACTACTCAAAAGAAAATAAGGGCCACTTACATATTTCTGTTTTTGAGTAAATTTTTAGATGTAAACTAATTAATAAGTGACTAATTAATGATGTCCGGCCTCCTTCAGTATCCAACCTCTTGCTGGTGTTTAAGTCTTACAGCTGGCCAGAAATTGAAGCAAATAAAAAAAACGAGTTTCAGATCATATTCCTTTCAGATGGAATCACAATTTTATTCTGTTAAAAAACTATTTCTGTCCATCTTTTGCTTCTTTTAACATCTTTTGTTAATAATGCCACGTTAACGAAGGCATATGGATACCATTACTGCCACCAGAGCCGTTACATTGATTGCTGAAGGTCATTCACAGCGGTCTGTTGCTTTTTCGTTGGGTTTCTCTCGCCGAGCCATCCAAAATGTGTGGGATCGGTTCCAAGAGACTGGCAGTGTTGCAAGAAGGCCTGGATCGGGCACAAGAGGATCGCTACATCCGATTGAGTGCCCGTCGAGAGCGCTCTGTGACGGCACGTAAGTTACAAAATCGCCTACGGTTGACAACGGGGACTCATGTTAGTGACCAAACGATAAGTAATCGACTGCATGAAGACCAGCAAAGGCCCAGACGCCAAGTAGTACGAATTCCTTTATCTAGGGTTCAACGTGGAAATCGTTTAAGTTTTTGCCGCGAACATTCAGATTGGAGCATGAATCAATGGGGTATGGTGCTCTTCACAGATGAGTGTAAAGTGAAGCTTTGTAGTGATGATCGGCGGATTAGAGTATGGAGACGACAGGGTGAGAGATTTTCCGATGTCTGCATCAAGGAAATTGACCGCTTTGGAGGTCCTAGTGTGATGGTTTGGGCTGGGATTAGCTTACAAGGCAAAACTGAGCTGGTTTTCTTAAATCAAGCACAGTAACTGCACAACGGTACATCGATGAAGTCATCAGGCCTCATGTGATTCCATTCTCACAGAGAGTGGGGCCAGGGTTCTGGTTAATGCATGACAATGCCCGCCCACGCAACTCGGGCCACCAGACTGTACTGGATGACTCCCATATTCGTGTCCTACCATGGCCAGCGTATAGTCCGGATTTAAATCCAATAGAGCATATGTGGGAACAATTAAAACGAAGGGTTAGGGAGCATGAGCAATAGGTTCACAACCAGCAACAGCTTATGGATGCTCTGAAACGTGCGTGGGAAGAGATACCTGATGAAAACATCAGAAACTTAATCGAGAGTATGCATTCAAGGCTCCAGGAGTGTGAAAACAGGACAGGAGGACACACCCGTTACTAAACCATTAAAAAAAACAGCTTGTGTCAGTTTTTGTTTTGTTTTGCAAAGAGTTTCTGTTTAGTTTTTGCTGTTGACAATGGACTAATTTCATGTTTATTGAAATAAGTGAAACAATTGACTACACAATTAAATGGTTATTAGCATAAGTTAAAACAAAAGCCTTGTTACATGTTATTTTAATAAATATACATTACTGTTTACTATATTTTTCACGTAGCAATCAAAATATTTAGTGGCCCCTATTTTCTATATAGCTACACTACAATAATAAACATAAACATAATCATTTACACACAGGCACATACATTGCTTCTGGGGCCCCACACTAGGACACTCTGTGTCGTGG
Organism: Argyresthia goedartella; assembly: GCA_949825045.1. NCBI lineage: Eukaryota > Metazoa > Arthropoda > Insecta > Lepidoptera > Argyresthiidae > Argyresthia > Argyresthia goedartella. Next base: position 33,146,562 of record OX463812.1, on the reverse strand, counting down.
GAACCAGAAACAGCGACATCACACACATTTAAACATCCAATATACCTCGCGCCACGAATTAACTGCTCATAACGTGTGGCGCGATCTATACCTGTTTTTTTTTTTAATCCCCAGCCGCTACCGCAGCGCCAAGGACGTCTTCAATAACATCACCAAACTTTATAGATAACTAGCGGTGCCCGCGGCTTCGCTCGCGCAATGTCTTGAAATGGCCAGTCTATACAAACTTTATAGATAACTAGCGGTGCCCGCGGCTTCGCTCGCGCAATGTCTTGAAATGGCCAGTCTATACAAACTTTATAGATAACTAGCGGTGCCCGCGGCTTCGCTCGCGCAATGTCTTGAAATGGCCAGTCTATACAAACTTTATAGATAACTAGCGGTGCCCGCGGCTTCGCTCGCGCAATGTCTTGAAATGGCCAGTCTATACAAACTTTATAGATAACTAGCGGTGCCCGCGGCTTCGCTCGCGCAATGTCTTGAAATGGCCAGTCTATACAAACTTTATAGATAACTAGCGGTGCCCGCGGCTTCGCTCGCGCAATGTCTTGAAATGGCCAGTCTATACAAACTTTATAGATAACTAGCGGTGCCCGCGGCTTCGCTCGCGCAATGTCTTGAAATGGCCAGTCTATACAAACTTTACCTAAAATGTCGTGATTAGAAGCAGTTAAAATGAATGCGAATTATATTTGGGCATTCCCCACCCCCCCGCGCCGCGTGGTGTTTCATGCTTTGTCGCCATATTTCGTGCTTATTATTTATTTCGACCTCCACTCGAATTAAACGGGAAATTGGTTTATTCCGTGACGTTTGTCCAGTATGACCAAATCTCGGATTATATTATTATAACTAAAGATGTTGATGAAAGTAGGAAAACAGGTGATGGAAAGTTGACATGAAATTTTATGTTTAAATCTTAAACTTTGTACCTACAACGCAAATGTTCGGAACCTAACATATAATTCACCAAGTTAAAAACTTAGAAAAAATTACTTAAAGTTCAACCTCTATACACCCCAACATAACCCAAAAACAAATAAAAATCACTTCTGCAGTAGTTTTGCCGCCTTCAGTGCTGTTATTGCATTATCCTCTTTCCTTGAACTAATGAAACATAACTGAGTAATGAGGTACAACGAAATCATTATATATTTTAACTACACACGCATCATAATCCCTCTTTACTGCGTACAAAAACCGCACGTTACGACCAGCATAATGTTAAACTACTTGGTAAAAACTCATTTCTTATCTGAAAAATTACACATTATGACCATAATGTGAAATTTTTCTGCATATTATGACATTCAAATTTCGAATTTCGCCAACGCCGGCCTGCGTGCCGCCCCTAGTTTGTCTGTTAAGTTGGTACTGACATTCAAATTTCGAACGCCGACGCCCGCCTGCGGCACATTGGTACTACATAACAAGCTAAACAACTGCAGAGCCACAATGCCGGTCAAACATGCGGTTCCTGAACACATCAAAGAGAGCTTATGATATGTGTGTAGATAAACTAGCATATGTAACTGTATTATTATGAAACTCGCCTTCAGCTCGCAGACCCACTCTTTTTTCTTTCTTTAATATCTTGGACACCATTTACACACATTGATCTAGCCCCAAACTAGGATTCCCTGTATCTTGGGTACTAGACAACGATACACATACTTATATAGATAAATATTATACTTAGATAGATAAATATTATACTTATATAGATAAATATTATACTTAGGTAGATAAACAACCATGACTAGGGTACAAACATCCGTTCTCATCAAACAACTATTTGCCCCCACCGGGACTCGAACCCGGGACCATTGGCTTCGTAGGCAGCGTCATTGCCGACTCGGCCATTCGGGTCGTCTCGAGTATTAATGCCCTCCATTATGTAGCAGTCACATAAACTATAATATATGCTACCGTAAAAATACGTTTTTAGTTAGAACGTGTTTTCACTAGTTAAAACTAGATTTTACTAAGTGCCTTAGATACAACTAGAATTTCCTAGTAATAAGAAGAATTTACTGATACACTTACAAGAATGTAAAAATAGTTTTAACGTAAACTGTGCTATAGGGAAATCCGTTATTAATTAGATCGCGTTTTTACAAGTCCAACTAGTTAAAACTAGCATTTCCCAGTAATAACTAGAATTAGTTGCTATCATATTAGCTCACTTTCAGTCTGAATACCAAAGTGAGGTTGTGTTAGATCACAACTTTATGTACAACCTGGAGCCGAGCGAAGCGGAGCGGAGCGAGGCGATCCTATGTATTTTTAAAGAACTGTATTGTTTGTTTAATTGCAAAACTAGTTTAAACTACGCGTTCTAACTGATAACAGGTTCTTACTGCATCATATATAAGTATCTATTTTTTATTATTTATATTTTTTTAAAATTTATATACAGCCACTTACATTGCTTCTGGCCCCATACTAGGATATCCTGTATCGTGAGAACCAGAAGCAGCGAGGTCACATGCATATAAACATCCAAGACCTATTTTTCTTTCTTTCTTTTCCCCAGCCGGGGATCGAACCCGGGACTATCGCATGGTAGGCAGAGCCACAACCTCAGCGCCACAGAGGTCTTCGTCATCTTTCATGCAGACTCCAAATATAATTTTTGGCAACTGAGCAGAGCACGAAAAACTTTAAATTTGAAAACTTTCTTCACTTGTCTGAGCAAAAACCATACTCTTATTTAGTTGCGCCGGACACGCTCGCCCATTCTGGGAACTATAAAGAACATCATATCTAGTATGGGATTCGTATGCGCTTGGAAACGGGCCAAAGACTCCACCTAGACTATAAACACAAGACCCGCCTCCCCCCTCGAGTCCCACTAAATCAGGGCGAAGACGAAGCGGCTCTTGACATTTGAAGGGTCAAGTTTGAATGGGCAAGACTCGGTTCTTACTAAAGAGCAGTACTAAGATTGTCTGCTTATTTATTTCGTATTTCAAGACACTGACAAGCTAAGTTTTCGTTGTTGAACGATAAACATTGTCTGAATGTTGTTGTTTCTTGTACAAACATGGAGATAATGGGATAAGATAATGTAGGTTCAAATAAAACATGAGTATAAGTTTGATTCAGAGCATCGCATGCCGGCCATAAGGTAATGCTGAGCGTTGCTTAGGGTAGGAGAGGTAGTTTGGTGCAATTTTGACAATACCATTACATTTACATGTAGGCAATATTGGCTTTGGTCTCGGATTGCACTAGGATTCCCTGTGTCGTGGGATCCAGAGACAGCGACGTTACGAACATGTAAACATCCAAGGCCTGGGGATTTTTTTCTTTCTCCCCAGCCGAGGCTCAAACCCGTGGCCTCCAAGCAAGCACATCCTCGATCGCTACACTTCAAGAGTCGTAATGTAATGATTGTCAGATTTAAATATTTATATTACATTTGTTTGAAAAACATAAGTAAAGATAACAATAATAATAAATTATTTATTCACAAAAAGGTTAGTACGCAATACAAATTGGTTCCCTGTCTCCCTAACTAGTAAAATACTGTATCTAGGGAGACAGTTCTTCCCTATTAAAAGTTACATTAATAACATTTAGTTAATATGTAGCACTACACTGTACTATAAAAAAATTAAGTTAAAAAATAATAATTGACAGTATGAAAACTCTTTGCTAAAGTTTTTATTTAATGTGTATGGCGAAGATTCGTGGAATCCCTCGGATGCTTGCGAGCGTCAATTGATTTTCTTTGGAGAATCAGTAGCTTTCTGACCACTGATTCATTCACGACCAGAGACGCGGTCTTTATTACAAAAACTGGTCATGAGCGAGTGGGACTTCGGACCCGCACATGAAGGATTCCTTACCATTGTACACGGGAAAACGGAATGCGACAGTTTTTGTACGAGTATACCTTTTTAATTTTTAATAATAAAATATTAAATACTAGGTTGTACGGCCTCGAATGTAGTCCACGAGGCCGTACATCGAAACATTGAAAAAAGAGTTTTGTGTATGTAGTTTCTGAGTATTGAACTATGTACTCAGGTAACGAAACTATTTGCTCATTGAAACCGGAAGTGTATAGAAGAGTAAACTTATTTTGTGAAATAAAATCAAATATGTGATAAAAAACTTACTATTATTTATTAAAATTCCAATGAGCGATTATTAATCATATAATGACAATAACTAAGCACAAAACTGCAATTAAAGATCTTTTCCGATGAGATCGGGAGAGTCCAGTTTTCACTGATAAACATATAAAACAAAATGGCTAAGAAAATGGCCATACCAATAATTTATTGTATGGATACTTCTTTTAATTCTTAAAAACCGGCATATTTCATTATTTTTTTTTATAGCGGCAATACAAATACACCCTATGAAAAATTCGGCCCTCTACTTATTTTGATTGATCCGGTAGAGCCCGGTGACAGACGGACAGACGGACAGCGGAAACTTAGTAATAGGGTCCCGTTTGGCACCCTTCGGGTAGGGAACCCTAAAAACGTATATAATGACGCGCTCATTTAAATAAATGAAAAACCGCGCTATTGACAATTTAAAAAGACGGTTATCAAATCGCGCAGATGTAATTTCAGTTTTCACACGATACGTTGCCGCTCCGCTATTGACTCACGACGAGCCAACCCCAGTGCGAAAGAGAATTTTCTGCAGCTTTTTCATCAAGAAGCGAACATTATCATATCAAAAGACGCCTTCAAAAAGCCTGCGATACGTCAAAAGCCTATTGATCTATTCCAAATTTTCCTGTACGTAAAAAGAATCCGTTCGTCACGCGCCAGAAAATAAGCAGTAATAATATTAAGCGAGCGTTTTTTTGCTAATCGCTCGGAAATCTAGCGTGCGGAATGATATTATTCAAGGGCAGAAGGCGCTGGGTGTAGACGGGCGCGAATGAAAAATGACGATCGACTTTCGTACCCTCCGGCCACCTCCCGGGCACCCGTGCCCGTCGAATACTTGGAGTCGGCGTCCTGGAGCACCCGTTCACTATGATGTCTGTTGGAGAACCAAGCAAATTAGGGCTACCGTTGTACAGAGGGCGCGAGTCAGTTAAGGTCCTCAAGTATGAAGTCGTAATGTTCAGATTTATTTTGTTATTGAATATAAATAAATAAATTATCTTATTCAGCGTCAACATTATACTTACTTATAAGTAAATTTTTTGTATAAAAAAAGAGACTACACCGTTTCGGAAGATGGGCCTCGGGGTTAAGAAAGTGACTTTCTTGAAGTGAGTTCTTTTTAAAAAAGTGACTTCACAACAGGTACTGGTTTCGGTCTATTGAAATTCGCCGGCGAGTGATAGACTTGATCCATCGCCCCTCGTCGAATTTCTGTGCGCTGAGATGGTATGGACCATGCAGTTTTCTCATCTAAGTATTCCTTAAATAGGTGTCGAGGACATGTTGACGCCCCAGAGACGTATAAGAATTGCACCTAGCGATGCTCAATTCTGAATGGCTGAACATCAGTATTTCCTGTTTCAAAAGTTTCAGGAACTTAACAGACTTTTACAATTCTGAAAAATAAGCTAAATATATATGTAGCCGCCATTAATGCCCCACCGAGAGGTACAGGCCTTTACCTGGATACGAGTAAGATTGAGCCACACTCCACCAGGCTGGCTCAGTGCGGGTTGATGTAGGGGTGTGTGGCTTGTGGCCAACCCGACTGTCAGAAGCTATCAAGCTGCCCTATTAGGGCCTCTGATACAGCTGTACGACTACTACCACCTACAGCCTAAAGTGTCATCTGAAACACGGAAGCGTCCTAAACAAATGCCACACAGAACGTACACCCATCCAGTGCCCGGCTCGGCTAGATGTTGCTACGGCACGGTCGTCTCTTATGTATGAATTCCACTAGGCCACGGGTTCTTCTAATCGAAAAATAAAGCTAACAACAGTTTATTATTGAATTATTTTATTTTATTGAAAGCATCAAACATTTGCTGTAAATGTACCTATTACTAGTCGGCAGTGACCCTGCCTACGAAGCCAAGGGTCAAGGGTTCGAGTCCCGGTGCGGGCAAATATTTGTTTGATGAGAACGGATGTTTGTACCCTAGTCATGGTTGTTTGTCTATCAAAGTATAATATTTATCTATAGTGTATCGTTGACTAGTACCCAAGATACAGGCATTCCTAGTTTGGGGCTAGATCAATGTGTGTTGTGTAAGTGTGTCCAAGGTATGTCCAAGGTGTCCAAGGTATACTCTCGGTACCTTAGCTCCACTCTCCGGGGCCCCACGAAATTGCAGGTGCTCCTTTGACATATTCCTGACGGTGATATATGGCGGTTGTGATTTGTGATCGGCGCACAAGAAACCAGTATATGATTGACTGGCAGGTTTATCGTGACAAATTATCCAGGCTCGAATTTAATACTGCTATCTATCTAGAAAGGTACGGCAACAAATATAATGATCACCAAAATATTTTTTTCCTACCCAAAATGGATAAATGAGCACCAAAAGTTGCAAAAAATATCAGGGCAAAATACTGCGGTAGCTTAATTGAAGGGTAAAAGGGGTGAGCGAAGCGAAGCCCCCTTTATCCTTCGTGTTAGGTTGAACATGTAAGAACAACAAAAAAATACTTAAAACATAAACTTAAGTACACAAAACATTAAAAGAAGTTTGGTGATCATTTATCCAAACACAATTTGGTGGACATCCATCCATTCTGGCAGTTATTTCGAATTTATTGGTAGTAAAATAGGTGCGTTTTTGGTAATCGTTTAAACATAAGCCGAAAGGTACAATCGGCCGCCACCAAAATATTACTTACCGCACTATGGTCAAAGATAAATAGGTACCTCGCGCCACGAGTTATGAGCGGAGGCTTTGAGTGCGCAGTAGTGACTTTTCAATACCTGTACATATGCGCAGTAATTCCCGCCAACGTCACCCAGCGCTCTTAAAACGTGGCGCGAGGTTATCGTGACTGAAGAAAGCGTTCATTATTGCAGTATAGAAATCATCTAATATATCTTCTACTGCTTCTTTGTACCCCTTAATTGCGGGTAGGTACGTACTCTACCATTATATGGAATGGTATTGTATCGTATAATGTATGTACGCAAGAACCTTACAAAATTTCCCAAATTTTGCGATAGCTGTAATGTTAATTAACCTAAGAAATAATCACAGACTATGTGCGCCCCGGTTTAGACTCGCGAAGGTTAGCAATTCTTTCAAGGGTCAATGCATTCTCTACTACAACAAGATACCTCTGGAGATCTTGAAATTGCCATTTGAGCAATTTAAAAACCAAGTTAAAGCGACTTTGTCGAAAAAGGAATATTACAATGTTCAAGATTACTTAAATGATGGGTCTGTATGGGGTGAATCTGGCTCAACACAGACATTGTTGTTAATAATTTTGTAATTATTTATTCCTCCTTATTAATTATGATATTGACTAAATATTATATTTTGTATTAGTTAAGCATAAGCAATTTTTTAAAAGAGATCTAAAAATCAATCTGTGGGAGTTTCTACGCCCTCCTTCTCCCACAGTGGTCCAATATAGAGAAGTGGCAAAAAATGACGATTGCTAAGTATATGTAAATATCTACAGTAAGAAAGACATTTGGAATTTTGGAATTGAGAGAGCTATTTCATATTTTACCTACTAAATTTCCTTATTTTTTCTTAGAATTATGTTGTTCTAACTTCCCGCATAAATTACAACTTTAGTTTTATAGTCGGCCATTTACTAACGTCGCGTTTTCACTGTAAAAAACTAGACTGTCTTTTTCAGTAAAATAGCGAACCCAGTGCCACAGCTTCAGAGTAATATTTCATGTCACGTTCACGCGAATTGTCAACTCCCAGGTTTACCTGCGATATGGTAGAAACGAATGTTGGAACGAACTGTATGGGTAGGTATAACACAGTACAATACGATTAAAATCAGTTAAAGATTCGGCTTTTCTCGGATATCATCGCCTAAATCCGGAGACGGAAATGCCACGAAATACATTACCGCGATTTCTTATAGGTAGCATTCAATGTGAAGTATCATAACGCAATGTATAGCACCTGCCAAGATGACATTACTAACAGGTAGACCTAAGAAATGAGAGAGAGGGAGAGAGATGAGGGATTCACGACAATTTCCGAGGTTGGCCGAATCGTTAACTGATTTTAATCGTATTGTACCTAATTTTGTCTAATAATTGGGAATGGACGACAAACAAATTAGTAAGTTGACACCTGTGTCACGTGATACCTCTGGGTGTGGTGTTAAAATAGCACTGCTGAACTACAAAAATATTTTTCGTCCCTCAGTACATTGACCCGATCAGCTGATAACAAGTTACTATGGGAGACCCAACAATTTATTTCGTTTACGACCATATGTTTCTTGGGGAAACTTGTTCATAATAATGAATACTGTCATTCCCCAAAATATGGTCAGCTAATTAAATGTCACCTTGTATACGACGTTGGTCAAGTGCGTGTCGGGCTTGCACACGAAGGGTTCCATAACATCGTCCAAGAAAATTTAAGCACTAAAATAATAAATAAAAACTAAAAAGTAAATAAAATTATGACCGAACTTGGATTTGAACACAGCACTTAAAGATATTGCGACCGATATCAAACCGAATGCGCCGCCACAACCACATGAAAAGGCGCGAAATCTACGATCATATTCTAATCATGATATGGTTTGTTATATCGCGGAAGGTGTTAAAACACGTATCTTGTATGGGCACCCCCTTTTTATATAAAACCCCGTGTCGTTTGTCATTTATTACCATAGGGCAACAAAAATACACATTCTGTGAAAATTTGAACTCTCTACCTATTACGGTTCACGAGATAGATAGCTCGTTGACGGACGGACAGACAGACGGACAGACCAATAGTGCAGGCTTAGTAATAGGGTCCCATGTGGTACCCTCATAATAGTAGTTTATGTGATTATTAGTATTATTATTATTATTAAAAACATACACTAGTTTATCTACACACATATCATAAGCTCTCTTTGATGTGTTCAGGAACCGCATGTTTGGCCGGCATTGTGGCATTGAGTTGTTTAGCTTGTTCTGTAGTACCAACTTCACAGACAAAGTAAGAGCGGAAAGGAAATGCGTTCAAAACCGCAAATTGCGACCAGCTTAAAGATAAACGGTTTTGCTAGAACACATTTCTTATCTGTTTAAAATGTTATTATTGCTACATAATGATATCGAATTCGATATTCTGAGATCTGTTCGAAAATATCAGAGAATCCCAATGAACGACCTCCATTCTAATATTAATCGAGATGATATTCTATTCGAAATTAAATGTCAATGCCGCAATGCCGGTCGTTACATGCGGTTTCTGATCACACCACAGAGAGCTTACAATATGTGTGAAGATAAAGTGTATGTAATAGTACTTATTTAGGCATTAAACACTCATGTGATATAAACCCATTCCCGTATTTTAAAGTCTTTCGTAATTCCTTAACTTACATAGGCGAGCTTATCTCTAATAAGTATTTCATTATGTAACGGTCACATAAACTACAACAATGATGCCATTTGACGCTCAGGGAGAAGCCTATAAAATCCTAAATGGCGGTTTACTAGTGAAGGGCTAAATAATAAGTAGTTGCCCGAAAAGTAGTCTATGAATGTTGAGGAAGTGAGAATTATATGGCAAGATAGGCTCTGGAGGTATTTACTGTCTGAATACCACTCTTCTGGCGAAATGGCGTCAACATTATAATATATATGTACCATATAATAGATGAAAAAATGGACGGCTATTTGGAACTTTATTGCTTGGTAATAAAGTTCAAAACCTAAGAAAAACTATCAGTCATCTGGGTATCACCGCAAGATAGTCAAAACCGTTAGTTGATAAACTGAGGTTTTTTCTCGTTAGTTGGTCAACTATCGACAAATAGTAAACTGTAGCGTTCTGCTTACTATATGACGCGTTAGTTGACAAACTAACGGTAAAACCGTTAAATAGTGAACTGGTTTAAACTTAAATTGCAAACGAAACACCAAGCAAACGCTGCGGTAGCGAAGCCCTCGAATAGTCTTCATGTTAGGTTGACATATAATAATAAAAGAAACGTAAATGCTAAACCCTGTCGGTCTGGTTTACTATCTGACGATAGTTGATCGACTAACGCGTTAGTTTATCAACTAACGGTTTTGACTATCTTACGGTGACATAGACACTATTCTTTATCGATTATCTCTAACGACGATAACTTAAAACTGTATTTATTGCCGAAAGAAAATTGAAGATAAGCCGTTCAGAAACCAATTAGTAGTTTATGTAACTGCTACATAATGCCTAATTATGTACAGTTACATACACTAGTTTATCTACACACATATCATAAGCTCTCTTTGATGTGTTCAGGAACCGCATGTTTGACCGGCATTGTAGCTCTGCAGTTGTTTAGCTTGTTCTGTAGTACCAGCTTCGCAGACAAATTAGGGGCGGCACTCAGGCGGGCGTCAGCGTTCGAAATTTGACTGTCATAATATGAAGAAAAATTACACATTATGGTCATAATGTGTAATTTTTCAGATAAGAAATGAGTTTTTACCAAGAAGTTTAACATTATGCTGATCGTAACGTGCGGTTTTTGTACGCAGTAAAGAGGGTTTATGATACGTGTGTAGATAATATTTTATGTACGCGAGGCTGGGCGCGTTCGTTCACCAACTTGGAGTTCCGAAACATTGTTTTATATCTCAGTGCGCGTGGCAGACTCGCGTGATCGGCGGCAATTAGAAACGATATGCTGCCGAGGGGGGAAAAGTTACTGTTTTCACATCGGCTCTCATATATAACAAGTTCAAGATTAAGCTCTCTGAGGCTTATTACTACGCGAAATGCGTGTGAGCGGGAGATCAAATCCACAGTTTTATATAGTTACAATAAAAAAATACCTTGACTATAACCTTAAATTGTAGCTGGGCTCAAATATTTGGCTGAAGCTATGTGCTTGAAATCACGATAGGTCCGTAATAGTCAGTTTACCAAAATGATTTATATTGTAGAGTGGAGTAGAATTATAGTTGTAGATAACGTTAAATATAATTATCACGTGTTTTAATAATAGTTTCGATAATTGTACGTTCACGTGCCGACGAAACTAATAATAAAATCGGCCAAGTGCGGGTCTGACTCGCGCACGAAGGGTTCCGTACTATCAAAAACGGCAATAAAATCACGTTTGTTATATGGGAACCCCCGTAAATATTAATATAATAGATAATAAAACTCAATATTCTGTGAATATTCCAAGCGTCTACCTGTTGTTGTCATAAATATCGAGCAAAAATTAGCAAAAAAAACACGTTTGTTGTATGGGAGCCCCCTGAAATATTTATTTTATTCTGTATTTTAGTATTTGTTGTTATAGCGGCAACAGAAATACATCATCTGTGAAAATTTCAACTGTCTAGCTACCACGGTTCATGAGATACAGCCTGGTGACAGACAGACAGACGGACGGACAGCGAAGTCTCAGTAATAGGGTCCCGTTTGGCCCCCTTCGGGTACGGAACCCTAAAATCGTATTTAATAATTTCTGGCGAATGTATACAACATTATTTTATCATTGCAGTATGTCTTGATTTAAACAAATCGCTAAATGTGCTGGAAAAATATCTATGATTTGATATAGTACATAACGAAATTTCACAAAACCATCAAAGACGCGAATATCTAATAAAACCGGTCAAGTGCGAGTAGGACGTCGGACCCGCACACGAAGGGTTCCGTACACGGGAAAACGTAAAACGACAGTCTTTTGTACGAGTACATATGTATACCTATTTAATTTTTATGATAAAATATTAAATAGGTAGGACTACATTCAAGGCCGTATATCGAAACATTGAAAAATAGTTTTGAGTATGTAGTATGTAAACATTAAACTATGTACTCAGGTTAACGAAACTCTTTGCTCATTGAAACCGGAAGTGGATAGAAATTGAGTAACTTTTATTTACAGAAATAAAATCAAATATGATAAAAAACTTAATATTATTTATGATAATGAATTATTAATCATATAATGACATATAACTAAGCACAAAACTCAATACCAGCAATGAAAAATCTTTTCCGATAAGATCGGGAGAGTCAATTTTTCACCGATAAATAAATAAAACAAAATGACTAAATGACCACCAAAAGTTGCAGAAAATATCAGGGCAAAATACTGCAGGTAAAGGGGGTGAGCGAAGCGAAGCCCCCTTTATCCTTCGTGTTAGGTTGAACATGTAAGAACAATAAAAAATACTTAAAACATAAATCATTTATCCAAACACTATTTGGTGGACATCCATCCATTATGGCAGTCATTTTGAATTTATTGGTAGTAAATTTTCGAATTTTTTTGTAATTGTTTAAACACAAGCCAAACAAAATGGGTAAGAAAATGGCCATACCAATAATTTCTTTTATGGGTACTTCTTTGAATTCTTGAAAATCGGTATGTTTCATTATTTGTTGCTTTTGCGGCAACAGAAATGCACATTCTGTGAAAATTTCAGCTCTCTACCTATTTCGGTTGATTCGATAGAGCCCGGTGAAGGACGGACGGACAGACAGACGGACAGCGGTGGCTTAGTAATAGGGTCCCGTTTGGCACCCTTCGGGTACGGAACCCTAAAAACGCGTTTTGTTCGAAATATTTTAAGTTAAACGTTCACCTAATTTCGCGATCCAAGATGGCGGCCTATCGGATAATGGCTGAAAATTACTGTAATTACTTCCAGCAGCAGTTTAAGCGCTCCATACTGCAAAAATCGCTCTCTAAGCTTTAAAGAAAGTTAAGGAAAACCTCTTAATTGCCGGATAGACTCAGAGAAAAACTTGGCAAAAAAAAATTACTTTGCGGCGTTTTCTTTAAGTTTTTCTGTCTTTGATAAGGAATTATATACGTATGACCAAACACTACAACAATCAAAATACAAATTACAAAAATGACATGGCAAATAATAAATAATTATATAAGATATAATTATCCAAAAGAAGAAATAAATAAAATTATACATAGTAATAGGGAAATAACAGACCCCAGGAAATAGCTGAATCTTTTAATGAATTTTATATTAACCAAGTATCCAACAATGGCAACACTTACAACGCAAATAAAAATCAAATGAGACTATGCAATTCAATGTTCATGTCTCCAACAACTAATCGTGATATATTATTAATTATTAAGAGTTTGAAGAATACAAACAGCGTAGGCAACGATGATATCACAACGAAGGTTATAAAAGAAGTTGCTGTTGAAATACCCAGTCATCACCCACATTACTAACCTCTGTATTGAAAATGGTACTTTCCCAGAGAGACTTAAAACCTCAATAATCAAACCAGTATTTAAAAAGGAAAATAAGGAAAATAAGGAAAATTGCTCTTATTCCTATATTTTCAGAGATATTTGAGAAAGTGATCTATAATCAACTTTATAACTACCTTGAAAATAATAATATTCTCGCTCCAGAACAAAAAGGTTTTAGAAAGAATTTAACAATAGATATGGCCATATATGACTTTCTTCTTAAAGTGTCTATAAGCATGGACGACAGAGTACCAGTATCGGCATTGTACATGGACTTAACGAAGGCCTTTGATTTTGTCGATCACTCTACACTTTTAAACAAACGAGAATCATACGGAGTTAGAGGGAATATATTTGAACTTATAAAATCTTACTTAAGTGGTAGGAAACAAATGACTCAAATAAACAAAATTTGCCCTAACACCAAAAAGGATATAAAATACTATTCGAAGGCACTAACTGTGTCTTTTGGTGTACCACAGGGGAGTGTACTAGGCCAGCTACTCTTTCTTATATACATTAATGACCTCCCCAAAATAACAAAACATCCCATGTTTTTATTTGCTGATGACAGCACTGTTGTATTTAGACACGAAAATCTCGAAAATCATCAGATAAATATTAATAACGCACTAGGTTCTATAATAGAATGGCTAGGAAGAAACAACCTTAACATTAACTTAAGTAAAACAAAGCTGATGTCATTTGCTCTTCGAGGCGATCCGAAGTATAACCTAAATGTTAGACATTCTGGAAAAACCATAGACGAAGCAAAAGTCACCAATTTTCTAGGTCTGCAAATTGATAATAATCTTTCATGGAAAGAGCAAGTTTACAGCGTTTGCAAAAGATGGGCACAATGCTCTTATGCACTATACAGACTTTTAAAGGTCACAAACCAAAAGGCTGCTCTAGCTGCATACCAGGCCTATGCAGGATCAATATTAAGATATGGTGTAATATTTTGGGGTAACTCAACAGATAAAGGAATAGCATTTAAAGCCCAGAAAAAGTGTGTTAGAGCTCTATGCAAACTAAAACAAACAGATACGTGTAAGCCTCACTTAATTAAATTGAAAATTTTAACACTGCCTTGTCTCTACATTTTTGAAATAGTCAAATTTTTAAAAACAAATTTAGGGTTGTTTAGAAAAATGAATAGCATTCGATATGCCGACAAATTAGGCGTTGCAAAATGTAAGAGCTCCCTCACAAGAAGAAACATATTTGGAATGGCTCCGATAATCTATAATGCCCTTCCGGATACAACAAGAAGGTTAGAGAATATACAGGCATTGAAGAATGCTTTATTTAAATTATTGATCGACAAAGCATATTACAGTGTCACAGAGTTTTTACAGGACAAATGTAAAACATGCAATTGACATCTTATATGGACACCAACTACTATTACCTGTAATTTTATTATTTTGTAGGACTTGCTTAATCTAATTTGACATTTGTATTATTGTATAATTAGGATCCGATAACTATCACTTGTAGTTTTAAAATTTTAGAAACAGTTTTTACCTATTATATATTATAAACTAAAACTAAACTATAACTGCACTAAACTAAATTAAAAATTTCCCTGAGTTCACTGCCGGGCGGGAGGGTGCCCAAGACGCTGACACTGTTACCTCGCTGTATCGCAATACTGATGCGTTGAGCGAGGTAGGCGCCAGCTCTGCGATCCCCTGACGCTTCGACGAGCCTCTTAGAGATGTTTTTGAGGACTCTTCGAGCGTCAGGGCCCCACGGCCCAAGGGTCTCAAAGCCGAACGGCATAAACAAATAGTCGTCGCCGAGTGCGGCGTATTTGCGGGCTTTGAGACACTCTGCTGCTGCCGCCGCAGCGCCGGCTGTGGCCGAGGTTGCCGAAAGGTGACACGGTGCCAGCGTATCTACGCAGGTCGCATCCCATACTAGCGACCTCCCGCTCTGCCAGGGAATGAGCGTCATTCCGTCTGGCCTCTTGCCATCGTCGCGTGCCAGTCCATTGGGTTCAAGTATTGCTGGCACGCCACAGCTGGCAAGGGCCCGACGGATGACGTCATTAAGATTGGCATGACGGGACCACCGACCGGCGCTGCGTTGGCAGGAGAGGCCGTGGTGACCTAGTTGGTCCATCCTAGCACCGCAGCGGCACCGATGGATTTCGTTTGTCTTTACGCCGAGTCGCAGGCAAACGGCGAGGGTAAGGGTGGTACGGTCAAGCAGGGTGCCAATGTGCTTTGATGGGATTGCGCGCAGCCAGTGTCCTGACTCCTTCTTCCTGGTAGCTAGGAGACGAGCGCGCACTGCTGGATCACTAGCCGTTTTTACCAGATCTTCGCGGGTTTTAATGCATAGCGGCTCGTCCCATAGCCGTTGAGAGTTTAAATTTGTTGGAAAATTTTGCCTCGGACAGGCTTGCGTCCAGGCATTCCTGGCCTCGACCAGACACGTGACCTCCACATCACCGAGTGATGGGTTTATGATTTTACCATAGAGATCACGTGAGCTATGGGCTGAAGACAGGAAGGCCGGGGGCGCCACATCTGAGATTTTCCGGATCCCCAAACCACCTTGTCTGATTGGAAGGGCGGATTGGGTCCAGCTTCGTTCATCGAGATTAATGTTAAAAATTTTGGTTAATGTACTTTTGGTAATATCGTCTAAAAGGTTGAGAATGGGAGGGTATTTCTAAAGAGGAGAGCATCGAAGGAGGTAGGTAAATTTGGGTACAAAAAGGCAAAACCGTATGATAGACAGGGCCATGTGGGGATTTAGGTCAGTCAGTTTGATAGAATTTTGATTGAATTTAGAGATTTGCTCATCCACGAAGCTGGGGATCCTGTCCTCTAGAACGGGGGCCCCTAGGAGGCGAAGTGAGTCTTTGTCTAGAATTTTAATATTAGGGGCAGCTGAGTTGAATTTAAAGATGATCTCAGTCTTTTCCGAGAGGGTAATATTATCGGATATGAACAATTCGCATTTCGAGAAATTGAAGTCTAGGCCTATTTTTTTTAATTCTGATGTAAGGTGTTCTAAATCTTGTAATACGTCTTCGACTTTGCCTCCTATGGTCCCGTCGTCTAGGTACCAAATGTTGAATTTGGAATTTAGGCTGGTAATGATCGGATGGATAGCCAAACTGAATATTGCCGGTCCGAGTGGGTCGCCCTGCTGACAGCCGACGGTAGAATTTATAAGATGGTCCCTGAAGATTAATTTAGAATGTTTACTGTAACATTGCCACATATAATTGTAGATAGATGGTGTATGCTCTTTAATTTGGGATAGCAGGGCGCCTCTGTCTACCGCATTGAAGGCGTTTTTCACGTCTACCTTCAGCAGCACGTCACCTCCTCCGTTAGCTAGGAAGGTGCGAGTCGCGTGCACAGCGGCCTCGCAGCCTCCCCTACTACCGAAACCCAGCTGTACCGGTTGTAAGGTAGTGCAAAGATCTGGTAGGATATACCTACAGCAGGTCTTTGACACTATGCGGCGGATGGTATTGCCTACAGCGATGGGTCTGATACCCCCGTCCTTCTTTATGAGGGCACACAGATTAGCTCCGTAGAGCACGTCTGTTATGCCTTCGTGTACCTTTCCAGACAACATGAGGCTCGCCAGTTCAGCGATATCCGCCAGGAGAGTCTGTCCGACGTCCCCGACGGCTCCACAGATCAGGTCTTTGTAGTGTTGCGGGGTCATGCCGTCGAGGCCGCCTGCGGAACCACTTCTGAAGGACATCACCGCAGATGCGACGTCCTCGGCTGTAGCCTGGGGGGTACGTTCAGAAGGGTTGGGGGGATCAGGGAGGTGCAGTGTTGGTGAAGGTGCTGGGTGCTTTGACTCCAGCGCGTGCAGAGTGTCCGGGGAGTCAGTGGCGACAGCATCGCTCGAGAAAGTATAATTTGACATTCCATAAACATTATTTTCATTATTTTTTGCCTATTTTAAATTGACATACATCATCAATAGACATTATAATTGTAACTAATAACTGATCTCTCGATGTGGCTTTTTCATATTTCTATTTTATAATTGTATTTTTCATAATATTTGCACATCCTTATAGGATAAAATATAGTTAAGTTCACAAATTGTACTTAACATCATAAGCACCTATATTTGCAAATAAATATCTTTGACTTTGACTTTGACTTTGACAAATCTCAGATAAAAGAGCAGTTTCCTTGAGAGTAAGAGGCACGCGAATACATATCAGGGACTCTTGGTGACAGCTTGATCTCGTGAACCAGAAAAAACAACATATGTTTTTATATTTTTTATTTCTATAGACAGGGATTATTTAAAAGTGTTTATCACCAATTTTGTAATTATGTTATTCTTTCCCTACTTGTTGTACCTTCCGAGCTCTATTTTGTGTATTATCTAAAAAAAAAAACGCATTTCATCTCTAATAAAATTCATGTAGATATAGCCATATCGTAGAATTGACAATATCATGAAATGGTTGATAAGTTCCTGCCAGACTGGGTGGGGCCAGCACAGGACAGGGATAAGTGGTCTAAGAAAGATGAGGCCTTGGGTAGTGGGACACGAAACAAGCTATATAAAAAAAAATAACGACAAAGAGGCAGCCGATGACAATTTAAATTCATAAGTACAAGTGCAAGCTACAACGTGAGCTATACTCTAACTTTTTATCAGCTGCAGTTAAATGACATTTTGTGGGTTGCCGTTTTTTTTAAGAATAATAAATAGGGATGTAGCTAAATAATAATAATAATAATAATACCTTGGACACCATTTACACACATTGATCTAGCCCCAAACTAGGATTCCCTGTATCTTGGGTACTAGACAACGATACATATACTTATATAGATAAATATTATACTTAGATAGCTAAACAACCATGACTAGGGTACAAACATCCGTTCTCATCAAACAAACATTTGCCCCCACCGGGACTCGAACCCGGGACCCTTGGTTTAGTAGGCAGCATCACTGCCGACTCGGCCATTCGGGTCGTCAGTGAGTGAATCATTCAATAACTGAATGATCAGTTTGGTTTTGTTTTTGAGATTTAATATTAAGTTGTAATGTATTTTTTTATTCTATTATTAGTAATAATATAGTAATAGTAGAGGATTGATATTTTTTAGTGGAAGTAAAGGGAGTGTGATGTTCAATATTGTTAAAAGGCGGCCAAGCGTCAACGTAGCACCGTAACTAAAAACCAGTACTACCAACTTGAGAGAGCGTTTTCTCCAGCGATAACTTGTATATGTGTAAAAGGATCAACGTTTATTCAACCTTTTTTTACATGAATAATAGATATAATTAAGTATGATCATTATGAGTCAGTTATGGAACGATTAGATCTTCTGTGAACTGAATAACATCCCTATTGAGATTAGGCTGTCAAAATTATTTTACGGAATGACATTTAGAAACGTCAGTTTACTGCAGCTGATAAAAAGTTAGACTTTAGATCGAAATCGATGAACTGGGTTGATGCGGCCTTGCGCAGCACCATAACAAAAGTGTCGCAGTTGTGGGGGAGATGTGCGGCATGTCACCCTCCCTGCGATTTCCTCTTTCCTCTCTGGCCATCAATCCTGACATGGACTATACAGTGTCTCAACAGACAACAGATTATACCCCTAGATTCTACCCCTAGACGCCACCCCTATAGACTCTAACCCTAGACTCAACTCCTAGACGCTACACCTACCAAAGTACATAGCCACCGTATCTTTGTTACATGCCGCAGACCGTTGTGACGTGTACGTGTATGTGAAACTATTGTTCGTGGTAAGCATTTCACGAGGCGTGCATTTATATCCCATTCCTCGTACAGTAGAACACAGCCGAACTGTGTATTGCAAATGCGATATGCTTTGAATTTGAAACTAATCAGGGTGCAACAGAAACGAGCAGTCAAAAGAAAATCTAATTTTGAATAAATATCACTATGAATGTGATTTGATCTGAGTTTACAGTTATGGAAACTTATTTGCATGAATATCTATCGGGTGTGAGACCTCGACATTAATTTTGCTCATCATCTCTGCTAAAACAACGTTGCATAACTTATTAATTAATTACAGAATTATTTCCCATGAAGTCCCTCGTAAATGTTCCGCACGTACGTTTAAGGGGTTCTGCGGCCTGCGGGGCAGTGGGGAGGAGCTGGGAGGGGGCGGGGGGGGGAGGGGAATTTCTCGTGAAGCGTTCACAAACAGATATTCCTCTTTTTATTTCACGTTTCAAACCTCAACAGCCTTCAAACCGACCAGAAGCCCGGAAATGCAAACACAGGTTTCATTAGAATCCGGGTCCGTGTTAAATTCCGGAAATCCGGTGATGCCCGCTCCAGCAGAGTTTGGACAGATTCTTGTTGAAAAAATCCGGTCAGGGCGAGTTGGACTCGCCCATCGAGATTTGTTTTTTTTTTGGTGATGGAACGACAAATTTATGGTTTTCAGATTTTTTCCTTTACTTGTGCTTTAATATGATTCTAAGTATCAGGTAATTCAGCAAAATTGTGACATAAAAGGTGGTTTGACGACCTCTGTGGCGCAGCGGTTGTGGCCCTGCCTACCATGCGAGAGGTCCCGGGTTCGATCCCCGGCTGGGGGTAAAAAAAACCCCAGGTCTTGGATGTTTATATGTGTGTGACGTCGCTGTTTCTGGTTCCCGCGACACGGGGTGTCCTAGTGTGGGGCCAGGAGCAATGTATGTGCCTGGGTGTAAAACAAACAAAAAAAAAATTGAAGATTGAGCAATCATCACGCGATTACTTCACACGAGCAAGCGACTGTGATGCGAATTTGAAATCAGTCGGTATATGTCAAGAGCAAGAGATGCAGATGCGAGCTACTGCTTGCCGAAGTTTGCTTGGTAACTCGCTCTGATGACGTCATAGCGTCCGTCACGGACGCGTCGAGGGCGAGAGCGAGGATGTTTATATGTTTGTGATTTCGCTGTTTCTGGTTCCCAAGACACAGGGTATCCTAGTGTGGGGCCAGAAGCAATGTATCTGCCTGTATATAAATGTTTATGTTTATGTTTACCTTTTGAATGCGTTGACCTATAAGTTTGATTGTTTCACAACTTTAAGAGGCTAAAAACCTGAGTCATTGACCGAGTGAAGCAATCGAAGCTTCCAGTTTCGATGGCCGAAAATGCTATTTTCCATCTATCTGTTTTTTCTATTCAATTCGATACCCTTTACAGATTCCTGAGAAAAGGGTTTTTACAGACAGTCTTTTAAGGTAAGGAGCCCTAAAAACAATTTCACTTCCATCTGCTAGATGTTTTTGATTTCAAGGATACGTTTTCATGATATTCCGCTGGAGCACCATTATGAATTTGATGGTAAATAAGTATGATAGTTATACAAAGACCACGAATGTTTTTAATTATTCCATTCTACGCGAGATATAATTGTAGCCAATTCAACCTGTCTAAGGGTTACTCTACGTAATACTCCCTTGAAACCATTGGCCATGAGCCACCCATGTCAGCCCTAATCCGTAGCTCCGGAAAAACCCTTCAGAACCGGGTATAAAGCCGGGTATTATGTGCGAAGTCGATTCCAACTATTCTGGAACATTTCCAGCTCTCTCTATCACTTAGACCTGGTTATTAGCACTTCCGTTGTTATAACTGCATTAGCTCCTCAGAAACAATACAGTTTGTTGGATTTGATATTTTTTATTTGGTTATCCTAACCAGCCAAAAGTTCGCAACAACACGTTAAACATAAACATTTAATACAGGCACAAACATTGGTTCTGGCCCCACACTAGGATACCATGTGTCGTGGGAACCAGAAACAGCGACGTCACACATATATAAACATCGAAGACCTGGGGACTTTTTTCTTCATCCCCAGCCGGGATTCGATCCCGGGCCCTCTCTCTTGGGAGGCAGAGCCTGGAACCGCACCGCCACGGAGGTTTTCGTCGCCATCTTGGTATTACGGTTGGCGGATGAAACAGTTTGCAAACAGAATTAGTTCAATTCTCAGAGATTAGTTTCACGTTTGACAATTAGGTAACAGGTTTTACTTACTTCAGCCCGGGCTTCATCATGTGGCGTCAGCTCAAAACCTTCCTTTGTAAAAACTTGGCATCAGCGGTATGACTTGTTTTTGTTTTCAAATTTCGCGGCTGGTACAGTGTAGTGCTATGAATCAGGCATCCGCCAATGAGGAATCAACTATGCGTTTCAGTGAGTGTGATAGTACTTACTTTTCAGGCAGTATGACTTTACATAAACGAGTACCTACATGACATTACGAGCAAAAAGCAATTATAAAATATCTGAGCTAAATAAGCCGTTCAATTAACAGCCTAGTCATTTGCTTGAACGGCGCCGTACAGTTCTTCACTGAATGGTTTAGCTAACACTTATTGGCTAAATAAAGACAGTCTGGACGAAGGGGTGGGTCAGGGTAAGGTGAAACATTATCCTTCGTGTTAGGTTGAACATGTAAGAACAAAAAATCCTAATGGATATTGGATGACCTTTGTGGTGTAGCGGTCAAAGATGTGCTTCCCAAGCGAGAGGTCCCGGGGTTGACACTATTTTCGGCAACTCCATACAAATTTATATGGATTTGTCAAACTTAATCTGAAAAAAGTGTGAACTCGCGTTCTGTCTGTCGATCCTAAGGTAAGCAGGACTCAAAATAGGGATGCCTTTATCCAAGTGGAAAAATATCACTATACTGTCGGTCGTATAAAACAATATTAAATGCGCATATCAATAACGCGAGTGCGTCATCGTTTCGTCTCTGCTGCCTGCGTTGACAATTTTGTCGGATTACATAAAGCTCACCATACTGCTTATGTTGTGCTTGTGAGGGATTACATGTAACTATTAATAGTTTCATTTGCACATATTTTCTCGCGGGATATCGGAACGCGAAACTAAGTTAGGCAAGCTTTGTAGCGAGAGTTTCGTTTATCTGAGCTTTGTAGCTTTATCGGAAAAGATCTTTAATTGCTGGTATAGAGTTTTGTGCTTAGTTATTTGTCATTACACGATTAATAATTGCTCATTCGAATTATAATAAAAAATATGAAGTTTTTTATCATATTTGATTTTCTTGAAATTTTAAATCCAGACTGAAAGCCTGGCTAATCGAGCAAACGTATTACCAGTTGTAATGAATTACCAGTTAAACGAATGACATTTTATTCCTAATTATTTGACATTTTATATTAATTAGTTATTGACATTATTCAAATCTGCATTGTTAATTGATGTACTATGATATTTAACAACTATTTTATTTAAGTTTTCGGACATGTAATGAAAATTATGAATAAATACCTTACATCTTATATCTCTCTGTAAATAAGTTACTCAATTTCTATCCACTTCCGGTTTCAATGAGCAAAGAGTTTCGTTAACCTGAGTATTAGTTCAATAGTTACAAACTACATACACAAAACTTTTTTCAATGTTTCGATGCACGGCCTTGAATGTAGTCCTACCTAATTGTGTATTTTATAATCAAAAATTAAAAAGGTATACTCGTACAAAAGACTGTCGTTTTTCCGTTTTTCCGTGTACAATGCTATGGAACCTTCCCAGTGCGGGTGCGACGTCCTTCTCGGACTGGGCCGGATCTATCCGCTAGAAATTTTATTAAAAACTCAATGCTGTGTGCTCCTAATACTTTATGTACATTATGAAGGTGAATTATTATCGATTCTTCAACACCACAACGAGAATAGTTCATGATAGACTACTTTTAAAGTATCCTTTGCAATTATACACTTGCGAACAAGGCTCTTACCGCAAATACGCTTTAAGCTCAATCTCCCTCTATGTTGAAATTGTTCATTATTCCTCGTGAACCTAACAAATTGTGCGGTAAATTTGCATGATAAGTTTATACTTTGCGGCGTCATAGACGGCGCGAGATGAAAGTTAAGTAATATCATAGACTAATAAGACAAGAAGACTAGCCATCCCGAACAAAAATCGTACTCCGGAAGAAAGCTAAAATGTCCGCCCAGGCACAGATGGCGTTAGCCCTGTTTGCTGTCTGCGTTGACAGAGACGGCTGCCTATATGTTGTACGTTATAATGCCCTAGGGGGCGTCAGGGATTAATAAGACTACACTAGCGGCACAGACTCAGATTAGACCTCAATATCATTTATAAAAATGATCGAAAATTTAGTGACTTATTGAATCAATGTGATGACGCAATTGCTTTGATATCAGTTCCGCAATCTGTATGTTCTGGGTACAAATCCAAGTTTTCTTTTTTCTTTTTTTAATTAAGAAATTATAAAAAGTGATGAAAAAATACTATGAGCGACATCTAGCTTGTTACCAATGAACTATTTTTCGACGTACGGCGCTTTGTATGGCGATGGACACTCTTCTATATATTATTACTCTACTGTAATATGTTGATATGAGCTTATTAACTCGTATATAGCTAAGATGTAAAGATAAAGATAAAGATTTTCATTTAATGAGATAAGGGTAGGCACTCGATGGTAATTATTATCACATAAGAACACCTTATCAGCTATTAATTCGCAAATATTAAATAGTCCACATTACACAAGAAGCAATAACTCTTACTGCTCTTATATGTTACATGCTTTATCACATCATTTTCTAAGTTTGGAAGGATGTTTTTTTAAAACTTTTAGTTGAAGTCGCACGTAGGTTCTTACGGAGGGAAAATTTGAAAAAATGCAAAGGAAACAGCCGAAATATCTAAAATCTTTTGTACATTTAGATAGATAGATAGATAGATAAACGTTTATTGCATCAAAGCAGCACACATACAAATTAAAAGTGATACGGAGGTGCAACTATAAAATAACTTAAATGAAAGCAAAGTTATGAAAAAAAAACTCATAACATTATTACTAAAACAATAAAACAAAAAGAAGAATATAGGTCGGTATGTAGGCGCGCTGCATTGACGCCAAAAGGTCAAAGCTCAGTGTTTATTGCTCGTTAAGAGCAGCACTGGTTTTCAGCCCTCACCTAGGAGACGCAGAGACTCAGCAGTTACATCCGAATGTGAATGTGAATGAAAAGAATAATAATAAAAAAGTGTCAGAAATAGATATATACTTACAAGTGTTTAAAGATGTGGAAATAAATAAATACATTGCACATAAATATGTTTCAATACTTTCATGAGTAGGATAGTACAAAATATACATGAAGATTAAATAAATAGGTATATAAGTATATTATGCCACGTGAGTAGTGAGTAGCAGAATGGGTATAGTGTGAATATGTTTACTAAAATCATAAGATATCTAACTAAAAAATATATGAAAATGGCAGAGGTAGCCCGACTATCCAATGTTGGAAAGAGAAATTCCTAGTTTTTGCTTTTGAATCAGGTGCGACTTCATATGTGTTTTGAAGGTGTATTTGGAGGTTAGATTTCTTATTTCTTTCATTTCATCATTCTCCCAACCGATGGCAGAACGACGTATGTCAGGCCAGCTAGTAGTAGGATTACTAACCAGTTAAACATCCAAAACCTGGTGTTTTTTTTCTTGATCCCCAGCCGCGATTCGAACCTGGCACCTCTCGCTTGGGAGGTAGAACTCCATCCGCAATCACATAGAGGCCGTCAACTCAAAGTGATAGAAATGACTTTCCAAAGTTTGAATACCCTAAAAATTCAATAGATCACAAATGTCTTATCCCACGGTATAAAAATAACACTTCAGTGCCATCTTCCCGTATTATTAGAGACAAGAATGTGAAAATCAGCATGAGTCTCTATTCTTCCGCCTTTACACTTTGGAAAGCTGAAGGCGCGTCCTACATTGTACCGCAGAAGTTTCAAGCAAAATGGATGACATTCTCATTTTGCTAGACCCCGCCGATTGTGCTCGCTGCGCTCTAGATAAGCCTGTTCTCTTTGCTCGGACTTTCCTATTATACTTGCCTTTTTATGTGAAGATTCAATATGGGAGGGAAAGACGATGTATTAATTGTGTTTATCTACACAATTATTATAAACCTTCTTTACTGCGATCATAAACCGCACGTTACGATCAGCATTATGTTAAACTACTTGGTAAAAACTCGTTTCGTATCTGGTAAACTACACATAATGGTCATTATGTGTAGTTTTTCTACATATAATGACATTCAAATTTCGAACGCCGACGCCCGTCTGCGTGAAGTTGGTACTAAAGAACAAGCTAAACAATTGCAGAACCACAATGCCGGTCAAACATGCGGTTCATGAACACATCAAAGGGAGCTTATGATTTGTGTGTAGATAAACTAGTGTATGTAACTGTACATAATTAGGCATTAAAACTCTCGAGTGATATTATTATGAAACTTGCCTTCGGCTCGTTTCATAAACCCACTCTCGAGTTTTAGTGCCCTCCATTATGCAGCAGTCACATAAACTACTATTTCGTTTAGCCGGCATAGATTTTGCTAATCGATAGGTTACGAAATTATCACTTCTGAAAAATCATCTTTTTAAGTTCCTTTCATGGAGCCATACATATTTCTATTACACCATGTATTAAACATTAGTAGTAACCTTACATGAATCTTACAAATCAGATGAATAAGAATAAGAAATAAGAAAAAGTCTTAGATATTGAAGTTCCTATAAAATAGCAGCCAACTAGCTTATCGGCCGTTGAATCGAAAGCCTAGCAATTTTATTGAACAACAACTATTGCTTTATTTTTTATTTTGATTTTTTGTTATTGATATGAAGCTAGTTGGCTGCGACATAAACATCAAACTATAGACACATATTCCGTGGAATTGTGAGGTGGCGTCTCGACTCGAAAAATCCACCAACTCTTGTGTGGAAGCCTTATTTTCAAACTCGCTGTGTTAATTAGTTTGGTGTTGATGCAAGATTCCTTTAGGCGAATTCCTTGAACATTACATATTTCCAGATTAATCTCATGCAACAAATTCAAGAATCTCTACTACAAAGTAGTACCTACACACAGACCACAAGGGAGTTGCTTGTAGGGAGACCGACCTCAAACTTTTCCAATTAGGAGCCACATACTCAGGGTCCGTTGGGAAATGGCTTCTTTGTGGTGCTAAAAAGAAATATGTTTTGTGGACCTTCGAGAGATCGTTCGTGAGAATCTGAAGTAATCCACATTTGCCTTTGAATAATTTTCTTTGGGTAAGGGAATAAATTATAATCTTTATTATTATGTTTAACAAATCAAAGTAGGAATATTGAACTAAAGTGCAAAAGGTAAGAAGACGTTACACCTGAGTAGTATTCGATGGAAAAATGTTACCAACAATACAGATTGAAAAATGTTACCCACAACACAGCGATACTGAAATTTTTAGGGAAA